>CM067855.1:57183574-60123574 GCA_034642435.1 Megalocaria dilatata | reverse complement strand
ACAAAATCTTGTTTCTGATCTTACCTTCAATTCTTGAAGTTTTTTGAATAAAAATTTCTTTTGAAATTAACATTATAGAAGACTAACAGATTCAATCTGTTTTGATATTCAAATTTTATTATATTTCTTCTATCAAGTAAAAAGCCTTTTTCTCTTTTAGTTTATATATAATATATAATTATATTTAGGCTTCAATAAATCTCATTATGGAATGTCAATGATTTTAAATATAATATAACCTTAAAAATAACTTACACTGTTCTGTGAGTTTGTGAGAACAGAGGCCATCTTGAATTTGAAAGTTAGTCTGTTTGAAGCATCGATCCTTAACACGTGTAAGTTGTGATATAGTTGATAGTTATTTGATTTTGATATTTGGAATATTATTTAGGACCGAAGAAGAGATTACCTAGAATTATATTTGTTTTTTGAAGATATAGTGCACGTTTTGAGATATTTCTGAATTAACTTATTCGAATATTTAAATATATTAAATATTTCATATAAATTATATTCTTTGAGAAGTCCTTAAGTTGTGTTCATGTTTTTTAAAAGGCAATTGGTGTTCTTAAAGGTAAGATCAGAAACAAAATTTTGTCTCCTTTAAATATCTATTTATTAATTTTAATGACTTTCTTATATCTGTTGGTTTATTGATTCCATTTGACATTACATATTGAGTTTTGATTATATACATCTATTAAACATAAGCGGTGCTTATTTTAGACATTAATTTAATTGAAAATATGTCTAAAATAAAGACTGAAACAATCAAGTAAAGACTGAAACAATCATAGAATTAATTTAATTCTAAAAGTTTTTTGAATAAAAATTTTTTTTTAAATTAAAATTCTAGAAGACTAACAGATTTAATCTGTTTTGATATTCAAAAATTAAAAAAAAAATTAACATTAGAATCTATTTCTTCCATTCATTTTATTGAAGAGTTTGTATGTTTAAAAACTGTATTTCCTGTTCTTATATTAAAATTGTAACGACGAATTTATTCTACAACTCTATCCGAAACTTCAACCCGTTTTGGTGAATTACTTGAAAATGCTGGAATATCATGAAGATTTCCAAAAATTACTTTCACTTGGGGATTTATGCATGCAGCATTTGATATAATTGAATTTAGTTACATCACATACATAGCAATGTATATCAATTTTTGACAAGGAGATCAAGAATTTTTTAGCTATTTTCATTTATTGTATTCGCATCAAGTTTTTCAGAAACCAAATAACTCCAAAATCTTCCCACTGGTACTAAATACTGTATATACCGAAAGACTACAATCAATTAAGATTTTGCTGAAACACCTTTTAATTCATCAACCAAATTTATAAAACTGGAGCTGTTTTTATTCAGAAAATATTCTCTCTTGACAAAATTTCAAGCATGCAATCAAGTGAATCATTCTGAATTCCTTTTGAAAGTCTTTGAAGTATCTTTAAATGTTTGGCTAATATTTTATCAAGTTCTGCAGCAAAAGGAACAAGCTCACGAAAAATTCTAGGATTTTCAGATGAGTCGATCACATTGTAGCTGCGAAGGGCCAATTCGAAAGTACCACAAAACTTAATACAGTCTATAATTTTTGGAAGGGCGCACCTGTTTGGTTCGACCTTTTGCCCTTCGCCCAGAATTCTACTCTGCTTTGCGCCATCTTCCTGGCGTATATAGAGGACGCGACCGGTTTTCAGATATTACCATAGACGTATTAGGATAATAAGTCTATGGATATTACCTAACTCATCGTCCTCGCCGGGTTTAACTAGAGCTGAGTACAAGCGTTGAACGCATAGATTAATAATAATATATATAGTCTTGTTGATCTATGGTTCGACGGCTGACGTTCCAACTTGGAACGAGGTCACTGGCGTCATAGGCGGACCTGCACCCGACGTATCTGAAGAGTTCAGGTGCAAGATGGAACGAAACGTCACCTCCCGAATTAAGAGGTTGAAGCTTCCTCACAAGATCACATTCACTTCAGAACATCAAATCAAGAAGCTGTACAATGATGATATTTCCTAATAATGCGAATTTCATTTGGTTGTACATTTTGTGAGTGCGGACAGCTCAGTGGTAGAGCATTGGGCTCGTGACCGGAAGGTCCGGGTTCGAATGCTATTCAAGTAGAAAAGAAACTTTTTAGTTGGACGGGTGTCAGCCACCATTTCACTGTTGGGTCAAAATAAACAGTGCTGTGACCTAAAGTGACGCAAGATCGCAGTAACAAGGCCTACCCAGAACACAACTGAACTACTAACTAGCACAATCTGAAAAAGCTTTTAAGGGATCTCCATAGAAGATCTTGGAGTATCAAATAAAATAGAAAAAGGCTTTTTACTTGATAGAAGAAATATAACAAAATTTGAATATCAAAACAGATTTAATCTGTTAATCTTGTACAATTTTAATTTCAAAAAAATTTTTATTCAAAAAACTTTTAGAATTAAATTAATGTCTACAATAAGCACTGCTTATATTTAATAGTCTAATTGTTTTTTGATGATATAGTGCATGTTTTGAGAGATTTTTGAATTAATTTATTTGAATATTCAAGTACTACTCTGTCAAGAAAGTACCGGGAATTTTCAATTGAAACAACATTTTTACATTTAATCGTCAAAATTTATTGGGTCGCCTTCAAAATAGGCTCCATTTGCTCCAATACATCTATGCCAACGGCACTTCCAATTATCGAAACATTTTTTACGCTCACGCAAACGTTTCATAACGCCTAGGTAATACTCCTTGTTTACCCTCTGACCCTCTGGAACGAATTCGTAGTGCACCACGCCACGGATATCGAAGAAAACAATGAGCATCACCTTCATTTTCGAGCGGCTTTGGCGTGGTTTTTTCGGTTTCGGCTCATTTTTTGCCAACCATTCCGATGATTGCTGGCTTGTTTGCATATCCTACTCGTAGACCCAGGTCTCATCACCAGTTATAATGCGTTCCATGAATGTAGAAACGGAATTACAGCGATCCAGCATGTCTGAAGCAACCTGTTCGCGATGACGTTTTTGAAGAAAATTCAGGTCTTTCGGTACGAGTCGTGCGGCCACCTTTCTCATGACCAAAATATCAATCAAAATCGTACGTGCGGACTCGCGGGATATCTTAAGATCATGTGCTATCTCTCTCAAGCTGGTACGACGGTTTTCCAGCACCCTTTCCTTAATTTTATCGACGTTATCTTCGATCGAAGCCGTCGATGGGCGACCACTTCACGACCGTCCTTGAAGGCTCTGTACCACTGATATGCACGAGTTTTCGATAGAGCATTATCACCAAAGGCCTTTTGCAACATTTTCAATGCATCGGCACACGAAAATTCATTTGCAACACAAAACTTTAAACAAATTCTTTGCTCAACGTAATCACCCATAGTAAAAATCGGCACGCACTCTGACATCGACTGACTTAATCAGCCGTTGCAAACACACTAGTTGACAGATCCTGCTCAAGCTTGGCATAGTAATTAAGGATAGTGGTACCAACCTAGGAAAAAAAAATTTTACCTGCCTCATTGCCCCGCCAGATTCAAATCGATAATTCCCGGTACTTTCTTGACATAATGTATATTAAAGATTTCAAATAAATTATATTTTTTGAGGAGTCCTTAAGTTGTGCTTTATGTTTTTGAAAAATAATTGGTGTTCATTATGATAAGATCAGAAACCAAATTTTGTCTCCTTTAAATATTGATTTGCGAATTTTAATTGCCTTTTTTATATTTTTTGGTTTATTTATTCCATTTGACATTGTATATTGAGTTTTGATTATATACGTCTATTAAAAATATAAGCGGTGCTTATTGTAGACATTGATTTAATTCTTAATGTTTTTTGAATAAAAATTTTTTTGAAATTAAAATTGTAGAGGACTAACAGATTAAATCTGTTTTGATATACAAATTTTGGAGTATCAGGATAATAATAATAATAAATAATAAAATAATAATTGTCATTATAAAATAAAACACTTGTTTACATTTTCTACTTTATTTTTGGTATTGACGTACGTTTCGTCTTTGCTAGAAAGACTTCATCAGAATACGAAGTAACAGTTGTTGTACAATGAATTTATAAGATTTTTTACAGAAGGTGTACATGTGTTTTTAATTGTTCGTCGGGTTGGTTTTCTCAAAGAATATTCCCTTCAGAATCGTGTTCACTCGATCCCTTGTAAATATTGAATAGAGGGGTGTAATAAAAATCTATTTGTTCATTTACTAGGTTATTGCTGTTTTTATGTTTATTTATTTCGTAAATTTCCCATAAGTTCAATTTTAGACCTCTATTTTCAACATGTAGAATTTCTATTTCTTTTGTGAAAGAATGGTTATTTTCAAGAAGGTGTTTAGCATAATGTGAATCTTTTTTATTTTTATCGAAACTTCTTTTATGTTCGGTTAGGCGTGTACCGAAATTTCTACCTGTTCTACCAATATAAATCTTTGGGCAATCTGGGCAAGTGAGTTTGTATACACCTGATAATTGAAGTTTATCCATACTGTTTTTATTGTTTTTGATGTATTTGCTAATAGGATTGTTTGTCTTGAACTTATGGGAAATTTACGAAATAAATAAACATAAAAACAGCAATAACCTAGTAAATGAACAAATAGATTTTTATTACACCCCTCTATTCAATATTTACAAGGGATCGAGTGAACACGATTCTGAAGGGAATATTCTTTGAGAAAACCAACCCGACGAACAATTAAAAACACATGTACACCTTCTGTAAAAAATCTTATAAATTCATTGTACAACAACTGTTACTTCGTATTCTGATGAAGTCTTTCTAGCAAAGACGAAACGTACGTCAATACCAAAAATAAAGTAGAAAATGTAAACAAGTGTTTTATTTTATAATGACAATTACAACTGATTTCTACCAAGCAACGGCCCAATCTATCATAAATAAAATAATAATATGAATCTTAGAATTATAATGTTTTTATTTTGTCATTCAAATGGACTAATTGAGCAACACCCCTCTGCGACCATAATTTTCAATATTAAAAATTACACAAGCAAAATAAAAAAACTAGTTTTTTTTGCTGCAACCATGGGTGTTCTGAAGAACACTCATGTTCCTCAAATAGGTTGACGATAAGTCAACGAACCGTCATACTGAATAACGTATTAGTTTATTCGTCTTGCGCGATGCTGAAGGGGCTAGTTATCCACAGAGGATTTCATAATTTAAAAATATTTTAACAACATTGACGCAGTCAAATTTTCACTGTTTCCCAGACAAACGAACCTATCCTCCAAAAAAATTGGTGAATTTTTCAGCGCTGCAGCACATAGGTTAAAACCGTCCCTGATCTTTATATAACAAACAGATTAATCTGTGATACTATTTTGGTCTTACCAGTCAAAAAAGTTATTTTTGGTACTTCTATCAAATTCAAAATATGTTCCAATAAAAGAATTGGTTTGTCGATTTTCTAAGATTAATTGAAACCTGTTCAAAGTTTGTTCCAAGTTTGTTCCGTCAATTTCCTTATAATTTTTTTCGTTATTAAATCATATATAATATTCTTCAAGTGGTCAGTAAATATATTCTCAATTGTGATTGGGTTTTTCCCATAATTTAATCAATAAGAACCTATGTTATGTAAAATTTCAAAACAATTTTTTATATAACCTTCGATATTGGGATTTTAAAGAAAACTGCACTATTTTGCTAAATGGCGAATGCGCCGGTGGCTAATATTTGCAAGGAGTGTTCACTGCAATTTTTGTATTTTGGCGTATTTTCCTTATCTGTGAAATGGGCGAGTAATTTTTAAGAGTTAATAATTCCATGATCGAAATTCTTACATTTGATATTAAAACAAACAAAAAATATGACAATTCAACGAATTTCCTCAAGTGCCGCAGTTTTAGTAACCATAGAAACAATAAATAGCTTGCAGTATTTATGAAAAATTATTTCAATATTAAAATGCTTGCCCGAAAACGGTGCCTGTTTTTGATGTTGCGCCAGTTTACTTTTCTCTTGCAGAATTAATGATAAAATACGTAAATAGAGGAATTTCACCAATGTCTTAGAGCCAAAAAAAATTTCTGACCATAAAATGCTAGGGTCAGTTCGTGCCTGGCGGTCTTGAATACTTATGTGGAAGGTGTTGGAAACAAATCATTACTTATATTTATATTGACTCAAATTAAAAGAATCACCAGAATGGGTTTAGTCGTTCGGAAGTTATCACAAGAAAACTGAATTATGGGAGTACCATTTGGGGGCACATATCTGCCCTCAAGGGGCAGGAAACTTCGTAGGAAAAAAATTTAAGCATTCCTGACTCGTATTTCTATACTCTATTCACGCCTGAAAAAGAGTCACGTAGTGTCGAGATACTCTGTATATGTATTCTATCATGCATACTTCTTAAAACAAATTGTAGAAATTACTATGTTTTACAACCAATAAAAATATATTTTACACATTTTCTTGTGACTCGAGTTTCGGGAAATGAATTATCCCATCATCAGACAACTGAAGACCTAACAGTGGTACAGAGGTATTTAAACAAAAGTGATGAATATTTTGAATATTTCAATAGATTCTAACACCTAATAGTGGTACGAGGTTTACAAGCGGAACGTGATAAAAACCCGGTTAAAAAGAGGGGCCTTATAACAGATATCGGAATGTCAGCAATCGACAAAGAAGGTTATTAAACAGATGGTACCCATTTAAATATCTCAAATAATTTTTGGGGTTACATAGCTCCGTACAGTCATTCATTAATTTTACGTTATTTTGTTGTACATCTCAAATATTTGGATTTACATAGCTCCATACAGTCATTCATTATTTTTTAAATTATTTTTATTGTGAACGAATTTGAAAATTTCAATAATCAAGTTTCTTTTCATTTGAATCTACATGTAAAATTTTCCTTAAGATTTTCTTTTGTCGAAAGGAATTACTGTTTTATAAAGAATGAGTGGCAAAAGTTGAATTTTTGGTTACTTTTAAATACCTCTGTACCACGGTTAGGTCTTCAGTTGTCTGATGATGGGATAGTTCATTTCCCGAAACTCGAGTCACAAGAAAATGTGTAAAATATATTTTTATTGGTAGTAAAACATAGTAATTTCTACAATTTGTTTTAATTATGATCAACTATCAAATAGTAATGGCTGAAACAATTCAGTATATGCATACTTATGATAAAACTCAGAAAAAAATGTTTACTCAATTTCAATACCCCTCATTTAGATAATTACAAAATTCAATATTCAATATTGTACATTACTATCCATTTCCAGAATATTTCTTACTCTGTACTGAAAGCCTCTATTAGCTTTACCGAAATTATATCACTTTTGTTCTTTTCATCGCTATTACCAACGTAATAAAAAAAGTTAACTCACATAACGGTTTCGGAATGAAATATTTCTGTGTATTGTTTAATAACAATAGAATTATATTTTTATTACTGTTAACTTGTAACTGAAAATTTGTTGCAAATTTCAATTCCATATATATTTTGATAGCTACTACATAATGCAGTCTCCAATAATATTTTCGAAAATTAATTCATTATAAATTTCTGAGGTATTTAACTGGTAACAGTTTACATACAACGAGAAACTGCGTCTTATAAATTTCAAAATTATAATCGATAAATTACTCACCAAAGATAAATCCTACTTGCGCCCCTGCATTATTTAACATAGAATGCGTGTTGGTCCTACGCAGCAGATAACTATGATTCTGCGTATTACAAAACGTATGTATTCAAGCAACACCCACGTAGCGTTCTGTGTATTGTTTGTTGCCTAGGTTATGTTGTAAGTTTCAAGAATATATTTTTATAACGTTTCCTGTGTAGAAAAACATCGCGGCGTATCGAATTAAAAGTAATTGTTTCAAAAGGAATGACAGTAGGGATTAATAAAATACACATCACTCGAGCTTTCTATCAATTCCCAGCTGAAAAATCGCTGCTCTTTATAATTTGGCGTACGCGCCAATTCGTCGATAGTTCAAATGCGTTCTGAATTTCTGCAGATCAGTGATTTAGTGTCTTCTAAAGGCAATTTGTATTGAAATTTAAATAAAAAAAAAAACTAGTCATATTCATGTTCCACATAAAAGTCTCATTCGTGAATATAATATCGATATTATTATAACTGATGAGAAATTAGGTGCATGTAAAGGAACTATATGGAATATTCAACAGGTAAATATAGATAATATACAATAGTTTTTTCGAATAGACACCTTATGTCAAAGATATGGAACTTCTCCTTTGATGTTGACGAGATTAGTTGCTGAAATATTGTACGTTATGTTAGAAAAGGCGATTTGTCCACTTGGTTCAAGATTTTTCTCGAACCTTTGCGTCATACAATGGTAATATAGATTGTTCATACTTTATGGTCCTTCACATCGGATATCCGCGATTTTGCGTGAAAATGTGAAAGTAAGCAGCACAACATAACTGATTATGTATTTCAGGTAGCATAACCGCAAGATTAGTGAGGAATGTAACGAATGCAGTCTTGATTTATTTGTTGTTTACTGATTTTCCAAGGATATTCGAAAGAGGGGATTCAAGTTATGTTTTGATTTATATCACACTGATCCAACATCTCGTGAATGTTAGTTATTAGTTCGAAATTTGAACTTTCGTTGGGCGTTCTCGTTATTGAGGCTGGTGTGCGTCCAAATGTCAGCAATATATGATAAGTAAACAGTTGACAAACAATGGTGCCGAAAATCTGGAACCGGGAACGGCATGCCTGATATTCTGCGACCTTTCCCCCTCCGCCATGGTAGGGTATAGTTAAATGTAGGTCAAACTCGTTTCGCCAATGACAAGCTGGGCCTGGAGTCACGTGGTTTTGTTGTTATCATCAGCTGTGGCCGGGCCGCTACACCGGCGTCCGGTGGAATTCTGAAGCGTCCTTCTATAGCCTTCTCTCTCCAAAGTCGAACTGTGGAAGGGAGATGGAAGTTGCGTTCACGTTGACTACAATCAGCTGTTGTTACGCTTGCCGGCCGGCTCTCGTTCGGCAGTCAGTATTCAGCTGTTTTGCTTTGCTACAGTATCACTGAGCATAGCCCTCTCGATTTATTATGATTATGAGTTTTCGTTACGGTAATCAGTATCCAGGAAAAATTGTTCAATTGATCGGTTATAGTTCGATACAGTGCTTCACCTACACACAGCAATCCGTGCAAAAACTTATGGTCCGCAGGCTGTACTATACGGATGACGTTGTTCTGTGAAAACTAAGAGAACTTTTTAGCTTGAGAATTTTTTTTTACCTCTCGGTTAGAATACGTGAATATCAATCGAGATGTCTACTGGAAAAAGATTGGCCAAAAGGTCGATTATCGGTACGCGAGTTTGTGCCCCCGGCGAAGATGGCAAATACTACTCGGGTGTGATTCAGGCCGTGAAAACACCGGCGAACTGTTCTTCGAACAATAACTGTATCAATCTCACCCCCTACACCAGGTACACAGTGAAGTTCGACTCGAGACAAGGGAACTTGGGCCGCACCAGTTGCGAGTTTTTCGAGGGCAATCTTATCGGACCTGGGTTTCAATCTGTGCTCGGTCTAGAACTCGTCAAAGGACAAAAAGTTTTCGTTACCCACAACGGCAGAGAGAACAGTGGCGAAGTCTTGAAACATTACGTGGAAACAGACGAGGTGATCATAAGAATTCATCCCTCTGGCACCGAGGTATGTTCCATCAACGACGACCATCGCTAAACGGCATTGAAAAATTAAATACCCAACATTATACCGAAATTCGTACTTCGAATTCTTCGATATGGATTTCACCCAATCATCTCTCATACACAGCACTTCTATATAATTTTGCCGACATTCGAAAATGTAAACCCTGACAAAATGTTTGTGACAGGGATCACATTTAATGTATGGAGGAAACAATTTCCGCAATTTATTTCCTTTGGAATCAAGTAAATGTGCAAAAAGTAACGCTAAAAAATCTGAGAAATTCTGCGTTTAATCCCTCATCAACACAACTTGAATCATCAGAAAGTTCATTAGTATCTGTGTTTATCTTCTGAGACAAAAAGATTGTCGAAATTTTTCTGAGATAACAAAATTGACGCCTAATTACGTACTGAATTTGCTCCTAACGGATGAAATTGGATAACCATTATCCAATGACTATGAAGTGTTCAACCATTTCGACCATGATTTGGATAATTATTCAAAATTAAAAAGACCTGGACAAGAATGAAAATTGAAATAAAGGAAATAACATTATTCAAAAACATTTTGGAGCAATAACTTCAGACTATTACAAATGATCAATAAAATATTTAAGATTATTACAAATTATCACTATAATATTAATGAAAAAAATATGAAGAACAAATTAAATCACTCATGGAAACCCGACAACCTTGAAATCTAAGAAATTACAACAAAAGCTAGAAAAACTATTAATCTGGACCTATTTATAGACTCATCAGCCACCAGTTTAGTGGAATTGTTGATTTAACACGACGGACTGCATTCTTCCTTATCAGTCATTTCTTAATGCGTTTCAAATTAATTCTAGATAACTTGGAGCTTTTTCATGTGAATTACAGTAAAATTCTAGTTTCACGGTGATCCTATAAATTATTATAATGAAGCTTGAAACTTTTCTGCAAATATTCGACACTATTTTTTATTTATTATCAAAGTATTGAAATTTATTGGCCTTCAGTCAAGACCATTGTAATAACTACTGATATATCTTATTCGACACTGTGTTTTAGCAAGTCACATGGTGAAACATTTCTAATCATTATTTAAATGAAAGAAAATTGTTTAACTTCAGTTTTGCAAGTCGTTTCTTGTGAAATTTCGGCGAAGTAATTTTTCTTTTCCCTTGACAATAGTTTAGCTCTTCTTTCTCTGCTTTTATAGCTTTTGAAACACCAAAATGCTTCCTGTTATTGCCGGTAAATGCAATAATGGGTAAATATCATCAGCCAACAGATAAAAAAATAATTCAGTGATGTTCACGTCCAGCGGATATGTAAATATAAAATTTGAGGTGTAATTTCTACAATTTCTGTCTAGGTTCTTCCCATAGCTAATATTGATGCATCATTGCTAATATTGGTCAATGTATAGATCACCACTATGGTTAATATATTGAAATAATGGTTAAATTCTGAATGATCGTTCGATTTCTAAAAATTGCCGCTGTACTACTATCAAATCGTTTATGTGTTTTACAAGCAATTACCAATTTTACTTGATATTGTATCATTGCTTTTGAGCGGCGGTAAATGGTAACTTATGCATAAATTACAAAATAGAATGAATAATGGGTCATCTGCCCTTATTCATTATTTATTTTATAATTTATGCATAAGCACCCATTCCTGTCGCGTATATTAGTTCGTCTCAATGCTATTGTTAAAACGCAACACATGTATGATTGTTATAGCCCATGTTTTAAAAGAAATTGTTACGCTTTAGAGTAATGTGCCTATTGTTATACATTTGTTGACTTAAACCGGAAATAAGTATAAAATATGGCCGGGTGATCATGAAGCGGATGCACTGTAAAAAGCCACTTGAGTACGACGCTATCTCAAACTCCTCAATTTTTCCATGGTTTGTAGTTGTCAGTCTTGTTTCTCGAACTATGGGTGTAACTGATTTGCCCATTCATGAGCCTTTTCGTTTAGTTGATTTCGACAGTAATTTTGGAGAAAGAACGGTTTCGTGTTCTGGGGCGATAATCTTCGGGTGTTTTAACGGAAGTTCAAGATTTCCATGCTAGCACTTTCTGAAGAAGCCGTTATTTAAGAACTTGGATATCGGTTCCAGTTGTTTGGTTATGAAATGGACGAAACAAAATGATCGTTTCGAAACAGATGATCAGATAAGAAATAGAGCGTTGCAAATACTAATCCAGATGGCCTGAAACAATACCCGCATCTAATTGTCTGCAATTTATAATAATATACCTCTTTTTTGGTTAGGAAGTTTCAAACCTCTTAGTTTGGGTGGAAAAAGAATACACGTTCCAACCAGATATAAATTCACTTAACTCTTCGGTGTG
Organism: Megalocaria dilatata; assembly: GCA_034642435.1. Lineage (NCBI taxonomy): Eukaryota > Metazoa > Arthropoda > Insecta > Coleoptera > Coccinellidae > Megalocaria > Megalocaria dilatata. The sequence continues at coordinate 60,111,478 of CM067855.1, read as the reverse complement.
GCTTTTGTGAATATAAATGTTATTATAGACGCGTTTAGTCCTGAAACAGTGGAGTTCAATGAGTCTGGCCCAGTCCTCCTGTTTGAAGGACTGCCCCTTTGGGTGAGTGCATCACCTCGTTCATCGAAAGCTAGAAGAATTTCAGATAGACAGTGGTACAGAGGGCTTGTCCAAAGTACTAATTCTTGCTGGAATTGCGAGGTTAAACTTAGAGTTACTCTTACATCCTACAAGCTATTTCACATTCCTAGAGAGAGGAGTGTAAAAAATGTAGAAACGAATCGGAGGAAGTGGCAAACCCAAAATATAAGATTAGAAAGGACTTTCGATCTAGGTCAAGTCAACAACTAATTGTCAATATTATTGCCAAATCACAATCGGATTTTTTAGGAGTGATAGGTTACACAATACTCTCGATTTCACCACAATAAATAAATTCGATATCGAATGAGTTCTAGCTTGGTGAGAAGAACAAAACAGTTCGAATTATCAACCTTTACCATAAAGAGTGAATGGCTACTACTTGAGGAATGTTAACTTCGATTCAAGTTCTGTAACCGAAGTATATTTGGAGAGTGAAGAAGATATAACAATTTGATGGTTCGAGCCATAATTTTTCTCCCATATTATAGCGGAAAAGCTATATGGAAAAATATGGACTGTAATTATGAATGATAAAAATTGGATTCTTGGAAAGTGAAGGAAAGAATCATTAGTAAATGGTTTCATAGACAAAGAGGAAATATATTAAGAAACACTGTAAATTTCACATAATTGTAATTCAATTACCTGTATCCTTCATCTACATTCCGCATCTTTTCCCTTTCAACCCTCAATTTTGATTCATTCAGTACAGTGAATGTTAACTTGAAAGATCACAGTAATGTGAATAAATTAGCATTATATTATGTTAACGTGTCATCAAATATCTCGAATAAAGAAAGTGGTCATGGACTACCAAAGGCAATAGCTCCCAAACTATTGCATCAATAGTACCTGTCTCTTAACAGCAAACTCAAAAACACGTTGCAATTGTCGATGTCTAAACTTTTTATGATACTGCTGCATTTTAGATGGAATCGCGATTTGTCGCTGAGAGGATATTAGGCCCTTCTGTCTACCAGTGCTGTCGTTCTCTATTCAAACGTTTTCGACAGTGGTCCGCAGTCAAGGAAAGCACTGCCAGACTTCAAGAGAAACTTTTTTATGCAGAGTGGCCCAATTCAATCAAGTTTGATTTGGTGTCAATTTTGCCTTTTTAATTGATCTTCGACATTTGAACCCAATGCCATATAAATTTCTCGGTATCGTAGTCACAGAAACAGAGCAGCCTGTTTTAATTTCACAGTGGCTAGCCCTTCTGTATATCAGAACCAGATTCTTGCAAATTCGCAATTCCCTAAGAGTTAATGAGGGTTTTCTATCACAACGACCCTTCCGATCAGCTTCAATTGGTTGGTTTTCTTGCTGTTTTCACATCAAGCCTGATTGAGATACCCCACAGGTCTGCAATGTGTCTTTGACTGAATATTGTTATATGGAACTGAGCAATAGCAGACGATTCTTATTCTAAAGGAACATCCTAAATCACCACATCTAACAAAAAATATCGGAAGACTAAAGGAACGATTTTTTTTATGAACAATAATAAATAAAGAACTAATGGTACCATGGAGACTAACCTTGGAACCAATCTAATGGAAAATACCAAATATAAACGTAAAGAGCTTGTTTTCAATGAAATTTACTACAAAAACAAGCTTCAGTAGGAAAATTTACCGTACAATATCCATTTTCTGGCATTTAAACGAAAATTTTGCATTACCTGCTGAGAAATGAACCCAAGCAAATAAATTTGGCTATGCAAGTATAAACACTACTAATGCACCATCATTCGCGTACTCTTAAGTCGCAATGTCATTATTTATGCATCCTCAAATACAGTGATCTGTGGAGTAAGTCTAATAAAGTGAGCAAGAACTGTGGTTAATCCGCTGCCAAAAAATCAATTTGAAGAAATTATGTCTTCTGGGCGTAGTACTGAAAATATTTTCCTTGCTTGAATACTCAAGTTTATTATGTGGAAATCGCATTTCAAACTGACTTCCGGAGAGTAGCCACATATCAAAGAAAATCCAATGCACAATAATTATAGTATTATAACATTTATTGACTGAAATACGTCCAGAGAATTACAAGGAAGTAGGAGAATTGCTCGAACTTAATCGAGCATTACAAGAATTGCTGATTATAGTATGCAACCTGACCAATTCAAAAATCGCCGCTAATACGCAGCTTTGACCTGTTGCGTCCAAATAACGAGCTTAAAATTCCTTAAATTCTGCTCGGGGTATACTTTCTCTCCACCGTCGTTAATCACACTCTCTAAATCTCACGGAATTCACGTGGAAGCTGTTTTGATGAAAAAAACTTTCAATCCGCTACATCCTCCAATGGGATTCAGACAAAATTCATCTGAAACCGGCTACGGACCCGTAGCCTAGCCGCGGGCTCGAACGTTGCGTAAACTGCGTAGAAACGTGATCATTGTTGCCTGACACGTACGTCCACAATCGACCCACTTGTTAGTGCGTTGTTGCTTCTTGGTTGTTGTAGCAGGATATGGAATTGACGATTGGACCGTTGTAACTTGTTTACATTCTGCTGGAGCATCATCGGAGCCCGGCTTAGAATCACCGCGCGCATGCACGGAACTCTCGACTTGTGGTCATATCTGTTTCTGTTATAATTTGAAGGCCTATTTGGTGCGGAGAAAAGCGGCAACGGTTGAGAGAAGTTTTGGATGGGGTCAGGTTCAACTCGGCAGCAGGATTTGACCAATGCGGTCATTTCCTGATAGCCAAATTCCTGCATTTGACTTTCTGTGTAATTCTACCACACAATTATACTTTACACTTTGATCCAAGGTTCTTTATTGAAAATAATATACATATATACATTCTGTCAAGAAAGTACCGGGAATTATCGATTTAAATCTGGCGGGGCAATGAGGCAGGTAAAAAATTTTTTTCCTAGGTTGGTACCACTGTCCTTAATTACTGTGCCAAGCTTAAGCGGGATCTGTCAACTAGTGTGTTTGGAACAGCTGATTAAGTCAGTCGATGTCAGAGTGCGTGCCGATTTTACTATGGGTGATTACGTTGAGTAAAGAATTTGTTTAAAGTTTTGTGTTGCAAATGAATTTTCGTGTGCCGATGCATTGAAAATGTTGCAAAAGGCCTTTGGTGATAATGCTCTATCGAAAACTCGTGCATATCAGTGGTACAGAGCCTTCAAGGACGGTCGTGAAGTGGAGGCCCATCGACGGCTTCGATCGAAGATAACGTCGATAAAATTAAGGAAAGGGTGCTGGAAAACCGTCGTACCAGCTTGAGAGAGATAGCACATGATCTTAAGATATCCCACGAGTCCGCACGTACGATTTTGATTGATATTTTGGGCATGAGAAAGGTGGCCGCACGACTCGTACCGAAAGACCTGAATTTTCTTCAAAAACGTCATCGCGAACAGGTTGCTTCAGACATGCTGGATCGCTGTAATTCCGATTCTACATTCATGGAACGCATTATAACTTGTGATGAGACCTGGGTCTACGAGTACGATATGCAAACAAGCCAGCAATCATCGGAATGGGTGGCAAAAAATGAGCCGAAACCGAAAAAACCACGCCAAAGCCGCTCGAAAATGAAGGTGATGCTCATTGTTTTCTTCGATATCCGTGGCGTGGTGCACTACGAATTCGTTCCAGAGGGTCAGACGGTAAACAAGGAGTATTACCTAGGCGTTATGAAACGTTTGCGTGAGCGTATCCGTAAGAAGCGGCCAAATTTTTGGGCGAACAACTCATGGATTTTGCATGACGATAACGCGCCTTCTCACCGAGCTACGATTGTGACTGACTTTCTCGCCAAAAACTCAACAAACGTGCTTCAGCAACCACCATATTCGCCGGATTTGGCTCCCTGCGACTTTTTCCTCTTCCCAAAACTAAAATTGCCCCTTCGTGGCACCCGTTTTGAGTCGATTGAAGCCATAAAACAAAATTCGGCGCGAGAGCTAAAGTCCATCCCGGAAAGCGCCTATAAAAAATGTTTCGATAATTGGAAGTGCCGTTGGCATAGATGTATTGGAGCAAATGGAGCCTATTTTGAAGGCAACCCAATAAATTTTGACGATTAAATGTAAAAATGTTGTTTTAATTGAAAATTTCCGGTACTTTCTTGACAGAGTAGTACATGACAACTTTATTGAACTCACGTAAGATATATTAGTTTTTGGGCTCTCAAAGGTACCATAAGCTTTATTAATAGTATGTTAGAGGTATCAAAATATAATTTTTACTTTTCCATATATGAAACAATTAATGTCAAATATTGAGGATATTGATACTGTAGTATTGTAGTATTTTCTCTTCAGAAAACCCCAATTTCCTTTTGGATTATGTATATGTAGAGTTCATCTGGTCAGAATAATAGGATTTTAGAGGAATTATATATTCATAATAACAAATTATAATATTTGAAAAAGTTTAACATTTTAACAAAAAGCAACATTCTCAAAGATTTCTAAAATTCTTACTTGTATTCACCCTCAATACAAAGTGCGACCACCACGTGCATCAATAACCGCTTTGTATCTTCTGTGCATGCTTTCCACCAAATCATTGAGAAAAGCCGGCTTAATTTGTTGACAAAGTTGTGGCAAAAGATATCGGTGTTGTGCAGCGTTTCCGACTGTGCTCTGTGGGTTCTCTATAATTGGTCCCAAGCGTGCTCTATTGGATTTTGGTCAGGGGATCTTGGAGGTAATGCTTTCTCTAGCAGTAATCACCTGGTGGAATCCGTATGGCAGTACATTGTCATCCAGAAAAAAGAAATTTTCACCAAAAGCTGCGTGAAATTGTGAGGATACTGCGTTGATAACTGCATTAACATATGTCTAAGATATTGTAGTTGGAAGACGTTTCTCTAATCTTTCTAAGTTTGCCATTTCCAAATCTCTAATTGATTTGTGGTATGAATAATGTCTACAGAACCCGTTTGCATTGATTCTGTTCCATTCTGAAATTCCTCCTACTGATTACCGACCAAACCATAACAGATGTGGGATGTTCAACTCTTTTCACCACATAGCCTGTATGGTAACTTCTTCTGACACTCTTCGAACAAAATGTACTCTAACATTATTTGTTAAGTTGCCCTGTCATTGACACAGATCCGCGAATGTTTATAGAAATTTTAAGGAATCATAAAAAATTTATTTCCATTCACTTAGTGTCTGCTCGTTTTCAAGAAAAAACTTTTGATGCAAACTGACCTAATTCAACTACTACTTTTTTACCATCGCTGGTGTCAATTTTGACTTCTCAATTGGTTTTAGATTTGTGTACAAATTTTCCCAGCCATAGATCTCTAATTGCCTGCCCCTTGAAGCTTATTAAGTTGCCTGCCTCTTAAGGTCAATTTCCTTCCAGCTTGTTCTTCTGCTTACTAAAACCAGATTTCCCAAAATTAGCTCTCCTCAAGGAGTTATTGAAGAATTTCGACCAAAAAGACCCTTCCGAGCACCTTCAAAGGGATAGTTTGCTTGCAGTGTTTAGCTTAAGCATAAATCTGTTGATTTGTACAGAGTTGATCAAAGAACACGGACGTTTTCGAAACGGCCCCCGAAGGGCCGATCGGAAAAAAGCTGATACAATTTGGTTCGTGGGGTCTTAGCATTTGTTTATCAGTCAAACTTGGAGCTGTGGTTGTTGAAATACCGTATATTCACGTATACAAGCTTAATCCGAAATAGCGAGTCTGTCACGGCAGTCAGCATGAATTCCGTCGCCTTTGAACATTCACCGAAATCGAAGTGTCCTCTCAGGAAACACCATTATTCGTTGGGTTCAAGCTCTTCGTACTCGAGGTGTTTTGACGAACAAAAATCACTGAGGCTTAAACCTCAGAAAATGTTGAACAAGTCCGACAAACAGTTACAGTTAGAATATTACCAACAACGACTAACCTTCGCGTGTTAGATGGAAGCATTCTTTGATCAAAATGAGACTCGTTTTGGTCTCGTCAGTGATGATTACCTTATAACGTTTTGGAGGTAACCAGGACGTCCTAGGAAACTACCAAATGCTCCCTACCGAAGTGAGGCAGACTTTTTCAACCGAAGAATACGAGTCCTTTATCAAGAACAATAAGAAATTATCCCTAGAACATCATCAATCATCAATTAACTTTATTGATAATATGCAAGTTCGCATCGCCTATGAGCATGATAATATCAGTAGATTAAACTGGATGCCCAATTCTCCGGACATAAATCCTATGAAACATTTATAAAATTATGCATACATAGCTATTTTCAGGCGAAATAACCCACCAGAAAATAGGCAAATACTTATTGTTGCTGCAATAGAGGAATGGAGGAATATACACGAAGAAACAATAAAAGATTTGATTATAGGTATGCATAACCAAATTGCATAACTTCAAAGAAGTAGAGAGTCTAACACGGAATATTATTTTATCATTATATTATATCTGTCCATTTGATTTTTTCTGTAGACTGATTATTTCAAATTTTTTATTCTCAACTATGTACTTGATTTTGAATGTGAATAAATTTGATTTATTTCATATTTTTGTTTTATTAAACCCAATATCTTAATCGTTCAAATATATTCTTTCTATGCAAGACTCTTGAAACTGAGTGTATGCTTAACATGAATTATAAACTGATTTCTACTATTTTAAATATGAAGTAATATTTTTCAAAATTATATCCACCCTATTGGAAAATTCAATACATTAGTAATCTCAGAATTATATGTATCAGCTCTGTTTTAAGTGTACATTTAAATTTCACCATATCAATCACAATGGTACTGCGATATGAAATTTCTGGAACTTCTTGGGCATTAAAATCCTCTAGGTATATCTTCAGAATACATTTGTTCGATATTCAAGGTTAAGCTCGAGACAGGCCTAGGACAAGAATCTTCTAACAAATCGGATTCTGGAGTCCCAACATCTGTCTATCCCTATATAGGGGAGTAGTTGAAGTTATGCCTTGAAATCGGATCCTTTGTACCTGCAGCGGTTCCAACAATAGAAACGAATCAAGAGCCTCATTATTCTTCACATTCTTAGGGACCTTGAGCTCGGGACTTTTAGACCCCAAACAAAATACACCTTCCTAATCTGAATAGAATATGCCTTCCCGTAATGAAAACTTTCCCTATCGAAAACTTGTTGCACATGAGCATTGTTGTCACACTATCGATTATGTATTCAACTATTATTTTCATATTTATTAAAATCCCATTTATCAGCCTGGATATAAATGGACTTTGATTAGAACAGACAATAAACTTATTTCGGTGGATTGATACATAGGGACGATAAACGATTAAGTCTTTTGTTCCATATCAAGGTCGTCACATAACAAAAACGCCCGATTGTCTGTTTCTCTGTTTATCAGACAAAAGTTCCCTTTTTCAGATTTTATCTGCATTCTCTATAAATTTGAATATTGATTGTTCATGAATAGTTTCACAATTTTATGAAGTGTGAACAACAACGCATTTGCTGTCGCAGATTTTAAATCGATTTGAGTAATGTTATCTGAAATATACAAGGTACTCAAAAAACAGTTAATTCGTGTTATATCAATACGAAATATGTGTTGATATCTGATGATAAAATTGTCAATTATTCTTTAAATAGAAAGTTCACAAATTTACTTTTTGCGTTCTCTTTTTGAGTTTATACTATTTCCTTCAAATGTTTTTGGGTAGAAAATAGTCTCAACCGATTATTCTACAAATATTTTATGGTTCAGTCTTTACTTGGTGGAAATCTTTTATAATTAAAATAAAATTAAGGTAAATGATGAAAATACAGAAAACAGTTGTTGTTCCTGAAATATTTTAAGAAAATTGATAGGATTACCGATATTAAGTCCATTTTTCTTACACTATATTTATCGATGAAGAATTTGTGGTTAAAGACAATTTTGTCTATTCTTTCAGATGGCTTGATAATTATTCTTTCAAAGAAAAATATTTTTCGAAAGAACTGAGAATTGAAATTAGCAGAGTAGATTGCCAATTAAAATGAGAAAATCAAAACTAAGCGGGTAACCTCCGTCAATTGGGACCGGAAATATGTCTACTTTTCTCCTGAACGTTTTGAAAAGTACAGTGTTTCCTGTTCAGAGGTCAATTTACAAGGAAAAATTTCATGAACTTCAGTCAGAGACGTAATGGAATTTTTTGCTATGGGTCCTTTCAGTTAGGACATAGTTCTTTGTTGAGTTTTATAATTAAGATTTTAAGTAATCTACGAACTCTGGTAGGACCGGAACCATTCCTGGGAATACCACATGACGTAGCTAACGAGGCGATAACAGGCAGAATGAACTCAAGGCTAGAGTCTTTCTGGCGGAGCCATTCTGGCCTGAAACACTCGAAGTTGTTCCTTGGAACAGCTTCGAACAAAAAGATGGCGAACCTAGCGCTAGGTCTGGATAGGGCCAAACTAAGAACACTTGTCGGAATTATGACAGGTCACTGCAGACTGAAAGCGCATTTGCACAAAATCGGTCTGGCTGAAGACAATGAATGCAGGCTGTGTCTTGAGGACACTGAAACAGCCATGCACATCGTCTCAGAGTGCCCAGCGGTGAGTCGCATCAGATTCGAGGTCTTTGGCCAGGCTTTCATAGCCCACAGTGAACTGAAAAAATTACCCCTGAACAAGATTATCGGTTTTATCCAAAAACTGGATCTCGTCGGGGAGATATAAATTAGGGGTGAACCACAATAGTCCGTGCGGACGCAGTGGTAGGGTGGACAGACGCCCGCTCGCCATAAATAATAATAATAATAATCTACGAACTCCTTAGGACATTTCGAATTTACTTCAACGACACCTTTATTGTTTGTCTCTATAGTTAGTTCAAGTGAGATATAGATTTCTGCGGGTTGCGTTTTGGAAACATCTTTCTCCAGCAACGCCCATTCTGATTTTTCACGCAAAAATGGATAGAGCAATGTATTGTTAATTTGCTGTTTCCACTGATATTCTGAGACTTTGCTTTTACGACCAGAGTCTGGTAACAGTATAATTTTATATCCTATAATGTAGTCATGACCTTTGGACTGTTGAAAAATTAGCGCACTTACGCAAGGAAAGTAGTAGATCGTGATGAAGACTGTACTATCCGTGCATTCATCCACTCTTGATGAACTTAGATGCCCTGATTTGAGTTTTCCAATTTGAGCTGCTCTTCTTGTAATTTTCAATTTATTTTTTAACAGGGTGCATCATTTGAATTACACAAACCACGATTACTGTAACTGTAGCTGTCAAATTTTATAGTTTTTGCATCTAAATGCTCGATTTAGAGAAACCTATCTAATCATCGAACTACCTTTCTTCACTTCTGTCAATCGACAATATCATGTTTAGGACGTTGATTTCACTTTTTATCTGGAGGGATTTTAACCCATTATATATATTTATCAGTGATTCTTCGTAAATCCTTCGAGAACAAGTCGAACATAAATGAGACGCACAATTTAAAAGAGAAATCTTCATAAGAATGAATTCGCCAGCATCATTAACCCTTTCTTTCGTAAAAAATCGAAAACTGCTGAATCTTCTAACCACAGTTATTTCGTATATTCAATATAGCAGTCGTTTCGTATGCCAAATGGCGTGGAAACGTTCACTGTGAAGAATTTCAACTAAGACTTATAAACATCAACATCCGCGTCCATTAGGTCACGTATTATTCAATGGAGTGGTAATTTATAGATAAATAGAAATTAATGTGGACGTGCAAGAGAAAGTTGAGGCATCTGCAAATGAGTATCTGTGAATAGCTATTTTATGGATCTGTGTCGTAAACGGACGACTGTTTTGTGTTTGTGCATTTTTGTTATTCTACAATCGAATTTTCATGTCATAAAGCTATTTATGAGTGAACTCATTAGATTTCGACTCTTCGAATTATAATAATTGCATCAGCAGAATATGAGATAAGGAAATGAAGATGGAAAGTTTAAGTATTAAAAAAGCATAGAGGCTATACCCTAAATGCCACTTAAATAAAAGTGACTGTTAAAATTACATTGAAAAATTGCTTTTCTTCATTTTCTATTCCACTACAGACTTTTCAGTGAAATAATGTATGATTCGTGAACTAATAACGGTTAGTAAACAGCGTATTCTACGCTACATTTAATAAGTGGCTTAAAGGCAGGATAACTGGTAAACATGGTCCAAACTCCTTTGAAATCAATAAAAAAACTTAAAATTTTGTGATGATCTACAGCCTAAGTTCATCTACGTCTTTAAACCTCTAACAACGAGGGGGCATTAGAGGCTCCTCTAAAGTCTTCTCTGCTCTTCCGCAACTTCCCGAACTTCCACTCTCTTTGTTGCACCGGTCCCTCCTTGTAGGAATTAATTAGCAGAAAACGCTGCTGAAAATGTATTATGCCCATGATTAAATCCTGAGTATGGGATCGTTCTTTACCTTTTCTACATTTGTAGATCAAAATGGCAGATCTTTGATGAAAGCTTTGACAACGAAATAGATCATTCTTCTAATCAACTTTATCCAGGATATTCCATTTGAGAAAGAAGATATTTTCGAGCACAGGAAAGAAATCCGTAGTTCTTGGCAACCTTGGATTTTATCACGAAGCATTCGCATGATCAAATTTATACGTGTGACGCTTCAATCGAAAAGATAAAATAAGATTTTTGAGTGAGACACAACACGCAGCAGGTCATCGTTCGCCATAACTTTCGTTTGGTGTTGCCGACTCATATACGCTGAAAATTAGAATGGATATGCAATTATTGAATCCTGCTATTTTTATGAATGGTATTGTCTAAATTTAGACTTTTGTGTACCGCTTCTTCGAACGTAGTACGTTATACGTGATTAAGTTATTTTCGATCTCACCATTCATGACGAAATCGAGTTTTGCATTACAAATTGAGAGATTCGCGCCTTGTAAACAACATCCAAGTCCGGTCCCCTGAATTTTAGTGCTACGAAAGCAATTTTCGGTGAAAGGAATGGGAAAAAGTGGAGATCTCATCTTTCGAGACAATGAGGGACCTTCAACCTTATCTTGGATTTCTTTTAGGTCGCGTTGGGCAATGGGAAAATTTAGATCGCAAGATTCCGGTAGAAAGATAAGAGAGATTAAGTGTGTATTCTTCTACGTTTCTTCAATTTAAACCTAAGTCTTATTTGTTACCTATGAAATTCAGTCTCTTATCCACATAAAGTTGAGGAAAAAGAATTGCCTTTGTTTTGGTTTGTTATTTATGAGAGAAACAAACTTACATGAGATTTTACGACTGAAAATATGTTGACAAATGAAAAGAACATATAGAGTATAAATATAAATAACGTTCTCTTTAGAGGAAGAATTTCAACATTGATTTTTCTCATCTCTATGGTGGGTGGTTAGTGCAGAAAGACAAATTTGCCAATTTTGTAGTGCGGAAGGATATGTAGAGGAAAATCCAGTGAATGAAACCAAGGCTAAATTTATCATATACATTGTTATTGATTGACTTTCCACTTCGTCCTCAGTAGGTGTTAAACTTGGTGTGTCTGATTACCTAATCACCATACAAAGAGCAGGATAAAAGTGTAAGTAAAGAGTATAATCCGCGTTCCAGTTTCTAAAACAAATAACCGAAGTGGAGTGCATGGCACAGTTAAAAAGAGGTCGAGAGAGGTGAATGGTGGTATGCAGCATGGTACCGTATTATTGAGAAACATTTCGCAAGACCCGACAACAGTCAACCTGTCTTGAGGTCGATTATGCGATACCTTTCTCTCGCCACCTTTGCACAACAACAAACGACGCTATGCAGGAACTATCAGTGAGTTATTGTCTTCGTTGTAAACAGAAGATACGATTTCAATCTCTGTGCGATTCCGATCAGGCCTTGCGGCAGAGATAGGCTTGTTTGAACTGATGACTTCGGTAGTTTTAACAACAAAAGTGCATTAATTTAACTTTAATTATAGTCTTCGGAGAATTGTTGGCCTATGGTGCTTCTGGGAAGCGTAACAAATGGTAGATACTTCATAAAATTAAAGTGACATATCTGGAAACTAATCTACCCATCCAATAATATCAATACGAATTAAATTATCACCATTCTATTTATTATTGTTTTATAGTCAGCGGGCGTCTGTCCACCCTACCGCTGCGTCCGCATGGACTACTGTGGTTCACCCCTAATTTATATTTCCCCGACGAGATCCAGTTTTTGGATAAAACCGATAATCTTGTTCAGGGGTAATTTTTTAAGTTCGCAGTGGGCTATAAAAGCCTGACCAAGACCTCGAATCTGATGCGACTCACCGCTGGGCACTCTGAGACGATGTGCATGGCTGTTTCAGTGTCCTCAAGACACAACCTGCATTCATCGTCTTCAACCAGGCCGATTTTGTGCAAATGCGCTTTCAGTCTGCAGTGACCTGCCGACAAGTGTACTTAGTTTGGCCCTATTCAGACCTAGCGCTATCTTTTTGTTCGAAGCTGTTCCAAGGAACACCTTCAAATGTTTCAGTCGGAAAGACTCTAGTCTTCTGCCTGTTCTCGTCCGCTTAGCCACCTCATGTGGTATTCCCAGAAATGGTTTCGGTCCTATCAAAGGCTCTTGGTGTTTGTGTACTTAGATATAGTGGTCGACCCATCAGATACTTAGCATGATTCTACTGTTCTCATTGAAAAATTATCTCTTTGCAAAAGTTAATGTTTTACTAAACAGTCTTGTATCAGGGTCACGCCTGATAGTAGAATACGCCTGATTTTTCTCTACCTTCACAACGTATTTGTATATACTCGATATATTCAACAGTCGATAATATAATGCGGAGAAAGCAATTCTTTACTTATAAAAACGAATTTGTTTGCACTGCGTTTTGTTTCAACACGTCCTCAGAAGACAAAATTACTGCATAAATACGGGGTGCAAGACATTTCCATGTAAATGATCTGCATCAGCCAAAGAGGAGCACAGTTGAAGTTTTAAGTTCTCCCAATATCTTTCGCATTCCACTTCTGGATGTGGCGATATTCTAACCAGTTCATTCCAGATAGTGATTGGCACAGGAGCTGTTAGGTAAATTTGAATGCCTTGCATGTCTTTGTGGTACATTCTATGTTGTTAATCGATAAGGCCGGAATTTGCAGCGGGTTCTCATCTTTTAACGGTTTGTTGACTATTCAATAATACGTTGGTTGTTGCTTATGCTTCGGATGATATCACAAACTATAGATAATGTCATATATATTGCATCCTCAGTCCCAAACAACTTTCTACCAATCTTTCACAAATGAAAAAAAAATGTCTCAAGTTTCAATAATTTTACGATATGAATCGACGTTGTTCGACAAAAAAATTAATTTGGAAACCGTTTTTATATAAGATACATATACATTTTACATTTCGTTGAATATTTGGTTTGGCTCCTAAATATCTCGGTTGAGTTCGTTATTTGACAAGATCAATACAATAGTCTTCTAGTTATCCATATTCCACACTTTCTCTTATTTCATTACTATTTTCGAACTACGACTTCAATTGATCTGTTATTTGGGGGATAATGATAAAGCACATATATCTGCGAAATTTCAAGAGGATGCTATCATTAGAAGATCCAAAACCAAGAAAAAGATGTTTATGGGCAGAGCAACGTTGAGCGCTAAAGAAACGATAGCAGCAGTTCCACGATCGAGTTTGAATTTACGATGTTCATGTGAAATAATGACAAGAAGGCTTATATAAAATTTCTTGGGGATTGTGGGTGATATGAACAAGCGAGCAAAAGCTCATGACAGTGGGAATTCGACAAAATCTTTTTCTTTTTAATTATGGTTTTCCTCGAATAATTCCTGTGAAATAACTAACTTTCAAAGAATCAACAAAAACATATCCCACTGAAATATATAAAATATTCCAAATATATTCTTAGATTCAACAAACGAAAGATGTCGATGCTCTTTTCCTCTGATTTCCGCCGTATGCGTTGGAGTGCGTAAAATGCAGAATTGCAAACTTTGAATCAGGGTATTTTATTGAATAGTATTGAAACAGCTCCTAAACTTGATAACCTTTGACAAACCTCCCTTCTCTCAAAGTAGGTAGAAAATCTGTGAGTATGAGGATAAAGGATAAACTGGCTGATTTCATCAACATTTGTTTCGTCACAAACCAGGAATTCGCTCGGAGATTTTCTGTATATGACGCGAACTAAGTCGCGTGGCAAGGCTAGTATTTGATAAAATCAATATTACTTATCGGTAACAGGAGGTGTGGTAGGATACGGTTTGCTGTCGGAACTTCAATATTTCAGAATTTGCAAGCGTAATGATTGTGACTACATTTTAAGTCGAGGCGTATCATTCAATTAAGATCGTTTTGACCTTAACATAGATTCGTATGAATGTTCTTGATTTCCCTTATACTCGCACAAGTAGGCCATAAGTGGGTACACTTGCTTGCAATTAACTTTTATTGTGGTTTTTCCCTTAGTTAGAAAGGAAGTATTATGCCTGTAGAATATTAAGTTTTTGTATATATACTAGTGATTTCAGCAAGAATTCTATTCTGAGCTTTAGAATAACATGAATAAATATTAAGTCGTAGGAATAAGTAGTAGAGTATTTTCTAATTTTGAATAAATGTGTTAGAATGGAGTGGGCGATCCCTTTATTCTCAGTCCACCAACAGGGACGTCATGTTTTCCAAACGTCATGACAGCCATTTTCAAAATAGTCATACTTTTAGCGAGATACTTGTTTTCACTAGCTTTTATTTTTATTTACGTGGGATGTTCAATGTATTCTCGGTATCGGGGTGATTTACTTATATTGTGAATAATCTAATTATCTCATTTACTAATGACACTATCCTCAGTGTAAGACAACCAGAATGACTGAAACAACAATGATGAAGAAAATCGAGCATCGCGCCGTTAAAAGTTCCTCACTAAGCAGAGAAAAAGTAAAAAAATCATCCATGAAGAGATTGTTGCTGTTTACCAAGACTGTGCCCTGTCGTTATCCACCGTTCTAAAGAGCTCCAGTGAATTCAAAAGAGGCATAGAAAGCATTGGAGACTTCTGTAACGGACTGGCCAGAATAAAAATGAAGATGTTAGCAGATGAGAAACCTATCCGTACTTGCTTTCCTTTATATCCCTCTTAATCTCTCAAAGGTCAGTGCAAGAAAGATGCCAACAATGCTCACCGCACCTTAGAAGCAAGTGCGAGTCGGGTGGTGTAAGAAGTATTTAGAGCTCTGGTTACTGGGGATGAGATGTAGGTTCATCACTATGACCCTGAGAGTAAACAAGAGTCCATGCGGTGGATTGAAATGATGCACAGCCCCCAAAGAAGTTAAGAGTCACCCCATCCGCTGAAAAAATAATGGCCGTGGTCTTTCGGCATTCTAAAAGTATTTTATTGATAGAATACACTTAAAAGGGTGAAAGTATTACAGCAGCATCATACGCAATCACACAGCGGAAGTGTTGCTGCTTGACGACAACGCGCCGGTTCACAAGGCCCGCGTGGCGAAGGCTGCTGTACAGGAATGTGGCTTCGAAGAAATTACTCATCCTCTGTACAATCCAGACTTGGTCCCCAGTGACTACTACCCAAATGTGAAAAAATATCTTCGTGGAAAACGATTTTCCGATCATGATGATATGAAGGTAGCAGTTAATACCTATTTCGAGTAGAAGCGGAAGAATATTTTTCACAAGGTTCAGAAAAGCGTAGTTCCCGATCTAACAAATACTACTCTGTCAAGAAAGTACCGGGAATTTTCAATTAAAACAACATTTTTACATTTAATCGTCAAAATTTATTGGGTCGCCTTCAAAATAGGATCCATTTGCTTCAATACATCTATGCCAACGGCACTTCCAATTATCGAAACATTTTTTATAGGCGCTTTCCGGGATGGACTTTAGCTCTCGCGCCGAATTTTGTTTTATGGCTTCAATCGACTCAAAACGGGTGCCACGAAGGGGCAATTTTAGTTTTGGGAAGAGGAAAAAGTCGCAGGGAGCCAAATCCGGCGAATACGGTGGTTGCTGAAGCACGTTTGTTGAGTTTTTGGCGAGAAAGTCAGTCACAATCGTAGCTCGGTGAGAAGGCGCGTTATCGTCATGCAAAATCCATGAGTTGTTCGCCCACAAATTTGGCCGCTTCTTACGGATACGCTCACGCAAACGTTTCATAACGCCTAGGTAATACTCCTTGTTTACCGTCTGACCCTCTGGAACGAATTCGTAGTGCACCACGCCACGGATATCGAAGAAAACAATGAGCATCACCTTCATTTCGAGGCAAGTCTTCGACCACTTCACGACCGTCCTTGAAGGCTCTGTACCACTGATATGCACGAGTTTTTGATAGAGCATTATCACCAAAGGCCTTTTGCAGCATTTCCAATGCATCGGCACACGAAAGTTCATTTGCAACACAAAACTTTAAACAAATTCTTTGCTCGACGTAATCACCCATAGTAAAAATCGGCACGCACTCTGACATCGACTGACTTAATCAGCTGTTGCAAACACACTAGTTGACAGATCCCGCTCAAGCTTGGCATAGTAATTAAGGACAGTGGTACCAACCTAGGAAAAAAAATTTTACCTGCCTCATTGCCCCGCCAGATTTAAATCGATAATTCCCGGTACTTTCTTGACAGAATGTATATTGAAGTTCTGCGGTACTACATTGAAGAATAGAATTTTCTCGAAATTTTCTGAGTTTTCTTTCAGGTCAATAACGACAATACATTGAAGGCCTCTCGTATTATATTTTAACAGTTATACCCCTTTCGACAACGTCTGTTTATTATCCAAAAAATTTACAAAAGTCGTCGTTATCCTTACGAAGATTATTAATTATTTATTCAACTACTTATAAGACTGCAAAAAAAAATAAAGAAAATATTGATGCTGTATGTACCAGTGTTATGAAAGATGCAAATTTGTCGATTAAACTAAGTTCTCAATAAATCAGCTTTTCAAACAAGATGAATAGGTATATTCTTGAAAAAGATTTGAGGTTGCATGCGTGTACGATTTTGTTCACTCAAAACTGAAGAATTAACCACAATTCGATGAGGGATACTTTTAAAAAGTGCGTATCTGTCTCAACTCTGATCCATATATCCATCCATTTCTATCATGGATTGGAATCCACCTTTGCTTTAAATTTGAATATCGAGTAGTTGTATTTTTTGAAGTGTTAAATTATTTTAATACAAATACTATTATTGTACCACTTGTTACTTTCTTAACTACTCTCTCAACTTCCTAGATGATTTATTCAGCATTTGTATGAAAGTATCTTTTGCTATTTTGTAGCCGAACGATACATTCAGAAAATACAGATAATATATAGTATAAAGATATTGCATCATTCTAAGAACATTGATTGTTCACCTTTATCTCTGACAAATAAATTATTATCTTTTTAGTTTCTGCATATTTCTCATGATGGATGACTTTCGTCAATGAAACTTTCATTGATAAATTAAGGCGATAGTGAATATTTGATTCTTCAAACAAATAGATAATGTTTATTTCAGAATACTAAAGTGCTATCATTTCGTATTAAAGTCTGTATTTTGCGAATTGTCCTAAACTCTTGTAGTGAAATCAGTGATAAAGAATTTTTGACCAAATCTTATTCTGTCCATGAGGCACGATACTTTTCGGAAAAAGTAATTTAGAAACTTCATATTGAAGGGTAGATTTCATACTCAAATTGGTAAATATAAAAAATCCAAACTCAGATACTGCCAAACAAAATCAAATCAAATTTCTCTGGAAAAAATAATATTCATGTAATGATTGAAATAGTTATTTATTGTAAAAGTGTTTGAGATAGCGAGAGCGATTAATTTTTTTAAGTGAATTAAATGTATATAAAAGACATGCAATACAAGATTTCATCCGCAATCACACTCATTCAGAATCAGAATCGCAGAAATTTTTCATCAAAACATGATGTGACATTTTGGATTGATAACGGTTGTCAACTACTGAAAAATTATTGAAAATATACAAAAATGGTATATTTCATTATTCCATTGGTGTAATAAAGTAGTTTCATTATTCCACTAGTAAAATACAGAAATTTCATTATTCCACTAGATTATAAGGTAATTGTACAAAAACTAATTTTAACCAATTTGCTTTACTCGATAGCATCAGATTTAGCTGAAAATTTGTAAGGTACCAATTAGACAAGAATAAGAAAGCCGACATATGGATACTTCATTATACTTAAAAAATATGAAAGTGCAGGGCTTAATTGTTTGAAAAGAAAAGTAAATAATCTTTTTTTTTCTGAATTCAATACTGAATCACTCAAAATAACTTTGGATATATAATAACGACTTCGCTAAACTCATAAAATTGGGTCCAATATTCATAGACTTGTAATACATAGATCTAATAACACATTTTGAAAAAATGCTTCAGTAGTTTTTCGTATTCATCAAAATAACCAATTTTTTAATACTTAGTTTGAATTTTTATATATTTATTATTAAAACATAAATGAACGAGTGCGAAATGTCGCCACACCAGCTTTTTATAATTTTTCATCTCACCATGTTGGAGATGGTGGATATATTTCCTGACGAATTCGCATATATTTCCTTTTAACTTTGTTTGAATCAACTACGAAGTTAGGGCTTGAAATTCCGATTTTTTTTTCGTTTGGTTATCAATTCAATAAATTTCGACCTTGCTCAATTTGCAGAAAGTCATCTGGAATTCCACCGTGACAACACCTTCTGTTGAAAACGGAGTAGGTCATTCTGGTATTTGGTAAACAAGTATTTAATATTGTCACAACATCTAAACTATCGCCCAAATTGCACAAGAACTGTTTGGTCAGCAATGCAATAATGTACAATGTCAGGTTCCTTAAATAAATTCTTGCGGTGACCTTAATAATTGTCATCTATAACGATACAAGCTCGTGACTAAACGTTTCTCGTCCCAAAAGCGTGTAAAAATGGGGGAATGTGTTCGGTTGTTTTTGTTGAATGTTCTTAGTTTCCTTCATTTGGCATTGAAAAACATGTACCATTTTATATTATTCCCTATATGTGTTATATTATATATTTTCCCTATATGTGTTAAACGAACGATCATTGTTTGATATATAAAAAAATCTTTAATTTGGGAGAAAGGTTTGATATTTTTCTGAAAAAACGTACGAATTTTCCTCTTTTCGTATTTTTATGTACTAATGTTTAATTTAATTGTCACGACAGTTTTTCTCGCAACTCGTTACAGTAACTGATTATAAAATATTTCGGTGAAAGCTCTTTCAGATTAGAAGTAGCATTGAAAAAATAACGACTTGTACAATTTTTAGGTGAATTTGTCGATCAATTCTTGAAGTTTTTTCCCTCCTAAAAAATAACAAGGAAAATTAGTTTCGCGACAAGGAATATAGGATATTCAGTTCCTCAAGAAGATAGTTGAAACAATTTAAAAACTAATCAGAACAGAAAGTTTTTCAAATCGGGGCTATGCAACTTGTATAACAGTTCACAACTCAAAGTGACTCGAATATTCAGGATCGTCAGGACACAGACATGCATGTTTCGAAGCTTGTAAGCTCATCAGTGCAATTCTCATTTGTCCAATGAAAGCGAAGTAGCCGCGTACCTATATTCATCCCGCCATCCGATCAACCATTTTTGATTGTTTGGGGCGAAATCTCATGATTGACAAGATTTCATGTTTCAAGACATCATTCGTTTCTGGTTGGTTTGCTTAATATTTATCCTTATGGGATCCATACAAAAAATAGTCCTCCGAAGTAAAAATGAGCTGCATCACTAAAGATGATTTTTCTGGGAAAATGCTCATCTTCGGCCCTGTTTCCATTAGCCTATTGAGCGAGGTGGAAACGTATGAAATGGTTACGAGGCATCACTTCTTGCACTAATTGAACTTTGTAAGCCTTTATAGCTAGGCCCTTATGCAAAATTATCTTCAGAGAAGTGCGAGAAATGTTCAGTTCTTGAGCTCGATGACGAGTTGAGGTTGATGAATGGTCATCAAATAACGATCCAGTTTTTACGAACAAATGGATTTAGAAATTGCCGTGAGAAAATTTCATTTCTACGGCGCATGCTTTATGGGGTGGCGTTTTCAGCAGGGTAATGCAAAATGCCATACTTCGGCCTATACTCAAGCTTGAATGCAAGAACACCAAGTGACAATCATTTCATGGCCAGCAGCTTCACCAGATCTTAATCCCATTGAAAACTAATGAAGATTGAAGTTGAACGAGCAGTGCCACGAAATAAAGATGGTTTAATTCAGTCAGTTTTACAGTCCTGGACTACCATCACCGAAAATTAGTGATCTAGTTTCGGGTGTACCTCGACGTTTAGTCATGTGTTTGCAGTTAAATGGAGGTTTTATAATTAAATAAGATGAATAATTTGTTATAATTTTCTAATTCAAGAATTAAAAATATATACTAAACAATTACAATTGAGCTTTGTTTTTTCCGGATACTTTCTGGACGTACTATACATATATGATAAATTTTATCTTTTAAACTAAAAATATGAGTTCTTTCGAAACTAAAAATATGAGTTATTTTAAAACGTTTCAGTTGCATGATTTCAGAAGTTCATTTTTATGAAAATAATGAACCCGTAATAAACACTCGCAGGAAATCAGCAGTTTTGTTCGGTTTTGATCGTGCTCGTGCCATCCGAAAACGTCAGATAAAAAGAGCATCATCCTGAAGAGCCAATAATCCGACTTCGCAAGCCGGTAAGCCCTCCCCCGTACCTCCGCATTGCAATGCTATTTTTAACCCCTATGCAGTGTGCCGTGAGGGTGTGCGCGGAAGGCACTCTCTACGCAAAGCGTCGTAGCAACCCTAGAAAGCCGGGACAGCGCGTGCGACCTGATTCTGCATCGACCTGTGACCTACTTATTTGGGCAACACGTGCCCACGAGTCGACTACATTTTCCCCCCTGGCAGGCTCTACGAGCTCACCGCTATAGTGACATATATCGTATACGTAAGTTTGACGATCCAACCATCTCTTGAAACAACTATGTTCCCAGAATGCCAGACAAATATTTATATCCTCGAGTCTGGCCCGAAGTGTTTGTTACGTGAAATGTTGGACACAAATATATTATTCATACTGTTGGCATTTAGCGGTTTCCAAGTCCAGCACGGGCATGAAAAAGCGACAAAACGGAATGGTTGAATCACTGTGTTTGTTATCGTCATCGTCTCCTAAACCTACACACATCAAATTAATCTAGGGAACTAAAAATCTTAATTTTCTTAGATAATATGACAGAAGTGTTGCCAGACTCGAAATAACTATTACTGCAAAATGCAAACTCTAAAGGGCCCACCCTTTATTTCCAAAGTAGACTATATTCTAACTAATGCTGATCTATGTGACTGTAATGATGATTAAGCTTATATTGGTGACTATCGAGCTATTCTGGTGAAGTTTATCACCGTACACCGTATTTGATCTGAATACTCAACCTGTGTCGAAGCTGATTAAATAAAAGTATTCTCAATAATTTTCCTATTCATATTTCAAATCGTGATTTTCAGGCTGTTTTTGAGAATACAGATATAGATAAATGCTTTTAGTTTTCAAGCTTATATTGGTGACTATCGAGCTATTCTGGTGAAGTTTATCACCGAATTTGATCTGAATACTCAACCTGTGTCGAAGCTGATTAAATAAAAGTATTCTCAATAATTTTCCTATTCATATTTCAAATCGTGATTTTCAGGCTGTTTTTGAGAATACAGATATAGATAAATGCTTTTAGTTTTCAAGCTTATATTGGTGACTATCGAGCTATTCTGGTGAAGTTTATCACCGAATTTGATCTGAATACCCAACCTGTGTCGAAGCTGATTAAATAAAAGTATTCTCAATAATTTTCCTATTCATATTTCAAATCGTGATTTTCAGGCTGTTTTTGAGAATACAGATATAGATAAATGCTTTTAGGAATTAATTGAGAAAATTCAGGAGACATTTGAATCTCGTTATCCTATAATGAAATTGACCACTCACAATCTCCGTTTATAATTCCTGCTTATAAATCTGATTACAGTGGAATTTAAAATGTTAGAAATACGAAACTCATTTTTTATATTACACTAAAAAATAAATCATAAAATAATAACAAAACAGTATGTTTCATGGTAAATGCTTCCACCGGCAGTAGAAGCTAATCCATTGAACTAGTTGTTGAGGGTGTTTCACATAATAGTACTAGCGAATTGGTAGAAATCTTTGCTAATTACTTTCCAATGGTAACTGAAACCAAATTTTTTTATTTTTGGCAGCATAATTTGACTAAATATCCGTTTATTCTATCAGAACCGTAATAGAACTATTCTATTGCTCTAAAAATTTCACTACCTAGTTTATATCTCATATTTTCGATCAAAATAATAATAATTTAAAAATTCACATATGCATCTAATTTTTTGAGATAGTTACAATACGATACTCTTTCTAGTTTATAGATATAAGATTTAATTGAGTTAATCAACTGGAAACTTATATGGCGGTTCTGATAAACAGTGTTATTCAATACTCAAATTTGATCCACATTTTCCGTGGCTGGAGCCATTCTTGTCATGTTTTCTCCAGTCGTACATCTGTAGAAAATGCGTAGGGGGACACCTTACATTTCTCAAGCAATAAACAATGTGGCAGAATGAAATTCTATCGCCTATTGCATAAGAAGACACGCAACGGAAATATTTTGTTGTCGAAATATAAGATGCACAGTTTGGAAATCGATTTCTAAAAATATCATCTTGAAGATGTTCATTATTTCTAAGGCGACGGTATTAGGAACCCGACCTCGAATTAGCACGCATTTAGAGGGAAATGTCATGGCCAAGAGGTAGTATTGCTCACCTTCGAATTACCTATAGTTGATTGCGGGCCTTTATGAATTGTTCTATTATATCATGTTTAAGACCTTCTATATTTTTTAGTTTTTACTCGACGTGTGTTTGAAACTTCTGCAAATATTATAATTTCAAATAAGTTTTTTCGAAAAAGAAATTTACGTAACATTGGATTAATTTTATGTGTGAGTTTTTACTCGGGAATTAATTTGGTGATACCACTGCTCACGTGTGAATATTGAATGATATGCAAAATGATGAGCAACTCCTGAGTATTGATGGAGAGCAATGATGAAAAGATCTCGGGAGTGAGGTCCATTAACCATCGATTTCCAGTGTAAGGTATTTTCTGTTCCTTGAATTCCATTGAATTCACCAAAGCTGTTTCCGAGAAACGAATATGTAATATATAATATATAAACATTCTCTATATAAGGGAGAATTCATGCTGCCACAATTCAAACGAATGCTCTCTATATATTGACAGAGCAATATCGAATTCCCTTGAGTGTTTTTCGATAAACTAATTTTATCCTTGATCCAAAACAATGTTTCTTAGTCTTTGAATTCAATGGTTTCTGAAAGCATCGGCTTCCCATTCATCACACAAACTCGTATTGTTTTATTATTTTTTAAGTCTTCTAATTGTACACACGAAATAAAAGATCTTTAGCTTTTATATTCGCATGTTTGTAAAGTCTTCTTTTTCTGATGAAATACTAATGATTTTCACGTCCCACTGGACAACACTGTTTCTAACACTTAAAAAAGCAACTGTTTCTCAACCTTCTATCGAAAGAAGAAAGAGAATTTCAGAAGTACGCTTAAAGACCAAATTCGGTCAAGTTCGACCTGCTGATGTTCAGAAATATGCCCATTAGATATGTTGAATTGTGGATCATTTCATATGTATACAGCTTTATGTTGTACCACTTGTAATGATCCAGTTATCAAACATGTAGAATTAGTGTAGGGAGTTCCCTTATAGAGACGATATGCTTAAAATCAAATAAAGTACGAAATATTTGGATAACACTTCATTCAAATATATACGTTATCTTCGGTTGCTGGGTCGAATTCGACCAATCCAGTTAATATCCGTGACTTGCTGCAATAATAAAATTAAAATTTCATTAATGCAGCTTCCTATGTCCAGTCTTAATACGCCTCTAGTTCGAGGAGTGTTGACATAGATCAACAACTTCAAGTATTGCCACAAAAAGAAATCCAAGGGTGTTAGATAACAAATTCTTGGATACCAATTAACAGTTCCATTTTTGGACATCATAGACCTATCAAACTATCCTCCTAATTAGCATTGTTCACATTGCTACTATCTCTCAAGTATGTCAGCAGTAACCACTGAAATATATATTATCTTCTTTTTGGATTGACAGATCAAAAAACCCATGATTCAGGCGTCATACCAAGTAAACTCGCATCTAATATTTCATTCTAGCATCGTCAAATCCAATTCTACTACGCCGAGCATCTTGATGCCCGGTGCCTTAAGTAGGTCAGGATTTAATCATAACTAACGGTCAAAATAAGTTGAACGCCTCTCCTTCATGGATGTAATACTGTACACGCTTTCAATGTTTACGAGCCAAATATAAGTAGGCCGTTTCGAATTTTCCACAGCATCTTTGCTTATGAATTATTTTAACACTTAACGACCATGGGTTGTAGTTAGAGATACGTTTGGTTTTGAATGCTGATTGAAAGTTGCAATGATGTTGATTTTCCATTATGAGTGAAATTACACCTTACATCATGGAATAAGTATAAAGTAAATTTCTATTTTATATGGCGATGAAGGAAATGTGAAACATGTCATTCTACTAGTTTACGAGAATTGGATTTAAAGTGTGATGGCTGGTAAGGAACTTAAAACAAAAAAGTTTCATTATGAGCAGTCTTGTATGTCCTACTAAAGGTATGCAGATGGAGTTCACCTTTAATTTCAAATCAATAGCAGCAATGAGAGGCAATGCAGAACAAAAATTATTCACCAACTTGTAAGTTAATGAATTGAACTTCATTATGGTCCAATCTGATAAGCTAAAAGAAGCGTTTTTCAAAACAATATCGCTGTATTAAAAAGGCACAAGAAAAGGTGGCAGGAATTTGAAGACGAATGATTGAGGAGAGGATAAAATGAGTTCTATTTGAAGAGTATAAAAGCAAAAATTAGAGCATATTACAAAACCCAGATGAAGATCATTAGAGTGAAAATTTTTACATCAGTCCAAGATTAATTTGAATTTTCAAAGAGTGGGTTCGATGCTGATTGAATATTATATTATGTGATTTCGACAAGGTATATTAAGAGGTTATTTGAGCTTTCTCATAGAATATCACTCAAAATCAAAGACAAAATTGTCTCAGTAAAAACGATCTGAATCTAGTCTCATCTTGTTTCAGAAAACTGTCGCTTTGAGACCATATAAGACTCAGACTAAAAAAAATAATAGATATTTTATGGAAAGAAAGGTTACTCTAGTAAACAGCTAATTAATTAATTAATGGTCCAATAAATCGAAACTCAATCATCATCAAGGTTATTCCAGAGTTCAGGAGAACTTTGGGTCTGGATACAGACTAAACCACCAAGCGGCAGTACTCAATAGATTTTTAATCTAATGATAATGGGAATTTATAATAAATCATGTCGTGATAGGAGAAGAAAAAGAACATGATGGAAGAATTGTTTTATATAATATGAGGCATACTACTATATAATATGAGGCATACCAGTTGGCATATTATTTCTTTAATTGATTTTATCTGGCTGATGCTTTCACAAAATGATCTATTTAAGAACCTACTTAAATGAGCATTGTTACCTAGTTTCCTTATCACTAATGTCAACGGAAGAGGACTAAGTGACCTCCTTTATTTCAAGAGATATAGTTCAAATCTAGAGAATACTTCCTGTCAATAAATAACAGGAGTCTCAAGTGCGTTGAGCTGAATGATGCATTTGGGAATACAGGTATCATTTTCATTGTCTATAATAATGCTGTTTATTTTAAAGCTAGTTGTTCATTCGGAGAATGACACACATAATGGATATTATTTAATTATTCTGCTTTTGTTATATTTGTCAACCTATTCGACTAATTTCTTCGACTTTATTGGAATTCGAATATTCTGCTAGACATCGGATTCACAAATAATGTATTCACTATAGGTTCCTTCAAAAAACTTCTTAAAACATGCAGAACATCTTCAAAAAGCAATTTACAATTATCACAACCGAAACTAATCAGCTCCACTTCATACTTACAAAATAAAAATAATTAACAAAAAATATATTACCAGACAAATTGAATGCAATTATCTGGACAAACACTAGAATGAAAAGACCTGCGTATTATATGTTCAACACAGAGTAAACAGTGTGCTCTAAAGACATTGAATAAATGTCTTTAGCAACGAATACATGCTGAGTTGTGTTCCGATTAACATTGAATTCATTGAAGTAGTCTGTTGGACAAAATTTTCTCAAAGATTTTCGGGGAAAAAACTGGAATGCTAATGGGTCTTTAATCATTTGGATCACTGATATTACCTTTTTATACAGTGCTTTGCGTTTGATGAGAGAATATCATACTTTTTCTTGGTGCTTTTTCAGATCACTTTATTTTCTGGCCGGGCCCCGTTTCTGCAGTACTACTCATATATGCTATACAAGTTCTTACAACTAAGCAGTTCAGATGTATAACTGATAAAGCCACAGTGTAGTTGTTTGTGGCAATTGGATTTTATTTAATCTTCATTGGATGTGAAATTGTCGAAGGAATAATCATTACGGCATATGCAAGTATCAATAGATAGACCCAAAATGGCTGAAATGGAGAATTTGGTCACAGGTTAAATGAAATTGTTCATCTCATTCCTGAAAAAAGTCCACTTTCAAGCAAACTCGGTATTTTGTCATTGTCGGAAATTTATGACTGCTATCTAAAATTGATTTGTAGGCAGCTGTGCGAAAATGGTAACCCTGGAAAGTTGAAAGTTCTTTAAAAAAACTACTCTGAATCGTGGCACGACATTTCTCGTAATCGTACCATCAAAACTAAGTAGCCAAGTGTCTCGAATTCCTTCATCATCAATGATATCACACGAAATCCGCCTTTAATTCTCCTTGCCCCATATGTGACGTACACATCATCTACAAACCTAATGATGCGTTGGAGTAAGTAGCTATTTATGCAATGATGATTATCCAACAAGGTCGATTTACTCTGTGCAAAGAGCTAGTGAGAGTGAACATTGAACAATCTAATTCTGGTCACCCTCGTTTGCGGATCCTCGCTATGGTTTCTGCTGATCAATGCTTTATTGTCACTTCGCGATGTCCCATTGACATCGTTTTGGCGTTGTGTTATGGCCGGTGATTCTTTAACCTACTGACTGCGCCAGGCATTCCGTGAATTAGGATGTGAGTGCAACTCTAAATGCGTAGCGGAATTTGTGGAATTTAATTTTTAAAGCCGGATGCAGCGCCGACAGAATTGTTGTTGGAAATAGATTGGGGGTACCTACTTATGAGTTGTCTCAAACTTGAAAATGCTTTCCTCAGAAAATATTTTTGTTTCATATAGAAATTAATGAACATCTGATTTTGTCGTTGTGTGTTTTTGCAAGTTTCAGCTTTAAATTGATATCATAAATTTTTTCGAAGGATATCTTGATACTACTTCAATCTCATCCGAATTCATATGTACTCCCCGACTTCAGTGAACTTGAAGTTTGTTTTCATTTATAGGGAAAATTAAAGGCTCAATGAAGAGCCTTAATTTGAGAGAATCGAGGAAACATTTAATACATAAATTAATTAAAATATTAGGAGTACAAATAAGTTTCCGCCGTTTTTTAACACAAATTAAATATGAATCATTCCTAATGATTTTAAACGATGTGAGACTGCTTGCTGAGTGACTTCTAATGTTAGAGCAAGTTCTTTTTGTGTTTGAGATGAATCTTCCTCCAATAATTCCTCCAATTCTGCATCCTCGTAAATTTTTGGCCTTCCACTGCGATCTTTGTCTTCTACGTCGAAATCACCGTTTTTAAACTTTTGAAACCACTCTCGACACGTTCTCTCACTCAGAGCACCTTCACCATATGCTTCTACGAGCAATTGATGCGCCTCAGCAGCAGATTTCTTTAAATTAAAGAAGTAAACTAATATTTCCCCCAAATGACGCTTACTTGGCTCAAATTTTGACATTTTCAACTTATAAGAATTATATTTTACCAATATAAAATCAATGATATTAATAGGTTATGTTGTTCTTGAATGTCCAAACTATTTTTTAAGCCGGTTATCATCTGCGAAAGCTAACCGAAACTCCGTGCCGCGCCATCTACAATAAAACGGCGGAAACTTATTTGTACTCCTACTAATAAAGACATTTTCACACTTTATTGATTCGCAACAATTGTCTCGCTAAAATTGTGTCTTCTCGATTTTTACATTTTGAAGTAACTCTAAAAATTACAACTTCACATTTTATAATGCTGTGATTCAGGCAAAAACTTGGAAAAAGGGGGGTAAAAATAACTATCAATTTTCGCAAAAAGAGATAATAATAGAGAGTAAAAATATACAAAAAAAGACGAATAACCATCAAATATATTGGGGCCAATTATCGGATATTGGTTACTACGTAAAAATATTCATTATGGATAATTTCGTTGAAATTATGTCCAAATTCTTCAAATGACTAGCATATTATGTTGAGTGTCAGGTGTCTGACATCGTATAACTCCGTTGGTGTTCACGAATTCTCTTCTTGAAGGATCCTGTTTGACCACAAAAGAACAATCATAAGGTTATTCTGATTTTACCAAATTTTTATTGTTCATTATTATAATACAACAATTGTTTCGCTAATCCAGTAGCACCTCCAGGTAGATGGTATCTTACATTTTTGAATAACTTTAGTCATTCAAAAAAAATTTTATATTATTTATATATTCATACAGATTCATTTGTCTCTATTTGTTTCATCTTCATTATTTTCTATTTGAATTACTGTTTTAAAACCACATGTGATGATAAAATATATATATATATATATATATATATATATATATATTTAGATTTAAATTTGTAGAGGTTCCGGAGAATTGATTCCAGCTATTATCTGTATCATTTTTTTTTGTTCACTATATCAAAATTTCGATAAATATATTCAGCTATTCAGTTCAGAATGATGCAATTTTGTTGTATATGTTTAGAAATCATTTCCATTACTTCTCATGTCATAAGTCCTTCATAATTAAAAAATGTTTCTGTCTTCGGTCGTTACTATGTCTTCACTTCTGATAATTAAAATCTGCTCCCTGATATAAGTAGCACAATGATGGGAAAAATAATCACTTTCAATTTCACAGCTAATAAAGATCATCTGTGATCATAATTTCCCAATCAAAGCGTATTTGAATGTCAGTTAAAATGGATATCAAGCTACGGAATGAAGGCTTCATCAACGTTACGAAACAAAGAAAAAATTTCTCAAGCTCGTGGTATATATGTATAATGTTATGACGATTAGTGGATGGTAATTTCTACTTCAATAATTGTCTGAATTAAATGATTAGCATATAAATAAGTGAATGAGTTGTAGGTCATCCAAAAATGGCTAAATTTCATTAGAATTTTGAAATCTATATGATGGAAATAATTCATTTTCACTTGTTTTTTAAGTATAATCGCATCAATAAAACAAAAGTACGTAGCAATTTTAATATCAGTTCATAATTTGTACAGAGAGAATAAAACAACTTAGATGGAAATGATTCTATGATTATACAAATAAACAGAATTGGAAATAACCAAATAATTTGGTAGATGTTACAGTTACATTCGTAACATAATGATATAAAAGAGTAAATTTAATTAGATGGTTTAGTATTTTCCCATCAAAATTAATTAAATTCTCCAATATAATCGACATCACCTAATTTTTACCATTTTGTGTAAACTTCCTACTGTGGAATATTTCGAGAAAAATTAATATTCAACCTAGTAAATTTAAATTCCAAATTTCGAGTTATATGAATCAAACAATTATTATTAACATGAATCAAATATAAATTGAAAATTTAGTACGAAGGTTTTTTTTTGAAATATTACAGATAATAGATGGATTAATTCTTTTAAACCTCTATAAATTTAATCTAAAAAATATTTTCGAAACAATTTTGAAGAGATTTTTTAGATTAAATTTGTAGAGGTTTTGGAGAATTAATCCAGCAGTTATCTGTAATTTTTGAAAAAAAACCTCTGTAGTGAATTTTAAATGTGTATTCATTTGATATATTTATAATTTGGATTCTTTTCGACATTTTTCTGTGAAATAGTCTTCTTTCCCAAATGGTGTTCTACCACGTTTATTAAAGTTCGTGGATTCCAAAAACTTGTTTTACTTATGATCAACTAATAAGGACCGGAAGAGTTCCATAAAATGATTATTCAATTCCACATACAATGTGGTCACTCCTTACAATGAGCTGTTTTTTTCAAAAGAGTTCGTAGAAGTGTCCAAGAATAATGAGTGATTTTAGTTCCTAACTTAATGAAGTTTTCTGCTTATGTTCAGCCTATTCATTTCCTATTCACATCCTATTAACTATGTGAATCGGAAGTGAACATTATTTTTGAATCTCAATTCTGAAAGGAATTAATAGAAGATAATAAACAAAAAGTACTACTTACACGTGTTATTCAATTCTTTCATTATATAATAATGAATGTCCAGAATACACGAGTCAAACATAACTTAAATGTAATCATTTTATGGTCCACTTTCGAAGTAATCATTTAGTGAAAAGTCTAACATGCAATAATAATTATATAAAATTAATTACCTTCCAAGAAAGCAAACTGCATTTGTAATAACTTGGAATTTCCTCATGGAGACATGGAGAAAATTATATGTAAGTGGGTCTCGACAGTCAATAATAACTTTGTGGTTCAAAATGAAGTGTTTACCTTTAAGTTATTGTTTGTATTTTAAATAGACTAAATACTAATGAATAAAATAATATGTCGCTACTAATTTTCATTTCATTTAAAGTAATAACTGACGAGGCGGAAATTCGAGAAACACAAATGTATTGAACATGTGAATGAATCATTTCCTTATAAGTGCTATATCATAAAATGAAATTGAAATGATAAACTCCTTCTTAGGAGAATAAATAAATAAAGAATCATTTTCTTTCATCGCTCCACTGGCTGACACATTGTGTTTGTGGCCGAAGAGAATTTTTCCATCAATTTCCCGTTAGAAAGTTTGAGTACCAACATAACTTGAACGCAAAACTGTAACGGATACGGGATAAATAGCCCTTTTTTCGAATAAAATGCATACGTTTTAATTGCAAGTATCAGAAAGAGAAATGTCCGAAGTTGATAGGCAATTTCCTTTGAAGGCCGTGGACGGAAGTAGTAAGATATAAACCGAAGGATTAATGTGGTTTAGGTTATTAAACAGGTTGTAATACTGCAGAGATATTGGTACTGGGAAAATACGAGTTCAACAGATCTTCATGAACCAGAATTGAAGTTGGGCAGAAAATTTCAAATTGTAGTATTATTAGTCAGGATAATTTTCAACGAATAAGCTATCAATTCTTATGAAAATTAATTTAATTTTTTTAATTACGATATTCACATAAATTGAAGGATAGTTTTTAAGTGTTTTTGTTGTGGAAGTGACAAATTCTTCATTAAGTGATCGGCGAAGTTACTAACATTTTTTCCTGATTCTTATTCGCAGAATCCTTTACACCCCTATTATTAACATAAATCAGTCCAAGACGTTAGATAAAAAAAATTTCTCTACAAAAAAATACAACATATTCAAAAACAAATTTATTTTTTTTTAGTGTAAAAGACAAAACAAATAGCAGAATACTAACTTGAAGTGTGTGACTTTCATGTTTATTTTCTGAGGTGTTACGTCATTAAATCCAATAGAATGCCGTATTGTTTCAGTATTTTAATACCCATATTTATTAGTTATTGTTTCAGAAAATTTGGAAAAACATTTCTGTGGTATTATTAACTATCACTTAATATCCTGGTTTATGGTCAAATGACCTATTAAAGGGACAAAGATTTTATGAATAAACCTTCATCGCAAACTTTTCCTCTTCTACGAGCTATTGAATATCCCGAATTCATCCCAATTTTCAAACACAATAGCCTGAGTTTTCGTTCCTTATTTCTGATCCAATTCCATGCCCGAAAAACTGATGGTCCTTGAACTGATATCGTCCTACTTTCCTGAAACTCCAGTACAGTATTCAGCTCCTGGAAAATAGATTTGGCTAGCCACAAGTGACCCAGTTCATAAATATCGACCTTGGTTGTGTTGGAAGACTTTCATATGACTGTATAAATAATATACAACATATATTCCTTATCTAATGGATCTGGATATATTCAGAACAGTTCTTTGTGAAGATATTAACCATATGATTTTGAATGTGGTACTTGGTTTATTCATTCAATTTTTTTTTTAATTTCTGTATATCTATCCTGCACCCTATGTACCAACATAATATGGGGAGTAAAACATAATCAAAATCAATGCTTACTACTTTTCCCTATCGCTTAGGCAATTTTCATGTCTTTTGAGGATATTCAAATTCGAAACCAATTTTAAATTTCTTCGATAGAAGTGAAGGGGTGATCTGTCAAATCTTTTTGCATCCGTCGAAACAGT
The DNA here is from genome assembly GCA_034642435.1 of Megalocaria dilatata. NCBI lineage: Eukaryota > Metazoa > Arthropoda > Insecta > Coleoptera > Coccinellidae > Megalocaria > Megalocaria dilatata. Next base: position 60,078,692 of record CM067855.1, on the reverse strand, counting down.
GAATAGTCAGAGGGAGATTATGGTAGGGACGGTAAGATATCCCATTAAATTGTTTTTAATTTTTGTTTGACAACGTTTGCGACGTGAAACCGAGCGTCGTCATGCAAAAGAATAACTTTATCATGTCTGTCTTTGTCGTAGCGCACGGTTCAAACGAAGTAATTGCAGTCTGTACCTATCACCCGGTTTAAGCAGCTCATAGTACACAACGCCCCCTTGGTCCCACCAGATACACAGCATAACTTTCAAACCATAAATGTTCAGTTTTGGTGTTGATGTTGAGCTCGATGGCAATGATTGACCGGGCAAAGCGTTATATGTTTTCCCTTAGGGTTGTCGTAGAAGATCCATTTTTTTCGTCACCAGTCACTACCTGGTGTGAAAACTTTTTTTTTGCCTCTGAAGTAGCTGCTCACAAGAAATAATCTCCTTTCCAGATCTCTTGGTATAAATTCCTGAGGAACTCAATTGCCTTGTTCTCAATTATAGATTTAGAACGTTGGGTCACTCTCAACTTAAGTGCGAACTCGTCTAGCTTTAGACTCGCATCTTCATCGAATGATGTCTGTAATTTGTCGTCTTTGAATTTTTTTAACTGTACCGAGGGAGGTTTTTCTTCAGCGCTAAACTCACTAATTTGAAGCACCGAAACCATTCTTTACATTTCTTCCCAACTGGACCATTGTCACCGTAAACTTCCAGAGTAATATGATGGGCTTCAGCTGCAGTTTTTTTCAGTTAATATAAATAATCGAATGTTCCCGGAAATGCTGTTTATTTATCAAAAAATGTGACATTTTCAACAGCGTATCAAGAAACCTTTCGTGTGAAACTCAAAACAATTCAAACTGGATGTTAGCGGTAGTTCAATCTGTCTAAAACCGAGGCAATTAGCTGTTACTATTTATCAATTTCATGTTTTTAAGCCATCTTTTGTAAACGGACCGAATGAATTTGTATTCCCAAAGTTTTCGTGAAAATTTCCGAAATATTAACACACTGGAATGGTGAATAAAGACGAGAGTTCGCCAAAAGATATTCTTACCATTTTTTGCAGAACCAAATTTTTTACCAGTTACGTCACTTATTTTGGTATTATCGTGATTAAGTCTAGGTCACACTTTATGAAACCAAAATGCCAAGAATATCATGACTTTCCAATAAAACATGTTCGATTTCGACCTTCTCGACGTCTGTATTGAAGATGCAAGTTTTAACAAACAACGCACGTCTTTGCATTTTTGAATTCAATCGAAGGAGTCGATGATCTAATCGAATTTCAAAATAGTGCTACCAGTCTCGAATGAGGCATATAAGCACGTTTCCGGAAGGCGGTTGGACACAAAAAATCCTGTTTGTAGACTTGCTAGAGTTTCCCAAAGGTTCCCTCAATCTCACAGACACGTACACTTGCTTGGTATAAATTTAAGCACGACTTAAAGGCTCATGGGAGGCATGCCAATGTTGAACAAGTGGAATAATGCAACCATCCGAGCTTTAACCGTTAAGAATCAGTTAGTGCGATTTAGGTCACGAGTAGAAAATGACAACCGCGTAAGAAACAGTAGATGCGTACCGTTAAAAAAGTGAATTAATCAGTTGAGCTGCCCGTGAGAGCTTTAGCTGACTAACAAACTGGGCGTGAAGAGCCACTTGTCGAGTGACCTCAAATTTACCACGTCTAGGTTTCATGAGGATCTATAATTTAATTTGAGAACGGTAAAATTGTGAAGTAACCTCCTCGAAACAACCATTGATGAATGAATAAAGCCACATTTGTCATATATGTATATACATCCGACAACTTAAGTGGATCTGGGCTTCAAGAAAAGTGCGACACGATTAAGATCAGATGGTTGATGAATGGGTATGGCTCGATCAATTAAAACATTCGTCGTAGAATACTCACTTGTCAGTTAATAATTGACACAGCTGATCTCTACGTCAGGTTCTAACTGGTTATCAATGGTACTACTCGTTCAAACAACCGAAAAAAGTCTGCAAATAATTATCTCAATCAGATCGGTTTCAAGCTGGTGGACTTGCTCACTTTTTATTAGTCTCTCAAGTTTTTTCTTTACTTTTTTAAAATCTATCCAAGTTAATTCTTTATTAATCCATCGATTTTGATCTGGTATTGAACTGTTGATATTTCAAAGTTTCAAGAAATGTATTGTCAGCCTAAATCTATTGAACAAAGTGGTTTAGTTCTAATTGAACTCATTGAAACTTTTATTTCTCGGTATTCGCTCAGATAATGTATATGATCAATAGGTAATTATACGTAGTTAGGTGTTATGAAATCGAATCGAAACTTTTCAAAAAAACACACAGAGCAAAACGGATGGATATAAAACAGCTTAAATATTATATTTTTTCTATTTCACCTTTATTCTCCAAAAAAATTTCATTTTTATATTTTGTGTTCAAAGTAGTTCAAATGTCCCATTGAATAAGAAGTTTTTAGACAACATTCAATAAAACGATATTTTACCTTGAGTACGATGACAGCTTGATCATAAGAGTGGATCCAATATATCACATGTTTATATGATTTCTGTCTATTGCAGTTTTTTTCATAGTATGCAACCTGAATCGTCAATTTATCCGTTGGTGTGAAAACCCAAAAAAAAACTACAAAATTAATAAAATATTCAATTCAAAACATAAGCTACTATACGCATTTCAATCTTCAGACAGCTGTAACATTCACAATACAATATAATAACAAGATTAGAAAATTATCTATTGAAAAATATGCTGAACAAAATCCAAACACTGTCAGCTATGAGCATGTGTCTCTGCCTGATATTAACTTTGAATTGGAAATACAGAATATTATTTTAAGGTTATCAACAAAAATATCACAGAGGCATCTGAATTCTTCTTCTGAACGATCTCTACGTAAATTAAAAATTTTTTCTTTAATCCTCGAAAGGTTTCTCTGGATAAGTTGACTCAAAAAGCGATTACACACTTATTTTTCAAATAGTTACATAAATCATTAATTTCGAGTCTACTTGGTGAAAGTGATTTAGAATTAAAAATTAATCACGTGCTCATAGCTGACAGTGCTTAGGTTTTTGCTCTGAATTTTTTCTGCAATATTTTTTGGGTTTCCACGACAATGGAAAAATTCTTTATATTGAAGCAATATCATAAAATGAGAAATAAATGTTTGGGCCAGATAAGCCCTTATTTCATACTAATTTAAATAATACACATTCGACGAACAAAAATTGACAAATGGAAAAGGTTATCTGAATTCTCAACCACTTAAATTCATTCATTTCATTAGACATCTAATCCGAATTTGAATCTACAGTAAGATTTTGTATTCATGAAGCCTTTACTTGGTGAAAGAATCTGAGCAAGTATAGTAGGCAATAATAAGCATGTAATTCATTGAAAACAACAGTGTCTTTCACAGATATTTTATCTGATTAAAATCCAAAACATGTCGATTACGTTATACATGTCGAGGAGAAACTGCATTCTTCGCAGGTTTTCCACAAACCTAAGTTCATGTACACATGAAAAAAATTATGAAATAAACTTTTCTATGAACATCCTCAATCAAATTGTTGGCCATATTTTAGTCCTCTACAAATTTAATCTACAAAATGCTTTAAAAACTTTTTAGAATTAAACTGAATAAAATGCCTCAGAAACAATGTTTCTCTCTATGAACATATAGAATTATCAACACATATAAGCGGCAGTTAATTGATAAAGGATCAAAAGAAAATATAAAAAAATATAAAATATTGACCGCGATCATTCAGAATCACACACAAGCTTGTTTCGATTGGATATTCAGGAATAACATATTTCATCACCAAAAAATGCTCCAAGTAGAATTTGGAAAGGTCTTTTCAAATTCTTCTTTTTATTATTTTATTGTATATATAATAAAGTGTCTTAGAAACACTGTTTAATTTTATAGACATATAGAGTTATCAACACATATGAGCAGCAGTTAATCAATAAAGAATAAAAAAAAACATAAAGAACTGAACGTAATCATCATCCAAGACAAGTTTTAGCTTCCAAATAACTTCCAACTGAGGAGAACATGTGCTATCTCTTTTTTAAAAAGGAAAATAAAAAAGACCTTTTTAAATTCTTTGTGGAGCCTTTTTTGGTGATGGAATTTGTTTTTTCTGAATATCCAATCGACACATGCTTGTCTCGAATGATTGCTCTGGATGCTTACGGTCCTACTTTTTGTTTTCTTTTGATTCTTCATTAGTTAACTGCCGCTCATATGTTTGGATAACTCTGTAAGTGAAACAATGTTTCTAGAGCATTTTCTTCCAATTTATTTTAACAAGTCTTCAAGAGATTTCTTAGATTAAATTACTACATGTAGTAATATGAATACAACTACAATTACGATGAAAGAATGCGTAAGTTGGCAACGCTAAGTTATACTCTCTAGGACATATTTGACAAGTATAAACGGATATCGTAATGTATTTTATTTGGATATAATTTCAGTACCAAGATAATTCAGCTATAAAACTTTTGGGTTTATTCACACCCACATGTAGCAAATTCATTTTATTCCGCTGATTATCACCTTCATGTTGGCAGCTACGCAATACTGCATAAAGGCCGAAGTGCAATACAGATTTACATAACCCGTTTCAACATCCCGTAAAAGATTTCCTTGAGAAATATCGATTTGCGCTAATAATCAGCTGATAAGTACTTCAGTCAATTTATGGGCCACTCATATTTCGTTGGTATTGGACACTGGCAATCTCATTTGGAAATACTAACATAAAACTCTGCATATGTTTCCAGTCGGTGACAGCGAACAAAGGAATAAATGAAATAAAAGTTGGACTTCGTGGTAAACAAACGGAAGCATTAATATTTATGGAAACAGGAGGGGCGTTTGTCTCTTCAAATAGATTGCATTATAGTTTAGTTTTTTTTGTTTCAATATTTTTGCCCATGACTTTCACATATTTCACTTTGATCGGATAAGAACAAAATTTTGGAATTATAGGCCTGTTTTCCAGAATAATCAACAAAAATAAGCATAACATAATTAATAAAACTAATCAGCTTATTGATCTACGCCTTTCATTATTACTGGGCTATTTCTCAGAGTATGGTTTGCAAAACAGTAGAATCGTTGATATGGTTAGCCGATCTAAGAAGACAACACAAAAATATTGAAGAAAAATCTTTTCGAATAGTTCCTTTTTAGTTGGTTATATTATTTCTTCAATTTTATAGTGAGAATCGTCAAGTAGGTATATCAAAGGAGCTAATATTCAATCAAGCCATTTTTCTCAATTTGAAAACAGAAAATATCCAAACGTTTTTAGTCACTTTAGAATATCCATGGATCTATGACTATAAAGGTAGATTGCTATATATTCAAAATCATAAAATTTCATGGAAAAAATATCCAATGGTGAAGCGAATTTACTGTGTAAATTCTTGTCTTTCGGTAAATAAAATAAATCTTTTCATAATGTACTCTGGTCCTCAAATCACCAAAATTCGATGGTACCTCAACCTCTCGTTGACTTAATTAACCAACAGTAACCTAATCAACGGATCAATCTATTCATACAATAATCATGTATTATTCCATTCCGCTCTGGAAAGATATTACCGATGCAAACACTTTCACAACTTTCGCTCTTGCTTTCACAGTAGCAATTAATGGAGAATTTGAAAAATAGACATTTGATCAAGTACTGAATATCAGAATAAAATAGGCCATCAGTTTTCGCTCATCTTATGTCCGCTTCACCCAGTTTTTATCGATTCGACCTTGGCCTAAGCAAACAGCGTAGATAACAATCTCGCGAGTCAGTCAAAACACTGTTCTAGTTCACCCAAATTGGAGAAATTAACCGATATTCCTCTTTATCCAGCACTGAGTTAGTTACAACCACACGCATTGGAAAATGAAAAAATTGGAAAATGTTGATATGAGACTGTGCCAAATACTGACCTACACCAAATTTCAGTCATGGTTAGCTAATTTTCATTTATGGTCAATTTGATTTACTGCTTGACAAACCGTAGGTCTCATTAATATTGTTATCTAATAAATTAACTTCTAATGGTACAGATGAGGACTTATGTTTCATAGTATTTGAGAAAAACAAACGAACTTTTCGTGCATAATATTTAACAGAACCTTGAACAGCATTTGGTCTGGCACTCAAGGGAGCCCTGGAATTTTCCTGGCTGCAAGGTGCTTGTTATGTTACTTCTGTACGATAAATGCGCAAGAGGCTAATAAAAAATTTACCTCCTCTTTATCATTAAACATTCGCAAAAATATCGCATCATTACTTTTCTCCGTTCTCCAAAATGGAACTTTTTTATTGAATAAATTGACCATAATTGGCGGTATTCTTGAACTCGAATGAGGATTTTATATCTCTTCAAAAAAAACTGGAATCAAGCCTTGAATTGTTGTAAAAGATAGAGTTAATGAAGTTTTAATGTAGAACTGACAACATCCAAGTTACCCCTTGAACAAGAAGAATAAGGTCAAATACGAACATTTTCAAACTGACTAATTAGAATACTATTTGAAGCGACGCATCTTTTTCTTCCTTTCGTGCTGTGATAAGTAGAGCTTGTGGATTAATTAATAAGTTTTTACTTTCTGAACAACATTCAGCGGATAGATCAATTAAGCAATGTTTATTACGTTTCTACATAAACTGAGATAATTATCGCTGTGAAATATAGTACATTAAGAGTAACAGTTGGTATATGCAAAGAATAGTTGTTTACGATGAACTTCACAGTATTATCGGTTCTTTATGGGCCATCTGAATTGAATTTGAATCACCAACAGTTTCGTCGAAAGAGCCCCAACTTTCTCAACAACAAAGTGGGATAATTAACCAGATTAAACGTAAATCGATCTCGTTATATCTCTGTAATATGAATTTGATGGCCATTTGATATTTAATTAGTATTTTTGGGTCTCGTGTATGTCATCAACCGGGCATTTACAAAGTTTTATTATATTCAATTTTACAGTCTGGTGGCTTTGTAATCACTCGAATGCAGTTCGTGAAAATTGGTGAATGAAAAAGCAACGATTATGAAGTCACCTTCGAATAGACTTGAAGGTCGAAAGTTTATCATCTGTTTCGAAGACGTTGCCTTAAAGCTCCCCTCAAAATCCTTACTATATCAATTTTGAGTCTGGAATTATGTATAATCCGCACCTCAACGAGAACTTTTTTTGTTTAGAGGTAAATATGTTCGATAATGATAATATAGAATTTGAGATAGTGGAACAATCAAATCACTTTACTGTGTACTCGTGTCTCTGCCTGTAGTATTGTTTCAGATAATCCTGGAATATATGCTTAATGAGAACTTGAAGTTCAAAAGAGCCAAATTAATTCTAAATTTATCGATATACAGTATAAATATCTTTTTCTGATTTTTTTGAGTACTGTACTTTGGGTTGCTATTCAGTTTCAAGCAGAATCAAAATTCTGTTTCATAATCAAACACACACAACTAGGTTAGTTCATCTAGATTAAACAGGTCTGAGAAATATATTTTTCAATTTTAACTGGCAGTTTGATTGAAACGATCGAAAGAATGTTCTCCCATTTCTTCAGAAATTTTATGGTTTTTTGGAAAAACTATTACGCCGAAGAAATTAAACCCACTTAAGGAAACAAGAATACATCGAAATTTTAGAAAGTTTTAATTAAAAAATATATAGGAGTCAGTAGTTTAATTTCCACAAAAATGTGTACAATACAACAATTGTATCACCACGTTGTGGTTTGTTCAGGTGTCTACATTCTACTGGCTGATGGTGTCCAGTGTAATAGAGCTTAAATACAGTTGACTACGTGACAAAATAATAAAAAAACGAGTCATAAAAACTTAGGGGGTTTATTGGAGTTTTCCGCTAAAAAATGCCATTAGGGAAAGATATTCAGTAATGGGGATATGTCAACATCTGTTTGTTCATTCAGAAAGATTTTACGGCCATTGTACCTATTGATATCAAGAAATTCTAAAAGTGTTAATCTAGAACTTTTGCTTTCGACGTGGATAATTTCATAGCTATTGTTGAAATTATGCCTGAATTCCTTAAGAAGATTAGTATATGTCGAATGTACGGAATCCAATCAATCTTTGGTGTTCTTGGATTCTTTTTTTAAATGATCTACCTGTCTGACCAATATATACTAAAGGGCAATCGTTGCAAGTCTTGTAGACTCCAGATTTATTTTCTTTATTTGTTCGATCCTTTTTGTTCTTTATGTACGTACTAAGGTTATTAATGGTTTTGAAAATTGCGTTGTAACTGAAACTTTTTTTGAAATATTTAGCAATATTTTCAGATAATTCATAATTTCAACATAAGATAACAAAAAGTATTTGGGTGTCTTGTCCTCTTTTATGGAAGGCAACACGAGATTTAATGCCATGTTCTTTTCTTTATTGGATACCATTTTGTCTATAAGAAAGGGTTGTAACCGTTGTTTGAAGCCATCTGTTTAATAATGTTGAATTATTTGGAAACGTTATCTGAATTCAGAGGGACATTCAATTGTCTATGAATAAAACTATTATAGGCTGATCTTTTGCTTGGTGAGGTGATTTGAAGTTTTATGTATTGTAATATCTGTATGAGGTGGGTTTGTTAAAAATACTAAAATCATGTGAATTATCTAGTCTTCTTATTGTGAGGTCAAGAAAATTAATACTGTGGTATTTTTCTCTTTGGAGTTTATTAATAAAATTCGTAAAGATATGTAGTTGTCGGTCGGTGCCTTTGAAACAACAAAAAATATAATCTACATATCTGAACCAATAAAGGAAGTATATACTTATAGGATTTAGGTGTATTTTTGATTCCAAATTATCCATGAAAAGTTCACTTAAAATTGAACTGAGTGGATTTCCCATTATTGAATAATTGTTGGAAATATTCAAATAAGTTAATTCGGCTGATCTGTACTTAAAATTTATTTGAATATAAATATGCTAATTATGAGTATTACTGCAAATTATGGTCTGATTAGAGCATGAGGAATGTTCATTCTGCGTTAGTAACGTAAAAATATCGAGAATACACTTCTTTACTTGAGTTGACTCGCGAATGTATGCATTGTGTGTATTTTGCATACTGTAGATGGCCTTTGTGTATTATCAATACCTTAGAGCCTCTGTGAATGTCGAATATTGATATTGACAGATTTGGAGTCACTAGCATACATTGCACTGATGAAAACCGAATCAGTTTGAAACGTGCACAAGTCTGCGATTTGCTTCTGTGATCACCAACACCTTTTGGAGTTTGTTTTAGTATAGAATTGTTATACAAATGTATGTTACACTGTCTCGATTTCTAGAACTTTCTTTTACCATAGCTCATACTCCTTATTAAATAGTTTTGTTCAAGACATATGTCAAGCCAATTAAGAATATATCATTCATTTTGATGAGGTTGGTGTTATTTTCAATCAATAGATTTTTTACGATGTATATTGTTTATATTGTAGGTATATTAGGAAATAAATTTTGTACATCAAAAGATATTAATCTATAATTTCTAGGCAATTGGACGGATTGAATATTTTCTAAAAGTTGGATGCTATTTTCAATAGCGAATTTAGCTGAAATGTTTGTTTCACTTTAATATAAGTAGAATGTAGATAATTGAAAAAGCCACATCGTGATGAAACAATTGTTGTATTAGAAACATTTTTGTGGAAATAAAAATACTATCTCTTATATATTTCTTAATCAAAATGAGTTTCCACCGAGTAAAGACCGAATCAATCAAACATTTAGAAAGTTTTAGATTTATTCGTTTAGATTCATTTGATGTTAGTTTTATAGTTGAATTTTTGGTAGTATGAGTTAGAAAAAGGTTTTATGTACTTCTACCAATTTATATCAATTCTCACCACTCATCTTGAAAATTGTGGTTAAGAAAAAATTTAACGATAAATGTAGAATATTTTTCAATGAAAGTAAACTTGATTGAAAATAGTTTCAACTGGTTGAATGTATCTCATTTTATGTGTATAAATTTCACCTTCAATCTGAACAAAAATTTAATTCCACTTTGATATCCGTCAATTGCTCCCGGACGCTTAAGACATGAGTCAACTAAAGTGAAACAATCGATATTACTTCAACCTACAATCGTAGTGATTGCATACAATGTTTACAAGAACAATGTTTTCTTCGTCGAAGATTGCAAATAGGCTAATCCGGTACACAAAGTTGATACTCTATTCTTAGCACAATTACAAACCAGTTTGAATTATATAAATACACTCTTCCAATGTTTTGAAACCCGGACAACATCGGAAAGCTATCATCATTTCTGACCGACGCCAGGCAGAAAATGGAGAGATGTCAGATTAACTTGGTTTATATTTGCTATTGAACGTCTCTATAAATAAAGCGGATTCCAGTGGGCAGAGTCCTACTCTTGGGTGTAGTAAAATATGTCACAGCTTGTATCATTCCGTAGAGTTATAGTAAGAGTGAGGAAAAGAATATGGTCAATTTCCCCGAGACGCTCACGTTTGCAGCACGTTCTGTAAAGATTACGTTAATACGAAACATTGCAATGAGTTTTCACAGGTGAACTTCGTTATCAGTTCACAGCATTGCACCAAGCACCAAGTACTATGTTTCTGTTTAGGTTCACATGTTTTTAACAACTTCGTAATTTGAAATTTGATTTACAAGGACTTCGATAAAAAATTCCATTATACTTTTATGTCTAGAAAAAACACCATTCAAATGACCACCACGACTTCTCCTTACGTACTGCATTCTGCCAACCCAATTTTTCATCACTCCCTCACATAAATTCAGATTTATTTCATCAATGATACGTTCAATGTTTATTTTTTACTGCTCAATTGTTGTTGGGTTATCAGCATAAACATGTTACTTGACATATCCCCCAAAAAAGAAACCACAAGGTGATAAATCACACGACCTGGGAGAATAATTAAATGGGCCATTTTTTGAGATAATTTTATTTTCAATGAATTGTTTGCTGAGGTGGCTGTGTGGCAGGCACTACCCTCTTGTTCAAACCACATATCCTCCAGATTATTCTCAACAATTCCAGGAGAAAAAATTCATTCATCATTGTTCTGCATCTTTTTCCAATAACTGTTAGTCATTGTCCATTTTATTCGAAGAAATATGGACCAATGACTTCGCCAGCATGAATAACATACCACATTTCTTCAATTCTGTTTGTTCAGTAATGTTAAAATAATCAGCTTCATCACTGTATAAAAATTTTCGATGAAATTTTTCATCATCAGTTGTTCAAAAGCAAAATAAGCGACGTTTATGGTGGTCATATGGCTTCAGTTCTTAAACCAGTTGAATTTTGTGAAGATGTATACTCAAATATTTGTTTAAAATTGTTTTTTTGAAAAAAGTTCAGTTAATTTGCAGTGGAGCTGTGGAAGAAACAAAAACTCAGCACGATGCAATGACGAACAAACGACTGTTCTCTCTCAATGGCAGCAGGGAATAAAAGCAGACTGCACAGCCTTTCGATCGAAGCATCAACACTGCGCACTGCAATTGAGAGAGAACAATCATTTATTCGTCATCGCAACGCGGTTTTGATTCTTCCATTGCTCCACTTCATTCTTAATTAACACTGAATTTCCTATGTTTCCGAGTGTCTGTTCCATATTGAAACTATATAAAAAAACTATCAAAATGATATCCTTATATATAATCAATTTAAAATATTTTTCAATGTCTCGGAAAAAACCTTTTTATATCCCTACATGAACACAAAAAATTGAGAGGTGTCAAGGGACACCCGGATGGAACGAAGTTCCTTTAGATTAATTAGTGAATAAATTGTAATAAAATTTTTCTTTTTTTTTAAGTTATAATAATATATTTTTATTATTAACAAATATAATGTAATATAAACTTAATTATTGTGGTAACTGAAGTAGGAAACATATGTTTGTGATTCAATTTTATTTAAATGTCTTGAAAAAACTGCATCGATTAGTTTCGTATTATATTTTGTTGTTGATTCTGCTGGATTATTGTTTATTCTTAAATCAAATTCTTCCTGTAGAAACTGTAGCAATGGTTTTGATTTTTCATTACTGAAGTTGATGTTAAAATCACCGGCCAAAATGAGTAAACGTTTATCTAAATTTCTGTTGTATCTGCTGAGCGTTTGAGATACATCTTTAGAATACTCTAGCAGTGCTCGATGAATGAACTCCTGAATATCTATTAATTTGTTATTTGGTGAGACATATATGACTGCCATGATTAAAGTAACGCCGTTTTCCATTACACACTCTGTTGCACATAAATCTGCAACACTTGTACGTCTTACGTGCAAGTCCTGAATATTGTTCATAATGACCGACATATTTGGTGTTACAAGATTGGTCGTATCATTTGTGTTGTGATAAATCACAACTCCACCTGAACGAACAAAATCACGTTTAAAGTGAGCTATACAATTAAAATTCGGTATATCACATTCTTCTTGATTGTCCAACCATGTCTCTGATAATAACAAAATGTTCGTTTTTTCTGTAACAGAGTCGATTGAATCAACTGAATGTTCACGAAGGCTTTGGACGTTGAACGTACACAATGAAATGCCTTTATGTCTAGTAACGAAATCAATGACTGATTTTGCCTTCGTTTTAAGCTTATTTAATGACAATCTCTGAAACTCTTGTACTAGAGATGTTGTTGATGAAGCTTGTACTCGATTATGATGAAATCGAAATTTAGTTTCATCATCAAATGTAACGATAAATAAACCTAATACACTCAACAAAAATAATCGTCGCGACACCACACTGTTTAATGCGAAATAGAAAGACGGAACGAAAATAACTGGCTTGCTTTCTATGAGCGAGAGAGAGAGAGAGAGAGAAACACCTGCACGCCGCACACGTGGAACTTCGTTCCAAAACTATATAAGTATGTATATTAACATACAAATACAAAAAGATCCACTATTCCAAAATTATCTAGAATTCTCAAAATGAAGGATCAAATAAAAATAATCGAACGAGAACTCCAACATTTGATAGCTATTTCAGTCTCTAAACCTCTTCAGAAATGCACTGAATTCAGATTCAAATATATCACAACATCAAAATTTAACTCACCAAATAAGATAAAACCTTGAACGAATAAAGTCGAAGTAAGCTTTAAATTATCCAAAATAAAACAGAAATGATCAACGTGTTGATACCATTAACCAATAACCATTTGTACTCAGAACACAGAAAGACATAACAAACATTATTCACCCCAAATAATGTCCTACGATAAGAAAAATTACTAGAATTTCAAAAATAATAAATAATTAAGGAATATATCATGGAAATTTAGACTCCATATGAATTTATTTCATAATTTAAAAATCAATTTGGACGTGAGTCAATTCTTGATAGAAGTAATTTTAAATGACTTTAAATTCAGAACTATATATTCTAAATTCTACAATATATATTGAGACTATATACAAAAATTATCAAAATGATTTCCTTATACATTCTGTCAAGAAAGTACCGGGAATCATCGATTTAAATCTGGCGGGGCAATGAGGCAGGTAAAAATTTTTTTTCCTAGGTTGGTACCACTGTCCTTAATTACTATGCCAAGCTTGAGCGGGATCTGTCAACTAGTGTGTTTGCAACAGCTGATTAAGTCAGTCGATGTCAGAGTGCGTGCTGATTTTTACTATGGGTGATTACGTTGAGCAAAAAATTTGTTTAAAGTTTTGTGTTGCAAATGAATTTTCGTGTGCCGATGCATTGAAAATGTTGCAAAAGGCCTTTGGTGATAATGCTCTATCGAAAACTCGTGCATATCAGTGGTACAGAGCCTTCAAGGACGGTCGTGAAGTGGTCGCCCATCGACGGCTTCGATCGAAGATAACGTCGATAAAATTAAGGAAAGGGTGCTGGAAACCGTCGTACCAGCTTGAGAGAGATAGCACATGATCTTAAGATATCCCACGAGTCCGCACGTACGATTTTGATTGATATTTTGGGCATGAGAAAGGTGGCCGCACGACTCGTACCGAAAGACCTGAATTTTCTTCAAAAACGTCATCGCGAACAGGTTGCTTCAGACATGCTGGATCGCTGTAATTCCGATTCTACATTCATGGAACGCATTATAACTGGTGATGAGACCTGGGTCTACGAGTACGATATGCAAACAAGCCAGCAATAATCGGAATGGGTGGCAAAAAATGAGCCGAAACCGAAAAAACCACGCCAAAGCCGCTCGAAAATGAAGGTGATGCTCATTGTTTTCTTCGATATCCGTGGCGTGGTGCACTACGAATTCGTTCCAGAGGGTCAGACGGTAAACAAGGAGTATTACCTAGGCGTTATGAAATGTTTGCGTGAGCGTATCCGTAAGAAGCGGCCAAATTTGTGGGCGAACAACTCATGGATTTTGCATGACGATAACGCGCCTTCTCACCGAGCTACGATTGTGACTGACTTTCTCGCCAAAAACTCAACAAACGTGCTTCAGCAACCACCGTATTCGCCGGATTTGGCTCCCTGTGACTTTTTCCTCTTCCCAAAACTAAAATTGCCCCTTCGTGGCACCCGTTTTGAGTCGATTGAAGCCATAAAACAAAATTCGGCGCGAGAGCTAAAGTCCATCCCGGAAAGCGCCTATAAAAAATGTTTCGATAATTGGAAGTGCCGTTGGCATAGATGTATTGGAGCAAATGAAGCCTATTTTGAAGGCGACCCAATAAATTTTGACGATTAAATGTAAAAATGTTGTTTTAATTGAAAATTCCCGGTACTTTCTTGACAGAGTAGTATATTGATATAGTTGAATCTTAATTTAATACATTTCTGAAGAGGTTTAGAGAGCGAAATAGCTATCAAATATTGGAGTTTTCGTTCAATTATTTTTATCTGATCCTTTATTTTGAGAATTTTAGATAATTTTGCAATGGTGGATTTTCTTCTATTTATATGTATATATATACTTACTATAGTTTTTGTTAATATGTTTGTATTAATATGTTTCATGTCGGCATGTAAGAAGGTTTTTTCCCAAACATTGAAAAATATTGTATATTGAGTATATATAAGGATATCATTTCGATAGTTTTTGTATATAGTGCCAATATATATTGTAGGAGTAAGAATGTATAATTCTGAATTCAAAGTTATTCAAAGATTTATTTGTTGAGAACGAGGCGAAAACGATATATTTGGATTTCCTCTTACACTTGCTGCAACCAAATCAATATTCTCTTGTGTACGTGCATTTCTTTGTCATAGCGGTACTATTGTATAGTGTAAAGAAAATTCACTTTCGAATTCGTCTACAATACGACAAAGAGTGAGTCGATTAACTGAATAATGACGTCCACGAAGTCTTCTCAAATTTCTCTGTTTTCACAAATGAGCACTGATTTTGATAAAATAGTTTAACAATTTCCAAACGTTGTTGAATCGTGTTTAAATGGCATAACTGAACGCAAATGACGTGGGTAATGTAAAAAGAAATATACAGTGTTGCCATTTTAACCATTTTAAATTGTATGATTTCTATTGGAAAACCCGTTATAAGTAAAGAAAAATAGAACATTCAAATCCGCAACCACGATAAAGAATGTATGTTAATTAATTAATTTTTGTTTCTGCAGTACAAGTTAATGAATTTAATGGATGAAAATATTGAGAGAGGGATTTTAAAAGATCGTTCCACCAGTTATGAAATAGGAAATGAAGTATTCATTTGGACTTAAAACTTCTCTTGCTATTATATAGTTGCTAGGACATTTCTTCCTTCAAACGTAAAAAAGGACACGAATTTTAATTTCGCCGAAAAAGTTTCACAAGTTGATTCAATTTAATCATATGAGACTACTACTGACTCAAAATTCTTGAAATATAGTCACCTGGATGCCCTGATATCTGATTGCTGCATTTCAATTAAATCAAACAAATTCTTATCTGAAACAAAGAGAGTGTCCTGATCTTAATGAATAGCTTAGCAACAAGAATCCTAGAAAACCTACACAACACCTTATCTAACCTTATACTTAAATTAGAAACTGCATTTTCGCTATCACGTCAAAGGTCGACCAGTCAGTCGATTTCCACCAATTTGGCATTCGAACGATAAAGCGAACTTCCTGAAACTTATCGCGATTCGTAATTCGCGACTGAACCAGCCGCACATTCGGAATTAATACGTCACAAGATCGTAAACATTTAATTGATCGACAGCTCAATTTGTAGTCTGCATGGTGTCGCAAAAACCAGGCGACCTTTGAGACCTTGCAAATTTGCGATTAGCTTATCTCGCAGTGCCTAATTTTTTCGGCAACCTTGCGGTCTAGCTGCATTCGAATGTTTTTTACGTGGTTAGATATATCCGAATAATTAGGAATAGGAATGGGGAAGAATATAAGCACCCATTAATGCAAAGAATTCAAGGTCTATCCAGCCTTACTGCAGCCATTAGTTGCATGTTTAGAATCGTTTTTGTGCTGTAATTGGAGAATGAGCAATATTCACCAGGTGTATCATTAGAACGATACAATGTTAATCTTTAGCATTGGTATCATGAGTGCAGCGGCAGACTAAAAGGGAATTAGATCGACAAATATCTGAGTAGTTACTTCATCCTCTAATAAATCTGCATCTTTGAAACCTTCAACATGTTCCAGTGTCGGCTGAAATGAATCTTTTTCTGCAGTAGGTGAAATGGCGAATATTTGGTTGGAAAAGAAGTTAATAATCTATTTTGTTAAGAAAAATTCCCACTTTGCGTCCGAAGCCCTGAAGACACGTACATCAATATTGTAATCACGTCACTGATTCATAACATCACTAATCAAAGTTCAATCGAATATTTAAAAATGTCCGTATTTGATAATTTGATCAAACGAAAACACCAAGAATGGGTTAAGATATGGTTCAAATGAGTATAAAATTAACTTTCATCGTGAACCTAGTTCATCAACAGTTTCATTGTTTAATTTAGTTTTTCAGTTTCATGATATATTTTAATTAAAAGTGAATATTTCATTACAGTCTCCCTATGAGGTGCAGAAGAAACTAGAAGAAGTGAGGCTACTAGAATCAAGAAAATCAGCTCGTTTGGCAGATACAGACACCGACTTCGCTCGTTTGGCAGACATGGCTGGTGATAGGAAAAGACCAGCCTCTCACTCCATTGATGTGCCACAATCCAACTACCCTCAAGGGTAAGCTTCACGTAGAATTTTAATTCTTTAAATTCATTTGTTACCTGAAAAATATATCTTTTTTAAAACTGATGAGTGATGGGTAAAACTGATATAATTCATTAAATACAATATTTCGCTCAGTACCCTCTCATGTAAGCTCGATTAAGTATTTATACACGGAAGATAATGTATGAGGGAATAAGCATCAATAACATTAATAAACAATTATTTAACTGCGTGATTTCCTAGAAAAAATAATTCCAGCAAACAATTCAAACAATTTTCTGTTAAATAACCATGATTTCATTCTCAGATAATTCCAAATGCATTCAAAAAGCTACCGGTGATATATCTTGCGTTTCATAGCATGCAGAACAACTCTATGGACCTTTCTGATAGGATGGGATAATATTGTAGTTTGAGGTAGTCTATAAGAGGAGAAACAAGTATTTTTTACATAGTTAGCTTTTATTTTGTAGCTATACTATCTGTTTTTGGAAATTGCTTCTGTACGTATATTCGTTTTAACAAAGAATTGCCTGGAGTCAACAATTTCCATCTAAGATTAAGATATTTCATAAGTATATCATAGAGGCTTCTCAAAAAGGATTACAAAAATTCATTTCTTTGGTCTTTGAATATTTGAGTGAAACAGAGTCACTCTTCAGGAGATGTATTGTAAGATTGAGTACAATAGAGCGAAATAAATATCAAAACTGTGATTCACAGGTAAAATGCATCTAGCAAAATAAATTCTGTACGTAATTTTTCGTAGTTTCTTGTGTAATTATTCTGAAGTTGCATCCCATTTTTAACAGACTATCTTATGCACTCAATTGTCATGTCAGAGAAATATGACTTAGAGAATGTAGGTATTCAACTAACAAGTACAGTGGGTGAGCACTTAGTTTTCATATATATGTTCAACGACAGGAGATTCAAATTAAACCAATGTGTAATCCTCTTTAACATATACAGATTAAAGGTATTTGAACATCGGCACATAAAAGGTCTTCCAATGGGAAAACCCCATTTTTAAATTGACATTACTAACGCATGGCAGCCATAATTTATTTGTGACATTGACAGTTGTATTTGTCAATGTCTACCATTTAATCATGGATGGTAGACATCCATGTTTACTCTCCAACAACGTTTACAAATAATCAAACTTTATCATGAAAAATCTCGGTCTGTTACTATAACTTTACGTGCTTTAACTCCAAATTTTAGTCGTTATAATCGTCCCGATAAAGAAAAAACAGTTGAACGTTTAGTGAAGAAGTTTGAAACAAATTTTACACTTCATGATGTTACACGGCCAGTGAGACAAAGAAATGCAAGAAGTAAAGAGAATATTGCTGACGTGCGCGAAAGTGTTCGTGAAGACCAAAATTTATCGATTTCTCGACGTTCACAAGAACTAGGCAATTCAAACCAACGGATCATTTAAAGCGTCGAATATTCAGTAATTGGTGCTTAGAAAAAATCGGAAATGATGCAAATTTTCATAAGGAAATCATTCTCAGCGATTAGCTCCATTGGACTTTTTTCTTTGGGGTTTCTTTTAGTCATTGGTTTACAGCAATCATCCAGCAAATTTAGACGATTTACAGATCACTATTGAACGAGTAATTGCTAACATACGACCTGATTTGTGTGAGGGAGTCAGGGAAATGAAGTCAACGACTTCATTCCTGCCAGCGTTTCCGAAGTGAACATTTAAATGATGTTTTGTTTCATTACTAATAATACCCACTGTAGAAAATTTCATTAATTTTCAAATAAATAATGTGTTTTATTTACAAAACAAAATGGGGCGCTACTGATGAAAGATCCTTGGATAAGAATTCCTTCTGTCGGGTGAGTTGCGTCACAAACCAACTCGGGTACTGACCTGCAGAGCCAGTAGAGGTTGAATAGTGCTTTGCTGCTACCAGTCAGACGGTTCTAGCTTTCGAGTCGGAGCCCGAACTGGAAGCTGGAGGGTTCATCTCTTCTGAGGGGTTCTCGCTTCACGCGAAAGTATGGCGTAACCCTTAACACACTTTCTACCTCTTGGGGTGGACTGTGGAGACTGCTGAGTAGTCACTTGGTGAAAGAGCTATGCTCGTATGCCAATACGAAAACCTGGTAGAATTCACGTGTTCATCAATAGTCGAAGATTTTAATCACCTCTTCACAATGATCGTCAAATAGCTCTTGAATAATTTAAAAGCTTCGCATCCTAGCCTAAGGTTATTCAGCATCTCAAGAAGAATTCCATGTTGCTGTATTCGAAGGCTTTCGCTAAGTCAACGAAAACATAGAGGTTTCTATTCTTATCAACTGCCCATAAAATTTCCGTGGCGAAAAATTAAATATATTCTTCAAAACCTGAAATTCCTAAAAAGATTAACGAGAATGATCCAATTATTTAATTCTCCCACAGATTTTCAATTTTTTCAAATATTTTGTGTTGATAATATTTCCCCACTTCATACTTTCACTAATAAGTTTCGATTTTACTCTCGGCCTTTATCATCCATGAAAAATCAGCAAGTATACCCTCAGGATAGAAAGCTTACCTCGAGAGAATAGACACAATTTCATTGTTCATTTTCCGATTGTTCTCGCATTTACGCTATTAATAAACCTCGTACGGCATTCGCTTTATCTTCGTTATTGCTTATATTGGCAGATTCAATGAGTCAACAACAGGTGGCGATGACTTATATGGAAATATTGCAGAATCCTTTTTTCCTCAACGAACAGGCATTGTCACCTAATTGCCCCATGCTAAATACGGGAATAGTTCTGAACTTGATTATATCTCGTGCATAGAAACAGAGGATTCCCAATAATTAGTATACACGATAAATGTTTTCAGATATAAAGTGATCGATTACATCTCTCCTATTCATGATTGGGATATGTATATACTATCTAATCGTAATCAGATAACGTTCTAAAAATGCTGAATGCTAAATTACCAGAGATAAGTGCGAGAGTACTCACCAATTTTCCTTCTACATTAGTCATACAAGATATTTCAAAATTTAATTATTCACTTCAATCTAATTCCCCAAAGTATTTCTATTTCACACGGATTATTTCCTTTCGATTATTTCGATAGTATAAAGAGGATTTAAAGGGTCTTTCAATGGGAACGCCCCATTTTTAAATTGACATTACTCACGCATGGCAGCCACTGTTTATTTGTAGCATTGACAGTTGTATTTGTCAATGTCTACCATTAAATCATGAAAAAGTACACACAACGTTTACAAATAATCCAAATTTATTATAGAAATCGCGATCTGTTACTCTAACGTTACGTGATTTAACTTAAACTTTTGGCCGTTATAATCGTCCGGATGAAAGCACAGTTGAACGTTTAGTGAAAAAGTTTGAAACAAATTTTACACTGCATGATGTTACAGTGCCAGTGAGATTAAAAAAAATGCAAGAAATGAAAAAAAATATTGCTGACGTACGTGAAACTGTTCGTGAAGACCAAAATTTATCGATTTCTCCACGTTCACAAGAACTAGACATCTTCAAGACGTCTTTGATGCGAATTTTACGAAAAGACCTTGGTTTTCATCCATACAAATTTGCTTTAACCCAAGAATTCAAACCAACAGATCATTTAGTGTCGTATATTCAGTAATTCGGGCTTAGTAAAAAATCGGAAGAAATGGACCGATAAATTATCCGCCTCGTTCCTGCGATTTAACTCCATTGGACTTCTTTCTTTGGGGTTACATTAAGTCATTGGTTTACAGCCATCATCCAGCAAATTTAGACGACTTATAGATCAATATTGAACGAGTAATTGCTAACATACGACCTGATTCGTGTGAGAGAGTCATGGAAAATTGGGTACAACTGCTTCATTCCTGCCAGCGTTTACGTGGTGGACATTTAAATGATGTTTTATTTCATAACTGAGTGTATCCATTGTACTTTATATTGAAATAAAAATTTCAATATTTTTCGAATAAAAAACGTGTTTTATTCACTAAACAAAATGGGGCGCCGTTATTGAAAGAGTTTATTCAGTGAACATTTGATATTATTATAATCATCATCAGAGCTTAATTCAATAAGCTTCTGTATTACATATTATAATATATAAAAGATCAATATTAAATTGGCACTTGACTACAAAATCTTTTTTTTCATTTCATGAAATTTTATACATTCATGTATACCTTAATTTATAAATTGGCGCGAATACTTAATAAGAAATACAGAGATGATGAAACACCTAATTCAAAATATAAGCTCTTTTACGTATTTCGTGATCAATCTCAATCTTCAGACGGCTCTCACATTGAGAATTAAACATAAAAGCAAGAGTAGAAACTAACCAATTCACAAAAATTCGGAACAAAAACCCAAGCACAGTTAGTTATGAAGCACAGGGTCTACCTGATAATAACTTTGAAATTAAAACAAAGAATTTTATTTTGAAGTTATCATCAGATGAATCACAAGTTACAGGAGAATCTGAATTCTTCTTTCAAACAATCTCATCACAAATTTATATCTTCTGTCTGTTTCTATGGTCCAAAAATTCATTTGGGAAACCTTGAAACAACATGAGTAAACTGAAATATTATTCTGCAAATTGGGTGAATTCGAAAAGTTTGAGATTTTTTTAATACTCTCGTGCTTAGATTCTAGATCTTCTTGAATGAATTCCTCTTGAGAACGAAATATTATAGTACCCGTAGGTTGGATTCAGATTAAACTATCTCATTTAGTTTCCTAATTTAAAGGTCATCTTGAAAAATTGGTAAATATATAATTATAAATGTGTATGAAGAAAAAAGTTCTTCCCGAGGCAAAGTATTAATTTTAATATTGATAACATGAATAATGAACATATTGCAAATAATTCAGAATTTTATTTTCATTTTTTTTACTGTTTACCAAATATGACTCAAATCCATTATTTTTACAACTATAAATTATTAACTGTGTTCGAGAAGAGGTGCTGAGTTATGAAAGACTCGAGCCAGCAAACAGAGATATTACATAACGACCTTGCGTATATCATCTCATGTAGAAAATCAGTGGTTAACATGCTCTAATAAAACTCATCAAGTTTATCCATCTTTACTGAGGGGAAGACACATTCTGATTATTAAAAAGCTAAGTAATGTAACTACTCTGTTTTGACCAGGATGTCGCATCTATAGTAACCTTAGCCTTATGAAGACAACGTATTCTTAATCAAGTTATGTTTATGAAACATTGTGGAAATTTAATGTAGTGAAGAATCTTTTCACAGATACAGAAAAAAACACTGCTAATAGTATATGCCGTAAATCTTCGATAAAATAGGGGGTCTAAAAATACTACCCTGAGTTGCACCCTTCGATTTATATTCCCAATATAAATCCATGTGAGGACTGAAACGAAACAAATTTACACTTCATCAAACAAGATCTGGGCGCAATTTCCTACTATAATCATTACTCTTACGTAACTAAAAATAAGTCTTCCATCACATCATCTGGTACTTAGATTTGAAAGTGATTCGGTTACGCTTCTCCTACACCATTCTCTCTCCAGCGGCGAAATAAAAGTATGTCCCCTTTCTTGATAAAAGCGTCACAGCTTGCTACGTCGATCGTGTCGACTTCGGGCTAAAATTGAAAGTTCTTCGTTATGAAAGCACCTTCACTTGGTTTATTACAATTTCTTGAACGTATCTAAAGAGAACATTTCTTGCGACTGAAAACGGAATCTGAGGAATGATCCGAGAATCGATAATATTGAAGAAGCACAATCGTGCATAGAGAGTAAAAGTATATAATCAATTTTCTAGAGGTGACAGAATGGTGGCAGAGCAATCACGGAATTGTTACAGAATTGAACGTTTGTGAGGTCGGTCAGTATCCGAGGATACTTCCTTGTATTGTTCCGCATTATGTTGATGTCAACAGTTTTCATTCATACTTCTTTTTCTTGTATTGAACTGTTCACGACTATAATAACTTAATATCAAATATAAAGATATTAAGTCATGATTGAAAAAACTTTTTGAACAATGCCATGTTTAAAATTTAATGGTAAAAAGAACTGACGTGAAATTTGAAGCTTCTGTGCCTTTATTCATACCACTTACGATCTTCACGGAGAATGTAAATTACAGCGCAACTATTGAAACGATTTTGCTCATTAATCGTATCTCTTTGTTTGTTTGTTTGTTGGTTGGCTAAGATTCAACCTCATTTAAACCTATTCATCTCTAGGGATTTCAACGGATTCAAGGTGTAACTTTTATTTTCACTATGATAAATTTCGAAATTATGATTGAGGGTGTATGTCCTGTTTCTAATAAGCGATTCGAACGAGTATGATTACTTCTATGTTTGAGGTGAATCTTTGAAAGTTCTTCTATCCCATTTAAAATGTTCTGTTCGTTTGTCCTATATAAAAAATAGACAGATATGATATTATAAAATCAAACCTTGCTGAACAGCACTCTTAAATCTACTTGTTGATTCTTGTTTAAATTTAATTTGGCAAAATATGATCTATGTGAGGAAGTTGCACAGTAACTATTCATCTTATTTTTAATGAATGAGTGGAAATTTAAAAAATATTGTTGAATATACTATTAGTTTTGAGACGTATTTTATGTTTTCATTATAACACTACCTCAAGAAAATCTTTAATGGCTCGTTATCCTACATAATAAAACTTTGTGTTACTACAACGTATATATTTCTGTGTCATATTTTTTGCCATATTTTTTATTCAGAAATACATGAAATATAAAAAATTCGTAGTTCGATGTTGAACGCTTAAACTATATGAAACAAATTCATGAAATTCGGAACAAAAAATAAGTGTGACTCTCAAAATATTCCATTCAAAGTATTTCACAATGAAACTTGGCGCTCCATTCGACCTCCGTAGTTTTCGATATATTATGAGAAAGGAGTATCATTAAGACTGAAAAATGTTAACTAGTGAATGGATTTGTGTGGTATTTAAATATAATACATACAATAAGATCATTCTGAAGACACTATAATGTGAATAAACTTGTGTTAATATTCATACGGCGATAACAACACAAAACAAGTTGAAAGCAATGACATTTAAGTTTAAGCGGCATCCAATGATTGAACACGTTAAACTGGTATTGACTTCAATTTACAAAAATTATGTTGGATATTTTCAACATCGTTTTGAAGGAAAAACTACCTGAAATGCGAAGAAATGTTCTTCCATTAGAACAATGAAAGGCTGCACACAAGTGCAGTCACCATGAAAAAAACTCATAATTTGGACTATTCAGCATATTCTCCGGATATGCCACTCCGCGACTATTTCCTGTTTCCAATCCTGAAATAGTGGCTCGGCGATAAAAAATGGATGATTCTGATGGGTGCAATATTTATTCGTATTAACTCCATATTTCTGTTTCCTTCACAGCGAAAATATCTTATCTCCAATACGTGAATGAAATCATCTTGAGATAACTGAATGAACATCGTTAGCGCATCGTGTATTGTTTCATTCAAGATTATTGCGTAATTTCTACCCACGCATTTCGCGATGGTATTATATACAATTGTATTACAAGTAGCTAAATGATACTATACACATGAGTTGACATTATTCGATTATCATGAACTACTGTGCGAATCGAGAATTATTCAAATTTTGGGTGTGATCACGGTCATTGCTGTGAATATTTCCTGAAACTCAAGGAAAACATGTATTGCCACTTTTTAATAACTAGATTTCATGAGTGTACTGTTCTAATTCTCACCTCGAATTACAATATTTTCATATTAAATCAAGCTGGCAATTTTATAGTAATAATAAATTTATTTCATTTATGGGAAATAGCTTCTACGTTTTCTTTTTCCACCTTGCCGAAGATTTGTCACTGCTGAAGGTTTTTATGTGTATGAACAATATTTCATACGTATTTTAAATTTTTCTCATTTGAGGTGGTTATTCTGTTCAAGTTCAAATGAGTCATATCCAATACAGAGGCGGAGAAAGGTGGAAAGCAAAAAATGAATAGAAAAATAAATAACCTAAATAGTAATATTTATCGATAACATTATAATATATTATTTCACTTTTAAAATGAAAAACTGGGTCATTGTATTATCTTAGAATTCCTCACGGAAGAAACGGATGTGCTTCAAAAATAAGGCTAATATCATTAGGACATTGAGCTGCTGCACTCTTATAAGAGAATATAGAGAAACAATATAAAAGCTGTTAATTTCCAAAAATTCAGCTGCAATTTTCTTCCTTATAAAACTACTAAAAAAATCACGATCTTTTGAGAATTTAAAATACTCAAATAGCAAATATTGAAATAACTCTCAAACATAAATAAATTATTTTATAGGTTGCACTTCGTAAAGACTATTGATAATTCGAAATAAATGAAGAAAACAATTCGAAGTATTTCGTTTATGATTTCGTTATGTTAGGTAGTCCATTGTTTATAAGTACCAAAATAAATGGGTTAAACATTATCAGAAATATCTCAAGTCATAAAGTTAGTAAAAACTTCACCATATTGTTCTGATGAAACTCAAAGATTTAAAATTGCTCATGTAAAATCTCAAAGTCTGCATAAACAAATTAATCTTAATTCATACGGAATCTCAAGAATCTATAGTAATAATCCTTATAGTTCTGCACAATCGATCTCTTTTGGATGCTCGCTCATAATAAAATCTATATTCAGAATTCAGCTGTTTAATGTTCAGTGTTAATATTTTATAATTATTATAGTCGTAAGTATTACATCAGTGAAGAAATTATGCAAATTTTCCGACATATACTACATGTCACATTGAACTTTACATTCATGGAACCCTCAGCATACACTTTTGTCTAAAGTATCTATTATACGAATAATTATATTTTATCATTGAAGGAAGCATTAATTTCTATCACATACTTTTCGAGGAAATATTACGTAGCGTACTAAACTTTACATTAATGTAAATCTTAATACACGCTCGTGTCTCCATCATGATTCTGGAACCTTTTGTTAAACAATTATCGAAAGAGACCAATTAGTTTCGAGCAAATCTTGGGACGGTTCACGAAAAACTTTTATGGAATTACGAATTCCTTAACGCATAACTCTATTTTAAAATCTTCCGAAAAAAAAGGTTTTATCATTGAAAAATCAAGAATATATGCCTTTAATTTTCGTGTGAATTCTGTAAAAATAAAAATCAATCATAGTTTTCGAGAAATCTACGCGTGTGTGAAAATAAAACTCGGCTCAATATAATATATTTAATATAAGCTAGAAACAGAACTTTCTTTCAAATTTCATTAAATATAAAATTGAAGCAGAAAAATATCTTTATAAAAGTATGCATCTTGCAAAAGAATTGCGAAGAAAGAAAATAAAAATGACTTATCGAATGAAGTGTGTACCAATTTTTAGATTAAAATGAAAAACTAATGAAAATCAATTGAATAAAATGATAAAGAGTAATTTGAACGAATTATTTGAATAATCAACAATTGTTTCGCCGAAAATGTGGTTTCTTCAAGTTCATTTATTTTCAACTCTAAAAAAATTACATCACATCTTATATAGGTAAGGTTTAGGCAGAAACTTGAAAAACAAATTACAGTGAAATATATTGAGGTTAATTATCGCAAATTCCTAAATAAGTGAGAATATTGAAGAAGGGAGATCTGTCGATATCTTCTTGCTCATTCAGTAAAAATTTAAGGATTTTGTACCTGTTGATCTCAAGTGATTCCAACAGTGTAAGTTTGGTAGTTCTATCTTCATTATGAATAATTTCTTAGTTTTTGTTCAAGTAATGTCCAAATACTTTCAAATGACTGGCGCATGTTGAATGTGGGGAGTCTGAAGTATTACTCCTCTGGTGTTCATGTACCCTTTTCTTGAAAGGTCTAACAGATTGACCAATATATACAATAGAGCAATCATCACAAGTTAACTTATAAACTTCAGATTTATAATCTGTATTATCCTGTTGTTTTTGATGAGAATTTCTAATCTACCTATCGTTTTGAAAGCTACGCTATAGTTTAATTATTCTTAAAATACTCGGCAAGTACCAGACTTAGACTATTAGGATCACTTGAGAAAACACTTTCAAAACCCTTAAAATTCTTCTGAATGAGCAAACAGATGTGGACAGAACTCCTTTGGTGAATATTTTCGCTAAGTAAGGAATTTCCGATAATTAACTACAAAATATGTGTTATTTTCTTCAACTCTTTCAAGTTTCTGCCTAAACCATACCTACATTAAATGTAGTTAGTTCAAATTATAAACCTGAAGAAGCTCTAGTATTGCCAAAACAATTTTAGTTCATTTAATGAATAATTTCGTTGAAATTATTTCTTGTTATGTTATTCAATTAAAAAGTGAGCACTAATAAAATTGAAAAAAATTGAATATATGTAAATTTGAAATTGGTAGCTCTTCTGAAAGAACCGTAAGAATTAGCACATCATATACTATTCAGTATTCAATGTGTACAGTGAGTGATGTATCATTAATGCTTATTACAGAACTTTCATGAAGATTTGTGGAAATACTTTCTCATTTTAAAAATTCACGGCCGAAAAAGAAATCTTTAAATTAGAATGTTCCAGTCATTGAACGTGAATGCGATTAATTTCGGCTAGTGATCTTCTAACAGTCTCCAGCTCATTCACTAGCTCAATTGGATTCATTAACACATAATCAGGGGCCACTGGATGAAGATTAGACAGATAATTGAGACTCATGTATATAAAGAAGTGGCCTACTTTTACTCGTAACCAAAATCTAATGATTAAATCTGGCCTCACAAAAAGTTTCGACAACCATGGTGGGGAATTGTCTGATAGTAATAACATTTTCTCCAGGGCATTGTTGTGTTGATTAAATTCGGTTTTCTCTCCGTTCATTTTATGGATCATAAGTTGATTGCAGAACAGATTTGATATAGTGGTGTCAGTTGCGTCAGCAAAGTTCTGAAATAGGATTGATTTATGTGCGTTACATGAGACTTTAAATTCGGCTTACATTTGAAAGTGCTAATGTAATTATGATCATAACTGCTGGTTGTTTTTTGCTTTGAACCATTTATGCATTAGAAGTGAAATTGCCATTAGTTTGAACGATTCCTTGGAACTTTCAATTATACATAGATATGAAATAATACAGTTGATTGTTGAAAGATGATTCAATGACAGTTATTGATCAGCAGTAAAATAAATTCAAAGGAGTTTTCCATTCATTCCTATTATTTGAAAACAACAATTATTGCAATGAAAGAAAAATAAATTCACCAAATTAACCAATACAATTGTTTCCATTCTGTTGCAAAATGGCGAATGCGCAATATTTGAAATTCTCCTATTTATGAGCATTTATTCCTATGTGGGACTAAATTCTAAATCTCAAGAATTGTACAACAAAAAAGATCCCAGTTCAATAGCTGCAGATAACGGTTCCAGTCATAAAATGTAGTAATCATAAACAAGAAATAATATCGAAGAACCATGAACCAAATATACCACCCCATATCATGAAAACTGAAAAAAATGTATTTCTTCATTTTACTTACGTGACAGAAATAAAAAAACTGGACAAACTTTTCTCAAAATTATATACTTACATTGCTTTTAAACAAAAAAATGTTACTCTCATTATTGGATGAAAATATCTAGTACCAAACATACATAAAATGGGAGGTAATGAGTTAACCTAATCAACTTGCAATAGCAAAATTCAAGATTAAATTCAACGAACATGAAATAAAATTGACCAATGATGGACAATTTTTGATCTTTGCAACCTATTGCATAGAAAATGACAACCTTCTTCCTACAATAGGTAATATAGTAATTCTATATGTAGGGGGGCATTTAAAATTTGCATTTTTGATTGGCTATAAATAAAAAAATAATAAATATTTTCCCGAAGTTATAAGTTTATTCGAAAGCTAGAACAAATGAAAAACAATATTATTAAAATGACCGCCACAATTAGCTACTGTACCCCATTCGATCAACCCAATGTTCAGTACATTGTCGATTGTTTTGGGCTCTATCTCTTAGATGGCAACTTCGATTTCTTGTTTCAAGGCATCAATCATTTCTGGATAGTTAACGTAACATTTGTAGTTCCCCACAAAAATAGTTCTTCAAAGTGAAAATGAGCTTCATCGCTAAAGATGATTTTTCTGGGAAAATGCTCATCTTAGGCCATGCGATCATTAGCCCACTGTGAGAAGTGAAAATGCATCGGATGGTCACGTGGCTTCACTTCTTGCGCTAGTTAAACTTTGTAAGCCTTCATTCTGAGGTCTCAATGCAAAATCCCCTCAGAGAAGTACGAGAAATGTTCAGTCCTTGAGTACAATGACTAATTGATGTTGATGAATGTTCAGCCACATTCTGGGTTACAACAGCAACGTTTTCAGGTGTGCTGACTGCACGATAACGTGAATGAATATTTTTATAACGATCAAGTATTCACGAACAAAATGATCCATATATTGCCATGAGGGCATTTCATTTCAATTGAATTCTCCACTTAATTTTCTAACAGTTTGGGTAGAAGATTCGCTTTTTTGAAATGAGTTTCCAGGATTTCTCAGTTTTGTTCAAGAGTAAATCAACCATTTCTTTAATATAAATAATTAAAGTAACTTTCTGTCGAAACACAAATGACAGAAGTGTTGCCAAACTCAAAATAACCACTACTTCAAAATGCAAACTCTAGATGGCACACCCTTTCAAATCAAGTCAGGAAACTCAACTCAATTAAGAGTCTGTTTAAATTTTCAAATCAGTTCATTATAAAAATATATGAATATAATGAATGACAGATATCTCAATTGAACATATTCGTTGGTTAAATAACTTCTGTTAACCACTTCTCTGTACTGTGCTGACATTTTTTAACATTTGTGTTCCTGATATTCTTTTCTATATTATCTGAATCTGCAACAGTACTCTGTATCTTTTTTTCAGTTTTCAGTTATCTGAAGATGAAATTATTTTTCGAATCTGCATTTTCAAAAATTAGAAAATATGGGGTGTTTTTTTTAGAGTGATAGAACTTTCGATAGGGATAACTGTGATTTGACAGAAGATAGAAGCCATGTTGTTTTAACATTTCTGTTCAGTAAGCATTGACAAATTATCATGGAAAAACTCACGCCGCAACAACGTTTACAAATTGTTGACATTTATTTTCAAAATCAGTATTCTATTCGCCAAACTTATAGACCACTTCGTGAAATTTATGGTTTACATAATCGTCCATTGGAGCAGCTTATTCGTCGAACTGTCGATAGATTTCGGACAACATTTTCTCCACTCGATGCAACAACAACAACAATAAAATATCGCTGTTGTAAGTCATAGTGTTGATGATGATCCAGAGTTGTCTATTCGTCGATGTTCAAAACAAGTTGTGTGCATACACCATATGGAAAATTTTGCGTAAAGATCTATTATAGCTCTACACCCATACAAGATCCAACTGGTTCAAGAACTAAAGCCACTTGACCATAATAAGCGTCGTTTGTTTGCTGATTGGGCCCTATAACAGCTTGTAGTTGATCCTCTTTTTATCGTAAAATTGCGTTTAGTGATGAAGCTAATTTCTGGTTGAACTGTTAGGTAAATAAGCAAAATTGGCGTATATGGAGTGAAAACAATCCTCAAGAAGTTCTGCAGGTCCCATTGCATCCTGAAAAATGCACTGTATGGTGTGCTTTACACGCTGGAGGCATCATCGGTCCATATTCCTTTAAAAACGATGCTAATGTTACAGTGAATGGTGCTAGTTACATATCGATGATCAATGATTATTTGTTTCAAAATTTGAATGGTATCGACCCAGAAGTGTTTTGGTTCCAACAAGATGGTTCTACACCTCATGCTGCTATCGTAAAGATTTAGCGATAACATTATTTCGAGAAATGGTCCGATTAATTGGCCTCCAAGATCATGTGACTCAATTCCACTGGATTATTTTCTTTGGGGTTATGTCAAGTCACTGTTTTATGCTGATGAACCAGAAACAATAGACGCTTTGGAAGCCAACATAACTCGTGTTATTGATGAAATAAGGCCTGAATTACTCGAAAAAGTGGTCCATAACGGGTCTGCTCGAATGCGGTTCCTCAGAGCTAGTCGTGGTGGACATATACCGAAAATTATTTTCAAAACATAAATGTCATAAAATTATCTTTCAAATAAAAAATAATTGGTTTCAAACTCAATTTAAAAGTGTTTTATTTCAATTTAAAGTTCTATCAGTCTAAAAGAAATACCCCATATATCAATTTTTAATAGTACAACATAGTAATTTATGATTATTCATTTTAATCCTGAAACTAAATGTTTCCTCGAAATGCACTAATTTGTTATTCTTAAAAAGAAATATTCTCGAGAATCACAACGAAACGATTTGTAAGGTGAAACTTGTACGAATGAATATTTCAACGAGTCGACGATTAGCAGACGCAGGAAGGGTGATTATATTGACCATAATTTTTAGAAAGATCATTAGAATTTCAACCAAAGAACTATTATTTTAAAAATAAATGTTGGAAATAACTAAAAAATGTTGAAGCGTATATGAAAATACTGGTGGTGAGTTGTCAGATTAATATGATAGCTACATTGCTATTATTTCAAATATTTTTAAGACGTTTCAGATCAATATCTTGTCTACCTTAGAATAGGGGATGTGAATAGGAGAAATTAACATTTCTCCTTAGTTATATAGCATATAATATTTATAAAAATAATAAATGAGAGAGGGACTCTGAACATTACCTTGGGGTACCCCATAATTAATTCGACTACATTAAACCATACCATTTATAACTCTCTGTAAACAACCAGAAAGATGTGAATCGATAATAATAAACCGTAAAATAAGACTTCATCTACAGTTCACTTATCTTACTGTGTAATCAAGATTATTTCCTTCGTTGCAGATCTCGCAAGCGTCGCACCAGCAGCAGCTACGACGACAACTCCAAAGACTCCACGATGGACGAGTGCAGCGCCGCCCTGGTGCTCATGAGCCTCTCGTGCTCACCACATTCGCCGAACTTTAACGGTGAGTCGAAGATAATAATTGCAATAATTGGGCATCTCCGGATTTCGATCCGTTGTTAATGACCTGGGCAGGGCAGAAGGCCTCCGGCTGTCAATTATTCCGTTTTCCGAGTAATGGAGGCGCAGAGTGATATTGAAATCGGTGCGAGCGATCCGGAGGTTACGGGTGATTTCAGAAAAAAAAGAAACTGCGGAAAATAGCCCTTCGGTTAAAATCGTGAATTGCTGGGAACATTCTCGGAAGTTATAGCCTACATTTAAAGGGGCTTGTGGAGAAGAAATTGATTACCGTCGACTTGAGTGACTTCGTGGAAGTCGGTTTCATTTATTGCATGCATCTCTAATGCGGTCATGAAGAGAGATTCATATGGGTGATTTCGAATTCGAACTTCATAGAGTAAGGAATGAGGACTGATCAAAAGAGCCACTTAGCGTATACACTATTCATGAGAACATCCAAAAATTGAGGTTCTCATTATATCAAGCATCAAATAGACAATTAACTGAATATCATAAGTTTCTTTATGAGTAAAATATGTATTTAAAATTCAATCAAACCTAAAATACTTAATACTGATAATCGCTGGATTAATTCTCCGGAACCTTTACAGATTTAAATCTAACTAAATCTCTTCAGAATTAAATTCTCAATATGCCCTATATAACACTGTATCACTTAATGAACATATCTATTATCAGCACATCTGGTGGTAAGTAAGTAATGAAGAATCGAAGAAAATATAAAGTATTGGCCAGATTATGTATGTTTATCACCTAATACAAATTGTTTCGATTCGATATTAAGGTTCAGTCACCAAAAAATGTTCCACATAGAATTCGAAAAGGTATTTTTTATTTTCATTGTAAAAAAATAGATAGCGTATTCTCCAGAAAAAGAACCTGAAAAATTGATTAAATAAATACATAAGTTAAAACCACAACAGTAGTTTCATTTTGAAAGTGCAACTCGAGCTAATTATATTTTGGATAACACATCGTCTGGAGCTACAGCCAGCTTTGAGTCGTACATACTTTGATCCTTCTTCGAAGCGATTCGTGGCATTGCCGGCACCCTTGTTATTTCATTGTGGACAAAGCTAGAATCTTTCAGGTATCCGGAAACATATTCCAGGATTAGGCACGGAATCTGTCCTTAACTGCATTCCGTTGTCACTTTTGACAGACATGAGATATGACGGACTTTTGACGTTGGTCATTTGATTACCTTCCAAATGCGCGTCTACATGTGAATGTCGATCAACAAATCCAGATGGTACAGATTCCAAAGCGATAATCGCTCTATATTTGAATGAAAAATGGACTCGTAAGATAGTGAAGGAGCTGAAACATTTGGATGAAAATTTGTTAAACGTACTATTAAACGTTCTAGTGAAACTTGCTCTATCGAAAGTAAGTGTGGAAGTGGTGGACCCACAACTGCTTGTACTCCTGAGAACACATGAATTCTACCAGGTAATGTTATTGGCATGTCGAGCTTAGCTCGTGACTACCCAGCAGTCTCCACAGTCCACCCCAAGAGATAGAAAGTGTGATAAGGATTACTCCATATCATCGCGCGAAGCGAGAACCCCTCCGAAGAGGTGAACCCACCAGCTTCCAGTTTTTGGCCCTGACTCGAAAGCCAGAACCGTCTGACTGGTAGCAGCGAAGCACTATTCAACCTCTACTGGCTCTGCAGGTCAGTACCCGAGTTGGTTTGAGACGCAACTCACCCGCCGAAGAGAATTTTTATCCATCCATCCGAACGCAGTTTCATGAACTAAGATAATCCCAAGATTGATGACTACTATTGATCCAGGTAGGAGCACCGCCTAGCGGCCTGTACGTCCTAACTCACCGAATCCATGTGAAGTCATTTGATTGATCCTGGCGTCAAGCACCAATGGCATTTCGTCTAGATCAATAAACTTTAAATTGTTACGCATTGATCGTCTAGATCAACAAACCCTAAATTGTTACGCATTGATCCGGGGCCAGGACAGGCCGGTCGAACCGTCAAGTCCCGCTAAACCCCTAGTCGTTTCATGAGAATTTCCTGAACAAGGGGGTTTGCGAACAGATAAACGAAATACCCCCCTAGTCCAGCATGCAGACTTTCAACCACTGCCCCCTCGAGTCCAACACCAAAGGGGTGGCCAAGTGGTACAAATAACACCTGTGGGCAAACCACCCCCCCGAGATAACGCACTATGCTACATAACGCACTCGGCCATTACACAGAAAAATCCGGAGATTAATACTGCGATAGGGTAGAGTACGCCAGTTTGAAGAGAGAAGCCCTGTGCTGCGACCGACTCCCTGTCAGTGAGTTAATCAACCGACTCAGCCCTTCATTTCACCAGAACGGCAAAACTAGGACCCCATTCAGAGATCTTCCACCATACAGGTCCAGTGACTGGCGCGAATGGCATTACGTTAGGCACCAAGACTCAACCCTCCATTTCGCTGGGACGAAACTAGGGTCCTAGTCCTGACAATCGCCCCCATCTCGTCAAGATCTAATGTCTGGGGGGCGACTCCTGAGAATATTCGTAAAGTAAGGAAAGGATTGGAACGAAATCTATTTCGAAGTGGCAATCAATTGGCATATTGGAATAACGCAATGATCTGTTAGCCGCATTCTTAAGAGCAATCTTCAAGTTGAGGCCTACATAATACAAGAAGTTCAGATCTTGAGTGATAAATAGAAAAAAGTTGGACTCGATAGGGTAAAATAGTTGGATGTGATGGCTGCAACTCATGGAATGGAAATTTTGGTGTTCACACTAAGAAAATTTTCACATTTCAGCAAATTGTGGACAAAAAAAAAGACCATGTTTACGTAAGTTATCGTTCTTTCTGAATCCAGACCATTTGCGAGCATATCAAAAGCAAAAGCAGGCTTCGGTGATGGTTTTAGCTAGCAAAAATCACACAAAATGGACGTTGTCCACTGGTTTTCATTCCAACACAAGTAAAATTTAATGCTCCAATCTATAGACAGTGTTGAAAGGTTCCTTGGAGTCATGAGCAAATCAGAACGCTGGGTATTCCAGCAGGACTCTGCACCAGATCACAGCACACCGGCCAATGGCTTCAAAAGAATGTTCCAGCCTTGATTTCCCCAAGACAATGGCCTCCATATTCCTCATTTGAGGGTTTTTGGAAATTAAGGTGGGAGCAAAGAACACGATAAAGCTGAAAACTGCTTGAAGCAAAATGAGCAAAAATCCCATCAGGTGTCATACAGTCTGTAAAAAAACGGCTCTCGACGTCTTTTGGCTTCAGTTCATACGGCACCCAATTTCCAACCTTTCGGATCATTCCCATTGATTTTAAACGATGGCAAATGGCTGGTTGAGTGACTCCAAGTGTTTTGCTAGTTTCTCTTCCGATTGTGATGGATACTCATCGAGCCTTGCCTCTAATTCTCCACCCTTAAACTTTGATGGCGCTTCGCCTTCCAAATCAAAATTGCCACTTTCAAATCGGGCAAACCACTTCTAATACTTTCGTTCAGCTGGACCATGGTAACCATATACATACACTAAAATACGCCGACTTTCGGCAGCCTTTTCCTTGGTATTGGAGTAATGAAGTAAAACTCTCCGCAAAAACACATTATTTGGTACAGAAGTTGACATTTATTTATTTATTTATTTATTTATTTATTTATTTATTTATTAAACAGGAACCTCAACAGAAATCCATTAACAGAGGTTCACTTTGATTACAATTAGATAACATTCCAAATCACGAGATAATCAAAAATAAACAGAAAAAAAAACATTGAAGCCTTGTGTATTACGTAATTACAATAGTAATAAAAAAATATAATATATTCCGACCAATGGCAAATCAACAAAATGCATGAACCATCATATTGTCATGAAATTTACAAACAAATAGGCCGACAGTTGTTTCTTGTAACTTCTTAAACTGAGATTGAACAGGTCCAGGTCACCAATATGCCAGTTATAAAAACGCATTATTCTAGGGAATATTGAATTATAATAGGCACCACTGTAGTGTTGGTTACATCGGTAATCAATCCAGCGTTGAATTTCTTAGATACACCCATAAGAATGCCGCCTCCTTCTCTCTTCTGGCTGTTGGATTCGCATCTGTCCTTCCGGAAGACCATGAAATTATCGTGAAATAATCCTGAGGAGTCAATATGCGGCCGTAACCATGATTCAGTTATGCACACAACGTCATGATCACTGCTTGAACTTGCCGTAAAGAATTCGCGGGTCTTCGTTCGAAGACCCCGACAATTTTGGTAATAAAGTTTGATAGTGTTAATCATAATGTGATTCTAAAAACCCAAAAAAAAAACAGAAAAAACAGGAACCACCGGAAAATATATTAAGTGCTTAACTTTTGTAGATCCTCCTCCGAAGCTATATGTGAGATATTAGATGAATCGTTTTTTCTGATCAGAATCTTTCCTTCCTGCACCCAGCAGAACTTAAAATTATTTTCTTTCGCAAATCTCTTCGATAGATACAAGAGCCTACGATTCAGGGATGTGAGGTTTTCATTGACATAAAGGGGGGTTTCTACATCCTCAAATCCGATTGCATTGCACTTCAATCCTCCACTGCGCTTGCAAGCTCTCAAGTATTCGCTTGTGACAGTTTTATTCTTGAATTTGAAAATGATAGGTCGTGGTTTCCCTCTATTCTTAGCCAGGAAATGAACTCTATAAACGCTTTCAATATGATTGTCTGCGCTTTGGAAATTTATTTTGGCTGATATATTATTAAATATTTGCATTACATTTTCGTTCTTCGATTCAGGAACCCCGACTATCTCAAGTTCATTCATCTTCATACCTTGTTGAAGCGAGTTCATTTCCGCTCTAATTTTCATATTATCCTCCTTGATCCTTTCATTCTCCTTTCTGAGAATGGAGATTTCCGACCCAAACAGAGAAATTTTTCTATCAAGAGCTTGTATTGACTCAAGTTTTTTTTCAAAATCATCGATCTTATTCCCATAAAAAGAGACTGCTCCAGATAGTTCACTTTGTTTTTTCACGATTGAAGACAGTTCATTCATTATTTCGTCCAGTCTACTTTCGATACTTTTATTAGAATCAGAATGTTTCGCATTTTCCGTACATTCTCCACACAGCCATTTAACTGCTCCATTGCCGGAATACTTGGTGGCATCCGGGGACAATCCAACGCAAGAAAAATGCACCTTTTTAATACAAAATAAACATTTAACACCCGGTTTATTCCGACTGCACGGGTTATCGCATATCACACAGATGGTTGGCATCGTTCGTTTCCCGCAGTGTTTCAGAACAACCGAAATTGAAACGAAACAATTAATCAACGAAATTTTTTGGGAAAAATCGTAAAAATTATCTCCTGGAACTGTGAAACCGATACTTATTGATCGAAATGTCCAATTATTATATTATTAATCTTTGTTAATCACTTTAAAAATTCGATTTACTGCAGAGCAACACAAAACACGTTTACTCGAACGACTTATCTCGTGTATTTGAGAGCACACAGAAACTTTGTTCTTTACACTACAGCGAAATGACAGATACTGAAAAGATAGCCTAATGATGACAAAATGAAGGTGTTGCCAAATGAAACAATGGAATAATAAACTAGTACCAACATATGTTATCAAAATCGCACGAACTTATTTCTACTCCAAATAAACACAGCAATATTTCTGCTACAAATCTCCCAAATGAACAAACAGACTTGTGGAATTTCTCACTCCTTATAATTTTTGAGAAAGTAGGCAGCCCTTAAATAAAATGAAATTGAAGCACAACTTGTAATCCATCGTTTGAAAATTTGACTAAAATCTAGAGTCACTATGTACCCAGTGAAATAGAAAAGTGATAGCAAACAACAGTAATATATTTATAATTACATATGATATTTGTCCTTAATAATGGAATAAACTATTTGCTGCTACTTGATACAGTCACTATCGTAATTTCCTCTACTAAAACATCAATTAAGCATCAACCAAACGACCTAAGGAGACCTTGTTACATTACATTTCCTCCATACGAATTTGTAAATTCTGGTTATGGCAAAATTCCAGCCGTACAACTTTCACTTTCGCATATGATCGATGACTCCCTACTACACAACAAGGAAAGCGAAGGCTTTCAACATCGTTCAGTCGAATTTTCTTCTAATCTCAATCTTCCATGTAGAATGTTCAATGCCTGCCTTGTACCAGATCCAAAAGGTCGATCGAGGCACTAGAGGCTAATTGAAGGAATTCATTCAAATATGACACTCGGCCGGCCAATAATGTTTCGTAAGAAATTCTATGACGTATCGCTTGGCACCGTTCTGAAGGTAATTGGGACAAGTTGTGTTTGTTCATCGTGCACTATGAACGGTAACGTTGCGTTCGTTGTTTTGATAGACGGCATAAAACGCTTCGACATGGCGACCTTCAGATGAAGGTCTGACAGGAATAGTCGATATTTCGCTATTCAATTCCACTAATTTGCGAAGGCGAATTATGTATCCTTCATCCGACCTTTGAAAATGAAATTTGCACATTGGCACCCTCTTTTTCGAACCAGTCGATCCGATTTGCAAGAGATTCATCTTTGTTACGGATGCTGAGTTGGTTTTATTGATTTCAAATCCTGATTTTAAATCACTTCGTACTTTCGAATGTACAACAAAAATTTCATTGATTTCTAGAGATGATATGAATAATTTCACGTCCGTTGTTTGTCAGTTCCATGCAAACTAACCTCCATTGCTGTGTAATCATTTTTCCCACCTATTCGGAAGTTTATAAATGCCACTCCAAAAAAACATCCTTTTTTTGAACTGAAACAGTTACACAGTCATTTTCGTATATTTTCATACGAATTGAAGCTCGGCGAAAGCGTGTCCCATCCATGCGAATAGGTGACAATTGGAAGCAGCTAACTCTGTATGTGCTAGTTCTCCGAACCATTTTGATGTGTGTGATGGGCCATTATCATGAAACAAAATTACTTTGTATTGACTTTTTCTATATTCCGGTCGTTTTTAACGTAATGTTCGATTCAAATTAATTAATTTTCTATTTATAGCCAATCAAAAATCCAAATTTAAAATAGCCCACCCCTTACTATGCTTTGGATTCTCTGTATACATACATTTTACATTACCTGTCACAATTCTATGAAGAAATAAATATCTATTTATCTATCGAACAGCATTTCACAAATGGTCTCTCGATTTCCTTGCTTCCTTCATTTTACCACTTTCTGAATCTTTTCCATAGCTTTCAAACTAATGGAGATGGCTGCCTGCATCACATTCAATTAATCTGCAAGTTCTTGTTGAGTTTGAGTGTCATCTTAATCCAATAAAGGTTGCACATCCTTGTCTTTTCATAGAAGTCGTAGTTGTTTCACATCATGCCGAAATGCGATCTTTCCTTCAAAACTCCATGCTTCAGAGTTCGTGATTCGGCAAGATTTGTATGCTCTTTGAACCTATCAAAAAGGTGCACTTGTCATATTCCAATCAACTTTAATACGTAAAGATATACTGACCTTCAAGTAGGCGATTAACAGCTGTTCAATTGATTCGCGGTTTGAAATTACACATTTCATTATGGAATACAAACACAGGTGAAAATACATTTACAGTGGTTACAAGCAGTCTGAACGAAATAAATCAATTACGTGGAAGTTCAATGTCCAAAAGTAGGTGGAATTACGAGGAAAAAGCGTTCCATATACCCATTAATGAATCCATCACCTCTAGCCTCCAATGTTTCGCATAAAAGGGGGAAATTATTCGATCAAGACGGCCATTCCACGAATCGTGACGTCAACACGAAGGAATCACTCTCTGCCTACAATACAGCCCACGTGAAAGGTTGGCGTGGTGTAAATGTTGGGAAATACCTAATCAACAAAGTAATTTCGTGTGGTTCTTCAATACCTAGAAAATGCATTACAGTGGATTCCATCATAAGTGTTTTGCAATGGGCTGATAATCTTTCTATCAGTGCATCCTTGAATGTTTCAATCATCTTTGTGAATGGCCAATAAACATGATAACAAATATTGCACATTTCAATATTGCGAATATGTGCAGCTCAAATTTGTTGATATTGTAACACGAGCTATTGCTCTGATATGTGATATACGTTTTCTGCACTTCCAATACAGGATGCACCATTAGTCCTTTAATATTCCGAACTAGTATAGTCGTCGATCGATCAATGTAATGGATCGATCAAATATTTTGCGGGTAGTTCTAATGAGTGATTAGTCCAAATGCATGACATTTAAGGCGAAAGAATGACATGTAACGAGAAAACGTGCTTAACTGTCCAAAAATCAGGCAACATTCATCAGCAACATCTCATACGAGAATTAAAATGCACTTTTTAGTTGTTTGCAGCATTAACTGGATGATGAGAGCCTTTTGACTAATGGAAAAAGCATTTTTGGTGATTTAGCGTTTCTTCTATGGTTGATTGCCTTAATGCTTACTACTTTAATATTATAGATGACCGTGAAAACTAAATACAAAGGATTCTTTATTTTTATTTTTGATCTTCTGTAACCTACGCAGGTTGTACGCCGCCTTGCGAAAAAGTTCAAACGTGAATTAACTTACAAGACAATAAACTACCAAAAAGACGATAAAACATGAAAAAGTGAGTAGAATATTGCAGCTGCAGCGGCTAGTGTTGTCGATGAGTCAAATTTGTCGATTTTACGACGATCGCAACAACTGGAGCTTTTTCAGAAGACAACTTGGTGAATATTGCGTGAGAATCTGAAGATGCATCCTTATAAAGTTGTACTGACTCCAGAACAAAAGCCAGATTCCGCCGAGAGTTTTCTGACTGGGCCCTTGAATACTTGGAACACGATCCTGATTTAAGCCAAAAAATAATCTTCTCAATCGGGCACATTTTTGGTTGAAAGGCTTTGTTAATAAGCAAAATGAGCGTTATTGTGTGGTGCGGTTTATAGTATGACGGCGTCATCGGAGCTTACTTCTTTCGAAATGAGGATAGAACATCCATAACCGTGAATGGTGACCGCTATAGGACCATGTTACTCGAATTTCTATAGTCAGAGTAGGAGACCGTCGATATTGCAGAAATGTGGTACCAACAAGATGGCGCTATGGGTCATATAGCTGATGCTATGTTCATTCTGGTGAGGGAAAGATTTGACAATAGAATCATCTCACGATGAGGATTTGTGAATTGGCCGCAATGGTCATGTGCTTTGACATATCTGGATTATTTCCTTTGGAGTGATGTGGAAGCACAAGTCTACATCAGCGCAGACTTTGGATGACTTAAAAGAGAATATTCATCGAGTTACTGACTAAATAAAGCCGGAATTAGTGCATAGAGTGATCAGAAATTGGAGCGATTTGAACGATATGTTATTCCGAATATATCAAATGTTTGATGTTTCATTGAAAATTAAAACTTTACTATTTTTAATGAAATATTACTCGGGTTAATTTTGCTTTTAAGATAACTCCAATTGTCTTCGTTGGAGGCAAATCCGAACTGCAGGATGGTCAATTAAAATTACCTTTTTTGGATTTAAGCTTTTTGTCAAACATTTTACGAACTGGTGTTATAGAGTCCTTGTTGCCTTACCTTTTTAAACCTAGGTCTTTCGTTTGAAGACTGAGAATTATTGTAACGCTGGCCCAGAAATATTTTATAGAATGTCAGCGTACCTGTCTGTATTAACAATAACAACGACTTGATGATCTTCATAAGAGTGTGAACCAATTATTCCTTTCGCTGATATTGATGGTCAGTCACTTTCGGTGAATGTGAGGCTTTCTGGTACTTCATTTCTGGGTTAGTGTCACTCGGATATCTACATTTTTAACTAAAAATGCTACCATTCAAATAGAAGTGTGCCTCATTTGAGAATTTTTTTTTATTGAGAGTTCGGAAAACTTTCGAGCATCTCGTCAGCTTCTGGTTCATGGTCACTAAACTTGATGCCTGTCCAGATGAAATATCCTTGAGCTGTAAATATAGCTCCTTATGAAAAATATGATTGAGGGATCCCCTGGGTGTATTGAAAAGTTTAGGTGGTGTTGATATGGATATTGTCCTGATACTCCTAGATCTGAAGATCCTTCAGAAGATTCAGTGTAGTTTGTGCGATTTAGCACAGCACTGTTAATTTTTTATCCAACAGTGAAATGGTGGCCTGTTGTCCCAGCGATAAAATCAGGTTAACCATCAAAATGTGAACACGCTTACGAGTCGGGCTTATAAACCTTCACGCCACCAATCCTCATCTAGATAGACGTGGTTGCCCTCAAACCTCAAACAAACGCTCGTCCATATTGTAGGTTTTCTGCTTCTCTTTATGTCCTAGATGATT
Organism: Megalocaria dilatata; assembly: GCA_034642435.1. Taxonomy (NCBI): domain Eukaryota; kingdom Metazoa; phylum Arthropoda; class Insecta; order Coleoptera; family Coccinellidae; genus Megalocaria; species Megalocaria dilatata. The sequence continues at coordinate 60,035,952 of CM067855.1, read as the reverse complement.
CCCAATTACTTCAATATTGAATCCTTCGCAATACTCTCACCCTTGCGAAAGCAGTCGGTTTTCGTATAAAGACTGGTGGTTCACTCTATAGAATAGGGATTATTTTTTTACGGAATCGAATAGCGATATTCTGGAAGAAATGGGCCTGCACTTCATCTACTTTATATCCGAGATATAATTAATAGAGGAAATCGTCAGAAATGGACAGCTCTACAACTTCAAATGCTTGGAGAACTGTAGTAAAAATAACTGTCCAAAACTTCTACTCAGTTGAAGAGTTACTGAACTTACTTTTCTCAGATATCGATTTCAACGGCAGTCTGTTTCATTTATTTAAATCGTTGCCAGATGTATACTCTCGTCGAAAAAAGTCTCGTCGAATGGTTGTATAAACGGGGCATTTTCTCTAAGGTGAGCGCAATGAACTTTTGAGGAACCGACATCGTTTCAACAGTTTAGACAAAACCACAACATCGGACGTGATCATGTTTAACTCCACATCATTGGGGAATAATGTAGATCGACCACACGCTCCTTTACCTGTCGTGAAGTTGACTATTGTGTCGTTCGTTTGATATCAGCCTTCGAAAAACCTGCATGCAACCGCACCGTAAAAATAAACGACGGCATTTTGATCTATGGACATGCAACTGTTGGTAACTATTCCTTTGGGTAGGGACGTGCTTGTCATTCGGAAAATCGAACACAAATGGATAATGCATTTCGGCGTATACATTGGGATATTCTCCGTGCATGTTCTATTAGATAGTAAAATTTTCGATAGACTAGCTATTTCCTCGAGCATAGACAGGTTGGAATCTTGGAGAAATGTAGCAGTGGCTAGAGGAAATATTAAGCAATACGTCGTTAAAATTTTGAGGCATTTTCGGAAGGCTACGTGGGAGGAAATTTTCATGAACCATCGGTATGCATTAAGCTTAAAAACCTCGCTCAAACTGACCGTTAGATTCTAAAAATTTCTCGAGGATTTGATTCAAAACGTCAAAAGTGAAAAGATTGGAAATTCTTTGAATTGACAGTGCAGCTCGACGAGAACTTTTAATATTTAATCTCTCAAAATGAGATTTATAACTTACTAGCATAGTGGAATTTGAAGTTAACGACACATAACAACATATTCGATCCACTGGCAAGCATATACGATAAGACAATTTGATCAGCATTTTATTAACCTAAAATAGATTCAAAATAGAAAGGCCTTTTACTTGATAGAAGAAATATAACAAAATTTGAATATTAAAACAAATTGAAATATGTTTATCTTCTACAATTTTAATTTCAAAAAATTTTTTATTCAAAAAACTTTTAGAATTAAATTTATGTCTAAAACAAGCACCGCTTACATTTAATAGACGTATATAATCAAAACTCAATATATAATGTCAAATGGAAATAAATAAACCACCTGATATACGAAAGTAATTAAAATTAATAAATAAATATTTAAATATATTAAAATAGCTCACACTGTTCTTTGATTTTGTTAGAACATAGATCAATCTTGAATTATAAGTTGATCTGTGTTTCTAAGCATTAATCCTTTTACACGTGTTGAGAGATATAGGTTAGTTTTTTGATTTTGATATTTGGAATATTATTGAGGGCTGAAGACGGAATTGCTTAGAATTATATTTGTTTTTTGAAGATATAGTGCATTTTTTTAGAGATTTCTGAATTAACTTATTCGAATATTTAAATATATTAAATATTTCAAATAAATTATATTCTTTGAGAAGTCCTTTAAGTGTGTTCATGTTTTTAAAAGGCAATTGGTGTTCTTAAAGGTAAGACCAGAAACAAAATTTGGTCTCCTTTAAATATTTATTTATTAATTTTAATTACTTTCGTATATCTGGTGGTTTATTTATTTCTATTTGACATTATATATTGAGTTTTGATTATATACGTAAGCGATGCTTGTTTTAGACATAAGTTTAATTCTAAATGTTTTTCGAATGAAAAATTTTTTTGAAATTAAAATTGTAGAAGATAAACATATTTCAATTTGTTTTAATATTCAAATTTTGTTAAAATAGATTTTATTAACCTAAAGTAGAGCATTGAGCTTGTGACCGGAAGGTCCTGGTTCGAATCCTGTTCAAATGAAAAAGAAATTTTCTAGTTGGACTGGTATCGGCCACCATTTCATTGTTAGGTCAAAAATTAACAGTGCTGTGACCTAAAGTGGCGTAAGATCGCAGTAACAAAGCCTACCCAGAACACAACTGAACTCCTAAGTCGCACAAGCTGAAAAAGCTTCTGAGAAATCTTCACAGAAGAGCTAGGAGTATCAGGATAATAATAATAAAAATAATAATACCTCAATGTGGTACTACTTGGTTTTTATGACTTCCTATTAACAAAACAAGTGTTCTTCTGATGGATTTCCAATTGAAATACTAATCATTTTCAATTTTCAATACGAGTCCATTCGAAATCAATTTATTCACCTAAAAAAATAAATGTTCGAAAGAGAAAAAATTGAAAAAGCAATAAACAAATCCTTGTACGACCGTAATATTAAGTGGAGAAATTCTTTTCAGTGTTATTGGCAAATTGTAATTTATTCGTTCTCTTCAAGGGCATTTGTACCATTTAATTTTCAAATTACTCATTTAGTAAATGAATATCTCCTGCAGTATTTTTTTAATTATCATTTTATTTGCTGAAGTGGATTGTTTTTCTGAAGTCTATCAAAAATAAATTCACCTAAAATTTCTCACATATAGTTGTAGAATAAAAATAAATTATCAAACAATGAAATAAATCCCAGTACCATGTAGAGAATTTAAATGGTACATATTGAGGATGAATGAAAGCAAAATTTTTTTTATGAGACCTTGGAGCTGGAAGTGAAATCATAAGGCATAGCGTCAATGCTATGTCCAATCAAAAAATAACTTTAAATTCAGAATTATATATTCTGACTTCTACATTATATATTGAAACTATATGCAAAAACTATCAAATTGATATCCTTATATAAAATCAATATAAAATATTTTTCGATGTCTCGGAAAAAATTGTTTTACATCCCGACTTGAAATGTATTAATACAAATGTATTAACAAAAACTATATAAGTATGTATATTAACATACAAATACAAGAAAATCCACTATTCCAAAATTATCTAAAATAATCAAAATAAAGGATCAAATAAAAATAATTGAACGAGAACTGGGAACATTTGATAGCTATTTCGGCCTATATGGCCTCATCAGAAATGTATTGAATTCAGATTCAAATATATAACAAGATCAAAATTCAACTTACCAAAATAAGATAAAACATGGAACGAATAAACTTGAAGTAAGCTTTAAAGTATCCAAAATAAAACAGAAATGATCAACGTATTGTTACGTATAACCTATAACTATTTGTACTCGGACCACGGAAAAACAATAACAAAACTTATTCACCCCAAATAATGATAAGAAAAATAACCAGAATTTCAAAAATAATAAATAATTGAGGAATATATTGTGGATATAAAGACTCTATATGAAATTATTTCATAATTTAAAAAACAATTTTAATGTGAATCAATACTTGATAGAAGTAAAATTTAAATGACTTTAAATTCAGAATTATATATTCTAACTTCTACATTATATATTGAAACTATATACAAAAACTATCAAATTAATATCCTTATAGATAATCAATATAAAATATTTTTTTATTAACAAAAACTATATAAGTATGTAAATTGACATACTACTCTGTCAAGAAAGTACCGGGAATTTTCAATTAAAACAACATTTTTACATTTAATCGTCAAAATTTATTGGGTCGCCTTCAAAATAGGCTCCATTTGCTCCAATACATCTATGCCAACGGCACTTCCAATTATCGAAACATTTTTTATAGGCGCTTTCCGGGATGGACTTTAGCTCTCGCGCCGAATTTTGTTTTATGGCTTCAATCGACTCAAAACGGGTGCCACGAAGGGGCAATTTTAGTTTTGGGAAGAGGAAAAAGTCGCAGGGAGCCAAATCCGGCGAATACGGTGGTTGCTGAAGCACGTTTGTTGAGTTTTTGGCGAGAAAGTCAGTCACAATCGTAGCTCGGTGAGAAGGCGCGTTATCGTCATGCAAAATCCATGAGTTGTTCGCCCACAAATTTGGCCGCTTTTTACGGATACGCTCACGCAAACGTTTCATAACGCCTAGGTAATACTCCTTGTTTACCGTCTGACCCTCTGGAACGAATTCGTAGTGCACCACACCACGGATATCGAAGAAAACAATGAGCATCCACCTTCATTTTCGAGCAGCTTTGGCGTGGTTTTTTCGGTTTCGTCTCATTTTTTGCCACCCATTCCGATGATTGCTGGCTTGTTTGCATATCGTACTCGTAGACCCAGGTCTCATCACCAGTTATAATGCGTTCCATAAATGTAGAATCGGAATTACAGCGATCCAGCATGTCTGAAGCAACCTGTTCGCGATGACGTTTTTGAAGAAAATTCAAGTCTTTCGGTACGAGTCGTGCGGCCACCTTTCTCATGCCCAAAATATCAATCAAAATCGTACGTGCGGACTCGTAGGATATCTTAAGATCATGTGCTATCTCTCTCAAGCTGGTACGACGGTTTTCCAGCACCCTTTCCTTAATTTTATCGACGTTATCTTCGATCGAAGCCGTCGATGGGCGTCCGCTTCACGACCGTCCTTGAAGGCTCTGTACCACTTATATGCACGAGTTTTCGATAGAGCATTATCACCAAAGGCCTTTTGCAACATTTTCAAAGCATCGGCACACGAAAATTCATTTGCAACACAAAACTTTAAACAAATTCGTTGCTCAACGTAATCACCCATAGTAAAATCGGCACGCACTCTGACATCGACTGACTTAATCAGCTGTTGCAAACACACTAGTTGACAGATCCCGCTCAAGCTTGGCATAGTAATTAAGGACAGTGGTACCAACCTAAGAAAAAAATTTTTTACCTGCCACATTGCCCCGCCAGATTTAAATCGATAATTCCTGGTACTTTCTTGACAGAATGTACAAATACAAGAAAATCTACTATTCCAAAATTATCTGAAATTATCAAAATAAATAGGCCGAAATAGCTATCAAATGTTCCGAGTTCTCGTTCAATTATTTTTATTTGATCCTTTATTATGATAATTTTAGATAATTTTGGAATAGCGGATTTTCTTGTATTTGTATGTTAATATACATACTTATATAGTTTTTGTTGATACATTTGTATTAATACATTTCAAGTCGGGATGTAAAAAGGTTTCTTCCAAGACATTGAAAATTATATTGATTATATATAAGGATATCAATTTGATAGTTTTTGTATATAGTTTCAATATATAATTCTGAATTTAAAGTCATTTAAATTTTACTTCTATCAAGTATCGACTCACATTAAAATTCTTTTTCCAATCACAAAAGTTTTAAACCATGGTCCAGATCCGATCATAACAGAATGTGAAGAATAAATCATAAACTATTATATATGAAATGAAAGGGTACATTAATTGAAAGAGGATAATATTTTTAAATTATAATATTGATTCAGAATAATTCATCTAATTATCAAATATTATGAAATTTTCATCTTACAACAATTACATAAGTTATTTTTACTGAAATGGTAACTCGCAGTGTGTTTCACCTACTGTCAAAGAGTCACTACACAAATTTTCTAATATATACATAAACACCACTTTGATTTATAACTTCACTATTCAGTTTAATCATTTACGGTAAAAATACATAATCCTGGGTAGGTGTTTAAAAGATAAACATCCATATAATCTCTGAAATCAACTCCAAATATATTTTTAAGTTTGAATTAGAAATATAAGGTATAAATTACTGTAATAAAATCAACTCAAACAAAATTCCTCAAACACTTGGCCTCTGTTCAAATCTGTCGGAATTGCTTCAGTTTAGATAAAATTTTGAGAGAATAAAAAAATACCGATTTGAAACTGTGATTGATTCAATATCTGCGATAAAACTTATCGTAAATCCTTCAAAACTGCAGATGGATGCATTCATGAAAGCATATAGACATTTTTCTATTCACATTGATAACCTCAGTAGAAATGGTTTAATGATTCGTTTCACTGCTAATGATTCATTTGGAACTAGAACCAAGAATTCAATATATCTGCATCTGCTTGACAATGCCAGAGTTATTTACAGTTGGCAAATAATGAAGTTTCCAATGTCACACCTCTATTCCACATTTATGTATGCAGTCGCTAAGCTCAGCACTACTCGATCATTGGCGAAATATGAATGTGGTTTACGTAATATTTGCATGGCACATCTAATATATCGCCTGTGACACGTGCTTGGAAACACAGGAGCAGCACGTGCAAGAAATGCATATACGTTGGAAGCTTTTTGGTGTTGAGTCAATGTCAAAGTAATTCTAAGGTGTGTTGCCAAGCAAACATCATAATTTTGTCTTCTGCATTCAGTGCAAAAGTTTGGTAGTACTTTGTAAACCTGTGTTGAAATTAATGATTGTTAAGGAAACTGCTGTTCTGATAGATCGAATATAGAATGGGACACGATTTTCATTTGTTCATCTAGATAAATACGAAGTTGCTGATTTTTTCATATGATTCATTCTCTTATGTGTTTTGAATTATTGGAATTACTGGTGTGGTGTTCTTTCATATATTTTTCATTTCAATAGAATCAGTCCTATTTTGCAAGTTACTTCCTATTGACTGATTTCCTCGAGATGAATTTCCCTTTTTCAAGGGTGCCAATTCAAAATGTTTCACAATTATATTTAACGACCTTAGCATAGGTTGACAAATCATCACGAAAAATAACCAACTTCCTAAAACATACACTTTGAAAACAAAATCATTCATTCACCAAAGATGTAAATCGACAGTCTAATCGAATTTTCATGAACTTGGCCTTTGAAAAATAACGGTTTCGCATATTTTGAGGAAAGATTCAGCTGTAGATTTGTATTTCATTGTATTAAGTCAAGAAATGATAGTGATTTTGTGGAATTATCCGAATTCTATGAAAAAATAGTTTTTTCAGATACGTTTCTGATTAAGAGGTGTGAGGATTTCGTCTATTCAAGAAAAAATTCTCATTGAGCTCAAAAACAATCTTGCAAATATCAATTTTCTATATTTTTCTATTGAATCATCCTCACCAATGATAATTCTTTTTATTGGAAGGAAAAAGGGTTTCAAGTACTGAAATTTTCGAAGTTTATGTTTTGAAACCTGTCATTGATCCAAAATAAATCGAAATACGAGTCGATACTTGATAAAAGTATTTAAATATAAGTTTGAATGCAGAATTATATCTTAGGACTTCTACAATATATCTATTGAAAAATTATTATATTATATATTTTGGAATATCAAAAATTTCTCAATTGTATATTAAATGATTTGAAGTAAAACACTTTATTTCGGCTTACTTTTATTTTTCAACGACACGTTTATTTTTCAAGACAAAGTACAAGAGCACCCGCTCTTTAAGCAAATTATTTATAGGTACCGTTTTGTAGATGACATTATTTGCCTGTTCGTCGGTACGTCTAGACAACTTTCGTTATTCTTGGAATTTATCAAACAGGTATACCCTACGATAAAATTTACTCACGAAGAAGAACAAAATGACAGCATAAATTTTTTAGACTTGAAAATAATTAAAATTAACAATAGACATAATTTTTCCATTTACCGCAAACCAACACACACAGACGGCACAATACATTCTTCTTCAAATCATCCTTTATCCCATAAGTTAGCAGCATACAATAGTATGGTGTATAGACTAGTTAATGTACCTATGTCACAAGAGAATTTTGAAATAGAATTGAATATAATAAAACAAATAACAGTAAATAATAGGTATAACCCATCAATTATTGATCAACTATTGAATAAAATTAAACTGAAACAATCTATGTCATTAGTTTATCCACATATCAGAAAAAATGAAAAGTTTATTTGCTTACCATACATGGGACAAAAATCTGCACAGATAGCTAGATATTTAAAGAAAAAACGAAATGTCAATATCTCATATAAAACAATAAATTCTTTAGGTAAATCAATAAAAAATAATAAAGATATCGTCAATAAGAACAAGAGATCAGGAGTATATAGGTTAAATTGTGGTACATGTCCAGATGTATACATTGACCAAACGGGTAGATCTTTTGAGAGTAGGATCCAGGAACACCAGAATTCATTCGTTAAGAATAAATCAAACTCCACTTATGCCAGGCATCTACAAGAATACGGATATGATTTTGACCATAACTTTGAAGTTCTCCATTTCGAGAAGAAATGCAATAGATTGGACCTTTTAGAAGCAATGGAAATAAACCGGCATCATAAAATGAATACCAAACAGATGTGAACCGTTCTCCGTTGTTGAACCTTTTTTAATAAATTCCTTGTAAACTTAATTTTATCACGTATTTTTAGTGAAACTTGTATTTAAGGAGAAAGATTTTGTAAAAGTAGTTAGTTACCATACTCACCTCACGAAGTCAATATGTAATTGACGAAACAATTGTCGTTGAAAAATAAAAATAAGCGGAAATAAAGTGTTTCACTTCAAATCATTTACGATGAATTTCCGTCAAGTAGAGACCGAAACAATCAAGAATTGTATATTATTTTTGGAATTCTGGTTATTTTTGATCTTTTCATCAAACATAAATCGGGAAGAACATCTATTTTATTTTTCTGTACTTGGAGTACCCGTGAGGGTTTCCAATACATTAAACATGATGACTTGATTCATTTACGAGTTTTATATTTCTTGGTTAGTTCAGAATTGTGTTTGTGATTTATTTGAATTTGAATTTAGTTAATATCGGACGAAACGAGCTATGTCGAAACAAATATTTGTCATATGTTAAAATTCTTACTCAACTATTCTCATTTTATCCTTTATTTTGAGAATTTTAAAATAGTAGATTTTTATGTATTGTATTTCCATATACGGAAATTGTGTCAATACATTTGTAGTAATACAGTTTATGACGTGAAGTGTAAAACGTTTTTTTCTAGACATTGAAAAATATTTCATAATATATATATATATATATATATAGGAGTACAAATAAGTTTCCGCCGTTTTATTGTAGATGGCGCGGCACGGAGTTTCGGTTAGCTTTCGCAGATGATAACCGCCTTAAAAAATAGTTTGGACATTCAAGAACAACATAACCTATTGATATCATTGATTTTATATTGGTAAAATATAATTTTTATGAGTTGAAAATGTCAAATTTTGAGCCAAGTAAGCGTCATCTGCGGGAAATATTAGTTTACTTCTTTAATTTAAAGAAATCTGCTGCTGAGGCGCATCAATTGCTCGTAGAAGCATATGGTGAGGGTGCTTTGAGTGAGAGAACGTGTCGGAGTGGTTTCAAAAGTTTAAAAACGGTGATTTCGACGTAGAAGACAAAGATCGCAGTGGAAGGCCAAAAATTTACGAGGATGCAGAATTGGAGGAAGATTAATCTCAAACACAAAAAGAACTTGCTCTAACATTAAAAGTCACTCAGCAAACAGTCTCACATCGTTCTTCTATAATAAACATTTAATTTGTGTTAAAAAACGGCGGAAACTTATTTGTACTCCTAAAATATATCTATATATATCTATCTATATATATATATATATATATATATATATATATATATATATATATATTTATATATATTTATATATATATATATATATATATATATATATATTGCGATATATGTGATATTATTTCAAAATATTATTTTCAATATATATTGTTGAGGTTTCCAGATATACTGGTAACACAATAACTGTCTAGTCTCTTGTGCAGTCTAGTCGTGAGAACACGTCGAAAAAGGGTTAGTACTGGGTAGACAGCAGAATGGACAATTTACCACTCGGCGGTCGGCGAATTACCTTGTGAAACCAGGCTTTAGAACTTCTACGTAATTTTTGAAGTATTAAATCATTGTGTAAAATTTTCAGTGTTTTTGTCGATAGTTATCGGGCTTACTAACCGTAAGAATATGACCACAAATCTCTCATTTGTAAATTCAATCCAATCTTTTGCTATTATTTTCAACTCAGACTTAGCAAGCAAAGAAATTACACCTCTCCGATACAAGCGCGCTAAAAGGAGGTGTATCATTATTGATATTGTCTGAATTATTAGCATCACTGCTTAATAAGATATAACTTAAGCATAGAGAAGGTTTTCTACGTTAGTAACTATAGAAGTAGTAAAAACTAGAGTTCATTGCTTGAATTAGTCGGGTGAGCTTGGGTATGTATATTCGCGTGCAATACATGGCGCTAGTGTTTAGTTAAACTCTAGCGTTCCTCGGCGGGGTGAATATAGGTGCGTTGCATTCTTGGGTCTTACGGCTGACACTTAGGATGGAGCCAATAAGCTTAGAAACATGTGCATGTTTGCTGCTTATCCCCAGACAATCAACGACACCTATTCCAGTCGACTCATCTTTTACCCTGTTACACAGGCGTAAGTTGCACTGTCCCGATTCGAAGAACTTTCTCATACCATAGCTCATAATCCTTAGAATACGCAATATTATTTTACCCAAAAATTCGAATTATCATAAATCGATTTTCTGCTGGACGAAATTGGAACATAAAAAAATAAAGCACACTTAAATTGTTCGAACCGTATTATCTTCTTATGAAATTTTTCCTCGAATGACACTTTTTCAGCAGTGCGTCTGGCTTACGTAGATAACAACGCCAATGCATAGAGGTATTTCGTATTTCCATTATCACAGGTTTAGCTGATATCATTATAGACCCGATTGTTTACGCCATGCACATTTGAAATTTATGGTTTGCCTCATTGCTTTTAGGAAAATCGTCATGGAATGAAAATTTCATAGGATTTACGTGGTTGTCGTGTGCGTCAGCGCAGTTAGACGAGGATTTTAAAGTTCATTTAAAATTTTTTATCGATAATGAAAAATTTCTTATTATGGACACACGTCAAACTGTACATTGCAATATACGTATATTTCGAACGTTCGTTTCATTGCTCATTAAAATCTATGAAACAGCTTTTTCGCATCCAGAGTAGAATTTCAATAAATCATCTTGTAGAAAGCGAATCTAAAAGAAAATGTTTTCAAACTAGCTTCAGTTGAATGCCGAGGAATTTTCTAATTAATCTTCCTTTTTTTAAAATTTAATAACTCAGAACCATAGAAAATTCAAGTTTGCTTTATCAGTTTTAAAATTCTTTATAATAAGTTATTACGAATTTCGGTGCGCATGGTAAATTCTTAAAATAGGATTTCGATAAAGTTCATAGAATTTCAATACATGATTTTATTTTCAATCCATATTAACGAAGGAATATTAGTTCGAACCAACTATATTATATATACATTTATACATTCGTATATGTACTTTTTCTGTCATAAATTAAAAAGGATTTTTTCATAGAGATTAAAAACTATTTTATATTGATTATAAATATTATAATACAATTTCAATAAATTATTTTCATCGATAAGGATAAGCCGAATCAATTTATTTGAATATAATTTTCAATATATATCGTGAAAGTTTTGAATTTAATTTCATCTAAATAATTTCTATCAAGTTTAACTCCAATTTCGGAAATAAAAAAGTTTAGTAAAGGTTGCAGACTCGCTTAAATAAAAATTTTCCTCTTAGTCTTGATATGCAATATCACCCACTGTAAGAAGTTTTAATCTGGACATCTAATAATAGTACTTACCAGATGTTTAAAAATATTTTCGAGCAAGAAATAGGTGTACAAATGTGGAGTTCAACGCCGATTATCTCATGAATAAATTACAAAAACCAGTTATAAATTAATTCTCACTTTATTTCCGATAGATTAGAGGTCATAGGTATGGCGTGCCGTATACAAGAGAAGGTTTTGTGGAATTTTAATGTGACTTATATCATGAAAAACTCGAAACTGTACTTCGGAAAACTGTATTTTTTACGAAATTCATATAATATTTACATATTTTAATTGAAACCTCAAGGTCTCATGTGAGGATATGTTTATGTTTACAATGCTGAAATTAACAGGTTATTAATAAAAAACAAGGGTATTGATAAGACTGCTGAATAAGGAGATACCTGAAAAAATATTCGATACATATCATAAATGAAATCGGGAGAACAAGTTTCCAAATTTGTCAAAAAGGACGAAATTTCAAATGTAATTTTATATGCCTTCATCTTATCTTTTTACCCATAGTAACATTCGAAATAATGAACCAAATTAGAGTATGTCATTATTCTTCTACTTATCAATAGATTACAACGTAAAAAAAGTAAACTAAATCGATCAATTATATTTAACGATATGTTCGAAAGGTAAAGTCTACTGAATAGTGAAATTTTCCGAAAAATTGGCAAACCTGAAAATTTTCCGTATAATTTACATATATTATTCCTTTCCAAATCGATGAAAACTAGAATTCGAAACCCTTTAATTTTCGGAAAGTCACAATTAGTTTCTTTCAATCATTATAATAAAAAAGCAAACAGAATCCAAAATATTTTCAATACTGAAAAATCATACATAATTTTATCTAGAAATAAAGTATAGCGTGAAATTCAATATAAAACTGCTTTATCATTACAGTATAGTGCATCTAAAAGTTTAATAAATACGAGTATACGGAATGATCATCTTAAGTAACGATAATCACTACATTTCTAGAACTTCTTCATCACTAAAGAAAACAATAAGTGGAATCGATCAGAATTACCACAATTATCCGAGAAGAATTCCGATATGCATACTATCGTTCTATGGTTTGCCAGTTTTTTTGAGAAAGCGCATATTTTTGTTTTTTCATGAAGTTATGAGCACCCCTCAGATCTCTGCCGCTAAGACCTCTACTTAAAAATCTAGTTCTCCGTCGTTATCTAAACTTTTACCTTTTCAGTATTGTACAAAGTGATTTTGTCATCACAATGCTGCAAGGTTCTAATTTAGAATCGTATGAGACACTATGGAGAATCTTATCGGGCCCTTCAAACCTGTCTTTGGAATTACTGATATACAAACAATTACAGGACTTTTTATGAGGAAGTCTTTGAACTTATAGGACAGTTTTTTGATATTCATTAAATTCAATACTTTAATGAATTAATAAATAATTAAATAGAATGTGTAGAATAAAATAAAATGATTTTACTTGATAGCAGATATTATATTAGAGATTATATTCTTCATTTCACCTTCTGGCAAGAATTCCGAGTGCAGAACACCGTGATAATCGAAAAAACTGTCAACATCATCGACATCGACGTGTTTTTTCACACTCATAGGCACATGTTTTTCATGAAGTTGATTCTCTGTAAGCCTAATATAATATTTTTTCATTGTTTCGGTGCACTAAATTCTATTTGTGAAAAGAGAAAATAGACCACTATAAACAAACTATATGACAAATAATACTCAAACTCCATTTATACAGAGAGTGATGCCAACTTTAAGGGGGCTGCTGAAAATGATTATTTCCTATTTCGACTTATATTTCCACCTCTTGTCCGCTTGCAAGTTCGAATTCTTCAGGATATGTTTCTATTGATTTATTCCTGAAGGTCGTCTTCCTATTCTGCATATACTCGTATGTCAGTATTACCACTTTTCATCATATTACAAAAACGTTCAATGGAATCACGGTCAGAGCCAATATCACTTCCTCCGTCTGCAAGGAATTTTGTATGTAATAAACATTTTTTATAGAGAATCTTCATCATTATCTGTCATCTCCCCAATTTCACCACAATTTTCGCGGAGTTCATGAATCAATGCCGGTTTTTCGAAACCACTTCTGAAAAAGCAACAGATAAGCCAAGTTCATTCGTTCCTAGAGTTGAATCACTTTTTCCTGTTCGTATGACGGTAACTTGCGTAAATTCAGTAAGCCTGCCTATTCCAACGTATACTTGCAATTATATCTAATAAAAACGTATTCATAGTAATTTCGATCGCGATCGAAGTCAATTTAGAGACATTTAAGATCAATTCTTTTAGTCTGGAAATTGCCTTCAACTGCAGGTTGAATAAATAGCAGTTATGAACTCTTAAACGATACTAGTTCACGGCATATGTTAAAAATCTCGGAACACGAATGCTAGAAACGCATTCTTCTCTATTCCTATTTCTGTTCACAGATATTATTCAATTATTCTATAAAGACCCTGGTTCATCCTATATCAGCTTAGAAAGGTTGACTTTCCTGAGAGTAACTGTCATATTTATAGCTAATGGAATACTCAATAATTTCAGATAACAAATTTCATAAAGACCAAACTTGGTGACTCCTCATCGTACATAATTTCCTTAAAAGTATATCTTTATGAAGTATCTGAAACTTCTGTATTACTTTGAAGAAATTTGATTTGATTCCAGTATTTCATTCTTAAGTTATATTCCCGATTGAAATGCTTTTGGAATTAGATTTCTATTTCCCTATTTCTTTTTTATCTGTAGTTCTCATCACATATCGTCCCCTAGAAAACCTCAAAAGAAAAAATCTAACGGGGTAAAATCGCATGATCTCGGTGGTACGTTCACATCACCTCCATTTAAATTAACCATGCCCTCAAATCACTAGTGTAGAATGTCCAATGGGACACTCAATTATATGACACGTAGTTCTTTTTTTGTTAAAACCCATGAGGTTGATATCCTTATCATCCAATTCAGACTAAAATAAATTGGTAATCATGTACCTAAAGCACTTGCCGTTGACGATGATGACCTGGACAATATCGTTCTCAAAAAAAAATATGGACCGATGACGCCGCTAGCCCAAAATCCACAACAAATAGTAACTTTTTCGGGATGCATTGGATGCTCTTGGATGTCATGTAAATTGGTGTCATCTCAAATTCGACCATTTTTTTTGACGTAACTATTCATCTAGAACGTTGCCCGAACAGAAAACACCCATTTTGAAAAAACAATTTTATTATTTGTATGTGCTGTTGAACGATATATATGCCCATGGTAATTTGGCAAAACACATCTAATAAATGTCAGCCAAGTTGATGAGTGTAGCTTCAACAATATGGCCGCTATCAACTGTCAAAGTAAGGAAATCCCTATTGGAAGACTGTTTAGTTTTCCACGATCTGATATTAAAGTCATTAATAAGGAGTATGAGCTATGGTAATAGAAAGAAAATATTGATTATTTTTGTTACAGGACAACCGAATTAATTTATTTTGTTATTAAAGTCTCATCTTCATGATATTTTCTGAATTTCTCAGTTGTTCATTTGTCAGTATACTGATAAATTTAGACAGAATGTTGTCACATCTGGTTAGATAACTGCTTAAACTCTCCTGGCTTAATTGTGATCGCATCAAATAAATAGAATTCGTATTTCTTTATTCTCACATTTTAATATTTCATTTCCAAAAAGATGTCACATAAATTCTTCAAGCCGTCAACTTATCGAATGAAAATTTATCTGAGTAACTATTTCAACATGAAATGTCAAATGAAATGTTATCTGTAATACTTACAGGTTGACTTCATGAAATTTTAAATAATCATTAATAATTAATTTATTAAAATTTCGTCGTTGAAAAAATCATTAATTAAGAAAATAACTTTTTCTATACTACTACTCTCATCTTCACAAAACTCCGTATTGACATTTAAACAGTTATTTCAACTTCTGCATTTCAACTTGATTGGATAGTCTTTTTCTAATAGAATGAACACAAAATTCCTTCTTTTCATAATTTTAGTATCCATAGGCAGATTTTACCCATTCGCGAATTCAATCTTATCTTCTGTCTTAAAACTAATCCGGAAAATTTCAAATCTTCGAATAATTTATTTAGACAACATTCATGTTCATTAATGAATGGAAATAACAAAATTGAACTCGATCGCGATTTTTTTCATCTATCTTCAAGATTCAATAATGACTTCGCTGTTGAAAACAACTGCATATACATCCTCAAAGAGGTATATTTGTTCAATTCAGCTGCATCCATTTTGTCTACTCATTACACGAAGAGAAAAGTTCTGTTATCGTGCTCATTCCAGATAAATGGAAGTGCGTGTAAGAACAGAGATTCTCATGTCTTCTTTTCTCCCAACGTTTTGGATCCTATCATTATACGGCAAATTGATATTTCAAGATAAATTCCATAAGAGATAATGACTCAGTTCTATATCGTTTTGTTTTCTATAAAACATTTCGTGATTACCCAACGAGATAAGTAATTGATGTTTCCTTTATTGTGGTATAACAAAACATGTTTAAGTAACAATCTTTGTTGACGATTCACATACAGCATAGATATCTATTTCACTGCATTTTACTGAAGTTCCAAGGTTTGAATTTACGTTCTACAAATGTGGAATCAATTTCTGAATTATAATAAAATTCGAAGTATTCAAAAAATCCTTCTTTACTGATATCTATATTCCTATTAACTCCGAACTCCCATATTCACAAAATCACACGAACATGTGCATGTCTAAATCTTAGTACTAGAATCTAGTAATTTATGAAAATATTTTTCAATTATGATCCCTCACCAAATAGAAACATAATGAACAGCTCTACAAAGGCAGATAATGTTAGAGTCATCTTCATATGTTTTTGATCGAATTCATATCAGGAGATTGTGAGGGTTATTCCAAGATCCGTCAGGTCATTAGCTTTTTTTCAAATAGTGATTGAATAACCGATATCAGTAGTCTCAACTTCCTGGTTTCATTTAGGTAATTTTTCCTAACTTTTTCTGTTGAATGAACTTCCAGTTATTAGCTTTCTTCGAAAAAAAAATCGTATTTGGAAATGAGAAATTATTACACTAGTCAATTGATTAAGAACGAAACATACAACCATCTTGAACATATCGAATAGACAAACAAATTTCGCTCTAGTAACGATGGAAGTGATAAACCTGGTATCAGGAAATTGACAGTGAATCACCAAACCGAGATACCGACGTGATAGTCTTTATGTAAGCATATACGATTATTAGATACTCCTTTAATCAAACCACGATACGCACGAAAAAATGAATAATATTTACGAGTATAACGAACTCGTTTCTCATGAATTTTTCGATACGAACTGACAAAAATTAGATATGTTATCGTTAACGTTAACAGTTCTTAAACCTATACCTGCGTTCAACTAGAAACTATGAAGTACATTATAATTGGGAGTTAACATTGACTCCTTCGCAGTTATTCTTCAGATAATTGCTAAAATTATATCAATGACATCTTGCAACATATTTCAGGATTTTCGAATGTAGTGAGCTGAAGAATATTTGTATTGTGCGGATGAATTCCCTGATGGCGCTTGCTTCTCATAAAATTTGGTGAAACCATGTCAACATAAAAATCAAAGTTGAATTTTTTTGGCTTAATTTAGTACCACTTCAACACATTTTTGCTTAAATTTGTGATATTGGTATCAAGTTCTTTGTGCTCATTTTGCCTAAATCTAGATATTGATAGCTCACTTTAAAATAATCTTATTTAAAAGAACAATAAGGGATAAATAACTCCTGACTTCAGGGGCTTTTCCCGAACTTTTGATACAAATTTATCTCTTAACCACAATATCTCAGAAAAACTCAGACCACTATGGCTTACATAAGTTGAATTAGGTTCTTATACAGTGGTAGACTCCCAAATGAAGCCATTTTCCATATATTTCAAAACTTGAAATATAAAACGAACACACGTAGAATTACTATTAATTAAATTAATCGGAAGTGAGACGTACGATTTACTCATCAGGTAATGAAAAATGCAAAATTCCTTATCAAAAAGGAGCCCAGATCATTAAACCCCACCTTTTTCGTGTTCCAACGCGAATTATTAATTTGGCAGTCTTTTTCCTACCATTTCTTTCTGCGTAAGCCGCATACCAAACGATTTCTTGATTATTAATTAAGCGCTTGACGACAAAAACAATGCAAAGAGCACGCATACGATCAAAATAACGTGTTTAATTTATACTGCGGTCGCTCGTTTGGGTAACAACGTCCTTAACTGGCCTTAATAAAAGGTAAAGTCCAGGGTCTTCTAACGGCTTGACGAGGTTGAGATTATTGTTGAACTTCTGTAAATACAAGATATACGTTCTTGAGAATTTTATTACTGGTTAAACTTGTGGAGGTTATTGCTTCTATAAATTTTGGCAAATTTTTTATGTCGCGAAGGTTGGGAGTCGGTAATGGGACTGTTATTTTTACTTTTCGTTAATTGAATCGTTAACTTTTCGAAGTATTTCGCAGAACCATATGAGTGAATATTTCAAGAATTAATTTATATTTTTTTCCGTTTATGGCTCTTCTACCCCCAGCGATAAAAATGACATTTATGATAATACGAATATTGGGTAATTTCGAATTCGAAGAGATATTATCAACTCAATTAACAAGTTCTTCCATCAATCTTGGATGGATAATGTTGACTCTGCTTGTGGATTAGTGTTTTATCTCGCTGATGCAAATTTGTTTTAATGGATGCTCTAGTTTGATGATAATTACCTGAACTGAAGTTTCAGGTATTGAGAACTAAATACTGACACCACTGAACTCATTTAATGAAATGTTCTTTTAATTTCTGTACACAGAAAATGAGTTTAACAGATGAATTTGACACATGTGTGTACTATTCTGAAAGTTTTGTAATACGATTCTTTTCTGGTAACCCTTCGCTCTTCGTGCCACTACTGGCAGATGATAGCCTTGCTAATTTTAAACATTTTTTTCTATCAACATAGGTCTCATTTATTTTCCTTTAGAAGATACAAGCATTGGAAAAAATGTATTTTCATGTTTAGATTAAAAGTAGACTAACAAACTAAAATACCGTTGATATAGCAACTTGTGTTATTTCAATTATTCATTTGACACTGAATAAAGAAAGCACTCTTTTTCAACTCAGGAGTAGGCAGATATTGTTTTTGTATATGGATATTCTAATGTAAATCCAGAAACATCTTCATTATATTTTAAAGAACATTAATATTGTCGATTGTGAACTTGTATTCAAATTTTTTAATCTTTCAGGTTTTCCTTGGTTGAGTACCTCGCCTGAAAGCTGCAGCAGCTCTGCATCCTACAGATCAACTCCATCTCCACCACCTCGTGAACAATCCCCCCAAAATTACCAATTATCTTCAAGTAGCGTTTCCGATGAAGGAATCGTTATGGATTATTTTATGGACGAACAGCCACGTAAAAAGAAGGTAATTTTTTTTTTTATCATTGTCTCCTTTATTTTACATACTTTGAAAAACTACAGTTACGTTGGGTCATAAAAGGTGTCGCACTTGCTGATTTTACTCAGACGATCACTTCTCTTTCTGGTAGCCTAGGTTGCATAATATCTGTGATTATGACTGAAAATAATATTTTTTCCTACATATTAATGAGAAGAGGATGATCACTTTTATTTTACGACTTATATTTTAGAATTTCTGAAAATATTTTTTTTTAATTTGTGCTTCGAAGATATTATTCTCTCAAAATAGAGGCCACACTAAATTCGATAAAAACTCACGCAAAAACTGACACTTTTTACAAGCCAAGGAAGAACCTCAAAGGAGCAAAAGGAGTTGAGAATTAGAAATAAGCAATGAGATGAAAACCAAGGGTTGAAATTTAAATCAGCAGGTTTAAATTTTTTTTTGAACCCATATAATTTAAATTTTTCTGAATATATAAAAAGTACTCATTTTGGTTTGAAATGTCTTTGTGTACTGCAGCTAATCAGATTTTATTAGCATTGTGGATGCAGTTCAGAACATTCATCATATACCGAGTGAGTTTGATACCACATGTTTTTAATTGAAATAGTTATATCTATACTTCATGAGAATGATATTGCATTGTTGTGAAGATTATTTCAAGCTGAGGAATCTAAAGCTACGATGGACATACACGCAAGGTCCCTACCCTTACAAACACTTGTTTTCAATTCATTTTCAGATAGCAGATCTGAGAAATGACTTCATTTAATAAATTTTAGGTTAACTGGGATATAGAAAGCTCTACCATTTACTACTTGAAATCCTAGACCTTAAATTTTCCTTCTTTTGGGTTTAGACAAAATTGGCTTGAAACACCAAATTTTTTTTGATTTCTGAAACGAAATGATCCTTTCTCATTCTCCATCCAGTAAAGATGAATTTACAGATGTTTGATATTTTTCTTTCCAACTTATTTCATGAATGGAATGATATAAATAGAAAATTTGATTAAAGTTAAATTGAATAGAGAGCATAACTCATCGAAATAACCGGTATAAAAGTTTTAGAATACCGTAATTATATAAAGTCCGTCTAGAAAGTATCCGGAAAAAACAAAGCTCAATTGTAATTAATTATAATACATTTTTAATTCTTGAATTGGAAAATTATAACAAAATATTCATCTTATTTACAAACACTTGACTAAACGTCGAGGTACACCAGAAACTATCCGGTGTTTTTTTTTAGGGTGATAGAACTTTCGACGGGGATAACTGTGATTTGACAGAAGGTAGAAGCCATGTTGTTTTGACATTTCTGTTCAGTAAGCATTGACAAATTATCATGGAAAGACTCAGGCCGCAACAACGTTTACAAATTGTTGAAATTTATTTTCAAAATCAGTGTTCTATTCGCCAAACTTATAGAGCACTTCGTGAAATTTATGGTTTACATGATCATCCGTCAGAGCAGCTTATTCGTCGAACTATCGATATATTTCGGACATCATTTTCTCTTCCGATGCAACAACAACAGGACAAACAACTGTACGTACAGAAGAAAATATCGCTGCTGTAAGTCATAGTGTAAATGATGATCCAGATTTGTCTATTCGTCGACGTTCACAAGTTGGACTCTGTGCATTCACCCATACAAGATCCAACTGGTTCAAGAACTAAAGCCACTTGACCATAATAAGTGTCGTATGTTTGCTGATTGGGCCCTAGAACAGCTTGAAGTTGATCCACATTTTTAACGTAAAATGTGGTTTAGTGACGAAGCTCATTTCTGGTTGAACGGCTGTGTGAATAAGCAGAGTTGCCATATAGGAGTGAAAACAATCCTCAAGAAGTTCTGCAAGTTCCATTGCATCCTGAAAAATGCACTGTATGGTGTGCTTTACATGCTGGAGGCATCATCGGTCCATATTTCTTTACAAACGATGCTGAAGCTAATGTTGCAGTGAATGGTGCTCGTTACATATCGATGATCAATGATTATTTATTTCAAAATTTGAATGGTATCGACCCAGAAGTATTTTGGTTCCAACAAAATGGTGCCACACCTCATGCTGCTACCGTAAATATTGATTTATTGAAAGAAAGATTTGGCGATAACATTATTTCGAGAAATGATCCAATTAATTGGTTTCCAAGATCACGCGACATAACTCCACTGGATTATTTTCTATGAGGTTATGTCAAGTCATTGGTTTATGCTGATAAACCAGAAACAATAGATGCTTTTGAAGCCAACATAACTCGTGTTATTGATTAAATAAGACCTGAATTACTCGAAAAAGTGGTCCAAAATTGGTCTGGTCGAATGGGGTTCCTCAAAGCTAGTCGTGGTGAACATATGCCGGAAATTATTTTAAAAACGTGAATGTTATAAAATTATCTTTCAAATAAAAAATTGGCTTCAATCTTATTTTAAATGTGTTTTATTTCAATATAAAGTTCTATCACTCTAAAAAAAACACCCGATAGATCACCTCCATAATTTTCGGTGATTTTAGTTCAGGACTGTAAAACTGACTGAATTAAATCATATTTATTACGTGGCGCTTCTCATTCAAATTCAGTCTTCATTAGTCCCCATATGTTTTCAATGGGACTAGGATCTGATGAAGCTGCTGGCCATGAAACGGTTGTCACTTGGTGTTCTTGCATCCAAGCTTGAGTATAGGCTAAAGTATGGTATGAAAATGTCTCAACTTTGATGAATAGATTAATTTCACAAATAAAGAAATCTTCATCATTGAAACGTATATTTATACTTCTACTATATTTTATCGGTATTGACATACAATTCGTTCATAGTGATGGACTTCTTCAGAGTAGGAGATATACACTTTGAATCAGTGAATTTATACATTCTGTCAAGAAAGTACCGGGAATTATCGATTTAAATCTGGCGGGGCAATGAGGCAGGTAAATTTTTTTTTCCTAGGTTGGTACCACTGTCCTTAATTACTATGCCAAGCTTGAGCGGGATCTGTCAACTAGTGTGTTTGCAACAGCTGATTAAGTCAGTCGATGTCAGAGTGCGTGCCGATTTTTACTATGGGTGATTACGTTGAGCAAAGAATTTGTTTAAAATTTTGTGTTGCAAATGAATTTTCGTGTGCCGATGCATTGAAAATGTTGCAAAAGGCCTTTGGTGATAATGCTCTATCGAAAACTCGTGCATATCAGTGGTACAGAGCCTTCAAGGACGGTCGTGAAGTGGTCGCCCATCGACGGCTTCGATCGAAGATAACGTCGATAAAATTAAGGAAAGGGTGCTGAAAAACCGTCGTACCAGCTTGAGAGAGATAGCACATGATCTTAAGATATCCCACGAGTCCGCACGTACGATTTTGATTGATATTTTGGGCATGAGAAAGGTGGCCGCACGACTCGTACCGAAAGACCTGAATTTTCTTCAAAAACGTCATCGCGAACAGGTTGCTTCAGACATGCTGGATCGCTGGAATTCCGATTCTACATTCATGGAACGCATTATAACTGGTGATGAGACCTGGGTCTACGAGTACGATATGCAAACAAGCCAGCAATCATCGGAATGGGTGGCAAAAAATGAGCCGAAACCGAAAAAACCACGCCAAAGCCGCTCGAAAATGAAGGTGATGCTCATTGTTTTCTTTGATATCCGTGGCGTGGTGCACTACGAATTCGTTTCAGAGGGTCAGACGGTAAACAAGGAGTATTACCTAGGCGTTATGAAACGTTTGCGTGAGCGTATCCGTAAGAAGCGGCCAAACTTGTGGGCGAACAACTCATGGATTTTGCATGACGATAACGCGCCTTCTCACCGAGCTACGATTGTGACTGACTTTCTCGCCAAAAACTCAACAAACGTGCTTCAGCAACCATCGTATTCGCCGGATTTGGCTCCCTGCGACTTTTTCCTCTTCCGAAAACTAAAATTGCCCCTTCGTGGCACCCGTTTTGAGTCGATTGAAGCCATAAAACAAAATTCGGCGCGAGAGCTAAAGTCCATCGCGGAAAGCGCCTATAAAAAATGTTTCGATAATTGGAAGTGCCGTTGGCATAGATGTATTGGAGCAAATGGAGCCTATTTTGAAGGCGACCCAATAAATTTTGACGATTAAATGTAAAAATGTTGTTTTAATTCAAAATTCCCGGTACTTTCTTGACAGAGTAGTAGTTTTCAAAACAAATATACAAATTTTTCTCTAACGGGTCATAATTTTATGAAATTTAAACATTTACTTCCGAATAACATTCAAACTTTCCCCTTGAAATATTGAGAAGAGGTTTGAAAAATTTAATCCATCCACAGTCTTGAGCTTTTCTCGGAAATTGTGAAACTTGATACAGAAGCCATATGCTATCGAGCAATTATTGTCCAAGCTTATCAACCCAATGAATTCACTCTAAGGCTTGATCTTTAAAGATTATAATTTCGAGAGAAATATTAATAAGCAATATTTCGGATTTTTCATTGTAAAATACTACCTTTGAGTAAAGTAAGCATTTTCGCTGATAAAGACAAGTTGTTTATACTCTCGAGTTAAATCGGTCAATAGACACTTTCAATATGTACATACATATTATAACCAATTTATAAAGTGAACGTTATACATTTCATTTATTACTCTGTAATAAAACTAACTGTTCTTTTTCCGCATTCCAAGTCTCTTATAGCAATTCCTTCCCATCTAAGCCAGATTTGGTTCAGTAGTCGTGGTTGCCACAATTTAGTTCTCTATAGTGAGAAGGAGGTTTCTGTAAATTATTTAACACCAATTAATCCACGCTGGCCGAGGTAGTGGAATTGGAAAGCGTGAAGAATGCTGGTGCAATCAACAAAATTGCTACAGAAAACATAGGAGTAATCTTAGATGTGTTGTTTTGCCTTGTTAAAAGTTTAGATGTTTCTGATCTGACACTGAATGTTAAATTTATTCGGCGAATTACTCATAAGGAAACCTTCGGCGGAATGGGAATCTTAAATTTTTTACAGGATTTCTGGAATTTCTGGAATCATCTTTTTTTTTATTCATTAGTAAAAAGAAGCACTAAGCAATGGATTACTGAATATGTTTTCAGTTATTTCATCAATGATTCCGAAATCTTCATTTTTCAAATCGAGTAGAATATAGAAATATTAATTCATTTTGTGACATTTTTTTTAATAACATGAAAAAAAGATTCACTATTATATACTTTTAATATTCAATAAAAACTTAATTAATTACATGATATAAACATCCACCTTGTGGAAAAATCTTCATGCTTCTTAGACGATATAAATTGAAAATTAGTTTTGTTCCTCTAAATTGATTAATCGGTATTTTCCCTTTGAAAAAATTTTATAAAAACAGCATTGCGAAGACAAAAATTCAAAGGATAATTTATTAATTTTCGATAAAATACAACTATAGGAATTAGTTTGAGACTTTATCTTTCCGACAATATATAAACTACTTTTAAGTAAGCCATTATGTTTGATGGTTCCCATTAACGATGTAGTAAAGAATTGTTTAAATAAATTGTTCTACAAAAGAAGGTGTGACAGCCAGAGATCTCATTTCATACCCTTCGAGTTCCCCTAATATTGAGTTTCTGTTTTCAATACTCCCGACATATATTGTTTCAAATAATATATAATGATTGATTACACTAATAGATAGCATAAGCTAAAGTAATTATGAGTTAATGATTGATATTTATACGTATTTTACTACCATTCTCTCTCATTATAGTTAGGTATACAAGCATAAAACAATAAATCTACGTAAAATTTTACTTAACCCTTGAAATTTATACAGGTGAATTTTTGTCTATTTTTGGAAATAGATTCATACAACCTACTTCAAAATTCTAATGTTATTTGTGGTTGATCGTCAAAGGTTTTCATTTGAATAATTGCATCTCAAATAAAAGATATCAAATATCTAATTCAGAAGATATGGGAAATTTATTTGAGACAATTATAAATTTTCACCTAATTAGATTAGATCAGGAGCTCATAAGTTAACGTGATGTACATGAAATTCTATACAGGTCAAATTCCTTCAAAAACTAAATGAAAATATATGAAAATTCTCCTGATTTATCAAAAAGTTCCTTCCATACGAATTATTCATTAAAAACATAAAATATAAAGTTTCGATCGTAATTTTCATATTCTGCTCACTGAAAAAGAAATAAATCAACGAAAAATGGTTATAATAATACAAAAAGATGGTCTTAACAATTACATCAGCTTATTAGAAAAGTATCATTCAATAAAATCGAAATTTAATATAATTAGAAAAGTCAACGACGAAATTTGTATTTTTAAATGAATAATTTTATTGGCTCCTTACTTGACAGAGATTGTTGATAGATAATTTTAACATTGGTTGTATTGTACAATTCATTGATATTAAGTTTGTATAACGTCTTATAAACACTGTTTTTATTAAGTGGCATATTGAAAATTAACAATTCGAAAAAACTATTAAAAAAGAGATATAATTCATATATATTAGATTCTTATCAAATTTTTAATTGAAAATATTCTATGGTAGATCAATTTTAATTATGTCACTGAACAGAAACAAATTATATATTGAAAATTCTGTGATAGTACACTTTCATGCAAACTTTGCAACTTTTTTATGATTCTTCTTGTTTATAATAATTTATAATAGGAGATATTTATGAAACAAAGACTGAAGGACGATTAATTTGGATGATGTTCGAGTTAGATATAATTTATAGAAACAAAATCCGAATGAAATAATATTTCCCATGAAAATCACCTCCCAAATTATCAAACGACGAACATCAACCTTCAGCGAGTTGCATGGAATTAGGAGGCTCCAACTACATTACGTAATGTGTTTAATATACGAAAGCGGATATTTTATTCATTTCCTGCTCAAGGCCTCAGCTTTCAGTGCAGTAAGATCTCTGATGTATTCGCTAATTGCTCGATTTAAGTCTTTATCCTCCTTATTAACAGTTCTGAACTCAGCTGGTAGCTTGTGGAAAAGTTTTTCTTGTTGTGGAAACTAGAGCGTTGAATTATTTCTTGCATGTGCTACGTTAATGTATTATAAAGTCGTAGAAATTATTGGGAAAATTCATTAGTAGGTCGATTGAATGATACATCGGATAATTAGTACGATATTGATCGTCTGATAAAATAGGGATCTTTTCCCAATGTCTTCTAGATATTATATTGAAACATCCCAATGCGATTATTACAAAAAGGTTATATGAATCATACAGGTCACATGAATCATTCTTTATCATTGATAGAGAAAATAAAAAATTTATATATTCCGAATAATACAAAATTTGTTCCCTTACATACCCGTTAAAGAATCAAAAAATCTGATAGAAATGCTATTAGTATAATAAAAAATAGAACTTATCCAGTTATAAATCAAGAGATTACCGAAATCTTAAAGGTTTGTTTAGACCAAAACTATTTTTTATTTAATGGAATATTGTACGAAGCTAATGATGGTCTCACTGTGGGAAAACCACTTAGTCCGATATTATCCGAAATATTTATGGACTTCCTGGAAACCAAAATCCAAGAGAGCCCCTTCTTTAAATATTTCATTTATTGGTATCGTTACGTGGATGGTATTTTATCTCTATTTACCGGTACCAGTAGACAACTTGCGATGTTTTTAGAATTTATGAATACATAATCTCCTACAATAAAATTCACCAATGAAATAGAACAAAATAACAGCATCAAGTTTCTTGATTTAAAAATTTCAAAAATTAACAATAAACATGACTTTTCAATTTTCCGGAAACCCACTCATACAGATAATACGATCCACCCAAATTCTAATCACCCACATTCTCAAAAACTAGCAGCTTATAATAGCAGGATATTTAGATTAATCAACATACCTATGAAACAAGAGAATTTTGATAGAGAACTGAATATAATAAAACAGATTGCATTTAGCAATGGTTTCAATCCGTTCATTATAAATAAAATATTGAAAGGAATGCAATCTAAACAGTCAATATCACTTGTATATCCAACAATAGCTATTGATACAAAATATATTTCTTTAACGTACATAAACAAAAAGTCCGAAAAAATAGCAAGATATTTAAAGAAAAAGAGTAACTGCAACATTTCATTTCAAACAAGAAACACGCTAGGAAATTTAATAAAAAATAGTAAAGATTTGATCCATAAAAACAAGAAGTCTGGAGTCTATAGGTTAAACTGCGGTACTTGCCCATCTGTACATGTGGGTCAGACAGGTAGATCGGCACTAGGATACGTGAACACGAAAAAGTTTATCTTGGAAAAAACTGAAATTCAACATATGCTAACCTTCTTTTGGAGACAGGACATGATTTTGACAATAACTTCAAAATCTTACACCTAGAAAAAAAGAACCTCAGGTTGAACTACCTAGAAGCCCTCGAAATCAACAGATATAATAAAAAACAGATTCTCCTAAACGACCAGACGGACCTCAATAATTCCCCCTTACTTAACCTTTTCTGAAACTTTGTGTAATAATAAAAAAACAAAATACTGTAAATTCCCACTACCTTCTTTTCTGTACATTTTGAATATTTAAAGAACTCAATCTCAATTATGTCGTTAGTACCATACTCACCTGACGAAGTCATGTTGTCATGACGAAACAATTGTTGTGAAATTAAATAAATTAGCGGAAATTAAGTTGTTTTACTTTAATCATCGAGATGTATTTCCGACAAGTAGAGACCGATACAATCAAACATCTACACAATCTACTATTGAAATTTTCTAACATTTTTTTCATAAATTTTTCCGAATGCCCATTGACACAGTCTTGAGTTTACTCGTTTAAAGTGCGGGTGGTTATATAATTTGTTGGATTTTGATTCCAAA
This sequence comes from Megalocaria dilatata, assembly GCA_034642435.1. Taxonomy (NCBI): domain Eukaryota; kingdom Metazoa; phylum Arthropoda; class Insecta; order Coleoptera; family Coccinellidae; genus Megalocaria; species Megalocaria dilatata. The sequence goes on along the minus strand of CM067855.1, from coordinate 60,007,800 downwards.
TAACCCCAAAGGAATATGTAGGATAAGTCAAAAAGTGGCCAATAGTTTTTCAAAATCAGATGTCAATATTGCCTTCAAAACGCAAAACAAGTTATCATCGGTATTTTTAACGCAAAGGACCCAACTCCAAACATACACAAATCAGGAGTTTATGAGTTATCTTGTTTTACGTGCAGTAATAAATATATAGGACAAACAGGACGTTCCTTCAAGACGAGGTTCAACGAACATAAATGAGTTTCATAAAAAATGAACAGAATTCTATTTTTGCCACTCATTGTCTAGAAAACGGTCATTCCTTTCCCACAATAGATAATCTGAAAATTTTACATGTAGAATCAAAAGGGAAGAAACTCGATTATCTAGAATCTGTTGAAATTTTCAAATCAGTTCACAATAACAATAATGTAAAAATAATGAATGACTGTACGGAGCTATGTTAATCGAAAATATTTGAGATATTCAAAAAGAAACATCTGTTTAAAACCTTTTTCAACGAACATAAAATTAATTTAATGAAAAGTAAACAAAAATTCAACTTTTGCCACTCATTCTTTAGAAATTAGTATGTTCCTTTCGACAAAAGAAAATCTTAAGAAAATTTTACATGTAGATTCAAATGAAAAGAAACTTGATTATTAAAATTTTCAAATTCGTTCACAATAAAAAAAAAATTTAAGTAATGAATGACTGTATGGAACTATGCAATTCCAAATATTTGAGATGTACAACAAAATAACATAAAAATAATGAATAACTGTACGGAGTCATGTAACCCCAAAAAATTATTTGAGATATTTAAATGGGTACCATCTGTTTAAAAACCTTCCTTGTCGATTGCCGACATTCCGATATCTGTTAGAAGGCCCCTCTTTTTAACCGGGTTTTTATCACGTTCCGCTTGTAAACCGCTGTACCACTATTAGGTGTTATCTATTGAAATATTCAAAATATTTATCACTTTTGTTTGAATACCTCTGTACCACTGTTAGGTCTTCAGTTGTCTGATGATGGGATAGTTCATTTCCCGAAACTCGAGTCACAAGAAAATGTGTAAAATATATTTTTATTGGTAGTAAAACATAGTAATTTCTACAATTTGTTTAAATTACCTACAGAGTACACTGCCAAGAAATGTTCCATGTTTGAATCGAGCTGTTTTCGGGTCGTAGAACATGTGAAACAGTCTTATTGAAACCACACGTATCTAATCAAAGTAGAATGAGATCTCTCGCCAAGTAGGAATATCGAGCCTCCAGCTCAAAATCCGCTCTAAATATTGACACATCGCTTAAATTTTTCATGCTTTGCACTTATTAATGCGCTGAAATCACAAATCCACCAATGCATCATTTGGCATACGTCAGTTAGGGCTTTTTTCGTGAAATATAGAAAATGTTCAATGAAGCTTGATATAGAACTTATATAATATCCATGGATGATCTTCTAAGCTTACTAGCCATTGCTAGATCCAATTTGTTTTACTGTGAAGTTCTTCTGCCAGCAGTACAAATAATTAATGGATGAAATAAACGTTTTTCAAATCCTCCGTGATAAAAATCGAAAATAAAACCCACAGCCAAGCATTCACCCTTTCGAATACAGCAAATTTGAGGTGAGAGCTGCCACGCCAACCTTTTTGTGTTCTCCATGCTCGATTGAAGATTACGCAAGCACAGAATAGGTTAGGTGCAGCACAGATGCCGGCCGGCACGAGCAGCAAAACACCGCATGGAAGCAGGAAGCAAGGACAAACTTATTTACGTCAAGGCAAGGTTATCCCACGAATGGCTGGCTAGTATTTATATCCGTTCGTTGTGAATTGTTATTATCAGCGCCATTTAGATTCATCTCGCCATCTACACGCTGTGAGCTAGTCCTACTCGCTTATTACGCATTTGACGTTAAGGCTGGTTCACACCGAGGCTCATACTTAGTCTACAATACTGTGCGAATCACAAGAATAAAAAAGTTTAATTAACATGAAGATATGTTTCAATATGGATATGTTCTCATTTGACTTTAACCGTTTTGGTATAGCATCAATTCATTTTTGACAATTTTTTCTAATTTTCTTCTCTGGGATATTACCCGAATTACTGCTTTGTCGTGCAGGGTAGTAGAAACAATCTAGCTTTGCATGCAGACCGCAAATTCACATTAGGTGGAATTTTCAGGCTAATGTAGAAGAACTACCTTGTTGTATTCTTGAAATATTTCAACATTTCCTTGGATCCTTTGGGATTCATTCAAGAAAGACAAGTTTTATTTATCTTTTTATTGGCGCACTATGAGGCATTTTCTTGTTTCTTGTGCAGACAAAATCGCTAGCGCAAATTAAAGTGTTTTAGTTTAATTTCCTTTCATCTTTTTATCATAGCTTTTGCTGTGGTGGGTTAGCGATTTTGGTTTCCATATAACGTGGCACCGAATCTTCTCAGAAGAATGGTTGGCCGATTGCATGCCCAATCATGCTTCTAATATTATTTTATCTTTTTGGTTATTTTTCGTGTCTTTTATTGATATAACATACGGAAACCAACCCTAAACAACATTTTCACTGTATGTTTCACTACAAGTACCAAGTAAGCTGCAGTGAAATTTTGCTTTGCAGTTTTTCGCGAAAGCCTTTATCGGTGGGTCCAGTGTCAAAGTCATCGGTGAACAAGATTTTCCTCAAATTCTCTTTAGTCCAATTACTGAGTATATTATTCACCATAACCCAGATATTTCTACATTGTAGCCTCCGTGTTGTGTTCTTGAGTTATTCCTGCTCTACTTTCTTCCTCTATCTTCGAATTGTGGGGTCGTGCCACTCTAATCCAAATTTTGTTGAAGATCATCTTTATTTGGTTCAGTTTGCTAGTTCTCAAAGTAAAATTTTCTTTTTTGTGTTCTATTGTCTTGTTGATAGCTTAAGTGTGATTATTTTTCTTTTTCTGGGCGTAATATCACAATTTTAGAAAACACAAAATTACAATCAGAATGAATTGTTTCCTACAAATCAAGAAAATTACGCTTTACAGACGTAATATAAACATATAATAGAAGGTTATATGTTCTGTATAGAAACAGCTGTCAAATGTGTCACAGCAGTATCACCATCTAAATAAAATGCAGAAATACTCAACATTAAAATCCAATAATAAATTTCCAGAAACCGAAAATCTTAGATGAATCAAATAAACAGATGAGACAACGTTGTTTCCATGTTTACTGAGATAACTAACTCATCAGTAAACTGTTTTATTCAATAAATATCAAAATATTATATTTGAAACCTAGATATTCTACAATGAAAAAGACTCAGTATAATATCGCAATGTCTAAAATCTCAGCAACATAATGAATGTCCATAAGAAAAACGAAATCAATATGCTATAAAATAAACCCTGAATAATGTATAATTACTAATCATATCCAATAATATTGAAATTCAAATTTATATACAACAGCTGATATTGACTGTGAAGTGAAAAATATTTTTCGAATAAATAATTATAATGTTTTTTGAATTCTATTTTCAGAACTAATCGTTTTTGTCGCCCAGAATATCTTTCAGAATGTTACGAACGATTTAAAATATATTTTAAACTCTAGATCTATTACTCATATGATGATATAAGTGTGCCAGCTTTGTTGCTATACTGATAGATTTTAGATATTTCAATATTCGAGGACCTTAAGACTCTACCAGAAGTGATCTAGCTACGAACTGTTAACTTTTCTGGAATAATTTCGTTGTACCATTTACCGTTATTAAAAGACATACTTTTGAATGATTCGACGTAGGAAATTTCATTTGATATCTCAAAAGTTTAGGCGCGCTTTCCTTTTAATTTCCTTATAATTCCACTTTTTTAACACAGTGGAGTTTAGTCCCACAAAACTTAAAATCGTTAACCGGTTGACCTTTCCACCCATTTTTAATTTCGTGCTCAGTAAGACGTAAAGTTGAAGTTCTACGTTTACTGTGGTTTTGAAGTGACAGCCCAGTGTGATCAGGGCTTTAGCGTTATTACACCTATTTCTTATCTGGATGGATTGCACATTTGCTAACTAATTATTTTTTCCTGAAACACTGAGTTACGCGCTGGAATTTCAGAGCTGTTTCGAGTAATTTTAATAACATGGTTATTACGATTTTGCGGAAACTAGATAAGATCGGTGAAGTCGTAATTTTTCTACGCTTTTTCCGCGGATCCTACCAGTACGCGAAATGGCGAATGAACAAACCGTTGCCTATTAATTCCGAAAGAATAAAATGGACAGATGGATCGACACCTCGTTTACCTTTTTTTTTGGAACGTCTGCCATCTGTCTAAACCTGCCTATAAATAATGTTCGGTAGAGAGCTAATCATCGGTAGAAAACTGCAGCAGGTATATGTTTATTTTTATAGTAGACTATGAATATTTAGTCGACTCTTACTATTGGTTATGACATTTGGAATGGAGTTTTTGGATATATTTTTGTTTTGACCGACATTCGCATCTTTGGACTCGAAACCATTGAAACGGAAAATATTTTAGGAAAAAAATTATCCTCAACGTTTTTGTAGACGTGAATCACATTTGAAAAAATTCAAGTACTACGCGTAAAATGCATTTCAAAAATATATTTTACTCCTGTTGTATAAAAGTGTATGGACAAAGAACTTTCACTATTAAAAAAAAATAATAAACCTTTGTGATCAACCAAAATAATTTTTAGAATCGCTGAAGTTCACATGTCGATGTGTATGGATTTCAAAACTCTTATTTTAATTTTCATTAAGAAGTTCATAAAATAATTGCGATATTATGAATTTTTGTTTTTTACTGGGCAAATATTTTTTTCTTATTAATATCCATATATTTTAAAAACTTTTACAACATATTCTAAATAGTTTAAAATATATATGAATGATATTGAATATAATATTTTATTAAGAAAGAACTGTTTCAACGACATGGAATCATACATATATGATTATAAAAATCTTCAAATCAGAGAAACAAATTTTTTTAAGTCTTCTTTGATATATAATAGGTTACGTCAATAAATTGAAAATCAAAGAAATTTGGAAACCTTCATATCATTAGATAGAAAAAAGTCCCTGGATAAAGTGTGGATTCTGATGCCTAAATTTGATTTTGTGAAATTTACAGAATTTTCTGCTTTTAATTTGTCAAAAATCGAATGCAGAAAGTCCATCTGCCATTTAGAGCTGTTTTTCGGAATAATTTGTCCAAAATTGATAAAAAAATATGATCCTTCTAGCTTCTCAGCCAAATCAGTCCGATTTAAGGGTTAAAATTTAAAGCTTCCGAAAATTCTTTATTAAAAACTTGAATTGAGCTTATTGGAATTCATTTTAAACGATATAATAAAAAGTATATTTCCAAATTTTCACATATTTATTTGAATATTACATTTATTTCGCCAATCAGTTTCATTTTCAGCCCTTCCATTTGTATAAACTAAATTTATGAATAGCTTTCTACATAGATTTAGTTTTTCAGAATATTATATTTCGTATATATTTGTTACAGTCTAACAAGATAATTGTGACCATCGAGAACATGAAAATTTTGAATCATATTATTCAATCGTTAATCACTAAAAACTTGTATTGTTTTTATTATAAAAAAAATAAACTTTTTATTGATTTTCATCGTTGTTTGAGTGGAACCAGGAGGAGAGATTGCTATATTACATACCGTTCTCAAAAATGCAATTTATACAGGTGTTACCCAAAATTATCGGTCAAAAACTATATTCAGAGATATTTCGGAATTCGTTTGTGTTCTTTATCTTCCATCAGGAAACGAAAGAGCTACAAACAACGATAATCATGCGTAAATTCCACGATCTCCATTCTTTTGTTTGCAAAACACAAACAGCACGGATGTGCATGCCCAAGTTCGCATTTGAGTCTGCTTATTAATTTATCGGCACGTGTAGTCGTTGTTACCAAGGTCAGTTTCTGGAAACCTACAGTAATTTTTAAATTATACGAATCATTCGCTTCAGTGTAAACATGAGCATGTTATGTTTGCGGACTGGAAATCGGTATTATTTTCACCCAACTTATCGTGGAATATTTTTGCGGTATACCGAGAAAACATGGCGATCGTTCGATTAAGTCGCAATGGTTCTTTTTGGCGAGGCTATCGGATAGACGAAACGCAAGTATGAACTCTGCACGGCATAACAACGAACTTGCATAGTAGAACATGTTGAACTACGTCAATATGACGTAGGAGGTCTGATTATTTACAAAGATGATGAGATTTACGTCATGAATGAATGAGATTCCTACAAAGAAATCAATCGATTCAAAAGCTGATCGTTTGTAGATAAAAAAATTAACAGCACTACCTAAGACATTTTCACAAGTGCCTAAAATACCAATGATAAAACAATATTATAAAAATTGTTCAATTTCTTACTATTATAGTTGAAACAATATTTTTCAGTAACATGTTGAAATACGTCAGTATGACGCAGCAAGTCTGATTATTTTCAGAGATGATGTCATGAATGAATGAAATTCCTCCGTAGAAATCAATCGTTTTAAAAGTGATATAGCTCAGACGTACCATATACATTATTTCAGATATTTTCACGAGTATCGAAAATTTCAATTATGAAACAAGACCATAAATATTTGTTAATTTCCTAATAGTTAGAAATAAGACTATCTAAAACGTATTGAAATACGTCAGTATGATTATTCACAAAGATGGTGTCATGACTGAATGACATTCCTCCTAAAAATTCGGTCGTTTCCAACACTTCTCAGATATGCCTCAAAATCTAACTTATCTAAAATGATGAAACAAGACTATACATATGTATACTAATTTGCTACTTTTGATTGAGGACAATATTTTTTAGACGGCTTGGAAGCTCTTGAAGTACGTCAATTTGATGCTTTGTGAAGTGATGCGATATACTTGATATTCTGCCGTAGAAATCAATAGTTTTAGAACTGCTCAGATAATCATAAAAAGCTTAAAGCATTCTATAATTTTTTTCATAACAAACATTGGATAGTTATAAAAACTTGAGGAAAAATCTTCAAAATCAATATAAAGAAGATTTAAGTGAAAGTTCACTTTTTTTTGGAGATATTCAACAAATTGCTTCAAGTAGAAATCTAAATATTCTAAATAGTACCAAGTAGTTTTTGGATAGAAGCAACACAATCGAACTAACATATTTAGGTTATATTGTAAAGTTATAAAGCAAACATAAACTCTACGATATGAAATTAAATTGAAACTCCAGACGCAGAGTAAGTCTTCTTCCGAATAAAACTTAATATATATTTCAAAATTACACTCTTTATACACGGAAAAAATTTCAATAATCTATAATAGTAGTTAGTCACTATGAAGTGAAAACCATTTTCATTTATAAATATATTAGGTAAAAATTCAGCCTAACTTTGAGAGAATGAGTTAATAAAAAATTATCGCTCTATCCAAGAAATTTTTCATTTGAACAAAAAAAATATATCCCTATTGTACGTAGAACATTTTCTACAAATTTTATTTGAATCGTCTTTATTTTAATCTCAGAATATTTTAATTTTGGGTTCATTAATTCAATCTTCACCTAGTAAGACTCATAAACTTATAATATTTTTGTGATCTCAATAAAAATTTCGAAAGTATATGATGAATATTTTGGTTAATTTGAAAATTGTTTACTGTCAGTGCTTCATTCTTCTAATGGATGCTGAACAAAACTAATTTGATTTGAATTTAAACGTTCCTTTCAAAAGTTTCCTAAAAAAGAATAGACATACAAAATAAACTTCAGCTGTGAAGACAACTTGCAGCTTATTCAGTTATAAAACAATATGTGCAAATTCCAAAGGCTGCCGCCATAATCGCGATAAATTTATGAAGATGATTATAAAAAAATTCGAAATGACAAACGGAAATTAGGTAAATTACTATTTTCAGAAAACGTGCTGCTTGAATATTGTAGGAAATTATTGAGAACAATTTCCCCTAATACAGTGTGAATATATTTTTTACATTTCAAGGAGCACCTTCATTACTTGCCAGAATCTGAACATAATTCTAGATCTCAAATTAATAGCGTTTTAGAACTATTTCTCCAAATTCCAAATAGATATTTGAAATAATGGATATTGAGGTTTAAAAATTCTGTGTATTTACCCAGGTGTTCACTACCTCAAAATGGGGTCTTGAATTATTGATTTAAAATCAGAAAATTTCACTCAAAAAGAAAACCTGTAGGTTAGCTAGTAATTCTCAAGTACTTATATCTGATAATTCATTGTTTGTCATGTGCCCTAAAAAATGAAATAGAAATTCTGAATCATGTTAAATATTTTTGATCCGAATCATTTTTAAATCTTAATTATTACATTTACACACTCTACTTGAAGCAATGAACTTCAGCAGCATATTCATTCTTCATAAACAACTGTTTATCTCTTCAGAATACGTAGTTCTGTGAATTTTTAGAGTGGTTCGAAAGAGAATCTGTGATTTAACCTCGAGCTCCAACTTGTATCATAGTGAATCAGCTCAGATATAAACCTGTTACCTTCCTGTCAATTCTTGTACAATTTCTAGTCATACAGAACAATTTCACGAGTTCTTGCTTTTATTACGATCTGTATCTCCCAACAACATTTCGTAAAACTCGGGAATAATTAATGGAACTATTAAAATACCTGTATTCCAAAATATCAAGGATCTCTCCTCATATTTAAGCAAATTATTACGACAACCTTTCTCCGATAACTTGCATTGTTCTTTTATTTTCTCATTAAAATGCAGTTTTTTTGAATTTCGATGCAGATATGGTAATCGCTTTTTTGGGAACTGAAATGATATCGATTTCTATATTTTTATGGTTCACTAGCATGAGATATGGATCGGTAGAATATGCTGATTTTTTATTTTATCCGTGAAATCTACCTTCATTAGGATCGTGTGGAATTATTTTATGAAATGAATTTAATAATATACAATATTCAATAACAATAGAAATTTAGTCGAAAAAAAAGCAAATCTGTTGCAAAATTAAACTGTCGCTATTAATTTGTCAAATTAAAATTAAAATAAATAAGTGGGATCTCAAAATTATAATATCGAACCTTAAAAATTATTTGCTTGCTTTCTACTTTACTCTTATTTTATTTACAATCTTAGATTACTGAAAATACTCCCGATGATAGCGCAATTCAAGAAAAAGTAGCTTAAATTAATTTTAGCTAAAGATCTGAAGTAAGGGTAATGTTCAATCTCATTCAACTTTATTGGAGAGAAGACAAGTTTTTCTGACTGCAATTACATTATTAATGAATTTGAACTCCAATATTGCCTATATTTTCACCCCATATCCTATTTGAACGCTTTAGAAGAAATCACGAGAGGACAATTATTGATATTTATTTGATACCCCAATATTTCGTGTTAATTCAACTGAAATTATTATCGGGCGTCTTGGAAAATATTCAGAAATAGGTGGCTATTTCAATATTGAAGCACATGGATGTAAAAAGCATTGAGTTAACAAATAATTTTCCGATTTTCAACATACTTCACTTAACCTTCTTCGTTTCTAGCAATCTTGCAAATGGTTTTGTTTGTAATATCTGCAGTTTGATGTCGTAACTATTTGTGGCAACAAAAAAAAAATTCACTACTTTACAGAACATCAATAGAAAAAGGTAAATAGTTAATACAATTTTCCTAGACAAGTCAATACAGAAAATAATTTCACGTTTAGTTTAAACAAAAAAATTATTTTCATTGAATAATAACGAAATTATGAATTTGATACTTGTAATTTATCGATTTCAGCTAAATTTTGTACTATACGAAGTGCTTCAAATTTTTACAAATTGAGGAACTACACACTACAAAACGATTAATGTTAAAATTGTTCATTGTTCATTGCGTTTTCCCATCCTTACAACTAAGTTACAACTCTTTATTCAATAATAAATAAATACACAAATTAACAAATTTAACTCGGCACATTTTCATGCAAGCTTAATTAGGAGCTTGTGTATGGGAGGGAAATTGTACATGAGAAATCTAACAACAAAAAAACATTTTCAAATAAAGGAAAACTTCTGCTCAACTACTCAACTTCCAACTGTAAACGAACAACTAAATTTCAATGAAAAAAATTTCTTCTAAACAATTTTATAATTTTACCTGTATATAAAACTCCAACTGAAGGTTTAATTGATACCAAGTTTAGGAAATTTTGTTCCCATTCAAGGATCAGTTAATTTTTGATTATTTTTTCGCATTTCGCGAGCCTCAAAATGGAAGTTGTAACAATTTCAGTTAAGTTAGTATTAATAATATGAATACATCATTAAGTGACCTGAACTATACTAGAAGTCTGAGAAACTCCTAATCCCAGTATTTTTTACGGACCAACAACGAATTTTGACTCCAGACATCGACCTAAAATCGAAAATAAAAAACAATCGCTTATTGAAATCACTACAGTTATAGTCGAGTGTAAACTATCGAATGCCTTCGATGACCCACAAATCGTAGAAGCACGTGTTAAAATTTTTGAAACGAACGGATTGTTATTATTATTATTATTGACGATCGAATGATTTGTAATGTTAGAATAATAACTGAAAGATCGATTAGAAAGTTTGAGAGCCAGGCTAATCACCCGTGATTGTTGATATTTCTCATTGTTCGGGAATTGTGTTTGGTTTAATGTTCATCTGTTTTATCAGTTGACACAATGACACCTTTTCGAAATAACGACGTATTTCGTAGGCGATAAAGATAAAGACCCCGAATAGACATTACTTTATGAACGCCAATCGGACTGATATATGTTTGCAATTAAAATCTTGATGAGCAGAGAAATAGCTGAAAAAATTTTCTTTTATGGTATACTTGGAAGTTACTGTGGTTATGTTGGTTATTTCAGATTATACTGCAATTGAGTAGCTTCAGTAGATTGCAAGGAGAGTCCTGTCGGCATAGGTTATTTGTTTATTATTTTTTTATTTTAATGATTATCCTGATACTCCTAGATCCTCTGTGAAGATCCCTCAGAAGCTTTTTCAGCTTTTGTGAGAAAGGAGTTCAGTTGTGTTCCGGGTAGGCTTTGTTACTGCGATCTTGTGCCACTTTAGCTCAGAGCACTGTTAATTTTCGACCCAACAGTGAAATCGTGACTGACGGGTACTACTATTTTACAGATAACTCAGCTGATTTGTAGATTTTCTCATTTTATCTTCAACATATAATTTATTATCATATTTAGAGTATTGTGCAAATTCATGTAATCATAGACTAATTAATAGGAAATTTGTTCGCCCCTACAAATAAAATGCAGTAAACTGTTGTAAAGGGTAATGTTTATTTGTGACATTGACAGTTGTCTTTGTCAATATCTACCATTTAATCATGGAAAAGTACACACTCCAACAACGTTGACAAATAATCCAAATTTATTATGAAAATCGCGATCTGTTACTCTAACTTTACGTGCTTTATCTCCCATTTTTGGTCGTTATAATCGTCCGGATTTTTATCCGGACGTTCAACTGTTCTTTTGAACAGTTGAACATTTAGTGAAGAAGTTTGAAATGAATTTTACACTTCATCATGTAACAGTGCCACGGAGACAAAGAAATGCAAGAAGTGAAGAGAATATTGCTACCGTACGTGAAAGTGTTCGTGAAGACCAAAAATTATCGATTTCTTGACGTTCGCAAGAACTAGGCATCTCCAGGACGTCTTTGTGTCGAATTTTACGAAAAGACCTTGGTTTTCAGCTATATAAAATTATTTTAATCCAAGAACTAAAATCAACCGATCATCTAATGGGTCGTGTATTCTGTAATTGGTGCTTAAAAAAAATCGGCAAAACTCAAGACATGGACTGATAAATTATCCGCCTTGTTTCTGCGATTTAACTCCACTGGACTTCTTTCTTTGGGACTACATGAAGTCATTGGTTTACAGCAATCATGCAGCAAATTTTGACGATTTACAGATCAGTATTGAACGAGTTATAAAATAATAAAAAGCGGTTTTTTCACTTGATAGAAGGTTTATTACAAACTTTGAATATCAAATCAGATTCAATCTGTTAGTCTTCTACAATTTTAATTTCGAAAATAATTTTTAAAAAACTTTCAGAATGAAATTCATGTCTTATAATAAGCACTGCTTATATTTAATAGACGTATAAAATCAAAATTCATTACACAATATCAAATGGAATAAAAAACCCAACATAAATTTATTGTTAATTAAAAAAATAAGTAATATTGAATGTTTCGTTCCAAACATGTGCACCTGAACTCGTCAGACAGGCGTAGTACGTATGTTTTGCCTGTAACAAACATTTGACAAAATGTTTAGTTTCTGGTCTTATATTTATGAATATTAAATCTCTTTCAAAAATACTCAACAAAATTTTAAGAACTTCTCCAAAACCAATTTATTTGAAATATTTAATATGTTCAAATATTTAAATAAGTTACTTCAAAAACTCTCAAAATACGTAGCACATCCTCAAAAACAATAACAATTCAGATAAGGTCAGTTCAACTTTACATTTGAAAGATAAAATCAAATAAGTATAAATAAACTTGTAATCTTACCAAACAATTTCTGGAAACTCTGTGAATGCAATTTCAAACTAGGTAGGTAGATCTAATATCCAAGGTACTCTATGTTATATGCTAAACATAGAAATCACACAAAGTTTGTAAGGCATTTTATGGCTTTCCTTAAACCACTGTAAACTGTATAATAAATTTCTTTATTCAAAAACCTAATATAATTATATATTATATATAAAATAAAATAATAAGAAGCGATTTTTTATTTGATAGGAGGTTTATTACAAACTTTGAATATCAAAACAGCTTTAACCTGTTAGTCTTCTACAATTTTAATTTAAAAAAAATTTTTTGAAAAACTTTTAGAATTAAATTAATGTCTTTTAATAAGCCCTGCTTATATTCAATAGACTTATAAAATCAAAATTCATTATACAATATCAAATGGAATAAAAAACCCAACAAAAATAAATTGTTAATTAATTTAAAAAAATAAGTAATACTGAATGTTTCGTTCCAAACATGCGCATCTGAACTCGTCAAACAGGCGTGGTACGTATGTTTTGCCTGTAACAAACATTTGACAAAATGTTCAGTTTCTGGTCTTATATTTATACGTCTATTAAATATAAGCAGTGCTTATTATAAGACATTAATTTAATTCTAAATATTTTTTTAAAAAATTTTTTGAAGTTAAAATTGTAGAAGACTAACAGATTAAATCTGTATTGATATTCAAAGTTTGAACGAGTTATTGCTAACATACGACCTGATTTGTGTGAGAGATTCATGGAAAAATTGGGTTCAACGACTTCATTCCTGGCAGCGTTTCCGTGGTGGACATTTAAATGATGTTTTGTTTCATAACTAATGGTATCCATTGTACTTTATAATGAAATAAAAATTTCAATAATTTTCGAATAGATAATGTGTTTTATTCACAAAACAAAATGGGGCGCTGTTAAGAAAGACCCTTTATATTGCAGAACACTCTCTGGTTTTCCACGAGACCACAAAAGATGTTTTTTGTGATCGAATAGTCCTTCTTTCAAAGTCTGGGACACACATTTAATTCATGTATTGCTACAACCGATGCTGCTTATTGTAGGTCGTGACTTGTTTTCTTCGGATAAAATTTTTTGTTTACATAAAAACAAGCATCTCTTGTTGTCTCTTTTCTTTAGTTCACTGTTGCTCAATATCACTTCAGAATTTTGATCACTGCCTGTGACTTTTAGATTACTTTCCTATATTCTTTAAATATCAACGTCGATTATTTTGATATAATAGATATTATTTGATTCAATTATAATGATAAACTTCAACATCCGCAAAAAATTATTCTATAATACAACAATTATTTCACAACCTCATCAAGTTATACTCTGAATTGATTACAAATGAAGCACTTACAAATCTCTCAAATAGTGTGGTTGAAAAAAGGTATAAGGAAAGGAGTGTAATATACTGGGAAGCTAAGTGCTAGGCATTCAATATTTGCATAGATACAGAACACCATCCGAACATCCCAATTTTTCAGTACATTGTCGATTGTTTAGGGTTCAGTCTCAGGAATGGCAACAATCGTTTCTGGATGGTTAGCGTAATACTTATCCTTAAAGGATCCCCACAAAAAATAGTCCTCCTGGATGAAAATGAGCTTCATAGCCAAAGATGATTTTTCTGGGAAAACGCTCATCTTGGGCTATGCGATCATTAGCTCATTGAGCGAAGTGGAATCGCATCGGATGATCTCGAAGCTTCACTTCTAGCAGTAGTGAAACTTTGGAAGCTTTCACACCGATGCTTTTATGCAAAATTCTCCTCGGAGAAGTACGAGAAATGTTCAGTTCTTGAGCACAATGGCGAGTTGATGTTCATGGATGTTCAGCCACATTCTGGGCTACTTCAGCGATGTCTTAAGGTGTGTTCACTGGACGAGAACGTGAACGGGTTGTTTTCTCGAATAAATTGATCCACAATTTGCCATGGGAACAGGTTAACACCTGTCTGGTCGCCCAAATGATTTTTAGGAAATTGTATCTGTTAATTTCAAGCGATTCTAAGAATGTTGAAACTTTCACTTTCATTATGTAGAATCCGTCAATTGTTATTGAAATTGTGTCGAAATTCTATCAATTTTATGTATAACTCCTCCACTGTTCATATATTCTGTTCTTGAAGAATCTTCCGGTTTGGCTAACATGATTTTAGATCATTATAAGTCAACTTATAGATTCTATCTAATTTGTGAAAATTGAAGTTTATTATTACTTTTATTTCAAAAGGAAGTAATAATGTAGTGGGCACTAAATGGTCTGCTGCAAATTTAATATTCCTATAATATTTATATTATACTCAACCAATGAAATTTGATTCTTTATACCGGTTTACACCGAGGAAAGTTCATTTTAATTTTTGATTTGCTATATAAAAAACTTCAAAGATCCATAGATCTCAAATAAGTCCATTGTATGATTGCAAGAGACAAGCCCTCAACTCAACGTCTTCAATTCAAATTTCACAATTGCTATGTGTTGAAATATCAAGCCGAAATCTTTATTTAGTGAGTTTGATAGTTACGGAATACCATGAATTCTGAAGAAGACATGGTATAACAAAGCAATTGCTATTAATCGATAATATCGTCGAAAAGCAATTTAAATTCACTTCAAATGAGAGTTAACCCTAAAAAAGCTGAAATCATTCTCTATCCGAACGTGACTCAGTTCATCAGTCTCCAGGAGGTTAAAGCACCGCCTGTCTCCTGCAGTACGTCATGTTTTCAAGGTGTGAAAGCACCTTCAACCTTCACAATTTCAAAAAACAAAAAGTGTCGTTCTCAATACAACGTTTCGGTTTAAAAACCCCATTATTTACTCAGAGACTGACACTCTTGTATTGTCTAATTTTATTTTCTTCAAGTCAGCGGGTATGATATCCCACGATGTTACTAAATTTATATATTTTTACGATGTTTGACCCTACTCATTGAGGATTGTTGATGTTTTCGAGTTGGAAGCAGCTCATTTGAATCAGTTGAGTAGGAAAAATAAATTTTGCTTGGGATAATGTAAGATCATAATATACAGAGAGCTTAAGTAAAATATAATCCATACACATTCATCTTAATGGAATGAAATAAGAAATTACTTTGTTTTCTATCACTTTTTATTATAACTGATATACAGTGACTCGAGTTTCGTAGTGTTCACTACATTTTCAAACTGAATGAACAAATTAGATCTCAACTATTATATATGCTGATTGTAGGCTTCGGCAGAGCTTCGAAGAGAGGGGTTTTCCAAAGTTCCGTCTGTTCGTTTAGTAGTTTTATTATTGGTACGTGCCTCTTATATTTTTCAATTTCTATGGATTCCAGAGTGTCCAGTTTTTCCCTTTCGCTGACATTCTGGAATCCATAGAAATTGAAGAATATAAGAGGTACGTACCAATAATAAAATTACTAAACGAACAGACGGAACTTTAGAAAACCCCTCTTTCAATTTCTATGGATTCCAGAATGTCAAGTTTTTTCCCTTTCGCTGACATCCTGGAATCCATATAAATTGAAAAATATAAGAGGCACGTACCAATAATAAAACTACTAAACGAACAGACGGAACTTTGGAAAACCCCTCTTTCAATTTCTATAGATTCCAGGATGTCAAGTTTTTCCCTTTCGCTGACATCCTGGAATCCATATAAATTGAAAAATATAAAAGGCACGTACCAATAATAAAACTACTAAACGAACAGACGGAACTTTGGAAAACCCCTCTTTCAATTTCTATGGACTCCAGGATGTCAAGTTTTTTCCCTTTCGCTGACATCCTAGATATCCATAGAAATTGAAAGAGGGGGTTTTCAAAGTTCCGTCTGTTCGTTTAGTAGTTTCATTATTGGTACGTGCCTCTTATATTTTTCAATTTCTATGGATTCCAGGGTGTCAAGTTTTTTCCCTTTCGCTGACATCCTGGAATCCATAGAAATTGAAAAATTTAAGAGGTACGTACCAATAATAAAACTACTAAACGAACAGACGGAACTTTGGAAAACCCCTCTTTCAATTTCTATGGATTCCAGGATGTCAAGTTTTTTCCCTTTCGCTGACATCCTGGAATCCATATAAATTGAAAAATATAAGAGGCACGTACCAATAATAAAACTACTAAACGAACAGACGGAACTTTGGAAAACCCCTCTTTCAATTTCTATGGATTCCAGGATGTCAAGTTTTTTTCCTTTCGCTGACATCCTGGAATCCATAGAAATTGAAAAATATAAGAGGTACGTACCAATAATAAAACTACTAAACGAACAGACGGAACTTTGGAAAACCTCTCTTTCAATTTTTATGGATTCCAGGATGTCAAGTTTTTTGCCTTTCGCTGACAACCTGGAATCCATAGAAATTGAAAAATATAAGAGGCACGTACCAATAATAAAACTACTAAACGAACAGACGGAACTTTGGAAAACCCCTCTCTTCGAAGCTCTGCCGAAGTCTACAATCAGCATATATAATAGTTGAGATCTAATTTGTTCATTCAGTTTGAAAATTTAGTAAACACTACGAAACTCGAGTCACTGTATATCATAGGAAACAAAGTAATTTCTTATTTCATTCCATTAAAATGAACTATCACAAAGTAACGGATTACTCCACCCACATTCATCTTATTACTTTTATTTATGCACTGGCACTGGTATAACATGGTATAACATATTCAACTAATTTTTCTAAAAGCGGATTACTAACTATAAAAATTTTACAAATATTCACGGAGGTTTATTTTTCATTTTTCTAATCAACTTGTGATGGATCTTCACCGAATCTCGTCTCTAATTCTTCATTCTTAAACATTGGTGGCGCTGCGAGCCGTTCTTCGTCATCCAAATCAACATTGCCATTTTTAAATCGGGCACTTCTGACACGTTCATTCAGCTAGACTATGGTCATCATAAACACCCAGTAAAATACGAAGAAAAAGGTTACCGAACCTTTTTCTTCGTATTGAAGTTATGAAATAAATCTCCCCGCAAAAAGACATTATGCGGTACAAAAGTTGACATTTTCAGAACACACAGAAACTACGTTGTTTACACTTCAGCGGAATGATTCTTAAAAGAAAGCCTAATGATCACACTTCAGAATAAAGGTGTTGCCAGATGAAATAATTGAATAATAAACTGGTAGCGACTTCAGTTGTCAAAACAGCCCGAACTTATTCTACTCCTAATATATGAAGTTTTTAACAAAAACTATTTTCTATGAATATTACTTATTGTGTTTTGAGGATGAAAAATGTAAGAAATACATTTCAATATAATTCAAGATTAAGATTCAAGAAGTTTTTGATCTTTTTAAATAAATATTAATTAAATATTCTTATTGAATATAACTGGATATAATGATTTCCATTCTTCTTGTTACTCCAGGGGCATACAAGGCGAAGATCGGGATGTTTCTTCCTCTCAATTTTATGCCACTGAAAGAATAATGAAACTTTTAACATCTTCAATTTTAGGCTCAGTTTTGAGTAAAAAGAGAACTCTGCTCAAATCAAAAAAAGTTAGTGTTTTCAAGGATTTCCAAAGAATATATAGCTTCTGCAGTGAACTTGGACTCTTCACTTATTTATTATTGTTGTAGGCGGCGTTTTTCAATAAATTCACGAGGGTCAAAGCAATTATAATAACCACAGAATTTTTTTTCACACTGAACTGACATTTGTATATTTTTCAAACTACTGATCTCAAATTTGGGATTCAAAAGAATAATGAAGACATATATTACTGCAAAATTTGATGAGAATCGTATTAGTGGTAGATTCAAAACAAAAACAAAAATTTTGTGAGCGTAGCTGCGATGAGTGCTAAAGAAAAGTTGAAACAGTCGCAAAATCGAGTTTAAATTTTGTATTCAGATGTTAAATAATGATGAGAAGGCTAATACAAAATATCTTGAATATTGTTCAATTGGAAGACCAAAAAAAAATTATTTTGTGAGGATAATGGGTGATATCAATTTGCGCGCAGAAGCTCCTGATTTCACGTCAGTGTTTTTCCCCTTTTATATTCGATATTTTCCAATTCAGGACTTAAATTGATCGAATGTATTTACCTCCCGCGGAAAATCTCTTGTTATTGAGTTACATAACTTCTTAATTATTTAATTAAGTATACGTAACTTTTTTTCGAACGGAATCTCCCGAACTACGTCATTCCTTTAGAGTCACATTCTTGGAATGAAGACGAAAGCATTTCAATAGTTCAAATTCCAAATTCTCTGATGCAATAGGAAAAAATGTAAATGCTTATGGGGAATTCCGAAATATTTTCGAGGTCGACAAATTGAGTATTGAAAACTTTTGCGCGTTCCATTGCTTGGACGCTTTTAGGACGACGTTCTTGGACAGTTAATCCCTTGGATCGAGCCCGTATTTTCGGTCGTCAACCTACCAAGGTCGTCGGTGTTGGTATGAATCTTCAGAGTCACTGACCAGCGATCTACGATTCAATCCACAAAAAAATAGGCGTAGCGGTGGAAGCGATTTTTTTATGCGACCCGAACCATTTTCTTGGTGGGATATGAAGGTATTTCGAATGCTTTCGGAGCGCCTTAATTGGAAATTGCGAACTCTGAACTCTTAAACGATATCTATATATACAGGTGTCCCAGAAGTTGACGTCAAGCCAGAATCAGGTAACAGGTTAAGTCATCATAGTCAGAAAAATATAAAAAAAATCCAAGTCCTGTATTTTTCAAATTATATTGCACTTTCTTTTATTCAATAAAATTCACACCCTGTGATGATTTTTGAACTCCTGTTGCTACAATTTTTTACTTTTTTCAAAATTTATTTTTCCAATGTTATCCCGAATAGTTCTTCTGTAACCTGTAATCTTCAATTCTAAGCCAATTGCTCCAGCTTGGAAAAAAGTCACTTTTTGCCGAACCAAGTATTCAAAATTAAAATTTCGCCCAATTTCAATTGACTGTACTGAAAAAAATTGTACTTCATCAGTTTGGCAAGTTACTTCAAAAGGTAGCACATTTAATAAGAATTCTAAAATAACACTACAATAATACTAACTACATTTTTTTTAGATTGGACAAGAAAAGGTGTTTCTCAAAGAAATTCAGGTTCGTTTTATGACAAGATTCAATAATTATTCAAATATTTCAAAAATTTTAAAAAATTTTAAAATTAGCCTTCTACATATTTAATTCCAAAAGATTATATTAAAAGATTATAATCTTTTGGAATTAAATATTTAGAGGGCTAATTTTGAAATTTTTTGAAATTTTTAAAATATTTAAATAATGTTATACCTTCTATCAAGAATTAACCTCTATTTATGTTATTAGAATTCAATAAATTCACAAAAGATGTTCAAACTTCCGTCCTTCAGCCGCAATACATGCACGACATCTTCTTAAAAAAGATCGGGATATCGGACGGGCGAATCTTCCGTTATTTTCAATTTGTTTTGAATAAATTTTTTCCTCTACTGCTCCCCAGTAAAAAAAACCTAAGGGATTCAAATCAGGTGAACAAGCTGGCTACAAGTTTGTAGCAGATCGCCCTATCCATCTGCCCGGATATTCTTCATTTAGATATGAACATTCATCTTGCTGAAACCATATTTCTCTGAAAATAGTAAATGGCACGTCTTCAAGTAAATTTGGCAACCGATTTCGTAAAAAATCTAAATAAATATCAGCATTTAAAACCTCTAGCAACTCACAAGCTCAAAAGCGATATTGAGATCTATCTTGTCGGTTTTTCTACTTGCCACTCGTTTAAATTGTGTAGGTTCATGTAACCATCTTTTTTAAATGTTGATTCATATGACCACAAAATTTTTTCTAAGAATTGTGGGTCTTCCCGGTTCTTTTGTAGCATGGTTTGGCAAAACGCAACCCGAGGTTCATAATCCAGAGGTAACAGAGCTTGTACTCGCTGTACATTATATACGTGGAGCTTATGTTTTTTCAATAGTAGGTGAGCTGACTTTTGGGCACTCCTGTGCTTCGCTGAATTTCACGTACCGAAGTACTTGAATCTTCCTCAACTGCTTGAAACACAATATCGTCGTAAGGTAAGGAAATTCTTCCTTCATCATTTACTTTGTTTGAAAGTCGGCCTGCTGTGAAGAGTAGACGGTGCACATTCGTAAAAACTCGATGATCTGGATAACGATCAGCATTAAGTTATCTCTCGAGATACATTCTCGAAGCTGCACTAGCGTTACATCTGCATTCCCCATAAATAAGGTGCATGTTGGCATATTCCTGAGTGGTATACACAGACATGATGGCAATACAATCACAGGTTAGTCCAGGTAAAATCAAAATTCGTTAAAGAGATCTAAACTATCCAAATCACAACCAAAGAAATCTAATAAACGGAGCCAAAAGTCGTAAGTACACAAATAACACGATCAAATAGGGAAAGATGCGCAGCGTACTGATCTGTATTGCGTTTACGTGTGCCAATACCAAATAGTGGCGTCACTATCTGTCTCACTCACACTTTATGGAATAACTCACCCATTCTCATTCAAACCAGATTCTTAAAGTATTGGATGCACTAGAATCATTTTTAGAAAGTTCGAAGAAATTGTTCGAATCTGTGTTTCTTTAAGAAAGGTCGTTTTTTTTTGACCGATCTAAGAAATAATGTAGTAAGTGTTACACCTTTTTAAAATCCTTAATAAATGCGCTAACTTTTAAAGTAATTTGCCAAACTGATGCAGTTCAGTTTCTTTTCAGTACAGTCATTTTAAAATCCTTAATAAATGCGCTAACTTTTAAAGTAATTTGCCAAACTGATGCAGTTCAGTTTCTTTTCAGTACAATACAGTCAGTTGAAGATGTGCGAAATATCAATTATGAATACTTGATTCGGCAAAAAATGTCATGAGTAATTGCCTCAGAATTGAAGATCATAGTTTGCAGAAGTACTATTCAGGCTACCAAAGGAAAAATAAAATTTGAAGAAAGTAAAAAATTGTAGCAACAGGAATTCAAATAATAAAAAATGCAATATAATTTGAAAAGTACATGACTTAGATTTTTTATTAATATTTTTCTGATTTTTTATTAATATTTTTCTATGACTCCGCCTGTTACCCGATTTCGGCTTGATGTCAACTTCTGGGACACCCTGTATAATTGCTGCATAACATAAATTAAACTTAACTTATACTGAAATTTCGACTCTCATTCATTTACAATAGTCAAAATGGGAATTCAAGCCTAAGTTTAAGCAATTTCAAGTTATTGTATTTTCATACATTAAGATAAAGTTCATGAAGGAAATCATGGACATTAACAAAATGACTAATGTCATTTGAAATTTCCACATATTTGTTGAAATATGCTACATATAGCTTCTTCAGATATAACATTCTTTTGTTTGATTTTATTTTGTGTTCTTCATCAAAGTTTAATATCTAGAGGAAGAGACTGTGTAGTGAAATACTTAGTATATCTGAATAAACAGGTAAAAATTTTCAAATGTATTTTTTACTATTTGGTCCCTAATGACTTTCCAACAAGTAGAGAAAGGCTCAATTTAACTTTGGTTCCATGATAGTACTAATTCCTTAAAATACATATTTTTAGTACATTGTCAAATAATCAGATTTGGCCTTTATATCTACCGGACCACGTTCTCTTATAATGATTCATAATAACTTGCTGGATAGGAAGTGTAAATAATGTTTTTATCAGGTCGCTGACCTCTGATAGGAAAGAATACATAAATATTTGTGTACTGATTGTTTTTGACAATTTTTATATTCAGGACCAAGCTTTCTGCCTTCACTTAAATAACCTAGAGTACGGCCGTAACTAGAAAATTTCCATTTTCGTTATTCACCTAAACAAATCCGTTATTTGAATTCCTTTTTCCATTCGACCAATCTCACGGCAGTTTGAACCTGTATTTTGTTGTTCATTATTTACCATGATATTTCAATTAATCTAAATATAAGATCAAATCAAATTCAGAAGTATTTCTGGAGTATTTCTACATTATATGTACAAAAATATATACTGAAGTATTAAAATTGTTTCATAATATACATAATTAATATAAAATAACTTTTCCACTTCATGATATGAAACGTATATTTTAAAATTTATAAATCAACACATACATAAACATTCACATATAGAAAAATCTACTATTTCAAAATTATATAAGAATTCTTAAAATAAAGGATACAATAAGAAATAGTTGAACTAACATTAACATAGGACAAATATTTTTCGAACTTTAAAAAACGGTTCTCGTCAGATATGTGTTACTGCATATTCGAAGTACTTAAATTTTTGATAGCAAAACAGTAATTTTTAGAAGTTTTTTCAGTCAGTTGTTTTTCAATTCTTCTCTTCGCCCCAGATATTGTAGTATTAAAATATATATAAATAACTTGTAAACCACTGAAGAATCATTGGAGATTTTCAGAATCAGAAATATATCTCGATAATTAAATAAATTATGAATTTTGAGTATACTTCGTAGAAGGTCTTTTTTAAAATTAAAATTAAAATCGAAATTTGAGCAAACTTCAACCCATATGTAGGAAAATATAAATATATTATATTTAGAATCTCATGTATCTAAGTCTTACATCAATTCTGATTTTATTTCCACCTCTAACAACCTATTGGTCTGTTTATTGACCTGTGCCAATTTGGGTTCTTAGTGCAAAGAGTAGTTCATTCAAAAAAAGTTTCAAAGAAAAATTTTGAATTAAGAGCGAATTTTTTCATTCACTTTTTCAATCAAATTCGGAATATGTAAAAGTTTCTTAGGATTAAACGTATTTTTATTTAATTAAAAAAATGTATATGGGACAGTAATTTATTTCCACAAAAATGTTTGTACCACTACAACAATTGTTTCACCAAGATGTAGCTTCTTCAGGTATTACATTGTACTGTCTGACATTGTCCACATTTTTGTGGATATAAATTACTGTCCCATATACATTTTTTTAATTAAAACGAATTTCCACCAAGTAAAGACCGAATCTATCAAATATGTATTTTTATTTGGTTAAATATCAAAATAAATTTTATGAGCTACTTAGTCTAAGTAATATGAGCATGCATCCACTAGAGAATCCTCTGAATTCTTTTTTGAATCTACAAGATATTTTCAAATATTTTTTTCGACATATTTTCGTACTCTTGCAATTGAAAATAGAGCTTCCGACAATTTCAACGAAATTAGATCGCTTAAATCGTTTTCCAGAGAACAAAAATTTCTAATTTCACATCCCCAGTCTTTGTGAAAATCAAATCTGCGCAATATTTGCGTTGCAAGTACGTTGCCCAATAACCTCAAGCAACGTGACATTCGAATATTTATAGAATTGAATGTGTCATACATTTTACTATATTCGGGCCAAACGTTCTTGAAATTAGAATTTTTCTGCAATTTATCGTTGTCGCTAATAATCAACAATGTTGCATTCAGGATGCCTTACTGTTGTCCTTTTTATTCATACTTCTGCAAATAGATTTAGTCACTAAGTGAAATAAATTAAATGCGAACAAATTATTTGAAATAATTTGACATTGAATCATTTCACTTGCCGTTAGAAACATCCAAATTACTTCGAAGAAGAATGAGTTATTTACAAATGATTGGTTTAGTTTTTTAATTCGGTTCAATAAATTCTACGATCAAAAACTAATAATTACTACTACAGGTGAAGAAGTATAAAACCAGATTTTGTTTGTCAAAATTACATATCTGTTGTTTGAAGATGATGAAAATATTGTATTCAAAATAGTCTCCTTTGCTATTTATACATTTTCTTCACCTCTCCATCAGTTTATTAATGATACATCGAAAAGTTCTTCTTTTGAAGCGAACCACTTATGAAGACATTTTCGTATGAATTAAAGCGTGTTTCAGAGAGAACGTGTTCAAGTGATGCGAATAGATGATAATTGGACAGACTCAAGTATGGAGAACAATGCGCATGCGCTAATATTATATTTCTCAACACATTGTCCGGACCTGTTTTATGAGTGTCATGGGGCATTTGGAGCAAAATGGCTTTATGTTGTCTTTTTCCATATTACGGTCATTTTTACGTATTGCGCGATTCACATCGATTATTTGGTAGCAATCAGTGTTAACAGTTTCGCCAGGTTTTAGCATTCTGATCCAAGCAAACATAGAACATTATCTTCTTTCCAAAGCTTTGTTCTTGCAGTAGACGTCGATGGTTTGCCTGAATTTACCCATGACTCAAAAGGATTAGAATTAAAAAATGCATCGATTTTTCATGACATGTCTGGCTCGATGTAGAAATTACTTTATTTTGTTTCTGTCGAGTAGCATTTCACAAGTGGTTTTGGAGTTTCGTGCTGTTTTGTTTAGTTCATACGAACCATTTTCTGAATTTTTCCCATATCTTTCAAACGAAAGAATACTGCTTTCTGCGTCACATTCAATTGATCAGCGAATTATTTTTGAGTTTGAATATCATCTTCAACCCATAAGTCTTGCAATTTGTTGTTCGCGAATTTTCTCGGTAGTTTTCCACGCTTTCCATTTCTCAAGTCAAATCACCACATTTGAATTTTTTATACCACTAGAAAGACTGTGTTTTACCAAGAACATCTTTATCGTAAGCTTCGACAAGCATTCGATGGGACCCTCCATCAGTTTTCTTCAAATGATAACAGAAAACCAATGCTGTAGGCAGATTTGAATAATACATACTTTTTTTCGGAAAAAAGTTATTTCTCAATATAGTCTCCTTAATGGTGATACATCTACTTCAGCGTTTTCCCAATTTGTTCATCCATTCTAAATAAAAAGTTTTCTCATGGTTCAAAAGAGGCGTTTGTTTAGTGACGACTTTATCCGAGCCATTCATTCAGTGCTGTAAACAAAAAATGCTCGCAGGAATATAAATTGGGAGAATATGCAGAATAGAATAGCCGTTGGTAGCCCAAGGTATGGTTTACTCTCGTAGCAACTACACACGTTTGCTTGAAATCAATGTCCAATCTGTCCAATAGCTTTCAATAGTTTTCACCCTTTTACCCTTTTTAAAGTAATCAATTTGAATGCATCCGAACAAACACGCCATAACCTTGTTGGCTGACAAACCCACCTTGGTCTTTCTTGGTGCAAGTTTCCCTAGATATGTCCACTACTTTTACTATGCCTAGTCTTCAGTGTATTTTAATAGATACATGTTTCGTCCATGCTTATGAAGTTACTCAAAAACGCCTTCGGATCTCGGTTGAACATCGCCAAACAATCCTATATGGTTGCAGTTAAGATCGAGCATAGATATTATTTTCGTTTTCAAATATTCATGTAAAATATGATGTAGCCACTCAGTTGAAGTGCTTTTAGCCTTAGCACTTTAATTCTCCTAGTGTAATATCATTTCATTGATCGATTTCTGGTGTAATGACTTCTTTCAGTCAATATGAATGTTTGACGTCACTTGTGCTGGCACGACCAAAATGGAAAATAGTTAGCCTTTTAAATTGATGCTGAAAGTAGTAGTGTTTATTAAGTCTTTCCTTGATTTCGATGATGTTTTACGCCAAAAATGGCATAGCTTGCTCAAAATTTTACGGAAGTCCATTAACAGATGATATTTGAGAGGAGTAATGTTGCATTTAAAGTTACTAGGTAGGAAATTCAAAACGTTGATCCAACTGCCCTCGTGAGTACTTGAAAATATGAGGCTAAATGGTTTTCAACTTTGGGATGTTTGACTTCCAACTGGAAATATAAGTGTCTTATTCAATAAATAAAAATCTATAAAATTTTCACCTAGAATTATATTCCAACCATTTATGATATGTATACCCATAGAAGATATAAAACCTATCAATTCGTAAATGTGGAAGATATATCTTATCCGTCAGTACACATTTTCAGGGCAATAATATATCTCTGCAAATCCTAATCTTTCCCTAGTTTCTAGAAACAATATAACCATAAATCTTTAAATACCATTCGAATGCAACGAGCAATTGCTCTTTCAGTATATCCTATTCAATACCGCATGGTTAGGATATATTACCTTTCTTCAACGGTTCGTTACGCAATTTCTCAGATCGTTCAATCGCCGTCAGTGAATCATTCAAGTTTAACCCGCGTTACATAAATCACTGGACAGTCGTGAATAAATCCTGTTATTTCACTGTGACGCTCGATGACAGCTATTGAACTTAGGTTCAGAGTTATATGTTCACTTACAAGAAAGGTTAAGAGCGGAGTTAATAGCTTCCTACCATATAAAACGAGTTTCTTTAGTTGAACTATCAGTAATACTTGAACCAAGAACACTGTTTGGTTCCTAGAAGAAGTCGCTACCACTCCAAACTAATCTATATTTGGTCTAATTGAAAAAAAAAACAAAAAAAAGATTTTTCGGGAACAAAATGTTAATAAGCCATAAACAAATCAGAAAAAAACATATTAGTATTTGATTGGTTTCTGAAACAAAAAGTAATATGTACTATAATTCTGTCTAGCTCGAAACAACAAAACATTCATTTTTTGTATTCGAAGATAGTTACGACACTTATTATATAGTACGATATATTAATAACCCACCATCGGAAAAATATTACATCATTGTAAAGGTCCAATAAGATAAAGAGACCTATAGGATATGAATTTTTCCACTTCACTGCCCATGGTATTTCACCTTGTTTGACATATCGACACGGTACCAGTATCTGTTTCCTATTTTTATCTCAATACCAGGTATCCATATTTCATTTTCCTATCGTGAAACATGAAAAAGGTGTAATAGTGCAGTATTTCATCAGAACCGTAAAGTTGCACCCAATCACGGGTAACTGTGAAGTAATTTTTTTTTCAGTTGATGAAATCGATTATAATCAGTCATACAGGCAGAACGTACTTTACTTATTGCCAATAATATCATTGATATCCTTGAGGATAGAAAAAGTAGCATCTGTTACAGTAATATAGCTAATAAACTATTATTAATATAATCGCAGCAATAAAGACTCAATTGCTGTAAAAAAAGATCATTTATTCAAGCGAATTGATAAGAGAATAACTCCAAAATACTGGAGTAGAATTTCTAGAGTAATTATCACTCACTCTCATGAGATTTTCAGTTATGTAACTGAGGAAAAAAGGACAATTTTGTCCTTGTTTCCTTGACAGGTGTCCCGGTACTTCATCGTGTAATATTTTGTTATTCTTCTGGTCTGGTGTATAGTACAATTCATATAATTTTAAAAAACTTGACTGGAATTTTATTATATATATATACATTCTGTCAAGAAAGTACCGGGAATTATCGATTTAAATCTGGCGGGGCAATGAGGCAGGTAAATTTTTTTTTCCTAGGTTGGTACCACTGTCCTTAATTACTATGCCAAGCTTGAGCGGGATCTGTCAACTAGTGTGTTTGCAACATCTGATTAAGTCAGTCGATGTCAGAGTGCGTGCCGATTTTTACTATGGGTGATTACGTTGAGCAAAGAATTTGTTTAAAGTTTTGTGTTGCAAATGAATTTTCGTATGCCGATGCATTGAAAATGTTGCAAAAGGCCTTTGGTGATAATGCTCTATCGAAAACTCGTGCATATCAGTGGTACAGAGCCTTCAAGGACGGTCGTGAAGTGGTCGAAGACTTGCTTCGTTCCGGCCGCCCATCGACGGCTTCGATCGAAGATAACGTCGATAAAATTAAGGAAAAGGTGCTGGAAAACCGTCCTACCAGCTTGAGAGAGATAGCACATGATCTTAAGATATCCCACGAGTCCGCACGTACGATTTTGATTGATATTTTGGGCATGAGATAGGTGGCCGCACGACTCGTACCGAAAGACCTGAATTTTCTTCAAAAACGTCATCGCCAACAGGTTGCTTCAGACATGCTGGATCGCTGTAATTCCGATTCTACATTCATGGAACGCATTATAACTGGTGATGAGACCTGGGTCTACGAGTAGGATATGCAAACAAGCCAGCAATCATCGGAATGGGTGGCAAAAAATGAGCCGAAACCGAAAAAACCACGCCAAAGCCGCTCGAAAATGAAGGTGATGCTCATTGTTTTCTTCGATACCCGTGGCGTGGTGCACTACGAATTCGTTCCAGAGGGTCAGACGGTAAACAAGGAGTATTACCTAGGCGTTATGAAACGTTTGCGTGAGCGTATCCGTAAGAAGCGGCCAAATTTGTGGGCGAACAACTCATGGATTTTGCGCGCCTTCTCACCGAGCTACGATTGTGACTGACTTTCTCGCCAAAAACTCAACAAACGTGCTTCAGCAACCACCGTATTCGCCGGATTTGGCTCCCTGCGACTTTTTCCTCTTCCCAAAACTAAAATTGCCCCTTCGTGGCACCCGTTTTGAGTCGATTGAAGCCATAAAACAAAATTCGGCGCGAGAGCTAAAGTCCATCCCGGAAAGCGCCTATAAAAAATGTTTCGATAATTGGAAGTGCCGTTGGCATAGATGTATTGGAGCAAATGGAGCCTATTTTGAAGGCGACCCAATAAATTTTGACCATTAAATGTAAAAATGTTGTTTTAATTGAAAATTCCCCGTACTTTCTTGACAGAGTAGTATATATATATATATATATATATATATATATATACATATAAATAAATTATTATTATTTTATCCCAAAATGTTTTTCCTATAAAAACTTGTTGCTACTTTTGAGTCAAGCCACAAAAAATAAAGCCACTCGATATTGAATGTGTTTGAAATATTCTATTGTTAAAATTATTAGAGGATTTAGTGATTAAAAACTGTTTAAAACATCAATAAATATCGACAAAAGTTCTTAGCTGATAGAAATACTTACTATATAATATATAAGTATATAAATTATTAATTTTGAGTTTGCTTGGTAAAATTTGATTTAGAATCAGGAATAAGTATCAGAAATCTGAACAATTTTCACCATATATATTCAAAGATTTTATATTAGATTAATATAAAATTAATACTTGCTTAAAAAAACAATTATTTTCCATTCATGGAAAATGGTTGATGATTAATGGTTTCTGCCACCATTTTACTCTTGGTTCGAAAATGAACAGTGCTGTGACTAAGGTGGCGTAAGGACGCAATAACAAAGGCTAACCAGAACACCTGAACTCCTAACTAGCACATGCTAAAATACTTCAGAGGGATTGTCACAGAAGATCTGTAGCATCAGGATAATATCATATCAATATCAGAAGTCACAAGTCACAGTATCCGAATTCTTCTTCTAAACAATCTCTACGTGAATTTAAAATTTTTTCTTTAATAATTACTGCATAAATTAACTCAGAAAATGATTACACACTTATTTAAATAATAATATGAATTGTGAATTCTTATTCTACTTAGTGAAAGTTCTAGTTCAGAAATAAAAATTAATATCAGGTCAGAGTGAATTTGAAAATTTTCATTGAAAAGCGAAAATATGATTAATATAAAATCAATACTTCTCTTAGAAACATTTATTTTTTATTTTATCAATTGTATACAATACATTTTTTGTTAAATTATATGTGTTGGAGCTTTCTGAAGATTAGGAACTATGAAATACATTGATTTAAATGTTGAAAGCAAAGTATTTTGATTTCGGACATCCATTGCCTGAATTCTTTACATACACAATATAATCTAACCTGAAAAACAGAAAACTTCCTGAAAATCAATTCAAAAAATAATTGTAACAAATGTCTAACATATACTGTGAAACAAAGGAAATAATCATGGATTGAATCTAAATTTACAGTTTCTTCATATACACAATATATTCTAACGTGAAATAATCTTAAAAACAGAAAACTTCATGAAATGAATACTTGTTTCTTTAAAAATCAAGTTAAAGTGTCAACAGTTGAGACTTGATAACGGTCAGAGATACTTTACTGACCGAAACGTCGTGTTCTACACAACATAATTTTTAACTTTATTTTTTGACAAGATTTGTAATTGTATATATATTTTTAAATTTAATTTAACTTGATTTTTAAAGAAACAAGTATTCATTTCGTGAAGTTTTCTGTTTTTAAGATCACTTCACGTTAGAATATATTGTATACACAATATATTCTTAATATACATTAAGAAATTGTGAATTCAGATTCAATCCATGATTATTGTCTCTGTTTCACAGTATATGATAGACATTTGTTACAATTATTGTATTAATTTTCAGGAAGTTTTCTGGCAATTCAGGCAATGGGTGTCCGAAATCAAAAATATGAAATACGTGTAATAACTTATCGTACCCTTAAAATTGTAGTAGTTTCATGGGAAACAAGTGTCAGTGAATGATTCGCATTTTATTGGAAATCAAAGAACCGCGAACCAAACTTCGATTCCATTAATGAACAATGAAACGGTTATCAATTACGGCATCTTAAACTCACTTTTATGCAATAAATCATCGAATAATCATTAATTATTAATCGGTTACAAGCCAACAAACATTCAGACAATCGACTACTGTAAATAGGCACGAGAAATATCAACCAGGTAGATTCTCCACAACGCAATCGGTTCGCATCTGAAAAACCTCTAGCCGTGCTGCCAGTTCATTTCGTACGACTATTCTTAGAAAATTAAATTTCCGTCTATTTTCGTATTCGAAGTTACTTGAAAAGACCATAAAAGGTCTCTAGCATGTTCATCAGGGTGGGTCCAAAGGCAAATATTTCTCCAAAAGTGTATACGTGAAAACAATATAAAAAACTAAAATATTTTCATTCGATAATATTCATTCGACATAAATCTGCCAGTAGATTTGAAAATTGAGTTATATTTGTTCAATCAAATATAAGAAGTATATAAGATTATATCGGGTGTTCGATAGGGATAACTGATTTGACAGAAGGTAGAAGCCATGTTGTTTTGACATTTCTGTTCAGTAAGCATTTACAAATTATCATAGAAAGACTCACGCCGCAACAGCGTTTACAAATTGTTGAAATTTATTTTCAAAATCAGTGTTCTATTCGCCAAACTTATAGAGCACTTCGTGAAATTTATGGTCCATCAGAGCAGCTTATTCGTCGAACTATCAATAGATTTCGGACAACATTTTCTCTACTCGATGCAACAACAACAAGACAAAGAACTGTACGTACAGAAGAAAATATCGCTGCTCTAAGTCACAATGTTAACGATGATCCAGATTTGTCTATTCGTGGACGTTCACAACAAGTTGGACTCTGTGCATCCACCACATGGAAAATTTTGCGTAAAGATCTTGGTCTACACCCATACAAGATCCAACTGGTTCAAGAACTAAAGCCACTTGACCATAATAAGCGTCGTTTGTTTGCTGATTGGGCCCTAGAACAACTTGAAGTTGATCCACTTTTTCAACGTAAAATTGTGTTTAGTGATGAAGCTCATTTCTGGTTGAACGGATCTGTAAACAAGCAAAATTGCCGTATATGGGGTGAAAACAATCCTCAAGAAGTTCTGCAGGTTCCATTGCATCCTGAAAAATGCCCTGTATGGTGTGCTTTACACGCTGAAGGCATCATCGGTCCTTATTTCTTCAAGAACAATGCTGGAGCTAATGTTACAGTGATTGGTGCTCGTTGCAGATCGATGATCAATGATTATTTGTTTCAAAATTTGAATGGTATCGACCCAGAAGTGTTTTGGTTCCAACAAGATGCTGCTACACCTCATGCTGCTACCGTAACAATTGATTTATTGAAAGAAAGATTTGGAGATAACATTATTTCGAGAAATGGTCCAATTAGTTGGCCTCCAACATCATGCGACATAACTCCACTGGATTATTTT
Source organism: Megalocaria dilatata (assembly GCA_034642435.1). NCBI lineage: Eukaryota > Metazoa > Arthropoda > Insecta > Coleoptera > Coccinellidae > Megalocaria > Megalocaria dilatata. The sequence goes on along the minus strand of CM067855.1, from coordinate 59,975,380 downwards.
CTTTGGGGTTATGTCGAGTCATTGGTTTATGCTGATAAACCAGAAACAATAGACGCTTTTTCCTCAGAGCTAGTCGTGGTGAACATATGCCGGAAATTATTGTTAAAACAGAAATGACATAAAATTATAATATCTTTCAAATAAAAAAAAAATTGGCTTCAATCTTAATTTAAATATATTTTATTTCAATTTAAAGTTCTATCTTTTTAAGAAAAACACCCGATATGTACAACAAGCAAACCTATGTATGATAAACTGAACAACAATTTAAACCCAAGGCAATGTTACATTGAATGCAACATTTGTTCTTTCTTCATTTGTGACATCTGTGGAATATTTGATGAGATGTTCCTTCGGACGACATGTCATCAATATTTAGCAAAAACGTCACAGAATTAGATAGTCTGCCATACAATCTGCTATGTATTACGGTAGCACGTAATACGTAATACTGCCGCTGGAAAAACAAACTGTAGCAGTGGCACTTTTTCATGGTGAAACTATTGAAATAAAATTCAAGTGTTCACTAAGGAAATAAGCAAACGTTTGGAAAATAACTTATAACTCATATCCGCATCATACAAACGTACTAACTAATCTGCAAGATCAAACCCTTCCATAATTTTTTTTAAACCAGATTGGTTCTGGGCAAGCTACATCACTCTGCATAAATACTGTGTTCAATTTTATTCGAAGTTCCATGTAATATTTTGAACTTTAGTAACAAAAACAAATGTGAATCATAAAAATGTTAACTTCTCAGTTAAGGAAATCAATAAATTATTGCCTAGAAAGTTTATATCCCCTGGATCTTCGGATAGACGATTTTTTGAATGATCCCATAAAACAACAAACAATAATTCAATTTGGTTTAATCAGAGCTTCTATAAGGCCAGTGAATATTCAACTCAGTGATTAGGAAGGGTTTCATTGGATAACTGACTGTTCTTCGTTTGTATGAATGTGAATCCGAAACTGAACAGAGGTGGAAGGGTTTTTATTTGTGATGTACTTTAGATTTTTATTCTTTTCCCTCTGAAGTTTTGATATGATGGTTGTCAATTGATTAATTTTTTACGACTAATAGATCCGAGTAAATGTTTGCCAATTGAAGAAACTACCAAATTTGCCATCGAAACCTTTGATAATTCAAACTGTGATGAGTCATAGGCATGAGGAAACCCTAAGAAAACAAAAATTTCTCTAAAATATAAAGCTCTGTATAAAGTAAGAAATGTCCGACATGGAGTACAAGTTCCATGAAATTTTAACTTCTTCCCAAAGCATTTTTCAAGTTTTGAAACAGAATTTTATCACAATGTAACCGATACTATCTCTCAACATTTTGGAGATATCAATTCTGAGCGTCGAAATTCAGCAAAGAAAAACGACTGCTAAATTATATATAGTATAAAATCGTTCCAATTAATTCCCAGGTCTTCTGAAATTTCGTTAGCGATGGCAGCACCGTCGGAGGCCGGATAGATCCACGTGGGGTGCACCAAGTGCAACAGCAGCAGGCCGGTACTGCGATGTAAACACGGAGGGCATTGCTCCTTGCGCTCCCCTTGTGTCTCCCGCCTTCGAAGATGTACAACTCTTTGTGTCTCCGATGTACATGCCATGTGACGTCATTCCCTAGGGCTGCCAGTTAGAATTCAACAAAACAACCTGCTTTGTTCGGCTTCACTCTCGACGAAGATGCATCATTGCCGTGGATTAATAACGACTGCCGCCCGGATCTACTAAAATTTTCCATTTGGGGCCAGAGCTGACGCGACCGCTACAGCGGTTAACACTCATCGGAGGTCGTTAGACCGGGAAATTGGGAGGATTTGGATTGGCCATCGCCGCATAGCCGTAGATGGACACGAGCTATTTGAATTCGTGAAGGTTCGTCAGAGGGGTCATGGAGGTATTCGTAATTCTTACGGTTCTGATTCATCAGCTTCTTCTTGGAATCAGATTCCAAGTATTAATTGATGGAAATTAGTTACTTGATTAAAAACTCCGCAGAAAATCTCTGGGAATTTTAAATGGCCTAATATATGTCTACCATCAACTGCAAACATTATATATGAAATAATTTTGGTTTTGTTGCAGCAAACTAGTTTAATAGCTGAGCTTAAATATATATTGATTGACTTTTTAGCCTTAATACATATATTATTTTCCAAAGCAAACTAACATAACTAACGGCAGACTTCTCATTAATAACAATCATATATATATACCCAACGTATAATGACAATTATTTTCAACCTTAACAAATGTCCTCCTCATAACTGTTTTAAAGAACTACTATTACGATTGGGCTTCTGGAAACTCAATCAGCTGTCTTGACATCCAGAACACGAACTTTTCAGTATTTTCCCGGATTTCTCCCCTTTACATTGTTGGAAATCAATCAGGTATTCTATTCTTGTATTAATTGATCCAAAATGACATTTCGAGAAAAATATAGACTTCAAAGAATCCAGATATGGCATGAATTGTTCTCTAAATCCTTGTTTAACATCTTCCCATCCATAGTGTAAATATTTGGTCCTAAGTTACAATTTTCTAGATGTGTGCTTCTTTTTCCACCCCTCAGTTTTCATAGAATGCTTCTTCGCTTAGAGAGTTTTTTCGGATTTGGACTCTGAATTTATGAATTTTTATCAGAAGTTGCATCCATGTTTTCATGTAAGAAAGAAAAATGTTGCTTTACTTTCGTCCATTCCATTTCCCTTCGTATAGAAAATGTACGATGTATTTTCACTATCTCTATTGGCCAAGTTAGCTTCGACTTGGAATCCCTCCAAACTTTTAACTGAACACTGGTTTTAACTGCGGAATCAACAAGACGTTCTCTACCAGCCATCCAATGGAAGAAAAACTCTTGCCAATGGAAGAAAAATTCCTGTTAAAAACCATCCATCTATGAAAGTACCGGCTCTGTATTCAAATTGGGGGAATTGGGTGGCGTTTTTCCATATGTTATAGTTCTTTTTCTTTTCTATGTGTATCGTAAGATATATAAATTTCGTAAGTTATTTACTAAAGGTATTACGTAGTAATTTATTTTATTCATTTTTATATTAATGAAAAGCCTTTAATAACAAGACTCATTTCAATTTAATAGATAGAGTTTGTTGGAATAACTCTGAATTTAATAATGTTATCCGTTCGTTACACTCAACAATTGCACTCCAATTTTCTTGGAGGTAGACAACCAAATATGCATTTTTTAAGGTCAAAGTACTTTATCAGAAATAAATATGTCAAAATTGTCCAATTTTCGGCTATTGACACCACAGATAATGAATACCTACCTATATGTAAATTGATAAAACGTTGGCGTTCATTGTTCTCGACATAACCATGGAACTTGTTCATTGTGGAAAACTGTTCTGTTTTGAGTTCCAGATAATATCCATACACTGAAGTGATACGCTTTTATGTATGCATTATACAAGCCTAATATAACAAAGTATATGGGGGAAAGTAGCAATTTAAATAGACCCATGATCGAAACTGAATAATCGCTAACTGAAATTGTAGATCCTAGATAAAAACGGCTTGGGTCATTTAAATTTTAAAACGTGTACTCACTGCGGTTCTTTTGCACTATTTTACTAGATAGGGGAAAAGTTTATGTTGGTATAAAGTTAATAAGTACTTTAAAACGGTAGTTACGACCAATAAAATTTAAATCTCTCTTGTTCCACACTTTTTATTCCAATTTGAGCATTTACATTCACGGTTTGCAACACAGTGATTGATCATTCCAGTAAAATTAAGTTTTTTCTACAGAATATTTTTCAGGATATGATTTAAAATGATGCACACTTGCTCAAAATATAGGAATATTATAAATATTCGGAAATTTTTGGCTTGAATGGTTGAATGGTGGACTGACAACATTCGTACTAAAATTCGATTGAGGAATAACGTAAAGGGTCTTTCATTAACAGAGTCCCATTTTGTTTTGTAAATAAAAGATATTATTCATTTGGAAATTCGTGAAATTTTTTTTTCATTATTGAGTACAATGGATACCATTAGTTATAAAGTAAAAACCATTTAAATGTCCACCACGGAAAAGCTGACAAGAATGAAGTCGTTGAACCCAATTTTCCATGACTCTCTCACACAAATTAGGTCATATGTTAACAATTACTCGTTCAATATTGATCTGTAAATCGTCTAAATTTGCTGGATTATTGCTGCAGACCAATGACTTAATGTAACCCCAAAGAAAGAAGTCCAATGGAGTTAAATTTCAGGAACGAGGCGAATAATTTACCGGTCCATTTCTTGAAATAATCTAATCTTCGAATTTTGTTTTCAATGAAGTCATTGTGACATTGGCAGTATGACAAGTGGTTTGAATTCTTGGGTTAAAACAATTTTGTATGGATGTAAACCAAGGTCATTGCGTAAAATTAGCCACAAAGACGTCTGAAGGATGCCTAGTTCTTGTGAACGTCGAGAAATCGATAAATTTTGGTCTTCACGAACACTTTCACGTATGGCACCACTTCACTTCTTGCAATTCTTTGTCTCACTGGCACTGTTACATCATGAAGTGTAAAATTTGTTTCAAACTTCTTCACTAAACATTCAACAGTTAATACGACAAAAAATTGGAGTTAGAGCACGTAGAGTTAGAGTAACAAATCGCGTTTTCATAATAAATTTGGATTATTTGTAAACGTTGTTAGAGTGTGTATCTTTCCATGATAAATGGTAGACATTGACAAATACAACTGTCAATATCACAAATGAAAAATGGCTGCCATCCGTGAGTAATGTCAATTTAAAAATAGGGCGTTCCCATTGAAAGATCCTTTATTTTCACGCTTGAAACGCACAAAGGATCCTCAACAGTCGGCATACTATAAAAGTTTGAGTCCAAATTTCGTACTTGAAATGATGTTCGGGGAAAAATGAGAAAATTTGAAATTTCTCAGAAAACCAAATGAACTGAATAATTTCCAATGCCGTTGATGTCTGGTTGTCAGTCGATTCACCTTTTCTAAATTTTTTCAAAATAATACCTTAAATGCTGCAATACTTGATGAGATGAAGTTGAAGATGGACCGTTATTAGAATTATTCCAAGATGTCAGTTATGGTAGAATTCATATTCAAATGGTAGAATCAAACGTGAACTGACAAAATTCTGTTTTGGGGCCCAGAAATATCTCCATTTGAAACTTGATTTTTCAAACATACAATATGAGCAAAATGCTATTCAAATCTTATAGAATATGAGCAAAATTTAAGGTGAAATTAAAAACTTTGATGTGAAATAGCGATTTCAACTTTGAGTAGGAGAGTGTCACCAAATATAGTATAATATTGACCCAAAAGTCATAAATTTCTTTATGATTTTAAAGTTTCATCTCCTGAATATAAATCTGAAATGAAAACTAAGTTTTGAAGTTTCAGAATGCTCCATCTTTAACTTTCTCTTAGTCAGAACCAAATCACTCCTTCAGTAAAGCCATGGTTTCATTGTAGGTAGGGTCCTGTTGGAACTTGAATGCCTCTAGTTATTTTTCAATGAAAATTGGGAATAGATATCCTTCAAAATTGCGTGATAATAAGCTTCAGTTGTGACGGCACGTTCTTACTGACCTTTTCTCAAAGAAATATAGATAGAAAAAATTATAAAAGGTGAGCCATCTAAAGTAGTGGTTATTTCGAATCTGTAATATTTCATCATTCATGTTTTGACAAAAATTAATTTATATTTAACATTAACGAAATGGGTCGATTTACGCTTGAACAAAACTCAGAAACATTAAAAACTTATTTCCCAAGTGGCGAATCTTCTATCTAAACTCTTAGAAATTTTCGTGAAAAATTCATAGAAATGAAATGCCCTCAAGGCAATTTGTGGGTAAATTTGTTCTTAAAAACTGGATCGTTATTTGATAAAACAACCTTCACGTTTTTGTCCAGTGAACACACCTGAAAACATTGCTATTGTAGCCCAGTATGTGGCTGAACATCCATCAACATCAACTCATCATCGTGCTCAAGAACTGAACATTTATCGCACTTCTCTCAGGAGAATTTTGCATAAAGACCTCGGTTTGAAGTCTTACAAAGTTCAATTATTGCAAGAAATGAAGCCTGGTGACAGCCCGATGCGTTTCCGTTTCGCTCAATGGGATAATGATTGCATGGCCAAAAATGTGCATTTTTCCAGAAAAATAATTTTTAGCGATGAAGCTCATGGGGGATCTGTGAGGATCCGTTAAGTATAAGTATTACGCTAATCACCGAGAAACGACTGATGACTTGAAACACAAAATCGAAGTAGCTATTCATGAGTTTGAGCCACAAACAATCGACAAGGTACTGAAAAATTGGGTTGATCGGATAGGGTCATCGGTGGAGGCTATTTGAATGATATCATTTTCCATTCTTTAATGTCGAGGTTCATCCTTTCTAATAAACTCACCAATTCGAAAAAATATTCATTCGTTTTTCATTTATGGCAGATCAAAAATGCAAATTTTAAATGACTCACCCTTTACACAGGGTAGGTATGCCACACCACAAAGGAACTTTTTCGAATAGAACCGTGTTTCTTCAAATGAATGAAGATTTTCCCCGCTCCAAATGCTGCAATTTTGCGCATTAACATAGCAGTCTAAGCCAAATATGACAGTAGCATGAAATGACTGATCTTCAGTCAATTGCCGCATCATAAAAACAACACGATGATTAAGTTGATCATTAGGTTTCAGTCATTGAAGCAATTAATTTTGAGATGAGTACAACCCTAAATCTTCCATCAGAATTCTGGAGATTGATCCATACGTCAGTCAGGTCCTGTTGCTGAGAACGACGTTCATCAGACAAATTTGAATAATCTTAAACAGCTTCAATATCATCCGCATATCTTCCATTCCTGACGCGATTTTTTTCTTACAGTATTTATCACGTTAACTTATTTCCAAATATCTTTTCATCATGAATTGTTTGTTTACTTGAGCTAATACAAGCACGTAATTCACGCCAATTGGCCTTTATAGAGCTTTGATTTTGATAGTTAATGTTGACAAGTTCACAGCGTTCTTGCTATTTTAAATTTTCCAGGTTATTTGACCTACAGGACTGTCGAATAATTCCTGTATCATTTGTAACGGTGTTCCTATATTTCACTCAAAAATCCTTAAGCACTAATTGAACAACTCTTCACATTCTGGTGTCACGTGATACCAATTGAATCCGTCAAGACCATGAATTAAATCGGTTGTATAATACATTTCGAATTGAAATGTAATTATTCAACATTGAAATTCTCCGAGTATTCCAGGTCAGGTACATGAGTCAGTCTATGACCTGTTGCAAATTCACTTTGCCGCACTTAAACTTCCACCGTGTTTCGTGTTGCGATTTCATGAATATATTTTCCTTTGTTCGTGTTGTTGCTATTTTACGGGTGGGTATATTTGCCCGCTGAAGTCGTCTGCCTTCGATTTTCATTCCTGTGCAGATTAGGATTAGGAGTGACAGACCTGATCTTCAATGGAGAGCTTTCACCATGTGGATTAATAATTCATGTTTTCGCAGTGCTCGGGACCTGTCTTGAATATTCATAAGGGTTGCTTGTTGTGCAAGATTTAGCTAGAAACGCGGCTTCAAGTATCTTGATCGAAAGAAGTTTGCGTAAAGAAGCATATCAAAGATTATTATCCCCCAGAATAGGTAAGATGGCTTCAATTTTCTCTTTGATTTACTCTTAAAATGGAGTAACAAAAAGAAATTTCCCTTAAATAATTTTATGAACGAGGAGTTTTCGGTGTACTCGATGAAAGTTTTAATTTGAAATGAAAATAATTTAAATTAAAATCAGAAATTTTTGAAAAACTGTTGTACACCAGTTTGAAAATGTACATACCCCAAAAGTTTCAACTCCCCATCTCTTTCCGTTCCAAAGTTATAGTATTAAAGAAAGCGCTCAACGCTGATCCACTCACAAAATATTCCTTTTTTGAAACATTTTATTATACTATCCTCACAAAATTTTACACGAAAATGCACGTTATTATTCTACCTGTATATCGATTTTCAGATCGATTGAAACTGTAGTTTCTAAAATGTTGGGAAAATTATGAGAAAAACCTCGAATTCTTCTTCAGTCAGTCTAACCTAATCGTTTTTAAGTTCATTTTTATCTGCAGATTGAGAATAATCAGGGTTTGAGGGGGGCATTTTTAAATTTTTTTGCAATTGAGTTCCGTTTTTGTGACTTTTAGGTACAATTTTAATTTTGTCGCTTTATTATTAGGAGTACAAATAAGTTTCCGCCGTTTTATTGTAGATGGCGCGGCACGGAGTTTCGGTTAGCTTTCGCAGATGATAACCGGCTTAAAAAGTAGTTTGGACATTCAAGAACAACATAACCTATTAATATCATTTATTTTATATTGGTAAAATATAATTTTTATAAGTTGAAAATGTCAAAATTTGAGCCAAGTAAGCGTCATTTGCGGGAAATATTAGTTTACTTCTTTAATTTAAAGAAATCTGCTGCTGAGGCGCATCAATTGCTCGTAGAAGCATATGGTGAGGGTGCTTTGAGTGAGAGAACGTGTCGAGAGTGGTTTCAAAAGTTGAAAAACGGTGATTTCGACGTAGAAGACAAAGATCTCAGTGGAAGGCCAAAAATTTACGAGGATGCAGAATTGGAGGAATTATTGGAGGAAGATTCATCTCAAACACAAAAAGAACTTGCTCTAACATTAGAAGTCAATCAGCAAGCAGTCTCACATCGTTTAAAATCATTAGGAATGATTCATAAACAAGGCAATTGGGTTCCGTACGGCGGAAACTTATTTATACTCCTAATACAATTCTTTTTGGTATTTTTCTTGTATTAAGTAAAACAATTTTTGGGATGATTATTTCACGAGTTTTTCTAATTTTTATGAATCAGTGTCGGAGATCGAAAAAATAGCCCAAAAGAATTTATAACGGTAATATGAATTTATCCAAATATTCCTCAGCCTACCGAATATCTAGAAAAATTTTGATTTTCCTAACGGCTTAGAGAGGAAAATTGTAGAAAATCAGAAAGTTTTTAAATGAAACAAAAATTCTTTATCATATTTTTCAAACTATCAGTGGGATACAACAAAAATATTCTGGAAGAAAAAAGGGGAGATTTCTCAAGAAAAAAATTCGTCCTGTAAATTTTCATATGCAATAACGGGTATAAACCGTTGTATGTAAACTTCAAAGTGTAATTAATATTTTCACCAAGTTTTACCATAGCTCATTTATTATATTTGGCACAGGATATAAGCCGAATTAATTCATGTGACTAAAAATAATAATAGTTCTTAGTGAAATAAATTCTCCCCATTTCGATTTGAAGATTCATGACGAACAATCGTAGGATCAACTTTAAGAGGTTAATCAATTGACTAGTCCTAGACGAAAAGCATTATTTCTTCGCTGTCTCCCCACGTTCAAACACCATAACGTTTCCTATCCCCAGGCAAATCAGGGAAACTTCATCCAAACGGCAAGATTAGTTTCTCCGTTCACAACGCGTCCAAGTGAAGACGAAAGAGAAGGATACGCCGGTTATATTATCAACATTATCAGAGCGGGACAACCCGGTATACTGGTTTGTGTTGGTGTTGTCTCTCTCTAGCCTATGCCGGATCGAAGTCGCGATAATGACGTCAAAACATGGCGCCGCCGCGGTCGATATGTTTATTGACACTGCCTGGCTATCTTGCATCTGAACGCAGCAAAGGACCCGGTCGTAAGGATCAGAATCGGACGGATCCTTTGTCCTTGGCCCGAAACAGTATCGGCGCGTTGTGTTGGTGGCTGGAACAAAGCCGACGTTTGGCTGTTTTGGGCCAAAAGGGGTTTGTTTGCCTTTGTCGATTTTCCGAGAAGTTGAAGCTTTCTGTATCTCAGCTGCTTGAAATGACCATTCTGGGGATTATAGTTCGCTTCAAATTCGTACTGAACTTATTTATGTCGGTCGTTTTCACGATACTAAAAGAGAGTTCAGTTCAAGGTCAATTTGTTAAGTCTTAAGACCGTAATCTTAATCGAGTATTGGTTTATTATGCATGAGTAAATCATTCTATCAGTTAGGACGAAAACTTTATTCCTCAAATTACGGAGAACATGAAATTCAAAACTGAAAAAAAACCTTTTGTCTGTCGTACCTCGTTTACGATACGAAAATCGAGAAATATTTAAGAATGGTCCTGCAAGTGTTTCATTCGGATCGATTTAAATACGGGCTGAAAACTGGGGATCGAAAACTGAAAGGATATTTCTGGGAAATCCATCTGTTGGAAATATATATTATCTGTTTAAGTTTCGTCATGCTGAATCGAAATATTTCGTTGTCGATCACAAAAATTCATAAAATTATTTGAGAAAATAATGAGCCATAATAGAACTTTTACTATTGTTGTAGTGAAGAATAATGAATATAAAAGAATACATTTTTTTATAATTCACAAACGAATCCCCATAGAGCATTGTGCTGAAAAAATCAACAATAATATGGCTGTAATTTCCCTATATTAACTAGTTTTTATTTAATTTTTGCCCTCGATTTTACTCCATTGAACTGAACCTATTCAAGTGAAGCCCTTTGAGAATCATTCTCCAGTAATACCCAATTTTTAGGATTTATGAATTTGGCCTTTACCTTTCCACGAAAAGTAAAAAAAACAAAATTATTAGAAAAGAAGTCCATTAAGAGAAGTCATCTTTGTTTTAAATCTCACTATATACTAACTTAATTATATTTTATAACACTGCTGGTACTCCCCAATCTTCAATCGCATTATGCTCGTTCTTAAATGTCGCAATAACAATATACTGAATATAAAAAAATTTAAAATACTTTGTTATATCATATTAATATTTTTGAGCCTCTAGAACTTCCAAGAAACAAATTCTTCTAAATGTTTCATGGAAGTCATGTGATTATTACCAAATTGTAAATTACTTCTAATAACCGCAGAAATTAGCTTCAGAAAAATACAAACTTTCTCAAAATTAGTGAACTAACAATAAATACAGCATCTGAAACAGAAGTATCAGCTCCGTATAAAATATGTATTCAATTCAAATAATTTATTTCCCAAATATCCTTCGCCTTGAAATTATTTCATATTTATTTTCACCATGTTGTTGCTAAATGGTGAATGCGCAGGTTTCAATTATCTGTTTATTAAATTTCTTACTTTCGGAAAAGTAGAAAAATGTTAAATAGTATTCAGTTCAATAGGAGGTAAATACTTTTCTTGTATTTTTTATTTTATAAACTCCCCCATTGAATACTTTTGAAATGAACTCAAAATGTTTCCAAATTTTACCATAATTTGCCTGAATACAGTAACTTCAAATGTATCTTTCATTTTCAGAACCTCACAAGAATCGTGTACCAATGCACCTGGCCAAGTTGTCTGAAGAGTACGAACGCTCAAGAAGCCATTATAGCCCACATCAGAAATGAGCACATTACGTGAGTATATCATCTTGCGTCTCTCTCCAAACAAAACAACCCCTACCGAGTTCCACCCTACCAAGCAAGCCTAGACATCTCCACAGTCCTTTCATCCTGTTTTTTACTTGCGCAAAGGCCCCAGATGAAGAGCTATGCTATAATAAGTGTCGACCAGAATTTCAACATGTGAGAGTTGCCTTTTATAAAAACCACTAGAATATTAATAAATCTCAATGAAGTGATGCAAAAACTATATACGAAAGTAAAATATGTATTCATTTCATACATTTTATAAATAATTCTTTGGAAAAATTTTTCAGAAACTCTTAAGCTCAAATGAATAAACAAAGTTTTCGCGGGTTAACCAAATATCGTGTGGTATCTACACAAAATTTTATATTCGATAAACTGAAGGGTCCTTTATTATTGGAATAAATGTATATAGGCGATTTTTCCACAATAATAAGTTAGATTCTTCGTATGAAGATATTAGAAGCATGATTTTGATGAGCATTTTAGGATTTTGCATTAGGAAAATAGAGGTCTGAAGCTGAAATTATCAGGAAGTTTAGGAATAAACCGATTAAGAAATTCTGGAAATTTATTGAATGACAAGACAGAGTTTCTCTTTTGGGTATATTACCGTAGAAATCCGGTGGCTTTTTCAGAAATAATAATAAATGTATTGTACCTTTAAGTCAAAACTGAATTAATTTCAATATTGTATCTTACCAATTTTTTGACTAGTTGTTTAAAGATATTTCAAGAAATTACAATCTAGAGGATTTCGTCATGTGTTCAACTCAGAATAATAAATAGAAATCAACATACATGTGTATTATTTAATTAGTGATTCGATCTGAATACTTGGAAGATCATTGTTGGATAGCAACCGATTTTTTACTCAGTATCATGAATTTCTCCTTGATAGTTCAGAAGAAGAACTAAGGACGGTGTACAGAGGTGGACGAATATTTTATTCGAACTTTAAAATCTAAACACTTTATAAAAAAAACTTTCAGGAAGGTTAGAATTTTTCTCGATCGATTACAGAGGTCTATTATTTTAGAAAATAAAAGCTTTTATTGGAAACTATTCAACAGAAACTCGTGAAATTTTGTAGTAGAATAGAGTGACGTCTAACAATAATCCATATAGAATGTCAGCCAAATCTATTCTTTCTAAAATTTGAATATACGTGGTTGTATTCCGAAAAAAATCATTGCGCAAAAACTCATATTATTTGTTCTTGTAAATTAATGAAATTTTATAAAAATTCTACTGCTTTTCAATAAAATTTACGTCGAACATCGTAGTAAATTATTCTAGGGAAATTTTGGCGCTTCGGTTTTATTTTTTCTATTAAAATTTTCAGCACAATACAGAATAGATAGTGAGAACTATTTTTACATTTCTAAGAGTTACTAACAGAGTTTAGCAAAACTCCAGTTTCATTAGTTCTGACCTAATAAATATATCATATAACTCAAGAAAATATCGTTTGAAATGATAAAAACAGCCATGAAACTATAGAAATAATTATAAAATTTCATATAACTTGTCTTCCGTTGAGTGCAACTTTTATAAATCTTACATAAGTTTCAACAGTGGCGTTGAGATAGTCGTCTACAAGGTTGTGTAACAACCTTGAACGTACCGTTCAAGTTCTAACGAAATATTTTGACCAACTTACCGTTACTTGTTAGCCAAAGTTTCAGTCAGTGAATGAATTCTTTGGTAGCGATTTCTCCAATTCTTGTTGTGACACCTCAAATTCTCTCTTAGAAAGTTGACATGGATCCTACGTGACTTGTTAATATTTTTCGATAACACAATACAAAACAATACAAGCCAAATCAGTTTTAACGAAGTTTTCATCATATAAACAGAATTTTACAATTATAACTTTGGAATTGGAGATTTTAATACCTACTTCTATAATTCTTTAAAACATTAGTAATGAATAAAATTCACACATGGATTCATTCATTATTTGTGTAACATAATAATGTAGAAAGTTTTGTCAATTTCTCCATTTTTCAAATTTTTTTCTTTTACATTCTATAACACGGAAATTGTATACGAAAAGTTTTGTGATAGCAATATATTTGAAAAATAGAATACAAATTCAAAGCTCTTGACGTGGAAATCCAGGGGTATAAGAAATGTGAGTCATCATGCAAGATCGTCCAACATTTTTCATATCCATGAATTTTCTCCTCAAGAATGTCATCAACGCCTGACAAACGACAACCATATGTTATCCCAAAACTTTCAGAGAAAAAAGAATTATAAAATTGAATAAAATTTGTAGAATTTTATCAAATATCAGCGATAACCTAAAAAAGCTCAGAAATCTTGCTGTCGTTTATTTGAGGAAGTATTAAATTTGCTAATTGTCATTATAAAATAAAACCTACCAAGCAACGGCTCAATCTATCATAAATTAAATTTGCTCTCATTCTAGTCTATCACTCAACTCCCAAGAAAAATATACGTATCAATGAATTTCTAGAGCTAGTATTCTAGTGGTAGAGAATTAGATATTTGTATAAAAGATACACTGCTCAAATCTCTTTTTCTCAGATATAATTTTCATGATGTTTTCAGTGTAAATGAATATATGAAAAAAAGGAATTAAAATGACGGATATTCTCTTTCAACTATAAAATGATATAAAATTTGAATATCAAAACAGATTCATTCTGTTAGCCCCCTTCAAATTTCCATTTCAAAAAATTTTATTGAAAAACTTTTAGAATTTAATAAGTGCCTTATAAGCACTGCTTAAATTTTGTAGACATAGAAAATCAAAACTCATATAATATCAAACTGAATAAAAAAATTCAACGAAAAATAAATTATCAATTAAAATTACTAAATGAATACTTGAAGGAGACAAAATTTTGTTTCTGATCTTATATTTATGAAAACCGAATGTTTTTCAAAAATCCAAAACATAATTTCAAGAACTTCTACAAAACTAATTCATTTGAAATATTCAATATATTTAAATAAGTTACTTCAAAAATCTCTCAAAACATGTAGTACATCCTGATGAAGATCCTATTCAATTTCAAATTGTTTTTTGATGTACTACATATTTTGAGAGATTTTTGAAGTAACTTAATTCAATATTTGATAATATTAAATATTTCAACTGAATTAGTTTTGGAGACGTTCTTTAAATTATGATTTGCATTTTTGAAGAAGATATGGTTTTCATAAATATTACATACAACATTTTGTCTCCTTCAAGTATTTATTCAGAAATTTTATTTGATAATTTTATTTCGTTAGATTTTTTATTCCATTTGATATTATATATTGAGTTTTAATTTTATATGTCTACTAAATTTAAGCGTGCTTATATATTATATAAGATATTCATTTAATTCTAAAAGTTTTTGACTAGTTGTTTAAAATCATAAATATTGCATACAACATTTTGTCTCCTTCAAGTATTTATTCACTAATTTTAATTGATAATTTTTATTTCGTTAGATTTTTTATTCCATTTGATATTATATATTGAGTTTTGATTTTATATGTCTGTTAAATTTAAGCGTGCTTATATATTATATAAGATATTCATTTAATTCTAAAAGTTTTTGAATTAAATTTTTGAAATTAAAATTTGTAGAAGGCTACTTGAATAAATCTGTTTTCATATTTAAATTTTGTAATAATCCTTCTATCAAGTAAAAAATCTCCTCTTATTATTTTATTGTATAATTGATATTTATTAATTAAATTTGAAATAGAATATCCTCCTCTCTAATTATAAAATGAGATATTAATTATATTTGGAAGAGAATATCTGTCGTTTCAATTTATTTGAATATTAATGCTTACTAATGACATGAATTTCTATACGTTAGTTCACTATTACGGATATTTCAACGTGTACTTATGATACAATTTTTTTCTTGAATTGTAGTTTATTGGTTGTAAGATCTGGATTTTCTGAGTGATTTTATTTTCTTTTGTGGATACTCTTTCTGGGTATGATACCATTCATACCTGTTTGTATACCTCATTTCTAAATAAATAAATAAAATGAATAAATTACCATTACGGCATGAGATGACCATGAAAAAGTTTTTCTGTGTTAGTAACGCTTGTAGTAATCAGGAACACAGTTCATTGTTTGCAAGGGCCTAATGGGATATGCTGTGTATGCATATTCGCGTGTATTAGGTGGCGCTAGTGTTTGATAAAACATTAGTGTTGCGTCTCATTAGAGACGACCCTGTCGTTCGAAATTATTCTGTCATTCGATACTTAGGTCTTTTACGTTGATATGCGATCTAGCAGTTTTGAGATTTGTTTTGAACTGTTCAGTTTTACTCTACACTTCAGATTATTGGTTTTATAATTATTATATATGGCCTTAGAAATCATGGAAACTCAATTAGAGATTTGGATATATTTATACCTGTTAAATTCACATGACGCAGCATTCTGAATCAAAAACTGACTCTATTCTTCTTTACTTGCATTATTCTCATAATTTTCTGTAACCAATAAGAAGATTTGGTTTGTTCATTCAGTCCACCTCCAAATGGACCTTCCAATGAATTACGTTAATTTCCCTCTTTTTTGTTAGAAAGGGTGCTTCGAGCACCTTTAACGTTCAGTCTTTGAAAAGACTGTAAAAACATTATTATTATTCGTAACAGTCAAAGTGTTCGCATGTAGCCCTTGCTACATCATGCATTATTATTCGTAATAGTCAAAGTGGTCGCATGTAGCCTTTGCTACATCTTGCATTATTATTCGAGTAAGAGTCAAAGTTGTCGCATGTAGCAGTAGCTATTATACGTTATGCACTATCATGCGGATAGTCAAATTTGTACGTAGCTTGTGACATTTGAGTCCGAGCTATCGCGGTTATTATTGTTAATATAGTAATTCAGTCGGTTGCCAAAATATTGGCAGTTTCATTACATTTGTTGTCTGTGTAATAATCATTCCTTCAACTTGGTTTATATACAGTAAACCAAGAATTATAGTTCGCTGTTGTCATAGTGTGATACGAGAGTTTTACTTTAATTCCTTATAATTTCCGTTGGTTTATATTATTGGAAAAACAAAGCTAGTTCATCATCGAGATAACTACATCCAAGTGCACTTGAAGTAAAACTCTTCGTCAACTAAATCAAAATACAGTCCACTTAACCTTTCGAAATCAATCATCGAGATTAATTAATTTGCATTTGCCTGTTATTTCAAAATACTGAAATAATAATAATAAAATACTGCGGTAAACTAACCGTGGTACGAAACAATTAGTGTTATTATGTGGGGCGAAAATCGATGCGTAGCTGAGATGCATTCATCGTATGTTTCAGCACTCCAATGATTGAAACCAATAAGTTCCGAAACATGTGCATGTCTGCTGCTTATGTCCTAGCGATCAACAAAATCTGTTCGGGCTTGTTTGAGTTTTGAACTGTTACACAGATGCAAGCTGCACTGTTCGCGATTCGTATAACTTTCTGTTACCATAAGTCACAGTCCTTAATAATTATATTAAGTAGATGAACATTTGAGTAGAAATTTTATGTTTTTCAATATTTTAATCGTAACCCAGAATGTTAGGGTTTCAAATTATGTTTTTATCGATTATTCTGGTTTCATATAAGATAAAAATAAACCGATAATTTTATCACACGAATGGAAGATACAAACAATTCATCTGATAGAATGATAAACAAATAAATATAAATCAATCGACAATGCGTAAAAATGAGAATGTAAACACGCACTGGTCTCATTCCTATTCAACACACAGTTAACTGAATACTGTTTACATGTACACGTGTATTGGCACACATAAAATGACCTTGCCTTAATGAAATTACATCATTAGATAGATCCAGCTTCCTTTGCTAGTTTGAAAGCGCCAGCTAAATTGTTTCTCATTCATGCAAATAAAGATTGTATACTTGTATTATGTCAGTGTATTTTTGAATAAGATGAATATACACTGGCGAGCAGAAAAAACGGGTCACTAAGATTTTACACTGTTTTTTCCAATAGACTCACGTGTTCAAATTGATTTAATAATATTTCATTCATCATCTATATTTCATTAGAAAATCGACTAAATACGCAAAAAATGTATATGACATATGGGCTAAAAATCTTGATAAAAGAAAACATCTTCGAATAATTCTTCACAATAAATTCATCGTTCAACATTAGTCATTGCGTTCAACATTAGTCATTGAAAAGTTTTTTTTCCACTCTCTGAAAGAAACAATTTCATAAAATGAGTTCACCAATTAAAGATTGTGCGAGAATAGTGGCACTTTCTGAAAATGGGTTGAGCCAGAGATCTGTTGCTAGAAGAGTGAATGTTACCCTATCTACAGTCCAAATAATATCGACAAGGCATCAGGAGACAGGCAGGCTGACCAGAAGACCTGGACCTGGAAGAAGATGGTGCACATCGTTGAGGGATAACAGATTCATGGTTTCCACAGGTCTCCGAAATCGCCATCTTACTGGTGTTGAAGTTCGAAATCGATTGATGAAGGTACGTTAGGTAAACACAAGTGAATGGACCGTGAGACGACGTCTCTTAGAATCGAATTTACAACCATACAGACCTGCGACAGGTACAGAACTTCTCAGAGAGCATCGAAGCATGCGAAGACGTTTGGAAGCTGTTGAGCTAGGGGAGGTCACACGTCATACTTGAAAATTACTGACATTTACAATTACTTACATACTGAAATTTTCAGTATCAGTATCGATACTTTTTTCAATTTCTTATTTTTGATTTTTCTAAGGAAGGCTTATTATTTTTATACTATCGAAAAAAAAGTTTCATTTTTCTTTGAGCAATTCGCTTTTTCCTACCATTTCAGAAATTTCATGATTCTCTTAAAAATCTTGACTGAGAAATTTGAACAGTAATGATCAAGTGACCCGTTTTTTCTGCTCGCCAGTGTATATTTTGGCGTTTTAGATATTTGTGAATGAATAAATATGAAAGGAATGAAAATCATAAACTCACGATTCAATAATTTGAATGATAACTATTTATCCTCTTTGGTTATGCCACGGAATTATAAATCTTTCAAGAAAATGAATTCTATTTTTCTACAATTTGGTCGATACTAAAAGCTAATATTCTTCAATTATTTCAGGGACAGAGCAGTAGTACCTGGGGAGGAAGACTTTTATTATACGGAGATAGAGCTAGGCCTAACAAGCCCACCTCCGACTTTATCCCACAGGGACATGGCTCGTCCACCGTATGAAGACCCAGAGTACCAACGGCAGCTCGTAGGATCCATCCGCCAGAACCTCCTATCCGGCACCGTCCCCATAATTCCTCAGTCACCACACAAGATGATGAAATTGTCCCCCAGACCACATAGCCCTAAAACGCACCCGGTATCCCCTCGTAGAGTACGAGGGGAGAATAAGAAGTGCCGTAAAGTATATGGCATGGACCATAGAGAACAATGGTGTACCCAGTGCAAGTGGAAGAAGGCTTGTTCTCGGTTCGGTGATTGACTCAGAAACTTCACGAGGCTTTAAAAAAGTGTGTTCTTCGACAAATCTATAAACAATGATTATAAATATTTTTATCGGCGGTACATCAACGAGATCTCAATAACTTTTTGACTACCATAGTTCATAGTTCGACTTAGAAAAACGAAATAGTTCTAATATATTGGGTACTACTGCCGATTGGTTCCTACCAGAGACGTTAACTTCTTCAACGGCCATGAAACGTAATATAAAGGACTATATATTAACAAAATATCAAATTACTCTTTGAAGTAGCTTATTACTGATTTAAAGACTGCGAGTAATCGGCAACAAGAAAATTACACCTATTCAATATCATTTCTAACAAACATTTTCGATCCACAAAATTTCTAACACCTCATTACAAGAAATAATTCTTCCAACGATCAAACTATTTACATACATCCCTGAAAAATCTATCATATAATCGATATTTATTAATTTTCAGTTTGTTAAGAATCTGTTTTTCGTTGGCAAGGTGAATTGAGGATCCAACAAAAAAATTCAGAGGTAGAATATAAACTTGCCAAATAATTTTTTCCTACTGCCAGTACTATCTATTGAGATCAAAGAATATTTTTTGAAATATCTACCTCAATATATGCGATATACATATAAATATCGTATAATGACAAGATATATTTGAAGTCATTGTTGGAAACGAACTCATGAACACACAGGAGTTATACTGTTCAGCAGTATTACTGCGAAAAATTAAGCAAAATGACATGGCCACTAGAGTAGCTATAAAGCTAATAAATGAATAAAAAATGAAAATGAAAGTATTGAATGAGTTTTTGAAAACTTCAGCATAAAAACTACAACTGAGCATTCAGTTGCAGATAAACTACCAATAATTAAGCAATCAACGATTATTTAAAAGTATATTTTTTTAGCGTCAAACAAAATTATCCACATTTGAATTGCTAACGTGTACTTCAACATATTAACAAACATCATTTTATCAGCAGTAAATTTATGTGATCTCAGTTGTTTGAGGAGTACAATAGTTGTTATTTTCCGATTTAAAGAAACGAAATCTTACTAATGAATGCAGTGGTAAATCGCAAGATAGGGAGTTAACAAAAAGTATCGAAAAGTCTAAGGTATGGACCTAGAAAAAAATGGTGCACATTTTAAAAACTGGGAATAATCGAACTTGCTCTGTTTTGCTGAGATTGAAGTGCGACGAAATACACACAAAGGTCAAAACCTGTCTATCAGAAACTGCATCTTGAATTCCTGAACGTTGGTGAATCACTAGCCGCCATTAGTAATTGCCCCTGTGACTTCTCAGGGACCTTAAGAGAAATATTTATATCGTAGGGAGTTAGAACTAAGTCTGATAAACCTACCCCCGACCATGTCCCACTCGGACATAGCTTAACCATCGTACAAATTTCAGAGTACTAACCGCAACTCGTAGGAACCACTTGACAGAATTTTCTATCTGGTACCATCCCCATAATTTCTCAATCGCCGCCTAAAAGTAGGGGAATGACCCCACACCACACAGGCATAGTGTATCAGGAAATGTTGCAATGTATACGATATGGGCAACATAGAACAATGGTGCGCATAGAACAATTGGAAGAAAGCAAGTTCTAGGTCCGAAAGTTGACTCAGAAACTCGACGTGGCATTTAACATTGAGATGACGTAATCTTCTTTTGCCTGGAGTTGAATTGTTAGGGAACACAAGTCTCTCAATTTGGCTTCCTGATGAGTGATGAATAAACTAGAAGATTAGCATCACTAGCAACCATTAGTGTTTGGCATTCTCAAATTGCAGAAACAGATTATTTGTGCCCGAAGACAAAGATTTCTACTCTGTGGAGATCGAACTAGGCCTGACAAGCTCATCTGGTACTCTATTGCATATTAACATGACTTGGCCACCGTACACTACCCAGAGTACCAACGAAAACTCGTAAAAACTATCTGACAAAACCTCCATCTCCTCGTAGAGTGCGGAGGGAAAAATTTCGCAAAGTATATGGTATGGGCCATAGAGCAGTAGTACCTGTATAAGAAGACTTTTATTACGCATCAGGCTAAGTCTGACAAGCCCATCTCTGACCTATTCCACGGGGATATGGCTCGACCACCGTATGAAGACTAAAGAGTGCCTACGGCAATTTGTAGGATCCATCCGCCAGAACCTCCTCTTCAACCCGTCCCCATAATTTCTTCATCGCCACATTGATGATTGTGCCCCAGACCACATAGACCTAAAACGCACTCGCTGTCCCCTCTTAGAGTACAAGGGGAGAACAAGAAATGTCGTAATGGACCATAGAGAACAATGTTGTACTTAGTGTAAGTGGAGGAAGGCATATTCTCGGTTCGGCGATTGACTCAGAAACTTTAAAAAAGTGTGTTCTTCGACATATATATATATATATATATATATATATATATATATATATATATATATATATATATATATATATATATATATATATATATATATATATATATATATATATATATATATATATATATATATAAGCAAGAATAAATATTATTTTTTTTCGCGGTACATTTACGAGAACTCAGTAAAGTTGGGTTATAGTATTTGTTATTCTTTAACTGAGAGAAACGATATCTTTCTAATACTATTATACTACTACCAATGTCGATGGTTTCCTTCAACTTTGGTAAATTTCCTCAACGGTGGTAAACCATAATATAAAGAACTACATACTACTGCCAGTACTATCTATTGAGATTAGAGAATATTTTCTTAAATATCTACCTCAATGTATTCCATATACATATCCATATGTACTAATGGCAAGAAACACTAGAATTTCTTATTGGAAATTTGAAAATAAACTAATGGAAAAAACACACCGGATAAAGTTCAACATTTATGAATAATAAAGAATATGAGCTATGGTAACAGAAATTTCTTCACATCGGGAGAGTGCAACATACATCTGTGTTTTGTCACCTCTGAAAATCAAGAAAAAAAGCATAAAAAATACACTATCAATATGCTCGTGAAAAAAAATCGTATAATATAAATGCGTTCGATGCACACTCTAAATAAAAAATTATGAATTTTATCAACATTGGTACCGCAAAAAATTATTTTTTCTGAAATTCTTTCTATCCAACGATCAGGAATTTTACGAAACTTTACTTCAACATCTATTGAAATGGGGAATTTCCGAACACATGACCGCTGGTTAGGTTTATACGAAACTTATAAATAAAAGGAAACACTGAAATTATTAAATGAGTTCTTAAAAAATTCAACATAAACTTCAATTCAGGATGTTGTTGATGAATCTACTAATCATAGAGGAAACAAGATTCATTCGAAAGAATATTTTGTGATCTTCAAAGAACATTTGAGTGAGAAAGACTGGAAAACGGCAACCACTTAAAAAGCAATCTTAAAATTATTTACATTTAAATTGTTAACGATGCGAGATTATATTATTATTATGGATGGTGTGTTTGTTCGTTAGTTAGTTCATATAGTTTTGTAAATGAAAAGTTAAGAGAGTCTATATATGTATATGCCTTCTGAGGAAGTTTGAATTTTGTGAATTTTCAACATATAAATTTAAATTCATAGTTTAAAAAAACAATGATTCTCAAAGTTTTAATTTGAAACAACAAATTCTAGAGACTCCTTGAAATTTTTGTCCAAATAAACGACTGCTTGTCTCGTGTTGTGATCGATTATTTTTCATTGTTGAAAATTCACTTTCTATTGAGTATTGTGTAATTAGAAGAGATCTCCACTACCAAAGTGCAAAATAATTGCGCTATCATACCATTTTCTGCTATATACATTTTTTAAAAACCTACTTCGAAGCTTTTGAAATTCGTGCAGCATTTACCTCGACACCATATTAGAATAATTTCGATTTTTCTCTTTGATTATGTTTGTTGAATTTAGGAATTATCATAAAATTCAGTATACGTGATTGGTTTTTTATGATTAATGCTACTTATAATTTTCTTGCAGTTATCGATTTGCCAATTATCTCATACTGAAAGTTATCAATGCGGTTTGTGATCGATATATTTTTGAACTTCAGTATTTCATTGGCTAGATTAATTCAGAACTGGATTACATATAATGTAGCACTGCATACCATTTGCGCATACTGACATCATGTAAGCATTATTCTGAAGCTTTAGATTTTTGAGTTATTTATATACATACATACGATGTACATACATTTTGATGGTAAGAAAGATTATGACATGAAGGAAAGTATCGTTGAAATCAGATTATAGATCATATCATTCATGGTTCTGCTACTTTATTAAGAGGTGAACATCACATATTTTACCCATTGACAATGCTTTCCTTTGTGAGTTTGATTAATGGATTAATGTATTCGAGAGAGAGAGAGAGAGAGAGAGAGAGTGATCTACTTCTCTGCCATATATTTAGTTCACTTTCAAAGGGGGCCTCATACAGAAAATCACTGTCACATTCCCGCATTTTTTACTGCCCGATGAAAAAAGAGCTCCAAAAGCCTTCTCGATAATGTTTGTTATGTGTAAATATATTTTTGGTGAGAGAGAGTTGCTGTTGTACGATTGAATGTATCTCATTACATTACCTCTTAGATGTTTATTTTATCATATTGTTCGCGTGTTATATATTTATATTTTTCAGAGTTTTCATATACATATTATATTTTATTGTTATTGTAAGATTAATTCGTTCAAAGATTCATGGTGTAAAAGAAAACAAACAATTTCGAGATCTATATATTGTATGACTGAGATACCTTTTGTGTGATTCTTGAATATCCTCGGAACGTTGGATGAAATATATTATATAATTAATTATAAAAACTTTTTTATTCTCAGATTCTACAAAATCTTTATCCTGAAAATCCAACTTCCAAACTTCCTAAGTTTCCCTTAGGTATAACACAAAAATAAGAATTATAGTTACACGTTCATCAACGTGTTTTTATCATTTATATCTTTATCATCATAAAGGAGAATTGGCATTGGGCAGAAGGCCGAAGATCACGTAAAACTGTGAAACTGAAAGAAGACAAACTTTTTTCTTCTGAATACCTTTCCGTCTTAAATAAATTAATAAAGAATATTTCCACAATTCATTGATTTACAACAATTATTGGAATATTCTTTGTAATTTAATTCAATTAAAATGAATTTCCATCAAGTAGGAACCGATTATTCAATTGAACTCCTTTCCGTATTATATTATAGGAAATAACAATGTATCAAATGAAGGTTCATAAATAACTAATTAAAATAGACCGTTCGTATGGGATATTATGTGAATTTTAAGTGGGCAGACTTACGAAAAAAAATAATGTTTCTTTGTTGACGAAGATTTCAGAACTGAATTACGCCAAATCCAATTATGAAATGGGTTTTCTATCGGCTCTACTTTTTAAGATACATCAACTAATTTATTTACGGGTTTCTGATGAAGCCTATTCAAGTGTTCGAAACTATTATAAACAAGTAAGACCTTGAGACTGCACTAAAACACTTTTTATCCTTTCAGCCATACTTTGAATTTACCCTGTTTACAGGCAGAGCTGAAATAAAATGGGTAAAAGACTCTTCTAAGGGGATGACATAACTTTCCTAACGATTTAACCAGGATGAATAAAAAGCTTTTGAAATATATTTAATGAAATAAGCAACCAAATTTACCTTTTACGTACAACAGAAAAGGGTTTGCTTTTCCCAAGAGGACAATTTTGTATTTAGTAATGATATTAGAGCGAAATTTGATTATCAAAACAGATTTAATCTGCTAGTCTTCTACAATTTTAATTTCAAAAAAATGTTTATTAAAAAAACTTTTTGAATTAAATTAATTGAGTTTTGATTATATACGTCTATGAAATGTAAGCGGTGCTTATTGTAGACATTAATTTAATTCTAAAAGTTCTTTGAATAAAAATTTTTTTGAAATTAAAATTGTAGAAGACTAACATTAAATCTGTTTTCATATTCAAATTTTGTTATATTTCTTCTATCAAAAAGCGTTTTTCTATTTTATTTTATACATAATATATAATTATATTTAGGCTTGAATGAATCTCATTATGGAATGTCAATGGTTTAAAGATAACTTTATAATACCTTACACTTTTCTGTGATTTTTGTTAAGGACATAGACTATCTTGAATTTTAAAGTTAGTCTGTTTAAAGCAATTTATCCTGTTACCACATGGAGGTAAGATATAGTGAGAGTTATTTGATTTTGATATTTGGAATATTATTTAGGGCCGATGAAGAGATTATCAGAATTCTAATGGGTTTTTGAAGATATATATATAGTGCATGTTTTGAGAAATTTTTAATTAATTTATTTGAATATTTAAATATATTAAATATTTCAAATAAATTATATTTTTTGAAAAGTCCTTAAGTTGTGTTCATGTTTTTGAAAAAGAATTGGTGTTCATAATGGTAAGAAACAAAATTTTGTCTCCTTCAAATCTTTATTCATTAATTTTAATGACTTTTTTATTCTGTTGGTTTATTTATTCCATTTGACATTATATATTGAGTTTTGATTATATACGTCTATTAAATATAAGCGGTGCTTATTGTAGACATTAATTTAATTCTAAAAGTTTTTTGAATAAAAAATTTTTTTTTTAATTAAAATTGTAGAAGACTAACAGATTAAATCTGTTTTGATATTCAAATTTTGTTATATTTCTTCTATCAAGTAAAAAGCCTTTTTCTATTCTATTTTAATTTATGATATTAGAGCGGTCAAGCTCTCAAAATGGGTCTTTCCTATGATTGCTACCTATTTGTGAACACCTCAAAGCAAAGTTTGAAATGTGTCCTTCTATTCAATATCACAGATAACAGCTGGATTAATTATTCGAAACATGTACAAATTCATTCTAAAGAATCTCTTAAATACTTTCAAGAATTAAATTGAATAAAATGCATTAGAAACACTGTACCACTTTATAGCAAATATGGAATTATCTACACTGATGATGCGGCAGTTAACCAATAAAGGATTGTTTGGCTCGCAGAAGCATTCGTACTTCTGGCCACCCTAATTGGTGTTGGATTCGTGTGGGCAGCATGCTAAGCTAGCAGGGTACTCTGCCGTGCAGGGTCGTTCTTGTGCCTGGATAACAGGTAGTGGCCCGGCGGTTTAGGGGTCTCGACCATGCTTTATGGTGGGCTTGAACCCGGATTGACTGGAGTGTCTACGGCGAGTCCAGACCTCGAGCGGTCGAATGGACTGTGGAAGCACGAAGCCCCTTTCGGCGTAGTCCTTGCTCCTGGATAACCTGGACTTGCTCGGAGGTTTAGGGGTCTCGACCACGCTATATGCTGGGCTTAAACTCGGATCTACTGGGGTGTCCATGGCGAGTATGGGCCTTGATCGATCAAAGGACGGTGGATGCAAAGAAGCCCCTTCGGAGTTTGAATTGCGTCCCAATAACTCGGGCACTGACACTGCATAGTCGGTTGAGGTTGGATAGTGCCTCGAAGCTACCAGTCTATACTAAAAGCAAAGGTGGGCTAGTGTTTAGTTTTGCGTGCTGATTGAGCGCATCCCAATCCCATGCCTATGAAGGCAGTAACCATAGGTCCAACGGGAAGGTAGGCCACTTCAATTATTAACTGCGGAACTGAACGTTCTAGCCCTGTTGAAGTCAACGTGGAAGCCGAAGACAGAGGTGGGGTCCTATAGGCCGATATGTCTTTTGCCGATCTTTGGAAAGGATATGGAGAGATTGATGGTAAATAGATTGGGGAGTAAGACTGAGGGCATGTCCACTAGGCAGTATGGCTTCGTTAAAAGGAGCTCTACTGTAGGCGCTTGGCTCATGTTTGAAAGAGTCGTGAGAGAGAGCGAAGAGAGTGTGCCGGGTTTGTTTGTGAACTTCAAGGGTGCCTTCGATGATCTTAAATGGGGTTGAAGTTTTTGAATGATAAAGGATGTGAGGAAATGACTCTTTGGCAAAGTTATTTCAGTGAAAGAGAAGCAAGAAAGATTGGGAAGCATGAATCTGTTGTGAGAAAGACAATGAGGGAATGTTCACAGGGATCCATAGTGCCCTGTCCTTAAGTGTGGAATTTATGCTTGAACGGGATGTTGGAAGAGCTTGAAAAGGAAAAATGTGAGGTGGTTGAATATACAGATGATGCGCTCCTCCTAGTAAAAGGGAATAGTCGTCTCACTCTCGAGCAGAGGAGAATGTACTATATGAATGTGTTGAGTAACAAGGCTGCTTAAGCAGGTGTATGTGTGACAGAAAGCAAGACGGTTTGTATGTTGGTGAAGGGGAAATTGGCCTTAAATAGGCTTTTGAATGTGCGTTTGAATGATTCTGCCATTCAATAGGCTACAAGTGTCAAATAGTTGGGAGTGAGAGTGGAGGAGGGCTATAGGTGTATTGGTCACTTATCCGATGTCCGAAAGAAGTTGATGAGATTGGTGGGATGTTTGAAGGTAGATTGGGTATTGCAGAGAAAGGCGATAAAGGTAATATATGGTGGGATGTTTAAAACGTGTTCCATGAATGTGTGGTATTAATCGATGATGTATGGGTATGGGAAGAAAGCTCTGAATAGATGTCAAAGAGTGGTCATGTATGCATGTCTAAGAGTGTGTCCGATGGTATCCACGGATGCTATGAATGTTTTGATGGGTGTCCCTCCGTGGGATCTTGTGGCGAAAGAAATGGAAGTGAAATACAAACTTAAGAAAGGTTTGGCTCTGAATGAATGTGATCGCATGATAGTTGATGAAAGGAATCAGGGAAGGGTATTATTGAGTTAAAAGAAAAAATGAGGATAGAGTGGCAGAAAAGATGGGATGAGAGTGATGCTGGGCGAGTCACTCCTAGGTTCATTCCAAGAGTAGATTTTTCCTTCGAAAATTAATGGTTCTTCCTATGGTCTATGTCTGGGATACCTGATTACAGTCCATGGGAGCCTGAATTAATTTCTATATAAAAGGGGCCTCTCTGAGAGTGATAGATGTGTATGTGGGGAGGTTGAGAGTTGGGTCATGTCCTGTGTGAATGTATGGAGTACTTGGAAGAGCGAATGGTGATATGAGGGAATGATGAAAAAAGTAAATGAGAGAGTATATGATATAAGCTGAATATGAGGAACATATGAAAGATATGAGAAAATGGAGAGCTTCTCTAGGGCAATATTCTCTAAGAGGAGATATAGATTCGTTGAGAGGGAGTCTTTGGCTGGGAGCTGAGTTATTCGGTACTGTGGAAAAGGGGTTGAAATTGATAGACTCATCTCCTGATAGAGAAAGGTGGGCTCGTTGAGTTGTTCTTTTTTAGGGGATCTTGGGTCGTTGGTATTTGTTGTTGCTCTTGAGGGGCTGTGGTCGTATGTAGGGTGTTTGCTATAGATTGAAAGGGCCCCAGTGGATGGTGTTGTCGAAGCGCTGCCCTGGTTTCCTGGCGCATGCTGATTCCTATAGTACCGATTTATGTAACAATTCCGCATTACTCTACCTGGCTTCAGCAATACCTGGGTTTCCAGGGCCCTAAAATTGCAAGGGAATGCGTTCCCGAAGCATGTCCTAGCAATGACGCGATGATTGTTACCCCGGAAGGGCGGAAGCCCACGGGAGTAATCCTGGCCACCCTGTTGGAATAGGTTTCATGGGTGCAGCGGTTGAAAGTCTGCTTGCTGGGCTAGAGGCGTCCTGTCTCCTGGTCCGTGTGAGTTGCGTTTTCCAACTGAGGGGCTAACCTGCATAGTTAGAAGAGGTTTGGATAGTGCTTCGCCCTATGCCAGTTGGGGCCTAGGTCTTGAAAACTGAAGCCAAACTGGGGACGATTCTCATCGTTGCGCGCTGATTCGGGGTATCCTAATCCCGTGCCCATGGGGGCTGTAACCGTAGGCCTGAAGGCAGGTAGGTTACATTAAGCAACCTTCACTTCCTTTCTTCTTGAACATTCAGAGCGGGATGGGTGTTGCAACACAAGACTCTCACCCGTAGAACTGGCGTTGTTCTACCTAATTACAGGTACTTTCTCCTAATGGAGAAAGTACCTGGATTCTAAAGTATTCTCCATATGGACGAATACTTCAGAATTGCTAGCTTTAAGGGGAGGGATACTATGACATGTTAGTTTCCTCGAGTTCGTGGATTCTGGCATCGAGTTGGACTCTTCTTGGCGACCGTAAGCCTTTAATGGCTTCTTTTGGAAACAAGGCTACCATGGGAAGGTGGATCAGCCCGCAGGGGTATTAGCACCCCTGGCCACCAAATTTGGTGTTGGATTCTTGGGGGCAGTGGTTGAAAGCCTGTATGCTAGGCTAGAAGGGTACTCTGCCATGCAGAGTCGTAGTTCTTGCGCCTAGATAATCGGGACTGGCCTGGAGGTTTAGGGGTTTCGACAACGCATTAGGCTCGGCTTAAACCCGGATCAACTGGAGTGTCTAAAGCGAGTCTGGACCTCAAGCGGTCCATTGGACGATGCAGACAAGAAGCCCCTTTGGCGTGTGAGTTACGTCTCAAACAACTCGTGCACTGACAATGCATAACCGCCCCCAGGCATTAGATCTTGACGTGATGGGGGCGCTCTCTTGACTAGGACCCTAGTTTCGTCCCGGCGAAATGGAGGGTTAAGACTTGGTGTCTAATGTAATGCCATTTCGCGCCAGTCACTGGACCTTTATGGTGGAAGATCTCCGAATGGGGCCCTAGTTTTACTCAGGTGAAATGGAGGGCTGAGCCGGTTGATTAACTCAGTGACAAGGAAGTCTGTCGCAGCACAGGGCTTCTCCCTTAAAACTAGCGTACTCTACCCTATCGCAGTATGAATCTCCGGATTCTGTGTAATGGCCGAGTGCGTTATGTAGCATACTGCGTTACCTCGGGGGGGTGGTTTGCCCACAGGTGTTACTTGTACCACCTGGCCACCCCATTAGTGTTGGACTCGAGTAGACAGTGGTTGAAAGTCCGCATTTCATTTATCTGTTCGCAGACCCCCATGTTCGGGATGTTCTCATGAAACGACTCGGGGTTTAACGGGACTTGACGGTTCGACCGGCCTGTCCTGGTCCCTGGATATGTGCGTAACTATTTAGGGTTTGTGGATCTCGACGAAATGGCTCCGCCATTAGTGCTTGACGCCAAGATCAATCAAATGACCTCACATGGGTTCGGTGAGTCAGGACGTACAGGCCGCTAGACGGTGCTCCTACCAGGATCAATTGTAGTCGTCAATCTTGAGTTTATCTTAGTTCACGAGACTGCGTTCGGGTGGATGGATAAGAATTCCCTCCGGCGGGTGAGTTGCGTCTCAAACCAACTCGGGTACCTGACCTGCTGAGCCAGTAGGGGTTGGATAGTGCTTCGCTGCTACCAGTCAGACGGTTCTGGCTTTCGAGTCGGGGCCCAAACTGGAAGCTGGTGGGTTCATCTCTTCCGAGGAGTTCCCGCCACGCGCGATGATATGGCGTAATCCTTATCACACTTTCTACCTCTAGGGGTGGACTGTGGAGACTGCTTGGTAGTCACTTGGAAAAGAGGTCTCCCTCAAATAGCCAATAACTATTCTGGTAGAATTCACGTGACAATGCATAACCAGTAGAAGTAGGATAGTGCTTTGAAGCTACCAGTCTATACGGGAAGCAAAGGGGGACTTCTGTTTCGTTTTGTGTGCTGATTGGGCGTTTCCCAATCCCGCGCTCATGGGCAGTGACCATAGGCCCAACGGGCAGGTACGCCACTTTAACTACAACTGCGGAACTGAACATTCATAAATAACAAATTCCATAAACAAATAATGCTCCACATAAAGTTTGAAAGGGTCTTTTTTTCCTTCTCTAAACTATAGATAGCACATTCTCCAGAAAATAAATCTGAAATTTTTCCCCATATTCTCCTCAGGTGGATGCTAAATAATAAAAACAAAATAATAAATAAATAAAATCAATCAATAAAATATATCTGCATACCTTCACTCACCAAATATTCTGTTTGAAAGCGAACTTCAATATACATGGTCAACTAGTGAAGAAATTTTCAGAGAATTAATCCAGCTATACAATGGTTACAGATATGGTTCAATATCTGTGGTCAGTCAACAAAAACGAAGGCAGAATACTATAACATAGCTTTGGTCTTAGGTAAGATGAAGTTTCATGGAACTACTGAGTTAGAAAAGACTGTCTTGATAGAAAAAATATGACCGTCATTAAAGACCCATTAGCTGGACGAGAAAAAAACATTGTTCCGCCGCTGCGTATAAAGTTTGGCCTGATGAAGCAG
Organism: Megalocaria dilatata; assembly: GCA_034642435.1. NCBI lineage: Eukaryota > Metazoa > Arthropoda > Insecta > Coleoptera > Coccinellidae > Megalocaria > Megalocaria dilatata. The sequence continues at coordinate 59,944,078 of CM067855.1, read as the reverse complement.
TTTGTAAAGGCTCTCGATGCGAATAGAGCATGCTATGCATAAATAGGGAGAAAGATGATTGAGTTAAATACGAAAAAATGGAACCAATAATAGTTGATGGTCTACTAATAAATGACTCATTAGATATTTTGGTTTAATAAGCTCAACGAATGAAGCTGAGCAAAAAGCTTGGACCTCATTTGATGCAGTTGTACAACATTTTCTGGGTAAACGCAGAGCTTAAAGTTATGTTGAACTATTAATAATTCACGAATTTGAAATTTTTTGGGGACTAGCGCGCAATATCTTCCAACTTCACGTTACCATTTTTTCAGATCTGTTGTTCAGTTTTCGAAAGAAATCTTCAGTAGGTATTAATGGTTATGGTGTACCCAATAGTAATAATTCACGAATTTGAAATTTTCAGTTCTATTGTTCAGTTTTTAAGAAGAAATCTAATAATTATAGTGTACCCAATGGTTCTTATTCTTTTGTAAGTATTTGTAAGACTTCCGTCAAATTATAAACCATAAACTATTAGGAAAACTTGTGTACTTTTTTCAAATCAGCCTTATACACGTCAGCGTTGATTTCAACAAGAATATCTTTAGCGTGTTCCAATAGATTTTGCGTGAAGATGTGTAAACCTATAGTTAGATCATTTTTCAGCAATTCCTCCATGACAAATTTTGTCCACGTCCTACCAAATTCTTTACTCTGGTGAGCCCTCTTAGCTTGAACCGCACGCCTATAAACAGCTTTGTCAATACTATAACACATTCGCTTGATCCTTACGAAATCATTGTAAGATCTAAAAATCAACATCCCAAATATTATTGGGATATCGATAGCGAAGTCGGTACATAGTCGTCTATAGTTGAAATACCAACTTGGAGACATGCAGGCTTGTGTGCAGATCATAGTTGCGCCATCTAGAACTTTTTGTTTCAAGAAAAGCATCTCGTCTTCCATTGACCTAGTTGCTGGGTGTACATGAGGAAACCCTGCAATGACAACTTCAAAATAGTTTTTGAATTCATTCCTTATGAACTGTATAAAATTCTGGGCGAACGGAAAATCGCAATGTTCGATTTTCAACCAAGGTCCTCCACCTCTCATTGCAAAAATATTGCGTATACCGATTTTTTTGAGTATTTGGAGAATGTTCCTCATCTTCTCTTTTGTATAAAATATACCTGGGACATGAACGAGCACTACATATCCTTTTCTGACTAAATCTTTCGCAACAATGATAGGAGGCAATAGTTTTGGATCTTCAGGATCATTGCGGGTTGCTATCCAAATAACAGAGCAAAAACTTGGATCAATTTTGTTTAGGATGTTGAAGTCGATCGGTTTGTATGGATTCACTTCCACGGATATTAATTTTCTATTTCCCAAATTTTTTATTATTTCACTTAGTTTCCTATTACAGCGAGGAATTCGTATCATTTTCGATTCGGGATTAATTTGAATCGACTTGTCCGAATGACATATTCAAAATTGACCGTTTTGTTTCCACAAATGTCTATAATAATCTGTTACTCAATTTTGGCTCATAGTGCGTATTTGATAGAGAATAGGGAATCTCGGTGGCACAGTGAGAAGAGATGCGAGCTATGGTGCCAGGGATTGTAGGTTCAAGTCCCGCTGCGCCCATGGGTATGTAAATGTGTACGTCAGGTATTAGGGTATGACTGGCTAATGACCATAGCAGTAGATGCCATAAGTCTCAACAGAATAAAAAATAAGATTAGATAGAAGGAACCCCAGCATTTTTAAACATTAATCCACCTAATAGAAAGATGTGTACAACTTGACTTATAATCCAGTCAATATAGACAAAAAACTTTATAACTTAACCCAAATTCGCATAGAGGTAAAATTTGTAATAGACGTTAAATAAACCTTTACAAATGAAATGTCAAAAATCCTTTTGATTTCTGCAAAAAATGTATTCAAGATAAAAGAAAAACGTTCAGGTTGTTTTTATTTTTCTCTGAAACGCTAAGTTGTGTCCTAAAAATAGGCCTAATAAAACTTCTATCTTATATAATTCTCTACAAAAGTTGTTCAGATACCAATGAAGCTCTGAAGGAAATGCAAAAAATGCTTTAATATTTCGTACATCTGCAAGCCAGTGAATAAAATCTTTGAATAGCTCTTTAGGAATGCGGTGTTGTGAGGGAGCTTCTACCTCTTAATTTGGGAGGTGGTGTTTCGTTCTCAGCATGCGCACCTGAACTCTTCAGACAGGCGTGTCACATGCATGTCTGCATGTGACGCCAGTGACCTAGTGTTCCACGTTGGAAGGGTCATCGAACGCTGTGTGCCTTACCCTACTTGAACTGGGTGGGGACGGTCAGTCAGGTAGTTTAAGACTAATCGTGTCCTCTATATGATACGCCTGCAGGCTGCAGCAGAGCAACGCAGAATTCTGGACAAGGAGAGAAGAAAGTTTTTGCTACACTACATAATATGTATTTATATGCAGCCTGTATATGTCATGAGACGTTCAATATAAGTAAAATTAAGAAATTATTGGTTTGTGTTCCTCACATGCTAAAGCTTGTACAAATTGAATGAGTATTTTAAAATATAAGACTATACTGTCAGTCCCTAATTTCCTTCGTACGTAACCTTGAGCAGAACCTGCCAGCTATGTAATTGTTCGAGTGTGGGGGGTCGCATATCTGCCTTTTTTGTAGGATGTAAACGAAATAATTAAGTATATACTATTAGTTTCGAAAGTTTTTTTCAATGAGTAGACGTGTGTCTCGGTTGCTCCATCTTTTGTCGGGTGGTCATTTGTCAAGTAGGACCGAAAGCAATTCAATCCAGGTCCTCTTATTAGTTTGTTTAGAACGTAATCATCTGAGAGTGAGTCAAAGCATTTAGGTAGATCCAGAAATAGACCAATAGTAATATTTCCACTTTCAATAGTATATTATTATGAAAATAGTATATTGCTCTCTTTGTGCATGAAATAATGTTGAGAATTGTCTATTATATCCATAAGACAGAAATAACTACCTTCAGAACCTTAGAGAAACTTGGCAATAATGAAGTTGGTCAGTACTTTTCTACTGTAGCTCTGTCTCCTTTTTCAAAAATGGGCTTTACTAAGGCCGGTTTCAAATTATCTGGAAAAATACCTTTTTTCTTTTTATTGAATTACTAACAATGAGGGTCAATGGTGTGATTACCTTTTCTACTGGGGATTTAATTACGGTTACGAGTAAAACATGTCCATCAGCGCCAGTGAGTTATACTGCATTGGTTTAACGAATAAGTACTGTTCCTAAGCGCTTAACATTTTGCTTTGGCAGGCTTTAGGGCATTAGAAGCTGAAATGGCAAAACGTATGTTGAATCTGTTAGAAAACATTTTTGAATCATCAGCTATTCGAATTTGTGACTCAACATCTTATTCTTTTATCTCTTTGAAAGTTGACTACAAGCATTCTGATTTATTATCTGAGTTTCTGATTTATTCATGATATTTTCTATGTTTGTTTGCCTCGGTAGATATTCATATTTATTTTTCTTCATCTGGTATAAGTGTAGCCACCTTCCTCATCCGGAATTCTGCTCTGCTCTACTTTCTGGCGTAGCATATAGAGGACACGACTAGTCTTAGCAATACCTGACCGACCGTTCCCTTCGGATTCAAGTAGGGCAAAACACATAGCGTTCGACGACCGTTCCGACGTGCAACATAAGGTCACTGGCGTCACAGGCAGACATGCGCACCACGCCTGTCTTCAGGTGCGCATGCTCAGAACGATACGCCACCTCCCAAAGTAAGGGGTAGAAGCTCCCTCATAACACCGCATTCATTGGTGACCCCGCCGATCCGGCCTTAATAGGCCCATCCTATTCCAAGTTAGCCTTCCTTTCGTTTCACAGTAACCCCGCTGAAGATGGCACCAAGACTAGCCCAGCGGCGGATAGTTTCCTGCCATATTCCTACGCCCTATTCCGTGACCTTGCCTACACTCATCCGGAATTCTGCTCTGCTCTTCTTCCCGGCGTAGCATATAGAGGACACGACTACTCTTAGCAATACCTGACTGACCGTCCCCACTGAGTTCGACGACCCTTCCAACGTGGAACACAAGGTCACTAGCATCACAGGCAGACATGCGCATCACGCCCGTCTGAAGGGTTCAGATGCACATGCTCAGAACGAAACACTGCCTCCCAAATTAATAGGTAGAAACTTCCTCATAACACCGCATTTCTAAAGAACTTCATAAGTATTCAAAGATTTTAGTCACTGGCTTGCACATGTACAAAATATTCAAGCGTTTTTTGCAGTCTTTGATCTTTGATGCCTATTTCATTTTCCATAATTCAACTGTTTCGATCTACGAAACCCTGAAACATTTAGGAGGTATATCTTCTGCTGGTTTATATCAGGGTGGGCGTTGCAACACTGGGCGCTCACCCATAAAACTGGCGTGGTTCTAACCGATTGTATGTACTCTGTTCCTAAGAGTGAATACGTCAGTAATGGATCATTAGTTTATGTATTCCTGTCGATAAAGTAGACCTTCGCCAAAGATGCGCGAAAAAAACAACAATAACTCTAGGATTAAATGAAGGAAAAGAAAAAATAACAAAGGCAAAATGGCCTAAATCTGCTTCAAATGATAATCTGAATTGAGTAAATAAACTAATTCTACGTCAACAGGTATACAAAGCACACTCACCAACAAGAATTTACAGAAAAATACAAGGAGTATTGGGAAATCACTGCACGCTATCAATCCCGCGGATTGATGATTGATGTTGAATGTAGAAACCATTTTGTTGTTGTTTTGAAGTTTAATCGTATCTTATGTTACTTTCTCATTTTTTTATCATCTGAGCTACTAGCACGCCATAGTTTTTGTTTATTTTTTTTAGGAAACTAACCTTTTCAGAAAATAATGTATTGTCCTTCAATGTTTCAATTTGTTCCTTGATATTTTTGCAGTAATTTCTTGAGATACTCATTCTCCATGAGTATGAATTTGTTCTCAATTTTTAATTTCTTTTGAACAGATATTTCATCAGATTCCTTCTCAGGTTGAATATGCATGCATATAGGGTTTTTGCTATTAACTACCATTGTGAAACACGATGAATAAAATTTTTCACCGAATTTTCCACAATAAAAAAGGCATCAATCATTTTTTGACACAATAAGCGCATTTTGATCTTTGATTTTCTTTTCTTTGTCGAAAAGTAAAGCAGCGTCATTTCACTTTTGGTCATCTTGGATATCTCCATATGATGTAATATTGTAATAATACCTTTGCCAAATTTCGTCTCAATATCTTGAGAAATGTTGCTGCTATCAGGAGAAAACTTTTAAAAATTCAAACTCTAATGTCGTGTATCTCCAAAATGAAGTGTTTATCGGCATGTTTATGAGATATTCTTGATATCATCCCTCTTCGTTTGTACCCTCAATGTAGGAACAGTTTGTATTTCTCTCTCAATGATAACACAGAAGCGAACTGTAAAAATATATAAAAACTATATTTGAATACATTAATAGTGATTATTATATTTACACTTAAAAAGGAAAACTTAAAGGATTCGTTTTTCCACTCAATCCATCAAGACAACTGCCGCATCTTTCTTAGATCTGCTTTGTAGTTATCAGCCTCAGTTTCGATAAGAATATTTTTTGCCAGTTCAAGTCGATTTTGCGTAAAGATGTGCAGACCTACTGTCAGATCATTTTCCAATAACTCTCTCAAAAGATATTTTGTCCATTTTCTTCCATATTGGTGACTGTGTTGAGATCTTTTAATTTCAAGTGCATTTTTATAAACGTTTTTGTCGACATTTGATCCAATTTTTTTTATTCTCACAAAATCGTTATAGGATCTGAAAATGAGTACTCCGAATATTATAGGGATATCTATAGCATATTCTGTACAGGTACGTCTATAGTGCAAGTACCTGTAAGGGGACATGCAAGCATGCGTGCAGATCAGAGTTGCACCAGCCTCAATTTTTCTCCTCAAAAAAAACATTTCCTCTTCCATTGAATGAGTTGCTGGATGTCCTTGGGGAAATCCTGCGACCACAACTTCGAAATAACTACCAAACTCGTTCCTTATAAATCCTATGAAGTCTTGAGCAAATGGAAACTCACAATGGTCGATTTTCAACCAAGGGCCCCCACCTCTCATAGCAAAGATGTTACTTACACCGTATTCCTTGAGGATTAGCAAAATATTCCTAATCTTCTCCTTGGAATAAAATATTCCCGGAATATGCACTAAGACCACGTATCCTTTTCTGACCAAATCTTTCGCAACAATAACAGGAGGTAATAGTTTTGGGTTTTCAGGGTCATTTTGATTTGCTATCCACAAGACGGAGCAGAAACTAGGCTTAATTTTAGCAAGAACGTTTAAGTCGAACGGTTTGTATGGATTTATCTCTACAGAGACCAATTTTTCTTTTCCTAAATTTTCTATTATTTCAGTTAGCTTCTTATTAGGACGATAGGTCCGTATCATTATTTTTATTATTCAAAGTTTATTTGAATTTTAACTGTCTAAATGACACTTTTTGAATGCTTGTAAAAATGTCTGAACTTCATGAATTGAATGATCCCATGCCAACAAGAAATCAAATAAATTTTTTCACAGCAAAATATGAATGACTTTTTATCAATCGGCTAGTGGTAAATTTATTACTCAAAGCAGTACTTCTTCTTCATTTCCGCTTCTATCAATAAAAACACCTAATCTAGTTTATACATTTATATTTACAGGTATTCACACAAATAGCCAACTTTTGACTCTCTAATATGACTTGGTGCTACTTTTATTGAGCTTCCAAAACTTTACCATCGGAAGTTTGGTCTTTAACGTCTAAACTGTCTAATTACTGCGACTCTACCGCGTGATTGAGCTCAATGGCCCTCTACCGCGTCCTCTAGCTTGAACTGACCTTCTTTTTTTGGCTTCTTGCTTGAACTGATCTTCAAGGTGGCCACTCTTGAACTAACTTCCATAGATAAAAAAGAATATATAAAATATTCTTTTATCTATGCTAACTTCCGTTTGTAACCCTGCGTTCCGAAATCCACGATTTCGACTTCGATTTTCGACTACTTACGATGAACAGCGCTTCCTTTAACGTCTAATTTGACAAGCAATAGAGTTCCGCGTAATTCAGAAATCTCATCTCTTAGATATCTAAATCGTGGGAAACACTTTATGATTCATTTCTAACATTTTCTAAGGCAAAACCCGACGATATTCGAAACTTTATGGGCTTATGGCCTTTAGATATAAATCAAACGATCTTTTAAGGTTAAAGGAGCTCAGGTACCATCCGATTCAATATGCATAATTATACACAATTAGAAAATATATTTCTCCTTACGGGAAATCCAATTCCTTCATGAATATTAGTGAAATATTTTTTCAGAAAAAATATTTCACACTTATATTCATCAAACTAGTTACTATCACACCTCAATGAACTGAAGCTCTCGAAAGAAATGTGGATGTCACCAGGGAGCTTCCACCTCTTAGTTCGGGAGACGGCGTCTCGTTTCCGAGCATGCGCATCTGAAACTCATCAGACAAGGCGTGATGCGCAGCTCTGCCTGTGACGCCGGTGACCATGCGTCCGCTTGGAACGCTGATCTTCAAACGCTGTGCCTTGCTCTTTTTGAACCTGGCGGGGACGGTTAGTCACGATTCTAATGACTGGTCGGGTCCTCTACTGGTACGCCGGTCAAACTACGACAGAGCAAGGCAGGTTTCTGAACGAGGAGCGAAGAAGTTGTTCGCTACAGAACATTTACCGACAAAAATCAGTAAACAAATTTTTGTATGCTGCTTTTGCAGCCCTCTATGTAATCAAAAAATTGACGTAATTCATTGATTATATCAATGTCTGTTGCTTGTATTGTATTATCTTTCTATTCTGTGATTATGCTTTGATTGCTTTAAACAAGATAAAAACAATTTTAAATCTCATTTACTCTTATTCAAACTATCATGCGTTACAACATGAAATGAAAATAAGTATTTCACGAAAAATATCAGAAAAAATTTGCATTGTAGGAGGACGGAAGCGAGTCCTCTATCTAACACACTGGATTTGGTAGAATTGTCGGTTACCTACTATATATATTTCAAACATCATTTTTTGAAGCAAATGCAAATGATAGAAATGAATTACTCATGATCCTCACAAATTTTGCAATAGCCTTCTTGTCGTTATTTAAATCGTTCAACTGTTGCTATTGTTTCGACAGCGCTAAACATTTCTCTGCACACATTTTGGTTTTTTAGTCTTCTAATTATATTATCTTTACGAAATTCTCCATTACCCTGTATGGTTGTTTTACATCTAATTGCTAAATTTAAACTTGACGGCGGAACCGTTGCTTAACGCCCAACGCTGCTGCACTCACAAAATTTCGGCTTTGTTTTGAATCTTCTAATTGGAGGATCCTTATCAAATTCAGTGTCCTTCTGAAATCCAAATTTCAGAACAATCGGGTTTGTAGTTTGGAAGTTTTTGCCCAGTAACGAACTCAACCAAGATATTCAGGTCCCAAACTTACCCCGAAACATTAAGGTCCTTTCTGTTCGAAAGTAATAGTGTTCAAGGTGTTCAACGCTAATCTGCTCACATTTTTTTTTGAAGCTTCTAATCATATGATCCTCACGAAATTTCGCACGAAAATGCTGGTTATTATTCTACTTATATTAGGAGTTCAAATAAGTTTCCGCCGTTTTTTAACACAAATTAAATATTTATTATAGAAGAATGATTTTGAACGATGTGAGACTGCTTGCTGAGTGACTTCTAATGTTAGAGCAAGTTCTTTTTGTGTTTGAGATGAATCTTCCTCCAATAATTCCTCCAATTCTGCATCCTCGTAAATTCTTGGCCTTCCACTGCGATCTTTGTCTCCTACGTCGAAATCACCGTTTTTAAACTTTTGAAACCACTCTCGACATGTTCTCTCACTCAAAGCACCCTCACCATATGCTTCTACGAGCAATTGATACGCCTCAGCAGCAGATTTCTTTAAATTAAAGAAGTAAACTAATATTTCCCGCAAAAGACGCTTACTAGGCTCAAATTTTGACATTTTCAACTTATAAAAATTATATTTTACCAATATAAAATCAATGATATTAATAGGTTATGTTGTTCTTGAATGTCCAAACTATTTTTAAAGCCGGTTATCATCTGCGAAAGCTAATCGAAACTCCGTGCCGCGCCATCTACAATAAAACGGCGGAAACTTATTTGTACTCCTAATAAATGCCAAATTTCATATAGGGAAAAATATTAAAAATTTTCAAACGTCAATAACTACGAAACTATCGGCCGATTTTGACGAATTATGCGGACCCCAAATCTTCCTTGAAAGTTTCAAAAGTTAACGTGTTTATGAATGGACCGGCCTGACAGAATTACTTTTGTGAATCCAACATGGCCTTTGAGACCATTTTCGGTTCAAAATTCGAAAATTACGGACATTTGGCAAGACGATAGCCGTTTCCTAGAACAGTGCGCAAAAATATATTGTCGTTTTAGTTTATTATTGAGGCACTGTATTTTTACCCGTCTCCAGGTCAATGGAGTTATTTAGTTGAGAAGGGTCATCCAAAAGCACAAGCTTTTCCTGCCTTTGTTTTTCCCGAAATTTCTTATCTAAAGTATTCATGCGTCTAAATATAATCGATATTCTGTTAGTCAACTAAGCTTATTAATACAGGACGTGGCAGCAAACTTTGTTGATTTGAATTTGGCGCCGAGCGTTGAGGGAGGGCATCGTAGAAGAGTGAGTCTAATACGGAAGGAGAGGTCCTAAAGTTTCGTTTGCAGTGGACCGGTGAGCAGCGCGCGTTTGCCGTCGAAGCGTTCTTTGCGAACGGACGCTGCATTATCCTCCTATATACCTTCTGTACTCACTTCAATATTGAAGCAGTGAGGAAGCCATTTTTCCGCTCTCCCAGACCTTCGGCGCAGAAACATGTGACTGCCAAGAGAATTTGCGAGCGCTCTGCAAGACGGTGCTACTACGCAACACTTCGTGGTGCCTTCAAACCTTTCTTATAATGATACAACATGATATAACTAATCATATTATGATTTTCTACAGGAACTTTCTGAAAGAAAAAAAGATTATTTTTGTTAAAAAAAAAAATAAACAAAAGGCCGATTATTTCTAACGAAAAACCTTCCAATATAAACCTTGGATAAGTATGCAACAGCCAATACATAATAAGTGTAGGATCACGCTAAAACTACTAACATCGAGTCACTGCTTGCCATATTTTTAATTTGCTTTATTAACAATTTCACAAGAAAAATTCAAACTATATAGAGCAGCCTTATTTATTTACATATGTACCTCAATGTACCAGAATCAACATAAATTCTAATTTAAAACAATACACAAAAAACTCCATTAAAATTCTCCCTGATCACTGTCGGATCTTAGATAATTAGTATTAATATTCAGATTCATATTTACATAATTGAATTTGGACATATGCAGGTTTCACTACAAAATTAAAAATTAATTTCAGAACATTTTATTTCAAAATAAAACATCATAATACAGTAACTGTATAAATAATTAATTAATTCATAAACTCGCATAATTCAAATTCATGGCTACTTTAACACTGTTAATAATCAATTGTAGAAAAAATAATAACAAAATATATGCATGAAAATTTATTAAGCAATATCGATAGCTTTTATGATAAAATATCTCCACAGTTGCCTGGAAAAAATTGTTTGGGGAGGAACAACTATGTACATAATGTTCAAATATTTACATTTTTTACAAAAAACCAAGTTATCTTTCAAACATGAGATAATGGATCACAAATAACTATCACCCAAAAAGAGTACAATGCTCAGATTTGTTGAAAGGTAATAAGACTAGCATTTCAAATTTAATATGTTCGATAAGTTGAGAATACGTGAAAGATTTGCGACCGATATAGTATAATTGACCAATTAACAGATCATCCATGGTCTGCTATATAACTAAGTGTAGCTATAAGTATGTTCAAATTTTTCAAATGATAAAAAATTAATGCTAACTCCAACTCTACATAGAGTATTAGAACAAACATAGCAAAAAATCGACAATAAAAGTGCATCAAGAAAAATTCGTCTTGTTTTGATATGAAACAAGATTATATGCTATTGAAAAATGAAAAAATATACCCCAATATGTCTGAGCATCGACAAACCTGCGAAAATGGCTCTATAAATATTAGAGCCTTATTCAAAATTGATGCATCACTCTTGAAGGTACACAATCTTATATATAATAAACAATCATGAAATATTTGAAGTTCACATATAATTTACAATCTGTATGGGTAAATTACAGTAGTTTGAAATCTAGCATAAGGAATATACAAGTGGCCAGATAAGTAACTTACAAAGGTAAACTTCAAACATCTTCTGTTGAGAGGTTATTTAAATCAATATATGACGAATAGTTAAGTTTAAGAAGGTGTAGTAAATATAATAATTTCTTCAGTGAATTTTTGCATGTTAACTGTTTAAATTTTTTTTCTTGCTATTGGTGTTTATTGTTATTTTAATTTGATTGTATCGAATGACCTATTTACATGGTTAAAGTAAAACAACTGAATTTCCGCTAATTTATTTAATTTCACAACAATTGTTTCGTCATAACAACATGACTTGTCTGGTGAGTATAGTACTGACGAAGTCATGTTGTCATGACGAAACAATTGTTATGAAATTAAATAAATTAGCGGAAATTAAGTTGTTTTACTTTAATCATCAAGATAGATGTATTTCCGACAAGTAGAGACCAATAAAATCAAACATTTGACCTATTTACAGTTCACCAAAGACGCATGGTGTAACACCAATTTAACTGTAACTGTAACATGACTAATTTTGAAAAAGCTCCTTCAAAACAGCAGTCAAAATCATTACCACAATATTTCAAATATGTACTTCCAACGTTTCTAAAAATCTGTGTAACTTTAACAATAAAAAAATCGTTTCCTTTTCAACTTGAAGTCATGAATTTCATGAAGTCTATTTTTCAATGTTATCTATTGTTGAAAGTCCACACAAGAAGTCCTTTTGCTTCTGATCTTAAATAACAGTTTTGAAATTTTAATCATGTCATCGATCAGAAAACATGACCACAAATGTCCATAATAAGGAGAAAATCAAAAATGATAAATATAATGAATTATACAAACGTTTAACTTGTTAGGAAAAAACATTGAGGAATATTTCAGAAAAATTTTAATTAGCACAAAAACTGTATTCATTTTCAATGCGGTCATCTATTTAAGAAATAAAATAAATATTTATTGTAAAAGTCCTTGAAAAGCAAACTTAAAAGCAGTAAATTTAAAACAAAAAAGACTCCCTAGTGATCAATTACCCTTTAAAATGTTTCGCAGTTACTTATATACTTATGTATACCCTCTATTACCTCAACTGTCATTGCAATAACCTTCAATTTACATTAAAGATAACAGTTGAACTAATATATCACAATAAAATTACTCTTTTACATTTTTCTTCGAAACATTATTTTTGATATAACTTTCAATAGAATCTAAGAAAATAAGTTTCGGATAAAAATTTTTGGATAATTTAATTAGAACAAGATTTTAGAAATGACTATGTTGAATTGTTATTTAATTGTCTAGAAAAACTATTGATGTTTTTCGCTCATATGTAATGGTTTTGTAGTTACTTATATTACTTTTTTTTCTTCTTTTCCTTAGTAATGCAAAATGAACTCTGATGTGCAAAAAGGCCACTTGAACTTATTTGTATTCTTTCATCCAAAAAATGTATGTATTGAGACAAATATTACTGGCTACCAGAATAGATTCTGATAGCTTAGTAGGCTAAGCAATCCTGGCACATTTTAATAGTTAACATGTTATCTTCTATATGAATTATACTTTGTTGAAATACAAGATCAAGGCTATTCAATATCTTATGCCATACAGTATTTTTCACAGAATAATACATAAACTTTCAGGAAAACAAGTTTGTTTCTCTTAAATTACACTCCATATGAGATTTCAAAATTCTTCACTGAATTATTTTTGCAGATTATTAAGAATATTTTGATAGATGTTTCACTAGTTAGTTATATTGGTAACATCATTTTCTTCATTTCAAATGCAAAACCCTGTATTATCAACCACTTTTGTATTCCTAACGAATTTTTAACTAGTTTAACCATTGTTTCACCCAAGAAGTAAGGAACAAGAGATAATTCTCTTCAACTTTTTTCAACTTCTTCAACATTGAATTGTTAGAAATCACTACTGAAAAAATTAAACAATAGATACATTTTTCGTGACTGCAGTTTCAGATTATTCTTGACCCCATCTTTAGACCAAATAAATGAAAACTGAACAAAAGGTACAAGTTATTTAAATAAGGGAGGTAGGTATACAAATTGATAACAAGAATGCAAGTGTTATAAAATTTCAGCATGATACAGGGAAATTTTCAACAGATGTTATTTAGATATATTGAAATAATTTCGATTTATATAGAACTGTATGGTCATTCATTATATATTAACAGTTTAGTTTCCTGACTTTTGATTCTATGAGTTTAACATGCAATAACAAATGTATAGGTCAGACCAGACGTTCATTTAACACTAGATACAATGAACCTAGACGGAATTTCCCAACAAATAAACAAACTTCGACATTTGCAGCTCAATGTCTAGAAATTTGTCATACTTTTTCCATAATAAAAAATTTTGAAATCTTGCATGTAGAATCAAAAGGCTGAAAACTATGAGTCTGTTGAAATTTTTTCACATAATAAAAATAATCTAAATTTAATGAAGGATCATATAGATCTATATAAATGTAAAATTTTCAATATATTCGAATAATATCTGTTGAGAAGTTCTCTGCACAATGGCAACATTTTATAACACTTGCATTCTTGTTATCATTTTGTGTACCTACCAACCTACTTTAAACACCTTGTAGCTTTTGTTTAGTTTTCAGTTCATCCAAAGATTGAGTGAATACCCTGAAACTGCAGTAATGAAAAATGAGTAAATTTTTTGGTTGTAAAATTTTTTTATTTCTAAAAGCTTGTTTAAAGTTTTAGTTTACCTTCAACACTTCGATAGTATTTATTTATATTCAAAATTGAAAAAGAACTAGAGTTACACCTTTAATAAAGATCAATATAACTGTGGGTGGATTTTGAAAGTTTAGTGAATGTAAAATCAACAGAAACTCATTTGCAAATGGAAAAAATATCAAATGAAGTTTTGACACCACAAAAATCTGATAATTTTAGTGCACCAAGAAAAACACTACTGTTAAGGTTGAATTACTGACTGGTCACAAAAGAAATTACGAAAGGATTCCATTAAATAAAGCAGTTTTTATAAATTATGACAATTAGTTTGGAATTAAGGTTTGTATGCATATCCAAAACACTAGGTAGTGTCAAACACCTTTTTTCAATTGTAAGATAAAGAAAAAATTAATATTATCAATGTATTGAAAATGATAAAACAAAACTTTTTTACCCTATCTTGGAAAGATTACTGAATAAAATCAACTTAAGGATACGAGAGAAAAGACAAAATGTTCAAATATACAGAGTATATGAAACAAAGCTATTGTACACTTCAGTAAAGTATCTTGCTCATTATTATGAGTGAAAAAATTCCATTACAAAATTCTTGAAGAAACAGTCCTTAAGAAATATAAAGAAAAGGTTCCGTGAATAAACCTGTAAATTGCTAATATTTAGAACATTGGAGTTACCTATTTATAAGATTTGCAACTTCCCAAGAAACGTCTACCCAATTCAATAGAATCTATCAATCAGCTTTAAAATATTTCAACATTTATTTCATAAAACTCTCAAAAATAAGTATACTCAGTATACAAGAAGCAAAACAGTTTTCTGACAAAACTAAATAAAATATGAGAACCTTGAACTAATAATTATACTTTTGATTTTTTAGACAACATATTATCAAGTGTGGCTTGTCTAATAACTTTTGTACCTCTTCTTGGTGCAGAACTTCTTGAACTCCTTGTTAAATAACTTGAATCAAAACTCTCCTGCAACTTTTTAGCTAATTCATAATCAGATTTCACTTGTAGCTGAATTTTGTCTAAATCAATACTTTCAACATGGTTTTCTGGCTTTAACTTTTCAACTTTATTACAGATATTCCTAGTAAATCTCAAGTGAGGTTGTTTGTCTTCCAAATCACTGCTACAAAAACCTCGAAATGGTGAACTTGGAGTCACTAACAGTCTACTATAGCTATTATTAAAATCCAATTTATTCCTTTTATTTGGAAACTCATAATCTGGTGAATTCTTAGACAATTTTCGTTTTACCAATGAGTTTGTCTTGTCTTGTGTATGAGATGTATTTTGATCTTCTTTTTCTGGAGTTGAAAGAAGTTTATTTGATTTCTCTAATTGAGATAAAGAGTTATTATGTTTTTTCTTTTCATAATTTTCAGTTTCAATACTTGTTACCTTTACAGTATTTTTAACTTTTGACAGAGTTTGTTTTTTTCCTGTACCTATTATATCAGTTTTGGTTACCTGCTTAATGAATTTATTTTTGCCACCATCCTCATGGTCTTCCAATGAAAGTTTTTTAAATGCGGCAAAAGCAGAGTTCGAAGGATCATTTTTAAGAACAGTTGGTCCTTTTGGAGCACTGAAATCAATAAAATTAAATATGTATGTTATTGAATATTTGGTAACACCTTACCTTATAGTATTATTTACAACACCTCCTTTTACTGTAGGAACTATTATTGGAGTAGTCCTTTGACAAGGAAGACTTCGTCTGTAATCTATTGGTTTAAAATAACGACACTCTGATTCTATTGAATCACTACTATCGCTATAACTTTCATTATCCAAGACCTGTTGGAGTTCTAGGCTTATCTGTTGATTTAACATGCTCAAAGTTGGTGGACCTATATCCACACTCTTATTTTTAACACCTGATTCCCAATCATTTCCTATATCATGACATAATACACGACAAGTATAATCTTTCTTAGTAAAATCTGTACTTTTGGGTTCATCATGTTTTGGCGGAAATGACTGATGTGAAGTTTTTGTAGTTTTATTCTGTAGGAACCTATCTAATGGACCACTCTTTTTTGAGTTACTATTGTTTTTTGAATGATTTCCTTGTGAAGAAGTTATTTCTTTCTTTGTTTCCTTTTGAAAAGAATTCAATTCCTCAGCTAATTTTCTAGCAATTTCCTCATCCAATCGTAATTTTTCTTCCTCTATTATCTTCTGATACTCTTCTTCTTCCCTGAGTTTTTTTATTAAAGCTTCACTAGCCTTAATTTCTGCTTGTCGTTCTTTTTTTAATGACTCGGTTTCTTTTTTAATTTGAGTTTCATATTCTTTCTTCAACTCCCCAGGTTTGGCTAATTGAATCAGTGGGTTTTCTGAAAAAAGGCTTAGAACTAATAACATATGACAACAACATTAATTCTTGTATTCACCATAATCTAAGTTGTCCTCAACACCTTCAAGTTTATTTTTAATTTGTTCAGGGAATAACCTTTTAATTGCATTCCAGTATTCTACATTGATAAGTTTATTTTCCTTCTTAGATGACCTAAGCCAAGATCCAATTCTCATTCTACAAAGGGGACACACCAAGTTCGCATTTTCCATAGTGCCTTGAAAACATGAGGAACAAAATACATGACTGCAGGGAAGCGTCACTGGTTCTATTAAAATGCTTCGACATATAGGACATAATACTTCTTTGACTGTCAGGTTATCATAATCAACAGATTGTTCGACTTTTACTCTTGCACCTCGCCTTGGTGCCATTTTTATTTATTTTGACCAAGAATAAGCAGAATCAAAATGCCCCAGCAAAACACAGACTAATAAACATTTCATTTGTCAAATTTTTGACCTATTATTTCGCTCTATGGAAACTCTATATTGGAATAAATGCGAATAGCTATTGACAAGGTACAGATTGCTACAATATATAAACAGACTAATATATTTTACAGAAGTTGACCTCAATCTATTTAAATATATAAATTTAAGAAAAGAAGCAAAATATGAAAATCAATTAATTTGTGGTGAGACGTAGATATCTTTTTTTGACTTATAAATGTCAAAAACAACTAAGATTTTTTTAATTTATTCTATGATAGGCTAAAATGGAGTGGAGGCAATTATGATTCATATTTTGCTTTTATGAAAAATTCATAATAAAAATTGAAGATGGATATAGTAAGGAGTCCGATGATGATAATTTAGTGGAATATTGCAGAAACTAAGGAAGTTATTATATATAATTCTTTTTTATTGAAAAGAAAATGCAAAGTTTAAATTGAAACACGTGTTAAGAGTATAACCTAGAGAGATGTCTAAACCGATACCTTTGACAAGTAGGATATTTTCATGATATAAGGTAAACTTTATTAATCAATGGTTAATTTCAGTTCGAAGCTCATTGGGTATATCAGCTTTGGATGGACCTCCTTCCTTAAACACTTTGGAAGCTTTTCAAACAGTTGAAAGCAAAAATTGCAGGTCTTTGCTGTTCAGTCCAAATGGGGATATTCTTGCCTATTTGAATGATTCTCAGTAAGTGTATCCTTCACAAATTTGTATATATATATATATATATATAATAATTTGATTGTTTCATATTTTATAGATGTGTCTTACTTGACACAAATAATTGGTCTACTAAGGCTGTCATCCAACCATGTAAGGCTTATCAAATTACTTTTTCTCCAAGAGGAACTTATTTACTTACATGGGAACCATTTGTCATCACGAAGGCGAAACCCAATGGGAGCCCAAACCTCCTTATTTATGAAACAAATACTGGCAAATTAATTAAAAGCTTTGAACAGAAAAAGCAGTCAAATTGGTGAGCTCCCTTGAGATTCAAAAATAAACACCTTAATGACAATCCTTTATAGGCAACCACAGTGGAGCTCTGATGAGAAATTAATGACGAGGCTTGTTAATACTGATATTGTATTTTATGAAGATCTTAATTTTGATAGAATAGTAACTAGATTGAAATGTTTCAAGGTTAGATCATATGGTATATCCCCTAATACTGGAACATATTTCTTTATATGTCATACTCCAGGCACCCCCGGTCAACCATCTTTTGGAAGGTTAGTTCAGATGAAATTTTATTTAGCAAAAAATTATCAGAAAATTATTTGCAGGTTATTCAAATACCCCAAACTTGAAAGTCAAGATGCTATTGCTAACAAGAGTTTTTTCCAAGCTGATAATGTTGATTATTTATGGAATTCTAAAGGAAATAATGCCCTCTTACTGACAAGTACAGAAGTTGATAAAACGGGTGGATCCTATTATGGAAAACAAAGCCTTCATTTCGTAGGTTTGAATGGGCATACTATGATGGTAACAATGAGTGAGTGGATAATTATTATCTTAACTATGAAAGAAAGTTCTAAAGAATTATGTGGAACTCGTCAAAATAAACCTTTCCACAAAAACCTGCTTGAAAAAATAGTTACCATTTGTTTGAATCCAAAGTTTCCATTGCAACTTTTTGGAGGTGTGTTGTAAAGAACTACTTAATCTATCAAATTAAGCATCAGGAAGGCCAATCTCGTTTTATCCTGTTTCCCATTCAAAATGTAAGCAATGTGACATTTTGAAAAAGTAGGGTTGCAGTAATAGACATGTTAAATTAATGGGAAATCAGAATAATTTACATTTCAGCTTATATATAATTAATTACAAAAAGTTCATTACTTTTAATTGGTGGTTCTAGCCAATTAGATAGTTAATCAATATACAAATTTGGTGATAAATTCATAAGATTAAAATACTTATTATCTTGAGTAAAAATACTAAACTGTCAAAAAATTACTGGAAATCGGTAAATGAGATATAAGTTATCTTATTCTTTCAAATTTATTTTATCACGTTCAAAGTAAATTCCTTCTGAAATAATGCAATAAGTAAGTAAAACTAGTAATCCAATCATCAAAACATTTTCAAAGTCATTTTCAGGAATCTACTTCAGTACTCTCTGTGATTCTCTTTTGTCTCTTGAGTTTTTGACTAGAAATTCATTCACAGTTATAGCCTTATGAAATTGCTCATTATATAGTGCAAAATCCATAGTAACCATTAAAAATAGTAGGAATTGATACCTGAGACAGAAATTTCAGCGGCTACCACTCTCAGTTGACGTTGCTCACTTTTAAGTTGTCATTGCTTTTACTTTAGTTGAAGACCAACTAAAGTGAGACAAATCTTTCACTGCATCCCAACAGCTTTTGAGTGGTCTGTATGACTCATACATGTATGTTTTATTCTTAAAAAAAATCGCAAAATACACTCAACTGACAGATGAAATGGAACACTATAAACAAACCAAATGAGAGATAATGCTTAATCACTGACATCAAATATTCTTGACATTATCAACGGCGTGCAGTTGCCATGACTGGTTTCTTATTTCTAGCCTAATCCACACAATCTCAGTATTCTATATTTTTTATAGTACAGATGATGAGAGTTAAGTCATTAATCAAAGGAAAAATCATAATATTGGTAAAATCAAAGGTTTTACTTTCGCGATTTAATGTATTTTTATATTGAAATTTTTTATTACATTCATTCTAATTTTTTTGATACTGTCACATGATTTAAATCCAAGTCAAATAAAGTGAAACAATCTATGTAGATTCATATTAATTGTTGCTTACTATTGTCCACCCTATCTTTTATCACTTTGTTTATTTTTTATTTAATGCACACTCATTTCTTTCTGTTTCCAATATAGGCAAAGAAGGACCAATTTACAGTGTTGAGTGGTCCCCTAAAAATACTGAATTCTGTGTAATCTACGGATTCATGCCACCAAAGGCCACAGTTTTCAATTTGAAATGTGAACCAGTTTTTGAACTCGGAACGGGATCCTTCAATACAATTTACTATAATCCACAAGCCAATATTTTACTTTTGGGTGGATTTGGTAATTTAAGCGGTAACATTTATACATGGGATGCGGTGAATTGGAAACAGATAGGGACTTGCTTAGCTCCAGACACAACATTGTTGGAGTGGTCACCAGATGGTACTCATTTTTTCACAGCGACAACTTCACCAAGATTGAGGGTCAACAACGGATTCAAAGTGTGGCATTTTTCTGGTGCCTTGTTGTATGAAAAATCGTGTGTCAATGAAGAACTATATGATGTTTCATGGAAGGTGAGATAGGTAGAAAATTTGATGGACGAAGTTCTTAATTTAAATTTTTGTATTTTCTCAGAAATATCCAAAATATACATTTAAAGAACCGAGTATATCTGAAAAGGTTCAAGGTATTGCATCCTCACAACCACAAGCCTCAAAACAAGCCTATGTGCCTCCATCACTTCGCAATCGACCAAAAAATTTCAAGCTTCATGCTGATGATGAAAAAGCTCATAAACCAGGTGAGGATATTTAATTTAAATTAGTGTATTGGGAGGTATATATAGGTACTTACTTTCGCAGTAAGTGGAAATGAAAACCAATTGCAAAAATAACATTGTTGTTCATATCAACAAGCATAATAAAACGGGGCATTTATACCTTACAATGCATACTCTCTAATTTGCGTATAAAAGATTTGCAAGGAGTTTATTGAGTAGAGATGATCCAAAGAAAAAATGGTGAAAACTACAGACAAGTCAGAAACTTTTGCACACTTGTGTCAATTCATTTCCCCAGAAATTTCATATCTGTCAATAATAAATGAGCTATATATAAATGAAAACAGAATTATATGCTCAGTCATCTGAAATCCAAATAAATGTAATTTTTGTAATTTGAGAACTGTTCTCTTGAAGAAATGGAAAATCACATGAAAATCAAAAATATATGGTTTAAGTCTCCATTCTTTTCTCTTCGATCTGCACTTTTACATATTGGCAAGAAAGAGTGGAAATATATTGAAACTTAAATACTTTTTACCATAATTGAAAAAATCATGCTGCATTTAGATTGAATTGTTTCTGCATAATTTCTTCATTTAATTGACCCCTTTGATGTTCCGCTTGGCAACTCGTACAGACTGCCTCATTTAAACCCTGTCCTCCAATATTTAACTGCTGGCTTCCGAAAGTAGGATTTAGCTCCACCTTAATGTTGCTTAAATTGAACACATTCGAATTCAATTATTGTATCAAATTGATAGCCAATTTTTACACTGGAAGTACTAATAAAAAAATACAGAATTCTGTGGCATTGTCGCATTGTCAATTTTCAAATTAAGCTTTGTAAAGTGGGCACTTTCTGAGTAGTTTTTTTAAAATTTAGATAGAAAGGGAATTTCAGAAGTTGGTTTGGGGTTTTACTCTACATCTGTCCAAGTCTACATAAATTACTAATATATATTTTAAGGTGGGGATACTGGACCTTCAAAGGCCGCATTGAAATTAAAGAAAAAGAGGGAAGCAAAGAAGGCCAAAAAAGGAGAAGAAGAAACAGATAAAGTTAATGCCGCTATAGTTAGTTCAGTACAAATAAGTTTGACTGGAGATCCAGAAAAGGATAAGAAATTGAAAAATTTAAAAAAGGTAGTATAGTTTGGTGTATACATTATATGATACAAATGAAATTATTTTCTTTTTTGATAGAAACTCGATGCAATTGAAAAGTTGAAGGAACAACAAACTCAAGGAAAAGTGTTGGAAATTAATCAACTGACTAAAATACAGGGAGAAGCTGCTTTGCTTCAGGAGTTGGAGCAGTTGAAAATGTGATCCTTTACATGAAAATATATTGCAATGTTGATTTTGTAAGACGAAAATATATTTTCAAACATTTGGAGATTTATTCATTTCCTTTGAAATCTAAATAGCTTGAAAGCACTGTTAATGATAGCCGTAAACTTTTAGTTCAAGATATTATAATGAATTGAATATACAAGGGTAGATCAAATATAAACCGTACTTGGGTAAAAAAAATACATATACTACTCTGTCAAGAAAGTACCGAAAATTTTCAATTAAAACAACATTTTTACATTTAATCGTCAAAATTTATTGGGTCGCCTTCAAAATAGGCTCCATTTTCCCCAATACATCTATGCCAACGGCACTTCCAATTATCGAAACATTTTTTATAGGCGCTTTCCGGGATGGACTTTAGCTCTCGCGCCGAATTTTGTTTTATGGCTTCAATCGACTCAAAACGGGTGCCACGAAGGGGCAATTTTAGTTTTGGGAAGAGGAAAAAGTCGCAGGGAGCCAAATCCGGCGAATACGGTGGTTGCTGAAGCACGTTTGTTGAGTTTTTGGCGAGAAAGTTAGTCACAATCGTAGCTCGGTGGGAAGGTGCGTTATCGTCATGCAAAATCCATGAGTTGTTCGCCCACAAATTTGGCCGCTTCTTACGGATACGCTCACGCAAACATTTCATAATGCCTAGGTAATACTCCTTGTTTACCGTCTGACCCTCTGGAACGAATTCGTAGTGCACCACGCCACGGATATCGAAGAAAACAATGAGCATCACCTTCATTTTCGAGCAGCTTTGGCGTGGTTTTTTCGGTTTCGGCTCATTTTTTGCCACCCATTCCGATGATTGCTGGCTTGTTTGCATATCGTACTCGTAGACCCAGGTCTCATCACCAGTTATAATGCGTTCCATGAATGTAGAATCGGAATTACAGCGATCCAGCATGTCTGAAGCAACCTGTTCGCGATGACGTTTTTGAAGAAAATTCAGGTCTTTCGGTACGAGTCGTGTGGCCACCTTTCTCATGCCCAAAATATCAATCAAAATCGTACGTGCGAACTCCTGGGATATCTTAAGATCATGTGCTATCTCTCTCAAGCTGGTACGACGGTTTTCCAGCACCCTTTCCTTAATTTTATCGACGTTATCTTCGATCGAAGCCGTCGATGGGCGTCCGGAACGAGGCAAGTCTTCGACCACTTCACGACCGTCCTTGAAGGCTCTGTACCACTGATATGCACGAGTTTTCGATAGAGCATTATCACCAAAGGCCTTTTGCAACATTTTCAATGCATCGGCACACGAAAATTCATTTGCAACACAAAACTTTAAACAAATTCTTTGCTCAACGTAATCACCCATAGTAAAAATCGGCACGCACTCTGACATCGACTGACTTAATCAGCTGTTGCAAACACACTAGTTGACAGATCCCGCTCAAGCTTAGCATAGTAATTAAGGACAGTGGTACCAACCTAGAAAAAAAATTTTTACCTGCCTCATTGCCCCGCCAGATTTAAATCGATAATTCCCGGTACTTTCTTGACAGAATGTATATTACAATCTCACAATTCATCGAAAAAAGGTAGATATAATTCCAAATTCAATGTCTAAAAAAATCTTATTAATTATTATTATATTATTTCTTGTTTAGATCTTTCTTACTATGATTGAGGACTCCTTAGTCTGCTACAGTGTTAATATTTTGAACTTTTTTTGATTTGTCACTGAAAGATAGTTTCTAGTCAATAAAATGATGAATTTGTTATTAACAGCTTGGACTTTTCAGCACAAGAATTTAACATAATATTTGGTGTATTATATGGTACATATTTGGTGATGTTTCAATAAAAAAATTATTTCAACTAAAAAATTTATTATATCATCAAGAATGTGCATATTCTACAATTTTCCAATCCTTTTTTAATCTATGTCATATAAAACTAAACATCAAATTATTATACAAATATTTCATCTTCGAAAATAACCTACCATCAAAAGTTGAAGAAAATATAATAAAGACTTGATGTGCAATTATTTGGGCATCTCTAATATAATTTTCAATTACAGTCTTTTGATACACAGATTACATACCTAATGATATAATTATTATCCATTATCGGAAACCTTACTTCAGTATGAGATTATCACAGATTTCTCGTTTATCATTTTAACATGTAGTATAATTCTGGTTTTAAGTATTTCTAAAAAAACGAAGATTTCATTCAGCTACCTAGAAAGGGTGATTTTAGAGGTAAAGAGTGTTACAATAGGACAAGATTGTAATTGTAAGCCATTTATTTGCACTTTTAGACTGAGACGATAACTGTGGATAGAAATGTTTGGTAGGGATTTTGAATTGGAGGAATAATTGGAACAATTTTTTCTGCAGAAATAATCAATGATGAAAGATGCCAAGACACAATATCAGTTTATGAATTTGTGGAACAATGATAATGTTAACCTTTTTGACATGCCTTTGATGAGTACCAGACAAAATTCGACTTGACTCAACTTAAAGTCCATTATCTTATGGAGAAATTTTTCGAATAACAACGCGAATTGTCTTGAGTTTGGTGAAATGAAATAGGGAAGGGCTATTTAAAACGTGAGGGAACCAATTTACGTAATTATTTTGGAAATAATTGAGCTAACAATTATTATTCACGCTTTTATCGATTGTAACAAGTGGTACAACCACAGTATATCGATGAATCCTTTATCACCACCAGAATAAAGAAAGTTTACAATATATAAGCCATATGATCAATTTTATCAGCGAATTTCGTTCCTCTGCAACTTTTGTATAGATAGTTAGGTATGATAAATATAGATGACTTCTACTACTGCTTTTATTCTCTATAGAAAAAATCTCTAGAGATACTTTTTCTATAATAATATCAATAAAAGAGTAATGTTAGCAGAGTATTGGTGAATTCTTTGAAGGTGCTGAAACTGATGAATGTGTATTAATGTTTTTACTTATTTTTGGAAAAATGTGTTATACTCAAAGATACAAACAATGCATATTTGCTGCTCCACTTTATCTAACAACCTGCATATCAAAAACACACAGTTATAGATACCTGAATGAAAACCAGAATTGACAAAATCTGGAACATGACATTTTTTAGGCCGATAAACTGCGACATTATAAACATTCCTATGTGAAATTGTATTTCAGACTACAAATACAATTTCTACAAAGATAATTTAATTTCAGTCTTGTTCGTTAGATTTCAATTTGAAAATTAACATTTTTTAATTATTTCTCTAAATTTATGTCGTTTCTACGAATCTACTTCGTATGAAAACCTAATTACAATGCATCTTTCAGCATCAAGTTAATATAATCATCAAAAGCTACATTTTTTCACATCAAACCGTAAGAAATAAATACATTGGATTTCTTATATATTATAGCTTTGACCTTGAATTTATATTGTTATAAACTATATTTTTACTTGTAAAGATATTATGATGTTTCCTACTAGAGCCCAAAAGTGATATGTTTTTTGAATGTTTTATCTTTATTTTTAATTTCAGTTCTGTGAGATATTTTTTATTTCTTTACTGAAGTAAAGTAATCGGTCTATTTTTAACAGTTTTTATGTTGATTCATTGTAAGTTCTTGAATCAATACTAGAAAAACAGACTGAACGAGTGGAATTTACAAAGTAAACCAGAAATATTATTTTTCAACAACTGCCTTAAGATCTATATAGAATTGATACCTACTTGATTCATGCCTTTGTCTACTTATGTTATCAATGAAAAACATTTTAACAAATCACACATTTGTGAGCGAATTTTCTCGTTATTTACAATAATAATTCTTTTAACGTTTCGCCATGATACCTACAAAATATTCCCAG
The DNA here is from genome assembly GCA_034642435.1 of Megalocaria dilatata. Classification (NCBI taxonomy): domain Eukaryota; kingdom Metazoa; phylum Arthropoda; class Insecta; order Coleoptera; family Coccinellidae; genus Megalocaria; species Megalocaria dilatata. The sequence goes on along the minus strand of CM067855.1, from coordinate 59,918,413 downwards.
GGTATCATACTCGATTAAAACTTATTGTCATCAAAAATTTTCTTAATTAATTTAAAGGGCAGTTCTTTCGTCATAGACAATAACTGCTTCGTTATCAACTAAAGAGTCAGTATCTTTGTGCAGAAATTGACTTCTTGATTTGCTCAAGGCTATGATAGCAGCTTCATCGTTTCGCATACGGTTTTTTCGCTTTTTGCTGAAGTTCACCTGAAAATAATATAATTATGTACATCAAACACTCTAGGGATTACTTTCGGAGTAAAACTGTAGCAATTTCAAAACTTTTTCCCTAATATTTAATATTCATAGAAGAACAATGCGAACTTATTCAAGGTCCAAATGAATGTAGTCAGTTAAACTTATGCTAAGTGCTTGGAACTTGTAATATATTTGTCATTGTCACTAGTGCCTGCTATTAGAGATCGAACAATTACGATGAAAATAAACGAACCTTTCTATTGTTAAAACCTATGGAGCAAATAAATAGTGTTCAAATGTGGGATTCGATAGTGACTTAAATCTCGAAACTAAGGCAATTTCGTGTCGATTAGAAAGTCAACACGCAGTCTTCTGTGTGACTTGATCTCAAGTATACGTGTTTTGTTCAAAATGGATGAGCGTCCCTTACTTTTTAATTGCGTATAAAATTGTGCAGAGAAGGAAGATACAGAAAGGAATGTTGGGTAAGGAAATGGTGGATCTGTGTAATCCAACAAAATATACAATTCATGAAAGGGCTGTAATGATACAGGGGTTAATCCAATAGACAATAGCAAATTTAAAGTGAGATTCAATGCTCCTTTATTAATTGGTTTATTCTTATCTCCAGCAGTTATTGTTAAACTCAGGAATTTGCTTTCGAGGCACGATCGAACGGCTTCATGAAAGGAAATTCGTTTACTCTGGTCTGTATATTGTAATAATAAGCTACAGATTAAAAAGTTAACAAGAGCTGCTTGTGCAAAATGTAAATATATTCCTTCAAAATGAGTTATTGACCGAAAAAAAAGAAATAGGAAAAGGTGCAATAAGGCAAACTTTAGTGGTCATAAATTCAGGTCAACTGAAAACACTAATTTCAATGATAGATCTAGATTAGATCATTCAGAAAGAGAAAGCAGTATGGGATATAGAAAAGAAATAAGTGTAACTGGAACTGGTAATGGAACGTCGACTTTCTTGTGTGCGCAAAGGCGCGCATGGATATACGTGGGGCGAGTAAGCGAAAAAGTACATGAATCTCAAATAGAACATCACTTAAAAGAAATATTCCCAAATGAGGACTTCTCCATTGAAAAACTGTCAAAAAGAGACACTGACTGAAGAGGATTTCAACTTATATTTCTCAAAAGTAGCAGAAAAGTAGACTGGACCAAACAGCGTTCCGGTGCAGAGCGAGAATTTTATGAAAAAAAAGAGAATGAGAAAGTCATCCTCCTTCTTTCTTTCCCCAACAACTCCGGAGGAAGTTATGGATGTCGTATCAAAAATAAAAAACAAATCTTCTCGGGATGTGTATGGTTTTTCTGTTAAATTGTTGAAAACGATAATCCCGTGTCTGGCAAACCCCCTTTCTGAACACATAAACGGTTGTTTTCAGCAGGGCTACTTTCCGGAAGAACTGAAGGTTGCCAGAGTAATCCCAGTGTTTAAGAAGGGTGATCACGATTCATTTGAGAATTACAGACCCATATCGATCTTGCCAGTTTTCTCCAAAATTTTCGAATTCCTGTTAAGGAAGAGATTGGTGTCGTTTTTGGAAGGTAACGCTCTGCTAGACAAACACCAACATGGCTTTAGAGGAGGAAGGTCCACAACTACTGCCCTAACCCAGCTGATCGAATTCATCACGTGTGCGCTTGATCAGGAAGAGGAGGTCAAAATATCTTGCATCGATCTGAGCAAGGCTTTCGATTGCGTCAACCATAGCATATTGTTGCGTAAGCTCTAGAATATAGGAGTCAGGGGCCCTGCATTGAGCTTGTTAACATCATATTTGCAAGATCGCTACCAGCTTGTGGACCTAGAAGGAAAGAAGTCCTCGACGAAGATAATGACCTCAGGAGTGCCTCAGGGATCAATGCTTGGGCCGATTCTGTTCCTGGTGTATATTGATGACCTGGTGAGTAACGTGAAAGCCGACGACGAACTTCTATTTGCCGATGATGCTTCTTTCCTGAACAAATCCAAAGATGCCCATTTACTCGAGGATAAATCCCGGAACTCAGTACGGGATGCTGTGGACTGGTTCACAGCAAACAACTTGAAAGTGAACACGGACAAAACGCAGGAACCCCGACAGAGCAACTCGAGTTACATCTGCCTGCTGGGGATGAAGATCAGCGGAAATATGTCGTGGATGAAACATATTGAGGTACTGTGCGGAAAACTATCATCGGCAGTTTTTGCAATTAGAAGGATCCGGAATATTTTGACAGAAAAAGAGGCCTTGCTCACATACCATGCTCAATTCCACAGTAAAATGACTTACGGCATAATATTGTGGGGTGCATCAGCAGAGGCTGAGAAAGTGCTAATAAAACAAAAGAAAGCACTACGGGCATTAGCGGAAGTAAGTCAGTTGACCAGCTGCAGGCCACTGTTCCGAAGATACAACATATTGACCGTACCAAGCTGCTATATATTGGAATGTCTTTTGTATATACACGGTAATAAAAACACTCAGAAGTTCATGAACATAACACCAGATTCAAAAATAACTACATAACACCAAAGCATAGGCTACAAACTACTCAAAATACTCATATATTCAATGGGATGAGAATCTACAATAAGCTTCCCCAACATCTTACTTCGTTAAATAGTGTAGCCTTCAAGAAAAAGATGAAGTCCCTTCCCATCGAGCGCGCTGCTTACGCAATGGACGAATTGTTGACCTGTCAGTTCTAGCCAAATGCTACATGTATCTTTCAGTCATTCAGTTGTTTGTCCGATTGTATATTATGTGATGTTATTTAAAATTATCGTTGGTATTTTAGCTAGATTACAATGTTTATATTTATTTATACTATGTGACATTCCCTGTATGTTTTGAGGGCAATAAATGAAATATGAAATATGAAATATTGGTTTGAGTGGATGATTGCTGACGTCTGAATCGACACGTGTGGTCCGATAAGGAACAGAAACTTTCGAAAATTGCCAAGTAGGAATTTTGAGCGTGTGAACGAACCTAAAAATTTGCATGGAGAAAATTGATTCGTTCGGGATATTAAAAGGGCAAAAAAGTTTTGTCGGGGAGTCTTGGTAGGCCGGAAAAAATAATAAGATCGTCCAGAAAGAATCGTGATGCGAGGCTCGAACTGGTCTCAGAATTTAGTATTATTATAATTATATTGAGAGATATTAGTAATTTTTTTGGAAATCTAAGAATTAGAGAAATTGAACAGATAGTGGTAAGTTCCGGGATCAAGGAATTAAGAGTATCGGTAGTCGTTCGTTCGTTGTCCTGTTGTCCGTGTGACAATCGCGTGTGTCCAGTTTTGGTTTGAATTTATGGTCTTGGAGTCCAGAGGTAAGTAGTATCTACCCTTCCTAGGACCGCTTGACTAGGGTTGGTTCGCACCCCTTTCGTAAATAAGTCAATTTAGTACTATTTTCCATTCAACCACCTCTCGAAGAGGTGACTTATTACAGATCGACGAATTGACTTGGAACTCGGTTCCAAACATCCATTTCAGCAAATTCATTTGAATACAAAAAAAAATTATACCATACAAATTTAGTATTTTTGCGTGCTTGTTCCAGGGAACAATCCACTTTCGTTTCCCCCAAATGTCTTTAATTTTCGAATTTTGAGTCGAAAATGTTCTTAAACGACTAAGTTGGACTCACTGACGAAGGATCCGAGGTCAAAGGTAATTCTTTCCGGCCGGTGTATTAATTTGATATATAGTCAATAATTCACAAAAATTCTTTAAATCTGTATTATTTTTGAAGTTCTGCTTATTTTTGTTTTATAATAGGATATAGATTGGGAAGAATTACATCTATTTCTGTGTTTTTATGTTTGGAGTACACGTTGGTTATGATTTCTTACAAGTCATCTTTCTAGTATCTCCAATACATTTGACACGTTTTGAGTTGACTTATTGTCTAATTTTATTATTTCGGTGAGTCAAAGATCCGTTTTTTATGATTTAGTTGAATCTGAATTCAGCACACATCTGATGAGACCTGTTTTTAAAAGTCGAAACTTATTTTTCATATGATAAATTTCTTGTTCAACAATATTTTATTATACACTTTATTTGAAGAAATTTTATATAATTTTAGAATAATAGATTTTCTTCTATAATGTATGTTCATGTAAAAAGGTTTCTTTTCGAGACATCAAAAATATTTCAACCATCCCCATATCAGATTTCCAGTATTCCGAAGTGACCAACTCGACAACAGGGCATTTTTTAAATGAAAATTACGCCTGCGTGTCAAGATAAACGTTTTTATCAACATTCTCCAGCAGAAATTAGCATAAATCTCCTGATTTTCAGCTCCCATAACTCGATAAGAGCTCATTTCCGCAAATTTCGAACGCTACATCCAGATTCACCTGATAGAATAGAATAATACGCACTTCGAGCCGTCTCCATATTTTTTTAAATGCGCTGCCGATGCTCAGCAGCGCATTTCCGCAAACCAAAAATGGTATCGTTGAAATCAGTGAATAGGCAAAAAATGCGACGTTCTATTTGTTCTTACATATCATATTTTCAGTAAACCAAACTTCAGCTAAGATCAAAGTTAAAATTTCTTGGGGGGGCCCTAATTGTATGGATGAAGCAACGGGGGTACCACAGAGAAACGTTTTGAGACCGCTCTTTTCTATCTACCTATTAAGCCTCGTGGATCGCACAACGTGTAAGTTCCACCTTTTCGTTGACGACTCGTAAACTTATATACATATTTTAAAAAAGCAGTTTGCAGAAAAAGTTGACAGGTTCAATTGTGACCTGATATCCAAAGAAGTTTCCAGACAGTGTTTTGATCTGAATACTGCAAAAACCACGTATGGGAGAATATCATAGGGACTCCATAGCGAGGTCGGTGAGATTTTATTAAATGACGACAAAATTCAGTATTTGAAATTGCGTCGATAAATGAGGAGTTCTATTGCTGTCTTCATCAGCTACGTCTCATTAAAAACTTTATTCCAACTGAAACAAGGAGAACATTCTTTTTTTATTGTTACTTCCCATTATAGACTATGTGGTTATCTTATACATAGGACTGACGTTACAGCAGTTGAACAAGCTTGATCGTTTGCAGAATACTGGCATAAAATTCATATTCAGTAAAAGAAATCTGATGTAGGTTTTCGACTGAAAATTTGCTGTCAGTTTAAGAACGTAGCTTTTGGCATTTGCTACCTCTAAGGTTCAGGTTCATTTCGGCACAGGCTATACTTCAAGCGCTAAGTATGCCGCCTGCTTACGCATACATAGCCTATATAATTAATGAAAAAGTTCGTGTTATATTTTCGGACAGCAAACTATTAATACCATATTTTAACACCAACATGTAAACAGTTAATTTTTAGTTAACACTATGAAGGTTAACAGTATCTAAGTACTAAGCTATCATGACAACTACTAAGTTCATGTAAACTACTTAGCATTCTCTGCATTATGAAATTCATCATACAAAACATTAGAAACCTACTGAATTTTGAACTACAAGGTTAACTTAAACATGGTTAACTAAAACCATAATTATTACCTTCGCATAAAGGTCATTTAGGTCATCCTCTGTGGATAAAGGTCTTGGCTTGGATCTAACCCAAGCCGGCAAACTACGTGTTTTGAGCGTTGGTCCAGATGATATGTCTTCATCTTTCGAGGAAACTTCATCTAGAACTGAATGGATTGTCAACCAAAGTCTGAAAAAGTTTGTTGCAATTTCAACTTACTACTACTTGAAGCATACTGAGCCCCTTGTGGCGAAAATTCACATATTTCTGGCATTGGTATATGCTTAGGGACTATTTCCCCATCAGATACTAGATTGGAAGCCCCCAGTTGAACAGGTTGACTCATTGGTCTTGGCTTTCTAGAGGTACCTATTTGTTGAGATAACTGCGCCTGAAACGAAGTCGAACAATTATTTAAAGATCATTATGAGAAAGGGAACATAAGCATTCAATAGTAACATGTTTTAATTCTACAGTGCATTCACCATTTATTTCGAATACTGCTTCTCATTTGCTTTGTTGACAATCAGAGAAGTTGCTCTTCTTTGAGGCAATCCATCCTTTAACATCGGTCAACAAGTCATACAAATCGTCCTTACTTTTCTGGGTCTGCAGTAGCTTTAGTCGCTGAATATATCGAGTGAGGTAGCAGACCTTTTTTCTCATTGGCAATATATTCAACGACTTCGAAAAAGCGGACATGCATCATTGTGGTGAAAGACAATATGGTTCTTTTCGTGTGAATTGCAGCTCGCAGTCAAACCGCGAAAAGCTCATTTTGCGCACGACCTCCAGCTGTTCGCGTTTTAAATGTCAAGAAGGCATCACAACATCATTTAAAATTTAAATCATACATATCAATCAAACATATGCTGACAATGGTTTTTGGGAATTTAGAAAGGAAAACCTTTTTTTGTCAAACACTTATCGAAACAAAATTTTTATTCGAACAATCGCGACTAAATCATCGCATATAGATATTGAAAATGTTACAACGAAAAAAAAAAAGATTTATAAAATAAATACAAATTACGGGAGAGCCCCAATTTCATGCATCTTCTATTGAATTTTAATAACATATAATCTTATTAGATGTTCTGCTGCCGTCCTGGTTATAACCATAGTTTCCAGATCCTATGTCAACACTGGTACTATACTCTTGTCATATGCTTTTCTTCTAAGATGAATAGGCACTTTAATGTCTTTGAAGATTTAGCTCTTGCCATAAGCCGTAATCCCATCGAAGTAGTCGAAGAGCCTACAAAGAATTCCTGATCATCCAGAAGATACGCCAAAAACACTGGACCTTTTCATGACAAGTGATGCAAAGCGCTACAAAATTGCTGTTTCGGCACTATGGGGAAATTCCGATCATTGCCTTGTGATAGCACCGTACCTAGCTCCAAAAACTGTTCCGTCTAGGAAACCACGTAGGAAATGGCATTATAATGCCGCGGACTGGGATGATCTGCGTCATTTTTATGCCTCGTACCCATGTAATGAAATATGCTTTAAAACAGGTAACATCAACAGGATTGTCAATTGTGTTGCAGATGTGATGTCATTTTTTAACGGACACGTTTACTCCAAATAGCCATGGTTTGGAAGTGACTGCAGACGGGCCACAACTGCGAAAGATAGAGCTTACCGACGGTGGGGGTCCAATCCATCTGACGAAATACGTGCCAAGTACATACAGTACAAAAACGTATGCAATCAGACCATGCATAAATGAAGCCAAAGATGCGTATAATTCAAGAATAACCAACAAGCTCATGGACTGTCCCATTCGATCGCGGCAGTTTTGGGCGGTGGTAAAGAAAATTGGCATCAACTTTGATACGATGATTCATTTGCATCATCGCCAAAAGCTAAAGACGATCTCTTCGCGTGGATATTCCCTTCTAACTCGACTATAGAAATATTTGGTCGGGAACCTCCAACAATTCCAACTGTTTCATCTAGGATGAGGGATATGTACTTCAGACAACGGATCATTCGTTGAGTGCTTCGTGGACTTAATTCCTGCTATTGTATTCAAAAAGTGATCACCAGAGCTTAGACCTGTTCTCTGTAAGATGTTCACTATGTCATATAAGGAAGGAATTTTTCCTTGTTCATGGAAGAGTGCACGAGTGCAGCCTATACCAAAGAAGAGAAGTATTTTCTATGAAACTACCGCCCAATTGCGATAATAACCATTTTATCGAAAGTTGTGGAGGTAACTATCAATCTAGAAATGGTTAGATACCTAGAAAGCAAAAGTCTCATCAATGACAGACAATATGGTTTTCGCAAACACCGATCAACAGGTGACCTCTTTAGCTATGTGACGCAAGTGTGGACATTTTGAGCACTATGGAGAATCTAGGTCAGTTGCTCTGGACATATCCAAGGATTTCGATGGTGTCTGTCATAGGGCTCTTCTGAATAAGCTATCTTCCTATGGTTTTCTCGGAAGTCTCTGCGATTGGATGAAGAGTTTTCTCGTCAACAGAAATGATCATGTAGCCGTGGGTGGTGTCGATTCCCGTGGTTTCAACGTGAACGCTGGAGTGCCCCAAAGCTCAGTTTTGTCGCCTACTCTCTTTTTGATCCACATAAACGATCTTCTCAGTACAACCGAGAATCACATTGTGAGCTTCTCGGATGATAGTACGCTGATGTATTCTTTCAACAGTGACAAACCTTTGACCACTGACTTCCATAGATGTCAGAAAATCTATTCCCTGAACGAAGATCCCAAAAACATAAATGAATGGAGTCAACGAAATTTGGTGCAATTCAATGTTTCGAAGACCCAAAAAGCAACTTTTTCTTGGAAAACTCAGTTCGTGACTTCTGACTTGATGGAAAACCAAGTGCTCTAGCCAAGTGATTCCATGCATCTTCTTGGCGTTCTTCAGTCTGTTGGGGGCGAACATGTGACTGACATTGTGAAGTTTGCTGGAAATAAACTGGGATATTTATTCAAGGCTAGGAAATATTTCTCTGCATACCAGGTTTGTCTACTGTATAGAGCTCAGATAAAACCAGGACTGGAATACTGCTCTCATGTTTGGCAATCAGCACCTAAGCATTGGTTACAACTTTTTGATTCCATCCAGAAAAGAGCAGTACAACTGATTGACTGCCCAACTATAACAGCCAGTTTGCAGTCTTTGGAACATAGAAGGAGGGTTGCTGACTTGTGTTTGTTCCAAAGATATTGTCACGGTCGATGCTACACGCAACTGAAAGAAATGATACTAGTGTCGCTAGATACGAACGTGGCACTAGGGCTGTTTCACAACGAGCAGTTGAATTAACAACTCTGAGAACTTCTGTTTATCAGAAGTCCTTGTTTCATTGATCTGGCCAGTTGTAGAACATGTTTTCAACTGATGTGTTTCCTCCAGTGTATAATCTTCAGCAGTTCAAGACCAAGGAAAACTGGACACAACTTTCCGTTTGGGGCACCAACCAGATATAGGTGTATATTTTTCCCTTTCTTGGGCTGGTCAAACATAAAAACAAGTTCAGCTTTCCGAAAGCTACCAATGCCTGGTGAATCCTACGTTTGATCTCTGCATTTTAGTTTTCCTTTCGCAGTTTGATTTCGTACCTAAAATAAATATAGCGTTCCATGTTTTTAATACTTGTATTGTCCACCGTAACACTTTATTGATTACTCATAATTTTCGTTTTGTTCAAATTCATGTGTAGGCTGATTTTATCAGATTCTTGATTTAATTCATTGAGCATGATGTTCAGCTCATTCATATAAGTGCTTGTAATAACGATGTCGTCGGAAAATTTTAAGTAGTGTAAACGCATTTCATCAATATCTAAACCTTTACCTTCCCAAGCCAGTTGTTTGAATATATTTTCAAGAGCCTAGTTTAGTAATTTCGGTGAGATACTGTCGCCTTGACGTACAACTTTGTCGAGTTCAATTTTATCCACCTTGATGTCATCATTTGATCCTTAGTGGAATATCGCTTTAGCATAGATATTTCTAATGATGTTGGAGTATCTTGTGTCATTGCTGTTAGGAATGTAACAAAAAGAATTATTAGATGACTACAGAAGAGATGGAGCGATGATGTCAGAGAGGTAGCAGAAAGACAGTGGATGAGAGTGCTGGAGATCGAACAGGATAGCAAAGTCTGGAGGAAGCCTATATCCAACACTGGCCCATTTCCGGCTGAAGAGGAGTAGAATGGGAAATCTTATTAGAAAGCCCAAATCATTTCATACGGCAATATTAAAAAATACATTTTATTTAATATTCATACACCAAATTATAGTGGTAGGTTCAAGGAAGTCGATAAAAAAATTGTGTTAACTTTTGAAATTTCATATTTGATTTTATATCAGAAACTAGATATGTCCCATCTGGGTCATTTCAGAAATTTGACTGCTGTGTTTTAAATACATACTTGACTAGATCCTCCAGGATTACTGCTGCTCCTTGGAACCGGACATATTCCTGGGCACTGGGTACATTGTTGACTACCTATCCTTGGAATGTACCATGGTCCACCTTGCACGGGAGTGACAAGCCTATTGCTATATCCCCAACCAGTTCCTTTCTGTTCAGCGTATATGGCAGCTTGTGATGGTATTGGTGTTTGCATGTGAGATTGAACACTTGCAGAATTGGGGTCTAATTTTCTTAAACCTGTATATAAGAAGAAAACAAATTAATTTCAATTTCTTTATTCAAATCTGACAAGTTTTTTACAAGATGTGAATTAAACAAAGAAAATCTGCACAACATACAGTTTAAGCAAGGTTATATGCTGGCATAAAACGCTAATCTGTATTAAAATGAGGCTTCATTATGTTACAGATTATCAAATTTTGAATCAATAACATTTAATTATTTATTATATTTTGACAACTGTCAAAATAATTTGAATTGTGTGAAAGTTGATGCGTCTACCTGCATTTGGTAAAATGAGTGATAACTGAAAATTTTCAATAATACTTTCAGAAATCAGAGGCAAAGTGTCAAATGCAATTAATGATATACTACCAAAAAAGTCAGAGAAAATCTACGAGAAATTTACACACTGGAGGAACGCCAAAAACATGTAATCATTCTTAGAGTATGTGTAAATATCGGGTGTTTTTTTAGAGTGATAGAACTTTAAATTGAAGTAAAACACATTTAAATTAAGATTGAAGCCAATTTTTTTTATTTGAAAGATAATTTTATGACATTTATGTTTTAAAAATAATTTCCGGCATATTTCCGACTAGCTCTGAGGAATCGCATTCGACCAAACCAATTTTGGACCACTTTTTCGAGTAATTCAGGCATTATTTCATCAATAACACGAGTTATGTTGGCTTCCAAAGCGTCTATTGTTTCTGATTTATCAGCATAACCCAATTACTTGATATAACCCCAAAGAAAATAATCCAGTGGAGTTGTGTCGCATGATCTTGGAGGCCAATTAATTGGACCATTTCTCGAAATAATGTTATCGCCAAATCTTTCAATCAATAAATCAATTGTTACGGTAGCAGCATGAGGTGTAGCACCATCTTGTTGGAACCAAAACACTTCTGGGTCGATACCATTCAAATTTTGAAACAAGTAATCAGTAATCATCGATCTGTAACAAGCACCATTCATTGCAACATTAGCTCCAGCATCGTTTTTAAAGAAATATGGACCGATGATGCCTCCAGCGTGTAAAGCACACCATACAGTACATTTTTCAGGATGCAATGGAACCCGCAGAACTTATTGAGGATTGTTTTCAGTCCATATACAGCAATTTTGCTTGTTTACATAGCCGTTCAACCAGAAATGAGCTTCATCATTTACACAATTTTTCGATAAAAAAGTGGATCAACTTCAAGTTGTTCTAGGGCCCAACCAGCAAACAAACGACGCTCATTATGGTCAAGTGGCTTTAGTTCTTGAACCAGTTAGATCTTGTATGGGTGTAGACCAAGATCTTTATGCAAAATTTTCCATGTGGTAGAGTCCAACCTCTTGTGAACGTTGACGAATAGACAAATCTGGATCATCGTTAACAGTATGACTTACAGCAGCGATATTTTCTTCTGTACGTACAGTTCTTTGACGACTTGTTGTTGCATCGAGTAGAGAAAATGTTGTCCTAAATCTATCGATAGTTTGACGAATAAGCTATTCTGATGGACGATTATGTAAACCATAAATTTCACGAAGAGCTCTATAAGTTTGGCGAAGGAACACTGATTTTGAAAATAAATTTCAACAATTTGTAAACGTTGTTGCGACCTGAGTCTTTCCATGATAATTAGTCAATGCTTTCTGAACAGAAATACCAAAAAAACATGGCTTCTACCTTCTGTCAAATTACAGTTATCCCTATCGAATGTTCAATAGCTCTGAAAAAAAACACCCGATAGTTTATGTTGGAGAAAATAAAAAAATTTTTAACTATGTGGTTACTCAATAGAATAAAATGAATTTATTAAGTATAATTTGGCAAGACATTATTTGTTGAAACAAATAAAAATTAATTCTAAAACCATTTTTGAAATATTACAGAAATTAATGTTGGAACCCCTACAAAAATCATTATTATCAATAATAATAATAAAATAATGTTTAAAACACTTTTGTATTTTTGTATTTTAATACAATAAAGGAAATTCAACCATTATAAAAGAAACCGAAGCAGAAAAACCACAAATTGAAAAAAATATAGACTGTTTTTCAGATATGTCAGTAGTCTACACTAAAAATGAACTATATAATTGCAAAACTAAGAGACTTACTCATACGAAAAATCCTTACTGTAATACGAGAATTTCAGAGAAATAACTCAATCAACCAAATGCACACCAATACATCGATTAAATAAACATAACATTCCAAAAATATATTTAGAATTAATTTCTATATTATATATTGAAAAGATTTAACTACTTACTGAGTAAAAACTCAATAAATTATCTAAATTCTATTTATTTAATTACTGTATAATTTTTCAAATTTGTGAAGATCGATCCAGATATTTTTCGGATATACTCGTGTTACAGTATGAATTTTTGTCGTTTGCTTTTACAATGTTATTATATTAATAATTCATTTTCACTGTTACCGATGACGATTAAGTTATCCGAAACACAGTGTACAACATATCTGATTAATATATTTGTCAATTTGTTTTATAGAGTTTTCTTTTTGGTTTCTAATCTTGTATAATGGTTGAGTTTCCTTCGTTGTCTTCAAATAGAAGCAGTTTTTTTTACATTTCTTATTTTATTACCATTATTGATAATTATAATTTTCGTGAAGGTTTCCAAATTAATTTCTATAATATTTCAAAAATAGTTCTAAGAATTAATTATTATGAAAATTGTCTAAAGAATGTTTACATTATTCAGTAATGAAATCTGCATGACATGACATCTTATATTAAAAAAATATTTAAACTTGAAACTTTATAGAAATTTATTATCAACTAGTGAGGATCATGCATGTTTCGTACGGAAATTAGTCTCCATCAGCTAAACTCAAAATTAATTACATAAAATACAGAAATATTGTCGTAGAATTTCAGAAACTTTTCTATGTTACTGAATTTTGTTCAACATGGAGTGAATTAAGTTACTGCATTCCAGTATTAATGCAAAATTTGTATGTGGGTAAGTCTTTTTGTATTTAATATAATTCATTTCGAGTGTAGCTGTTGAGGACCAGTTTTTGTCCGAAAAATGCATGTCGTACACATATCTGAATTATATATTTGTCAATTTTTTCTGTGGAGTTTCTTCTGATTCGGAATTTTGTATTGAGGTTGAATTTTCCATATTTTTATTGAATGAAAATCATGTTTCTTTGACATCATTTATTATTATTAATATTAGTCATAATTTAAGTGAGTTTTTCAGAATGAATTTGTATAAAATTTAGAATTTAAATTATAAACCATCACCGAGTTTATACTTATTGATTTTTTTTAATTCAAAAAAACGTTCTTTTCGTTTATTAATCTATTAATGGTCAAAGTTAGAAAAGTGTATCCACTTCACAAAAACGGGCTGTAAAATTTTCGTCTTCTAATTGTCCAGGTACACCAATACGCTGATGGTACTCAATTTCCATTTATGTTTCCTCAACTGCTGAAACTTCATTTCGTAAAATATTTGATTTTATATGTGTGATAAATATTAGATTAAAATCTTTGGGTAAAAAAACTAACTGAAATTTTAATTTGATAAAGTCCAATTCTTTGTAACGCTGCAAAATGGCGAATTCGCAAGTCACAATTTCAGGCTTTGTTCTACCTCGAAGTATTGTGCAGAATTCTACGAGTACAAGTGAAGTTCATTTCTATTCTGAGCGCAGTTCACGGCTAACGCTGTTCTTCATGAATTTTTCAAACTTTCGTTTAATTCGGGGCGATCTGAACTGAATGACCAGTTTTTTCTTGTATTAGGATTAATCCGCGATCCGTTTATTGAGAAATACGTTCAACTCCAGTTTTCCCCACTAATGTTATAGAAGAGAGAATGAATATACTTGAATGGGATCAATAACACCATAAAAAAGTATTCGTAAAATTGCGTTAACGAAGTTGATGGTTTTCCTCGTGAGTCGAAGAAAACTTTTTTGGTGGTTAAGATTAAGTTACACTTACAAAAATGTTTTTCTCTGCGCGGCATGACGCAACACCTGTAAAGCACGAAGGCGCAAAGTAAGCAGACGACGACGGCGGCTCCACAAAAAACAGCGGCTAACAATGGTAATCGTTCTGAAGACACTCTCCAGCCCCTCGTTGAGGCCGTTGGTTCCGGCCACATACTAGCAGTCAACGTGACCCATTGCTGCTGCAGTACCTTACCCCCATAAGGGTGATGAACGCTTCCTCCGATAGACCCGTCTTCATCATCTAGAAAAAAAAACAAATAAATTAGATGGTGCTCGATTTGTCCGGAAATTAACAAGACATTGTCGACTTTTATTTGGAAAGTAGTATGATCCCTTACAGCTTCACTTTATCCGATGTTTTGTGTATTACAATGACGTCACTTTACAAACAAAACCCGGTAAACCACACTTTTAAGGTTCGTCCTTTTTCGTAGAAATTTTAATACGCCATTAGTCACCCCAAAAGCAGGTAGAAACAAAATGTCTCTCCGTTTATGACATCCGGGTAGCAAAAAGGCTTCGCGCCAGTACGTCGAAAAACCCGTATTTATTTCGCATTATCATTTTTCACTTCGACCTAGTACGTTCAAGAAGTATTCTCTCGATGTAATACAAAAAGTTTATAATGCAATCGAAGAAAGAACTCTATTCGCTCTCATTTGTTACTTCTTAATTTCAATCTCAAGGAACATTTTTCGTTCATTCTCAAGTGATAATACAAATCCGCAAATGAAAAGCATGAAATTGAATGAATTATCCATGATATTTACACTTATAATTAAGGTTAGTGAATTTGTGAAGTGAACTCAGTGAACTCAAGTAAACAAGAGTGAAAAAGTCTATTGATCTACTCTTCTACGAGCAAGATAGTGTTTTCGCCACAAATGCAGATAAAAATTATACCGCAATAATTCCCCCAATTTTAGGTAAAACAATCTTAAATTGTACAATGGACTATGTAATATAAAGTATGTAAACGAAGAATATTGAATTGAATCAGTCCTTACTTGGTGAAAATCCATATTAAATAATATTTAAATAAGGTTATTCTGATTTTCACAAATTTTTATTTTTAAGTTTATAACAATCGTTTCACTATCACAGTAGCATCATCAGGCAAGATTACATTTTGAATAACTAAGCTTGTTTCCGAAATCCGTTGCTATTTATATTACAGTAAGTACAATGAATTTTTATTGAGCACTAAAATCCAAAAAAGGGGTCTCTGCAAATTCCAGCTTATCTGAATATATTTAACAGAGGTGAGTTATTCAAATCTATTTGGTCGTTAAGTAATATTCCAATTTTATTATGTTCATTTATCTCTAGGGATTCTAACAGATTTAAGGCATAACTTTTACTTTCTATATGTAGAATTTCAAAATTATGGTTGAAGGTATGTCCTGTTTCTAACAAATGGTTGGAATATGTAGAATTACTTTTATTATCAAGGAAACTCTTCAAATGTTCACAAATTCTATGTCGGAAAGTTCTTTCAGTCTGTCCTATGTGAACTTTAGGGCAATCACCGCAGGTTAACTTATAAACCCCCGATTTATCATCTTTATGTGTACAGTCTTAATTATTTTTTAATAAATTTACTCAAGTTCGAATTGGTTTTAAATGAAATTCTTAAATTATATTTATTTTTGTGGTATGTAGCAATTTTCTCAGAAATACCTTTAGTGTATTTTAAGAAAATGGATTTAAAATTTTCTTTTATATTAGGAAACACCATATTTAAAGCTATTTTATTATTTTTATTCATCAACAATTTGTCTATCAACTTAGGATCATAGTCATTATTAATAGCTATTTGTTTAATTATGTTAAGTTCTGAAATATAATTTAATATTTAAATTTAATAAGATTATCTACTAGTTGTGTATACCACCAAACGAAACAATTGAACTAGTAGATAATCTATTAATCAACAACAGATCTAATACAATTATCAAAGAAGATATTTAAGAATGTCTAGATATTTGCACTAAACAAAATTATTTTCAATTCAAAAATAAAATTTATAAATCTGAAAGGGGTTTGATTATGGGAAATCCCTTAAGTCCTTTATTAGCAGAAATATTCATGGACAATATTGAAACTAAAATTCACCAAAATACCCTTAAGAATAACTTTTTATATTGGTATAGATATGTAGACGATATTTTCTTTTGCTTCACAGGTACAGACAGACTTTTAAAACAATTCTTATTTATTCGAGTAACAGTTAAATCAAGAAAATTAATAAAATTATTATGTTCGGTTTTCATAGTGAATTTTATTGAAGGATGTATTTCATTGATGAATAAAAAGAATTTTTTTAAAAGTCTGTCTGTACCTGTGAAGCAAAACTTTCAATCGGCTTACCTCTTGAACGCCTGTATGGAACTTCTACCAAGTAAAAAATCCTCTATTTATTATTTTACTCATACACCGGGTGTTTCACGAATGATTGTACAGGTTTTCAGGTCAGATGCAGGACATTTTGGTGAGTCTGAATCAGTGCTCGAAATATGTTCTAACTATATTCGTTTAAGAGTTATGGGGTGTTTTATGTATTTTATGAAAAACTCTCAATCGGCTTATCTCTTGAACGCCTGCATGGTTCTTCATGAAAACTTGAGGGAATGAGTATAGGCCAATGCCAAATATTTGCTCATAATAAGTTATCGATAGCACAGGTCCGGACTGAGAAAATAACATTCTTTATCCCACATCTTGTAAAACACCCTGTACATCCAATTTTCAAAAAGCGAAATTCTCTTCAGAATCTACAATGAATACTCTTTCAAACAAGCCTATTAGGATAGGACTTCGCATCATCATTTTATGAACCATTGAATATTAGGAATTTTCAATTTATAGTAAACACGGACATGTGAATCTCCGAATAATGCGTCTATTCTAATTGAATCGATTGAAATGCTCAGTTACATGACTTAGGTATTGTGCTGCATCTTATTCCATCTAATACGTGATTGTAGGGGCAACATCAAATATTTTTTGCAAAACTAAATTTAACCGAAAACTCGAATTAATATTGAATATTTAATTGAACTATTATAAAATGGACTCAATAATAAAAATATGAAATGTATCTTATAAACATGTGTGGAACTGAAAAAATTGACAATAAATAAGAGAAAATATTATAACTTCTTTTCATAAATACCCCCTCCCTCTCCTAACATTTTCTGGCTCTTGTGATCAAATGAGCTACAGCTTTCTTCAAAATTTCCGGTCGATTTCGTATTGCTTTACATGCAGCTTGAATACGATTAATCAGATGCTGCCTGTCTATGATTTCTTCAGAGTAAACTTCAATTTTTAAGTGCTCCCAGAGAAAATAATCCAAGCATGTAAGATCTGGGGATCTTGCAGCCTAGTCATGTGGTCCCCCTCTACCAAACGAATGATCTGGATAAACTTCATTCAAATGCGCTACAATTTCACGGGTAAAATGTGCTGGAGCTCCACCATATTGGAAGAACATTCCTCTTGGAATGTTGCTTCCATCATTCAAGAGCCCTGGCAAATGCTCGATTAAAAATTGTAGATATGTCACTCCATTCGACCTGTGTGAAAGAATATATGGTTCCATTAGGCGATTATTGTTAATTTCACACCAAAGACTGAAAAACGATGTTGTGAATTGCTTTTCCTAGTCACCTTCGGATTTACTCTGGACTAAATATGTGCATTGCGAACATTCAAAATGTCATCTTTTGTGAGGGTCGATTCATCAGTAAAAAGCGTTCTGAAGATAGCTCGCTGGTTCCGCAAAACTGATCTGCAAAGTCGCATCCTCGGTAGTTGATCGTCTAGCTCCAAAGTTTGGACGGATTGTAAATGAAATGGATGCCACTTTTCACGGTGCAGAACTCGCCAGACCTGACAATGTGGCAAACCTAAAACTGAACCAAGACACTGAGTTCTGGTTGAAGGATTTTCTTGGACAGCTTCTATTATCTCTTCATGGTTTACCATCGAACTTGCTCTTTCTCGTTTACTTACTGACGGAAAGTGTCCAGTTTCACGAAGTGAGCGATTAACATGTTCGAATGTTTGGTGGTTAGGAATTCGACGATCCGAATATAGCCTTCGATATTCCCTAGCAGCTTCATGACCATTGCACTTACAAAATTATTCGTAAATGACGGCATTTCGATAATTCTCAATGAAAATTTTATGAAAACACAAAAACCTGCCACTTGCGTATTTTTTCTATTTCAATAATTACCCGACAATGGTTTGGAATGTCGAAATTCTTAGCATGTGCCACTTAGATTTTGAAATGGGTTGAATTCAGAGTAAATGATTTTCTTCTGTGATATTTCACAGAAGCATTGAAAATAAATGATATCTTAAGCTTCAGATCGATTCAAGCAGCATGGGAGAAGATAAATAATGGACCAGAAAGAAAGGCTAACGAAAGCTGCAGAACATTCAATACAAGAGCTAGCAGGTGTCAAAAAGAAATAGGGTAATTTTCGAGAACAAATCACATACGAAAATTGATGAGGGAAGAGGTATAAAATAATTTATTTGCGAAAGTGTAAATAGGATGTCGAAAATTATTTCGTTTTGTATGCGTATGTCTGATTTCAGTCAGTTATTAATTTTTTTAAATATCTAAAATTTTCCCTTCGCTAAGCTCGCACCCCCTTAGGCGGCATCCCAACAGGTTAGAAATGCTGTCTTAAGTTATGATACTGAGAAATTAAATACATTCAATATGAATTAACGCATTGTTCGGAAAAACACAGGTCCGCGTTTACTATGAATCGCAAATTCCAGATATTCAATAGCTCATAAAATATTGATGCGAAGTGTGCCATCATTTCAATTGAGTTTGTTTAAAAAAGTATTCATTGTAAATTCTGAAGAGAATTTCGCTTTTTGAAAATTGGATATACAGGGTTTTTCAAGATGTGGGATAAAGAATATAATTTTCTCAGTCCGAACCTGCGCTATCGACAAGTAATTAGGTGCAAATATTAGGCATTGGCCTATACTCATTCCCTCAAATTTTCATAAAGATCCATGCAGGCTTTCAAGAGTTATGCCGATTGAAAGTTTTTGATAAAATACATAAAACATCCTGTATCTCTCAAACTAATATAGTTAGGACATATTTCGAGCTCTGATTAAGATTCACCAAAATGTCCAACACCTGCCCTGAAAGCCTGTACAATCATTCGTGAAACACCCTGTATATGTTAATAACTAGTTCCTTTGAAAAATAAGCAAATATCGTCAATAGTTATAACTTACTGTTAAAAACCTCAAATAAAATCCCCGTCACTTCCATCTGCGTCCGAAATATATAAATTGTAATGTTAAGTAGTCCTTAGTTTCAAAGATGGGTTTAAACCCGAAACATACATTCTGTCAAGAAAGTATCGGGAATTATCGATTTAAATCTGGCGGAGCAATGAGGCAGGTAAAATTTTTTTTCCTAGGTTGGTACCACTGTCCTTAATTACTATGCCAAGCTTGAGCGGGATCTGTCAACTAGTGTGTTTGCAACAGCTGATTGAGTCAGTCGATGTCAGAGTGCGTGCCGATTTTTACTATGGGTGATTACGTTGAGCAAAGAATTTGTTTAAAGTTTTGTGTTGCAAATGAATTTTCGTGTGCCGATGCATTGAAAATGTTGCAAAAGGCCTTTGGTGATAATGCTCTATCGAAAACTCGTGCATATCAGTGGTACAGAGCCTTCAAGGACGGTCGTGAAGTGGTCGCCCATCGACGGCTTCGATCGAAGATAACGTCGATAAAATTAAGGAAAGGGTGCTAGAAAACCGTCGTACCAGCTTGAGAGAGATAGCACATGATGTTAAGATATCCCACGAGTCCGCACGTACGATTTTGATTGCTATTTTGGGCATGAGAAAGGTGGCCGCACGACTCGTACCGAAAGACCTGAATTTTCTTCAAAAGCGTCATCGCGAACAGGTTGCTTCAGACATGCTGGATCGCTGTAATTCCGATTCTACATTCATGGAACGCATTATAACTGGTGATGAGACCTGGGTCTACGAGTACGATATGCAAACAAACCAGCAATCATCGGAATGGGTGGCAAAAAATGAGCCGAAACCGAAAAAACCACGCCAAAGCCGCTCGAAAATGAAGGTGATGCTCATTGTTTTCTTCGATATCCGTGGCGTGGTGCACTACGAATTCGTTCCAGAGGGTCAGACGGTAAACAAGGAGTATTACCTAGGCGTTATGAAACGTTTGCGTGAGCGTATCCGTAAGATGCGGCCAAATTTGTGGGCGAACAACTCATGGATTTTGCATGACGATAACGCGCCTTCTCACCGAGCTACGATTGTGACTGACTTTCTCGCCAAAAACTCAACAAAAGTGCTTCAGCAACCACCGTATTCGCCGGATTTGGCTCCCTGCGACTATTTCCTCTTCCCAAAACTAAAATTGCCCCTTCGTGGCACCCGTTTTGAGTCGATTGAAGCCATAAAACAAAATTCGGCGCGAGAGCTAAAGTCCATCCCGGAAAGCGCCTATAAAAAAAGTTTCGATAATTGGAAGTGCCGTTGGCATAGATGTATTGGAGCAAATGGAGCCTAGTTTGAAGGCGATCCAATAAATTTTGACGATTAAATGTAAAATGTTGTTTCAATTGAAAATCCCGGTACTTTCTTGACAGAGTAGTATATGTCAACAACATGAATTAAATTTTTGTGAAACTTAAGCCAAATGTATTTTTCTACCTTATTATTATAATTTTACTCGTTCTATCCTTCACTGCATGAAAAGTCATGTGACCGCTAATACAAAATTTATATCAACTGCGAGGGATAAATATTACTATTGTTTATTTAGACATGTTAAAAATAAAATAACCTGTATAATCTAAGATCAGTCATCTCTTTCAATATTCCTGTCACACACATGAGCGTCGCGTGGCAAGTTTGTTTATAAACAGTCAATTGGAGTGACAGAATATTATAACGAAAAATTCTTGGATACTGCCAAAGTTCCCTATTCCCGTTTGGGAAATGATTCCTGCCTAAACCAAACCCCCAAACAGGCGATGCTTTTCGCTCGTTCATCTAACTTTCAAATAAATCTGTTGGCCCGGTTATATATGCGCTTGCCATATGCCGGTTCCCGCACATAGTGATATAAGATTTAGAGTCATTATAAAATATGCATCGTATCTAAGAACGTGAGGAAAACACCAGGGAACGTGTTTTCTTAAGTTATAGATCGTACTTTGAAGCGCTATGGATGTAGGCTGGATGATCGTTGATCTTACCTGAATGGAAAATTTATGGAAAGAGTGGTCTAAATTGAACGTCGAATTTAAATTTTAAATGAAAGACTTATGTAGTTTTTTTATCAGCTATCTAAGTACACGTTTTTCGGGGTTGAACACGAAAGCACAGTCTGCTCTGCATTGAATATTTTCTTATATTGCATTAAATTCGTCTTTACTTCATGGAAACTCATGTTGAATTTTGTACGTATAACTTGTAAACTTTCGGTCCAAGTTATCGCGGTTATTATTGTTAATATAGTAATCCAGTCGATTGCCAAACTATTGGCAAATTCATTACATTTGTTACTAGTGTAATAATCATACCTTTGATTTGGTATACTACTTTGTCAAGAAAGTACCGGGAATTTTCAATTAAAACAACATTTTTACATTTCATCGTCAAAATTTATTGGGCCGCCTTCAAAATAGGCTCCATTTGCTCCAATACATCTATGCCAACGGCACTTCCAATTATCGAAACATTTTTTATAGGCGCTTTCCGGGATGGACTTTAGCTCTCGCGCCGAATTTTGTTTTATGGCTTCAATCGACTCAAAACGGGTGCCACGAAGGGGCAATTTTAGTTTTGGGAAGAGGAAAAAGTCGCAGGGAGCCAAATCCGGCGAATACGGTGGTTGCTGAAGCACGTTTGTTGAGTTTTTGGCCAGAAAGTCAGTCACAATCGTAGCTCGGTGAGAAGGCGCGTTATCGTCATGCAAAATCCATGAGTTGTTCGCCCACAAATTTGGCCGCATCTTACGGATACGCTCACGCAAACGTTTCATAACGCCTAGGTAATACTCCTTGTTTACCGTCTGACCCTCTGGAACGAATTCGTAGTGCACCACGCCACGGATATCGAAGAAAACAATGAGCATCACCTTCATTTTCGAGCGGCTTTGACGTGGTTTTTTCGGTTTCGGCTCATTTTTTGCCACCCATTCCGATAATTGCTGGCTTGTTTGCATATCGTACTCGTAGACCCAGGTCTCATCACCAGTTAAAATGCGTTCCATGAATGTAGAATCGGAATTACAGCGATCCAGCATGTCTGAAGCAACCTGTTCGCGATGACGTTTTTGAAGAAAATTCAGGTCTTTCGGTACGAGTCGTGCGGCCACCTTTCTCATGCCCAAAATATCAATCAAAATCGTACGTGCGGACTCGTGGGATATCTTAAGATCATGTGCTATCTCTCTCAAGCTGGTACGACGGTTTTCCAGCACCCTTTCCTTAATTTTATCGACGTTATCTTCGATCGAAGCCGTCGATGGGCGACCACTTCACGACCGTCCTTGAAGGCTCTGTACCACTGATATGCACGAGTTTTCGATAGAACATTATCACCAAAGGCCTTTTGCAATATTTTCAATGCATCGGCACATCATAATTCATTTGCAACACAAAACTTTAAACAAATTCTTTGCTCAACGTAATCACCCATAGTAAAAATCGGCACGCACTCTGACATCGACTGACTTAATCAGCTGTTGCAAACACACTAGTTGACAGATCCCGCTCAAGCTTGGCATAGTAATTAAGGACAGTGGTACCAACCTAGGAAAAAAAATTTTACCTGCCTCATTGCTCCGCCAGATTTAAATCGATAATTCCCGATACTTTCTTGACAGAATGTATATACAGTAAACCAAGAATTATAGTTCGCTGTTATCATAGTGTAATACGAGTGTTTTACTTAAATTCTAATTCCTTATCATTTTTGTTGGTTTATCTTATTGGATAAACAAAGCTAGTTCATCATCGAGATAACTACATACAACTGCCCTTGAAGTAAAATTCTTCGTTAATTACATCCAAAATACAGTCCACTAAACCTTTCGAAATTAATCATCAAGATTAATTAATTTACATTTGCCTGTTACTTCAAAATACCGAATTAATAGGCAAAATACTGCGGTAAACTAACCGTGGTACGAAACAGATACGAATCAAGATATTTTATTAAAATAATTCATTTGAAAAAGGTCTGATGCTGGGAACTGCCGGGGTCCATTTTTACGGAAAAATTCATGGACGATCTTACGAAGGGGTATTCTCGTTATCGGAGTGATTTGCTGATAATGTGAGTGATTTAATTATATTTTACTAATGATACTATCTGAAGGTATAAATATAAAAATTTCACTAATTTAAGATTATTAGTTTTCTAGGTATCCTCAGTGAAAGACGGCCAGAATTACTGACGCCACAATGATGAAGAAAATCGAGCATCGCTCCGTTATAAAGTACCTCACTAAGCAGGAAAAAAAGTCAAAAAATCATGCATGAAGAGATGACTGCTATTTACCAAGAGTGTGCCCCGTCGTTATCCACCGTTCAAAAGTGGTCAAGTGAATTCAAAAGAGGCAGAGAAAGCATTGAAGACGATACTCGCTCGGGCGGGCCCTTTAGCGGCACCACTGAAGAAAATGTGGAAAAGTGGAAATTCTGGTACTTGAAGATGCCAGAATGAAAATCAAGATATAAGCAGCGATGACAAACCTATCCGTTCATGACCAGCTGAATCTTTGAAAGGTCAGTGCAAGATGGATACCGGGGATGCTCACCGCACCTCAGAAGCAAATACGAATTGAGTGATTTAAGGAGTTTTTAGAGCTCTGTAGAGAAGAACACGACTGGTTTCAACCGGCTGGTTAATGAGAATGAGACGTGGGTTC
The DNA here is from genome assembly GCA_034642435.1 of Megalocaria dilatata. NCBI lineage: Eukaryota > Metazoa > Arthropoda > Insecta > Coleoptera > Coccinellidae > Megalocaria > Megalocaria dilatata. The sequence goes on along the minus strand of CM067855.1, from coordinate 59,894,090 downwards.
ATCACTATGACCCTGAGAGTAAACAAGAGTCCATAGAGTGGATTGAAAATGGTACACAGCCCCCAAAGAAGTTTAAAGTCACCCCATCAGCTGGAAAAATAATGGCTACACTTTTTTGGGATTCTAAAGGTATTTTATTGATACAATATAGTGAAAAGGCCGAAAGCATCACAGCAGTATCATACACAAGCACTTTGCGTAATTTAAGAGAAACAATTGAAGGAAGAGGCAAGGAAAACTCACAGCAGGGGTGTTTTGGCTTCACGACAACGTGCTGGTTCACAAACCCCGTGTGGCGAAGGCTGCTGAGTGGGAATGTGGCTTAGAAGAAATTAGTCATTCTCCATACAGTCCAGACTTGGCCCGCAGTTACTATTACCTATTCCCAAATGTGGAAAAATATATTCGTGGAAAGCGATTTTCCAACGATGAATAACTGGTGGTAGCAATTAATACCTAGTTTGAGGAGAAGCCGGAAGAATATTTTTACAAGGTTTAGAGAAGCTTATTTCTCAATCTAACAAATATATTGAAGTTCTAAGGGACTACATTGAAAAATAGAATGTTTCCAAAATTTTTCTTTCATGCCCTTACAGAGCATACATTGAACACCCTCGTAAGTGTAAAATCGACCAATATCCCCTTCTCAAATATTTCGTCTACTAGTGGATAAGATCATGATATTTTCGGTCCGTTTTTATCTATAGGTTCCGATAAGCAATAAAAACGTTTTTCACACTTAATTAAATAATACATTTGAAGGGTTTTCCAATAAGAGATTTCATTTTGAATAGACCGCTATCTAAGCAGCTGTCATTTTTTGACATTTTACAATTAAAAACTACGCCACCACTAAAAATGGAAACGGTTTTTGGGCTGGCGGTGTGATTGGACCTCACTTATTCGAAAATGAGGCTGGTGCAACTGTTATGGTGAATGGATTGCGCTACAGAGCTATAATTAATGAAATTTGAATATTAAAACAAATTGAAATATGTTTATCTTCTACAATTTTAATTTCAAAAAAAAATTTTATTCAAAAAACTATTTTATTTTATAATTAATGATTTTTCATGGCCAGAATTCGAAGATATTGATGTGTTCTTTGGGGCCATGTGAAAGATAAGGTCTATGCCAATGCTCCAAAATAATCGATTTAAGATCTTGAAGATGGAATTCGTGAAGTTATCCTGGACCTACCGCAAATGTGCGAATTGGACGTAGGATATTTATGGTGCTGCAACCATAGTCGTGGTGACCATTTGGCTGATATCGTTTTCCTTTTATTGAAAAACCCTTCATATTTTGACTTCTATTTATTCTTATTAGTTACTAACATGACGCGTTTCATTGCATAGTAACTTCTCCAAATATTTATAAACAACTGGCCAAAAATTTATTAACATATAACATTTCAATGGTTTCTGTTTTAAAATAAGAGTACAATAAAGCATTTTATTACTTTTGGTAAAACCACCGGGTTCTTACGATAATAAACTCAATAAACCATAGACATATTAATTATTAGGATAATTTGGATACTCATTTGAATAAAATTTCACCAAACCTATATAAAAGTTCAAAGGCATTACAAAATGATCTTACATAACTTTGATAAACATCAGCAACATTATAAAACCTCCTGAGGATTTCGAATTATTCCATAAGTATCAGCTGTTTTTTTTTTAGAGTGATAGAACTTTGAATTAAAATAAAACACATTCAAATTAAGATTGAATCTATTTTTTATTTGAAAGATATTTTTATGACATTTATGTTTTAAAAATAATTTCCGGCAAATGTCCACCACGACTAACTCTGAGGAACCGCATTCCACCAGACCAATTATGGACCACTTTTTTGAGTAATTCAGGCCTTATTTCATCAATAACACGGGTTATGTTGGCTTACAAAGCGTCTATTGTTTCTGGTTTATCAGCATGAACCAATGACTTGACATAACCCCAAAGAAAATAATCCCGTGAAATTATGTCGCATGATCTTGGAGGCCAATTTATTGGACCATTTTTCGAAATAATGTTATCGCCAAATCTTTCTTTCAATAAATCAGTTGTTATGGTAGCAGCATGAGGTGTCGCAGAATCTTGTTGGAAACACTTCAGGGTCGATACCATTCAAATTTGAAACAAATAATCATTGATCATCGATCTGTAACGAGCACCATTCACTGTAATATTAGCTCCAGCATCGTTTTTAAAGAAATATGGATCGATGATGACTCCAGCCCGTAAAGCCTTCAGCGTGTAAAGCACACCATACAGAGCATTTTTCAGGATGTAATGGAACCTGCAGAACTTCTTGAGGATTGTTTTCAATCCATATACGGCAATTTTGCTAGTTTACATAGCCGTTCAACCAGAAATGAGCTTCATCACTAAATACAATTTTACAAGCTGTTCTAGGGCCCAATCAGCAAACAAACGACGCTTATTATGGTCAATTGGCTTTAGTTCTTGAACTAGTTGGATCATGTATGGGTGTAGACCAAGATCTTTACGCAAAATTTTCCATGTGGTGGATGCACAGAGTCCAACTTGTTGTGAACGTCGTCGACCAACAGACAATAGACAAATCTGGACCATCATTAACACTATAACTTAAAGCAGCGAAATTTTCTTCGGTAGGTATTGTTCTTCGTCTTGTTGTTGTTGCATCGAGTAGAGAAAATGTTGTCCGAAATCTATCGATAGTTCGACGAATAAGCTGCTCTGATGGACGATTATGTAAACCATAAATTTCACGAAATGCTCTATAAGTGTGGCGAATAGAACACCGATTTTGAAAATAAATTTCAACAATTGCTAAACATTGTTGTGGCGTGAGTCTTTCCATCCTAATTTGTCAATGCTTATTGAACAGAAATGTCAAAACAACATGGCTTCTACCTTCTGTCAAATCACAGTTATCCCTATCGAAAGTTCTATCACTCTAAAAAAGCACCCATATTTTATTATTTTGTATCGTCAACAATTTATCTATTAGTGTAGAATCGTAGTTATTATTAATCGCTATTTGTTTAATGAAATTAAGCTCTAAAATATAGGGAGTCCCAACGAAAATTTGGCCCCTCAAGAACTCATAGACGAAGAATTTTCGAAGATTTTAAAAGAACAGGTCAACTTCTCTTTTGAGAGGCACTAATTTCCATCATGAGTTTATTCCGAATAAACCACCCCCATGAAGGTGGTATCAATCCCCAACATTTTTTGAATAGGAAAGAGATGTCGAATGTTGGTTAGTTTGAAAGTTATTTATGATCTGTACACAACCCAGCTAAAATTTTCAATATCTGTTCATTATTCAAATTAGGCGAATAGAACACTGATTTTGAAAATAAATTTCAACAATTTTTAAACGTTGTTGCGGCGTGAGTCTTTTCACGATAATTTGTCAATGATTACTGAACAGAAATGTCAAAACAACATACTTTCTTCCTTCTGTCAAATCACAATTATCCCTATCGAAAGTTCTATCACTCTAAAAAAAACACCCAATATGATGGTTAGTAAATGGATCTAAATGATCGTTGATCTTTTTCGCAATGGAAAATCCATGATGGCGTTGGCTGAAATGGAACGCTAAATTTGAATTTCAAATGAAACTACCTTTTATGTACACTATGATTTTATATTATCGGGCATCTAAATATACCTACCGGTGGAATATTATAGTGCGATTACATTGTTAGAATGATACCTCAACTTCACCTGGAACTTTCTTTTTCCACAAAATTCTGGCCTAGATTTTCGCATCTGAAATTGAATTTGTCTAGGAACAACATTACCCGAAAAAATTAACAAGACTGTAGGTATCAATTCTTCATTATTCATGTTGAGAAAAATGATAAATCATATGAAGGATTAAAATGAGTATTCAAAAAAATTATGATTCCAAATGAATTAATTGAAATGGTGGATATTAATTCTGAAACATGATAACGAGTATAAGCATGGTAAATGAAAATTTTTTCGAATCAGAGCAGTTTGAAAACCTAAATACAGTTAAGTGAATCTAATCAGATATTTGAAAATATTTAGTTTTGCACCCAGTTCCACTCCATTTTTAACGTTTTTCTCTTCTACAAAATGAAAGACTTCATTTATTCTGTAACCGTTTGTTACCTGAATATACGAAAATATACGGTATGAGGTGAAATTAGGAGGCAACCTTACGATGCTGGATTATCTCCTCGAACTAGGGCTACTGGATCATCGCTTTAACCTGAACGCCGGATTGCAAGGTTGAATTTTGCTCGAGAATACCTAGCTTGGACAAAAGAGGATTTGAGACGCGTGTTGTTTTTTTATGAATAGAGATTCTATATTATGAGCGCTGACAAACGTGTAAGAATATGGCAACGACAAGGCGAAAGATTTCTTCAAGTGTGTATTGCCGAGCTTCTATTTGGTGGAGTGTCAGTTATTGCATCTGGAGGCATTTCTTTTGAAGCTCGCACGGGATAGTCTCTATCCGAAATAAAACTTTGACTGCTCATAATTACCAGAGGTTCTAAAAGAGCATGATAACTCACGGCCCCACATTGCTCAGATAGTTGCCACTTATCTTGATTAGGTTTAAATCACGAAATTTATTTGACCAGCCAGAAGTCCATATTTAAATCCGATATAACAAGTTTATTTTGAGATAGGAGCCATTTACGGAGACATAGAATGGCTCTCAGAATGCTTGCTGACATACTGGTGCAGGAATTAAACAATATTCCGAAGTATGTTATCCAAAGTATGTTCCAAATGTTGTTTTCAAATGGGGATACTCGTTACTGAACTTCTTAATTTTCTTTTTGTTTGGTTTAAAAACATACTCAATTAAATTTTTAGTTTCCATTAATTTCAGTGGAATTTGAACAAAACAACAGAAACTATTTTATTCAAGAAATCAAGATAAAATCATTGCATAAAATTAGTAAATTCTGATATAATTTAAAAAAATCCGAAAACACCAGCTTTCTGAAATTAATGCAAATTACGGGATAACAGTAATTCTGTATTCGGCTGTGTTAAATTTCCTTATATCAGCATCTATGGGAAAAATGGCAAATGATTTTTTTCATTAGGATTTTAAACGAAAAAATGAGAGCGACTATCGACGCCAGGTATTTTATGGATCTTGGTTAGATTCAATTTGATTCTATGTTATGTTACATATTACTTTGTGAATTTAATTTATTAGGGGTACAAATAAGTTTCCGCCGTTTTATTGTAGATGGCGCGGCACGGAGTTTCGGTTAGCTTTCGCAGATGATAACCGGCTTAAAAAATAGTTTGGACATTCAAGAACAACATAACCTATTAATATCGTTGATTTTATATTGGTAAAATATAATTTTTATAAGTTGAAAATGTCAAAATTTGAGCCAAGTAAGCGTCATTTGCGGGAAATATTAGTTTACTTCTTTAATTTAAAGAAATCTGCTGCTGAGGCGCATCAATTGCTCGTAGAAGCATATGGTGAGGGTGCTTTGAGTGAGAGAACGTGTCGAGAGTGGTTTCAAAAGTTTAAAAACGGTGATTTCGACGTAGAAGACAAAGATCGCAGTGGAAGGCCAAAAATTTACGAGGATGCAGAATTGGAGGAATTATTGGAGGAAGATTCATCTCAAATACAACAAGAACTTGCTCTAACATTAGAAGTCACTCAGCAAGCAGTCTCACATCGTTTAAAATCATTTCTTCTATAATAAATATTTAATTTGTGTTAAAAAACGGCGGAAACTTATTTGTACTCCTAATAGTTATTCAGCTCTTTTGTAAATTTTTCATTTCAATCAAGTTTTCTAGAAAATTTCACTTATGGATTTATAATTAATTTCCTCCACATGTGATGATAATATATATATGTCTATGAAGTGAAAAAGTGTTATTCAGGGCTTATTTAAAATTCGATTCTGAATGTTTTCAAGAGATTTATTAAGATTAAAATCTATAGAGGTTTCAGAGAATTAATCCTGCTATTTTTGTAATATTCAAAATCTTCTTCACAGTAAATTTTCAAAATTATTTATATCAATCCCTGATTTTCCCGGGAATATTCTGTTTTTTCTTGTACTAGCTATACAGTTGAATTTTTGGAATAATAACTTTATCGAAACTAATTTCCAGATGAATTTGAATTAACTTGGATATATTTTTGGCCCAATGAGAAAAATTGCAGTGGGTATATCTCCTGACATAATGAATATATTTTACTCTTTAAAGAACCTGATATTTTGTTTTGAATTATTAATACATCCTAGAAATTTCATGTCCATATTGTTTACATTATGGTTCTATAACTTTCACTTTGTTTGATACAACCTAAATATTTTGAGCACGATGCCTCAGATTTCGAATTTGGAATAATCAGATTTCTTTAGAAACGTAGAATGAAGGGGTTTTCTATCATTGACGAAAAAACCTGAATGTTTCGTTTAGTTCATATAGGGTTTTGGATTTTTGATTTTGACTTGTTGACTGTTATTAATTAGATACTACTGGATTTATTTTTTAGGTCACAAAATGGAAACAAGATCTCCTAGGACATTGCACTAATTTTAATATTGATAATTTTCCACAGATTTTCAGCGCTTTATGACTTTTCATTTGTCAAATAATACCCCCAACCTAAGGGGAAAACGCGAGTTTCAGAATAGAATTTTTAATGATCATAAAATTATTATATGAAATCTCCTTCGGATATCAATTTTTAGGCTTCATCCTGCAGGGCAGGATGTAAAATAACCGATAAGAAAATTCAAATATTTCAACTTGAATGAACATTACATCACAATATATACCAACCAACAAGAGTCAAGGCAGTCTAATACATCGAAATATCCCCAAAACATAGCAGCAATAAATTCTTTCCGTTTCAGATCCAGAATTTTAAGATCTCATGCCATATTTATGTCGTTTTTACGATCAACAATCGAAAGAAATGAACCCAGTTTTATCGTAGCAAGCATGAAACGGAATCCCGGAGAATATATCCTTCTTATTCACGTTGGCTGCTCATTTAAGCGAGTGTACATGCTTACAGAAAGTAATAAGAGGATTAATAGCTTACTCTTTCGTGGAATACGTATTTATCCAGATAATTCGGTGGACGTCTAGAAGAGACATTTAATACCAGCTGGAATACAGCGTGAGACGATTTTAAGTAAATTTATTCTTTTAGATTGATCCTGGCTTGATGGGTCTTCGATGCACTCGTAATGCTTCAAGGTAAAGTAGGCTTAGTTTAGTAAAATAATGACATATTATCTATCGGGGCGAACTTTCAATTTTTCTTGCATGTTTCAAATATTTCTAGTGGAGTAGATAAAAATATTATTTGATATTACAAAGTCACCAACTTGAACGTCACCGATATCTTTGACGGAAATAAAATTTTTGACGGAAATAAAATTTGCTTCAAAATGGTACTGTTCTTAATCGCAAAACCTAACTTGATTTAAAGAAGAAATACTTGAAAATTGATAGGATGTTCATTACAAATTAAGGAAGTTGAAACAGAAAGCAAATTAAAGTAAGGTGTTCGATATGACCACTATTGTTTACGATACAAGAAGCCACCCTTCACCTCAAAATTTCTCGAATACTGTAAAATTTTGTAGCTTTGGGAATTGAGATGAACGTAAAAATTCTTGTTTGATTTGTCCAAACAATTAAGTTGTCAATATACCTTTTCAATTTATTTTTATTCTGTTAATTTGTGGTTACATGTGGCTTAGTAAAAAATTCCGTTTACAAAATTTGAATATCAAAACAGATTTAATCTGTTAGTATTCTACAATTTTAATTTCAAAAAATTTATTCAAGAAACTTTAAGAATGAAATTAATGTCTTTATGAGCACTGCTCATAATTAATAGACGTATAAAATTGAAACTCATTATACAATATCAAATTGAATTAAGAAATCCCAACGAATATAAAATGTCAATTAAAATTAATAAACAAATAAATAGATTTTGTTTCGTTCTAGGCATGCGTACTGAACTTTCAGACAAACGTACGAGCTCTGTTTGTTACAAAATGTATTTGTTTGAAGATTTCAGTACGCATGCCTGGAACGAAACAAAAAATATTTATTTATTTATTAATATTAATTGACAATTTATATTCGTTGGGTTTTCATAATACCATTTAATATTGTATAATGTGTTTCAATTTTATACGTCTATTAAATATGGGCAGTACTTATAAAGTCATTAATTTAATTCTTAAAGTTTCTTGAATAAATTTTCTGAAATTAAAATTGTAGAAGACTAACAGATTAAATCTGTTGTGATATTTTAATTTTGTGATAATCCTTCTATCAAGTAAAAAATCGTTTCTCATTATTTTAAATTCCTTTTACTTCCTGTATTATTTATTTCTTGTGAACTTCATTAATTTTACTTCAAAGAAAATTATAAAACCATACACATGCTGAATTAGCAGATATGAATTTTTATGGCTTATAAAACGGCAATAGCTGGAAGATGTACTCGCATATCAGTTGAGAGAATTCTTCATAACCAGCGGTTTTATCCTTACCACCATCAAAGAGTACAGGCATTAAATCCGGGATATTACCATCAACGACTATACTTTGCCGATAGATTTAATTATGATAGAATTCAGACTTATTTTCCAGAGTAGTTTCAGATCAGGAAATACTGCCAATTATCATGTAAATAGCATAAGCGTAAATTTTGGAGCTTCGGAAAATTCGATTTTTTCGTGAAGCTGTGCGATTCTTGTTAGGAAATTTTTTTAGTCTTAGTATATTTCAATGCTCCGTTTCCTTTTCTGTCTTTATCTAACTGACCATATGAGAGGGAAAGGAGAGAAAGAGAGAAATGGAAAATTCACATTCACCTTCTCGAGTCGGAGAACAACATATGCGAATGCTGTTTAAAAACGAGGTAATAATTCTAACGAATTTTTTCATCTTTTCACCGTGGAAATTCTCACCGAGAGTGAGATATTGTGTGTGTGTGTGTGTATGAAAATACCGTTTCTGCTGGAAATTAAGAAAATTATCATCAACGAAAGAAGTCCTCATCAAGCGATCATTGGTAAGTTTTCCCAATTTCTTTTGATGACCTTCTCATTTCTAATTTTCATGTGCATTGAAGAGAATAACTGATATTTAATATAAAATTGATCATTATTAAAGATTCAAACAGAAGATGTAAATATAAGTGGCTTGGCCAACGTCAAGTATTAACAAAATCACCAGAATTGAGACCACGTCGGTCCTTTTGAAGTTCTCTAAGGAAATTATTCCCCATACCCTAAGAACAAGAAAATATTATTCAAGTGAATAGATATCAAGAAAAAAGTTGGAAAAATTCAACATTTAAATCAAGTAGAAACCAAGAAAATCAACCAAATAATTTGACATGGTTGGCTTGATATCCAAAACTTTCTAGAAGAAAATAGTTGCACTAGTGACAAGTAAGACAATACAGAATAAGCGGAAAATCCCCTGAAACAGAATGGGTAGGCGAACATTATTTGAATGAAATTGATACTTACCAGAAAGGTACACACAATTTGTGTAATTCTAAGACGTAATTTTTTCTTGTATAATCCATTGCATTAGTTCATTTTTTTCAGAATTTCAATATTGGATTAAGTAGAATATAGAAGTAGAATAATTTGTTCACGGTTTTATATCACAAATTACTTTTTTCAATATAGTTTCCAAAAAATATATTAGAAATTCAAACTAGAACCCTCTCTATTATATCGAATCAAAGTTAAAGAAATTTAAAAATGCAATTTACAATTACAAAATCACAATAATTACTAATTTAGCCGCTAAACCAGAATACAACCCTCAGATACAAGGTTAAATGAAAAAAGTTTCAAACCAAAAATATATATCCACATCCCAAAATAAATTGGCTTTCAAGGCATTGCTAACAAAATCCATAAGAATATTATAAATTCATTATTAAGATTCCATAATAGTACCTATGAACCCGTAGAATTTTTCAAAAGTGTAATTAAACAAATATCATTAACTAGTAATAAATAAAATTCAATTTCCACAATTTTTTTTATTGTTGAACGACAATTGTTTCGCCACACTGTGGCCTAATCATTTTCTACATATGAACTGATATTGTGTGAAAACCTACATAGGTTCTTATATATGTATTAACAGATATTACAGCAAATGGGACTAAAAGAAGGATGACATTAGTAAATAAATAACGATTGGTGGAGAGAAACCGATAATGACAATGAAAGTTATTAGGGTTGTCGTTGGTTTTTCCAAACTACATTAAGTTATTCAAAAGAGGTGATCTGTTGGTATCTGCTCATTAGTTCAGGAGAATCTTCTGGGAATTCTATCGGTTTATTTCAACTGATTCTAAGAATTTTTATCAAGACCCTTTACTCTTGATATGGATAATTTTATCTCCTTTATTGAAATTAAACTCGAATTCTATTAAATGATTGACGTATGTGGAATGTGTGGAATTTGAAGTGTAGCTCTTTTGATATTCGCGGATTCTCTTCTTGAACGATCTGCCGATCTGACCAATATAAACCATTGGGCAATCCTAACAAGTCAACTTATAGACTCCTGATTTATAGCTTTGCTTGATTTATCTTTATTATTTTTAATATATTCGTCTATGTTATTGATGGTTCTAAAAGCTGCTGTGAAATTAAAATTTTTCTTGAAATAATTGGCAATTCCTACGAATTTCATATATAAGTAGAATATCTGGAAATATTGCCAATTATTTTAAGAAAAATTTCAATTACACAGCTGCTCTCAGAACCATCAATAATATAGACAAATGCATTAAAAATAATAGAGATAAATCAAACAAAGATAATGAATCAGGAGTCTATAAGTTGACTTGTAAGGATAATCCAATAGTTCATATTAGTCAGAAGGACAAATCGTTCAAGAAGAGAATCCTTGAACAACAAAAGAGCTGCACTTCAAATTCCACACATTCCACATACGCTAACCATTTAACATAATTTCAATAAAGAATATGAAATTATCCATATCGAGAGTAGAGGGTCAAGATTTACATTCTTAGAATCATTTGAAATAAACCGATATAATTCCCAGATGATCTCCTGAACGAACAAGCAGGTAGCAATAGGTAACTCTATCGAACAACTTCATGTAGTTTGAAAAAACCAACGACAACCTCAATAACCTTTATTATCATTGTCGGTTTCTCCCCACCTAATTGAGAATACCCAAACAACTGTCATCCTACTTTTAGTCCCATTTGCCTGTCAATAAGAACCTATTAAGTTTTCACACAGTATCAGTTCAAATGTACAAAATGATTAAGCCACAGTGTGGCGAAATAATTGTCTTCTAACAACAAGAAGTTTGTGAAAATTGAATTTATTCATCACTAGTTGAAAATGAATTTCCATCAAGTAATGACAGAATCCATCAAATAAATGGTCACTAAGAATGATTTCCATCCTAGCCCCAAAGATAGAACGACTAACGGGAAAAAGACGTTAATTCATCTCATTATAAAAGATCTCACTTCACAGAAATGCATCCGATTCATCTCTATCAATGGAATATCTGAAGATATTGTCAATTATTTCCGGAAAAATTTTAATTATGCTGAAGCTTTTTGAACCACTAACTTGAATACCTACACCTAAATTAATAAAGACAAATCAAACAAAGATAATGAATTGGAGTCCACACACAATAATTGCACATATTGGTCAAACCAGAAGATTATTCAAAAGAAGAACACATGAACATCAGAAAAGTTACCTTTCAAATAAAGTACATCACATTCAACCCCAACTATTTGAAAGTGAGTAACGAGTTTCTACGATAACATTATTGTCAGTACTGTTAGTTGAATATTGATAATTTTTGTTCATGTTGTATTCTGTATGTTTAAATGAAACATCTTCAATAAACAACCCAGTACATTACCTCAAAATCTATTTGCACCGATGCTGAATCCGTGGACATTGTAATTAATCGCTTAAGTATTCATTTACGTCCGTGATATTCGGTTACATGTACTGCATATATTTCATTAGAATGGTATGTCTGCTACAGATTAATCCTTGTAATTATTAGTGCACTATCGAGTATATTGCCAACAATTAATCGCTTAATATGACACCCTTATCATAACGTTATTCCCAATTGATGATGGTTACTCGCCGTGGGGTATTCGAAGGGACTTTGAATCAGAACATTCAAGGTGAGAGGGGCGACAAACACCTTCCTTCAGAAATTTGAATTTTTGTGGCTTTTCATTGATGTAAATCCATATCAACTCAAATGAAACAATTATAGCCCTTCTAGAAAGTATCCGGAATTTATTATTTTTCATAACTTTAATATACTATAGATATATAAATAAAAGTAATGTATAAAACAGATTGTGCAGATAGTCGGCTATGGCCAAAGTTGCATGGCCACACTTTTTGTCAAATATTGTTAATTGTCAACAGGTGAAGAATTTATGAAATATTGTCGCAACTATAAAAACGAAAACAGATAGAATATTTGTATAGAAAAGGTTTTCGAAACGTTAAAAAATTAGTGCAATTGACTGAACTGGGAAAAAGTGAGACGTATGAGACGTGAATTCTACCAGGTTATCGTATTGGCTTACGAGCATAGCTCGTTCACCCAGTGACTACTCAGCAGTGCACCACAAGAGGTAGAAAGTGTGATAAGGATTACGCCATATTATCGCGCGAAGCGAGAACCACTTCGAAGAGATGAACCAACCAGCTTCCAGTTTGGGCCCCGACTCGAAAGCCAAAACCGTCTGACTGGTAGCAGCGAAGCACTATTAAAACTCTACTGGCTCTGCAGGTCAGTACCCGAGTTAGTTTAAGATGCAACTCACCCGCAGGAAGGAATTCTTATCCAAGCATACGAAGGCAGTCCCATGAACTAAGATAATCTCGAGATTGATGACTTCTATTGATCCTGGTACGAGCACCGTCTAACGGCCTGTATTCTGACTCACCGAAGCCATGTGAAGTCATTTGATTGATCCTGGCGTCAACACTAATGACTAACCCATTTCGTCAAGATCCACAAACCATAAAAAGTTACGCATTGATCCGGGTCCAGGACAAGCCGTTCGAACCGTCAAGTCCCGTTAAACCCCGAGTCATTTCATGAAAATATCCCCAACATGAGGGTCTGCGAACAGATAAATGAAATACCTTCCTAGTCCAGCATGCGGACTTTCAACCACTGTCCCCTCGAGTCCAACACCAAAGGGGTGGCCAGGTGGTACAAGTAACACTTGAGGGCAAACCACCCCCCCGAGGTAACGCAGTATGCTACATAACGCACTCGGCCATTACACAGAATCCGAAGATTTATACCGCGATAGGGTAGAGTACGCCAGTTTTAAGGGAGAAGCCCTGTCACTGAGTTAATCAACCAGCTCAGCCCTCCATTTCACCAGAACGGCAAAACTAAGGCCCCATTCGGAGATCTTTCACCATACAGATCCAGTGACTGGCGCGAAATGGCATTACGTTAGACACCAAGACTTGACCCTGCATTTAGCCGGGACGAAATTAGGGTCCTAGTCAAGGCAAGCACCTCCATCACAACAAGATCTAATGCCTGGGGGGCGTATATGAGACAAAAAACAGGATAAAAATGACATGGATATGAGGCATAGACCAGTTTCAGGAAGACCGCGTAAGATTAAAGGAAACAATTTAAACGCCTTATTGGCCTTAGGACGACACAATCCGCGCCTAGGGTTTCGCAAATTTGCCAAAAGATTTGGAAATCAACGAAATATAGAATAACGTCCAGAAACCGTCCGTATGTCACTGAAAAGACAAGGCTACATATCAAGGAAACTACAAGAAAACCCCATAATGACATCTTCACAAAAGGAACTAAGGAAAGAATTTTGTCAACGTTTTCAAGAAAATGATTTGAATGGAGTTGTTTCCAACTTGGTGGAAATCACTTAAAAATCCTATCAAAACAACATATTACCGTTTAAATTTCCCACCAAAATATTGGTTTGGGAAGCAATATCTCAGAGCAATGTTACGCCTTTCTGTATAGTTGATGCTACTATTAATAGTGAAAAGTATTGTGGCATTCTAAACGATTTTCTCCTTGAAACGGCACATGCTTTATATCCAGAGAGGTGGCGTTTTCAGCAAGATTATGCAAGGTACCATATTTCGGCCTATACTCAAGCTTGGATGTAAGAACACCAATTGACAACCATTTCATGGCCAGCAGCTTCACCATAGTTCTTAGTCCCATTGAAAACACATGGGGACTAATGAAGATTGAAGTTGAACCAGCAGCGCCGAAAATTATGGAGGTGATCAAGTTTCGGGTGTACCTTGACGTTAAGTCAAGTATTTACAGTTAAATGGAGATTGTATAAGTAAATAAGATGAATATTTTATTATAATTTTTAATTTTTTTTAATTTGATAAAGACTTCTCGAATCGTTTCTTCGTCACGACCTGAACGAGGGAGAAGTTTTACCGTCGCACCTGTATTCTCGAACATCCGGATCCTTTTTTCTAATGCTATCGTCACTTGGTGCATGGCGTGTACGATATTCCGCACGATACAAACATTGAGAAGCCACTGTTCCGTCTCATTAGAGACGGCCCTGTCGTTCGAATTTAGTTTATCATTCGATACTAATGTCTTTTACGTTAATATGCGATCTAACCGTTTTGAGATTGTTTCAAACTGTTTAGTTTTACTCGAAACTTCAGATTATTGGTTTGATAATTATTTTATATGGCCTTAGAAAACATGGAAAGTCAATTAGAGATTTGGATATATTTATGCCTGTTAATTTCACATGACGCAGCATTCGGAATTACAAACTGACCCTATCCTTCTTTACTTCCATTAATTTCATAATTCTTCTGTAAGCAATAAGAAGATTTTGTTTGTTCATTCAGTCCACCTCCAAATGGATCTTCCAATCAATTACGTTAATTTTCCTCTTTTTGTTAGAAGGGGTGCATCGAGCACCTCTAACGTTCAGTCTTTGAAAAGACTGTAAAATCATTATTATTCGTAATAGTCAAAGTGGTCGGTCGCATGTAGCCCTTGCTATATCATGCATTATTATTCCTAATAGTTAAAGTGTTCGCATGTAGTCCTTATTACATCATGCATTATCATTCGTAATAGTCAAAGTTGTCGCATGTAGCAGTAGCTACATTATGCACTATCATTCGGATAGTCAAATTTGTTGTATAGCTTGTGACATTTGGGTCCAAGCTATCACGATTATTGTTGGTAATATAGTAATCCAGTCGACTGCCAAAGTATTGGGAAATTCATTACATTTGTTGTTTGTGTAATAATCATTCCTTTAACTTGGTTTATATACAATAAACCAAGAATTATAATTCGCTGTTATCATAGCGTAATACGAGTGTTTTATTTCAATTCCTTATCATTTTTGTTGGTTTATCTTATTGGATGAACAAAGCTGGTTCATCATCAAGATAACTACATATAAGTGCCCTTGAAATAAAACTATTCGCCTATACATCAAAAATGTATAAACCTTTCGAAATTAATCATCGAGATTAATTAATTTGCAATTGTCTGTTATTTCAAAATACTGAAATAATATGCAAAATACTGCGGTAAATTAACCGTGGTACGTTATAGCCACTATTGAATCATCGTTGCGATAATACTCCCGTATGCAAAAAGCGCGATACGTTCCCGGGTACTGCTTCAACGTGATCAAAACTCCACAAAATGGCGGACACCATGATCCTCTCCCCACTCTCCTGCTATCGCTCAGTTTCAAATGCAGTGCAAAGCAAATACTCGATACGCTTTTTGCACACGCGCTATAATTGAATCATTAGAGCCAATTTTCGAATTTCAGAGATGGCTAAGAAATTGTATCTTATAGTACCAACAGCATTTTTACAATTTTTTCTAATATTTTTGGAATTGCAGCTCCACATATTCGTGCATATTTCGTGGGAGCAGTATAATCAGAAGAATCTTAAAAAATTGTGTGTGAGCAGAGCAACATTGTGTGCTATCGGAATCTTAGCAACAGTACGATTGAATTCGGGCTAAAAACCCGAAACAAATATTAACACAAATTGTAGAAATTACTAAGTTTTACTACCAATAAAAATATATTTTACACATTTTCTTGTGACTCGAGTCTCGGGAAATGAACTATCCCATCATCAGACAACTGAAGACCTAACAGTGGTACAGAGGTATTTAAACAAAAGTGATAAATACTTTGAATATTTCAATAGATTCTAACACCTAATAGTGGTACAGAGGTTTACAAGCGGAACGTGATAAAAACCCCCTTAAAAAAGAGGGGCCTTCTAACAGATATCGGTATGTCGGCCATCGACAAAGAAGGTTGTTAAGCAGATGGTACCCATTTAAATATCTCAAATAATTTTTGGGGTTACATAGCTCCGTACAGTCATTCATTATTTTTACGTTATTTTGTTGTACATCTCAAATATTTGGATTTACATACAGTCATTCATAATTTTTTAAATTATTTTTATTGTGAACGAATTTGAAAATTTCAATAACCAAGTTTCTTTTCATTTGAATCTACATGTAAGATTTTCTTTTATCGAAAGGAATTACTGTTTTCTAAAGAATGAGTGGCAAAAGTTGAATTTTTGTTTACTTTTCATTAAATTCATTTTATGTTCGTTAAAAAAGGTTTTAAACAGATGTTACTTTTTGAATATCTCAAATATTTTCGATTTACATAGCCCCGTACAGTCACTCATTATTTTTACATTATTGTTATTGTGAACTAATTTGAAAATTTCAACAGATTCTAGATAATCGAGTTTCTTTCCTTTTGATTCTACATGTAAAATTTTAAGATTATCTATTGTGGAAAAGGAAAGACCGTTTTCTAGACAATGAGTGGCAAAAGTAGAATCTTGTTTATTTTTTATGAAACTCATTTTATGTTCGTTGAACCTCGTCTTGAAGGAACGTCCTGTTTGTCCTATATATTTATTACTGCACGTAGAACAAGATAACTCATAAACTCCTGATTTGTGTATATTTGGAGTAGGGTCTTTTGCGTTGAATAATACCGATGATAACTTGTTTTGCGTTTTAAAGGCAATATTGACATCTGATTTTGAAAAACTATTGGCCACTTTTTGACTTATGCTACCAAAGTACGATAGAGAAATGAATTTTTTATTTTCTTCAGTTTTTATGATGGGATAAATTTGGTTCATAGCTATTTTAGATAGTTTCTGTCGAATTAGATTATCTATTATAATATATTGGGGTTGAAACCGTTGTTCGCGACTACTGATTTTATAATTTGGACTTCAGCTTCGCGGTCATTTTTTTTAAATACCTCTGTACCACTGTTAGGTCTTCAGTTGTCTGATGATGGGATAGTTCATTTCCCGAAACTCGAGTCACAAGAAAATGTGTTGAATATATTTTTATTGGTAGTAAAACTTAGTAATTTCTACAATTTGTGTTAATTATGATCAACTACCAAATAGTAACGGCTAAAACAATTCAGTATCCGAAACAAATATGTCAACAGACATCAAATAAACAGTGAAACTTGTTTTCATTTACTTCATTAATTAAAAAATGTTTTACCAAGTGATACGCAAGAAATCAATATCATTTATCAAGAATTCAAACAATTCAAAACTCGCAGCATATTATAGGAGAGTACTGCTTAAAATCAAGAGATCCAACAACCACTTTTGGTACAACAAACAATATCTTCTGAAAAATATAAAACGAAAGTACATGAAAATAACTTGAAAACATCAATCAACTGAAGCCATGAATATCTAACAAAGTTAGTTTTTAGAAAATCTCAAGATATGTAAAAATATTACTAAAAAAACACGTTTTAAGAGAGACTTTGTTCGTCAGTACCTAATCACATTTAAAAAATATAACATCAATCAACAACAAATATTTACTCACCATAACAATCTAGAAACATCTTTAAGATCTATGGTAAACCACAGAACTATTTGTTGGAGGTCACATGGGACACCATTTAAATGTTCAATATTCATTTGCCAAGAGGTTTCTAGATTGTTAAGGTGAGTTAATATTTTTTGTTGATCGATGTTATATTTTTTGAATGTGATTGGGTACTGACGAGCAAATGTTTTTACATATCTTGAGATTTTCTAAAGAGTAACTTAGTTAGATATTCAATAATACTGAATTGTTTCAGCCGTTACTATTTGGTAGTTGATCATAATTAAAACAAATTGTAGAAATTACTATGTTTTACTACCAAAAAATATATATTACACATTTTCTTCTGACTCGAGTTTCGGGAAATGAACTATCCCATCATCAGACAACTTGTCTGATGATGGGATAGTTCATTATTCATACCCTTCAATCATTTGAATGCTTGAAGGGTATCGTGTGCGAAAATTATTAAATAGAAATATTTTTTGGTGTAGCCAAAATTAAAATGAATAAAAATGATCTAAGTACATTCTGTACTAATCTGGGACGTTTTAATTGAGATAATAATTCGATGTACCAATGATAATTTGTTCCTTTCAGAAAGATCAATTTGCAGGAAACGCCTCTTCGCCTTTAAAATGCTTTCGAAGATTACACTTGGAGGATTCATTAAAACTTTACCACATCAAGCTGTCAGCAGCTAATGCTTATGGGTGGGTAGAAGGGTTCAAAAATAACTGGAGATTATCTCTTCGTTTATTGCTGGCACTTAAAACTTAGATAGGATATTTGAGGTCTTCGAGCTTGTACGCTCTTACAACTTTGAAAACGTTACCAAATACTTTAACGTAGTATTCAGAAATTTGTTGCTTAAAATTGATAAAATGATCATATTCCTGAAAAAAAATATGATTTGCTTTTATACTTATAATCAAATTAAAATTTAAGAATAATTACTGTCGATCAATAGGTAGGTGCATCATTGTCAACCTGATGGTCACAGTTTAGTGAAGGTCTTTGACCCAGGAACATATTTAGAAAATATAAAATAATGAAAAGATATACTGCGCATTTTACATCAGGATCCATTTCTAACGAAGAACATGACAGGCATCAAAATGACATTAGTTCTGATTTGAACTGAAATCGATGAAAAATGAAATTTAAATCAAATCTATTTTAGGAAAATGATATAGTAAACCACTATCCTTGTGTAGAGATGAAATTTTTGACAGAACAAGCTTCTAATATTTGATTTAGTCATAATAGGAAACTTTTTCCCACATAAGCTTGTTTTGAGAAATTCACAATATTGTATTTCTGTGGAAAGTACTAGTAGAAAAAAAGTTGCAAATCACTGACGTGAAATCGGAAACTTTTACACGTTTTTTCAACAGTCAATTTCCCCATGAAAATTTCAAATGTGTGAACAACTACTTAAAGAAGCTACTGTTATGATAATAATGATCCGAAAATATATTATTCAGAGAAATTATAATAAATTACATAAAATTTGAATATCAAAACAAATTAAAGCGGTGCTTATTTTAGACATTAATTTAATTCTGAAAGATTTTTGAATAAAAATTTTTTTGAAATTGAAATTGTAGAAGACAAACATATTTTAATTTGTTTTGATATTCAAATTTCGTTATATTTCTTCTATCAAGTAAAAAGCCTTTCTATTTCATTTAAATTGCATAAAGATCTGAAAAAAACAAAAAATTGATATAGTCGTCTTTCTTGACCTTATTTTACCATTCCTAACCGAAATCTTTTCACTAAGGCTTGAAATCGATCTTGAAATTTCAATACTTATCGTACTTAAAACGCAAGACGGATTGAACTACATTCCACCACAAAATCGTCGTCAATTTATCTATTGAAAACATTTCGGACCAATTTCAGATCACAATTCGCAAAATAAAGGCATCAAAATGAAATGATAATGATAATGAATAATTTACATCTCCTCTGGACTTCAGGGAATATAATTCGAAATTTTAGGAAACCTGACTGCCTAAATATTTTAAACTGAAATAACGATTCTGTTTGGCTGAAGAATAAGAATAAATAATTAAATTTATTTTCATTTCAAATATGGAACTGTTTCAACTGTTGCTGTTGCGATTTAGTAATTGATCATGACTGAAACACGCTTCTAGAAGTCCGTATGTTTTACTATCAAAAAGTTAAGACGTTTACACATCTTCGTAACTGCAATTTCGAAATATTACTTCAACTTCAGTCATTGAAAACTTAACAGGAAATTTATGCAGATTTAAGTACAAAAGAATAATAAAAATATAAGCCTTATAACATGGCGGCACAGTAAAGATATGTACTGGAAGTACAAATTGATTAGGACCGTTTTCAAAAAATGGCTCTAAAAACATTAAATTTTTAAATACTAACAGCTGATTGTCGCAATTTTAGATAGATTGAACACCTGCCGATAACATACCGCCAATGACTTTATTGAAGACAAAATTCTGTGATTCGATTATTTCATGAAATGACCGATAAATTATCCGCCTCGTTCCTGCGATTCAACTCCATTGGACTTCTTTCCTTGAAGTTACATTGAGTCATTGGTTTAGAGCAATCATCCAGAAAATTTAGACGATTTACAGATCAATATTGAACTAGTAATTGCTAACATACGACCTGATTTGTGCGAGAGAGTCATGGAAAATTGGGTTCAAAGACTTCATTCCTGCCAGCGTTTCCGTGGGAGACATTTAAATGATGTTTTATTTCATAACTAATGGTATCCATTTTACTTTATAATGAAATAAAAATTTCGATCATTTTCGAAAAAATAATGTGTTTTATTCAAAAAACAAAATGAGGCGCTGTTAATGAAAGACCCTTTACAACTTCCATTTTCTTAGATTTATAAACAGTTTATCATTCCATGATGATTCAGCCCAAAATTGAGAAATTATTGAGACGTAGCATTTTTCTTGTGGAATACGAACTGCGAATCTAAATTATGCGTCAAAAATACACTCGTTTGCCCTACTAAATTACAAGTTAAAACTTCACCGAGACGTTCATTCCATCAGAAGGAGATGTGTTTATGTTCCTTTCGTTCAACGCTCACGTTTCTAACTTTCCGGTGAAATTTATGTGGAAAACGTGGATTTTGAAATGAGACTATTTCCCCAATGAACGTTCATTAAGTAGAAAGGTGATGGTGGCTATTTTATTTCCTGAAAAGTTACATCTAAAGGAGAGATATCAGTTATTATCGGTTCAATTTCCTTTTTGAATTCTAAAGATATAAAAAGAATAAAGCTGAAAGATGTATAAGGAGAAAATAGGAAAACCGCTTTTGCTTTCGTGAAAGGTTTATTTCTTTCATAGATATATTCCCTTTCCTTTCATTCTAAATATAGTTTTTTATTTCTAAAATGTACCGAAAATTCATCAATTTAAAAGGAGGCTAAGAGAGATTGTCGAAACTATTTTTATCTCATTCTCGTTTGAATCAATTGCACCTGTATACGGTACCTGATGTACCGTATACAGGTATTCACACAAAATAGTAAAATGTCCTTACTCTCTAATACAATTGGTGTTACGATTACTAAACTTCTCGAACTTGACTCTCTGAAGTTTCCCTCTATAACATCTAAACCGTGAATGGGTTACGTTCTCGTCCTGTGAGCACACCTGAAACCATTGTTGCTGTAACCTATAATGCGGATTACAAAGTTCAACTACTGCAATAAGTGAAGCCTCGGGACCATCAGATGCTTTTTCACTTCGCTCAATGCTGTTTAATCACATGGTCGAAAATGAGCTTTTTCCAGAGAAATAATTGATCGGTCTCATTTAGAGACGGTCGTGGCATAATTCATTCTTTTCTTATTGATACTTACTTTCTATGTTGATATTTCAATTAAGCAGTTTTTCAGCTGTGCCATACGAACTATGAAGTGTTATTGGCTTTCGTCAGTTCAAGTTATTTATCCTCTGATGAGTATATAAGGCCCTTAAAAAACATGAATAGTCCTTAGAGCATTTTGATTTATTTTTTGCCTATGATTCCACAACGAAGCATTCTGAATAATAACTGTTTCATTCTATTCTTATCTTCTAGCATTGATTTCATAATTTTTTCTAAAACCAAGTTTATTTCATTTATTCGGTTCACAAAGAAACAGGCTTTCCAATCAGGGTCGTTAATTTACCTCTTTCTGTTAGGAAGGATGCACTGGGACAACACTAACATTCAGTTTTTGGACAGACTGTAAACTCATTATTCCCGTGATAGTCAAACTCGTCGCTTGTGACATTTCGGGCCAAGCTATCGCATATATTACTTCGATAATAATCACCTTTATCGTTTATGGCTTCAGCCCACATTATGCATTATCTTCGCGATATTCAATCTCGTCGCTTGAGACAATTCGGTTCAAGCTATCGCATATTACTTCAGTAATAATCATCTTTGTCGATTGAGGCTTTGCCCACATTTTTGCATTACCATTCGAATAATCACCCTTTGTCGCTTGTACCTCCGCACATGATTATCACGATTTTATTGTTGGTATAAGCCATATATTGTCGATTGCCAAATTCATTGCATTATCCCCGTGATAGTCAAACTCGTCGCTTGTGACATTTCGGGCCAAGCTGTCGCATATATTACTTCGATAATAATCACCTTGATCGTTTATGGCTTCAGCCCACATTATGCATTATCTTCGCGATATTCAATCTCGTCGCTTGAGACAATTCGGTTCAAGCTATCGCATATTCCTTCGGCAATAATCATCTTTGTCGATTGAGGCTTTGCCCACATTTTTGTATTACCATTCGAATAATCACCTTTTGTCGCTTGTACCTCAGCACATGATTATCACGATTTTATTGTTGGTATAAGCCGTATATTGTCGATTGCCAAATTCATCGCATTTGATCTTAGTGTAATAATTATCCCTTTTGACTTGGTTTATGTACAATAAACCAAGAATTATATTTCATTTTCGTTTTTACTTCAATTCCTTATCATCTTCGTTGGTTTATTTTATTAGATAAACAAAGATAATTCATCATCGAGATAATTACAGACATATGCTCTTGTAGTTAAAATCTGCGCTACACTACGTTAAATACAGCCCACTAGCCCATTTTTATTAATCATTGCGATTAATTAACCTACAACTATTTGTTGTTTCAAAATACGGAAAGAATAAGCAAAATACGGCGATAAATTTACCGTGGTACGAAACAATCATCTTTAGCGATGAGGGTCATTTTCACCACGGAGGACTATTTTTCTTGCTGATCCGAGATAAGGATAAGTATTACGCTAACAACGATTGATGCCTTAAAATACAAATCGATGTTGCCATCCATGAGATTGAGCTCCAAACAATCGACAATATACTGAGAATTTGGGTTGATCGGATGGGGTACTGTAGTTGATCGTGGCGGTCATTTGAATTGATATCCATTCGTTATTCATTATTTCTAATAAACCCACAACTGCGAAAAAATATTCATTAGTTTTTTATTTAGAGCCTATCAAAAATGCAAATTTTGAATGGCCCACCCCTTAATGAGAAAAAAGAGGAAAATCCAGAAGAGAATTATTCCGGAACCATTGGACTGACTCGGTCCATTTATTCCTTGAACCTACCCTGAAGATTTT
Organism: Megalocaria dilatata; assembly: GCA_034642435.1. Lineage (NCBI taxonomy): Eukaryota > Metazoa > Arthropoda > Insecta > Coleoptera > Coccinellidae > Megalocaria > Megalocaria dilatata. The sequence goes on along the minus strand of CM067855.1, from coordinate 59,870,435 downwards.
ATGTCTCTTGCTCTTTCTGTTCAAAGGTAAGAGTGTTTACGTAAGGATCTTCCAGACAAAATTACTTCTGACCTCAAATTCTTCATCAGTGACACCATTTTCGGCACAAAACTCGCTGTTTCCCAGAACAAGCCAGCAAAAAATCGAGTTGAAGAAATTTTACTATCCCTGTATAACATTTTCAATATCACAGATTATAATAAATTATACTAATAATATCCTTTGCATGCTTGTTAATACTTGTAATTCATAATACTAGACTGTTGAGAATTGGCTAAGTTTCAATGGATTTTCGGCTCAGTTTTGTCTTTTTTAAAATTCTAGTTCTAGGCATAATTTATCTTCGTCATTCTCCGTGCAACATTGTAAGATGGAAATAAATCAACGTTTCGTGTATACGTAAAATAGGAAACTAGAGCGCTACCCATTAATTATTTTCCTCAGACAGAGTCATTAACCTGCTATAATTGAAAATAAGTCCTGCTCAACCTTATTGGAGACATACTTCCGAAACTCGACAAAAATGATCGAATATCCTACTTGGAAATGAACCAAGGCTGAGTGTTTGAACAGCAGTCCCTGGGCAAGCATAATGCCGAATTGAACTATCTGGACTTTGTATTACACCTGGGACTTGACAGGTTTGATAAACACGAAATAATTACGGAACCAAGTTTAAAGGCAACGAGATTGCTACACAGAATGAGACGAGACATTTTGAAGGTTTATCTTTGTAACAATTACTTCACATTACTGTTCATCATTTGTTTCAGTTTGATTCCATTGCGACGTGGAACATTCTCTAAAGGAAGAGTCTTGGTATGACATAATTTCATTTAGTTGATCTGATCTTCAATATGAGATTACTTTTTATTGTTTCTGGAGATCCAGATTACGGATCCATCTGAAAATTTTATTAGGTACATTTAAATTTTTATTATTGAGAATTGAGGGTGGTACACTGTAACTCAATGATCAATCACTATTTGCGTCAGTATCGAAATGCTAGGCATTTTTAGACTACTGAAATGTTCTTTCAAAGGTGGTTAGAGCTCATTTTCTGGGCTTTGACTTCCTCTCTTTTCCTGATTGAAAGAAATCCAGGAATTTAGACCAAGGAAAGATTATTCTTGTCTAATTCATTAGTAGTAGACATAGGCGGACATAACATATTAATCAAAATTATGCGGGAAATTAAATTACAGGAGAGCATAATCGATCCAATGCTTCCACAGTTATTCATACTTGAATTTCTTGTTATTTTTCCAATATTTTCGAAACTAAAAATCCGTTCGATAAGAAATTTGGTATTTAGATGAAGGCTAATAACGTGTATGTTATTACTGAATTTCGTGAGAATTGTTTAATCAGAATTTATGATAGATTGGATAGATGAAATTTATAATGACAATTAATCAGAATATATCAAAAAACGTTTGTTACCAGATCAGCGTTGAGCGCTACTATAACCATAGCAATAGGGTTTAAATTTAGCAGACGTAAAATGGAGCTCAAAAACTCCTGCTTTTCTAGAATTGTTGCTGGGTGCATAGTAACTGTACGTTTCGGGATATGTTCGAATGAATAAGGATTCTGCGTTCTCGAAATCTTATGATTTTTTTCCATACATACTGTTACACCTCGCTACAAATTTTGATTTTATGAAATTTCTCAGAAACTTTTTGAAATTAAATTAAAAAATTGCCTTAGAAAATCTGTTTCTTTTTAGTAGACATATAGAATTAACATTTATCAAACAGTATCCAAAGGAGATAAAAGAATTATTATGAAAAACAAATTATATCCTAAAAATGCCCAACAAAAACTTGGGAAATTTTTCGAGACAGCTTCTTTAAAAATATCTTCAAAAATATATGGCACATCTTCAAAAAGACGTTTATAATCCTACAATGTTGTTTATTAACATAACCACCAAATCTAAATGCCGATTCAGTTACCGAGAACGACTTCTAACAGACAAATTTGGGCCTTGAAGAATTTGTCTTCAATATTGTCTGCATTTTTCATATTTTGGACACAATTTCTTCTTGAATTATCCAACAGGATTTACTCATTTTCAAATTTCTGCACAACATCACTTGGACCATCATGGGGAACGCACGTTATTTGAACCAAACTGCTTTTACAGAACTTTTTTTTCGATAGAAAATTTTAATAATTTCGTAATTTTGTTGTTTTGTGATAAGCTTACCTATGAAATTGTCGAATAATTTATGTCAATTTAGAAATAATTGTAATAACTAATCTAATAACTTTGTTTTACTGGAAAAAACAATTATTGAAATTACAATTGATTAAAAATATTTTTGGATAAAAATGCACTTCAATAGATGCTGATAAAACTATATCCAAAAAATTTTATGCAGTTTTCCTATATACATATGTTATTTTTCAGATTTAGCACTATCATTCGTAGGGTTTTCAAAGGAATTTTTAGAATAAAATAATAAAAAACGGTTTTTTTACTTGATAGAAGGATAATTACAAACTTTGAATATCAAAAAAGATTTAATCTGTTAGTCTTCTACAATTTTAATTCCAAAAAAATTTTTTTAAAACTTTTAGAACTCAATTAATGTCTTATAATAAGCACTGATTATAGTTAATAGACGTATAAAATCCAAATTCACTACACAATATCAAATAGAATAAAAAAACTCAACAAAAATAAATTGTTAATTAAAATTAAGAATAAAAATAAGTAATATTGAATGTTTCGTTCCAAACATGTGCACCTGAACTCGTCAGGTGCATACGCGTGGTACGTATGTTTTGCCTGTAACAAACATTTGACAAAATGTTTGGTTTCTGGTCTTATATTGATTGAATTGCATTCACAGAGTTTCCAGAAATTGTTTGTTAATATTACAAGTTAATTTATTTTCATTTGATTTCATCTTTCGAAAGTTGAACTGACCTTATCTGAATTATAATTGTTTTCAGAATGTGCTGCATGTTTTTGGGAGTTTTTGAAGTAACTTATTTAAATATTTGAACATATTAAATATTTCAAATAAATAGGTTTTGGAGGAGTTCTCAAAATTATGTTGTGTATTTTTGAAAAAGATTTAATTTTTATATATATAAGACCAGAAACCAAACATTTTGTCAAAAGTTTGTTACAGGCAAAACATACTGTCTGACGAGTTCAGGTGCGCATATTTGAAATGAAACATTCAATATTACTTATTTTTATTGTTTATTTCAATTAAAAATTTATTTTTGTTGGGTTTTTTATTCCATTTTATATTGTATAATAAATTTTGATTTTATACGTCTATTAAATATAAGCAGTGCTTATTATAAGACATTAATTTAATTCTAAAAGTTTTTCAAAATTTTTTTTTTTGAGGAAATTGTAGGAGACTAACAGATTAAATCTGTTTTGATATTCAAATTTTTTAAAATATCACAAATTTTGAATTAGAAATATTTCTGAAGATAAGATGCATCACAAGGTCTATACCTACAGTTCAAAATGCAATTTTACATTTAAAATCTATTTTACATGATTTCAAATAAAAGTCTATTCATGGTTTATCTCACATTGCTTTGAAAATCATGCATATCTTTCATAAAATACTTCCCATTCTCTATTGTATCTTCAAAAATTAATAGAATCAACCCAACTTTTTCTGAGTTCTGAAATTTATTTTTTAATATTTTAGAAATCAAAAATCCCACCAAGTTTAAATTTAATAGTTGAATGTAAAATAACACCTAGAAGGCTAATATAAAATTTCGTGAGGATCGTTGATGATATGAACAAGTCAGTGCTCGTCTTGAATTTTTTAATAATATATTTTTCATATTCATGGTTAAGTCACTGTTTATCATTCAAATTATAATTCCACTGAAAATAGTCCATGTGGAAATACTATATTTTTTCAGTTTTTCTGGAAAATCCGGTTTCTTTTATCGGAAAAAATTAAACATGAAGCAGTTCAGCTGAACAGGGAAAATATATAATTTTTTCTATGGATTATAAGTCTGTTATAAGTTTTTTGTTATGATTTTATCGCGAATATTTTATCTTAAAATATTTTTCTCATTTGTGAAAATACCAATGGAAGGAGGTGCTAATTATTTCAGAAGGACATCGAAATTGATTACTATTGACATTAATTCCTACTACAATTCGAATTTTTCCATTATCTTTGATCGGGCCATCAAGCAAAAAAGGTACTCAACGTTCGATGTTATTTGCCTCAACCATCATTTCCTTAATGGATTGAGCTCTTTTCCGCGTCACCCATTACGTACTCTTCATTTCTTATCAGCATAATAATAAACTGCCTTTCTTGGTTGATTAGAAATACCATTGATAATGTCAAGATAATGGAGAAATTTAAAAAATCTTTACATCTCTCTGAATTGCATTAATTTATTTTATTTGTGACGGCATACAGTGTAGAAACAAATTATGGAATAGAATTATTTGGGTCCTTATGTTAGTAAATTATAAAAAATACTAGGACACGTCAACCTTTAAATTCAATAGAGCGCATTTTAAACATAAATTTAAATATACAGGGTGATTCGCGTAAGTCCACCATAGTCAGTTTTCTTTATCTTAAATGGAAGACCTGTATATTTTTTAAAGCTCCTTAATAACCTAATTTCAACGAACTGTATCATGAATGGTCTAATATGAATAATATCGGATGAAATTTCGAAAGTATTTATAATTGGAAAATTTAAATATTAAAACAAATTTATTCTGTTAGCCTCCCATAAATTTTAATCTCAAAAAATGTTTATTCGAAAAGTTTTACAATTAAATTAAGGTTTTATAAGCACTGTTTAAATTTAGTAGACATATAAAATCAACACTCATTATATAATATCAAATGGAATAACAAAAACCCAACGAAATATAAATTTTCAATTGAAATTACTAAATAAATACTTGAAGGAGACAATTTTTTTTTAATCTTATATTTGTGAAAACCAAAGTTTTTTCAAAAATGCAAAACATAATCTTGAGAACTTCTCCAAAACTAACTTATTTTAAATATAATTAAAAATTCAAATAAGTAACCTCAAAAAATCTCTCAAAACATGTAGTAGTATATCCTCAAAAACAATTTGAAATTAATAAGGTAAATAAAAACAACTTGGCTTAAGTTTCACTGTTTATTTGATGTCTGTTGACATATATGTTTCGAGTTTTAGGCCCATTTTCAAAACTGAAGAGAACAAAATTTAAAATTCTATTTAAAATGGTAAGGTAGATCACAGGTACAATTTTGAACAGTGTGAAGATATGGTGTTAGTTGGGTCCTAATCTTTTACAGATAAGAGCAATGGTGATAAATTAAATTGAAGTTGCTCATTTGTAATTGATTGCTTCTTACCATGTGCTCAACAAATTTCAAAGCTTTCTAAAAGGACCATTCTTCTGCTTTTATTACCTACTTGTAAAATCTCGGTTCTACTGAAATCTATGAAATGGTTGTTATTTATACAATGTTCCGAAAAACCAGATGTTATTTTATTATGTTATTTGTGTTATTTTGTTACTTATTTGTGGTATGAAATTTATGCTATGGAATTTTTCTTTTTCTTTGTCCTTAACAATAGGGTACAGAGAAGCTAGAGCATTTTTATGCTGTTTTTTAAAAATTAATTTATCGATTACGTTCTTATTGTAACCATTTTTCGACACTAATGACTTCAAAACTTTAATTTCTTTGTTGAAGTTTTCTATTGAGGGAGGGGTTGATAGTAACCTTTGTACAAAGGCGTGAAAGGGAGACATTTTTATTTTATGGAATACGAAAGTTCTCGATGGATTTATTTAAAAAAACAGCATTAAAAAGCTCTAGTTTCTCTTTACCCTTCTCTTCAGAACAAAGAAAAAGAAAAATTCCATAGCATAAATTATATACCACAAATAAGTAACAAAATTTGCAATAGACTAAAACAGAATACTATTAATATTATTTGTACAAATAAGGAAAACTTAGGTTCACTCTTAGTCAATAGCAAAGACTGTCGTGAAACGTGTGAAAAAAGCGGTGTATACAAATTATATGGTAATGAATGCCCTGTATTTTACATAGGTCAGACAGGACGATCTATAAACATATGGGTAGAAGAACATAAAAAAAGTATATTACATAATAAAATAACATCTGGTTTTTTGGAACATTGTATAAATAACAACCATTTCAGTAGAACTGAGATTTTACACGTAGGTAATAAAAGCAGAAGAATGGATCTTTCAGAAAGTTTGGAAATTTGTTTAGTACGTGGTAAGAAGCAACCAATTACAAATGAACATCTTCAATTTAATTTATCACCATTGCCCTTATCTGTAAAAGATTGGGACCCAACTAACACCATATTTTTACACTGTTCAAAATTGTATTATACCTACCATTATAAATAGGATTTTAAATTTTGTTCTCTTCAGTTTTGAAAATGGGCTAAAAACCCGAAACATATATCTCAACAGGCATCAAATAAACAGTAAAACAAGCCAAGTTGTTTTTATTTATTTTATTAATTTAAAAATTTCATCAATAGATATGCGAGAAATCAATATTAATTTGAAATTAAATAAGATCGTCATCAGTCCTACTTCACATTTAAAAAATACAATTAAATAACAAATAATATCTTACCAGACAGACCTCGTGGCATTCTTGTTGAACAAACACTAAAATTAGAGAACTTTAAAAATCCTTGGTATTCCATGTCCGTCACAAAAATCACACAGAGGTTGTAAGGCCATAAAATACCTTATAGCTAGTATAATTTTCGTTTTTTTACAATCAAAAAATTGATATCAATTTGGTATTGAGAAAGTAGAAAAACAACGAGTTTAAGCTTTACGAGATATTTCGAAGCATTAGGAGCTTAAAAGAGTCATTCAAACGAATATTTCGCATATTTTTCTCGAAACTACAGGAGTGAATGGCCATAAAAACAAATTGTTTGATAGACAGTCGAGTAAAAAATTAGGTTCACTCTATAATTTACATTTATTTCAAAAATTCTTAGTTTTTCGGTTTTAACTTAGTTTATCTGTATGCGATGAATGTATTATGATTGCTTGAATAGAAAAAGTTCTTTTTGTTTCGAAAAGTGTTTGCCAATAAAAAGGTATCTCAACTAATCCCCAAATCGTATCAGTATATGTTCTGTTTCAGTGGTTTTATGTGTCTATTGCAAAATGTTTAATTGAGTTATAAGTGATAAAATGGCTATAAATGCTGTTTTTGTAATATGAATTGAGGCGCCTATAAAACATGTCCCCGCGGTCAGGGGTAAACTGCGAGAAAATTTGCTGTAAGTATTTTCAGTGTGCAACGAGTATCTCAACATTACGAAGAGACTGATCTTCTCACTAGAGGATCTAGTTCGGGACGGGGAAGAACTACAACAGCTAGAGACGACCGCTTAAGTGTTTTTAGTGTAGTTTCCATTTGAAATCATCTACAAGAAGTATGTGAATACCACTGTTACAATTACTGGCAAGTGAGCATGGCTCTTTCACCAGCTTACCACTAAGTAGTCTCCACAATACCCGAAAGCAGGTTGTGTGATAAGTATACGCCTTATCATCAAGCAGATTGAGAACCCCTTCAATGGAGTTGAAACCCCCCCAGCTTCAAGTTTCGGCTTCAGTTCGAAAACCTACATCGTGACTGCGCGAATAATAATTTTAAATATCCTCAGATATTCAACCCCGTTTTCGAATATCTCTGATCAAGTCGTATCTTTCTGGTCAGCAAGAAATCGATTTTATGAAGAAAAACCGGAAGTTCATTCTGGAGGATCTACCAAGCGAAGATAAGTCTTCAAAGCTCCTTATTTTTGATTGATTCTTGGTTTTGTTTAAGCCTCCGAACTAGTTACCTAAATACACTCCATTTTCTTTTTACCAAAAGCTTCCGCACCCATAGTTTGATCGAAAAAGCTCTAGATATCAAGCTTTTCTGACTTGTCTTGAGACAGAATTATGGAGGCTTCGCTGAGGTTTTTAGGCTTGGCTTTAAAATCAAGCCAAGCTTTTTGAAATCAAGATAAGGTCTTACTTTGACAGGAGTACAATTGTTGCCTATGTAGATGTTATTTCATCCTACAGCGAATTTGGACGCAGTGTTAATTGTATTGCCACGGTGTGTACCGTGTGTAGACAGAAAAATATAATGTATATAGAATGAACCCCAAGCAAAAAACGGAAGAGATATTCAATTTCCCCACCCACTCTGCTAAATAAATCTCTACAAATACAGAAATTCTTAATAACATAGACATGAACGTCTCTTTCAGAACCAATAATTCATTAGAAATTATTTAAAAAACTCTGAACCTAAAATAAACAAATCACATTTATCAGGTGTTCACTGATTATCATGCCGAACAAACTCATTTTAGATAAACCGGAAGGTGCTTTGATACTAGAATCAAGGAACACCGAAGCGCTTTCCTTAATAATAAGTTAGATTATACCTATGCGGAACATCTAATAAAAGAGAAACATGATTTTGCATACTGAAAATAATGGTCTGAAGCCGAACCTGTTAAGAAGTTTAGAAATGAACCGATTAAGAAATCGGAGAATTTATTGAATGACCAAACCGAGTTATCTACTGAACCTTTATAAGATCTATTCTCCTAGAAACCCAATGGTTTCTCCCAAAATAACAAAAAACTTCATTGTACCCTTATCTCAAAATAGAAACCATTTAACTAATCTATGTTACCAAATATTTAATCAGATTTTTTTAAAGCCTTTGAAGAAAGTTCTATGTAACGAAATGCGTTATGTGAACAACTCACACTAATAAATAGAAATCGACATATATGTGTATTATTTAATTATTTAATTTTACTTCTTACTATTTCATCGAAATTGTGGCATGTTCTATAAAACCTCCTCATTGACCGAGAAATCTCTTGCGTTTGACGGTTCATCCTTCAGCTTCCCTTTTCACCAACTATAAAATCAAAAAATCTTTAATCTTGACAGATATACGTTGAAACATCTCCAAACGAATCCATTGCCACAATGATAAATGGATGACGTTAACTCAATATACTGTTCAAACTAACCGGGCAAATCATGCATTTGACATTTTAATGTATATTTCCCGAGCATCAGGAGGCCTTGGTGGGTCTCACTGAATCTATTCACACAAAGCGGATTTATATTCCTCAATACCACATGACCTTTTTAAAACGAAGAAATGTGGATGGAATATTAAGTTTTCCAAGGCGTACACCACAAATCCGTACGTTTGTTAGTTGCAGATATGAGAATGAAATTTAAAAATTCACACACAGATATGTTGATGATCACGCCCCTACATATAGGCTCGCCACTGTTGAAGGGTGATATTTCCCCCTTCGAAAGGCCAATTCAGCAGCCCCTTCCGTGGACCTCCCTGAATTATGAGTTATAATAATTTCCTCTGCTCCCGCACCCTTTAATGGTACTCAGGAGTATCCACGTTAATCGAGGAATTTTATTACCATAATAGAAGGGGTTGTTGATGATTTATCTTTTACTACGACGCATACCTGAGTGAAATATTTAAGATACCTTGACTTTTCATCTTTGCTATGTTTTTCCCATAAATATTTGACTTTAATGAGCCACTATGATTTAAGAAACAATTGATACTATATTCATTATCTCCCTTTCAACATGAATTGTAATATGTGAAAATTTTAATGTTGGGAAATCTATTTCGTTCCAAGATAAGTTTATCGTGCGATGCATGAGTAATCATTACTATTAATCAGGGTTTTTGCTACTCGTAATATTGGACGGAAATCGTTAGAGATGACATTTTTCGTAAACATTAAATCATAGTGGACCGTATAATTGTGGTTTAATTATCCAACTTGATAATCAATCTTTGAAAGGATGGGTTGTAAATCCAAACATTTTCATAGAAATAACAAAGTATATTTCTAGTTTTCAAACTGAGGGCAAAATTAATTATACAGGAACTCAGGAAATATTTTTATTAGATAAAATATAAAATAAATGTTTCACTTGATAGAAGAAATATAACAAAATTTGAATATCAAATTAGATTTAATCTGTCAGTCTTCTACAATTTTAATATCAAAAAATTTTTTATTCAAAAAACTTTTAGAATTAAATTAATGTCTACATTAATTGAGCACCGCTCATATTTAATAGACGTATATAATGAAAACTCAATATACAGTGTCAAATGGAATAAATAAACCAACAAATATAAATTGTCAATGTAATATTAATAAATAAATATTTGAAGGAGACAAAATTTTGTTTCTGATCTTACCATTATGAACACTAACTCCTTTTCAAAAACATAAAACACAACTTGAGGATTTCTCAAAGAATATAATTCATTTGAAATATTTTTTATATTCAAATATTCAAATAGGTTAATCCAAAAATCTCTCAAAACATGCACTATATCTTCAAAAATCAATTAGAATTCCGATATCTCTTCATCGGCCTTAAATAATATTTAAAATATCAAAATCAACTAACAATCAGTATATCTTACCTCAAAGTGATAACCGAATAATTGCTTAAACAGACTAAGTTTAAAAATGAAGATAGTCTATGTTCGTCACAAAATCACAAAAAACTGTAAGGTATTATAAGGTTTTCTTTACACCATTGACATTCTATAATGAGATTTATCCAAGCCTAAATATAATTATATATTATGTATAAAATAAAATAGAAAAAGGCTTTTTACTTGATAGAAGAAATATAACAAAATTTGAATATCAAAACAGATTTAATCTGTCAGTCTTCTTCAATTTTAATTTCAAAAACATTTTCATTCAAAAAACTTTTACAATTAAATTAATGTCTACATAGCTCCGCTCATATTTAATAGACGATTTGCTTTAATTCACGTCACCCCAATAAAGGGTACCAAGTATATAGTGCTTTTGTTTTGTAAATTGTTTTCAAATTGATTCAGATTTAGTAAAAAAAAATTCAACGAAAAAACAACAAATAACAAACTCATACGCTGTTTTATGTCTGTATCAAAAGTTACCGTCTCCTCCGCCATTTTGCATTTTGTTGCAGTCTTATCCAGAAATTTTTTCATATTTTTCCTAACCTTCTCGAAACTGCATATCCGATCGATCTGACATTTGGTAGTTAGAGGTTAAATAATGACACGCATGTTCGTGCAAAATTTTCCGAGGATCATATTATCAGGATCATGATTAGAAAATAAAAAAAATATTAGAGCAGAGCAACGTTGAGCAGTAGCGAAACCATAGCAATGGGCCTACGACAGGACTTAAATTTAGCATTCGGATTTAAAAAACGACAAGAAGTCTTTTGATGCAAAATTTCGTGAGAATCATAGATGAATCTTCCATAGATATATTAAAAAGCAATGGGAATTATCCAAAAGGTAGAAAATTGGGTGCCGTTTGAACTGAAGCCAAGAGACATCGAACGCCGTTTATTCACGCGTGCATAACTGCTCCAATAGCAAAAAAAAAGATCAACTGTCAAGCCGAATATTCTTGGCCGAAGATCATGCTGTGAATTTGATTGAATCAGCTTGGTGTGGTTAGTGAGACTATGAAACTCGGATCACGGTATCCTCGATTATAAAATAATGATAGAAAACGAAGTAATCTCTTTGAAACATTTTTTTGAATATATTTTCCGAAAATTGAAAAGGTGTGACCAAAGAGGAAAATACAAAAAATCACTTAAATTTTTATCTTTTTCTTACAGCTAATCTTCCATCAGGAACGTTTGCCACATGAACGAAGTCACGGGCATCCGCTAGTATTATATAAATTCCCTCGGGTAAAATCAGATTTATATACCCTAAAAGTTCAAGCACACTCATTTCAACATTCAGATTTATTTGAAGTCGAGGACCAGAAGATATATCTTATGACTTATTAATTCAGGTTCATTCTTTCCACCCCAAACTTCTTTGTTGAATTTTTAACGCCTTGTTCAATTATTAAGTTTATACAGCTTTTTTCCAAGGGAACCCTAGTGTTATAATTTAGGGGATTATGCTCCAGTGCTCCACAATGGGGTAGGCTTTTTTCGCAGGAAAAACCATCTGAGGCTCCATTGTTTCAGTATGTATTTCTCGTAACGAATGGGCTAATGGTTCCATAATTCTGAATAGTAATTCAACACAAAGACATTATATAGATGGTTATGACTGCAGGCTGATTTAATTCCAGATGGAAGTATGCAGATGCAATATTAATGTAACTCATGACGTCTTCATCATTCTCAGGAATACTGAGATCCATAGATTTTTCCATTAACAGGTTCTTTCCTACATGTTCCACGCGACTGAAATCAAAATGGCAAAGATGCAAAACTCACATGATGATACAGGATATTTTATAAGTAAAACTTACAAATGAACGAAATGTTTTGTACTTACTACTCATCATTTTCAATACGATATAATTAGTTTTATTTCATGAACGAAAGAATTCGAACATTTCTCTGGAAATATAGGACAAATATGCGTCAGAAATATAATAATTATATTACATATTCCGGAAGTACCGGGAATAGATCGTTTAAAAAGCTCGTTAAAAGAAACTGCCAAAATTATTTTTTACGCTAAGTTGGTTAAGCTGTTCTTTACATTTGCGCAGAATTTTAGCATCATCCGTCCACAATGATTTATTTTGTCAGTTAATCTCAAGTTTATTTTTTTATTTTCACAATAAGTAAAAATATCGAATATATTACACATACACACGGATGTTTCTCGTAGCTTGTGAGTAGCTAGTAAAAAACAATGGAAACATATTTCTAATATTATTTACATTTTTATAATTCACAATGTAGTTTTTATGTTTGTGAAAAAATAACAATAATATATATAGAGTCCATAAATAGTCAGTATTTTAATTTTCCCTGATAAAGTTCGACAGGTTTCTCTATATTTTAGCCAAACATTGTACTAATTGACCATTTTTAGTGACAAAAATTCTATTAATAAATGAGGAACTACCCCAGAAAATTATACCATAAGATGTTAAAGATTCGAAATTTCCGAAGTTAATGGCCCTTAATAAATCTACAGCAACTTGTTTTTTTACTACATTCAGGTTATAGATTTTAATTTTTTTCTTAGCTGTTCAACGTGATTTTTCCACCTCATAATTAAAACTGCTAAAAACGCTGCATTATTTTTACTACTATTTCGAGATCTTGACAGTTAATACTTTGAGGGGAAAATTTGCTATGACCTATCTGTAGAGAAAAAAATACAGATAGTTTTTAGTCGATTCAGTACAAGTTTATCATCATTGTCTTTTAGGACTAATTTAAGGTACTCTTCGGATGATATCACATTAAATCAAACTTTTTTCCCTATTCCGAAGGTAATTCCTCAGACAGAATATTCAGTTGCCACACTTTTTCAGTTTCAATAAGAGCTGTTCATGATCAACACCATCGAAAGCTTTAGAGAGATCCAGATCTAACCTCAAAGCTACTTTTCTCTCTGTATGGTATACAACTTAAAATGTCGTTAAACTTTTGAAAATATTGAATATATGGATAGCAACCATTTTCTAGAAAATTTTGAAGATTTTGGAGAAACTTACTGGTTTTTAATTTCCTAAATCATCTTCTTCCCCTTTTTTTATTATTGGCTTAACCACAGCCACCTTCAATGTGTAATAAAATACCATATATCCAATATAGTGGGTCCACTCTGTTTCATCATTAATTCTGCCTTCAAAGCAGGAATTTTTCCGGATGCGATGAAGTTATCACTTGTGAAGCCTTATCACAAAAAAGGAAACCCTAATGACTCATCTAATTACAGACCCATAAGTTTAATCACATCTTTTGCAAAAGTTTTTGAGAAAATTCTTGTTAACCGTTTAGTAAAATTCTTTCAGAAATTCAAAATTCTATCTAGTTATCAGCATGGCTACACGTGGGGCAAAAGCACTGAAACGGCAATATTCTTATTCACACAGAAAATATATTCTTACCTTGAAGAAGATAAAATACCAGCGGGGTTGTATGTGGATCTTTCTAAAGCGTTCGATTGCGTCGATCACAAAGTTATTTTGCAGAAATTTGAAATGAAAGGTATTAGAGTCGTACTACTCAAGCTTGTACAAGATCACTTGAAGGACAGAAAACAAACAATCGTATTGAATGTGAATGAGGAAAAATATTCCTCAACGGAAATTGCTATAACTTCTGGCGTACCACAAGGCACTGATTTAGGACCTATTTTATTCGTTGTCTATGATGACGATCTCCCAGAGGCTTTGGAAGATGATCCTGATACATTTCAAGAAAAGGTATCACCAGCACTGCAAATGAGTTCTTACACTTTTGCTGATGTTACTTATGTAATAGTGTCTTCCCAAGATCTAGAATCTGTGACTGTTGGCTTCACAGCTGCTTTATCGAACGTCAATGAATGGTGCATCTAAAATTCACTAACTCTTAATTCTGATTAAATAAACATCATGTTTTTTTCCAGCATCAGGACGAATGTTAGTTTTTCAGCGTGCATCAACTTTGGCAACCAGCGAATACCAACAAGCTTAAGTACAAGACTTTTGGGAATCACATTAGACAAACACCCAAACTGGGAACAACACTGTAACTTCCTGATATCAAGGTTGAATTCAAATATCAAGTTGATATAACTACAATGAAAACCATTTATTTTGAAAATTTTCAGTCACTCCTATCTTACGGGATTGTATTTTGGGGTTCCAGTTCATCAGTAGAACATATTTTTGTGAGACAAAAATTAGCAAATCAGGACTAGGTTCAATCTGAAATTTAGGTCATCTTGTAGGAACTACTTTAATGCTAACAATATTTTAACTCTTCCAGGACTTTATTGCTACAGAGTTTTGCCATTTTTGCAAAAACATCATTATTACTGTGAGAGTTATAAAAATAACAATTTCACTAAAAGAGTTCAAGAATACTTTTTTTCGATCCATAAATAATCCTCTACTGAAAAAAGCAGTCTTTATATGAGTATTAAATTGTATAATCTCCTACCGAAAGATATTCGGGACATATCAGATTACAATCGATTTCGTAAGGCTGTTTTTTTGTTTGTAATTATAATTGTGAACCATACTCTTTTGCAAAATTTAAAGACTTCTGTCTTATAATATGAATGACTGTGTTCTTCTGATTTTTGTATTGATTTGTTTCGACATGTTTTTACTTTATTGTCCACCTGTGGGATAATGATTTTGGAAATAAATATTAGTATTATTATTATTCAGGATATAGGTCACTGGTGTTACTATATTACTCATGCATGGATCTTCATCATAGCCGCTTGTGTTATTGTTGAAGTTTTTTACCACTGATATTACCCTAGCTTCCGTTACGACAAAGGCAAAGAAGGAATTTTTTATTTGTCTTTGCCATATAGATTTTCTAGAAAGGAGATCCTTAACCGCATTTACTACTATGGTTGTGAAAAACTAATTTAAATCTTATTGAGGTTCTTTGTTCTCTATAAATAACTTCTTGATTTTTTGTTCTCTTCCAGTTATAGCCTTCATCAGTTTCCGAGTGGCCTTACATTCATTCTATGCTATTGTTATCAAATATGCTGAGTGAGTCCATCTAGCTGATGTCATATTTTTCATTCATATATTTATAACTGTTTTTTTACTCCTGTTTTGATTTAGATGCTACTACCAAGTAATCCAGAATATTTTTCATCGATTTTATCTGATGAGTCTCCTTTATTTGTTTTTATGGGTTTTTACCAATGAAAAACGAGTGTTAAATAAGGATTTGAAATTACTCTCAAAATCATTCCACATCTCATTTACTTCATCCGCTTTGAACTCAAATACACTTCCCCAATCTTGTTTGGCGGAATATTCAAGAAATCCGTTTGTAGTTCTTTCATTCATAAGTCTAATCCGAAATGCGCTTCCTTTAGTGGTTGCAACATTGTAATCAAAATTTTTTGAGCTTGACGTGTATTGTCGTTTAACTAGTGACGAAAGACCTGATTCACAAGATCGTGAACGAATTTCTAGTCAAAAACTCAACAAATCTCATCGAACAACAACCTTATGTAAGCCTCTTTCCAAAATGTACGATAAAAAAAGATTCGCCACAATAATTGAAGTCCATTAGTAACCTTTCCCATTATCAGTCATTCGATTCACAGTGAGAAATAAATATTTTTCTATATTCTTTTATTCCGAATTTGATTTACCTTGAAAGGTTTGTTATCCTTCTTTCTTGTTATTTAACGAACATACTGTGTTTAGTTTGAACTATCGAAAGAGGAACAGTTACAAATATATCAGGTGTTTTTTTTAGAGTGATAGAACTTTCGACAGGGATAACTGTTATTTTACAGAAGGTAGAAGCCATGTCGTTTTAACATTTCTGTTCAGTAAGCATTGAAAAATTATCATGGAACGACTTACGCCGCAACAACATTTACAGATTGTTGAAATTTATTTCTAAAATCAGTGTTTTATTCGCCAAACTTATAGAGCACTTCGTAAAATTTATGGTTTACATAATCGTCCATCAGAGCAGCTTATTCGTCGAAATATCGATAGATTTCGATCAACATTTTCTCTACTCGATGCAACAACAACAAGGAGACAAAAACTGCACGTACAGAAGAAAATATCGCTGCTGTAAATCATAGTGTTAATGATGATCCAGATTTGTCTATTTGTCGACGTTCACAACAAGTTGGACTCTGTTCATCCATCACATGGAAAATTTTGCGTAAAGATCTTGGTCTACACTCATACAAGATCCAACTGGTTCAAGAACTAAAGCCACTTGAACATAATAAGCGTCGTTTGTTTGCTCATTGGGCCCTAGAACAGCTTGAAATTGATTCACTTTTTCATCGTAAAATTGTGTTTAGTGATGAAGGTCATTTCTGGTTGAACGGCTATGTAAACGAGCACAATTGCCGTATATGGAGTGAAAAGAATCCTCAAGAAGTTCTGCAGGTTCTATTGCATCCTGAAAAATGCACTGTATGGTTTTGCCTTACACGCTGGAGGCATCATCGGTCCATATTTCTTTAAGAACGATGCTGGAGCTAATGTTACAGGAAATGGTGCTCGTTACAGATCGTTTGTTTCAAACTTTGAATGGTATCGACCCAAAAGTGTTTTGGTTCCAACGAGCTGGTGCTACATCTCATGCTGCTACCGTAACAATTGATTTATTGAAAGAAAGATTTGGCGATAACATTATTTCGAGAAATGGTCCAATTAATTGGCCTCCAAGATCATTCGACATAACTTCACTGGATTATTTTCTTTGGGGTTATGTCAAGTCATTGATTTATGCTGATAAATCTGAAACGATAGATGCGTTGGAAGCCAACATAACTCCTGTTATTGATGAAATAAGGCCTGAATTACTCGAAAAAGTGGTCCAAAATTGTTCTGTACGAATGCTATTCCTCAGAGCTAGTAGTGGTGGACTTATGCCGGAAGTTTTTTTTAAAACATAAATGTCATAAACTCATCTTTCAAATAAAAACAAAATTTGGCTTCAACCTTAATTTAAATGTGTTTTATTTCAATTTAAAATTCTATCACTCTAAAAAAAACACCCGATAGATGCGTATACAACATACATTTCATAATAGAAAAACTTCAAGTTCTAGGCCCCAATCAGCAATTATGGTCAAGTGGCTTTAGTTCTTGAACCAGTTGGATCTTGTAAGGGTGTAGATCAAGATCTTTACGCAAAATTTTCCATGTGGTGGATGCACAGAGTCCAACTTTTTGTGAACGTCGACGAATAGACAAATCTGGATCATCATTAACACTATGTTTTACAGCAGCGATATTTCCTTCTTTATGTACAGTTCTTTGTCTTGTTGTTGCTGCATCGAGTAGAGAAAATGTTGTCCGAAATCTATCGATAGTTCGACGAATAAGCTGCTCTGATGGACGATTATGTAAACCATAAATTTCACGAAGTGCTCTATAAGTTTGGCGAATAGAACATGATTTTAAAAATAAATTTCAATAATTTGTAAACGTTGTTGCGGCGTGAGTCTTTCCATGATAATTTGTCAATGATGATGTCAATGAACAGAAGAGTCAAAACAAGATGGTTTTTTACCTTCTGTCAGATCACAAATCACTCTAAAAAAACACCTTATATAAGCGTTTATTGTTGTACAATCTTCAAGGTGCTACAATATATTTTTATTCAATTATTTTATTTAAAAAAAAAATGTTCACACATTTTTTATATTTCATAGTTTATTCAGAATCCTGACACGTGTTTTGGTCTTTCGGCCATCTTCAAAGGAGTACAAAAAGTAACCAAACTGAAAACTGAAAAAAGTTTATTTTATAACACTTGGAATTTCTGTGTATTCTCATGTCGCATATTTATTTATTTATTTATTTATTTATTTATTCATTCATTTATTCATTTATTCATTTATTCATTTATTCATTCATTCATTTATTTATTTATTTATTTAACGACTCAGTATGGAATACAACGTAATAACCTGCTGATATAGTACTCTTGAATTCTTGAACAATAGAGACATCACAGAGTGAATAGTAGAAAAAATCACAAGGAACCAGGTCTCATGAGTATAGACAGTGAGAATTCAAATTTCCACAAAACTAACAGGGCTGAATGATTCTGGACTCTTTTTGTAGACTCTTTCACGTAACCAACGTCTTCATTGTTTATTGTTTCATATTGAGGTACGAATTCAAAATGGACAATTTCGTAAAAAACGGACAAAATAGTATCATTCATATTGGATCGCGACCGACATGCTTTCTTAGTTCGTAGATATTGAATGACATGCCATTGTGATTATTTAAATTTTGTCCCAGTATTGTAGTCGTAACCCAAGGTTTAATCTCCTTAATGACCCTTTGGAAGAATGCCTATGCTGAAAACGGATTCCTTTCAGCACAGATTTTAATTTGACCCTGTGAAAGATTGTTTCATTGCCATTAGATTGTTCAAGAAGTTACCAACAAACGTCCACACAAACTTTTCAGTTACTCGATTTATGTCCAACTTTTAAGTTAAAATCCCGTGACATGATTCAACTGAGATAGCAACGTCTTCTGCAATGTGTCTGATAGTCAATGGGCAATTACCATGCACTAGACCGTTCATAAAATAAAATGGAACGTCTCTCATCGATAATCGTCTTCAATTGATTGAAGACTTTTATCAGGTGTAGAAGTATGAAACCGGAATTTCCCTATAGAGGGTGTTAGTCATATATCTTGTCATCAGTACCATTATCTTCCTCTAACAGCTGGCCAAGATTTTCAATACACAACAATCCAAGTTCCATACACCGGTATATTTTTCTTTAACCTTAAACATATCGGGTTTTTCTGCCTACAAACTACGATTTACGGACAGGATTGGTTTTCTATTATAATTTGAAGAAAATTGCTTCAGAAACATATCGAATGCTTGTCAAAGCTTACGGTGACCATGCTCTTGGTAGAAAGCAGTTTGTCGAGTGGTTCAAAAAATGCAAAAGTGGTGATTTCGACATGGGAAAACGACAACGAATTACGAGTCTTTTTGGATGAATATGATACTCAAACGCAACAAGAAATAGCGGATCAATTATATGTTATTCAGAAAACAGTCTCCATTCATTTGAAAGCCATAGGAAAGATTTAGAAATTGAAAAAATGGGTTCTGCATGAACTGAATAAAAGCCAGAAAGGAAATAGAAAAAAGGACAAAAAAAACTCATTGCTCCATTGGTGATAAAAATGGATATATTTTGACAATTTTTAGCGTCGTAAATCATAGATAAAATAAAATAGAAAGACTTTTTACTTGATAGAAGAAATATAACAAAATTTGAATATTAAAACAAATTGATATATGTTTATCTTTTACAATTATTATTATTACTTCCATTTGACATTATATATATTGAGTTTTGATTATATACGTCTATTAAATGTAAGCGGTGCTTGTTTTAGACATTAATTTAATTCTAAAAGTTTTTTGAAATTGAAATTGTAGAAGATAAACATATATCAATTTGTTTTAATATTCAAATTTTAATCATAGATAAATCCAGAGGAACTATTGACATCCAGTGCAATACCAAATCGCTTTGGAAAGAAGACAATGCTCTATTTTTGGTGGGACCAGAAAGGTGTAATCTATTATGAGCTGCTTAAACCTGGACAAATCTTGAAAACTGATCGGTACCAATAGCAAATTATCGATTTAAATTGAGCATTAGGTGAAAATCGATCGGAGTATGGTGATGCAATACAAAGTCATTTTGCTCCATGATAATGCCCCATCACACACAGAAACACGGGTCAGGAAAACGATTTAGGCATTCAATTCAGAAATACTAGCGCGTGCTACTTATTTTCCAGTCTTGGTTTCATTCGATTATCATCTATTCGTATCATTGGGGCAGGCCTTCGCTGCATAGCGCTTCAATTCTTATGTAAATTTACGAAAATGTGTCGATAACTTGTTTGCTTCAAAAGAAGGGCTGTTTTTATGTCGTGGCATTAATAAACTGCCAGAAAGGTGAAAACAATGCATAAATTAGCTATCGAGATCATTTTGAATAAAATATTTTTCATCATTTTTGAGTAAAAGACGTGTTATTTCTACAAAATGTTCGGTTTCATATTTCTACACCAGGTAAATCTTCAAACTTATTTGTGAAAAGTTTAAAAATTCCTGTTTTTTCCAGTCGAACACAAATATCAACATTGCATGATTAATTTAACATAACCGTGAATTTCAGAAATCAGCACTAAGGCTTTATTTAACACGTTGCATTCAAACACAAATAGCACGAAAAATAAAGGAGACATTAATCCAAGAACATGTGGTAACAGATGAGGTTATGCATGACACAATGCGGCAAAATACAAGGCTCTAATTATCACCATTTACGCTAGAATCAAAAAGTTCGATATTATTCTGAAAACGCCTCGTATAAAATTTCAATAAAAAAAATTATTCGAAAAATCAGCTACAAAGCTGTTTTACATCAAGAAAATAAATGATTCCTGGAAACCTCAACAGTCGATGCACTGTAATTGAAGTCACAAAAATTTCGATACAAATGATGTATTCTAAAAAGTTAACCGTCAAATAATTCTCAAGAATTAAATTTTCTGAATATATGAATCGAATTTAATTAGTGGTATGGGTTAGATATCTTGAGTTTCATGTCACTTTACTTGCCTGGTGCAGCTCTTATAATTTTTTCTTTGATGAACTGGCGAATTTGAAAAAAGAATAGTAAGGAATGATTTAATTAAATTTTCGTTAAAAGCTGAAAGCAGCTTTTTGGTGAAGTGGTATTTCAAACTTCTTTTGAGAAGTAGGATAAATAAACAGAATATTTGATTCAATACCAGTGCCTACATTTGAACTCAATTCCGAAGTACACAAACTAAAATAAATTCGGGAGATATTCTTTTTTATTTTATTTGATGGTGAATTTGAATCAAAAATACGAACTCTTTCAATCTAATTCAAGAGGATTCATGAAAGCATAACGATAACTCTACCAATTTATGGATAAGGCATGAATTCACGTACAACCAATTCATTAGACATAAGTTTGAAGGTTTTGAATAAATTAATATTTCATTCTGAATGTTTTCGATTTCACTTCATAAACATCCATTGTTATTCTAATCGTGAAGAAATTAACATAACGACAGTCGTGATACGATTATTTGTACATACATGATTTCAATTTTTCTGTACCTTTAAAACGAAATATATCTTCTCTGGAAGCCATGGAATCCTCAAAATCAATCATCCAAGTTAATAATCAAGATTCCAATCGCTGTAAACAACAACAAAATCCACTGAGTCACATACTTAGACGACACTCGATCGCACTTCACACACGCAATTGAACTTTGAATCTATCTTCACTATTCGCAACACCAATTCTCAAAGGCAACTATCCTCTAATTTCGTTTTTCTACCACTGACACACTTAGTAATAGGTGTCATCATAAAAATTGGCCGAGTTCTATTTCGAACGCTTATCAAAATTCTGATCGCGAAAAACTGGGAAGGTCATGGAATAGAGCGATGCACCAGCGTGCTAGGAGCGCGAACAATTGAACGCCGATGCGGAGCCGGCTGAGCGTAGAGAGTGGGTGACCACACGACACAAGCGTCGAGACGCTCGACGTCGCTGAATCACGTTGGTGACGTATTGGGCCAGGGGGGCCTCGTTGATAGGGGATATTAATAATCGGCAAAAGAGGAATCGGAGGCTATCTTTGGACCGTGAAGTCTATGTGAATGTTGCGTTGAGTGGCTGAAAGACAAGGATGATATATGGAGAAGGAGATCGTAAATAGATTGTCTTATCGCTGCTATAACTGTGCATTGATCCTTTGTTCTTATCCCTTACCCTCATATAATTCCAGCTTCAAAGGATTGTTTACATCCTGATCGAAATTGATGATATCCTAGGAATGCTGAGGAATATCCCCGGCAGCTTGAACTTATGTACGGGGTCTTACACGATTAACTGACTAGATAAGTATATGGAAAACTGCAGGGAGTACTTTTCTAAAAATACCTACACAAATTTTCGTTAAGTTCACTTCAGCAGTAAAATTCTCAATTATCTGCAACTAATCAGCCCAGTAAGTCTAGATTAAAATATGTAAGCAATTCCATAAATTAATGTGGTAAAAAAAGTTCTAGAAATGAGGAGTCTTTCAAACTGCAAGAAAATATAGCGATGATAACGATTGAAAAACTCCTGAGAAGTCAAAAAAAATTCTCCTAAAATTTGATTCATCTGTTTATTTAAAAGGCTTACTTAGATAAAATGAAAATCAGGATATTCGAGCAGCCTGTATGAACTGTTAATTAATATTTGAATCAATACTATGTCTAGGAAGAACATTTACTTTATTTTAGTGACATGAATATATGACACTTTTTGTAGGCTATTTCCAGGGAGCAGCGTGTTATCGTTTCCCCCAAATGTCTGTTATTTTCTAATTTTGTGCTGAAAATGGTCTTAAACGAGTATTTCGAACTCACTGATGAAGAACTCAGGGTTAAAAGTAATTCTTTCAGGCCGTAAACACGCTAATTTTTGAACAGAAACTTGCAGGAAAGATTGAGAGTCTGAATATCTCAGCCGAGTTCATTAACGGACAAAATCAATTCAATACTTTGGCAGTTATTCAGATTTGATTGATCAGAAATTCGGCATCATTTCTAATAATATGATGATCGAATTATTATAAAATTAAAAAACAATTGTGAGCGGATCTTCGTTGAGCACTACCTTAAACACTATAACTTTTGAACGGAAAGAGATAGAGAGTTGAAATTTTTGGGGTTTGGTAGATATTCTCGGTTGAGTTCGTTACTGGATAAAATCAATCCAATAGTTAGAAGTTATACACATTTGTAATTTTCTCTTATTTTTATTAATATTTTCAAAGCTACACATTCTGAAATTCTGATTCTTCTGAAAATTGATATTCGGAAGGATAATGATAACACAAATGTTCCAACAAAATTTCATGAGAATCGTATGATTAGAAGATCTGAAACAAAGGCAAACATTCTGTGAGCGGAGCAGCATTGAAATGATAGCAACGGTCCCACGACCCAGTTTGAATTAAAGGTGAAATAATGACAAAAAAATAATAAGGTTGTTCGGAAAGTAATTTTGTTTTTCCCGACAGAGGATTTAATTGTATTTTTTCGAACCCAAGTCCACATAATCATTAAATGTTTTAAGAGCTGATATAGCAAGGCTTGTGTGTGAGACAGTTCAATTAATTCTACGCAGTAGTTTTTGGTTGGTGCCCTTTTAAATATGGAGAGCAATAAGCAGAATTTTCGTCATATTTTACTTTTGTACCATAGAAAAGGTAAAAATGCTGTTCAAGCCACAAAGAAATTAACCTATGTGCATGGAGAAGAAGTATTGACAGTACGCCAGTGCCAGAACTGGTTTGCAAAATTGCAAAAAAAGATACACCACGTTTCTGAAGGCTGGTTGAAGCCGATGAAGGTATTAGTTGATGCAAATCGGCGAATAACAACACGTGAGATCGGTGAGAGGTTAAATTTAACGAATTCAACTGTTTACATTCTGTCAATAAAGTACCGGGAATTATCGATTTAAATCTGGCGGGGCAATGAGGCAGGTAAATTTTTTTTTCCTAGGTTGATACCACTGTCCTTAATTACTATGCCAAGCTTGAGCGGGATCTGTCAACTAGTGTGTTTGCAACAGCTGATTAAGTCAGTCGATGTCAGAGTGCGTGCGTGATTTTTACTATGGGTGATTACGTTGAGCAAATAATTTGTTTAAAGTTTTGTGTTGCAAATGAATTTTCGTGTGCCGATGCATTGAAAATGTTGCAAAAGGCCTTTGGTGATAATGCTCTATCGAAAACTCGTGCATATCAGTGGTACAGAGCCTTCAAGGACGGTCGTGATGTGGTCGCCCATCGACGGCTTCGATCGAAGATAACGTCGATAAAATTAAGGAAAGGGTGCTGAAAAACCGTCGTACCAGCTTGAGAGAAATAGCACATGATCTTAAGATATCCCACGAGTCCGCACGTACGATTTTGATTGATATTTTGGGCATGAGAAAGGTGGCCGCACGACTCGTACCGAAAGACCTGAATTTTCTTCAAAAACGTCATCGCGAACAGGTTGCTTCAGACATGCTGGATCGCTGTTATTCCGATTCTACATTCATGGAACGCATTATAACTGGTGATGAGACCTGGGTCTACGAGTACGATATGCAAACAAGCCAGCAATCATCGGAATGGCTGGCAAAAAATGAGCCGAAACCGAAAAAACCACGCCAAAGCCGCTCGAAAATGAAGGTGATGCTCATTGTTTTCTTTGATATCCGTGGCGTGGTGCACTACGAATTCATTCCAGAGGGTCAGACGGTAAACGAGCAGTATTACCTAGGCGTTATGAAACGTTTGCGTGAGCGTATCCGTAAGAAGCGGCCAAATTTGTGGGCGAACAACTCATGGATTTTGCATGACGATAACGCGCCTTCTTACCGAGCTACGATTGTGACTGACTTTCTCGCCAAAAACTCAACAAACGTGCTTCAGCAACCACCGTATTCGCCGGATTTGGCTCCCTGCGACTTTTTCCTCTTCCCAAAACTAAAATTGCCCCTTCGTGGCACCCGTTTTGAGTCGATTGAAGCCATAAAACAAAATTCGGCGCGAGAGCTAAAGTCCATCCCGGAAAGCGCCTATAAAAAATGTTTCGATAATTGGAAGTGCCGTTGGCATAGATGTATTGGAGCAAATGGAGCCTATTTTGAAGGCGACCCAATAAATTTTGACGATTAAATGTAAAAATGTTGTTTTAATTAAAAATTCTCGGTACTTTCCTGACAGAGTAGTATGACTACTTGAAAGGTAACCTGCGGTGATTGCCCAAAGGTTGACATAGAACAGGCTGGAAAAACTTTCCGACATAAAATTTGTGAACATTTGAAGAGTTTCCTCAATGACAAAAGTAATTCCACATATTCGAACCATTTATTAGAAAAAGGAAATATGTTCAAACAGAATTTTGAAAGTTCACATATAGGAAGTAAAAGATAAATCTGTTAGAGCCCCTAGAGATAAATAAATACAATAAAATTGGAATAGCACTTAACGAATAATTAGACCTAAATAACTCACTCCTGTTACATATTCAGATAAGCTGGAATTTACAGAGAAGCCCTTTTTTGGGTTTTAGTCCTCAATAAAAACTTTTGTAGTTACTCTAATATAAATAGAAAACTTAAATATTAAATATTAAATTAGTTTTGGAGAAGTTCTTAAAATTATGTTGTGTATTTTTGAAAAAAAAAAATTAGTTTTCATGAATATAAGACCAGAAACTGAACATGTTTTCAAATGTTTGTCAAAGGCAAAACATACGTATCACGGCGTTTCTGACGAGTTCAGGTACGTATGTTTGGAACCAAACATTCGATATTACTTATTTTTAATTTTAATTAATAATATATTTTTTTGGGTTTTTATATTTCATTTGATATTGTATAGTGAATTTTGATTTTTATACGTCTATTAAAAATAAGCAGTGCTTATTATTAGACAATAATTTAATTCTAAAAGTTTAAAAAAAATTTTTTTTAAATTAAAATTTCAAAAGACTTAACAGATTAAATCTGTTTTGATATTCAAAGTTTGTAATTATCCTTCTGTCAAATAAAAAACCACCTTTTATTATTTTATTTTATATATAATATATAATTTTGTTAGGTTTTTGAATAATGAAACTTATTATACAGTTTCCAGTGGTTTAATGAAGGCCATAAAATGCCTTACAAACTTTGTGTGATTTCAGTGTTTAGCATAGAACATAGATTACCTTGGATATTAGATGTACCCACCTAGTTTAATTGCATTCACAGATTCTCCAGAAATTGTTTGGTAAGATTACAAGTTTATTTATTTTTAATTGAATTTATAATATAAATATGAAGTTGAACTGACCTTATCTGAATTTTTAATTCTTTTTGAGGATGTGCTACATGTTTTTGAGTTTTTGAAGTAACAAATATTTAAACATATTAAATATTTCGATTTAAGTAGTTTTGGAGAAGTTCTTAAAATTATGTTGTGTATTTTTGAAAAAGATTTAGTTCTCATAAACACCAGAAACTTAACATGTTTTCAAATGTTGGCAAAGGCAAAACATACGTACCACGGCTTCTCTGACGAGTTCAGGTGCGTATGTTTGGAACGAAACAATCGATATTACTTATTTTTAATTTTAATTAATAATTTATTTTTTAGATTTTTTTGTTCCATTTGATATTGTATAGTGAATTTTGATTTTTATACGTCTATTGAATTAATAATAAGCAGTGCTTATTATTAGACATTAATTTAATTCTAAAAGTTTTCTCAAAATTTTTTTTGAAATAAAAATCGTGGAAGACTTAACAGATTAAATATGTTTTGATATTCAAAGTTTGTAAATAGAAAACAATATCGAAAACAAATTAAGTTATCCAAAATGTGAGATACCACCTACCTGAAGATGCTTCTGTGATAACGAAAGAATTGGTAATTAATTATTCAATATGGATTTTCATCAGATGGAAACTGATTCAATTGAATAATTGGAGACCCTTTAGATGAAAAAAGGTATAAATAATTATAGGTATCAATTGGTAAAGCTAAGTTTTGTGGTATAATCAAATATTCGATTAAGTTATTTGAGTTCACAAACTTATTTAGTCGATATATTTAATATTCATAAAAAAACGAAGATGGCTTATGATCTTCTAGAATGCAAAAGTGAAAAGCACTGACGTGAAGTCATAAACTTTTGCAAGGTAGTTCAAATCACCCTCTATACTCACAAAAAAATTCTTTCGGTTTTCTTACAACAGGATCCCCACGAAATTTTGCATGAACATGGTTACCATAATTCTGTTTCTTAATGGTGAATTTTAAATCGATCGAATCTCTAGTTTCGAAATATTGGGAAAAATATGAAAAATGTTCAAACGTGAATAACTGTGAAACTATTGAACTGAGTTTGCCCTTTAACGAACTCAGTCGTGGCATTTAGATCCCAAAATTTCCCTAAAAATTTCGAAGCTTTGACTCTTTCCGTTAGCGTGTTTACGGCCGGCCTGCCGGAAAGAAAAACGAGCGAAACGTCCCTGGAACTAGCACACAAAGAGTGAAATAATTATAGAGGTAGCGTTCAGATTGTATCATTGCTTTGTCATCCCTTTTTCAACTCAACTTTCATTTCTGCAATTTTTCATTAAAATTATCGGTAATTTTCAATGCACTTCTATAACTCCAGAACAAATTCGGAATTAATTGATATAAGTGGAGTTCTTACCCGAAAAACCAGTGGAATATTAGAGATAATCGATATAGAAAACTGAAGACAAAATAGTCTGGGTTCATGCACTTGAAACCATAGTTATGTATTTTCTGGAAGTAATAATATATAATTACAAATTAATTTGTGGTGGAGTTTCATCAGGATATGGAGGTTTTTCAACTTTCGAATACTAAATGATTAATTGATTGTCTTAAATTATTTATCATGTACTTGCACAGGATTTTTCAAAGTAATGTGAAATATTGCTGTGGGCGATTCTCCATTCAATTTTAAAACTAAAAGTTATTCATTTTTTCGTTATTTAGAAGTAGTTGTCAAATTTTTCATTACTTCATGTAGTTTAACAACGATTTAGA
Source organism: Megalocaria dilatata (assembly GCA_034642435.1). Lineage (NCBI taxonomy): Eukaryota > Metazoa > Arthropoda > Insecta > Coleoptera > Coccinellidae > Megalocaria > Megalocaria dilatata. The sequence continues at coordinate 59,842,160 of CM067855.1, read as the reverse complement.
ATAGGGTACACCCCATTTATCGTACATATTAAATCTAACCGTATCTATGAGTAAGATTCCCTTTGCATTGATAATATCAAGTGTCGTTTCAATTTTGAAGAAAGAAGATTCTAATACAATGACTAATAATAGACCAATATGTATTCCGAGCGTGTTCTCTAAAGTCTTTGACAGGATTGTTCTCAATCGGTTAATGGGCTCCTTAACTAGATTCAAGCTTGTGACCAACTCCCATGGTTTCAAGTAAGGTAGATAGATCTACATAGAAGTCTTTATGAAGCAGGCCTACACTTCGATTTTTCCAGAGCCTTTGGTTACCTCATCCTTAATTTTATATTTGAAAAACTATAAAGAAGAAATAAGCATCAGGGTACTTAATCTACAGAAGTGAATTCTCAGTATGATGTTCAACTTAGAGAATCATGTAGTCATAGTACCTACTTAATCGCGAGTTTATATTGCTCCAGTTGAAATTTCAGCCCATCAACTGGATTCTACAGAATAATTTTCGTTGAATCAATTTATCTAGCGATTATTCTATTTTGATGAAAAATATCATGCAACATTGAGAATATCCGGGAAATTTTAAGAAAAATGAAAAACAGTATATTATCCTTCGTTAGTTGAAGTAATAAATTTAAAAAGAAATAAGTCATCAAGAAGAATTTCATAACAAGTACAAGGTCATTTTCTTCATGAAATCGCAGAGGCGTATTAGAAAAATCACCCGCAGTGAATTCGTGATAATGTGTCGTGCCCGCTCCTTGACTATAGTTCTGCTCTGCTGCAGCTTCCTGGCTTAGCATATAGAGGACGCGACCGGTCTCAGATAATACCAAACTCACCGTCCTCGCCGGATATAAGTAGAGCAGAGTACAAACGTTCGATGAAGGATGTTCCAACGTGATACAAGGTCATAGGCAGACATGAACCACTCCTATCTGATGAACTCAGATGCGCATGCTCGGAACGAAACGCCGCCTCCGTATCAAGAGGTTGAAGTTCCCTCATAACACCATATTCACTTTCGAACTTCAATCATATTCAATTTGAAAATTTGATATAGGCGATTTTTGAAAGTTATTTGAGCAAGTTCTACTTTTCGATGAGAAAAAGCTCTCACCTTCAAAAATACCCTGTATCAAAATATTTAAAAAATCAACTTTATTGCTAGTTCATCATAAGAAAGTATAGGTTGCTTCTAGAAACCGAATGATTCGATGGTTCAGAGCAATATTTTGCTAAAGTCAAAATATTCTATTGGAAATCGACGGATTGTATCTGAATATGACATTTTCTAGCAACATCTTCTTCAAGTCAAATTCATAGGGCTGAGGTGTCGCTGACTGCAACTTTGTGGTTTCCAGCCTAATTATTTACATTTTACATCTAAAAAACATAGACACGAAGAGAATGCACGAAACTAAATGCCACCATGTATAATGACGAAAATAAATTGATACGAATTAAATTAAGAAAACATTTTAACAGGTGTAAAGTATTAAAAATCATTGTATTACGAAGATTGTTCTTAAGGTTTTTATATAAAGAAGCACTAATGTGAACATTTTTCATATGATGATTTTCTACGAATTTTGACGTGAATTAAAGCAACAGCAGTATGCCGATTAACTTGCTTCTACTTTGGTGATGAAACACCATTTTGGGCCAATGTGTTCTGCTGGTTCTGCGAATTGAATCGTGGCATTTTACTACAGGACGAATTTCGTGAAGGTCGTTCAAAATCGGCTGTTGTGCCAGAAAACATTACTGGACGTGAACTGATATTGCAAGATCGTCATGTCACATCTTTAAAAAACTTTTAGAATTAAATTAACATCTTATAAGCACTGCTTATATTTAATAGACATATAAACTCAAAATTCATTATACAATATCAAATGGAATACAAAAACCCAACAAATATAAATTGTTAATTAAAATTAAGAAATAAGTACTATTAAATGTTTCGTTCCAAACATGCGCACCTCGTCAGACAGGCGTAATACGCATGTTTTGCCTGTGACAAAATGTTTTGTTTCTGATCTTATACTTATGAAAACTAAATCTTCTTCAAAAATACGCAACATAATTTCAAGAACTTCTCCGAAACTAGTTTATTTGAAATATTGAATATATTCAAATATTCAAATAAGTTACTTCAAAAACTCTCAAAAACATGAAGCACACCTTCAAAAACAATTAGAATTTAGATAAGATCAATTCAACTTCACATTTAAAAGATAAAATCAAAACAATAAATAAACTTATAAACTTACCCATACAATTTGTGGAATCTCTGTTTTTTTAAATTAAAATTGTAGAAGACTAACAGATTAAACCTGTTTGGAGATCAAGGCATTATTTCCACTTACATACTTTCAATATTGCAAGGACATTTATGCTATTTACATGAAATTACAGTATTGCTTGATCTGATCATTTTCAAAATAATTCAACAATATGAATCTATTACAATTGGCACCCAACGTGGGGCTAAATAAACATTTAATGAGAAAATTTAAAATTTATTAAGTACTCCAATACAATTGTCGCCCAACGCGGTGCTGTTATTTCAAGAGCAGTCCGTTATTATATATGGAATTGTTTCCCAAGGTATAACTGAAATAATTCAGAATATTATATTTGTTCAATTTTAAAATATTACTGTTAATATTAATGATTAAAATATGGAAACACGAAGTGAACAAACGGATGTAATGGCACAAGGATATATAAAAAATGAAAGTGAAAATAAATTAGAACAGAATTAATTCATGTCAAATATTACGGATTTTTTATTGCAAATGAGACAAGAGATCAAGCAAATGAAGGGTGATCAAAATTTTTTTTATGAGAATACAAGTAATTGAATAAGTATTGAAAGAAATAAAACGAAAAACAGAAGATGATACTTAACGAATAAAAAAGAAGTAAATAATAAATCCAATCAAATGAAGACAATTGAAAACGAAGATAGTAATGACACAGAATTTGAAGAGAATGATTCGCAAATGAATAAAATTATAGTGATACTATAAACGAATATGAAAATGAAAAAATGAAAAATGTCACTATTATTGAAGAATAAATATTGAACAACGACTTCATGAAAAATAAAAATGAGTTTAGAGAGTCCCAGAATTTTAAATTACTAAATTGAATATTCCATACTCGAACAAACTTGTTAAAGTTTTGTTGATCACAGGGGTAAATTTTAGATATGCGCACGTTTTATACTTTCTGGTTTTCATCAGTGCAATCAATACCAGCGACTAATAATCTGCCAAGTATCTATATTCGCTTAACACGGAGGCACTAAGGTATTAATCATACACTAGCGTCATCTAGAGTATGCAAACATACATACAAGACTTGCGAGCAAATTCACGTAAAGAAATATATTCCCGATATTTTCACGTTACAAACGCAGAAAAAACTTTCCTAATGATTTGTACCAAATTTTATTAATAAGGAGTTAGTTATGGTTATAGAAAGTTCTTCAAATCGAGACCGTGAATATGCTGATTATTAGTAGTACGGGATATTATAGTCCGACTTAGCATGAGGAAAGTTTTTTCTACGTTTGTAACATGAAAATTTCGGGAATATATTCCTTTACTTAAAATAACTCGCAAAGGTATGTATTGTATGTATAGTTGTATACTCTAGATGGCGCTAGTGTATGATTAATACCTTAGTGTCTCTGTGTATAGCGAATATATATACCTTATAGAATTTGTTTGAGTATATAATTGTTATACAGATGTATGTTACACTGTCTCGATTTGTAGAACTTTCTATAACCATAGCTCACATTCCTTATTAATGATATTTAGTACCCACCAGCCTAATTAATTTATTTGAATATAAATATCCTGATTACGAACATTACGGTCTGACTTTTTCTGCGTTTGTGTAGTGAAAATATCGGAAATATATTTTTTTACTTGATATATCTCGCAAAGGTATGTCTCTTATGCATGTTTGCATACTCTAGATGGCGCTAGTGTGTGATTAATGCCTTAGTAACTCTGTGTATATTGAATATAGATACTTGACAGATTTGTAGTCGATGGCATTCATTGCACTGATTGAAACCAACAAGTTTGAAACGTACGCATGTCTACAATTTGCCCCTGTGATCAACAAAACCTTAATGAGTTTGTTTGAGTATAGAATTGTTATACAGATGTATGCTACACTTTCTTGATTCGTACGTTCCTCAGGATATTGTAGCTTCACGCGCTGGGGCGCTTGTCTTGACTAAAATCCCAGTTTCATCCCGATTAAATGGAGGATTAAGATTTGATGTCTGAAGCAATGTCACTCGCACCAGCCTCTGGACCCATGTGGTGGAAGTTAGACCGAATGGGCTCTAGTTTCACCGTAAAGGTTAAATAGAGGGCTGAGCCGCATTGTTCAAATCAGTGACAAAGATGTCTGTCGCAGCACAGGGCTTCACATTTAAAACTAACGTACTCTACTCTATTGCAGTAAATCTCCGGATTTTTCTGACCAATGGCCGAGTGCGTTATGTAGCATACTGCGTTACCTCGGGAGGGTGGAGGCCCTCGGGAAGTATTCGTACGACCTGGCCACCCAATTGGGGTTGCATCTGTCTGTTCGCAGAAACTCATGTTCAGGATATCTCGAGAGGTGCTTCAGGGTTTAGCGAGACTTGACGGTTCTACCGGACTCGTCCTGAACTAGCATCGATTGTGAGACGTTTCTGTGGTTTACGGATGTGGACGATACGGCTAGACCGTTGGTGCTTGAAGTCAGAATCAATAGAAAGACTCCACAAGAATTTGTGGGTCTTAACGTACAGGCCGGATTGGCGGTGCTCGTACCAGGATGAATTGAGGCATCAATCTTGGGACTATCTAAGTTCATCGGACTGTGTCCGCTTAGGTGGATAGGAAGCCTTTCGGTAAGTGAGTTGCGTCCCAAATAACTCGGGTACTGACGCTGCATAGCGAGAGGTTGGATAGTGCTTCGCTGTGGCCAGTCATGGTGTAGGTTTTCGCACTGAGGCCGAAAATGAAAGCTTGTAGGTTCAACTCTTCGAAGTTGGTCTCGCTAATGCGCGATGATAAGGCGTAGCTTTATTACACTACCTGCTGAGTAGTCACCTGTGAAAGAGTCATGCTCACATGCCAATAACCTAACCAATAGAATTCACGATATCTCGATTTATAGAGTTTTCTGTAACCATAGCTCACTCTCCTTAACGAAAAAAAACTCATATTTTATCCAAATATCCAGAGTTCGTAAAAATCTTCAGGTAAAAAGAATTAAATAAAGAAGAGATTAGATGAATTTCTTCTCGGAAACATAAAACTTCTCACCAATTTCCACTGAGAAACCAATTGCATGACTCCGCAGTGTAAATCACCAGGAAAATTTAGTTGCAAAAGTTTACGATCCTAGTTCCCCATTGTGACTTCAAATTCCCCGCCGCCACTGTATTGCCCACATTCGTCGATTTCTCTACCCACACATTCCCCAAATGGGAAATCTATCAGTTGGGGAAAGCGTTGAAAAGCAGAAGGGATAAATGGTTTATGAATGCTGCAATTCTGGTCGCAATGATATATAATAATATGTTTTTATGCCGACGAGAACAGCTTTTGGGACTGTTGAGTAGAGAACATTATATTGCTGAATATCCGAAGATGACTTCTTGAATTTACGAAGGCACTAAAGAAACTGGGAAAATGGTCATAATGAGGACAATTTTTCGTGAGATCTGAGATCAAACGGAATCTCTTTTATTGGTGCTTCACAATTATCATCAGTTCAAATGGAAAATTATTTTACTTCAGTTCTTTCAAAAAATGAAATTCTAATTAGTGAATTCAGAGCTATAAGAAAGTATAGTCCGTCTAAAAAGTATCCGGAAAAAAACAAAGCTCAATTTTGATAATATAGTATATATTTTTAATTCTTGAATTAGAAAATTATAACAAAATATTCATCTTATTTACTTATGCAACCTCCATTTAATTGTGAACACTTGACTAAACATCAAGGTACACCCGAAACTAGATCACCTCCATAAAATTCGGTGATGGTAGTCAAGGACTGTAAAACTGACTGAATTAAATCTTTATTTCGTGCTCATTCAACTTCAATCTTCATTTGTCCCCATATGTTCTCAGTGGGACTAAGATCTGGTGAAGCTGCTGGCCATTAAATGGTTGTCACTTGGTGTTCTTGCATCCAAGCGTGAGTATAGGCCGAAGTATGGCATCATGCATTATCCTGCTGAAAACGCCATCCCTCTGGATACAAAGCATGCGCCGTTTCAAGGAGGAAATCGTTCAGAATACCACAATACGTTTCACTATTAATATAACCATCGACTATACAGAGAGGCGTAGCTCCCCAAAACAATATTTTGGTGGGAAATTTGGCAATTCGAACGGTAACTTTGATACAATTTTTAAGTGATTTCCATCAACTTGGAAACAATTTTCATCAGATATAAAGACATTATTAAAATTATCTTCTTGAAAACAATGACAAAACTTTACCCTTCTTTTCTTTTGTGAAGGTGTCATTATAGGGATTTTTTTTTGGTTTCCTCGATATGTAGCCGTATCCATGCCAAAATCGAGCATCGCGCCGTTATAAAGTTCCTCACTAAGCAAAGGAAATCATTCATGAAGAGATGGTTGTTGTTCACCAAGATTGTGCCCCGTCGTTATCCACCGTTTAAAAGTGGTCAATTGAATTCAAAAGAGGTAGAAAAAGCATTGAATACGATCCTCGCTCGAGCAGGCCCGCTGACACCACTGAAGAAAATGTAAAAAAAATGAAAAAGTTTGTACTTGAAGATGCCAGAATAAAAATCAAGATGTTAACAGAGATGACAGACCTATTTGTGGGTACCACACATGCTATTCTTCATGGTCATCTAAACCTCTCAAAGGAAAGTGCAAGATGGGTACCGAGAATACTTGCCACACCTCAGAAACAAGTGCGAGTAGAGAAATTTTCAGAACTCTGTGGAGAAGACCCATCGACTGGCTGGTTACTGAGAATGAGACGTGGATTCATCACTATGACCCTGAGAGTCCATGCAGTGGATTAAAAAAATACACAGCCTCCAAACAAGTTTGAATTCACCCCATCCGTTGGAAAAATAATGGCTACGGTCTTTTTGGGATTCTAAAGGCATTTTATTGATAGAATACACTAAAAACGGTGAAAGCATCACAGCAGCATCATACGCAACCACTTCACGTAATATAAGAGAAGCAGTTAAAGGAAGAAAGTGAGGAAAACTCACAGCGGGGGTGTTGCTGCTTAACGAAAACACGCCGGAATGTGGCTTAGAAGAATTTACTCATCTCCCATACAGTCCAAACTTGGCTCCCAGTTACTGCTAGCTATTTCCAAATGTGAAAGAATATCTTTGCGGAAAGCAATTTTCCGACGATGAAGAACTGAACAACTGCACAATTAATTCCTATTTTGAGGAGAAGCCAGAAGAATATTTTTTACAAGGTTTAGAGAAACTTATTTCTCGATCTAACAAATGTAATGAAGTTCTAGGAGACTACATTAAAAATAGAATTTTTCCAAAATTTTCTGATTTTTCTTTCATCCCTTTATCGAGAAAAGAAGTACGGTTGAATATACTACTCTGTCAAGAAAGTACCGGGAATTTTCAATTAAAACAACATTTTTACATTTAATCGTCAAAATTTATTGGGTCGCCTTCAAAATAGGCTCCATTTGCTCCAATACATCTATGCCAACGGCACTTCCAATTATCGAAACATTTTTTATAGGCGCTTTCCTGGATGGACTTTAGCTCTCGCGCCGAATTTTGTTTTATGGCTTCAATCGACTCAAAACGGGTGCCACGAAGGGGCAATTTTAGTTTTGGGAAGAGGAAAAAGTCGCAGGGAGCCAAATCCGGCGAATACGGTGGTTGCTGAAGCACGTTTGTTGAATTTTTGGCGAGAAAGTCAGTCACAATCGTAGCTCGGTGAGAAGGCGCGTTATCGTCATGCAAAATCCATGAGTTGTTCGCCCACAAATTTGGCCGCTTCTTACGGATACGCTCACGCAAACGTTTCATAACGCCTAGGTGATACTCCTTGTTTACCGTCTGACCCTCTGGAACGAATTCGTAGTGCACCACGCCACGGATATCGAAGAAAACAATGAGCATCACCTTCATTTTCGAGCGCCTTTGGCGTGGTTTTTTCGGTTTCGGCTCATTTTTTGCCACCCATTCCGATGATTGCTGGCTTGTTTGCATATCGTACTCGTAGACCCAGGTCTCATCACCAGTTATAATGCGTTCCAGGAATGTAGAATCGGAATTACAGCGATCCAGCATGTCTAAAGCAACCTGTTCGCGATGACGTTTTTGAAGAAAATTCAGGTCTTTCGGTACGAGTCGTGCGGCCACCTTTCTCATGCCCAAAATATCAATCAAAATCGTACGTGCGGACTCGTGGGATATCTTAAGATCATGTGCTATCTCTCTCAAGCTGGTACGACGGTTTTCCAGCACCCTTTCCTTAATTTTATCGACGTTATCTTCGATCGAAGCCGTCCACTTCACGATCGTCCTTGAAGGCTCTGTACCACTGATATGCACGAGTTTTCGATAGAGCATTATCACCAAAGGCCTTTGGTAACATTTTCAATGCATCGGCACACGAAAATTCATTTGCAACACAAAACATTAAACAAATTCTTTGCTCAACGTAATCACCCCTAGTAAAAATCGGCACTCTGACATCGACTGACTTAATCAGCTGTTGCAAACACACTAGTTGACAGATCCCGCTCAAGCTTGGCATAGTAATTAAGGACAGAGGTATCAACCTAGGAAAAAAAAATTTTACCTTCCTCATTGCCCCGCCAGATTTAAATCGATAATTCCCGGTACTTTCTTGACAGAATGTATGTCGAGAAAATGTAGAGATTTGGTCATCTAGAGTTTGCATTTTGAAGTAGTGGTTATTTCGATTCTATCAACATTTCTGTCATTCTTGTTTCGACAAAAATTTAGTTTAATATTTGATATTAACAAAATAGGTCAATTTACGCTTGAACGAAACTGATAGATATTAAAATCTAATTTCCAAAGTGGTATCTTCAATCCAAACTCTTAGAAATTCAATTGGAAAATTTAATAGAAATGAAATGTTCTCACGGCCATTTTTTGCATCCCATAATAACATTTACTTCAGAAATCTTATGTTTCTTAGGTTAAAATATAGTGCACTATCTGCCATAATTCCATCGTGATCGCTTGAACAAAACACTCTAAAAAAAAGGCACCGACGTTAGGTCAGCGGCATTTGCGCGCCAGTTCACATTACCCAAGATCCTCATGAAATAATGTTATTTTTGTTCTTCTAATTGTACGTTCTTCACGAAATTTTGTATTAGCAATATGATAAGAATATTGAGCTATCGTGAATAGAAAGTTTTTCGAACCGTGAAAGTGCGAACTTGCCTCTATGTTACACTTCAAAATTCAAATACAGCCGAATAGGTTTTGTGGATCGTCGGCCATAAGCAGCAGACAAATGCATGTTTTTTAGCTTTTTGGGTACTCCTCCGTGCAATGCTGTAATGCCGACGAATGCAACAGAAGTGAAGCAAAAAATTGAACTGCATTCCCCATTACTGCATGCATTACTCTATTATCCTTCTTGTCGTTATTTCACATGTAAATGCTAAATTAAAACTAGATAGTGGAACTGCTGCTATGGTTTCTTTAGAGCTCAACGCTGCTCCTCTCACAAAATATTTGTCTTTGTTTTAAATCTTCTAATCATATGATCCTCATGCAGGAATATATGGGTTGTCATTAACCTTCTTTTATAGTACCACAGTTTTTTCACCGCCGTATTCTGCTTATTATTCCAGTATTTTGAAACACTAAAAAATTGCAAATTAATTAAACGCAATAATTAATTACGATAGGTTTTGTGGACTGCATCTTATGTAGCGTAGCGGTGATTTAAACTTCATAGAGCACTTTGTATATATAACATAAAATAAATGGAGGTTTATACTTGATAGAAGGTATATGAAATCATTTAAATATTTCAATATTTACAGATATATTCTGTTAGACTTCTACATTTTAATTTCAAAAAATTATATTCAATATTATAACTTTAGAAATTAAATTAATGTCATATAAGCACCGCTTATATCAAACGACATATAAAATAAACATCCATTATAAGACGTCCAAATGAGATAACAAATTCCAATAAATATCAATTGTTAATAAAAATCCTATAAATTAAATATTTTGAGTAGACAAAATTTTGTGTCTGCTCATCCCTCTTATGAAAACAGATATCTTTCAAAAATGTTAAACATAATCTTAAGAATTTTATCATAAAACTATCTTACTTAGAATATGCAATATTATTGGATATCTAAGTTACTTTTTAGAATGCTACTTTCCACCCAATCATATTCAATAAAATATAATATCAATCAATAAAAAATATTTACTCGCCTTTAACAATCAAGAACTTTCCTGATTGTTAAAGGTGAGTAAATATTTTTTGTTGATTGATATTATATTTTATTGAATATGATTGGGTACTGACGAGCAAAGTCTCTTCTAAAACTTGTTTTTTAGTAATTTTTTTACATATCTTGAGATTTTCTGAAAAGTAACTTAGTTAGATATCCAATAGTATTAAATATTCTGAGTAAGATAGTTTGATGATTAAATTCTTGAGATTATATTAAAAATTTTTGAAAGATATCTGTTTTCATAAGAGGAATGAGCAGAAACAAAATTTTGTCTACTCAAAATATTTAATTTATAGGATTTTTGTTAACGATTGAAATTTATTAGATTTTGTTATCTCATTTGGATGTCTTATAATGAATGTTTATTTTATATGTCGTTTAATATAAGCAGTGCTTATATGACATTCATTTAATTCCTGAAGTTATAATATTAAATTTTAATTTTTTGAAATTAAATATGTAGAAGGCTAACAGTATATCTGTAAATATTAAATTCTTTAAACACTTTGTATGTAGTTACTTCAATGCTGAACCAACCTCGTCAATCTAATAATGATAAACCACAATGACGATGGGGAATGGAACACATCCTCAGGAGAACTGGATGGCTTAAAAGGGAACATAAAAATATTTTCATTCTTTTATTTTGTTTTTAAAAATAATTAAAAGTATATCTCTGATGGGACTTTCCAACAAAATTTTGTTTAATTCTAGTGTGCATTCCATGAATATTCACTCTAAATCCAATATTTCCATTTCGAAACACTATACTGCTCTGCTAACAAGATCTTTTTCCCATCAAAAATTACAAATGAATTTAAATTTAATATAGAAATATCACAATTGAAAAATTCAAATTGTATATACTCAACAATTCTCGTAACGATTCGTTGTATGGATGAATTGTTTTTTCAACCTATCGAAAAAAATATTTCTCTAAGTGAGTTTTCTAAATGTTTTTCCACACACGTTAATATTTCCTTAGAGTGTTTGAATTTGAGGATTCGACAAACTTTCTATTTTATTATACCTCTTTGATAGACTCGCAGTTTTATATTCGGGTTATGATCATATGCAAATTTTCTAATTTGTAGAGGGTTAGATGGAAGAATAGATGCTCTATACCGGGTGATTTATAACAAATCATTGTACCATATTAGTGGTTTTAACTGAGATCATGCGTACTAAATTTGACCCTCAAATAAGTAATTTTTGTCCTTTTTTTCTCTGAAAATAAAGTACTTAAAATTTGTTTATTATTTTTATCCTTATGAGGAAAGACCAATTCTAATCGCGTTATATTTCTTTAATAGAACTTGGTCTGATCAATATTAAATATGAGTTTTGACTTATTTAACCAGTTTCACGATAGTGATTTCAAAGCGTAATTTATAAGATATGATCCGTATTCATTTCTGAGGATCCTTTTAAAAGAAACGTGCCAAATTGTATATTTTAACAATGGTATTGAGGTCAACCGTCTATACCTCACAAAAAGATTTAATTATCTTTGTAGGCAATAATTTACCCCAGATAAATTTCAACATGATTCAGCAAATTGGAGAACCTGGGGGTTGTGTCGGTATCAATGCTGAAATCAAGGGTGTTCGGCCCAATTGGATCTTTATTAGTATGTTGGGATAACGAAAAAGACAAAGAACGACATTTCCAAACTTAATATTCAAAGGAAAAAAATTTTTTTTTAAAATGATCCAATAAAACCAGAGGAATTTTAAAATTGCCTGTTCATGTTTAAGATAGAAAAATGTGAAAATAATGAATAAAAACATTTGTCCTCCTTAAGTCGTGAAGCTTTTCTGCGAAATGAGTCATAACAATTTCATGGAAATTTATACAAATGTTTGATTGTTTCGGTCTCTACTTGGTGGAAACTCATTTTAATTGAAAAATATATAAGAGACAGTATTTCAATTTCCACAAAAATGTTTATAATAAAACAATTGTTTCACCACGATGTGGCTTCTTCAGGTATTTACATTCTACTGGCTGATGGTGTCCAGTGTAACCGCCTTTAAATACAGTGTTACGTATGTGACAAAATAATGGAAGAACTAGTCATAAAAACTTAAGGTATTTATTGGAGTTTGCCGCTTAAAATGCCATTAGGGTAAGATATTCAGTAATGGAGACTTGTCAACATCTGTTTGTTCATTGAAAAGGATTCTACGGGCATTGTACCTGTTGATTTCAAGAAATTCTAAAAGTGTTAATCTAGAATTTTTGCTTTCGACGTGAATAATTTCATAGTTATTGCTGAAATTATGCCTGCATTTTTTAAGATGATTAGCATATGTCGAATGTACGGAATTCGAAATGTAACTCCTTTGTTGTTTTTTGATTCTTTTCTTGAATGATCTCCCTGTCTGGCCAATCTATACTGAAGAGCCATCGTTGCAAGTCAACTTGTAGACTACAGATTTATTTTCTTTATTTGTTCGATCCTTACTGTTTTTTTATGTATGTACTAAGGTTATTAATGATTTTAAAAGAAGCGTTATAATTGATGTTGTTGACGTTGTAATCAACTATAACTCAGCTTTGGAAACAATTAATAACCTTAGTACGTACATAAAAAACAATAACGATCGACAAATAAAGAAAATAAATCTGGAGTCTACAAGTTGACTTGCAACGATTTTCCTTTATAGTATACATTGACCAGACAGGTAGATCATTCAAGAAAAGAATCCAAGAACACCAAAGGAGTTATATATCGGATTCCGTACATTCGACATATGCTAATCATCTTAAGGAATTCAGGTATAATTTCAACAATAACTATGAAATTATTCACGTCGAAAGAGAGGGTTCCCCCTCTCTCACCACAGTAAGTCCAACATGGATACTTCATATTTTTAAGTTTCATTTATATTAGGCTAACCTTAATTTCTGATTTGTGAATAAATGTTAAAAGTGATTTTATGTATTTTAATATTCTCGTATTGCAACAATTAGAAAACGACAGGTAAAGACCCTAATATCGCATTTAATGAACGAAACAATTTCTAAATAAGTAGAAATTGTTAAGAAGAGTTCACATATCGCTTTTGAGGACCAGAAGCAGTTAGACTACAGTACCACGTTTTTTGGCGTAAACCAGGCTACACTGCACCATTTCGTCCATTCGAACCGGAGTGAAGCCAATAAGCAAGTTTTTTTCCAGTCCATTCAACGCTGATTTGGAACCAGATCCAAGATTCAATCAAGTTAAGAACTAGTGATAGAAGAAGCGAAATAGTGAACAGTGCGCGATAGAATCGTTCAAAGTGAAGAAGTTTCTGTTTTATCACACTAACTATGCAAGACTTTAAGAGAGCTATAGCTATAAGGAAGCAATGTAAGTCAAAACTAAGTAGATTTAACAGTTTTCTAAAACAGGTAGATCTGCAAAATGATACTGAATTAACTGAACTGGAAGATAGAATCGATAAGCTTTGTTAGTGCAGCATTCAAGTTTCCCTAATTTATTTCTGAAATTGCGCATATATGCACCACTCATCTTTCAGATGACACTGTGCGCATGCGAGAGACTTTTTCTTCGACCAGAATCTTAATGATCACGGATCGACATTACGTTCGATATTTTTCCGGCTTATGAGTTTTTTAATTCTTTCAAAGCAAAAAGTGTTCAGAATTTCTTATTACAAGAACGATAGTTCAACAAGGTGTTGGTGTCAGAGTTCCAGACAAGGGGATCCCCAACTAACCAGGAATTCAGTGGATGAGGGTGAGTGTCCATCTGAGATTTGTGGTGTATTTCTAATCATTATCAAATTTACACATACAGTCTGCTAATTTTCTACCGAAGTGCTAACATTTTGGTCCATTCGAACCGGTTGACTAGTGATTTCTTATTTTCTTTCTTTTCATTTCGAGATTTCCACGTGGGTCACCATCAAATTATTATTAATTTTCATTCATATCGATTGTAGGAAATCGATAAATCCGTACAAACAGTATACGCTTATCGCTTCATACAAAAAACCATATGTTCAACTTAGGTTCACTTCAATCGATATAAACATATTCTTTCATTCCGCATATTTCTTCTTTCAATTCATATTGGAAAATAATTAAAACTCAAATACGATTACAACTTCCAAAGTTTTCGTTGACACCCTTTCTGTTCTAATAAACTTTCTTTATATTATCTTTTCTTCGCATAATTTGGTTCTTTACATATATCACTTTATATTTACATTCATTCAATAAAATATTTCACAAAAAATGAGTAACATCAAAAGATTTGAAAGCAAACGTAAAATATACGTTAGTCGAATTTCGGAATTTTACATTATTGCAAAGCAAAGCTTAACTGATACGTCGAAAAGAGGGCAATTAAAGGCTAGGTATGATGATATTAAAAAATTATTTGAGCGGTTTTCAGAATGTCATAATGAGATTATAATGCTGATTGAGGATGAGGCGGAATTTGATACACATGAGAAAATAAGAAGGGAGACTGAAAACTTTTATTATGAAGGTTTGTCTACTTATCATAACATGAGTAAAAATGATACTTCTAATTCGTCGTCGGTTAGTGTTGAAGCTTCTGCAAAACTCCCACCTCTTAATATACCCACTTTTGACGGTGATCCAAAAATTTGGTCAACTTTTCATGATCTGTTCGAGAAATTAATTCATGATAATTCCAATCTTTCAAATGTTGAAAAGTTCAGATATTTATTTTCCTTCCTAAAAGACGAGCCTTTGAAATTACTAAATGGTATCGCCATAAATAACGACAATTATAACACCGCTTTCAAAAAACTTATTGACAGATATCAAAATAAAAGACTTATAGCTTCGAATGCATTAGATTCAATTTTTTTCATTTCACTAAAAGGCAATACTGCAAAAGATTTTCGTATTCTACTCAATACCTTTTCCGAATCATTGGCAGTTCTTAATGCTTTAAATTTCAATACAGATCAGTGGGATTTTTTACTTTTCTATATACTTCTAGGGAAACTAGATATTGAGACTCGAACTAATTTTGAAATTCAAACTGATTCTAGCAAAATTCCAGAATATAAGGAACTTTATAATTTTGTTGAAATTAAATGCAAGGCCCTAGAATCCGTTCAACATTTGACTACTTCTAAAAATAAAGTATTTGCAGTAAGCAAAGAGAAGTGTAATAATAAATATAATTCCAAGACCAGCAATAGTTTTTCATTACAAACAAAAAATACTCATTATAATTCCAATGTTAAGTGTTACCTTTGCAAAGGTTCACATGGATTATCGAAATGCTCTGATTTCTTGTCAAAATCTCCGAATGATCGTTTTTCTTTCGTCAAACAAAATAAACTGTGTTTGAATTGCTTACATCATTCGCATAATCTAAATAATTGTCTTTCGTCGTACAAATGTCGCACTTGTAATAACCGTCATCACTCTCTGATCCATATTAATAGTTCAACTATCATAGAAAATATTCCACATTCTTCAACTGTATCAGGTAACACCTTTTCCGAACAAAATACAGTATTATTGGCTACTGCGGCGGTAGATATCCGTGATAGATATGGCACATTTCAACGTGTTCGCATTCTTATTGATTCAGGAAGTCAATCAAATTTCATAAGCGAAAAATGTTTTCGTAATCTTGGGTTACAGAGACATCAATTTTCTACAACTATTTTTGGTTTGAACGAAATGACTTCATTTTCTTCAAAAGGTATTACTGCATGCGATATCAAACCTACAAATTCCGACAGCCCTGTACTTTCTTTCGATGCTATTGTTGTTCCAAAATTATGTTCTAATATACCTGCTTTTTCTATTAAAAAGGGACAATGGGACCATTTACAGGGTTTACCTCTCGCAGATGAAAATTATTTTCTCTCAAGTCCAATAGACATTCTGATTGGTGCTGAGCTTTTCACTCATATTTTACTCAATGGACGTATCGTTGGAAAATTAGGCCAGCCTACCGCCCTTGAAACTATTTTCGGTTGGGTTCTTTTGGGTAAAGTTAACAATCCGTCTACAAGTTCAGAAACAAAAACTTTTCTTCTTCAATCCGATGTTCGTGTCGACATCTGTATTCCTAAGTTCTGGGAATTAGAGCAAATTCCTGATAAGCATTTTTACTCCGTCGAAGATGAAAAGTGTGAGACCTTTTTCAAAGAAACGACCACTCGTGATTCCACCGGTCGATTCATAGTTTCGCTTCCTTTCAGAAATTCGAAACCATTTCTAGGAGATACTTATACTCAAGCTTATCGTAGATTTTTCTTACTTGAAAAACGTTTATTAAAAAATCCATCTTTGTATTCTTCTTATTCCGATTTCATGAAAGAATATCTTGACAGTGGACATATGTCTTTAGCCACATCGGAAGCTATACCCAATGATAATTTTTGTTACTTACCCCATCATTGTGTTCTGAAGCCTGAGAGCGTAAGCACAAAACTTCGTGTAGTTTGGGATGGATCGGCAAAAGGCTCGAGAGGTGTGAGCTTAAATGACACTTTACTTCCTGGTCCAAAATTACAAAAGGATATAGTTTCTTTACTTTTACTTTTCCGTTTAGACGCAGTGGTATTCATAGCTGATATAAAGCAAATGTTCAGACAAATTTTAATATCTCCTTCTGATAGAAATTTCCAAAGAATTCTATGGCGTTTTAATCCAAACGATTCACTTTCAGAGTATACCTTAAATACAGTTACTTTCGGACTCAATTGTAGCCCGTATTTGGCAATGCGTACCGTTCGTGAGCTAGCTCTCCTAGAGAGAGAAAACTTTCCAATGGCTAGTAAGATACTAGAGGATCAAACTTATATTGATGATGTGCTGGGTAGTGCATCATCTGATTCTGAAGCTTTGTCTCTTCAAAAGGATTTAATCGATCTGCTTAGTCGCGGAGGTTTTATGTTGAGGAAGTGGGCTAGTAATTCTCCAGCATTGCTTTCTTCCTTAGACCATTCTGACTGTCAGATTCCTTTGTCCTTTGATAAGGATGAACCACCATTTCTGAAGGTTCTAGGTCTTCAGTGGTACCCTTCTCTCGATATATTTTCTTACAAGTGCCAAAATATATCAAAAGACCTCACAAAACGAGGCATCTTGTCCGATATAGGTCGGATTTTCGATCCATTGGGTTTTCTGTGTCCCATTCTTTTAAAGGCAAAATACATTATGCAATGTATTTGGTCCTTGAAAAAGGATTGGGACGAAGAACTTCCCGAGTCCATTAAAAATTCATGGACACAATTGAAGTGTGAACTTTCAGAACTCTCTGGATTACGTCTTCCTAGGCGAATCACCTTTGATCAATATGAGAGATGTGAGTTACATGGATTTTGTGACGCTTCAAGCATAGGTTACGCAGCGGTAATTTACCTCAGATTACAGAGAGGCGATTCTATTCACGTATTTCTAATCTGTTCTAAAGGGAGAGTTGCCCCCTTAAAAACAATTACTCTTCCTAAACTTGAGCTGACTGCTGCGAAGCTTTTGGCTGATTTGGTCAAATTTGTGACTGACACATTTTCTAGTCGACTCTTATTCGATCAAATCACTTGCTGGACTGATTCACAGGTAGTTCTTTCTTGGCTCAATGCTTCACCGAGCCGTTGGAAAACTTTTGTTGCCAATCGAGTACACCATATTCAGGAACTGGTATCTCCCGATTCATGGATGTATATTCCTTCATCTCTAAATGCTGCCGATTGTGCATCTAGAGGAATGAACCCATTGCAATTGATTCGTTTCGAAATGTGGTGGAATGGACCGGAATTCCTATCCAGCCCAAAAACCGAGTGGCCAAATTTTTCTGCTCAAACTTCAGAACTTAATAATGATGTAGTCTCTGCCGAAGAAAAAAGTATATCTTTATATGTAGATATTCCAATGGACGATTTAGATAAGCTTTTAAATAAATTTTCCTCTCTTGAAAAAATAAAAAGAATTTTAAGTTACTGTTTACGATTTTCGAAAATTTCAAAACCCGGTTCCCTTAAACAAACAGGCATTTTAACAATTCATGAGTTGAATGAATCGTTGATGTGTTTAATAAAACATACGCAATATTCGGTATTTTCTGATATCATAGAAATTATTAACAAAAACAAAATTTTACCTAAACCCTTTCGGAAACTTTCACTCTTTCTAGATTCTCTAGGTTTTCTCAGGGTGGGCGGCCGCTTAAAGAAATCCAGTTATATTGAATATGCCGCAAAACACCCTCTTTTGATGCCTAGCTCACATAAATTAACGATTTTGATTGTAGAGTCGGTTCACAAGCAATATTTACATCCCGGTTCAAAAACGTTACATAATTTACTTCTTCAAAAATATTGGATACTATCAGCTCGTCGAACAATAAGAAAAGTTATTTCTAATTGTTTTCAATGTTTTCGTGCCCGTCCAAATACTTACAAACCACCTGAAATGGCTGATCTTCCAAGTTTCAGAATTTCTAAATTAAAGCCATTTTCTCACGTTGCTATTGATTTCTGCGGACCTTTCTTCGTAACTATGCATCGCATAAAGGGTGCAAAATATTTAAAATCTTATATATGCGTTTTTGTGTGCACTACAACCAAAGCTATTCACTTAGAATTAACGCAGGAGCTTTCTACGTGTAGTTTTATCGCGGCATTCCGTCGATTCATTTCTCGACGTGGCATGATTCATGCGTGCTACTCCGATAACGGTCGGAATTTCATTGGAGCTCAAAATGAATTTTTGAAGTTAGCTCAAGAAACTTCTGGAACTCTAAGTTTCCAGTGGCATTTCAATCCCCCTACGGGTGCACATTTTAATGGCCTTGCCGAAGCGGGTGTAAAAATGGTTAAATCTCATTTACTACGAGTGGTAGGAGATCAGCGACTATCCTATGAAGAATTTACAACTTTGATTTGTCAAATCGAAGCTGTTCTGAATTCGAGGCCATTATGTTCTCAGAGCTCAGATCCTAATGATTTAATTCCGCTCACACCAGGGCATTTTCTCACTTTAGAACCCTTGAATTCAACAATTCCTGATGTTGATGTTTCTCATTTGAAATTAAACAGACTGTCTAGATGGCAGCTTATACAGAAAATGCAGCGAGATTTTTGGAAAAGGTACTTCGCGGAATATGTTAATACACTTCAGCAGCGTTTCAAGTGGGCTGAGCCGGCCAAAGAAATTGAGCTCGACGACCTTGTTTTGATCAAAAGCGATGTCGTTTCGCCTTTTAAATGGCCGGTTGGTCGCATTGTGGAATTATTTCCGGGAGAGGATGGACACAATAGGGTAGCTGCGGTGAAAACAGCTAATGGTATTTTCCGTAGACCCGTTGTGAAGCTTTGTCCACTTCCGAGAAATTGATTTTCAAATTATTTTCCTTTATAAAAATAATGTATTTCTATATTTGTTATTATTTTTCTTTTCTATTATTTAAATTTAATTTTCTGGTGACTTACATGGTGTTCTTTTTAAAAGGAGGAAACTTTTTTTTTCTGTTTTCTTTAGAAAAACCCATAGGGGTTTTTGTGGGCGGGTTTTCGTCGAAAGAAATTTCGACGAATTCTGTAGGGTTCAGAACATTATTGAAACACTTAACACTGACAATCCAGAAATAGCCGAGATAGAAGAAATTGCGGTTGCAGACTTGGAAGATCAGCATTATATACTAATTGCAGAGGCTCGAACAGCTTTAACAAAGGCACGAACAGGTAGAAACAGGACTGAAGCTACCGATCCATTGCACCTTGGTCATCTCATAAGACTACCTTCAAACGAAGGATGGTTAGAATTTCGCGATATTTTTCGGTCATTAGTCGGAAATAAGGACGATATTGACAAAGTTCATAAATTTCATTACCTCAAATCGTGCCTCGGAGGAGAAGCTGCACGTTCTATAGAAACCATTCGGATCACAAATGATAATTATAACATAGCATGGAATATTCTTAAAGAACGTTATGAAAATAAAAGAATTATAGTAGAGAAATATGTCAAGGAGCTTGTCGAATCACGAGCAATTTCGAGAGAAAATAGTACTCAACTTAGATACCTGTTCGATACGTTCACTAAAATCTGAGACAGTTGAAGGCATTAGAACCACCCACTGAGTCGTGGGATGTATTAGTGATATACTTGATAGTATCTAAATTTGATTATCGCACGAGACGTGATCGGGAAGCATATTCAATACAAAGTAATTTACCAACATGGGAAGAATTGAGTAAATCTTTGAAAAATAAATGCGAATTATTGGAAAAATTAGTTATAACTAAAAGCAATGCAGCAAGGTCTGGGCCAAAATCACAGACTGTTTCCTATAACATTACTAAAAAGTTTTCTTGTCATTACTGCAAACAGAATCATTCAATATATCACTGTGATGAACTGATGGCTTTAGGTGTGACAAAAAGAAGGAAGAAGATATTAGAAAAGATACTATGTTTGAATTGTTTATGGCCATTCCATACAGCAGATAAATGCAAAAAACCGCGTTGCAGAAAGTGTGGAGAATTACACAATATATTGCTACATGAAATGACGACTAACAAAGTTGAACACGATGTTACTGCTCCATCTGATAATGATGAACAATTATCAGTAAATTTTTCGATCACCAGAAAAAGGAACGCCCAGACTCCGATTTCATTATTATCTACTGCTCATGTCGAAGTAAGAGATAAACACATAAAACCAATAATTGCGCACACGCTTTTAGACCCTGGATCGTATAGCAATTTCGTGACCCAGAACCTAACGGAACCAGTGGAAGTGAAGAAACTTAAGAATACAGTTGGCAAGAAAAGAAGAGCTGCCACAATTGTTGTGAAAAAAGTTGAAGAGAAAAGGAAGTTAAACCCATTGTTTGGAAGGAAACCAAGAAATTTCAGTATTGCTCAATACATCAAACCCAAACCGAATTTCTCAAGATTCGTAAAATGGCCCAAGTACATCAGAAATCAAAGGCAGATGGCTGCTTACAAAAAAGATTGAACGTCTCACCTTCAATTGGTCAGTCTACCGAACTTACTTCTACTGAAATGTTCAAGCTTCTAGAAATGTTTAAGTCTGAAACTAAATTAGAGGAGAAAAACAGTTTGAAGAAAGGCACGTACAAAGGCTTAAGTAGTTATTTAAAGTCCGGATAAACCCCACACTAACAAAAGAGGAGGAAATGCGGTTGTAAGATTAGTAAAACAGAAGAAAGTCCACCTTTTTGTGTAACTGTTTTATATTAATTTCAATGAAATGAAAATTCATTCATGTCGAAAATTTATATATTTTATGTGTCCAATTTTGAATTGTAAACAAGTTTTTTTATTTTTATGTTTCTACTTTTTGAAATGTGGATATTTCAAGGCGGGCAGCATGTTGCGTCCGAAAGTGCGCAAGTGCGTAAACGCATATTAGCTGGTTAATGACAGAATATTGTGTTAAGGCTTTCATCCAGTAAGGATTCATTGACCATAGAATATTATAAATTTATGTAAATTTATATGTCTAATTTTAACCTCAGAGGCAAGTTTACTAGACCAGGGGTTCCTCATCATCAATGGAATCAAGTCTTCGCTTGATTCCATTGGATATTATGATGCTCGACCCAGGTATGCTCTGCTACTCCTGGAGAAACGACCAAATCAGGAGTGACTTCTACGCTTGGGTGGCTGTAGACATTTCGATTTTGTTTGATAAAGACTGCTTCTTTGAACTTGCGCTTTCTGCAGTGTTGTTCCCGGTGGATAATCTTCACTTGATTCCATTGGATATTATGATGCTCGACCCAGGTATGCTCTGCTATTCCTGGAGAATCAACCAAATCAGGAATAGCAGAGCATACCTGAGACGAGTATCATAATATCCAATGGAATCAAGCGAAGATTATTCACCGGGAACAACACTGGAGAAAGCGCAAGTTCAAAGAAGCAGTCTTTATCTAACAAAATCGAAATGTCTACAGCCACCCAAGCGTAAAAACCACTCCTGATTTGGTCGTTTCTCCAGGAGTAGCAGAGCATACCTGGGTCGAGCATCAACCAAATCAGGAATAGCAGAGCATACCTGAGACGAGCATCATAATATCCAATGGAATCAAGCGAAGATTATTCATTTTCAGTTGACACTTGATAACGGTCAGAGATACTTTACTGACCAAAACGTCGTGTTATACACAACATAATTTTTTAACTTTATTTTTTAACGAGATTTGTAATAGTATTTATATTTTTAAATTTAATTTAAAATGATTTTCAAACAAACAAGTATTCATTTCGTGAAGTGTTCTGTTTTTAAGATCACTTCCCGTAAGAATATATTGTGTATATGAAGAAATTATGAATTCAGATTCAATCCATGATTATTGTCTCTGTTTCACAGTATATATTAGACATTTGTTACAATTTATATTGATTATCAGGAAGTTTTCTGTTTTTCAGGTTAGAATATATTGTGTATGTAAAGATGTATGTGGATGTCCGAAATCAAAATGAAATAATTTTTGTATTAAATATAAATTTGTGAAAATCAGAATAACCTTATTTAATATGAATTTTCATCAAATATTCTGTTTCAATTAAACAATTAAACAGAAAATATAAATTTTATCACTCAAATTACCAAATTCAACCAAAAGTAAAATATTGGTTTGTAGATTGTTGTAAATTAAATTGTAGGATCCCGTCCCCAGTTCAAAAACTGGTTCATATTTTGAATTGAAAATTGTGGCCTTTGATGAATCTTTAGATTATACAGAATTTAGTATTTTTACACTCAACACTGTAGGTCCTTTTTTGCCTATATTGGAAACAGAAAGAAATTAGTGTGCATTAAATAAAAAATAAACAGAGTGATAAAATGTAGGGTGGAAAATGAACTTCAAATTGAGCAATTAAATTAATATGAATCTACATAAATTATTTCACTTCATTTCATATGGATTAAAATCATGTAAAAGCAACTTTATTCAAAAAATTTGATTGAACGTAATAGAAAATTTCAATATAAAAATACACAATGTCACTAAAGTACCGCGAATCGATCATTTTGAAATCTCTTAAACAGATTGTCGAATTCTTTTTCGTCTCAGAGTTGGTACAACTGTCTGTTATATTCAGGCGGAGTTTCAGCATTATCTATGATTTTGTCAGTTCATCTTAAGTGTATTTTACGATTTTCATTAAATTTTGAACTGATCAGTTTCAGTGATCATTTTTGTCAATTACTGTTCAATTTTGTGGAAAACATGCACGAGGATCAGCATATTTTTCTATTACTTTCTAAACCCATTTGGTTTTGGCTTTCGTAGTTTGGTCATAGTGAGTTCCTCATTTTTGAATTGGAATTACCTGGCGCCGTTTCGCCATTTATTTATTTATTTACAGATATATTCCCTTAGCCTTCTTTATATTTAATTTCCAAAAATTATATTATAATTATAACTTCAGGAATTGAATTAATGACATATAAGTACTACTTATATCAAACGACATATAAAATAAACATTCATTAGATTATTATTATTATTAATAAGACATCCAAATGATATAACAAAATCCAATGAATATAAATTGTTAACAAAAATCCCGTAAATTAAATATTCTGAGTAGACAAAATTTTGTTTCTGCTCATTCCTCTTATGAAAACAGATATCTAACAAAAATGTTTAACATAATCTTAAGAATTTCATCATAAAATTATCTTACTTAGAATATTCAATATTATTGGATATCTAACTAAGTTACTTTTTAGGAAATCTCAAGATATGTAAAAACATTAATAAAAAACAAGTTTTAAGAGAGAATTTGCTTCGTCAGTACTCAATCATATTCATATTCAATAAAACATAACATCAATCAACAAAAAATATTTTCCCACCTTTTAACAATTCAGAGAGCTACTAGTGAAAAAATACTGAAAATTTAAATACCTTTATATATCTTCTTTTATACTTTATATGTATCTTCTATCAAGTATAAACCTCCATTTATTTTATTTTATTCATTATTATAATTATTTGGTTTCCTTAACATTCTTGATACATATGGTTCTTGTGCTATAACAGAGGCCGTTAAATAGCGTTTCAATCTTTTAGATCAATAGTAAACCACAGAATTATTTATTTGAGTTAACATTACACTCCATTTAAATTTTCAGTATTCATTTACCAGAAGCTTTCTGAATTGTTAAAAGGTGAGAAAATAGTTTTTGTTGATTGATGTTATATTTTATTTAATATGAATATGATTGAGTACTGACGAAGCAAAGTCTCTCTTAAAACTTGTTTTTTGGTAATGTTTTACATATCTTTTCTAAAAAGTAACTTAGTTAGATATCCAATAATACTGAATATTCTAAGTAAGATAGTTTTATGATGAAATTCTTAAGATTATGTTGAACATTTTTGAAAGATATCTGTTTGCATAAGAGAAATGAGAAGAAACAAAATTTTGTCTACTCCAAATATTCAATTTATAGGATTTTCGTTAACAATTTATATTTATTGGATTTTGTTATATCATTTAGATGTTTTATAATGAATGTTAATTTTATATGTCGTTTGATATAATAAGTACTTATATGACATTAATTTAATTCTTGAAGTTATAATATTAAATATAATTTGAATATCAAAACAGATTTTTTGAATATCAAAACAGATTGAATCTGTTGTCTTCGACAATTTTAATTTCAAAAAATTTTTTTGAAGAAACTTTAAGAATTAAATTAATGTCTTTATAAGCACTGCTCATATTTAATAGACGTATAAAATCAAAATTCATCATACAATATCAAATGGAATTAAGAAAAACCAACGAATATAAATTGTCAATTGAAATTAAAATATAAATAAGCAAACATGCCCGGAACGAAACAAAAAATGTTTGCTTATTTATATTTTAATTTCAATTGACAATTTATATTCGTTGGTTTTTCTTAATTCCATTTGATATTGTATGATGAATTTTGATTTTATACGTCTATTAAATTTGAGCAGTGCTTATAAAGACATTAATTTCATTCTTAAAAATTCTTGAAAAAAATTTTTTGAAATTAAAATTGTAGAAGACAACAGATTAAATCTGTTTTGATATTCAAATTTTGGAATAATCCTTCTATCAAGTGAAAAACCGTTCCTTCTTATTTTATTTTATATATAATATTAAATATAATTTCTTGAAATTAAATACGTAGAAGGCTAACAGAATATATCTGTAAATATAAAAATATTTAAATAATTTAATATACCTTCTATCAAGTATAAACCTCCATTTATTTCATATTATTGTAATTGTTTTCTTTTTCTTTTGAACCAATTCCACGTCGCTCAGCAGCCGGCATCTTTCCACTCATTTCATTGCGAGTTTCAAAATTTACAAATCCGATCGAGTTCAAATTTAGTATTCAAATGCAAAATAACGATACAAAAATCATGGAAATATTTTTGTGACGATTTACAAGCGCATAAAAGCTCCTGACTTCAAGTAAGTGCTTTTTTAGAATTTTTTGTATCAAAAATGCGTCGCTTTGACTTTTTTAATAAATTATTCTCAGTTTTTGTCACCTAGAGAAACCAAAATAGGTTGATATTACTTTATCAAATGTGCCGAGCTGTGTTAATATAAATATAGAGTGTCCCAGATTAGGTGTAACAAACTTATAGGGTAGTTAATGCTTATGATAATAAGAACAAATTTTAGTGCAAACATTGATCCTAATTCTTTTAATTTCAGAGACACAAGTTGAAAAAAATTATTCTTTTCTGCAATAATTCCGAAATAATAATAATTGAATAATTCATTACAACCATACACATAAAAACTCTAAAGAAACTGTAAAATTATTCTTCCTGAAGAGACTCTAATTTCATTTGTTTTTTCTACACGGTCAAGCAGATTAGGTTATCATTAATTTTATATCTAATTTTTGTGCAAGTGTCATCATAAATTCATAATAATATTCAATATCTAAAAATAATATAATGAACAAGATAATTGAATTCTCTATCATTTAAGATTAATCTTCTCCATTTGGTATTTTATAAATCTTGTATCAATATTTGATCAGTTTCAATCAACTATTGTTAACTCTTTCTTGAATTCATTTTTTTTTATTTTGTATATCTCTTATCGCTCTCGGTACAGATGGATAAAACCGTGATGCTGTATAACCACAAGATCTTTAACCACTCTAGATCCTTGTAAATTACCTCTTTTTGTTCTTGTCTTATAGCTATGATCTTTTAATGCGAGTAATATTTTATTCTATTGAATATGCATTATTATTTTTTGTGCGTATATTTGTCTTATATCCAAGACCCAAGAAATGTCTTCTATACCATCACTACTCGCCTCCCGGGCATTATATCTTGACGTGATGAGGGCGCTTGTCTTGACTAGGACCCTAGTTTCGTCCCAGCAAAATGGAGGGTTAAGTCTCGATGCCTTAAGTAGTGCCAGTCGCGCCAGTCACTGGACCTGTGTGGAAGATCTCCGAATAGAGCCCTAGTTTTGCCGTTCTGGTGGAATGGAGGCTGAGCCGGTTGGTTAACTTAGTGACAGGGAGTCTGTCGCAGCACAGGGCTTCTCCCTCAAAACTAGCGTGCTCTGCCCTATTTCAGTAAATCTCCGAGTTTTTCTGTCCAATGGCCGAGTGCGTTATGTAGCATACTGCGTTACCTCGGCAGGGTGAATGCCCACAGGTCTTACTTGTACCATCTGGCCACCCGATTGGTGTTGGACTCGAGGGGGCAATGGTTGAAAGTCCGCATGCTGGACTAGGGAGGTATTTCATTTATCTGTTCGCAGACCCCCATGCTCGGGATATTCTCATGAAATGACTCAGGGTTTAGTTGGACTTGATGGTTCGACCGGCCTTGTCCTGAACCCGGATCAATGCGTAACATTTTAGAGGTTTATGGATCTCGACGAAATGGCCTAGCCGTTAGTGCTTGACGCCAGGATCAATCAAAAGATTTCACATGGGTTCGTGAGTCATGACGTACAGGCCGTGTTGACGGTGCTCGTACCAGGATCAATTGAGTCATCAATCTTGGGTTTATCTTAGTTCATGGGGCTGCGTTCGGGTGCTTGGATAAGAAGCCCTTCCGGCGAGTGAGTTCCGTCACAAACCAACTCGGGTACCGACCTGCAGATCCAGTAAAGGTTGGATAGTGCTTCGCTGCTACCAGTCAGACGGTCGTAGGCTTTCGGGCTGAGGCCCAAACTAGAAACTGGTGGGTTCACCTCTTCGGAGGGGTTCTTGCTTGTCGCGATGATATGGCGCAATCTTTATCACACTTTCTGCCTCTGCGGGCAGACTGTGGAGACTACTGATTAGTCACTTGATGAAAGAGCCATGCCACATGCCAATACGAAAACCTGGTAGAATTCACAATACCATCGCTACCGCCCCCCGTGGCATTATATCTTGACGTGATGCGGGCGCTTGTCTTGACTTTGACCCTAGATTCATCCCGGTGAAATGGAGCATTAAGTCTCGATGCCTAAAGTAATGCCATTCGCGCCAGTCGCTGACTTGTGTGGTGGAAGATCTCCCGAATGGGACCCTTGTTTTACCGTTATGGTGGAATGGAGGTCTGAGCCGGTTGATTAACTAAGTGACAGGGAATCCGTCGCAGCACAGGGCCTCTCCCTTGAAACTAGCATACTCTACCCTATTGCAGTAAATCTCCGAATTTTTCTGTCCAATGGCCGAGTGCATTATGTAGCATACTGGGTTACCTCGGTAGGATGGATGCCCACAGGTGGTACTTGTACCACCTGGCCACCCGATTGGTGCTGAACTCGAGGGAGTAGTGGTTGAAAGTCCGCATGCTGGACTAGAGAGGTATTTCATTTAACTGTTCGTAGACCCCCATGTTCAGGATATTCTCATGAAATGACTCAGGGTTTACCGGGACTTGACGGTTCGACCCGCCTCGTCCTGAACCTGGATCTATTGTGTAACGTTTCAGGGTTTGTGGATCTCGACGAAATGGCCTAGCCGTTAGTGCTTGACGCCAGGATCAATCGAAAGACTTCACATGGGTTCGTGGGTTTTGACGTACAGGCCAGATTGACGGTGTTCGCACTAAGATCAATTGAGGCATCAATCTTCAGATTATCTTAGTTCATGAGACTGCGTTCGGGTGATACGCCCTTCCGGCGTGTGAGTTGCATCCCAAAAAATTCGGGTACTGACACTTGCATAGCTGTAGAGGTTGGATAGTGCTTTGCTGCTACCAATTAGACGGTTGTAGGTTTTCGAACTGAAGCCCAAACTGGAAGCTGGTGGGTTTATCTCTGCGAAGGGGTTCTCGCTTCGCGCGATGATATGACGTAATCCTTATCACACTTTCTGCCCCTGGGGGCAGACTATGGAGACTGCTGAGTAGTCACTTGGTAAGAGAGCCACGCCCACATGCCAATACAACTATGATGGTAAAAATCACATACCATCGCTACGCCTCCCATATTATTATAGCTTGATGCGCTTGGGGCGCTTGCCTTGACTAGGACCCAAGTTTCATCCTGGTGAAATGGAGGGTTAAGTCCTGATGCCTAAAGTAATGCTACTCGCGCCATTCACTGGACCAGTGTGGTGGAAGATCGACCGAATGGGGCCATAGTTTCACCGTAAAGGTGGAAAAGAGGGCTGAGCCGCGTCGATTAACTCAGTGATAAGTGAGTCCGTCACAGCACAGGGCCTCTCCCTTAAAACTAACGTACTCTACCCTATTGCAGTTAATCTCCGGATTTTTTTGTCCAATGCCCAAGTGCGAAGTATTCGTACGACTAGGCCACCCAATTGGTGTTGGACTCGAGGAGGCAGTGATTGACGGTCTGCATGCTGGACTAGGAGGGTATTCCTTGTATCTGTTCGCAGCAACTCATGTTCAGGATATCTCGAGAAATGCTTCAGGGTTTAGCTTTGATAAAAGGTTATTGATTTTGAAAGAAGTTAAATTGATAGGAAGATTCAGACTGATCAGATGGCCTGCTTGAAGTCCCGGCCTTACACCTCTAGATTTTTTCCTTTGGGATGTTTCAAAAGATATGGTGTATGCTAAGGCGGATCCACATCGAAAAGATGTAGATTCTATCCGAAAATTATGTAGGCTTTGCATTAGAGAAGATGGCAGGCATTTTCAGAATTTTTTGTGATAAGTTTTAAACTTGTATGAATAATAAAGAATGTCTTAAATAATAATTTTCCTTAGATGCTATATATCTCACTGTTTGTACTTTCAAAGTTCTTGTCCAATGGAAATGAAGATTTAATAGAATGTATTGTACGTCGTTGAAAACATTATAAATGAGACAGTTTTTGCACATAATTTCCATAATGGTCGACGGGTCGGAATTTAGAATAAACTTCGACCAAATATTGTAGCTGAAGAAAATTTAATAATAATTTTTTCCTTATCCATCCAATAATAAGTAATTTTTTCATCAAAATCTGCACGGAATCACTCTTGTCTAAGGAGAAATTTTTGCTCTTTTTAATGATCTACATTGAATTTTGTTTAAGATAATCGTTTTCAAGTTATGTTGTGTTTTTTGTGAAAAAATTTTGAAACGTTACAAAATAGAAGACTCTTGAATAATTCTACAACGAAAGATAATTGGACCATATCATTAGGAACTCTTGTGTTGCAAATTGCCTGTAGAATCATCCCGTGAAATTCAGCCAGAGATACCTTGGGCACCCTATATATCAGGCTCACCTAAACCTCTATTGTTGTGAATAAAAGTCAAATTAATTTTGTGTATTCAATATTTGCGTATTGAAATAATTATTTCAATGGGCAAATATTGAATACATAGGTAGGTCTCTAATTAGTAGAAACAGCTAAATAGAAATAGGTAGGTATCTAATCAGATACCTTCAGGTAAATAGCTTAATATAATATTTATATTTAGTAAACGGGGAACCTGGAGTCGAATATTAAAGTTCACCACATTTCGAGGGAAATGCGGTTAGATCCAACTACCACGTTTCTTGGTCTGGATTATCATCTGGATTCAATGCCTATGCTCTTTGAAGGTGATAAGAATAAAGCCGTTGGTTATGCATAGTTCTCCAAATTGATATGTAACTACATCTTTCAGCAGCAGCTACTCTTCGGAGGGATGTGCAAGGATTTTCTCTTACTCTATGCAAAATTCTTTATTCTGCAGCAACGTTTTAATAAGCCACCTCTTTGTGGGAGGTGGTTGGATGGAGAATATTACTAGATTGACTTAATTACGAATGGGATGCGAACCAATCCTAGTCGAGCGGTCCTAGAAAGGGTAAGGCATTCGCGAAAATGGAAGGTCTTTGATGTTAATGAATTTTCTCTGTGATAATGAAAATGGTAATGAAACTCAATTATGGATTTTAGAACTATAATGATAAAGTATGCCAAAATACAGTAGATTTATCAATCCTAAACTCAATAAAATTTAAATGAAGATGACGCACTGAATAATAAAGGAGAGGGCGATGCGGATCCCTCGAGCTCTACGAATCATTTATATAATTCTTAATTCTGTTTAAACTCCTCAAACAAAATAATTACGAAGAGATATTACAACCTACTTCTTTATTTCTGACTCTACTTTAATTAAACAATTTCAACCTAAGTAATATACCAGAATTTCAGATACTTCTTACCTCTAGACTCCAAGACCATAGATTCAAAAAAAAAAACTGAGCACATGCGATTTTCTACAAGAAACAACCTATTTAACACGAATAATAAACGATAAAGAATGACTACCGGTACTCTTTAATTCCTTGGTCCCGGAACTTAGCACTATATTCAATTTCTCTAATTCTCCTGACTCAAATCTTAGACTTCCAAAAATAATTACTAATATCACACAATATAATTATAATAATGCTTAATTCTAAGACCAATTCGAGCCTAGCACCACGATCTTTCTCGATGATCTTACTAGTTTTTCCGACGTGTCAAGACTCCCTCACAAACTCCAATTCGGCCCTCTTAATACTCCTTCGAAATTTTTTGATTCGTTCACCCGCTCAAAATTGCAACTAAGCACTTCTCAAAATTTCAGCTCTTTGTCGAGTCCCACTGTTAATTTCGACGTCAGCGTGTTTCTTTGGAATTTCCGTTCCTGCCATCATCTGAAGGAATATGTTTACGTTGCTTACAATTAGCTGTTATGAACTTTTTAATGTGTAGTCTGTTATTATAATATATAAGTCAGAGTAAAATTATTTCCTTTAGAAGCCGCGGTTTGGGCGTGCCTCGAAAGCGAATTCCTAAGTTTACCATTAAGTCGTCTGGAGATTAGAATAAACAAATTAATTCTGGGGAATTGAACCTCGCGTTGATTTGCTTTTGTCAAATGAATTAATCCCTGTATCATTACAGCCCTTTCATGAATTCTAAACCTTGTTGGTTTACCACAACGTCTTATCTTGGTATACCAAAATCGATTTTCTTTTTAAAGATCCAAATAAACATAGACTATTATGTCAATATTATATATTCTTCCAAATATTCAATAAGATGGAGCTCTTCGGTTAGGATAAGCAGCAATGTGAAGACTATAAGTTGGTCGGCTATAGCCGTTTGCGCGGCCATATAAATGCATATATGCTAATTCAGCTAATGTATACGGTTCCATAATTTTTTTTTAATTGAAACCAAGCAAGTTGACAACGTAAACACAACTTGACAGTTTTATTTTTAGGCAAATAAAACAAGGTCTTCTACTTACATATCAGTTCCCAAAACAACAAATTTTTAAAGAGTTCAGGAAAATTTGAGGCCAAGGGTAATAGCATCGAAAACAATGGTGATCATATTGAATAATGCTTTCTGTTTCAGCTTTCACAATTTTTCAATAAAAATCTCATTAATTTGTAGGTATCCTTTTTTCTTGAACAATCAAATCTTTGAGTATCATTCTCGGACACGAAAAGGTTTAGAGCTTTCAACCAGTACCATTTTTGAAGAATAATATTGAAGAATTTCAAATACGTCAAAAACTTTGTGAAAATGTCAGTAGCGTGAACGTTGTAACATCAAATACATTTTTTATCTGTTTCAAACATGCAAAAATATTGAAGGTTTACTTTCAAGTAGTGAATCTGTTCTGAGTTGCATGGAAATATAATAATAAAAAGAGTAATTTTACTTGATAGAAGAATTGTACAAAAATTTTTAAAATATCATACAGATTTATTTTGTTAACCTCCTACAAATTTTAATTTCGAAAAATTTTTCGTATTAAACTAAATAAATGTCTAAGAACACACTGTGTCAGTTTAGAAGACATAGAATCAAAAACACTTATCACACAGTACTAAAAGGAATAAAAGAATTTAAAGAAATACAAATTAAATACTTGAAGGAGACAAAATTTTGTTATGTTCCTTGTTTTTTTGAAACCAAATTCCTTCCAAAAAGGCAGAACGTAGGTTTTTTAAGTTCACTTCATTGTAGTGTTTGTTCAGATATCTGCATTCAGTATTTAATATGTTCCACATGTTTCAGGAATTTTTTTGAAGGAACTTATTTTGAGCCAGTTGTTTTTGAAGAAGTTCTTGAGGTTATGTTTTGTATTTTTGGAAAGGAATTTGCTTTTAATAAAACAAGGAACGATACAAAATTTTATCCCCCTCAAGTTCAGTAGATCTAATTGATAATTTATATTTCTTTGAATTCTTTTATTTCCCTTGGTACTGTGTGATAAGTGTTTAATTCTATGTCTACTAAATTGACATAGTGTGTTCTTAGACATTTATTTAATTTAATTCGAAAAGTTTTTCAATAATTTTTTTGAAATTAAAATTTGTAGGAGGTTCACAGAATAAATCTGCATCGAAATATGTTCAGCTATTTTGAAATTATTGAAAAAAAACGAGTTTTTTCTCAACTTTAAGACACCGAGTCTCGGAAGTGAAGAGGCTTAGAAAACATGTTTCCAGGATATATGTTCTCGTTTTCATTTGTACTACCTACCCTATCAGTTTGTTACACCTACCCCTGCATAAACAATAGTTGAGTACTGAGCAATTGATTATTCTTTATTTTTATTTTATCTTGTAAGCTTCTGTGTAATGAAGGTCCATGCTCTTGAATGAAAATTTACAATATTGTTTTGCGGTCAGGTTTTCAAACACTAAAAATTTGTTTTTTTGTCTAACCCAAGCGAAAATTGGATCTTTCAAAATGTTTATAGGAAATAAATTAAACACTACGATGTTTATAACCGTTCACTAAAGGGTCAAAATTAAACACAGTGTTCCTCATTTCCGAATCGAGCATGTAATATTCACAGGCAATTTTCATGATTGCAATATGTAGTTAGTTGATAAATTGAAGTCTCTATATTAGCGATAACTCGTTAGGTATTCATTAAAGTTGCAGAGATTTCGATTTGGAGATATTTCCGCCACGTATTTACAACCCCAGACAGAATCAGCTATTCGTAATGAACTCGAAATTGAACCTACAACCCCCAATGAAAATTGTCGGTGAAGTTCAGTAGTTGGTGATTGAAATTTAACGGATTAGTGCAAATTCAGCAATTAGGATTTGAAGCAGAATTTTTTACATTTTTCGTTAAATGACCATTTAACATTGTGAAGAATAATGTTGTTACTGTTGATTAAATCCGTATACTTTATACTTTGAGATTCATCTAATAATCTCTTCAAAAAAAATACGGTCAAAACGCGCAAAAATCGGTAACACTTAATGTTTGTTGAGTAAAGTCGATCAATATTCTACATTTTCTTTGGATCCTTTTATCTCCTTATGGTACTTTGTAATGAGTGTTGATTCTATATGTCTTCTAGAAAAGTTACATCCTTTCTTTATTTAATTAAAAAAATTTATATGAGACAGTAATTTATTCCCACAAAAATGTTTGTACTACTATAACAATTGTTTCACCACGATGTGGCTTCTTCAGGTATTACATTGTACTGTCATGTACAAACATTTTTGTGGAAATAAATTACTGTCTCATATAAATTGTTTTAATTAAAATGAGTTCCCACCAAGTAAAGACCGAATCAATCAAATATTTCCTTATTTAATTTGATTTTTAAAGTTTTCAAGAAACTTTATAAAATAAAAATTTGTAGCGTGGTGTAACAGAATTACTCTGTTCGATATTTTAGGTATTAAAAAAATCAGTAAATATACTACTCTGTCAAGAAAGTACCGGGAATTTTCAATTAAAACAACATTTTTACATTTAATCGTCAAAATTTATTGGGTCGCCTTCAAAATAGGCTCCATTTGCTCCAATACATCTATGCCAACGGCACTTCCAATTATTGAAACATTTTTTATAGGCGCTTTCCGGGATGGACTTTAGCTCTTGCGCCGAACTTTGTTTTATGGCTTCAATCGACTCAAAACGGGTGCCACGAAGGGGCAATTTTAGTTTTGAGAAGAGGAAAAAGTCGCAGGGAGCCAAATCCGGCGAATACAGTGGTTGCTGAAGCACGTTTGTTGAGTTTTTGTCGAGAAAGTCAGTCACAATCGTAGCTCGGTGAGAAGGCGCGTTATCGTCATTCAAAATCCATGAGTTGTTCGCCCACAAATTTGGCCGCTTCTTACGGATACGCTCACGCAAACGTTTCATAACGCCTAGGTAATACTCCTTGTTTACCGTCTGACCCTCTGGAACGAATTCGTAGTGCACCACGCCACGGATATCGAATAAAACAATGAGCATCACCTTCATTTTCGAGCGGCTTTGGCCTTCATTTTCGACCGTCCTTGAAGGCTCTGTACCACTGATATGCACGAGTTTTCGATAGAGCATTATCACCAAAGGCCTTTTGCAACATTTTCAATGCATCGGCACACGAAAATTCATTTGCAACACAAAACTTTAAACAAATTCTTTGCTCAACGTAATCACCCATAATAAAAATCGGCACGCACTCTGACATCGACTGACCTAATCAGCTGTTGCAAACACACTAGTTGACAGATCCCGCTCAAGCTTAGCATAGTAATTAAGGACAGTGGTACCAACCTAGGAAAAAAAACTTTTACCTGCCTCATTGCCCCGCCAGATTTAAATCGATAATTCCCGGTACTTTCTTGACAGAATGTAAGTTGCATTATTTCAATTCGAAGAACTTTCTACTACCATCGCTCATACAATTATTTTTATTTATATAGATATTTGGATAACATACAGCAGTACTCCAATGAATGAAGGCTCTGTACCACTGATATGCACGAGTTTTCGAGCATTACCACCAAAGGCCTTTTGCAACATTTTCAATGCATCGGCATACGAAAATTCATTTGCAACACAAAACTTTAAACAAATTCTTTGCTCAACGTAATCACCCATAGTAAAAATCGGCACGCACTCTGACATCGACTGACTTAATCAGCTGTTGCAAACACACTAGTTGACAGATCCCGCTCAAGCTTGGCATAGTAATTAAGGACAGTGGTACCAACCTAGGAAAAAAAATTTTTACCTGCCTCATTGCCCCGCCAGATTTAAATCGATAATTCCCGGTACTTTCTTGACAGAATGTAAATACAAGTAGGTAATAATAATAATAAACCTATGTATGAGTTGATGATTTCTCAATAACTAGTTTTGTTTAAAATTGCTATTTTGGTCTAAATCGATAGTGTTATTATATATATATTCACTAATTTTCGGAATATTTCAGGTTATTCTGTTAAGTTTTACAAACATAAGTAGACTTTTGTTGAATAATTTAAGGATGATTCTCGTCCACCTAATGTTAAATGGAGAAAAATACAAATTTAAATCCCTTATTTCACAAATTAAAAGCACTAATGTGTCAGTAGCCTTTATACCCTTGTTCAATTATCAATTTCCTCTGAAAATTTAAAATTTTTGAATAAAATGCAAAATTATGTGTTGTCATCCGAAAATCAAATAAAAGGAATCTCGTGCAATGTTAGAACTTATGTTTTGAGGAAACAGAAATCCTATGAAAAAGCAAAATGAGGGGTGGGCCATTTAAAATTTGCATTTTTCGGCTATAAATAAAAAAATAACAAACTGAAATTTCGAAGTTGTGAGTTTATTAGAAAGTTTGAACCTTAACATTTACGAATGAAATATAATAAATAATTCAACTGACCGCACCCATAAAAATATAAAGTGTTGATCAAAATTATCTAAATCCAAAATCCGAAAACAAATTTGTTTCGAATAAATATTGAAGAATAACAAATTCAAACATAACAAAAATCTTTGTGGTAAATTTTCAATATACATTATTTGAATTTTTTAATAATTTGTATTTTCACACTTGCGCCTGGCAGTTTTCAAATATAGAGTCTATGACCGTATCTTTTTTTCTGTGAAATAGACCAATATTGCATGAATGAATGATTTGACGAATGAAAATATGTATATATATTTTGTTGATTGTCTTTATTTAGCATCCAAATAACTCCCAACTGATGAGAGAATGGGTTAGAATTTCAAATTCTTTTTCTGGAGAATGTGCTATCTATTCTTTAAAAAGAGAAATGAAAAAGACCTTTTTGAATTATATGTGGAGCATTTTTTGGTGATTGAGTTTGTTATTCCTTAATATCCATTCGAAACAAATTCGTCTTGGGTGATGGATTTTAGATAATTTTAGTCAATACTTTATGTTTTCTTTTAATTTTTTATTACTTAGTTGCCGCTGTAATAAGCCGCCTCTTTGTGGAAGGTGGTTGGATGGAAAATATTACTAGATTGACTTATTTACGAATGGGGTGCGAACCAATCCTAGTCGAGCGGTCCTAGGAAGGGTACGGCCTTCGCGAAAATGGAAGGTCTTGGATGTTAATACATTTTCTCTGTAATAATAAAAATGGTAATGAAACTCAATTATGGATTTTAAGAAATATAATGATAAAGTGTGCCAAAATACAATAGTTTTATAAACTCAATAAAATTCAAATAAAGATGACACACTGAATAAATAAGGAGAGGGCGATGCGGATCCCTCAAGCACTATGACTCATTTATATAATTCTTAATTCTGTTTAAACTCCTCAAACATAATAATTACGAAAAGAAATGTCAACCTACTTCTTCATTTCTGACTCTACTTTAATTAGACAATTTCAACCTGAATAATATATCAAAATTTTCAGATACTTCTTACCCCTAGACTCCAAGACCATATATTCAAAACATAACTAGGCACACACGATTTTCTACAAGAAACGACCTATTTAACACGAACAATAAACGATGAAAAGCGACTACCGGTACTCTTTAATTCCTTGGTCCCGGAACTTAGCACTATATTCAATTTCTCTAATTCTTCTGACTCAAATCTTAGACTTCCAAAAATAATTACTAATATCACTCAATATAATTATGATAATGCTAAATTCTGAGACCAATTCGAGCCTCGCACCACGATCTTTCTCGACGATCTTACTAGTTTTTCCGACGTGTCAAGACTCCCTAACAAACTCCGACTCGGCCCTCTTAATACCTCGTACGAGTCGGTTTTCTCCTTCCAAATTTTTCTTGATCAAAATTGCAACTAAGCCCTTCTCAAAATTTCAACTCTTTGTCGAGTCACATGTGTTAATTTCGACGTCAGCGTGTTTCTTTGGAATTTCCGTTCCTGCACTCATCTGAAGGAATATGTTTACGTTTCGTACGATTAGCTTTTATGAACTTTTTAATGTGTATTTTGTTATTATAATATATAGGTCAGAGTAAAATTATTTCCTTTAGAAGCCGCCGTTCAGGCGTGCCTCGAAAGCGAATTCCTAAGTTTACCACTAAGTGGTCTGGAGATTAGAATAAACAAATGAATTATGGGGAATTGAACCTCGCCTTGAATTTACTTTTGTCCAATGAATTAATCCCTGTATCATTACAGCCCTTTCATGATTTCTTCAACCTTGTTGGTTTACCACATCGCTCACATGTGTTGATAATAATATAAATAAATAATAAACTCTTTGTAGCAAATTTTCACTGTATATTGTCTGGACCTTCCTATCTAGGAATTTACTAATTGTAAAACTCTTAATTGTTTTTCTTATAAGTTATATTGATTATAAATAGCTGAATAATGAAATGTCACCACGAATTATTCATCTCTGGGTCCACGGTGTTGATTCAACACCATTTTTTGTTCAAAACTCGAAAAAAACAGGTAAAAACATTGAACTCCTGATGATTAACGAATAATTCAACTGAAAAATTTGCGCTTCTGAAATGCATAATTCTCCTGAAGAAATACTAAACGTCTCCTACTTTCCAATAATTTCACGTAAACCTTCCACTTATATCCACTTCCTTTAAGCCGCCAAACCGTATTGAAATTCTGGGTTAAAAGCATATTGAGTGCCTCTACTATATACGAAATTCAAAACCTCTTCACATCAGGGGACAATACGGAATAACTTACGAAAACTACATAAAATGCTGCATCCTTCAAAGTCAACCTTTAGGAACCCCTCTCTGGACTCTACACAGTGTTTCCGCATTAATTAATCCTCACTACATCCCAGCTGCTCGCTCAAGCGTATGTTCACGCCCTTTTACTCCCGTGCTAGAAGTTTAGACGTGGGAGGTTTGTCTAGATGTCCCCAAACTAACTCCCCGACCTCTCGAAGTTCTACCAATCCACCCTACAGCCTTCATTCTCACTTCATTAAGTGATGATGTTTGTCTCCTGGTGGAATCCGATATTTCCTCCGGTGGAAAGAACAATGGAAAACAGATTCTACCAATTGGTTTTCCTTTTGTCAAGAAAATTACGGAAATTGTTAAATACGCTAGCTTTCGATAGTCTTGCACCTGCCTCGTTTTTGAATTATAAAAATAAAGTATATGAAAATATATATCGTAACTGCAAGAATTACTTGTTCAGAAAATGAAGACCAATATTTTCATGCTACTGTCATATTTATAATAATAATCATATTTATTTATCATCCAAATTTAGAATAATAAAATAATAACAAATCATTTTTACCGTCAAACTTTACACTGTTTGTCGAATAAAGTATTTGAAAAATATTTCCACCAATAATTTTTGAATAAGTATATGACAGACAAACTTATCACATCGACAAGACGAAAGATCATTTTCAAAATTCGTTTATGTTACATATTGTCTTTTCAAATAGAATATCTTTAACTTTTTTATGAAACCCAACTGCACTCAATTACTTCACACTTTCAGGTAGTTTATTATATATTATATTCAGAAAAGTGTAATTTGAACCTTGTTGTGTTTTCTTCAGTCTTGAATATGGCGTGATCATTTCTTTCTCTCGTGTATTATAACTGTGGAAGGGGAGTTTGTAAGAAGTTTGTGTTGATGTTGATGGACAGACTTCAAACAGATGAGTATGAAGACGCAAACGCTAGTAAGTATGCCCTCTCTTTTGAGAACATCTCGACAGCTATTGATTTCATTCCGTATAAGGCTCTTATGGCTTGTTTTTGTTTCAGAAGGATCTTCTCTACAGCACTACTCTGCCCCCAAACAATGATTCCATGCATCATCTGGTTGTGAAATGTGGAATAATATGTAAGTTTAGCTGTTTCAGTATTATATATTTTTCTTATTCTCCCTATTAAGTAGATGGAAGTTGCCAGTTTCCGACTCAGTTCATCAATGTGTTCTTCCCAGCATAGTGAGGTTTGGAAAGTTACTCCTAGGTATGAGAGATATTTGTTGTTATGTTCTCTATTAGTAAAGAGTAAACTGTGTGTTTTTCCAGCATTGAGTAAAAGGGCGTTTGCTCGAAACCAGTTTTGCGCTTCCTCCAGTGAACCCTTCGATCTAACTACCAGATTACAACCATTTCTTGATCTGTTCAAGAAAGCGGCTTCGGCCGCATAAATAAGTGTTTTATCTGACGTCAAGTTTGTGCGCATATCATCTATAAAAACTATGAACAAAATAGGTCCCAGGATTGACCCCTGTGGCACCCCAATCCTTCAGATCAGTGACGATATCATTCCACTTTACTGCCTGAAATATGTCTTTTAAGTAGGATCTGAAGATATTCAATACCTTTCCTCTCACGCCATAATGAAAGAGCTTATTAAATGCTTCGAAAACTCTCCAGTATATCAACCATTGCTGTAATTGTTGATTTTTTTTTGTCTGAAACCGTGCTGAGAATCATGAAGAAGGAATTGCTGCTCGAAGTAATCCACAAGACTATTTTTCAGTATTGATTCAAAAATTTTAGACAATGCCGGCAATATGGAAATTGATCTATAATTTTAACAATATAAGGAACTTCCCTTCGCTTAAATGGCTATGTTAATGCGCTACAATGCAGGATTTAGAGCGAGGAAATTTTCATTCATTTGGAAAAACCCCGTCGTAAAAAGTTACTTTGTGGTGTGGCATACCTGCCTTGGGTAAATGGTGGACCATTTGAAATTTGTATTTTATATCGGCTATAAATGAAAACCGTCACGACTGGCTACAGTACCCAATCCGATCAACCCAATTTTTCAGTACATTGTCGATTGTTTGGAGCTCAATTACATGAATGTCAACGTCTATTTTGTGTTTCAAGACATCAATAGTTTCTGAATGGATAGCGTTCCTTAAGAGATCCCCTAAAAAATTATCCTCTGAGGTGAAAAGGAGCTTAATCGATAAAGATGATTTTTCTGAGAAAATGCTCATCTTCGGCCATGCCATCATGCATCGGACGGTCTCGAAACTATTCTTCTATCTCTCTTCCTTCTTTGTGTGGAAGCGAGATGGAATGGGATAAAAATGGGCTTATCAGCTCCACATCTTCCATTTTAAATAACGGACTTCTTTCACGTTTAACTCCTCCTTCGAAAAAAGCATACTCATCAATGAATAACATTAAAAATGGAATTGAGATACCTTTTTGGCCATCCAGTCTTTCATTGTTATCTTAGAGAATAAGAAATGATCAGATCACAGTTTCACCACTGAAAATAAAGATTAAATATTTCCCAGTTTTGATCAAGCATAAATTGACCCATTCCATTAAAGCTAAATATTAAACTAACTTTCTGTTAAAACACGAATACAGCAGTGGGTCCAGACTCGAAATAACTACTACATAAAAATGCAAATTCTAGATAGCCCACCTTTACAAGCGAACAAAATTTGAAAGTCAAAATATTTTATCATTCAACGTGCCCTTAATTGATTACATTCATTTCAATAAACCTAGACTTGTCAAATAAAATTTTTTGCAAATCTCTACCTCAATTTCCATCAATCCTTCGTTGGAAAAAAATTTAAGATCTTCTAAAATTTTCAGTTAGAGATGATAGTTGGACAGAACCAGATCAAGTGAATAATTTTGAGTTTGAGTAATTGGAATTCTAAATCACGAATTTTTTGCACGGTAACATGTAATTTGTGCAGGGTCACTGTCCTGCAAAAATGAAACACCATTAGATAACTTTCCACGTCTTCTCTTCAAAATTATTTCTCGTGAACTGGTCAGTACTTCTCTCTCGTCGCTTTACCTTTATTCAGCTAATCCATGATGTTTATCCCATCAAAAAACTTAGGCAGGATCTTTTCCAGCCTTGCAGAACCGCCTCTATTCCATTGATTGCTGCTCTGTTTTTCCTGATGTTAGATCCACAGTAACAACACTGTTTAAGAAGTCTGTGTTTTTTTCAAACCAAGCACAGATCTACCCTTGCAAGCATCTGGTCAACATACAGATGTTTGAGAATCAATTTGTAGAAATTTTTCTCACCTCCAAATCGAAATAACCACTACTACAAAATACAAACTTCCTTTTGAAACCATTATTGACTTAAAATTCCACAAATACATAATAATGACGAAATTATAGGCGCTTTGAGACGAGTTATGCATATGAGTGTTACCAAGGTTGCTAGAGCCACCTGAAAATGAAGTTGCAAGAAAATATTAGATAGCCAAATCGCCCAACCGAAGTTGGAAACTTCCATAAAAGGAGTATCTTCCATATTAAACGAAACGTTGTTGAATCTCCCCTGTTCTCTCGCTGCCTTTGTGAATGTTCTATGCCATTTTCAATTTGTGCAGGAAGATTCTCATCTGAAATACTTGTCCGTTATGACAGGTTTAATATTCGCGTGAGCTTAGGATAGGGAAGCCAACAATGCAGTGTATTTTTCTAATATAAAGATGCCATGTTGAAAAATCAGAATTTGAGAGAAGAATGTGCCTGTTTATATCATTTTTGGAGTTATATTACGGTGGCGTATTTAGGAATTGCTTTCAAGAAAAGAGCATATTAGCACATCGATATAGCATCTAGATATAAAATAACGACACCAAGGCTGATACAAAATTTTTTGAGGATCGTATAATTAGAAGTTGAAAAAAAAATATTTTGTGAGCGCAACAGTGTTCAGCGCTACTTTGAACATTCTTTGATTATAATCACGACTATGCACTTGCTAGAGGTAGATTTTCTGTGATGTCTGTGGAGCATAGGATGTTCTGTTGGTGCTAAAAATTTTGCAGCGTTTTAGTGTCCTGAATTGTTATCTAAGATAAAAATTAACGTTTCAACAAGAAATCTAAGAAATACTGGAATATTTCATATTTCAAGCGAACGAATTGCTCCTTGAATTCTCCACAAGCCAGAGTCAAAAGACACGCTAATAATTGTTCGGACGTTTTGGACATTTTTGCCGTGGGTCCGGCGGTGGCGAAGCGTTTTTTGAAGAATGAGTTTTTTGGGAATCTTCGTTCATATTAATTATTATTAAAAAAGAAAAAAAATTATTATTGTTTATTGAAATTATATTGTGTGTATACAAAGACGTTTACTATTATTATTATTATTATTATTATTTTATGGGATTTTCAATAGATACTGAATTGAATCAGTCCTTACTTAGTGAAAATCCATATTAAATAATATTTAAATAAGGTTATTCTG
The DNA here is from genome assembly GCA_034642435.1 of Megalocaria dilatata. Taxonomy (NCBI): domain Eukaryota; kingdom Metazoa; phylum Arthropoda; class Insecta; order Coleoptera; family Coccinellidae; genus Megalocaria; species Megalocaria dilatata. The sequence goes on along the minus strand of CM067855.1, from coordinate 59,798,740 downwards.
ATTTTCACAAAAAAAATAGCTTTAAATATGTTTTCTAATATAAAAGGAAATTTTAAATACATTTCCTTAAAATACACTGAAGATATTTCTGAGAAAATTGCTACATATCTCAAAAATAAATATAATTCAAGAACCTCATTTAAAACCAATTCAAACTTGAGTAAATTTATTAAAAATAATAAAGACTGTACACATGAAGATGATAAATCGGCGGTTTATAAGTTAACCTGCGGTGATTGCCCTAAAGTTTACATAGGACAGACGAAGAACTTTCTGACATAGAATTTGTGAACATTTGAAGAGTTTCCTCAATAATAAAAGTAATTCTACATATTCCAACCATTTGTTAGAAACAGGACATACTTTCAACCATAATTTTGAAATTCTACATATAGAAAGTAAAAGTTATGCCTTAAATCTGTTAGAATCCCTAGAGATAAATAAACATAATGAAATTGGAATATTACTTAACGAACAAATATATTTGAATAGCTCACCTCTGTTAAATATATTCAGATAAGCTGGAATTTGCAGAGACATTTTTTGGGTTTTAGTGCTCATTAAAAATTTATTGTACTTACTGTAATATAAATAGCAACGGATTTCGGAATCAAGCTTAGTTATACAAAATGTAATCTTGCCTGATGATGCTACTGTGATATCGAAACGATTGTTGTAAACATAATAATAATAATAATAATAATAAATCGTCTTTATTAGGTGAAAGTTTAGCTACAAGCTATTCTTACACTTTTACCTATCAAGAACAAAATATATAAGCAGGCATACTTCTAATTTCAAGCTATACAACCAACATAAAAATAATATGTGCACAACTAAAATATATAAGCATAATATACCAAACATAGTAAAATCGTTAGCGGGTTGCAGTAGAGACCTGGCTGAATAAAATTGAATTTTTGACGCGAGACCGAAAGCGATTGAGTGACCCGGCTTTGATGCTATTATCAATAGAATTGTAAATGCATGGTACCTGGTAGGAAAATGAACTTTTAAACTTTGTGGTGCGATGACGAGGGATACTAATATTCGACTGCTCTCTGATATTTACCGAGTGAACGTTATGCCTAAAGTTGATTTTGCCATATAAGTATGAAGGTTGTTTTGAGATCATAATCTTGTGAACAAAACACATGAAGTGCACTTTTCTTCGGTTACTCATATTGAGCCATTCCAAAGAATTTATGTAGCGAGAAGTTGGAACCGACCTTTTCAAACCTAAAACAAAACGGCAGCACCGATTCTGAACAGATTGGATCCGTGATGAATCAAACTTATCGAGAAAAGGACCATAAACGACATCACAATAGTCAAAACATGACAAAATGAGTTGATTACACAGCATTATCCTCAAGGTTCTGTTCAGAAAATGACGATTACCATACAAAAGTCTCAGGGACATGTATGCTCTCTGAATACAGCCAGATACATGGTTTGAAAATTTCAGCCGACTATCCACACACAATCCCAAATTTCTTACCACTTCTTGGGGCTGCAGAATTGTACCCAAAATACTTATAGACGGTAAATTAGCCTTAGAAATAGCAGATTGACTACCAAAAAATATAAGAGTGGATTTGTTTGGATTGATATGTAGATTATGTTTTTTGGCGATCGTTATTACCGAAAGCAGTTCACTGTTAATTAGAGAGCATGCAGTCTGGGCCTCATTCGGGTGAAAACCAAAATAAATCTGACTGTCATCAGCATATAAATGATATTGGCAGTATTTGATAGAATTCACAAAGTCCGCTGTGTAAATGAGAAATAGAAGTGGTCCCAATATTGAACCCTGAGGGACGCCTTTGTTTATTCGGGAGCGTGATGATGTATTTTTCCCTATTTGGACATATTGTTTTCTGCCATTTAAAAAGGACTTGAAAAATTTCATCGATATCTTGGAAAGTCCGTAATATTCCAACTTGGCGGATAGGAGATCATGGTTGATGGTATCAAAGGCCTTAGTAAAATCCAAAAGAACCTGAGCAGTTATCAGAGCATTATCCCAATCATTCAGTACATCATCTAGTATGTGAGCGAGTGCCGTAGGAACACTGTGTCCACTCCTGAAACCAGATTGGTGGGTTGGCAAGATATTAAGAGAAGTACAGTATTCGTAAAGTTCTTTGTGCACCCACTTCTCCAAAATTTTCGACAAGAAAGGCAAGATGCTAATTGGTCGAAGATCACTGATGGATTTGGGTTGAGTAACTTTCGGTAAGGGACATATCACTGCAGTTTTCCAAGATGAAGGATAGCAACCCACCTCCAAGCAAGTATTAATTATATTTGTTATCGGAAGCAACACCTCCGGCATACAGACTCGAATCATATTTCCAGATATTCCATCGTCACCAACAGCATTAGATTTAAGTTTATCAATTATCTGCGAGATATGCTGAGGACTAGGAAGACGAAATTCGAAAGATGTGTCAAAATTGGCAGGTGCGTTTTTATAATGTGATATCATCTCTGCACAAACCTCGTTCAAGTTGTCAGTAACCGAAAGAAAATATTTGTTTATTTCTTCAACATTATTTTCAAACTCAGGTGGCAGAGTATTCATCTTATTTGGTACTGTATTCAAGTTTCGAAGTTGCTTCCATAAAGTTCTAGAGTTAGTATTGGATTTAGAGATGAAATCAATATATGCTTTCTTCTCCCTACGGATAGCACTCAATGTGTAATTCCTCAAATTTTTGTACACTTCGAAATCTGCTCGACTTTTCGAAATCTTATACCGAGCAAGTGCCCTCCTTCTTTCAGCTATCATAATTTTTATGACATCGGTCAACCAAGGCGCTTTCTTTTTGGTTACTCGGACCGTCCTCACTGGTGCATATTGATCAAATAATGAAGAGATTTTTGTTGTCAGATAAGTGATCTTATAATCGACCGACTTACTGGAATAAAGTGGATTCCAATCAACTAAATTGAGCTCTCTCCTGAAGCTAACGTCCGAAAAATAACGAAAATCTCGAAACGTCACCAATTTCAAAGTTTTCTCCAACCTGCCAACCTGCACACCACAAAATGTCAATCTATGATCAGATATACCCTCCGCATCCATCGCACCAGCAGATTCAACTTCAAAAGACTCTGAAATAAATATTTGATCAATGAGGGTTAAGGAGCGGCTGGTTATCCTTGTAGGTTCATTGATACAATACTTGAGTTGAAAACCCTCCATCACCCGATCCAACCGCTCAACCGAAATACTACTCCCCTCGAGGAAGTTTATATTAAAATCACCCATACATACAATTCCATCAACTTCAGGAAAAACCTGTGACAAAGCATGCTCGATCTGATATATTGAATCAGAGATAGAAGATCTTGGTTGCCTATAAATAATTCCAATTGCGAGAGATTTATCACCTACTTTACACTTCACCCAAAGTTGCTCCAAATCGCTGTTAGAATTAGAAAACATTAAAGAAGACCTAAAGCAACCTCTGACATACAGAGCTACACCACCCCCCCTAGAATTCCTATCGCGTCGATATAACTGATACTCCCTCAAACTCACAACACAATCAGCAATAGACTCACTCAGCCAAGTCTCCGTCACACCCACTATAGAAAAGTCATTAGAATTAATCAAATGATCAAAATCAGAAAACCCAGAACATAATGATCGTACATTCAGATTCGCTATTTTTAAAGAAGCCATGAAAACAAAAACAAACAATATTTACCTTTTATGAGTACAAGAACTTAATTGAAAATTCCAGTTATACAAAAAAGAAGATACCCACAGACTACAATGATCGCGACATATGCCGTGCCATTAGTTATCATAATTTATCAGTGAATTGAAAATTAGCATGTACAGTAATGTATTAAGATCAAATTCATAGCGAAATCATGCTATCTGATTTTTATTACTTATAAAACTTTCTAGTTTATCATAATCATCAAACTTATAATATTTATCATTGAAATGAATGAATATATCCCCGTTTATAGTCCAAACGCTTTTTGGGTTGAATACTTTTCCAGCCATCATGTACATTTTATATCTTACGGAGGTAAGATCTTCTTTGATGGTATATCCCGTTGACTTCAGTTTACTTTTTAAGTTGAATATCAGCTTTCGATCTCGATAATTGTAGAAATTTACCAAAACTCCCCTTGGCTTGATAGATTTTGGATCCTTTTTTCCAAGTCTTTGGCATCTCTCAATAGCAGACGGATGTAAGTCTATGCCCAAATTCGACCTTAGAATGGAAACAACTTTTTCCTCCACATTTTCCCCTTGGACTTCTTCGACACCGAAAATTCTCAAATTGTTACGCCTGAAATACTGACCTGTTTTCTCGACTTCCGATGATAAGGATTTTAGATCGGATTTCAATTTTGCATTTTCCTGAAGAAGGTCATCAATTTTCTCATTGAATTGCTTCAGATTCTCAGCAATTGCAGTACTCACAACTTCTTGGATTGTACGTCTGATGGTATCCAGGAATTCCTTCGAACTAAGAACTTCCTTTACAATTGCGGCTACACCATTGTCGGGATGTGTATTTGCAGATCGTGTTTTTCCGGTCATTTCACAGATTCACAGGGGAAATTTTCACTAACAGTAAAGGTAACAACTTCGGGAGGTAACGGAAAAGTAAGATTATTTCAATCTGTAATATTCACTCTAGTTAATTCGGTTAAATTGGCACGGCTCGCCTACGCGTGTTACTCGCTCAGGACCATATCGACATAAAAAAATGTCGATATGGTCCAATAAAAATTTGTGAAAATCAGAATAACCTTATTTAAATATTATAAAATATTTTCAATGGAGTTTAGATTTTAGTTCAATTGTAGTGCATATATCAAAGTTGTATTTTTTCAATGTATTTGTGGATAACATTTATGGGTTTCTTCCCGTTGTATCCCAATTGTTCCAATAAATAAATAGATAAATAAATGAACAAATAAATTTAAACTTTCGAACGAAAATAAGTATACTAGCACCTTCCACGGTGAATTTGAGGCCTAAATATTCTGATTGGTTCTGTTCATGGACAAAATCCGTCCAATGGTTTCGCAATAATTCGTATTTCAAAATCTCTCTTATTTTTTCAATATTTTTTGAACTACAAATCCGATCGATCTGAAATTTGTCATTATGAAGTAGGATAATAACGTCGATATACATGAGAAATGTCGTGAAGATCGTATGATCAGAAGTTAAGAAAAAATGTGAGCGGATCAGCGTTGAGCGCTACATTGAACGGAAGAACTAGAGTCTTGAAGTTTTTAGGATGCGTTTGGAGTCTAAATACCCGAGTTGAGTTTGGGCAGAATCGGTCCAATGGTTTGTAGTTTACATTTGAAGTTTTCTTTCATTTTTCTCAATAGTGTCGAAACAACAGATATGATTGATCTGAAATTTGATATTTAGAAATCGAATAACAACACACATGTTCGTAAGAAGTTTCGTGAAGGTTGCATATTTACAAGATTCAAATCAAAAATAGATATTTTCTTAGCGGACCAGCGTTAACCGATACCATAGCAACAGTTCTACAATCGAGTTTGAATTTAGCACAAAGTTTCACAAAATATTTTGTGAGCGCAGTAGCGTTGGGCGCTACTGTGAATACACTAACTTTCGAGCGAAAAGAGATAGATAATTGAAGCTTTCAGAGTGAGTTTGGAGCATTAATATTCCAAATGAATTTGTTAATCGATCCAATTGTTTCGCAGTTATTCACATTTGAAATTTCCTTTCATTTTTCTCAATATTTTCCAAACTACAAATATGATCTATCTGAAATTAAAGTACATACAATAGAATAACGCACATGTTCGTACAGAATTTCGTGTGAAGATCTAATTATTACAAGATTCAAAACAAAAATAAATATTTTCTTAGCGGAGCAGCGTTGAGTGCGTTGAGTCCCACGATCGTATTTTGATTTAGCATTAAGATATAAAATCACGAATCAAAGTCTGATAAAAAATGTCTTGAGGATCTGATAATTTTTATATTTGTCATGCCATACACTGCTCAAAAATTGAAGTGGATTATTTGTGTTCATATAATCCCTACTTCCCTACTTAATCCCTACTAATATTATAAATGCGAATGTAAGTTTGTTTGTTACGCTTTCACGCAAAAACTACTGAACCGATCATCATGAAACTTTGTACATATACTCTTGAAGGTATTAGAAGTAACATAGGGTACTTTATATTTAAAAAAAAAAATTTTTTTACGAAAGATAAAACAATTATTTGTCAAAAAATCGTCAAATTTAGCTACTTCAGTAATGAAGTTTTACCATTATTATACCCTTACACTTTATCTTTCATACTTATTTAATGACTCCACTGCGGGCGAAGCCGCGGGTAAAAAGCTAGTAATATATAAATGGAAATAAAAAAAGCGATTTTGTATATGTACTCATGTATTAAGTAGGTAGCCTGCTTTAGAGCGACAGCATAGTAGAAAAATAAACAAAATTAAGATTTTGACTTGGTGGAGTCTGGTTCCGTCTGTTAGAAGAGTCTGTAAGAAGAATTTGAAATCAGGCTTATTATAGGGTGGGGCTTCCTCTATCTCTTCGTAGTGCTCTTACTCTATTCGACAGGTGTCAATAGGGTTATGAATGAAAGCTTGGGGAATGTTTCGCCAAATGTCCGTAAAAGCATTAGCGAGCTGTTGTGGTACCTGCGGTGAGTCAGGTAAGCGGTATAATTGCTGTAACATTGCAAATCAGACATGTTCAATACAATTCTGGTCTGGGGAGACAGCGGGCCAATCCATTCGATTAATGCCATGCATTTCTACGCGGCCACTGATAATTCTTGCCTGGTGTGGACGAGCATTATCGCCAATTAACGTCAAATTGTTGCCAATGGCTGACGTAAAGGAAACAATAATTGGTTCTAGAATCAAATCACGATACTTTACCGCAGTCATGATTGCGTTAATGAGGATAATAAGATCTGTGCGTCCATTAAAGCAAATGCCTCCCCAAACGCCTCCACCGAAAAGAGTTGTTGACCTCGTTAAATGTTCATTATACCTTTGACCCTATTCTGGCCACACCATCATTCACCCATCAGACTGATATAGACGAAATTTGGATTTATTCGTGAACATCGTGAATTCTACCAGTTAGTTTATTGGCATGTGAGCATGGGTCTTTCACCATGTGACTACTAAGCAGTCTCCACAATCTGTCCCAAGAAGCAGAAAGTGTGATCAGGGTTACACCTCATCATCGGGCATGGCGAGAACCCCTCCGAAGATTTGAACCAAACATCTTGCAGTTTCGGCTTCAATTCGAAAACCTACAACATGACTAGTAGCAGCTACGCACTATACAACCTCTACTGGCTCTGTATGGTCAGTACCCTAGTTGTTTGGGACGCAACTCATACGCCGAAGGGGCTTCTTATCCAACTCAGTCCGATGAACCAAGATAGTCTCAATATTGATGCCTCAATTGATCCTGGTACCAACACCGTCAATCCAGCCTGTACGTCAAGACCCACGAACCCTTGTAAAGTCTATCAATTAATCCTGGCTTAAAGCACCAACTATCTAGCCGTATCGTCGAAATCCACAAACCCCAGAATTGTCTCGTAATCGATCTTGGTTCAGGACGAGGCAGGTCGAACCGTCAAGTCCTACTAAACCCTAAAGCATTTCTCGAGATATCCTGAACATGGGTTGCTGCGAACAGATAGAAGAAATACCCTCCTAGCCCAGCATGCGGAGTGTCAACCACTGCCACCTCGAGTCCAACACCAATTGGTTGGCCAAGTCATACGAATAGTTCCCGAGGGCCTCCACCTTCCCGAGGTAACGCAGTATGCTACATAACGCACTCGGCCATTGAACAGAAAAATCCGGAGATTTACTGCAATAGGGTAGATAGGGTCCGTTAGTTTTAAGGGAGAAGCCCTGTGCTGCGACGGACTCCCTAATCACTGAGTTGATCAACACGGCTCAGCCATCCATTCAACCTTTACGGTGAAACTAGGGCCCCATTCGGTCGGTCTTCCACCACACGGGTCCAGTGACTGGCGCGAGTGGCATTACTTTAGGCATCAGTACTTAACCCTCCATTTCACCGGGATGAAACTAGGATCCTAGTTAAGACAAGCGCCTCCCGCACGTGAAACTATGACGGCATGGGGGGCGCTCATACGTGAACATGTGAATTCTACCAGTTAGTGGAATTGGCATTAGAGCGTAGCTTTTTCACCAAGTGACCACTCAGCAGTCTCCATAATCTGCCCCTAGAGGCAGAAATTGTGATAAGGATTACGCCGTATCATCGCGCGAAGCAGGAACCATTTCAAAGATGTGAACCAATCAGCTTCAAGTTTAGGCATCAGCTCGAAAGTCTACTATCGTCTGACTGGTAGCAACGAAGCACTACCTAACTTCTACTGGCTCTGCATGGTCAGTACCCAAGTTGTTTGGGACGCAACTCACTCGCCGGAAAAGCTTCTTATTCATGCACCCGGTCGCAGTCCCATGAACCCAATCCCAATTGATCCTGTTACGATCACCGTCAGCACGGCCTGTACGTCATGACCCACGAACCCATGTGAAGTCTTTCGATTGATCCTGGTGTTAAACACCATCGAACTGGCCGTCGAGATCCACAAACCCTGAAACGTTACACATTAGATCCAGGTTCAGGACAGGGCCAGTCGAACTGTCAAGTCTCGCTAAACCCTGAATCATTTCATGAGAATATCCCGAATATGGGGGTCTGCGAACAGATAAATAAAATACCTCCCTAGTCCAGCATGCGGACTTTCAACCACCACCCCCTCGAATCCAACACCAATCGGGTGGCCAGATGGTACCAGTATCACACGTGGGCATCCACCCTCCCGAGGTAACGCAGTATGCTACATAACGCACTCGGCCATTGGGCAGAAAAATCCGAAGATTTACTGCAATAGGGTAGAGTACGCTAATTTTAAGGGAGAAGCCCTGTGCTGCGGCAGACTCCCTGTCGCTGAGTTAATCAACCGGCTCAGCTCTCCATTCTGCCATAACGGCAAAACTAAGTCCCCATTCGGGAGATCTTTCACCACACAGGTCCAGTGACTGGCACCAATGGCATTAATTTAGACATCGAGACTTAACCCTCTATTTCGACAGGATGAAACTAGGATCCTAGTCAAGACAAGCTATAATGCCATGCTCATTCGTGAACAGGCAGAATCTCCGTCCGTACGCGTTCCAGTTCTCATGTTCAAGAGTCAAACGATATCTTATAAGTGGTTCCTACTCAATCTCAGGTGCCTGGCAGGCCTTTTTTCCCTCAAATTGAAACTGTGTAACATTTTCCGGATTGTTTGACCAGGAAGTATCCTACTGGTAGCTTCCACGAATGAACTTTTAATTTGGTATGCTATAAATAAGGGATTTCGTCGTGTAGTATTTGCAGATCTTGTACGACGATTGTACATCTTGTTCTTCCACCCCCATGAGTATATGCAGTACTTCCACTAATACGAAGGCGATTCCACGCTAACTACACTTTGTGAAACACGAAGACGGTTAGCTACTTTCTTGTTGGGTTAAACCTTCGTTTAATCAACACACTAATTGTTTAAGTTGAACGGCTTTTAAACGCATGTTAAAATTCGTGACAAGTAATCCACAACTATTACTACACAACAATATATCGACTGCAATAGCATATTATCACACAAAAAATAGAATCATGCACCTACAAGAATTTAGTTTTTTGTAATTTAGCCATTCAGTGTCATGGGGACCGTATTTTGTGTGTGTTTGTGTAATACGCAAACCTACACCTCTCCATATGGTATGTACTAAAAAAAAATAAAGGATTAGGATAACGAAATAACATTTCTGTGAAAGAGTAAAAAATATTGGAATATATCTTGATACAGAAACAATTATTATATATTGAATCTGACCATAGATTAGTTTAAATGGAAAATTTTTTCAAACAAATAATATGAAAAATTGTTAAAATATGTCCTTGGACAGAAACAATAATCAATATGGTTTAAATCTGAAGCCAGAAAAGTGTTGGAAATATCTGAGATACTATTGGTAGTTTCCGTAATAGAATTTGTCAAAAAAAGAAATTTTTATTTTTCATGACGGTTAGCAAGGTACCTCTGAACGAAGCGTTGTGAAACACAAGTGAATACAATTTTAATTGAATCGGTCCTTACTTGATCAAATAAAATAATAAAGGATATTTCATTTATTAATTCACAATAATTGTTTCGCCAACACTGTGGCTTCTTCAGGTTTACATTTTGGACCGACTCTATAAATAACACCATCGCTTCTTATATAAATTTGGTTCAGGCAAAAACTTGAAAAAAGTGAGGTACAAATAACTAACAATTATTCCGAAATACAGATAAGAACAAATATGCGAAAAGGGATACAAATAGTCATAAAAGATATTGGGCCCAATTATCAGAAATAGTTCAATAATTAAAAATATTGTACAAGGGAGATTATATTTTTTTAAATTAAAATTTGTAGAACAGAATAAAGCTGTATGATATTTAAAATTTTGTAAAAATACTGCTATCAAGAAAAACCCTCTTTTTATTATTTTATTGTATATATAATAATTATATCTTTTGGTTTACGCTTATTACCTACATATTATCATTTGGTATTAAAGGAGTCCATAAAATACATTGCAAACTTTATGTAATTTTTGTGAGGAACATAGAATACGTAGGATGTTTATAAGCTCACTTCATTCTAGTGTTTGTGCAGTAAAAAGCATTCAGTTGGTTTGGTAAGATATTTTTTGTTAATTATTTTTATTTTGTAAATATGAAGTTGAGCTGATGAGTTACCGTTGTAATAATTTTAAATTGCTTTTTAAAGATTTTCTACATGTTTTATGGAATTTTTTTAAAGGAACTCATTTTGAGCAAATTATTTTTGCAGAAGTTCTTGGGGTTATGTTTTGCATTTTTGGAAAGGAATTTAGTTTTCATAAAACAAGGAACGAAACAAAATGGTGTACTCTTCAAGTATTCATTTAATAATTTTTAGTTGACAATTTATATTTCTTTGAATTTCTTTCATTCCCATTTGCTACTGTTTAATAAGTAATTTTATATGTCTACTAAATTGACACAGTATATTAGAGACGTGCTAAAGACATTTATTTAATTCAATTCTAAAAATTTTTGCATGAAATTTTTTTGAAATTGAAATTTCTAGGAGATCAACAGAACATATCTGAATGATATTTAAAATTTTGTAATAATCCTTCTATCAAGAAAAACCCTCTTTTCATTATTATAATGGTTCCATTCTCAGGTTATACTCCAATTTTTCGACTTTTTTATAACACTTTTGTAATTTTCATCCTAGTTCCTAATTTTCTTTGAGGTTTTTTGTTTAGGGCTTTGTCCACACTACGGTATATTGTGTAAAAAATATACAGACAAGTCAAAATAACCTTCATCAAGAATGATTCGAATATTTATTCAGCAAAAATAAGTTATCGAAATGTTTTTTGGTTTTTAAGAAAAAAATTAGAAACTGTCGGGCGTCATCATTAGAGGGCTGTTACTAACCAAGAGGGCTCAAAAAAATAAAGTTTATATGAAAGAGCCACCTTATTTTTTGATAAGGAATCACTCCCTAAATTTTTTGCAACTATTCTAATTATAGGATCCTCCCAATTTTTTTACGAAAATGCCCGTTATTATTTCACTACTAAATACCAAATTCCGGATGGATTGTAGTTTGGAAAAAATTGAGAAAAATAGGAAAAAATTTCAAATAACTCCGATACCATTGGAACGATTTTACCCATTAACAAACTTAAACGAAATATCTAGACCCCAAATCTATCCCGAAAGTTTCAAGTCTCTAGATTTTTTCGTTCTAAAGTTATCGTGTTTACAAATGACCGACTGAACAGCACGCTTTCCCTGGAACAAGTGCAGAAAATGGTCCTACTATCAAAATACTTTTGACTCGTTAAAAAGGAATTTCACATCTGTCATCACAAAAAGATAGTTTGAGACTAGATAATTTGATATTTACTTCTTGAAAATATTTTCAGTATACAAATTTGAAGGAATATCCCATTTGTAGAAAACATTAAAAATCTGACAAGAATTATTCCAAAATAATATTCAGAGTTTGATAGTTTCCTCAGAAATTAGAAATTTAGCAGGAGATATTTAATTAAATACGATTCGTTATTCAAATAGGCCACAAATTGATAAAAGAGAAAGATTTCAAAAGGAATGATACATTCTGGATTTATTTATGAATATTGTATTAAAAATTGTGTTATTATTATAAAAAATTTGTAAGATGCATATTCACAAAAAATTTCTGCATATCATTGATTGATTTCTCATTACTCTTATTAAACATACATAAATCGGGAGTTTATGAATTAATATGTTAAATTGCAATAACAAACATATGGGTCAGAACGGATGATTAATCAGAACAAAATTCAATGAACACAAAATGAGCGACACCAAAAAAACAAACTTTCACATTTGAAATCCATTGGAAAGAAAATAGTCCCTATTTTCCTACAATAGACTATTTAAAAATCTTACAAGACAGGAAACTTAAGTATTTGGAGTCTGTTCAAATCTTCAAAATCGGATCAAATGCGTATATATGTAGATCTTAATTATTCAATGTAATTAAATAACATCACTCCAGTTTACTGTGCCGACATTTTATAAAACTCGCATTCTTTTATCATTCTCCTGTACCTATACCTTGAATCTGAGATTACTCTGTGCTTTTTATTGTTTCCAGTTGTCTGCAGTTACAAAAAATGTAAACCATGAAGTTTTTGGTAGTAAAAACTATTAATTTATGAAAACTTGTTTTAAAACTTATCTCTTAATGTTTTTTTTTATAGTTGTAGGTGCCAATGGACCCTCATGTACCGTAATTCTTAATGATTCCGTTTATTTTATTGTTATATGATGGTTATTTCAAAATCATGAATAAAAGTTTTAATCAAGCGAACTCTCAAACACGGCAATGCCGGGAATTCAAATATCTACGAATTTGTGCTATAACCGTTGTTTACACTAATATTCCTGTGAAATTTATTGGGATCCATATTCTTATTACCCTAATACGTCTATGTTGGGGTCATTCCAGACTTTACAGCTGTAAAATCAATACATTGAGTAAGGGTATGGTTGTCTCTTTTCAATTAATTATGATATTCTTCAGTGAGGAAAACTACTTAATATCGGTTGGATGCACTTCTTTCTTGTTTTCTCACCACAAAATTTTATTCATCCTGAAGAAACATGCATAAAACCTTTGACAATTTTCATATTTCATTCAGCTATATCATTGACCCACTATTTATAACACCCCTGAAATCACCTCAAACCCAATTTTTCACGTAAGTTGCTAGATTGTAGGTGTATTTTTCTTTGAATGTCTCAATAAAAGGGTAGAAATTGCTGATGAAAGAAATTTTTAATTCTCCGAATTTTCCATGCACTTAACCTCAGAAAAGAACACTCACCTTTGCCAAAGGTTTTCCACAAAGAACGAGAGCAAAAAAGAATTTTCCCAGTACGCTATCACGTCCAGGAAATTCTCAAAATATTCTGAGTATTTACAAAAATCAAAGAAACGAGAAAAGGGGGCATACGAACCACAGAGGGGATGAAATATATTGAAAAGAAGAGGAATGTTCGCGTCATATGTATACCAGGGTGGTTGTAAAGGTATTTAAACTATAATTGAGGACAAATATTTTAAAAACTCATTGCGTGTCATCTCAACTTGGACTGAGTGCACTGGAATGCTCTTGGAATAAACTGTCTGTCAAAAATCAGGGATATTGATTTTTATTTGTGTTTCCTCATGGGGAAAACCCAATTTCCTTTTGGAATATGTATACGTTAATTATTTCAGATTAGGATAGTCAGATTTCAAAGAAATTATGTATTCACAATAACAAAAATAAAATATTTGAAAAAGTATCAAATTTAACAAAAAACCAAAATTCTGAGAATTTCGAAAATTCATACTTGTATTCAACTTCATTTCAGAGTATGATCACTACGTGCATTAATAACTGCTTGGCATCTTCCTTGTATGCTTTCCACCAATTTATTGTAACCTGCTCAAGTTGTTACCAAAGTTGTGGCAAAAGTTCCCAGAGCTGTTGAAGCGTTTCCGGCTGTTGTCTGTATACTGGCATCAAGGATTCCTTGTAATTGGTTCCTAGCGTGCTCAACTGAATTAAGGTCAGGGGATCTTGAAGGTAATGCTTGATGTGAAATATCCTGGTTTTCCTTAGCAGTAATCATCTCATGGAATCTATGTGGCAGTACATTATAATCCAGAAAAACTAAATTTTCTCCAATAGCTGCGTGAAATTATAGGACTACTTTTTTGATAACTTCATCAATATATGTCTGAGGCATCATCGTTCTTAGTAGTAGTAATAAGTCTGTTCTGCCATCGAAACTAACTCCACCCTAAACCATAATTGTGCCTCCTCGAAACGAATGGACTTCTTGAACAGAGCGGAGATTCCTTCATATGAGTGCATGTGTCCACGCCCGTAATCATTGACCAACAGAAACACGTGGTCCATATCTGGTCTCGTCAGTAAAAAGGAGGTATCTCCATTCGTCTTGCCAGTATACCCGCTCCATTGCCCACTTCTCTTTGACGCTTGTGTTCGCGAGTGAATGGAACTCGTCTTAACAAACGTCACTTAACTTTACGAAGACGTCTTCTAACTGTGCTTAGAGAAATTGAACTACCTGTGTCATCTCGAAAACATTGACTTGCCATTCTACAAGTGCTGAGAGGCTTCTCGCCGAAAGAGTTCAAAGATGGTCTTCTACTGGCGTTGTAGCGCGTGGTCTACCACTTCTGGATCTTTAATCAACAGTTCCAGTGGTAAAATAAATTGCTGATATCACACTTTGGCTAACATTGAAAAAATTGACCACTTGCACTTGTGTTCGACCAGCCTGAAGTCTCGCAAGGGCTCTGTTGGCATTGTCCTGGGATGAAACTTGTCTTAGCATAATAAAGATTCGATTATTAATTGCGTGAAACCGTTTGACCTTACTGAAAGCGAAATACAGACTAGAAAGAAAATCATTAAACTGTCCATTTCTTAGGCACATGGAGAAAAAATGATTAAACTTGATGAAAACTTGCTTCACGATGGAATAGAAATCGTTATAAGTTTATGTAATTGGAAAAATATCAAGATGATAGGAGAAATATGCATTTTTGGAAAACATCAATATTATTAACTTTTGCCGAGCAGGTTATATGAAAATATATCAAAAAATTGTTTTAGGAATATGTGGTGGAAAGTTTCACCATACAAGATGAGAACTTAATTTAATTAGCTTTTCAGAGCCAATCAAATTGAACTGTATAAAATATTTTTGTTGTCTATCACCTGGAATATAGACCTTCTTTGACGTTGGTGATTAAGGAACAACAAAAAAATGTATATTTCATAAATACAAAATTTCATCATTTTTTAACGCATTTTCACTCAGATTGCAGAAAAAATTGCAGTTGTCAGAGGCTCTAGCACGCTCTTATATGAACTGTTAAGTATTACAGTATCAAAAAACTACCAGGAATTGGTGTCAATGAAGCACAAACTACACAAAAAAAAATGTTATTCGTTCAAATTTATTGTATCGCTTTCAAAGTAGTCCCCTTCTATAATAATTACGCTTACGTAACGAATAATCTAATCATCAAAACATTTTGTAAAGAAATCTAGTTCAGTACATCAATTTTCCTTTATATCTATTCTGTCGATTGAAAACGGGTGCTTAATTTGAGATTTCGTTGGAGAATTTATCATCATATTAGAGTTGTTCGATGTAATTAATAGAGTTTTTAGTCAAAAATTTGTCCACAATGGTAATCTTGTAACTCAGATCTTTCGGTACTAGTCGAACGGCAACACCTTTCAAGCCTAAAAAATCGTTTAAAATGGTACGAATTGATTTGTGAGACACAGAAATTTCAGCGGCTATCTCTCCCAGATTTGAACGACGATATATTTTATGCGTTGTAAAAATTACAAAATACACTTGAGATGGAGTACTGAAAACAAACTGAATGATAGATGACGCCCAAGTCCTCCAAAATAAAGAGGATATATGTGCCAACTTGGCTAAAAAAACATTTTTGAAAGTCCTTTTAAAATGAACAATTCTCGGTTTTTCTTATAATGTAAATCTCAATGATACGGAGTCTTGACGTTCATAGAATAATCTCATTTTCTCTTGTGATGAAAGTTGTACAAGATGGTCCATTTTTTTATTGAATAACTTTAACAGTTGGTAGAATGTTCAACTTCAAAACAAAAATGTCCTGTAAACATAGGTCTGCAAACGCTTCGTAACCCAGCTACAAGGTACGTTCCATTTTTTTTCGTTTTTCTCAATATTTCTTATAATTTTTGAGATATTCGTACCAAACTTTGAGGTTAAACGGTTAAAATGGAATGATAATCAGAATTGTTGTGATAATCTGCAGAGTTATACTTTTTTTCAAGTTACTCTCCCTTTTTAACTCCAAAACTTTGTTGTCGTACGCCACTGACCATTTTCAGTAGTTGTATGATTTCATGTTTTCATTTATATTAAAAAATCGAAAAATAGATGTCAGTATTGTTTAAATTTTAAGATACAAAACTATTTTATTATTTACATATTCCAAGAAAGCATAAATCTAAAAACTCTTCGAAAAAATTACAATAAATGTTCGAAGTGTAAACCATTAGGTTGTAGATATACCCAGTCTTCTAATAATAACATTGTTATTTTTTAATTCTGCACGTGCATTTTCTACGAAATAATAAAAGATACAAAAAAGTTTTTGAATAAAATGAAAAATTAAATCGTACTGCAAAAAAGTTTCAGGGTTAAAAAGGAAGAGTAGCCTTTAAAAATGTATCACCTGTAGATTCTCACAACAATTCTGTTCACCATTCCATACAAACCCCAAAAAGTACCTCATCCTACAATTTTGTACTGAATATCTCGGAAACTATAAGAGTTATTAAAAAAAATCGAAAAAAAAGGAAACTTTACTTTGTTGTATGTAATTTTCAATTTAAGATTTCACTAAATTTGCTTTTAACAATTTCTGAAGTAGGACTGACCACTTTTTTATATTTATTTCATTTATTATTGGCAATGTAAAACGCATACACATACTGAGAAATCTGTCTGTGGGGACAAAAATGATTATATTAAAACAAAATAAAAATTATGATGTATTTAATATTTTCAAAAAATCACATGATACATTTTTCATGATCAGTGAAAAGTCGTAAGAGAGAAAAAGGGTGAAAATCAAAGCAAATGTAACAAATATATATCAGCCAATCTTCAGGTATTTTGTGACTGGAAACAATGGTATATTAGTATTTCTGCATTTTTCCTATTTTTGACAATCAACATAGAATTATTGAAACATTTTGTGAAATTTACATCTGTTCTAAAATACATTATTTTCACTAGTTCCTATATATATATACCCTTAATTATGTGTTTTATTGTGATAAACTTTCACTTCGAAATATCTTTGGTACAATGAGGAATCATGAAAGAGTTTCAGTCTACTTAATACGGGTAAATAAGAATATACCCTATCAAGAAAGAATTTATAAGGTATTGATGGTATAAATTGAACAAAAGTTCAAACTTTGGTTTAAAAAGTTGTGCTAATCTACAAAAAAAAAAACAATATTCAATAATAGCTGATTTCTTCTAAAATCTAATAATAAATTAACTATGGGACATCAGATTTCATGTTTTTTTTTTATTTTTCAGATTCCCTGAATATCCTTGAATTAAACATAAGAAACGCTGGTAAAATATAAAAAAGAAGGATAATAATGAATTAAGTCTGATGAATACAATATCTATGAATAAAATAAAATATGAAGGAAATACATTTAAATAAAATGGCAAATCAAGTGTTATCAGATTAAATACATGCCCTTTTTCAGTAGGCATGCCAACAAATGTTATTATATTCTATATTACAAAAAATGTGGTCATTAGAAGATCTGAAAAAATATCACTAACAGGATATAGATTTTAACTCAAAATAAAGCAAATGTTGAAATTAAATTGAACATCATAAAGTGGTCTTCAAATACAAGTGCAGGATGTATTCGAAGATAAGTGAGTCACTTTATCAACAGGATATGGATGTCGTCAAATAACCATTTAAAAAAAATTTCTTGCATAAAAGATATGCAATGACCCAAACATGACGCCTTAAAACTGCCATCTTGTCCCAAAATTCTTGTTTCTGATCCGTGCCCATAGCTAGACATTTGATGGGTTAATTTGAGATCAGTTGAAGGGTGAAAAATGAATCATTCCTAAAAGTTTTGTGGAATTTTTGTGATGTTTTTTGAGTGTGGGATAAAAATGAAAAGATGTGGTAATATTTGTTTGAAATTAAATGATTGAAGTGATGAGATCATCAGTAACTTAAGGTAAATCAAAACCATAGTAGCAATAATAATTTAAATTTATGTCAACTTCCGAGGATGTATATGCCCTTATCCTGCAACTTTATAATGAACGAATTTTTATAAAATGCTTTATCTGCACGAATTTTATCTCCTATTAAAGAAAGGAATCGAAGTTCCTTATAGGTTTAAATACAAGAATTACAAGTAATAAAAATAGTGGAAAAAGGTAATTGCCAGCGGGTCAAGGAGTGCCAGTAAATTTTTCAAAGTATTCAATAAATAAAGCACAATCTTTCATTTTGGAATAGGTATATCTAATATCAAAAAGAATCACAAAGAAGATGCATTTTTTAAAGCCACTTAGCCACTTCACATGATAGAAACCGTAGGAATGCATCAGGGAGGAATGCATCAAGCTGATGTTGCTACTGCTTTGGACATTACTTAACATGTTATTTCTCAACTCTGGAATTGATATTGTCTAATTGGTAGCATAAGGGAGACACATTCTAGTCGCTCAAGGATGAAAACCCTTAGAATGAATCGATATGTTCAATTAGAAATACAAAGAAATAACTTTAGGACTCCATCTCAACTAAGGGTTCATGTGCTAATTTTGCGACAGGAGAATAAGGTAGGCTAATCTAAGTAGCAGAAGGCCACGGAGGCGTCAGCCTTCAAATGAGACAATCCGCCATTTGACAAGTATTTAACAGCCAATGATATAAGGAACCTTCTGGAAGCTGTACTAATTCCATACAGAAATATTGTTGGGCTGAATATTTGATTTAGTTACTGCCAAAGATGTAGCTACATTGAGTAAACTTAAAATAAGCTACATTTTGACCACTAGCACATGCCCCCTTCCAGATAAATTAAAGACTTGAAAAGTGAAACGACCAAATTCATCAAGAATATTAGAAGAATGCTAAGTTATGTTTCAACAAATGATACAACAGTACACAATAGAATTGAATGTAGCTTATCAGCAAAATTCGCTGAATTCATTTAAGTCCCAGATTGGAATATCAATGTTTACGGCCGCAAAATTCTTACAGAAAAATCAAACTTGCTTGCACATAAATTCAAGAATCAAGGCTGTAGGAAATCGTTTTGTTAGAACTATTACCATTGATAAATGTTGATCCAACTTGAAAGGGTAAATTGAATTTTCCTAAATTCCAACAACCGACTAAATATTCAACATAACAAGAAGGTAACCTAAAATGAAATACTTCCCATAGCACCAGTACTACAAATATATCAAATATCTTGAGAACTTAGCTGTTGGCAAGGATGTAGTTACATTGAATTAAATGAAAAAGCCAAATTTTGATTACTGATTCATGTCCCCCCTGACAAATTAAATAATTAAAAGGTGTAACTATCAAAATTATCGAATTAACTGTTCAAACCAAGAAAATACTATTGAAATACTTTGATGAAAAATCAGTTATTATTATTACAATATGAAACACCTATAAACACACATAATATATGTAAACAATTGACAAGAAACTAACAAGTTATAAAAAAAAATTAACAAAAATTCTAGCAGTGAGATTGTTGCGCTGACTTATCCAATCTTGGATGCATTGAATTTATTGAAAATTGCATACAGAAAAGAAATGTTCTTGTACATTGCTACTTTAGAATTTCCAGAAGTGCAAGTGGTAATTAGATATGTGATGAAAAAACAAAATTTGAGCTATGTTGATGCCTTTCAAAGTGCAAATTTGAAAAGAAAAATTTTGAATATCTGAATTGATAATGATCGCATGCAATACAAAATATTCCATCTAACTTTAGCAGTTGAATGATTCAAAAAAATCAAAATTTTACTATAGAATTTTCCTGACTGCATCAAAGAAGAAAGCCAATTTAAATGCAATGTTTACAGGTGCAGAAACGGACGCAAAGTTCTTGCAAGAAAATCAAACTTTCTTACACATAAATTTGAGAATCAAGTTTGTAGGAAATCTCTTTTAGAACTATTACTATTGATAAATGTTGATCAAACTCAAAAGAGTAAAGAACGATGTTTAAAGATTCAAAATATCGAGCTGGCTTACATAAATTTGAAAATTAAGTCGTTCTTTAAAACGTTCTATGTAAAACTATTATAATAATTGATGAATGTTGACCAAACCCAAAAATATAAATTGCTTTGTCCTAAATGCCAACGACTAAATATTTAACATAACAAGAAGGTAACCAATAAAGAAACAATACAATATAACAAGTATATCAAATATCTTGAGGTCTTAGCTGCTGCAAGGATGTAGTTACATTATGTGAATTTCAAAGAAGTCATATTTTGATCACTGACACATGCCTCCTTCCTAGACAAATGAAGAAAGCAAAAGGTGTAACTACTAAACTCAACCAGTTGACTCATTAACCTAGTGAAGACTATTGAGTTAGTTTGAAGTTGAAACACAATTTATTGAACATTGAATATGGAAAGGAAATGTTCTGGTACATTGCTACTTTGGAATGCCAGAAGTTCAACAGTGGTTATGTGATGAAAAAACATAATTTATGTTGATGTTTTTCAGAGTAAAGTTGAAGAGAAACAAGCATTGTCCTAAATATCAACAACAACTGGCTAAATATTCAACATAACAAAAAGGTAACCAATAATGAAACAATCCGCATAACACAAGAACTTATTGGAAACTCCTTCAATTTTCCAACCATTAAAAAAAATTTAGAGTAATTGAGGTTGAAGAGGAAATAAAAAATAAAATACTTAAATCTAGTTTTGCTAGATCATTATTTGACGACCAACGATTATATAAAGATTATATAAAGAACCTGAGGAGCTTCCGCAAATAAATTTTGTTGGGGCATATATTTGTCTCATGCATACACAGCAAAAATCACAAGAGTCTTTCTGGAAGAAGACAATGCCCTGGTTATAGACTGGCCTCCCTTAATCGTCGGATTTTAATCCAATACTTGGGATATATGCTATAATATAGGAACCATATTGGGAACCAGAACTATTTTCATAATCATGAACAACTTTTTCAAGTACTTTGGCAATCCTGGAATAAAATTCCTAAAGAATAACTGAATATCTCATCCTTGGTATGGAACAATGTTGCAGCTATTACTTGTTGTGGCCATATTCTATATTGACTTTTGTGCTTTAAAATTTTTGATGTAATATAATTCGTAATTATTTCACAAGTCCTTTTATTTCTCTATAGTTTGCAAATAGCTGCAAAATTATTAATATCCCTACATTTTGAGCATGTATGTATATTATACCAACAGGTTCTTTTCTCAAAAGTGATTTCAGATATTTGTGTATGTTTCAATAAAGAAAAATCATTAATTTAGGTTTGTGGAAATAAAAATCCAAGATAAAGGAATAAAACTAATATTAACTTTTAAGTCATTATTTCAAATTCTTAATTGACCTTTTATGAATTAATTCCTGCAAGTCCATTAATTTCAAATTTGTTCAAAGTATTAATTATATGAACTTGCCAAAAACTGCCTTATCAAATTTAACTTTGTCTTATTTCCAGAGTGAAATAGACCATCAATTGACATCTAACAGTTGTTTCTCGATGAAAATTTAATGAGCATTAGTGAGTAAATGTCGCAACTAGGTATTTCACACATCTTGCCTAAGAACAAAAATATCGCATTTTTTAAATGACTTGGTCACAAATAATGTTCTGATTTGAATTAATTCAAGAACTACAAAATATACTTGAGAAATAATATCAAAAATATCTACATAACAAACAATATATCATGAAAAAAATATGAAAATACAGAATGTTTTTTTATTGAACTAAAAATAAAATGAAAGTCCCTGTTGAATAAATTTCCATTAGTATCTACAAATGGTCAACATTTAATACATTTCAATCATTTAGTTATACCTAAAACAGGTCAATTCTTGTTACTTTGGAAAATTCAAGATTAGAAGAATGACAGAATTTTTCTCTACTATTAAACATCTGATATAATAACAATGGTCCAATCACTATTTAATTCTCATAATATGGGTGGCTATGAACAAAGAACTGCAACTTCAAGTATCAATTTCTAGTCATTAACAAAAATAGGAACCCTTTTTTCAAGAGTGTAAAAATTAATATATACAATTTGTTTAGTTAAAATATTACACTGGAATGTCCATCTTAATCACAGCGTAAATAAATTTTAAAATTCTAAGGAATGTTTGCAATAGGCAAGAATAAAAAAAGAAATATTATGTCTCCATTATTTGAAAATATTCAAAATCAAGGTAAATTGTGCTGTCCATAACATTTAGTTGCATCAATTCTCTTATTAATATAATATCATTTTATTTATATTTAACTTACTTTTATACAGTATTCAATATCACAAAAAATTCATTCAAATGAGTAATGAAATGTTACTTACGATTTTATTGAATTCAAAATAAATGATAATTCAAAAGACTGGGGATAAATTTAACGTCATATTTTGGATTGTCTTATTTCGAATAGCTGATCTATTAACACGAGCTGATTGAATAATCTGAAGAACCATTCTTTTGCAATCGTGACATACCACCATTTGATTCACTGTTTTCAATTTATTCATAACTCTAGCAGCTCGACTAGCGGTGGTCAATTTAGTTTCAAACATATTGCAATCTTTATCCTCTTCACTACTAACACTAGCACCAGGGCTGTCTTTGTTCAGAATCCCCTCTGCTTCCTTCATTTTGATAACTAATGATCTGGTAAAGCTATTGGTAATTTCATCTTCAGGAGTTGCCATAATACTAGGACTCAGCAATACTACAGGTACTGTAGAGAAGTGTTCCATAGGTATATTCATCCTAGAATAGCATTTAGAACAAATTGTACGTTTACACAAAGTGCATCTTTGTCCCCAAGGACCAAATATACCAAATCTGGTCTTGAGACAGAGAAAGCAGACTTTTCGAGCTTCTACATCATGTCGAATGCGACCTTCCGATGGTAGAGATTCCACTTCAGCTTTAGTAAGAACTGACCGAATATGAACAATTTCTGATAAAGTTAAAGATAGTCTATCTTCTAGCGATAAGCTGTCCTCCCATTTTTTCATATCAATTAGTCCTTCCTGTAATAATTTAGCTACCTCAGGTTCCAATTCAGCCTCGGAACTATTGCATGACTGTCTGGAACATGGTCGAGACTGGGGTACTGAGTAACACCCCAAATTACTGTTTAAAACACCCAAAGTATGTCTACGTACATTTGTTCTGGGACCCACATCCTGAATAGCCAGATCATATGGTTCCAATGCAGCATCAGTTGTGTCACAAATTTGGGAGTATTCAGAAGACCACAAACCAAGTTCTGAGATATCTGGACTCTCAGAAATATCATCGTCATCCTCAAAATCTTCCAGCTTACTGAAATCAACCTTAATTAATTTTTTAGGTTTGGAATGCCCTTCTTTAGGTGCTTCAACAGAGGACTGTGTGCGGCTTATCCTGCAAAGGATAAATGCAATAAATAGAATGAAATAAATACATCTTAATAATAATAATAATAATAATAACAGTTTTTATTGACTACAGTCAATGGCCATCGACCTAAGTCCTTCAGCCTGGTGGATTATACAACTTTGTGACAAAAAAAGAAAAAAAAAAAAAAAAAAAAATTACATAAATTATACATTGCATATGAAATTTATGAATTAAGTATATTCTATTGTAGTTCATGAAGTCTGTCCATCACGCTTCGTATTGGGAATTTTCTTGGGGGGGTGGTTACTGGCTCATTGTGCATCATACTTGCAACATCCTCTAGGTCTTTGAGTCTTTCTGAGAATTTTCTATTCAGATCCATCAGTCTTTCTTTAATTGGTTGTATGTTAGCTTTTTCGTAGAGTAGCTCGTTTGGCGGATTGTGCAGTTTGTTGAGTGGGTGTCTTAATCGTGTTATGATTCTTAGTGCCGATCTTTCTCCTACTTCAATGTTTCGTAATACAGAATCTGCCACATTTATGTACAGGGGGTGCCCATATTCTAGGATGGGTCTACAAATACTTTTGTAAATTTTGACCGAGTTTTTTAAACTAATTCCTTGGACTTTATATGTAAGGCATCTGAAGTGTTTTGCTCGATTTATTGATTTTTTTTTGGCGATATTTGAATTCAGTTTCATGTTAGCTTTGTTGTCTACATGTATTCCCAAGTATTTAATTGAGGGTGCTGGTGAAATGATGTTGTTTTCAATCTTTAGTGTTGGTGGGTTTGGACGTATTTTATGATTGAATATTATCAAATTGGATTTGCCAGGATTTGGTTGAAGCCGCCATTTGTGAAACCAAGTAACCATATTGTCCATGTATAGTTGTAAACCTTCCATGCATTTACTTTCGCTTTTCTCATGTGAAACGACTATTGTGTCGTCTGCGTACTGTAGATGATATTGGGCTCGGCTGGATCCGTTATATATGTCGCTGCAGTATATGTTATAGAGGAATGGACTGAGTGGTGATCCCTGTGGGGTGCCCTGTTCAGGGGAAAAACAAGTGGAGATTGTCTCGTTTATTTTAATTGCAAGTATTCTCTCTTCTAAGAAGCCCTTGATTATTTCTATTAGGTATTTAGGAGTGTTCAGTTTTTGGAGTTTGAAAAGCAAACCTTTATGCCATATGCTATCAAATGCCTTATTGATATCTAAGCAAATCGCAGCTGTTTTCTTCCGATTGAGTTGTGCATTTTGAGTGTTGGAAATAAAGATGGTCATTGGGTGGATAGTCGATTTTCTGGGGCGAAATCCGAATTGTTGCTTGGGTATGGCATCTTTCAGTTGTTCCTCCAGTCTCCTTTTGATGATCTTCTCAAATAGTTTTCCCAATACTGGCAGTAGTGTTATTGGCCTATAATTTTCTACTTTGTGATGGTCTGTGTTATGTTTGGGGATGGTAATTATGATGCCCGTTTTCCAAATCTTGGGGAATAATCCAGAGTTGAGACAATATTCATAGATCTTTATAATTTCCGAGTGTATATCTTCATTCAACCTTTTCACAACATTCCATGGGATAGAATCCACTCCTGGAGCACTATTCTTGTTTTTGTGAAGAATTTCATAATAGACCTCCTCCTCTATTTTGATGTTATCATTTGCAGTTGTATTTTGATGGTTGCTAAAATAGTTGTCATACCAGGAGTTAATATGCGCTTCGTGAGATTTGTCAAATTTAGAGTTCTTGTCATAGTTAAAGGAGCCTTTGAAGTGGTCAGCAAACTTTTCTACTTTTTCTTTATCCGTGTTGTATTCCTTCAGTGAGTCCTTTAAGGTTGATATACTATTAAATTTCTTGTATTTGGAAAGCTTGTTAACCTGCTGATAGAATGTTCTTCCCGATGTCTTATTAATTTCATAGCAAGCGTTTATCCATGTATGTTGTCTATATTGTTGAATCATTGTTTGAATGCTCTTGTTAATTTCATTGATGTTCCTTTTAATGTTCGGATTGGGTTGAAGCAAATATTCTCTGTACATTTTACGTTTCATCTTGATTAACTTTATTATGTAGGGAGGAAGTTCATGAAGGGTCGGGTTATGTTTAACAATGGGTGAGTGCCTTGTTATGCTGTTTGATAGGGTGTTGTTGAATGCTGTGATGTAGTCTTCGTTTATATTTACGTTCTTGTTTTCATTTATGATGTTCATCATTTCTTTATCGACTTTTTTGATGTTGCACTTGCGAAAATTGTATTTTATCATCCTAGGCACTTCTTCTGGTGTTCGCATTAAATCAAGGGTAATTACCATTGCTAGGTGATTTGATCCCAGGTCTGGCACAAGTTCGACATTCATGATGTTGCTCGTCAGGTTAGTGGAGTAGAGAATCAGGTCTGGAGTACTGTCTGGATTGTTATCCATGAGGAAGGTAGGATTTGTCAGACGTTTGGAGAATGTTCCGTTCTGCAGGAATTTATTAAGTTGTTTGTTTTTCTGCCTGTTAGGATTGAAATCCCCTATGATCATGGCGTATTTGTATAATGCAGCTTTTGTGAATATAGTCTCTTCGATTTTAGAGTGTGGATGTATATACACTAAAAAAATATGTATCTTTTCAGTTCCAATTGGTATTGTGAAGTGAATACATTCATTCAGATAATTCTGTATCATCTTATTCAACTCATAAATGATACAATGAACTAGTATAGTGAGAATACATCTAGAAGGTTTTTTGATTGTTCAGTATAGGTTAGTAACAGGACAGGATATTCAAAATCATTCAATACGAACTCTTCTCTTATGTAGAAATGGTCAATAACTGCTATGAAAGCATAACATTGCTGGCTCAAGATAGGAAAAATATATAATCTGTTTCTATATAAAATATTATGAAAATTCAAGTTGTGTATATAACAAATTTTTAACAATATGTTTCACAAACAATGAAGTTGCTGTGTTTTATCACACAATTCATCATCATTTTATTTGCTCCAAACCAAACCTGAGCTTTCATAATCTTTCATTTGGAGTATCTGGTTGTCCTGCCCAATATTAAGGAATGTGTAATCGGCGAAGAGAACGTATGATCTTGTTTTACGTTTGCTGATAGGTCGTTTATATAAATCACGAGTAAAATCGGGCCTAAAACGAAGCCCTGTGGAACACCTCACTTCAGTTGACATTTGATAACGGTCAGAGATACTTTACTGACCGAAACGTCGTGTTATACACAACATAATTTTTAACTTTATTTTTTGACGAGATCTGTAATTGTATATATATTTTTAAATTAAATTCAACTTGATTTTTAAGAAACAAGTATTCATTTCGTGAAGTTTTCTGTTTTAAGATTACTTCACGTTAGAATATATTGTGTATATGAAGAAATTGTGAATTCAGATTCAATCCATGATTGTTGTCTCTGTTTCACAGTAGAAGTTAGACATTTGTTACTATTATTTTTGTATTAATTTTCAGGAAGTTTTCTGTTTTTCAGGCATATGTATATTGTGTATGTGAAGAATTCAGGCAATGGATGTCCGAAATCAAAATTACCTCACTTCATCGTTTCCCAAGAGGAAGATTTGCCATTCACATATGTTCCCTGCATACTGTTCGTCAATAACTCCCACGTTTAGAACTTATACAAGACAAATGGTCTTATCATAGTGACCTATAGACGTTTGTTAACATTCTTCAACTTTAAAACACAAAATAGCCCTTTTTTGTTCCTACTTTATTCTTTTCATTATCTAATCTATTTACACATAACAGTCTATCATTTTAACTCCCAAAACTTTGTTTTAGTTGCGTTCATTTTCAAACCTCTCTATTCAGCTGCTTTTTTCTAGTGTCAGAAGTACTTGTTTTAAGTTTTCTCTTGTTTTCTCAAGAATTACAGTACCTATATAACTGACTGTATATCAAAATACTTATCCTCATTCCTTCACCACTGAATCCAACACAAAGTTAAACATACTGACGACTGAGGATTTCCCTGTCTTAAACCCTTTTTGACCTAGAAGCTTCCTGGCAGTTGAGCATCAATCTGTGAGAGTCATTTTAACCAATATTACCCTGTTTGTTTATTCTTTAATTGCAGATCCAAATCTGGACTTTTAGTTCACCAAACAAATCTCGTGATTTGAACCTCCTTAAAATAAGTAGTAACTATACAAGCACGATACATTATCATACATAAAGCTTACGTCTTCCCTAGAATAATCATGAACAAAATAACCAAACAACATGTTCTTCTGAAACCCCTGTCAGGTATCTATGAGTAGACAAAGAGAGTCCCATTTTGGATAGAGACTTAATCAGTGCGAGCTTCAAAAGATATGCCTCCTCTTGCCATAACAATACCCAACTCCAACCCCCAATTGTCTAAGAAAAGTTTTCTCATGCAAAATTCAACCTTGCAATTTGGTGCTTATATGAAAGCGGCGGTCCAGTAGCCCTAGTTCGAGAAGATGAGCTAGCAGCATGAAGTCGCCACCTAACTGTCCACTCAATTACAATTACATTTCTCACTTCTTTCAGATGATTTTAAGGGGAAACTTCAATGAGCACTCGGTTTCTGAAAGCACTAGAAACAGGAAAGTGGTCATCTCTAGATGTAGTAATGCTTTCTCGTCCTGACCCAGATATTTTAGTGAGCAGACGAGCCTCTTTGTAATGTTGAAATACTCATTGCACACTGGAGAGACTTACACCAAAGTTTCGCACTAACCGCAGCCACAATTCGAGCCGCAAAAACAGTACAAAGTATCATTCAGGTATTCATGTATTGAGTAGAATGCTTTATTCATTAGGAGACATTTTAGTTGTTTTACTTTAATCATCGACATTTTAGTTCAGTCTTAAGCTTTATTCCATTTAATTTCTTCATTCTCGACGGCAGTTTGTTGAAAATTTTTATAGCTAGATGACTTACATTCAACTGTGATACTTTTATACAATGGTATGATATGATGAAGTTGTTTTTGTTTCTAGTATCATTGTGATTAAAGTTGTTTTTTAATAGTATGATGTCCTTATTATCATGGATGTACATTACACAGGTAAGTGTAAGAATGGACGTCACGGCAAGAATTTTTTCTCTGGGGAATAGCTCTCTACAGTTATATTTACTACTTACGCTACATAGTATTCTCAGTATCAGCTTCTGTTTTATGAATACTTCCTTACTTTCAGACAAATCCCCCCAGAAAAGAATGTCGAAGTTAAGAACTATATGAAAGTAGCTGAAGTAAATAACCTTGGCTGCTTCAACTCCGGATTTGCTTATTCTCCTAACTGCATAGGTTGCTCTTGACATCTTAGGAATCATTTCATCAATGTGGACAGAAAACTTGAGATTTGTGAGATGTGATTGTCTGATGACATCTAATTTCACTTCTTATGTTCATGGTCGTGTTCTACTGACATATCCCTAATGCTGAACAATATAAATAAAAATTTACGTGATGAATTTATTCCCCAGGAATTCCTGAAGATTATCTACGAACTAGAGGCGAAAATTTTTGTTGAAACTGAGAAGAATTGGCTATAGAAATTCAAGATTTCCGCTCTTGAAGCAAAAATAATTGATAAAAATAAGATGATTGACATCTACAAAAAAAGGATGTAAAAACAAATACAAATAAGGAAGCTGATAAATTCAACCCACATGAGAAATAAAGAATTAGCATATTAAACAATACTGCAATCCTTGATGCTAGTCGTGAGAATTGTCTGAAGTTCCAGCTTAAAGAATACTATAACTGTGTTTCTAGTGCATCTGCAGTTTCTAGTGCCAAGAACACTGAGGAGGGAGTTTTTACAATCACTGCTCCAACAAAAATCTTAAACATTACTATTCTATTGACTATTTAATGTTTCACAAATAAATTGGATAATTTTGAGTTGCTTCTAATTGAAATTGTCAGTAATGTTGAGCACTGATGTAGTCCTTAAAATATGATCGCTGCTACTGTCGCCACAAAAAAGGGCACAGAGACAATGATCTATGTGAAAGCTAGTCTACTAGTGAACAGTTTGAGTGTATCACGATTTTCAGAATAACAGAATAAATGGAATGTGAAATAAGTGGAAAAATAGTGATAGCTGATAACATATGTATGGGCATTTTAAGTGTTTATGTCTTGTTCCAGTAATATTGAAATTTGATAGAATATCATTTCCTTTGAATCATTGTAGCAATTTAACTGATTTAATAGTTTCATGGGATTTGAGCATCGATTTTTAGAGAAAACCAAATTTACTTATTGTAAATTACTTATAAATTTACTAAAATGCTTCAATCTGAATGTAACATCCAATGAAGCTTCTAGGGTATTTTCTGATATCACTGGTATTACATCCATCTCAAAAGTTGATTACATTATGACTGATGCAAAGTTACAGCATTTATAGAATTGGATCTTTGATCAATCAACAAGAAATCAACCCAACTTAAACCTTCCATCACAAAGAACAATCGAATTCATACACCAATCACAATTCATGACAATATGATTAACACATATATACCTAAACTAAATAACCCCAAAAATATGGACCGGCAGCAACTCATAAATAAACTAAAAAATATATTCATAGAGGTCCACAACATAGATACGATGGCAGTATTTTCAGGAAATCGAGTATACATACTCATATTTGATCTAAATGAGGAAAACTCAGCAACAGCCACCGAACCCATTGAGGGCACACAAATTCAAGCCTTTAGCGAGAATACATCTCTAGTAGTAGCATTCAATAACATAAAATTGTTATATGCCAACATAAATAACTACCTCTCAATGAAATACATAATGAGCCATCATCTTAAAAATATTTATATAATGTACAACTTATTTGTTGAAGCCAAAATAAACGAATACAGATTACCAGGACTGGACAAATGTGAAAAAAATCAATAACAAAACAAACAACACCGGGTGCTAGCTTGATTCAATGCAGCAGAGAACTTAATCTTGGAAAAGCGAACCCACCAGCAATGGACAACGATCTGAACAAAACCCTTCACTGCACAATACCCATGGACAATGAAAAAATTCATTTTTTTTTTCAAATATACATCCCCACTCAGGAAAAAAAAGAAAATATATTCAGAAAAGCAGCACAATAGAGATATGCTTTAATCATTTACTCATTGGTGACTATAATTGTAATATAAGGAAGAATAAATAAATCTGATAATTTCTAGAAAACTCAAACTTACTCAAATCAAAACCCTACCAACATTTATCATGAGTAATAATCCACCTAGTACCCCAAATATAGTTCTAAGCATCAATAACCTGAAAGAATACCTAAAAATCCAACTGATTCCTGACTTAGGATCTGACCACTTGGCCATTCAGATCGCACTACTCTACCTAACAAACTAGCAAACATAACAAAGGATGATGTCTATTTGAATCTAGATAAATGCAACATGGAAAAAGTCAGTGATGAGATGGAAAACTTCATTAATGCCGAAACTCCAATATCGAGTAAATTCATAAGTGAATGTCAATGCAGACTAACAGATCTAGTAAACAAATATACACCAAAACTCATTAGAAAATACTTTCTTCACACATTACCACCATACATTATAAATCAAATTAAGAAGAAAATACAACTTTACAGAGAACTGAAAAGCAACAATGACATGAACCTGAGGATACTCTACAACATCCTCAACAAAGAAATTCACAAACTGATAATTGAATATAGGTCGACTAAGTGGATCCAAACATATGAAAAAATAAATTAAGGGTAGGAACTATTGACAAGAAATATAGAAGCTAATAAGATATAACACAAAAACCAACACGATTCAAATCACGCAAAAACATACAATACAGATGAAAAATAGCCTTAATATTTAAAGAATTTTATCATGATCCATTCACTGTAATGAACAATACAAAACATAATCATGACATGAATGAATGAATGGAGAATTCTACCAAAAGCAGACAAATCTAAATTAATAATATTTGGCCACAAATTATCAGATAACTCACCAACTGGCAGAATGCTGCAACATAATATAAAACCAGTCCAACACCCTGAATACTTAGGAAATCTCAGTGGATAATAAGACCCATTTTAAAATACATTCCTATAATAAAAAAAAATAATATACGATAGATCAAAACACTCTTGATCCCTCACCTACAAAAACCAAGTCATAAATCACACAACAGCTTCAAGAATCTACCAAACTATATACAGACTGATATTAGAATATGGAAAACTAATATATAAAAACTGTAGAGTACTCACCCTTAATAATATCGAAATAACAAAACATAGTAGTACGAGGACTTTGAGTATGCCATCCAAGAAATACACTCCATAACCCACCAAATGACCTTCTCTATGAAAAAATGAAGATAGTCCCGATTCTGAGTAAATTCAAACCTTAGGAAAGAAATTTGTGAGCAGACCACACAACCTCCAAATCCTCCAACCCGTTGTTCTACAAGATCTCAACCAAGAACAAAACAAAAGAAAATTATCCAAATGAATGTAATAAGGAACCTTCTCGGTAGAGGCTATAGATAACATCGTCGACTTCTCACATTCAATTATTCTTTTTTTTTTTTAATAATTATGTACACTTTCTTTTCAAGAAAAAACTATGTATTATGTATTGACAGAAAGCAAAGAACCGAAACGATGCAAACTTGTTGTTGCAGATCAACCTACAAAATAAGTTGTCATTCAATTATCTCGGCGTGCAGATATCTTTGAACCAAGATAGAACATACAAAGTTCGCAATCAGGTAGATAAAGCATGCAGAGTGGCCGGCGTACTTCGCGACGTCATACAACAAATGTATGAACAAACATTCAAAAACTAGGATCTAAAAAACGTGTGTTCGACTCATTATGGCATATGCCATAGAAACTTGAGCGGATAACAAAAGAACTGAGTCCATGCTAACAACTACGGAAATGAAGATACTAAGAACTATATCTGGATATACAGTGAAGGAGAGGAAGAGGAACACAGTCATTCGAGAGGAATGCCAGATTCAGGACATTGTCAAATGGGGAAGAAAACGGCTGAACATAGTTATATTTTATGGGATGATGTAAATCAAGTATAGGAGCATGCCGGAAAGTATGAATGATGTAAGGTACTTAGTTGTTATTTTCCTAATGTCTACAATAGTACTTTCGCTATTATAAAAATTAATTTGGAAAAATTTAACACAAAGGTACTGAAAATTTCACAACTCAAATTTTAAAATGAATAGATTTCCAAAATTAAATGATAAATACTCCATTCATCCGCTGTATACCCATCCTGAGTTTGAAAAATTCCTAAAAATCGCGTGATATTCAAGTAATAAACCTCCAACGTTTTTAGCCAAATTTATTCACTTTAAGAGTTGAAAATTGAAATTTACAATTCAAAACAATTATTTCTCAAAAACTTATTATTGGGTTTTTAACAATCAACCAAAGAATAGGGTGTTCTTGAAGATACCAACTGGCTGAGTCTAATAATTAGCCAACTAAAATTGAAACAGAACCATTTTCAGGAACTGCATCACCTTTTTAGAATAACTCTCAGACTCTTCAATTCTTTATTAAGAGGGACACTCTTTTCCGATATTTTCGACTTCGCCACTCCCACCTCCCACAAGGGAGGGTAAAAATCACCCCAAAATATTTAAATGGCATTGTAGATTGAGTAAAATTTCTCTTAAAAATCTGACAATTCCCGTAACATTAGTATTCAAATATCACAATTGGATCAAATACTTTTGAAAAAAATTACATTTTGAGATTTAACTCATGTTTAGTTGCTTATTTACTACTTAGTTGATTCAATGTTCAAACTAATGACAGTTTGCTTCCATGCAATAATGATGATTTTGTTTGAAACGCTGGCGCACATTCCAGAACGTTTCCAAGCGATTCGATAGCACTCCTCAACAATTTGCTGAGGCAAATCTTATAACAGCTCTGGTTGTGTTTTATAGATTTTACTTTTTAGGTATCACCACAAAAAGAAATTAAAGTGCGATAAATCTGGTGATCCTGGAGGCCACTCAATGCTGTCTCTTCTCCCAATCCAATGTTGTGGAAAACATTACTCTAAATTCTGACGAATACTTTAAAGGAGTACCGTCCTGTAGAAAAATTAAATGATATTCATCATACTGTGAATTTTTCTCACTACTATCAGTCAGGGTCAATATTATATTTCAGTATTCGCAAATATATTTTGCCAGTAAAATTATCCAGTAAAAACAGGAACCACCAGTTAGTAACCGAAAATGCCACCCTGTGCATTTAATTTCTCCAGTTGCTGTATATGCACCTCACAGAAAACTCTTGTGTCGGGGCAATTGCAGCAATCTGCATACTGTTTAAGAAAATATTTTATTCATTGGAAAAATAGATATTGAAAAGGAACTATAGATTGTTCCCTGCTCCCTCACTTATTTTTTCGTCAAATTGCAAACAGCCATCATAACCAACCTCATTAAGTTCCTGGACTAAGTGTTTTTGATATGGATGAAATTTATTCTTCTTCAAAATTGTATAAATACTATAATAGTTTCATTGATCCCAGACGCAGATGCCAGCAGTCTCTTACTTAACGTAGATGAACATTTCTTCAAACTGAAACTTCAACAGTTTCATAAACTACAGAATTTTTCATTCAATGTTTTTCAATAGCTACACTCCATAAATAATATTTAAATAAGGTTATTCGGATTTCCACAGATTTTTATTGTTATGTTTACAACAATCGTTTCGCTATCACAGTAGCATCATCAGGCAGGTTTACATTTGGAATAACTAAGCTTGTTTCCGAAATAGGTTGCTATTTATATTACAGTAAGTACAATAAATTTTTATTGAGCACTAAAACCCTAAAAAGGGTCTCTGCAAATTCCAGCTTAACTGAATATATTTAACAGAGGCGAGTTATTTAAACCTAATTGTTCGTTACGTATAATAATATTCCAATTTTATTGTGTTTATTTATCTCTAGAGATTCTAACAGGTTTAAGGCACAACTTTTACTTTCTATACATAGAATTTCAAAATTATGGTTGAAAGTATGTCCTGTTTCTAACAAATGGTTAGAATATGCAGAATTACTTTTATTATTGTAATTCCACATATTCTAACCATTTGTTAGAAACAGGACATACTTTCAACCATAATTTTGAAATTCTACATATAGAAAGTAAAAGTTGTGCCTTAAACCTGTTAGAATCCCTAGAGATAAATAAAAACAATAAAATTGGAATATTACATAACGAACAGTTAGATTTAAATAACTCGCCTCTGTTAAATATATTCAGATAAGCTGGAATTTGCAGAGACCCTTTTTTGGGTTTTAGTACTCAATAAAAATTTATTGTACTTACTGTAATATAAATAGCAACCAATTTCGGAAACAAGCTTAGTTATTCAAAATGTAAACCTGTCTGACGATGCTACTGTGATAGCAAAACGATTGCTGTAAACATAACAATAAAAATTTGTGAAAATCAGAATAACCTCATTTAAATATTATTTAATATGGATTATCACCAAGTAAGGACTGATTCAATTCAATATTCAATATGCTACACTCCATGTCTGAAATTTTTTTTATTAACTCTAGAACATACTTCCTAGTGACATGTCAGTGTCAATGTTGTTCATAAATGGCTGAACTGTTCAAAAAATAAAGTGAAATGATATCTATCATTTCCGGAATGGAATAAATGATAATACTTAAATTTTTAAATTCAGAATTGAATAAACTATCAAACAACACATTGAAATGCAATACTAGATAAAAATAAAGCATCCACCAATTCATGTCTGCGTTCTGTGTATTGTATCCATTTATGGATATGAGTGTTTTTCTAAAATGTTCAGTTTGAGAAAATACCCACCATGAGTAATGGGTCTAAAATATTCTTCAGTATATATCATATGAAAGTAACAAGTGTAATGCTTCTATATTCTGATCTCACCTGAAAATCAAGTGCAAGTGGTAGAAATAAATTCTTATAAACAGAGGAGTATAGTACAGTTTTGGTAAAGAAATATTAATTTTAGAATGAATATTTATGATGTGTACACTATAACAAAATATGATTTTATTAAAAGTGTGGGACACTTTTCAAAGATTATTTAGAAAAACAGAAGAGAAGACTAAAAGTTTCTTCTATGTTCCATATTTAGCCATCCAATGTATTGAGGGTATGTCTCATTGATCATTATTTTTAATGCAATGAAAGAATCTAAAAAAAAATGGAGGAGCTGGAATTGGTTTATATTAAAAACAGTCAAACAAGGGCTGTAATTAATATCATAAAAACTCATATGTGAAAGCAGTTAAGATTCACAAAGCCCAATCTCAAAAATTTAGGTAATTTTTGGATTGGTATAAGAGCTTTAAATTTCAGAAATTCTGCTTTTTATTGAATAAAACTGATATAAATCAGTCATAACTGGATAATATTGAAAACCTTAATAGTGAATATTTAATTATTTTTTCCAATTCATTCATATTGTCATTTGAATATATATATATATATATATATATATATATATATATATATATATATATATATATAACATAAACTCTAATCTGAACTTAACAGTGACTCTAATTCACTTAAACTTACCTCGGGCTTGGAGTAGGCCTAAGTTTCTTTCCCACTTTGATGGAATTAAGAAGTTTTTCACGAGGTGTGAAACATTGTGGCTGTTCTGGTAATTTTCTTTCTGAAGCTTTCTTAAGAGGTGGTCTGGACCTGATAAATTCTAAGATAATTGCATGTGCATCTTTTGTAACCCTTGAGGGTACATCTCCATTTATCATTATTTTCCTCAAATTATATCTACAGCTTCTAATATCTTTCATTAAAATTTCATACGGCGTCAACTCATACTCAATTGGAGCTTTGCTGTAATTGACTTTTTTCAATTTCACGCCTGTCCTCAATTCACTCATTACCTGAACCCAAAACTTGGCCCAATCAGAAAAATTCAATTGAGTTAAGTTGGGATTCATTGTACTATTTGTTGATAATGAAATATTTCCTTGTTTTACCTTCTGAAGAAACATCGACAACTCTAAGGCTTCAGTAACAAATGCTCTCACTACAGCCTTGTAATGAGATTCTACCTGACTCTTTGTCAATGTACCTAGATGTATTTCACAACGTGTTATGATTTCTTCTAAGGTTATTTGAGTACTAACTCTTGAGGGCCCTGCTTCATCTGTTTCTTCAGAATCTCTTTCAATTCCCTCATCATCAGTTTCATGATGAGATGCATCATCGGGTATCATATCACTAATCAAAGATTCCAAATCTTGGCTTATCAACCTTTCTTCTCCATTTTCTGTACCCTGACTCAACGTGCTATAGATCACTACTCCTAAAGAACCAATTATGTCTGATTCATTTTGTAACAATTTTCTTGAACCATCCAATGGTTTTGTTGTGTTTTCATGTACGATACCGTCTGTTTGAAGATATACA
This sequence comes from Megalocaria dilatata, assembly GCA_034642435.1. Lineage (NCBI taxonomy): Eukaryota > Metazoa > Arthropoda > Insecta > Coleoptera > Coccinellidae > Megalocaria > Megalocaria dilatata. Next base: position 59,761,258 of record CM067855.1, on the reverse strand, counting down.
TGTTGTACTTCCTTCACGACATATAAATCTCGTCGTCTTGAAGAAAGACACTCACTAAAATATTTTGCAAATTGATAACACAAAGCCCAAGCGTGTTCTTCACGTATTGGAGAGTTGAAGGAATTAATAATTTCTCTCAAACATACACTACCATCCGAATTCACTTTACAATTTGTTTGCATAGACATTGTTTATACTTTAATATCTACTTTGGGAGTCTCATGACAAACCTTAACCTAAAATCAATGTATTTTTAACATAATTCAAATGACATAACGCAGACTGGCGCGTTTATGTTGATGTAATATTCATTGATTTTTCAAAATGTAGGTCATCACAGTAAAGCAAAAATATGCGGTGAAATAGAACTACTCGTCTGTTGTCGTCGTTCTAATACTTTTTTGAAACTTTAAGATAATGCCCTAAAGTTGCATGAATTGCGAAGTATACATTTCGAAGATTCCTATAAGAAAGTCCGGTGAATATGATACATCAACATACTCTTCTAATTTCTAATAGTAGCAACCTACCACAGAACCCTAATTAGACTACTACTAAATATATATATATTTCTACTTGTCGGTATTACTCATAGACTTATCCTAATACGTCTAAGGTATTGCCTTTTGTTAGATAGCATTACGTTTTTTTTAGAGGACTACAAAATTTCAGATTGGCAACACTGTTTTCTGCGGCAGTCAATTTTATTTTTGATAGTTTCAGGTTAGTTTTCTGGTGAAATTCATCAATAGACTGGAGCCTGACCAACTTTTACAATTTGTTGAAATTCATTTTGAAAAAGATGGATCAATTCCATAATCTCGTTGGGTTTGCATTTTATAGGGCTAATAATTGTACATCAGAACTATTAATTCGAGAAACTATGAATTGTTTCCACACACGTTTACCCTAAATCATAATACAAATACACATCTCAAAGGCTTTCACTGCTAATACAATAATCTGTTGATGTACACTTGTACAGCCTAGCGTTGAAGATGGTCCAAATGTGATACTTCGTCATCGTGCTCATCAATTAAATTTGTGTCTATTCTCTTTTAGTCAAACTTTTTGTATATGTACATGTGTCGAAAAAAATATTTTCTATCGATCCCCAATTTCGTAGGAAAATTTTATTCAGCGATTAGGCCTACTTTAAGTTAAGTGGCTATGTCAATAAGCAGAATTGCTTTTTGGGCCATTAATTACGGAACCATTGGACTATATGTCTTCGAAACTTATGACCAAAAATGATTACTAACTTTTTCATGTTCCAACCAAGGGGCAGTAATTTTGCGACATTTGACGATTAGTTTTACGAAATGAACCATCTCTTTTTCCCCGATTTTACGCCATTAGATTATTTTCTCTATGAATATGTGAAGTCCATAAACGATAAACAATTGAGCACTTCGAAATAAACGGAATAGTTATCGCCGAAGTACAGGCTGAGTTACTGTGAGGTGTGAACCATCCATAGATTTATTATCTTATTATTATTATTATCCTGATACTCCTAGAGCTTCTGTGAAGATCTCTCAAAAGCTTTTTCAGCTATTGCGAGTTAGGGGTTCAGTTGTGTTCTGGGTAGGCTTTGTTACAGAGATCTTGCGCCACTTTAGGTCACAGCACTGTTAATTTTTGACCCAACAGTGAAATGGTGGCCGACACCCGTCCAATTAGAAAATTTCTTTTCCACCTGAACAGGATTCGAACCCGGACCTTCCAGTCACGAGCCCAATGCTCTTCCACTGAGCTGTCCACACACAATAATGTGTCTATGGAACCATCAGATCCAAATTATAGCTGTGGCGATGGCCACACGTTCGAAATCAGGGTCGACTATTGATGTGGCAAAATGATCAGTACAATAAAATCAATTTCATGGGTATTCAAATATTTTTCTACACTTTCTTTGCCTCTAAGTGAAGCATCTTATATAGGGTGTCCCAACGAAAATCTGAACCCCCAGGACTGAGAAACGAATATTTTTCGAAGATTTTAAAAAACCAGGTTAATTTCTGTTTTGAGGGGAACGAATTTCTATCATGAGTTTATTCTGAAAAAACCACTCCCATGAAGGTGGATCAACCCCCAATATTTTTGAATAGGTAAGAGATGTCGAGTGTTGGTTAGTTTGAAAGTTATTTATGTTCTGTGCACAAGCCAGTTAAAATTTTCAAAATCGGTTCACTATTCACGAAATAATGTAATTTGAACTTATCGTCAAAAGGTGATAATGAACAGACGGTTGAACCGCCCAAACTTAAGAACCTAAGAGTTTTGAAGAATCCAAGAATAATTTTCAAGTTCTGTATTGGGGAGAAAGAATTGCTATGACGACATTGATCCAAAAAAAACACATGAGGGTGGCAACAATTTCCAATTATTTTTTTTAATGGAAAGAGATGGCGGATGTGTTTTAGGTAAAAGGCTCTTTTTGTTCTCTAAATATCCTACTTGAAATTTTCAAATTCGGTGATTTTTTATTATTATTATATTAGTTATTATTATTTATATTATTTGATATTGAACATTATCAGAAGGATAACTCAAACAAACCCAATACATTCAAATACACCAGGTCTGTAAGTAATAATAGGGAACATTTTTTTCTGGATGTTCCCTATCATTACTTACAGATCTGGTGTATTTGAATGTATTGGATGTCTGTTTGAGTTTCCCTTCTGATAATGTTCAATACCAAATGCTTTAAAAAACTCACATCATAAGATGATAAGTCTATGGAAGCAAAGCTCATGGCTAAATATAAGGTTATTCGTAAGTAGTAATTGTGCGAGTAGACCTTATGCAGAGGTTGGAAGAAGGTAGGGCGCTGATTGAAAACCTATTGGACAAATAAACCAGTCTTATGGATGATCTGAAAAATTCATGGTTAAGTTTCAGATGACGACCCCGGAGATTGTCGTTGTTCAATATTCTTGACTTTTTTGCCGAAGTAGCGTTTGAGTGTACGAAAAATGCAAATTAGTAGGTCAAATATCTGCCTCTGCCCCTCGTAATTAGGGCGTTGAAAGCCGTAAAGGAGATGAATAACTCAAAGCTGGACGGATTCCACTACAATATTCCTTATTGAACACCAGCAAGCTGGTCAGACATATTTCATAATAGGTCGTATATGCATATGCTTCATAGAGAAGTTTATTCGTTTAGTGTCGAGGTCTCTGACATTTTTGTGCGGGGGAAAGTTCTGCAGTTAGACACTCCGATGCTTTAGTCCAGTCGGAAATACAAGTTAGTAAATTGGTTACCCTTGAAAGCCCTAGATGAAAACCGTGTTGCTCTTCAGGGATAATTTTGTTTTCTGTACAAAATTACAAAAAATATAAAACTCGATACTGTGTACCGTTTTCGGAATATTTTGACTTGAAAATTATGAAGTATTAACCGATTCTTGTATAAAGTAATGATAAAGTTATTGATTAAACAAAAAATTACAATGTAATAATACAACATATAATAAAATTCAATTAGAGTTAGTGTTCAAAATGTCCTTCGTTTCCACGAATACACAAGTCTATCATTTTTTTTAAAGAGTTCATTAATCTTCTTAACGGTCTTAATAAGGTCATTAAAGTGACGTTGAAATCTGTCTTCTAATTCTTGACGTAAATTTACCCCTGTAGCATAGACTTTTTCCTTAAGATATGACCAAACTGTGTAGTCCAAAGGATTAAAATCGCATGACCGAGGAGGCCAATGAATCCGAGCTTCTGCACCTCTACCAATCCATCGATTTGGAAAATGGTTACTCAACCAATTATGACACCTGTTATTGAAGTGTGATGGAGCATAAAAAATAGAGATCTTCGCTCATTTAGCGTTAAATCTTCTAATATCTCGAATAAGTGATTGTTTAAAAAATCCAAGTACATATCACCATTTAAATTTCCAGATAGAATGTGATAACCTATTAATTTGTTACCTAAAGATGCTGCCCAAACATCAACTTTAAATGAGTGTTGGTGATGTGATACCCTTTTGACTTGTGGATTCTCATCGCATCAGTAGTGTGCATTATGGGAGTTAAACATACCTTGTCGCGTAAAGGTGGCCTTGTTCGTAAAAAGAATACATTTGAAAAAATCTGGATTGAGGGCTGTTCATTCTTGTAATGTTTGACAAAAATCCACCGGTAGATCATCTGACAAGAGCTCTTGGACTTGTCTGTAATGATAAGGATGTAGCTGCTGCTCTTTAGGTATCCTTCAAGTACTTGAAGAAGACTTAATTGTTTGTGTTGCCATATTCCTTATGCTAACTATTGGATCATGATCAACTAAATTTAAAATAATATTTTCTTTATTAATGGTTCTTGTTGTTCTTGGCCTACCAGAATTTATTTTTTTTTGGTCTCACATTCCCAGTTTCTCGACAACGTCATTCAATGGTTCTAAATGTATTTTTAATTGGTAAGTTGTTTCGAGGAAACTTTTCTGCATAACGCGGAACAGCTGCATTCGAGTTTCCTAAATACAAGTAGGTATTTCTGGTCGTATCTGCATTCCTAGAGTAAAACTTCTGATCTACCTGAGTAGGTGACCTTTCGGGAAAAGTGAGTTTCTGATGGCTATAATATAGTTAATCTTTTCGCTGATTTCTTTTGTGAGGTATATAATGACGAAATCATCATTGCATCCAAGATCAGTTCAAGAAATAATGTTAATTTGAGTTCATGTCGTTTCACTTCTGGCGAGATATACGAGGCGGAGAGACACGTGGATACCTTAACAAAAAAAGATGTTTTTTGGTGCCGATATATAGTCCGTCTAGAAAGTATACGGAAAAAACAAAGCTCAATTGTTATTATTTAGTATATATTTTTAATTCTTGAATTAGAAAATTATAACACAATATTCATCTTATTTACTTATACAACCTCTATTTAAATATAAACAATTGACTAAACGTCGAGGTACCCCCGAAACTAGATCACCTCCATAATTTTCGGTAATGGTAATCCAGGACTGTGAAACTGGCTGAATTAAATCATCTTTATTTCGTGGCGCTGCTCGTTCAACTTCAATCTTCATTAGTACCCATATGTTTTTGGATTAAGATCTGGTGAAGCTGCTGGTCATGAAATGGTTATCACTTGGTGTTCTTGCATCCAAGCTTGAGTATACGCCGGAGTATTTCATTATCCTGCTGAAAACGCCACCTCTGGATATATAGCATGCGCCGTTTCAAGGAGAAAATCGTTTAGAATGCCACAATACTTTTTACTATTAATGTGAACAGAGAGGCGTAGCGATATGCTGTGACAGAATATGTTGTGTTGGAGATTTCAATTTAAATTACATGAATTACTCATCGAGAGATGTAGTGGAATTTAACTATTTGCTGAATTCCATGAGTCTGTCCCAGGTTCTTACCTACCCTACTAGAATAACCTCACAAACAGAATATTTAATTGACCTTATCATTCTATCTGATAATACATAATAGTATAGAGGTCGTTAAGTGTGACACTCGACCCTCGGTGTCTTCAGATCACGAATTCATATTTTGTGAAATCCAAATAGCTAGTTTGAGAGAAGGGGTGGAATACAGGGAATGCAGGAACTATAATGATATTGATATACATCAGTTTGACCATGATTTGCGCTCCATTCCATGGCAAAATATTTACGACATAGACAATGCTGATGGTAAGGTTGATTTCATAAACGAGAATTTTAACATATTGCTTGATCTACATGCACCGAAGTAAATGATTAGGTTATCGAAACCAAAAAAACAACCCTGGCTTGAAAATGTGAAGCACCTGATGAAACTATGTGATAGGGCCCTAAGTAAATATAAAAGACACCGTACTGACAAAACCCGAGCCTATTATAACTCATTGAGAAACTTAACTTCATCGACAATTGAACATGAGAAAAAAACATTTCTACGTAAAAAATTTTCAGCCAATAATAATTTTTAAAATACTACTGTGGTCATCTCAAATATAGCAGTGCACAGCTACCAGATAATTCAAAAAACCCTGATGAAGTTAATCGTTCATTCATTTCATCGGTCCCCCAAACCTTAGTTGACCCGGATGATACTATAAGATTTTACTCGCAGGGCCCGAGGGAATCGTTGACCTCTCTCCTCAAGTTCAGTGCTGTGTCGGAGGTTGATGTACTGAAAATTATTTCACAGATAAAATCTAAAGCCTGGCATTGATGGCATCAATATATACGTGTTCCATTTGTGCACTCCATTCATCCTTCCATTTGTCACGCCTCTCATAAACTTTTGTATCTCTAACTCAGTGTATCCAACTATATGAGGGGTAAATCTTTCTACATGTTTGAGGTTTCACATGACGAACTGTTAAGAACTGTGAAATCTTTAAAGAACAAACAGTCCTGTGGTTATGATGAGATTCCGATGAAGATTATCAAAGCATCGATTGATATTATTATCACACCTTTGTGTTTTATAATAAACCGTTCGTTCAAGGAGGGCATTTTTCCGGATCGACTGAAGGTTGCCATCGTGAAACCCTTGTATAAGAGGGGCCCCACTGAAGATCCTAGCAGCTATAGACCTATCAGCATTCTGCCAACTTTCTCCAAGGTCTTCGAGAAGATTCTATCCAATAGACTGCTGAACTTTTTCCATAAATTCAATGTCATCTCAACGCATCAGCATGGCTATGTGAAGAACAAAAATACCGAAACTGCCACGTTTGAACTAATCGAGGAGATTCTGGTTACTATCGAACAGGGGGAGGTACCCATGGGACTATTTTTAGATCTAACCAAGGCTTTTGACTGTGTGGACCATGGCATTCTGCTTGATATTCTTGAAGAATGTGGAATAAGAGACAACCAGCTGAAATTAATGGAGAGTTACCTGTCAGCCAGGAGACAGATTGTTGCTGTTGAAGTGGATGGTGAAGTATTGATGTCAGACGAGAGAGAGCCTACTATGGGCGTTCCGCAGGGAAGCATCCCAGGTCCTGTACTGTTCATTCTTTACATTAATAAATTACCGAAAGCCAGAGTTCCAACAAAGTACAGTATGGGTATGTTTGCTGATGACACCTACTATCTGCTTAAATCCCCTTGCGTTGCAGCAGCTATGGAAAATGCACGGACAGTACTAAAGTCTGGGAGCCAGTGGTTGTCCTACCATAATCTCATTTTAAACATCGAGAAGACACAATGTTTATTTTTTTATAGTGAAAGATCCAAGATGCACTTTCCTTTATCAATGAACTTTTCGGGTAGAGATGTCATGGTTAGGGAAGAGGTTACTTTTCTGGGAATTGTAGTTGATAGACACTTGAAGTGGGGACCTCATACCGAACAGCTTAGAGGTAGACTCAATTCTGTATGCTACATGCTCTTTATGTTAAAAAAGCAAGTAAATTTTGATCTGCTTAAGATTATATACTTCTCCAGCTTTCAGTCAATTCTATCATATGGCATAATTTTTTGGGGTAATTCTTCCTATGTGAATGATTTATTTGTCGTTCAAAAGCGAGCATTGAGAACCATGTTAAACTTGGGATATAGGGAATCTTGCAGGGGTTTCTTCAGAGGCAATAATATTCTTACCATCTACGGATTGTTTATATATAAGCTATTGGTTTTTTTCAGTAAAAACAAACATTATTTCGAGCCCTACAAAAATCTTAACGCTACCAGGAGAATGTTTCCATATCATTTACCAGCTCACAAGACTGCTTTAAGAGAAAAAAACGTAGAATATATGGCAATAAGTCTATTCAACATCTTACCTTCTAAAATACGCAATATTCCCGACACTTTAAAATTTAAGAAAGCTTTATATCCAGAGATTTTGAACTGTGAACCATATAATATATGCGATTTTAAAGAATACTGCAAAAAGTAGTTATGTATTTTTGTACCACGTGTTATTTCTGACTTGTTCCATTTTTACATTGTATGTCCAGTGCCTATATATAATCTTATGGGATCAATAAATATTATTATTATTATTATTATTATTATGGAAGAAGGCACTTATAATTCCAAAAACAAAAATAGCTTCTCTTAAGGAATACGGGACCTCAGACCTATAAGCATCCTTCCATGCTTGTCGAAAATACTTGAAAAAGATATCTACCAACAGCGTGTAGATCACAATAATATACTTCTTGAAACACAATTTGGATTTCGAAAATTTCACAATTGCTCCACCACACTCACTGATATCACGGACGATATCCTTCGTGCTACAGATAATAATAAATTCAATCTACTTATTCTCTTAGACTACAGCAGAGCATATGACATCCTTAATCGTTCTATATTATTGTCAATTCTTCATTACATAGGTCTTGATGAAAGCGCAATTGCAATCGGCAGTTATTTTGATATAAGGACTCAAAAAGTCATGATAGATGGCATTCTTTCCGATGAGCTGCTCGTGACGAGGGGGGTTGCACAGGGATCAGTTCTGGGAACAATTATTTTTACAGCTTACACTTCTGAACAAGTTCGCTCTTTTAGTAGGTGCAGAGCCAATTACTATGCTGATGATACTCAAGCATATATATCATTCGACAAAAACGAGGTTGCTGAGGCTTGTAGTGTGTTGAATCTAGAACTTGGGAACACTTGTAGAATATTCTTCTAAACATCACCTTCATCTCAATCTAGATAAGTGTAGTGCATCCTTTTTGGTTCCAAAACTTACATGGAACAAGTCGGCAAAATTGTATACATACGAGTGGGGGATGGAAGTTTAAAAATTGAGAGCAGTAAACGTAACCTGGGAATAATCCTAGATAATAAACTTAGATTTGATGATCACATTTCATGATGTATGTACATATTTCAAACTGAGGATGTTATACCGTAATCGTCATTATATCCCGGAGAAACAAAAGAAACTTTTATGCGATTCCCTGGTACTGTCTATTTTTAATTTCGGTGACGTGGTTTATGGAGATTGCCTAACTACACTGTCCAAGATGAGAATTCAGAAAGTTCAGAATTCGTGTTTACGATTAAAATATGGTATCAGAAAATATGAAAGAATTGCGTATAAACTAACAGAAATTGGTTGGTTGAACATGAATTTCTGGCGAAGGTTACATTCGGCCTGTTTCTACCATGGTATCGTGATGAATAAATTACCTAGTTATCTCCATAGAAAAATAATATATAGAAGTCATGTCCACAACATAAACATCAGAAATAGAGGTCTTATCACACCACCTGTTCATAGAACAACAATTTTCGAAAGAAGTTTCACATATAACATTGCAAAGGTCCACAATTCACTTCCATATAACCTCAAGTTTTTGAACATGAAAAAATTCAAAATTGCATCTTAGAATATTACTTGAGAAAACAGAATGAGTGCTGATTTTCCTGTGTTAAAACAAGGTGGGTAAATCATTGTAGTTTTGTCTCTTATGACTGGCTTTTCTTTTTTAATCAAACAGTGAACGCAGAACGCTTTTTAAAATAGAAAATAGGTCATTTATTTTTTTTTGTTTTTCGTTTTTGGGACTCCGCCTTTTTTCACAACTGGGTTATAGTTAATTACGTTTGATATTATTTCATGTAATTGTTATTATTGTGAAAATAAAGTCATTATTATTATTATTATTATATTGCTCCCCAAACCATTACTTTGGTGAGAAAATGGGACAGTAACAGGTTGTTTTGATGGGAAGTTATTTTCCCCAAGGTGGAAACAACTTTCATCAGATATAAAGACATTATTAAAAATAATCTTCTTGAAAACGTTGACAAAATTCTGTCCTTCGTTCCTTTTGTAAAGGTGTCTTTATAGAGATTTTTTTTTTGATTCCTTGATATGTAGCCCTGTCTTTTCAGTGACATACGGACGGTTTCTGGACATACTTTTATATTTCGTTGATTTCCAAATCGGTTAGCCAATTTGCGAAACCCCAGGCGCGGATTGTGTCGTCTTAAGGCCAATAAAGTGTTTAAATTTGTAGTGGCAACCTTCTTCGCTCCTCGTCCAGAAACCTGCCTTGCTCTGTTGCAGCTTGACCGGCGTATCATATAGAGGACACGACTAGTCTAAAGATTCCTGACTGATTGTTCCCGCCGAGTTCAGATAGGGCAAGGTACACAGCGTTCCACGACCGTTCCAAAGCGGTAAAATGTTTCACAAAATTAGAGTTATCTTTACAGTTCCTGAATGAAGATTGATGTTCTTTGAACTTTTTTTGGAATGATCTCCCGGTTTTCCTATATACACCTAACTGCACTGTTGACAAATTAATTTAAACAAAATAATTCAGCCGGTTGTTATTGTCTTTTGTAATTAAAAAGAGGTTGGAAATTTTATGTGGGAGTGTAAAAGCTGGTTTTATGTTAGTTTTTGAAAATATAACAAATACACTCAAACTTCACTAAAGAAAAAATTGAAAAATTACCATTAATCCATATAGAATCACAGAATCCTGAAGAAAAAATAATATTAAAATCAATTAAAAACAAAATTCGAAATGATAGTTTGATAATGACTAAAGCTGACAAAGGAAATTCTATTGTTACTCTATTCAAAGAAGAATATTACCAGAAAATAAACAATTTTATAAAGAAAGAATCTCCTATACAACTGAAAACCTCAAAAATTCAACAAAAACTGAAAGCAACCCTCAAAGGTATTCAAATTATTTCAACAGACAATGATAAATTCAAACTTGTCAATATGGACCCCCCCCCCAAATTATATGGTCTTATTAAAATCCATAAAGAGAATTCACCAATATGCCCTGTGGTATCATACTTTAATATCCCTTCTTGCCAAACTAGCCTCTATATTATACAATATTTTTAAAGAACACACCCTGTTTAATAAAAAATTCAAATAAGCTCACAAAAAAAACAAAAAATTTTACCACTCCACTTAACATTATTCTAGTATTGTTTGATGTAGTTAATATTTTCCGGGGTATACCAAATGCAGAATGTATGAATTAAGTCGAAAATAATCTAACAAAAAATAACATTAATCTGATCATACAAAACGTAATTTTAACCATTTTCGAAATTGGCGTGGATTTTCAAGTAAATTTTACTAACAGAAAGATGGACTTGCCATGTAATCACCTCTCAGCCCACTACTCGCTATAATCTTTATATCTTTTTTCGAAAGGAATATCCTAAAATCCACACACGCAAAGCATATCATTTTTTGGTACAGATATATTGGCTTGCTTCTGCGGAACATATTAAGAACTAGAAAACACTAGAACAACTTTTTTGGACACGGTGTGTTCTAAAGACATTTATTTAATTTTATTCTATAATCCTAAAAATTTCTGAATATAAATTTTTTTTTTGAATTAAAATTTGTAGAATGATTACAGAAGAAATCTGTATGATATTTTGAATTTTGTAATAATTCTTCTTTAAAAAAAAACCTCTTTTATTTAACATCTTAATAATATGCACCATCAGGCAAATTCACTATGTAACCACAATGTGATAATAAAATAAATTTTCCGGACAACTTTAATTAAGAATAATGATGAAATTTCCTTTGATAAAATCCAAAATCCCACAATGCCAGATACAACATACCCAACTATAGAAACCAGCCGAACACTGCTTACAGATCAATGAGACATAGAGCATTTTCAATTCCTTTAAATAATACTATGTTGAAAAGGAAACTGAATACAATCAAACAATTAACCACCAACAATCAATTCGAAACAAAAACCATAAATTCTCTCATAAACAAAACAAAAGATAAAAACTCATTCTGAAACAAATATACCCTATTTCCAAAGATGATAAGGACAAAAAATTTGTAAAACTAATATATTTTCGACCAACCTCACAAAAAATAGGTCAAATATTTTCAAAAACATAAGAACAGCTTTCACACCCTCACATAAAATTTCAAACTTCTTTTTTAATGCAAAACACAAAAACAACCAGCTGAATAATTCTAGTCTATAAATTGAGTTGTGAACAGTGCAGTAGCATATATATATATATATATATATATATATATATATATATATATATATATATATATATATTGGAAAGATCTCCTGGTTTGTCATATATATATATATATATACATGACAAACCAGGAGATCTTTCCAAAAGAGGTTCAAACAAAGCTCAATCTTCATTCAGGAACCATAAAGATCAATCTAATTTTGCGAAACATTTTTATGAAACCAATATCTTCCCAGAATTGGAAAACCTTAAAATATTGCACCTGGAAGCTAAAGGAAAAAACTAGACATCCTGGAATCCATCGAAATATTCAAACACAAACAGCACATTTCAACAATAACACTATTAAATGAGCCGACGGACCTTTGACACATCCCACTTCTCACAGTTTTGCACACCAGCCAAAGCCTCCAACATATATTTAATATGTTGAAATAAAATTTGTTTTTATTCATTTTGAAAATGTAGTTAACACTACGGAACTAGTGTCACATATTCAGTTAATAAAAAGTGATAGAAAACAAGATTAACTATCACAAAGTAACACTGCATTAAACATCATCTTCTTGAATCAGATGTTTAGTTTGAAAATTGTTAAAGCATCAAAAAATTCTGATCAAACATATGTAAGGTTTGTTTTTTTGCTCCTTGGTGATAGTAGCTTAGAAAGGAACAAAAAGTTTTATGAAAAATCCTCATGAATTCTGCTTAAGTAGCTTATTTTAAAATTTTTCACATCAATTTAAAATGACCCTATATTTTTTATTATAAACTAGCTGACCCGGCAGACTTCGTACTTCCTCAATCTATAAATAAAAGGCCTAAACTTTTGTATAAATTAATTTCAAAACAAACAAAACGTATTGAATAAAAAAGCATTCTTTTAATGGAGCATGAAGTTTTATTATTATTTTCGACACATCATGTTGCTTACTTAAAAAAAAGAGTTTTCCTGAAATACTGGCTATTTATGAGGTTTAAATTTTTATTAACAGACAACACTGTTATGATACAGTTTGTTAATCAACTTAAAGCTTTCTCATAAACTATATTTTTTGTTTTGTTTTGTGGTGCGTAAATAAACAAAGAAGACGGTTTTCCGACGCGCGAACACGCGACGTATAATTGTCCATGCGCGAAACGGGGAAACTCCAAGTTGATTCCGCAAACTTCTAAAGACTGTCCTTGCGATTTATTTATTGTCATCGCAAAGGCCAGACGTACTGGAAATTGTAAGCGTTTAAAATCGAATGGTAAATCCGTTGGAATTATCGGTATTCGCGGGATCAAGACATCCTCTCCTTTGTATTTTCCTTTTATGATTGTTGCCTCAATGACGTTATTCATCAGCTTTCTCACAGCCAGTCTTCTTCCATTGCATAGTCAAGGTTGATTAATGTTACGCAGCATGATGACAACTGATCCTACTTTTAACTGCAAATTGTGAGGTGGTAATCCAGGCAATTCCAGTGAATTTAAAAACTCCGTGGGATAGTTGACTACGTCATCCTGGTTCAATCATAGTTATTGAACCTTTGCGCTATATCTGGGAAAACACGCCGAGTAAGCTCCTCTTTTGAATCTGTGATGTGTGGGTAATGTGATGAATCCGGTCGAGGTGTCCATTGCAACTTTATTATTTCCAATATCTAACAACTGCTTCGCAAACACATTTGCAGTTTCATCATGTTGCAAAAATACTCGCATGTTAGTTTTTAATTGGAGTGTCTTCACGTACTGCCACAAATTCGATGATTTTAGGCATGCATTTAGTTCATCAGCAACAGTTGATCGGGGAATAACTGGAAGAGTCTGACGAAAATCACCTGACAACAGAATCATGGCCCCACCAAAAATATTTTGGTTGTCACGAAGATCTTTCAATGTTCTGTCCAGCGCCTCCAGTGACCTCTTATAGGCCATTGTGCATTCATCCCAAACAATTAATTTGCATACCTGTAGGATCCTGGCCATTGCGCTATTTTTGGCGATGTTGCAAATTGGTGTTTCGGTGATTTGCATGTTTAATGGTAATTTCAAGCCAGAATGCGCAGTTCGTCCGCCTTCTAGCAGAGTCGCAGCTATTCCAGATGAAGCCAAAAGCAATGAAATTAAGAACGTTTTTCCGGTTCCTCCGGGAGCATCAAGGAAATAAATTCCACCAGATCCACTGTTCACAGCTTCTATCAAAGTGTCGTACGCAATTCTTTGTTGTTGATTTAATTGTGGAACATTTGTACGAACTATTTCGGCCAATGCTTCAATGTCGTAGTGTTGTTCCCTTTGCAACTCGTGGTTTAATGCATCGTGCATATGACGATTGGGTGCTGTCATTACCAAACACGACAATACTTTATTTGCTATCAATAAACACATATCTTCTATCATGATCAATGTCTCATTGTAAATTTCTTCAGTAATTTGTAGTGTAGGATTCAAAAATTCACGGCGCACACGATGCAAAACATCCTCAGACATGTCATCTCTATACTTAACCCACAAATCTTTTGGATTCGAGGGGAAACATGTCGATATGATAATCGCAAACAATGTACGAATTTGATGCGGCGATGAAGAGATTACGGAATCCTTGAGCGTATCATCCCAGTGCGAATCGTTCTCAAGTTAATGTAATAGTTGGCATGCCTCACGGTAAGTCGCACACAGCTGTCCATTAACTGTTCTCAGTTGTTTGAACGATGTCGGACCACGAACATTCACCAACAAGAATCGCAAATAATAACATTCATCGTTATTTGGATGTACTGTGTAGATGCGACCCAGAGCGTCTGAAGCAAATACATTTGGATGTCCTTCAACTGGTGTTCCTTGTTTTCGACGCTGAAACGATTTCGATTATGCATTCCATATGTAATAGCATGGCATGTCAGCATACAGCAAAGTTCGAGCAAAATCATCAGTTTGACAGGCTGTGAAGAAACTTGTTAACGTTGTCGATGGTGGACGTGCCGCTCTGTCTGCCGCGTTCGATTCATTAAAATAAACTCGTTGACCATTTTCTAAATGAACCGCCAAATGAACTACTGTAGGGTATCTTTCATGGATCGCAAATGAAAATATACGCCAAATTGCTTCGTTGCTACTTACATAGCGCCCCATCTGGTACTGTGATATTTCATCATTTGCATTGGTTACAGCGAAGACAGCCATATCGCTGCCTTTGTTAACATATTTACATATGTACTTTATCGACTTTACAGAGTTACAATATTCCACATTGATGTGAGTCTCAAAAGCTTTGGACAATATTGGCGAGTATGGCACAATCCAACGATTGTCTACATCAACATTTTCTCCTCTTACCTTCACAACTACCGATCGCCCATTGTCCGCAACTGATCGCCGACGATACAATGGGTATCCATCATTTCCCGTTATGGTTTCAGCAAGCAGGTCTCTTGGGTATCGCTTGGAACACTTGCCGTCGACCATACAGGGTGAATTGTAGTTGAAAAGTCCGCAAGGTCCATGTATCATGTGTTTGGTAACTACTGCATGCAATTTTGGGTCAACTGTTTCATCTGGAATTTCAGCTGAAATTATGGAATCAATCTCATCTGGCCTTATTTTGTCCACTAACCAGAGTAAAATGAATGTAACAAATAAGTCTGGGCGGCCATAATGCCTAACATATGACATAGCATCTTGAGCATATTCGTGCATCTGGCGTGGACTTCCTATATAAGTGGCTGGCAAAATTGTCATTCTTCCTACATTATTCACATTGCCATTGGCATTTATAGCATCGCGGAGATTAATCTATTCCTCTGATCGTAGCTGTCGTTGGTTCAAACGGATGTATGTTAATCGTTCAGCCTCGATTTTGACATACATGTTAACAGCAAACTGATGAAAAAGTCGATGACACATCAAAATATGATTTATTTCACCTTGACGGATCATGAATCTGTATGAATAGAAATTCATAGCAGTAACTTTTTTGTTGGTTTCAGCACCTGCAATCAAAAATGATAAATGTTACTTAGATGAATTGAATTTAAAAATATTATTTAATCCTGCTCAATTTATTTAGCTGTTACTTGATTTACCATTTTGATATTAAAATGGTATCCATCTTCCCCCTGCCAGAAGATCAAAGGATATTGTAATACATCATAGCTCTGTAGAGGCAAATATAATATTAATTATATTAACTAAAATCATGTGAACATAAACTCAAATACAATATTAATTAATTTCATTAAAAATATATGAATATAAATTCTCAAATAATTTTATATTAAAGTGGCAAGTCTGATATATGTAGAGATGATATAGAATAAGAGTTCTGTGATCAGAACACAGAAAGTATGTTTTTATTGGTTAACGGATAGACGAGTGAATTTGAGAGAAAAAAGTGACATACTACCCCTTAACGTAATAGAGACATGACAACATGAATGTTGTCAAAATTCTGATCCACTTCCTTCAGAAGTCGGACATTAGGCTATAAAGATGAATTGGTTTGGAACTGGCTTTGTGTTTGTTGTTCGTACTAATATTGTGTCTCCTATGTCTGTGCCCTAGTGAACGGAAGTCTATACCCCAACCTAAATCATCCATAATAAGTCAAGTCGTCTTTGCTGATAACTGTGATCATCCTACTCGAATCCAACCGAGGATTGGATTCTCCAAGACCTGCCCAGCAGTCTCGGTTGGAGCAAGTTGAAAGCTTGTCTGAATGGCCCCGTAGCCGTGGACAAAAAAAGGAAAAAGAAGAAGAAGAAGAAGAAGAACGGATAGACGAGATACAACTCTCTCTCTCTCTCTCTCTCTCTCTGTTCCTAACCTTCAAGATGTAGTTGATAATGATATACCTGTGAGTGCATTTAAAAAGTGTTTTTGTTAAATATAACTAAAGAATTGGCAAGTAAGCTAACAGCTCCTGTGTGTTTTAGATACACGTTTTAAATCACTATTCCGATGATGAAGCACAATATCTCTAGATTGTAAATTTTCTCCCATAATGACAACAGCCACTTCATCAATGGTAGGTGAATTAAACCTCCGTGTGTGTTCACCGGCAGGTGTTTTGTCAGCTCGAATGATAATATTATGGCTATCAGATGGCATCCGATCCAATGCTATTTTGAACATTTTTACTAAATTGTTATTCTGATGAAGAAACATTTGTAATTCTTGGACAATGGTTCTCTTCACTGTTGGATTGTGAGCACAACGATTATCAACTTCCTCATCTGAATTGCCTCTAAAATAAATTTGTATAAATTGATGATCTGCATCAGGTAGTGGTAACAGTGCCCCCAGTAAGTGAATTTGTCCTTGTATCTGTAATATTTTAAATTATGTCCATTAATTATTTCATATATATATATATATATATATATATTAGTACAAACTTGAATATTATAAAAAAATATTCTGGTATAATACCTTGAAAGTGGGCATGAAATTGTCCTGTATAATATGTGTAGCGCCAAATGATGTCATCTGGAAACAGTTGTTATATTTCTGAATGTTGGTCAAGAAGTGCTTAGAATCATTTCCAATCCCAGAAACTAAGGAGCGTAAAGGATCTGGTGGTGGGACCAATTGTGGCAATTTTACTTTGCCGCCAGTACAACATAATCCAGTAGATTCACCAGTGTATTTTAACGCCTTACAATATTTACAAATTATTTTCATTTCCCTAATTGTTACCGATTTGTCGGCACAATAATCAATTGCCGGATCATAGTGGAATGCAGCTCGTTCAAGAATCACAGGAGCATTGCGTCTGCAGATTCGCTCAATTTCATTATGTTGTATTTGATGTGCACGAATTCGTTGCATTCTAAGCCTATCCACTTCATTGTCACTCACTAAATAACGCAATTCTGACATAGCAATACGAC
Source organism: Megalocaria dilatata (assembly GCA_034642435.1). NCBI lineage: Eukaryota > Metazoa > Arthropoda > Insecta > Coleoptera > Coccinellidae > Megalocaria > Megalocaria dilatata. The sequence goes on along the minus strand of CM067855.1, from coordinate 59,743,437 downwards.
TATTTTCTTGATCTGTCTCTCTCTGGTCTTCAGTGCGGTTAGCACGTGAGGTAGCTCTTCGCAAATTTGATTGACTGCGACGACCTAAGGCAGGTCGTCTTCTCCTCGGCATCGTAACGTAATTAATCAAAGTGAGAAAATTTCTCGCTCACTTAGCAGTTAAGTGTCACTATCACAAAACATAAAAAAAAGAGCACAATACTTGGAATGTCACTATCACAAAGGACCACCAAAGTAAAGAAAATTCTTGCACATTCATAGATAACGTAACACAATATCGTAATACATTTTTCCGTGTTCTGAAGTGCGACAGGATGAATTGATACTTTAGTTGGTTGTCAAATCAAATGTCAAATATAATGGTTGCATTCAGAAAATTAATTTGCGACAAAACTTAATATTTTTTTTTTTTTTTTTTATTCAAAAGATCCGCATCAACCACAAAGGTTATTAGCGGCGGAACAATATAAAATATAAAATAATATACATAATAGGATTATTAGATTTCATTAAATATCTGAATACTCTTTAGAAATTTTACTATCATATTCATTAATCTACAACAAAATAATCAGATAGATTAACAACTGAAGTTAGATGAAGTGAAAACAATAATTGTTTAGTTTACACTTTCATTGAGATACTGATGACGGGCTTTGTTACATTGTAACTTCTTCAGATCATACAGGCTACTGATTTCTAAACAAACTGTCTTACCTTTAAATACATTTATCAACTTATTATAAAGTTTTTGAACAAAACGGGGAGAATTTTTGAAATTACAAAACTATTACTTTATCATTTAAATGTAATTGATAACTTATTATAAGATGTTTCTTATCTCATCAATTACCAACTAAAGTGATTAAGATACCATTATAACCCACTTAAGATATGAGCAAAATGCCGAATGTTGAAATTCCAGTATTATACTAATGCCCAATAAAATAATTAACATAAAATTTTATTGAGCATTAGTATAATACTGGGAATTTCCAATTCAGGATTTTGCTCATATCGTAAGTGGGGTATAGTGGTATCTCAATTACTTTAGTTACGTTAGAAAACGTTTGTATGGGAAACAGAAAAGGACTGTTTTTGGGGTTCTCCCGGCGTTTATTCGAATTTTTCTCACCTTTTAAACCTTCCCTAGATCTCCACGATCATTTCAAGACCAGGATAAGAAAAATCCGTTGCGCCGTTCTCCAGTTTTAGCGAGACTAACGAAGAACAATTGATTTTTATATATATAGAAGATAGATGATTCATTCAAGATAAATGCATTTCAATATTTTTATAAATTAGTAGCGATTAAAACATTAAGATTAGTTTAAACTGATGAATGAAAAAATATAAGAGAAAAACAGTTGTTTTGAGATTAAAACAACCAGTCAATTGGGTAGCATTTATTACCACACAGCAGGAAGATCTAAATAAAATCCATTAATTATTTCGAAAAACCAGGCATATTTCGTTTTATTTTTTTTTAAATATATAAATATATTTAGTGTGAATTAAAAATTATGAGCATTTTACAATTGAAAAAATATAATTGTCAATAAAGAGTTTTAAAATACTCAGAACTTTTGTTCCACCAACCCATGTTTAAAAGCCATCAAAACTGGCACAGATTCTCCATCAATATCACGGTATTCCAACATAGCTACCATGCCTTCAATTTCCATTGATTCTCCAGTGAAGAATTGGAGTTCTTTGAATCTACTTAAGATATCCTTCATTGTCTTATTCATATTTGTTTTGAAGACCTCTACTTGATCAGGTGCAGTTTCTTGTAATTTTGCTACCAACCTGAAATGATACATAGGTTATTTTATTTAATATCAGTAGCTCATGCTAATTAGTAATTAGTGAATTGATTAACCCTATAAAATGTGTAGAATTTTTTCAATTAAATAGAATTAATAGTGCAATTCAAAACAAATAAAAATATTCTCTTTTCTTTAGCATGTATTGCTCTAGATGAAAGACAAAATTTACTTCATCCAGTATTAGAGCATGCTTAAATATTGAACTATATTTAAAAAGTTAACTAAAATCAATTAGTGAATTGATTAACCCTATAAAATGTGTAGAATTTTTTCAATTGAATAGAAATAATAGTGCAATTCGAAACAATTGAAAATATTCTCTTTTCTTTAGCATGTATTGCTCTAGATGAAAGACAGAATTTACTTCATCTAGTATTAGAACATGCATAAATATTGAATTAGAACATGCATAAATATTGAATATTTAGTCTGAAGACTAAAGTGTAAATTACAGGAAACCCCCGATTATCCAGGTTATCATCCATTTTTCATAATCATCAGATACATTGCATAATAATCAATTGCACAAATAAAATTTTAGTTTTATGAATTTGGCAATATTGCTTCAGAACTTTACTGCCAGGACAAGTGAAAAATATACATAAGAATTGACTATTGAATAATTACAACTTTTTTATATTAAAAAATTGAAATATTTTTGTTATGAAAAAAAAACTTTGTGAAGATGTTTTATTGTAGATGGCGCGGCACGGAGTTTTGGTTAGCTTTCGCAGATGATAACCGGCTTAAAAAATAGTTTGGACATTCAAGAACAACATAACCTATTAATATCATCGATTTTATATTGGTAAAATATAATTTTTATAAGTTGAAAATGTCAAAATTTGAGCCAAGTAAGCGTCATTTGCGGGAAATATTAGTTTACTTCTTTAATTTAAAAAAATCTGCTGCTGAGGCGCATCAATTGCTCGTAGAAGCATATGGTGAGGGTGCTTTGAGTGAGAGAACCTGTCGAGAGTGGTTTCAAAAGTTTAAAAACGGTGATTTCGACGTAGAAGACAAAGATCGCAGTGGAAGGCCAAAAATTTACGAGGATGCAGAATTGGAGGAATTATTGAAGGAAGATTCATCTCAAACACAAAAGAACTTGCTCTAACATTAGAAGTCACTCAGCAAGCAGTCTCACATCGTTTAAAATCATTAGGAATGATTCATAAACAAGGAAATTGGGATCCGTACGGCGGAAACTTATTTGTACTCCTAATATGAAATTGTTTTAAAGCATGGAACGATAGCTGAGCTTCAGAAGATTGAGTACCTTCAAATGAAATTTTTCAAAATACTTCAATTGCAGAAAACATTACTAACTAGTAGAATTGTATTCAAGCTTTCGCAGTTACCCATACATGGTCCACAATTTGAAAAACACGTCTAAAAGGGTCTGAGACTTCCAGATTAATCAGTTATCAACCAAAATTGCAAAAATCAACAAATGATAGCATCGAAATGACCTAAAGTTGATTATTTTCTTACACAGGTCTAATCTATTATCTAGGAGAATTCTAAACATTGCTATATAAAATACTCACTTTTTCATGTAATCTTTAAGGTACAATGTATAAGATTTCTTGTCATTGAAGGCATACGTTTCACACAATCGATGATTCAAAACGACATCTACGCCTGATTCAACAGCGGATTCACAATCATCCGTAGCTTCTTCAGCAGATGGATTGGCACCATCCAGGGTAATATCGTCTGATTTACGGGATATAAGTTTACCGTATACTTCATAGAGTACTTCATCGACCAACTTAACTTTGTAGGTATCTGAGAAAATCTCATCTCCTGAAAATATAAATAATTATTTTAAGAAAAAGTTTTGAAAAACAATAATATGACAGCAGAGTTCATGAACCTAGCAGACTCCGATATCAGATCAGAATATTTCAATAAGATAGAACATACAGAGAAAACTATATAGAAATTAAAACATGAAAATAAATGAAAAGCTGACTTACCGGTAAAAATGTCTTTGTAGATCCTCATTTTCAAAGATAAATTTGGATTTTGGCAATCTAACCCTAAATCGTCCTACCACTGCCAGATGAAACAATAAAAAGAGCGAGTGTAATGCCAAATCTTTTGAAGTTAAGGTGACACCTTTAGCATAGAATAACATAACCTTTATCATAGAAGAACTTACAGGCTTATTCAGGCTGAGTCTGAGGAAAAAACAAATTTGTAATAGAATCAGTATTATCATTTTTTTTTTCATATTCTCTCCATGGGTGTGTTGCGTATGTTGTTATTAATGGGAAAAATAACGAAAAATAATAGACCATAGATATTATGAAAAATTTTATTATGCCTGGTTCCATGTGTAGATGCCACCACAAGCACAATAAAGGAAAAATAAAAAGAAGTTATCATGTCTGTGTTTACTATTGTGTTATAGGCTCTAGTTATTACATAAATATTTTGTATTTCTATTCACCAGAAAAATTTGAGGAAGTGAGTTATTCAAATTTATATCGAAGAACTTAAAACAAAAAGGGTGAAAAAATGAATATGGGTCCAGTCAGTGTTGATTTAATTGAACCTAACCTTTACCTTGGAGGCTTAGCTGCTGCCAAGGATGTAGCTACTTTAGGTAAGCTTGAGATTAGTCACATTTTGACAATCGACACATGTCCCCTTCCAAGACAAGTAACCGAATTAAGAGGGGTTACCACTAAATTCATCCAGTTGACTGATCAACCTAAAGAAGACTTGCTAAGTTATTTTGATGAAACCCAAAGATTTATCGAAGATGGCATAAAAAAAGGAAATGTTTTGGTACATTGCTATTTCGGAGTGTCTAGAAGTGCAACGGTCGTAATTGCATATGTTATGAAGAAACATAATATAAGTTACATTGATGCGTTTCAGAGAGTGAAGTTGAGGAGAAATATTGTATATCCAAATCATGGATTTGTTTCACAACTGCAGCTTTATGAGGAAATGAAAAATGCAATCGATAAAGATCACATGCAGTACAAAACATTCCGTCTAACACTAGCAGCTGACCGATTCAAGAAAATCAGGATTTTACCTCAGAATTTTCTTGATTGCATTAAGGAAGATCCTGCTTTGGTACGAAGCCAACCAGAATGTAACGTTTATAGATGCAGAAAATGCCGCAGGGTTCTCGCTGGCGAATCAAACATGCTTAGTCATGAATTTGGCAATCAGGTATGTAAGAAAATGTTTTTTGTGGAACCCTTACAATGGATGAATGTTGCTCAAACCCAAGAAGGTAAATTGAATTGTCCTAAGTGTAAAAGTAAATTGGGTTCATTCAGTTGGGTTATGAGTTGTCAGTGCCCTTGTGGATCACAAATTGCTCCAGCATTTTATCTCATCCCTTCTAAAGTTGACTTTACAAATGTTATTAAAAATGTAGAAGTTACTTTCTAAGGTAAAATGCTTGTTTTGTTATAATTTTTGCTCTTTCATGTGACAACGTTAATTTATTAATTAAAAGTATTTATTATTTAATTGTTGTAGTTCTATTGAATATTTGAAGGATAGGGTTCTGAATAACCTCTTTTGTTTGCATTTTGTTATTCAAAATTATTCTTCTATTTATTGTTTGAAATCTAATGAATGAAAGACAGGATTTTGAATACTCCTTTGTTTTCATTGTTCACCAATGTTGTTAAAAATGTAGAAGTTACTAAGTGAAAACGCAGAATTATTTATCCTTATATTCTGAATAATATTTAAAACTGGGTTTTGACAACTCCTGTTTTGTTGTTAGGTTTACTGTTTTATGTGATAATATTTATTTTATTATTTAAAAATATTTATAATCTTTGAAATCTAATTGTTTTAGTTCTATTGAAGATTTAAAAGATCAGGTTCTGATTAACCTTTATTGTTTTAATGTAGCTGTTCTATGTGGTACCAAATATTTTATTATTTAAATGTATTTATTCTATTTATTATGTTTGAAATCTGATTTTCCCAAGCTTTAATGAATTTTTGAGAGACAATTTTGAAATATTTAATTGAATCTATCCTTACTTGATGGATATTCATTTCAATAAAATAAAATAGATTATTTACACAATTTATTTTTAACGACAATTGTTTCACCAATATTCTGGCTTTGCCGAGTTTACATCTTGAGCTTTAGTTCAAGATGTAGTGTTGGTGAAACAATTGTCGTAAATAATAAATTGTGGAAATAATCTACTTCATTTTATTTAATGACAGAATTTTGAATACTCCTTGTTTATTTCCATTAGATAGTATTGTTTTTAATGTGGCTGTTCTATGTGATATTAAATATTTTATAATTATAAGGTATTTATTCTATTTTTTTTTTAAATATAAACTCTTAATATATTTCTTGTATGGATTTATTTTGTATATATTCTTATTGTTATTCTAGTTACTGCTGTGCCAAAATATATCTCTAAAAATACTATGAATTGTTGAGAAAGAAACAGAAAGACCAAAACTATAATAACCTCATAGAACATTGTATGTAATAAAATATGTATCTATACAACATCAAAATATATGTATAATATCTCTTGAACTAGCTTATTTCAAATAGTCTAATTCTAACTTTGTTATATACACATATTTAAGTAACAGTTATGGAGTGAGTATAAATGTATATTTTTCCAACAGAATAGAATGAGTCAATCTATTTCTGTATGTCTATGTGACATCATTGATGATTATTAATATGTACGAATAAAGATTGAAAACATATTCATATATTGATATTTTTACTTAATTAATTAGTAATTAGTACAACTATTGAGTTGTTCGGAAAGTAATATCGTTTTTTTGGGAAAATATAATGAATGAATGTTTTATTAAATTATATATTGGCCACTCTGGTCAAACACCTTTTGCCATCTTTCTGGTAGTAGCATGATTCCACTCTCATAAAATTTTTGGTCTTTGCTGGCAAAAACTGATCCAGGTGATTTTTGAGCTCTTCATTTGAAGTAAAGGTTTTACTGTCCAAAAAATTTTGAGACCGGAAAAAATAATCTGAAGGCGCCAGATCTGGAGAATATGATGGGTGTAGCGTATCAAATTCAAGCTATAAAAGCTTTTGGCGAGTGTGTATGAGGTCTCTGATTATCTTGATGGAAGACCACTTTTTCTGTTGATTAATTCTGGCCTTTTCTGTTGAAGTGCATCATTCAGTTTGTCCAGCTGATGACAGTAGACTTCCGAAATAATTGTTGTGTTATCCAGTAAAAGCTCGAAAAAAAAAAATTCCGTTAAAATCCCACCAAACAGACAGCATCACCTTTTTTGATGAATATTGGCTTTCGAAATGCTTTGAGCCGGTTCATCTTTTTTGCTCCATGATCTCTTGCGTTCAACGTTGTTATATACAACCCATTTTTCGTTCCCAGTAATGATGCGCTTCAAAAATTAATCATTTTTGTGATGTTTGAGAAGCGAATCACAGAGGTCAACTCGACGACACAAATTTCTCTCCGTGAGAACATGGGGAACCCATCTATCAAGCTTCGAGGTTAAACCCAGTCTTTTCAAGTAGAATTAGATGTATTTATCAGCTTCAAGCCGCCTTCCGGAACGTGGTGCATCTTCGACATCAAAATTGCCGGATACTAATTTTGCAAACCAGTTCTGGTACTGGCGTACTATCAGCACATCGGTTAATTTCTTTCTGGCTTGGACAGCATTTTTACCTTTTCTATAGTAAAAAAGTGAAATATGACGAAGATGTTGCTTATTGCTCTCCATATTTGAAAGGGAATTAATTAAGAATTAATTGAACTTTTTGCACACACAAACCTTGCTATATCAGTTCTCAAAACATATAAAGATTATGCGGCTTGAGTGCGAAGTTGGGTTCGAAAAAATAAAATAAAAAGGGACAGGATACAGCCAGCAGCACCTACAACTGCACTTCCGATAACCAGTGCAGAACCTCCCGTTACAAGGGCTAAGTTTAAATGGACAGTAAGGTAAGGGTAACTGTGGTATTCCCAGGAGATCTCCTTGAAGAGGGGATCTAAAATAATTCGAGTCGACCGGAAAAGTTACTATCAAATGGACTTTATCTGGCCTCCTCGGAGTGACCAAGGCCCAGGAAGGCTCAGATATTACTGAAGAACGAACCGAACACTACCTGAAGGGTCACGCAAACTAATCCCTGGGTATATCATAATACCTCGGAACAATGATCTAGCAATCACTCACATATCCTCACAATAGCGTTGGATATCCGGAGCTATTTACTGTCTCTATACGATATGTCGTCCTCTACCAGGACTTCTCAGCGATTTACCTCAAAGAACGCCACTGGTTTATACAATCTCTCAAAGTAGGCGGGCACGTGCATATGGCAAATATTCAGCACAAACTGACTAGGACATTATAACATAGATACAGTACCCCATCACCTGAACGTTTTAATGAACGTTACAATCAAAGCAAACAAAGAAATAGGTATCCGGGGATCCCACAAGAGTACATGCAAATCAGTTACATATCAAGCACCGCAATTAGCAAGAACAGATAATAAAAATCCCTATTAGCAATTATAACGCAGATAAAGAACCACTATTTACAAATACAACAAACAGCAACCAGGCACCGCGAGAAAGTATACAGTACAAATAGATAATTTGTGAGGGTCGTGCAGCTTTAGTTATATACAAAGGCAATGCATTTTAGTTAACACATTCCGGCCGGATTAAATAACACTGAAGCAACAATACAAGAATGAAAAGCGATGAATGGAAGTACAATGAAGGAGCGTACAATCACTAATTTTAAATTAACACATTCAAAAATGTAAAGCATGCAATTGAACGGAAGCATTTAAAAGAAATGTACTTCCTAAGAGTTACCAAGGGGAACTGTTATATGTACTATTATCTCGAGTATGTTACAAAGCTGCTCAGGAGGTTGACTTCCAAAAACCTCGGTCGCTTCAAAATACAATGGGAATGCCACGTTCTTTTCTTTGTTATTGTCACCAATCGCCTAAATAGTAAGTTACAGTGCCACAGAGTATTTGACACATAAATAACACGGATAAATACAATGATGTAATGGTGGAATTTATATAAACTATGAGGGGTTTTGTAACTCGTATAATCCTTAGAGGATACGGATCTCTTCAGTCACCCCTTGGTAACTTATGGTAAGTGAAAGAAATTGAACGAAACTAAGTCACTACATCTAAAAATAAACAAGTTAGCAAAAAAATTTGTTAGCATAGCACTATGCTCCTGGGCTTCATTAATCCTGGTGGTGGTATGGCTTCAGCTATTGACGCAGTAGCATTTTTATTGATCGGGAAGTGCTACCGTGCTATCAGTGCATATGTGTTTGGGCCTTTCCCCTTGAAAGGCCTATGTAATAAGCCACCTCTTTGTGGGAGGTGGTTGGATGGAAAATACTACTAGATTGACTTATTTACGAATTGGGTGCGAACCAATCCTAGTCGAGCGGTCCTAGGAAGGGTACGGCCTTCGCGAAAATGGAAAGTCTTTGATGTTAATAAATTTTCTCTGTGATAATGAAAAGGGTAATGAAACTCAATTATGGATTTTAAGAAGTATAATGATAAAGTGTGGTAAAACACAAAAATTTTATCAATCCTAAACTCAATAAAATTTAAATAAACTGAATAATTAAGAAGAGGGCGATGCGAATCCCTCAAGCACTACGAATCATAAATATAATTCTTAATTCTGTTTAAATTCTTCAAACATAATAATTACTAATATCACTCAATGTAATTATAATAATGCTAAATTCTGAGACCAATTCGAGCCTCGCACCACGATCTTTCTCGAAGATCTTACTAGTTCTTCTGACGTGTCAAGACTCCCTCACAAAGTCCAATTCGACCCTCTTAATACCTCGTACGCGTCGGTTTTCTCCTTCCAAATTTTTTGATTCGTTTACCCGCTCAAAATTTCAACTAAGCACTTCTCAAAATTTCAGCTCTTTGCCGAGCCACACGTGTTAATTTCGATGTCAGCTTTTTTCTCTGTAAATTTCCGTTCCTAAACTTACCTGAAGGAATATGTTTAAGTTTCGTACAATTAGCTCTTATGAACTTTTTCATCTGTAGTCAGTTATTATAATATATAGGCCAGAGTAAAATAATTTCCTTTCTTGAAGCCGCCGTACGTACGTGCCTCGAAAGCGAATTCCCAAGTTTAACATTAAGTGGTCTGGAGATTAGAATAAACAAATTAATTCTGGGGAATTGAAGCCCGCGTTGAATTTACTTTTGTCCAATGAATTAATCCCTGTATCATTACAGCCCTTTCATGAATTCTAAACCTTGTTGGTTAACCACAAGTCCCCCTTCCAGACAAGTTACGGAATTAAAAGGGATTACTACAGAATTTATTCAGTTGACTAATCAACCTAAAGAAGACTTGTTGAGTTATTTTGATGAAACCCAAAAATTTATTGAAGATGGCATACAAAAAGGAAATATTTAGTTACATTGCTACTTCGGAGTATCTAGGAGAGCGACAGTTGTAATCGCATATGTTATGAAAAACAGAATATGAGTTATATTGATGCATTTCTGAGAGTGAAGCTGGGGAGAAACATTGTGTATCCAAATCATGGATTCGTTTCACAACTGCAGCTTTATGAAGAAATGAAAAATGCAATCAATAAAGATCACGAGCAGTACAATTTGACAGTAGCAGCGGGCCGATTGAAGAAAATCTGAATTTTACCTCAGAATTTTCTTGAATGCATTGAGGCTGTTATATATAAATATACCTTTAGTTAAGTATAGTGTAAAAGTATCTTAATTTTAATATTCTATGATTTGAAATATGACATGACATATAGAAGGTAATGGTGATGGCCTGCGAAGCTATAGATTGTATAGAACAAATTTAAAATATTAATAAACGTATTAAAGTATAGAACTTTATTATTATACAAATAAATGATATAAAAAATGGTGTCAGGTGTCTTCGAACATTGATGTTCATCAAAAAGTGAGAAGAAATATCCAGTAAGTACCTATTGAGCTGCAAGCACGTGTTAAGTTCTGCAAGTTATAAGATATTAGAGATATATTAGAGGAAACAACGTGGTCTCATAAACAAAATCATGATATTCAAAAAATTGGAGGAATTAAACATTAATGGAGTGAACCAATGGCCAAGGTGGAAACAAAAATTTGTAATATTTCTCAAGTCAACTGGTAAAAGTGAAGCTGAAGAATATATCAAAATCGCTTTACTGCTGCACAGCATTGGAGATATGGGACTCGACACTTTTCCAAGTGAAAACTCACAAACCCTCGAAAAGGTACTAGAATGTTTCGACAACCATTTCATCCCCAAAGTAAATGTTACGATGGAAACATTTAAATTTAACAGTATTCAACAAAAGAGTGATCAAAATATTGATGCTTTTGTAACAGAACCCAAAAATCAAGCATCAAAATGTTCATTTAAATGCACAAATGATAATTGTAAAAGCAATTATTCTGACAATGATAAAGGATAGAGTAATCTTGGGAATACAAGATAAAAATATCTAACAGAGGCTAATTCAAGAAACAAATTTCTCTTGATAAAATACAGGATTACTGTAAGTCGATCGAACTGTCTAAGGAACATATTAGGTTATTATCACCTGTAGAAACAGAATCTGCTACTGATATGCTGACCAGAGGAAATCAAATGTTTAAATGTCGAAGATGTGGTACAGAACATACAGCCAAAAAGTGCTCGGCATTCAACAAAATTTGTAAGACAATGCAAGAAGAAAAACCATTTTGTAACAATGTGTAGGACCAAAAAGGAATTTCTGACAGAGTCAAAATCAGCAAACCAAGGAGTAAATGAAGTATAAGTTCAGTCGATAAATGAAGAAACTAAACACGACTTTAAGAAGAATCTGGTGTTCCTAAACAAAGTTAAAATGATCAATTGTAAATCAACAATATGGTATGAGGATATTTTTATAAATAATGATAATATTGGTTTTAAACTAGATTCAGGGGCTGAATTAAGCATTTTACCTCTAAAATTCTTTAAAAAAATTGTCTCTTAATGGTCAAGAGTTAGAAAATTCTAATGTAACTGTTATTTCTTATGGGAATTTTAGATTGAAACCTATGGGTCAAATTAATTTATCATGTAGGTTCAAAAATAAGGTTTGCAATGTCAGGTTCCTTGTGATCCATGATAAAATTAATGTGGAAGAATTATTTTATATAAACCTTAAAGGAATGAAACTCACCCGTTGATATTCTACTCAAGACTAACTTTTATTTAAACGTTCACAAATTAGGAAAATTATAAAAGCATAGAACATTACATGGTAATATACCACGGTATATAAAAGTTGATTTACTACCAACTAAATCAAATTTGGTACATTACATTACATATTCCTAACTCATTTGAAAAATGAACTTAAACCTTTTGTTAATATATCTGCTGGCATATCATTACTAGATAAATATTTGACTGATATAATATTATTATTTATTGTTTCCCTTATAAAATGGTATCTTATATCAATGCACATGTTGTGGAGATAAGGTGTATTTACATCGCTCTCTACGAATTGTTGTTTTATTATAGTACTTTGTTACTTTTAAAAGTGAGTTTTATATCAAACCATTCCAAAAGTGTCGGGAAATATTTTTCGCGACTCTGTTTTTGTATTTGAGAAGTTTATCGGCTGATTTCTGTCAACATTTTGATCCCGATACCCGTGAGAAATTTCCGCCTTGAAGTGGAGAGACGGCACGCAGTTCACATCTGGAGCGCCCTGGTGTTTAGTGAGGTGGACTGTACGGGAGCATCATGGTGATATGTAACGTTTGCACCGCAGGCTTGACAAGCAAGACTCCAGGGTTGAAATGTGCAGGTTTTTGCTCATTATTTTACCATGGAAAATGTGTTGGCATGAGTAAGCAGTCTGTGGTGGATCTCCAGCTTCCTGGTGCGTCATGGCTGTGTCCTGAATGCAGATTGGTCGAAAACAAAGGTCGATCGTCCGTTGTGGTTTCTCCTGGTGTGAAGGAGGATATGGATCCACCTACATCGGCGCTCACCTTGAAAATTGTTCAGAAAACCCAAGATGATATATCAAATTTGAATAAGAAACAGCGGGAAATTATTCATTCCATCTCCTTTTGCAGTGATCAAATATCATCTTTTCAGATGATTATCAATAAGGTCAATGATAAATTGGATATAATCGAAAGATTAACACAGGAAAATATTAGTCTGAAGAAGGAGGTAATTAATTTAACTAATAGAGTTGAATCATTGGAACAACAGTTGAAGTCAAATAACTTGGAAATTCTGGGTGTGCTAGAGAAGTCGAATGAGAAATTACCGGTTATTTTGCAGAAGATCTCCGAAAATATTGAGTTTCCCATATCTTCAGGTGATGTTGATGCCTTGTTCAGATCAAACACTAGCATCATTGGTAAGTCTAGGCCAATCATCGTCAAGTTCAATCGAAAAGTCGCTAGAGATGAATTCTTGTCCGCTGCCAGAATGAAGCGCAAATCAAATAGAACGTCGTCTCCCGGACTCAAGATTGATAACATTTCTGATCAGCTGTTCATAAACGAACATCTCACAAGATATAAAAAAATTTTATTGAATAAGGCGAAGGAGTATGCACGAAAAAATAACTACAAATATATATGGGTCAGAGAGGGCACTATTTATGCAAGGAAAGATGATAAAGCCAAAGTCTTTAGAATATTCACTGAATCTGACTTGGAAAAACTAAATTAATTTACTTCTTGCTCCACTTAAAAGTTTAATTGCAGTGTTTTATGATGATACTGTCTTTTCTGTATCAGAATGTACGGGGATTGAGATCAAAATTGTCCAACATTTACAATAGTTCTTTGGCTTGCAGTTGTGATATTGTGTGCCTTGCAGAGACGTGGCTTACTGATTCAATAGTCGACAAAAAACAATCAATAGTCAACAAAAAATGTTATAAACATATTACTGATGATCGGGATCGAGTTATAAGGGAGTCAGGGTTAACTACTTTGGCTGACCAGAGAATGTTGAGGGACGCAAAGTTTATTTACAAGATTATTAATTCTCTCGATTCCAATGAAATTGTGAATATGCTCAGTTTCAATGTACCTAAATATTGCACAAGAAATAAGTTTTTGTTCCATATAGATCAAAGTTCTTCCAATTATCACCTGAATTCACCATTGATGAGATGCTGCAAAACTTATAATACACTATCTAATCTCGCTGCCGTTGACGTTTTTTCTGATTCTTTATTGGCCTTCTCTTGCACTTTGAAACGATTTCTGGGAAATTACTGAATTTTGTTTCATATTTGTATTTTTTTTAATTTATGGTTCAAATGAATTTACTGTTTTCGTTGTTATTGGTTTTTAAGTAACATTGTGATTGGATTATTAGTGAATACATAATTTTGGGTCCCGTCTTGTATTCCTTTAAATAAATAAATAAATAAATGTGCTTGGTTCGTTTATGAAACGTTGGGTTTAGGCATAACTTCTGTGCACTTTGATTGTCAGTTTATAATGAAACACATTCAAAAGTTAACAGGCTTACATTCTTGTATATTGAACTTCATCAGAAGTGAATCGATATACTGCTCTTGGTCCATGCTAATTTGCCCTTCTTCCTTATTCACATTAATTCTGACACCAAGACATTGTTTGATTTCGCCTAAATCTTTAATTTTAAATTTTGAACTAAGTTCATTTTTAATTTGATTCCTCTTCAGAATTTGAAAAAATGAAAAAATCATCGACATAAAGAGCAATTATGACCATTAATTTATCAATCTTCTTTATGAAAAGACAGGGCTCAAATTTTGATTTTATGAAGCCTAACATTAAAAGAATTTCTTCAACTTTTACATACCATTCCTGTGACGACTGTTTTAGGCCATAAATAGTCTGTTTTAACCTAAGTACTTTGTTCTTATTCTCAGTTTATCAGAAACCGCCAGGCTGGACCATATAAACTGTTTCAGACAAAGTGTCATTCAAGAAAGCAGTCGTTACATCTAGATGAGTAATTCTTAATGATAAGTTTACAGACAATGCAATTAATAGTCTAAGGCTAGAATGTCTCACAACAGGTGAGAAGGTTTCATCATAGTCCAAGCCTCTCTTTTGAGTGAAACCTTTTACCACTAAACGAGCTCTATGTGTTGTGTTTCCCGCACAATCAAGTTTTTTTTTTGAAGACCCACTTGCACTGCACTACACTAGCACCGTTTGGTTTCACTACCAGTTCCCATGCATCGTTTTCTTCGAACGAATTCAATTCTGTGGTGATGGCTTCTTTCCACATTTCAGCATCTGGTCTTGCAAGTGCCTCATCTATTGTTGTTGGAACGTCTTCGACATGCATAGGTCAAATAATCTTCGAACACTCGTGGCTTCTTCTCTCGACTTGATTTTCTTATAGTAAGTGGCTCCTCTTCTACATTACAAGTAGAATACGAAGAATCACTATTGAGGGTATCTTCCTTCTGGTAATCAGAACTATTCGATGGTTCATCTTCAGAGATACAACTATCCACTACCTCCACTGAAACTGATGCCTCTTCTTCAGGAGATGTTCTGCTGGCCGGAAAAATTTCAATAAAGTTTGATTTGACTATACTTTCTTTAATGATAACATCTCTGCTTGTTGTTATGACTTTTGATGTTGGGTCATAAGGTCTATATTCCTTGGATGTTTCAGAAAAGCTAACTAGGATCGTTTGCTTCGATTTCTTGTCAAATTTCTTCCTATTCTCCGCTGGTACTAACGTCATCACCTCGCTTCCAAAAACTTTGATGTTACTTATATCAGGTTTCTTCCCGGACCATACTTCTATAGGCGTTTTCTTCAAGGCTGTCACATATAACCTATTACGGAGGTAAACAGCAGTGTTGACTGCTTCTGCCCAAAGATATTTTTCCAAGCCTGCGTCAAAAAGAAGACATCTGGCTCTTTCTACCAAGGTCCGATTCATCCTTTCACACATGCCATTTTGTTGCGGTGTGTAGGGATTAGTCTTTTGATGAACTATACCATGTTCCAAAAGGAATTTTTCGAAGATTGAAGAACAGAATTCTCCACCATTATTTGTCCTAAGGTTTTTTATTTTAAAATTAACTTGGTTTTCAACCAAAGCCTTAAAAATTTTAAAGTATTCGAAAGCTTCATTCTTCTCCTTCAAAAAATAGACAATTGTCATCCTACTCAAATCGTCCTCGAGAAGAAAATAGTACCTTGAACCTCCTAGAGAATTAACTTCCATAGGTCCACATAAAACTGCATGTACAATCTCTAAAAGTTTTGTTGCTCTCGATCCTTTGTGACTAAAAGGTAGGCGAGATTGCTTACCTTCACAGCATACATTGCAAGTTTGCTTCATTTCAACCTTTCCTTTAATTTCCATGGCTTGAACAATGTCTTTCATGAGGGAAAGGTCCCTGAAATTCATATGACCAAAACGTCTATGCCATATGTCACCTGAAATAGCTGCAGCTATGAATGATTCTTCAGGACTATGTAAGTTTAGTCTGTACATATTATTCACTAAACTAGCTGTTGAAATGAGTTCTCCATAACAGTTATATATTTGACAACCATTATCACCAAACATAACTTTGTTTCCTTTTTTAGTTAGTTGAGAAACTGATAAAAGGTTTCGTAGACAGTTTTGGGACATATAAGACATCATGAACGACTATATCAAATTTGTGTTCATCTGCAATCGTTGAAATGTTTGTATTGCCCAAATATTCAACTTTCATTATTGGCAACTGTGATATTCTCAATTTCTGTATTTCTATTATCAACTAACCAATTATTCCTTGCAGTTACGTGATGAGTTGCTGCGGAATCCAAATACCAATCATTTGGGTTAAAATTTCCTGAAAGGAAAACTGCACTAAAGGCGTTTGAAGTGCTTTCCTTTTTCTTCTGTTGCCCTTGTTTTTGTTGAAGAGTGGGACACCTGTTTCTAAAATGACCTGTTTGTTTACATTTGTAACAAACAATTGGTCGGCCATTTTCTCCTTTGACAGTTTGTTCAACGTTGTTACTGCCACCTCTTGGCAGTTTGCTTTATTACCGAAAGCATTCGCTACTGGGCTTCTCGCAGCGTCATCTGTATCCATGTCGAGTAACTTGGTTATAATTTGGTCCGATGTTACTGCCAAACCGGAATGTTCTAGTGCCATTATCATAGGGGTAAAACGATCAGGTAAACCTGCTAAAAGAAGGGATCAAATCCATTCTTCCGTTATGTGAAAACCCGTTCTATCCAACTTCCGGGAAGTTTCTATTACCTGGGTCACGTAAGATTCCATGGATGAACAATTCTCGTACCTCAAAGAAATTAAATGTCGGAGTAAGCCAATCTTTCGAGAAAATCCATTATCTTCATACATATTCTTCGCTAATCCCGCTAATCAAGGTATTTCTCGAAATTTATTAAATTTCCATTTCACCACAATAAATAGAAATCAGAAAACTGAAACGAAAACGTTATCTATATTCAGTCCAGATGACACATGGAGGAGATAAACGATGATAGCATCGAAGAAAACATGAGTTCCACCTCAGATAAAAAAAACAGCAATTTGATAACATCATATCAGAATGCTATACAGGACGCCTATATGAAAGACACAACACAGGATATTCCTTCAACCAGTCACCCAATAACAAATAAAGAGCAAAACATCAAAATAGATAATGCAAATGTAGATACACATTTTTACAGGATGTCATCGACAAGTGATGAAGAATTTTTAGGTTTCCCGGGAAATGAACCAGTGAATAATTCATGGCAGGCAGTTAGTGCCAAAACAACAAAAAGAAGGAAAATCAGTTGCAATACCCCTATTCCAATAACCGTCAACAATAGATTCAACGTGTTGAGTGAGAAAAATGAAAAAACAAATACAACCAGTAAAAACAATGATGATAATAATATACCGAAACCGCCACCAATATTTGTTTATGGTGTTACAAATTATGGAGAAATGGTGAAACAACTACGAACTGTAGTAGAAGATGGAAAGTACATCACAAAATGTCTAGCAGATGACACAATAAAAATAAATTGCGAGCTACCAGACACCTACAGGAAGCTAATTAGATACATGAGAGACAAAAATGTTATACATCACACATATCAACCTAAAGAAGAACGTGCATATAGAGTAGTTGTTAAGCGTCTTCATCCCACCACTGATACTGAAGAAATTAAGCAAGAATTAGCCAAAAAGGGACATCAAGTCAGAAATATCCTTAATTGTAGGAATAGGGTAACCAAAGAGCCTTTAAATATGTTTTTCATTGATTTAGAGCCAGCCAACAATAACAAAGATATCTACAAAATTCAACATCTTCAATATAGATCAATACAAATTGAACCACCTAAAAAAACTAAAGGTATCACACAATGCACACGATGTCAGCAATACGGACACTCAAAGTCATATTGTAACAGACCATATGTGTGTGTCAAATGCGGAGGGGAGCATAACACTACAATGTGCAAAAAGAACAGAGACACCCCAGCTAAATGTGCACTATGCGAAGGTGCTCATCCAGCAAATTATAAGGGATGTGAATTTTATCACAAACTATTGAAATCAAACAACGCAAACAATAGATTAAACATTCATAATAGGACAAATACACAAATAAATCCTGCAATTATATCACAACTTCCACAACAACAAACTAACCAATAATGCTTCAGCTTCCAAGACAACTGGAGAGCATGCAGGTATGCAATTTCCGCAACAGCAACAAACCAGAAGTTATGCAGACGCTACCAAGAACATAAATATCGAACCATCAACTGATATAAATAGTATTATGAATAGATTCTTAGATGAGTAGTATGATATTAAACATGCTAACCACAGTCATAAGTAAAATTCGCTAAGTTTATAAAAGTCGCAGAATGGAATTCCAATGGTCTTCTGCAACATAAAAATGAGGTTGAGTATTTTCTCCATCAGAACTCCATAGACGTCCTTCTCATAAGTGAAACACATTTCACCCATAGATCCTACTTCAATATAGCAAGTTATACCACATACTGACAAATCATCCAGATAATACTGCCCATGCTGGTACTGCCATTTTAATCAAGAACACTATCAACCATATAGAACTACCAAAATATCAATGTGACCATCTGCAGGCAACAGTGTTAAAAGTTCAAACTCTACCATTTGATTTAGTTGTTGCTGCAGTCTATTGTCCACCTCGGCATAATATCAAGAAGGAAGATTTCAAGGCTTTCTTCCAAATTCTGGGATCTAAATTCATTGCAGGTGGTGATTATAACAGCAAGCACACCTTATTTGGTTCACGACTCATTACAACTAAGGGTAGAGAACTGGCGGACCTCATTCGGGAAAATAATTACTCCACACTATCAACTGGAACCGCTACTTATTGGCCAACAGATCCTAATAAAATACCAGACTTACTAGACTTTTTCATAACAAATGGTATTTCTTCTACCTATATGAATATTGTTCCAAGCTATGATCTATCATCAGATCACTCCCCTATCATAGCCACAATAAGTAGCGTTGTAATTCATAAAAAATCAATTCCTCGGTTGCATAGTAGAAAAACAGACTGGAATGAATACAGAAGTTTAATCGAAGAACATATATGCCTGAATGTAAGTCTTAAAAGACCAAGTGAAATAGATGGAGTATTGACATCATTTGTTCATCTTAAATATTCTGTGGGAAAAGCCACGCCTACTTCTGAAGAAAAGTGTAAAACATATAATGTTCCAGAGGAAATCAAAAGACTTCTAGCACAGAAGAGAAGAGTTAGAAAGAGATGGCATCGGACACACTCGCCTGCAGACAAGACCATCTTGAACAGATTAACAAATGAACTAAAATTTAAGATGAAAGAACACAAAGAATTGTCATTCAACAACTATGTGTTAAGTTTAAATAGATATGATAATTCAGTGTGTAAACCAATAAAAAACTCAAAAAAACCAAAAATCCATATACCACCTTTACGCAACATACCAGGATCAACTATTCAATGGGCAAGGACTGACAATGAAAAGGCTCAAACATTTGCAGAACACCTGGCTGAAGTATTCACACCCAATGATGACATACACGATTACGAGGTTGAAAGAGAAATGTTAAATATTCCTTCTAATGCGACTCCTATTAAAAGTATCACCATAAAAGAACTACAAAAAGAAATAAAATACCTGAACACACGAAAAGCTGCCGGAATAGATGAGGTCACACCAAAAATGATCAAGGAACTGCCTAAGAAAGGAGTAGCAATGATGGCATATATATTCAATGCTACCCTGAGACAAAATTATTGGTCAGAACACCTAAAAACTGCAGAAATAATCCTCATACTGAAACCCGGTAAGAATCCAAACACTGTAACATCATATAGACCAATTAGCTTAATGCCAACTTTATCTAAGATCTTGGAGAAAATTTTGCTATTGAGAATAAAGTCGGATCCCAACACCCAAGAATGGATTCCTCCACACCAATTTGGATTCAGAACAAATCACTCCACCATACAGCAGACACACAGAATAAGTCATGAGATAAGCAAAGCCCTGGAACTCAAACAATACTGCACATCTGCTTTTTTGGATGTAAGCCAGGCCTTTGATAAAGTCTGGCATTCTGGACTATTGTATAAGATAAAGAAATGTCTGCCATTATACTGCTACAAGTTGATGAGATCTTATCTTACTGAAAGGAGATTCAGAGTACGGGTGAATGATAAAGTGTCTGATTTTTATCCTATTCAGTCCGGTGTTCCTCAAGGAAGTGTTATGGGACCGTTTTTGTATAAACTGTATACGGCAGATATGCCTACAAATGCGAATACGATAATGGGAACTTTTGCAGATGATGCTGCAATTCTTGCAAGCCATGAAGATCCCAAAGAGGCATCTAATAGATTGCAAATTCATCTTGATGAAATAAAAGAATGGCTGCATAAGTGGAAGATAAAAGTTAATGAAACCAAGTCAGTTCAAGTAAATTATACTCTTCGAAGAGACCAGTGTCCACCCATCTTTATAAACAAAATAAAGATACCAAATTCCCCAACTGTTAAATATTTGGGAGTGCATTTAGATAGCAGACTAACCTGGAAGGAGCATATTATTAAAAAAAGGAAGCAAATAGACCTTAGAACTAAAGAACTGAATTGGCTTATAGGTAGAAAATCGAAACTCTCATTAGAAAACAAGCTACTGATATATAAAATGGTCATAAAGCCCATATGGACATACGGAATTGAACTTTGGGGATGTACAAGTAAGTCCAATGTAACTCTAGTCCAGAGATGCCAATCGAAAATACTGAGATTGCTAACAAATGCTCCATGGTATGTATCAAATCAAACCCTGCATGAAGAATTGAAAATACCTTATGTGAAGGATGTCATCAAGGAACAGAGCCACAAAAACATCACACCAAGTTAGATGGTCATATAAACGACTTACTTGCTTCAACCTCAAGACATGAGAAGATTCAAAAGAACCTGGCCAGCTGATATGAAGTAGATTTAAAATGGTCTTTTCACTGGAGAAGACCATATCAAATCATTTGAGAGCTCAAAGCTCTGTAGACAGCAAATTAGCTCATAGGATTGTTGTATTCTGATTGCTAATGAATAAATGATAAAAAAAAAATATTCTTAATGGTGGTCCAAACGTCGTTTCATGTTTCTTTATTCTTGATGTGTACAAAAATGGAAGGGTCCAACGTCAGGATCAATTTTGCCTTTGCTTTATTAACTAACACAGAGTCCGTTTGCTCACCGGTTAAACAATCTGTTAATCCTTCTAAAACAAAGAAGTTTTCGATAGCGAAACTCCACTCCGCGTAATTCTCGCGACCGAGTAACTTAAGTACGCTCGACATATAATTAACCGCCAATTTGAATTTACACTACACATGGCACAACTGTTCGAGTCTTGAGATATCAACTTTCAGAGTGTTCACTGTTTCGTACTATTCCTTGTTCAAGAAGTTCGAACAATAATTAAGTTAATTCACCGAATAAAAAGAAACTGGGCACATAACCTGATCAAATTAATGTGGAAGAATTATTGTATAAACCTTAAAGGAATGAAACTCACCCGTTGATATTCTACTCAAGACTAACTTTTATTTAAACGTTCACAAATTAGGAAAATTATAAAAGCGTAGAACATTACACATACGTGGCGTTCATGGTAATATGCCACGGTATATAAAAGTTGATTTACTATCAACAATCCACAGTGAAATTGAACATTTACTAGGTCTTAGAGACTGTTTAAATTTGAAATTAATAGCTCCTGTTAATGTAGTGAATTTATTACCGACAGATCAACAGAAATTATATGCACAATATTCAGAAATATTTGAAGGCATAGGGTCTAATTCCGGGTGAAATTGATTTGAAGCTGAAGCATGATTGTAAACCTGTTAGACAAACTCAAAGAAGAGCACCTTTATCTTTATTTGATAAGTTAAAACAAACCTTAGCGCAATTAGAGAAAGATGTATTATAACTGAAATAGAAACGCCTATAGAAGATGATGTAAATGTAAACTTTGATAATAATGAAGATTGTAATGAGAGTTATAAGGTTGTAGAAGAAGTTAGAGAAAGTGGAGGACGAATGGTAAAGCTCCCATCCTATCTACAAGATTATGATCTTCTATGTTAAAAATATATATGTATATATATTTTTTTTATATATACAGTGAAATCTCCCAAGAGCGGACACCGTTGGTTTCAGCTTTTTTGTCCGGACGTGGGAGGTGTACGCTTGTCGGAAGGTGCAAAATAAATAAAAAGAGAATTGGAAACAAAAACACAAATTATTTATTGGAATATATTTATAAACTTATTAAAGAAAACTGAATACAGGAATATTGATCTATTACACAAAACGAAATTATTCACATTATGAAATGCATAATTTAGAAAATATCGGTTATTTTGGATTGTGTCATTTTTTTTCTCTTTTTCTATCATTAGACTAGTTTGGAAGTGGGTCTCAAGATTTTTAAGGTGTTGAAAGGCCACAAAGTCTTCTTGGGCAAATATTTTCAACTCTTTTATAAAATTCAGAGCTTCCCTGTAAGATTTTATTTTGGTGCTTTCAGTAATAGTGCTTCCTTCTACGTCGCTCTCTGTAGATATTCCTTCATCCAAATCAATGAATTCTCTATTATTCACTGTGTTGCACACTGCTTCACAATTTCTCGAAAAAATTTGCTACTACTGATAGGGACATGTAGTCCTCTTCGTCATATGCCTCCTCTAAGATATTCGAAGAAGGCCTATCCTTACTGAATCCTGCTTTGGTCAAGCAATTTTGAATGGTCCTTTGGGAAACGTTGTTCCAAGCTGTTTTGATGAAATAAAGTGCTTCTAATACATTTATTGATTTAGCTAATTCTGATGCCGATAAAGCACTATCCATTTTTTTTGATAGAATATGTTTCAGAATCAGGTCTCCGTACAAAAATTTAACATTTTTGATTATGCCTTGATCTAAGGGTTGGCACCCCGAAGTGCAATTAGGAGGTAAGAAGCATAATTTTATATTTGTTAGGTTCATGTCCTTAGGATGTGAACCAGCGTTATCTAAAAACAATAATATTTTCCTCTTTTGAAACCTCATTCGCCTGTCCATATCTAAGAGCCATTCCTTCATTATGACACCAGTCATCCATGCATTGGAATTTGATTTCCATGTAACTGGCAGATCTTTTATTGGAATATTTTTGAGTGCGCGTGGACAGGCGGCTTTTCCGATTACTAATAATTTTTCCTTTTCTCCAGTCATGCTTGCACAGAATAAAATAGTGAGCCTCTCTTTTGAGATTTTACCGCCAATGCATTGCTCTTTTTTGAGTGTCATTGTTTTATCTGGTAATGCTCGAAAGTATAAACCACTTTCATCGGCGTTGAAAATATTATCTGGTCTATATCCCAAAAGAAAAGATGGTAATTTTTCCAAAAATTCCTTTACATTTTCTACATCAACATCTGCAGACTCACCTGATATAGCTTTGAAACTTATATTATGTCTCGTCCTCCATTTTTGCAGCCAACCATTAGAAGCACTGAATTTTTCATAATTCAACCTGCTGGCAATTTCTTTCGCTTTCGCTTTTATCAATGGTCCTGACACTGGGATATTCTGATTCCCCACTCGAGAAAATCAATCTAGACATTCCCTATCAATTTTTTCTGGAATGTTTTTCAGTCTACACAGTTTTTGCGGCAGATTATCACCAGATTGCCACCTATCATGAATTTTCTCTTTTTGTTTCAAAATTGCTGCGGCCTGAGTTTTTCCTATGTTGAATCTGAAAATATTCAAGAATAAATTCAAAAACTAATCAATATATATATAATCAATAACTTCCGAATGATTGATTTACCTTTCTGCTAATTTGCGAACTGATGAATTATCTTTCTCTGACATATTTATAAGCTCCATCTTCTCTTTCAACGTCAGAAATCTTTTCTTTGGTGCCATGGTTCAATAAACATACGTTTCACTACTAGCGAGAACTGTGTATTTCTTGCGACGAAATAAAAGGGATTCCCCGAAGTTTTCTTTTGCGCGGTTAAACCAAGAAATAACTACGAGAATCTTCTATGAACACGTAGGTACGTACGTATTCGCATTTAGCCGTTCTTCAGAATTCCGCGGCCGTATCTGGGAGGTTTTTCGGCACTGCTGAGAAAATTATGGTGTCCGGTGTCCGTCCGATAGAGGTGTCCGCTCGTGAGTATAATATTACAAGAAAATTTCTCGGTTCCAGGGCAATTGTCCGTTTGAGGGGAGCGTCCGCTTATGAGGAGTGTCCGCCAAGAGAGCTTTCACTGTATATATATTAAAAAAATGTATATGAGACAGTAATTTATTTCCACAAAAATGTTTGTACTACTGCAACAATTGTTTCACCACGATGTGGCTTCTTCAGGTATTACATTGTACAATAAGAAGCCACATCGTGGTGAAACAATTGTTGTAGTAGTACAAACATTTTTGTGGAAATAAATTACTGTCTCATATACATTTTTTCAATTAAAATGAGTTTTCACCAAGTAAAGACCGAATCAATCAAATATCTTCTTCTTCTTCTTCTAGACCTTAAGGTCTGTTCACTGTGAAGGTCTCCCCCTTAGGAAGCGGCTTCCTGGGAGATTGAACTCCAGCTATCCTTCCATCGTTTGGGTGGTCTTCCTAATGGCCTTCTGCTTACTGGTTTTCCGTCCTCAGCGATGTATGCTAGTCTATTGTGGTCCATTCTTTCTGCGTGGTCTCGCCAATATCTTCTCCTCTTCCTTTCCCATCTCACTATATCTTCAACTTTACAGAGAGATGGTTCTGAGAGTTTTCATCTCCGCTGTTCTTAGGATGTTCTTCGTCTTATTCGTGTCAGCTCGAGTCTCGATACCATAGGTCAGGACCGGCCTAACACAGGATTTATATATTCGCACTTTTCCATCGACATGCATATGCTTGTTTGCCCAAACAACTTCTCTTAGACAGCCGGATATTACTGAGGCCTTGTTGACCTGTGACTTGATGTCCTCTATCGGATTATGATTGCTGGCTATGTCCGCTCCTAGGTAACGGAACTTCATCACTTGTTCCACTATCTTACCATCTATAACTATTTTACATCTTGATGGTTCCTTCGAAAATGTCATACATTTCATTTTTTCAATAGATATGGACATGTTGTAATTTCTGCTGATCTGATAAAACTTTTGTATTTGTCTTTGTAAGTCGTCTTCGGTTTCCGCTAGAATAACTGTGTCATCCGCAAAGCATATCATGCCGATTGGTTTGCCGCTCAATCTGTATCCCATCTTCATAGATATTATTTCTTGTATGATTTCATCCATGACAAGATTAAAAAGGAATGGGCTGAGGCTATCCCCTTGCCTAATACTGGCTGGTGTTGGTATATCTTCAGTTGTTTGGTTGTTAACTCTTATTCTTGTTGTATTGTCTATATTCAGATTCCTGATGATGTTTATTATCGCGTTTGGTATTCGTTTTTGCCTCAATATTTGGATAACATGCTGAAGTTTTATTCTGTCAAATGCCTTTGTCAAGTCAATGAAACATACATATGTTGGATAGCTGTACTCGATGGCCTTCTCTTTCACCTGTCTCAAAATGAACAGTGCGTCGGTTATCGATCTATTTTTCCTAAATCCCCGTTGCTCATCTCTATTCTCTATGGCATCCTGAAGGATATCTTTGATTATGCTGGTGAACAGTTTCATGCTGGTGCAGAGTAGGCTAATTCCTCTGTAATTCTCCGGGTTCGTTTTTTGTCCCTTTTTGAAGATCGGTATCGTGATGCTCTTCTTCCCTTCTGTTGTTATATCAGATGTAGCCATTATCTTGTTGAATAGTTCGGTTAGCTTTTTTGCTAGTTCTTGTCCGCCATATTTCAAAAGTTCGTTGGGTATCTCATCAACTCCTGGTGACTTTCGGTTTTTCAGTTTTTTCATCTTCATCTCAATGTTCTCCTGAGTAATCGTCACTTCATCTGTTGTCTCTTCGTCCGGTGCATTTCTCTGAGCTTCTTGATCATCGCTTCCGTAAAGTTTTCTAAAATATGTTTCCCACTCATGTAAAGGAACGTGTTTAGTTTGGATGTACTCGTTTACGGGCTTTTTTTCTGTTCTTGAGCATTTTCCAGACTTTTCTTTGTGCTCCATATATATCATGTTCCATGTCGACAATGAACTTCTCCGAATGTTCTCTTTTTATTTTCCTGATCTCAAAATTGACCCTATTCCTTGTTTCTCTATATATGGTATAATTCTCTTCGGTTGGGGCACTTTTATAACGTAAATAACTTTTCTTCTTCTTTTCCTCCGCAAGTACCTTCACATGATGACTGAACCAGGGTTTGGTGTTATTTCTCGAATTTAGATTAACCTTCATTTTTCCTATCGCTTCTTCGGCCGCTTCGTGTATGCATCTTTTAATAATATTCCAGATACCCTCCACGCTTTCTCCTGTTGTGGTCTCTGCCCTAAGTTTTTGATTTAGCCTGCATTCCTACAGATTTATGGTGGTGTCGTAGTCAAATGATTCCATGTTATATTTTTCGACTATGATTGGTATCTGCTTCGTTTTGCGATGGTTTTCCAAAAAGAATTTTCCGAGAACTAGGTTGTGATCTGTTCCAGTGTTGGCAGAGGTTAGAACCCTTACATCCTGTATCTCATCCGGTGTGAAACATCTATTAGTTATTATAAAGTCTATTATAGACTTTTGTCGCCTAGTGTTGCAGAAGGTGTACTTATGTTGATCTCTGTGTGGAAAATACGTGTTGTTTATTCTCATCTCGTTTCTTGCACAGAAATCGTTCAGTAGGTCTCCATTTTCATTCAACACGGATTCATTAAATCGTTGTTTCACTCTAGCAATTTCCTCCGATCCGATCCTCGCATTGAAGTCACCGAGAAGTATTATTCTTCCGTTGTTGTCAATTTTGTTGATGGTGTTTTGTAGCTCTCTACAAAACTATCTGATTCTTCTTTTGGCTTTGACATATCCGGGGCGTAGATGCTCACAAGATGTAGATGTCCCTTGGGGAAGATAAGTGTCACCCTTAGTATTCTGTCACTTACGTAGTCGATGGTTTCTATTAAATCAACGTATTTTTCATGTAGAAGTATACCAACTCCCGAGTGGGCTCGTTCGTGTTTTGGCTTTCCACTATAACACAACATGTAGTTTTCATATTTTGTAGTACCCTGACCTTTACGTTTTGTCTCAGAAAGTTCATATATGTCCACCTTATGCTTATTCATCTCTAAAAGAATTTCCTGATCCCTTCCATTCCATGAAGTAATATTCCAGCAAGCCATTCTAGTGATTTTCCGTTTTCGTTTATTCCTTTTTCGCGCTTTTTTTGTCTCCAAAATCCGTCCAGTATCCGAGGCTTGACCTTCATTTCTGTGAGCAATAGGCGATTTTACCTTAGGCAGGAAGCTAACCTTACCTAAGAACCCTCCTCCTTTATCCGGGCTTAGTACCGGCAGCAACCCCAACTGAACTACTCAATCCGCCCAGTTCCCATTGCTGGCGGAGTTCAATCAAATATATATATATATATATATATATATATATATATATATATATATATATATATATATATATGAGTCATGAATTTGGCAAAATCTTCTGTATGTCATGTCATATATATATATATAAGGTATTGCCAAATTCATGACTAAATATGTTCGACTCGCCAGCATGGACCCTGCGGCATTTTCTGCATCATTAAACATTGCATTCTGGTTGGCTTCGTACCAAGCCAGTATCTTCCTTAATACAATCAAGAACATTCTGAGGTAAAATTCTGATTTTCTTGAATCTGTCAGCTGCTAGTGTCAGACGGAATTTTTTGTACTGCTTGTGATCTTTATCGATTGCATTTTTCATTTCGTCAAAAAACTGCAATTGTAAACGAATCCTTGATTTGGATACACAATGTTTCTCCTCAGCTTTACTCTCTGAAATGCATCAATATAACTCATATTATGTTTTTCATAACATATGCAATTACGAGTGTGGCACTCCTATATACTCCGAAGCAGCAATGTAACAAAACGTTTCCTTTTTGTATGCCATCTTCAATAAATTTTTGGGTTTCATTAAAATAACTCAACAAGTCTTTTTTAGGTTGATTAGTCAACTGAATAAATTCTGTAGTAACCCCTTTTAATTCCGTAACTTATCTGCAAAGGGGACATCTGTCTTGTAAAGTGGACATATATATATATTCATTTATGTTCTTTTTATTTGTCTTCAGCTACTTAGGCTATGCAGACTGCCTCAATCTATTATTTTTCTCATTGATAACAACATACACAACACATCCATGAAGAGAATGTGAAAAAGATAATGATAATATTGTTTCTATTTCAAATTTGGTGTATCCTCGGGCTAAACCTGAAAATCATTCTTCTTTAGGTTGATCAGTCAACTGCATAAATTTTGTAGTAACCCTTTTTAATTCCGTAACTTTTCTGAGGAGACTTGTGTCAATTGTCAAAATATGACTGATCTCAATCTACCTAACGTAACTACATCCTTAGCAACAGCTAAGCCTACAAGATAAAGGTTAGGTTCAATTAAATCAATACTGACGGGACCTATATTTAGATACTTTATTTTGTTCATGTTCTTCGATAGAAATTATTTGAATAAGGCCCCAAGTAACACTATGAAATTTATTACCTTCTAATAACCACACACTCACATTTTACTTGATATCCACAACAGAATATAAGAATAAATAATTCCGAGTTTTCACTTAGAAAGTAACTTCTACATTTTTAACCACAATGGTAAAATCAACTTTAGAAGGGATAAGATAAATTGCTGATGCAATTTGTGATCCACTTGGTCACTGACAACTCCTGACCCAACTGAATGATCCCAATTTACTTTTGCACTTAGGACAATTCAATTTACCTTCTTGGGATTGGGCGATATTCATTATGCTCAAAACTAACTAACTCAAAACTGTGATATACAGTTTTGAGTTAGTTATCGAGTGTGTATAAAAGTATATTTTTCCAACAGAATAGAATTAGTCAATCTATTTCTGTATATCTATGTGACATGGTTGACGATTATTAATATGTACGAATGAAGATTGAAAACTTATATTTATATGTTGATATTTTTACTTAGTGAGTAGTAATTAGTACAACTATTGGGTTGTTCGGAAAGTAATTTCGTTCTTTTTTTGGGAAAATGAAAGACAATTTTCGTATAATGAATGAATATTTTATTAAATAATATATTGGCCATTCTGGTCCAACACCTTTCGCCATATTTCTGGTAGTAGCATAATCGACGCTCATAAAATTTTTGGTCTTTACTGACAAAAAACTAATCCAGGTGATTTTTGACCTCTTCATTTGAAGTAAAGGTATTACCGTCCAAAAAATTTTGCAATGACCGAAAAAAAAATTAATAATCTGAAGGCGCCAGATATGGAGAATATGGGGAGTATGGCAGTGTATACCATTCAAGCTGTAAAAGCTTTTGTCGAGTGAGCAAACTTGTATGAGGTTTCGGATTATTTTGCTGGAACACTACACCTTTTCTGTTGATTAATTCTGGCCTTTTCTATTGAAATGCATCATTCACTTTGTCCAGTTGATGACAGTAGACTTCCGAATTAATTGTTGTATTACCCGGTAAAAGCTCAAAAAAAACGATTGCTTTAAAATCCGGTCAGTCAGGAATCTTTAGACTGTTCGTGTCCTCTGTATGATACGCCGGTCAAGGTGCAACAGAGCAAGGCAGGTTTCTGGACGAGGAGCGAAGAAGGTGGTCACTACACTATTATACTTTTAATCATCTGACCATTGAAGTTATAGCGAACAACTCCTTCGCTCCTCGTCCAGAAACCTGCCTTGCTCTATCGCAGCTTGACCGGCGTACCAACAGAACCAGTCTAAAGACTCGTGACTAACCCTCCCAGCCGAGTTCAAGTAGGGCAAGGCACAGCGTTTGACGATCACCGTTCCAAGTGGAACACATGGTCACCGGCGTCACAGGCAGAGCTTGCGCATCACGCCTGTCTGACGAGTTTCAGATGCGCAGGCTCGCAAACGAATTGCCGTCTCCCTAACTAAATGGTGGAAGCTCCCTCACAACACTCCATAGATCAACAAGACTATATTATTGTTAATCTATGCAACACTCGCTTTATCCTTCAGAGAACTTTATACGTTTTAGTTAGAATTTTAATTTTCTTTTATTTTTTACTCCTGATTTTATAGTTTGGGAAAGCATGTTGCAGAATTTTAGAGCAAAAAAAGTAACTATACGTTGAGTATGAGCCTTGATATAAAGTTGGATGTGTAATGAGCTATTTCTCATATTATATTTCGTTCTGGAATTTGGTAACAGTTGTTCAATTTTCGGCAGGTAATTTAGGCAACTGTGAACAAAAAGGGCTCTATCAGATAGAACATCTGCCTCTTTGAACAAAATGTCAGTTGGAAATGTCCGCTTCTTCTTGTATACAGTTTTAAGAAGTGTATTTTGAGTAATCAGAATATTTCTAATAGCATTATTGTAGCCCCCCCAAGAACCCTCGAAAACAATAGCCCTATCATCAGCGTATGAAATCACTAGGCTGTCACCTAAAGCATATCCAATTTTATTTATATATATATATATATATATATTAAGAATAACACGGTACCCTGTGGAACTCCCATTGTCAACCTTTCCTCACTACTATAGGCGTTTTAGATTTTCACCTTATGTATCCTATTAGATACATAGTTCTTAAATGATAAGTTTGTACTACCCCTTATTCCTTAGTTTTCCATTCTTTATAATAATTGGTTATGAGGTATGGTATCAAAAGCCTTATGATCCGAAACGTAGAAAATTGGATTCCATATGAAGTGAAGCCAAGAGACGTTTTTTCACGTGTGAACTGCACCAACGCCAAAAAAAGAATGGGGTCACAGGAGAGGTCTATCGACGGCAATTGAAGCGTTTCAACCGAGCATTGCAAGAAAAACGGCCGTAATACGCCAACAGACACGACAAAGTTATTTTGCAGCATGACACATGTTGCGTCGCCTATTAAAACGTACCTAGCAACGCTCAAATTGGAAGTCCTACCAATTACCATCTTTTCCAATCGATGCAACATGGTCTATCCGACCAGCACTTCTCCAATAACGATGCAGTCAAAAAATGGAACGATGCATGGAGAGCGGTCAAAGAGCCGGCCTTTTTTCGCGATGGGATTCGTCAATTTCCAGAAAGATGGGAAAAAGTAGTTACTAGCGACGGACAATTCATTGAATATTGAATGAATTGAAAGACTATTTGTCCAGGATGAATAACATTCGCAAATAGGTACTCGTAACCTCATGAAATTCTGTATTTATTAAAATTAGACATTTCATGCTAATATCACCTTTCAAAATATAATGCATTTTATGGAAATTAAAGGATCTTCCAACAAAAGCTTTCAATACAAGTCAAGGAAAAACGGAGCATAATTGTGAAAGGCTGAAATATTTTTATTTCAATTCAAAGTACAAACTCTAAGGTTGGAGTACAATATATCTCAAATTTCCGTCTCGGCTATTCTTATAGACGGTCTTTCTCTTCATTTAATTTTTTATCAGGTTTTGGCTTAATTATGGCTCTTTTGAATTCAATTTTTCACAATAAAGAAGTCGTTGATGTTCCAAAATATTCTAGAATTGACTCGATTAACTTTATAAAGAAGGGGCCAATGTTTCCATAAGAGATGTAACAGAGAATATGTAGAGAAATAAAAAGGTTTTTTCCTAGTGTTTCATGTTTTGTTTGTTACGTTAGATACATATAAATACAAGGCGGGGGGGGCTATGAGAAATGGATTATTATTATATAAAATATATTCATTAACTTCATCTCTTAAAGGCCAAATAGTGGATCATTCGGAGCCTAAAAGTAAAGAAACACAATACTAACCTACAAACTTACGCCATCTGTACAGTTGTTTCTCAAGAACTACCAATTCCATCCATAGCACGCTCCCAGTTTTTTTTTTTTTGTTACTCCTGGTATTAAAGAATATTCAACAATAAAAAAAGTGATACATTTAAAGTTTTAATAATACAAAATTACTCTGCTATAAATAAAAACTATAATGAACTTATACATAAACTCTTAGAATTTATCAACTAAATTTAAAATATGCTGTTGCTCTTGATTTTTGTATTCAGTGCTGCCTTCGTCACCCAAATTTCCGGCATATTCTCTCATAACATGTCTTATAGTTTTCAAGGATGCACCTCGAAGATTTAAAATCTGCATAACTCTCTGTTTTATGGAGGCAGGACCTGCGGCGCAAACTTCCACAATGATAAAATCGATGAGCTGTAGGGTGAAAAGTCCAGCATTCAACCTCTTTAAGTAATTGGCAGTTTCATCTTCATCTTCTTCCAACACTTCATCTAAGGCTTCTACTTTCTCTAAATATTTGAAGTGTAGCTCAAGTAATCGATCCACTTTTTCATGATCATTTTCTGTAAATTTGCTAATCAGTCTTTGTCTTTGGGATCCTCTGCAATTCTTCAACATAGAAGATATGATAGAGGCTACATGTTCCTCATGTTCTTCGGCTGATAAAACCTGCAAAGCACAGAAATTGTTGGGAAAATATAAGGTATATACAAGACCAATTTTAAAATACATTCTAGTAATAAAAAAGAGAAATAATTCCTAGATCAAAACACTTTCGATCTCTCACCTACAACCACACAACATCTTCAAGAATCTACCGAACTATTTGCATACCGATATTAGAATATGTACATCTAATATATAACTGTAAAAGACCCACCCTTAATAATGTCGAAGTAACAGAACGCGTTAGTTCAAGGACATTAAGTAAGATACCCCATCCAGGAAATCCACTCCATAACCCACCAAATGACCTTCTCTATGAAAAAATGAAGATAGACCCGATTCTAGGTAGACTTCAAACTTTAGGAAAGAAATTTATGAACAGACCACACAACTTCTTGTTGTTCTACAAGATCTGAACCAAGAACAAAACATGAAAATATCCAATCAAACCCCTAATGCATGCAGTAAGGAACCTTCCCGGTTGAGGCGACAAATAACTTAAATCAACATCACTATTGAAAATTTTTTTCAATAATTATATACACTTTCTTTAAAAAAAATATGTATATAGATACATGAATTTTATACTGCCAGAAAGATGCAAGTATTTAATAACATTTTTGGGCCCCTCACTTAGTACACTCTTGTACAGATTTAGGGGCGCAATAAAATTAGATGTGTGCTTGTGGTACATAGTTCCAAGTAACTTGAACTTCGTAGATTAACAGTGTCAGAGTGTTGAGGATAGTGTAAAGTGGACAGTCTCCTTTCATTCGAATACGTAGACCAATTTCCTATAAACAAAAAAAGGAATAATCACTAGATCCGCACACCATCAAATGAGCTTCTCTATGAAGACAGAACCGACATAAGCTTCAAAACTTGAAAGAAAATTTGTAAGCAGACCACACAACCTCCAAGTCCTCCAGCCTGTTGTTCTACAAGATCCCAATCAAGAACAGAACAAAAGAAAGTACCCAATCAGACCGCTAATGGGTGCAATAAGGAGTCTTTCCAGTGGAGGCTATAGATGACATTGTCGACTTACAGATTTTTTTTTCCCCAAAAATTATGTACATTTCTTTTTCAAGAGAAATACTATGCATATAAAGAATGTATTTTTTACTGGCAGAAAGTTACAAGCCGTTAGCCATATGCTAGAGCAATAAACATCTTTTCTCTTTCTCTCTATATAATGTATATGTAATTGAAATTATAAGTTTTTTTACTTGATAGAAGGATTATTACAAAATTTAAAGATCAAAACAGATTTATTCTGTTAGCATTCTGCAAATATTAATTTCAAAAAATTTTATTCAAAAACTTTTAGAATTTATGTCTTATAAGCACTGCTTAAATTTAGTAGACATATAAAATCAAAACTATCAAATGGAATAAAAAAACTCAACGAAATATATATAGTCACTTAAATTTACTAAATACATACTTAAAGGAGACAAAATTTTGTATCTGAATAAAATTTTTTTAAATTAAAATTTGTAGGAGGCTAACAATAAATCTGTTTTGATATTTAAATTTTATATATATAATTAATTCAAGGTAAATCACAACTGATTTCAGCAAAATGCAGTCTACCGTATTGTGTAAATTAATCATAACCAATTATTATGCTACAACTATTTATTGATTGTAATATATTCCACACAATTATGCAAGTACCACTACTTTATTTTCTAAGAAATACATCTCCCTTTGGCTGCATTAAGTGTTTTTACACGTTTTGGCATGGATTACTAGAGTTTTTGAGACCGTCTCAACCTGATATCAAATCTGAATGACTGCTTCAATTATCTTCGTTATTGTAATCTAGTTTTGGAAATGATCTAAGAATTCTCAATAGAATTCACATTGGGTGGATTTACTGTATAAAACAGTTACCTTTTTCCCTGGAAATATTTCAACATTACCTTCATCTTGTGACAGTGAATGAGTTTCGTTAAAGCAGTGCTTCATCTTGAGGTTGGCACTTTTTCAGTTTTTGTACAACTGGTGTTCCAACATCAATTTATAAGGTGAACCAGAAAGTAATGTCACTTTTTTAAATTAAATTCAAACGAATAAATTATTAACAAAATTTTAATTTTTAATCAATAATGTAATCACCTTCTTTATCAACAATATTTTGTTATGCAAATTTTCAGTGCCGGACCGATCAAAAAATCAATTGTTTTTTGAATAAAATTTCTCGAAATGGCATTTTGGACATCATTTAAATTTTCAAATCTTTTGCCACTAAAAAAATGTTGTACGGATCGGAACAAATGGAAATCGGAGGGTAAGTTATCGAGGGTGGGTGAGGCAGTACCCTTCCATCCCAATTCATTAATTTTTTCCAATGCTCGTCTTACACAGTGCGGTCTTGCATTGTTGTGTTGCAGAATAACGCCTTCTCTGTTGAAATTCGCCGAATACTTTTCGATTAAAGATTGGTTCACTCGATCCAATTGTTCATAATAAAGATCTGCATTAACAGTTTGTTCAAGTTTCAGCACTTCAAAATGAACAATTCCACATATACTCTAAACACACAGAAGCGCCTTTTTGGGATGTAAACCCGGTTTTGCAATACTTCGCGGTGATTTATTTGGAGAGAGCCACTGCTTTTTGCATTTTGGATTATCATATAGGACCCATTTTTCGTCTCCAGTGATTGAGCAATCAAAAAAAAAGTTCTCTATCGTGCCATTGATGCAATTTGTTGCATGTGATAGATTGGTTGGTTTTGTTTTCTTTGGATATACTATGGGAGACCCAAATACCTGCTCTTCTTATTATTCAAAACTGCTGCAAATGTTCTTGGATGGTCAACCAAGGTTGGTTAAGGGTGTTTGAGTTCCTCCATTTGCTGACATGTATTTACTTCCACTTCTGCCCTTAGCATGTGGTTGTAAATTATGTTGGTCTTCCTGATTGATAGGAGTTAGAAAGATCAAAATAACCAAACCTGAACCTAAAGAACCATCTTCGGCATTTATGAACGTCTGATGTACTTGGATAAACATTGTAAATATTTTTGGTCGCAACTGTTGCATTACTACCCTTGCGGAAATCAAAAAGCATACAATGCCGGATGGATTTGCTCTTCTTATATTTGGCAGGCCATTTCACCCCAAATTACAAGAAAATGTCTAATATTTAATTATTTAGAAATGAACAAATGACAATAACCTTAAAATGTCTTTGACATGACTTCGAAGTACACAATGAGCTGACAAATGACAATCAAATATCTACATGTGCCAGAAACAACATTACTTTTTGGTACTATTATATTTTTGGCTGTTCATCATAGCATCGATTGGCACCAAAGCCCTGAATGAAAAACAATACCGAAAGTTTTAACTGGATGTTTTACAGTTTGATTGACACAAGGTGGAGCACATTGTTTGTTGTGATATATCTTGACGAATTAAGTATGAGACGAGTTTCATTTTTTTTCAGATGGCCATCTCTACCACCAGATTCATAAAGGCTTCAACAGACAGTTGAATCAAGTGTTGTTATGCCTGATGCTGCAAAATCTTGTAGCAAAAACTATCATCTCGTATTTCTTTTACTTTTAAAGTGGCTCAATCTCATCACTTCAGCTGAACCTGTGTCTCTTTTACACTTCAGAATCTTGCTGACTGTCCTTGTGACTTGCGCTACACTCTGTCAATAACATAGACTTGTGTTCACTCAATGTGACTAACTTTTTACCCTTTCTGGGTGTGATATCCATCATTAAATTTAGACTACACAAACTCACCGATTACGGAATATACACTGTTCTGAATTAAAAGCATAAAAAATTTGTTGTAAAATTTCAGAATTACAATTTCTAACGACAAATAATAGGTTATGTTTCGATGCTTTAACATCTACAAGTGACATAATAATTTTGCCATATAGAAAAAATTTGCACAATAGTGTTTATGTATTCCATGATTTATATGACAATATCCTCAAAAGTACCAGACTTGATACACAGAAAATTATTGTTTTTTTTTCCGTTGTGACATAGGGCATCGACTACTGTGGTCATTATCCATACCCCACCACCTGATGTACACAAATACACCCATGGGCGCAGCGGGACTCAAACCCGCAATCCCTGGTACCATAACCAGCATCTATGCCACCGAGATTGTTATTTGAAATGAATGATTAACAAATACTACTAGTTTGAAGATTGATAAGAGATATAGATGATTTTTCTATTTTATGGAAATATATTATAAATTAGAAAGAAAATACTTGAAAATGACCTAATAGTCAAAATCTGTCGTACTTATTGAAAAAGTTCGATTGAAATTAGATTAAAGTGTATTCTTTCTCATTTGAAGGCTAGGTAGTGTAGTATTTTCTTAGCAACTAATTTTAATATGTAAATAAAATTTTTCCCATCATAATATTATCGGCCATTCATCTAAGCTTAGCATCTTAGGTGTCACTTAAGAATGAAAAATTTTTTCATTGATATTTATGCAACACTATTAAAAATGTAAAAAAAAACATATTTTCCAGCTTGATGTTCCCTCCACCTAAAATCTTGCTTTGATTACTGTCCACTTTAGGTCTGTCAGTAAAGTTGAAATAAAAAAACATAAATTTCTTTCCTGAACAGTAAGTTAAAATTGTTGTGCAAAGGATAATATTGAAACCAACAATTCAGATGTTCTTGACATCCTAATTTATGAGGGACGCCTAGGAAGATATTTATGAGGTAGAATTATTTCAATAGAAAAGACTGTAGCGAACAACTTATTCGCTCCCTGTCCAGAAACTTGCCTTGCTCTGTCGCAGCTTGACCGGCGTACCAACGGAGGACCAAACCTGTCTAAAGAATCGTGACTAACCGTCCCAGCCGAGTTCAAGTAGAGCAAGGCATATAGCGTTCGAAGATCAGCATTCCAAGCAGAACACATGGTCACCGGCGTCACAGTCAGAGCCTGC
The DNA here is from genome assembly GCA_034642435.1 of Megalocaria dilatata. Taxonomy (NCBI): domain Eukaryota; kingdom Metazoa; phylum Arthropoda; class Insecta; order Coleoptera; family Coccinellidae; genus Megalocaria; species Megalocaria dilatata. The sequence continues at coordinate 59,705,423 of CM067855.1, read as the reverse complement.
GCATCACGCTTGTCTGACGAGTTTCAGATGCGCAGACTCTGACACGAAACGCCGTCTCCCGAACTAAGAAGTGGAAGCTCTCTCGCAACATCCTAATTTTCCTTCGAGAGCTTCAAGACCTTTCCCCTTATTTCCAAAGACTTAAAATGAGCAAGAAAGAATCAAACACTTCTTACAAAAAGTGTTTTTGATAGTTATTGATATGTTAAGAGGAAGTTTTGTTCCATCTTTTAACACAGCGCCCAAAATCGATGGGTTAAAGTTCCGATTATAATCTCACACATTTCATTCGCCAAATTTAGCTATTCAAATTATTTTCTGATTCTAAACTTGGAAATAATTCCGAGGATATCAATTTCAAAATATTTTAAGGGTGTGCCTTACCCTTTTTCGATTTTTTCTAGGAGTCTTCATAAATAATGGAAATATAGTCCTCAAACCCAAAATATCTACAAATTTATTACAGTTGTCCTTTCCCTGAGGCCCCGACATTGCATGATCTAAAACTTTCAACGATCCATTCCTAGATGTCTTTTTCTCTCTCAGCATCAAGTTCATCAGTTGTAAACCTTCACCTTTCAGGAAGCGATCTCTGTTTGGTACAACCATTAAAGCATTACATAAACAATCAAATAAATTCTCCATCAATTCATGTTCATCCGCACATCCTGGATCGTGACGTTTATAAAAAGCTAACTGTTGGAGCAAAGTGTCGATGCCATCTATTTCTCCTAATAAAAGTCTGTTTTTGTCATTATCCTGGAGTAATATTGCCAATATTTCACTGGCATATAATTTATTTTCATCAAATGGTGCTTTTAACTTCAACCTTTTCAACAACCAGTGTAATAAACCTTGCTTGGCAGCTTCAGTACATATATCAGGTTTCAATTCTGTTAAATTTTCAATAATTGCCAAAGTATTATGTACTCCTACTGCTTCTTCTTTTACCGTTTCATCAAGTCGGTCTAAATTTTGAATCATGAGTGCAATAACTTGATGTTCTAATAGTGATGCAATTAGAGATTCTGCTCCTTCTTCTGATTCATTTAGGATATCAACATCACTAAGTTCTTGAAGTAATTCCACAGTAACAACCTAAAAAAGTTTAAACAGAGGAAGGATGTGAAAATTGGATGAACTATTATAACTATCAAATAATCTCCAATGAATTTCTGTTGTATACAATTTAACAGAATACTCACTGCTATATCTGTATTATCATGTGAAAGTAACTCCAATAAACTTGATATTACATTCAGTTTTACTAGGAGAGGATAATAGTCTGGTGCAGTTGCAAGTACTCTCATTTCTTGTAATACTTCATGTAATTCAACTTCTGTTTCCATAAATTTTTCAGGAGCATCTGGAAATTTAATTCTCATTTCTCTGTTTTTCAAAATTCTCTTTTCGAAATTCAGAATAATTCTTTTAATTGCGGCTTCATCAAGTACCTCCCCCTGAAAATTTAGCGTACATTATCGTAAAGATGAATTTAGTAATTTTGAGATATTTTTACCTGTGTTTGCTCTACTTCAACATATTTTATAATCTCTTGTCGCTCTTCTTCACTGATTTGATCAAGTGTTTGAGCGAGAGAAGCTGACGATATCGGTTTGGACATTTGGTCAGCTTTTGCTCTGGCCAATCTTCTCATTTTTCGCTGTTTTTCAACGCTTGACTCTACATCTTCCTCAATCGGTCTTTTGAGTGCTTGGGGGGGCTGACAAAACGAAAAAAGAATTATTATTGATAATAATACGTATATGATAATAAATCGTATACTTACTTTATAATCGAGAAGTTCGACTATATCCATTTAGATTATTTATATTACTTTTAATGCAAGATAATTAAATTAACCTTCAATTCAAAAATTGTAACATTCCAAAAACATCACATCAGTATTTTGTTCCACAGAAAACAATAGTCTTTACTTTTAAAATGTCCACGGTTAATTGGGCTATTCAGAGAAGCTTTCTAATTAGAAACAGAGATGCAGCACCTTAAGTACTCAAACAGTCCTCTGCTATCTATATATTCCGAGTGTTTCAAAATCATTTAAATTGAAGATAAAAAAATATTCAATATTTATTGTCTTCTAAAAGTTGTTGTAATATCAAATATTCCATTGTAGGAATCTATCTGATACTAATAATCAACAAGAACATATAATAAGACCTCTTCAAATAATTCAAGTAAAAAAAAACTTTCAAAGTAGTTCTAATGTCTTCAAAGTATCAAATTCATGATAAAGACCTAATGACTCTTTATTATTACGAATGCACTCTCATGCCCTCAATTTCAATACAAACTCCACCAATGTTTTTTGTGCTTTAGAAGCAAACACTTCTACATAAAAAAAAAACATTATAGCAGTGGTTATTTATAAAAAGCTAACTGTTGGAGCAAAGTGTCGATGCCATCTATTTCTCCTAATAAAAGTCTGTTTTTGTCATTATCCTGGAGTAATATTGCCAATAGTTATTTGGTTATTTCAAATGTTCATTTGTGTTTATTTTGCCACCATTGATTTGATTTTATTAGTAATCAAATACTTAAAGCTTTGTACAAAAACCTCCATTCAATTCACCCCATTATCAATCAATTTCGTTTGAATTTTTTTCATCATAAATAGTATTGCAGATTAATCTTCATATATTCATAATCTTTTAATATAATGGAATGAAATAAGGAATTACTTTGTCTTTTAATATAATTTTTTATTATTTTATTTGTGAACGTTTATGGAATTAATTGATCTATCTGCACCTTGAATGAATACTTTCAATAAAAGAACAATTTTTACTATATTCTAAGAACAGTTATTCTGTAAATAGAATAAGAATGAAATAATCTAAACACAGTGTAGCGACCATCTTCTTCGTTTCTCGTCCAGAATTCCGCTTTGCTCTGCTGCAGCTTGCCTACACACGAATAGTCTTAAACTTCCTGATTCTTAATTTGCATAAATGGGAAGAAAAACACCTTTACCTAATTACTACGGTGAGCTATCGCGTGTTATACGGAGTACTCTAAAATATTCGGGATTTTACAGAGTACGCGAAGATATCTGGGATTATGCGGAGTACTATAAGGAACGCTAACTTTTTTATTGTGATCGTCTAGAAGCGGGAGAACAGAACGTTATGTTGTGTAGACAACTCAAATTACACCTAACGAAAACATGGAAACAGTGACGGAAGGTTCAAATATTCAAAACATAGTAACGTCAGAATAATATATTTATATTAGTAATATTAAAAAGGGGTATCTCGGTGGCATAGTGAGCAAGAGAATTGCGGGTTCGAATCCTGCGGCTCCTATGGGTGTATTTGTGTACGTCAGGTGCATAGATTAACAATGATATAGTCTTGTTGATCTATGGTCAGGTGGTATATTAAAAAAAAGAGGGAGCTCGGTAGCATAGTGAACATATGTGCTGTGGTGGTATTTATTACGCCACTGTCGTTGCAACCATAAATAAATGGCTTTTTGTCTAAGGTAGCGGCACCGAATTCAATGTACTTGAAGCCAGCGTTACCACATTTAGTAGATTTCTATTTTTTGGTAGGTTTTCGGCAAATCCGTCCAAAATTTAGGAGACAACTTTTTATGGTAGATTTTAGCTCCTGATGAAAATGCTGAATAATGGCCCGACCACAGAGTCTGTGGTATGTGGACTACTGACCACAGACTCTGTTTGTTTAATCTATTATTTCATTCATACTCTTATTTTAAAATTTCATGATTTCCCGCTTGCCGCTGAAATTCTCTCTCTACAGGTCTGCTAGAGTAATGCGGGAATAATTGCCATCTAGTAGAACAAACATATATTTCTTCTGTATTTGGTAGGTTAATTTGATGTTGAACTCTGCAACGGTATGAAATCATTGCAGATATAGGTCACCGATATACTTTTTACAAAGGTAGAATTACTAGAATTAATTTTAAAGTGCCTAATTTTCATTAATAGATCACATTTTTTTTATTGCAGTTCTTTGAACGACTCGGTAGGTTTTTTGGTGGATTCTGAAAGTTGTTTAGTAAATTTTCGGTAGATTCATGGCGGATAGTTAGTAGATTCCTTGAAAAAAAGGTAACGCTGCTTGCAAAGCTTAAAACGTGTAATTTTCATTAGTTACATGTCACAGATTAGGAATAGTTGTCGTCGGTTAATCTGTTGTTACACGTATTTATGGAGAAGTTTGTATTTTTAGCGATATCAATATATCCACTGTGAAGTTATATAGTTACACATTATTTACAAAGGATGAGTTCTATAGCATAAAATATTAAAACTTTTCGCTAAGGTCCCTTATATCATTGTTTGAACATTGTCTGTATAATGGGCTTAATATAATTTGGAATTCCAAAATTGTTCTTCTTGTCTATTTTTGATGATTTTAAGTTACTATAATTGCGTCCGTTATTATCCTAATAATTAAAAATATTAATAAGTATATGATGTGACTCTTATTGTTCCTACCGTCGATTGTTTTTTAATGAAATGATAAAGATTTTCGGAAATGTCAGTACCTTTTGAACTACTTTATATCCTAACAGGTAAGATTTCTTCCTCGCTGATGACAAACTGAATATAAGATTCTATGCCTTTAGTCACCATCTTTGACGTTATTCTGTCATTAGCTACTCGAAGGTTATGTAATATAGACTACCGTTAAATAATTAAAGAAAATAGTTGTTTACTGTCGAACATGGCTGCAAGAGTTGGTTGGTTGAAAAAAATATGGAATGATAGGCCTGAATTAGTCGGAAGCTCTTTCATGGCATGTGTTGGTCTTGGAATCATTGCAGTATCATGCAATCTCTACTATTCGAAGAATAAGGAAAATCGTAGATACCGAGAGCATTATACAGTAATCAGACACGATGATCCAAAAGTAGCAACTTTAAGAAAAGACTATCTAGGTGACATGTGAAAGAAATATATCATCAAATGTGTAAATGTTTAGAAAGTAGAAAGAAAGATCCCCTTAAATAAATAAATTATCCATTTAATTAACGTGTTTGTTTTCAACTGTATACAATAAAATTATAATAATCTTATTTTATGATCACAAATTAAATTTTAAAATTATAATATAAGGAAATGTAGAGCAGATAAAAGTTGTTTCAACACCACGAGAAAAATGGACTCTTATCCTGGAAGCGTTGAGTGAAGTTGAAAAATCTAGAAGTGTGTTGACTCTGAGACCTGAAACAAATATTATTAATGTATTAAATTTTTATATATGTATATATATGAATAATCATACTTTTCAACAACCACAGCAGGCATTTGCACCAACTGCACTGGAGATTTTCCATCTTTAAGTGCTTGGGTTAAATTCAGAATTTGGCCCCGCATAACAGACATCTGTCTTTCATATAAACTTCGATCGAATCCTTTGTCCTGTTTGAATAGTAGGTACAAATCATCACACAAGTCCTTAAAAGATATATAAATTTATTCAAATAATATGATTTTCATCAGTTAATTATATTTCTGTAGATCTGAATTACTTTTATTTCTCATTTATTATAGTAACTTTACCTGCACAAAGTTCATGTCGGAGAGCAAAGGCAATACCAAATCTTTTGTTTCTTTACTGAAAGGAACTTTTGCTTGAGATAACCAGGCCCAATGATATGGATAAGCTCTCCAACTATCTGGGTGTTTATATGGGAAGGCAAGACCATTATCGATAGCAGCAATGCTGATTTCAGGCAACTGCACCAAATTCCATTCTGGAAAAAGGTTCTATTGTTTCAAGATGAAATAAGAAGTCATTAATATAAGAAAAACAAATGTTAACTTCCGCTATTTTATTGATTTACACGAGAATTGTATCGTCATACCATGACTTCATCAGTTAAAATACTCACCTGATGAAGTCATGGTATGATGAAACAATTGTCGTGTAAATCAATAAAATAGCGGAAGTTAACATTTGTTTTTCTTATATTGAAGATGAATTTCCGTCAAGTAAAGACCAAGGCAATCAAAAATTTAAAAAGCCATTTTCTAGGGAAAATTATAGTAGCATAGCAACATGTAAAAGAATGGGTCATTGCAGAGAAGGGATCTTTCGAAGCAAAATTGATACTTCTTCTACATCTATTTGATGAGAACATCTCAATATAATATTTGTTGAAAGAATAAGAAACTAATTAAATTTTCTATTAGACTATAAGAAAACTTCCGTTGAAGTATTTGCAAATTATGTGCACTCTGAAAAGATTTAAGAATTTTTAAGTTCTTGTGTAAACCTTTTGTGAATACAGAAACCAGTTCTTCTCAAGATATCCAAATGTATTGAAATTAAATTGTTAAAATATTACAAAAATGATATAGTATTTTGTACAAACATTTCAAAAGCATTGATGTGACATTAGATTTAGCACACTGGTACGATATTTAAAATATTTTTCACACAGATAAATACATCTTATCTATCTTAATTGCAAATCTATAGATTTCCAATCGAATTTTTAATTTTAGCATAGTAAGTTCATTCCTGGATTTTGTCGATATTCAAAATAATATTAATATTATATCAAGATGTCTTATTTTCAATTTACGTTTTTTTTTGGGTAAAAAGACCAAATATTATTAAAATAATACACTGATGCTCTGTAAATCAATTATTTCAAAAAAGTATCAAGGATTGATCATTTAAAAACCCCGCTCAAAGGAAGTGTCAAAAGTATGAAACACGTTGCTGCTTGACTAATGCCGAAAGATAGGAGTTTCAAATATCAATGTGAACAAATTTCCGGTAAAAACAACCACCATATTCCTCTAATCTGGCTCCAACCGAGATTTAACTTTTAAATTATCACTTTGAAGTACCAGTTTTCAGTGGATCACAGACATAAAAGAGAACTTGCGGTGACTAATGAACTCAATTCCTGAAAATGTGTTTGAAAAATGTTCTGATGATTGGATTATTATTTGGTATAGGTGTGTTTTTTGGAAGAGGTCTACTTTAAAGGCGATACAATGAAACAATTTGGATGACAAATAAATATTTTGTCCTTCGAATCATGTTTGTTTATAAGCATTTGAAGAAATTACTATGTAACGAAACTTGTCATCTGAGTATTATTAGATATAGTAGATGTGTATTATTTAAAGTGTACATATTTTGTATTTCATTGACCGATTCTCAGTACTTTTTTGACAGTGTAGTATACAAATTTTGAAGGAATTTAGAGAATTTTTTGTAATACTTGAAAAAATAATTTTGCTTATTATTTGACTTTTTTAGATCTCAATTTATTGTGATATTTGGATAACAAAATTTTAAATGGAAATTTCTTAATACAATCGTTAGGTTATGTTCATTCACTCATTTGAACTTCTTATCAACCAATTCAATGTTAATTTTTCTCGAAAGCTTATATATGGCTTACAGGCAAAATTAAATATGACATGAATAGATTGAAAAAAAACATTTGAGAACATACTTGGCTTAAAACCTGCAAAATAACATTTGAATTGAACGATAGCACTATGTTAGGAGTGTAGAAAAACAACTTGGACAAATATGGTTATTCATTCATCTTTAACACATTTTTTGAATACAGGTGGAAATTTAAAAAAATATTATCCAATTTATAAAAGAACACACCTTGGATGTATCGTACATATTATCACTTTCAAATTACCTGTCGTATCGATCAATTCAACTTGGGCACTGACGGTATGTGTAGTAGAAGTTCCATTGGCCAGCGTTGGACTATCATATTTAATGAGCCAATTATCATTACCCCTGTCAGTATTACGTATTATATAATCTAAGATAACCAATCTCTCAAATTGTAACTGGAACCTCTGTGCCAATTTGGGTGGAAGGGGCTCCTGTTCAAATCTCCTAAGCCAATAATCAGCATCTTTGTATCCGTCCACAAATAACTGGAATGATCCACTCTGAAAAACAATTTATGAACTCTAGAAATTGACGATTTGAAGATTCATCAGTATCATTTGTGCTTATTTTAAAAATATTAGTTTTTTACAAGGGAGCCAAAAAACCCCAACTGCCGTTCAAGACATAGTAAAATTCTCCTACTAGATGAGGTAAGTATCTCAAGAAAAATCTGTGCAGATACTGTCAGTTTTTAGGTAAATGTTTGAGCATGTTATGTTGCGTCTGCAAAGTAATTCTGACAAAATTTCAAAAACATAGCATGCTAGAAATTTTATTTCCTGATTGAAAAGTCACTCTAAAAAAATATCTCCATACGATGAAAGAATTCGCTAATAAATTAATCAGCATTTTTATATGGAAGTTTTAAGACGTCTATGATGACAGCGTGTATGAAGGAGGCACCCATAATTTTGGCAATCAGTTGACTGGTTTCCACATTACTATAATGTCTCAGCCATGTTCCATCATTACCCATCCTTCTTCTTTGCCAGACCCTTTCGATTTTTTCCTGTTCTCAAGAATAAAAAAAATCTAAAAGGGAAGCATTTTTGATGATGTGGGGGTGGTAAAACAGCTTCTCAAAGGGCACTGGACAATATCAAAGTTAAAAAGATCCGAGGATGTTTCAAACAGTTGGAAAAAAGACTCAATAAGTGCAATATATCCAATGTGAAACAGTTAATGCACATATTTTTTTATATCATTGCTGGAATAGCCATTTTATTTATTTTTTTTGTAACCATTCACGTTTAAAGTTTACTCCTTAAGGGATATTTCTGCTGGAATAGTAATTTTGTTAATTTCCCTTTGTAATTTATTTCTAAGATTGCTTTTTACCGTTGTATATTTGAAAATGTGGATACTATTTATGGGCTGTAAAACAGCGTGTGTTTCTAATGCATAAATAAATACAATCAAAGATATCTTTTTATCCCACTTTTATGTTTGAACAAAGTCTTAAAAAACCGATGTCACGTCAGGTATTTTTAGAACGCTCATTAATATTCATATAAATTAAGAAATCACCCAAATTATTTACAAAACTCATTAGTTGAATAAACACGTATATGTATTTGGGGCAGAACCTTTAGAAAGATCATCCATGGATTATCAATACAATAATATGATTTCAGCTAAGTAAAGAGACCCAACGTAATATTAAATCAAATGCATAGCAACAGGTGGATTATTGTTAAGATATTGAATTTCCTGAAGAATTTTATTATCTCTTCTTTCAATTCGTTGATCAATTATTTATTTTCTGTTGTAGTAAAACAGATATATAGTTGATTTTTAGGATAGCTCATTTTATAGATGTACATATACAAGTCCGAATGTAGTAAATTGTTTTTAAGATATTAAAAATTTATGGGAATTTCTTTTTTACCTTTCCAATGTTATGATCGTCAAGAAATTTTTGTATAAATATTTAATTAATTATAGCACAACAAACTACTAAATTTGAACTTCTTTGGATGTTGGTTTGATGGACAGAATTTGATCATGAAAGTTAATTAAACATAATGTCATGGTTTGTGATAATTCTAGCCTCAAATTACAAAAATATCAACCTTTGGATAAAATGATATAGCTCAGGTAGGAACATAAAGAAAATGCGTCAATGAATGCTAGTTAAAGATTCAACCAAACACAAATTGTGGTTTGAAACATTTAATTCATGTCAAAACCACCATCCTACATTCACAAACACACACTGATTTTTTTCCACTAATCAGTGAAACACAAAAATTTCCAATTCTATATGAAGGGTCATTATTTTCCCTTCTACCAGGTGTAGAAGTATGAAATTGGATTTTTTTTGTGAAAATTACACATCCTTTGCTTGAATGTGAGAATAAATATTTTATTCAAAGTAATCTCCATTGCTATTTATACACTTTTACAGATGTTTGTGAATAATATGCAAAAAAAAAGTTCTTTTTTCTTAAACAACCAGTTATCGAGCCATTTTTGTACATTTTCACATGAATTGAAGCAAGAGCCATGTCCCTGTAATGCGACTAGGTGACAATCAGACAGAGTTGAGTCTGGAGAATAAGTAGCATGTGCTAGTATTCTCCAACTGAACACCTCGATCTTTCCTTGACACAGTTTCCTGTACATGATGAGGCATTATTATGAAGCAAAATTACTTTATGTTGCCTTTTTCCATATTCTCATTGTTTTTAACATAATACTCCATTTAAATCCACCATTTGCTGTTAGGTTGTTGTGTTGAAAAGCTTCATCAGCTGTTACTAAGGAGATGATAACACTGCAGAAGCGGTCTTATGGTTCCTAAACTGATGGTTAGCACCACTTATAGGAAAAGTCCGGTTTCATACTCTATATGTGCTATATTAATCTTTTTCACTGATTCAAATTTTCAATTTTTTTCCAGCTTGATTCCAATGATTTCTTTTGGAAATAATATATGAATACAATTTATAGACGAATTCAATGTCGTCATATTCTTAAATTAGTTCAAAAACATAACATTAATCATAGTAAAACAATTTTGTTTACAATTAAGCGTACTTAATTTTTCAGTTGAAACAAACCTTTTTTATATTTTTCAATTAAAATATGAAATCCAGATAGCAACTTTCCCATCACAAGACTTAAAACATGAGACAAAAAAATTACTTAATAGTTTTCTAATACAAATTCATGAAACAATGAAATTAATCTCTTATTAATTATATGTATTATAATATCATAAGTACTATCATATTTTGTTTGGGAATGAAATTATTTTGTCTCATTGATCCTAGAGTTTGGTGAAACACAAACAATATCCCACTCTGCTTGATAACCCTTCTTATCTTTAAAGGAATAATCAACTTAATGTCAAAATATCCAAATATAATAAAATCTACATATATTTTGTTATTACTAACTTTGATTAGGGTTACTCCTTAGAGATTTTCAGAAATATCTATTCAAAATATTACATTTTATTCTTTTATACCAATGATGAATGAATGAATGAAGCGGTGAAAGTTATCTTAGACTTTTATGTGGAACTATAGTTTATATTTTGTAAATAAATAATATGTATTAATGAAATATCATCAAATGAATCTTTTATTTTAAATCAATGAATCGAGAAAAATATAAGGAATATATTTGATCTTCTGTATGTTTCATTTATATTAGATATGCTTACTCACTTTAGGAGGCAGACCAATCCTATTAAATCTTAACCCAACATTTGGAAACTGCTCCATGATTGCCCTTTTCATTCTCGCTTTTTGTCGATCAAATCGTGGATAATTGAATGTTTCCGAAACTAATTTAACAACCTGAAAACTTCCTGTTATGAGCTTGAAATATTTGAAAAGGGATATACTGACTCTAGTTTTTGGTACAATATCTAGCTTGAGCTTGGCATCGACTAAATAAGCCGCTGCCTCTGAAAGATATCCTTGATTTGGTATTAAACAAGACCTCCCAAAACAGCATGGGCAACATAACTTATGCATCCATTTTGTCCATTTGGGGTTGAGACGACCATAGGGTTCTTCATCTTTTGGTTTAAAAACTCCAATACTTTTCTACATAGGCAGAAAAAGTTAATGTTTTCAATAATTTTCCACATTTTTATGTTGCAAATGTATGAACTAGACCAAAGAACCATTAATTTAACTCAAATCAATGTTCTCCCCTCCTCAGTTCAACATGCTTTATGCCAGTTGCTAAACCTACTTCAAAAATATGCAAGCAGGTAGGTAACAAGAAGGCCAATATTGATATATATTGAATGCTACTAACCCCTGCTGGATTCTTAACAAAGTATGAACCACTTGAGCCTTGTGATATCCTTTCTGGAAATATTCCATTATCAATAGCCACTTCTGCTTGCCACACCAAATCACCGAATGAGGGATCATCTGAAATTTACTGTAATAATATTGTATGTCCAAACACGGTTTAATAGGGCTTTACCTGGAAAATTATTGTAAGAGACATCAAGCACTCCTAGAAGTGGCTGTGATTCTCTACTTAACCCTGGGGAATCCAACGTTGTATCGAAAATAACTTCAGGAACTAAAGGAATGTCTTCGGCTGAAATATCACTACTAGTAATGGACAAAGCACCATGTACTTCGTTTTCGCAACAGGTGTTTACCAAAGTTGCAGTTTCATTGGCACTCATCACCTAATTTCACAACTAAATTCTGCTGTACATGCTAAGATGGTGATATGATTATCTTTTAAATTATTATTTTACAGTGCGTAGAAATTCAACTAAAGGCTCATGGTTAATTGACTAGAATTTTGAATTTATCGAAAGAAGGATTTACTATACTACGTGCTATCACATAACATTACACTCAAATTAAAATGATAAATATATGTTTAATAAACCTAGTCACATTGCAACAATATTTTTATTCCAACACTTATATTTTTGTTGAGAATCACAGCCACACAAAAAGCAATGTCAGTTGTCGGATGTACTGTCCGTTGTCAGTGTCAACACTGTAATTCACAGAACACTGACGTATAATAAATAATGGATTGAGTAGTCCGCTACTTTGTGATAGCTCATTTTAATTGGAATGTTTCAAAATGTAGTAACACTACGAAATTGGAGTCACTGTATAATCAGTAAATAAAAGTGATAGAAAACAAAGTAATTTCTCATTTCATTCCGACGTATAATAAGTCTATGAGATTCTCATTATTTCCTCAATATTTACAGAAAGGCAATTCCATGATTATGTTGCAAACTCAAGAGCAACATCCCACAATTTTGATTGAGTGTAGTTCTATTCTCTAGAAATTTCGCTGTTCTGACATACAGAAAAATTTTCCTAGAGATCATTTAAATCGTAGTGGCCAAAAGATGCTAATTAATGAAAAAATTGACATTCTTATTGGAAACGTGTACTTTGACGACTATTATATTTATTTGAACTACTCATCCTCTATTTCGCATCTGAATACGTCAGTTGAAATTGCCGAGTTGATGAAGCATGAGATAACTAAATAGAGTTAAGATTAGATGTTTTATTTTTTCAATAGTATCCACGATGTACGTTGCTCTTGATAAGTTCTTAAGCTCCCTTTTATTAATTTCGCTTAATTTAGTCATTGTACTCGGTAAGTTCAATAAAAACCAATCAATTTTTGCTGTGGTTGTATTTTGATGTGATTGGTTGTGTACCGGTGGGTGTTTTAAATATCACATTTCTGTATGTTTTAATATTTTTAGGAGCAAAACAGAAGTATGTGACTTGTGGTTCAGTAATAAAACTACTGAATACAGATCACAGAGTTAGATTACATTCTCATGATATAAAATATGGTTCAGGCAGTGGACAACAGTCAGTTACAGGGAGTGAAATCCAAGAAGATGTTAACAGTCATTGGGTTGTGAAAGCAGTAACTGGTAAACAATGTCCAAGAGGGCAACCAATAAAATGTGGTTCTATGATAAGACTTGAACACCTGGAAAGTAAAAAAAATTTGCATTCGCATATATTTTCAAGCCCCCTGAGTGGCCAACAAGAAATTAGTTGCTATGGAGACAGCGGAGAAGGGGATACTGGGGATCACTGGCAAGTTATTTGTTCTGGTAAGTAGGGCTGAATTTCACAGTTTGTTTAAAGAAAAAACTAGAGTATTAAATGCATATATTTTTATTTGTTTATTAAAGGATATGAAGTCACAAGTCTATTTGAGAAAGTTTCAAATTTTGCACAAGAAATGTTGGGTACTCCTATAGAGCAAAAATTGAGGGAAGGTTTGTATTTTTACTTGGTGAAAATTTGTCAAGTTAGATGTGATATACGTCTGTTAGAGTTTTGCTTAGTGCTTTGTTCTGTTTATTCTGGGGGTTTTAACTTTCTTGCATTAATTACTAGGAAAAATCTCTCGATCAGATTTAGATGTGATCTTACCCTGAAGGCATCCAATCACAGATAAAATTCATAACGTTTGAAGAATTTTATTATTTCTTTCATGTTGCACTATGTTTTGAATATCTACAACCAGCACGTTTTTGCCAATATGCAAGAAAGTTTGGTATTCATTATATTTTTTGATTTGCCTTTTTAGGAGATGTTTGATAGTAACAAAGCAGGGATTTTAGTAAACCACAATAACCGATTTGCTTCATTTCGTCATAAGTTGTATTCAAAATTTTTTCTTTGCAGTATTAGTATTTGAAACGCCTATGAAAAACTCTTATAGTTCATGAAATTATTTGTAATTAATGATTGTCACCTCAAGTGGACATACACTGAATTCTACCGTCTCATGCAAATATACTATTTATATTACTTCTACTGTTTTTAAGAACGGATTTTGTTCTAAATCCGAAAATTGAAGCTGAAATATTTTTTCAAATTCCATAGAAAAATTTAGTACATCCAAGGAGGTTGGTTTTAGGTCATATAGGGTTAATAATTGGCAAATCCAGATGCACCAAAATATACAATTTTTTTGCATTTCACAAAAAATTTTAATTGTTCAACAATCAATGTAATTTAAGTATATTGACTGATCGAATAATTCTTTGTTTACCCAGGAGATAATTGGCTCAGAGATGACACCATTATGTTGAAACATGATGATACAGATGTGTACTTAGGTACATCGGGCCGTACTTTTGGTAGACCTATCAATGGACAAATGGAAGTTGTTGGAATGAGCTCTTCATCAGGATCGGTGCATTGGCAAGCAATGGAAGGGATCTTTTTGCACAGTCCAGATCTATCGGCATCTCATCCAATTCATACTGAACTTTAGATTATTCCTATTAGATTTATTATTTTTTGTATTTATTTGTGTGTATATTTTGACAGGATATGAGTTAAGTTGTTGAAATAATTGGAGTTTTATTGGTAGAATCCAACTATCTTTCGTCCTACAATTATAGGAATATAGGCTTCAGAAGCACACAACTTGTGAATAAATTAATTTTAACGACTTTTTTTAGAGAGATATTTTGATATCATCCTGGTACTCCTATGAAGATCCTGCAGAAGTTTTAGTAGCGTAGCTTGTGCGAACTAGGAGGTTAGTTGTACACTAATTAAACAATACACATATGCTGATTTCAATTTATTATTATGAGTTGGACATTTACAAGTTTTGCAACATTGTAGCTTCTTCAAATCCTTTTAAGCAGTCGAGTAGATCAGTTGTGTTCTGCTTAGGCTTTGTTACTGTATCCTTACGCAACGTTAGACGTAGCACTATCAATTTTTGGCCCAACAGTAAAATGGTGACATGCTTTTTCTACTAATTGATATCAAGTTCAAAATGAGAATAGTTGATCCTCTCAAAACAACTATCATCCACAGATTCGACCATTTGAGTCTTTCTTAAATTCAATATTCTCATTCCTTAAGTACGCAAAAGAGAAAATAAATCTGTAAAATGCGTTAATCGAAGCCCATTCATCAGTTTGATTCATTACCTGTAAAGAACAGGCCATACACCAGATATTACAGTGACTAGATAGAAGATAGAACACTATCTAGTCACTGTACATATATCTTCTGGACTATATCAAAACTAATAGATTATCTTGTTAATAATATTTGCAGACGTTTGGTTTCCAAAGCGATCTGCAAAGTGTTCTTAATTAATCATTCTGAATCTTGACTTTTAAAAAACCAAAGTAGATTAATAATAATAATAATAATAATAGTGCCTTTATTCATACATTTACAATATATAAACATAGGGCGAAGTCTAGCTTAAAGCTACTCCACTCAACCCTGAAAAAAAAAAACAAAAAGGGAAAAAAAAAACAAAAGGATAGAAACAAAAATAAAAATAAGCGAAAAAAAAAATAAAATTAACGAATCAATTCCATTGTGAGTAAACAAAACATATTTCATATTCACAAAATTTTCCTAATTTATAATTGGATCGTCAAGAATATTGACTTCAAAATTTTTCTCAGTGAGCCCAAAGAAACGCCTTCACACGAAACTAAAAATTCATTATGTAACTTCACCGCATTGAAGGTGAAGGAGCGCTGAAACATGGCTGAACCAAATCTTGGCAGCATGAGCCTATGACCACGCAATGAACATCACGTCTAAAAATTAGCTTTTCCCTCAAATACGGTGGAAGACAAGAACGTAAAATTCGATGAACCATATTCGTCAGGTGGAGCCGGAAAACATTCTCAACCCTAAGCCATCCCAAGCTGTTAATTCCGTCCCTTATTCCACTGTCATATTTCCTCAAACCGAAAACAAACCGGCAGCATGAATTCTGCATTTTCTGTAGTCTGCGCCTCTGCACGGAATCAAGGCAAGGGTAAAAAACCGTTAATCCATAGTTTAGTTTGGACAAAACGAGAGTCTCATAGAGATACTTGCGTGACTGAAAATCCAAACAATATCTCTGCCGATACAAAAGGCGCAATGCAAGGAAAGAATTCCTCAACAGCAACGAGACATGCTCCCTGAATCTCAACTGGCAATCGAAAAAGATTCCCAGGTTTCTACAGCAGGTGGAGGACGGAATTCTTTCACCGCCCATCTTGATCTCAACCACACCCTGAAATGTCCTGGGAAAAAAGCATATATAAAAACATTTTTTAACATTTATCTTCAAATTATTCATTTGGGAATAACGCATAATTAAGTCTAAATCCTCATTCAACCGCTCGACAGCCTGAGAAACAGAGGAGGGATGAACAGAGAGGCGAACCTGAGTGTCATCACAATAAAAATGGGTGGATGCGAATCTGACCACCCTATGCATGTCAGCCACATATATAAGGAAAAGCAGAAGGCCAAGAACAGATCCTTGTGGCACCCCTGAAGTTATAGGGCAATAATCTGAAAATGTATCACGCATTGAATCATAACTTTGAAGAGATCCATATCCTCTAAGGATCATACGAGTCACAGAATCCCTCAAAGATTATATAAATTCCACCATTACGTCATTATATTTATCCGCGTTATTTATGTGTCAAATATTCTGTGGCACTGTAACTTGACACGTGTGTGATTGGTGACAATAACAAAGGTGAACAATGTCCTTAGAGCATTCCCATTGTATTTTGAAGCAGCCGAGAGGAAGGTTCTTGGAAATAAACCTCCTGAGCAACTTAGTAACATACTTGTGATAATAATACTTAAAACAGTCCCTCTTGGTAACTCTTAGTAAGTAAACTTCTTTTAAATGCTTCTGATTAATTGCATGCTTTACATTTTTGAATACCATCTTAGTATTTATGTGAAATTAGTGATCGCACGCTCGTTCATTGCACTTCCATTCAACTCTTTTCATTCTTGTATTTTTGCTTCAGTGTTATTTAATCAGACCGGAATGTTTTAACTAAAATGCATTGCCTTTGTATAAAACTAAAGCGGCACGACCCTCACAAGTTATCTGTTTGTATTGTATACTTTTTCTCGGTGCCTGGTTGCTTTTTGCTGTATTTGTAAATAGTGCTTCTTTATGTGAGTAATGCTTGCTAATAGGGATTTTTTATTATCCGTTCTTACTAATTGCGGTGTTTGATATGTAACTGATTTGCATGTACTCTTGTGTGATCCCTCGGTTACCTATTTCTTTGTTTGTTCTTATTGTAACGTTCATTAACACGCCTAGGTGATAGGGTACTGTATCTATTTCAGTCTGTGTTACATATTTGCCATGTGCACGTGCCCGCTCACTTTGAGAGATTGTATTCCTTGTGAACCAGTGGCGTTCTCTAGGATAAATCGCTGAGTAGTCCTGTTAGAGGACGACATATCGTATAGAGACAGTAAATAGCTCCGGGTATCCAAAGCTATTGTGAGAGTGTGAGTGATTGATAGATTATTGTTCCAAGGTATTGTGATATCCCCAGTGATTAGTTTTCGTGACCCTTCAAGTTGTGTTCGATTCGTTTTTCAGTAATATCTGAGCCTTTTGGGCCTTGACCACCCCGAGGAGCCCAGATACAGGCCATTTGATAGTAACTTTTCTGGCCGACTTGAATTATGTTAGATCTCGTCTTCAAGGAGATCTCCTGAGCATACCACAGTTATCCTTACCTTACTGTCCATTTAAACTTACCCCTTGTAACGGAAGGTTCTGTACTGGTTACCAGAAGTGCAGTTGTAGGTGCGATTGGTGGCTGTATCCTGTCCCTTCTAACACCTTTCGCATAAGAATGATATCCAATTTGAGCGAACCACTGCGTAGAGTAGATTTAACCGCAGGCTGATAAATGTGTTTCCATTCGTTGAGGGTTGTTGCTTTTTATCATTACTAATAGAAATATATTATTCTGGTATTACGGTGTTTTGAACATTTGAACCCTCTGTCACTGTTTCCTTGCTCTCCTTAGGTGTAATTTGGGTTGTCTACACAACGTAACGTCCTACTCTCCCGCCACTAGACAACCACGATTAAAAAGTTAGCATTCTTTAGAGTAATTCGTATAATCCTAGATATCTTAGAGTACTCCGTAAAATCCCGGATCTTTTGCAGTACTCCGTATAACACGGGATAGCTCAACCTATTTCACGTGAATGTTGTTTGTATCATGAATTCTAGTATTGGAGGCGCCTCATTTATTTTAATCTGAATTGACCATTTAATACATTTTATACACGAAAGCGTCTTTATATTAATTTTATTTATTCGTAACTCTAGGGAAAAAGAGTCTGGGAGAAAAAACCCGAGCCATCTTTTCAGCTCCCATACATTCTTCAACCTTGTCCTTCACTTCATTCATAAAATTAAGGTTCCAGAAATCGACAACCTTTCCAATATCCTAAAACAGATTAAGTGTCCAAGCAAAGGTAAATACAGCAATAAATTCAGTGAACACACATATAACATGGCAATAGGAACATGTAACAAAGATCTTCGAGGTAGTTTAACAATCACCCTTTGGTCAAGAATTCCCCATTCACACACCTACTATCTAATTAGATTATTATAATCTGTGCGCATAATGTCGTTGTTCAGGAATGTCTTGTTGCGATATTCTTAAGACACAGAGGTTGTGGTATCTTTTATTTAACTACCTATTCCTTATAATATTTATATCTAACAATATTTGTTCAGGAAGGCCTTGTTGCAGACCTTTCTGAAGACACAGGGTTGTTGTGTCAGTATCTAATTGTGGATCCACATTTCATTCATTCTAAACACTCTGAATTCTCAAACAAAGTACCATTGTTAAACACCTCTTAGATCCGAATAAATTAAATAAAGATAAAGACGCTTACATGTATGAAATATGTTAAATGGTCGTCAATTCAGATTAAACTAAACCGGTTGCCCCTCGCTGGAGCATCAATACAGTAAAATCCACCAATGGATAAAGAATACTTGATTCAAATATCACTCACGTTGACCTCAGGTAATTCAATACAACGCAAAACTTTACATGTTAGGGCAGCTCAGTCGACTTCCCTTTGTGTCTAACCCTCACTTTCAATGAACAATGTATAATGGCGTTCTATTTCTAACAAAGGAAAACTGGACTCTCTGAAGCCGGCGTTCAGTCACGGAGGATTATCATCAATTTTCTGCAGAACAACCGATCATCTCCCAGGGTTATGTTTACATTTTCGCCGGCGCGCAAGTCTACGAAGCGACCATAGACTCTTACTCCTGGCATCGACAGTGACAAGTAGGCATGAAAAGTCCTAGGTGGTTCTTTCCGTCTAATCTTCCTTTATAGAAATATGTGGATCTCTTCAATGTTGTTCCTATTACCAAGATAACTGTGCATTAACCCAATTGACTGCTGTATTTCCCTTTGTTTGCATACTATCTATGTTTTAGAATATTAGAAGGTAGTTGATCTGTGGCGTGCCCGTTCCTCTAGAAGAATTCTACTCTGCTCTGCTAAAGCTTCCGATGTAGCATAAGAGGGGGCGCGACTGGTAGCAAACAATACCTTAAAAATCCGTCCTCACCGGGGTTAAGTAGAGCAGAGTACAAGCGTTCGACTACTGACACAAAGATAAAAGAATAAATTCTTATTTATCTATGGACTGACGTTCCATCGAGAAACGGGATCACTATGGCGTCACAGGCAGAGATGCGCACCACGCCTGCCTGAAGAGTTCAAGTGCGCAGAATTAGAACGAAACGCCGTCTCCCTAATTAAGAACTAGAAGCTCCCATCATAACACCCGTATTCCTAGTGAACTATCCCGTACCTTACAGGGTACTCTAAAAGATCCGGGGTGTTACGAAGTACTCTAAAAGATCTAGGAGTTTACGGAGTACTCTAAATGATCTAAGGGTTTATGGAGTACTCTAAGAGATCTAGGGGTTTACGGAGTACTCTTAAAGATCTGGAATTATACGGAGTAATCTAAATAGCGCTAACCTTTTTATCGTGATCGTCTAGTGGCGGGCGAATAGGACTTTACGTTATGTAGGCAACCCAAATTACACCTAACGAGAGCAAGGAAACATTGACGGGAGGTTCAAATATTTAAAACACAGTAATACCAGAATAATATATTTTTATTAACAATGTTCAAAAGCAACAACCCTCAATAAATGGAAATACATTCATCAGCCTGTGGTTAAATCTACTCTACGCAGTGGTTCGCAAAGCGCCCCAGTAAACCAATAGCGCCCCGGGTCTAAATGACTTATTACTACATATTGTTAGGTCGCTCAAATCAGATATCATTCTTATGCAGCGGAAAGGTTAAAGTTACGCAGGAAAAAGGGGATACAGTCAGCATGCGCACCTTCAACTGTACTTCCGCTAATCAGTGCTGAACCTCAATTACAAGGGGTAAGTTTAAATGGACAGTAAGGTAAGGGTAATTGCGGCATGCCCAGGAGATCTCCTTGAAGAGGGGATCTAACATAATTCGAGTCGACCGGAAAAGTTACTATCAAAGGAACTGTATCTGGCCTCCTCGGCGTGGTCAAGGCCCAGGAAGGCTCAGATATTATTGAAGAACGAACCGAACACTACCTGAAGGGTCACGTAAACTAATCCCTGGGGATATCACAATACCTCGGAACAATTATCTAGCAATCACTCACACATTCTCACAGTAGCGTTGGATATCTGGAGTTATTTACTTTCTCTATACGATATGTTGTCCTCTACCAGGACTCCCCAGCAATTTACCCTAAAGAACGCCACTGGTTCACATGGAATACAATCTCTCAAAGTAAGCGGGCACATGCATATGACAAATAGGTAACACAAACTGACTAGGACATAATAACATAGATACAGTACCCCATCACCTAGGCGTGTTAATGGACGTTACAATAAGAACCAACAAAGAAATGGGTATCCAGGAGATCACACAAGAGTACATACCAATCAGTTACATATCAGTCACCGCAATTAGTAAGAAAAGATAATACAAATCCCTATTGCCAAGTATTACGCAGATAAAGAACCACTATTTACAAATACAGCAAAAAGCAATCAGGCACCGAGAGAAAGTATACAATACAAACAGAAAACTTGTGAGGGTCGCTTTAGTTATGGACAAAGGCAATGCAATTTAGTTAAAACATTCCGGTTGGATTAAATAACGGCGAAGCAAAAATACAAGAATGGAAAGCAAAGTACAATGAACGAGCGTGCAGTTATTAATTTCACATTAACACAAAGGTGGTATTTAAAAATGTAAAGCATGCAATTAATCAGAAGTATTTAAAAGAAGTTTACTTACTAAGAGTTACCAAGGGACACTGTTATAAATACTATTATTTCGAGTAGACTACTAAGTTGCCCCGGAGGTTTATTTCCAAGAACCTCCCTCTCGAATGAATTAAAATACAATGGGGACGCTATAAGAACTTTGTTCTCCTTTGTTATTCTCACTAATCACGTACGTGTCAAGTTACAGCCCCACAGAGTATTTTGACACAGAAAATAACGTGGGTAAATACAATGACATAATGGTGGAATTTATATAATCTATCAGGGATTCT
This sequence comes from Megalocaria dilatata, assembly GCA_034642435.1. Taxonomy (NCBI): domain Eukaryota; kingdom Metazoa; phylum Arthropoda; class Insecta; order Coleoptera; family Coccinellidae; genus Megalocaria; species Megalocaria dilatata. The sequence continues at coordinate 59,683,578 of CM067855.1, read as the reverse complement.
GTGACTCTTATGATCCTTAGAGGATCCGGATGAAACTACATTAAAGTGCAGAACAGTACAGCCCCTTCTTGTTCCTCTTGTTTTAGACTCACAGCCTGTTTTTCTCCAACTTAAACATCCAATAACAACAGAAAAAACGGAACAGATTTTTTATCGCTTTTACTGAATTCTATTAATTACAACTTTTGAGATTTTTCCCTTTTTCTTAATCTGTTCTGGAATCAATGATACTGATTGGGGAGATCGGTGGCATAGTGAGCATAGATGCTGGCTATGGTGCCAGGGATTGCGGCTGCCGCGCGCGCCCATGGGTGTATTTGTGTACGTTAGGTGGTGGGGTGTGGCTAATGACCACAGCAGTCGATGCCCTATGTCACAACGGAAAAAAACAATAATTTTCTGTGTATCAAGTCTGGTACTTTTGAGGATATTGTCATATAAATCATGGAATACATAAACAGTATTGTGCAAATTTTTTCTATATGGCAAAATTATTATGTCACTTGTAGATGTTAAAGCATCGGAAACATAACCTATTATTATTCATTCATTCATTCTCTCTTTATTGTACCAGCCACATAGGCTATGCAGACAGTCTCTTCGTAATATTCTTCGTTTCATTTCTCATTCATACCAACCATTCACACAACACACACAAACACCCCCATGGGCGCAGCCGGATTCGAACCTATTATTATTGTGGTTCAAAACATTGACAAGTAATTTGGCACTTCCTCTGTGGCTTGACATCAATCGAAATTTTGAATATGGATCTAAATTAACGTCACCACTTTGCAATACGAAATGCATGGTGGATATTTTAAAACTAAGAGAGTGCACATTTTTATTAACGGGCGTAACCAATCTAAGGCTTTCAATATTCATCCAAGATGTCGACTTGGCTGGAACGCCATTTTGGACTGTTTTTCCAGAACTCTCAAGCCCAATTTCGGGGCCATTCGTGTTATAAGGACGATAGATGGACGAAAAGTAATAGAAGGTTTCAATGATTTGCAACATGAAGGAAAATATGTAGCCTGTGGACTGGAGGCCTTTCGGACAATCAAAGGAGGGTAGGAACCTTTTAGTTTTTAGGTAATTTTCTACAATTAAGAGTACTTTTTGAAATCAGCGTATTCAACACGTTGTTGGATTTTTTTTCGATTAAATTAAGATTTAAAACCTGAGGAACCAAAATAAATAATAATATAAAATACATATCTGTTCGAAAACCGTTAATTTTTGTGAAAAGATGCTACGATTTCTGCTAAGATAATTTATAAAAAAAAACTCATCGTAGCTTTTTCACTTTTTAGTTATATCTTATAGCCGATTACATTAAACTTTAATAAACTTTATCCTCGCTCAATAGCTGTTTCAACAGGCAGTTTTAAGGGTATCTGTCTAAGTTCTGATATAAAATTATTGAGTATCTGACGTTTGATGAAAATAAAGATAGAAAAACCTTAGAGTGTTTGGTTTGCTTGCATCAAAGAACCTTATATTATTGACCTGACCATGCATCAACAGCCTACTTCATCAGACCAGCAAAATAGACTGGATACACTTAAACTAAAAGACGATAAATATTAAAAAATGATTCATGAAAATTCATATGAATCGGGTTTTGGTGAATCCAAAAAATCATGGCAACTGGGACAAGTAGAACTGGCTTGTGTTTATTCATCTACGAGCAGCTTTCATACGTAAGTTATAGACGTATAGAACCTTATTTGATACTTTTACATATTATAGAGTTGAGCATAAATTCATCAAAAACCACAATAATACCATGTACTCGAAAAGAAAGTCCTTAACCAGAATGGGGGTTGAGGCAGAAGTTTAATATCTGGGGATTACTCTAGATAGTGTTTATGTATTGAGCAGGTTGAGATAACTAATGGTAAGGCAATTAAAGCTCAGAAATTTTGCAGGAACGTATTGAGATTATTATTACTATCCTGATACTCCTAGATCTTGAGAAGATCCCTCAGAAGCTTTTTTAGCTTGTGCGAGTTAGGAGTTCAGTTGTGTTCTGTGTAGGCTTTGTTACTGCGATCTTGCGCCACTTTAGGTCACAGCACTGTTAATTTTTGACCCAACAATGAAATGGTGGCAGACATCCGTCCAACTAGAAAATTTATTTTCTCCGATGCTCTCCCGCTGAGCTATCCACACACATTGTAGATTGTAACTAAAAAATACTATGATGGATGTACGTTGTGCTCGTAAAGCCCATTTTAGCTTATGGGCCAGTAAATTTGTATGCCGAGGAAAACCAAGGAGAATCCTCAAAGGTCCCAAGATTAGCATGCGAATGCATCACGGTGTTCAACTACCGCATTAGTGATTAATAATGATTTCATATTTTGTAACCTTATGAGAGATACAGTAGCACACAAAGATATTCTTAGAATATCCATAGAAGGGTCGAACAATGAGATAATCTAATATTAAACGTGCTGGTCATCTCTGAGCCAAAACATCTATCTCATTACCTAACCTTCCTAGCGATTCAAATGGGCTTTGAGAGGTGCTTCATCACAATGCTAAACAGAAAAAAAGAATGAGGAAGGTAATCCACCATCCATTTTTGTCAGAGAAAATACCATCAAATGATATACAGATGGATCTAAAACCACTGAGAGATAGGAGTATTTGGAGCTTGAATCAATGTATTCCTTCCTACCTCAGCATCTTACAAGCGGGAACCCGCGCAATAGGTAGATGTGTACAATTCAATTTACAAACGGCTTATCAGAAATGTAACTGAAATTCTCTAAGGATGCGGTATTATGAGGGAGCTTCCAAACCTCTAAATTTCGGAAGGCAAGCGCCAAGCGGCCACATAACATAGATCCACTTTGATCTCATTCAGTACTATCAAGTTCTAATGCCATTAGTTCAAAGATGGCACGTGAGTGTCTGGAGAACTCTATGAACCAGGCAAGAATATAGGGTACTCTCGATATGTATTTCTGTATACTCTACGATCAGGGCTAACGAGGAGGTCAATTTACTACCTAGAAAAAGAGCTTTAATTCCCTTTGTGGGACCAGAACCTTTCTACGTTTAGGAAAATACACCTTCAAAGAAAAGTTCAGGAAGAAAGAGGAAATTGACAGTTACATTCTCTGAAGTAATCTTTCAAGTTTGAAGAATTCCAAAAATTTATTCGAAAGTTTAATAGTGAAACATCAAAAGCCTTAGCAAAAACATCTAGCTCATTACCTAACCTTCCTAGCGATTCAAATGGGCTTTGAGAGGTGCTTCATCACAATGCTAAACAGAAAAAAAGAATGAGGAAGGTAATCCACCATCCATTTTTGTCAGAGAAAATACCATCAAATGATATACAGATGGATCTAAAACCACTGAGAGATAGGAGTATTTGGAGCTTGAATCAATGTATTCCTTCCTACCTCAGCATCTTACAAGCGGGAACCCGCGCAATAGGTAGATGTGTACAATTCAATTTACAAACGGCTTATCAGAAATGTAACTGAAATTCTCTAAGGATGCGGTATTATGAGGGAGCTTCCAAACCTCTTAATTTCGGAAGGCAAGCGCCAAGCGGCCACATAACATAGATCCACTTTGATCTCATTCAGTACTATCAAGTTCTAATGCCATTAGTTCAAAGATGGCACGTGAGTGTCTGGAGAACTCTATGAACCAGGCAAGAATATAGGGTACTCTCGATATGTATTTCTGTATACTCTGCGATCAGGGCTAACGAGGAGGTCAATTTACTACCTAGAAAAAGAGCTTTAATTCCCTTTGTGGGACCAGAACCTTTCTACGTTTAGGAAAATACACCTTCAAAGAAAAGTTCAGGAAGAAAGAGGAAATTGACAGTTACATTCTCTGAAGTAATCTTTCAAGAATTCCAAAAATTTATTCGAAAGTTTAATAGTGAAACATCAAAAGCCTTAGCAAAAACATCTAGCTGAAAATGACGAATGCTGAATCTATGCGCTGGACAAAGAAACTTCTGAGCACCTATGACAGAATCCCTTGCTATTGGAAATCAACACAAGAAGTTATTGAGAGTAAAATCATTAAAGATGGAGAAATACCTTCCTTGGAGTCTCTCAGCTGTTATAAAGTTCATCAGAACTCGGGAACTGGATGGGGAGCTGTAATGGGAGATATATCTACCTCAGCTAGCCCAATATCATTAATTTTGAATAATATTAATATACTTACAATATAAACAAATGGTAATAAATTTGGTATTATTATATAGCGCCTACAGTATAATTGGTGGCATAATTTTCCTAAGAGCGCTTTCAGAAAAACTGAAAGCGGTTGTTTAAGAAAAACCTTGAGGGTATACATGAAAATAGAAGTGGTTCAACCTAACAATGCAAGTGGCAGAGTTCAAGAAAAAAATCGATTATTCGAAATTTTCGGGGTGCTTTTATTCATATCAGTCGTATAGTAAATATTTTACAGAAACATGAAAAAGTTGGTGATATAACGAATCACAGGATTTAAGTATCTAAGGTCAAGTGCCAGGTTCACAGAGCAGTGAACCTGGCACTGGGTCTCACTCCTTGAGTTACACTCACATCTCGGATACTCAATCTAGTGCCCAGCTTTACTAGATAAGTGAATACGCTTGCTTATTCGGGATAGATGTTTTCAGAAGTTGGGAAGTCAAATAAGCTTGTATTTTTCCAGATATCTCACAAACTCAGAAACACGTATGAAAACGAAGCCAACAGAATATTATCCCACAGAATTTCTGAGTCCAGATGATCAAAAAAAGTACCCCTGTCTAATAGAAACGATGCGAAAGGGCAGGATCATAATATATGTTTTCGCAAATGGTAAAAGAGCAGACCCGAAGAAAATTGTGCTGATCAAGTCAGATTATGAGGCTTGGGACAGCATCCTCAAACATATCGGAAACATTTTGGACATACCGGAAGGAGTAAAGGGGTAAGCTGAGGATTTGATTTTAAGAACGAGAAAGCTGAAGAAAAATAATTCGTCAAATACGAACAATAAATAAAAAAAATCAATATGAAATATTTAAATATTTTAATATTAACAGATATATTCTGCTAGCCTTCTACATATTTAATTTAAAAAAATTATATTTAATGTTTTAACTTCAGGAATTAAATTATTGTCATATAAGCAACGCTTATATCAAACGATATATAAAATAAACATTCCTTATAAGATCTCCAAATGAGATAACAAAATCCAATAAATATAAATTGTTAACAAAAATCCTAAATTGAATATTTTGAGTAGACAAAATTTTGTTTCTGCTCATCTCTCTTATGAAAACAGATATCTTTCAAAAATGTTCAACATAATCTTAAGAATTTCATTATAAAACTATCCTACTTAGAATATTTAATATTATTGGATATCTAACTTAGTTAATTTTTAGAAAATCTCAAGATATGTAAAAACATTACTAAAAAATAAGTTTTAGGAGAGACTTTGCTCGTCAGTACTCAATCATTTTCAATAAAATATAATATCAATCAACAAAAAATATTTACTAACCTTTAATAATCCAGAAAGCGTCTAGGCAAATGAATACTGAACATTTAAATGGAGTCCAATGTTGACTCAAATAAATCGTCTGTGGTTTACCATTGATCTTAAAGATTGAAAGGCAATTTAACGGCAAAGTTATAGAGCACTTCATGAAATTTATGGTTCACATATTCGTCGAACTATCACTAGATTTCGGACATTTTCTCTACTCGATGCAACAACAACAACAAGACAAAGAACTGTATGTACAGAAGAGAATATCACTGCTGTAAGTCATAGTGTTAATGATGATCCAGATTTGTCTATGCGTCGACGTTCACAACAAGTTGGATTTTGTGCATCCACCACATGGAAAATTTTGCGTAAAGATCTTGGTCTATGCCCATACAAGGTCCAACTGGTTCAAGAACTAAAGCCACTTGACCACAATAAGCGTCGTTTGTTTACTGATTGGGCCCTAGAACAGCTTGAAGTTGATCCACTTTTTTATAGTAAAATTGTGTTTAGTGATGAAGCTCATTTCTGGTTGAACGGCTATATAAACAAGCAAAATTCCCGTATATGGAGTGAAAACAATCCTCAAGAAATTCTGCAGGTTCCATTGCATCCTGAAAAATGCATCTGTATGGCGTGCTTTACACGCTGGAGGCATCATCAGTCCATATTTCTTTAAAAACAATGCTGGAGCTAATGTTACAGTGAATGGTGTTCGTTACAGATGGATGATCAATGATTATTTGTTTCAAAATTTGAATGGTATCGACCCAGAAGTGTTTTGGTTCCAACAAGATGGTGCTACACCTCATGCTGCTACCGTAACAATTGATTTATTGAAAGAAATATTCGGCGATAACATTATTTCTAGAAATGGTCCAATAAATTGGCCTCTAAGATCATGCGACATAACTTCACTGGATTATTTTCTTTTAGATTATGTCAAGTCATTGGTTTATGCTGATAAACCAGAAGCAATAGACGCTTTGGAAGTCAACATAACTCGTGCTATTGATGCAATAAGACCCGAATTACTCGAAAAAGAAGTCCAAAATTGGTCTGGTCATATGGGACATATGATGGACATTGAAGGCAATATTGACATCTGATTTTGAAAAACTATTGGCCACTTTTTGACTTATGCTACCAAAGTACGATAGAGAAATGAATTTTTTATTTTCTTTAGTTTTTATGATGGGATAAATTTGGCTCATAGCTATTTTAGGTAGTTTCTGTCGACAGAAACTATCTAAAATAGCTATCAGATGTCAATATTGCCTTCAAAACGCAAAACAAATTATCATCGGTATTATTTAACGCAAAGGACCCTACTCCAAACATACACAATCAGGAGTTTATAAGTTATCTTGTTCTACGTGCAGTAATAAATATATAGGACAAACAGGACGTTCCTTCAAGACGAGGTTCAACAAACATAAAATGAGTTTCATAAAAAATAAACAAAATTCTACTTTTGCCAATCATTGTCTAGAAAACGGTCATTTCTTTCCCACAATCGATAATCTTAAAATTTTACATGTAGAATTAAAAAGGAAAAAACTCGATTATCTAGAATCTGTTGAAATTTTCAAATTAGTTCTCAATAACAATAATGTAAAAATAATGAATGACTGTACGGAGCTATGTGAATCGAAAATACCTGAGATATTTAAAAAGTAGCATCTGTTTAAAACCTTTTTCAACGAACATAAAATGAATTTAATGAATAATTTAATGAATCATACATAATTCCCAAATGTATATTTTCTGAATCAAAAAATATTTCAATACTTTGCTACAGAAAACCATGTTTTATTGAACACAGAAATCTTGCTCTCTATTTGAAACCCTTTAGAATATGACATAAGACATTTTATATAAAGTAGAAGCGTGTCAATTATCAGCCTTCTTCGTTGTTCATCTAATTAAAGATTACAATGTAAATCATAATTCGTAATATTAATAATCCTTGTTGTTTTCAAACACACACTCATTCATCATCTGTTGTGTCTTCATTGGTTAGTCACAACAAGCCCGAATTAATCCGACCACCATTTCAATCACTGTTTTAAGTTTTAAATCCTTTATTTTTGAAGTAAGATTAACGTATCGTGGTACTTATAGCGATTGTATTTTGCATTTGATTTCCAGTCTGATATGTGAACTATTCGTTATTTACAGGATGTATACTGTGTTCGGTCAGCCCCTGTGTAGTCCTTATGAGATTCAACATGGAGGATATTATGTCGCTATTCCGTTCAATTCTAATTTCAAATCGATAAAGTATCTGACAGCTCGAATGACCACCAGGTAAATTTTCATCAGAGGATTTTCAGTGGAGAAAAAACATCTAGACAGGGGTAATTCCTCAACAATACAAAACCGAAGGTGGAGATACCTACTACACGTCACACGGTGATGATTGGACATAATATACCTTATCAAAAGTTGATAGATTCGGAAAGTCAAAATTTTAAGTCGTTATGAGTCACTATTGCAATTTTCTCATTTAAGTTAATTTGTCTTACTTCGATATCTCGATAAGTTTTTCGAAAAATCAAGTTCGAACACTTAATGCATATCCAGTATTTGCAGTGTAGTCAGACATTTAATATTTAACTTCCACATCGGTCGGATGTGATGGATTAGGAATAGTTCGACTAAAACCTATAACCAATGATATCCTTCGTATCGTAGCGTATATCTAAAAATTTTTACTGCAAGCTAGTGATATTCCGACAGTCTGGAAGCACGCTAAAATCATCCCGAAGAAATAACATGCTAACCTGGAGATTTCAGACCAGTATTGATTGTTCCCACATTACGAAGATGTTTGAGAACATCTCCTCTACTCAGATTTTCTCCTATTTGGACAACTATTCCCTTATGACTTTTTTCAATCAGGGTTCCACCAGGGAAATAGCACTACAACTGCTGCACAGATCACATTGGCCAAGCTATGTAAACAATTTGTGGTACTTCTGGATATTAGCAAAGGTTTTGACTCAATTGATTTCGACATTCTTTTGAGCAGATTCCGTTTGGTGGAATTTTCTGAGCAAGCCATTTTCATATCTCAGGGGACATAAAATATCAGTGAGTGTGGATGAGAGCTGCTCTGAATGGGTAGAGAGGGTGTCCGGTGCTCCGCAGGGCTGTGCTTTGGGGCCACTTCAATTCTCTATTTACATCTACTTCTTGGCCGATCGTATACACTGTATTTTTCATCTTTTCGCAGATAATCTACCGATCCATATTCATACCAAGGTTTAGAAGTTGGCACAGTACCCTCAAATTTTAAATAAAGATCTCTCAGCAATTGCACTGGTGCCTAATGTATGGGTCTTATTACAAGCACTACCAATACTCAATCTATAATCTTTGGTACGAGGAGATATTTGAATTTGATTAAAAGACACGATCATCAACTTGTGGCGAGGAGATTCCTTATTCTTCGTGATAAAGTGAGAAACCTGGGTCTGATTATTAACGAGACTCTTCCTTGGGATGCTCAAATTACCATTATGAGTAAGAGATTCTTTCAGTGTATTAATCAGCTTCGAATTCTGAAGAATTTTCTACCTTTCCAGATAAACTCTTTTCTTCACACCCTCTTTCCTAATTCCGGACTATGCTGATGTTGTCTGTATGGCCCTTACAGTGAGCCAGTTAAATAAACTAGACTTGCAGAGTGCTGGTATCAAATTCATCTATAATTTGAGGACAACCATGTAAGCCAGCTTAGAAGTGCTCTTAACATTTTAACTATTAGCCAACATTTTACCTACTACGCTGCTCTTGGGCTACAAGGAATTGAAATATCACAAACTTTCTTACTTGAACTGCAATTTTCGACTGCTTGGAGGTGAGGATCATCATACAAGGGCACTCACAAATTTCATTTTGAGAAGACTCGCGCATTCAACTAATTTTGTTCGTGACAGTTTTTTAGTGAGATTTTCACAAATTTGGAATTGCATCAATGTGGAAATAAAGGGTCTTTCAATGGGAACGCCGCATTTTTAGATTGACATTACTCACTCATGGCGGCCATTGTTTATTTCCGACATTGACAGTTGTATTTATCAATGTCTACCAATTGATCATGGAAAAGTACACACTCCAACAACGGTTACGAATAATCCAAATTTATTATGAAAAATCGCGATCTGTTGCTCTAACTTTACGTGCTTTAACTCCCATTTTTGGTCTTTATAATAGTCCGGATAAAAGAACAGTTGAACGTTTAGTGAAGAAGTTTTAAACAAATTTTACACTTCATAATGTAACAATGCCAGTGAGACAAAGAAATTCAAGAAGTGAAGAGAATATTGCTGCCGTACGTGACAGTGTTCGTGAAAACCAAAATTCATCGATTTCTCGACGTTCACAAGAACTAGGGATCTCCCAGACGTCTTTGTGGCGAATTTTACGAAAAGACCTTAGTTTCAATCCATACACAATTGTTTTAATCCAAGAACTCAAAGCAACAGATCATTTAAAGCGTCGTGAATTCAGTAATTGGTCCTTAGAAAAAATCGGATGCAGATTTTCATGAAAAATTCATTATCGGCGATGAGGCTCATTTCTGGTTAAACGATTATGTTAACAAGCAGAATTGCCGTATCTGGAGTGGTGATAAACCTGAAGAATATCAAAAACTGCTATAACATTCTGACAAACTTACTGTTTGGTGCGGATTTTATGCTGGAGGAGTCATTGGACCTTATATTTTTCAACGAAGCTTATGAGGCGGTAACTGTCAATGAAAATCGTTATCGATCTATGTTAATTGATGAACCACAGAACATGTGGTTTCAACAGGACGGTGTCACTTGTCATACTGCTAATGACACAATGACTTTATTGAAAACAAAATTCGCTGTTTCGATCATTTCAAGAAATGGACTGATAAATTATCCGCCTCGTTCCAGCGATTTAACTCCATTGGACTTCTTACTTTGGGGTTACATTAGTACATTAGGTTTACAGCAATCATCCAGCAAATTTAGACGTTTTACAGATCAATATTGAACATATGACCTGATTTGTGTGAGAGAGTCGTGGAAAATTGGGTTTAACGACTTCACTCCTGCCAGCGTTTCCGTGGTCGACATTTAAATGATGTTTTATTTCATAACTAATGGTGTCCATTGCACTTTATAATGAAATAAAAATTTCAATAATTTTTAAATTAATAATGTTTTTTATTTACAAAAAAAGGGGCGCTATTAATGAAAGACCCTTTATATAGTAAGCCAACTTTCAAGCCATTCAAAATGAGTATAAAAAATATCTGATAAAACATCCTCGAATATCAGTTGAAATGAGTTCCTTCAATTTCCTTTTTCGCAGATATATTTTTCCTTTCTCAGTTCATTCTTTCAAATCCCATGATAGGAGACACTTCCATTTTATTTATCTTTTGATGATTCAACCCATGCATGTAATTTATTACTGATTGATTTATTAGGTATGCAGGAAGACATCACCCTGCGTTATGTCCACTCATTGCACATTGTATACACTTCTCTACAAAACATCAAACGCAATAAAGAGTTCTAATAAATAGAATAATAGATGACATATATTCAAATTTGATAATACGAAGAAACAATAGCGACAAAAACCAAGTGAATTAAAAAAAAAATTTGAATATCAAAACAAATTAAAATATGTTTATCTTCTACAATTTTAATTTCAAAAAAAATTTTTTATTCAAAAAACTTTTAGAATTAAATTAATATCTAAAACAAGCACCGCTTACATTTAATAGACGTATATAATCAAAACTCAATATATAATGTCAAATGGAATAAATAAACCAACAGATATACGAAAGTCATTAAAATTAATAAATATATATTTAAAGGAGATAAAATGTTGTTTCTGGTCTTACCTTTAAGAACACCAATTGCCTTTTAAAAACATGAACACACTTAAAGGACTTCTCAAAGAATATAATTTATTTGAAATATTTAATATATTTAAATATTCGAATAAGTTAATTCAGAAATCTCTCAAAACATGCACTATATCTTCAAAAAACAAATATAATTCTAAGCAATCCCTTCTTCGGTTATATAAATCTCATTATGGAATGTCAATGAATTTAAATAAGCCTTAAAAATAACTCACACTGTTCTTTGATTTTGTTAGAACATAGATCAATCTTGAATTGTAAAGTTGATCTGTGTTTCAAAACATTATTCATTTACACGTGGTGCGTTGTTGATATAGGTTACTTTTTTGATTTTGATATTTGGAATATTATTCAGTTCCGAAGAAGGGATTGCTTAGAATTATATTTGATTTTTGAAGATATAGTGCATGTTTTGAGAGATTTCTGAATTAACTTATTCGAATATTTAAATATATTAAATATTTCAAATAAATTATATTCTTTGAGAAGTCCTTTAAGTGTGTTCATGTTTTTAAATGGCAATTGGTGTTCTTAAAGGTAAGACCAGAAACAAAATTTTGTCTCCTTTAAATATTTATTCATTAATTTTAATGACTTTAGTATATCTGTTGGTTTATTTATTCCATTTGACATTATATATTGAGTTTTGATTATATACGTCTATTAAATGTAAGCGGTGCTTGTTTTAGACATTAATTTAATTCTAAAAATTTTTTGAATAAAAAAATTTTTTTGAAATTAAAATTGTAGAAGATAAACATATTTTAATTTGTTTTGATATCCAAATTTTGTTATATTTCTTCTATCAAGTAAAAGGCCTTTCTATTTTAAGTGAATTTTAATTTTCTAGAACACATAAAAATTGAACAAACGAAATAAGTAATATTAATTTAAAGTAATTGTTCAAAGTTAGACATAGACATATCTGAAACAATCAACTTTTGGACAAGGCAATCGTCACTATCACCTACTTTCAGTTGTTCCATTTGAATCACTCAGTAAAGGTAAATTTTACTAATTATCGATTAAATTTCAGCTACCACGAATCTAGTCCAATGATCACAAAGGATACGTATATTGCTGCAGCTAAAACCTGTGCAACCATCGGAGGTAAAGAGAAATAATTATAAAGGTAGACGTGACGTCAGGAGCATTATTCCTCGTTCAGTAATAAGCAGTTTAATTATTTAGTACTTAGCGTCCTTACTATAGACTTATCCTAATACATTCATGGTTTTTGTCTATATGAACATAGTAACGAAGTCTTTTGGCTTGGAAAGTCAAATGTTTTGCGTTAAACTACACACCATTTGCACTCCGCTTCGCGTCCAGTGGTTAAAGTCGAACAAATAAATCATCTAAGAGCCATAAGATTTAAAAAATTTCTACACCTGAGTGAGTAAACACGAAAGTCCATTAAAATATGTACAAAGGTGTATTGAACATATATAAGCAACTTGATAATTTGGTGATGTTACTATGGATTAAACTGGGATATATTTCTACGATCCAGAAACAAATCAGTAATAGATGAAATGAAGATAATTTGGTTTTCTGGATTCCCAAAGAATAAGAAGTTTTGTATTCAAAAATCTGATAGAAAAGTTCTTGCATCAGTTTAGTGGCATTACCATGGTGATGATCTAGATAAAAGAAAAACATAAACAAGGATCTATAGTCTAGAAAGTATCCGGAAAAAACAAAGCTCAATTCTAATTATTTAGTATATATTTTTAATTCTTCAACTGAAAATTATAACAAAATATTAATCTTATTTACTTATACAACCTCCATTTAACTGCAAACACTTTACTAAGCGTCGAGGTACACCCGAAACTAGATCACCTCCATAATTTTCGGTGATGGTAGTCCAGGACTATAAAACTGACTGAATTAAATCATCTTCATTTCGTGGAGCTGCTCGTTTAACTTCAATCTTCATTAGTCCCCATATGTTTTCAATGGGACTAAGATTTGGTGGAACTGCTGGTCATGAAATGGTTGTCACTTGGTGTTCTTGCATTCAACCTTGAGTATAGGCCGAAGTATGGCATTTTGCATTACTCTGCTGAAAATGCAATCCCTCTGGATATAAAGCATGCGCCGTTTCAAGAAGAAAATCGTTTGGAATGCCACAAAACTTTTCACTATTAATGGTACCATATCAACCATACAGAGAGGCGTAGCATCACGCTGAGATTTTGCTTCCCAAACCATTATTTTGGTGAAAAATTTCCACCCAGTTAGAAACAACTTTGAGCAGATATAAAGACATTTTTAAATTTATCTTCTTGAAAACGTTGGAAAAATTATATCCTTCGTTCTTTTTGTAAAGGTGTCATTATAGGGAATTTTTTTTGGTTTCCCTAATATGTAGCCTTGTCTTTTCAACGACATACGGACGGTTTTTGGGCATATTCTCATATTTCGTTGATTTCCATATCTGTTAGCCAAATTGCGAAACCCCAGGCGCGGATTGTGTCGTCCTAAGGCCAACAAAGCGTTTAAATTGTTTCCTTTAATCTTACGCGGTTTTCCTGAAACTGGTCTACGCCTCATATCCATGCCATTTTTTATCCTCTTTATTGTCTCATATACATCACTTTTTCCCAGTTAACTCAATTGCATTAATTCTTTAACGTTTCGAAAACCTTTTCTATACAAACATTCTACCTGTTTTCTTTCTTCTAGTTGCGACATTATTTAATTAATTGCTGTTGACAATCAGCAATATTTGACAAATAGTGTTGCCATGCTACTTTGGCCATATCCGACTCTCTGCACACCCTATTTTATACAATCCTTGTCTTATAATGTTAAAAAAAAGTATATTAAAATTATGAAAAATAATAAATTCCGAATACTTTCTAGACGAACTATACTATTCGAATTACTGACAGGTCTACGAGAAAAAATTGTGGGTAGTAAAGTTATCCAAAAAATATGTTTTGTTTTTTCAGGCCAATGTCCCTTCACACAATTCACATGTTGCCACGTAAACAATTCGTGATTTAGGGTTCAAATCACTAAAAATCGCATTATTTACCTGATCTGAGTCAGTCTATCAGCTCTTTCCTCGATTGAAAAAGTTCGATGTGGTCAATTTTCTTCCAATATAGAGGAGGTTCAATGAGATAAAATTTGTCTCTGATTGGACTAGAGCCATTGCAGATTAGTTGTAATAAATGTACCTAATGAAGAGGATAGTATGCGAAGTAGTAAAAATTTTGACTTTTAAATTTGGTTTGCTTTTATGGTAGACTGAGAATTTTTCGATACATCCTCGTATCTTTATAACCGGGAGATAAATATAATTTCACCGTGAGTATATCAGTAGGTCAAATATTTGCGACTTAAAATTCGCTCAGTTTGGAGAAAGCACAATCGTCGAAAAATACTTTATGAAATAATACTCACACAGGGCTGCCCAAAAATCGAAGAAGATTGAAAACAACAAAACTGAAAGATACTTCAGAACAGCAAAATGTAAAATCAGCAAATGAGGATACCCTCGAACAACATGTTAGGGTAGAAGGAATTGCTATAAGAAGAAAGGAAGGTAAGTCTTAGCGAAAATAATCATTTTTTCACAAGATAAAATTGAACTTATAAAATAAACTATACTGGGTGCTAAAAAAAATGTTTCAATATTTTGGGAGCTGATTATAGACCTCAAAGTAATTAAAAAATTTCATATAAACATGAATCCGAAAAAGAACCGTTTTGGAGATATAAGCGATTTTCGGTTTTCAAATGAACTACTAACGCAACCAAATACGATATTCGATTTATTTTCATCGTTCAGGATGTCTGGTTAACTGAACTTACAATTAAAATATTTTTCAGTCGGTTCATCATAAAAAAAATCACAGTTGGCATCAAACATTTGGTTTTCATATGACATTTACGTACTTTTATTGAGTATTTTGCATCCGATTCAAGTTCACTTTGTTGTTAAGAGAAAGTTTTTATTCCTAAATTTGAAATGCCTTATTCTTATATTAAAATGAGTGATATGGTTTGAGGGAAACTGGATCCATAAAAAAAACGCTCGTGATACTGGACGTCCAGTATATGTAAGTATAGAAGTTAAAGAGCAAATTTTAAATATTGTGACTGAAAATCCCGGTAAAAGTGTAAGAAAAATTACAGTGGAAGTAGGAATAAGTGGCCCCCTTGTCTGGAGAACTATACATCAACAACTTTTCTTTCCATTCTACATTCAAAGCGTGCAAGCTCTTAATCCTCCTGATCATCAATCCAGAAGGACATTATGTCAAAAGGTTTTAACAAAGATTGCTGAACATCCGCATTTTACTTCTAATATCCATTTCACTGTTGAAGCCCGCTTTACCAAAGATAGAATATTTAACTTTCATAATAGCCATATTTGGGCCAATGAAAATCCACACGCTATTCATGAATCCAGGCATCAACAGCGTTTCAATATAAATATCTGGCTAGGTATTTTAGGAGGAGATCGTTTGTTAGGACCAGTAGTTTTACCACGGAATTTAATAGTAGCCGCATGTCTTAACTTTCTTCAAAATACCTTGCCCAATTTTCTAGACGTGGTACCTTTACATAAGTGAATGAATAATTGATTTATGCAAGATGGAGCACCACCACATTATACACTTTCTGCTAGAGAACATTTAGATCAAACATTTTCCAGAAGATGGATAGGACGAAGAGGCCAAGTGCCATGGCCCGCTAGATCTCCCGATGTGAATCCTCTGACTTTTGTATTTGGGGTTATTTGAAAAGTTTAGTGTATTTAACCTCAGTAAATAACATCGAAGAGTTGCAACATCGGATTGAACTATTCTGTCAAACGATCCGAACACAACCAGGACTTTTCAAAAGACTACGTAATTCCTTCATGCTACTAAGTACTTCTCGCATTGAAATGGACGGTAGTCATATGGAATATCTTCTGTAAAACACTAGAAGTCAAAAACAAAACGAATATCTTCTGTAATTTATCGTATTTTGTTGCCCTTGTAGTTAATATTTTGAAAACCGAAAATTGCTCATATCTTCAAAACGGCCTATTTGTGGACCCATGTTTATATGAAACTTTTTACTTATTTTGGGGTCTAGAATTAGCTTCCAAAATATTGAAACGTTGTTTTTTAACACACGGTATAGGCTTTAAAATTGAGATCCAAGATGGTGATCAGTTATCCTTACTTTCTCATTCAGCAGAAATAATATTTTCACAGTTTTAAAATATCAATATAATTTGAATTATATCGTTGAAATTAGTCAGATTTTTGTCACTGGTGAACATTGCGAAGATGATAAAATAGTAATGATCCAGTGATCAAAAATATTCATGAAATGACAATAATTTATTAAAATTAAATCAATATTTCTAACTTTTGACGAGCAGTTTATTAATAGACGAAACCATTCTTCTGGACTCATTGTATTAATTTTAGAAATTAATTATTAATAAATGGTACTTATAAAATTTCAAACTATCAATTTAATTCAGAAGCTACCCTAACGTACCCTAAGTAAAAAAGCTTTACATTTTCAAAAATTATTGAGATTTCTTGTGAAATTAGTATTTTCAATTATAACTGGAATTTTTGGGTATACCTTGAAAGTCTCATTATTCTGATATATGGTATTTTTGGAAAATGAAAGAAATTATGAATAAAATTTCAAGCCCATCTAAAGCACTGATATCTAAATTTCCGCTGCAGAAATTAAGGTATGGAATTGAATTAAAATATACTCAATAACATTTGCTCTGATATCGCATTCACAGATGGGAATGTATTGAAACATTCAAAATCATTTTCAGATACTGAAGTGCCCGAACAGGAGATGCTTATCAATAACGACTTTCAAATGGAGGTATGCACACAGACGAGCACGATTTTTTTCGAAGCCACTTGTGATGACGACCACGCACTTTTCTTGAATCAGAAAAAGTACTTCTTGGTGCCTGAAAGTGAGCTCCAGAAATTTGGTAGCATGGATAAATCTGGATGGTACGACGGACTATTGCATGATTCAGCAGACGCATCCAAAATTGCTCATAGTGAAGAGACTAAAAAAGAGGTTAATTTTTTTGTAGTATTTCTGTATATGGGGTGACTTAAATACGCCAACCTTTAAAGCAAGTTACCTAATTGATATTTTTAAAAACAATCAATTTCCACCTTTGCAAACTGGTAGTTGTTTAGAAGTTTCAGCCAAGGAATTACGAACAACGACCTTCCAGCGTGATGTGGAAGCACTCTCATATATATATATATATATATATATATATATATATATATATATATATATATATATTGTTTACATAGTAACAAATAAGTTTCCGCCGGTTTTTAACACAAATTAAATATTTATTATGGAAGAACGGTAATGTAAATTTATTTAAAATTTTGCCCATCACTTGCAACCACTTTTTCCCATCTCTCAGGCAGCATTCGAATCCCACGTCTGAAGAACTCCTTGTCTTTTGAGGCTATCCACGAATCAACCCAATTTTTGTATCCTCATAAGATGTGAACCGCTGCGCCGTCAGAGGATGTGCCATGGACCGGAACAGGTGCTAATCGGACGGTGCAATGTCTGGAGAATACGGTGGGTGGGGTAACACTTCCCAATTAAGTGTTTCCAAGTACTTTTTCACGGGAGCCGCAACATGTGGACGGGCATTGTCATGCAGAAGAATACTTTTTTCGTGTCTAGAATAGTATTGAGGGCGTTCTTCCTTCAGAGCTCGGCTCAATCTCATCAATTGGGTTCGATAGAGGGCTCCAGTAATTGTTTCGCTCGGATTAAGCAACTCATAATACACTACACCTAGCTGATCCCAGCAAATACACTGCATAATTTTTTTTTCCCTGAATATTCGGTTTTGCTGTTGATGTTGACGCGTGGCCAGGTAATCCCCATGATTTTCTTCTTTTTGGATTGTCATAATGTATCACTTCTCATCACCAGTTACGATACGATGTAAAAAAACCTTTTTTTTATGTCTAGCTAGCACCATTTCACTTAAGCATAATCGGCGTTCAATATCTCTCGGCTTTAATTCGTAAGGAACCCAATTTCCTTGTTTATGAATCATTCCTAATGATTTTAAACGATATGAGACTGCTTGCTGAGTGACTTCTAATGTTAGAGCAAGTTCTTTTTGTGTTTGAGATGAATCTTCCTCCAATTCTGCATCCTCGTAAATTTTTGGCCTTCCACTGCGATCTTTGTCTTCTACGTCGAAATCACCGTTTTTAAACTTTTGAAACCACTCTGGACACGTTCTCTCACTCAAAGCACCCTCACCATATGCTTCTACGAGTAATTGATGCGCCTCAGCAGCAGATTTCTTTAAATTAAAGAAGTAAACTAATATTTCCCACAAATGACGCTTACTTGGCTCAAATTTTGACATTTTCATCTTATAAAAATTATATTTTACCAACATAAAATCAATGATATTAATAGGTTATGTTGTTCTTGAATGTCCAAACTATTCTTTGAGCCGGTTATCATCTGCGAAAGCTAACCGAAACTCCGTGCCGCGCCATCTACAATAAAACGGCGGAAACTGATTTGTACTCCTATTATGTGAATCATTTACACTCAAATGTACTATCTATTTATTCAACACGTGTCGTAAAATACTGGGGTGGAGTAAAAATTGTTTCAACATAAATTTCCAGTTTTCTATTGAATTGCTGGAATCTTGGACAAACCTACAACAGTAAATTTTGTTTATTTCGGAGTTTGTCAAGTGATATTGCACGGAATCTACAAGAGTTTAAAGTCTTCGTTTTGTACTGCTTGTTAATAGAAAGATTTTGGGTTCGAATCCCGGATGACTCTTTTCTTTTCCAGTTATTTATAGCTATATAAATGAATTAAAGCACATCATTTTTATTATTACTTACTGATAATAATGCTCCATCTTATCAGCATCAATGGAATTTTACACTTACGTTACAAAATAATGAATATTAGCCACCAAAAAAATTATTTAATACTATTTTATTTAGTATTGTAGTAAACCAACAAGATATAGAATTGATGAAAGGGCGGTAAGGATACAGGTGTTAATTCAGTGGACAATTGAAAATTCAACGCAAGGTCTAATTGATTAATGAATCTAATGAATTAATTTGTTTATTCTAATCTCCAGACCAGTTAATGTTGAAATTATGAATTCGCTTTCCAGGCACGCACGAATGGCTTCATGAAAGGAAATTATTGGCCTATATATTGTAATAAAAATCTACAGATTAAAAAGTTCATAAGAGCTGATTGTACGAAACGTGAACATATTCCTTCGGATGAATTTAGGAACGGAAACTTTCAGGGAAAAACGTCGATGTCGAAATTTACACGCGTGGCTCGACAAAGAGCTGAAATTTTGAAAAGTGCTAAGGAGCAATTTTGAGCGGGTGAACGGATCAAAAATTTGGAAAGAGAAAACCGACGCGTACGAGGTATTAAATGGGCTAAAACAGAGTTTGTTGGAGAGTCTTGACACGTCGGAAAAACTAGTAAGATCGTCGAGAAAAGATCGCGGTGCGAGGCTCGAATTGGTCTCAGAATTTAGCATTATTGTAATTATATAGAGTGATATTAGTAATTTTTTTTTGAAGTTCAAGAATTGAGTCAGAAGAATTAGAGAAATTGAATATAATGCTATGTTCCGGGACCAAGGAATTAACAGTACCGGTAGTTGTTCTTTATCGTTATTGTTCTTGTGAAATAGGCCGTTTTTCGTAGAAAATCGCGTGTGCCTAGTTTTGGTTTGAATGTATGGTATAAATATATATGGTACAAATAATATAGGGGTAAAAAGTATCTAAAAATTGTATATATTATTCAGGTTGGAATTATCCAACTAGAGTTGAGTCAAAAATTAAGGTCTAGGTAGTAGGTTGATATATATTTTCGTAAATATTGTGTTTGAAGAATTTAGAACGAATTAAGAATCATATAAATGATTCGCAGTGGTTAAGGGGTCCGCATCGCCCTCTATTTAATTATTCAGTGTGTCATCTTTATTGAGATTTTATTGAGTTTAGGACTGATATTGATAAAATCATATTGTATTTTGGCACACTTTATCATTATACTTCTAAAAATCAATAATTGAGTTTCAAAATTTTTATTATTACAGAGAAAATTTATTAACATCAAAGACCTTCCATTTCGCTAAGGTCGTAACCTTCCTAGGACCGCTCGACTAGAATTGGTTCGCACCCCTTAAATAAGTCAATCTAGTAATATTTTCCATCCAACCACCTACCACAAAGAGGTGGCTTATTACAGTATACATTGTTTGGTAATACATTAAGAACTTGCTTGTTAGGTTGAAATGCTGGCTGGAACGATGGTTGGTGTAATCATAAAAATCTCCGAAAAAATTGCTTACAGAACAATCTACGGGAGAAGCGAAACGGCACTGAATGATAATGGTGAAAGGTTATCGCTGATACCTGGTAAGATAATCGAATTAATTATATTCAACTATTTGGCAATCGACTGATTTTAGTGATTTTATGGTGGATATATCATTGTATGGTTGTCAAAATGTAACAGCATTCACCATGCTTTGAAGACATTCTCAATTTGAAAAAGAAATTGAAGCAAAAATATTTGCAAGATTTCTTGTCCCCATATTGTGTTCAATTCAAATTTATAATCACATCCTGTTGGTTCTACAGAACCTTTTTGGGTGGGATTATCTGGGAAAAAAGTCACGATGCGGAGTGGTTCTCTTTCTTGTTGTTTTTAGTTAGCATTACGTATTTTGTATTTTGATTATTCGCATTCTTTCTCTTTATTCATTACCGATGGCCTATATGTAAGAATAGCTTTTAAGCTAAATGTCCCTTATTTGTAAATTTTTTTTCTACAATAAAGGAAAATTATTATTATTTCAACCTGTATAGAAATGATTATGAACAACCATAATTGATACATTCTGTCAAGAAAGTACCGGGAATTATCGATTTAAATCTGGCGGGGCAATGAGGCAGGTAAAAATTTTTTTTCCTAGGTTAGTACCACTGTCCTTAATTACTATGCCAAGCTTGAGCGGGATCTGTCAACTAGTGTGTTTGCAACAGCTGATTAAGTCAGTCGATGTCAGAGTGCGTGCCGATTTTTACTATGGGTGATTACGTTGAGCAAAGAATTTGTTTAAAGTTTTGTGTTGCAAATGAATTTTCGTGTGCCGATGCATTGAAAATGTTGCAAAAGGCCTTTGGTGATAATGCTCTATCGAAAACTCGTGCATATCAGTGGTACAGAGCCTTCAAGGACGGTCGTGAAGTGGTCGCCCATCGACGGCTTCGATCGAAGATAACGTCGATAAAATTAAGGAAAGGGTGCTGGAAAACCGTCGTACCAGCTTGAGAGAGATAGCACATGATCTTAAGATATCCCACGAGTCCGCACGTACGATTTTGATTGATATTTTGGGCATGAGAAAGGTGGCCGCACGACTCGTACCGAAAGACCTGAATTTTCTTCAAAAACGTCATCACGAACAGGTTGCTTCAGACATGCTGGATCACTGTAATTCCGATTCTACATTCATGGAACGCATTATAACTGGTGATGAGACCTGGGTCTACGAGTACGATATGCAAACAAGCCAGCAATCATCGGAATGGGTGGCAAAAAATGAGCCGAAACCGAAAAAACCACGCCAAAGCCGCTCGAAAATGAAGGTGATGCTCATTGTTTTCTCCGATATCCTCATGGATTTTGCATGATGATAACGCGCCTTCTCACCGAGCTACGATTGTGACTGACTTTCTCGCCAAAAACTCAACAAACGTGCTTCAGCAACCACCGTATTCGCCGGATTTGGCTCCCTGCGACTTTTTCCTCTTCCCAAAACTAAAATTGCCCCTTCGTAGCACCCGTTTTGAGTCGATTGAAGCCATAAAACAAAATTCGGCGCAAGAGCTAAAGTCCATCCCGGAAAGCGCCTATAAAAAATGTTTCGATAATTGGAAGTGCCGTTGGCATAGATTTATTGGAGCAAATGGAGCCTATTTTGAAGGCGACCCAATAAATTTTGACGATTAAATGTAAAAATGTTGTTTTAATTGAAAATTCCCGGTACTTTCTTGACAGAGTAGTATGTGTCACTGCATCTTGTATAAGAGTATTCCAATACAAAGATTGAAAAATAATCGAAGCAGAACGAACTAGGAGATCAGATGTATGATGGTTAGGTGTTCTTAATGTATTCTTACGTCACCTCAGGCACATTACTGTTAATTTTGATCAAAATGTAAAATGCTAGCGAGAAAATTTCTTTCCTCGCCAAGATGCGAAACCGTATTCAAGAAAAATCTCTGGTTATGAGTCACCGACGCTCATATCCGAAAAATAATGTATTTAAAGACAAAAATTATTTTATTCATAACAAATGACACTATTATTTGCAGTAGTGTCAATGTAATAATTACACAGTATTTGTGACATATGCTCTAAAGTGGTATAGTCATAATCCTTCCATGGGCATGGTATATATAGGTTATCCATTTTGTGCTTCCCAAAGTAAACGTAAATAAAGCACTGTTTTATTTAGAATATCGATTAAATTTTTAATTCAATATAATGCTTGGACCTTGCCATTAGGCTTGGAAAAAATGTCCTATTGATGTCCTCCGCGTGATCTCTTACAGGTAATTTTCGATGACTCGCCGGCACATTTCGGGCAATATCTCACCAATAACTTGACGGATGTTGGTTTTCAGATCGGCAATAGTCTGAGGATTGTAAATTCTACCATTTAATGTATTTGGATGTGAGCGTAGCTCTTTCACCAAGCGACTAGTTAGCAGTCTCCACAAACTGTCCCAGGAGGCAGAAAGTGTGATAAGGGTTACGCCTTATCATCGCGCATGGTGAGAACCACTCCGAAGAGCTGCACCCACCTGCTTCCAGTTTGGGCTTCAGTTTGAGAACCTACAACCGTATGACTGGTAGCAGAGAAGCACTATGCAACCTCTACTGGCTCTGCAGTATCAGTATCCGAGTTATTTGGGACGCAACTCACACGCCAAAGGGGCTTCTTATCCAACCACCCGAACGCAGTCCCATGAACCAAGGTAGTCTCAAGATTGATGCCTCAATTGATCCTGGTACGTGTACCGCCAATTTGGCCTGTACGTCAAGACCTTCTACCCCTCGTGAAGTCGTTGAATTGATCCTGACTTCAAGCACTAACGGACTAGCCGTACGTCGAAATCCACAAACCCCAGAAACGTCTCGCAATCGATCCTGGTTCAGGACGAGGCCGGTCGAACCATCAAGTCCTGGTAAATCCTGAAGTATTTCTTGAGATATCCTGAATATTAGTGTCTGCGAACAGATATAAGGAATACTCTCCTAGTCCAGCATGCGGACTTTCAACCACTGCCCCCTCGAGTCCAACACCAATTGAGTGGCCAGGTCGTACGAATACTTCCCGTGGGCCTCCACCCTCCCACAGTATGCTACATAACGCACTCGACCATTGGACAGAAAAATCCAGAGATTTACTGCAATAGGGTGGAGTAAGTTAGTTTCAAGGGAGAGGCCCTGTGTTGCGACGGACTCCCCTGTCACTGAGTTGATCAACACGGCTCAGTCCTCCTTTTCACATTTACGGTGAAACTGAGGCCCCATTCGATCGATCTTCATCACACATTTCCAATGGCATTACTTTAAGCATCAAGACTTAACCCTCCATTTCACGGAGATGAAACTAGGGTCCTAGTCAAGACAAACGCCTCCAGGGCGTCAAGCTATAATGCCATGAGGGGCGGGGCGAGTCTGAGGATTATTGGCTTAAACACGATTCATCGCATAAATAATAATAATAATAATAATATAGCCTTTTATTCAGATCTCTTACAATGGTTTTTAAACTTATGTAAAACTGTATCAACTTATTTAACTTATCTTACTAACATATAGCCTTGTTTAGCTAACATTATCTATATAATCTTATTTAGTATCTAACTTTAAAGACTTAAACTTAATATATGGTAATAAAATTAAACTAATATTTGGTCCTTGGTTATTTTGCCAAGATCTGTTTGCCAGTCGGCAAAGGCCTCCTCCAACCTTTTCCACTCCTTTCTTTCATGGGCCACTCTGTTCCATGTGACACCAGCGACTTGTCTTATATCGTCGACCCACCTTTTCTGTGGTCGGCCTCTCTTCCTTTTGCCTTCCCTTGGGTACCACCACGTCACCCTTTTGCTCCATTTGTCTTGTCCTCTTGCCAGGTGACCAGCCGATCGCCATTTAAGTCTTTTTATTTTGCTCATTACATCAGTAGTTTTTGTTTTGTTTCTGATGATGATTTTTTTAATTCTGTCGGACTTCTTGATGTTTAGCATGCTCCTTTCCATTGCATACTGGCATGTTGCTAGTTTGCTTGAGGTAGCCTCATCCAAGGACCATGACTGACACCCGTACGTAAGGACTGGTAGTATGCAGGTGTTAAAAAGTTTACTTTTTAGGTTTATATGGAGCTCTTTATTTTTCATGGCCTCTCTTAAACTCCAGTATGTTTTCCAGCCATTTGTGATTCTTCTGTCCACTTCCTTCTGCATGGGATCTTTTTGAGTTATGAGTTGCCCTAGATATACGTACTCATCTGTATAGTTGATTTCAGTGTTTCCTAGATCTATCCTGTATTTGACCCCGTTTGTCATCACCTTAGTCTTTTCTGGATTCATTGCCAACCCTACTTTCTCACTTTCTTTTGCAAGTTCTTTTATCATTCTGGTTAGGTCTTCTGCTGTTTTTGCCAACAACACTATGTCGTCAGCAAATCTTAAGTGCGATAGCAGTTGACCGTCTATATTAATGCCAAGATGTTCCCAATTGAGTCTTCGGAAGGTTGATTCCAGTACTGCGGAGAATAATTTTGGAGATAGAGGGTCTCCCTGCCTGACGCCTTTTTCTACTTTGAATAGAGAACTTTTCTTTTCCAGTTGGATTCTTGCTCTACTATAGCTGTATATGTTTCTTATTAATCGGATGTACTTG
The DNA here is from genome assembly GCA_034642435.1 of Megalocaria dilatata. Taxonomy (NCBI): domain Eukaryota; kingdom Metazoa; phylum Arthropoda; class Insecta; order Coleoptera; family Coccinellidae; genus Megalocaria; species Megalocaria dilatata. The sequence goes on along the minus strand of CM067855.1, from coordinate 59,658,098 downwards.
TGTTCAATTCCTTGTTCTAGTAACGCCTCCCATATTTTGTCGTGTTGTAGAGAATCGAACGCTTTGCTATAGTCGATAAATGCAATGTAGTATGTGAGTTGGTATTCATTGAATTTCTCCAGAATTTGACGCACCGCGTGAATGTGGTCGATCACTGAATAGTCTCTGCGGAAACCTGCTTGCTCGATAGGTTGGTTTTCGTCTAGGGTTCTTTCAATCCTTTTTAGGATGATCTTAGCAAAAATCTTATATATATTGGACATGAGGCTTATAGGGCGATAATTTCCTATGTCGTATTTATCACCTTTCTTATACAGTAGGATGATGTGTGACTCAGTCCATTGCTGGGGGATGATTTCCGTATTCGTTATATCATTGAACATATCTGTCAGGACAGGTAGTAGGATCTCTTTGCTACGTCTTAAAATTTCGTTGCTTATGCCGTCAGGCCCGGGTGCTTTCTCTCTCTTTTGGGTGTCGATAGCCTTACTAACTTCAGCTTGGAGAATACTGGGGGTGTTCGAAGTATCCTCTAGATTGATTTTAGATTGCGCAGTGTTATTTTGATATAGGTTTTTATAGTACGAAGTAGCTGTTTTTAGTATGTTATTTCTGTTATAATTGACATTTCCTTGGGCGTCTTTCATTTTTACTATCCAGTTTTTCATGATGGTCAATTATTAGAGTGCTTTCTTAGTTCCTCCAGTTTTTTGTATGTAACTTTCTATCGTTCGCATCCTGCGTTGTTTTCTACCCTTTCTCAAACTTTCTTTGATGTCTTTGCTGATTTTGGCTATTTTCTGTCTTCTATTTTGAGTACTTCTATCATTTATAAGGTGACTTCTTTCTTCTAGGAGCTTTAAGGTGTCTGTTGAAATTATTCCTTTTGCATCCGTTTTGATGTCTCTTATGAGTTTAGTTTGGGTTTTGATAATACTCTCCATATAATTGTATTTATCTTGGGTTCCCATTTCCTTGGTGTTTTCTTTAAAGTCACTAAACTCAGCTCTTAAGGCTGTTGTTATTTGCTCTAATTGCTGTTCGTCAAGTTTTGTGTTTCCTGGGTCTTGTCTCGGTCTAGTCTTTTTTGGTTGATTTATTCTGAGCTCGGTTCTAAGTAGCCTATGATTGGTGTTGAAGTTCAATCTTTTAATGACAGTGAAGTTTGTGAAGTAGTTGTTTCTGTTGGTCATAATAAAATCAATTTCGTTTTTTGTTTTACAATCCGGCGAAATCCACGTCCACATGCTCTTCCGGTTTTTCTTGAACATATTATTTAAGATTGTTAGTTTGTTTTCTAGTGCGAAGTTCGTAATTTTTTCCCCGTTTCTGCTTCTGGTCTTGTTACTATATGAAAATTGTCCTAGTATTGCGTTTTCTCCTGGGCGCCTAGATCCGATTTGACCGTTGAAGTCACCCATGACTATTAGGTTTTTATGTGTATACTCTTGAATGGCTTCGTTTAATTTATTGTAAAAGTTGTTTATCGTTTCCAAATTTGATTGCTCTGTAGGTGAATATACTTGTACAATAGACCAAGGTTCTTTGTATCCTGGTAGTTTTAAGTTCATAATAGCTATGCGTTCTGAGATTCCTCTGAATTCTTGTACATATTGGTTTAGGTGTTTTTTAATAATAAATCCTACTCCATATTGGCCTTGTGTCTCCCCTATTTGGTATAGTAAATAGTTTGGGTAGCAGGTAATACTTTCGCCCATTCTTCTCACTTCGCTCAATCCAATTATGTCCCATTTGATAGATTTTAGCGCATATGTCAGTTCCGTAAGATTTTCTTCTTTTCCCAAGGTGAGTACATTGAGGCATGCTATGTAAACTACTGATTTTCGGTGGTTGTTGTCTTTGTAAGTTGGAGGGTTGTGGTCGCTTTCCCCCTCGAGGACCAGCCGGCTTGGGGGAGTTCGTTGTTTTTTTGTTTCTTTCTTGTTTGTTCCTTTGGTTGGTTTTGGTTTCCGTTTGCCGTTCTGCAGTTGCTATTCGTTTTTATCAGTGTTTGAAAGGGAGCTGGATCTATGTCTCATTAAATCAAAAGCATTTGTCCTGTTGGTCTTCATTTTGTTTACGGTTTGTTGCTTTTTTGGTTGATTGTTTTCTGAAGAGGGTGAAGCGGATAATCCCCTTTTTCTTTTTTCTTGGCTGTTGTTGTTCTCTTTAACGATTAATTTATCATAATTCAAATACGCTATATTACCCTTTTGTCTCTCTTCAGCTAACTTGGCTTGCAGCTCTTTTCTTCTTTCTAACACCTCCTTCGAGTAATCCTCCGAAATGTATATTGTTTTTAGGTTCTTTTTGTTTTTGATAATTTCGGTCTTTTTCCAGTTGTTTGTGAACGAGCACAGTACCGGCCTCGGTTTATTGCTATCTCTTTTTCTAATTCCTAAGCGATAAATTTTGTTGATATCACGTTCTTCCATTATAATATTTAAATCTAGATTGAAGGTTACTTTGAGCTTTTGTATTAGTTCGTAAGAGGATTTTTCGTTTTCTTCTAAGCCGAATACTATGATGTTGTTGGCTTTCCCAATCCTCTTAAGGTATTCTATTTCTTTTTCCAGTTTTTCTACTTTATTTTTCAGGTTCTTATTTTCTTCCATAATAGGGAATAATTTATCATCAATTTTTTCCATAATACTATTTGTTATAGAATCCTTCAATTCTGCATTCTGAGTTTGCATCTCTATTTTCATTTTTTCGAATAATATTTGGAATTGACCTTCCATCTTATAATTTTCCCGTGTGTAACGGAACGCAGTAGTGGAATATGGCAGAAATATTTTTTCTCAATTAGCAACACTGTTTAATCTGTCGGATTTATTGACGTTTATGAAAGTGTCACTGAGTGAACGTTGTGTTGTTTTCGTGTATTCTAACCTCCGATCCAATATTTGATATTGTGGTTGTAGATCGACGATGGGGTAATCGCGCTTCCCCGTATGTTTATAATCACTTCCAGGGGGTCCCAGCACCGTATCGATGAATACCAGCAGGCAGAAATCACGTTTGCTCTTTTATTTCACTTAATTTCACTCGGAGTTAATCATTACGGTGTTGACAGTTCGGAAGCCGGAAACGAAAACCCGATTCTTCGCATAAACGCACAAAAAATCCAAAGGCGATAACTCACAAGATCTTGATGGCCAATTCAAATCACCGAAACGAGAAATTATTCGTCCTCGGAATTTTTCTTGTAAAAGCCAAAACGAGTCGTGTTGTGTGGCTTGTCGCACCATATTGCTGGAGCCTCATCTCTTCTAATTCCATATCATTAATTTCAGGGCAAAAAAAATCGGTAGTAATTTGACTACAGTGGATATAATTGTCTCTCAGCAGTTACATGACGATTTCCACCGCCCCAGATGCTTAAATTTTGCTTGTTCACATAATTACCGAGTGAAAAATGTTCTTCGTCGCTGAAGAAAATTCGATGCGAAAAATCGTCATCTAAAGGTTTTTGTTCAAGCACCCAATCGGGGTGCATTCTATGGCTTGCTGGCTTTAGTTCTTGTGCCAACTGAACCTTATAAGGATGGAGATGCAAATCCAGATGCAAAATACGCCATAGCGTGCCATAAGAGAGGCCCAAATGTTGTGCGCGATGAATTGTTATATTTGGATCTTCTTTAACACTTTCAGTTACAGTAGAAATATTTTCGGTCGAGAGTGCATTTCGATGATGTATGGGCCTTGAGACATTAGTTACAGATCCATCCTCTTCGAATTTTTTCACCGTGTTACCAATTGTACGCTCAGATGGACCATAATATGCCCGTAATGCACGAAACGTACTTATTACAAAATCATTATTTTTGTAGTAAGTTTTCACAATTTCCACACATTCAGCAGTAGATAAACGATTCATACTGTTAAATGGCTAAACTTCAACTGAACATATGAGGCTTCGGATCACAGTTCTGTTCGACATATGTCATTGAAACGGGACCACGAAATGGATAACCCGTTATAATCATCCATCGTTTTTAAATTTTTATTATGAGAAAAATACATAAAAATTACAGAAACATATTTATTTCTTCCTTACCACATACTCATATTACTGCTTCCAATTTGCTTGGAAGATGGTCGATTTCAAGGGCAAAGAAGTTGTTGTTCCTAGAACCAACCCACGCTTCAATATCGGTCAATGATTTCCAGCATCCCTTATTTAAAAACATAGCATTTCACCTAATTCAATCATAGTATCCACTTCGGACCATCCACAGAAATATAAGATTTCCATTAAACTATATTTGAACACAGAAAATATGATATTACAGTTTTGAATATTCTGATTAAAAAATATTTTCAGATACAGTCCAACCCAGGAGCCAATCTAAAGAACTTGCAGTAGAAAACAGCTTGCCTCAACATGATAAGGAAAGACGTCAGTCGGTCGCATCAAAAGACAGATCTCTTCGTTTATCCGTTCCAATTGGAAGAATATCGACATCAAGAAGCTCTAAGAAACGAAGTAAAACTGCCTCCTCCGATATGATCGATTCACAAGAGATTATACGCGGGTTGGATAGAGAATATACTCCTCTAACTCCTTCGCACACCTTGAGATCCTCTTCACAAGACTTATTACGGGACACATATAATGAAGATTACCTCGTTGACAAAAAATGTAGTTCGTTATTGAAACACCTCAAGAAAGATAGTGTCGGATTTTATAATTTCGAGCTGAATACAGAAAGTGAAGATGTGGCTGAACATTACGACGAATGGAAGAAATTTGACATTCTGGAAGATATAGGAATAACTATAGACATAGGCAGTGCAGAAGATTTAAAACTATTTCTGAGTGATGCAGAAAGTTCCGAAGAGGACGACATTCTGTCAGATACTGAATATACGTTTTCAGATAGTGAGGAAAGTTTGGAATTCGGAGAAAGAAATAATAGTTCATATTCAAATTTGCATGATATGACGGAAGATAAAATAAATGAATTATCATCTTGTGAAACCTCTAATGCTTCTTTGAAAGCTGAGATTGCTATCAAACAACAAATATCTCATAAGAAAGATGATTTGGGAAGTAACACACCTGAAATAACAAGTGTGACACCAAATGCAGAAGATAATGGAAGGAGTTCTCCGAAACCTATCGCATCGAATGAAATTCAGATGTCAAAAGAATCCCTTCATGGAGATAATGAAAAATGTAGATCTTTAGAATATCTTGATCGCATTGTAGTTGAAAATTTGGATTTTAAATCCCCATCTGCAGATGGAAGTAGACATGCTTCGATGGAATACATTGAAGAAGCTGTGGAAAATAAAAAATCTTCCACCGAAGATGATTCTTCTTCTCAGCATATTATAAAGAAAGAACATGAAGAATCTCTTTATAGTGGTACTCCAAAAGAAAGAAGTCTTCCAGAAGAAGATGAGAAATCTCATACAGAATCCTTTGGAGAAATTACTCCTCCAGAGGACGTCGAACAAGTTGAGATTCCGATGCTAGAAGATGACGAAACTGATCCTCTTGAACTCGTAGATGAAACTGATGATAAAAATTGCGAAATAATGGATTATGGAAATAATCCTGTTGTATTACAAAAAACTGGATATGAAATTTCAAGTCTATTTTCACATTCATTATATATCGAGCATGTCAAACCCAAGTCTTTCGTGGGAAGTCTTGAAGATAGACGCATAACTCTCAACACTTGGGATAAGCCGGTAGAAAAAGTTTTAAAAAGCAAATTCGATGATGACTTACAAGTATCTAGTAATCGTGGTCAACCTGCAGAACGCGCGAATGAACTATATATAAAAGATAGTCAGAGAAATGATAGCAAAAATATGGGTACAGAATATTCGACACAGTATTCGACAAAAAGGAGTATCGAAGAAGAAAGGCGATCTCTAATTAACTATTTAAAGATTAAGATAGAGACTGCTTTAAATTCAGAATTATCAAACTTGAGAGATGATTCCACTTAATTAAAAACAACTTGGAACTAATAATTATATTGAATAGGCCATTAAAATGCATATTCTTTACATAAGTCTTTTATTTCTTGATGAAAATATTGTATTTTCTGACAAGAACGGTATTTTTCTAGGGTGTTCGCGCTACACTATCGAAAAGTCGGTGTGTCAGGGAAAACTTGAAATGAGTCAACCGTAAATATCCTATTTCCTATATTTCATAGGGCAAGTTTTTTTAATGTATTCAGCTCAGGTGTTCATGGAACTTTACATTTTTATACCAATAAATATTACAGGAAAAGACTTGTTATTTCATATTTTTCAATTCAATGGATAATGGTATTGTACTGTTCCGTACTTTAGAGAGTTTCTGAAAACTCCAACCTCCCCATCGTGATCGTCTAATTGAGGGAGTAAAGGACGCTACGTTTTATAGACCACTCAAGTTATACTTGAACGAGTACAAGAAATAGTGATGGGGAATTCAGAATGCAAAGTTGTATAAAAATTACAACATTTGGTCCTGGCAAATAGGGTCGCGCAACGGACTGTGTGTGAGCGAGAATGGTGCTTGAGGAAAATGTCAGGATGAAAACCTCAACATCTTAATCCACAACACATCGCTCAACCCTGTAATTCCATTTAATGATGAAATTGAGGCTACAGAGATAGACAACCTTCTAATATCCTGAAACAGTGCGCAAAAATAAAAATATCTATGATTGTTTCCGTCATTACTTGACGGAAATTCATCTTGAAATTATGAATAAAAACAATATTCTATTTCCGCTAATATTTTATTTCACTACAATCGTTTCGTCACACGAATGACCTCTTCAGGTGAGTACTACTGGATAGTATCCAGTAGTACTCACCTGAAGAAGTTTATTCATAATTTCAAAATGTAAATATAGCTGTCAATTGAGTTTAAAAAATTACCATTTGGTGGGGAATCCCCCGTTCATATAACTACCATCTAATAAGTCCATTATAATCTGGGCGCATAATATCGCTTGCCAGAAAGATCTTGTTGTGACGTACTCTACTGCATTTGGTTGTAGTACGGATTCAACTACCTAGTTGTGATAATATCTGTATCTAATAATATCATTCTTCAGGAAAATCATGTTGTGGCATCGGCCGAGACATATGGTTGTTGTTTTAGCTAGCTTTTCGTTATAATATCTATATCTAATAATATCCTTGTTTAGGAAAGGCTTGTTGTGACGTAGCCCGAGACATATGGTAGATTATTTAATTGTGAACACACTTTTCATTCAATCCAAACAATCTGAATTCTCAAAAAAATTTCCATTGGTACCCACAGATAGATTCAAATAAATGGGAGGAATAAAAAGACGCTTCCATGTTCAAAAAAAGTCAAATGGTCAATTTAGAAGAAATAAAACAGAGCACCCCTAACTGGAGCATCAATACATAAAATTAATAAAGAATACATGATACAAACAACAATCACGTGAACATCAGTTAATTCAATACAGTACAATAACTCGTTAGACCTCCTCCACTTTTTTCACTTTTTTTTGTGGCTACGTTTAGTTTACCGAACAATGAACAACGACGCTCTATTTTCTAACCAAGAATACTGATCACTATTAAGTGGCGTTCTTCTATCTAACAAAGCCGCTATTCTATACAGGATTATTATACACTGCGCAAGTCTATGAAGTGCCTATAGACTCTTTCTTTTCAACATTGACAGTGACAGAAGAAGGCACGAATTCTCCATTTGGTTTGTTCCGCAAACTTTTCTATTACTGAAATATATGGTTCTCTTCAGTATTCCGGAATTATGTTGGTGCTTAATATTTTCAGGAAATTGTGACGATGACCAGATCTGTTAAATCTGGAGAATATGGTGCTTGTTCGAGGATCATGTTTCATCGAATAATCTAGCACCATTCGCGCTTTGTAGCAAGCCGTGTTATAATGGTGAAAAATATAATTGTCGTTAGCCCACAAATTCGATCGTTTACTACTTATAGCATCTCTCAAACGCATCACATCGCTAGGATGATATTCCTTATCAATGGTTTGACCCGTTGGCAAGTACTCATACTGCACAATACCACGATAATCAAAGAAAACAATTTCCCAGTACTTTTTGAACATATTTCACTACTATGAAAATTATTCAAAAGATATCTAAATATGAAAGTTCGTAGTAATGAAAATCACTTCATAACAATTAATTGAACAATTTTGGCAAAACAAAAAAATTGTTTAATTTGCTTGATGTTGTTTACTTCTCATTGTTACTCAACTTTCATTTGCATTTTCGAAAAATTAGGTCTGCTGATGTACCTGTGCATACTGTACAGTCACTAAGAAAACAAACACACACTAAACAGGACTTCATATTTTTGGAATCGAAGGCTCCTATGGAATCTGAGATGATTTTTTTGAAAAAATAAAAACTAACTTCAAATTACTCTCAGAGCCTTACCAAATTACATTTAACACCTATGCTAGTCAAGTATCGGTTGATTTTTCAGAGTGATAGAACTTTAAATTGACATAAACACATTTGATATAAGATTGAAGCCAAATTTTTTTTATTTAAAAGATAATTTTATGACATTTATGTTTTAAAAATAATTTCTGGTATATGTCCACCACAACTAGCTTTGAGGAACCGCATTCGATCAGATCAATTTTGGACCACTTTTTCGAGTAATTCAGGCCTTATTTCATCATTAATACGAGTTATGTTGGCTTCCAAAGCGTCTATTGTTTCTGGTTTATCAGAATAAACCAATGACTTGACATAACCCTAAAGGAAATAATCCAGTGGAATTATGTCGCATGATCTTAGAGGCCAATTAATTGGACCATTTCTCGAAATAATGTTAACACCAAATCTTTCTTTCAATAAATCAATTGTTGCGGTAGCAGCATGAGGTGTAGCACCATCTTGTTGGAACCAAAACACTTCTGGGTCGATACCATTCAAATTTTGAAACAGATAGTCATTGATCATCGATCTGTAACGAGCACCATTCACTGCAACATTAGCTCCAGCATTGTTTTTAAAGAAATATGGACCGATGATGCCTCCAGCGTGTAAAGCACGCCATACAGGTGCATTTTTCAGGATGCAATGGAACTTGCAGAATTTCTTGATGATTGTTTTCACTCCATATACGGCAATTTTGCTTGTTTATATAGCAGATCAACCAGAAATGAGCTTCAACACTAAACGCAATTTTACGATAAAAAAGTGAATCAACTTCAAGCTGTTCTAGGGCCCAATCAGCAAACAAACGACGCTCATTATGGTCAAATGGCTTTAGTTCTTGAACCAGTTGGATCTTGTACGGGTGTAGACCAAAATCTTCACGCAAAATTTTCCATGTGATAGATGCACAGAGTCCATCTTGTTGAGAACGTCGACGAATAGACAAATCTGGATCATCATTAACACTATGATTTACAGCAGCGATATTTTCTTCTGTACGTACAGTTCTTTGTCTTGTTGTTGTTGTTGCATCGGGTAGAGAAAATGTTGCCCGAAATCTAACGATAGTTCGACGAATAAGCTGCTCTGATGGACGATTATGTAAACCATAAGTTTCATGAAGTGCTCTATAAGTTTGGCGAATAGAACACTGATTTTGAAAATAAATTTCAACAATTTGTAAACGTTGTTGCGGCCTGAGACTTTCCATGATAATTTGTCAATGCTTACTGAACAGAAATGTTAAAATAACATGGCTTCTACTGTCTGTCAAATCATAGTTATCCCTATCGAAAGTTCTATCACTCTAAAAAAAACACTCGATAGCTTCAGCATTTGAATCAACATGATCTTGTACGGATGTAAGATCAAATATTTCCACAAAATACGCTGCAGGCGCAAAACTGGCTTCAGAATAAAAGGACTGGACCGTATTTTCAGCCTTGTAGAAGGAATTTCTGAGGCTTTAGAAACTTACTGTATACGAGTTACAGATTCAATCAATTGTTTATAAATAGGTGTACCTTTCTAGGAAATTCTATTCGTTTAGAGTCTAAATTGTTCAGAGCAAATGAAAAATTCACTTAATCCAGTAACTTCAAGGTTTCTACAATTTACTGGAGTGAAATAAATTCCACTCAACTTTCTATTTTACCATCATAGTAGTTATTGAATTTACCGTAAGTATTTTAGAAAATTTAGTACTTTTGGGGGTGCTATCAACTTCAGTCAGAATGCTTTGCCAAATCACATTCAATACAATCAATTGAGGAAAGTACCTCTTCGAAGGGTGCTTGTGGATGAGGGAGATCAATTTTCAAGTTTGCAAAACAGTTACTTCTTTGGGTAACAAAATAGTTAATATTTTACATAATTTTCGATCGTTCTCTTCTGGTTTCAAGACTGTTTTCTTCAATAGTGAATTGAAAGAAAATGTATTAATTTAAAAATATTCAAGGATTTTTTATTAAAGGAAGAATTAATATCGGCAACACAGCGCAGATTCAAATTTCGTTTTGAAATGGCTGAAATGAAATCTATGAAATTGTTGTACCAAAATGAGATTATAATATTTTAAGATTTGAATTTTCATAAAAACTGGAATACTTGGAAAATAACCGGATGGTTATTGAAAAATTAAAGAAGTTGAAACAGAAAGCCAATTAAAGCAGATGTTTAATATGATCACCATTGTTCAGAATACAAACAGTCACCCTTTGCCCCCAATTTTCCCGAACTCTTTAAAAATTTGTTGTTCTGGAAATTGAAATGTAAGTAGAAGGCCTTTTTTGATTTAACAAAAAAAAACTGTCAAGTAGTGTTTACGTGTGGCTTAGTAACAATTTCCTTTTACTTTACCTGTAATAATTTGATCTTGTGCACTTCATTTGTTTCATTTTAAAGAAAATTTGGAACCGTTCACATTAGCTGAATAAATAGATATGCATTTTTTTATGGACGCGCAAACGATAATGGCAAAGCAGCTTACGTCTTCACATTGCTGTTTAACCCAGCCGAAAAGCTGTATATCCTAGAATATTTGGAAGAACATATAAAATTCTATGTTCATTTGGATATTTAAGGAGAAATAGCGTCGATTATGGTAGACGACAACAAGACGCTGCTACAGAAGAAAAAATTTTGTATAGAGTAAGAGAAAATCTTGGCAAATCCGTCTGAAGAGTAGCTGCTGCTGAAGGATGTAGTAGCATGTCAGTTTTGAAAACTCTGCATAACCAAAGGCCTTATCCTTCTAAGAATATAGGCATTGAATCCGGGAGATTACCGACAACGACTTTTCTTTTGCCAATGACTTCTGAACAAGATGACAAGAAATTTTAATTTTTGTGTAATATTCTATTTATTGCCAATTTTCTCGTAAACGGTGGAATTGAGGGCCATTTTTAAAGAATAAACTTCAAGAATTTGAATTCTCTCAAAAACTTCTCGAAAATGTCAGTGGCGTTCAAGTCAGGAAAGTTTGAATATCAAATAACCTTTTTATCTACGCCACTGAAAATGTTTGCAACATCCAAGCAACATTAAAAGTCAACTTTCAACAAACAGCGTGTTTTTTTTGATGTTATTTTGTAATAATTGCAAAAAACAAGCTAATTTTTCCAACTTTAACACCCTGTGTCTTGGAAGTGCAACATGTTGGGCGTATGTTAGCTGAAAATTTGTTCTCATTTTCAAAAGTACTATCTGCTATATCAGTTTGGAACATCTACTGTGGACACCCTGTATATTTGGCTCCAACGTTGCAAAAAGTTTTATTCTACCCTTATTAATTGTCAAACTGTAATAAACAGAAATGACCAGATGGTTAGACAAAAGCCCATGATCTCACAACAGAGCTCTCATAATTTCATTAATATTGATCTGTGACAAATTGTCAAAATTTTTTAGTTCATAGTATGACAAGTTAATATTATTTCAAATCCTAACAAAATTTTTGCGCATTTTCTAAACATGGGTTCTGATTCTCCCGTGAAACCCAAAAGAATTCACGTTTTTGTCAATGGCAACCCATCGGAAAGAATCTTTTTCATACATCCAAAATGTAGGCTTAGTTGGTCGTCCATTATCAACTTCATCGCTGATCTTCTGAAACCTCAGCATGGTCCGATCAAAATATTGAGAAGAACAGATGGATATCCTGTTAATGCATACGATGAATTGGAAGAAAATGGCAAATATGTGGCTTGTGGAAAAGAACCACTCATACCTTTGGCCGAGGGGTAAATAGTTTCTTGTTTTCGGAGACAATTTTAATTTCAGAAACCATAAACGGACTAGTCTCCACAAGTAATAATAATAACAATATTATGATGTGGAATTTCACTGGTAATTAATTGAAAGGAAAATGAATTTTTCATCAATTTTCTTCTAGATATCGAACTGATTCGGAGCTAGAAATCAAGAAAGATTTGAAAGAGACTTCTTCTTCTGAGATTATGAATGCTATCGGAGGTAAAATCAACTTTCTGACAGATACGAATCAGATGAACGTAATTACGATTTATGTGTTCATGAATGGACAGAGGACGAAACCTTATAAAGTTAGTTTGTTGAACAGTGACCTAGGTCACTGGCATACAATCTTCAACAAGGTCTCCAAGCAAATGGACACTTCAGTGAAATAGTGAGTGAATACTTTAGTAAATAATATTAAATAAGTTTATTCTGATTTTGACAAATTTTTATTGTTATTTAATACAACAATTGTTTCGCTATCACAGTAGCATCATCATGTAGGTTTAAATTTTGAATAACTGAGCTTATCTTTAAATTGAAAATAATTTTATTTACTGCAAATATCTAGATATTCTAAAATATCTCCTTTGATAATTGAGAATTATAATTTAGAATGTCTAGATATTTGCACTGAACAAAATAATTTTCAATTTAAAAATAAAATTTATAAATCTGAAAAAGGTTTGATTATGAGAAATCGATTAAGTCCTTCATTAGCAGAAATATTCATGAATAATATTGAAAGTAAAATTCACCAAAATTCCCTTATGGAATATTTTCATATTGGTAGAGATATGTAGACGATATTTTCTGTTCATTGACAGGTACAGGCAGACTTTTTTTATTTATCAATGAAATACATCCTTCAATATATTAGGAATACAAATAAGTTTCCGCCGTTTTATTGTAGATGGCGCGGCACGGAGTTTCGGTTAGCTTTCGCAGATGATAACCGGCTTAAAGAATAGTTTGGACATTCAAGAACAACATAACCTATTAATATCATTGATTTTATATTGGTAAAATATAATTTTTATAAGTTGAAAATGTCAAAATTTGAGCCAAGTAAGCGTCATTTGCGGGAAATATTAGTTTACTTCTTTAATTTGAAGAAATCTGCTGCTGAGGCGCATCAATTGCTCGTAGAAGCATATGGTGAGGGTGCTTTGAGTGATAGAACGTGTCGAGAGTGGTTTCAAAAGTTTAAAAACGGTGATTTCGACGTAGAAGACAAAGATCGCAGTGGAAAGCCAAAAATTTACGAGGATGCAGAATTGGAGAAATTATTGGAGGAAGATTCATCTCAAACACAAAAAGAACTTGCTCTAACATTAGCAGTCACTCAGCAAGCAGTCTTACACCGTTATTCTATAATAAATATTCAATTTGTGTTAAAAAACGGCGGAAACTTATTTGTACTCCTAATAATTCACTATAAAAACCGAACATAATAATTTTCAATCTTTGATGATTTGAATCATGAATTATGTGCCTGTTGTTTATTTTGCAGCGACATGTCTGCTGAATTTTCATATATTTTGTACTGAGCTTTATTGATATTTTTTGTATTTAGGTGAGAATTTTGTATAATTGATGTAAATCGTTGTTGGTGAAATAAACTTATTATTATTATTATATTATCATTAATAAATAATTCACATGATTTTTCAATATTTCACAAACCAACATATAGGGATTCCGTAAATAAAAAATTATCAGCATTCAATTGTATGATTCATAGATAAGTTAATATTCCCCCGAATCGAGAAAATAATATTTCAGAATTTAACATCATTAAACAAAAAGCTATTAATAATGACTATGATCCAACGTTGATAGACAAACAGTTGATGAATAAAAATAATGATTTCATCAGCTTTAAATATGGTATATCCCTAAATAAAAAATTTATTTGAATACATTTCCTTAAAATACACTAAAGGTATTTCTGAGAAAATTGCTACATACCTCAAAAATAAATATGATTTGAGAACTTAATTCAAAACCTATTTAAACCTGAGTAAATTCATTAAAAATAATAAAGACAGTACACATAAAGATGATACCCCGAACACATAAAGATGATACCCCGATTTATCATCTTTATGTGTACTGTAATTCCACATATTCTAAGCATTTGTTAGAAACAGGACATACTTTCAACCATAATTTTGAAATTCTACATATAGAAAGTAAAGTTATGCCTTAAACTTGTTAGACTCCCTTGGGATAAATAAACACAATAAAATCGAAATATTACTCAACGAACAATTAGATTTAAATAAATAAACCCTGTTGGAATTTACAGAGACCTTTTTTAGGTTTTAGTGCTCAATAAAAAATTTTTGTACCTACTGTAATATAAATAGCAACCGATTTCGGACACAAGCTTAGTTATTCAAAATGTTAACCTACCTGATGATGCTAATGTGATAGCGAAGCAATTATAGTATTAACTAACAATAAAAATTTATGAAAATCAGAAAAATATTTAATATTATTTAAAATGGATTTTGATCAAGTAAAGACTGATTCAATTGAATACTTTAGTGTTATGCACAGTCAAAAACATACCGGAAATTGGTCAATGAAACACAAATTATGTATTATTTATCCAAAATTTATTGTATAGCCTTCGTAGGCCCCTTCTGAAATAATATACGAATAAACCAATCAAAAAAATATTTTTCAACGCTTTTTGAGGGATCGGCTATCATTTTTATTGCCGTCCAATTAGACTTATTGATTTTTTTTTTACTGAAGGACTAATTTATCATATAAATTCAACTAATATATAACTTCAAAACAAAAAAAATCAAGGAAAAGCTTAAAACAACAAATAAAATTAAAAAAAAATTATATAATACATACATTTCATTCTAAAAATAGGAAATCATTATTTATATCTGTAGGTTTTTTTTATTGTCAATTGTCTAAAATTATAATTGATTTTTGCCTTACAGTTCGTTTTTTTAACCTAGTTTGTTGAAATAACCATTTGGGGTCCTAATTACTGGTTCATTTACAGGTATTTACAACTATTTATCCAATCGTTACACACAATATCGACCAGCTACGGAGTTTCGTATAATTTACTGAACTTTACCGTCTAATAGTTTACCGTCTACACTTATCGTCTTGAATAATGAGTACCCTCGTCTAAGATACTAGTTGAACTGCGTAAATATCTCGTCTTCAAGCGTCGAATCTCTCCAACTTCTCAAATGTGGCCATCCAGAAATCCAGAAATGACTACCAAAGTCTTGTGATTTGATAGCTTCCACGCTCCCCTGATCTCAACCCTATTGCTTTTTTCATTTGGGTATTTTTACATTCAATTCATACAATATTTTTTTGGATTGGTCTAGGAAGAAGTTTCAACATACATATATTATTTTGCTTCTTTTCAGTCTCTATACCATATTCGGCGAAAAGCTTGAGGATGCCCGTGAAATTCATCATAGAGGTTTCTATGTTGCTCTGCCTGAAGGAAGTTCATTTGATGATATGTCTTATCTATCTATTTTTTCGGCGAAAAAGCAGAGGAAAGTGTAAGTAAGGGAAGAACGAAAATATATCGGGGATAATGTTATTTTTCGTACTAAAATATAAGCTACAGGTAATCTTAAAAACTTTTCGATTCTCCCTGATAGTTGAAAATTTTGGGGTAAAAGTAAATAAATTTTTGACAAGCTTCGCATTTTTTTAATTCATTTTCAAAACTGAAAGAAATACGCTTAGCAATACAATTTATGAATACAAACTGAATGAAATTAAGGAGAAGGTGAGGAGATAATGTGTAGACTTAATCTTTTACAGTTAAGACAGACTCAATCTCTTATAGATGAGAAAGATTTAATCATTTTCAGTTAAGATAGATTTAATCTTTCGCAGATGAAAACAATGGAGACAAATTAAAGTCAAGCTGGTCGTTTGATATGGTTTAATTTTTTCTGTCTTTTATTCTCTGCATTCACGGTTAATTTTTCATATTTTTTTTGGATTCTTCATGCTACACATATGTGTTGATACTTCTTTATGTCTATAAATATATGTTCAAACATAGAAAAAATTATATATGAAGGGTGAAAACCTTACTGTAAAACTCAAAATGGACTACATCTGTGATAATGTACTGAATTCAAAATATGAGCTGTTATACTCATTTCATAGTTGTTCCTTATCATGAGATAGCTTTATGATTGGGAATTGAACACAATAATAAGATTAAAACTTTCTCTATAAGAAAAAATTTTGAACAAAAGCTAACATGCTGTTTACACATGATATTATCCTAATACTCTGATACTCCCAGATCGCCTGTGCAGATTCCATAGAAGCTTTTTAGCTTGTGGTATTTAGCCGTTCAGCTGTGTTCTAATTAAGCTTCATTACTGCGTTCTAATGCCACCTTAGGTAGTGCACTGTTAATTTCCGACCAAGAGTGAAATGCTGGCCTAAGCTACTCTAACCAGAAATTATTTTTTTATCTTGATTATAAAGGGTCTTTCATTAACAGCGCCCCATTCTGTTGTGAAATTAAAATACATTATTTATTCCAAAATTATTGAAATTTTCATTTCATTATAAATTAAAATGGATACCATTAGTTCAGAAATAAAACATTTAAATGTCCACCACGAAAACGCTGGCAGGAATGAAGTCGTCGAACTCAATTTTCCATGACTCTCTCTCACAAATCAGGTCGAATGTTAGTAATTGCTCGTTCAATATTGATCTGTAAATCGTCTAAATTTGCTAGATGATTACTGTAAACCAATGACTTAATGTAACCCCAAAGAAAGAAGTCCAATAGAGTTAAATCGCAAGGAACAAGGCGGGTAATTTATCGGTCCATCATTTCAGATTTTTTATAAGAACCAATTACTGAATACACGACGCTTTAAATGATCTGTTGGTTTGAGTTCTTGGGTTAAAATAATGTTGTATGGACATAAACCAAGGTCTTTTCATAAAATTCGCCACAAAGACGTCTGAGAGATAGTTCTTGTGAACGTCAAGAAATCGATAAATTTTGGTCTTCACGATCACTTTCACGTACGCCAGCAATATTCTCTTCACTTTTTGCATTTCTTTGTCTCAATGGCACTGTAACATCATGAAGTGTAAAATTTGTTTCAAACTTTTTCACTAAACGTTCAACCGTTCTTTTATCCGGACGATTATAACGACCAAAAATTGGAGTTAGAGCAACGTAAAGTTCCTCCTATTTTCTCATAAGTGTCTCATGGCTATGTCTTTTTAAATTTTATTTCAGAAGGTTCAAACAGACGACGCAGCAGACGATGTCCATATTGAATGAAGATTCAGTTTCCACCAGAAACGGTGAGTTCTTCCAGTTTTCATTATAATTTCCATATCAATATTTTTTGATTACTTCATCAATTATTGAATTACTAGTTTCTAAAATCAATTATTTGAGCATTTGTCGATAAAAATTTTAAAGTTATTCAGACATTACAAGAATATTTACTTCAATGTAGCTTTGAACGTACAGAAGAAGCTTGAAATTACCAATAAAAATCTGAAAAATTCATCTATGAGTCTCCAAGAAGAACTTTTGATTCAGCATTGTGAGGTTATAAATGTAAACGATCCCACATCTAGTTCACCCTGTATCCATGTGACAATAGTTCAAAAGCGTGAGTGTTGATAGCTATTTATAATGAAATGTTATCTTCACCTCATCTTTCAGCCTTCTCGGCCTCCAGACACACTCCCGGTGTACCAGCAACAGTTTGCGCTGTGAAGCCTAGTGCTAAGCTCGTGTTAGAAATGTTGAGTGACAGAGAATTCGAAACCATGCATCAATTTTGTAAGAGCACCCAAACTAATACGATATTCTGTGAGGCTGCACCTAAGGGAAAATGTATGATAGAAGTTGCTTCCAAGAAGTTTCACATTATATGTGACGAAGACACCATAGTACTTCCCTGTGGTACATATTTTAGGTGGGTTCAACTAGAAAAGGGCCGTCATAGAAAATTTTTGGTCTCATTCATTGTTACCTTGAAATGCGTGAAGAGTACCGGAATTGATCATTTAAAAAGTCCGTTTAGAAGAGAGAACTTTTGCCATTCAGTTTGTTAACAGTGGTCCATTTTGTTAGTTTACCTTGACCGCGTTTTGCGATTTTTATGTTAAATTTGGCATTATAAATCGGTTATCGCGCGAGAAAGCACTAAAAATGCTATATGCTGTGAATCGATTTTAGGTGGCTGCGCATGATTGTTCAAAAAAAAAGGTTATACTAGCGGCTTTTTTCGATTTTCGCAGTGTTGTTATCTCGGAATTCTTAGCAGAAGATGAACAGTAAATGAAAAATCTGATCTCAAGGTTATACGGAGTTTGAAAGCAAAAATTATCTTGATTATTATCGTGATACTCCTAGATCTTCTGTGAAGATCCCACAGAAGCTTTTTCAGCTTGTGCGAGTTAGGAGTTCAGTTGTGTTCTGGGTAGGCCTTGTTACTGCGATCTTGGGCCACTTTAGTCACAGCAATTTTTGACCCAACAGTGAAATGGTGGCGGACACCTGTCCAACTAGAAAATTTCTTTTCCACCTCAACAGGATTCGAACCCGGTCCTAAAATAATGAATAACATCGAAGAAATAAACGTTCCACACTTCCACCATTTTTTATATCTTTCGTGAAGGCTATTTCTTACAATATCTCGTCTTGCAATGAACCCATAGGTTCATTGCAAGCCTCTAATTAACTAGTAGCTATATAATGAGTTCGCAGCAAGCTTCTAATTAACTCAAGTGCGGTTATTGTGGGTTGGCTTCTATCAGTAAAAATCAACAATTTATGTTACCTTGCTGTACAACTTCTACGTTAATCTGCATCCACTTGTCCCATTCTAGCTTGAATATATATAATCCAGTTTATCCAATCTATAGTTAAATATCTGCATTTTGATCTACGTATGAATCAACTTTAATAAATATCGGTCTGATTACCTTTAAATGTCTTAAAATAATAGCATCGAAGAATTGAACATTTCGTACTTCCAGTTTTTGCATCTTTAGCGTTTTCTCTCCATTTCAAACGTGTATTTTATGTAACAATGTGACAAACTTCAACTTTTTGATATGAAAAATGTGAAATTTAAGCGACAGACAACTGATAACAACATTTTCCATCCATAGATTTTTCGACTTGTTTATTATATCTTTGATTTAATTTTGCAGTTCACATAGATCTATGAAGAAACCATGTACTTTTCCCGTAGGAAATGAATCTTTATCTTTGGAAAATATCGCAAATCATATTGTTGGGATTGTTGTTGATACATCAGCATACTGTGTTAAACGTGCAATACATGGTTTAGACATACCGATAAACGAGTTGGAAGGACAAAAAGGTGGGTGTTTGATACCACGAGTATCTTTTGACCATTGAACTCGTAGAGCAGTCTGATTCCTTCAATTTCATAATGTCAAAATTGGAGGTTTCCTTCTAGAGTCATGGGCGATAATTTCAAATTAATCATTAGGTATTTATGAAAAAATATCTGAATCTAAAGATTGAGCCCCAAACAATCGACAATGTACTAAAAAATCGGTTTGATCGGATGGGGTACTGTAGCCAGTCGAGGCAGTCATTTCAATGATATTAATTTCCATTCGTGAATGACAAGGTTCAACCTTTTTAATAAACTCATGACTTCGAAAAACTATTCAATAGTTTTTATTTATAGCCGATAAGAAATGCCAATTTTGAATTGCCCTTCCCTTACTTCTTCCTCTTCCCGAATTAGGTCTTCTAATGAGCAGACCAGTCTTTTCGTAACGTAGCACACCAAAGGGAGACTGACACCAAAGTTTCTTACAGTTTCGTGCTGACCACAGCCGTTTTCTAGTGAGCAGTCTCTTCGTAACGTTGAAATATTCGTTGCACACTAAAGAGACTTACACGAACGTTTCTTGTAGTTTCGTGCTGACTGCGGCCATCTTTTATAGACACCACAATTCTTGCGGCGACAACAATATTTATAGCTATTCAAACATTTACAATGGCAACATAACTTAACCAAACAATTACCAATAGATAATAGATAAAATCACTGAAACAAAACTTATGGTTATAAATGTTTATATAATTTAAGTGGGGAACTCTTTTTGGTCAAACCCTTATCGAAACAACAACAATTTATTTATATGACATCACGATAAATCATCGCATACACTTGATTAATTATGTTACAAGCGACAAAATAGAAGATTGCAAAAATGCAAATAATGAGATGCACCTAACTTAATGTTCAGTGTATTTCAGTACTTTTTTCTGAAGCTCTGAAGTGAATGGGGTTCTTATGAGGGAGCTTCTTTCTCTTAATTCGGAGGCGATGTTTCGTTCCGAATTTGCGCACCTGAACTCATCAGATATGCGTGGTGAGCAAGTCTGCCTATGACGCTAGTGACCTTATGTTCCATGTCGGAACGGTCGTCGAACGCTTGTACTCTGCTCTACTTGAACCGGGAGAGGACGGTGAGCTCGGTATGCAAAAAGCGGTAGCGTCTTCTATATGCTACGCCAGGAAGCTGCAGCAGAGCAGAGTAAAATTCTGAACGAGAGCGAGGCACGTCGCCACATTTCTATTCAAATTTCAACAAGATAATGATCCTGTTTTTCTGCTTTCAGAAGAAGATTCAGATATTGGTTTAGTAATCTTCAAGGATAAGAGTTCATGCGACAATATATTGAAAGACTCGTTAGGAGAATCGTCCGAAAAAAGAGAAGGTGAAGTTAATTGAAACCTCTGTGTTTTATTATTTTCGAAAACCATTTGTAAACATTCGAGAACTTATGTTGGGTTGTGAATAAATATTAAATTTTGATTATGTCAATGGAATCCTTTTTTATTCAGGTATAAATATATATCATAATAGTTATACATTTTGATAATGCGAATATCACATATTTTGTTGTAAGAATCAGTAAGTATAAAAAATTAATCTAAACTTCACTGTAACTGGTAAATACAATCATAAATATCTTCTAGCTATCTAACGTATTTACAAGATAATTTAATTTTAAATAAATTAAGCATTTGTTCACTGATTTTTTGGACAACAAACTCCAGCAAACCTGAAAAAACAGTTGATGTTAAGATTGTCATTCAAATAATGTTTTACTTTTCATTATTTTTCAAAAAAGTTTCTAAAAATTAATAACAATTTACGCAATATGGTCGTTTTTACTAGAAGAGGAGTTGGGGGTTGATTAATTTCTATGAGGATATCTTAAGTTACTATAGACGGATTATTATTCTATATTAGGAATATGAAGATTCCGGGTTGGACAGCGTCTAGAATTTGTAAGCGTTTGACATTTCGGCTCCGATTTTGGAGCCGTTAGCAAGAACAAATGTTAAAATTTGTGATTTAAAGCCGGGTCTCAATCTGCCTACTCCTCAGGTCTCATCACTAGTGATCTCGAAGATCACAATATTTCTACTACTTGGGGAGAAATGATTTACTGAAGAACGAGTACGAGCGTTTATTGGAACTCAGACAGGAGTGGAAGTGCTGAGAAAAACGTTGTGGATGAAGAAACTGTTTGGCGGGGGGAAAACGACAAATCAAAGGTTTCCACGTTTATTGGGACAGTTTAGTAGTTTCTCAATTTCGAGAGCTTCGCGAAAAATGGGATAATAGTTTTGCAGGTGTCAAACTCAATTTTATGACTTGTATCAGCGTTTTATTCAAAGAGGGCAGAGGTTGGATCAGGTTTACTGACAGCTAGTTGGTGTTCACCACGTGTTAGTCACCTGTCTGTTAGTTGTACCTATGTATGACCTGGGACATTCTCACATTGTATTTCATACACCTCGAGGTTCATTTGAAACTGAATCTTTGAGGAATCTGAGAAAGGTGGATATTTTATTGTTTGCTGTGAAGATGGTTTTTATATCCGTAAGATGTGACTTATTTTAACAGTTACACGGATTAAAGGGAGAAAGGCCTTGCGAGGATTGTTATCTGAAAATAAGATATGTACTTGTCACTCAGTGGTTGATGAAAGTCAGAGTTCCTTGAGGTATGCTATGTTTGGATTCACGGATTTCTACGGTTTTGTTGAGTGGGATGCTAGTGAGAGGAATACGACATCGAAACTAGCATGTTAGTTTACTAAATTTGAAAGGTTGAAGTGAAAAGAATTCCTCACGTGAGATGAGAATTTCCTCGATAGGGATTGAAGTGGAAGTTAAATATTTGCCAAGACTATATGTAGGTGACCTGAAGCCACTGACAATAGGGCGAGGAGGTATATCGCGTTTGTGAATTTTGGAATATTAAACTAATAAACTTCAAGTCCTCTTTCAACATAAGCCTTAACGTCAACTTAATATTTTTCCGTTTTCAAAACAATAGAAGTTTTCAATGTTACTCACTCATTGATGGAACAGAAGTAGTTAGAATATGTCGTGACATCTGTTAATAGATCGAATAACTTTGGACAATCTTTGATCAGAGTGCATATTCCAGTCGTATTTCTGCTTGTTACGGAACATTCAGAGCTCCCATCAACAGTAGCAGATGAACCCAATTTATAATGCCCTGGAAAATAATCATCAGTTTCTTCCTTCCGAATTTTCTCGAAAGCCTTACCATTTGGTAATTTCAAAGTTTCATCTTCTTCCAAAATATCCTTCAGCCATGGGAGTCTCGCTTTTAATGTTGCTAAAGCTTCAGACTCATTGGTGGTGGTATTACTTGAAGAGAATCCTCCAATAATGGAACTTGCATCTATAGTTTGAGATTTCGTAGAGTAAATTCTATCCACACTAGGGAAGTATGGAGTTGAAAAAGCTGGGGCACTTGGGACTTGTTCGGAATCAGCTTCGGCAAAGGCTGCATAACTGCTCTCACCTGTAACATGCCGGGTAACTATTGTTATAATAACAGAATATTTTATATTTCACATGATCCTTAATTACAAAACATGAATGAAACGGTGAAACAGAACAAGATGACTTATTGATTTACACAATGCAAAAGTTTTTTTTGAATATCAAAAAACCGTTCCTTCTTATTTCACAATACAAAAGGTTGAAATATAAATTCTGAAAGATATAAGGAATACTCGACTTTATTCAGGGTGTTTTAAAAGGCCAGTTCTTTTTTAACGGAATCGTCTGAATGAACTAAATAAATTATTTCACAAAAAAGTTCATATCAAATATTCAAGGTGACAAAGTTATAAGCCTATAAAATTGAATGCGATATCTTGGAATTTCAACAAATTTAAATCCAGTTCTCTTACTTCAGATACTTACAATGCTTTGAAGCCCATAATATGGTTATAGAAGCGAGATCTGTGTGACTAAACAAACCGGTGGTTCAATTTTGAATTTAGTGAATTTATTGAAAGAAACCTCATATTTATTCAAATATTGAATATTTGGAGAGTTCAAGCAGAATGCAGATTTCCGTTTGGAAATCCTTGATTAGCGCGAATATTTAATTTAGTGAGTGTAGAAATGATGATTAATGAAAACTTCGAACAACTTATGTCAATAAATTGGATCACTTTTTTGACAAAATACCGACTTATGAGAGTTACAAGATGGGGTAAATTTGGATATTCAAATTCGCCAATACTTTGGATTCTTAGTTAAAAATGGAACAAATCAATATTCGGAACGAAAGCATATGCCGGATTTACTTAACGCTAGATGAAGTGAAATATCTAATCTCCGATTTCAAGTGAACACATGTATAGGATTGTATTACCTTCCTGTATTTAAATACATATGCGGCATCTTTCGAAAAATTAACGTAAGTGGAAAAACTGAAAGTCTGTGAAATGTTCGTTGGATGTTTACGTTCAAATCGTTATCTCGATTTAGTGTTTGAAATGACACATACTATCAATCGAGGCCGCATGCTAGATGTACACTGGCATCGCCAGAACTAACAGAACCGGACTTAAATTGCAGTGGATTAAATTCGAATTAAAGGGCTTCTAGCTTTGTTCTCTCAAACATTTCATATGGGCGATTTTTGTTGAAATAAAAAGTGTCTGTGACAGATGTAAAAGAAACCAGTACATACTCGTACAGAATTTTTAGTCGAAAACATTGCTGCCGTGAGGAAGATTGTGGCCAAACACATTTATTCAACACAAGAATTGTAGTTGTCGACAGTCACTTTGGATCAAATATGAGATGAAAGATCTGTCAATGCACGCACACAAAATTAAATTAATGGATAATTGAAGCCGACGGACCATTTAAAGCTCCGCACGATAACATCGATTCGTTTTACTGTAACATCCTTTAAAAGCACAGATACCAGATAGTGAAGTTGTTAATTTTTTCCCATTTTTTTTTTGTTTAAATATGCGTAACTTCATAAATCAACAACTTGCAAAGAAATTAAGCATTCGGGAAACTTTCTCGATAAAACACCAAATTTCAAATGTGATTTATTTCTGAACAGTTCGACCGATTTGGCCTTTTAACAAACTTCAGCGAGGTATCCAGGGCGAAAACTTACCCTGAAATTTTTAAGTCTCTAGCTCTTTCCGTTCAAACGTTAGAGCATTTACGGATGGACCGGCTCCGACAGAATTACTTTTGACCTTGTATTCTACCTCAGTGATTCGAATATAGTCGATTGAGTTCACTTTCAGCTCAAAATTCGAAAATTACAAACACTTGGACAACAGGATAGTACGCTGTCACCTACAGCAAGCGCGCAAAACTTATTTCCAATGATAGATATTTTGAAGTGGCCTTATAGGTTTGTTTGCAACAAAATTATACTCACCTAATGAAAGTGGAACCGCGGATATGAAGTGAACTGGTCCAGGATTTGAAGCTGACGTAAAAGACAAGGTTGGGAAGCTTTCTTGAGCTACAAAAGATCAGCTATTAATAAAAGTATTCATAAAATATTTTCTTCCTATATCTTATATCGTTAATAATGAATTCAAGACTGTCTTAGGCTTGTTTTGTATTACGCTCAACAAGCAAATGATTTGCGGAGTAAATCTTTTGAAAAAGATATTTTTTTGAAAACTTTAAACTATATGACTATATCTTGCAGGTTGAAAATTTCTTTCGGTTACTCACATTTTGACGCATCTACAGGGACCGCTTCTGATTTGGTGTTATTGGGCTTGACAACGACCAAAGAACTCACGGGTGTCACAAAGGAGTACTTCAAGGCGATCTCTAAGGCACGCTTCGTGTACTGAGTCTTATCTTCAGCTGCGTCCCTTTCGTCCAGAAGTTGTTTGAGTGTGAGATAGGCCCAATGTTTTTCCAAGCTGCCTACTGCATTCTCATACCTGGGCTTCAGGTCAACTTCACCTTCAGCGCCCAATGCTATCACTTCGGGGTCGAACTGGAAATTGGGATCGGTTAAGCCTCCTTCGTCGATAATTACGGAAGATGGTGGATCAGTTACAATTTCTGAGTATGGTTCTTCTACGATGAAGTCGTCTGGATTTCCGGTGTAGTTAGGGTTTGTGAGGCCTTCTTCGTCGAATTTAATCAATTCTTCTGTTGTGGATTCTGGGAAGGTTGACACTGGTTTGCTGAAATCTGCATCGACTGCGGAGAGAAATATTTAAGAGTCAATAAATTGTGACTTTTGACTTTTTGCTTTTCTGGTTCACGATATTTCTTAGAAAGGATGCATTCTGCGAGATTCTGATAATGTGGCTTCTAAATCATTTTATATAAAAATATCATTATTTAAAGAGACAGTTTGCACCCCATAAGCAACGCTAGAATTTCCAGAGGTAAAATGGATTCAAGATTCAACCGTAAACACAAGTATATATATATATATTTGGATAATCCAAATGTATTTTGATGAACGATGGTGAAATGAATTCTTTTTCAATAAGCTTAAGTATTCTAATATGTAGAAGAAGGGTCCAAAGTTGACTATGAAGTTGAATGTCTGAATAAATTAAAAACTTCCCTCTCTTGCCAGACATTTTTCCAGAAGAGAGAAGAAAGCCTTCCTCACCCATTCGTTAGTTTCAAGCATAAATCAAAGAAGAACCTTATATATGTTGCTTGGCAGCGTTAACTACAAGGTCTACAGTGAAAACATCCAAGCTTATGACTACTGAAATATATTCTTTAAAAGTTGATTACTTAGAAGTATAAGCTGATGAGTACATATTTTTCCTTCCTAGCTCTCAAACTTGACAGTAAAAGAATCACTTACCCAATCCTGCTATCACTATTTCTGATCCATCGAACATAATTGGGAATTTGGTCTTGGTAAGTTTAGAAACAGCCTTAGAGACGTACTTGAAGTCTACTTTAGTCAGTAATGGAGATGAAACGTATTTGTAGAATTCTTCTAGTTGAAGAGATGCGTCTGCTCCCTCGTAGATATGTCTTGCAAATCCTTGGTTTTTCAAAGATAATTTTTCTAGAAAATCTCTATCGGCTCCATCTCCAAACGAGAGAGAAAAAATTGGTACCTCATCAACATTAGCAGAAGTGATCTGAAAGGAATCCTTAGTTTAGGATGTCATTTATTTGAAGTCTTAAATAATGTGTGGTAAGGTATCCAGAATATGGTGTATTCTGATATCTTCATTAGTTCTTGGGAATCAATTAGTAGACTTTTTATTGGCAATTTCAATATAAATATATTTTCTCAAAACTGGGAATCTTTGATAACCAGGCGAATATAAATAAGCAGAACATCTAATAATTATTCCTTGGATTTTGGCTAAGTAGGGTTTTCAACTAATTCATTGATAAGATAGGGGTTGTTTATTGAATAATAAGAAGGATTTTTCATTTTAAAAAGACATGATACATATGGCCCAAACTCGGAATGGCTTTCTTGTATTAGTTTTCGCCATAGTTATTCAAGAAATTTTCAGTATATTTTGTTCATCACAATCTAAAGATTGTACTGAATAAATCCAGTACTTCAACAAAGTCTCTGCAGCCCAGTAACACATTTTGTACTTACAGAGTTGATTGCTTGGTCTCCATATTCTCCAACAGTGGCTTCTCCATCAGTCAAAAATATGACAATTGGTTGTTTGTCACCCCTTTGGGCCCTTGTTTCATTGAGAAGTTGGAGTGCCACTACAAGGGATGATTTTATGTCAGTTCCGCCATTTGCATCCAACTTTTCTATAACCTTCTTAGCTTGTGCGATGCTATCTGGATCTACTTGGAAAGCATCTGGTAGATTCTGGTTCTAAAAGAGAACTTTATTTACTCACTAATCATTTACTATATTTACACATGAATAAAAGGTTCACAAAATTTCATACTCTTAGTATACCGTCAGGTTTTTATTTGGAATACGAAAGTGTGATCATTCTTACTATTTTGTTCTTTGGAGTTGTAGCATCATCATAGTAATAGTTATAGACATCTCCCTCTACATATTGTATTTCAACCTTTGGTACATTCCAAACGTTGACAACTGAATTGAAATCGATGATGTTGAAAAGATCTTTCTGTCCCAGTTGCCCGAGGATACTCTTAATGGCCTGCTTGAGTTGCTGTATCCTTATACCAGACATACTGCCACTGGTATCTAAGACGAAAACAACGTGCTTCGCCAATGGTTTCAGGTCGCTTGGGGCAAAAAAGTGTACGAAATATCCATCTGAAATCAGTACTTCGCCGCCTTGTGGATCTCTCTTGACATCATACTGAACCACAAATTGTCCAGCTAATCCTAATCCTTCTTTGTTGCCAAGGTGTTGACCAAGTTCCTTCTGAAGCTCCAAGTCTGGTTTGAATGTAACAGTGGCGGCGGTTTCACCTATTGTTTTGATAGTCGCCTTGGGGTCCAGTTTATCGTCATTTTTGGCTATTTCATTACCAGATCTCATGGAAGGAGCTCTCACGAATGATAATGGTCTAGATTCATTAATATTAACCTGGAACAAAATATAATAATTAGATTCAAAAAGAGTTCTTTTAAATTTATATCAACCAAAATATAACTTTTAATATACTGTTTATGTTCTCATGAACATAAATGAATTTGATAGAGCAAGACGATCAACCGTGATAATGTTTGATTTCTATCGAAAAATGTAAAATTAATCGTTTTTACGTTAAAATTCAACCACCTGATATTCGTGTTCATTTTGGTCCATGCTCTTTCTACCTTTTGTTCTCCAAATTGTTGCAAAATTCGAAACAGATTTCATTCCATACTTGTATGTTATCAGGACACTAATAAGGTAATAAAACCTAAGAAACCGAGAAAATATTAACGTTGCATGTACTGATGTTGCAGATGAAAATCAGCCGATTAATTGATCTCAAGAAATTGGCCTTTGAATGATGACAAATTTACTCATTTTGACAAAAGTTTAGGTTCGCATCACTATAAAATGATTTTGTCTCAAAAACTGGAGCAACTTGACCTTTATAAGTGTTACGTGTCAATGGATTGGACTCTAGAGTAAATTGAAATTTATCCTTATTCAAAAGGAATAATTTTTCCTATGAATCTCGTTTTTCAATGAACAGCTTCGTTAATGAACAAATTTGAGTATTTTAGTATGATATTATTCATAAAAGATTCATGATAGGCCTTTGCAAGTAAAAAATTACTGGCTGGTTTTGTTAATGGCATAACAGATCATAAGATGTTTGTGAAAATTTAAATGGAGATACTTGTATACAACAGTTTGTCCACCACATGAGGTAATAGCACCTTTGAATGGACTCATCTTGCTTACCTTATAAATTTTATTTTATAAATGCCATTTTTAGGTTCCTTTTGATCATGTTAAAACGGACTCACTTTTGTGAACGTCCTGTGTTGGGGATAATGAGCTATAGAAAAAAAATACTTTTCACTTACTTGTACTTCCAAATCCTTAACAGGATGCCCTGGATGTAAATTGATTATTATGTCATAGGCTGCATTTTGTCTTTTAAGGAGTTCTTCATAAGTTAAATAGAATACAGCCTTGCTTTGTGGCTCAATATTGACCGAAACAGTAAATCTGTTCGAATCTCTGGCTTCAACATGTCCAGCAGCAATTCCACTAGAAACAGCCTGAAATGAAATATTTGTATTTGTATCAATGTGTTTTACTTTGAAGATATATTATTTATCATTATTGCTGAAAGATCAGTTTATATCCGATTGCTCCATATAGATCTACCTAAAATGTGCATCTGAAGGTCATATACCTCCAGCTAAGTGAATCTGCACTCAATATAGATATACGAGCTAGGTAGATCTATCAGCTAGGTGGATCTGCGTACCTACTAATCCATACTAATATAATGAATCCGAATGTACTTATATTTGGATGCTTGTAGGTGAAAAAGTCAATATTTCCGCTCAAAAATAGGATTTTATCACTATTTTCCAAGTAAGGTGAAAAATAATTTCATAGCATCACGATGAAGAGGAAAAGCAAATTCCAGTGAAATCTTTTCCTGAATATTTCACTCTTTGTTTCATCTATTTTGGCAGACAGAGATTTTTCAAATTTGCTTGGAAATAATCCGTATCAATTACCTTAAACATTTGACAGATCATCAATCTATTTAGTTCAGATGTCATGAAGTGTCATTTTTCTGAGCCCTTAGTGATATTGTCAAAAAATATTAATTAGTTACAATTCAACAAAAACTCTTGGAATGAAATAGGTGTCTTAGTTGGCATGTACTGGGTCATATTATTTAATGCCTGTTAATATAATTAATACGAATGTGCAAATATTTGGACGTTTGAAAAAAAAATCAATATCCTCTCTCAAGAATAGAAAGGAGCTGCAAAATAATGAAATCTTTATATTTAATATTACATTGTAAAGGAAAATGCATTTTCGGCGAAGTTTTTTCAGAAAACGAATTACCAGCATCTACTACCACATTATATTATTTAAAATAATTATGGAAGATATGAAAGGCTATAGTAACGTTACTCACACTGTTGTATATTTTCTTGGCTTCTTCTTTTTCTTTGATGTAAGCCTCATACTTCTTTCCATCTATCTCCATGATAAACCCAGAAATATATGCATTCTCCGGTAGAAGTACGGCAAAGCTGGCTTCTTGTGATTTTTCGTCCAAATTCCTCAATTTGCTGGTAACTAGTGTTTTTGCAAAGCGATTTGTAACGTTGGTATCGACTCTCATCGAGTAAATCTTCGGAATATTTGGAATCTAAGAATAGATTATCAGCAAATGCGATCACAATAAAAATTATCAAACATACTTTAGCAGCATTTTGCGAGACAGTCGTATCTTTCGGTTTATTTGGTGAAACGAAAACCCAGCTTTCAGTTGAGGAAGCTGTAGGTGCAGAGAATACGTTGGACGTTAAAACAGCTGCTTGTATGAAGATTAGAATGAATCTTGTTTTCGTTCCCATGATCTGAAAGTCATAGATATGGGATTTTGAATGGAAAATAGAAATGAATTGAGTAATGAGATATATTCCAACCATACAATAAAAGATCAATTTTCAAATTAATACTTATGTCTATGAGGAAATCCAAATGATTGATAGAATTTTTGAATTCAATAATTTTTTACAGGTTTTAGGTTTACGGTTATATTATAATACCAACTCTGTTAGAAAAAGGCCAACAACTTTAGATTTTATAACAAAATATTCATCAGGGCTCTGAAACGAAAAACGAGAACTACAGTTACAAAATCTTTTTGAGTTGTTTACCATTACCACATTACATTACATAATAACTGATCAATTGACTAAATATATAATGCAAATAATTGTCGCGAATAACAAAGCTCTTTTAAGGCAGGAATATTCAAAAATAAAAAGAAAACAAATTAAAAAATTTGCAAATTTAAAATTTGCTTCTTTTAATGTAATTAATAATGTTAAAACTGAGGAAGATTGGTTCGTGCATTTAAGAGATATAGAATTCCCAATAAATGTCAGATATTTGCTCAGTTTGGGAGAAAAATTCAATCTACATTGGGCTAATGGAAAACATTCTTTAAAGGAAATAATAATAGATATAGAATACATCCTTTCAACTTGTAATAACGAAAATGTCACATATCTGGTTCATAATTCACTGATAAATTTGGTCATTAACTTTGTCAAATAAAAAGTTGAAAAAAATTAAACAACTCTTCAATAAAATGGACCAGGAAAACAAAACAATTTCTTGAAACTAACAAAAATATCATTAGAAAAAAAGCTTATAAAAGTAAGACAAAATGCACCAGATATTTTGAGTGATAACTCAACTTGCAAAATTAATGAAGACCCAACCAGAATTATTGAAACTAAACTTAATAGAATCATGACAAAATTATATAAAGATGAAAAATTTTAGACAGCACGTCCAAACGTTCAAAATGCAAAAATAGTTTATGTCCTAAGGATTACATGGTTAATGTCCTAAGATATACTTCCTACCAATAATTCATAAAGTGAAAAACCCACTAAGACAATAGTCTCATTTATTGGAAGTCCTTATATGATCTTAGTGAATTTTTAGCAGTCTTTGAGAAAGATAATAGATTCACAAGGACTTTTTAAAAGGAATTTCTTCGAACTCGTAAACTTTTTGAAAACTGTCATCATTCCAGAAATCTACATACTGATTTCATTGGATGTGGTATCTTTTTATACAAATCTTCCACATTGGACAAAAATCGAACCTCACACAGATTTGTCAATTCAAGGGTTTCCAGATTCTGTTTTATATAGAATAGGTAATTTAATTTATTAAATGACACAATTTTCAAACAAATT
Source organism: Megalocaria dilatata (assembly GCA_034642435.1). Lineage (NCBI taxonomy): Eukaryota > Metazoa > Arthropoda > Insecta > Coleoptera > Coccinellidae > Megalocaria > Megalocaria dilatata. The sequence goes on along the minus strand of CM067855.1, from coordinate 59,626,171 downwards.
TTTGGACTAGGTATGAGAAATAATTTGGCATTCGACATAGTAATGGTGGAAGTTCAAAATAAAGCTATTGAAAAATTAAGCTTTGAATGACCATTCTTTAAAAGATATTTCCTAGATACACTACTAATAAAAAAAGAGACGAAATAATAACAGAATGGTACCAGAAACCAACATTTTCTGGAAGAATACTGAATTTTAACTCAAATCAAATAAAAATAATTGAACGAAAACCCCAACATTTGATAGCTATTTCGGCCTCTAGACCTCTTCAGAAATGTATTGAATTCAATTTCAAATATATCACAAGATCAAAATTTAACTCACCAAATAATTATATTTGAAACTAAATTCAATACATTTTTCTGAAGAGGTCTAGAGAACGAAATAGCTATCAAATGGTGGAGTTCTCGTTCAATTATTTTTATTTGATCCTTCATTTTGAGAATTTTAGATAATTTTAGAAAAGTGGATTTTCTTGTATTTGTATGTTAATATACATATTTATATAGTTCCTGTTAATACATTCATATTAATACGTTTCAATCAATTATCATAAACTGAATTCACAATATAGATAGATTATTTCCACAGAAATTACTGAAAAACAGATTTTTGAATAACTCAATTCATCGGTCTCTCGTACGTTTATATAAATTTACATCTAAACCTAGTGAATTGTTATCCAGACATTCAAATTGATCAATTTAAGTGTCCTTTGCTTCAAGTGCTACGATCCTGAGGACACTTAGCACTTGAAAATATTTTCGGACCTAGTGGCGAATATTGCCTATTCACAAAGTTGATCTTCCCATTTCAGTATTTCGGCCCAGAAAACGTTCAGACAATTAGATGGTCAGCGTTGACTTTGACCAAGTTTTTATCTGCATATTGGATTTGATAATTGTGAACCATTAAGGTATGGAAATTCACAAAATACAGAAATTTAGGAAGAAAGATAGCGCCTTATAACAAACGCGCAAAAATAATCGTTCATGACATATGGAGTTTATAAACGCAATTTGATTTCACCTTCCGTTGTAAACAGGTCCCATTTGAAAAATAAATCTTATATACCGATAAAATATGCAAATTTCGTCCGTTAATATATGCGTTGAGAGATTTACCGTTAAATCATTATCAGTTGTATAATTTCATCACAATTTTTAACGGCGATTATTTCATAAACCTGATTCAGATCAAAATTAGCGGATACATTGGTTTCAATGAATACAACATGGATGTCATTCAACTTTCACCTGGAATTACCCATAATGATTTGGGATTTCCTTCAAAAATTTTATATTGTGATATGTGAACAGATTTTTCCACATATTATTAAGACTGAATTATGTCGAGGGTATTATTGTAAATAATATTTTAACAAATGATAATAAATTCTTCTGTGACATATTTTTGCGTAAAGGTTTATATGCAAGATATACCCCAAATAATGCACTAACAAAATAAAAGGGTACTGATATCTTTTGATTACCTCTTAGCATTAAGATATCGAAAAGCATTTTTCATTTTTTTAAAGTAGCAATATATGATTAATAAAAACACAGAATGCGGTGTTCTGTCCTCTGACAATCAAACAGGCGTCATTTTTTGCAATTTTTGAAGTATTCTCCTGAAAAAACCGAAAAATACATGATTAACAGTCTCCATTCTTCTCTCTTCGATCCAAATCATCACATATTGGCAAGAAAGAGTGGAAAAAGAATACAGTGAACAAAACTTCATATAATTTTTGCCGAAATCAGAGTAAAAAAAATTTTGAAAATTCTCGAAATTTAAATTGGAGAAATTATGCATGTCATTATTTTACATCTAAATACTGAATTTGAAGTGGATGAGAGTTGTAAATATCTGAACAAAAAATTTCGAATAAGAATAACTTATAAACTATTCAGCCAATTCTGTCCATTTTTATAAATAATTAGCCAATCCAATGCATTAATTGGTATTGTAAATAGTTAAACTAATGAGAACTCTATTTTGTGAATTTTTAAGTGGGAATATACTAAAAAAATTCTATGAAATTTTTATAAAAGACAACTTTATTAAAAAAAGGTAGTTTATTTCGAACTCCAAATTGCATCTAGGGGCTCCTTCGGATTTGCTTGTGAAGCAGGCACGAATATTCTGTGGCCAGCTAAATCACCAGATATCAATCCTTATGTGGTGAAAAAATTTAATGATGAAAATTAAAAATTTCATTTGATATGCTTTTGGGTCAAACAAAAAAAAAGCACTTCAGAACCGAGTATTCCCTCCTCTAGCATTGAAAACAACAAGCAAACGACAAGGCAGGCTTTGGATCAGATTTTGGATCACATACTGTGGAATATTGTCCCATTCTCTAGATTTTAGAGGTCAGTATATTTCCCCGTTAACATACCCTCATCTCATGCCAAATATGTTTTATCGGATTCAAGACTGGACTTCGACCAGTGGTTTGAGCCTCGCCAAGATAAGCTATAACTATCCGAGCAGTGTGAGGCTGTGCATTATCATGCATAAAGTTTATGTCGTCTCCAAGAATAACCATAACTGGTGTACTATGGTCTTCTAGAATATTTGTGATAGACTTATGATTAGTCAAAGTCCCATTTCGGATATAGACTAACCCCGTGTGATCTTCAAAAGACATGTCTCCACCAGTTGGAAGTCGCTCAGCAATACACGCTTGAGCATATTTCTCACCTTCTCGAAGCTACACTCTTAGATGACTGTCATCGGTAAACAATACGTGGATCCAATCTTCTATTGTCCAAGCCTAGTATTCCTGTACGAAATTCAACTTTGTAATTCGGTGTTCACATAAAACAAGCGCTCCAAGAGTCTTACTTCGAGAAGTTAATCCAGAAGAATTCACAACTATCCCTCCACTCACGTTTACATTTCTCGCTTCTTGCAGATGATTTCGAAAGAAAACCATTCGGTTTCTCAAAGCACTAGAAACGAAAAAGCGATTGTTTCTAACTCTCATAGTGCTTCCTCTTCCTGAACCAAATGATCTAGTGAGCAAACCAGTCTATATACTGCAGATATTAGCACCATATCTCTCGTTATTTCGCGCTGAACGCGATCTTCTTTATAACCGCTACAATTTGTGCGGTAACAATAGTATTCACTGAAATTTCAACACTTGCAGTGGCAATACTACTGAATCAAACAATTTGCAATAGACATATAGGACCAATGAAACAAGATATATGCTGATAATGATTTTTAGGATAGGAATATTTTTTCTTTCAAGCAAATATCGTAACAAAAACTACTTTTTTATTAAAACAATCACCTCAAAATGATCGTAACAAGATAGTAAACTATGTTATAACCGAAAAAACAAAAGATTGAAAAAAATTAAGGGATGACGCTAATTTTATAATCGGCAGTGTATTTTAGTTAATTTTTTATTGTGGAATGGAATTATGTTTTTCGTTCTGAATATTCTATTGTAAATAAGTTGACCAACCAATAAAACTGCTATATTTATTTAAAAAAATGCCATTTTTCTTATTCATATTGACCACAAAACTTCTGAGTATCACGAAAACGTTGTAAGTGTTATACAAAGGATATAATAATAAGGAGTATGAGCTTTGGTAATTGAAAGTTCAAGAAATCGAGACAGTGTAACATCTGTATAAGAATTCTACACTCAAACAAACTCGACAAGGTTTTGTAGATCACAGGCAAATTGCAGACATGCGCACGTTTCAAACTAGTACAGATCAGCCGAATTAATTTATTTTAATAATAATAAGTTTTTGAGAAATAATTTTTGTACTTGTGAAGTCTGAAATTCCACTTTCAGATTCCGTTCTTATTGTTTTGAAGAAAGGAAAGAGGAGGATTTCAATTTTGGAACTTAACCTCAAATTTTCAAGAAAGAGGTTGAAATACTCGTATATTCTTTTCAATAGATCAGAAGGTCTTTTGTCTTAAATGAACTAATAGGTAGTGTCTTACTATTTCCAAATGCCCATGAAACAAGTTTTATGCTCACTAAGTAAGCATGTCATATTTTTTTATAATTGACTGATTGAATTTCACTTCGGTAAAATAAAGTTTTTTCAGGTGTTTGTATAATTGAGAAAAATGCTATCGATGCAGCAAGTCATTCACAGTAGTCTACAGAAGATTTTAGACATCCCAATGTAAGAACAAGTGTTTATTCATTCAAACTTATTTTGACTCTACGTCGTTTTAATAATTCACTATGGAACCCATCTTTCGGGATAATTCCATCTAACAACATATAAATTGGCCAATTTCTCCAAGGATTACTAATACTCATTGACCTTTAAAACCAATATCAAAATAAACAACTTTGCCTGATTCTTGAATCAATAATTTTGATTGATGACGAATTCATTCGACATAATTTTATTTTTTCGTATGGATCCTTGATAATGATTTGACTGATAGTAAAACAGTATAATTCTATTTAAAAATAGTAAAACAACTCCTTCTTGGAATGATTTGATAAAGTCGACAACAATGCAATTAATAATGATTATATGTATTCTTAGAATACCATATTATGTAATGAAAAATAACGTAGTAACTTCTGGATAGCAATTAAGTGTTTTACACCTCAAATCTAATTATAAGTACATTATTCACATTTCCGTAAAATATTCAACAATGGTTAAATAATTTATTTACTTTTTTTTATTGTCTCGGTCTTTACTTGACGGAAATTCATCTTCAATATAAGAAAAACAAATGTTAACTTCCGCTATTTTATTGATTTACACGACAATTATTTCGTCATACCATGACTTCATCAGGTGAGTATTAAAACTGAGGTATACAATGCAAAACATGACCTTAAATACACCGCTCTGGTACAAAAAATAGAGACTATTTGATCAGTCAATAAAATTTGTTTTTTGTTATATCTATTGATTTCTAAAGTTTCTAACATATTTAGTTTCTGAATTTTGTTTTCGAAATGTAATATTTCATAGTTCATATTAAAATTATGACCAGTCTCTAATGAAGGGTTGACATAAGTTGAATTTGGTTTATTATTAATATAACATTTTTCATGTTTTCGTATCCTTGTTTGCCTGTCTGTTTCAGATATACACATGAGCAATCACTACATGTTAACTTGTAAACTCCTGATTTTTTGTTTTTAGGAATGACGTCTTTATTCTTTTTTATCAAGCTGCCTGAATAATTAATTAATGGTTTTAAAAGAGATGTTATAATTTTCTTTTTTCTTCAAACATCTAGCAATCTTTTCAGATTTTTGGCCTATGTAAGTTAATGAAATAAATTTTGTTTTGTATGAATTTTGAAATTTTGGATATATAAGTGATATTGCTTTCTTGTTATTCATTTTATCAAGTAAATTATCTATAATTAACGGATTAAAATCATTATTGAAAGCTATTTGTTTAATGGTTTTATATTCTTTGTCAAAATTTTCTTTTGTCATGGGTATGTTAACGAATCTATGAAGCATACTATTATAAGCTGATAATTTTTGTGAAAATGGATGGTTTGAAGTAGAATGAATTGTACCATCTGTAAGTGTAGGTTTCCTGTATATGGAAAATTCGTGTCTTTTATTAATTTAAGTGATTTTTAAATCTAAGAAATTGATGCTATTATTTACTTCTTCTCCATATGTGAATTCAATTGTTGGATATAATTTATTGATAGATTCCAAAAACGAACAAAGTTGTCTATTTCATTTAACGGCAAAAATAGACAACTCTTTTCGTTTTTGGAATCTATCAATAAATTATATCCAACAATTGAATTCACATATGAAGAAGAAGTGAATAATAGCTTCAATTTCTTAGATTTAAAACTGAATCTGTTAGAAACTTTAGAGATCAATGGATATAATAAAAGACAAATTTTATTGAATGATCAAATAGATTTAAACAGATAATATTTTTCATTGATTGTAAACCATCTCTTTCCACCCCTCTATTTTTTGTACCAGTGCTGTGTATTTAAGGTCATGGTTTGCATTGTATGCCTCAGTTTTAATACTCACCTGATGAGTCATGGTATGACGAAACAATTGTCGTGTAAATCAATGAAATTGAGGAAGTTAACATTTGTTTTTCTTATATATTTTATTTACATTATTTATCCCATAAGAAAGACTTTCAAATCTTTACTCTGTGCTGTATAAAGAAAATAATTTTGAAAAATAAAAAACAATAAGTCAGTAGCTTTAGTGCGCTTGTTTATATCATCCACGATCCTCAAGAAATTTTGTATTAGCCTTCTTGTCCGTTATTTTACACCTGAATGCTAAATTTAAACTCAAGCGTAGGACTGTTGCTATAGTTTAGGTATCGCTCAACGCTGCTCTGCTCAAAAAAAAATTTTCTGGACTTTTTGATCACACGATTGTCATAAAATTTTGTGTATATTTTTGAAAGTGTATGTTCGGTGAAATTTTCAATAATTAATTTGTCATTAATTGCGAAGTATAGTATGTTAAAATTATACAAAATGAAGATATCTTGAATATCATAATGTAAAGGTATACATAATTTCTGTTTCTTTAGATTTTTTTGTAAATTTGTCTGTTTGACGTCGTTCTCATCTATTGAACTTGACTTATGGATAATGGCAGAGCATTCTGAAAAAGGATTTAGGGTTACACCCTTTTGAAGCACTATACCTACTGATGGTCATGATGTGGCCGCTTTTGTGATAAAACAACTGATATTTCATCTTATTGAAATGTTCAGCGATGAATCTTATTTTTGCTCGAACAGCTGTGTTAATGAACAGAATTGCAGGATATAAACCGAGGAGAAATTTCTGTTGAAGAAAAACCAGTGAGTGTGGAAAAAGTTACAGTGTAATGTGTCATGCTCATGAAACCATTAGATATTATTTCATCGAGAATGTCTCCGTAATCTAAATTCGTTATCGGCCAAACTGCTATTTCTTCCTCATCGTCTGAAAACTAACTGGAGGCAACGAAAATATGGCATTATTCAAGAAGCAGTTTGGTGAGTACGTTGTTTCCAGAAATGGTTCTGTATATTATTCAGCAGAATCTCGTGATTTCAGATCGTGCGACTTCTGACAGTAGGATTATCCTAAGTCTAATGATACAGAAACAATAATTCAGGATTTCAAACAATATTATAGCTGTTATTTATGAGATACCCAGCAAAATGTGCATGATGAACTGGCCTGATCGGATTTGTCAGTAAAGTCGTGAAAGATATATTTTAAAATATTTAATTTTCAGAACATGATAGTAAAAAAATTATTTGAAGAAAACTGAGAAAAAAAACTACAATGTTTCTTTTTTATTCCATTTTAAGATTCTTAGGCACCAATTGTCACCTTTAACTTCGAAAAATTAAATGTTAAAATAAACTGAATCGGCTTTTGTGATTTTTTAGACTCACGTTGACACTAGAGAATCAAAAATATTGAATGAGCCTAATTTTTTTTGCATGCTAGTTCCAGAGAACAGCGAACGAAAGGAGTAAATGCCTTGAAAATTTCGGTGAATACTGAGGATCTAAATATCTCGGTTGATTTCACTAATGAGTCAAATCGTTATAATAGTTTTGCTGCTATTCAGGTTCAGCTTTGAGAACTACCTTAAACACGAAAACTTTCGAAAGGAAAGTGATAGAGACTTAAAACATTCAGAGTAGATTTGATGCCTAAATATTCCGGTTCAATTCGTTACTTCACAAAATCAGTCTAAAGGTTTCGTAGTTATTTGCATTTGAAATTTTCTCTTATTTTCATCAATATTTTCCAAACAACAAATCCGATTGATTTGAAATTTAGGTTCTAGAAGAAGAATGATAACGAACATGTTCCTGCAAAATTTTATGAAGATCGAATTATTGGAAGATTCAACACAAAAAATATATTCTGTGATCGGAGCAGCGTAGCAGTAAGAAAAAAAATAACGACACACCGGCCAATGCAAAATTTCGTGAAGATCGTATAATAAGAAGATTAGAATATTGGGAAAAAAATTGTGAGAAGAGAAGCACTGGACGTTGAAGAAACCATAGTAACATAAGATTGAGCTAAAATTTAGCCATTAGATGTTAAATATTATTTGCGGAAATACTTCTTTCTCATTTTTATGTATACTTCTATAGAAAATAAACTACTGGCAATTTTTCCAAAATTAATTAACGAAACTGTCACATTTTATTTAGATTGGTGTCACATTATAATCAATATTTTTTGAGAATTTCAAGAAAAAAGTTAGGGGATTCCGGAATATTACTCAACTGATATAAACAATAATTTCGAATTTATACTAAGAACTCACCAATAAAGTTGAAGCGCACCACTGAACATAAACCTCAACGAAGTCATGCAATGTCTCCTCACAGACCTAAACCGGTATTATAAATGAAGTAATCTCCCACCATCATCAAAATATTGATGACCTCGCGTTATCCCAGAGTACTAATCTCAATCTTCAGGGAATTACCAGACAAAATTCTGCAGAAATGACGCTCAAAGTGTACGGGAAGAAAGCATGAGCAGGGGATAATTATTATTCCGTCCATGTATCCCTAGAAGACAATCGAGGATAGCCGATGTCATAATTGTGACGTCTGAATGAATTCTAGCTGAGTCAAAGATAATCATGATGCCTTATCGAAGTTCCTGAAATTTCATCTTTCCGTTGAATATCAATCGAGATATGTGGGGATACAAATGTGGTAATCAGCCTCTCAGGCAAAAAAGTTAAGAAAAAACTAGTACCTACCATTTTTATTTACACTACCTGCTGCTCAATTCAATTTAAACTAGGATTTATTCGGAATATAGTCTTTTGGGTTTTAAAGGTACTATCAGCTTTATTAACCATACTACAGTGTCAAATAATTATCGGGAAACACAAAATATGTATTATATAGTATTATTTGTATTATATAGTGAATTTATATTACCTCCTTCAAAGTAGACCTTCTTCGAAAAATACACCTAAGCCAATGAAAAATATAATCATTTAAAATTTTTTAAAGGTATTTGCAGGAAGCGACTTGAGTACTCATGACGACTTAACTTTTATCTTTTTCTATTGACCAAAAACGAGTGTACAGAATTGGTATTTTCAGTGACTTTCAATTCAGAATTATATATTCTAACTTCTACAATATGTATTGAAACTATATACCAAAACTATTAAAATGATATCAATATAAAATATTTTTCAATGTCTCGGAAAAAACCTTTTTACATCCCGACTTGAAATGTATTAACATTATATATAAGGATATCAATTTGATAGTTTTTGTATATAGTTTCAATATATATTGTAGAAGTTAGAATATATAATTCTGAATTTAAAGTCATTTAAATTTTACCTCTATCAAGTATTGACCCACATTCAAATTAGTTTTTTATAACTTCAAGAATTGAATTAAAATGTCATATAAGTACCACTTAAACCAAACGACATATAAAATAAACATTCATTATAAGACATCCAACTGATATAACAAAATCCAATAAATAAAAATTGTTAACCAAAATTCTATAAATGAAATATTTTGAATAGACAAAATTTTGTTTCTGCAGATCAATCTTATGAAAACAAATATCTTTAAAAAATGTTTAACATAATCTTAAGATTTAATTCAATTTCAATTTAATTCCTGAAGTTATAAAAAACTAATTTGAATGTGAGTCAACACTTGATAGAAGTAAAATTTAAATGACTTTAAATTCACAATAATATATTCTAACTTCTACAATATATATTGAAACTATATACAAAAACTATTAAATTGATATCAATATAAAATATTTTTCAATGTCTCGGAAAAAACCTTTTTACATCCTGACTTGAAATGTATTAATATTATATATAAGGATATCAATTTGATAGTTTTTGTATATAGTTTCAATATATATTGTAGAAGTTAGAATATATTATTCTGAATTTGAAGTCATTTAAATTTTACTTCTATCAAGTATTGACCCACATTCAAATTAGTTTTTTATAACTTCAGGAATTAAATTAAAATAATGTCATATAAGTACCACTTATATCAAACGACATATAAAATAAACATTCATTATAAGACAACCAAATGATATAACAAAATCCAATGAATAAAAATTGTTAACCAAAATTCTATAAATTAAATATTTTGAATAGACAAAATTTTGTTTCTGCAGATTAATCTCATGAAAACAAATAGCTTTAAAAAATGTTTAACATAATCTCAAGATTTAATTTAATTTTAATTTAATTCCTGAAGTTATAAAAAACTAATTTGAATGTGAGTCAATACTTGATAGAAGTAAAATTTAAATGACTTTAAATTCAGAATTATATATTCTAACTTCTACAATATATACTGAAACTATAATATATACAAAAACTATTAAATTGATATCCATATAAAATATTTTTCAATGTCTCGGAAAAAACCTTTTTACATCCCGACTTGAAATGAATTAATATTATATATAAGGATATCAATTTGATAGTTTTTGTATATAGTTTCAATATCTATTGTAGAAGTTAGAATATATAATTCTGAATTTAAAGTAATTTAAATTTTACTTCTATCAAGTATTGACTCACATTCAAATTAGTTTTTTATAACTTCAGGAATTAAATTAAAATAATGTCATATAAGTACCACTATATCAAACGACATATGAAATAAACATTCATTATAAGACTTCCAAATGATATAACAAAATCCAATAAATAAAAATTGTTAACCAAAATTCTATAAATTAAATATTTTGAATAGACAAAATTTTGTTTCTGCAGACCAATCTCATGAAAACAAATATCTTTCAAAAATTTTTAACATAATCTTAAGATTTACTTCAATTTTAATTTAATTCCTGAAGTTATAAAAAACTAATTTGAATGTGAGTCAATACTTGATAGAAGTAAAATTTAAATGACTTTAAATTCTGAAATATATATTCTGACTTCTACATTATATATTGAAACTATAATATATACAAAAACTATCAAATTGATATCCTTATATATAATCAATATAAAATATTTTTCAATGTATCGGAAAAAACCTTTCTACATCCCGACTTGAAATGTATTAATACGAATGTATTAACAAAAACTATATAAGTATGTATATAAACATACAAATACAAGAAAATCCACTATTCCAAAATGATCAAAATAAAGGATCAAATAAAAATAATTGAACGAGAACTCGAACATTTGATAGCTATTTCGGCCTATCTGACCTCATCAGAAATGTATTGAATTCCGAGTACAAATAGTTATAGGTTATACGTAACAATACATTGATCATTTCTATTTTATTTTCGATACTTTAAAGCTTACTTCAAGTTTATTCATTCCATGTTTCATCTTATTTTGGTAAGTTGAATTTTGATCTTGTTATATATTTGAATCTGAATTCAATACATTTCTGATGAGGTCAGATAGGCCGAAATAGTTATCAAATGCTCGAGTTCTCGTTCAATTATTTTTATTTGATCCTTTATTTTGATAATTTTACATAATTTTGGAATAGTGGATTTTTTTGTATTCGTATGTTAATATACATAGTGATATAGTTTTTGTTAATACATTTGTATTAATACATTTCAAGTCGGGATGTAAAAAGGTTTTTTCCGAGACATTGAAAAATATTTTATATTGATTATATATAAGGATATCAATTTAATAGTTTTTGTATATAGTTTCAATATATATTGTAGAAGTTAGAATATTTAATTCTGAATTTGAAGTCATTTAAATTTTACTTCTATCAAGTATTGACTCACATTCAAATTGGTATTTTCAGTTTTGAATAATTCCAGAAAAGCACTGACGTGAAGGTAGAACCATTTGCACGCTCGTTCAACAGTCAGTCCATTTCTCCTAGCTGCCTATGATGAATAGAAACACAGAAATTAGTAGTTAATCACCCGAAAGTAAATTTTTTTTAAATTGAGCCCACTTCATTCGTTTTTAAACCTAATTGACATATTCAGACTCTAAACCATTCCCGAAAATTTGAAGTTTCTAGGTCTTATAGTTCTTAAATTGGCATTTTTACCAGTCGTACACCTAGACAGTGAATTACTCCATTAATTTTCGTAGTATTATTCACTTAAACACTAAAATCCATTTCGATCGGATCAGTAGTTCGGAACTATTAGGAAAATAAGGAAAACATTTGAAGTGGATAACCGCGGAACCATTGAATTGATCTTCCTATTAAGGGCAAGATATTTAGACCCAAAACCTACCTTGAAAATTTCAAGTCTTTTACCCTTTCCGTTATTCACGCAAAGACAGGCCGGAAAGAATTACTTTTGACCTCAGATCATCAGTGAGTTCAACCCAGTTGCTCGACCCAGTTGCTTTGGATCAAACGATTGCCCGCTGCTTTCTGAAGCAAGTGCGCAAAAAATTATCCCAGATAATTATACAACGATTCCATAATCAAATACAATGTGAACATAGTTACTGAATAAGTACAAAAAATACAAATAGAATTTTGAATTTACCGCCAATTCCTAAGATTTTCCCAACCATAAAGGTGATGGAGGATTCTATGATTTTCATAATCCTTGTCGTTTAGCTCATTGAAATCGGCTACGTCGATAACAATGGGATCATCAAAGTGTTGTTTTATTTTGATTTACGATGATTATGTTTTGCTTGATTCAAATAAGGCGTAAACCATCATAAATCTTATTTATCTTTAATTTCCCTTATCATTCATTACAACTTATTAGGAAAATCAACCATTTTGCGAAAAAATATGAAACAACTTTTACTCTGCGCCTAAGTTAGAACCCCCCGCATAAAGAAGCAATTTAGAGCTATGGTTTCTTTAGACCCTCAACGGTTCTCTGCTCACAAAATGAATTATTTTGAATCTTCTCATCATATTATTGTCACAAAATTTTACATCGGCATCGATTTTTTACATCTAATTGAAAATTGAACTGGATCGCCAAACCCTGCTACGCTAACAAAAATACTTTTTGTTTTGAATTATCTAATCATACTGTAACGATCAAGCCATTTACGCCACTGCCTGTTCTTGACTTTCGTTCCGGAACGATCAGCTCAAGTAAGTTCGAGAAATTTATGTTCAGGTATATTAACGGACGGAGAAACACGATAGGGTCAGTCATACATGAGTCATCTTGCAGTGTCGCACCAAGTAGTGCAGTAGATATAAATTCTGTGTAGAAAAAAACCATGGGGAAATAATTCAACTCTGAAAATATATCTGTTGTTTAGTGAAAAACAAATTGGTATAGTAAAAATTAGACAATTTAATTACCTGAAAATGTAACAATTGTTGTCAGGTGTGGGGTTTTTGTGTGTTTTCGAACTGAATGTTAATTAAATTCTTGACATTATCGTGGATATTTTTGTGGAAAAATTCGAATGCTGATAACGAGAGCAGTTAGAAAAAATGGATCAGGCAAATTTAGAATTTTTCAAACAAGCTTTTGAACAGCAGAAAATGGAAAATAAATTTGAGGAAACAGTAAGTTCGCGGAGGAAAATATTGGGTCATTGAATGTTTATTTTAAAGAACAAATTCAAGATAATATATTGAAAGTGAAAAAAGAAATTGATGACGAAATATTAAGGCTAGAAGGTCGAATCGAGAATATAGAAGACGAATTGGATGAGAAACTAAAAAAATATTCGATAACCATAGAAGAAAGACACGTCATTTGGACATCAACGCTTGTAGCAGATATCACAGAAGAAATAATCCTGGGAATGGATGTAATTAGGAAGAACTGTTTCCAGGTGGACATGAAGAATGATGTCATAAGAACTGGAAGAGTGGAAATTCCATTTCGCAGATGTGAAGAAACCACGATCCAGGTCCTTTCAACTTAGGAAGAAGAAAGGTGGGAGCACTCGATTTTGTGTTGACTACCGGTAGCTCAAGGAAGTCACTAAACAGGACTGTTACCCTATTCCAAAAATTGATGATACATTAGGCACAGTTTCTGGCTTGAAATGGTTTTCTATCCTGGATTTGAAAAGAGGGTACTGGCAGGTGGAAATAGAACAAAGATGAAGAGAAGACGGCCTTTACCATTGGCTCGGGGTTACTGCCTTCGGACTTTGTAATGCATCAGCGACTTTCGAGCGACTAATGGAAACTGTTTTACGAGTATTATCATGGAAGACGTGTCTCATTTGTCTAGACGACGTAATTGTTATCTGGAAGTCGTTGGATGAGCATCTAACGAACCCGATAAACGTGTTCGAAAGATTACGAAGTGCCAAACTCAAATAAAGTCCTGAAAAGTGTCACGTCTTCAAGAAAGAAGTAAAGTACTTAGGTTATGTCGTTTCTGAAAGAGGCATCAGTACTGATCCAGACAAGATAAAGCCAATCCAGGAGTGGCCGGAACCGGAAGACAAGCAACAAATGCGAATCTTTCTTGGATTGTGCACTTATTATCCTGAGTTCTTTCTAGGGTTTACTAATATTGCTAAACCATTAACCAGATTGACAGAAGAAGGAATGAGGAATGTACGACAGCTTTCAATTGCTTGAAACGGGCTCCCGTTTTAAGTTATTCTTAGGCAGATGGAATGTTTATACTGAACACGGACGTAATTAATATGGCCATAGGTGGTGTGCTGTCGCAAATTCAGGACGGATAGGAGAAAGCTATAGGATACTTCAGCAAAGTGCTGTAAAAACCTGAACGTAATTACTAGAGCATTAGAAGGAAACTTCTTGCTGTCATAAAGTCTATGGAACATTTTTACAAATACCTGTATGGAAGTGATACAGACCATGCTGCTTTCGAGTAGCTCCTACAATTCAAAAACCCTGAAGGTGAAATTGCAAGAGGGATAAAGAGGTTACAGAAATACGATTTACTGTTGAACAATTTACAGGGAAAATCCATACAAATGCTGACACACTGTCTAGGAAACCATGTCCATGAATACCGATTGATAGCTGTAAACCCTTGAGGAAGACCAAGAAAATGACTCAGAGTTGAGATTACTCATGAAATAGAAAAAAAGGACAAAGGCCAAGCTGCGGAATCGTAACTCATTTTAACCCTAAAATCAGATCTTACTGGACACAGTAGGTTCTTTAGAGTTAGATAACGATCTTCTGAAGATATCTCTGGAGAACGACGATGGTACTGAAACGAGACTTCAGTAAGAACCAATACAACAGGTAAGATCAGGTCCTCATCCACATTCAGATGATTCAGATGATTGAAAGAATGAATAGAATTGTGGAAAAATATCTGACTACGGTAATCTCAGTCCATCAAAAAGAAGGAACAAACACCTCCATCTGTTCACAATGGATTACAGATCTTCAGTATAGGAATCCACAGGAGAAACTCAAACATGTATAATGTTCGACCAGGAAATACGGTTGCCATGCGATCTCGAGTTTGAGTGTAAACCAGGTGAGGAGATAGCTGGTGAAGAATATGTAAGCTGTCTGAAGAGAGAACTGTCAACAGGGAGTTAGACAGAATCTCCAGATGGCGAGTGATCACATGAAGACCTGTTAAGGCACCAGAGCATCCGAAGGAGGTTTTAACTGGTGACTTAGTGTGGTTGTTCAACCCTCAGAAAGAAAGAGGACTATCACCTAAGTTGCAAATAGATTGGGAAGGCCTGTATAAGGTAGTCAGGAGAATGAATGATGTTGGGTATCGTATCCAGAAACTTTTCAGAGGTAAAAGGAGGATAATTCATGTAAACCGTTTGGCGACATACGAAATTGAGAACAATATCCAAGATGATACCCGAATAAGAAGAGCAGCTGGTGAGAAAGTGAACCACGAAAAAAAGATTCGATACCTTGATGGCTAACTATGGTGGTACTGGTAAAGCAACTTTTGAAATTACCGTGAAGGGGCAGCAAGACCTTTTTTTAGTGCCAAAAGATTATTTACTAGCCCATTGTGTAGCTGATGATCTGCGTATGACCAGAGGGATAGCCACCGTTCAGAAAAAAGGTTGATCGTGTGAACGAGTTAGTCAGACCTCAACTCTGGAAGACATTGAA
Organism: Megalocaria dilatata; assembly: GCA_034642435.1. Classification (NCBI taxonomy): domain Eukaryota; kingdom Metazoa; phylum Arthropoda; class Insecta; order Coleoptera; family Coccinellidae; genus Megalocaria; species Megalocaria dilatata. Next base: position 59,610,146 of record CM067855.1, on the reverse strand, counting down.
ACTAGTCGATCATCAGCGATATCTATTCTATCTGATAACTAAGAAACTTTTCCATGAGAAGCCGAGCTACCAAGACTTATGGACAGGTTTGTTGAATTTGAGGAGAGAGATAATGAAGTACCTAGTCAAGAAATTTGCTGTACCAAAGTTGTTTTATGGGTTGGATCAACTCAACTGTAGAATTGTCCGTAATATGCTTGAAGTTATTTTTCAGGAATTTAGGCTGCAAGTCATAGTATGCAGTTATAATCCAGGAAGAGCCCCAAAACGGAAAAAAACTGTTGTATGTTATTTCTACCAGTGAGGAAATTTTAGAAATGGAGAATACTGTATATTTAGCCACCGTACCAAATATGTTCAGGGACCGAACAGCCTAAAGAGGGGACTGCTTCTTCTCGATTTTCGTTCCGGAATGATCGGAATGCTACTGGAAGTTCGAGAAAATTATATCCACGGACGGAAAAATATGATGGAATCAGTCATACATGACTCATCTTGCTGCGTCGTACCAAGTAGTGTAGTAGAGATAAATTATGTGTAGAAATGAATTCTGTGCAAATAATTAAACTTTGTGAATATATCTGTTATGTAGTGGAAAATAAATTAGTATAGTGGAAATTAGACAATTTAATTAACTGAAAACGTGACAATATGATACATTTAAAATTTTGCGTAAGCATGTGCTTACTTCTAAATACCAAACTTCAGATCGATCAAATCTGCAGTTTGGAAAATATTGGGAAAAATTAGAGAAAATTTCTAATGAGAATAACTGCGAAACCATTTGCCCGCTAACAAACGTTACCGAGATTTTAGGCTCCAAATATATCCTATAAATTTCAAGCCTTTAGCTCTTACCGTTCGAAAGTTAGTGTTTTATTTAGCGCTCAAAACTGAACCCTCAACATTTTTTTTTAACTCTTTATCATACGATTCCCACAAAATTTTGTACGAAAATACTCATTATTATTCTTCTACCAAATACCAAATCTCAAATTGATCGGATTTGTATTTTAGAAAACAATGAGAAAAATAAAAATTCTTCATTTTTAATTTCAATAGAATAGTTACTTATGAAAATTGTATCCAATTTTGTGACTCCAGCAATTATATATGATCATTAAGTCTAGTGATTCCTAGAAAAATCTTATTTTATCTTGTTCATGAGAATATTTTGAATCGTCTCAGCATTTTCTTGATGGAAATTCATCTTGATTTCAAAAATGAGAAATAGTTTTCAATTTCCGCTATTTTTTCATTTTACAACAGTTTTTCATCGAACAAAAATTTCATTTTAGACAATCATGATGAATATTATTTAATTTTTTCAAAATTTCCCTCGAGTGTTAACATCAAATGAAAAGTATCAATAAAAGAGATGAAATTTCGTTTTTTGGGCGCTTATTCTATGGGATAGCGTGCTGTCGTTTTGCAGAAATATTAATTCTCTAATTTCAACCCAAAAATGATCTCAACCTACTGGGTTTTACTCATAGTTGAGTCGAAATATTGACCTATAATATAATAGTTTAATTGGAAAATCATTGTCCATTCTTTCAAGCGAGAATAAGGGATAATCTGACGAAATCTTGTCAAATCTCAGAAATGAGTTTTTTCAACATTTTCGCATGCTTATTATAGAGAGCAACGTGCTTTCATTTCGACCAAATGTTGGTAATTTTCGAAAAGGGTCTCAAACGACTAGCCTGGCTCCCTGATGAAGATTCCAAGGTGAAAAATAATTATGTCCGACTGTTCCGTCCATGAACACTTAGTTTAGAATTGAAAGACCATAGCTTTGAAACTTCCAAGGTAGTTTGGAGGGCTAAATATGTCGCTTAGGTTCCCTAATTGACAAAATTGGTCCAGTAGTTTCGCAGTTATTCACATTTAAAAATTTCCCAATATTTCCAAAATTTCAGATCCGATCGATCTCAAATTTGATATTTAGAACTATAATAATATCGCTTATATTTTTACAAAATTTCGTGAGGATCATATAACCAGAAGATCAAAAAAATTGTTGGGGGCAGAGCAGTTTTTAGTGCTACCGGAATCATAGGAGTAGCACAATTCTACGCTCTATTGTAAATTTAGCATTTAGATGTCAATATAACGTCAAGAAGGCCACTTCAAAATTTCGTGAAGATCAGGGGTAAATGAACAGAAAAGGCTCCTTATTTCACGTCAGTTGTTTTTACCATTTCTTTTTAAATTTACCCTTGTCCGAAAAAAATTTCCTAAGCATTAACAGTTTTTGTTAATCAGTTAAACAGTTGTTAATCGATGCAACATGCCTTGAAATTTCCATAGAATATCTCTAATGCAATGACGAACTCGAAATAGTTAATAACTAGGTGTTTTAATTTTCGAAACAGTCTTTGAAATTTTATTTTATGTATATTTAATGAGATTTTTATCATCATGATTATCTTTGACAAAAGTCGAAGATCCTGTTGGATGAGGAAACTGGAAGTATCCAGATTTCTTCAGGAAATTGTGGAAGGAAATGAACTCAATGTTATATGAATAGCATTTTACTGTGGATAAAACCGGAAATTATGGTACGAAACTAAGATTCACCACACACCATCTTCAATGCTATATTGTAATAAAATATATTAGGAACGTAAAGCAATATTTCATTTTATTTAATCTTTGGGAAACCTTTTCACCTGCTTTGAAATTTCAATAGGAATTTTAGGGAAATTGATGAAATCATGTTCTATTCTAAAGTACACTACTCTTTGGATAATTTGAATTATTCTGAAATTCATTTCGTTCAATTATATGTCAGCAAAAAATCATATTCAATCTCTAGGTAGAGATAAAAAATGAATCAAATTCAATCCTGTTTACTTTGAAACACAATGCCCTTCAGAAGAAATCATGACTCGAAACTCAAGGATAAAATATAAATTAAATCTCATCACAGAAGAAATCACTTTAATTGGAAAAATTTAAATGACTTTAAATTCAGAATTATATATTCTAACTTCTACATTATATATTGAAACTATATACAAAAACTATCTAATTGATATCCTTATATATAATCAATATAAAATATTTTTCAATGTCTCGGAAAAAACCTTTTCATATCCCGACTTGAAATGTATTAATACAAATGTATTAACAAAAACTATATAAGTATGTATATTAACATACAAATACAAGAAAATCCACTATTCCAAAATTATCTAAAATTATCAAAATAAAGGATCAAATAAAATTAATTGAACTGGAACTCGAACATTTGATAGCTATTTCGGCCTATATGGCCTCATCAGAAATGTGTTGAATTCAGATTCAAATATATAACAAGATCAAAATTCAACCTACCAAAATAAGATAAAACATGGAACGAATAAACTTGAAAGCTTTAAAATATCCAAAATAAAACAGAAATGATCAACGTATTGTTACGTATAACCTATAACTATTTGTACTCGGAACACATAAAAACAATAACAAAACTTATTCACCCCCAAATAATGTCCCATGATTGAGTGATTGAGGAATTTAAATTTGATGAATTTAAAGTCATTTAAATTTTACTTCTATCAAGTATTGACTCACATTAAAATTGGTTTTTTGGAAAAATTTATATGTTTACTTTTAGATCCTTCCATTTCTCCGAGGCTTAGTGTGGGATTTTTTAGCAGTTTATTTGTTTCGTAGTGAATAGGTTGCTAGCCGTTTGCCACATTGTTTTTGTTTCCAGTAATGGAGACTCAAATTGGAGATTTGATGAAAGGTCTGAAATACAACAATTCCAAAGACATCTATGGAATATCAGTGTTTTCACTGAAACGCAATATGTCATTATTAGAAAACCCTTTTGTAAGATCATAAATAACTTAATCAAGGAATTTCTCTGAGGAACTGAAAAAATCAATAGTGATACCTATTTCAAAAAAAGAGGACCTTGAAGGCTCTAACTACAGACCACCTTTCCGGTATTTTTAAAAATGTTTGAGCTAGTACTGAAAAATCGTCTATTCGATTTATTGGAGAAAAAACCACTGCTTCATTCAGGTCGACACAATTTCAGGAAATCAAAATCAACTCTAACTGCCATTATTTGCTTAGTGGAGAGTGTTTTAGAGGTATATGAGCATTGTGAGGAAATGGAAATTACAAGTAAGTAAGGCTTTCGATAGCGTAAGCCATGAGATTCTTTTGGTATAAGCAGTATCGCGGTATTCAAGGAAAGGCGTTAAAAATTTTCAGCTCATATCTATCCAGTAAATTTCATGCGGTAACATGGAATAAATGCCGGATTTGCGATTGGTGAATATTGGTGTACCTCAGAGGTTCAGGTTAACATTTTAAACTAAAGAGTTAGTTCAAAATTTAAATGAATTTCCGTCAAGTAAGGAACAATTCAAACAAATTTCTATAATTCTGTTTGGCAATTTCTTTTAGAAGTATTTGAAAACGTTCATTTGAAGATGAAAACGATATAGTTACTGCATTCACTCAAAAACGATCGGAGATACCTTAGTGACCGAACGGTATGCTATGGCATAGCCTAGCAATTATTATTTCTGTTCCAGGACTAATTCCAACAGTTTTTCATATTATTTTGTTTAAAAATTCTCCCAATTAAGCTCATTTCTTCTGTGATCATATTCAGCCTGTAATAATTTCCGTTATAGTATATATTTCAACATTTGTGACATTTTTTAGAACAATTTTATATTCCATTACGTAAATCTTCATTCAAATCTTTCTTTTTTTCGATGTTTTTGTTTAGGTTTTGTCCACATTAAGGAATATTGTGAACAAAAATCTAGACAATGGAAGTCCGATATCCAAATAAACAAAGAACTGATGTCTTTAATTTGCATTCAAGTTCAGAACATTTCTTTTAGAGTAATACTCAACTATTTACGGAAATTCTATAAAAAAAGAATGAATGCCATTTTAGGCCATTCATTTCTGAGATTATGTAAGTTTTGGACAAAGTTATAATTTAAATGAAATAGAAAGAGGCTATTTACTTGATAGAAGAAATATATATTTAAATATATTAAATATCTCAAATAAATCATATTTTTTGAGAAGTCCTTAAGTTGTGTTTCATGTTTTTGAAAAGGAATTGGTGTTCATAATGGTAAGATCAGAAACAACATTTTGTCTCCTTCAAATATTTATTTATTAATTTTAATGACTTTTTTATATTTGTTGGTTTTTTTTGTTCCATTTGACATTATATATTGAGTTTTGATTATATACGTCTATTAAATATAAGCGGTGCTTATTGTAGACATTAATTTAATTCTAAAAGTTTTTTGAATATAAATTTTTTTTGAAATTAATATTGTTAAAGCGTTTGAAAAATTATTAATCGAATATTCACAGAGCAGCATGTTTTACATTATCAATTGTATCTGATAACAAGGCAGAAAATTTCTAAAGAGGCGAAAAACCGTTATAGCTTATTACCTATCATATATAACATTTTTGAAGTATCATGGATAATCACTCTGAATAAATACTTACATCTGTCTGAATCTAGTGAGATGTTGTGATAGAATTAATTAATTTAAATTAACTTTTACATTATCATTCAAATCGTTATTCTACTCAATTGGTAAATTTTATGTTTTTTGGAACGACCCAACGGTTGGATACAATTGAATTTGAGCTCGAAATAGATCCTTATAATCGTTCAGAATATTTTCGACTAAAAATTAACATAATGTAGACGTTTAAATGAAACTATAGGCGCTTTATTACGAGAGCGAAAAAATGTGGTAATATATGGGATTCGGTGAGGAACGATTGAACGGAACATGCAAATGGAACAAAAGAAGGAAATGAACCATTACCTACCAGAATCTGCGTATATTCATGCTGGAATTTCCAATGTTGTCATTCAAACTGATTGTGAATGTCTCATTCGAACTAGATAAGTAGTACTTTTCTGAATATCAACTTAAACCACAATTGTTTTATTTTCATATATTCATTCTTATCTTAAAATAGTTAGTCAAACTTGTGTTCAATACAGAGAGAATGGTATTTCATTTTACTCATCGAAATACTGACATATAATAGTTTAGTTGGAAAATCATTATCCATTCATTCAAGCGACAAAAGGATAATCTGACGATATCTTGTCAAATGTCAGAAATGAGTTTTATTATTATAGAGGGCAACGTGTTTTCATTCCGGCCAAATGTTGGTAATTTTCGAAAAGGGTCTCAAACGACTAGCCTTGCTAACTGATGAAGAATTCAAGGTCAAAAGTGATTCTGTCCGGCCAGTCCGTCCGTATGCACTGAAATTTTAGAAAATAAAGGACTAGGGATTTGAAATTTCATAGTAAATTGGATGCCTAAATATTTCGGGTAAGTTCGTTAAAGAGCAAAATCGATCAGATGGTTCCACAGTTATTCACATTTGAAACATTTTCTGATTTTTCTAATAGTTCCTGAACAACTGATTCCATCGAAATTAAAATGTTATTTAGGTGTATAATAATAACACAAGGATTAAGGCCAAAAGAAATCTGTAATCATTCGGCTATAGCGATGATAATTGATGGTTTGAGTAACACCTTCTTCATTTTCAAAGAAATACGGGCTAATTACTACACCAGACCAAATTGCACAACATACAGTGACTTTTTGTGGATGTTATGGTCTCTTAGTAGTTACATGAGGATTTTCACTGCCCCAGATGCGACAATTTACCTTGTTTCACCGAGTGAAAAAGGTGCTTAGTCGCTGAAGAAAATTCGATGCGAAAAATCGTCATCCAAACTTTGTTGTTCAAGCACCCAATCGGCATATGCTCTACGCATTCTGTGGGCAGCTGGCTTTAGTTCTTGTGTCAACTGAATCTTATAAGCTACTGAATTGTTTCAGCCGTTACTATTTGGTAGTTGATCATAATTAAAACAAATTGTAGAAATTACTGTGTTTTACTACCAAAAAATATATATTACACATTTTCTTGCGACTCGAGTTTCTGGAAATGAACTATCCCATCATCAGACAACTGAAGACCTAACAGTGGTACAGTGGTATTTAAACAAAAGTGATAAATGTTTTGAATATTTCAACAGATTCTCGGTACTTTTCTTCTTAGACACTCTTGGTTGAACCAGATATTCTGACAGCATATCCTGTATTTTGTGCTAAGTCTTCTATATAAACCGGCTTGTTTGGCTAAACTAGCACTTTTCAGATACTGAATTGTTTCAGCCGTTACTATTTGGTAGTTGATCATAATTAAAACAAGTTGTAGAAATTACTACCAAAAATATTGTTTTAATTATGATCCACTACCAAATAGTAACGGCTGAAACAATTCAGTATCTGAAAAGTGCTAGTGTAGCCAAACAAGCCGGTTTATATAGAAGACTTAGCACAAAATACAGGATATGTTGTCAGAATATCTGGTTCAACCAAGAAGGTCTAAGAAGAAAAGTACCGAGAATCTGTTGAAATATTCAAAACATTTATCACTTTTGTTTAAATACCACTGTACCACTGTTAGGTCTTCAGTTGTCTGATGATGGGATAGTTCATTTCCAGAAACTCGAGTCACAAGAAAATGTGTAATATATATTTTTTGGTAGTAAAACACAGTAATTTCTACAATTTGTTTTAATTATGATCAACTACCAAATAGTAACGGCTGAAACAATTCAGTATCTGAAAAGTGCTAGTGTAGCCAAACAAGCCGGTTTATATAGAAGACTTAGCACAAAATACAGGGTACGCTATCAGAATATCTGTTTCAACCAAGAGTGTCTAAGAAGAAAAGTACCGAGAATCTGTTGAAATATTCTAAATATTTATCACTTTTGTTTAAATACCACTGTACCACTGTTAGGCCTTCAGTTGTCTGATGATGGGATAGTTCATTTCCCGAAACTCGAGCACAAGAAAATGTGTAATATATATTTTTTGGTAGTAAAACATAGTCATTTCTACAATTTGTTTCAATTAGAATCTTATAAGGATGCATATGCAAATCCAGATGAAAAATACTCCATAGCGTGCCGTAAGAGATGCCCAAATGTTGTGCGCGTTGATGAATTGAAAAATTTGGTTCTTCGTCAATACTTTCACTTACAGTAGAAATATTTTCGGTCGAGCGTGCATTTCGATGATGTATGGGCCTTAAGACATCAGTAATAGATCCGGCTTCTTCGAATTTTTTTTTCTGTGTTACCAATTGTACGCTCAGATGTACGATTGTGTCGACTATAATCTGTAATACTTACTACAGAATCATTGCCTTTGTAGTAAGTTTTCACAATTTTCACAGAGATATGTCATTGAAACAGGGCTGTGAAATCCGAAACACGAAATGGATAACCCGTTAGACAGATGTTTAAAAACATCTGTTGATTAAAATCAACATTCAAAATCTATGATATGGTATTTTTAACAATGAGCCAGAAAATATGAGAATTGGTACCAATAAAAAGGAAAAAAATTCATTAATCTCTATAGCGAAGTAATAAATATTTCTGTTGAATCGCAGTGTTTTTGCTGAGATTTCATTGTTGTTAGAAATTAATTGAAAAAATAAGAACAGCTATTTTTAACCCAACCAATAAGTTGAGATTTGCATATTTTATAATTAACACTTAAGTATCTCTAAACAGAATGGGTATTCATATTTACAATACAGTATTAAAAACGCTATGTACTATCTTTCTCAGTAGAGGTGGGAATAGAAGGACAGCATACTCCTGCGAATCTAGAAAAACAAAATAATTAAATAGTGAAATATCAAGATAATACATATAAGGAGCGTCTCAGAGTAGGTGTAACAAACTGATAGGTAGATAGTACTAGTGAAAAAAAGAACAAATTTTCTTCAAACATGAGTTCTAACTTTTCTCATTCCCAAGATACCGGATGTTAAAATTGGAAAAATGTTCAGTAGCAAGGTTATTTCATATTAAAACGTCCTCAACTTTTTGACAGAATTGAAACATTTAAAAGTTCTGAACCTCAGCGTTGAAACACTTGAAATTTAAGAAAGTTGAAACAGAAAGCAAATAAAAGTAGATGTTCAATATGAGCACCATTATTTTCGGTATAAGCAGTCATCCTTCGTCTCACATTCTCCCGAACTCTTTAAACATTTATTGTAATCGAAATTTCTGTAAAGGACCTTGTTTGATTTGTCCAAATAATAAAACTGTCAAGTTGTGTTTCTCCTTATCACTGAGATATGCATTTTTATGTCTGCTATTGACATTTGCGCATCAATAGGCCCATAAGCAAATTAAGTATTTTAAGCCTAATTCTCGAGTTTTTCGTCATGATGGGATCATGAATTCAGTAAGATCTCTTATTATTCCTGAACAACATGGATTTATTCCTAAAAGATCTACTGTGTGCAATCTGGTCCTTTATTCAGAGAAATTCTTGAAGCAATGGACAGTCAGATGCAGGTTGATTCTGTGTACATTCGAAGGCCTTCGATAAGATTGATCATAACATCTTGATGAAAAATTGTCTGAGATGGGTGTGCATTGAGACTTGCTACGTTGGTTATATTCATATCTCAATGAAAGATATCAAATTGCTGCCGTTAATGGACATTTTTCATCATCCTTCTGTGTGACCTCGGGGGTGCCTCAGGGGTCTCTCCTTGGGCCTCTTTTATTTAATATTTCATTTAATTTAATGAATAAATGAATAAAAAATAGCAGAGCAGCGTCTTTGCATTGCTGCTTATACTATCCGAAGAGCTCCATATCATGGAATTCCGCAGTTGAGATTAAAGTGATCTACCTTCCCGTTGGGCATTTGGTCACTGCCTTCATGGGTGCAGAATTGGGATACGCCCAATCAGCATGCAAAACGAAACAGTAGTCCCCCTTTGCCTTCAATATAGACTGGTAGCTTCGAAGCACCATCGAAACTCTACTGGCTATGCAGTGTCAGTGCCCGAGCTGTTTGGGACGAAACTCACACGCCAAGGGGCTTCTTTGCATCTACCGTCCTTCGGTAGAGAGGCCTAGACTCGCCATGGACACCCCAGTCGATCCTGGTTCAAGATCAGCATAAAGCGTAGTTGAGACGCCTAAACCTCAAGGCGAGTCCAAGTTATCCAGGCGCAAGAACTACACCGAAAGAGGCTTCATTCCCCCACAGTCCATTCGACGGCTCGAGGCCCGGATTCGCCGTAAACACCCAAGTCGACCCAGATTAGAGCCCAGCATAAAGCATGGTCGAGGCCCCTAAACCTCCGGGCTGGTCCCGGTTATCCAGGCGCAAGAACTACGACCCTGCACGGCAGACTACCCTTCTAGCCTAGTATGCACGTTTAAAACTATTGCCCCCACGAGTTCAACACCAATTTGGGTATCCAGAAGTACGAATGACCCTTGTTTCCAAAAGGAGCCATTGAAGGTCGCCAAAAAGAGTTCAACACGATGCCAGAATCCACGAACTCGAAGAACCTAACACTTCATAGTATCCCTCTTCTTAAAGCTACCACAGATCTAATTCTGACGCATTCGCCCTTATGGACAAAAAACCACGCCAGTTCTATGAGTGAGCACCCTGTGTTGCAACATTCACCCCAATCTTGGGAAATACTTAGAAGAATACATAATAGCCTGTGTTCATTTAGATCTTTAAGAATAAATATATAATATCAATTGGACTATACGAAGACAAGACACCGCTGCAGAAAAAATAATTTTTTTAAAGACTAATAGAAAATCCTGGCATATTCGTCCGAAGAATAGCTGTGGCTGAAAGATATCGTCGCATGCCAGTTTGAAGAACTCTGGACAACCAACAGCTTTATATTTATCACCTTCAAAGAGTACAGGCATGAATCCGGAAGATTACCGTCAACGACTTTTCTTTTGCCGATCGCTTCTGAAAAAGATGACATAATTTTTAGTGATATATTCTGCTTACTGACGAATCAGAATTTACCCACGACAAAATTATAAATCTTCACAATATTAATCAGTTGGCAGAAGCTAACACGCAAGCAATATTACAAACTAAGCATCGGGAAGATTTTTTGGACATTTGGATGGGAACTCAAGGTTATTCAATTTTTGCTCCAGTAGTTCTCCCTTACAGGTATTTTTTCATGAAATCTTTTTTTTTGTAGTATTTTAGCGATACACTTCTTCGACAGAATTAGTGACTACTGTACTACTATTCTTCTAAAAGACATGCCTTAAGAGCATCGGAGAAATTTATTTTCATACGATGGAGCAACAGCTCATTTGCTACTCAATGTTCGGCATTACTCGAACGATACTTATGGCTGCTGTTGGATAGGACAACGAAGTTCAGTAACTCGGTCACCACGGACTTTAATCCATCGGATACTTTCGTATGAGGTCCTGATAGAATTTATTCTCGGTGACAATTGAAAATCGTGAACCGTTCTTTCTGTTTGACAACCCGAGGAGAAGAAAACCTATGTCATCTAGTTGGTGCCTCTAAAGGAAAGTTGTTATTTTTTTTGCACTCATTTTGAACTCAGCCCTATTACTCTCTGCGATTCTGACAGCCGCTGAAATCATTTCCTTCAGTTGCGTAGAGCATCGACCGTGATAATATCTATAGAACAAGCACAAGTCGGCATCCCTCCTTCTATGTTCCAAGGACTGCAAACTGGCTGTTATAGTTGGGCAGTCAACCAAACGTACTGCTCTTTTCTGGGTGGAATTCAAAAGTTGCAACGAATGCTTGGCTGCTGAGCTCCAAACATGAGAGCAGAATTCGAGTCCTAGTCTGATCTGGTATTTGCAGTAGATAAACCTGATATACAGAGAAATATTTCCTAGCCATAAACAAATATTCCAGCTTATTTGCAGCAGACTCAGCAATGTAAGTCACAGTTTCTCCTCAATAGACCGAAGAGTTTACAGTCACACTAAGAAGATGCATGGAATTACTCGGCTGAAGCACTTGGTTTTCCATCATCAAATCAGAACTCACAAAAATTAAAGTGGTCTTATTGAAAAACTTTTTCAATTTGCTTTCTCTTTCAACTTCCCTAATTTTTCAATACAAATCCCCTTAGATTCCCGAATATTTCTTTTTTTATGAAAAAAAAAATTATGAAATGTTTGAGGCTGATTTTTTCGAAAACGGTGAGGTTTAGAGCATTCGAACAAGAAAATTAAATTTCGTCAAAAAATGTACTAGACTGTAAGTGATCTTCAAGTAGGGTTAGTTGTAATATCACATTAGATTTTTATCTGAAAATGTTTGAAACATGTAAGAAACATTAGTTAGGTTTCTACATGCAGTGCGGGTGTTTTATGCCCTACCGAAATAACTTCAGTCATTATATTAGGAATTATCGCAAAAAACTTTTCATTTCTTCTAAATTTAACGCCCTGTGTCTCGGAAGTGAAAGGAGTGGAGATCCATGTTTGCAGAAAATCTATTCTCATTTTCAGTAGTTCTATCAACCCTAGCAGTTTTTTATACTTAGTCTAGGACACCCCGTATACATTAGTTCAAGAACTATCTTGGTACTAACCAAGAATTGATCGTATGAAAAGTATAGTTAAAAGTTTGTCGAAATTCTTTTTGTCGCTAAGTTGACACAACTGTCCACTATCTCCAAGCGGAGATTGAGTGTCATCTGTCATTCAATTTGTTGTAGTGTTCCATTTTGTCAGTATTTTAAGTATGTTTCAAAATTTTCACAATGGATAAAAATATCGAGAAAATGATGTCAAATTTTATCCAGTAAATAAAATTCCATTTGCGAAAACACTAAAAATATTACATAAACCTCATGGTGAATCAACTTTATCAAACACACGTGCGTAGTGGTACAAAGTAGTCAAAAGAGGTTGAGATGTGGTGGAAGAATTGCCTCGCTATGGTCGATAATCAACGTTTTCAACTGAACTTAACATCACTGAAGCAAAATTTGTCTGAGAGAGATAGCCGCTGAAAAACGCCTGAACAGATCAATTTTTATTTGAACGAGCATATCTTTTGACTGCAAATTTTTGGGTGTAGGAACATTCACTAAGTGGGTTGCAACCTGCTCAAGAATCTTAAATGGCAATAGACACATCATTTCAAAGGATTTGCAATTATTTTTTTAAAAATCTAAAAAATTACTGTTTGACATTCGTTTCGGTGTGAAAAACTTATTGGAAGTAAAGTGTATTAAGTGGTCGAGTCTTTAAACGAATTTTAATTGATAGGATGTTCAAATTGCCTACCAATCTTTTCTAAAGAGTGATAATGAATTTATTCAACATTTTCTCTCGCGTTCTGTAATATTTCAGATGTGGTTGATTACATGCTAAGACTATTCTCTGGCGAGGATCTTCCAGAGAAATAATATAGGTTGCATAATTCAAAAGAAAATGTTGAACAAAGGCACTTTAGCTGTTTGGAAATGAACGGTAAGCAGTTTTAATATCTTAATAATTAAAGTTCATTCAGAAACTCGACGACTTAATGCCTTTCACCCATCAGTTACATGGAATTTTTCATTGAAACGAATACCAGATAGAAATTTTTGCGCGTTGGTTATTGTTTCGCCTAAATATCTGTAGTTTTCGAATTTTTAGCTGAAAATGGTCTAAAATAAATAGCTTAGCTTAGACTCACTGATGTTTAAAGTTTAAAAACTTTTAATTTTCAATTTTTTTTCTGAAATTCGACATTTGAAAGTAGAATGATAACGTGCATGTTCGTTCCAAATTTTGTCAGGATCATTCGACTAAAAAATTTAAAAAAAAGCAAAAAATTTGGAGCGGATCAGCGTTGAGCCCCTTCTTGAATACGGAAAGAGATAGTACTTGAAAGTTTTGGGGCAAGTTTGAAGCCTAAATATCTATTTCGGCTTATCTGTTATTGGGCAAAATGAATCTAATGGTTTCGCAGTTATTTACATTTAATAAGTATGGGGTTTAGTAGGATAATGATAGCGCACATTTTTTTGCGAAATTTTATAAGAATCGTATGATTAGAAGATTCAAGTCAAAGACAAAAATTTTGTGAGCGGAGCAGTTTTGAGCGCTGGATAACCCATATCAACAGTTCCGCGATCTAGTTTAAATTTAGCGCTTAGATGTATATTAATGACAAGACGGCTAATACAGAATTTCGTGAAGATCGTATAACTTGAAGACCAAAAAAAAAACATTTTGTGAGAATCGTACTTGATATGAACTAGTGTGTAAAAGCTCCAGACGTCATATCAGTGATTTTCAGCTTTTTTATTATACATTTTGTCAAGAAAGTACCGGGAATTATCGATTTAAATCTGGCGGGGCAATGAGGCAGGTAAATTTTTTTTTTCCTAGGTTGGTACCACTGTCCTTAATTACTATGCCAAGCTTGAGCGGGATCTGTCAACTAGTGTGTTTGCAACAGCTGATTAAGTCAGTCGATGTCAGAGTGCGTGCCGATTTTTACTATGGGTGATTACGTTGAGCAAAGAATTTGTTTAAAGTTTTGTGATGCAAATGAATTTTCGTGTGCCGATGCATTGAAAATGTTGCAAAAGGCCTTTGATGATAATGCTCTATCGAAAACTCGTGCATATCAGTGGTACAGAGCCTTCAAGGACGGTCGTGAAGTGGACGCCCATCGACGGCTTCGATCGAAGATAACGTCGATAAAATTAAGGAAAGGGTGCTGGAAAACCGTCGTACCAGCTTGAGAGAGATAGCACATGATCTTAAGATATCCCACGAGTCCGCACGTACGATTTTGATTGATATTTTGGGCATGAGAAAGGTGGCCGCACGACTCGTACCGAAAGACCTGAATTTTCTTCAAAAACGTCATCGCGAACAGGTTGCTTCAGACATGCTGGATCGCTGTAATTCCGATTCTACATTCATGGAACGCATTATAACTGGTGATGAGACCTGGGTCTACGACTACGATATGCAAACAAGCCAGCAATCATCGTAATGGGTGGCAAAAAATGAGCCGAAACCGAAAAAACCACGCCAAAGCCGCTCGAAAATGAAGGTGATGCTCATTGTTTTCTTCAATATCCGTGGCGTGGTGCACTACGAATTCGTTCCAGAGGGTCAGACGGTAAACAAGGAGTATTACCTAGGCGTTATGAAACGTTTGCGTGAGCGTATCCGTAAGAAGCGGCCAAATTTGTGGGCGAACAACTCATGGATTTTGCATGACGATAACGCGCCTTCTCACCGAGCTACGATTGTGACTGACTTTCTCGCCAAAAACTCAACAAACGTGCTTCAGCAACCACCGTATTCGCCGGATTTGGCTCCCTGCGAATTTTTTCCTTTTCCTAAAACTAAAATTGCCCCTTCGTGGCACCCGTTTTGAGTCGATTGAAGCCATAAAACAAAATTCGGCGCGAGAGCTAAAGTCCATCCCGGAAAGCGCCTATAAAAAATGTTTCGATAATTGGAAGTGCCGTTGGCATAGATGTATTGGAGAAAATGGAGCCTATTTTGAAGGCGACCCAATAAATTTTGACGATTAAATGTAAAAATGTTGTTTTAATTGAAAATTCCCGGTACTTTCTTGACAGAGTAGTATGTATACATGAAATTGCAAACCCTTCAAAGTGATCTGTTACTCTATCCCCCATTGACCTTTAAGATTTTTGAGGGGATCGCTTGGAGAGATGATCGTACATCAACGAATTTGCAATCAAAAGATGTCCTCCTGCAAATGAAAATTGACCTATTTCGGCGTTTTCCGGAATAACTCATATTCACGAAAATATTCGACTGAACTGTTTTATGTGAATCACCCGGAATGTACAACAAGCTAAACCGTCTTACAGGATGACTTTATCGTGTCGACTAAATGTACTGTGAAAACGATTCATAGTTTCTCGAATTAATCTCTGTGATGGACGTAATGCCTGATGACGTTCTAATATTGATCCATGTTTTTTAAAATAAATTTGAGCAATATCCAAACGTTGCTTCGGTGTAAATCTATTCAGGATGAAGCCAAACTTACTTCGAAACAACCGAGTAGTGATAAATCAGGAGTCATAGAAAACAGTGGTGTTAATTCAAAGTTCACCCATCCGACAATCACCTATTACTTTGAACCCGAAGGAAGAATTTATTCAATGCATTATAAGAGGGGTGTTCAATGTATTATCGGTATAGGCATGAAAGAAAAATTAGAAAATTTTGGAAAAATTCTATTTTTCTTTGTAGTCTCCTAGGACTTCAATACATTTGTTAGATCGAGGAATAAGCTTCTCTGAACCCTGTAGAAGATATTATTCATGCTTCTCCTCAAAATAAGTACCTTCATCGTCAGAAAATCGCTTTCCACGAAGATATTTTTTCATATTTGGGAATAGGTAGTAGTCACTGGGGCCCAAATATGGACTGAACGAATTTCTTCGAAGCCACATTCCCACATAGCAGCCTTCGCCACGCGTGTCTTGTGAACCGGCGCTTTGTCGTTAAGTAGCAACACACCCGCTGTGTGTTTTCCCGCCTTTTTCCTTTAATTGCTTCTCTTTAATTAGGCAAAGTGGTTTCTTATGATGCTGCTGTAATGCTTTCACACTTTTTAATGTATTCTATCAATAAAATACTTTTAGAATCCCAGAAGACCGTAGCCATTATTTGTCCTGCGGATGGGGTGACTGTAAACTTCTTTTGGGGCTTGCACCCTTTTCAATCCACTGCATGGAACCTGTTTACTCTCAGGGTCATAGTGATGAACCCACGTATCATTCCCAGTAACCAGCTGGTTGAAAATTGTCGGTGGGTATTCTCTACAGAGCTCTAAAAACTCTTTACAGCACTCGACTCGCACTTGCTTCAATGCTTTCTCCGCCACCTTTGAATTCACTTGACCACTTTTGAACAGTAAATAACGACGGGGTGTACCCCGTCATTAGTCTTGGTGAACCCGTGATAGTCTTGTTGAACACAAACCATCTCTTGAATGATTTTTGACTTTTTCTCTACTTAGTGAGGAACTTTATAACGGCGCGATGCTCGATTTTCTTCATCATTGTGGCGTCAGTCATTCTGGTCGTCTTTTACTGAGGATACCTAGGCAATTAATGATCTTAAATTAGTGAAATTTTATATTTATACCCTCACATAGTGTCATTTATAAATTAGATAATTAGGTTACTCATATTATTATCAAATCATCCCCATACCGAGAATACATTGATGATTTTTATGACCTCATGATTAAGTTTAATTTGTTAATCACATGATGCACATTTTGAATCTGAATATATTGGTTCATAATATTAATATTATTCCTATTTTTACAAATTTTATTATCATTATGATACAATAATCGTTTTACTAACACAGTAGCATCGTCAGACCGAAACAATCAAGAACTAAATTTGTTTCCGAAATCGGCTTATATTTATTTATATAAGAGTAGGCATTGAGGACTAAAACCCAAAAAAGTGGGATCTCTGGAGGTTCCAGTTCATCTGAAAATATTTAACAGTGGAAATTTATTAAGGTTTAATTGTTCGTTGAGTACTATTTCAATTTTGTTGTATTTATTCATCTCTAGTCACTCTAACAGGTTTAAGGCATAAGTTTTACTTTCTATATGTAGAATTTCAAAAATATGCTTGAAAGTATGTGTTGTTTCTAACGAATGGTTCGAATATCTTACGATTCATCATCTTTATGTGACCTTTATGTCTTTATTATTTTCAATAAATTTACTGGGATTTGAACAAGTTAAAATGAAGTTCTTGAATCACAATTATTTTTGAAGTATGTATCAATTTGATCAGAAATACCTTTAGTATTGAAGAGATCAACATATTTTCACAAGGGAAGATAAGGCGGGAAGAACCACCTAGGAAATTTTATGCCTACTTGTCACTGTAGATTCCAGGAGTAAGAGTCTATGGTCGTTTCGTAGACTTGCGCGCGCATCTGAAAATGTAAATATAACCCCGGGAGATGATCGTTTGGTTCTCCCCAGAAGATTGCTGTTAACCATTGTAGACTGAACGCTGGTTCAACACAACAACCTTGTGTCTTTTCCGAGAGCCGCAACAAGGCCTTCCTGAACAACTATTATTAGATATAAATATTATAATGAATAGGTAGTTGAATAAGACACCAAAACCCCTGTATCTTCAGAATGTCGCAACAAGACATTCCTGAACAACGATATTATGCGCCCAGATTATAATAATCTAGATAGTAGGTGTGTAAATGGGGAATTTCTGACCAAAGTGTCATTGTTAAACTACCTCGAAGATTTTTGTTACATGTTCCTATTGCCATATTATCTGTGTAATTGCTGTATTCACCTTTGCTTGCACGCTATGTATTAGGATATTAGAAAGGTTGTCGATCTCTGGAACCTTGATTTTATGAATAAAGAGAAGGACAGGGTTGAAGAATGTATAGGAGCTGAAGAGAGGTCAAGGTTTTTAATCCCTGACTCTTTTTTTTGTGTTGTTTTTTTTGTCCTAAAGTATAATCTCGCTCTCATACACCGAGTCAGATGCGGGGCCCTGCCTTCCGCAAACAAATATTGTATTTTTACTTATCCTTGCATTCTGAACTTCCTGTCACTGTTTCCTCATTGTCGTTCAAGTGTAAATTGGATTGTCTACACAACGTAATGCCCTATTCTCCCGCCACTAGATGATCACGATAAAAAGGTTAGCGTTCCTTAGAGTACTCCGTAAAATCCCGGATATCTTAGAGTACTCTTTAAAGGTTGGGATAGCTCAGTATATTATAGGGAAATATACTTGAAATTTTTAATTTTTTTGATATTTTTAAAATTTATTGGAATCTCAGTATATTTATCAAAAATAATGAATATAGTACACATAAAAAAGATAAATTGGGAGTTGATAAGATAACCTGCGGTGATTGCCAAAAAGTTTATGTTTATTTATTTACATATTCGAACCATTTGTTAGAAACAGGAAATACTTTCAACCATAATTTAGAAACTTTACATATAGAAAGTAAAACTTATGTCTTAAACCTGTCACTAGAGATAAATAAATATAACAAACTCAAAATAGTAATCATTGAACAATTAGACATGAATAATTGTTGTTGAATATTTTCATGTGAACTGGAATTTCCAGAGATTCACTCTTTTCAGGTTGTAGTTCTCAATAGAATCTTGTACCTACTTTAATATAAATAGAAGCCGATTTCGGAAACAAATTGAGTTATTCAAAAATGTAAGATATTCAATTTACCCGACGACGCTACTGTATTAGTGAAACGATCGTTTTATCATAATAATAAAGTTTGTGAAAATCAGAATAACCTTATTTAATATGGATTTCAATCAAGCAAGGACTGATTCAATTGAATATATTGTTTCAGTTGTTTCAATAAAATTTAAGCTCTTCCAGTATAAAATTTAAACTAGCCTAGACGAGTATAAAGCCTCCAGGATTTTTCTGTTTGTACTCCTCCTTCAATTCTATGCATTAAATGGATTATCTTGCATTAAAACTTGTTTGCTATTGTTACTTACTTTCCAAGTGGACAGAAGTAGTTAATGTAGGATAGAATGGGTTGGATATAACTGTAAACTTGTGGACAGTCTTTCAGAAGCACGCAGTGTCCTGTAGTCTCATTAGTTGGAGTTTTTGGGCATTCTGGATAAGGTCCTATTGTTTGGTCATCACTTCCAAGTAAAAAGTTACCTGCAATGAGATGGCCATCAATTTTCATCGAAAGGAGCAATTTGATAAATGTCGATTATTGAAACATAAAACTTAACAACGAAACCTTCACATGTATTATATTTTCTAGAAAAAATCCAATACAGGAATATTAATTTCAATACAATATGAATACAATTTCAAATGGTTACAATGAGAATACTGTATATTATTTTCGATATTTCCCATGTCATTTGTGTTATGCCATTCAATCATGAAAAAAACGTTCAGAAATTGCTAAATTATTTTATCAAAATCAGTGCTCATTTGTGAGCACTGAGAGAAATTTAAAAATAATTCATGGACGACATTATTCAGTTATTCGAAAAATTTGTTCACAAATTAACTTTCACATCTGTCTACAATACGTCCAATATTGAGTCGATTAACTGAATAATGTCGTCCGTGAATTCTTTTTGAATTTCTGAGCGTTTTCACAATTGAGCACTGATTTTGATAAAATAATTTAACAATTTCTAAACGTTGTTGAAGCATGTGACTTTCCATGATTAAATGACATAACCTACTGAAGAGATCCACATATTATTATAAAGGAAAACGAGTAGAGTCGATTGATCTATATTTTTCGATCGATCCACCTCGAAAAAATCAATTTTTTTTAATAATTTTCTATAATTTTAGGGGGGATCTACTTTTCGTTGAAATTCCGTCTTTGGTCACCCCCGTTTGGTCATCCCTACGCGGCATACGCGTAAGGCGGTACCCGTTTGGTGAGGGCGGGAAAAGTCCGGAAATTATCATCCGCTCGTATCGTAGCGACGGAAAGTAATCCGCGAAATATAGGGGCTTTAACGGGTAGCGGGTCTATCGGACCTTCGGTCCGAATAGGTATTTTCGCGACGGGCTTCGCCCGTCGCTAGATATATCCGTTTTTTCCGACGGTCCGAAAATTTTCGGACGGTCTCCGTACTTGACTTCGCGGATCGCCCCTATACGTACACCACAGAAACGGGTCGAGGTTATGGTGGGCGGGGCTTGTTGGAGTGCGCGGGAAAATTCCCGAACTTTATCCGCCTGTATCTCGGGAACGGAGGGTCATCCCGAAACGGGAACGGTAAACCGGTCTAGAGGGAAGTGCGGACCTTCGGTCCGCAACGATATCCAGGCGACGGGCTTCGCCCGTCGGGATCCTGCGCGTCTGGAAGTTAGCACTGCGTGACGTCACGCACATCTGTGGTTTACTTTTACTATTTTAATATATAGTTAAATTAGGCGGGAAGAACCACCTACGGAATTTTATGCCTAGTGTCAATGTCGATGCCAGGAGTAAGAAGTCTATGGTGCGCGCGTGTATGGCCGCTTCGTAGACTTGCGCGCGTGTGTAAATGTAAACATAATCCCGAGAGGGGATCGTTGGTTCTCTCCAGAATGGGTGTGGTAATCTTCGACGACTGAACGTAGGCTCCAGAGAGTCCAGTTTTCCTTTGTTAGAAATAGAACGCTATTGTCCATTATTCATTAAAAGTGAAGGATGAAAAACCTGAGGTCAACGTGAGTGTTATTCATATCATGTATTCTGCATTCATTGGAGATTTTACTGTATTGATGCTCCAGCTAGGGGCAACTTGTTTACTTTAATCTAAATTGACCATTTAACATATTTCATACATGTAAGCGCGTCTTTATCTCATTTCATTTATTTGAATCTAGAGGTTGTTAACAATGGTACTTTGAATATTCATCACAGTGTTTAGAGTGAATGAAATGTCGATTTACAATTAGATACTGACACAACCCTGCGTCTTCCTAACACCGCAACAAGGCATTCCTGAACAACTATATTATTTGGTATAAATATTATAACGAATTGGTAGTTGAATAACAGACACCACAACCTCTATGTCTTCAGAAGGCCGTAACAAGGCATTCCTGAACAACTATATTATTAGATATAAATATTATAACGAATAGGTAATTAAATAACAGACAGCACCACCTCTGTGTCTTCAGAATGCCGCAACAAGACATTCCTGAACAACGATGAATGGGGAATTCTTGACCAAGGGGTTATTGTTAAACTACCTCGAAGATTTTTGTTACATATTTCTATTGCCATGTTATCTGTGTGTTCAAACAATTGATTGCTGTATTTACCTTTGCTTGCACACTTTAGGATATTAGAAAGGTTGTAGATCTCTGGAACCTAAATTTTATGATTAAAGGGAAGGACAGGATTAAGAATGTATGGGAGCTGAAGAGAGGTCAAGGTTTTTATCCCTGACTCTTTTTTTTGTCCTGAGGTACCTAGCTCTCAAACATCGAATCAGGTGCGGGACCCTGCCTTCCGGAAACAAATATTGTATTTTTACTTAACCTTGTATTCTGAATTTCCCGTCACTGTTTCCTCGTTCTCGTCTAAGTGTAATTTAGGTTATCTTCAGAACGTAACGTTCAATCACTCTCTCGCCACTAAATGATCACGATAAAAAGGTTAGCGTTCTTTAGAGTACTTCGTATAATCCCAGATATCTTAGAGTACTCCGTAAAATCCCGGAGATTTCAGAGTACTCCATAAAGTACGGGATAGCTCATTACTCAACACAAATGATGCGAGAAATGTCAAAAATAACATACAGTGTTTCCATTACAAACATTTTAAATTATATCAGACCTCTTGGAAAACCTGTTATTTTAAAGTTTTCATCAAGTAGAGTCAAATTTATAATTTATTTAATTAATTATATATATATTTAGTTGAATTCACAAAAAGATATTATTTCTGCTAAACAAATTACCTTGCGGAAGAGACAGAGAACCATTGCCAGCATGATAAGTCTTTTCAAACCATGGTAGTTCCTTCTTCAATTTATCGATTGTTTGACTGTCATCTGGTATAGGTTTGTCAGTAGTTAATACAGGAGCCGGTGTGGAGACAAAATAGTTATTGGAAAATCGTAACGGAACTGTAAATAATAATTATGAAATAAGTATTTTTTGTTCAACAGCAATCTGGCTTATCGTAAGAATAGAATATATTACCTATTTGTTTGCATTCTATTTGGATCGAGAAACGTTTTATGTTAGATGGTACGAAAGAGGGCCAAACCAAGTGCAGCATTAAAGAAGGTATGATAATATATATGTGGGAATTCAATTTCTGGCGTCTAGAAATTGAGTTTCTACTTTGTAAATAATGTAAATGATTTATAGATATAAATTCACATATATAAGTTACTTTAGCCAAGGGTTATGGAATAACGGCCCTCTCGTAACGACCAGATCGAAAGCACTTCCGGTCCTTTCGCTATAATTAGACAAGGCGCTTCAAGATGTTTCGAAATGGGACGTGTTACCCTACAAAGTTTAGTGGTTTTCAAGAGTAGAGATTCACTGAAGAACCAGAAACGTTAACAGTTAAATATATCAAACTTATCTCAGAGTTGTCCAGTAAGCGGAAGTCGAGAGGCTGCCTACGCCTTCGTCTTAAGTATAAGTATAAGATCGGAAGCACAAATCAGTGGATTTACAAGTTTGAAATTATACTCGAACGTCTTAACAACACTAATAACACCTAATACAAAAACTGTTACTGAGTTCCTGAACTATTCCGTCTTTATCTCATTCCCTAAGATTCGTCTAAATGTGCGCTCTATCAATTCTCTATTCGCGAACTCAATTCTTTTAGCCGAACTACCGTCTTTCTAACTCTGCTTTCTAACTGCCTCTTTCTGATAGACTGATTTCCAACTGACTGCCGCGAACTTCCTCTCCGCTAACAGCCGTAAACTAACAGCCATTAGATTTGCACTTCCTATCTCAAACCCTGGCGACTCCTACCTTTACTTCAGTCGAAGCCGTAGGCAACCTCTCGACTTCCGCTTATTGAACAATTCTTAGATATGTCAGATATGTTTAACTGTTGACGTTTATGGTTCTACAATAAATCTGTATTCTTGATATTCACCGAACTTTGTAGGGTAACACGTCCCATTTCGAAATAGCTTGAAGCGGCGTGACTAATAATAGCTAAAGGACTGGAAGAATATATATTATATATACATATATATATATATATTTTTTTTTTTTTTTTTTTTTTTTTTTTTTTTTTTTTTTAATAATCACCATTATGGGAGTTTCCTCTAGAAGGTCCGGGTCTTAACGACCAAGGACCTTCTAGGCAGCTGTAAGGAACATTCTAACAATTCTTGTTGTCCAGAGGATCACCTCCTTCTGAGCTTTACTTATCAACTCCTGATCCAGTTCAAGGAGTTCCGTATTTTCTGCCAGGTGGCTCTCAACCAATCCATTCGTGGAGATTATCAGGGGCAGAATCTTTACCGTTCTTAGCTGGTGTATCTCTTTTATTTCAAAAGCCAGGTCGTGGTACTTTGTTAGTTTCTCCGTGTACGCTCTACTTATGTTATCATCTGCCGGGACGGTTATATCAATGATTGTTGCTTTGCGGTTTCCTTTATCAAAGATCACGATGTCGGGCCTGTTGTGCGGCACCGATCTATCCGTTATTATCGGGTTGTCCCAGTAGAGTTTGAACTGACTGTTTTCAAGTATCGGCTTGGGTAAGTATTCGTGTACCCTTCGAGAGGTAAGTATAAGTCCTACTTTCATGGCAATGGCTTGGTGAAAGATTTTTGCCATAGCATTATGCCGCTGGGTGTACTCCCTGGGTGCAAGAATGGGGCATGAGGATGTCACATGTTGTATAGACTCCAAGGCTTGGCAGCATTTCCGGCATCTGTCAGTCGGTATGTTCTTTTTGGCTATATGTTTCAGGTACGCTCTTGTTGGCACTACCTGATCTTGGATTGCGATGAGACGTCCCTCGGTTTCTGGGAATAAATAACCGGATTTAAGGTAAGTTAGTGACTGCTCTCTATTAACTCTATTTTCTTTCAGTGCCTCCGGATACCTGCCATGTAAGGGTTTGCCGTGCCATTCCTCCAGTAGTTGTTCAGATGATGGCGTCTGTGGTGGGTTATTTCTGCTTGCCAGATTTAAAGCCGTGATGTTGCGGTCTTCCTGGCATATTGATTGAAAGAACGGTAAGTTTTTTGAGTGGAAATATTCTCTGAGTTCAGTTACCGCTTTATTGTGGGCCTTTTCAACATTTCGCAAACCCCTTCCTCCTTGGTGCCTAGGCATGTAAAGTCTGATCACCGATGCATGGGGATGGTGGATGCCGTATTTAGACATTAGGACTCGCACATGTGTGTCAATCGCCTTCAACTCTGTGCTTGACCACCTGATCACGCCGAAAGAGTAGGCTATACTTGGAATTGCCCATGTATTGATTGCCGTAAACATTGCCTTGGAGTTCAGTTTACTGCGGAGGGTTTTTTTTATTCTAGCAAAAAAATTATTTTTGAAATCTTCTTTCTGTTTTGATGTTCTTATCTCCAATGCTTGTTGTATACCCAGGTACTTATATGATTCTTCTGGGCTTAGTTCTTGTATAGCCACCTCATCTTGAATAAGCATTTCTCCCCCTTGTGTCAACTTTCCTCTCTTGACGTGTAATGAGGCACATTTGTCCAGCCCCATCTCCATTCTGATGGTTTGTGTGAAAGATGTCACTATCCCAAGAAGGCTCCTCAGTTGCTCCTCATTCGCGGCATATAGCTTGAGGTCATCTATATACAGTTGATGAGTAATTTTGATGTTTGACCTGTCGTCCACAAGGTATCCGTATCGGTTGTTGTTGAGCAGCCTACTGAGGAGGTTTAAAGCTAGACAAAACCAGAGGGTGCTGAGTTTATCCCCTTGGAAGATGCCAGTTAAGATTCTTATCTCTGGTGTTATTATTTTGCCGAATGTTAAGTTCGTCCTCCAGGTTGTCATCAGATGTTCTAGTAAGCCTATAATGTTTCCAGATACACCGTAGAGTTTCAGAACTTTAAGAAGCCAGGAGTGCGGGACCGAGTCGAAAGCCTTTTTGTAGGCGACCCATGCGACCGAGATGTTCCTTAACTTCTTCCTTGCCTGTTTGGTTATAAGATGATCGATGGTTAACAACTCCTTGCAGCCCTGGGCACCTCTTCTGCAGCCATTCTGCTCTCGTGCAAGGATCTTGTACTTGCTTACATGCTTCCACAGATGTTTGGTGATTATTCCTGTGAGTATCTTATAGACAGTAGGAAGACATGTAATGGGTCGATAAGCCTTGGGGTCAGGACTGGTGTTTCCTTTTGGAAGCATATGGGTGACCCCCAAAGTGAAAAACTCTGGTATGATGGAGGGTTCCGCCAACGCTCTCTGAAAAAATTTGGCCAATTTATGGTGAGTGGCCTTGAAGTTTTTCCACCAGTAATTATGGAGTTTGTCAGATCCTGGAGCAGCCCAGTTATTTGAGTTCTTAAGGACAGATGATATGTCTTCCTCCATAATTTCGAGATCTTCCATGGTGTAGTTTCCTGCCTCCTTCTCAGCGTCTTTTATCCAGAAAGCCTCATCATCATGAGTCTCCCTTCGCTCCCAAATTCCCTTCCAATATATATAGATATATATATAAATATATATATATATAAATATATATATATATATATATATATATAATAAAATCGAGAATTTCCTCAACCGAGGACGAAACGTCTTTTTAATATAAATTGAAATTACTTTTTTGTTTTATTTGTGGAGTTCAATATCTTAAGAATATATATATATATATATATATATATATATATATATATATATATATAAACATAAAATGAATTGATCAATAACGAATTTAATCATGTAACATTAACGATAATTTATTACTTTTATCGAACTTTATTTTTATTTTGAATTAATTAAATGAATATTACTGGAATGAAAAATTCAATTGGTTGACTTACCTGCATCAAATGAGTCGAATGCTGAAACAGAAGAGACAGAAATGATAACTTTTCTGAAAAAAACGATAATGTTCGAATTCGAGTTTTTTCAAGATCTAAACTATTGAACAAAAAAGTATAGATCATAGATTATTGATCAAGTTTCTGTAGCTCTACCTCCAAATAGGCAGATGTTAGGATTGAATATACGCGTTCACGGGACCTATACACTTGTAATTTGTTTTGATGGGTTTTTTTGCGCACTTACTTTCAAACGGAAAGAGCTAGAGTCAGTTTCATAGTTTCACGTTTAAAAATTTTTCATTTTTTTCCAATATTTTTGAAATTCAGATTCAAATGATGTGAAAGTAAGCATTCAAAAGTAGAATAATAACGCGCACGTGCAGAATTAAGTGAGGAATGTATGATCAGAAATTTAGAAAAAAAATTGTAAGCGGATCAGCGTTGAGCACTACCTTGAATACTATAACTTTCAAACGAAAGAAGATAGAGACTTGAAACTTTCGTATTAGGTTAAGGGTCTGAATTTCCTCGTTGAATTTGTTACAGGGCAAAATTCGCCAAATGGTTTCGAAGTTATTCATATTTGAATTTTTTTCTTATTTTCATCGATATTTTCTAAACTACAAATTCAATTGAACTAAAATTAAGGATTTGGTAGGACAATGATAACGCACATAATTCTTCAAAAAATCCCGAAAATCGTTCAATCAGAAGTTTCTAAACAAAAACAGGAATTTTGTGAGTGAATCAGCGTTGAGCGTTTCTCCATAGCAACAGCCCCACCATCATGTTTAAATTTAGTATTTACACGCAATATAAAATTTCGTGAAGATCGTATAATCAGAAGACCAAACAAAAATTATTTTGAAGAATCGTGGGGTATTTTAATTAGCGCGCAAAAGCTCCTGACTTTACGCCAGTGCTTTTCACCTTTTTTTTTTCAAATGGATAGACTTATTGGTATCATAGTCGAATGATGTATCAATTACTATGAATGGACAGATGTATGAATGTGTTGTCTGTTTCTTGTTGAGCAGATGTTTCAATTCTGTGAGTTAATGAAAAATAAAAGAAAGACAATGTCTGAAAAACTACTAAAATAAATTTTGTATGTTGTTTGTTGGGTAGCTTGCAAGAGTCTTAAATTGCGAAACAGTATTTTGTGTTAATGACTAGCTTGGATGTAACAGGTGGTCAAATCAAGCGCAAAGTTCATCAGAATGGCAAAATACTCGAGTCGTCTAGTTCACAGTTATTCCAAAAAATTGATTCGACAGGCTTTCCTCAACTGGTTGCTTAGGACAAATTAGCCAATCGAAGTTACATTTGATTGCATGTTATTCATTAGGAGCAGTAATGAACATGAAACATTTAATATAATGTATAACTTTAAACGAACTTTATTTTCATTCCGAATTGTTGAAAAAAAGTTCACACGAAAAAAAATCAGATTATAATTGTGAAGAGTTTTCCAATAAAAGGTTTAATTTTGATATCAAAAATGAATAAATTTTAAGAGAAATCAAGGGATGTTAATTTCATTATAAAGAGGAATAAAGAGGAAGGTGTGATATTCACAATGGAAAACGATATCAGCCAAATGGCCTCCGTAGCTAGGGTTGCAACATCATATCCTTTTCATGAAATTTTACATGACCAATTCGCACATTTGTGGCTTTATGTCCTCGACAACTTCACGAATTCCATCTTTAAGGTCTTGTGTCGATTGTGAAGCATTGACATGGGCCTTATCTTTCACGTGGTCCGAAAAAAAATCTAAGGGCGTTCAATCACAAGATCGAAACAGATCGTGTCATATTTTTAGTTGATAAATTGTTAAAATTCAATACGACACTCGTATATTATTTCATTGTAATATATTGAATAATTTCAGAAAATATTATATGTTCTGAGATAGGTGATGATTATGGTAGGTTTAGGAAGATACACAATTGAGCATTACAGAATCCCCCAAGAAATGCTTTTCTTTAAATATTACTGAACAAATCTGTCCCACGGCCGAGTGCATTACTGCGTTACTTCGGGATGTCGGGAATTCCACAGGACTATTTCTGGCCACCCAATTTGTGTTGGACTCTAAGAGCAGTGGTTGGTTAGCCTGTATGCTAGGCTAACGGAATCTTTCAACTAATGTGGTCGCGCACGATTTTTGTAGTAATCGTACTATGGAAAAAGTTAAACTGTACTAGAGCGGACGCATTTCAGTCGAAATCAAGATGTCAAAACGAACTTTTGACGTGGACTCAATTGAAGAGATCACCAGGTTAGCCGAATACTTTCAAAAAAGGGCAAAAGGGCAAACGTACCTTATATCCGAGAGTGAAGAAAGGAGACTAGAAGAAGAAAGAGAAGAGGAGGACCAATATACATTCTGTCGATTTAAATCTGGCGGGGCAATGAGGCAGGTAAATTTTTTTTTCCTAGGTTGGTACCACTGTCCTTAATTACTATGCCAAGCTTGAGCGGGATCTGTCAACTAGTGTGTTTGCAACAGCTGATTAAGTCAGTCGATGTCAGAGTGCGTGCCGATTTTTACTATGGGTGATTACGTTGAGCAAAGAATTTGTTTGAAGTTTTGTGTTGCAAATGAATTTTCGTGTGCCGATGCATTGAAAATGTTGCAAAAGGCCGCTAAAATTAAGGAAAGGGTGCTGGAAAACCGTCGTACCATCTTGAGAGAGATAGCACATGATCTTAAGATATCCCACGAGTCCGCACGTACAATTTTGGTTGATATTTTGGGCATGAGAAAGGTGGCCGCACGACTCGTACCGAAAGACCTGAATTTTCTTCAAAAACGTCATCGCGAACAGGTTGCTTCAGACATGCTGGATCGCTGTAATTCCGATTCTACATTCATGGAACGCATTATAACTGGTGATGAGACCTGGGTCTACGAGTACGATATGCAAACAAGCCAGCAATCATCGGAATGGGTGGCAAAAAATGAGCCGAAACCGAAAAAACCACGCCAAAGCCGCTCGATAATGAAGGTGATGCTCATTGTTTTCTTCGATATCCGTGGCGTGGTGCACTACGAATTCATTCCAGAGGGTCAGACGGTAAACAAGGAGTATTACCTAGGCGTTATGAAACGTTCGCGTGAGCGTATCCGTAAGAAGCGGCCAAATTTGTGGGCGAACAACTCATGGATTTTGCATGACGATAACGCGCCTTCTCACCGAGCTACGATTGTGACTGACTTTCTTGCCAAAAACTCAACAAACGTGCTTCAGCAACCACCGTATTCGCCGGATTTGGCTCCCTGTGACTTTTTCCTCTTCCCAAAACTAAAATTGCCCCTTCGTGGCACCCGTTTTGAGTCGATTGAAGCCATAAAACAAAATTCGGCGCGAGAGCTAAAGTCCATCCCGGAAAGCGCCCATAAAAAATGTTTCGATAAGTGGAAGTGCCGTTGGCATAGATGTATTGGAGCAAATGGAGCCTATTTTGAAAGCGACCCAATAAATTTTGACGATTAAATGTAAAAATGTTGTTTTAATTGAAAATTCCCGGTCTTTCTTGACAGAGTAGTATCACTTCGAAGAAACCAGCGAAGGCAAGAGTAGTGACAGGAGAATATGCGCAGGTCAGTGTCATGAACTCTAATGAATGCCTAAGCGACAACTAAGTAGATGAACATGACGAAAATGATGAAGAAGAAAACAGCATCAATGACGACGATCAAGAAATGACCGTGTTATGCGAGAAGGCCGAAAACCGTAATGCAACCCGAAGGATGAGTCAAACCGACAACAAAGAAGAAACCAAAATGACGCCGATCAATTTCCACGATAAAACTAAGTGCACGGACATTTCCAAGATATTAAACTTCAAGAAAATAAATTACACCAAAGCCACATCGATCATGAAAAAAATAAGAATTCAACCACAGACAGAAACAGACTGTCGACTCATGTATAAAGTCATGAAGGAACGAAACGACGAATTTCATACCCATCAACTCAAATCTGAAAAATTTAAAAATATAAAAAATTATAAAAGGCATCCCGATAGAAGCAGGCTACCCCGCATTAAGCGTGAAAAGGATGAATGGAAGAAGAGGAACCCCAATTCAAATGATCCTGATCGAAATAGAAAGACAATAAAAATCACTTTATCATATGAAGAAACTCTTCGGATTGAACATCACCATAGAATCACTGAAGCCAAGAAGCACCATCCAGTGTATAAATGTCAGCTTTACAGCCATATACAACGAAACTGTAATGCCAATTTTAAATGTATGAAATATGCTGAAAACCACCCAACATTTGAGTGCACCAAAGAGAGGAGGACGCCTGCTAAATGCGCTAACAGTGCAAGTGAACACACATCAATTTATAAAAACTGCCCGATGAGGCCAAAAATAAAGATGGAAACCACAGCGTAGAGACCAATTCTCCCAACAGAGCAAAAAAGCATTAGAGAAATACGAGAGGAAAGAAGAAAAAGAAGCAAACCGACCAGAAAATCAAAAACCAAAGAAATAACATAAGAAGTAACAGCGATGATGGTGAACCTTATCCAAATGAAACCATCTAAGAAAGAAGTAGAGCAATTCAACAACAGAGTAAACATAATCCTTTTTCTACTGAACTAAGTGATGGACAAAAAAGAACTACACATCATAATTTGGAAAACCAACGGACTAAAACTAAAAAAAAAAGAAACTAGAACTGAGAAATTACCTGCTCAGGAATAAAACTGATATAGCCCTAATCAACGAAACACATCTCAAACCGTCAGATAAACTAAATATCTGCAACTATAACACATACAGAAGGGATCGAATGACAAAACAAGGAGGAGGAGTAACAATACTTATCAAGAAAAACATCAAACACGATTAGCTATCAGAACTGAACCAGTTGGAAGTGGAATCGGCCAGCATCCAGCCGATCAAAACAATGGAAAAAATACCAGCGTGTATGCAGCATACCTTCTGCCGAATAACAAATTCGATGAAAGGGAATTCGATCAAATGATGAAAACCAACGAAAGTGTTATCATAGCAGGAGACTTGAACTCAAAAAGTACCCTATGGTTCAGCAAAACTACAAACCAAATAGGAAGAAGCTTAGAAATTGAAAATAGCAAAACTTACCGTCACCGGACCAATGGAACCTACCCACTTCATGCAGAATGTTACAGTAGACCTGCTGGACATTGCTATCCTCAAAAACTCAAAACTGAAAAAATCCAGTGCTACAATGAATACCATCTTCCATCGGACCACAACATTGCTCACCTGGTGCTGAGGCAACAATCATTTTAACTAGAAAAGACGAAAAGAACGAACTTGCCAAAGTTTAGAGAAAGTCTTGATAAGAAGATGACAACAAAAAATGAATTGGAGGAAGAAGTCAACACACTCGAAAAAGAAATCCAAGAGGCTTCTTGGATTTCTATTGTATGTCTTCTTTGCTTTTCTCGTTTTTTTGAGTAGGTCCTGAAGTTCGGGTGTTAGTTGGGTTGAATCGTAGTTCCTGACTTCTTCGATTGTTGTTGCGGCTGTTAAGGCTTTAACAGCCGCAACAACAAAAAAACGAGAAAAGCAAAGAAGAGATACAATAGAATCCTAGCGCCAACAGACAAAACAGAACCAAATAGGCTAACGAATGAACTTCACCAAAAACTGACAAATGCCCATAACGATAAATTTAACAACTTAATGAAGAGAAACAATGAAGGAACTGAACACCTCTGGAAAATAGCCAAAGTATTAAGAAAAACGAACACACAAATCCCACCACTTCCCATAGAAAACGGAACAGCAGTCACCGACTTAGAAAAGGCAAATTTATTCGCAAATGAACTCAAAAAACTATTCAAACCGAACCCTACCGATGATCATGAATGGCTAACTCCAGGGGGGGTACATCTGTAACAAAATTCACAGTCTGTTGATTAAATTAATTTGATTAATTACATTTTTTCTAGAGAAACTATTGCAAATTTGTGAAATAACTTCAACAATAACTTGCATGCTGCTGTAGCCCTATATATTCCATTGCGCGTGGGTGCATATCTTACAATGGGTGAACCTCCCATAACTACAAAATGAAGTGTATAAAAGTTTGTTAAAAAGAATTGAAAACAATAAGTCTTCAATTTAAATATGCTTAGGTATAATGTGCCAGAATTTGTCATCTATAGCTTTATTCTAAAAAATTTTCTTATTTGACGGGGTTTTGTATGACAATCACACCATCAAGAATAAAGGAAAAAGACAAAATCCAAGAGAGATATATGAAAGCTGTAAGTTGTTATTTGGTTCTTCAACTGATGGCATAGTTGTCTCACCAAAAACATAAAAGTAATTTTGGACGAATCACAAAAAAGAACACCACAAATATTTAATGATAGGATTCCCATCGGTGAAAAAATCTTTTTATTTCCATTTAAAAAAAAAGATCTATTCTGATATCAGATGACATGAGATCTTTTTTCGATATTTCGATATTATTCAAAGAGCACTTTGTTTGATTCCGAGAAGAAAATATTTCTATCTGCAAAATATGAAATCATCTGGAAAAACAATAACTTGGTCCGAAAACTATAGTTTTCATCTAGAGGATTATCAAGAGATGTATTTTCAAGCAAAAATCCATAATGATTTTTTCAACTGAAACCTTTTTTAAGATAAGAACTTTACACACGTTTTGAAGCATCTTGAAGGTCAGTTTCGGATTTTGTATCATTAGGCTTGACTACAACTAAGGAACTCACTGGTGTGACAAATGAGTACTTTAGAGCTACATCCAGGGCTTTCTTCGTTAATTCATCTTTTTTATCAGCTGCATCTCTTTCAAAACTGGAAAAATCCAGTGCTACAATGAACACCATCTTCCATTGGACCACAAAATTGTTCACCTGGTGCTGGGGAAACAACCATTTCAACTAGAAAAGACGAAAAGAACGAACTGGCCAAAGTTTAGAGAAAGTCTTGATAAGAAGATGACAACAAAAAATGAATTGGAGGAAGAAGTCAACACACTCGAAAAAGAAATCCAAGAAGCCTTAACAGCCGCAACAACAATCGAAGAAGTCAGGAACTACAATTCAACCCAACTAACACCCGAACTTCAGGACCTACTCAAAAGAACGAGAAAAGCAAAGAAGAGATACAATAGAACCCTAGCGCCAACAGACAAAACAGAACCAAATAGGCTAACGAATGAACTTCACCAAAAACTGACAAATGCCCATAACGTTAAATTTAACAACTTAATGAAGAGAAACAATGAAGGAACTGAACACCTCTGGAAAATAGCCAAGGTATTAAGAAAAACGAACACACATATCCCACCACTTCCCATAGAAAACGGAACAGCAGTCACCGACTTAGAAAAGGCAAATTTATTCGCAAATGAACTCAAAAAACAATTCAAACCGAACCCTACCGATGATCATGAATTTGAACAAAAAATCAAAAACAACATAGACGAAAAACTGGAACAAAACGACGGAAATACAATGGAATACATCACGATGGATGAAATATCATCAATCATAAAAACACTGAAGCCGAAGAAAGCACCGGCAAGAGACCAAATTACAAACAGAGCCCTCAAAAACATACCAGAAATCGGAGCAGAAAAACTCAAAAATATAATAAATGCCATCATCATAACTGAAGACTTTCCAACAGAATGGGAAAAATCTAAAATAATAATAATACCTATACCAGGTGAAAGGACATCAAAAACTACCGGCCAATAAGCTTGCTATCATTCATCAGCAAAATTGCCGAACGGGTGATATATAGCCGATTAAAAGAAGAAACGAAAAGAAAACACATCATCCCGGACGACCAGTTTGGTTTAAGACAAGAACACTCAGCAACTTATAAAAGTGGTAAATCACATTAACTAGGAAAAAAAGGGCAGAAAATCTGGAGGAATATTTTTAGACATATCCAAGCATTCGATAAGTTATGGCATACAGGCCTTATCCACAAAATGATAGAATCAAAAATTTCAAACAAGATGACGAGAATAATCAAATCATACCTAGAAAACAGAAAACTCATAGTTCACATCAACAACAGCGAATCCAGAGAAGAGATCATCGAAGCAGGCGTTCCGCAAGGATCAATTCTGGGACTGATCCTGTACCTAATTTACACCATTCCGAAAACACCGGACACAATTCTAGCCACATTTGCAGACAATACCGCAGTATTAACTACTTCAAGAATTACATCAAAAATCCAAAAAAATCTTCAAACCTATTGCGACAAACTAGATAACTGGATGAAGAGATGTCGAATGAAAGCAAACCCGGAAAAGAGCAACGCAATAATTTTTTACTACAAAAAAACTAGAGACAAGCCTAATGCCTACATCAAAATGAACAACACAGCCATCCGGTGGGCAAAACACACGAAATATTTAGGAGTCATTTTAGACGAAAAACTCAACTTCAATGAACACATCAAATACATCGACAAAGGAGCCAGAAAAATCGAAAATTACATGTACCCTCTATTGATCATGCGAAGCAAACTGAACAACAGGAACAAAATCAAAATTTATAATATAATATAATACAATAATACGACCGGTCATGACTTACGGCTTTGAAAGCTGGCTATCAACATCCGAACTTAACCACAAGTTCGGACATAAACTATCCAGTGTTAAAAGGCCACCTGAAAAAACTCAACGACAACATAGAAGAAAAAATCAAAAACCACGCGAACCCACTCATTCGTGAGATCACCCTATAACCGCAGTAAATGAAGAAATAGAAACTGAAGAAACCAAGGATGGCGGAAATAAGAAGTTTTGTACTTCGCACCGCGATAAACCAGAACAACTACGATACGATACGCACGATTTTTGATTCAGGATGTCTCGAGAAGTGCCTCAGTTGTTTGAAGGATCATAACAATGTGACCATTCGAAGATGCTCGAATCACGATCGATTACGAAACTTCTCAGGGGTTTAAAAGTCCTGACGATACGGTTGAAGGCCATTGGTCCTCAAACCGGGATCGATTGAGAGACTGCACGAGGGTCGTAGGTCTTGATGATACGATCGGTTGTAAGTGTTATAAGTGCTCGAACCAGAATTAAATGAGGCATGCACTCTTGACGCTTTCTGTGTCTTGAATTTGCGGCTGGCTAATGAAAAACATGCCCCTTCGGCGTATGAGTTGCGTTTCGAACAACTCGCCTTGGTGCCGTTAGCCTTCTCGGTTCCGTATAGTAATAAGGCGACCACGTGTTGGGGCCGTCGTTGAAGGCCTGCATACTTGGCTAGAATTTTCTTCATCTGTAAGCGCATAATTGTCGAAACAGTATTGACCGGATATCTCTCAGTGGTTTGTGGGTCCTCACGATAAGGTTTAAGTACGTTGGTGTTCGAAACACTATCAATTAGGAAACCTCGCAATGGTTTATGGGTCTTTATGACACGATTGGCAAGTAAGTGCTTCGTTAGTGTCTTCAGCGAATGAGTTGCGTTGCATACGAACTCGGGAAGTGACCTATGGAGCCAGTAGAGATTTCTAGAATCTACAACAGGGGTAATTTTCACCTTTTTTGCGCGTAATGAGGCGTAATACCCATTACACAATCACTTTAAGGAATGCGAAGACTACATACTTGGTAACCTAGCGAAGAGCCATGCTAACATTCCAGTTACTACAATAGTGGTATCTACTTTGTAGTTCGTGTATCATCCGTAATACTGAAGTGGTTTTGCTCAATTGCAGGTTATTTGTCCAACGGGCGTATACGTCAATACTAGATGTGCGCTAGTAAAAGAAAGGTTTTAATTAAGTTTTCGATTCCTTGAGTTCGTGGGCTTTAGCATCCGAGTTGAACTCTCCTTGGAGACCGTTAGTCTTGTTGTTTCCGTATGGTAACAAGGCTACCACAGGAGGACAGTCAGTTTACAGGAGTATTCCTACTCCTCGCATTCCGATTGAGGTTGGATTCCTGGGGTCAGTTGTTGAAAGCATGCATGCTAGGTTAGAAGGGTATTTCATTCATCTAGATGCGCGATTCTCGAGATAGTATTGACCAGGATTCTTCTCAGTGGTTTGTTCATCTTGGCCATTCGGCTAGTCCGCTGGTCTCGAACCAGGATCAATTGAGATTTATCGCGCGGTTTTTGAATCTTGAGCTTACAACTGGGTGGTGAGTAATCCCCTTCGGCGTGTGAGTTACATTCCGCAAAGTTAGGGCACTGACATTGCAGAGCCAACATAACTAATATATTTAGATACCAAATTCACCCTGAAAATTTCAAATAGCTAGGATTTCCCGTTTGGAAATGAGTATTTTCACCCACAGTCGTCCGCCAGGACAGCCGATCCTCACGACATTTGGTGAGAATCTTTGCTTCACACCTAAATACCAAATTTCATTTTTATCGAGTTCGTTATTTTATTGGGAAAAATATTAAAAAGTTTCAAGTCAATAAATGTGTAACCACACCGAAATATTTAAGCTCTAAACTAATTTCTAGTCTCTAGCTCTTTCAGTTCTAAAGGGAATGTGTTTATGAACGGACCAGACATAATTACTGTTCACTTAGGATTCTTGATCAGTAAGAGCAACCTAGTCGTTTGAGACCATTATTGGCTCAGAATTCGAAAAGTACAGACATTGCGGCAAAACGATAGCACTCTGTTCCCCAGAACAAGCACGCAAAAATGTTGAATTTATTGTAAACCTTTATCAAGTATAAAATGAATAAGTATATTTTATCTGATTTGTTTATTCATTGCAAATTTCACCAGAAGGTAAGTATTTTGCCTCTAAAGCCGTAGCCAACATATTTATGAGAATGTTTGTTCGTTTTTTACTGCTGAAAACCATATTTTTCAGAATTCTAATTGTGCGATCATATAATACTTACAATAGCCACTAGCCATCATGTTATTCGAAAAGGAATGGCTAACTCCAGGGGTGGGTACATCTGTAACAAAATTCACAGTCTGTTGATGCAATTAAATTTTTTCTAGAGAAACTATTGCAAATTTGTAAAATAACTTCAACAATAACTTACATGCTGCTGTAGCCCTATATATTCCATTGCGCGTGGGTGCATATCTTACAATGGGTGAACCTCCCATAACTACAAAGTGAAGTGTATAAAAGTTTGTTAAAAAGAATTGAAAACAATAAGTCTTCAATTTAAATTTGCTTAGGTATAATGTGCCAGAATTTGTCATCTATAGCTTTATTCTAAAAAATTTTCTTATTTGACGGGGTTTTGTATGACAATCACACCATCAAGAATAAAGGAAAAAGACAAAATCCAAGAGAGATATATGAAAGCTGTAAGTTGTTATTTGGTTCTTCAACTGATGGCATAGTTGTCTCACCAAAATCATGAGAGTAATTTTGGACAAATCACAAAAAAGAACACCACAAATATTTAATGATAGGATTCCCATCGGTGAAAAAATCTTTTTATTTCCATTTAAAAAAAAATCTATTCTGATATCAGATGACATGCGATCTTTTTTCAATATTTCGATATTATTCAAAGAGCACTTTGTTTGATTCCGAGAAGAAAATATTACTATCTGCAAAATATAAAATCATCTGGAAAAACAATAACTTGGTCCGAAAACTATAGTTTTCATCTAGAGGATTATCAAGAGATGTATTTTCAAGCAAAAATCCATAATGATTTTTTCAACTGAAACCTTTTTTAAGATAAGAACTTTACTCACGTTTTGAAGCATCTTGAAGGTCAGTTTCGGATTTTGTATCATTAGGCTTGACTACAACTAAGGAACTCACTGGTGTGACAAATGAGTACTTTAGAGCTAGATCCAGGGCTTTCTTCGTTAATTCATCTTTTTTATCAGCTGCATCTCTTTCTTTTAGGATTTGTTTTAGTGTTAGATAAGCCCAGTGTTTCTCTAGGCTTCCCATAGGTCTGGCTGGTATTGGTTTGAATTCTTTCGAGATAGATCCAGTATGGCAACTCACCACGGGCAACACTCCAATATCATCAGTGTGTTGATTGCTCGGAGCAAAACTAGGATCGAGTGCTGGTGTTTTATCTGTAAAATTACTAATTGAGAAAGTAATTCCTTTCTGAAGGTCAAAAATGACCTGACATATCATATTGTGTGCTATTCAAGAGGCAGAACGAATATTCGACAACTGATATAAGGAAGTATTGAAGTATTGTTATGAACACTGTGGACTATAGTTACAACTATGTAGCAATAAATAAAAGCTGTCAAATTTGTAATTTAAAATGAGTGAAATGTATAATACACAGAACTCTTGAAAAGTATACACTTCGTTTATACCAATGCATCGTTTCTTAACACTGAAACACACTTGATAATGCTAAAAGAGTTTCATTGCTGCTTTGGTGTTGGTGGAGCTAATAGGCTGTTAGAAAAATAAGTCAATGGTATTCGATATTTATATGACAACCAATTTTATATGGAATGGTAGCGACACACGACCCAACTCTCTACTTGTGCTTCAATCTTCGGACACGTGAGGGCGTATTCAACACCTCCATAAATCTACTCCGCTCGGTAGCATTCATCACAGTAGCTCTCATGGTATTCATCACAAAGGGCGCAACAGCTCTTCATATTGCCCAGTCGTTCCTAATGGTACAAGGCCAGAGGCGTATTGATTAGGTCTATGAAGAAAGCCTTTGGCAGGCTTACATTCATATAGCCAATATGAAGAGTCCATGGTTTTAAATCAGGATGAAATGTTTACTTCCCGCAGTCAAGAGGTTTGTAAGTTGCCTCGTGAAAGAGCTTCAGAATCAATTGAATGATATGAAGTGAAAAATATATTTTTTCGAAATTTGACTATACCTGCCATACGTACATAATGATTCATTGATTACAGACGTAATCTTATGGCCGTGTGATCTTAAGATGCGATAGCGTCAATTGGCCATCAAATTTGTGCCACTGACACTTTTTTGATTTTTTTCAAAGAATGAAAGTTCATATGAAGATATATTTGAAAATTCTTAGCCTAGTATAGAAGCAAACAATATTTGAAAGTGAAAATTATTAATAATTCACCATACTCTCCTATTAATTGGATACGCCTCTATACCTATCATAAGCAAATTTTTATCTGGCACTACAAACTAGGTCTGTAAAGTTTCCATCACTTTTTCATTGGAAGAAAACGTATTACCTTACAAATTTTATTTTCTGTTGAGCAAGGAGGTGATAGTCGGGCGGAGTCAGATCAGGTGAATAACAGGAAAATGTTTCTAATCATAAATCAAGAATTGTTTGCATGGAAACATGCGATTTGTATGCAAGAGCATTAACCTGCAAAAATTAAAGAGCCTTGGATAACTTTCCGTGTATTTCCTCCATGATTTTTTCTTTTAAGATGGTCAGTTACATCGATTAGTAGTCCCCTCTTATTGTTCTATTCTTATCCAGATAAACAATCATGGTTACTCCATGGCAATCCCAAAAAGCAAGAACCATCCCAGAAGATTTTTGAAAACGAAATGTTATTGGCTTTAGAGATCCATAGTGTCTCAATTTTAATAATTCCTGCTTTGTTTCTGAGTTATCGAAATGTACATAAGCTTCATCCATAGTCTCTCTCTCTTCGCCTTTCACCATGCTTCTATATTTTTCACAGTACGCAACAATTGTGATTGTGTGAGATATTTTATTTGTTCTATGTATATCACCGGTGACCTTCCTCTTGCTTTTTTTTTGCCAACGTGAGTTCTTCTATACGCCTCAATTCTTATTAGGCAGACAGCATTATGGTCTAGGATTCCGACCCATATTCCGCAATAGGAAACACTAGATATTTCACAAGGCTCATTTTAATTACCTTGCAGATACGGTAGTTTTTTCTTAATTTTAAGCAGTCTTACCAAAACTATTCCAAATATTCTTTTAATCTTCAACAGGTTTAATATTTGTATAGAAAATGTTTTCGAAACGTTGAAAAACTAGTGCAATTGACTGAACTGGGGAAAAAGTGCTGTATATGTGACAATAAACAGGATAAAAATGGCATGGATGTGAGGCATAGACCAGTTGCAGTTGCAGGAAGACCGCGTGAGATTGAAGGAAACAATTTAAACGCTCTATTGGTCTTAGGACGACCCAATCCACGCCTAGGGTTTCGAAAATTGGCTAACAGATCAAGGAAGTATATAAGTATGTCCAGAAACCGTCCGTATGTCAGTGAAAAGACAAGGCAACATATCAAGGAAACCAAAAAAATCCCAGAATGACACCTTCACATAGATAGAATTTTGTCAACGTTTTCAGGAAGATAATTTTAATAATGTCTTTATATCTGATGAAAATTGTTTCCAACTTGGTGGAACTCACTTAAACCTCCTATAAAAACAACCTGTTACCGTTAAAATTTCCAAATTTCCTACCAAAATAATGGTTTGGGGAGCAACACCTCAGCGAGGTTCTACGCCCCTCTGTCTAGTTGATGGTACCATTAATAGTGAAAAGTAATGTGGTATTCTGAACGATTTTCTCCTTGAAGCGGCGCATGCTTTATATCCAGAGGGGTGGCGTTTTCAGCAGGATAATGCAAGATGCTATACTTGGATGCAAGAACACCAAGTGAAAACCATTTCCTGGCCAGCAGCTTCACCAGATCTAAGTCCCTTGGAAAACATATGGGGACTAATGAAGATTGAAGTTGAACGAAATAAAGTCGTTTTACAGTCCTGGACTACCATCACCGAAAATTATGGAGATGATCTAGTTTCGGGTGTACCTCGACGTTTAGTCAAATATTTATAGTTAAATGGAGGTTGTGTAAGTAAATGAGATGAATATTTTCTTAAAGTTTTCTAATCCAAGAATAAAAAATATATACTAAATAATTACAATTGAGCTTTGTTTTTTTTGGATACTTTCTAGACGGACTATATTATAAAGTACAAATATGTTCTTATTTAGATTTGTAATGTAACGATGCAGATTGAAGGAAGATAGATGGAAGATGGAACCTTTTTACTATGTATTTTTATTAGATTTTCCGCTTCATCGGGAAGACAAACGGCAAAAAAGGCGTTTATTTGACTTTTGGATGACAGAACACAGAATTATGTGTTTTTATCCATGTAGCTTCTTCAAGAAATAATTCACCGATTTTAAGTTTTCAGGGAAAAGGACGGTTTAACAAGCGCGCAAATGCTTCAACTTCAACTTACATTTTCCAGCAACGACAAGCTCGGATCCTTTGAATAAAATTGGAAACTCGGTTTTCGTAAGTTCGGTGAAGTTCCCATGAATATATTTGAAATTTATTTTGTTGAAAATAGGCGAAGAAATATGATCGTAAAACGATTTGAGCTGAAGTGCTGCGTCTGCTCCTTCATATATATGTCTGGCAAATCCATTGTTCCTGAGCGACAGTTTTTCCAACAGATCCCTATCAGCTCCATTTCCAAACGAAATGGAGATAATGGGTATTTCGTCAGTATTTTCCTTGGAGACCTAGGAATATATCTCGATTAAAAATGAATAAAAAAGATACTTTGGAATCGTACTTTCGATAAGATCACCGTAGAATCAGTTTCGCCCACTGTTGCATCTCCATCCGTTAGGAACATGATAATGGGTTGTCTCGAATTTTTTTCCTTAATCTTCTTGTGCAGTTTCAGTGCAATTGCCAATGCTGAATCGATATTGGTACCTCCTGAAGCACTTAGTGAATCCACAATCTGTTTAGCCTTTTCTATATTATTCTCTGATACATCAAAAGACTCGGGCAAAGTTTGATTCTTGAAAATAATTGAAATTATAACGAGATTAAAATTTATTTCAATTTATATAAATTGAAAATTACTATGAAGAAGTATTTGCATATTACAAAATAATAGCATTTAGAATTGAATTTTAAAACATGTCTCAAATACACTCTATCACTTTATAGACATATATATTATCATCACATGTGGTGGAAATTAACAAATAAAGAATCGCAAGAAAAATAAAATAATGACCAAATTATTTAGACATCACCTTATACATATATTTTTCGATTGGATGTCAAAGAATCACAAGTTCCATCACCAAAAAATGTTCAACATATAATTCAAAAAGATGTTTTTTAATTTCCCTCTTTTGAAGAATATATAGCACATTCTCCAGAGTATATT
Source organism: Megalocaria dilatata (assembly GCA_034642435.1). Lineage (NCBI taxonomy): Eukaryota > Metazoa > Arthropoda > Insecta > Coleoptera > Coccinellidae > Megalocaria > Megalocaria dilatata. The sequence goes on along the minus strand of CM067855.1, from coordinate 59,567,538 downwards.
TTTGTGGTATAACCTAATTATTGTATAGTCCATGCTAATCCCAAAACTGGTTAGTTGTTGCTGAATGTCTAGTGACAAAAAAGGTATTTTTATATATTTTTAAATGATTGTTTTGTTTATTCAAATAACTCCTTACTGAAGAGATTTTGGGTCCTTTTTCTAGAGAATGTGCTATATATTCTTTAAAAAAGGAAAATAAAAAAAGCCCTTTTGAATTATATGTTGAACAATCTTTGGTGATGGAACTTGTGATTTTTCAACATCCAATCGAAACATATATGTATAAGGTGATGTCTACTTAATTTGGTCATTATTTTATATTTCATTTGATTCTTTATTAATTGATTTCCATGTGATGATATATATATATATATTATATATAAATATGTATATATATATATTATATATAAATATGTATATATATATTATATATAAATATGTATATATATGTATATATATATATATATATATATATATATATATGTGTGTGTGTGTATTATTATAAGTGAAATAGTGAATTTAAGACATGTTTTAAAATTTAATTCTAAATGTTTCCATTAGATTTATTTAGATTAAAATCTGAAGAATTAATTCCAACTATTATTCTGTTCTTTCAATTTTATAAAACCTTCAATATATTTCCATTTTCGTATTAGATCTGTTAGAAGCTATATTGAACTATAGTAGCTGTATTGTCTATCAAATAGGAACTATGTAAAGGGAATTTTAACACCCAAATGGAAAAGGGAACATTAAAAAATGTCCTATTCGTTGGAAAAAAAATCTATGTTAGAAGCGGACTATGTAGAAAAATTAAATATATTATAATAATACCTTTCAATTTTTTTTCACCCAAATCCTGTTTAAATTTATTCCATGTGAAATTATGAATATTTTCTTCTGTGCATGCATTTCAATTTGAAAATCAATCATTTTCAACGTAATTAAGTATTTTTCATATTAAACTTACCTCCCTAGATGCCTTGGTGTTATAGAGAAATGGATATATTTTACCTTCCTCATATTGCACTTGTGCATTGGGGACATTCCACACGTTAACTACAGAATTGAAATCGATAATATTGAAAGAATCCTGTGTATTGAGTTGGCTCAAAATACTCTTCATGGCATCTTTCAATTGAGCTATTCTTGTACCCCACATACTTCCGCTAGTATCCAAAACGAAGCTTATATGTTTTGGTTCGGGTTTTACATCTTTAGGGGCGAAAAAGTGGACGAAGTACCCATCAGCAAACAGAAGCTTTAAAAAATTGAAGTTTTTAACACAAAATCAATAATATTTGAACGAAATAGACAGTTTCTTTTAAAAAGTGAGTAGGTATTCTTCTAATCATCGCATTGAACAATAAATCGGATATTTATTGGGTCTTTTAACAAGAGGTTTCGTTTTCAGTTTTGCGCCGTAATTGAAGTCTCAGAATAAAATTTAGGGGGATGTTGCATTTGAAAATTTTTAGGTTATGAAAAATGGATCGATATAGACTGCTACACGCAATAAAATGGTGATAATTCACTATGAAAAATCTCACGACTACAGTTTTTAAATTTCATAATGCTTTTGGACACCATTGAATGCTATAGCATTATATTTGGAAGTCTCGGATAAGAGAATTGATGTGAAGATCCTAACTCCTGCTCGTTCGGTCAATTTTGCTGAAAATATCGCTGCTGTTGCTGAGTGTGAAAAAAAAACAGGTTTGTCCATTCCAAGACTTTCACAAAAATTGGTTTCATCACAATCCGGTTTGAACAGTATTTCGTATCATGATATCGACTTATAGACTTACGAAATCCAGCTGTTGGAAGAATTGCAGGTACTTACAGGATCACGCCGTACAATGAGTGATTAGGTGCTTCGATGAATGAATAGGATCATGATCTTTTACGAAAAGCAAAAATTATTTTGAGCGATGGGGCCTGTACAGTTCTTCCGTTTCCTCTCTACGCCACTGAATTTCATCACATACGTCATCGCGTTCTACTTAGGTACCGACCTCAGTGATTTTCATTTTTGTGTCTTAATTCCAGGAATCAGCATGTCATCATTTAGCCCAAATGTCTGTTATTTTCAAATTTCAAGCCGATAATGGATGAAGAATCCGAGGTCAAAAGTTCTCTACTACTGCTAATATGCTACCTTTCAAACGGAAAGAGCTAAAGCCTTAAAACTTTCAGGAAAGATTAAGAGTCTAAATAGCATGGTTGAGTTTATTAATGGTCAATATTGACTGCAAAATTGTATGAGGATCGTATGATTATAATAAGTTCCAAAAATAATTTTGGGCGGATCAGCGTTAAGCTTTTCCTCAAAAATTATAACTTTCGATCGGAAAGAGATGGCGACTTGAAACTTTATATAGCTTTGGGGCTTAAATATCTGGAATGAAATAAGAAATTACTTTGTTTTCTATCACTTTTAATTATAACTGATATACAGTGACTCGAGTTTCGTAGTGTTTACTACATTTTCAAACTCAATTCACTGTATACATTCTGTCAAGAAAGTACCGGGAATTATCGATTTAAATCTGGCGGGGCAATGAGGCAGGTAAAATTTTTTTTCCTAGGTTGGTACCACTGTCCTTAATTACTATTCCAAGCTTGAGCGGGATCTGTCAACTAGTGTGTTTGCAACAGCTGATTAAGTCAGTTGATGTCAGAGTGCGTGCCGATTTTTACTATGGGTGATTAGGTTGAGCAAAGAATTTGTTTAAAGTTTTGTGTTGCAAATGAATTTTCGTGTGCCGATGCATTGAAAATGTTGCAAAAGGCCTTTGGTGATAATGCTCTATCTAAAACTCGTGCACATCAGTGGTACAGAGCCTTCAAGGACGGTCGTGAAGTGGACGCCCATCGACGGCTTCGATCGAAGATAACGTCAATAAAATTAAGGAAAGGGTGCTGGAAAACCGTCGTACCAGCTTGATAGAGATAGCACATGATCTTAAGATATCCCACGAGTCCGCACGTACGATTTTGATTGATCTTTTGGGCATGAGAAAGGTGGCCGCACGACTCGTACCGAAAGACCTGAATTTTCTTCAAAAACGTCATCGCGAACAGGTTGCTTCAGACATGCTGGATCGCTGTAATTCCGATTCTACATTCATGGAACGCATTATAACTGGTGATGAGACCTGGGTCTACGAGTACGATATGCAAACAAGCCAGCAATCATCGGAATGGGTGGCAAAAAATGAGCCGAAACCGAAAAAACCACGCCAAAGCCGCTCGAAAATGAAGGTGATGCTCATTGTTTTCTTCGATATCCGTGGCGTGGTGCACTACGAATTCGTTCCAGAGGGTCAGACGGTAAACAAGGAGTATTACCTAGGCGTTATGAAACGTTTGCGTGAGCGTATCCGTAAGAAGCGGCCAAATTTGTGGGCGAACAACTCATGGATTTTGCATGACGATAACGCGCCTTCTCACCGAGCTACGATTGTAACTGACTTTCTCGCCAAAAACTCAACAAACGTGCTTCAGCAACCACCGTATTCACCGGATTTGGCTCCCTGCGACTTTTTCCTCTTCCCAAAACTAAAATTGCCCCTTCGTGGCACCCGTTTTGAGTCGATTGAAGTCATAAAACAAAATTCGGCGCGAGAGCTAAAGTCCATCCCGGAAAGCGCCTATATAAAATGTTTCGATAATTGGAAGTGCCGTTGGCATAGATGTATTGGAGCAAATGGAGCCTATTTTGAAGGCGACCCAATAAATTTTGACGATTAAATGTAAAAATGTTGTTTTAATTGAAATTTCCCGGTACTTTCTTGACAGAGTAGTATCAGTTATAATTAAAAGTGATAGAAAACAAAGTAATTTCTTATTTCATTCCATTAAAATGAACTATCACAAAGTAACGGACTATTCCATCCAATATTTAAATATTTAGGTTTGTTATTGAGCAAAACCAGTTTAATGATTCCGCAGTTATTCATATTTGAAATTTTCTCTTATTTGAATTAATAATAACTACAGTCTACAGATACATAGGGGTGTTTCACGTCTCTTTCTCTCTTTTTTTTTAATTTTTGAAAATATCATGAAAACGACTCTTTCCAGAATAAATTTGAGTCCGACAACTAATCCAGTATATTATGCAATGGTCGAAATGTATCTGAAGTGACCTATTTTCAAAATTATACTCTGGCACAAAAACTATGACGACTAGATAAAATATGTTTATGGCTTCTTTGGTTTCATTAAAAACTAGTATGGTGTTGCAAATACCGCATCACTGTATCTGTACTCATAACACAAAAGATAGAAAAACCTATGTAAATAGGATTAAATGTAAGCATACAGAGAATTTATCATCAACAGAAAAGTTTTACTCACCTCTCCACCTTCAGTATCCCTTTCCACATCATACTGTACGATAAATTGTCCAGCGAAGCCATTGTCTTCCTCTGTTCCCAGTTCTTTGGCAAATTGTTTTTGGCTGAAGATGTCAGGCTTGAATATCACCTTGGCTGCATTATTTCCTATTGGCACAATTTCTGCTTTTGGATCTAGTATCTCGTTTTCCTTAGTTATTTCGTTACCAGATCTTAGAGACGGAGTTGTAACTGACGTCAAAGGTCTAGTTTCATTTATGAACACCTTAAAATATTATAGAAAAGGAGCTTTTTTTTAGGTTGAAGGATTTTTTCGGGCTTTTTCAAGATGAGCTTGATTTGGGGCCCACAATTTTATTGTTTATTTAATATATTCCTTCTAGAAAGTTCCGGAAAAACAAAGCTCAATTGTAATTATTTCGTATATATTTTTAATTTTTCAATTAGAAAATTATTACAAAATATTCATCTTATTTACTTATACAACCTACATTTAACTGTAAACACTTGACTAAACGTCGAGATACACCCGAAACTAGATCACCTCCATAATTTTGGGTGATGGTAATCCAGGACTGTAAAACTGACTGAATTGAATCATCTTTATTTCATGTAGCTGCTCGTTCAACTTCAATTTTCATTAATCCCCATATGTTTTCAATGGGACTAAGAACTGGAGAAGTTGCTGGCCATGAAATGGTTGTCACTTGGTGTTCTCCCATCCAAGCTTGAGTATGGCATCTTGCATTATCCTGCTGAAAACGCCATCCCCTTGGATATAAAACATACGCCCTTTCAAGGAGAATATCGTTTAGAATATCACAATAATTTTCATGGTACTATCAACTGTACAGAGAGGCGTAGCACCACGGTGAGATATTCCTCCCCAAACCATTATTTTCTTAGGAAATTTGGAATTTGGAACGGTAGCAGATTGTTTTGATAGGATTTTTAAGTGATTCCCACCAAGTTGGAAACAACTTTCATCAGATATAAAGACATTATTAAAATTATCTTCTTGAAAACGTTGACGAATTTCTACCTTTCGTTCCTTCTGTAAAGGTGTCATTATAAGGATTTTTTTGGTTTCCTTTATATGTAGCCTTGTCTTTTCAGTGACATACGGAAGATTTCCGGGCATACTTTTATATTTATTTAATTTCCACATCTGTTAACCAATTTGCGAAACCTCAGGCGTGGATTGTGTCGTCCTAAGACCAATAAAATGTTTAAATTGTTTCCTTTAATCTTACGTGGTCTTCCTGAAACTGGTCTATGCCTCATATCCATGCCATTTTTTATCCCCTTTATTGTCTCATATACAGCACTTTTTCCCAGTTCAGTCAATTGCACTAATTTTTTAACGTTCCGAAAACCTTTTCTTTTCAAATATTCTGCCTGCTTTTTTTTTTCTAGTTGCGACATTATTTCATAAATTGTATACCTGTTGACAATCACCCGTATTTGATAAATAGTGTTACCATGCAAGTTTGGCCATAGCCTGTCACAACCTATTTTATACATGGCTTTTGTCTTGGAATGTTACAAAAAAGAAGTATATTAAAATTATGAAAAATTATACATTCCAAATACTTTCTAGACGGACTATATATGGTCACTTCTCCCAATATAGTATCACATGACTACAAAAATTATGAGAGTGTTGTACGCATGAAGAATTATCGAAATTAGGTATAATTGATATGAAAGAATTGCGTATATCAGCCTCTTCCAAATATTAAGAGTATAAATAGGTTAGTGCGATTTTTTTGTTGAAAATTGAAGAATAATTGTAAAAAATTTATTATACATTCAAAGTTCAAAATATTGTCCGTTGCTAGCCACCACTTTTACCCATTTTTCTGTCAATTGACGGATTCCATCATGAAAAAATGCCGGATCTTTGGCCGTTGTCCACGCATAGATCCATTTTTTGACTTCATCGTAATTGGAGAAGTGCTGATCATCCAGACCATGCTGCATCAATCGTCAATGTCAATTGTCAATAACTTTGCCGTGGCTGTTGGCGTATTCCGTTTATCTCGCAATTCTCGGCACAAACGCATCCATTGGGGTCGGTCGACCTCCCCTGTAATCCTTCCGTTTGATTGAAGCAGCTCATAAAATACCACACCCAGCTGGTTTCTCCAAATACACAGCATGATCTTTTCGCCATTATTATTCAGCTTGACCGGCATCCATACGTTGCCCGAAGATTTGGGTTATCGCAATGGACCCATTTTGCATCGCTAGTCACAATTCGCTGCAAAAACCCCTTTTCTTTTTTCACGTTGAAGCAGTTATTCACACATAAAAAAACAACGTTCGACGTCTCTTGGCTTCAGTTTATACGGTACCAAATTTCCCACCTTTTGGATCATTCCCATTGCTTTTAAACGATGCCAAATAGCTGGTTTAGTTATTCCAAGTGTTTTTGCGAGTGCCTCTTGTGTTTATGACGGATCTTCTCCGAGCCTTGTCTCGAATTCTTCATTCTTAAACTTTAGTGGTGCTCCAGGTCGTTTTTCGTCTTCCAAATCAAAATTTAATTTAAAAGGGATTAAATAAAAACATATTTAATAAAATTTCCACATTTATTGTGTTTCAACAATATTGTAACACTACATTTGCAACAATTGTTTCGCCAAATTCTTGGCTTCTTCAGGCGAGTTCGATGTTAAACAGTTTAACATCGAACTCGCCTGAAGAAGCCAAGAATTTGGCGAAACAATTGTTGCAAATGTAGTGTTACAATATTGTTGAAACACAATAAATGTGGAAATTTTATTAAATATGTTTTTATTTAATCCCTTTTAAATTAAATGAAAATGGATTTCCATCAAGTGAGGAACTCCACCATTCAAGATCAAATCAAAATTGCCTTTTTTAAATCGGGAAAACCACTTCTGACACGTTCCTTCAGCTAGAGCATGGTCACCATGAACATCCATTAAAATGCGATGACTTTCCACAGCCTTTTCTTCATATTGAACTATTGAAGTAAAACTACCCGCAAAAACACATTATTCGATACAAAAGTTGACATTTTCAGAGCACACAGAAATTATGTTGTTTATACTTCAGCAAAGTAACAGATACTGAGAAAAAAACCTTATGATGTTACTTCAAAATGAAGGTGTTGCCAGATGAAATAATGGAATAATAAACTAATAGCGAAATCTGTTATGAAAACCACACGAACTTATTTCTACTCCTAATATATTTTTATTTCAGCATATCAACCGAGTGAAAAATGAGCCTCATCACTGAAAACACTGTTGTTTAAAAAATTGAAATTTCCTTTGAATTGCTGCAAAGAAACAAGCAAACACCTTTCCTGAGGAATTTTGTGACTGGCACTGAATCAGAGATACTCTTTAGAAACATCAAAAGGAAGAAGGTTCGCGTGTCGCCAGACGTAACACCGAAAAGAATCTATGGTTATGTGGTGTATCTGATGGAATAAAAGCGGAATCATCCAGTGGAAAATTGTCTTTCGTTATAAATGAAATGACGATGACGAGTATCAAAATTAGCGGATTCCGGACCAAAGGGGCATGCGGCAATTCAAAATCAATAACCACGTCTTTCTTACTGAACTCAAACGTTTACACGCAGAAATGGAAACGAAAAGACCGCGCAAAAACTACCATTTTGTATTTCCCGGTGATAATGCACAACCGCGTTGAAGAGATCCGTATTCGCTGAGGATCATACGAGTGACAGCATCCCGCATAGATTGTATAAATTACATCACTACATCACGGTATTTACCCGCGTTATTTATGTGTCAAATATTCTGTAGCACTGTAACTTAACACGTATACGATGAGTGACAATAACAAAGAGAAGAACGTCCTTATAGCGTTACCATTGTATTTTCAAACGGCAGAGAGGAAGGTACTTGGAAATAAACCTCCTGAGTGACTTGAAAACATAGTCGAGATACTTAGTACTTTCAACAGTCCCCCTTGGTAACTCTCAGTAAGTAAACTTCTTTTAAATGCTTCTAACTAATTGCATGCTTTACATTTTTGAATACCACTTTAGTTTTAACGTGAGATTCTCAGTGATTGCACGCTCGTTTATTTGTATTTCCACTCATCGCTTTTCATTCTTGTAGTTTGCTTCAGTGTTATTCAATCCGACCGGAATGTTTCACTAAAATGCATTTGCTTGGTATATAACTAAAGCGGTACGACCCTCATAAGTAATCTATTTGTATTGTTTGCTTTCTTTCGGTGCCTGGTTGCTGTTTGTTGTATTTATCAATAGTGGTTCTTTATTTGTACTGCTCAGGGTATTCCCAGAGCCTGATATGTATCTGATTTGTTATGTACTCTTTTGTGATCCTCCGGTTACCTATTTATTTATTTGTTTTTAATATAAAATTCATTGCCACGCCTAGATGATGGCGAACTGTATCTATTTTATAATGTCCTAGTCAGTTTGTGTTACATATTTGCCATATGCATGCGCCCGTTTACTTAGAGAGATTGTATTCCTTTTGAACAGGTGGCGTTCTTTAGGATAAACCCCTGAGTAGTCCTGGTAGAAGACGACGTACGTATAGAGACAGTAAATAGTTTCAGGTATCCAACGCTAATGTGAAAATATGTGAGCGATTGCTAGATCATTGTTCCGAGGTATTTTCATATCCCCAGGATCAGTTTGCGTGATCCTTCAGGTAGTGTTCAGTTTGTTCTTCAATAATATCTGAGCCTTCCTGGGCCTTCGCCACCCCGAGGAGGCCAGATACAGTCCATTTGATAGCAACTTCTCCGATCGACTCGAATTATGTTAGATTCCCCCTTCAAGGAGATGTCCTGAGCATACCACAGTTACCCTTACCTTACTGTCCATTCAAACTTACCCCTTGTAACTGTTAGGTTCTGCACTGGTTACCGGAAGTGCAGTTAAAGGTGCATGTTGCCTGTATCCTGTCCTCTCTAACCCTTTCCGGTGTATCAGAATGATATCCGGTTCGAGCAAGTTACCGACCTAACGAAATGTAGAAATAAGTCAATTAGACCCGGGGCGCTATTATGTTCACTGTGGATCTTTACGAACCACTGTGTAGAGTTGATTTAACGTCAGGCTGGTAAATATTTGTTTCCATTCATTGGGGGTTGTTGCTTTTTAAGATAACTAATATAAATATATTATATTGACGCTACTGTGTTTAGAATATTTGAACCTCCCGTCACTATTTCCTTGCTCTCGTTAGGTGTAATTTGGGTTGTCTACATAACGTAACGTCCTATTCTCTTATCACTAGACGATCTCGATAAAAAGGTTAACGTTCTTTAGAGTACTCCGTATAATCCCAGATATCTTAGATTACTCCGTAAAATCCCGGATATTTTAGAGTACTCCGTATAACACGGGATAGCTCAGCGTGTTAAGAATCACGTCGTTGAATCCATCGCCGATAAATGATGGAATCCGTAATCACATCCGCCATATTCATTGACCGAAGTTCTCACAGACTACCACGTCAATCGCTCGCTGAAAAACTGGCAAGCCAAGTAAATTTGGATTACTTGGTGACCAATATTGATTGAAGTGTTGATTTGCCCGTGGAATCGAATGTCTGCCAAGCAAATGGAACCTAATATGAGCAAACTGTTAATATGCATTATTATTTTTATTATTATCCTGATACTCCTAGATCTTCTGTGAAGATCCCTCAGAAGCTTTTTCAGCTTGTGCGAGTTAGGAGTTCAGTTGTGTTCTGTGTAGGCTTTGTTACTGCGATCTTGCGTCACTTTAGGTCACAGCACTGTTAATTTTTGACCCAACAGTGAAATGGTGGCAAATACCCGTCCAACTAGAAAATTTCTTTTCTACCTGAACAGGATTCGAACCTGGACCTCCCAGTCACGAGTCCGATGCTCTCCCGCTGAGCTATCCACACTCATTAGAATAAACAACTCTCTGTTGAACTTTTATGTTCTGTTTTCATAATAAAATAAAAAACTGCAAACAATTATGCACCACCTCATAACTTTTCACATACCTGAACTTCCATATCTTTTACGGGTTGACCTGGATGCAAATTTATTACAATGTCGTAAGATTCCTTCTGTCTTGATAGTAACTCTTCGTAGGTAAGGTAGAACGTAGCTTTACTCTCGGGCATAATATTTACAGAAACAGTAAATTTGTTGGAGTCCCTAGCATTCACTTCCACATGACCAGCAGCATATCCACTTGAAACAGCCTAGAACATACATATTGTAGATTCAAGCATTATTTGAAATTGAAAGTTATGTCATTTTTATGAAATTGAAATAAAGTCCACCTAGGAAGTATCCGGAAAAACAAAGTTCAATTGTAATTATTTGGTATACATTTTTAATTCTTTAATTAGAAAATTATAACAAATTATTCATCTTATTCATTTATATAACCTCCATTTAACTGTAAACACTTGACTAAACATCGAGGTACACCCTAAACTAGATCACCTCCATAATTTTCGGTGATGGTAGTCCAGGATTAAAAAACTGACTGAATTAAATTATCTTTATTGCGTGGCGCTCATTCAACTACAATCTTCATTAGTTCCCTTATGTTTTCAATAGGACTAAGATCCGGTGAAGCTGCTGGCCATGAAATGGTTGTCACTTGGTGTTCTTGCATCCAAGCTTGAGTATAGACCGAAGTATGGCATCTTGCATTATCCTGCTGAAAACGCCACCCCTCTGGATATAAAGCATGCGCCGTTTCAAGGAGAAAATCGTTTAGAATGCCACAATACTTTTCACTATTAATGGTTTCATCAACTATACAGACAGGCGTAGCACCACGCTGAGATATAGCTCACCAAACCATTATTTTGGTGGGAAATTTGGAAATTTGAACGGTAAAGGTTGTTTTGATGGGATTTTAAAGTGATTCTCACCAAGTTGTAAACAATTATTATTAAAATTTTCTTCTTGAAAACGTTTACAAAATTGTATCCTTCGTTCCTTTTGGAAGGGCGTCATTGTAGGACCTTTTTTTGGTTTCCTTGATATGTAGTCTTCTCTTTTCAGTGACATACGGACGGTTTCTGGACATACTCTTATATTTCCTTGATTTCCAAAACTGTTAGCCAATTGTCGAAACCCCAGGTGCGGATTGTTCGTGGATTGTGTCCTAAGGCCAATAAATTAAATTGTTTCCTTTAATCTTACGCGCTTTCTGAAACTAGTTTTGCCTCATATATATCCATGCCATTTCTTATCTTCTTTATTGTCTCATATACATCACTTTCTCCCAGTTCAGTCAATTGCACTAATTTTTTAACGTTTCGAAAACTTTTTGTATACAAATATTCTACCTGCTTTCATTTTTCTATTTGCAACATCATTTCATAAATTGTATACCTGTGGACAATCAACAATACTTGACAAATACTTTCTATACGGACTATATATAGGTAGTAGTGCTCTGGAAGCTTGTTTAATATTACTTTCTACTTGATATTATAATAATAGTTCAAACTATTTTTTATGTGTTACGGCTTCGTCTGCCAATGTTATTAACTGTTTGAACTAAATGACTGGAGCAAATGCGAATAACGACAGACACTGACGATGAAATATACGAATAAAAGAACAAACAAGGTTATGTAAATACACATATAAATATATTGACAAATATTTAGATGAGAGAAATCATTGTACATTAAATGTATAAACAGAACAATCATTAATTCGTTTATAGATAAAATAATGAATAAATATGTAAATGAAATTTAATGTGAATAATATGTAAAAAAATATGAAAAAATTTTAGAAACGCGAATTTCCTCTAGAAATCTAAGTCAAGTTCCTCTGAATTTCATTATCGTCGATCTTAAAGTGAGGATATTCAAATTCGTTTCATTGAAGATGATATTACAGGGTGACAAGATGAACTTCGGATAAATGTTACTATGTTCTGGAGCAAAAGTATTTAAGCGCAGCCAAATAATTTTTTTTCTATTAGATTTGATATTACTTTATTTTGCAGAGTGTTAGAATGTCAAACAAACGTAGTGCAATTTTGGAGCTGTTTCGTCAAGGTAAAACGACAAAGTCTGGTCCGCAGAGGCCATTGTCGAACATCGTCAAAATCCGCAAACCGTTATGTTCTGAGGCGTAATTTGCGCCAGCGGCAAAACACCCTTGGTTTTCGTGGATCAAGGGGTTAAAAAGCAATCAATGACTCTACCGCTGCGACATTCTCGAGGCCGTAGTACTTCCGTGGGCCCAACAGCACTTGAGCGACACGCATTGGACCTTTCAACAGGACTCCACTCCGGTCCACAAAACGAAAATGACACAAGAATGGTGTAAGACCCATTTTCCGGGTTTCATCACATCTGCAAAATGGCCGCCCTACTCGCCGGATCTCAACCCATTGGACTACAGCGTGTGGTCGATTTTCTTGAGAGAATTATAGCCCTATAAATTCTGAGAAGTACCTGTCTGTTGGCACCCCGTGATATATGGGACAAGAATCTTATGATGTTCGGTACAGTTGACAGATAAAATGTCAATTTGAGATTTCCAATAATGTTTTCTGTCCAAAGTCAGACGGACTATTTTGATGTTCTCAGGAATCTGTATTGGTACATTCTTAATGAATAACTCAGGGTTACTATGTGCAGATCTTAATCAGCAGAAGTGAATTGCTGAGCATTTCGAAGCTGAGAAACGAAAACCATGTTTTTCAGCCACCTCCACCGCACTGTCGATAACTGATTGTAGAACTTCATTTAATTATTTCAAAGATTTGGCTGAGTAGTAGATTGATATATCTGCATTCAGGCAGAAATATATTTAATTATAAGGTTCACAGAAATCAGGAATAAAATTACACTCTGTGTGGAGCCTTGTGGCCCTCCGTTTTCTTGAACGCAGCAATCTGATAACTCTGTAAGCACTTCTATTGCGAATGTTTGACTTTTGAGGAAGTTGGATATGAACCTTAACGTATTTCTTTTTTTACCCCAGTTTTCTTGTGTGCATAGTATGTCATATCTCCAACATGTATCGTATGCTTTTGCTATGTCGAATGATACCAATACTAGATGATTTTGTTCAGCAAATTTTTTTGCAAGGCTGAGTCAATCATTATGAGGTGGTCCGTAGGTGAACTTTTTTTTTGAAACCCGTCTACAAAATTGAAAGTATTTCTTCACTCTCCAATACCCAAGTGAGTCTATTGCTGAAAATATTGTCCATAACTTTGCTGAGACAAGATATCAGAGAGACTGAGCTATAATTTTTCGTATGTTTTTTATCTTCATCAAGTTTCTATATAGGGAATATAATAGATTTACGCCATTGATCAAGGTATATTCTATCCTATCATATTTTATTATGATATTTCAATAACATATCGTATCTTTCTGGGAGGTTTCTTATAATTTCGTAGTTGATAGGATCGATCCTAGGTGACGAATTGACCAGACCGGATAGTACCTGTTCTAATTCATCTCTCGTCAATGGCAGATTATAACTCGATACGAAATCTTCATAGGAGTTTATTAGTAAATTTTTAAACGGAGATTTTTCATGAAGAAATAATGGGTCGTAGTTTCGGGAAGATCTGGTTTTATAGAATTGATCTGCCAGGGGAGGTTTCTTATAATTTCGTAGTTGATAGAGTCGATCCTAGGTGACGAATTGACCATACCCGATTGTGCCTGTTCTAATTCATCTCTCGTCAATCGCAGATTATAACTCGATATGAAATCTTCATAGAAGTCTATTAGTGAATTTTTAAACGGAGATTTTTTTCATGAAGAAATAATGGGTCGTAATTTCGGGAAGATCTGGTTTTATAGAACTGATCTGCCAGGGTGTTAGGTATCTCCTTGGTGTCGGTTACATCATTTCCATTCAGATTCAGTAGAGGGTAGGCGTGCTTTCAATGGACATAATTTTTATCCAAACATTCGGTAGTAGAGGTGGTTTGAATGATAGTTGATACATATTGGTTCCAAGTGTTTTTTTACTCTATCTGATATTTTTTCCTGCTTTGGCCTTTTGTTGTTTGAAAGCAATAAGATTTTCTAAATTATTGTGTCATTTGAATTGATTCAAAAGTGTTTTTTTCAAAGCAATTTAAGAATATATTTTATTGTTCCACCATAGAACAACGGATCTCTTCGACTCCTCAATAATTTTGGGAATGCATTCGTTAGCTGCATTCATGATTGATTCCGTAATAACCTCTGGTTTCCTTTATTTCAAGTATTACTAAACATTCCTGATATAAAGTCCAATTTGCCACTTTTATGTTTCATCCTTCCAGGATGTTTGAATTTAGATATATAGTTGTTATTTCAATCGAAATTGGAAATCAGTCAGAGGAAAAATGCTCTAATGTATTACAATTCAGGAGGTGTAGATTGATAGAAAATCAATGGCGTTCAAAGAGTTTGAGTGTAATTTAAAAAACAGTATTGCAAACCGTCTGTACTTCATTACTTCATGAGTTATATGTCAACTCCAACTTGCCTAGCATACAGAATATTAATGTATAGGAGTTGCGCATAGTGCCTTTATCTATGGTGGCATTGTGGAGAGGAGAAAATGCGATCTCAGTTGTAGACGTGATGTGGAACCTTGAACATGGTATGTTTGTCTTGTGAACAATGACAGGGCATTCAAATGTGTACAAATGACTGTTCATCCTATTGTTTATAAGTGTAAAAATCATTATGATTCTGTTTCAAAGAAGACAGGTTTTCGACGATGTAATTCAAACTTAATACCATGATTGCTTTATATTATTTGGCAGAAAAATCACACACAATTCAAACATCATTTAGTGAATAGAATATTTGTGTATCGTAACATGAATAGATATAACGATACTCTTAGCATTTCAAAACATCATGGCGGTCATCCGAAACGCACAGCAATATCGCCGTAAATGATTTAGAAGCAGACTACGAGAATTGATCTAAATTGACGTCTGAAGCAGAAAGATAGCCAGTCAGCTGAAAACATCAAACAAGCGGATGCAAAACATTCTGGGAATCATCTTAGCTAAATATCCTGAAAATCTGAAAAGTTTGAGTCGACCAAGCCAGAGAATTATTTTTGCACCTAAGTGGTGAATGTATTTGTTTCTGGTGGGTCACCCTTCGTTATTGAGCAGTATGAAGAAACGAAATGAAGTGGACAGATAAGTCTTCTGAAAATTTACATCTTCGAATGGTCACCCGACAGCAAGGTCTGTCGATGATAATGGTCTAGGTTGCCCTAACCATCAATGGTTCCTCTCTGCTCGTAACTTTGAAACTTGAGATAAAAATAAATTCGCGAATATGTGGCCAGAATATTTCGACGAAAAACATTTCGGTTGAAGGCACAGAACATTTCAAGACAATTCAGCCCCGTCGCGTTAAGCAGGCGTTGACCAAAAATGGTTAAAAACTTCATTCCACGAATAATTCTTACGTCTGAATGGCCACTAAACACTCCAAGTTTAAATCCGTTAGAATGCCCTGAAGATTTAAGTTAAATAAAATTTTGTTGATTATTTTTCCGACCCAAATATCGACCAATAGAATTGCACCATTCGACGTCACGTGGTACAACCTACATGGTATTATACTGATAATTTTTTGATTATTTTCTCTGGTAGTTGCTATATATAAAAAACAAAACATGATCCAGTCAAATTAACCACACGTCAAACTGACAGGTTGAATTCAATTGTGAAAATTGGAGATTTTGCATGAAAATGAGTCGATTTGGAGTTTGTTCTCTGTCCACCATCGATAAAAAAGTCAAAGGAAATGTTCCCATTAATACGGAGAAGGCAAAAAAAACAGTTTGGAACCAATTTACTACTTTTTGTACTGAGAGGGAATACACATTGAGTGCTGAAACGAGTGAAGCGCAATTGGCAAACATTATGAAAGATTACGCTTACAATATGAAGAAAATGGATGGAGAAGACTATAAGGAAGGTAAAATAAAAACAATGTGGAATCAGACTGCCAAATCACTTCAAGAAAAGTATTTGAACGATTTCGACATCCAAATCAACCCATTTTCGGATGCTGCATTCAAGACCGACATTTGGGACGGAAAAATAATCCCCCGAATACCACACGAGCTTCAAAATTATCTGGCATTTCCCTCAAGGTTCCCTGCAAACAAATAAAGTCGTCAAGTTTTTCAGGAAAAATCACTCGCGCTTCGCGCTCGTGATTTTTTAA
This sequence comes from Megalocaria dilatata, assembly GCA_034642435.1. NCBI lineage: Eukaryota > Metazoa > Arthropoda > Insecta > Coleoptera > Coccinellidae > Megalocaria > Megalocaria dilatata. The sequence continues at coordinate 59,550,963 of CM067855.1, read as the reverse complement.
CCTGAAAAACTTGACTCCTTCATTTGTTTGCAACGAACCTATCGGGAAATACCCGATAATTTTGAAGCTCTTGTGGTATTATAAGTGATAATTACCCGAATATAAGGTGTTTGAGAAAAAATGTGCGTTCCGGTGATTAAAATCAGTTATTCAATTATATATAGTTGTTAAAAATAAAGGGAAGGAGGGGTCCTGGTAGATGAAGAATATCTTGGCTTAAAAACCACCGCCAGTGGTATGAAGTGAGCACTACAATACTGTTTAGGTCCACTGTAGATAAGGTGAAAATCATGTGACTGATCCTCAATTTACTGGGAGGACACGGCACTTGAAGAAGAAGATTCAATTACAAATTCAACTATAATATAAAATCTGAAAGTAGTTCTGGAAATTTTGTATTTATTTACCTCATCGTACGTTTTTTTCGCTTGCTGCTTCTCCTGAATATATGCCTCATATTTTGTACCATCTATTTCCATCACAAAACCAGATATGTATGCTGTGTCCGGAAGGACGACAGAAAAAGTCGCCTCTTGAGGACTTGCGTCCAAATTTTTGACCTTACTGGTAACCAGAGATGTAGCAAAACGGTTCGTTACGTTTGTATTAATCTTCATGGAATAAATTTTCGGAGTTTTCAAGGCGCCCTGCAATGAATCGATAAAATTACAAATTCCAGAGTAAAATTCATACTCACGTCATTTCTCAGGTTTTCTGGTGAGTTCTGCTTCTCGGTGGATATAGTGACCAAACTTTCAGTTGTCGAAGGAGCGCCAAGTACTGAAGCCAGGTGTACGAGGGCTATAAGTATTTCTGTTTTCCACTTCATGATCTGAAAACAGAAGAGGTTCTAAATGAATCCGAATATGATTCAATATTTAAAATTAAGAACGTAGTAACAAAGCCTCACCAAAACACAACTGAACTCCTAACTCGCACAATCTTCAGAGAGATTTTTACAGAAGATCTAGGGGTATAAGGATAATATATTTATCAATATCAATACTGCATTCATATTGCAAATATTGAAGTGTTTCAGCCGTTTCTATTTGTTTTTCGTATTTAATCACTACAATGTGAACAAACAATAATATCCTATAGAATTCCACTGACTTGTGCGTGGGAAATTCGATGTCCTTGGAAAAAAAAAGATTTGATCAAAAATAAAGAAAGCAAAACTTCGAACACTCATCAAACACATAATTAAATAATAAGAAGGGGTTTTTTACTTGATAATAGGATTAGTACAAAATTTAAATATCAAAACAGGTTTATTCTGTTAGCCTCCTACAAATTTTAATTTCAAAAAATTTCATTAAGAAACTTTTAGAATTAAATTAGTGTCTTATAAGCACTGCTTAAATTCAGTCTGGTAAGGTGTTTTTTGTTAATTGATTTTGTTTTTTAAATGTGAAGTAGGAGTGATGAAGGTCTTATTTAATTTCAAATTGTGTTTTGAGGATATACTACATGTTTTGAGAGATTTTTGAAGTAACTTATTTAAATATATTAACTATCTCAAATATATTAGTTTTGGAAAAGTTCTTAAAATTATGTTTTGCATTTTTTAAAAAGATTTCATAAATATATCAGAAACAAAATTTTGTCTCCTTCAAGTATTTATTTAGTATTTTAAATTGATAATTTATATTTCGTTGCGTTTTTTTATTCCATTTGATATTATATAAAGAGTTTCGATTTTACATGTCTACTAAATTTGCCTTTAAGACATTAAGTTAATTCTGAAAGTTTTTGAATAGAATATTTTGAAATTAAAATTTTTAGGAGACTAACAGAATAAATCTTTTTCAATATTTACACACATAATTACTACTCAGATAAAGTTTCATCTGTTATGTAAAGTATTCCAAAGTAACGAAGACTGCTGTCTTAAATCTTATAAAACCTGCTCACATCATAATAATCAAGACGATGTTTCTCAAATCTATGGCGATAATTCATTAAACAAGGATGGTACAAGGTAAGTAAAATTTCTCAGTCCTAAAGTTTTCCCAGTATTGGTAATTGTATATTAACATTTCTTGTTCGGCTACAATTAACTATTCCAGGTTGTCCTTTTGACATTATAAAAGAGCGAGTACGTAGAGCTTTCGAATTATTTTTAAAAAACATTTTTGTACTACTTCAAAATTTTTAATGTAACAATCTGATATGTCTCGCCATCCTTTCATGCCGCAATGTAGATGGGATGCTACTAATGGATGGTTCATTATTTTATGTTGATTTATCCCACACATTCCTCTGAGCATTTTGAATTTAGGTAACAATGGATGTATCTTCCTTGTGATATAGTCGGATTGACAGTCCCATCTTAGATTAGGGTCAGTCACAAGACCCAAGTATTTGTTCACATCAACCCTTTCTACTAATCGATTCATTTTCGTATATATTCTATTAAATTCCGATATATTAGGATTATTGCTGGTGAAAACTATAACGTTAGTTTTTTCAGAATTAACTGTGAATTTTTTAGTTGAGAAGTATTCTAAAACTTCAGAAAATGTATCATGAGAAATTTCCCTCAACAACTTTCACATTGGATTTCTAAAGAAAAGTGGAATGCCAGAATATCACAATTCATATTTAGCTAGAAGAAAGAGTTTATATAAGGGTTCCAATGCAGCCACTTGCGATACTCTACGTGAAAGAGTGAATCTATTTTCAGAGCTTGACTTCTGTTCTTGAAGTAGCCTTCAATGATATTTCGGGCTACTTTTCTTCAACCTATATTTTCCAATGTATCTTCAAGTACATCGGGATCCACAGTGTTGATGCCTTTTTTCAAATTCACAAAAATACACAACGGCGGTATGTCTCCTCTATTGCACCAGGTATTGCCAATACTTGCAGAGCTATGGCGCCTTGGGCCAACGTCCCCTCCTGAAATACGAATTGTTATGTCTTCTAGCAAGAAGAAGTGTGGGAAGAGCGGAGAGAAGATGTATCGACAAGGCGCAGGTGGGAATTAGTAACATCGAATAGCACAAGGCAGATCAGAGTGGAAATTAATGGAATGCTATCCAACAATGATCCTACAAGATCTTCAGTTGAATCAATTCACTGTGAGAGTTTTAAATTAGGGGTTGAGTATTAATCAAAAATTTTATCAGATTTTCATAAAACTAAGTAGAGAAAGTATTTATTAGGATTACAAATAAGTTTCCGCCGTTTTTTAACACAAATTAAATATTTATTATAGAAGAACGGTAATATAAATTTATTTAAAATATTGCCCATCACTTGCAACCACTTTTTCCCATCTCTCAGGCAGCATTCGAATCCCACGTCTGAAGAACTCCTTGTCTTTCGAGGCTATCCACGAATCAACCCAATTTTTGGTATCCTCATAAGATGTGGACCGCTGCGCCGTCAGAGCATGTGCCATGGACCGGAACAGGTAATAATCAGACGGTGCAATGTCTGGTAAATACGGCGGGTGGAGTAACACTTCCCAATCAAGTGTTTCCAAGCAGTTTTTCACGGGAGCCGCAACATGTGGACGAGCATTGTCATGCAGAAGAATAATTTTTTCGATTGAGACGATGTGAGACTGCTTGCTGAGTGACTTCTAATGTTAGAGCAAGTTCTTTTTGTATTTGAGATGGATCTTCCAACAATAATTCCTCTAATTTTGCATCCTCGTAAATTTTTGGCCTTCTACTGCGATCTTTGTCTTCTACGTCGAAATCACCGTTTTTAAACTTTTGAAACCACTCCCGACACGTTCTCTCACTCGAAGCACCTTCACCATATGCTTTTACGAGCAATTGATGCGCCTCAGCAGCAGATTTCTTTAAATTAAAGAAGTAAACTAATATTTCCCGCAAATGACGCTTACTTGGCTCAAATTTTGACATTTTCAACTTATAAAAATTATATTTTACCAATATAAAATCAATGATATTAATAGGGTATGTTGTTCTTGAATGTCCAAACTATTTTTTAAGCCGGTTATCATCTGCGAAAGCTAACCGAAACTCCGTGCCGCGGCATCTACAATAAAACGGCGGAAACTTATTTGTACTCCTAATATTACCCCTCATCCATTTTCCTAATTTTTATCATGAAATAATAAATATCTGTAAAAAACTCTCAAGAATTCTACATTTTTCCTAAGCCTTAAAATTTCTTGGATGGATTTAATCTTCTTTCATTCGATCACTTTTCTTATTTTTCTAAATGATAAATTACAATAAAGTACAGGTGAAGAGTAGCTTCAGGTTCAAACACAGAAATAACAAAAAAATATTCCTGAAAATATCATCAAAATACTTCCTTTTGCGCACTATTTCCATGGGAACATCGTGCTAACGTTTCGATCAAATGTCGGTAATTTTTCGAATTTTGAGCCAAAAATAGGGTCAAAAACAATTTAATACACACACGAACTTTCGAATGGAAAGAGCTAGTACATAAGTACATAAATTTCGATTGAGTTCATTCAGCAAAATTTGTTTAATAGTTTTGCAGTTACTGAAATGTTTCAGCCGTTACTATTTGGTAGTTGATCATAATTAAAAAAATTGTAGAAATTACGGTATAACTTAACGCAAAGAACCTTACTACAAACATACACAAATCAGGAGCTTATGAGTTATCTTATTCTACGTGCAGTAATAAATACATAGGACAAACAGGACGTTCCTTCAAGACGAGGTTCAACAAACATAAAATGAATTCCAGGAAAAATAAAGAAAATTCTACTTTTGCCACTCATTGTCTAGAAAACGGTACCACTCCTTTCCCACAATAGATAATCTTAAAATTTTACATGTAGAATCAAAAGGGAAGAAACTCGATTATCTAGAATCTGTTGAAATTTTCAAATTAGTTCACAATAACAATAATGTAAAAATAATGAATGACTGTACGAAGCTATGTAAATCGAAAATATTTGAGATATTTAAAAAGTAACATCTGTTTGAAACCTTTTTCAACGAACATAAAATGAATTTAATGAAAAGTAAACAAAAATTAAACTTTTGCCACTCATTCTTCAGAAAACAGTAATTCCTTTCGACAAAAGAAAATCTTAAGAAAAATTTTACATGTAGATTCAAAAGAAAAGAAACTTGATTATTGAAATTTTCAAATTCGTTCACAATAAAAATAATGTAAAAAATAATGAATGACTGTATGGAGCTTTGTAAATCCAAATAATTGAGATATACAACAAAATAATGTAAAAATAATGAATGAATGTACGGAGCTATGTAACCCCAAAAATTTTTTGAGATATTTAACTGGGTACCATCTGTTTAACAACCTTCTTTGTCGATTGCCGACATTCCGATATCTGTTAGAAGGCCCCTCTTTTTTAACCCGGTTTTTTATCACGTTCCGATTGTAAACCTCTGTACCACTATTAGGTGTTACCGAGAATCTGTTGAAATATTCAAAATATTTATCACTTTTGTTTAAATACCACTGTACCACTGTTAGGTCTTCAGTTGTCTGATGATGGGATAGTTCATTTCCCGAAACTCGAGTCACAAGAAAATGTGTAATATATATTTTTTGGTAGTGAAACATAGTAATTTCTACAATTTGTTTTAATTATGATCAACTACCAAATAGTAACGGCTGAAACAATTCAGTAACTGAAAAGTGCTAGTGTAGCCAAACAGGCTGGTTTATATAGAAGACTTAGCACAAAATACAGGGTATGCTGTCAGAATATCTGGTTCCACCAAGAGTGTCTACGAAGAAAAGTGATTCCTAATTACGTACAAGTAAAAACAAGTTCCCGTTCCCATTCAGCGAAGACGGCAACAAGATACGCAGAAAAAATCTGGATCAAGGAAGAAACTAAATCATTCTACCAGAAGCGAGATACTGTACAACATTATGATGTCAAGGTACTGCATGCAGAACTGACTCATAAACTCCATTCAATAGAATTTGATATTTTTGATGATAAAATTAGACAAGAAATAAGTGAATTCATTTTTTCAAAATATGCTTAACAGTTAAAAAAACTAAATTCATCAGAAAAAACTCAAAAACACAAATTTATTGAACGAAGTGAAAATATAGTATATAGACTAAATGATCGCGTCATTAACATGTCAGAATCCCAATTTTCAAATAACGAACTAAACTTACTCGAAAAAGGTCATAAATTTGCCCCAAACAATTAAAAATAAAAAAGTAAAAGAAATTCTTACTGTTGAGTGCACAATTGCACTTACATATACGGATAAGGTGGATAAAATTACCTCTAAAATTTCAAAAACCCTTAGAAACTACAGAAACATAACTAACAATAATATTTTGAATACAATCAAATCCATAAAAAAAAATTAAATCCAATGATCTTACCGTCACAAAAGCAGATAAATTAGATGCCAGAGTTATCCTTTCTAGATCGAAGTACATAGAGAAAATGATCTCATTAAAAATCAAGATATCGTAGAAACTCCCGTTGACCCGACGACTAAAATTCGAAAATCATTGAGAAAAACTTTGTCAGACATCTCCTTATTTAAATCAAATTATCATCTCATAAATATGAATCCTAGCCCACCAAAACTCTATGGTCTAATAAAAACTCACAAAAAAGATGCACCAATTCGCCTAGTCGTTTCCTTTATTAGCAGCCCTACCTCTAAAATAGGGAAAAAATTAAATGAAATGTTCAAAAGGCTTGCTAATTTCACTCCGAAATACACATTAAAAAGTTCCATAGAATTAACAAAAAATTCAAAAAATTTTTCTCTACCAAATAATTTCTACCTAGTATGCCTGGATGTGGATAATATGTTTCCAAATATACCGAGAAATGATATTATTCATTTAGCTTCAGAAATTCTTGAAAAATCACATGTAAATCCCGTGATAGACGGTGATTTCATTGCCCATTTAGAACAATGCCTGTACAAAAACTATTTTCAATTTAATAATAAAATATACGAACAATTAAACGGCCTAGCTATGGGCTCACCACTGAGTCCACTCCTTGCAGACATATTCATGCCAGAAATAGAAAATAAAATCTTCAATTCTAAACTACCTGTAAATGTTCATTTCTGGTACAGATGCGTAGACGATATTCTTACGTGTATCTCCGGAACATCCAGACAACTGAGCCAATTTTTGAATTTATTGAATAATATTCACCCAAAAATTAAATTCAAATTAGAAAAAGAATCGAAGAACAGTATTACATTTTTAGACCTCTCGATATCACACTCAAATAGAAAAATAGATTTCAACGTGTTCAGATAACCCACATCCACTGATATATGTATTCCTATTGATGCCAATCACCCATATTCACAAAAAATGTCAGTCTATCAATCGATGATCCATAGAGCCTTCGCATTACCCTTATCAAAAAATGGCCGCGAAGCAGAAGTCCAAACTATAAAATCAATAGCCGCGAACAACGGTTTCAACCCCAATATAATAGATAATCTAATTCGACAGAAACTACCTAAAATAGCTATGAGCCAAATTTATCCCATCATAAAAACCGAAGAAAATGAAAAATTCATTTCTCTGTCGTACTTTGGTAGCATAAGTCAAATAGTGGCCAATAGTTTTTCAACAGCAGATGTCAATACTGCCTTCAGAACGCAAAACAAATTATCATCGGTATTATTTAACGCAAAGAACCCTACTCCAAACATACACAAATCAGGAGTTATCTTGTTCTACGTGCAGTAATAAATATATAGGACCAACAGGACGTTCCTTCAAGACGAGGTTCAACGAACATAAAATGAGTTTCAGGAAAAATAAACAAAATTCTACTTTTGCCACTCATTGTCTAGAAAAGGGTCATTCCTTTCCCACAATAGATAATCTTAAAATTTCACATGTAGAATCAAAAGGGAAGAAACTCGATTATCTAGAATCTGTTGAAATTTTCAAATAAGTTCACAATAACAATAATGTAAAAATAATGAATGACTGTACGGAGCTATGTACATTCTGTCAAGAAAGTACCAGGAATTATCGATTTGAATCTGGCGGGGCAATGAGGCAGGTAAACATTTTTTTTTCTAGGTTGGTACCACTGTCCTTAATTACTATGCCAAGCTTGAGCGGGATCTGTCAACTAGTGTGTTTGCAACAGCTGATTAAGTCAGTCGATGTCAGAGTGCGTGCCGATTTTTTTATGGGTGATTACGTTGAGCAAAGAATTTGTTTAAAGTTTTGTAATGCAAATGAATTTTCGTGTGCCGATGCATTGAAAATGTTGCAAAAGGCCTTTGGTAATAATGCTCTATCGAAAACTCGTGCATATCAGTGGTACAGAGCCTTCAAGGACGGTCGTGAAGTGGTCGCCCATCGACGGCTTCGATCGAAGATAACGTCGATAAAATTAAGGAAAGGGTGCTGGAAAACCGTCGTACCAGCTTGAGAGAGATAGCACATGATCTTAAGATATCCCACGAGTCCGCACGTACGATTTTGATTGATATTTTGGGCATGAGGAAGGTGGCCGCACGACTCGTATCGAAAGACCTGAATTTTCTTCAAAAACGTCATCGCGAACAGATTGCTTCGGACATGCTGGATCGCTGTAAGTCCGATTCTACATTCATGGAACGCATTATAACTGGTGATGAGACCTGGGTCTACGAGTACGATATGCAAACAAGCCAGCAATCATCGGAATGGGTGGCAAAAAATGAGCCGAAACCGAAAAAACCACGCCAAAGTCGTTCGAAAATGAAGGTGATGCTCATTGTTTTCTTCGATATTCGTGGCGTGGTGCACTACGAATTCGTTCCAGAGGGTCAGACGGTAAACAAGGAGTATTACCTAGGCGTTATGAAACGTTTGCGTGAGCGTATCCGTAAGAAGCGGCCAAATTTGTGGGGGAACAACTCATGGATTTTGCATGACGATAACGCGCCTTCTCACCGAGCTACGATTGTGACTGACTTTCTCGCCAAAAACTCAACAAACGTGCTTCAGCAACCACCGTATTCGCCGGATTTGGCTCCCTGCGACTTTTTCCTCTTCCCAAAACTAAAATTGCCCCTTCGTGGCACCCGTTTTGAGTCGATTGAAGCCATAAAACAAAATTCGGCGCGAGAGCTAAAGTCCATCCCGGAAAGCGCCTATAAAAAATGTTTCGATAATTGGAAGTGCCGTTGGCATAGATGTATTGGAGCAAATGGAGCCTATTTTGAAGGAGACCCAATAAATTTTGACGATTAAATGTAAAAATGTTGTTTTAATTGAAAATTCCCGGTATTTTCTTAACAGAGTAGTAAATCGAAAATATTTGAGATATTTAAAAAGTAACATCTGTTTAAAACCTCTTTCAACGAACATAAAATGAATTTGATGAAAAGTAAACAAAAATTCAACTTTTGCCACTCATTCTTTAGAAAACAGTTATTCCTTTCGAAAAAAGAAAATCTTAAGAAAAAAAATTTTACATGTAGATTCAAAAGAAAAGAAACTTGATTATTGAAATTTTCAAATTCGTTCACAATAAAAATAATGTAAAAAATAATGAATGACTCTGTATGGAGCTTTCTAAATCCAAATATTTGAGATATACAACAAAATAACGTAAAAATAATGAATGACTCGTCGGAGCTATGTAACCCCAAAAATTATTTGAGATATTTAAATGGTACCATCTGTTTAACAACCTTCTTTGTCGATTGCCGACATTCCGATATCTGTTAGAAGGCCCCTCTTTTTTAACCCGGTTTTTTATCACGTTCCGATTGTAAACCTCTGTACGACTATAAGGTATTACCGAGAATCTGTTGAAATATACAAAATATTTATCACTTTTGTTTAAATACCACTGCACCACTTTTAGGTCTTTAGTTGTCTGATGATGGGATAGTTAGTTCATTTCCCGAAACTCGAGTCACAAGAAAATGTGTAATATATATTTTTTTGGTAGTAAAACATAGTAATTTCTACAATTTGTTTTTTTAGTTTTGCAGTTGTTTACGTTTGAAAATGTTTCATATTTTTTTCCATATTTTTTTAAAAACAAATTCAGTCGATCTGTAATTCAGCATGCAGAAGTAGAATAATAACGTACATGTTTATGCGAAATTTAGTAAGGATCGCGTGATTGAAAATTTCAAAAGTGAATTGCAAGTGGATCAGCTCATCTTGTTCAATTTCATGAGGATCGTATGATAAACGTGGCACTGTTACCATAGTAACAGATCAAGTTTTCATTAATAAGTTAAATAACGATAAGAAAACTAATACAAAATTTCGTGGAGATTAGATGATTAGAAGACAAAAAAAAATTATTTTCTGTGGATCGTGGATCTGTGAAATGAACCAGCGCGCAAAAGCTCGTATGATAGACTTAACGTCAATACTTTTCACATTTTTTGTTAAAATTCCTTCAACTGAAATATTCTTAGGCCAGTGGGTCACGAGTCAAGAAAAAATCGGAGTAGAGTATAATAAGTAAATGAGACAACTAATTTTGTTTCTACATGTAAAAAGACAAGACGGCAGATGACGAGGAAAAAGAGGACGATCACAAAGAAGCTGGAGAGACGATGTCTGCCAGAGATTTGGAGGAAGACACATGTTTTAATAGAAAAATGTGTAAGTTGGGAACGGAGAAGCGGAGACCCAAATGCTCAGTTCACAGATGTGCTTTATCAACCCATGAGTTCGTAATAAGTTTTTTGATTCGTTCTTTTGTTTCCGAAAGAAATTAAAACCTGATTTTGAATCATTTCTTGGAACTCTCAATACGTATCTGTTACATCATACATAATAAACATATCTCTTTCCGAGTATATGCCTATTGTATATGTAGTCGTTTGCAGATGTTGGGTTTCCCAAATTATATTTAGCGTCTTATTTTCTTACGTAAATGATAACTAATTGCAGTTTCTTCTGGCTTGATAAAGTTTATTTATCACTTTGACTTTAACACTTTGCAATTCTAAGAAATGGATATAAAAAAACTACAGTTCTATGAACTATCTTATAACTTTTTTCTCTATATCTCAGATTCATTATTGAATTGAACTCTGAAGTTCATGAAGTCGAGGATATTCCACGTATAATTCCATTATTCTCTAAATAAATTGAGTTAGAAGAATAAAGAGGATTCAACTGTAAACGAAACGGAGGCAGTTTCAGGAATTGCGTCAAAATTGTAGAAAAATGCTGAAATCCGTCAATTTTGGATTGAAGAGGGACATTCTTTTTCGGCATATTTCAGCAATATCTCAGCGTAGTGCTACGCCTCTCTGTATAGTTGATGGTACCATTAATAGCGAAAAGTATTGTGGCATTCTAAATGATTTTCTCCTTGAAACGGAGCATGGTTTATATCCAGAGGGGTGGCGTTTTCAGCAGGATGATGCACAAGATGTCATACATCGGCCTATACTCAAGCTTAGATGCAAGAACACCAAATTATAACCATTTCACGACCAGCAGCTTCACCAGATCTTAGTCAAATTGAAAACATATGGGGACTAATGAAGATTGAAGTTGAACGAGCAGAGCTACGAAATAAAGATGATTTAATTCAGTCAGTTTTACAGTCCTGGACTACCATCACCGAAAATCATGGAGGTGATTTAGTGTACCTCGACGTTTAGTCAAGTGTTTACAGTTAAATGGAGGTAAAGTAAATAGGATGTTATAATTTTCTAATTATATTGTTATAATTTTCTAATTCAAGAATTAAAAATATATACGAAATAATTACAGTTGAGCTCTGTTTTTCCTGGATACTTTCTAGACGGACTATATATTTATGGAGGTTTCGGCTTCTGAAAAACTTCGAGAAGTGGGGTATGCCAAAGGTCCATCTACTTTTTTATTGCCGAATCGTGCGTATTCTTAAAGACCTCTATCGATCCCAGGATATCTGATTTTTTGACTTTCAGTTCCAGATGTAGTATTTTAAGATTTTCTAATCCTGGAGAGAACTTAGAGTTACATTTTCGATTCTTAAATGATGCTTGACATTCTTTGAACCTTTTTTTTAATCTTTCGATTTGTCCTAAATATGTTACCGCACCCATGACAACTTAATTTATAAGCTCCTGAATTATTAAACCGGTCGTTTTTGTCTTTATCATTAAAAAAAAGGTTGAAAATTTTATGTTAGGGTGTGAATGCTATTTTTATGTAAGTTTTCAAATAATTGGAGCTATTTTTTGTGAAATTGGTCCAAATTATGTTATTTTCACAATCTATTGTTATTGTTTTCTGTTTTGGAAGAGAGGTTTGTTTTTTCAAAATGATCAGTTTTTTTCTTTTTCTAAAAATCTATCATTTTTGTTTCGAAATTACTATTTATAGCCATTTGTTTGATTATAAAGAGTCTTTCAATGGGAATGCCCCATTTTTAAATTGATTTACTGACGCATGGCAGCCATTATTTATTTGTGACATTGACTGTTGTATTTGTCAATGTCTACCATTTAATCATGGAAAGATACAAACTGCAACAACGTTTACAAATAATCAAAATTTATTATGAAAAATCGCGATCTCTTACTCTAATTTTACGTGCTTTAACTCCAATTTTTGGTCGTTACAATCGTCCGAATAAAAGAACAGTTGAACGTTAAGTGAAGAAGTTTGAAACAAATTTTACACTTCATGATTTTATAGCGCCAGTAAGACAAAGAAATGCAAGAAGTGAAGAGAATATTGCTGCCGTACGTGATAGGGTTCGTGAAGATCCAAATTTATCGATTTCTCGACGTTCAAAAGAACTAGGCATCTTCCAGACGTATTTGTGGCGAATTTTACGAAAATACCTTGATTTACATCCATACAAAATTGTTTTAACCCAAGAACTCAATCCAACAGATCATTTGAAGCGTTGTGTATTCAGTAATTGGTGCTTAGAAAAAATCGGAAAAGATGCAGATCTTCATAAGAAAATCATTCTCAGCGATGAGGCTCATTTCTGGTCAAACGGTTATATTATCAAGCAGAATTGCCGTATCTTGAGTGGAGATAAATCTGAAGAATATCAAGAACTGACATTACATTCTGACAAACTTACTGTTTGGTGCGGATTTTATGCTGGAGGAGTCATTGGACCTTTTTTTTTCAACTAAGCTCATGAGGCGGTATCTGTCATTGGAAATCGTTATCTTTCATAGTTGTCTGATTTTTTAAGGCCTGAATTGGTTGGTCTTGATTTGCGGAACATGTGGTTTTCACAGGACCGTGCAACTTGTCATACTGCCAATGATACAATGACTTTATTGAAAAACAAAATTCGGTGACTCGATATCGAAATGGACTGATAAATTATCAGCCTCGTTTCTGCCATTTAACTTCATTGGACCTCTTTCTTTGGAGTTACATTAATTCATTGGTTTACAGCAATCATTCAGCAAATTTAGACGAATTACAGATCAATATTGAACGAGTAATTGCTAACGTACGATCTGATTTGTGTGAGAGAGTTATGGAAAATTGGGTTCAACGACTTCATTCCTGCCAGCGTTTCCGTTGTGGGTATTTAAATGATGTTTTATTTTATAACTAATGGTATCCATTGTTCTTTATGATGAAAAAAAAATTTCAATAATTTTCAAAAAAATAAGGCGTCTTATTTACTGAACAAAATGGGGCGCTGCTAATGAAAGACGCTTTATTAATTCCCTTTTTAACGTAATATTATCTAAGAGAATACCGTCTCCATCTATCATTGACCTACAGGCACTGCGTTTATGAGAGTTCGGATAGTTTGAAAAGTTGGGATGCTTGTATCTGTTTTTGTGGGTTTTCTGAATATATCAAAGGAAAGCTCATTATTATTCTTAATTAAAGTTATGTCCAGAAAATTTATTTTACAATCAGATTTTATTTCGACAGTACATTTGACCTTATGATGCAAACCATTAAGATATTTCAGTTTGTCTTCTAGTTCTGAATATGTTCCGCAGAAGCAAACCAATAAGTGGTCTTCATAAACGGTGGGCCATCTAGAGTATGCATTTTGAAGTAATGGTTATTTCGAGACTAACAACATTTCTGTCATTCTTATTTGGACAAAAGGTTAGTTTAATATTTTACATTAACGAAACGAGTCGATTTACGCTTGAACAAAATTGGGAAATATCAAAAACTTATTTCCAAAATAGCGAAACTTCTATTCCAAACTGTTAGAAATTTACGTGGAAAATCAAATAGAAATGAAATGCCTTCACGGCAATTTGTGAATCAATTTGTTTGTGAAAACTGGATCGTTTTGTGATAAAACAACTCATTCACGTTCTTGTCCAGGGAGTACACCTGAAAATGTTGCTGCTGTAGTCCAGAATGTGTATGAATATCTATCAACATCAACTCGTCATCGTGCTCAAGAACTGAACATGGATACCGTATAATAGCATCCTAATATAAAAGAAAATTTTAAATACATTTCCTTAAAATACACTGAAGGTATTTCTGAGAAAATTGCTACATACCTCAAATATAAATATAATTTAAGAACTTCATTTAAAACCAATTCAAACTTGAGTAAATTTAATAAAAATAATAAAGACTGTACAAATAAAGATGATAAATCGGGAGTTTATAAGTTAACCTGCGGTGATTGCCCTCAAGTTTACATAGGACAGACTGGAAGAACTTTTCGACATAGAATTTGTGAACATTTGAAAAGTTTCCTCAATAATAAAAGTAATTCTACATATTCCAACAATTTGTTAGAAACAGGACATACTTTCAACCATAATTTTGAAAGTCCACATATAGAAAGTAAAAGTTATGCCTTAAATCTGTTAGAATCCCTAGAGATGAATAAACATAATAAAATTGGAATATTACTTAACGAACAAATAGATTTAAATAACTCACCTCTATTAAATATATTCAGATAAGCTGGAATTTACAGAGACCCTTTTTTGACTTTTAGTGCTCAATAAAAATGTATTGTACTTACTGTTATATAAATAGCAACGGATTTCGGAAACAAGCTTAGTTATTCAAAATGTAATCTTGGTTGATGATGCACTGTGATAGCGAAACGATTGTTGTAAACATAACAATAAACATTTGTGAAAATCAGAATAACCTTATTTAAATAGTATTTAATATGGATTTTCACCAAGTAAGGACTGATTCAATTCAATATCTAGGAGTATCAGGATAATATATCATATCATGATACCACGTATTGGTGACTTATCTTTATGAATTTTAACAAGACCTTATAATTTAGGAGGGATTTATATTAACAAGTTTGAATTTATGATAGTTTGTAAGAATGATTTTAATATTAATGAGAGTTGTTCAAGCAAATTTTTTTGAGGTAGAATACTTTTCAACTTTATTGGAATATCTTAAAAATAAAATGAATGGAGTTTACGGTTGACTGTAGGTGAAACATGAGAATAATTTTTCTTGAGAAAAAATACTGGGAATATATTTCACAATTTATTCAGAAGTTTTTCACGATCATCTTCTGAGGGATACAAATATCACTCAAGCTTAAAACTAAGAGGATCCCCCTTCATTTATATTCAAATATCTTTGTAATTTGTATAACATATGATTATAATAACATCCAATATGCGGGTGATTCCAAAGAGTATTTATAAACTCCTACAATTTTTTTTTTACGATAAATATTTCAATTGATATCATCTCCAAACAATATATCATTGAATTCAAATTTCAAATATTAAAACAGAACAATTCTGTGGAACATATTTTAATTCGATTTAATTCTTTTTTGATTAAATCAAAATGTCTCAGAAATACTCTTTCTATTCAAGTAGACACAGGGAATTCTGAAATTTCATGCAGTATTCAATGCAAAAATATAAAGGAATCTGTAGAAAAAATAAAATAATCAAGGTAATAAAACAACGTTCATGACCGATACAGCTATTTCATTATTATTGATAACAAATTCCATACAGAAAAGCGCTCTGTAGAAATTTAAAAATATAAAATATTAATACAATATCCTCTCATCCATAAACGTCAGTCGCCTTTTTTAAATGATAAATATGAACAATCAATAAAAATATATCTTCCACCTTACTTTTCAAAATCTTGAAGCTGGATGTAAAGATATAAGACAGAATGTTGAAGGTTAACTCAAAACATATGCCAATTTTATGTCCAACCACAAGAATATAAAACCAAACCACGGTCTAAGCTCGAATGTATCAAGTGTTGTAAGAAAACATATAAAACAGCATTATCGGCTATGTATGTTAGTCAATATCTGTCAATATTCTATAATTTCTATAGATTATTTCTATTCTATATATCTACTTAAATAGAACCAGTATTTTTAAGGCATATTAATCTAATTAAAAAAATTAAATTATGTAAAGAAATTGTATTGTTTCTATTTTAAAAATATTATCTTCTACCAAAAAATTCAATCTATCAATCCACCCTTTCGAATATAATGAAATAAAAGGAAAAGGTAAATCAATGAAAAAGTATTTTACGATATCATTTTAGAAGAGGTGAATTGATTAATTATTTGGGGATTTCATCGATTGAGAAATCCATTGAGAATGAAGAAAATTTCATGAATCCTCTTCAGAAACAGTCCAATTTCAAGTTTAGGTACTATTTCTATTCCTCAGAAGAATGGTCCGAAATGATCGAAACACACGTCAGATTTCTGTATGAATTCTAAAATATATGAACTGAGTGTTTTCTGTGTGAAAAACTTTATAATGAATAGATATATAACTGGCGACTTTCAGTAAGAAAAAACGTATGTCCAATATTATATATAGATTGTATTTATTTAAGTTACCGTTTTAATTAATGTCATTTTCATTATGTTCAAACCATAAAAAATGTCTCAAAAAAATAGTTTTAATTTAAAATACCTATAATATATCAACAATTTCGTAATGACCTACTTTACTTTATTTTGATTTTATATATCATTACAAATAACTGACAAAAGTCGTTGAAAGTTTTTTCTCTTTGATTTCTTATTTATTATCTTTAAATAATGAAAGAAACCTGCATTTATGTTTCAGATATGTAGGTATGTAAAATTTCATTCTTTAAATACATCGACTAATATTTCAATATCGAGAAATAAACTTCAAGTATAATTTCAACCGGACTTTGAATATCAAAACAGATTTAATCTGTTAGTCTTCTTCAATTTTAATTTAAAAATTTTTTTTTTGAAAACTTTTAAATTAATGTCTTATAAGACATTAATTTAATTCTACAATTGTTTTTAATATATAAGCAGTCGTTATTATAATAAGCACTGCTTATATTCAATAGATGTATAAAAGCAAAATTTACTATTATTATTATAAGACATTAATTTAATTCTAAAAGTTTTTAAAAAAATTTTTTTTGAAATTAAAATTGTGGAAGACTAACAGATTAAATCTGTTTTGATATTCAAAGTTTGTAATTATCCTTCTATCAAGTAAAGAAACCTCTTCTCATTATTTTATTTCAACCGGAATTGCTAAACCCATCAACGATTGTATCATCAAATTTTTGGGATATTAGTATTTAAGATCCAGAAACTTAAAATGAGAACTTGAAAAGTTAATTTTACTTAGGTGAATTTGAGGGTTTGTATTGTATTCTGTTTCAGGTAGATATTAAATTCAACTCACCAGTATGAAGAAATTGCATGTGACACTGATAATGAAATATTCGATGTCTGAGAAGATTCAAACTTGTTTTATAAACAATTTGGAATTCCCCTCTCTCGAGCTAAGCTAACCTCGGGTTATCACACAGATTGTTTATATATCCCATAAGCCTAATGAGAAAATGTACTTACATAAAATACCTTGGATGAGAAGGAATTTTGATACTTTCAGCCATACTTACCTCAAATATCTGCTGAATTCTATCGAATTTCATACAGGGTGTCCCAGAAGTCGACGTCAAGCCGGAATCAGGTAACAGGTTAAGTCATAATAGTTATCAGTAAAATAAAAAAAAAATCCAATTCCTGTATTTTTGGATGGAGTAGTCCGTTACTTTTTGATAGTTCATTTTAATGGAATGAAATGAGAAATTACTTTGTTTTCTATCACTTTTTTATTGATAAAAACACCTTGTGATGATTTTCGAACTCCTGTTGCTACAATTTTTTACTTTTTTCAAATTTCATTTTCCTATGTTATACCGAATGGAACTTCTGTAACCTGTAATCCTCAGTTTTAAGCCAATTGCTCCAGCTTGAAAAATAATGTCACTTTTTGCCGAATCAAGTATTAAAAATTAAAATGTTGCCCAACTTCAATTGAGTGTACTGAAAAAAAATTGTACTACATCAGTTTGGCAAATTACTTCAAAAGTTATCACATTTAATATGGATTCGAAAATGCTATAACACTAACTACATTATTTTTTAGATTGGACAAAAAAAGGTTTTTCTTGAAGAAATTCAGTTTCGTTTTATGACAAGGTTTAATAAATTCACAAAAGATATTCAAACTGCACCCCTCAGCCGCAATACATGCACGACATCTTTCTAAAAAAGATCGGGATATTAGACGGGCGAATCTTGCGTTATTGACGAATTCCATTGCTTTCCTAATTCTCTCCCGAAGCTCAGCTACATTTTCAATTTGTTTTGAATGAATTTTTTCTCTTACTGCTCCCCAGTAAAAAAAAATCTAAGGGATTCAAATCAGGTGAACGGGCTGGCCACGAGATTGTACCAGATCGCCCTATCCATCTGCCCCGATATTCTTCATTTAGATATTCTCTAACTGAGAGAGCATAGTGCGCTGGGCAGCCATCTTGCTGAAACCATATTTCTCTGAAAATACTAAGTGGCACGACTTCAAGTTAATTTGGCAACTGATTTCGTGAAACATCTAAATAAATTTCAGCATTTAAAACCTCTAACAACTCAAAAGATCCTAGGACTTTTCCGTTCAAAATTCAATTCCACATGTTCACTTTAAAACGATATTGAGATCTATCTTGTCTCATTAAATTCGGTTTTCTACGTGCCACTGGTGTAAATTGTGGAGGTTCATGAAACCATCTTTTTTAAATGTTGATTCATCCGACCACAAAATTTTTTCTAAGATTTGTGGGTCTTTCCGGTTCTTTTGTAGCATGATTTGGCAAAACGCAACCCGAGGTTCATAACCCCGAGGTAACAGAACTTGTACTCGCTGTACATGATATGGGTGGAGCTTCTGTTTTTTCAATAGTCGGTGAGCTGTACTTTTGGGCACTCCTGTGCTTCGCTGACTTTCACGTAGTGAAGTACTTGGATCTTACTCATCTGCTTGAAGCACAATATCGCCGTAAGGTAAGGAAATTTTTCCTTCACCATCCACTTTGTTTAGAAACCGGCCCACTGTGAAGAGTGCACATTCGTAAAAACTCGATGATCTGGATAACGATCAGCATTAGGTATCTTTCGCGATACATTCTAGAAGCTGCACTAGCGTTATATCTGCATTCCACATAAATAAGGTACATGTTGGCATATTCCTGTGTGGTAACGTTATCGTTATTTATGGTGAGCGGGCGTCTGTCCACCCTACCACTGCGTCCGCACGAACTATTGTGGTTCACCCCTATTTTATATCTCCCCGACGTGATCCAGTTTTTGGATAAAACCGATAATCTTGTTCAGGGGTAATTTTTTCAGTTCGCTGTGGGCTATAAAAGCCTGACCAAAGACCTCGAATATGATGCGACTCACCGCTGGGCACTCTGAGACGATGTGCATGGCTGTTTCAGTGTCCTCAAGGCACAGCCTGAATTCATTGTCTTCAGCCAGACCGATTTTGTGCAAATGGGCTTTCAGTCTGCAGTGACCTCTCATAATTCCGACAAGTGTTCTTAGTTTGGCCCTATCCATACCTAGCGCTAGGTTCGCCATCTTTTTGTTCAAAGCTGTTCCAAGGAACAACTTCGAATGTTTCAGGCCAGAATGGCTCCGTCAGAAAGACTTTAGCCTTGAGTTCATTCTGCCTGTTATCGCCTCGTTAGCCATGTCATGTGGTATTCCCAGGAATAGTTCTGGTCCTACCAGAGACAGCGCAGCTCCAGCAAATGCCAGCCGATCCGCCTCCTTGTTACCCAAATAGTTTGAGTGGCTCAGTATCCAAACCAGAGTGACTACGTTATACATACCGACCCTGTTTAAAGCCGTGCGGCAACTCCAGACCGTTTTGGACGTAAAATAGCTGGATTCCAGAGCTTTTAGTACTGACTGACTATCAGTAAATATTTTGATTTTACCGTGGTGGATTTGCCGTTTTATCAGCAGTTCCGCCGCGGTCTGAATGGCAAATATTTCTGCCTGGAATATGGTTGCGTTTTGACCGAGACTCAATGAGATGTTAATTCTCTGTTTACTCCCATAGACTCCCGCCCCTGTTCCGTTCGTCGTTCGCGAGCCGTCTGTGAACTAGCCAAGGTCGGTTCTCAATAGAACATCAGCATGCTGGGTCCATTCGTCACGGCTGGGGACGATTACATTGAAATTCCGTTCCTGGCTCGTGATTTTTGACATTAGATC
Organism: Megalocaria dilatata; assembly: GCA_034642435.1. NCBI lineage: Eukaryota > Metazoa > Arthropoda > Insecta > Coleoptera > Coccinellidae > Megalocaria > Megalocaria dilatata. The sequence goes on along the minus strand of CM067855.1, from coordinate 59,530,496 downwards.
CGAGGGCATCGATAGGATACTGTTCGTTGAAAGCTCGTCCAGCACTCCTAAGCCTCCCATCACTATTGCCTCTGGCCTGTCAATCGCCAGTTGATATAGTTTGTATGTGGTCCGTTCCGCCTCCCTCTGCACGAGTAGGTGCAGGGGTGGTAGATTTAGTAGGACCTCCATGACTGCCGTGGGTGTGGTGCGAAACGCACCTGTAATTGCAAGGCAAGCCTGTCTCTGTAGTCGGGTGAGCTTTTGTTCGCCAACCGTTTGTTGGCCTTTCTTCCACCACGCTACAGCGCCATACACTATCCGTGGTCTAATTACCATAGTGTATAGCCAGTACATCTTCCTGGGCTTTAGGCCCCAGGTTTTACCACAGATCCACCTGCAAGTCCAGAAACCCATTCTGGCTTTATGACACACTTTATCCAGGTGTGCATTCCAGGTGAGGGTCTTGTCCAGGACTATTCCCAGGTATTTTGCCTCAAATGAGAATTGTATTATTTCACCACGGATAGTCGGCGGTTCTAAACCATTCAACTTCCGTTTTTTAGTGAATGGTACTATAACTATATTTGCGGGTTAAGAGACATGTCTTCTCTTATACACCATTTGTCAATAGTGTTCAGTATCTCTTGAAGGATAGCCGATATCGTCACCTCCGATTTACCTTTCAGTAGGATTGCCAGGTCATCAGCAAATGCTTAAACGTCGACTCCCCACAGCGAAATGATCGCTAGCAGGTCATCAACGAGAAGGGTCCACAGTAAGGGTGAGAGAATACCTCCCTGCGGACAGCCCTTCGCAGCCTTGAACTCGAAGACCTCATCCTGGTATAAGGTCTTTATTGTTCTGCCGCATAGCATTGCCTGTATCCATCTAAAGATTAGTGGGTCGATTCCTCTCGCAGCGATAGCCTCAGCGAGAGAAGCCGGCAGCGTATTGTTAAAAGCACCTTCAATGTCCACAAACGCTGTTAGTGCTATCTCTCGATTATCGAGAGATTGGTTTAATTTTCCGACCAGGTTATGCAATGCAAGTTCTGCCGACTTGTCAGCCTGGTAGGCGTATTGATGAGGGCAAGGGGGACTGTCAATTAGCACCTTTCCCCTGATATGGACATCAATCACCTTTTCCAGACTCTTCAGCAGGAACGATGTCAAGCTTATTGGTCTGAACGAAGAGGGTTCCGATTCTGTTCGTCCCACCTTAGGTATATATACCACTTTACTTAGTGTCCAGCTTGTAGGGATCACCCCCCAAGCCAGACTTGTTCTAAATAATTTTAGCAGATACGGAATCAACACATCCATGCCCTTTTGAAGAAGGGCTGGAAAGACTCCGTCTACCCCCAGTGTTTTGAAAGGTTTGAAAGACCTTATTGCGTCTCTGACCGCTTGTGCAGTGACTATATTTTTGGATATTCGCCAGTTGCCCCTCCCTGGCCAAATTAGATGGTCAGGGTTGGCTCTGGCGTTTGTATCTTCCAAGATTTGACATCCAGGGAAGTGTTTGTCCGCAAGGAGCTCCAATGTTTCTTTTCTGGAACCAGTGAAACCACCCTCCGAACGTTTGAGCGAACCGGTTGTTCTCACTGGCTCTCTGGAGAGAATCTTGTGTATTCTGGCAGTTCCGGGGGCATCATTTATACCCTCACAGAACTTGCCCCACAGGTCCCTCTGGATCCTCCTAATGTACCGGTAATGACCGGTCACTTTGACTCGCTTGAATAATCTCCAAACCTCCTTTCTTTGTTTATTTAGGTGGTTATTCCACCAAGATGAATTTCGGTTATCCTTTTTACATCTTAGTGGACAGTTTTCCTGATAAGCGGAGACCATGGTTTTGATTTGCTCCGCCAAGATTTACAAGTGATTCTGTTTGAATATTTCAGATATACACGTGCTAAGGTTAGCTCTGCGGGTTTCTACATAACCCGTCCAGTCTGTTTCCTTAGCATTTCTGTAGTATTCTAATGGTCTAGGACCTGTTTTTATACTGAAGAGTATATGCCTATGGTCTGAACATGATGGTTCAGTGGATACCGTCCAATCGGAAATCTTATAGTTAATAAAATTAGTACTTATAGTGAGGTATAAAACCTCCTGTCTATAAGGGGTAACAAACGTTGGTTTGTTACCTTTATTTACCACTGTTAAGCCCTCTTGAAGTAAGTAATCTAGAAGTGACTCACCTCTATGATTGATGTCCGTGCTGCCCCAAACTGTGAGGTGAGCATTGGCATCACATCCAATTATCAGCTGGATATTTTTCTTTCTACAGTGGTGGATTAAATCCCGCACGGCTGTAGGTGGTGGTCCTTTGGCAGCTCTGTCTCCAGCAAAGTACGCAGAACAGATGATAAACTCCGTCGTATTCCTAACCCGCTGGCAGCAGATATGAATGGATTTCCCCCGTGCAGAACTCTGAAAGAACGAAATAATTTATCTTTTTCCTTACAACTTTACAGGATCTCAGCCTCCCAACTGAGATCTCGGTCACAATAGTTCCTGGAATTCCTCCGAGTCCACTTACCTTACCCGAGGATGATATCCAGGGATCCTGGATTAGTGCAATATCTATCTGCTCCTCTATGAATCTCCTGCCAAGGATGAGCGATGCAGCTTTAGCATGTTGGAGATTAGGCTGTATACAGCGTATGGCTTTTTTTTCTACGCCGGCTTCGGTATGTCCTAGGGGGCGACTTTTTGCCACCTTCCCCTTGGCCTCTGGCCGAATTCTTAAGGAGGGGTTTTCCAGGGATGGATTTACCCTTTCCTTGGAAACCTTTCCTATCTTGTTTCAGGACCCTGGAGAGGGGATTTACCCCGCCCTCCTTTGAGTTCCTTTTGATTTTTACTCTTACCGACTCGGGCACTGGTTTTGAGGAAGACGCGGCTTCCCCCTCACCCTGACCGAGGCAATTCGTACCCCAGACGAGGGCTCTGAGAGGCGCCCCGTCTCCCCCTCTGCCTGCTCCGAGCCGGTTTTTTGTGCCACCTTAGCAGCCTTTGTCGTCCGGAAATGGACTCTTCCGAACCCAAAATAGGGTTTGTAGCCCAGGTCCTTCAGAGCTTCCATAGAAATATCATCCATGGCCACTGTCCAGACTTGGCCTGGCCCTGATAACTCGCTACGTAGAATACTCCACTCACGAGTCCTCAGGGTATGGTTCATTTTTCACAGTCTGTTGAATATATCCTAAGACTGAAATCTGTTTTCTGGGTCTTCATGCACAATGAAGACCAAACAGATATTAGGTTTGGAAAGGTCCCCGCCCTTTAAGAGCTTGAGATCCGCTCCTTCCCATGGTTTGAGTGAGGGAGTCGTCTCCTCGAGCCACCTCACAGTTTCCTCGTCAACACAGGTGATTTGCAACCATCCAGGCCGATGTGAACAGCCTTGGAATGTCACCTGTGGACCCTCATCGGGTGTGCTTGCAACAGCTCTTAGAACCGCCCTCTGCAATAGCACCAGCTGGACCCCCAACATTGAGACGGCGAGGTAACCAGAACACAGCAAGCCAACCCTGATCCCCCCGCCGCAACAACGTAGGAGATTTTAGGTCGCTTTGGAATCCGCTCTGGTGTGTTACCCTCGGATCTGAGCCTTTTGCCACCGAACTCTGTTTCTAAGATGGATTTATCCCCCCCTTCAACCTTCGGCAGCTTGGACTCTTCGCCCAGGATTATTTTCAAGGCTGCATCATACGGTGTACCGCTCTTGAGGAGTCTGTGGAGTCGTTTTCTCTTCGACCCAGTCAGTCTCGCCTTCCATTTTAGTTTGCCATCTGAGACTGGGGATTCCATCCTATCGGATTCCTTGTCTGAATGGGCTGAAGTGTTCTGAGTAATCACTTCCATGCGCTCCTCAGTCACCTGAGGAACAAGGGATTGTCCCTTCTTGTCAGGGTTATATTTATTCATTTGTGTTTCCATATATGGTCCCACGAGTAGCAAGGGATATAAGATGTCCAACCCAGTAGAGCCCCGCGGTGCTCGGGTAAGGTTAATGAAACCAGAGGTCGCCCGATGTCTGAAGTTCGCCTGTAAAGGACTGATCTACCCATCAGACATGTAGACTTCGGCATAGGCTGTTCCACCTTGTCTTGGGGGAAATTTTATTGTGTTTACCAAGCACTTGATCCAGACAATTAAGCCAAGATCCCCACCGAGGGGATGTCCGCTAGACATGACAACTGACAACATCAGCGGTATAACAGTTGAGATATTCAACTGGCATCGTTTCCCCTGTGCGATACCCTTGGCCACGACACTACAGCTGGGTAGGGGCGTAGATTGTTCGCCGTTACAGTATAACGTTGCCCAGGGTGCACCACTTGGAGGTCAATCTACCCCTGTGTGGTATACACAGACATAATGCAATACACAATCACAGGTTAGTCCAGGTAAAATCAAAGTTCGTCGTAAAGAGATCAAAACTATCTATCTAATCTAATGAACGAAGCCAAAAGTCGTAAGTTCACAATTAACACGATCAAATACGGAAAGATGCCCAGGTAGACCAAGGGGCCTAGCGTACTGATCTGTATTGCGTTTACATTTGCCAATACCAAATAGTGGCATCACTATCTGTTTCACTCACACTTTATGGGAGGACTCACTCCATCTCATTCAAACCAGATTCTTAGAGTATTGGATGCACTAGAATCTTTTTTAGAATGTTCGAAAAAATTGTTCGAAATTGTGTTTCTTTGAGAAAGACCGTTTTTTTTACCGTTCTATAAAATACCTTAGTAGGTGTTGTACTATTTTAGAATCCCTAATAAATGCGCTAATTTTTAAAGTAATTTGCCAAACTGATGTAGTACATTTTTTTTAGTACAGTTAGTTAAAGATGTGCGAAATATTGATTTGAATACTTGGTTCAACAAAAAGTGACATTATTTTCCAAGCTGTAATTATTGGCTTAGAATTGAAGATCTCAGGTTACAGAAGCACTATTCGGGGATAACATAGGAAAAATAAAATTTGAAGAAAGTAAAAAATTGAAGCAACATGAGTTCAAAAATCATCACAGGGTGACCATTTTCTGGAATAATGAAAAATGCAATATAATTTGAAAAGTACACGATTTTTTTTAAATATTTGTCTGATTACTACTATGACCCAGCCTGTTACCCGATTTTGGATTGAGGTCGACTTCTGGGACACCCTCTATACAGAATCTTCCAAAAAGAGGTTTATTTATTTGTATAATAAATATACAATGTTCAACAGGTTATTTCCATATATGGAAAGAATTCGAAGAAAATATAAAGAAACAAAATTCAAGAAAAAAAATTTAACACAATCAATCCGCTGAGATAAAACAACTCTATGGATGAAATGGAATACTGTAAGATATTTAATTGTAAAATTTTCCACTCTAGACACCAATTCAAAAAGTGTTAAATTGAATCTCTCAAGAATATTATAATCTTTAATGATATTTATTACTTTGTAAGAAGTATAAGAAGTGGGACCAAATAACTCGTTTTCTTGCAATAATTCCATAATGGGAAAAGATATTTCGATCCAACTAAAAAAGAGCCACACTGCTTGTTGACTTTCAATGTTTTGTAGCGAAATCGCCCATAAAAAATATCAACATTTAGGGTGGACCTGAGGCGGAGTCTATTTCATCATCCGTCCATCTCCAGAGTGCTGAAACGAACTCCCATCAAAACATAGAAGCCAGTCGACTGAAAAAGCAACCAGTGACCTACGAGCTCAGCTAGCAGTACTCAGTGAACGCCCACTCCCCCGCCAGACACGTTACAGATTCAGAGCCAGAAGTTTTAGCCGCAGTGGACAGGACGCAAACTGTCTCAGTTGTTATCACTGACGGTTCCGAAGCAATGCAACCAGGTGTCCTTGCTCCTTCTCCTTAAGAAATGACACGGGCAATTACTAATGGCGGCTAGTGATACCAGCCCTCCACCGCGTCTATTCATCACTGACAGGGAATCCAAAATGAGGTTCTTGATAGGCACCGGAGCTGATCTATGTGTGTTCCCTAGCAGCTCAACCCAAGGCAAATGAAGTAAATTCGATTATGTCCTCTCAGCAGTCAACGATATGGCAGTATTACCCTGATACTGAACTTGGGATTATGACGAACATTTGCATGGAGATTCGGGGTAACAGATATCTCGAAATCCATCATCGGCGTAGACTTCCTCAACTTCACCACGGGAGGAGTTAACCGAATGCAATGTTCCCGTTATCGAAACCATCAACAACGGTTCACTTGAAATAAGAATCCTACAGGGGGATCCGATAAACGTTATATACGAGATGAGGCACCACATACAGACAATAGCCGGGCCACCACTCGTCTGCAGACCACGACGGCTGGCACCAGATAAACTCAAAACAGCTAAGAAGAAATTCGAAACCATGCTCAAAGCCGTTCTACTTTAAAAAGCCGATAGTCATTCCCAGTACATTTGGCTCTGAAGAAGACCATCGATCACACCGTACCAGATCGATATCCAATGCGACACATCCATGACTTTGCTCATATTTTATGAGGCAAAACCATATCTTCCATCCTGGACCTAGTAAAAGTATACAACCTGTTATCCGAGAAGTCATCCATCGCAACACCCTATAGATTATTCGACTTCTCATGCATGTCTTTCGCAGTACGGAATGCTGCCCAGACTTTCCACAAATTGATAGACGAAGTATTGTGAGCATTCCATTCCTGCTTTATCGACGACGTACTAGTTGCTTCGACATCCAAGTAGGAGCATGCGGAATATCTGAGAATCATTTTCGCAAGGTTCCGAAAGTATTCAACGACACTGAACCCATTTAAATGTGTCTGGTCAACCTGAAGTAAAATACCTTGGATATCTCATTTCCACTGATGAGACACGACCAGTACCAGATAGAGTCACCGACATTTCAGAATAGCTGCAATCAATCACTGTCAAAGACCTGCAGCAATTCCTGGGTATGATAAACTTCTATCGACGTTTCATACCCTGGATATCAAAGACACAAGCACACCCGAACGACCACTACTATCTAACCTCTAGAGCAAAGCCACAAAAAACTTAAAGCCAATGGCCACAACGGCGTTTGAGGAATGTGAAAATATGCTTGCAACTGCCACAATGCTATCGCATCCTAAGGATGACGTTCCCTAGCCATCGTCATTGGTGCATTGGATAAGAACCGCAACAGTTAATTGACTGGAAACATTTGCTTGCCTAAGTGAAAGTTCTTCTCCAGGGGCGTATCCAACAACTTTCGTTATCATTCTTGGATCACAAAATTGTACGTTGCTCGGAAGTGCCTTTATCATCAGTGCAAAAATACAACGTTGCGGATCGTGTGTGGTAATTCTCTGATAGCGAACCCCACTATGAATTGCAATTCGTACCTGGAACATCTAACATCTACCAAAGATTTACATGTATAAATTTCGAAACCTTATTTCGTGAAGAGAGTCGCATACATAGATTATCTAATTCTTTGGGTAAAATTTCATTCACCTATATCACTGTTGCTATACAGGTATGGAAACGACATACTTAGAATTGTACAAGTTAATTTGTGAGCAGAGCTCTCGAATAATATAAGAAAAACAAATGTTAAGCTCTCGAATAACATTAAAATACCATTGCTCAAGTTTTGACACTGCAGCAGACCCCCGATAAGCTGAAAGAGACAGATAGGAATTTTGAAGGAAGTTTTATAGAGAACTTTGTGCCAGCATAACTAGGTGAGGGCCCCCACAAGTCACCTCCGCCTTTCCAAGAAAAGGATCACCGTGCCGACCTCAGTCACACTCAGTCATTTGAGCAGAGTGTCTCTATGGTCATGAAAGATTGGAGCAACGGATCAATACAAATAACAGCTTCCCAGCATGGACCCCCCAGCTCAAAGGATCGTTGTTGCTGTTTACTGCTAAAAGCGAGGCTGCGAAGAATCAAAGAGGATGTGATTTAGGATCAAAAATGGGGTCGAAACGTCGTAGTCTCCCTTTCCCTCTAACGGACCACTTCCGACCCCGCAGCGGATAAGATATGCTTAAGGATCCACGAATGAAGCCGAAGTTAGGAGCGAGCAGAGCGAATTTCCCAAGGCCACCAACTTGTTCAAAACGTCGTAGTCTCCCTTTGTCCCCCGTCGGACCAATCAGGACCCCGCAGCGGGAGCTTCAGGATCTAAAAATGGACCCAAATTTGGGGGCAAGCAGAGCGAATCTCCCAAGTCCCCCAACTTGTTCGAAACGTCGTAGACTCCCTTTTTTCTTCAGCAACCATTTAAGATCCTTCAGCAGATAAAAGGACGAAGGTTGGAAAACCCACGCTGAGATTCAGCAGGGTATCGCCTTCACCAATGAAAGGATTACAAAACTCTAATCAATCGCAGGGTCGCAGATTATGGTCGTCAATCAGAGTCAGCTTCCCCGTACGATTCCAAGCCTTGCGGTAGGAAAAGGATGGAATGGGACAACATGATGGAATGGTATTATGCGAGAAAAAAAGAAAGTAAGGAAGTCTGGATTGCGAGTCATCTGCTTTAGGCATCATAACCATATCCTCCATTTCATAAATGAAACTAGGACACTCGTTACGACAAGCTCCCCCACCACGACAAGGTACAGAGACAGGGGGAGAGGGTATGGAAAAGAAAGTCGGAAACAGGAAATTCCATGTTAATCCAGAGGGCCACGAATTTTCAGTGGAGCAGTGGAATAATCAAAACCCCAGCGCGATGCAATGACGAATAAACGACTGTTCTCTCTAAATAGCAGTGGGATGATGCTTCGATCGAAACTAGACTCTGCACTGCTTTCAGTTCAGCAATCAGAATCCTTCGCACTTCAAACCTGAGATTCAGTAGTCCATATTGGTTGAAAATAAAGTAAATCGAAATGTTCCTAGAAGAATAAATTGAGATCATAAAATGGTACTTTGCAAAAATGCGGCAACCTCGCGATCGAACAATTGTGCAGCTCATGCGCAGAGGTTACTGAACAACTTGGTAGTTGTATGCCACTTCTGTTTTAGACAAAGGACAAAGGCACAAATCAATGAATAATAGAGATACGGCACTCGCCTACCCCCACCTAAAACTAAATTTTTAGTTGATGAACCAGTCAATAGATAGCACTAACCATCAACTGATACTTTATGCTTTCACCGCTAGGTACGGCTAGCATCTACCGTTAGCCATTGTCGTAATGCTATATTATCACATACTTCTTTTTGGTAAGGTCTCGTGGGTGTTCATTTAAAATCAGTTTAGTGGATGTGTAAATTTGCAATTAGTTTATTGCAAATGGAATTTCAGTGTGATCGAAATTACCTAGAGATTTGGTAGCTGGTAAGAAATATTGCCAATATTTCAAAATAGCCTATCTATTTCGCAATCAACGTTGCATTTGAATTCCCTAAGATATAACCAACATAAGTAGTCTGTGTGTAGACTTGGTGTTAAATTTTTTTTTTATTATTAGATATAACTGATAAAATAGAGTAAAAACCTAGATTAGAGATAAGTGGACTGTATTAAATGGATTAAATGGTTTCTGTGGTTATTCTTCTTTCATAGAGAAACTTAGTTATTTTTAGATAACAGCTGATCAAATTTTGACATTGTTTACTAATCCCATAGATAAACGAGATAGTCTCGTCTGGTCACTATATATTAAATTTGTCTAGATTCTCCCTAACTAATCATACCTTTGTTTCAGTCTTTTCTACACAGTGTGGCAAAAGCAGCACTGACTTTTGTGATTTCTGCACAGGAAGTAAAATGCAAAGAAATTATGGTGAACCCCCCCAAGAAAAAGGAAAAGTTATCAACACCTTCCTCCAAAATTTTCAGGAGAGAGTTAACAGGAAGCAAAAATTTAAAAAGAGAAAAGGAAATCTGCTAGGTATAAAAAATATGGTCTCCTGTTTCATAAAACGACATAATGTAAAAACGATGGTCATGTCTGTTTTTACTGTCATAAAAAAAGAGACTGTAAGAAACTACAAAGCTTAAATTCAAGTAAGTTTCAGTTTGATTTGCATCACTTTGTTATTCCTATAACATTTCTTGTTGACTGGTGCATCTCACCATATTGTGAATACACAGAATATCCTGTTTGACTGCAAGGATTATGAAATGCCTATATCAGTTGATCTTGCTTAGAAAACTGAGAACATTATTGTTGTGTGAGAGGGTGATCTACCTATTCTTGTACAATCTGGAAAGTGTTTACAGGTTTTAAAGTATGTGCATGTTCAATACATGCCTAGTATGAGGGAAAACGTTTTCAGGGTTCTAGCATTTAATGCTCAATTCAAAACAAGTGTTACAATGAATTCTAATTATGGGTTTATTCTGTCTAGAAAGTTGAAAAGAAAACTGACTCCTCTTTATGTGTCTGATGGACTGTACAGACTGGCTGTTCTGATTTATGCAGAAGATAGTTTCACGCAGTACCAGTTCTGTCGTTACTAATAAATCGCCACATAAGTCTGTTTGTAAAATAAAGTATTTAAAACTTAATCCCGTTATAGTAAATAATCAACAAAAGTCCCGTAAATTATGAAAGAAGCTTACACATAATCAGTTGCAAAAGCTAGCTGAACAGGGTTTAGTGTGGCATCTTAGAATGGGTCATACATATATTATCCTCTTACCTGCGGAAACTACAAGTGTTGCACATGAGGTTGAACTAACATATAACTATACAACTGCTAGTTGTTGAATATGTTCTAAAGCAAAAATAATAAGAAAACCGTGTATAAAAGAACGAGAACGTGCAAATAGACCTTGTCAAAAATTGTACATACTGACTTGTAAGTATCAAACCTACATCATAATTCAGTAAGAACAAGTATATCTTAATCCTTATAAATGACTATTCACGTTACTCTCGAATTTTTCTGATGAAACAAAAGTCAGAAACCTATACATTTCTTAGTTCAGGTCTACAATTTTTGCAATTTGGTAAGATGAGATGTGATAATGGGTCAGAGTTCATTAGTGAAACTTGGCAAGCACTTCCAAACAAATTCGGATTAGAAGTACAGTTAGCTGAACCTATGAGCATAATGGAACCGCTGAAAGGTTTAATAAATCAATTCAAGAAAGAGCTTGAGCTTTGCTCTTTGATTCAGGTTTTTCAGTAACTTTTTGGGGCTTTGCTTTTTCAACGGCATGTTACTTGTATAATCGCACATCTCATTACTCAGTAGACTTCCTAACTCCTAACTATTAAAAACTATTAGGTTAACAAGCAAATCTCTAAAATATTAAAATTTTTTACTCACAAGCGGAAGTCAGAATCGAAAATATACCAAAAGGCGTTCAAGTGAAATTTATTTAGAGAAAAATTCCAAATTACATCTAAAAATAAGTAAATTACACTGGTGGTGGCTTGTCTTATGAGGCAGTGCCTCACCAAATAAATTCTGGAAATTACACGTAATAATCGAATATTTTATTAATCTATTTCATTCACAATTTCACATCATACGGTACAGCACTGCCTTTCTGGTATAATATCCATGCTCAATCTCACGATTCCTGTAATTCATCTTACTTTCTCTCTAAGAAGTAAACAGTTTAAGGCATGTCTCATGCTCTTCTTTGTCTAGCGCCTTATCTACATCGACGCTGCCAGAAATCGAGCCTTTGAAGGCGGCTTCTAAAGATATATGTGAGGCAAGCCTCGCCAAAGGGCGAACTGCAATTATTCTACACTATTCGGATTAATCGGGAAATCTGGTTAATTTTCGCATTGTTGTGATTTGGTGGTAGCGTTTGCTGTGTTTCGACTGTCTCGTGTAAGTTTGTCTCCGTGTTCGTGTGAACTTTTTTCGAAAATAATTTTTATTTTATTAATCGACTTAATTACTACCAGAAGGCGAAACGGATTTAGCGAGACCGAGTGAGTCGTCTTCAAATTGAGTTACCTTAATGATTATTATGCAACTGACAAAGTAGAGTTCACTAGATAAACTTTGTCCACAAACACAAATATTAGGAGTACAAATAAGTTTCCGCCGTTTTATTGTGGATGGCGCGGATGCTTCATGGCCCTATATTCTCATTCTCAACAAACTAACTTTAAAACTTATGCGAATTTTGTATAATTGTGTACATTTTTCAAGGAGAAAGTGTTATTCTCACATAAAACATTTGTTTACGTTTCCAGGTACACTTGTCAAGAATAAAGGTCATGTTGATATAATAACATCCACCTTATTTTAAAAGTATGAACACACACATGTAGGTTTAAAACTATTTAATTATATATCTATATATTAGGAGTACAAATAAGTTTCCGCCGTTTTATTGTAGATGGCATTTGCGGCAAATATTAGTTTACTTCTTTAATTTAAAGAAATCTGCTGCTGAGGCGCATCAATTGCTCGTAGAAGCATATGGTGAGGGTGCTTTGAGTGAGAGAACGTGTCGAGAGTGGTTTCAAAAGTTTATAAGATGGTGAGGCACACAGAAAAAATATCATTTTAATATATATATATATATATATATATATATATATATATATATATACATATATATATATATATATATATATATGTATATACTACTGAATTACACTTGAAAATCCGGTTGATGATGATTCTAATATATAAATTGAAAATTACTACGAAGAAATATTTGCATATTACAGAATAATGTGCTATATATTTTTCAAAAAGGAAAATAAAAAAGGCCTTTTTTGGTGAAGGAACATGTGATTCTTTAATATCCAATCGAAACATATATAAGGTGATGTCTAAATAATTTTATCATTATTTTATATTTCTTTTGATTCTTCATTAGTTAATTTCCACCTCATGTGATGATAATATATATCAAAAACCTTTAGAATTAAATTAATGTCTACAATAAGCACCGCTTATATTTAATAGACGTATATAATCAAAACTCAATATAGAATGTCAAATAGAATAAATAAACCAACCAATATAAGGAATGCAATTAAAATTAATAAATAAATATTTGAAGGAGACAAAATTTTGTTTCTGATCTTACCATAATGAAATCAATTCCTTTTCAAAAACATAAAACACAACTTAAGGATTTTTCAAAAAATATAATTTATTTGAAATATTTAATATATTTAAATTTTCAAATAAGTTACTTCAGAAATCTCTCAAAACATGCAATATATCTTCAAAAAACAATTAGAATACGGATAATCTCTTCATCGGCCCTAGATATATTAAATATTTCAAATAAATTATATTTTTTGGGGAAATCCTTAAGTTGTGTTTTATATTTTTGAAAAGGAATTGGTTTCATTATGGTAAGATCAGAAACAAAATTTTGTCAAATATTTATTTACTAAAATAGCGCTGATGAAGAGATTATCCGTATTCTAATTTTTTTTTGAAGATATATGGGATGTTTTGAGAGATTTTTGAAGTTATTTGAATATTTAAATATATTGAATATTTCAAATAAATTATATTTTTTGAGAAATCCTTACGTTGTGTTTTATGTTTTTGAAAAGGAATTGGTTTCATTATGGTAAGATCAGAAACAAAATTTTGTCTCCTTCAAATATTTATTTATTAATTTTAATTGCCTTTTTTATATTGGTTGGTTTATTTATTCCATTTGACATTGTATATTGAGTTTTGAGTATATACGTCTATTAAGTATAAGCGGTGCTTATTGTAGACATTAATTTAATTCTAAAAGTTTTTTTGAATAAAAAAATTTTTTTTTAATTTAAATTGTAGAAGACTAACAGATTAAATCTGTTTTGATATTCAAATTTTGTTATATTTCTTCGATCTAGTAAAAAGCCTTTTTCTATTAGATAATATATATGTCTATAAAGTGATACAGTGTATTTAGGACATGTTTTAAAATTTCATTCTAAAGGTTTTCATGAGATTTATTTAGATTTAAATCTGTAGAGGTTCTGGTGAATTAATGTCAGCTATTATTCTATGATTCAAGTAGATCACAAACTAGCTCCCAGAAAATCCCGGAGGTTAACCGTTCTCATTGGCCTGTGTTTTCTTGAATTTCTTTATAAAAATTAATCAGTTATTAATATTAGTCAAAAAGTTTGTCGATATTAATTCCCATATCTTACTAATTCTTGTGTTACCTGAATTAAGTGAGGTAGGCAATTATTGGGTTTATTGGGATTAACAAAGGTGTCATCTTTGAAGCTGATAAGGTTTTGGCTCTTCCATGGATTGGAAATCTGGGAGGTCTGAGGACCCCCCTAGATCGCCTATGTCTCCAAAAGCTATAGGCTTATTAACCCCAACTACACAGAAAATTTTCAATAATTTATTTTCTGCTGATGAAAATACTAATAAAAATGATTTCTCTATTGCTGATATGACACTCCTGTCAAGGGAAGTGTATTCAATTGCAGAAATTTCCAAGATTATTTGGAATTATGCAAGGAAACCAGAAGGCTGTTACAATCAATTCCTCGATTACTGGCTCGTCGTTCAAATAACTCTCAGGCAAATAAAAATAAAATATAACTTAAATATAATGATACAGATATGGGTCCTTTTATGGTTATAGTAGAATCTAAGTCGCTAGGAAATATTGGTAACATTCATCCAATGAATTTCGCAAAAAAGTTAGCTTCTTTGAATATTAAAGGAATAAAAATATCTCTAAAAGAGGTAAAAAAAGAATTTCAATGGAGTTCGAATTCCCTGATAGAGCCAATAACTTCGTAAAAGAGAATCCTTTCATAAACGATCCCGATATTGACGTTTTTATTCCCTCTCGAATGGTGACTAGTAAAGGCGTCATCAAATATGTTGGTTCGGAAATTACAAAAGAAGATATAGTTAATCACTCAGAAAGTAAGGTAAAAATATTAGATGCACGACAACTCAATAGACGTGTAACTAAAGGAGGTGTAGTCTGCTACGTTCCATCCAGTACTTGGATATTAACATTCCAGGGAAAAATCTTCCAGATAGGATAGCGTTGTGAGGTTGTTTTACACATGTTTCCCTCTAGGTAGGGCCTGTCATACAGTGCTACAACTGCTTGAGGTATGGTCACACTAAGGTTAATTGCAATAACCCGTTGGAATATAAACGTCGTAGAAATTGCGAAAATAATCATGATGAAATCGATCATCCTACCAACCTGCAATGTGTTTTCTGTTCAGGTGAACATGCATCGACAGATCGTAATTGTCCTGAGTTCTTACGACAAAAGCAGATTAATAATATAATTGCTGTAGAAAATATCTCATTTTTTGAGGCCGTCAAATTAGTTCCCAAAACCTATAAGGAAAACAGAATAATTCTTTCTCTGCCCGCCAACTACGTACTTATTTATTTCCTCAACTCTCTTCTAGGGATACTAACACCATACAGGACTCATCGGTTGTTTCTGTGCACAATAGAAGGCTCTACTTGACTCTAAATCAAACCCAGATTCTTCCTATTATGCAGTTTTAGGTAAGAAAGAGAGGAAAACCCTGAATCTCCAGGATATGATCATGAGCTCCATGATTCGCAGTTGTTCAATTTCTCCCTTCCATTATATCCCATAGTAGGTAACAAAGATTCCATCCAAACTGTATCTAAATCAAACCAAAGCCCATTAAATTTAAATACCACTCCATTAGTTGATGAGCCTTTCAATTTAGTTTCAAAGCGTCTTATTGATAATAAAGGTTCAGAGTTATTGAAGAATATTTGTACCTTACTGAAAAACATACTATCCCAGTCCCCTGTAGTTGATAAAATCGTTCCTTGTTCTCAACTTATATCTTAATTATATCCCCCCTCTCACTATTAATTTTTTCTAGTTGTGCTCCTCTTATATTCTTTTAAAGGCTTTTTGTTTTTTTTTTTTTTTGGTTTAAATTTCCTCATGTTGGACATCCTACAGTGGAACATCAGATCTGTTATGTCTAATAACGGCAATCTAAGATCACTAATTGAGCAGTACTCACCAAGTATCGTTTTACTCTCAGAGATCTGGCTTAATGAGTTTTGGAATTTCAAAAGTTTCAGGCTTCCATATTGTTAGGCAAGATAGGATCTCTCGAGCCGGAGATATTGCCACTCTAATAAAAGCAAACATTTCCTTCGCAGTACTTAACCTAAATAATATTAAATGTCCTAATGAAGGTGAATTTCATGGTGTTATAATAACTCCCTTAAATATTACAATTATTAATATCTATTGCCCTCCGCAAATCAACTTGACCACAACTTTTTGGAACACGTTAAAAAGTAATATTTCTCAACCTTTCCTTATTTGTGGGGATTTAAGCGCACAAAATCCTAGTTGGGACTCCGGTATGCTAAACCCAAATGGTAAAATTATGACAGAATTCCTGCTTGCCGAGGACATATGCATTTTAAACAATGGCTCCCCTACAAGAGTCACTGCTCCTGGTAAAAACTTAAGTGCTCCTGTGTAATACGCCACTTTATCTTTAACTCGTTCAGAGTCGTTTCCCTTAATATATAAGTGTTTTTATCTCATTATAAAAAGGGTAACTTTTTGAAATTTTTAATATTTCCTACTTTCAATAAAAATAAAGTTAATTCCAATTTTAAAATAATGAAACAAGCAAAAATCGAAATAATACCTAATATAAACCTTTTTCTGACTATCAACCCTTACCACTATCACCACTTACTCTCTACATTCTACTCATAATTCCTGAATCTAGTTCCCAACTCGAAAATATATCAAAATATACTTACTTTACTGAACTCTCTTTTTGGAAAGAATTTGGGTTCGTGCTCGTCGCACGAAGGACAAGTCTTTTGTTTTAAAAGTATTTTCTGAGGAGATGGATAGAGCAAAAATAACACATTTAAATGAGATATCACATATAATGAACTATTATGGTGTCAGTTAATAGAAATTTCAATATTAACAATTTTTCACAGTCTTTTGAAAAGCAATTGATGTAAAATGATATTCTAAAATCAAATCAGTAATTATTTAAATCAATTTTTTAGAAGACTTCAGGACCCTGGACTGTCTATTTTAATGAGTCATACTCTCGTTCCCGCTTATGAACAATCAATATTCAACTAATAAAAGTTTTTTGTGAAGTTACAAAAACAAAAAAAAAATCCTACCTTTTTCGGGTCACCGATCCACAAAACCCGGTACCATGTTCAATAGCTGAACCTCTACACGGGGGGGTTGGCCTCAGCCCAAAGGCACAACACCCCTTCAAGAAGAAACACTATAATTTAGCCCTTTATTTTCAACCTGAATTAAATTAAACTATCCCGACCACGAACCGATTAGTAACTGTCTGTCACCAATGCCTAACGACAACTCCCTCTTTTTTTTTTCGAACTTCCAAAACGTTGGCTTCTATCCTCCTACCGAAGTTTTTCTGAGTCGGCTTTTTCTGAGTTCCCATCGTTTCAACGCCTACACACGTCTAGACCATCCAGATCTTTAGACTTGTCGATTTCTTATCTCGACTTTACTGAGAATTCCCAATCTTAGCCTTGAAGTCCTTTATGTCGTTTGCACTAAAATCATAATCGCTAACTTCCGTTACCAAGACCTCCTCGTTGAAATTTAAATGAATCGATCTATTGATTAATACATTGTTGCTTTTAGAATTAACGCCCGCTGTTTAGGCTACATTTTTATCTCAAATAATTAACATCGCTTGTCGGTCCTCGGTCCTCGAGCTTTATTATAATAGAATTCTTTGGATCAAAATTTATTTCCCTATTTCTAAGTGAAACATAGGTCCTTTATTACACCTGATGTACCTTTATGTTCTAGCGATCTCAGGATGACCTCCATATGGAGAGTGATTTCTGACCCTGGAAGTAGTGACTATTTTCCAATATTAACAACACTAAATCTCTGCCAACATTGTTTTACCACATTTCACTTTCGCTTCTCTTCTCGAATATACAATTCTTCTCAGGCTGACTTGTGCATATACAAGGAAAACATTAATAATAGAATCATCTCCCGAAACCCCAATACCCTCAAGGAATTTTGTGACCTTATTAAAGAGGCGGCTGATTCGTCTATTCCTAAGAAGAAACCCCCTAGATCAACTACTTATAGGCAATCATGGTGGAATGGTGAGCTTCCTGAAACTGTAAAAAAAAGATCTGAAGCATTCAAAATATATTTACAAAATCCATCTACTAAAAAATACCTACGTGCTAAAAACATTCAAGCTTCAGTTAAAAATAAAATTCGTCAAACTAAGCTTGAATCATTCAGAACATTTTGTGGAAACTTATCTACCTGCAATGGTAAGAAACTATGTCAGAAATAGCTAAATTCAAATATGACTGTAAACCTCCAACAGCTCGGCTTACTTCTAGCACCTGTGGTCAAGAAATATTAGATCGATATGCCCCCCTCAGAATACAGCCTCTCATAAGGTGAATATGCGTGAAATATACTCCCCTTCAACTTTTTCCACCTATCACCTTAAATGAACTATCATTATGTATAAAATCTAAAAAGGAATCTTGCCCAGGTAAAGATGGTATTATATATGCTATGTTGAAGTATTTGCCAATTCAAGCTAAGCAGTTAATGTCCCAGATCTATAATAACCTGTTTGAGAACTCCCATATTCCTCTGTCACTAATGGACGCGGTCGTAAACCCAGTAAATCTCCAGATGATTCACTCAACTACCGTCTTATTGCTTTGACTTCTTGTATTCTAAAAATTTTGGAATCTCTGCTAGTCACCAGATTAGAGAGGATTTACCAGCAATTAGTTGGCAGTCAGGAACTCCAATTTGGTTTTCGCAAAGGAAAGTCAGTGAATGATGCACTGTCTCTTTTAATAACAACAATATATTCATCATTTTCAAGGAATGAATATGTGATTGTGGTGTTTTTGGATATCAAAGGCTTATGACTCTGTGCAATCTGATCTTCTGGAAAAAATTCTTCTGGACATGAAAATCCCTGGATCTATCATAGAACTTCTACGATCTCTGACACTTCAGAAAAATATTTTTTTTATTGATCCGTATTCAGGGGAACTTATTGGTCCCAAACAGTCGAATATTGGTTTGTCTCGGGGATCTCCGAAAAATCCAACTTTATTTAATTGTTTTATCAGTGGCGTTCAGAGTTACATGGATGTTCCTGACATTACTATTTTGAAATATGCGGATAACATAACAATAATCTCTACAGAGTCTTCCTTCGAAAAGAGGCCAGAGACTTAAAATGTATTGAAAAATGGACAATCTCTAAATCCCTCCAATTATCCCCTAAGATATCCCTAGCACTTTGCTGTCGTAAAACAAATCCTCCTTTGAATGTTCCCATGTTAAACCTCTTTCAAAAAGACATTCCTTGTGCCAAGACAGTAAAATATCTGGATGTTACTATCCATCAAACTCTTGACTGCTCTCATCACATCAACAACATGTGCTCTAAATCATTGCAAGGTATTAATGTAATAAAGGCTTTATGAGAACTTGGTGGGGTTGTCATCCATCGACGCAACTCCTTTTGTATACAAGTTATATTATATTATAGTAAATCAACTATTCGCCCATTCCTTGATTATGGCAGTATATTTTTTGGAAAGTGTCCAAAAGCCCTTCTTGATAGGCTTGATCGTATGCAATATGCTGATTTGCGCATTGCAGTGGGATATATGAAGTCCACCCCAATAGCCATCATTCTGGCGGAAACTAATGAACTCCCCCTCAAATAAAGCAGACTTCTTCTAGCAACTAAATTCATTACTAAGTTGCATAATAAACCTGTTCTAATTAATATCCTCTTCCTTAAACATTGGACTTCCATTGGCAATCCTCCTCCCATAATAGAATCATTTTCACTCATAGGTCATTCAGAAGGTTTCTACTCCTCCTACCAGCTTTCCTGCTTCTCTCACGACTTATCAGTTCATTCCACTTTTATAGAATACCTTACCTTGAACTTCTCCAAAGACTCTCTAGACAACTCATTGGATTTCGTGTTTGCATGCTCCGAAAAGTTTCCTGAATATGCCATGGTCTTCACGGATGCCTTTAAAAGTTCAGCCCTCACAGGTATTGGTTTATATAGCTCTGTAGGTATCTTCATATGCCAGAGAATACCAGAATATTTCTCTTTCTGCTCAGATGAATTAGTTGCTATTCTAGAAGCAACAGGGGAGATCAGGCATAGAGACCTGAAAAAGTGTCTAATCATCTCTGATTCAATGAGTGCGCTTGAAAAAATAACAAAGTGGAAAATTTCAGCTAAAAACGACCATATAACACTTTCTATTAGAGCTAATTTACAGTATCTTTCTGAGCATGGCTTCTCTGTAAAGCTTATATGGATCCGAAGTTATACTAACATTCGAGGTAATGACAAAGCTGACCATATTGCTAAAGAAGGCTTTGAGAATTCCGTGATCACGACAGCTGACGTAAGTGATTTTTGGCCTCGGTACAAGAGAATTGTCTAGGAAACATGCAGGAGGAAATGGAAGATTAATATCGGAAATCGTACAATTGCGCATTATGTTGGTTACCTAGGTGTAAAACCTTGGTTCATGGTGGTTGACCTCCCGAAGGGTAACACTCAATCAATGGGTTAAGATCAAACCATTGCTGTGCTCCTTCCTCATTTGAAGAGAATAAATGTTGTTGACACAGATCTGTGTAGTTGCGGTGAGAGAGGTGACATTCCTTACCTATTCTTTAATTGTCAGGACAATATATTGAATTGCTCGAGGTTTTACAGTGATCTCATATATAACAGAGCAAGTAAGAACTTTCCCATTAATATATATGATTTACTTTTCGGTAACGATATCACAATATACAGATTATTGTATAATTTTCTATTGGCTTCAAAGATTAAGCTGCAGAAGGCCCTTTGTCTATGTGTGTGCTTTTTCTTTTTTTTGTTTTTATTTTGCTATTATTGGGGTATATCCTCCTGATTCTCTAGACAACTTTACCTTACCTTTCAGGGTTTTGTATCGTTATATGGAGAACACCTTGTATGTACATTCATCCCTCTCCGAATAGTTAACGGTTAAGAATCTGAATAGTAAAGGCAAAACGACTGGTTCGTGATATTCTAATAACAAGACCGACAATTCCTTCCGAGGTGAAATGTGATTGCACCTGTCCCTGAGCTGGGAAGGCTGTTTGTTTGATGTGTAGATGGTGATCAACTGAGCACATTGTAAAGGAAAGAAGAAGAACAAGCTCCCAAAATTCTCAGCCAGACATCTATGGATCCATAGATATAAACGAGACTGTAACATAGATAAACGAGACTTTACATTCCTGTTTATCTATGGACTGTACAATCAGTCTCGTTTATCTATGGAACTGCCATACCACTACCAACAATCAGAATAAGTAGCTCAGTAACCTCTCATCATTGCCAACTGTGCGGTAATTATAATATTTGTACGGTAAATTGAGTCTAAATACGGTTTGCGGTCCGAATGGGCAACCGTACACCGAAATACGGTAATTTGACAGATTCTTATATTTTTCAAAATTCAACATTCTTTAATTAGTGCCATCTCTCAGCAAGATCCAGAACTAACAGAATGCTGTTAGCTTATTTGCAACGTTTGTTGATAAATAGATTCCTGCGAAGAACCTTCAATTCTAGGGGATTCCACAAACATAAATTTTCCCCATAAGCATATAACTTTTTTTAACAATAAATATACCAGTTCAGATTGCAGGTAAATATTATTAATTATTGCAGAAATGTTATAATTCCAGTAATTTAATAGAAATTCAAGAGTTCTTGTATATAATTGACAGAATACAAGGTATGGCTTCAACCAGTTGATATAGCTGCTATGCAATGCAGAATTTATTCGTGAATTATCTACAACAAAAAACCTAAGAATTCAGCCAAAAATTAGAATAAATTCAAAGCTAAACAAGTCGGAATGTCAATAAACAGGTACTTTGAATCTGCTAGTACTTCTTCCAATATCCATGAAAAAAATGTTAAGGAAGCTGAAATGAAATTATCAGGATTTCTAGCAGAACACAATATTTCGTTTCATACTATAGACCACTTGTCACCATTACTTTCCAAAATATTTCTTGTTTCGAAAATTGCTCAAGATCTGGCAGTTCGTAGTACAAAAGTAAAATCAATTATCGCTAATTTAATAAGTTTGGCACATAAATCAGATTTAGGAACCATACTCAAAACAAAAAAAAATTATCGAGATTTTTAACTCAAACCTCGTACCTAGGGACAATGTTCAGATGGATGCAACCTTATGATGGGTGAATTTAATTCCATAGCCTCTAGGTTTAGGAATGAGTACCCAGGGATTTTCATAATGAAATGTGTATGCCACTCATTGCATTTAAGTAGCAGTCAGGCAAGACCTTGCAATAAATTTATATTCATATTTTAAGGTATGTAACTGCAAATTTCTTATCGGAGTTAATAGTAATAAAATTAAATTTTTTCAGGTCAGCAGCAAAAGACAATGCGATTTCAAGCAATTTCAATATTTCGTTGAGATAGAGGCTCCTAAAATGTTACATCCTTCACAAAAACATTGGCTATCACTAGCTAACTCTGAATAATTAGATGAACGTCTTCTGCCAGTAGAGCAAATTCATCATTCATTGGACAATCCTTTCATTAATTTAAATTACCTTTTCCTTAATTATATTATTTTGCCAATAATTGCAAATTTAAATCAAAATTTTCAGTCAGAAAAGGTAGTACTGCATACTGCATAAAATGATGGAAGATGCTTATAGAAGTTTCTGTTATGCTAGATGGAAAGACAAAAGCTTCAATATCTGAAATAGATCCATACAATAAAACTCGATTTCTACTAAAGAAAAATGTTTATGTTGGCATAGAGGTAATGAATGAAATTTCGAAGCCAATTATTTCAGTAATGCTCGAGTTATTAGAAATTTGGTTTGGAAGATGCCAGCTACTCATGTCTCTGTGTGGAAATTAGAAAACGGTATGGTTACTGCCAGATTACCATTTTACTACCGAAAAAAAAGTAGATGTCAACAGGGATATTGAGATATTTTGGGGAAAAATGCAGAAATATGATAATGAACAAGGTGTTTTTGAATTTCAGAATTTATCAAAGTTCGTACTGAATTTACTATCCATTCCACAGTCAAATGCTGAATGCGAAAGAGTGTTCAGTAAAATAAACTTAGAAAAAACAAAATCAAGAAATAAGTTGATAACAAAACCATGAACGGTTGTCTATTAACTTCGCCGTGTGTGAAAAAAGATGGAAATTGCATTAATTTTACACCTATCCAGAATATGTACGCAAGAATGAAAAAAGTGGACATGTATTCTTCCACTTCTAGTATCGATGTTGATGAAGATGAGTTTGTTATTGAAACTTAGATTATAGTTTTTTTGTACGATAAATAAACCACTTCGTTATATATTTATATTGTTCACTTAATATTTTGATATCGAGGGGTTAAGAAAATTTGTAAGTTTGTAGGTTTGGTTTGACCACAGAATAGTAAGAATTGTTTCTTTCTCTATTTATGAAGTTCTGTGGCACAGTGTACGGTAAAAGTGTCCCAAAATAGGGGTATACTCCCAATCCATAGACATCAATTATTCTGCCAAACTTCTGAAGAGATCCGGATCCTCTAAGGATCATAAGAGTCACAGAGTCCCAGATAGATTATATAAATTCCACCATTATGTCATTGTATTTACCCGCGTTATTTTCTGTGTCAAAATACTCTGTGGCGCTGTAACTTGACACGTATGTGATTAGTGACAATAAGAAAGGAAAAAACAATGTCCTTATAGCGTCCCCATGGCATTTGAATTCATTCGAGAGGAAGGTTCTTGGAAATAAACCTCCTGAGCAACTTGATAGCATATTCGAGATAATAGTATTTATAACAGTGTCCCTTGGTCACTCTTAGTAAGTAAACTTCTTTTAAATGTTTCTGATTAATTGCATGCTTTACATTTTTGAATACCACCTTTGTGTTAATGTGAAATTAATGACTGCACGCTCGTTCATTGGACTTCGCTTTTCATTCTTGTATTTTTGCTTCACTGTTTAATCCTACCGGAATGTTTTGACTAAATTGCATTGCCTTTGTACATAACTAAAGCGACCCTCACAAGTTTTCTGTTTGTATTGTATACTTTCTCTCGGTGCCAGCTTGCTTTTTGCTGTATTTGTAAATAATGGTTCTTTATCTGCGTAATACTTGCTAATAGGGATTTTATATTTTCTGTTCTTACTACCTGCGGTGCTTGATATGTAACTGATTTGTATGTACTCTTGTGTGATCTCCCGGATACCCATTTCTTTGTTTGTTCTTATTGTAACGTCCCTTAACACGCCTAGGTGATAGGGTACTGTACCCATGTTATTATATCCTAGTCAGTTTGTGTTACATATTTGTCATATGCATGTTCCCGCTTACTTTGAGAGATTGTATTCCATGTGAACCAGGGTTCTTTAGGGTAAATTGCTGGGTAGTCCTGGTAGGGGACAACATATCGTATAGAGAAAGTAAATAACTCCAGATATCCAACGCTACTGTAAGAATGTGTGAGTGATTGCTAGATAATTGTTCCGAGATATTGTGATATCCCCAGGGATTCGTTTACGTGACCCTTCAGGTAGTGTTCGGTTGGTTCTTCAGTAATATCTGAGCCTTCCTTGGCCTTGACCACCCCGAGGAGGCCAGATACAGTTCCTTTGATAGTAACTTCTCCGGTCGAGTCGAATTAGGTTAGATCCCCTCTTCAAGGAGATCTCCTGGGCATGCCACAGTTATCCTTACCTTACTGTCCATTTAAACTTACCCCTTGTAATTGAGGTTCAGCACTGATTACCGGAAGTACAGTTGTAGGTGCGCATGCTGGCTGTATCCCCATTTCCTGCATAACTTTACCCTTTCCGCTGCATAAGAATGATATCTGATTTGAGCGAATACCGACCTAACAATATGTAGTAATAAGTCATTTAGACCCGGGGCGTTATTGGTTTCACTGGGGCGCTTTGCGAACCACTGCGTAGAGTAGATTTAACCACAGGCTGATGAATGTGTTTCCATTTATTGAGGGTTGTTGCTCTTGAACATTATTAATAAAAATCTATTATTCTGGTATTATTGTGTTTCGAATATGTCACTGTTTCCTTGCTCTCGTTAGGTGTAATTTGGGTTGCCTACACAACGTAATGTCCTATCCGCCCGCCACTAGACGATCACGATAAAAAGGTTAGCGCTCTTTAGATTACTTCGTATAATTCTCCAGATCTTTTGGAGTACTCCGTAAACCCCCAGATCTTAGAGTACTACGTAACATCCCGGATCTTTTAGAGTACCCTGTAAGGTACGGGATAGCTCACTTCCAAACCATTGGTCAATTTTCTCAGCAGAAATGATGGCCATTTGCATGGCGCTTTCATTCATAATTCACAATAAAAAAGAAAACTCAATATAGTGTAATTTTTAACGATTCCTTAAGTGTAGTATAAAAATTAAGAGAATGGAAGATATCATCTAAAACGGATATCATGTCCATAAATGTGAAAAAATATTTCAGTAAGGCAGCTAAACCAAATTTACATG
Source organism: Megalocaria dilatata (assembly GCA_034642435.1). Taxonomy (NCBI): domain Eukaryota; kingdom Metazoa; phylum Arthropoda; class Insecta; order Coleoptera; family Coccinellidae; genus Megalocaria; species Megalocaria dilatata. Next base: position 59,504,946 of record CM067855.1, on the reverse strand, counting down.
TTGTTTGTGTGTGGATCCCAACCAGAAATCTGAGGTTATGACATAGATTAACAAGACTATATATTATTGTTAATCTATGGGTAGAGCTATATGTAGAGGGATAATAAGATGTAAAAAAACACCTCCTTCAGGACTTTCTGTCTCATAAATCTCATGAAATGTGGAAAGTCATCAAAAAGTTTTCAGGTGGGTCATCATCATCTCTTCCCCTTTCTCCCACTAAGGATTGTTTGCTAGAGATCTTAAGAAACCTTGGAAGAACTGGACCTAATATCATTCCTAATTTAAGCTTGGGTGGGTTCTGTGAGCCTTTTTCATTGGAATTGGAAGAACTTCTTTTCGTCCTGTCAAATAAGAGAGATTCTGCACCAGGAATAGATGGTATATCATATGCCATATTTCACCATAGCCCTATGTCATTCAAACTGCTCTTACTGAGATCATTAAACCTGATACTAAGCTCTGGAATGGTCCCTGAGGTAAGGAGACATTAATACTGCCCTTCTTGAAGAAAGGAAAGTCTCCTGATTTTCCTTCAAGTTACAAGCCCATCGCACTGTCACCATGCATTACAAAAGTCCTGGAAAAGCTTCTGAAAAACCGAGTTGAAAAGCACTTTGAAGATCGTATCGGGCCTGCTCGCCCTCTATTCGGTTTCGTAGAGGTCAGTCAGTAAATGATTATTTTGCATTTCTTGCGGGATATGTTTTTGGTGCGTTTGCGAGGGGGGAGAGAGCAATGGCAGTCTTCCTTGACATTTGAGACGGCGTCTGTTCCTGCTCCCATAATTCATGTGAATATGCAATTACTAACAAATCGCAAACTATATATCACTTTCCCTTCGGCGGGGTCTATTCTGGGTCCGGTGGTTTCGTCCTGTGGACTGGCACAGGCTTCAGTAACATCTCCTTTCTAATATAACCTATATTCCCTCATTCCTCCTGACACTTTATCACCCAATACCTTCTCCCTACAATTTGCCGACGATTGTGTATTGCTGATCAGCGGTACTGATTTACATCAGATGGTAGAACAACGGTCAGGCGATCTGGACAGGGTCAAAACCTGGATGTCGGGTAGGAATCTATCGCTCTCTCCCGAAAAGTCGTCAGCGATGATTTTTGCATAGTCTAGAATCCCGGCCAATCTTCCTGACATTTCCTGCTATGACTAAGTTATTCCTCAGAAATCTTCAACCCGTTATCTTGGTGTTCATCTAGAAAGTAACTTCGTTGGAATAAACACATTGAGTTGACCTGTGCAAAGGCACTGGGAACACTAAACGTGATAAAGGCTTTAGGGAAGACGAAATGGGGCTGTCATCCTACCGTTCTCCTTCAGATTTATAGGGTGTTGGCCCTTCCTCATTTGGATTATGCCGGTTTTCTCTATGATAGGTGTTCTAAGATGAATTTGAACCGTTTGGATCGAGTACAGTATGCAATCCTTCGGGCGGCCTTATCCTTACTTTAGTCCACCCCCACCAATGCTATTCTCTTTGAGTCGGCCAAGGAACCTCTTTCATACAGACGTAGGTGGTTTGCGTTTAAGTATGTCTCTAAAATCCTTAGGGTGGAGGATCACCCAGTCATCAAGATGATTGGACGGTATGAAGAGTTAGACCACTTGTGGTCACGTACATCCATCTCTCCTCTGATACAAGCCTTTGCGGATTTGGCACCTAGGAAACATCTGATTAGAACCCTGTCTAATATACCGTTTTATAGTGTTCCCCTCCAGGTACGACTGAATAATATCAAGTCCCTAAACTCTCCCCCTCTCCAAACATTTAAATTCTAACCCACTAGAGTCCTCAACCCTAATATCTGAAAAATTCCCCATCATCAACTTCTTTTTACAGATGCCTCGGTTTCGAGAGACCCAGATTCAGTGGGATATGGTATATTTTGTCCTTCTCCAAGTCTCAGGATTTCTGCCCGTCTTCCTGATCATTGCTCTATATATACAGCAGAAATGTACGCTATTGTGAGTGCTGTTGAACTTGCACTACAACAACAATTTGAGAGAGTCCTAATCATATCTGATTCCCTCACTGTATTGGGGGCGCTAAGATCGGGAAATTTTGACTCTAATACTGAATGTATCATGCTGAGAACTGTGAAAATGTTTTTTATAGGGATTCGGTTTCTGGGATTTCAATCATGTGCCTCTGGGTCCCGAGTCACTCATATATCCATGGAAATGATATTGCCGACCGACTGGCGAATGAGGGAATATATCAGGAAAATCCTTCAGACATCCATGTTGGACCTGGGGAACTGTGGCCTCGGTTTCGTACTGAACTCAGGCAATCTTGGGTTTCAGACTTTTTCGATATATGTACCTTCAAGGGAAGTATCTATGCAGCGTTCACTGAACACGGCTCTTTCCCCACTACACCCTGGTTCTCTAAAATTAATAGACCACGTCGTTTTTCACGTATTTTGCGTCTAAGATCTGGCCATTGTTTGACCCCATCCCATCTCCATAGGATAGGTTTGAGGGAATCTGCCCTTTGTGACTGCGGAGAGATAGGTGATATCGTGCATATGTTGTTTGGCTGTGATAAAAACTTGAGCAGAAGCATTGAGCTATACACTGCGCTCTCTCTTTATCAATTTCCGCAACCCCTTAATATTCATGATATTATTTTCAATAAAACACTGGATGTGCTGGATTTGCTGATCGAGTTCATTCGCAGTAGTAACTTGATGGTATAGTAGGATTTCCTTGATCAGCTTGGACTTAATTCCTCCTGTGTTTTTGACCTTTGTTGTTTGGCCCTTACCATATTTCCGTTACTCCTCACAAATGTAGATTACTTTGCATGGTACGACTGCAGCATGAGCTCCTTCGCATGAAACGACGGTTGCATGAGCTCCTTTGCATGAAACGACTGTTGCATGAGCTCCTTCGCATGTGATAATTCTGGCTTGATTGCTTGCAAGAGACGCAGTACTTTCACTGTTCAATAAGTTTGATTTCTACTGAACTAGACCTGGGATTGGAACTCCAAGACTCCTCATGCACTGAGACCCAGGTCTGAGACTATTTACTGTGCTACTGAGATTGGGTACATAGTCTCCCAGGCTGAGCCCATATTCAGACTACTTCAATCAGGGGTAACACTGGTTGTGGATCGGTCTGTTTGAGAAGGAAGAAGAAGAAGAAACTAACCTCTGAAACATTTATCTCCCTTGAAAGAACTGTATTTTTTGAAGCACACAAACTTATTATAATTATATTACTTGGACTTTGTAGTGCAAAATTTCAATATTTTACGAAAAGTAGCATGCATTAATAATAATTGATATACCTATCATTAGAGAATTGCCGAATACACTTCTATTTCACATTATGTCATATTTCAAAATGTAAGTACTACTCTGTCAAGAAAATACCGGGAATTTTCAATTAAAACAACATTTTTACATTTAATCGTCAAAATTTATTGGGTCGCCCTCAAAATAGGCTCCATTTGCTCCAATACATCTATGCCAACGGCACTTCCAATTATCGAAACATTTTTTATAGGCGCTTTCCGGGATGGAATTTAGCTCTCGCGCCGAATTTTGTTTTATGGCTTCAATCGACTCAAAACGGGTGCCACGAAGGGGCAATTTTAGTTTTGGGAAGAGAAAAAAGTCGCAGGGAGCCAAATCCGGCGAATACGGTGGTTGCTGAAGCACGTTTGTTGAGTTTTTGGCGAGAAAGTCAGTCACAATCGTAGCTCGATGAGAAGTCGCGTTATCGTCCCATAGTAATCACCCATAGTAAAAATCGGCACGCACTCTGACATCGACTGACTTAATCAGCTGTTGCAAACACACTAGTTGACAGATCCCGCTCAAGCTTGGCATAGTAATTAAGGACAGTGGTACCAACCTAGGAAAAAAACTTTTTACCTGCCTCATTGCCCCGCCAGATTTAAATCGATAATTCCCGGTACTTTCTTGACAGAATGTATGCTTGTTATTTTTACAAAAAGGTTACTGGAATCATTTTGTTTCGAATTGTAGCCCATTCCAAGTATTCCTACATCTTGACTGAAGAAATAGAAAGTGATCATACGACCAAGGTGTCATCGAAGAATAGAAAAGGAAATGTTCAACATTGAGTGGTGTGAAAAAAATTTAATCTTACAGAAATGAACTCTTATTGATTCTTGGAAGAATCCCAACAACAGCTGTTCATTTGTTTGTGGAATCAATTTAATGTAAAATCCATTTATTTGATTTAATGGTTTTATGGAAAGAATACCGTTTCTTGTCCCATCTTGAGGCTATTTTTGATATATATATATATATAAGAATGTAATCAATTCTTATTTTTATAATTGAAGAAATAGACGATCTGATGTCATGATTCTGGAAGATTTCATTTTGTTTAGTTTAAAATATAACAGAATAACATACATAAAATAAAATAATAACATACAAATAAATACAAAGAAATAATAAAAAAACAGCTTATAACCTGGAAGAAATCAAAAACAATGCTATTTCTTCGGGTTTCTCAATTCAAATTTCTAACAACTAACTAAATAAACATGTGACACTTTTTAGGTTAAAATCTTAGACATAGAACATAAATGTTACAAAGTTGTTTTCCCTGAAAATAACAGTTTTATTTTAACATATATATATATATATATATATATATATATATTAGGAGTACAAATAAGTTTCCTCCGTACGGAACCCAATTTCCTTGTTTATGAATCATTCCTAATGATTTTAAACGATGTGAGACTGCTTGCTGAGTAACTTCTAATGTTAGAGCAAGTTCTTTTTGTGTTTGAGATGAATCTTCCTGCAATAATTCCTCCAATTCTGCATCCTCGTAAATTTTTGGCCTTCCACTGCGATCTTTGTCTTCTACGTCGAAATCAGCGTTTTTAAACTTTTGAAACCACTCTCGACACGTTCTCTCACTCAAAGCACCCTCACCATATGCTTCTACGAGCAATTGATGCGCCTCAGCAGCAGATTTCTTTAAATTAAAGAAGTAAACTAATATTTCCCACAAATGACGCTTACTTGGCTCAAATTTTGACATTTTCAACTTATAAAAATTATATTTTACCAATATAAAATCAATAATATGAATAGGTTATTTTGTTCTTGAATGTCCAAACTAAGGTGGCATCCGTATATTGGATGCCACCTTACCTCGGATGCCATCTATACCGGTAATTTTACATGGGGGGATGCAGCCTTGTTCGCTGGATATATATATATATATATATATATATATATATATATATATATATATATATATATTAGGAGTACAATAAGTTTTCGCCGTTTTTTAACACAAATTGTTTATGAATCATTCCTAATAATTTTAAACGATGTGAGACTGCTTGCTGAGTGACTTCTAATGTTAGAGCAAGTTCTTTTTGTATTTGAGATGAATCTTCCTCCAATAATTCCTCCAATTCTGCATCCTCGTAAATTTTTGGCCTTCCACTGCAATCTTTGTCTTCTACGTCGAAATCACCGTTTTTAAACTTTTGAAACCACTCTCGACACGTTCTCTCACTCAAAGCACCCTCACCATATGCTTCTACGAGCAATTAATGCGCCTCAGCAGCAGATTTCTTTAAATTTAAGGAGTAAACTAATATTTCCCGCAAATGACGCTTACTTGGCTCAAATTTTGACATTTTCAACTTATAAAAATTATATTTTACGAATATAAAATCAATGATATTAATAGATTATGTTATTCTTGAATGTCCAAACTATTTTTTAAGCCGGTTATCATCTGCGATAGCTAACCGAAACTCCGTGCTGCGCCATCTACAATAAAACGGCGGAAACTTATTTGTACTCCTAATATATATATATATATATATATATATATATATATAATTAAATAGTTTTAAACCTACATGTGTGTGTTCATACTTTTAAAATAAGGTGGATGTTATTATATCAACATGACCTTTATTCTTGGCAAGTCTACCTGGAAACGTAAACAAATGTTTTATGTGAGAATAACACTTTCTTCTTAAAAAATATACACAATTATACAACATTCGCATAAGTTTTAAAGTTAGTTTGTTGCGAATAAGAATATAGGGCCATGAAGCATGTTCTTAATTATTCCCAATACAGGGTCTTTTTAAACTCGGGTATTTTTTTTCGACCATCTCACAAAAAATCGCCCATACAAAATATGCACGGAGGTCGAGTTATGATTCCCCAAAGTCGAACTCAAGCCTGTGAAATTTAGAACGCATGTTCACGTTTTGTGAATCTGCTGTGAAAGTAAGTGATGTCGGTACTCGGGTTTGGCCTTTGAGCAAATTGTAAATCAATGCATTGAACCGTCACCTTTTTCATAAAATCAAACAATATTCTGAATAAAACAATAGGGGAGCCCAGTATAAAGTGTAATGTACAACTCCTGATTACCCTAAAAAGAAGCAGATTCGTTCCGAAATTTTACCGTTTGTGATGGTTGATAACCTGGCCCCTGTGAATATTTTGTAGGGGTGATTTCTTGCGAAATGGTTTATTTTCATGAATTCTTTCTTCTATAAAAAAAACACTCTGTATGTTGAATTTCACTTTCAGGAGAGACCAATATTGCTTAAACGTAATAGATTTTTTTATATTCAAACAAAATATATTTGTAATATCACCTTGCGAATAACCAAATGAAACTTTCAATCACTTATTCATATGTCTAGGGTACATTTAAATAGTGAATGATCCACAACCTTATCAAAAACTTTAGTTAAGCTAATATAGACAATCATGCAAATCAATTGTTGATTATATCAAGCAAGAAGCATGCATTGATAATGTTAAAGATTTCCTACTCCTGAAATCTTAGTCTTCCGTACATTTTTATTACATCAATTGACAAGCCTTGAAGTGATTCATAACTTCTACATATCTTCTACTTTTTGCTCTGATAATGCAATTGTTTTTCAATTTTCCTTTTCCTATCTCCTTTGTGAAACACTCGCCGAAGATCAACTCACCGGTTGATTCTAGCTGAGTTGGTTCGTTTTCACAACTTGGTTCTATTAAAACTCAAAACTTTAATAAAACTTTATTGTCAGCTTTTCCTTCACTCGTATAAGCGGAAATAAATTAACAAAAATGTACAAAAACAGGATAACAAAAATTGACGCTAATTCTTCGGGTTCAAAACCACCATTCCATTACATTATTTCTTTCGTTACAGAAGAAGTTCTGTCACTTCTGTTAATCTGTCATTTGTCTGCGACAGAACCCAGTCTATGATCCCTCATTCAATAAAATAGATCTACCGTAATTACAGGAAATACAACTCAATAAGATACTGTGATTTAACTATTCTCCGCTAGATGGAGCCACCTAGTAAAAACTGAAACATCACAGTACCGAAATCTGCAATCTAGAACTCGGAGCGGAAGTTTCAACATCCTTCATTTGCTGCAGATTTTGTTAGTTGACAGAAACTGTGGTACATTTTGGAGAAAGTTTCAACGTCTACATTTTTGATACTTTCACACATATGTTCGTACATGATCTATAAATTTCTTCAGTCAAGGTGTAGGCATACTTGGAATGGACTACAATTCGAAACAAAATGATTCCAGGAACCTTTTTGTAAAAATAACAAGCGTACTTACATTTGAAATATGACAATGTGAAATAGAAGTGTATTCGGCAATTCTCTATTGACAGGTATATCAATTATTATTAATGCATGCTACTTTTCGTAAAATATTGAAATTTCACACTACAAAGTCCAAATAATATAATTATAATAAGTTTATTTGCTTCAAAAAATACAGTTCTTTCAGATAAATGTTGCAGAGGTTGGAATTGTCACTTTGACAATCATTCAAATTGCGGAAAACAAACTACGGCGCCTGTATATATCGAGTTTATTCTCTACCTCTCTAATTGGAGGGTGCCGTTTACTTTTAATGTAACTCAGAATCTCTTGCAAAAAAAGGGCAGAAGTGGGTAATTTATTCAAATACATGGGCGACCAAAATGACATCGCGAATAAATTAAGGAAGGAATTGAACAATCAATGGTGTAGGGAATGGAAAAATCTAGGTCCAACAAAGGGAAGAACATACACACACATGAGGAACAGAGATAAAGAAAAAAATTCACCTTTACAAAAATATTTTTTATTTGACTCAGAACTCAGCAAATTTGGTATTACCACAATGATGAGATTGCGTTCTAACCATTGTTAGACTCCGGAACATTTGTTTAAATTAAAAATAAACGATAGTCCAAAATGTCATTGTGGGGAGTATGGTGAAACAAACATAATAATTTGGGGATCTCGGTGGCATAGTGAGCATAGACGCGAGCTGTGGTATCAGGGATTGCGGGTTCGAATCCAGCTGCGCCCATGGATGTGTTTGTGAATGGTTGGTATGAATGAATGAAAAATACTATGATCTGGCTACATAACGTGTTGGGGCCATTAAAGTGATAAAAAAAAAAAAAAAACAACAATTTCTTGATGATAATTTAATTAGATTGAGGTTAGAGAATCCGATTAATATATGTTAACGTAAGCATGACTTGCCCAGAATGGCAACAGGCTTCGTCAATGTGGCAACCCCGCGATTTCCATCCAATCCCCGGGTGGGGTGGTAAACGTCTGCGTACATGATTCATTCATTCATTTTCTCTTTATTGTCCCAGCCACATAGGCTATGCAGACAGTCTCTACGTGATAATCTTCGTTTCATTTCTCATTCATACCAACCATTCACACAACACACACAAACACACCCATGGGCGCAGCTGGATTCGAACCCGCAATCCCTGATTGCATACATGATCTTCGATCGAGCGCGTTATCGAAGTCTACTGCGACTCTGGGCAAGTTAACAATAAATTAAAAAAAAGAATACTTTAATCTCAATTGAGTATTCCTTAGGAAACCCTACAGATTTTCGACTTATTCAAGGCTCATTTATCTGGAATCAGAAGTCGAAATTAGAATTGTGTCGATGATCTTAGTAACCAAGAACATAAATGAGAAAAGAAGTAGAAGTCTATGCTCTTCCAACTGTGGGCTACCAGCATAGATAAGAATATATATTCTTTTATCTATGACTAAGAGTCAAGTGAAAGCTGTCTAGTGGAGACGAAATTTATTCAAAAGTTATTTAAGCAATTATTAAATTTGACCAAATATTGATAACTTTAATATAAGATAAATGTCCTTGGTATGATATTGGATGCTTGAAAATTTTTATTATAGTGTAAAATGAGTGTATACGAAAATGGTCCTGGACCTTTACCAGACAGATGGCTATATTGCCCCAGAAGAGCTGAAGAGTTGATTGTAAACAAGTTTTTGGCGTTTAAAACACCCTTATCTTCAAAATTTGATAATGAGGTGCCCCTAGAAAATAGATTTCCTCCAAGTATGATATTTGATATATGCCGAGTTAAAAAGGTATGTAGTTTACATCAACAACTTTCATATAAATTAATTGAATCGGTCCTTACTTAATGGAAATTCATTTTAATTAAATAAAATAATAAAGAATATTTTCACAATTTATTATTTCACAACAATTGCTTCTTCAGATGTACGTTTTGAATTCGAAATAGTCTTTATTATTTTAATATTTTTTCTAATAAGTCATTTCATTTCAGATCAAACTAGGATTATGGTTAGATCTGACTAATACGTCAAGATTCTACGATAAAGAAGAAGTACTATCACAAGGTTGTAAATATGTAAAATTAAAATGTCGAGGACATGGCGAATGTCCATCTAAAGAACAAACTAAATTTTTTATAAATTTAGTTCATGAATTTATATCACAAAATCCTTTATCATCCATTGCCATTCATTGTACTCATGGATTCAATAGAACTGGATTTCTAATAGCTTCATATTTAATTGAAAAATATGACTGTAGTGTAGAATGTGCGATGAAGATATTTTCTGAGGCAAGGTAAGAATATATTTCAACTTCTTCAATGTATATGAGAACCTGAGTTTTCTGAGGTAATGCTGGGGTCTCAAAGTAACATCTAAAGTGATTAATAAAAAACCCAAGTGATTGAAAAGCAAATATTCTCAAGACATGTAATATGCTAAAAATGGTTTTGTTATAATTGAATTATAATAAAATTTTTCATTTAAATTGGTTATCATTTTCAGATCACCTGGTATTTATAAAGCAGATTATATTCTAGAATTATATAGGAGATATGATGACCCAGAAGAAGCTCCCCCACCTCCAGAAAGACCAGATTGGGAAATGGAGGCATACAGTAGGGGGCAAATAGGAAGTACCGATGAGGGTGCTTCCACTTCAGGGTAAGTATTTTCCTACTCTCGTACAATCGTTTTAGGCAAAATATTTTTATTGTAATAATAATAATAATATTTCTTTATTTCAAATAAGGTTCACCAAGAAGACAATCTGAAATGAAATAGTGTCTTAAAATTAAACAGAATCAACTAAATTTAGCATTGAAAAAATCTCCTAGTTCGTAAGGTTCAAGATTTATTATCCATGATTTCATTCTCTTTTTAAAAATTTTTGGGCTACTTATATTCTTTAAACTATCAGGTAACTGATTGAAAATTCAGCTATATGCAGAATGTTTTTCACTCAAAGTTAATTTGTGTATTGGAAAATTTAAATTTTGTGTGAAGAAATCTCCTAGTTCATAAGGTTCAAGATTTATTATCCATGATTTCAATCTATTTTTAAAAATTTTTGGGCTACTTATATTCTTTACACTATTAGGTAACGGATTGAAAATTCTTGTACAGCTATATGCAGAAAATTATACCATGTCGGAGTCTAGATTCGAAATTCGCATGATATAATATTTTCAATGATTTCTCATTCAAATATTTTTTAGATATTCTGATGGCAAAGTTAATTTGACTCAGTTTTTGACTTAAGTATTCTGCATGCGTTCTGAAGGACAGAAAAGAGTCTACAAAAATCCCCAGGAATTTTGTATTATTTGTTACAAGGATTTCCTCATTTCCCAATGTTATGCTTGTCGGTTTGCTTCTATTATTCCTGTTGGTGCGAAAAATTAAGGTTTGTCTTTTCAACATTCAGTACTAATTCATTATTTTTTAACCATTCTTGTGTCCTATTGAAGAAGTTGGTTCCTGCTCTGCCTAAGTCATTTTTTTCTTTTGCTCCAACCAGTAAGTTGGTGTCATCTGCGTAGCTCATCAATGACTTCTCATTCTCTCTCCGCGATGTCCTCTAGGTCGTTGAGAAAAATAAGAAACAGAAGAGGCCCCAGGATACCTCCTTGTACGATACCTCTATCGTTTATAAGTTCTTCAGATTCAGCATTCTCCCCACCTTTGTTGATTTTTAACTTTTGTTTTCTCTACCATGCCTTTAGGATTCCCCTTTTTTAATATCAGATTGATAATTGCCGTTTTTAGTTGTTCTGGGAATTCACCTTCCTTAAATGACAGATTGATTAGGTGTGCTAGGATCTCGTTTATTTCAGACAGAGCTAGTTTGATTATGCTGGTGGGTATTTCATCTACCCCACTGGTATGTTTATTTTTGAGGAGTTTCCCTATTTCTAAAATTTCTGTAGGATTAGTTGGTTTTAAGTACATTGATCGGTCATTATGTTCAATGTTACATATTGGTTGTGTCAATGTCTGTGGAATGATATTATTAAAGTGGTAGTTGAATTTTTGTGCTATCTCAAGTGGAGCTCCTTCTACCACACATTCCTTCATATTATTCTGTCCTCTGATTTCCTTGCAAATTGTCCACATTGTCTTGCTCTTGTTATCTGATTTTCTGATTCTTTCTTCGAAAATTTGTGCCTTATAATTCCTGATCAGTTGGTCATATTTCTTCTTCTTCTTATTATATAGATCTTTATAAATGGGATTTTTTCTAACCATCAACAATAAAATGTCGAGATGGCTTTTGTATTTGTCGATCTCATTGTTTGAGGGTGTTTGCTTCTTTGTTTTTTGTACCCACTTTTTCATCGGAAAGCATTCATAGAAGATAGATTGAAATTTGTTCAGAAAATTTTGCCATTTTAAATTAATGTTGTTATTTCTTTCTTCTTGGTGAATAAATGACCAGTCTTGTTCTCTTATTTTGTTATAAACTCACTTTTGGATTTTTCATTAAAGGATCTATATTGTTTCTCTTGTTGTATTGTGGGTCTTGTGTTGGTAATGCATAGTTACTGTGCCTTATGGTCTGATATATGTAAATCGATTGTTTTAGATGTCCAATTTTCAATATTAGTTCATTAGATTGGCCAATCTAGATTTTGGTAGATTTTCTGTCATCATTTCAAGATTGAAATGGCCTGCTATAATCATTTCCTGCTGACATCCATTAGCCTGTATTAGTAGTTCTTCCATTTTATCTAGGAAAACATCTGAGTTCCCATTTGGAGGTCTGTATACTGAAATGATCAGAAGTTTCCTTGATCCTATCTGGCAATCCGCAGCTGCACATTAGAAATTTCCTTCAAGTGAGTGATTATTTATATTTCTTCTTTCTAATGTTGTACAGAATTTATCAAAATAGATGGCTGCTCCTCCATATCCATTTTGTCTGCAATATGTAGATGCCAGTTTGAAATTGTTTATTGAAAAATGATCCAATTACTCCTTTGTCTGCCAGTGTTCAGTAATACATATTATTTTGCAGTTTGGGATTTGTTTAACACTTTCTTCTATTCTGTCTATTGCATTTCGTATTGATTAACGTTTTGGTGGATGATACTTATTGAATTTTCAGATTTGGGGCTTTTTGGTTCTGCATTAATTGCGAAACCCCTGCTACTTCAACATATCTTTATGCTTGGTAAAATCAAATCTTTTGATGCCTACCCCTGCTGGTCAAAAGTCGAATTTGTACATCTTCTCTTTTTTTCCGAATGGTGTTGTGATTAAAAATCTTTTCGATCTTTCTTCGCTTGAAGGTATTTCTCTCACTTTAATTTCAGCCTGTTCAAATCCTTTTTTATTGGAAAGATATTCTTTTATCATTATCTCTGTTGTGTATTCTGGAGGTGAACGAGATAGTGTGCAGTGATCTCCCATTTCCCCTTGTGTTTTACTTGTAATTCCTAGTTGGTGACTGATTTTTACTTCATTTCTGCTGACTTTGCTAAATATTTGCATTTGAGCTAAATAGTAGAAACTGTTTTAGGCTTTCTGCCTTAGATTAGTTCTCTCTTCACTTAACCTAGTTAGGATAATATTTTTTCCTTTAATTAAAAAAAAGTATATGAGACAGTAATTTATTTCCACAAAAATGGTTTCACCACGATGTGGCTTCTTCGGGTATTACATTGTACTGTCTGATGGTATTCAGTTTAAATACATTTTTAGGTACGTGACCAAATAATGGAAGCACAAGTCATAAAAACTCTAGGTGTTTATTGGAGTTTGCCGCTAAAAATGCCATTAAGGAAAAATATTCAGTAATGGAGACTGATCAACATCTGTTTGTTCGTTCAAAAGGATTTTACGGGCATTATATCTGTTGATTTCAAGAAATTTTAAAAGTGTTAATCTAGAACTTTTGCTTTCAACGTGGATAATTTCATAATTATTGTTGAAATTATGCCTGAATTCCTTAAGATGATTAGCATATGTCGAATGTACAGAATTGGATATATAACCCCTTTGGTGTTCTTGGACACGTTTCTTGAATGATCTACCAGTCTGGCCAATGTATACTAAAGGGCAATCTTTGCAAGTCAACTTGTAGACTCCGGATTTATTTTCTTTATTTGTACGATCTTTATTGTTTTTTATGTAGGACTAAGGTTATTAATTGTCTTAAAAGCCGCATTATAATTGAAACAACTTTTGAAATATTTAGCAATATTTTCAGATAAATCATTGACATAAAAAAACGAAAAATATTTCTGTGTATTGTCCTCTTTTATGATTGGGTACATGAGATTTAATGCCATTTTCTTTTGTTTGTTGGATACCATTTTATCTATAAGAAAGGGATTGTAACTGTTGTTTGACGCTATTTGTAAATATTGCTAAATATTTCAAAAGTTGTTTCAATTATAATGCGGCTTTTAAGACAATTAATAACCTTAGTACCGACATAAAAAACAATAAAGATTGTACAAATAAAGAAAATAAATCCGAAGTCTACAAGTTGACTTGCAAAGATTGCCCTTTAGTATACATTGGCCAGACTGGTAGATCATTCAAGAAACGTGTCCAAGAACACCAAAGGGGTTATATATCCACTTCTGTACATTCGACATATGCCAATCATCTTAAGGAATTCAGGCATAATTTCAACAATAATTATGAAATTATCCACGTTGAAAGCAAAAGTTCTAGAATAACACTTTTAGAATTTCTTGAAATCAACAGGTATAATGCCTGTAAAATCCTTTTGAACGAACAAACAGATGTTGATAAGTCTCCATTACTGAATATCTTTCCTTAATGGCATTTTTAGCGGCAAACTTCAATAAACACCTAGAGTTTTTATGACTTGTGCTTCAATTATTTGGTCACGTACCTAAAAATGTATTTAAACTCGGTTACACTGAATACCATCAGACAATGTAACTCATGAAGAAACCACATCGTGGTGAAACAATTGTTGTAGTACAAACATTTTTGTGGAAATAAATTACTGTCTCATATACATTTTTTTAATTAAAATGAGTTTCCAACCAAGTAAAGACCGAATCAATCAAATATTTTTTTTTCTTTCTTATCTGTAATTTGATAAGTGGACTTTTTATAAGAGTAATTTGGGTTCCACCCCGGGTCTTCAATTTATTATCTTCTCGTTCTCAACAGGCTACTGACCGTACTTTGAGACTTTCTATTAATAATAGACTAGACCTTTTCATTGTTAAGGACGATATCAAATCAATTCTTGGCAATAATAATAATCAGCAAGATAATTCTCTCGTTGATGAATGTAATAAATTTATGAATGTGTTACATGGGAAATTTGAAGCTATCCTTTATAATAAATTATCAAGCAATAAATATAGATCGACTGATAAAGGTCCATTTCTAGTACATGTGGAATCAAAGGACAAAAATATAGGTAACCTCAAACCAATCAGCTTGGGTAAACTTCTGTATAATTTTCCTAATTACTCTAACTTTCAGATTTCAAAAATCTGTAGAAAAGGCCTGAAAAGAGTTGGAGTTTACTTCGATTTCCCGGATAGTGCTAACTTTTTTGTTGATAATAACAACTTAGATAAAAATAAATACAGTGTTTATATTCCTTCATAGTCTAGTCAACAAGTGCCTTTTGTGTCAATTTTTTTCAGCAGTCTCCGAAAATTATGATCAAGGTCATTCGATTCGGAATGGCATCTAGATGATTTTTGAAAAAAATGAAGTTCCGCTTGCAAAAATTGCAAAAGTTATTAACAATTAACTAAAAAAAAGAGGGTTTAGTTTTTTGTAAATATCTCAAAAACTAATAAAGATTTTTGAAATAAAAAAAAGATTCTAAAAGAAGAGGAAATTTCCTTAAAAAAAGTGTCGACTTCCGGAATTGTAGTCCCAATATTAATAATTTTCTCAGAGGGATGAAAATACGGCCGAAAACGGGTACTCTGGCTTTCGTAAGCCACGCCTACTTTGGACACTTTATTAATAAAAATTATTTTAACAGATTAAATATGAAATTTAATAAATGAAAAAATTCAGGGGCATACTGGATAGATGAATGAACAATAATCCGCCAAAAAAAATTTTTATCTCAATTTTTCAATTAGTTATGCAATAGTTAATTAATAAATTTTTCTGCTTGGACATCAACATTGCAAGTGTGATAATTGTTAAACTATTAACTTGAGATTTTTTTCCTCTCTTGGAGCAATTTTTGGAAGACTTCAGAATAGATCCCCGTTGGAAAAATTTTAAAATGTTTATTTTTCAGTTTTTTATTAATAATTTTCGTTGTTGCAAAATTAAAAACTTAGATTAATTATCGAAAAAAAAATTTTTTCCAAAATATTTTTAATGGTCCGTTTTTATGTTGTAGGAAGCTACATACAAATATTTAAAAAAAAAATTTATCTCTTATTGTTTAAAAAATTGTTATAAACAAATGCGTTGTTTATAAAATAATTGAAATTTTTTTAAGGAATATTAATCTTTGATGCGAATGATTTTTAAAAAAAAATTTTCCTTAAAAAAATTTTTTTATTGCTTAAAAACGCATTTGTTAATTAAAAATCGTTTTCTCCCACTTCTAACTAATATTAAGGAACCATTTTTTCTTTAAAAATCGTGATTTACTTTTCTTTTCCATAAAAAAAAAATTTCGTTTTGTTTAGCTTATAATATAAACAATTTGTTATAAACAAATAAATTTTTACTTTATATTTTTTCCCTATTCTTATTACTGCCACAAATACAGAAATGTTTTTTTTTTATTAATAAGCATATTTAAAAATAATAAAAAAATTTATTAAAAAAAAACTGTCTGTATTTGTGGCAGTAATGAGAATAGGGAAAAAATATAAAGTAAAAATTGATATTTCGAAAAAAAAAATTTTTTTTGGATAATTAATCTAAGTTTTTAATTTTGCAACAACGAAAATTGTTAATAAAAAACTGAAAAATAAACATTTTTAAATTTTTCCAACGGAGATCTATTCTGAAGTCTTCCAAAAATTGCTCCAAGAAAGGAAAAAAATCTGAAGTTAATAGTTTAACAATTATCACACTTGCAATGTTCATGTCGAAGCAGAAAAAAATTATTAATTAACTATTGCATAACTAATTGAAAAATTGAGATAAAATTTTTTTTTGGCGGATTATTGTTCATTCATCTATCCAGTATGCCCCTGAATTTTTCATTCATTAAATTTCTTATTTAATCTGTTAAAATAATTTTTATTAATAAAGTGTCCAAAGTAGGCGTGGCTTACGAAAGCCAGAGTACCCGTTTTCGGCCGTATTTTCATCCCTCTGAGAAAATTATTAAAATTGGGACTACAATTCCGGAAGTCGACACTTTTTTTAAGGAAATTTCCTCTTCTTTTAGAATCTTTTTTTTATTTCAAAAATCTTTATTAGTTTTTGAGATATTTACAAAAAACTAAACCCTCTTTTTTTTTAGTTAATTGTTAATAACTTTTGCAATTTTTGCACGCGGAACTTCATTTTTTTCAAAAATCATCTAGATGCCATTCCGAATCGAATGACACCTTGATCATAATTTTCGGAGACTGCTGAAAAAAGTTGACCCAAAAGGCACTTGTTGACTAGACTATCAAGGATGATTTCAACAATGGGTGTGACTAGAGACATTGGACTTGACATCGATGAGATGATATGGTTGAATATGGTATGGGTTCCAATCCCAGTTGTAAAATTTTGAGAATGCGTAGGTTGAACAGAAGGATTAAGACAGATGAGGGTGTCTCATATGTTCCTACCACTACATGTGTTCTTACTTTTGAGGGTAATACCCTTCCTAACACCATAATTCTATTTAATACTTTAACGCCTGTCTCAATGCACATTCAGCCAATGTAATCCAATGTATGAAATGTCTCCGGTATGGTCATGTTAAAAATCTGTGTAGAGGTTCTTTCAGATGCCATAAGTGTGGTATCTCACACTTGGAAAAGTGAGTCTTGTATTAACCCTGTTAATTGTGTCTACTGTAATGAACCTCACTGTTCTAATGACAGATCATGTGGTGAGCACTTACGTCAGAAGGGAATCAAGGAATGTATGGTTTTATACAATATTTCTTTTTTTGAAGCTGATAAAAACTCTTAAAGGAGCTTTCCCATTGAATCCTACTGATTTCCCTAACTTGAACATTCCTTCCCAGACTCCTCGTTCTTCTCCTATCCTTAATACTCAAACTCTTAAATCTTATTCTTCTATATTGAGATCAAATTCTTCTCGTACAGCTAACACTAAATCTGCTTTGAAGGATGTTAGTGCAAATGGTCAGAAAAGAAAGGTTTTATACTCTAACCCAAGATTTGATAGGAAAGCAAATGAAAACTGTCTTCTTTCTTACAAACCAACCTATGAAAATCTTAGCTTCCCTGGCTTACAAGTGAGCCCCAAATCCCCCACAGAGGACATTTCCCCCCCTAAAAATCTGGTTACCTCAGCCCAAGTCCACTACAGCGCAAATGATTCCCGTAATGGTTCAAATTCTAATATAAAAAAAGGTATGCAAGGATCTAATTTAATGGAGGATATTAATGAATCGATGGGGGAGAAAGTCTTCCCTCCGTCAATTAATCTTTAATTTAATGATATTACAACGTTCAAGCCAAATCACTATTCTTCAGTGGAATATTAGATCTGTTAGATCAAATTACAATAATTTAATAATTCTAATTAAAGATTTTGACCCGGATATTATTGCTTTATCAGAGAGTTTTTTGAAATTTGAAAATGAATTCTCCTTGTGCGGTTATAGGATTTTACGTGAGGAGAGAGATGATGGTTATGGTAGGATTGCAGTCGCCATAAAGTCCCATATTCCTGCCAGGGCCCTGACCATTAATTCTTCACTTCTTCCTGGTCGTTGTCAAACCTTGGGTGTGTCATTGGAAGATAATATTTCGGTCATTCTGTGCTATTTTCCCCCTGATGTTTTTCTTCCTGTTTCGGTGTAGAATTCTTTTCAGCAATATTTGTCATTAGGTCGCACGATTTGGCTTGGAGACTTTAACACCCAACACATCTCTTGGGGTTCAGGTATTTCTAATCCCAGAGGTTTGATTTTTCACGATTTTCTCCTTGATAGTGATTTAGTCCTTCTCAACCAGTCCTGTTCAACCAGATTAACGAATCCGGCTATTCATCGTAGTGCCCCTGATATCACTATTGCCACTGCTGACATTGCCTGCAGGTGCTCCTGGTCGGTCCATTCTGATGCTGGGTTTAGCGATCACTTCCCTATCATTGTTCGTATGAATGATAACTCTTTCAACTTTCAAAAACCTATACGCATGGGGTCACATAAATATAACTTGAAGAAAGCAGACTGGTCTCGTTATCAGACTAATCTAATTATTTCCCCCAGAAAAGATAGCATAACCACGGCTGAGGATTTGATAGGGGTTATGATCAAAAGTGCTGATGATGCTATTCCACATTCAAAGCGCACTACCTCTAACAAATTCAGAGTTCACTGGTGGAATGACTCTGTTGAAGAGCTAATCAGATCCAGAAGGGAAGCTTTTGCAAGGTTTGTTGATCATCCATCGATGGAGAATTGGATTGAGGCTAACCGTTTGAGAGCCTTAGCACATAATAAAATTGAATATCTTAAAAAGGAATCTTTTAGATCCTTCTGTCAGGATTTAAACTTCTCTAGCTCTCAGAAATCTTGGAGACAAATAAGAAAATTCTCTGGTGGATATAACCATACACCGGCCCCTCCTATTCCAGACAACCTTTCCTGTAGCATATTGAGTGGATCCAATTTCCGGAGAAATTTTGGTTCCTATCAAAAGGTTTCTTCTCCTCTTGAGTTTACTCTTGATGAACTTGCCCTGGTCCTCAGGTCCACCAGAAATTCCGCCCCAAGTCTGGATGGTTTGGGATACTCTCTATATGTCAACCTTCCCATGTCATACAGATCTAAACTGCTGTTAATTTACAATGATATTCTGAAAACAGGTATAATCCCTACAGTGCTCAAAAAGGCTAACCAGGCAAACTTCCTCTGGTTTTGGGAAGTTATCGACTCATTTCTTTAGCTCCTTGTGTCACTAAAATTTTTGAAAAAATGATCAAGATCAGAATCGAACCGCTAATTGAAAAGAAGTTGGGAAATAACAATATGTTTGGTTTTCGAAGGGGTAGATCTGTTTATGATGCCACCACACTGCTCACCTCCCATATTTATAGGGCTTTCATATGAGTAACTATGCTATGGCTGCTTTTCTCGACATCAAATCTGCATATGACCATGTTTTGCTGGATGTCCTTAGAGGTGACATGGAGGCGTGTTCTATTCCACTGCATTGTCAGAGTCATATGTGAACTGTTTGGTGGTAGAGAACTTTACATCCAGAGCTCAGTCTCTGGTGATCTTTTGGGCCCCCATAAGCCTCATGGGGGCTTACCTCAGGGTTTGGTTCTTACCCCGATTCTTTTCAACTTGTATATTTACTTGCCAGGTTATTTGTTTCCTCCTCAAATCATTTGTATTCAGTTTGCAGATGATTTGGTAATTCTGATAGTTGGTAAGGACCTGAATAAAATGAGGATATCTCTTAATGTGGCCCTTGGTAATCTTGGTGAATGGTTTAAGAAACGTAACCTCCATATATCGGCTGAGAAGTCTGCAGCTGTGATCTTTGCCAGGTCTAGGATACCGGAGCATCCTGCCCTTCTGGAACTTTACAATGTCCAGGTTCCCTGGAAGTCTACGGTTAGATATTTGGGAGTAATTTTGGACTCTAAACTCAAGTGGAAACCACAGGTTCATTCAACTTGTTAGAGGGCGGCTCAGTCTCTGAATATTATAAGAGCTGTTTCTGGCATATATTGGGGTTCTCATCCTGATAACCTCTTGCTGTTGTATAAGGCCCTAATTCGACCCCACTTGAACTATGCTTCCCTGTTATTCGGTAGGTGTGCCAGAGCCACACTTTCTAGGTTGGATCGTGTCCAGTATGCATCTCTCAGAGTTGTCCTGGGAATGATGCCTTCAACTCCGACCAACATTTTGCTTTCGGAGGGTGCGGAAATGCCGCTCTACTCAGAAGGAAATGGCTTGCATTTAAGTATATCTCAAGGGCTCTTAGATTTATAAGTCATCCCACTGTAGAACTTCTAAGGAATACAGAGCACCTTGATGATTTATGGTTTAACGGCTTGGTTCCACCATATATTGAGGCATACGGGTCCCTTTCTGGTAGGCGATCCGTTATTTGGAGTGCTGAAACGCTTCCATTTTTTGATCTGTCTATCTCTGTTATGACAAACTCTATTCTGGTTTTCTCCTCTGGTCTTTCTAAGGGCTAGTTGACAATAACGTTGATTTCTTGAGCTATCTTGAAAAAAAAATTCTGGGGTTATACAGCTGTTTTTACGGATGCATCGGTGGGTAATTCTTTGGCGGGTTATGGCGTGCATTCCCCTGCTCTATCTGTTGACATCTGTGGTAGGTTACCAGATCATTGGACTGTCTTCATGGCAGAAATCTATGCCATTAGACTCAGCCTAGACTCCTCTGTCCCAGGAATCAACCCATTACTGGTGGAAAACTAATGTTTCATAGAACAGATTGTGGGTACATAGCATCACTGCTGAGTCCAGCTGCTGTTCTGATTCCTGCAAGGGGACTGCTTGCTGTTCAGAACTCTGCGTTTCGAAGAAGAAGAATATCTGTTGTGTTTCTCTTTACTCTGTTTACATAAAGCCATACCTTTTTCTCTTCTTCCGAGAATCCTTTTGAATTTTGTCCTGGGCCGATGTTTTTCCGGTGATAAGTTCTTGTTTTCATTCGTCGGTTTACTTTTTTTTTTTTTTTTCTCACGAGTGTTAGTAGTATTTAGGCTCAGCAATGATACTATGTACCCAATATCAAGTAAGTTAGTCAACGCACACAAACACACCCATGGGCGCAGCTGGATTCGAACCCGCAATCCCTGGTACCACAGCTCGCGTCTATGCTCACTATGCCACCGAGATCCCCAATCGGTTTACTTCTGTATATTCGTTCCCTTCGATTTGTTTACTTTATGATGTTTCATTGGTTATGTTTATATTTATTTTCTTCCTTGCTTGTGGGGTTATGTGGTCATTGGCACTACTCAGTTCTGTGTTTGAAGTGGTGTTCTGATCTATCTTTTCGGAACTATTGCCCTGTATCCCTCTGTTGTCTAGTTGCGGATGCAATCACTTTAGCATATGTGTAGATTTCTGTTGGTTTATTATTTGACGTTTCCGTCATGGACTCTGTACGGTTTGCTTGTAGATGCGTTGTTTTCATTGATGTTTACCTTTTTTTCGAGTTCTCTATTTTCCAGCATTTTAATTTTTTCCATTAGTAGACCGTTGTTAACTTTCAATATTTCATTTTTGTCCCTTGTTTCCTCTAATAACTGTTTGAGGTACCTTATTTCCATTGCGTTTTCCTCTGTTTTTGTTTCCTCTCTTCCCTCTTGTTCACCTGTCACGGCGCAACATAAAACTTTGTTTCCACTCAGGAATTTCAATGTTGTGTTTCTTTTCGCACATGCTTGATGGAAAATCGCAAAGCATTGTATACTCACTTTGAATTTACAGCTTTTGGTCGAACAACATTTATAAAACTCCGAATCTCGGTCATTTTTATCGGACACATCCGACATCGCGTCTTCTTCGTCCGCCATCTTCTTTCCTCCTGTTTCCGTCTCTACTTGACGGCTTGTTGGCATAGGTAGAATTCGATTTATTTTCAATGAAGGAATCGAATTCTACCAATGCCTACAAGAATCAGGATATGATTTTGACCATAGTTTCGAAGTTCTCCGTATCGAGAACAAATGCAATAGACTGGACCTTTTAAAAGCACTAGAAATAAACCGACATCATTAAAAACCTATTTTACTTAACCACCAGACAGATTTAAACCGATACCTGTTATTGAACCTTATTCAATGAATTCTGAAAATTCCCAAAACAAACCTTCATTTTACCACTTTTCTTTATGCTCAAACTTGTATTTAAGGAGGGATTTTGTAAAAGGAGTTAGTTACCATTCTCACCTGATAAAGACAAAAAGTAATTCACGAAACAATTGTTGTGTAAACAATAAATATATACGGAAATAATTGATACTTTAAATCATATAGGCAAAATATCTTACAAATTTTGAGTCAAAAAGATCTCAAATGAATGCATTGGACCTACAGATGAAGAATTTTAAGTAAAATCCAATTCTGACTGGCCATTTGTAAAATAACTTTTGAAAAAAATACTATATAGAAATTTGATAATTGCGGGGTAGGTTTGAAGCCTGAACAGGAAAGTCAATTCTCTAAATGGTTAAGTTTCTCACATTGTGTCTAGTAATATGCCTTTTTGAATTTTTTTTTTTATATTTTAAGAACACATCTAATCAAGTTGAATTTGAGTGTTTAGATGTAAAACTAGTGAGCGGGGTAGATCTGCCAGTCACTAGATCAGTGAAACAAGTAGATCAATTTAATGGGTAGATACATCTAGATGGTGAACTGATCTAGTATATAGATCCCCCAACTGGTAGATCTACATAGAGCATTGATTTATCTAGCTCTAAGATTCACCTTGCGCGCAGATCAACACATCGTTAACAACTTGGTACATAGATCCACAATATACATTTGTGAGATCCTCATATATTATTCCACAAAATATAAACACACTATCTGAAGTAGAAAAATGCTTGTCAAAACAAATTGTATTTCATATACTTATATTATATAGTACATTTACAGAAAAGTATTTTTTCAACTTCTAGTCGGTGCTTTCACCATTTTTTTGACTTTACATGCCAAAAAAATTTATGAGATTTTTGAATGGATGAAAATTTTACTTATATTAACTGCATTTAGCTATTGTATATGTTCCGCTTCCGCACGCATACTGAAAAGGTTTTTTTTAGGAACAGTACTAAAAGGAGTGGCGGACCTCGGTTTATGGAAGGTGTACCTGGAGTAACCCTCTGTACAGAACAAAGTAAAGTAAGAAATCTCCAGAAGAAAGTCCAGATAATGTGTGACTGGAAACGTAAAGAATTTCCTGGGTGTCAACCTGTTACAATGAGCATGGAGAACTTGCAATTATTGAAGGAAAAGCCATACATGGTTTCCTGGAAAGCTGATGGCATGAGGTACTTAATGCTCATCGATGGACCTGATGACATCTACTTTTTTGACAGAGACAATAACGTATTTCAAGTATCCAATTTAAGATTTCCCGTCCGCAAAAATCTTGAAGAACATCTACGAGATACTCTTCTGGATGGAGTAAGTATACTGTACCTTTATTTTGCTCGCTAGTTCCAGGGAACAGTGTACTATCGTTGCTCCCAAATGTCTATAGTCTTAAACGAGTAGGTTGGACTTGCTGATGAAGAATCTGAGATCCAAAGTAATTCTGGCCATCTTTAAAACATGCTAACTTTCGAATGTACAGACTTGGAAATTTCAGGGAAAGTTTTGGTTCTAAATGCCATGGCTAAGTTCGTTAATGGACAAAATCGTTTAGAAATTATTCACGTTTGAAAAATTTTCATATTTTCCTAAATTACAGATTCAATCGAACTCAAATTCAGCATTTAGAAGTAGAATAATGACGCGCATGTTCGTGCCAAATTTATTAGGATTGTATAATTAGAAGTTTCAAAAATTACTATTTTGTAAGTGGATCATTGAATGCTACCCCTAAATAAACGCTGTAACTTTCAAACTGAAAGAGATAGATGATTGAAACATTCAGAGTAGGTTTGGGGTCTGAATATCTCTGTTGAGTTTGTTAAAGGACAAAATCAGTCCAATGGTATCCAACTTATTCACATTCGAATTTTATCTCTTAATAATATTTTCCCAACTACAAATCCAATTTATCTGAAATTTGGTGTTTATAAGAATAAATAATGGTAATGCACATATTCCTGCAAAATTTCATGAGAATAGTACGATTAGAAGATTCAAAACGAAGACAACAATTTTGTGAGCAGAGCAGTGTGAGTGCTGAACGGTAACAGTCCCACAATCCAGTTTAAATTTAGCATTTATTATTATTATTAAATACAAAAAGAGTTGAGGCATAAACCTATAAACTCATCAACAAAAGTTAATAACATAATTAATGTGCCAAGATCCAATTGTCGAAGCATTTCTTGAATCCGTTAACTGAAGGCGCACCAACAACATCAGACGGTAATCGATTCCAGCGCTCAAATATCCTATTGGATAGGAAGTTTTGGCGAACCGAAGTTCTAAATTTCTCCTTGGCAAGCTTATATTCGTGGCTCCATAGGTGATTTTGGTTCACTGTGAATAAGTCTTGCAGATAACCATCAGTACATCCATGGAGTGCCCGGTAGGTCATTATAAGATCGCCCCGCTCACGTCGATGCGCAAATCTAGGGATGCCTAAGAGTTGGAATCGGGAGTCATAATCAGGGCGGTTGCGGCCATATGGCAATCGTGTACATGTGCGCTGAACAGCCTCCAATGCTTCCAAATCACCCCTGAGTGAAAGCCACCAAGCTGGACCGGCAAATTCCATTATTGGACGGACATAGGAGGTGTATAATAGCTTGCACCTTGGTAGACTAAATCCATGAAAGGAGCGATATAAGGAGTAGCATAATTGCTTGGTTTTGCTGCATATATTGGCAATATGGCGGGACCAGGATAAATTAGAGGTAACTGTAACTCCTAAATCATAGTGCTCGTCAACTGTTCTCAGCAATCTCCTCTCTATGAAATAATCAATTTTTGCATTTTTTCTGCCTATGTGAGGCACGCAGCACTTATCAATGTTGAGAGGCAGCATCCATTCTTCACACCATCGACCCAACGCGTCCAGGTCATCCTGGAGAACTTTGGCGTCGGTAGGAGGACAACCATACAATTTCATGTCATCGGCAAATAATGCACAGTTCGATTTTATGGGGGTGAAAGATCTGATAAAAACAAGAGGAACAAAATGGGTCCGAGGACCGTGCCCTGTGGAATACCGCTGATAACAAGGGAATCAGTTGACGACATGCTATCTCCAACTCTTACCCGAAAAGTCATCATCATGTAAAAATGAACTTATCCACGACAAACAATCGCCTCTAACACCCAGATGTTCCAGTTTAGCAACCAGGCGACGATGAGGAACACGATCGAACGCCTTCGCAAAGTCTAAGTCGATGACATCCACCGGCACATCAGAGTCCCAAGCTCTCGTCGAATCACCGATACAAGGGAGCAGGTTGGTTAAAATGGAGCGCCCTGGTATGGAACCATGCTGTTGTTCAGGCAGAATTTTGTTGGTAACCGCAAAGGTTAAGATGGCTTCACATATGATTCTCTCCATCAGTTTAGAAGTAGTATATATATTAGTATATATATATAATCATATATATATATATATATATATATATATATATATATATATATGTATGTATGTATGTATGTAAAATGATGACAAGGAGGCTAATACAAAATTTCGTTATTGATGTAATTTTTTTTTTCAGGAGATGGTAATAGATAAAGTTGAAGGAAACAATATACCAAGGTATCTGGTTTATGATATTGTTAAATACATGGGACAGGAGGTAGGGAAAACTCCTTTTTCCACAGTCAGGATGGTGTGTATAGAAAAAGAAATAATTCAGAGTAGGGAAATTGCAAAAAATACAGGTTTGATAAATCGAGCCGACGAACCCTTTAGTGTTAGAAGGAAGGAATTCTTTCCATTAGACAAGACAGAATATTTGTTAGGTCCATTTGCTAAAAGTCTTCCTCATGAACCCGATGGACTGATATTCCAACCTGCTATTGACGTAAGTACAAATTTAAGATTAATTTCATTTAGATAGACCCAATTTGTAATTTATATTTTGAAAGTTTAGTAACCATAGACTTATTTATTATACTAAGGAGACAAGATATTCTATTACTGAAATCTTATTTGTTATGATGTGAACATTCAGATTATTTCAATGAACTGATATTAGATCTAATGTGTGTAACAAATATAAATAAATCTGATAGATCTGTGCTGGGACTGCTGTAAGAAATTCTCCATTCCTGATATTTCTAGCACCATGGCAAGATTTTCTATTTACAAATTTATCGAATGCAGAACAAAACATTTTTTTGAATACTGATGAATAGTATCCAATGGTGATTTACCAAAATTCGTCCACAGATTCCAAAATTAAAATTTAGTTACTGTATTCTGAACTTATATTATATCGATCTTCAGACCCATAATTATTTTTAAACCTTGGGGATGCTGGAGAAAAAGTCCTAAAAGTTCTCAGCTTCCTCTTCACCTTGACAAAAATTCCATCAAACTTCAGGATATCATGAATCTAACACTGAATATATATATATATATATATATATATATATATATATATATATATATATATATATATATATATATATATATTTTTTTTTTTTTAATCACCGAAATACGGGTAGGTACCTAAGGTAACCGGGCTAGGTAAGAGCCAAGGTTATTCTAAGGAGCTGGTTAGGAACTTTCGAACCAGACGCGCAGTGGCCAACATTACCTCCTTCTGCTGATCAAATGGGTGTATATATATATATATACATTCTGACAAGAAAGTACCGGGAATTATCGATTTAAATCTGGCGGGGCAATAAGGCAGGTAAAAATTTTTTTTCCTAAGTTTGTACCACTGTCCTTAATTACTATGCCAAGCTTGAGCGGGATCTGTCAACTAGTGTGTTTGCAACAGCTGATTAAGTCAGTCGATGTCAGAGTGCGTGCCGATTTTTACTATGGGTGATTACTATGGGACGATAACGCGCCTTCTCACCGAGCTACGATTGTGACTGACTTTCTCGCCAAAAACTCAACAAACGTGCTTCAGCAACCACCGTATTCTCCGGATTTGGCTCCCTGCGACTTTTTCCTCTTCCCAAAACTAAAATTGCCCCTTCGTGGCACCCGTGTTGAGTCGATTGAAGCTATAAAACAAAATTTGGCGCGAGAGCTAAAGTCCATCCCGGAAAGCGCCTATAAAAAATGTTTCGATAATTGGAAGTGCCGTTGGCATAGATGTATAGGAGCAAATGGAGCCTATTTTGAAGGCGACCCAATAAATTTTGACGATTAAATGTAAAAATGTTGTTTTAATTGAAAATTCCCGGTACTTTCTTGACAGAGTAGTATATATATATATATATATATATATATATATATATATATATATATATAAACTAATTCATAGCTAATTAATGAAATAAAAGATTTAACTATTTCCTATTAAGCAGTTGGTCACTATAAGCAGTGTCATAATAAATAGATTCCACTGTATTGTGGGACTTAAATGGTAACGATAGTTTTAAAAGGAAACTTTCCCTAATTTGTCATCTGGCAATACAGGCTTCAGTAGTAGACTAGTTGAAAAATGAGAAGTATTACAACAGAATGTAAACATTTCCTCTTAGTAAGTCTATGATAGTAAAACTATCAGACTGGGTCCATTATAATAAAATGTAAAGTAGTCAAGTAATTTTCTTATACCATTTATTTAATTTTTTTTAATGAAATAGACATTTTTTAAATTAACCTATATCCCTCATCCAAATTACATTTGCAAAATTTTTTCACTTTTATTTAGCAAATTGCTTTCATATTGAAGACTGACTATTCTGATTTTCAACATCAATATTTATTTTACAGCCTTATGTACCTGGTAGATGCGACAGTGTTTTGAAATGGAAACCAATCGAGCTCAATTCTATAGATTTTAGGATGAGAATTGAGACAGAAAAAAAGGAAGGGTAAATAGATTCTTTATTATTATCTTAAATAATAATCGATGAAATATATGGCTGTTTCATGTTTATTTTCAAAAATCAGCTATTTTTTGGAATGAAATAAAAAGTGTTTTTAAACTTTTTATAGATCTAGAACCATATAGTGATAATACATTTGGATAGTACAACGAGGTTTCCAATAGGAATGATACAATTTAAAATCGTTATAATGGCAACACTGTATATTATTTTTGACATTTCACAATCTTCAACAAGTTTAGAAACTGTTAAATTACTTTATCAGTCAGTGTTCATTTGCAAAAATTGAGAAATTTAACAATTCATGGATGGTTGTGTGATTTAACACCTTGTGATTTCTTTCTTTGGGGATATGTTAAGTCACATGTTTATGCTGGTAATACAACAAAAACTGAGCAATTAAAAATAAACATTGATGAAATACAGCCAAATTTATGTGAAAGAGTAATGAAAAATTAGGTTGCCAGAATGCAGTATGTACGTAAAAGTTGTGGTGGTGATGTTATTTTCTATACATAATGGTATATTGTAACCTTTCAAAAAAAAATTTGTCTCAATTTATAACTTGTTTGTTTTTTTATCTTGTATCATGTCTATTGGAAAACCCTTTATATGTTTTTCTGGTCTTTTTCTATGTTTCCAAAATTTGTAAAATTGTTCAGTTCATTCTGAGATGAAGTTGTTTTTTATTATTTATGGGTTTGGTAGAATTTTCTTGATTTTCAGTTTCTATTTTTCAGATGCATAAAACGCAAAGTAATTCAGCTATATGTTGGACAATTAAGATTACCATTTGCAAACATGAAATATACAAAGGAACTGAAGGATCTCGATGGAAAAATCATTGAATGTAAATTTGAAAATAATGAGTGGGTATTCATGAGAGAAAGAACTGATAAATCTTTTCCAAATAGTTTTAATACTGCTGCCTGTAAGTATAAACTCTGTGAGGGGTGTTTTTATTAAGAATGGCTAATGTGATTAGTTATTGGCGTGAAGTTGCATGGGCAATAGAAACAGTTGAATTTTTAATTACAATATTTGTATATATTTTGCTTATTTATAGTTTTCAATTTTCATTTAAATTATTTTTCAGCTGTTTTTAAGAGCATTAAAAAACCTCTTACAAAGGAGGCCTTGTTGATGTATATAGGAGATAGTTTAAAGATGCCACCACCATCAGAACCACCAAGTAAAAGAATAAAAAGATGACAAATTAAAAATGTATTGATTTGAATCATATTATCATCATATCTGATAATATGAATGAATTGTACGTATTGCTATTCGTTTACATCATCTGTTATAGGTGTAGTGATGTATATATTATAGAAGTAAATAAATCCTTTCATGATGCAATTATCTTATTTGATTATTGATCAAAATTAAAAAAAATTCCAATGAAATCCAGTTTGTTTAATTTTTCACAGAACAATTAATTCTCAAGTGTAATATATAGATTCTGATATTCTCTCAACAAAGATTGTTATCTTTATATGGGATTGAACTGTACAGGGTGTGTCATGAAATCTTCAAGATGACATTATACAATTGAATGGCCACAGTATTTTGACTCTGCAAAGGTAACATAATCAGTAGTTTTTTAATTGAAAGCTTGTATGAATGGTTTGTCGAAAAGATGACTTTGTCCACTTTTTTGCGGGATGACTTTAACAGTCTATAGAACATTCAATTTCAACACTAAAATGTCCTATAAAGCACAAATGCTCTATGACCTAGCCGTAGGATGTTCCAATTCCCATTGTTATTTCGTTTTTCTTCAATTTCTCCGAGATATTCTTATACAAGATGATACTTATTTCAGTTACTCTCCCTTTTTAAAACCAAAACTTTGTTGTCACTGACCATTTTCCATAGTATGCTTTCATATTTCATTTATATTGAAAACTTTTTTGTATCATGGTTGTTTTTCGTATTCGCTACCATTCAGGAGATAAATAAAAAAATAATTATATATGTGTCAGATTTACTCAGGAAATTTTAGAATGCAAGATTACTTTATTGTTCACATATCTCAAAGAAGTTTATCTCAAAACAAATTAATTGAAGAAATGTTCCAAATGTGAACCATTCTGTAGTATACATAATTCAAACTTTCCATAAACCGTATCTTTCAAATAACACCAAATGAAAAAATCTAAAAGAGTTAGATCAGTGGAATCTGTAGGCCAAGCAGTAAAAAGGGTGAGTAACCTTGAAAAAGTATCACACTGTAGATCATCATCCTTTTATTTATACTACAAAAATCACCTCATCCTCCAAATTTAATTACAATATCTCAAAAACTATAGGAGATATTGAAGAAAAACTAAAAAAATCTAGAAACTTTAACACTGCAGCTGGGTTATGATCAGTGGAGTATGACAACAAATTTATAGGTTTAAAAAGGGGGAGTAACCTTAAAAAATGTTTGATTAAAATATCTGGGAAACTATAAGAGATATTGTGAAAAAATCTGGGACCATTAATGGTTAACAAGAGCTTGCAGACCTATGTTTATAGGACATTTTTGTCTTGCAATTGAACATTTTGTCAAGTGTTAAGGTGTTAAGGTTATTCGAAACACAATAGATTGGAGTTACTATGTATTTACTACCAAGGTTTTTTATTATTTTTGGTTCACATGTTACCGCGGTTTCGAACGATGACCGTTCATCTTCAGACGTAACAGAGGACTAAAGCACTAGTTACAGATTCAGTGCTTTAGTCCTCTGTTACGTCTGAAGATGAACGGTCATCGTTTGAAACCGCGGTAACATGTGAACCAAAAATAATAAAAAACCTTGGTAGTAAATACATAGTAACTCCAATCTATTGTGTTTCAATTATGATCAACTACCAAATAGTAACGGCTGAAGCAATTCACTATTTAAGGTTATTCAACAAAAAGTGGACGATGTATAGTCTCACCTAAGCTTCTAAGGAATATAAATTATAATGATAATGGAAAAATCTTCTAATCAGAACAGTCCAATTTACTTCTGTGTAGCAGTTCACGAATCTACTCGAATTTGAGTTTTAAGTTATAAACTGTTACACAGATTTAAGTTGCTCCGTACCCATTCTAAGAAATTTCTATTACCTTAGCTCATACTTCCTACATATTTGGATAATATATTAGCATCCGTGGTATAAAAGGATATGACTTGACTACGAGGGAAATTTCTACAGTTTGTAATTGTAGAAGTAATTGGGAGTACAGTTCACTGCTTGAGTAGGGTATGCTGTGAAATATATTCACGTGCATAGACGAGTCTTATGTTTGTTCTAAGTTCTGGCGCCCTATGTGAGGTGAATTTATATTCACCTCACCCCCCACTTATGTGGGCTGATACATTGTATTTGTTGAACATTAAACATTACATGGATGAGATATTGCCAACAAGCATCGAAACATTCATGTCTCCTGCTTATGTCCCGACAAACTAAGATACCTATTCAAATGGAGTTAAGCTGTAATCTGTTATACAGATATACTACTCTGTCAAGAAAGTACCGGGAATTTTCAATTAAAACAACATTTTTACATTTAATCGTCAAAATTTATTGGGTCGCCTTCAAAATAGGCCCCATTTCCGGGATGGACTTTAGCTCTCGCGCCGAATTTTGTTTTATGGCTTCAATCGACTCAAAACGGGTGCCACGAAGGGGCAATTTTAGTTTTGGGAAGAGGAAAAAGTCGCAGGGAGCCAAATCCGGCGAATACGGTGGTTGCTGAAGCACGTTTGTTGAGTTTTTGGCGAGAAAGTCAGTCACAATCGTAGCTCGGTGAGAAGGCGCGTTATCGTCATGCAAAATCCATGAGTTGTTCGCCCACAAATTTGGCCGCTTCTTACGGATACGCTCACGCAAACGTTTCATAACGCCTAGTAGTCTAAGATCCGAACCTAAATCGACCTTCACCAAGCTGATAATTAAATAAAACTAATTTTATAATAAATTTAGTATATTAGAAAATATATTAAAAATGGGTTTTCAAAAAAAATCCTGGACAAAATATTTCTGATTATTTTTTAAAAATGATTTTTCATTAAATTTTGCAACGTCAAGATAATAAGAAAATTTTATACTAGACTTCAAGTATAAAACATATAGAATGTGCAGACGTAGGGTTTTCTATAATTTACCTGGACTAACTACCAGGCTACCAGGTATAAACCGGTATGTCGATGCCAGTTACTTTCACTAGTGATGATAATTGAAAAAAATTTATATCACCATAAGCGCTGTTTTATTGCGAACACGTTGATATAGGGTTGTCTGCAAAAAATTTGGTCCAAATAGAGGTTTTCGAATTTTAAAGATTTAAATTTCAACGCGTGTGGAAATGATTGACAGAGAGATCCGAGGTAAGTATACTGTGTAATAACAAAGGACCGAACATTGCAGTCGGCTCTGATCGGGCCTTCAATATAAGAAAGTGCGCATCAGAGCCGACTGCAATGTTCGGTCCTTTGTTATTACACAGTATACTTACCTCGGATCTCTCTGTCAATCATTTTCACACGCGTTGAAATTTAAATCTTTAAAATTCGAAAACCTCTATTTGGACCAAATTTTTTGCAGACAAACCTTTATCAACGTGTTCGCAATAAAACAGCGCTTATGGTGATATAAATTTTTTTCAATTATCATCACTAGTGAAAGTAACTGGCATCGACATACCGGTTTATACCTGGTAGCCTGGTAGTTAGTCCAGGTAAATTATGGAAAACCCTACGTCTGCACATTCTATATGTTTTATACTTGAAGTCTAGTATAAAATTTTCTTATTATCTTGACGTTGCAAGATTTAATGAAAAATCATTTTTAAAAAATAATAAGAAATATTTTGTCCAGGATTTTTTTTGAAAACCCATTTTTAATATATTTTCTAATATACTAAATTTATTATAAAATTAGTTTTATTTAATTATCAGCTTGGTGAAGGTCGATTTAGGTTGGGATCTTCTACTATAGGTAATACTCCTTGTTTACCGTCTGACCCTCTGGAACGAATTCATAGTGCACCACGCCACGGATATCGAAGAAAACAATGAGCATCACCCTCATTTTCGAGCGGCTTTGGCGTGGTTTTTTCGGTTTCGGCTCATTTTTTGCCACCCATTCCGATGATTGCTGGCTTGTTTGCATATCGTACTCGTAGACCCAGGTCTCATCACCAGTTATAATGCGTTCCATGAATGTAGAATCGGAATTACAGCGATCCAGCATGTCTGAAGCAACCTGTTCGCGATGACGTTTTTGAAGAAAATTCAGGTCTTTCGGTACGAGTCGTGCGGCCACCTTTCTCATGCCCAAAATATCAATCAAAATCGTACGTGCGGACTCGTGGGATATCTTAATATCATGTGCTATCTCTCTCAAGCAGTGGCGGATTATCCGTAAGGCAAACTAGGCACGTGTCTAGGGGCGCGTAGTTACAAGGGGCGCGCGAGCTCAGAATTTTTAATTAAGATGGCCATTTATAGCCGGTACAGGGGCGCCGACAAAGTTATTGCCTAGGGCGCTCTGGACCTTTAATCCGCCACTGCTCTCAAGCTGGTACGACGGTTTTCCAGCACCCTTTCCTTAATTTTATCGACGTTATCTTCGATCGAAGCCGTCGATGGGCGACCACTTCACGACCGTCCTTGAAGGCTCTGTACCACTGATATGCACGAGTTTTCGATAGAGCATTATCACCAAAGGCCTTTTGCAACATTTTCAATGCATCGGCACACGAAAATTCATTTGCAACACAAAACTTTAAACAAATTCTTTGCCCAACGTAATCACCCATAATAAAAATCGGCACGCACTCTGACATCGACTGACTTAATCAGCTGTTGCAAACACACTAGTTGACAGATCCCGCTCAAGCTTGGCATAGTAATTAAGGACAGTGGTACCAACCTAGGAAAAAAAACTTTTACCTGCCTCATTGCCCCGCCAGATTTAAATCGATAATTCCCGGTACTTTCTTGACAGAATGTAAGTTGCATTATTTCAATTCGAAGAACTTTCTACTACCATCGCTCATACAATTATTTTTATTTATATAGATATTTGGATAACATACAGCAGTACTCCAATGAATTTGCAAAGTATAATAGTTTCTCAATAAGAACATCTATATGTAGGTGCTGACTTAACAAAAATAAAATAGCTCTTTTCATTCTCAAAAATTGCAGATATGATTTTTGATGTAAGAGAATCGATGACCTGATTGAATGGTAAGAATTACAAAGTGTGATATTATTTTGAAATCCGTAGTGAATTCATAATTTTTTAAAAAAGTCAGTTAAAAGATCAGCAAATCAACTCTGATTAAGTAATAGTAATTGTGTAGTAGAATAAAACTGATAAAATCAAAGGCAATTGTGTTTTAATTTAGTAGAGTAGTAACAGAGTTCTAGCCACTGTCTGTGAAAGATCATAATAACAACTTTTTTTATTGATATTAATAGTATATGACTGAAAATTTTTCATTATTTTGCAATAATTCACCACCTAGTTTTGTCTCTGCATTGTACTTCTTGAATCTTCACATATAGGCATATTAAGTTGTTAATCTGCACTCCCACAATTTAATTTTTATCATGACAATAGATGCAGCTTAAGTGTGGTTGTAATAAGGTGTTGGTTTATTCATGAATTCATTCTCCATCCCATGTATCAAAACACGGATCACAACGAATTAATAGATAACGATATTTTTTACCCTGTAGTATTCTGTTTTCCTTTAGGTCGTTGGATACAAAAATTGAGCATGTATTGCGAGGCACCAAAAATGTTCGTGATTGTTCTAAAACAGGATATGTGAACTTGCTGATTAGAGCATGCCGTTTTCCAACCTTCCCCGAAAAATTGTTCTTTCACGTGACCTGCTATAAGATTATCTTTTCGTAGAATTTTTACCGTTGCAATAAATCAATTGTTAGAGTTTTCTACATGGTCGAAAGAGTCCATTATATAGTTTTCACCGATGTAAATAGACCCAAGGTTTAGTATGTTCAGCATTGTAAATGAATTAGTTGGTTGTATAGTTTTCGCTGCAGTAAATCGTTTTTAGGATGTTCGCCACAGTACTTTTTTAGAATTTTCATCCTGATAGTTAAATTTTTAGAAGTGTCGTTTAAATCTGAGTGTTTTTCACTCTGTTTCGCATTTTGAATTCATTGATATCCAGTAGCGCATAATTTTATCATAATTTTCATTGAACCTCGTCGGCCAGTGCACTGGCTGAACCGAAACAGACAAGCTTTTTCGGACTCGGCCTTTTCAGAATGCTTGGAACATTCTATTTTTTCGGTATTTCACCGTCATTTATACAGTTTTTGTGTTGCTTCATTCTGTTCTCTCATCACACTCCTGTATTTAACGGTCATCATTCTGTTCATTTCGAGTAACACTGACCCAAATTAATTTACATTAACTTGTAATCTGTTTTCATCCATGATGTATGATCGATTATTAATGACGTTGTACAGTGTAAATTTCCATTTTCATCAGCCTCTGGTATCTTTTCTTATCAAGTCAAAGTTTTGGCTTTTTCCGACTTTGTCTTAACACCGTAGTTACTTTAGATACTACCTCATGTAAATTGAATCCTTCTCCAGTGTATATATCAGTTTAGATCAGTCTCATCACATTAGATAGAAGTTTTGATGAGTACATTCAGACCAATTCAGACTTTTTTATCTATATTTTGACGAGTATTCATTTTATGAAAAATCTTGTAAAATAATTTTAATTTTAGTATTGTAGTACATTTGTATATAGACCATGTTCAAATTTTATTCACCAAATAACCAATTCATTTCTTTTCCTGTTTGGTGAAAGATATTTACACCATTTAATATCTACTATCTTAGATTAAATAGAACCTTTCTCTAACTGTTTGAAGACTACCCAGGGAAGTAGTGTATGACAGAAACAAGGAGTTACAACCTTGTATAAAATTTACAACTGGTGACCGAGCAAACTGTCGGAGGAGAAGTAAGCATGTGGGGATTACAACAGTTAGGAAAATAAGTCACCACAGTACAATGAACAGAATAGAAACAATGAAAATCACCGCAGTCTAAAAATTATAGAAATAGTACTTTATCCCATCTTTTAGGCAAGTGAAAAATCATCTAAAAACAAAAAGTTTTTGGTTGTTAAAAACCCAGATTCAAGAATGCTGAAGATTAATAAATAACAGTTATATGCAATCATTTATTTTGAATATCCAGTATAAAAAGTATTTAAAAATCACTGCATCTTATATATATATATCTTCAAACTAACACAATTAAAATTGATAAAATTAAACAATATGAAGTTATAATCTTAAAAATGTAATCTCAGCTTATAATTAAAATACTTAATCTTATTTCGCAGCCTTATTTTCATCACAACCTGAGGATAATAGTTTTAACAGAGAAGATTATCATCATTTAGTCTCCATTTGCTATTTTCAATTATAACTTTATTTTCTTTCAAAAGCTTATGCAAATGGAGGTTCAGATTATGTTCAGCAGCTTTATGAAGCTTTACAGGAGTATCAATGTAAATTATTTTAACTAATTCTTCTTCAGAAAATGACTTCTGTCTATTGTTGTTAAGAGTTTCCATTATCTGAGTTTCTCTCTCCATTCTGTGTGAGATGTAGTATTTAATTCTTTCTATCGGATCCTGAAAAAAAAGAACTTGATAATATCAAATTTTATTACGATAATATTCAGCATTTCTTCATAAAAAAATATGTTTTTTCTAAAAAACGGTGCATTCTACGAGCATAAGATCATTTTGTATAAAAATTTTCCGTCTACCAGATTTTGTATTCAAAATTGCAAAACTGTTCCAAGTAAAAATACACTGGCGAGCAAAAAAAACGGGTCACTTCATCATTACTGTTCAAATACCTTTCTTAGTTAAAATTTTCACCAGAATCATAAAATTTGTGAAATGGTAGGGAAAAGAGAATTGCCCAAAGAATAATAAAACCTTTTATTCGATTTGTATGAAAGTAATAAGCTTTTTTTGAAATAATCAAAAACTTCGAAATTGAGAAAAGTATCGTAACTGAAAATTTCAAAATCAATATGACGTGTGACCTCCTCTAATTTGTGATGAGCCTTCGAATATTCTCCCATTCATGACGAAGGGCTTCACGGAGCTATTGTAAATTATTGGACGATGGAACTATAGTTCCGATTCGCCTTCCCAGTTGGTCCCACACATGTTTGATGGGATTCAAGTCAGGACTTGGTGCTGGCCAGTTGAACCTTGAAATTCCAACCTCATTCAAGTATACTGTCACTATTCAAGCAGTATGTGGGCGTGCATTGTCATGCATAATAATTCCCTGTTCTCCCAGAAATGGTATATAATGTACAACATTGTCCATAAGAATTTTCTCTATGTACTTTACTGCAGTTAAAGATCCATTTATAAAAACCAACTCTGTGCGGCCCTCTAAAGACACATCCCCAGACCATAACAGACCCTCCACCCAATGGAACTCGCTTCTCTACACAGGCATCGACGTATCTTTCTCCTGGACGTCTATAAACGCGTCTACGACCATCAGCTCCTCCAATGCTGATGAATCTGGATTCATCAGAGAAAAGTACCTGGGCCCACTGAGCTAACCAGTTTATGTGATCTTGTGCAAATTAAAGACGCGCAATTCGATGCTCTCTGACCTGTTGAGCTCTGTATGGTTGTAAATTCGATTCTGAGGGACGTCGTCTCAAGGTCCATTCACTTACGTTTACCTGACGTACCTCCATCAATCGATTTCAAACTTTAACAGCAGTAAGATGGCGATTTCGAAGACTTGTGGAAACCATGAAATTGTTATCCCTCAACGATATGCACCGTCTTCTTCCAGATCCAGATCTTCTGGTCAGCCTGCTTGTCTTCTGATGCCTTGTCAATATTCTTTGGACTGTAGATAGGGTAACATTCATTCTTCTAGCAATAGATCTCTGGCTCAGCCCATTTTCAATAAGTGCCACTGTTCTCACACAATCTTCAATTGTAAACTCATTTTATGAAATTGTTTCTTTCAGAGAGTGGAAAACAAATTTTTCAATAATCGATGATGAACGCAACTGATATACGATAAATTTATCGTGAAGAATTATTCAAAGATGGATTCTTTTATCAAGCCCATATGTTTACATTTCGCGCATATTTAATTGATTTTCTAATGAAAGATAGATGATGAACAAAATATTATTGAATCAATTTGAACACGTCAGTGTATTGGAAAAAAGAGTGCAAAATCTTAGTGACCCGTTCTTTTTTTGCTCGCCAGTGTATATGGAATATTTTGCTAACACTTCACTCGGTAAAACAAGTCACTAAATCGACTCACATATTTCACATATTTTCTTTCATTCATTTCCGATGAAACTCCCTTCAACAGTCTGTATCTCGAAAACGGAGCATTTCCGGATATAGTTTTATATGAAGTTATCAACCTATTTTTTGACGTGGAATATACCATTAAATCATTTAAACTGAGACACTTACATATCATTTGCAGAAAAATGTTTCAAACCAAATTCAAGACTAAATAAATAAAATATCCGATAGAAGCAATGTGAAATATTTGGTTCATCCGAGAGCCTATTATTATTATCCTGATACTCCTAGATCTTGTGTGAAGATCCCTCAGAAGCTATGAGAATGCTAAAAAGAATTGCTCGGTTTCAGATGTGAAACTCCGAAATTGCACTACAACCTTGAAATTGTCAGAAGGAAATGAAATATTCGTATTGCATACTCACATTAATCACATTTCCATGTCCTGGATAAATTGTTACAGGCTTAAGTTCTAATATCTTGTTCAATGAATTCATGAATTCATATAAATCTTCAAAGACGGTAGTTCCCTCTCCTAATACGCAATCGCCACTGAAGATGGCGTTATCTTCGAGGAGGTGGAGAACAACATGATCCGTAGTGTGACCAGGTGTATGAATCACCCGTAAGGTGGCGCCTTCAACGCTGAATTCCTGATTGTCCCTCAAATTTTCGATCTTTA
This sequence comes from Megalocaria dilatata, assembly GCA_034642435.1. Taxonomy (NCBI): domain Eukaryota; kingdom Metazoa; phylum Arthropoda; class Insecta; order Coleoptera; family Coccinellidae; genus Megalocaria; species Megalocaria dilatata. Next base: position 59,465,415 of record CM067855.1, on the reverse strand, counting down.
CCTTGAGATTCAGGTCACGAGCCTCAATGGTTGGATGTTTCCATACTTGGGTGAACGCTGAAAAACGTGAGTAGGTTAATTTTGTTTTGAGGATCAAAATTATAATCGGTAAAACAATGTAAATTTTAGTATAGGTTGTTATTATTATCTAGGAACCTGATGAATCAAAGGCGGAGTAAGATGTATGAATCTAATAAATGTAATTCTTAAGCAGTAACATATTTTGAGAACTATCACACAGAATGAGTCTCATAAATTTGGTTTTATACCAAAAATTTGCAGGTAATTTATGGGACCGAATATATTAGGTGCACAGGAAAGGAATGTCGCTTTTTTAAATTATATTCAAACGAATAATTTATTAACAAGTCTTAATTTTTGATCAATAATAATATAATCATATATAATAATACGGACCGATAAAAAAATCTATTGGTTATTAAGTAAAATATCTCGAGATGGCATTTTAGACATCATCCAAATTTTCAAATGTTCTGCCACTAAGAAAATGTTGTAGCGATCGGAATAAATGGAAATCCGAGGGTGCGATATCGGGCGAGTATGGTGGGTGAGGTAGTATCTCCTACCCCAATTCATTAATTTTTCCAAGGTTCGTCTTGCACAGTGCGGTCTTTCATTGTCGTGTTGCAGAATAACGCCTTTCCTTTTGACAATCGCCGGATACTTTCGATTAAAGATTGGTTCACTCGATCCATTTGTTCACAATAAAGATCTGCATTAACAGTTTGTCCTGGTTTCAGCACTTCAAAATGAACAATTAAAAATTAAAATTGGAATTTACGAACGTCTAATGCACTTCAATAAACATCGCAAATGTTTTTGGTCGCAACTGTTGCGTTACTACCCTTGCGACACTCAAAAAGCATACAATGCCGGATATGGTTTTCTGATATTTGACTGGCCATTTCATCCCAAATTGCAAAAAAAGTCTAATATTTAATTATTTAGAAGTGAATAAGCCACAGTAACCTTAAAATGTCTTTAAGATGACAAATCCGAAAACACGGAGATCAATAACTGATAGCGCACCTAATGATTTTTTTCCAACTGACCGTAAAATTAGACGAACTAATCGGTTCGTGGTCGGTATAGTTAAGTTTAATTCCGTTTAAAAATTAGAGGGCTAAAATATAGTGATTTTTCTTGAGGGGGTGTTTTGCCTTTGGGCTGAGGCCAACACCCCTGTGTAGAGGGTTCAGCTTTTGAACATGGTATGTGGTTTTGTAGATAAGTATCCCCAAAAAGGTAGCAATTTTTCTCTGTAAATTCAGTAACACCTTTGAATGGAAATTGTTTATAAGTAAGAAGGACAATATGACTCATTAAAATTAACAGTCCAGCCTCCTGAAGTCTCCCAAAAAAATTGATTTGAATAATACTTTCAGAATATCGTTTTACATTATATTTTTACAGAAGATTGTGAAAAATAGTAATAATTTAACATTATATCGATTGACACCATATTTTAATTCATTATATGTGATATCTCATTTAAAAGTATTATCTTTGCTCTATCCATCTCCTCAGAAAATACTTTCGAAGCAGAAGACTTGTCCTTCGTGCGATGAGCACGAACCCAAGTACTTTCCAAAAAGAGAGTTTAGAAACTAAATATGTGATTTGATATATTTTCGAGTTGGAAACTAGATTCAGGAATTATGAGTAGAATGTAGTGAATGGTGACAGTGGTAAGGTTTAATAGTTAGAAAAAGGTCATATTGGGTATTATTTCGTTTTTTTTTGTTTCATTTGTTAGAAAGTGAAATTAACTATATTTTTTTGAAAGTAGGAAGTAATAAAAGTTTCACACAATTTTATGTCAAGGTTAAATGACCTTGAGTGTGTTAAAACTTTTTGATTTGAAACAAATCTTTAAACATCATCATACCTGTTTTATCCTCAATTGTGAAGATATCGTTCAATCCTCCGATGTGATCGGAATGCCAATGGGTTATTAATATATGGGCCAAATCAATTTTTTCATGTTTTAAAACACTCTTCAAGTGGTTCAAGTACTGAGGAATGTCTGCATCTCCAGTATCGATTAGAATACGCCTGAAGGATATAAAAATAATTATTCGAGGAAATAAATAATAACAATAATAAATACTTTCGGAATTCTAGCCAGATGGCAGAATAATAATTCCGGTTTATCATATGAGCGCTAAATGGCATTTAAGAGCAAATTCGAAGAAAGACTACATTTCTAGAAAGAGAAATGGTTGTGAACGAATTTCTGATTAAAAACTCTACAAATTTTATCAATCAAACACTGTATTCTCCTGATATGGCTCCGGTCGATTGTTTCTCTTTTTAAACTCAAATGATCACTTCGAGGCACCCATTTTCAGAATATAGAAGACATAAGAGGAAGTTCGCAGCGAGTATTGAAGTCTATTACTAAAAATGCATTTGAGACATGTTTCGATTGGATTATGCGATATCTTGTTATTTCGGGCCTGCTTTAAAGACATTAAAATAAATTTGGATGAATTTATTGACTGATTCCTTATTCTTTTTTGACAATGGTTTTCCTTCTTTTATCTCATTATTGAATTTCTACAAGTCAATAAAAACGATATTTAAATTTCTGCTCTATGAAATTTCAAAAACATGCTTTTGAAGACTTTGAAGTTATATCATATTGCAATATTAGATGCAAGAACACTAGAGATTGTTTTTTTATTTGTACCTTTTTCCTGTTCCAACAATGTAGGTATTGGTTCCTTGCAAAGTCATAATTCCAGGGTTGCACCCGAGAATTCTTATGATCCTTGAGGATATTTTCGTTACTGCTGGTATGACGGCTGCCATTTTCTACACGTTCAAGACTACGCGTTTGACACTGACACCTTTATCCAGAGGACGCGCCGATTATCAGACTGTAAAATGTGAAAAAATTATCAGAAAACAAACACATGAAGGTAGCGTTAATTGAGTGAAACCGCAAATAAACTTGATTATTATATTTATCTTCATTGTGAAAATAACGGTGAAATATAATAGAAGTATAGTCCGTCCTGAAAGTATCCGGAAAAAACAAAGCTCAATTGTAATTATTCAGTTTATATTTTTAATTCTTGAATAAGAAAATTATAACAAAATATTCATCTTATTTGCTTATACAACCTCCATTTAACTGTAAACACTTGACTAAACGTCGAGGTAGACCTGAAACTAGATCACCTCCATAAATTTTGGTGATGGTACTCCAGGACTGTAAAACTGACTGAATTAAATCATCTTCATTTCGTGGCGCTGCTCGTTCAATTTAGATCTTCATTAGTCCCCATATTTCTTCAATGGGACTGAGATCTGGTAAAGCTGCTGGCCATGAAATGGTTGTCACTTGGTCACTTGCATCCAAGCTTGAATATAGGCCGAAGTATGACATCTTGCATTATCCTGCTGAAAACGCTACCCTCTGGATTTAAAGCATGCGCCGTTTCAAAGAGAAAATCGTTTAGAATGCCACAAATCTTTTCACTATTAATGGTACCATCAACTTTACAGAGAGTCCTAGCACCACGCTGAGATATTGCTCCCCAAACCATTATTTTGTTGGGAATGTCGGAATTTGAACGGTAATAGGTTGTTTGTTTTCATAGGATTTTTAAGTGATTTCCACCAATTTGGAAACAACTTTCATCAGATATAAAGACATTATTAGAATTATCTTCTTGAAAACGTTGACAAAATTCTATCCTTCGTTTCTTTTGTAAAGGTGTCATTATAGGGATTTTTTTGATTTCCTTGATATGTGCCTTGTCTTTTCAGTGACGGTTTCTGGACATACTTTTATATTTCGTTGATATCCAAATCTGTTAGCCAATTTGCGAAACCCCAGGCGCGGGTTATGACGTCTTAAGGCCAATAAAGCGTTTAAATTGTTTCATTTAATCTTACGCGGTCTTCCTGAAACTGGTCTATGCCTCATATCCATGCCATTTTTTATCCTGTTTATAGTCTCACTTTTTCCCAGTTCAGTCAATTGAATTAATTTTGTAGCGTTTCGAAAACCTTTTCTATACAAATATTCTATCTGTTTTCTTTTTTCTAAAGAGTCTTTCATTAACAGCGTCCCATTTTGTTTTGTGAATGAAACATATTATTTATTCGAAAATTATTGGAATTTTAATTTCATTATATATAACTAGTTGCAAAAATGTAAACTTTACATTTTGTAAAACATTTAAAAATTGTTGGTAGTAAAACATAGTAATAAAATTTTTTTGTAATTGTTTTAATTTAAAAGTAATTTTTTTGTATTTTGTTACTCTTTTTTGGCTACTTTCTTTGAATTTCCAGAAAATTCAGGGTCCAGCAATAGTGCGTTACTCTTCCATAGCTACTCTCATTTCTGCATCTCGGAAAATTATATTGTATAATACTATACAGGGGATGTTCCCAAAAAACTATTCAACAAGTGGGTGATTTTTTAATTGGGTGATCCCGCATATTTTCATTTGCCTCCAATATCTATCATGACGCAAAATATTAGAGACCTTTTTCCAACGGTACAGATCTTATTCAGAGAAAACTGCAAAAAGTGGGGAGAACAGAAGTAGGCTTAAAGTCCTCTATCAATCGCCAGAAGCAATAGTAATACGAATTTAATAAAAAAATTTTTTAACTGAAGGATTTGCCTAGTCATCATTCCTAAATGATCAACCTATCATATACAGGATGTCCTTTTTAATGGCCAAATATGAAAAACAAATTGTTTACTTTTCGATTTTTTCAAATGTAACATTCTGTATGTTTTTTACGATAACGTAGAGAATTTAATGCTCCACATTTTTTCCGAAGTAAATAGGGCTATTTTCACTCCTTCGTTCAACAGATACGAAAAATAAAATAACATCCAAAGACATATTAAAAAACACAACTGAAAATTTTATTTGAATAATGAACATAATAACTAACGGATAGTAAAATAGTTGAAACAATGAAACCTGCAGTAGAAATTATTCGGGTAACATTCGGTACATCTTACTCAAATGATCCACGAGATGTTCAAAGTGTCGTCAGCCTTCTCTCAAACACAAAGTAATCCAATCGTGGAATGACCCTGGTCAGCATGTCTGGAATAATGCTCCGAAAAGCATTCACTATTCTCTTCCACATATTAAGAGTTGTCAGTTGAACTTCATCATATTCATTGAAGGATTAGCATATTCAAAAATAGAATTGCAAGACCTGTGATAATGTGCTGATGTGTCACCAAATCCCTATTACCGCTAAAATTTTTTGATGGTGTTGGCACCCTGCTTTAGGGGCTGATATTACATCCAGGAATTTGCAACCAAAAGTCTTACACAAAAATTTATAGATACTTAGGGAAATATCCTGCTGGACTGTTTTATGTAGGCCATCCGATATCGTTTTTGTTCTTTTTTGCGTGGTAGTTCCAGGAAAGAGTTATCGTTTCGCCCAAATGTTGTAATTTTCGAATTTTTAACTGAAAATAGTCATTTTGAACACCAAAGAAAATGAATTTAGCATATGTTCAAAATTTATTTCCGAATATGCCACCGAATGAAACAATTGAATTAGTAGAAAATTTACTAATCAAAAACAGATGTAAAGCGATTAATAAAGAAGGTATTTTAGAATGCTTAAAATATGCACTGAACAAAATAATTTTCAATTTAAAAATAAAATAATAAATCCAAAATAGGTTTGATTATGGGAAATCCTTCAAGTCCTTTATTAGCAGAAATATTCATGAACAATATTGAATCTAAAATTCACCAAAATCCCCTGAACTGAAATATTTTTTATTTTTATATTGGTATGGATATGTGGACGATATTTTCTGTTGCTTCACAGTTACAGTCAGACTATTAAAAAATTCTTTTTATTTATCAACGAAATATATCCTTCAATATTATTCATCATGGAAACCGAACATAACTCTATTAATTTTCTTGATTTAACAGTTACCAGAATCAATAATTCACATGAATTTTCTCAAACATATAGTGATACTCTTATATAAAGGCTGTTTCAATAAGAGCTCAAGATTCCAGTATTCAATAAAACATGGTTTTCTCTAGCAAAGTATTGAAATATTTATTGATTTAGAAAATATACATTTGGGGATTATGTATGAAACAAAATATCTTGTAAATGGCCCTGCTGGCATATGCGCACCCTTTTGACGAAATTTTTAATAACGTTCTGAATACATATAATGGTATTTCATTGATACAGCGTCTAATTTCGGCTTTCAATGTTTCGATGGTTGCAGGCTTATTGGCATAAACCTGTTACTTCAGATAACCCCACAGCCAGAAGTCTGAAGACGTTAAATCGCAAGAGCGTGGAGGCCAATTCAAGTCACCAAATCGGAAAATTGCATGACCAGGAATAAACTCGTGCAATATCGTCAATGTTTCACGGGCGGTATGATATATGGCACCATCCTGCTGAAACCACATTTCATCAAGATCAATAGCTTCCAAATGAAAGAAACTGTGTTATCATAGCACGATAACGTTTGCCATTCAATGTTACTACATTACCTTCTTCGTTTCGAAGAAAAACGGTCCAATTATTTCTCCAGACCATAATGCACAACATACCCGTTGTGGATGCATTGCTTTCTGATGAATCATTCGTTGATTTTCTAAGCCCCAAATGCGGCAGTTTTGCCTATTATCGAAGCCATCCAGGTGAAAATGGGCCTCATCACTGAAAATGATTTTGTTTGCAAAATCAGCAGGTTGCTCAAGGGCCCAATTGGTGAATTCTCTTCACTGTTCATGGTCCACTGGCAGAAGTTGTCGAGTCAGTTGGATTTTGTAGGCATGCAGCTGCTAAGCTTTAGTGAGAATTCGCTGAAGAGTGGCTGTTGAAATGTCCAATTCTTGTGCCCGATGGCGAATTGACGTCTCTGGCCTTTCTGTCACACTCTGGCGAACTGTCGTGATGTTTTGTTCTGAACGATCTCTATGAAGTCGTATCGTATGTTTTACATCACTAACCGAACCAGTACTTTCAAATTTTTCGATTGTTCTCTTCCCAGTAGATGAATTAGGCATATTATTTCGACCGAACATTTGATGCACTTTACGAATAGTGGCAATAAACTTTCACCATTTCCATAATAATTTTTGACAATCAGGACGCTTTTTTCTACCGTGTAATGCTCCATGTTTACTAATTCCCATCTGTCAACTTTCGATCTTTCACGTCATAATCATGTGACATTATGACTGTCAAAGATGGCGCGCAATTAAAATCTTGCGCTCCTATTGAAACACCCTATACAATAAATCAAATCATCCTATAAACCAAAGATTATCAGCATTTAATTGTTTGATCCTCAGATTAGTCAACATAAGTCGAGAAAATTATATTTCTGAACTCAACATCATTTAACGAATAGCTATTGATAATGACTAAGATCCTACACTGATAGAATAAAAATGATGAAATAGCTTTAAATATGGCATATCCCAATACAAAATAAAATTTTAAATACATATCCTTGAAATATACTAAAGGTATTTCTGAGAAAATTGCTACATACCTCAAAAATAAATATGATTAAAGAACTTCATTCAAAACCTATTCAAGCCTGAGTATATTTATTAAAAATTTGACATTAAAGACATTACACATAAAGATGATAAATCTGGAGTTTGTAAGTTAACCAGCAGTGATTGCCCAAAATTTAAAATAGGACTGACTTGAAGATCTTTTCGACATTGAATTTGTGAACATTTGAAGAGTTTCCCCAATAACAAAACTATTTCCATATATTCCAACTATTTGTTAGAAACAAGATATACATAATTTTGAAATTTTACATATAGAAAGTAAAAGTTATGCCTTAAACCTGTTAGTCAGCTAAATTGGAATTTACAGAGATTCCCTTTTTTGGGTTTTAGTGCCCAATAAAAATTTTTGTACCTACTTTAGTATAAAAAGAAACAAATTCGAAAACAAATTTAGTTATTCAAAAATGTAAGATCCTACCTACCTGAAGATGCTACAATGATAGCGATACAACAATTGTTGTATTATAATAACAATAAAAAGTTGTGAAAATCAGAATAACCTTATTTAATAGTATCAGTTAGGAAAAATTTGAATGGGAAAAAGAATTATGTGGTTTTCACGTGTTTCAGTGAAATTTTTCCAATTTTTCTTCCCTTAAAAGCCATCCGAACAAATATTAGAAAAAATAATTAACCGCCTTGTTTTAGAAGTCCTTCAGTTTTGCGCTTGGTATACATTTAGCCATTAATATTTGTTGTTTCCTAGAATACTGACAATTCTTTCAATCAAATCATTTAATGTTGGTAATTTTTGGCTTTAGTGGTGGAATTTGTCTTTAATAGTATCTGTAGATACGTAGAAAATTCATGTGAATTTTGAGATCTAGTAATAGTTATGTCAGAAAAACTGATACATTTATTAGACTCAATCTTTATTTTGAATTATACTGACGATAGAATTCGTTGAGGAATATACATTCCAGGATGGAAGTACAGAGATATCAATTTCTGAGCACGAAAAATTACGAGTATTATATTTCCCCCTTGGATCGTAAAACAATATTAGATAATGGTTAAAAGAAAAAATTTTCAACACCAATTTTGGTGAATATAAAGAGTCATTAATTTCAACATAACTATTAAATTACAGGAAATATTTAATTTATATCAGGATTTATTAAATAGGGTTGAAAAAACCCGAGCAACGCTTTCAAAAGGTCGAAATGAATTGGACATTTTGATCTCGCCATAAAAAGTTAATGATAATTTAATAGTCGATACTTCAATAAATACGGATTCAGTAAATATTACCGTTAGTGGTGAAGTTACAGTAAAATGAAGGATTTGATTTTTGTATTATATATTTGCGGTTCTGTTTTGGCTATTTATTCAGAAAATGGTTTGGATAAGACTGAAAATATAACAGATGTACAACAGGTATACGTTTGCTAATTGAAACACATAATATAAAGTTATAAAATACCTATATGGCGTCAGAAGTTTTATCGTTTTCGTATATGATTATTATATAAATTATGAATTTTGGGTCTATTTGGTGAAAGTTCCAATACCATGAACCATGAAATCCGTATAATAGCTTATATTTTGAAGTATTTTATCATTTCTGTAGTATTTTTTTGGAGCTTCTCAACATTGAATACATTTACGTATACATGTTGTATACAATGCATAAGATGAAAAATAAATGTTTTTCTAAACAAATATTAATTTCATATTAATCTAATATACTATTCTAATAATCTACTGGCTCCAGTAGAATGTAGATACCTGAAGAAGCCACATCGTGGAGAAACAATTGTAGTATTATAAACATTTTTTTGTAAATTAAAATACTGTCTGCTATATATTTTTTAATTAAAATGAGTTTCCACCAAGTAAGGACCGAATCAATCAAATACAAATCTAATATATATTTATTTAAAAAAATGCAGTGAAAGTTTTTCAGATTTCTGATATTAATATTTAGTTTCATATATTACACTGATTCTAAATATTTCACGCCAGGTTAATTAGAAAAATAAAAATGTATGTAAGTTTTTATACGAACATCAAATTCTATTATAATAGGTTGGGAGAAAAGGAATCCATTATTTTTTCGGTAGATGTCTCAGAAGTATCTTCAGGTAGGTGAAGATTCTACTGTGACAGTGAAACAATTGTTGTATTATAATAACAATAAAATTTTTGAAAATCGGAATAACTGTATTTATTTTTATTGTAATACAACAATTGCTTCGCTATCACAATAGTATCCCCAGTGATAACGAAACAATTGTTGTATTATAATAAAAATAAATGAGGTTATTCTGATTTTCACAAATCTTGTTATTATAACACAACAGTTGTATCACTGTCACAATAGAATCTTGTGTAAGATACCACCTGAGGATGCTACTCTGATAGCGAAATAAATGTTGTATTATAATGACAATAAAATTTGTGAAAATCAGAAAAATCTTATTTAATATTATGAATAGATTCTTATGCCCTAAACTCGACGATCATTCTTGTAAGTCGCCAGAAAGTAAAACTTCCTATTTATATTCGTTATGCATATAGACTTTAATGTCAGACTATTTCGTTATTGAATCCACAATATAAAGATTTAAAAAGTCCAAAAATTTGATAAGATTTTAATATAATTATTATTTCATCGCACTAGATATTATAGTTGCAAGGTAAATGCTTATTACCTATTTTTCTAAATAAAAGTTAAAATTCGAAATGGGTGCACATTTTAAATTCCTTGTGAAATTATGGAAAAATTCGAAAAACGAGCTCAGAATTTGCTACCCAACAATCTTAAGACGTCTACGACAATGATTATAAAAAAATTCAGCAATTGGATGACAGGAAACTGAGTAAAATATATTGATTGAATCATGCTACTTGGACTTCTTGGATCTGGTTTTTCTGTACAGAAACTTGATACCCAAACAAGAAAACATGAATCGACTGCTGCAGACATATAACTATTACAGGATCTCTCGGGAACTGTCCACTTTATGTTAATTCGACTAAATAATGTTGAGTAAATAATCACAAAATATTTAATTTCATAATTCGTGATTGTTTCAATACATTTCATTCATAACGCACAAGTAGTTGATAAATAATCAATGAAATCACAATAATGAACTAGTATAGAATAAGAGGTTCTTCCTAGAGGTCATATTAGTTCTAAAAGTAATCATTTTGCAGGAAATTTCAGAGTACTAGAAAGATTTCGTAGTCAAATACAATTAAGTATACTGAGTTGTTTGTGAGCACGGTAACTCTGGAAATATATATATATATATATATATATATATATATAGATAATAGATAGATAATAATAGATATATATATATATATATATAAATCTATTACCTTGTTTTCGGGAATGTGGTCTGTATATCAAGAAAACTCCAATTTTCTTCAAATATCTCAATATTTCGTTGATATAATTTTCAACATCATCAGGAGATAAACTGAAAACAGCAAACAAAAAAGGGCAACATCATTTACAGGAAACAAACAAAGATTTTTTTATACAGCACTTACAAGATCAGAGCTTCACTTCCAAAACACAGAATCAAACATTACAAAATTCTTTACTCGAAAAATCAAACATCAAAAATCAGCAACTATATTACATTCAAAAGAGAAACTTCTAATATCACAAATATTCCAGGTGTTTTAAATTGCTCTCCAATAACCGATATGAAACAAAGAAACAATATGGGAAATATGTGACATCTACAGTATATGTACTAAAGTTTACTTAGAATATTACAGTAAATTGTATTGAGGCCTTCTGTATCTGATTTATAGTTTACTGCATTGTTATCCTTTTTAATGTGTAGCATCTCGAGAAATAATCGTTTCCTGTAATCATTCTCTTGTTGCAATATACTAACGCTGTCAAAATCAAAATTGTGACCAGTTCTTTTATGATGGTCAACCAACGCACAAGAGTTTTTCCCTATTCGGCAATCACTCTTATGCTGAGTTATTCGATTTTTGAGCCACTGCTGTGATTGGCCAATGTAAGCTCCCGGGCATTCCATACATGGCACCCTATATATAGTATTACTCATGAAATCAGTCGGAGTTTTGTCCTTCAGTTTCGAGAATAACCTTGAGTTATTCATTACATTATATCTCGCGATTTTAACCTGCGGATAATCTTTAAACAAATTAACTACCCTATGAGTTAGTTCGTTCATTTGCGGTAATTTTTTGAACTTTTGCTGCGGTGGGTTGTCATCCGTGGGACCATCATAAAAACTCGCACTGAAAATTAACCTCTTTAAGATATTCCTTGGGTATCCATTGTTGACAAAAATATCGAAGAGTGTATTCAAATTTTTACTTAAAAACCTCTGATCTGAAATGTGAGTGACTCTATTCTTTAAAGCTAAGACTGTGTTCAACTTTTGATTACGAGGATGATTTGAATAAAAATTCAAAAAACGACCTGAGGATGTAGGTTTCTGATACCAGTCTAATATCAGTGTGTTGGTATCATCTCTGATAACCATAGTATCTAGGAATGGTAATTTTTTATCAATTTCTGCCTCTATGGTAAATTTTAAGTGTTCGTCAAAGCCATTGAAAACCTGCTGAACGATATCAATTTTATCACACGGTACACTACAAATCAAATCATCCACGTACTTATATATAAAAGGAAAACTGAAAGGGATCCTCGGAATAACATTATCCAACAAATCATCGAGGACAATCATTGCAATTATAGGGCTCAACGGGGAACCCATTGGTGTACCGAATATCTGCTTGTAAAAACGATCATCAAATGAAAAATAAGTATTGTTGAAAACAAAAGCTATCAGAGTCATGAAATTCTGTTTGGTTAAGCAAGTATGATCAGCTATTTGGTCCCAACGGTCATCTAAAATTTTTAAAGCTGATTTGACCGGTATATTTGTGAACAGGGAGACAACGTCTAGCGACAATAAAATGTACCCATCTGGTAGCCGTAATCCACTAACCGCATTGACGAAGGTGAAGGTATCTTTTACATTATAGTCCGTGCGATCTTCGAATGACTCCCTCAACATATTGGCCAAAAACTTTGCCAAATTATATGTGACAGAATTAACCGAACTCACTATTGGACGTAGAGGTACATTAGGTACGTCCAATAGTGAGTTCGGTTAATTCTGTCACATATAATTTGGCAAAGTTTTTGGCCAATATGTTGAGGGAGTCATTCGAAGATCGCACGGACTATAATGTAAAAGATACCTTCACCTTCGTCAATGCGGTTAGTGGATTACGGCTACCAGATGGGTACATTTTATTGTCGCTAGACGTTGTCTCCCTGTTTCACAAATATACCGGTCAAATCAGCTTTAAAAATTTTAGATGACCGTTGGGACCAAATAGCTGATCATACTTGCTTAACCAAACAGAATTTCATGACTCTGATAGCTTTTGTTTTCAACAATACTTATTTTTCATTTGATGATCGTTTTTACAAGCAGATATTCGGTACACCAATGGGTTCCCCGTTGAGCCCTATAATTGCAATGATTGTCCTCGATGATTTGTTGGATAATGTTATTCCGAGGATCCCTTTCAGTTTTCCTTTTATATATAAGTACGTGGATGATTTGATTTGTAGTGTACCGTGTGATAAAATTGATATCGTTCAGCAGGTTTTCAATGGCTTTGACGAACACTTAAAATTTACCATAGAGGCAGAAATTGATAAAAAATTACCATTCCTAGATACTATGGTTATCAGAGATGATACCAACACACTGATATTAGACTGGTATCAGAAACCTACATCCTCAGGTCGTTTTTTGAATTTTTATTCAAATCATCCTCGTAATCAAAAGTTGAACACAGTCTTAGCTTTAAAGAATAGAGTCACTCACATTTCAGATCAGAGGTTTTTAAGTAAAAATTTGAATACACTCTTCGATATTTTTGTCAACAATGGATACCCAAGGAATATCTTAAAGAGGTTAATTTTCAGTGCGAGTTTTTATGATGGTCCCACGGATGACAACCCACCGCAGCAAAAGTTCAAAAAATTACCGCAAATGAACGAACTAACTCATAGGGTAGTTAATTTGTTTAAAGATTATCCGCAGGTTAAAATCGCGAGATATAATGTAATGAATAACTCAAGGTTATTCTCGAAACTGAAGGACAAAACTCCGACTGATTTCATGAGTAATACTATATATAGGGTGCCATGTATGGAATGCCCGGGAGCTTACATTGGCCAATCACAGCAGTGGCTCAAAAATCGAATAACTCAGCATAAGAGTGATTGCCGAATAGGGAAAAACTCTTGTGCGTTGGTTGACCATCATAAAAGAACTGGTCACAATTTTGATTTTGACAGCGTTAGTATATTGCAACAAGAGAATGATTACAGGAAACGATTATTTCTCGAGATGCTACACATTAAAAAGGATAACAATGCAGTAAACTATAAATCAGATACAGAAGGCCTCAATACAATTTACTGTAATATTCTAAGTAAACTTTAGTACATATACTGTAGATGTCACATATTTCCCATATTGTTTCTTTGTTTCATATCGGTTATTGGAGAGCAATTTAAAACACCTGGAATATTTGTGATATTAGAAGTTTCTCTTTTGAATGTAATATAGTTGCTGATTTTTGATGTTTGATTTTTCGAGTAAAGAATTTTGTAATGTTTGATTCTGTGTTTTGGAAGTGAAGCTCTGATCTTGTAAGTGCTGTATAAAAAAATCTTTGTTTGTTTCCTGTAAATGATGTTGCCCTTTTTTGTTTGCTGTTTTCAGTTTATCTCCTGATGATGTTGAAAATTATATCAACGAAATATTGAGATATTTGAAGAAAATTGGAGTTTTCTTGATATACAGACCACATTCCCGAAAACAAGGTAATAGATTTATTATTAGTCTGGTCGATAACCTATACTACGCAACTATATATATATATATACTTTTGAACCTTAAATGGGTAGATCAAAAATAAGTCCATTCGAAATTTTACAATTTCAATATCTCAAAAACTTCAGGTCTAACCAACTTGAAATGGAAAAATCTAAATGCAATTATTTGAATGTTAATAAAAAGTTGGTGAGGATCATACTAATGAAAACTTTAAAAAATGGATTTAAAAAAATATTGAATATCCCAGGAACAAGTCACTAGGTTGTAGTGGATCTTAAAATATACGAGGGTAGTTCAAATATGATCAAGACAAACTCTGTAGATGGCGCGCATGTATGTTTCGAAGGTCGTGGATTGAGTATGTGATAGCTGAATCTTTTACGAATAGTGTGGCATTTGTTTTCGTCGGAGCACGTTTTCACACAGGTGCTACGACCATGAGTGAACGTCAAGTGCCGACTGCCGTTGCGCAACGTATGATCATTCGTTTTTTAGTGGGAGAAGACGTTAAAAACAGGGATAATTTGGTGCATTTGCACAAGCAGGCCAAAGAATTCAAGGATGGCCGCGAAACCGTCGAGAATGAGCTGCATGATCGTCGACCGCAAACCAACGTCACACCAGACAGCATTCGCCGCGTAGAACAACTCATTTTGGAGGATCGTAGGATGAATGTTCGAGACATCAGTATTGGTAGTGTAGAGTCTATCATCCACGAACACCTTCAATATCGCAAAATAACGGCGCGATGGGTTCCTAAACTGTTGAACTTTGAGCAAAAATTAACGCGGTTGGAAGTTTGTCGCCCCATACTGACGCGAAACGAGGCGGAGGAGGACGGTTTTTTAACGCGAATCTTCATTACAGACGAAACATGGGTACACTATTACACTCCCGGAACCAAGGTGTCAAGTAAAGAGTGGAGGAATTAGTAGGAAGGGGCGCCAGTCAAAGCGAAGATAACCTGGTCCGCGGGTAAAGTAATGTGTAAGTGTGTTCTGAGACCGGCAGGGCGTGCTGTACATCGATTTTTTGCGCACTCAACGTACCATCAATGCTTCATGCTACTCTAACCTTCTGAAAACACATGTGAAACCCGCTTATCGCTCGAAACGAAGGAGCATTCCAGCACGACGTGCGATTCTCCTCCAGGATAACGCGCGCGCGTCTCACGCTCGATACAATATCGGAATTGGGGTGAAAGGTAGTGGAATACCCCCCCTACAGTCCGGATTTATCGCCCTGCGACTATCACATGTTTGGACCACTCAAAGAGGCCCTCGGAGGTCAAAAGTTCAACACCGACGACGAGGTAGAGGGGTTCGTGCGCACATGGCTGTCCGAGTTACCCAAGAAATTTTTCGACACCGGGTCAAAAAACTTCCGGAAAGGTGAACAAAATGTGTAAATAGTGAGGGGAATTACCTGGAAAAAATGTGATTTTTTGTAAAAATTTCGATAATAAATAAACGTTTTAGAGTATTTGTCTCGATCATATTTGAACCACCCTCGTACATATGTCGATTCGATGAACGAGTTATTTAGAAAACCAGCTTCAAATAGATGGACAATCTTTTGCTGAAAGTTTTCATCATGTTTTCGCAAAATATTGGCTCTATTTCGAGAATAACATTTTTGATGTCTTTCAGACGTTGAATCGATCTTTTATCTGTGCAAGATCTCGGCGGCCAATTGAGGTACAATGATTCCTCTAACCCACTAACCCCACCAAACTGTGACCTGTCGTTCGTTAAACTGGTTGTCCGGTCACTTGTCATGGTTGGTCGGAGCCCCAAATCTGACAATTTTTTTTGACATAACCAGACTAATTAAAATGGATCCCACCACTCAGAATAATCTTGTACCTATAATTCTTGCGTCTGTAGCATTTTACAAGCTTTTAAGCAGATATCATCATGCCAAGTACGATGGAAACTTGAGCTAAAAGACGCTAGGGGATATCCAAAAGCAGTAGGAACTTTACAGAGTCTATTTGTGAAATATTCACTATATTTATATAACAACTTTCATTATTTAATTGCGTTGTGCGAATGAATCTTCTTCTTTATGTATCATCTCCGCGTCAGAGGATGGCAATCATCATAGATGGCTATTCTAACTTTGGACACGGCTGCTCGGAATAGTTTATTCGATGTATATGAAAACCATTCTCTAAGGTTACAAAGACATGATATTCTCCGCCTTTCCACACTTCTTCTGTCTTGAATTTTTCCCTGGATGATCAACTGAAGCATGATATATCGGCATTCACAGGTAATGTGACTGAGGTACTGCAGTTTCCTGATTTAAATGTTATCTAGGATTTATATTCTCTTGGTCATCCTTCTAATGACTTCAGTGTTTCGAATGATTCAAGCCGCTTGATCGCTGCATTCAGGATCCAAGCCTCCACCTCATACAAGAGAATCGTGAATACTCGAACGAATACCGACCCATTTTTCATAACCTCACAATTTCTACTTGTCAAATTCATTATTCCTGGCACTTTCATCTTGACACTTCAAAAATTGCGCTAAATTCAAACTGAAACTTTTTGTTTGAAGACTCCTAACGTTTTTCAAAAACAATGTTGAATAAAAATGAGAATTTTTAGGCATTTATGGAATATGGAATAGACACAAAACTACCACATCTACCTCCAACCAAACTAGTTGTCCATTATGATACTGATACGAAAGTGAATTTGGGAACAGAATTGAGCCTACAAACAATTCTGGAAGCCCCTAACGTGATCTTTGAGGCAGATCCTGAAGCCCACTACACATTGATCATGATCGATTTAGATTCCCCCACAAGAGAAAAACCTTTCTTCGGAGAACTGTTGATTTGGAAAGTAGTCAACATCCCGGGATCCAAGGTGCACAAAGGAGAAACTGTTGCCGAGTATTCAGCACACGCACCATGGAAAAAAGGGCAAGCTCATAGATATGTGTTGCTTCTATTCAAGCAGCATAATAAACAAGTTTTCAGCGACAGATTTCAATCAGCGTTCTTCACTTTCCACCATAGAATTGGATTTTCATCAATAAAATTCTCAATGAGATATAGACTTGGTAAACCCATCGCTGGAAATTTTTTCCAATTGAAACATGACGAAGGTATGAGAAATGAGATTTTTAGACCTCATCACTTAGACTCTCAGCATTGAGATTCTTATTTTTAATGTATATTGTATTGATTAATATATATTGAATTGCAAGTTCTTATTTTTTTCAATATTGATTCTTCACATACTTCTTGACAATGTACAAAGTAAGTATACCCAAAATGAATTCCTAAAGATGTATTTTAGAGCATGCAGAATTATTGATAATAACTAGGCTGAAGGACTCTTAGTTTCAAATATGGAACTTCTTCTTATTTTAATCATAGCTTTTAATTGAGAGTAGCCCAGTTAAACCAATCCCTGATTTGTTTAAATAGACTATTTTGGGAAATGTTAAGATATAAAAGAAGTACATTATATTCGAGATGAAGAAGTATCATATACACATTTAACGGTAGGTACAGTAGAACCTCAACTATTTTCACTAGTACGAAACATTGCTCAAGATAGTAGATGGTAAAAAACGCAATTACCGAAACAACATATTTACAGGTGATTTTAAAATTAATATGAAAAAAAAGGTTTGCGTGCTTCATATCACCCACGATTTTCCCAAAATAATTTATTTTGGTCTTATACAATCTTCACGAAATTTTGCTCGGACGTGCACCTTTCTATTCTTTTCCTAAATGCCTAATTTCAGATCGATGGAATCTTTAGTTGCGAAAATATTGGGAAAAATATGAAATATTTGCAAACATGAATAACTGCAAAACTATAAAACTGATTTCACTCGTAAACGAACTTAGCCGCGAAATTTAGATCCCAAACCTCTTCTGAAAGTTTCAAGGCTCAATCTAGCTCTTTCCATTAAAAAGTTAACGTGTTTACGATCGACTGGACGGCCGGACAGATTTCCTTTTGACCTAGGATTCTTCATCAGTGAGTCTCTGCTGAAGTGCTATTGAATGGTCAATGACATCATATGATTTAAATCCATTGGGCTATTTTTATTGGGTCGCTTAAAAAAGGTGTATTTTCGAATTCGTCTCGGATCAATTGGAGAAATTCGTCAAAGAATTGTCGATGAGGGGCGAAAATGGTCTTAAACGAATAGGTTATACTCACTGATGAAGGATCCAAAGTTAAAAGTATTGCTGCCCGGCCGGCCGTCGGTGAACACGCAAACCTCTGAACGGAAAGAGCTAGAGTCGCGAAACTTTCAGGGAAGGTTTGAGGTCTAAATCGTATGGGTAGGTTCGTTAATGGAAAAAATCGGTTTAACAGTTTCGCAGTTATTCACGTTTGAACATTTTTCATGTTTTCACAATATTTTCGAAACTACAGATTCGCTCGATCTGAAATTCAGCATTTAGAAGCAGAATAATAACGCACATATTTGTGAGGAGCGTATGATTAGAAGAAGATATTCTGTGAGCGGATCAGTACCTAAAATATTATAAGTTTCAAACGGAAGGAGATAGAGACTTGAAAGTTTCGGTGTTGGTATGGGGCCTAAATATCTGGATTGAGTTCGTAACAGGGCAAAATCAATCTAGTAGTTTCGCAGTTATTCATATTCGAAATGTTCTCTTATTTTTACTACTATTTTTCAAACAAAAAATCCGATTGTTCTGAAATTTAAAAATTAGAAGGAAAATGGTAATGCGCAAATTCTTCCAAAATTTGAATGAGGATCGTATGATTATAAGATGCAAAAGAAAGACAAAAATTTTGTCAGCGGAGCGTCGTTGAGCGCTGAAGCCATAGAAATATTCCCGTGACCGAGTTTGAATTTTGCATTTACATGTAAAATAACTACAAGAAGGTTAAGACAAAATATCTTGAAGACCTTAACATTAAAGGACTAAAACAAAATTATTTTGTGAGGACATGAACGCAAAAGCACCTTCCTGCCTTCACGTCAGTGGTGCTTTCCGCCACTTTTTTTGAATGAAATGATTCAAAATGTATTTAACTCGATTTTTCATGATAATTTCCAGTTGCATCTGTAATGATGATTGATTGTGTTAGCTCTTGGGCTAATAGCAGCAAATGATAATGTAATAAAGCAATAAGTACAACTCCTTCGTTAGATTCAGTAGGTCAGACTATTGCTTTCATTGTAAACATTTTTCTCAGGAAGTAAGAGACGATGTCAGTATAGAATAAAGACTGAAAAATTTCTATTGTGTTCAGTTAGTTGTTTCTCATATCAATTTTTCTGAACAATACCTACTAAACTCCAATCTGACCGATTAGATTATTCGTATTGGTTGAAAATATCGCAATATTCTTGTTAACTCATTGCAACCGCGATTTTATTAATAGAAAATTGAAAAACTTACTTGTATTCATTGTATTTCGTGTTCCATTCAACCTGATCTATTTATCGTCCACTCAAGCAGAATATCATTGCAAGTCTGTATTCAAAATATCTTACGCATTGTTCTACTTCATCAGCACATACAGAGTATTTTCAAATTTGAGTTTTGGAAAGACAGAAGTTGTAGTCATATCGAGGAAATAGGGCGGTTGCTAATAAGTATGAATATTTGATGACTTCTTTTTTAAATCCACGCATTTGCTTTCCGTACGACAAATCTTTTTCCTAGGACGCCGCATGATGGGGTCAGATAATATTTTTTATTTACTGCATTATCTTATTGCAAAAATTCCGAGAGCACAAAACCGCGGAAACCTAAAAAAACTGTCAACATCACATTTAAATTTGATTGACATGGACCTACTCCTCGCACATGTTTTTGATAAAGTTGATTCACCATAAACCTTACGAAATTCAATTTCCAATGCGAAAATTAGGACAAAATTTTTTTCCGTGTTTTATGCATTATAAAATCGAAAAATACACTTGAGCATGTAATCAAACTAAATGACAGAGTGCAGAGCACAGTTGTGCCACCTTGTTGACAAAAAAATTCCGACAATCCCTTCAAGCGGACTTTTTGAATGATTCATTCACTTTATAATATATATAGCTTATTAGAAATTTAGTCCCAATTCTCAATGATATAAACACCATATACTTATGAAAGAAAGTCAGACAGAAAAGAACACATACCAACTCAAAATCATTAACTTATTTTAAAAATTGTTATACTAGAAAATTAAAGTTTTAAATCCTTTCGAAGAGTATGAATGGCAACCAATAATAATGATAGAATTTTATTCAAAATGAATTATTTTATGACTTAATTGCGTATTTCATTGGAAAAATCATTTGCATAACTAATAACATGATTATTTTCATATTGTAATAGTTCTTACGTAAGGTTGGAGTTCCTTGATATAAAAAAATAATAACATAATAGGTTTATTCTGACCTACTGCAAATAATAACTTTTTGTTTGTTATTAATAGTTTTCCTCCAATATAGATAATAAAGGAAAAGGGTCATGTAAATGGATATCCTTGACAACTAATGTGAAAACAGGAAAACCATTATTAGCTTTACCATAATTTACAATCAGTTCCGAGGCAAACATGATTTCATTATTAGTGACAAATTCTATAATTCAATCCTTTTTATCATTTCTTAGTTGGCGCCTAATTGACATCAACTTTGTACATCCGAAATGACAAGTGTTAATTTGTCACAATAAATTTACGGAAATTTATTCATTGAAGATTACAGCGTAAACGTGAAATTAATGAACCTTTTTTTCAGCAAATTTGGAATATGAATATTTGAAATATGAATATTTTCATGTGATATGAACTACTAAGATCAAAGTTTTTCAGAGTGAGTCTTTATTTTTAGGAAATATAATATTTATAGAATATTATATAATTCCCTTTCGAAATTCCTTGGATTAAGATTTATAGTTCAATCTTTCCAATAATTAACATGTCTGAATTGGTTGACGAAAAATTTCTCTCATGAAATTTCCAAAAATTACGTTTAAGTATCATTCAAAAATCATTTTTGTATGCTTTTTCTAGGGAACAACGTGCTATCGTTTTTCTCAAATGTCTGTAATGTTCGAATTTCGAGCAGGAAATGGTCTCAAACGATTAGGTTGACTCACTGATCTGAAAGTTAAAAGTTATTCACTTGCAACTTTTTCCCATTTTTTCAATAATTCCGAAATAACTGATACGATCGGAACAAAATTTGGTATTTAGGTGTTTAATAACGAAAGAAAGATATGTGGCGTGAGGATTAGGCTTACGGGCAGACGACTGAAGGTAAAAATGGCAATTTACAAACGGAAGAACCTCTAGACTTGAATTTTCAAGGAAGGTTTGGAGTCTTAATATATCAGTTATGTTAAAAAATTAACAGAAGCAGCACGTTGACTTCTGAGATATTCATTTGAAATTTTATTTTTTAAATATTTTCGAAAATACAAATCTGATCAAGTTCAAATTAAACATTTAGATGTAAATAACGATTGAGTACTATCATGCGGCATTCATACTTTGGAAGCAATTTCGTATACTACACGTCGCCGATCAGCTCACGGATCGCACGAATGTTCGTGTTAGTAAAACTTGTTCGCGGTCGGCGAGTATGACTCATCTATCTGATCCACCCTCGTATGAAAGTATGAGAAGGTTTGTTCAATATATTCTTTTTCCAACCTTTCTTGCCAATATGTAACGATGCAGTGCGAAGGGAGAAGGATGGACTAATTATATAAAATTTCTCATTTTCATGGGATTTTTCGCTTCCTCAGAATAATACAGTCGACTCTCGTTAATTCGAAACTCGAGGGACTCTTGAAATATTACGAATTATCGAGTGTTTGAAATATCAAATGGTTTGAAATTTGTGAGAGAAAATAAATAAAACTTCGAATTATTAAGTGTTGGTTAATTTTTATTTATTAATATAAAAATGACAAGAATTAAGAGGTACATTCGTGTACATACATGTATTCGTAATGTGAATTAATTAATCTTTCGAAAGAACTTTCTTATACTGGTTTGCTTTAAAGCACAATTCTGCTGCTCACACTGCTCAATAACTTTTTTTAAGAGAAAAAGTGCCTGAAATGCTTTTTCATCACTTTCGTTTTGTAGACAGAAGCTTTGTAAGGTATCAAATGAGGATCTTGCTTCCTTAACTGACACCTCTGCCAAAGGTTCCGATGTATCGTCCTCATCTTCATCGTTACTTTGCGTATCTGTCGCAGATAAAATTTCGCCATCGGTTAGTGAACTTGAGACAGCAACATTTTCATCCACTTGAACAAAATCAGAAAAACTCACACCGCTGATGTCAACTAATGGTTCTATTGCTGGTTCTTCATTATCTATAAGTATTGGAAGATTTTCTTGATTTTCTTTTAAAAAACCGGATTTTTTGAAGCAGTTGAGAATCGTTAGGGGTGTTACAGCTCTCCATGCTTTGTCAATTAGTAAAATAGCTGTCAGAACCGTGATATTTGCAGTTAGCTGTTTGTCGAGAGATTCTAAAACGATATTAACAATTTCTTTGCGATAGAACATCTTAAAATTATGGATAATCCCTTGGTCCAATGGTTGCAATTTGGAAGTTGTATTTGGCGGAAAGAAGTAGAGTTCCACGTTAGACAATGTAGGAGGACTGTTGTGGACAGTGCAGTTGTCTAAAAATAGTAAAATTTTCCGCTTTTGTCGTTTCATGTCCCCATTAACTGTTAAAAGCCGATTGTTAAAAAGTTCTGTCGTCATCCAAGCTTTTTTGTTAGCATGATAATCAGTTGGAAACAATTTCACTCCTTTGAAACATCGCGGTTTCATTGCTTTTCCTATCACTAAGGGTTTAAGTTTTTCCGATCCATCCATATTTACAGCAAGTAAAACTGTCAACCTCTCTTTACAATGTGTTCCTCCGTGACATTTTTCATCTTTGAAAGTAAGCGTCTTGTCCGGTAAACATTTGAAAAATAGGCCAGTTTCATCAGTATTAAAAATGTCTCGGGCATCATAGTTTTCAATCAAGGTCTTCAATTTACCGTGCCAATCTAAACAAACTGCATCATCAACACTTCCACTTTCCCCACAAACTTTTTTAAAAACAACTCCATTTCTCTTTTTGAAATTTGTAAGCTACCCTTCACTTGCCGCAAAGTTTTTGATGCTTAGAGTAGACGCGAACTCTTTTGCTTTTTCCTTCAACAAGTTCCCCCTAATAGACACTTTTTGTCCTCTACACTGTCTTAGCCAAATGACCAGGCTTTCTTCCAGACGAGGAAATTCACCTTTAGTAGTTCTTTTCCGTACTCCAGCAGTTTGAGCAGCATTAATTTTCTCCTTGTGCTTCATTATTGTTGAGAGAGTACTCAGAGAAATCTTAAATTCTTTTGCAACATCACTCTTCTTCTCACCTTCTTCTACTTTTTCGATTAACTTTCTAGGGCTCATAACTAACACTAACTTTTAATCTGCATACCAACGAAAGAGTAACAGTAACTGAATAACTAAACAAACCAATTCGTAAGAAGTGTGTGCGTCAAATAGTCAAACTAATCATAACAAAAACAAAGGCTCGTGTATCTTGATACAAGTTTGAACTTGTCGCATACAAGTTTGAACTTGTCGCAAAATGTACTTACAATCTTTCCGCCTCTTCTCTCTGCAACTTTGAATTGTCGAGTGTTGGACGCTGATGAGTTCGAATTAACGCGTCGTTTTGTTAAATAGCAATGATTTTTTCGTTCGAATTACCAAGTGTATGAAAATGTATTGATTTAGTTCGAAATATAAAGAGATTTAGTAGGGAACTCGTGATAACTTTGAATTATAGAGAGGTTCGAATTATCGCAGGTTTGAATTAACGGGAATCGACTGTAGTTTTAAAATTGCAGAAAATTACGTTTCTTTGACTTTTGTGTGACAACAGACAGAGTTCTGTGTTTATCTTCACAATTCATATCTTATTTGAGAAGTAATTCACTGATTTCACATTTTCAGGGAAAATAGATTGTTGGACAAGCGCTCAAAAGCTTGACTTCACGTCAGTGCGTTTCAATATTTTTAACCTTCCATTCATAATCCACACATTATCCATTTCAACATCACGTTGCAAATTACAAAAAGTTTCATTATTTTTCAACACTCTCCATATAAAAGACGAAATAAAAGTTTTTCAATTGGCAGGTATAATTCAAGAGTATTATTTTGAAAAGAAAATTTTGTGGGATATGTAAATAGCCATTAAATCCATTAAAGAAAAGCAGTTCCATCGTTGTTTTATCACAGCGGGGAAAATAAAATTCTTTTGAAAAAAATTATGTGAAAGTTATGATTTTAGATTATTGATATTTAGATCTCAATATTTTTCATTTAAATATTTTAGTATTTACAGATATATTCTGTTAGCCTTCTACGTATTTAATTTCAAAAAATCATATTTAATATTATAACTTCAGGAATTAAATCAATGTAATATAAGCACTGCGTATATCAAACGACATATAAAATAAACATTCATCATAAGACATCCAAATGAGATAACAAAATCCAATAAATATAAATTGTCAACAAAAATCCTATAAATTAAAATTTTGAGTAGACAAAATTTTGTTTCTGCTCATCCCTCTTATAAAAACAGATATCATTAAAAAATGTTTAACATAATCCTAAGAATTTCATCATAAAACTATCTTACTTAGAATATTCAATATTGTTGAATATCTTACTAGGTTACTTCTTAGAAAATCTCAAGATATAATATGTAAAAACATTACTAAAAAACAAGTTTTAAGAGAAACTTTGCCGGTCAGTACTCAATCACATTTAATAAAATATAATATCAATCAACAAAAATATTTACTCATCTTTAACAAAACAGCAAGCGTCTTGGCAAATGAATACTGAACGTTTAAATGGTATCTAAAGTAAACTCAAATAAATAGTTCTGTGGTTTCCCATTCTATTTTATTAAATGTGATTGAGTACTGACGAGCAGCCTCTCTTAAAACTTATTTTTTAGTAATGTTTTTACATATTTTGAGATTTTCTAAGAAGTAACCTAGTTAGATATTCAATAATATTGAATATTCTAGTAGGAGAGTTGGATAGTTTTATGATGAAATTCTTAGGATTATGTTAAACATTTTTGAAAGATATCTGTTTTCATAAGAGGAATGAGCAGAAACAAAATTTTGTCTATGATTGTTTCGGTCTTAACTTGACGGAAATTCATCTTGAAAATATGAATAAAAACAATATTCTAATTTCCGCTAATATTTTATTAACACTACGAAACCATGACTTCTTCAGGTGAGTATTACAAGATACAAGATACAGTATCTTGTAATACTCACCTGAAGAAGTCATGGTAGGACGTAACGATCGTAGTGTTAATTAAATATTAGCGGAAATTAGAATATTGTTTGTATTCATATTTTCAAAATTTTGTCTACTCAAAATATTTAATTAATAGGATTTTTGTTAACAATTTATATTTATTGGATTTTTTATCTCATTTGGATGTCTTATAATGAATGTTTATTTTATTTTTCGTATGATATAAGTGGTACTTATACGACCTTAATTTAATTCAATTTCTGAACTTATAATTATTAAATATAATTTTTTGAAACTAAATATGTAGAAGGCTAACAGAATATAACTGTAAATATTAAAATATTTAAATGAATAATATTGAGAGCAAGTTCCAAAGTAATGAAAAATCTGCAGATAACATGTTCTGAAATGTTAAACCCAATATGTATTTAGTTTCAAATAATGAACTATTTAAATCAGTATTATAATAGAATTAACTAAAACTAGTACTTTGTGATGAAAATTATTTGAATTTAACTGAAATTTTCTAAGCGTGCTGGCTAAATCTCCGGAAGCTAGGTCAAGGATTTTACAATATTTTATATTTATAAAAATTACATGAAAAACTCTGATAAACAATAGACTAGCCATCTAGAAGAACACATAACTTATCAAATGCAGGTTGTCTTTGACACATTCAAGATTTATAGGGAAAGTTTTAAGCCTGCTTGACGTAAGTAGATTTGGCATCTTTCACTAATATTTATAGTTGCTTGTAATGTTAATGACAGCCACCTGACGTATTTCAGAATTTTTTTTAATTAGTAGTAAAATTCTAAAATGAAGAATGACGATGATAATGCTTGATACTGCTGTCGATAATGTTCGTGAAGATACTATAATCTACGTTATAGTATGATGTATCGTTCGTTTCCGTCATATTTGTAAACATTCAGAGAAGTCTGTTGTTATTATTCGAATACGTCGTCTGTTAGTCTGTAGTATAATATATATAATTATTATCAAGTGGGGATGAAAAGTTATGGATTGAACGTTTTTAAAATTTTCTTCAATATGAATTATAATATATCCGTTTATACCTACAATTTTCAAAGTAACTATTTTTTTCTGTGAATATCTTCATTTAGGAGACTACCAGGTATTGCGGAAACTTTAGTTTCATACGAATCGAATTAATCCTCTGAACATCAATCTGAAATAAAAACAGAGCGCTCTGCCTTTTTTCACCATAAAGCAATAATTTAAAACTGTTTCATAATTCAGAAATAATCTTTAAACTTTTTCTCAATGATTTACGCTGTGTGATTTTAAAATATCTAAAAATCGAAATTATCTTGCTCCAGAAGACTACTCTACTCACCGCAACTTCCAGGTATTAATCAAAGAGGGCGCGGCCACTCTCCATGTCGCTCAGTCCACCGTTATATCTGGTTTCAAATAGAATCAGTACCCAACGTTCCATACCTTTATTTCCAATGCAACAAGGCAACAGACATCATTGGCAGACTTGAACCTAGTAGCCAATCTGAAGAGTCTATGAATATAGCTCGGACAAAACGTCTACAATATATGGTTAAGCTTCCTCACACCACCGCATCCAAATTTCATCCATTTTTAAACTTAGATTTGGCATTAGCATTTCATGGTTGTATGTCAGAAAAACTATTTGCGATAAGAGATACGAAATGAATTACTTGTTAGTATAACAGGTAGTTTAATTATTACTGAAAATTCACAAATATGCACGAAATAGACTATGTTGAAACGAAAGACCGTTTTATAACTATTCAAATCAACCATTTTATAATTTTAAATATTCGTAATGATTAAAATACGCAATCACCTCAGAAATAATTCTGAACAATTTGGTGTGAGTGACTATAATATGGCTACACATGTCGACTATATCAATAATTTTCATATATTTGAATACCTGCCCCGAAATCTTCCCATAAACTATACTAAAATAATTAATATACCACGATTTGATCAAACCACGATATTTCGTATTCAAATTCTCATGAATTTCAGCAATAATTAAACCATCTCTTTAACTATCAGCGTTTCATTTTCCACCATTAACAAATATTCTGTCATATCGCTGTGAAATTGGATTGATGCCAAACTTCACTTTGAGAATGGGTGAAATTCCATAGAGTGAGTGATATGGCTGTCAGGTAATTTCGATTCTTTTGTTTTAAAAATCAGATATTTTGAAATAATACTATACAAATACTTCAGAATAAGGTTGAAAAATTATTTCAGAGCCATATAAAAGCGAGAACGTAATGTTTTCACGATAAAAAAATGACCTGAAGTTGAAGCATTCTTCAAACTTTGGAGGTCCAGAACTTTCAAACTAAGAAAGAGAGCCTTTTCTGAGTTCAGTTATATATTTAGATCATTATTTGAGTTCATATGAAACTAAATTTTTCGGAGAATCTGATGGACTCCGAACTTAAGATATTCATATAATTTCTGTAAAGATTACGGAATCTTATGTTGCAAAATAACTTATAAAAGCATTTATTCACTTATATTATTATTTTTCTATTATTGCCGTATTCGGTCTCAGAAAAATCAAATTGTATTAAAAATCTAAAATAGATCTGAAATGTAGGAGACGTTTTCCAAAAAGGTTGAACGTATTTATTCAATTTATAAATAAATATAAATATATAAATAAATATGAGCTATAAAATGTTGGAGTTCTCGTCTAATTATTTTTATTTGATCCTTTATTTTGAGGATTTTGGAATAGTAGATTTTTTGTATTTATATGTTAATATACATACTTATATATTAAAGTTTTTTTAATACATTTGTATTAATACTTTTCATGAATGGATGTGAAAAGATTTTTTCCGAGACATTGAAAAATATTTTATATTGATTATATTATATGAGGATATCATTTTGATAGTTTTTGTATATCATTTTAATATATATTATAGAAGTTAGAATATATAATTCTGAATTTAAAGGTATTCATTTAAGTTATGAGTTTTTTGTGTATTGAATAA
The DNA here is from genome assembly GCA_034642435.1 of Megalocaria dilatata. Classification (NCBI taxonomy): domain Eukaryota; kingdom Metazoa; phylum Arthropoda; class Insecta; order Coleoptera; family Coccinellidae; genus Megalocaria; species Megalocaria dilatata. The sequence continues at coordinate 59,436,608 of CM067855.1, read as the reverse complement.
TTAATTCAGCTAATTAGTGGGAGTTCTAGGTGTCGAATCAGTTTTTTCATTCTTAATCATTCATTGAATTTCATGTGAAATTGAGATGGGAATTGAAATTTCCTGACACCTACAGAAAATGGTAAATGTGATTCGAAACCTTTTTTCACGATCAGTCGCTACCTACAAACCCGACCTCATTTTTCCACCATAAATCATTCTTAGCATCCATTAATTACTTTTGAATGAAATATCGGAATCGATTAACATTAGTTATCGACAACGCTCAAAAAAAAATCCGCTCCTTGGAGCGATCTCGACAGCTCTCACGATTCCTACAAAATCGATTCATCAGCTCCGTTACAAGCCCGCATGGGTACTTTTAGGCGAAGGCTACTTTGAGGTTAAAGCCCCTGAACTGTATAGAAACCACTAAAAATTTTTTATCCTTTTCTTTTATCGCGAAGAAAAATCTGGTACGAAACGGTAGTGGGACCTGGAGAGCAACTGTGGATTATATAACACCAGTGTAATAGTTCAGACCATCAGTACTCGCCCATAACTTACCGGTGATACTATAGAATAATACCACAATGAAGACTTTGGTTTATTTTGCTGTTATAGCCGCCTGCATGATATCAATCAGTGCTGCAGAAGGAGATATTGAGAAGGTGAGTAAACAATAATCAATAATAATTACCTTTCAATATAGACAAACTGATGTCGAATTAATTATTCAAATATTTACTGAATGCTTTCTCTGGTCATTTGTTATGTTATCTTATTGTCTGAGCAAGTGCAGGAATAGCTTCAAGGTTAGAAATAATTCCTCAAGAACCAAATGTGAATATTATGTTTAATGACTAATTCGTTTATTACTTACATTCGGTTTTATTGTGAGATACGATTTCCTTAGTCGTTTGAAATACGTTGATAAGTACTCTAAATAGACGGAGGTACATTATAGAATTTTTCGGAATATTTCGATATTTTTCTCATAATATTTCCAATTTGGATTTTTTACACTATTGGATAAATTTTCTGTATGTATGTTTACAATGTCATAAGTCACATAAATATTTTCTAGACAATTATTGATTTTATTTGATATTTATTCAGAAATCTGATTTTCTATTTTTAATTTTATATTATTGAAATAATATAAACTTCTGTTTATGAAACTAAAGAAGTACTCGCATAAATCGAATAAACATCCAAAATAAAAATAAACAATTATTTAATCCTCTCCACGAACCCATACATAAAACAATTTTTAATTCAAATATGTCATAGATAGATGGGGATTACCGGATTTCTATGTGTTTTTTGAAAAACTACAATAATACTACAAACTCTCTCAAGAATTCCAACAGATGTGATTTATAACATTAAGAATATAATAAATATTTGATATACATACAAATCCTAGAATTCTGACTAGGATAAATTCATGTTCTTAAAATTTTTGAAACGTGATTTTCAAAAATAAATAATTTTTAAAGATTTCACTAATATTGAGGCCGTTTCTTCGAATTTCATTTCATGATTATTTTGTTCTTTGAACATGAAAGTATGTAGTTCTATAGTGGAAGTAAAAGTATAACATTATATTCAAAATGTTCACCAAGATCATTTTCGTTTTGGTAGTAATTCAATTCTTGAAAACCAATATTAATCATCAATCAAATAAACTAATTCTGTGTTTATGTACGAGTGGCAAAGTATCGATTAACGTGATATAAAAATTTTTAGAAATCACAAAACTTTTTTTGAACAATAAGAAATTTTATACAGACATATGTTCTGGAATTATTTTGAAAGTTGCTATAGTTCCCCACTTACAACGTCAGATTTAGGTTTGACGCCTTGCTTGTACAATTAAGATGAAAAATTCTGTTTTAATTAAATTAATGGAAAATTAGTCCGTTCTATCTCTTCTGGACGTTTCAAACCACAGAAATAATTTATACACACATAATTTTAAAGAAATGCACTGAGAAATTCTCCAATTTTTTCCTTTAGTTCCATATATAAAAAAAAACAGTTTGTAACCTTCGAAAATTTTTCAGTTTACGTAGTACTCAAAAAATTTAATTGAAAAATTTGCGCATCGTAGCGTATTGCTAATTTATCACTAAGAAATTCATGAAAGTAGATGAAAATCCGAAATTAATATTGAATCAAGAAAAAGAAGAATAAATGTGCCCATAAGTCTGTAAAACTTATGGTCTTTGAGTAAAAACGTAAAACGTTCGTAGTTATGATTGAGGTTAAAAAATTCAATACCCATAAAGGACCTATCATCCACGAAATTAAACAATGCGAAATATCGTTGTAGTATTTAAGTAGGAGAAAAAGTATCGGGACAATGAATAGATGGGAGCCTACATAATGTTCCAATTTCACACACTGAATCAAATAATAAAAGTAATCAATTCTCTAGTTTACAGCTTCACGAAATTACTTCCGTTTTAGAGTCGTTAATAATTTCCATATCACATTCCAAATTATCCCAGGAAATACTCGGTTACATTATTCTTGATATATAAATTTCATATAATCAATGAATTTCGCATTTTCTAAGAAAATTGGACCATACCTTCACAAATTTTCAGAATGAAAATAACTCAAGAACTCTAAAAGACACATTCACTAAATGTAAACTTACATCAATTGAAGATTCACTAACAAAAATCACACAAAACAGGAAACTGTTTGAAGCTCTTTGAGACAACAGAGAGATTATGAAATAATCGAAACGCGATGTTGAAATTTGATTTTATACAAATCCGTAGACTTTAGCCTAAATAAAAAGATGACAGTTCATCTTCGATCGCGAAGTCTATTGGCTGATCTCCGATAGCTCTTGGAATTAACAGTCACGGACGATAAGAAGCTAAAGGTCGATATACTAAGAGGTCATGTCTCATTTTGTTTTTAGATTTGATCTTGTGCTGCATCGCGTTTCATCCTATCCAATCTATATCCGTATATTGTTTTGTGTCTCTTTTGAGTTCACGAAAATCGCGACCTATTGATATGGTGAAACCGGTTCAATCCGGTTAGGTTAGTTCTTGTTGCGGTTTTAGTGCACGCGGACTACAACGGATCATCGATAAGAAACTTAACCCTCATATATAATGCGTAAAATGTTTTGAAATCCGAAGGTTTGAAATATTCACCCAATCCTACATTATTGAAATTAATAAAAAACATTAATTCTTTTTCAGAAAATAATTGAATTGAATATTTTGCAGTTTGCGTTTTGAAGTATTTGTTAGGAGTATAAATAAGTTCCTGGATTTTTTGTCGAAAATTGAAGGAGAAATGTCTGGGCTAAACGGCGGGAAGAGTACGACTTCCCATTTGATTGCATTTCTAAGCATGTACGTTGTAACGGCCCACGTAACATGTGTCATGCTGAAGAATGATGAAAAGAAAGAGTCACATTAAATGAAGCATCTTCCAGAAAATAATCATTCTACTCAAATAATTTTGATATTGTACATGTTGAAAACAGAGGTCTGAATTGAATTTATGGGAAACATACTTACGTCTTTTATTACACCCCTCTTTTTAATATTTTTAAGGGGTTAGTCTGAAACGTAATTCTGAGTGGAATACTTTTCTGTTATAAACCACTGAAAATAACATCTGTACATTTTTTTCAAAAATTAGTACTTCAAAACAAATATTGTATACTTTGTACTCTGGCGAAATACTTTAAGGTGGACCAAACGTACGTAAGGACCATTAAAATTAAGTAGAAATAGACACATGTGTTTCATTAATAGATCAAATCATTTGGATCTATCAAGTCTGAAAATTGAGAGCTGCAATTTGATAAAATTATAACTAAAAACCTAAACGGATTTTGATGAAATATAGGGAAAAAAATCGCCTTTATTTGGAATATCAGATTCTTAGATGGACTCCAGAATTTGCCCGGTTACATTAGAGAATTAAAATCCAACCAAGTTGAAGTCGATTTATATCTTTACGCAATATTAAGAGAGCCCTTAAATGTTGGAAAAGATATTTTACTAAGTTGTCAAAGGCACGGTAATCATTTACTAGATTTGGCTGACGATATTAAGCAATAGACAACTTTATTTTGTCAGAAATAGAAAATTTCTTCAAAAACGCAACAGTGTACCATTTACAACCCCAGAGTCTGCATTTCAAATGAGAATAGAAATTTCCTGATTTCCATAATGACATACTTTTCTCTTTTTCTGATATCTTGCTTGAAGTAATGCCGCCATGTTATTTTAAATCTTTTCCTTATGCCAGAATCATTATCATCATTGTCTATTCACAAAAAATATTGCAATTTGTATCAGAAGACTACCTTATGTACATTCTGTCAAGAAAGTACCGGGAATTATCGATTTAAATCTGGCGGGGCAATGAGGCAGGTAAATTTTTTTTTTCCTAGGTTGGTATCACTGTCCTTAATTACTATGCCAAGCTTGAGCGGGATCTGTCAACTAGTGTGTTTGCAACAGCTGATTAAGTCAGTCGATGTCAGATTGCGTGCCGATTTTTACTATGGGTGATTACGTTGAGCAAAGAATTTGTTTAAAGTTTTGTGTTGCAAATGAATTTTCGTGTGCCGATGCATTGGAAATGTTGCAAAAGGCCTTTGGTGATAATGCTCTATCGAAAACTGGTGCATATCAGTGGTACAGAGCCTTCAAGGACGGTCGTGAAGTGGTCGCCCATCGACGGCTTTGATCGAAGATAACGTCGATAAAATTAAGGAAAGGGTGCTGGAAAACCGTCGTACCAGCTTGAGAGAGATAGCACATGATCTTAAGATATCCCACGAGTCCGCACGTACGATTTTGATTGATATTTTGGGCATGAGAAAGGTGGCCGCACGACTCGTACCGAAAGACCTGAATTTTCTTCAAAAACGTCATCGCGAACAGGTTGCTTCAGATATGCTGGATCGCTGTAATTCCGATTCTACATTCATGGAACGCATTATAACTGGTGATGAGACCTGGGTCTACGAGTACGATATGCAAACAAGCCAGCAATCATCGGAATGGGTGGCAAAAAATGAGCCGAAACCGAAAAAACCACGCCAAAGCCGCTCGAAAATTAAGGTGATGCTCATTGTTTTCTTCGATATCCGTGGCGTGGTGCACTACGAATTCGTTCCAGAGAGTCAGACGGTAAACAAGGAGTATTACCTAGGCGTTATGAAACGTTTGCGTGAGCGTATCCGTAAGAAGCGGCCAAATTTGTGGGCGAACAACTCATGGATTTTGCATGACGATAACGCGCCTTCTCACCGAGCTACGATTGTGACTGACTTTCTCGCCAAAAACTCAACAAACGTGCTTCAGCAACCACCGTATTCGCCGGATTTGGCTCCCTGCGACTTTTTCCTCTTCCCAAAACTAAAATTGCCCCTTCGTGGCACCCGTTTTGAGTCGATTGAAGCCATAAAACAAAATTCGGCGCGAGAGCTAAAGTCCATTCCGGAAAGCGCCTATAAAAAATGTTTCGATAATTGGAGGTGCCGTTGGCATAGATGTATTGGAGCAAATGGAGCCTATTTTGAAGGTGACCCAATAAATCTTGACGATTAAATGTAAAAATGTTGTTTTAATTGAAAATTCCCGGTACTTTCTTGACAGAGTAGTATATAAACATTAGGAAATCCACAAAAACAACAAATGCTGAATGTACGTGGTTTAAAATATGTAATCGATTTGATCATGAAACAATGAAAATATTAAAACGAACGGTGCCATAAATCTCAACAGAAAAAAAAACAAGTCTGAAAATAAATCCAGGTATTAAAATTCTTAATAAGTTCAAATCACATAAAGGTGGGCGATTCAATAGTATAAAATTAATCACATAGGATAAGAAACAAAATCAACCAAAAGATAAAACGCACATAAAAATATCGGAGATGTGCATAAATAAAATATAAAATAAATTACATATAGATAAAATCAGGTAGAAGTTGAAACAATTATCTCACGACCATTAGAGATAAATACATCACATAGGATTAAAAATATGATAGCAGTAAATAAAATTATTAAAGTAATCTATGATCCATTAAAATTTTGCAAATGGAATAGAAGTTAGATCACAAGATGTGCTATCAATTTAATGCTGATCTAAAGACTCATAGTTTCTGAGGCAAAATATAAATAAATTTTAAAGATTTCAATTTCCTTGCAGGCTTTCAGTGGTAACGAAATAGACAAAGATGTGATAAAACCACTACCTCCAAAGAAACTTCAAATTCACTATCCAAAAACTAAGCAGATCGTCAACCTTGGTAACGAATTGGCACCAAAAGATGTACGTGAAGCACCAGAAGTCACCTATGAATCAGACCCTAAAGCCTTCTACACTCTCTCAATGTCTGACCCAGACGCACCAAGCAGAAAGAACCCAACGCGTAGAGAATTCCAACACTGGTTGGTGGTAAACATTCCCGGATCTGACTTGTCGAAAGGAGAGGTCCTAAATGAATATGTTGGATCTGGACCACCAAAAGACACGGGACTTCATAGATATGTCTTCCTACTCTTCAAACAAGCAGATAAAATCGATTTCAAAGAACCCAAACATTCGAAAACTGATGGGAATAGAGGAAATTTCTCAGTGCAGAAGTTCGCTGAAAAGAACAATTTGGGCGACGCAGTAGCTGGAAACTTTTTCCAAGCCCAATACGATGATTCTGTACCAGAACTCCACAAACAATTCAAGAATTAAGAAATATCTATTTGGTAACACATTAATTATCATGTATTTATTATTTTAGTATAGCTGTATTTATATAATCTTCAGTAGTGGAGCAGTAATTATATCTTATGAGATTAATACATTTTTGTGATGTATAAATATATTGTTTCATTCTGTATCTTTTGAGTTCAGTTTGAAGAGTCAGTTTTTGGTTAAATTTATTAACTATCTCAGCTGTTCATAAATATAAAGACAAGAAATTTTGCAAATATTTTTGCTTGACTTTATTTTTAAGTAAAGATTGAGATTGTCTTCAAAGAATCGTAAATGCTATTGTACGCCAATTATATCCTGGAGTGTGCACATCACGCATCGAAATGCAATCCCATGTCTCAAATACTGCGGATTACCCTTTAAAAGCAAACGATGCGTAAAAGTAAAAATCTTAATTTTCCAGAGAGTCGACCTGGGCAAACATTGAATTTTTATAGAAATTAATTATGAAGCTATTCTTGAAATATAGTAGTAAATTCAGAATCCGTTACTAATATTATTATTATCAATAATAATAATGAAATGTCTAAAAAATACTGCTTCTATTCGAAAACTCGATGTGTTTATATAGTTATTTATCTGAAGTACTCGTGTTACATTATGGATTTTTGTGTAAGTCTTTTGCAGTTTCAATTATGTAATTCATTTTGAGTGTTGTTGACGAAGATTATCAAGTAAATACTCAATGAATCAATTTTATTACAGAAGTTTTCCGACACAGACTAGTACTTTTTAGGGCCAAAAACGAATCTAGCCCAAATTCTACACGTTGTATATCGTTCATCGTACAATGTCCCAGGAACTGTTAAATGCTCTTATATTCGCACCCTACCGCGGTAGGGTAAAAAAATGTTTTGAAGGATATGCTCTTCAACCGAAGAACCGAATTGATTCATATATACTAACTGACAAAGAAACTGCAACACCCCGAAGGAGCTGTTTAAATTTTAAATTTTTTTTGGTAAAACATAGATAGTACAGCAAGGAGTAAATGATTGAAATTTAAAGAAAAAAAACGAAGGGTTTACAATTTTTTAAATAAATTTGTTTGTCTACCGCTATTATTTATACACTTCCCAATACGTCTTGACATTGATGCAATAAGATGGTCTTTTTCTTCTTGAGGGATACTATCCCAAGCTACCTGTAGTTCATATCTCAGAGCCGCCAAAGTCCGTGGGGGCTGGGGTAAATTTCCAAGCCTTCTACCCATGATGTCCCAAACATGCTTTATGGGCGAAAGATTGGGGGATCTGGGCAGATATGGCAAAAGATCCACATGGGTCGCTTCAAAGAAGTTCAAACTAACTCTGGCAACATGAGGTCGAGCATTATCTTGTTGAAATATTGGATTCTCGAGCCGGTTAAGGTAAGTGAGAACATATGGCTCCATTATTTCTTGAAGGTAACGCAGCGCTGTCATGTTACCTCGAATAAAGACTAAAGGTAACCTACTTGCATGTGCAATAGCACCCCATACCATAACACCTTTCCGGTGTACTTGACGGTCAATATCAAACTGAGGTTCACGCCTTTCTCCCTGACGTCGTCTAACCCTTCTTCGGCCATCATGTGCACCAAAGAAGAATCGAGATTCATCGGAAAAGACGACCTGATGCCATTCCACATTCCAATGTTGACGTTCTCTGCAACACTGTAATCGTTGCCGGCGATGCTCAAACGTCAGAGGTAACACAAGATGGGGTCGATAATGCTGCAGTCCAAAAGACCTTATCTGGCGGTAAACCGTGCGAACAGTTACAGGATGGCGCCCCCCAGGCATTAGATCTTGTGATGGGGGTGCTTGCTTTGACTAGGACCCTAGTTTCGTCCTGGTGAAATGGAGGGTTAAGTCTTGGTGCCTAACGTAATGCCATTCGCGCCAGTCACTGGACCTGTATGATGGAAGATCTCTGAATGGGGCCCTAGTTTTGCCGTTCTGGTGAAATGGAGGGCTGAGCCGGTTGATTAACTCAGTGACAGGGAGTCTGTCGCAGCAGACAGAACTTGACGGTTCGACCGGCTTGTCCTGGCCCCAGATTAATGCGTAACTTTTTAGGGTTTGTGGATCTCGACGAAATGGCTTAGCTGTTAGTGCTTGACGCCAGGATCAATCAAATGACTTCAGATGGGTTAGGTGGGTCAAGAAGTACAGGCCGTTAGATGGTGCTCGTACCAGGATCAATAGTAGTCATTAATCTTGAGATTATGTTAGTTCATGGGACTGCGTTCGAATGCTTGGGTAAGAACTGCGTCACAAACCAACTCGGGTACTGACCTGCAGAGCGAGTAGAGGTTGAATAGTTCTCGCCGCTACCAGTCATATGGTTCTGGCTTTCGAGTCGGGGCCCAAACTGGAAGCTGGTGGGTTCATCTATTCGGAGGGGTTCTCGCTTCGCGCGATGATATGGCGTAATCCTTATCACACTTTCTACCTCTAGGGGTGGACTGTGGAGACTGCTGAGTAGTCACTTGGTGAAAGAGCTATGCTCTTATGCCAATACGAAAACCTGGTAGAATTCACGTTACAGGATGGCCTTGCTCTCCTAACCACTCATCGGCCAAAAATCGAGTTGTTGCAAATAGGTCTATAATAGCCATAAGTCTTAGACGTCAATCTTAAACTTCATTTGTACCCCTTCGACGCCCTACTCTTCTTCGATTTTGTGCATTATCAAACCACGCTTGACAACATCTCATAACAGTAGTCAGATTTCTGTTCGTACGGTTAGCAATTTCTCGAAATGACAACCCCGCCTCCCGTAGACCAATAATTCGACCTTTTTCAAATTCACTTAGCTAGCGATAAATTCCGCGTACACGTGCTCTAGGCATTTTAACAACAACTAAACTTCGACCTTGGATCTCCCCGAACAGCTGGTTTGTTGTAAAATTTTAGTTTTAAGGCAGCAGCCCTGTACTGCGACAGACTCCCTATAACTGAGTTAATCAACCGGCTCAGCGCTCCATTCCACCATAACGTCAAAACTAGGGCCCCATTCGGAAGATCTTCCACCACACAGGTCCAGTGACTGCCGCGAATGGCATTACGTTAGGCACCAAGACTTAACCCCCCATTTCACCGGGACGAAACTAGGGTCCTAGTCTTGACAAGCGCCCCCAGCACGCCAAGCTCTAATGCCATGGGGGGCGAGACCATGTGGACAGAATGCCAGATGACATAATAAATTAGAAATATTATCATGCAAAGAAAACAAATTCGTACACGTACTCATCACTGTGTTAAATTCGTCGCCAAAAGAGATAACGCGTTATTCCTAATCAGTAAAAGTAGAATAAAAAAACAAAAGCACCAGACACGCGTTCGGTCACATTGTAGCTTCCGACTGCGACCTTGTGATATCCGACATTGTGTTTTGAAGACGATAGATAAAATGGCGAGTAAGGGAATCAGACGCTTCCTATTTTGTTATTGTCTTTCGAAATAGGTGAATCATTGAAATGAGATATATACCAATCGGGACTTTCTATTTCTCCCACTAAATTGGGGAAAAGTTATCAGAATTCAAAATATGGGGAATGTTCTGATTTGCTCCATGATTATTTTTTACCATAATTCCAGATTTTAAACCTCGATTAGACATCAACAACTCCCAAAGGTTTCAAAAAATACTTCTGCGGCAGTATCGACAGCCAGTGTCACTATGCTCCATCACTTCTCTCGCCATCAAGTTTTGGCAATGGCGGACGACGAAATTGCAGCCACAGCGCTTTGTCTCGTTAATTTGTACAAATATGTGTCTTGAGGACATACGTGGGCCCCAAAAACTTTTCCATGATATCGAACGCAAACCAAATTGGTTGGTCCACATCATCTGCGCCTAATCCAAATTTGAAAGAGTTCTGTTTCCTCTTGAGAAGAGGCCTAAAAGTAGACATAAGTGATTTTTCATAGCTTTCAGTTCCTAAATTGGAATATCCTCATATTCTGACTAATTCTTCTCCAGGCATCATGCATTTTATGCTTGAGTTTGTGATTTTTATATGTGCGGTCCCAAATTTCTCTTTCAGTCTCAGGAAGTTCTGAAAAAGTTATTATTTTATCAATTAAATGAATGGAGTATGCAGTTGGCTCTAGATTAAACATTATAACAATTTTATTCAAAAAAATTTCACACAGTTTTGATGTTTCACAGTTTCTTCAGGATCCTGACACGTGTCTCGGTCTTTCGACCATCTTCAAAGGAGTACAAAAAGGAACTAAACTTAAAATTGAAAAGGTTTTTTTATTACACTTAGGACATCTGTGTATTTTTATGGCGCATGGAAATAACAGCATCCAATATAGGGGAGTTCCCAAAGAATCTTGGGGAATTTGTTAAATTCTCCTTTTTCTCAATGGATTTTTTGATTGGAAGAATCTCCAAATAGTCCATTAATTTAACCTTATCAGTAAGTATTAGTAAAGTGAAATCTTTCTCATAATTTTTTTTTTATTTTCTATACAATGTTCTGCAAAACCGGTTAATTTCTGGTTTTTCAAAATAAACATATGTTCTTTGATTCTGTATTATTAAAATCGGCCTCTCTATCTTATATATGTAGCATTACAATCATCATATTTAATTTGATAAATCACCGATTCAGAAAAGTTGGGGTTCTTTTCTTTATTGTTAACACACATATTAGCTAAATTATTTCTATTTACTGCTAAAGAATTAATTTCCATTTTATGAAAACCATTAGAGATCCAACTGCTGAAACCTTTTATATAAGCCATTGAAAACCATATTTTCTTTTCTTCATTAGGATCATTTATATTGATAAAAAGTTTCTTTTAAGTATTGTGGCAAGTTTTCTTTTTAATCATATTGTCAATGATTTCAGTTCTATAGCCATTGTTCCTCGCTATAGTTTTAATTATATTGACTTCTTTTCGGAAATTGACTGGGTTCAATGGGATGCTCAAAAGTCTATGAATGAAACTATGGAATGTTGACATTTTAATTTGCCATGACTGATTGGATTTTGAATGGATTATGGTAGTAATGTCGAATTCGAACTTATTATTAGTATGACTCATATGAAGATCTAAGAAGTTGATCGAAGAATTTTTTTCTATTTCTATTATGAATTTAATATTTTCATTTATGCTATTCAGATAATTCAAAAATTGCGATAACAGCCTGTCAGTTCCAGTCCAAATGCAAAATACGTCATCTAGCCCAAAAGTGAACGAGTTTTTTCAAACTTATCATTTGTAGTTTTAGCGAATAATAATTTTTCAAGGTAAGATATAAATGATTCAGCTAAAAGTGGACTTATTGAACTTCCTATTGGTAAACCATTGATTTATCTGAAGAATTTATTGTTGAATTTAGAAAAATTCTCTTCTAAACACATTTCTAAAGTTTTGAAAATATTTTCTTTATTATTTTGTGTCGTCTATGTATCCTTTAGTGGTGTTTAAATCAAGGAAAAACATCAGAAATGTCCTTTGATCATTATTCCAATCGTCCCATTAACGGACAAGAAATACTGAACAAATAGGATTAATATGCACTTTTATTTTTGATAATTTAGATATCAAAGTTATATGATAATAGCAAATCATCCTTGTGGATTAGGGCATGGCGGGATTTCAAGATACAAAGGTATAGATAGAGATATTCTATTATCTTACTGAATTTCACACATTAAAATCTTAATGATGTTTCGTAACGATTAAAAATAATGAAGGAAACATGTGTATCAGACGGAGGCCAATACTGATAACAAACTGCTCGTCAAAAGTTAAGGATATTGATGTTTTCCGAAGATGCATATTTTCCGTATCATTTTAATAGTTTTTTTTCGATAACATAAACTCATGAAGTTTATATAAATTTCTCTTGGTTCACCGTGAAGCAAGTTTTTGTCAAATTTAATCAGTTTTTGTCCAGGTATGTCAGAAATGCGCATTTTAATGATTTTCACTATGTATTTCAGTACGTATTTCGTTTCGAATAAAATTGAACGGATTTGAATTTTTATTACGTTAAGACAAGTTTAATCGGAAGATGATGCCAATAGAGCCCTTGAGACGCATCAGGCTAGTCGAACACAAGTGCAAGTAGCCACTTTTTTCAGTTTTAGCCAAAGGGTGATAATACGTTTATTGGCAAGGTATTTTGCCACTGGAACTCTTCGTCAAAGACTCAGAAGTGGTGGATTTCGTGCTACAAGGCTAATAAAAGACCGTTAATCAACTTTTTGGTTGAGAAGAGAGCCTATCTGCACTTGCAGAATGGCAAGTCACAGATACTTCAGTTTCCCTAAGCACAGACAAAAGATGTCTCCATGAAATCAATCTAACATCGAGACGCTTGTTAAGAAGAATTACACTCACTCGCGAACACAAGCGTCAAATATTAGAGTGGACAATGGAACGGGCACACTGACGAGATTAATGGTGATACGATAGTCCAAATATGAACGTTTTTCTGCTAGTCGACGAGTACGGGCGTCGATACGTCCACTCATACAGCCGTTCTGTTGAAGAAGTCCATCCTTTTCAAGGAGGCACAATTATGGTTTAGGGTTGAATTTATTTAGATGGCAGAACTGATTTATTATCAGACATACGTCTGAGACGTCAATTGCACACTGCTTTTGCCGACAACTTCGTTTTTCTGGATGATAATACACTGCCACACAGATCCCACCAGGTGATAATTGCTAGACAAAACCAGGGTATTCCACACCTACCATTACCTCCAAGATCCCCTGACCTAAATATAATCGAGCACACTTGGGACCAATTACAAAGAACCACAGACCACAGCCAGTAACGCTTCAGCAACTCCGTCTCAGATATACCTACGTCTGAGACATCAATTTAACACAGCTATGACCGAAAATTTCGTTTTTTTTATGATAATACAGTGTTATCACACCAGGTGATTACTGCTAGAGGTATTCCACATCTACCATTACTTCCAAGATCCTGTGATCCAACCGAGCACGCTTGGGACCAATTACAAAGAACCTTTGATGCCCACAGATCACAGCCGATAACGCTTCAACAGATCGGAGATCTTTCGCCATACCATTGGCAACAAATTGAGCAGGAAATTCTCAATAATTCGGTGGAAAGCATCTAAAGAAGTTGCTAATCCATTATTGATACACGTGTTGATTGTTTTTGTATTGAGGATTAATACAAGTATGAATTTTTCAAATTAGGAGAATTTCGGATTTTCGCAAAATTTTATAATTTTTCAAATATTGTGAGGATAGATTAGATTTATTGATAATACTGTTAATCAACATAAGTTGTTATCGCAGATATACATTTCTTATACATAAATTAATATTTATATTTATAGTAAAGACTAAAATAAATTTAACAATTTTCAAGATAAGTTCTCAAATTTCTTTTAAAGGAATGTAACGTCTTAGATAATCTAATAGTTTTTGGCAGTTCGTTGTAAAGCTGTGGTCCTATGAAGCTTGGTCTTCTTCTGCCATAGTTTGTACGGATGTTTTTATTCAAGGTAAATCTGTCCCTGTGTCTTGTTTCATAGTCGTGTGGAAACTGTTCAAAGCAGACCTTGGTTTTCAGTAAGTTATTATTTATTTTGAAAACCAACGCACACAGCTCTTGTTTTATGAGTTTTTTAATTGGCAAAATTGGGTATAGTTCATAAAGTAGATTTGTTCTTGTTTCAAATTTGAGATTGAAAATAGTTTTCACTGCTCTGTTCTGTAACCTCTGAAGCCGATTTATATTAAACTTCGTGGTATTTCCCCAAATTGGCAGTAGATATGTTAAGACACTTTTAATATGTGAATTGTACACCAGAAGTTTGTGCTTGACATCAAAACAGTTGCCCACTCTTTTCATGCAGGCTATTAATCCAGCCAGTTTACCAAAGATCATGTCAATGTGTTTTTCCCAGATCAATTTTTCCAAGACTCTCCACATATAATAAATAGAGTAGTGGTCCGAGGACCGATCCTTGGGGTAAACCACATCTAACATTTTTCCTAGGACTTTTTGTTTTATTGACAAATACATATTGTTGGCGGTTCTTTAGGAATGATTTCAGAAGACTCCAAGCAGCACCCTGAATGCCCATATCATGAAGCTTCCCGAGGAGTATTTGATGATCCACTGTGTCAAACGCCTTTTTCAAGTCAATGAATACCGTCGTCACATAATAGCCCTGGTCCGTTTTTTCAATTATACTTTCTATCAAGTCAGTCGTAGCACCCAATGTTGAGCTTGATTTTTGAAATCCGTATTGTTGTGGGGAGAGTTCAAAAAATTTGATGAATCTGTCTTTAATCACTCTTTCTATTATTTTCGATAAAATTGGGGTAATTGAAATGGGACGATAATTACTGATATCTTCCTTTTTTCCTTTTTTAAATACAGGTAATATTTTGGCTATTTTTATGTAGGACGGATAAACACCCACACTAAGACACTCATTTATCAGTTCCAATAATTTATCTTTTATTGTATGGTATATTTCTCTTACATCATATGAGGAGATCTCATCAAATCCTTTCGATGGCGAGTTTTTCAAAGAAAATACAATTGTTCTCAGCTCAGATTCCGTACATTTCTTGAGGTAGATACATTTGTCAGCAATTATATTTTCATTATCATTGTAAGGCATCAAGGGTAACTGACTTTGGAGATTTATTGCTACATTTGTGAAGTACTCATTGAATGAAGAAGCAATTTCATGGTTGGTTGTTATTATTTTATCATTAAGCTTCAATTTGTAAATATCTACTGAGCTTGTTAGTTTGATGTTCATTGTGCTATTCAATAGTTTCCACTTTTTCCTTGTGTCATTTCCAATTTTTTGTAGGTTTTCATCAAGATAGTGTTTTTTGGCATTTTTTGTGTTTTTGTTCTTGTGAATACATCATTTCTTTGAAATACATATTTCAAAAGAAAGTTGGGTTTTTCTGAAAAGAAAAAAGAAATAAATATCCTCAACTTTTGGCGAGCAGTTTAATTTGCACGAGGATATTTTACCTCTTGCTATTCTTTAAACAATTTTTTGAAGTGTCTCAGGTATAAATCCAGATATTTTCGGTTGATAAGAATTAAACTTATCTTGGAACGAAATTTGAATATCTCTCAATGAGAATGATGACCCAATTTTAATACTTTGAATTGTTCTAAAAATCCAGAAGAATATTTGACGTCAACTAGGATATGTCTAATTGATATTATCTTCGTTAAAATTACATTTCATCAGTGGGATTGATTATTCTCCGAAAACCAGTTTTAATCTCTTATCGTCTTCTGATCTTCAGGAAATGATTGTTTGAACAGATAATAATACAGAATCGATTGGAAAGTGAAATATCCGCGACAATTTTGATTTCAAGGATCTGAAAATATCAAAATGAATTGTGAACACTTATGTTGCAAAATATACCACTTCGATTTTTCGCGGTAAAAGTGGAATAGGAATTATAAAATTCTAAATACCTGTAACACATTTTTTGATGAGTTCTCCGTTCAATAAAGAAAACGCAACTCTTTTCATCAGTTATTAATAAATAAATAAAAGGTTAATTTCAAAAAATTTATTCGAAAACTTTTAGAATTAAATTAACGTCTTATAAGCACTGCTTATATTTAATAGACATATAAGATCAAAATTCCATATATAATATCAAATGGAGTAAAAAATCCAACAAATATAAATTGTCAATCAAAATTACTAAATTTGTCTGCCTCAAATATTTAAAATATTATATTAATTTTAATTGACAATTTATATTTGTTGGATTTTTTATTCCAATTGATATTATATAATTAGTTTTGAAATTATATGTCTATTAAATATAAGCACGGCTTATAAGACGTCAATTTAATTCTAAAAGTTTTCGAATAAATTTTTTTTAAATCAAAACTTATAGGATGCTAACAGAATAAATCTGTTTTGAATTTTAAATTTCATATCTAAATACTTAATTTTAATTTTAAGTATCTAGTTCCTTTCGTAATTCGTAATTTTGGTGTAAAAGACAGGTGCTGTCTAATAACAATTCTCCAAGCCTTTAAGTCAAATCAATTTAACCCTAAAAGTTAAAAAATAAGGGTGGCGATTAAAAAAACTACTACTCCAAAATTTATCGGAGTTCTGGCCCTTTGTTTTCTCAATAAATAAACCTTCGTGATCCAATGAAAAAAATTTAACTTCTCCCTTCCCTCCATAAATAGTTTTACGTTGCGAAATATATGGGTTCTAAAAATTAAACAAATAAATTCGATCATTATTCGTACACCGTCCGGTGATTCATTCGACAGAAATTAACACTACAGAAATCGAGTACTTTTCAGCCGAATTAATCTGTAGGTCAATAAAACTATAGGGTTATAAATAAACAGCTGCAATAAAAAATACAACTGAAACAATGAAATCTTCCGATTTTTATTATGAAATTTGTGGGGGTTTTATCGTGAAATAAATATAGATTTTTAAACGTTTCTTATTAAGTTTTTTTAATCTACTCGTATATGATTCCAATTGTGACTTTATTGAATATTTAAGGGGCTAAATTTTTTCTATTCGATAATAATTTATTATTTGCCAAAAATAATAAACTAGAACTGACCCGTTCCTCCAACATTACTTTTAAAATTTGATTAGATCTGCCAGCAATAACATCAATTTTTCTGAAAGGAATTTCTGACTTTTATCCTGAGTGGAATCCTCAAATCTTAAATTGACATGGAAATCCATTAATTCGACCTTGGGATCCAGTAACAAAGAGAAGTCTAATATGGAATAAATTTGATTCCGATAATTTGAAAAAATTAAATCTCACGTATTGATTGTAGGAATTAATTTGCTGAATATTTGAACGATATCGATTGATTTGATTCCCAATTATAAATTGATAGAATTCATACATATTAATTAAAATGAGCGCGTTGAAGCAATCTTTTTTTTATTATTTTTCCAATTAAACTCGTGAAAGTTTGATGTGTTCCTACGTCTGGTTTTAATTTGAAAACAGATTTTATTTAAAAGTTCAAGTGAGCTTTAAATATATATATATATAAGAGAACAACTATTAGTAGACCTGAAAAAAATCAACTCGTCTCGATTCTGTACGGTAAATTACTGAATAAACCATTACAACAATAAGAATTGGTTACAAGGCAATAAAACTGAGAAATATTTCAAAGTAAAGGCAATAACGTTCATGGGTTTTCCTTTGAGCTCCCCGAATTAAGTTGCTGGATTGTCATTTGCAAAATGGCGAATGCTATGGTTACTTTCAGTACAGAATATACAGTTTATAAAAAATTAAGTTGTAACATATTGCTTAGGTCTCTACTGGATCGCAATTCATTGTATATGATTTAAAGTAGAACACTTTATTTCCGCTAATATTTATTGTTTACACAACAATAGTTTCGTCAATTAAATTTTGACTTCTTTAGGTGATACTGAATTGTTTCAGCCGTTACTATTTAGCAGTTGATCATAATTAAAACAAATTGTAGAAATTACTATGTTTTACTACCAATAAAAATATATTTTACACATTTTCTTGTGATTCGAGTTTCGGGAAATGAACAGACAACTGAGTTAGTTGTCTGATGATGGGATAGTTCATTTCCCGAAACTCGAGTCACAAGAAAATGTGTAAAATATATTTTTATTGCTAGTAGAACATAGTAATTTCTACAATTTGTTTTAATTCTTTAGGTGAGTGTGGTAATAACTACTTTTACAAAATCGGTCCCCTTAAATACAAGTTTGAGTGAAAAAAACTTGATGAAATGAAGGTTTTTGGGAATTTTCAGAATTTATTGAAGAAGGTTCAGTAACGAGGATCGGTTCACATCTGGTCGTTAAGAAAAATGTGTTCTTTATGATGCCAGTTTATTTCTAGTTCATGTAAAAGGTCCAGTCTATTGCATTTGTTCTCGATATTGAGAACTTCGAAATTATGGTCCAAATCATGTCCTGATTCTTAGAGATGCTTGGCATAAGTAGAATTCGATTTATTCTTAACGAATGAGTTCTAATGTTCATTAATCTATTCTCGGAAGCTCTGGCTGTTTGGCCAACGTATAGATATGGACATAATTTACCTATATACTTCAGATCTCTTGTTCTTATTGACGATGTCTTTATTATTTTTTATCGATTTACCTAAAGAATTTATGGTTTTATATGAGATATTTTCGATTTTTCTTCAAATATCTAGCTGTTAGTTCAGATTTTCGTCCTGTATACGGTAAGCAAATAAACTTTTAATTTTTATTATAATTTGAGGGTAAACTAATGACATGGATTGTTTAAGCTGATAGTTTGTCGATAATTGATGGGTTATACCCATTATTTACTGCAATTTGCTTTATTTTATTTAACTCAATCTCAAAATTCTTCTGTGATATAGGTACGCGCCCCCCAGGCATTAGATCTTGACGTGATGGGGGCGCTCTCTTGACTAGGACCCTAGATTCGTCCGCGCGAATTGGAGGGTTAAGTCTTGGTGTCTTACGTAATGCCATTTCGCGCCAGTCGCTGGACCTGTATGGTGGAAGATCTCCGAATGGGGCCCTAGTTTTACTCAGGTGAAATGGAGGGCTGAGCCGGTTGATTAACTCAGTCTGTTAACACAGCACAGGGCTTCTCCCTTAAAACTAGCGTACTCTACCCTATCACAGTATAAATCTCCGGATTCTGTGTAATGGCCGAGTGCGTTATGTAGCATACTGCGTTACCTCGGGGGGGTGGTCTTGCCCACAGGTGTTACTTGTACCACCTGGCCACCCCATTGGTGTTGGACTCGAAGGGGCAGTGGTTGAAAGTCCGCATGCTGGAGTAGGGGGGTATTTCATTTATCTGTTCGCAGACCCCCATTTTTTTCGGGATATTCTCATGAAACGACTCGGGGTTTAACGGGACTTGACGGTTCGACCGGCCTGTCCTGGCCCCTGGATCTGTGCGTAACTATTAAGGGGTTTGTGAATCTCGACGTATAGTCCGCTAGACGGTGCTCGTACCAGGATCAATTGTAGTCGTCAATCTTGAGTTTATCTTAGTTCATGGGACTGCGTTCGGGTGGATGGATAAGAATTCCCTCCAGCAGGTGAGTTGCGTCTCAAACCAACTCGGGTACTGACCTGCTGAGCCAGTAGGGGTTGGATAGTGCTTCGCTGCTACCAGTCAGACGGTTCTGGCTTTCGAGTCGGGGCCCAAACTGGAAGCTGGTGGGTTCATCTCTTCGGAGGGGTTCTCGCCACGCGCGATGATATGGCGTAATCCTTATCACACTTTCTACCTCTAGGGGTGGACTGTGGAGACTGCTTGGTAGTCACTTGGAAAAGAGGCCTTCCTCAAATAGCCAATAACTATTCTGGTAGAATTCACCTGTGACATAGGTACGTTAACCAGTCTATACAACATACTATTGTATGCTGCTAATTTATGTGTATAGGATGATTTGAAGAGGAATATGGGACTTAGTGGATTTCCCATCGTAAGGCTATTGTTATCCTCATAAAATATTCCATTAAACAAGGAATAGTTTTGTGCAATGCATACGTTGAGAATATATATTATTTCTTGTTTAATTACTGGGTTTGTATGATTTTTCGATAGTAACATGTTTACGAATTTTATTGTTTGTTTTACAGGTACTTTGTCACAACTCCGTCTTATAGATTGTCTAAAGAATTGATAAAAATTATTCAAATAGAAACCAATTTTCAGGAAAAATTATCAATAAAAAATTCATATCATCTAATAGATAAAATAAAAAATATAAATATTCCAAACAATGCTAAATTAATCTCTTTCGACGTACAAAACCTGCTTCCTAGCGTACCTGTGAAACAAACAATAAAATTAGTAGAAATGTAGATTTGGTTGTATATGTAAATGTTATTGGCTCAGTTCAAGCGAAATGTATTTTTACTATGAAAATCAGGAAAACAAACCCATTCTATTCGTACAGCGCAATTTAACGCGATTTGCCAGTTCTTTCTTCTTGTTTGTGAATACTTTGACCCTTTTATCTTTTTCTCTAAATATGGATTACTCATTTGGTAGAATGAAATTCACAATGAATAGTATATAAATGAGTAAAAACATCCGTCTGATTGCAATTTGATTACATGTTATCATGAATATTAGGATATTATGTGTAGAGTTTGTAAGAACTAAATAAGTTATACATTAAAAAAGGGTTTATTCTTTCTGATGCGAATTGAAATACAAACATGTTTTGCAATATTAATGAGCAGAATTTGCGGAGAACATCATTTAGAGTTATTTTCCTGGAATTTAGTTTACTTAGCCATCAAAGTTCCCCTTGATGAATTAAGTTTTTCTCCGCGAACTTTCAAGGATTTTTTATTCAATTTCTTAAAACCACTCACTTCAAAATATAAACTGTGAAATTTTCTAGTGGGTAAAACTTTTTTCTTACAGATCACAGAGGTTATTTGAAAAAATATTGAATGAAGAAAAATACCAAAAAACCAACTGAAAATGAGATTTTCAGGAAAATTCTTCGAGATTACTAGTAATTTATTATAAACAAAGAAAACTGTTTAACCCTTGAATTCTTTTAGGGTAAACCTTGTTCCTTTCGTCGAATACAGAAGTAATTTGAGAAAATATTGAACAAAAAACACATGAAAAAACACAGTGAAAATGAGATTTTTAAGAAGATTTTTCTAAACGAAAAGTAATTTATCATAAGGAAAAAAAAAATGTGAAAGCTTTGAAATCTTCTTTTATCTTTGGACAGTTCGGAAATATCAAAACGATATCAATTTTTGCAATTCTACCAGCTTCCTAGTTCATGTCCTTAAATTACATACTAAGTAGCTCATAAAATATTCGATAACAGGAAGACTTTATTCACTCAGTCTTGATTGAATCCAATTCAGATTATCAGTTATAATGAGCGTTGGTACAATAGCAGACTGACATTGACGAAAAATGATCTCCTAGTAGAAATTCTATAATGAACGCGGTAGAAAAAAGATTATCTGATTTCAAGATGAAATGTATGAGAATGACAAACATATAATGGGTCTTTCAATGGGAACGCCCTATTTTTAAATTGATATTACTCACGCATGGCAGCCATTGTTTCTTGGTGAAATTGACAGTTGTATTTGTCTATATCTACCATTTAAGTGAGTGGAAAGGTAAACACTCCAATAAAGTTTACAAATAATCCAAATTCATTATGAAAAATCGCTATCTATTACTTTAACTTTAAGTGCTTCAACTCCAATTTTTGGTCGTTATAATCGTCCGGATAAAAAAACAGTTGAACGTTTAGTGAAGAGGTTTGAAACAAATTTTACACTTCATAATGTTACAGGGCCAGTTAGATAAAGAAATGCATAGAATGAAGAGAATATTGCTGTCGTACTTGAAAGTGTTTGTGAAGACCAAAATTTATCGATTTCTCGACATTCACAAGAGCTAGGCATCTTCCAGGCGCCTTTGTGGCGAATTTTACGAAAAGACCTTGGTTTACGTCCATACAAAATTATTTTAACCCAAGAACTCAAACCAACAGATCATTTAAAGCATCGTGTATTCAGTAATTGGTACTTAGAAAAAATCGGAAATGATGCAGATTTTCATAAGAAATTCATTCTCAGGCTCATTTCTGGTTAAACGGTTAACAAGCAGGATTGACGTATCTGGAGTGGTCATAAACCTGAAGAATATTAAGAACTGCCATTACAATCTGACAAACTTACTGTTTGGTGTGGGTTTTATGCTGGAGGAGTCATTGGAACTTATTTTTTTTCAACGAAGCTCATGAGGCGGTAACTATGAATGGAAATCATTATCGTTCAATGTTGACTGATTTATTATGGTCTTAATTGTTTCGTCTTGATTTGCAGAACATGTGATTTCAACACTTGTCATACTGCCAATGTCACAATGACTTTATTGAAAACAAAATTCGGTGATTCGATTATTTCAAGAAATGGACCGATAAATTATCCGACTCGTTCCTGCGATTTAACTCCATTAGACTTCTTTGGGGTAACATTAAGTCATTGGTTTACAGCAATCATCCAGCAAATTAACACGATTTACAGATCAATATTGAACGAGTAATTTCCAGCATACGACCTGATTTGAGTGAGAGAGTCATGGAAAATTGGGTTCAACGACTTAATTCCTGCCAGTGCTTCCGTGGTGGACATTTAAATGATGTTTTGTTTCATAACTAATGGTATCTAATGTACTTTATAATGAAATAAAAATTTCAATAATTTTCAAATAAATAATGTGTTTTATTTACAAAACAAAATGGGGCGCTGTTAATGAAAGACCCGCTGCAATGATATTCTGAGAAAACGGTAGTAGTGGACTGGAAAATATGTTGCAGAATATATAAAAATTTGTGAATTTATTTGTACATTCTTAATAGATATTTTTTAGCAGAGATGAACGTTACCGAAACCATAGTCCTACGATTGAGTTTAAGTTGTAGCGAACAACTTCTTCGCTCCTCGTCCACAAACCTGCCTTGCTCTATCGCTTGATCGGCGTACCAATAGAGGACCCGACCAGTCTAAAGATTCGTGAGTAACCGTCCCAGTCGAGTTCAAGTAGAGCAAGGTACAGCGTTTGACGATCACCGTTCCAAGCGGAACGCACGTTCACCGGCGTCACAGGCAGAGCCTGCGCATCACGCCTGTCTGATGAATTTCAGATTCGCAGACTCGGAAACGAAACGTCGTCTCACGAATCAAGAGATGGAAGCTCCCTCACAACACCGCATTTCCATTCGAGAGCTTCATTGATGACCATGACGTGATTGGGGATTTGTTTTAAGAGCGAACCAGCCCATTCATTTGGAGGCCCTAATTGCCCCATCCATAGTTCCGAGACAGCCTTTTCTTTCATTCTACAGATCCCCGCTGGAGATGGCACCGCGACCGGCCCAGCGGCGGGCTGTCACCTTATCTGCTCCCAACGCCCTATTTCGTGACCTTTACGGACGCGCACTGGAGGGGGAGTGTGTAGCGAACAAGTTCTTCGCTCCTCGTCCAGAAACCTGCCTTGCTTTGTCGCAGCTTGACCGGCGTACAAATAGAGAACCCGACCAGTCTTAAGATTCGTGACTAACCGTCCCAGCCGAGTTCAAGTAGGGCAAGGCACAGCGTTTGACGATCACCGTTCCAAGCGGAACGCATGGTCACCGGCGTCACAGGCAGAGCCTGCGCATCATGCCTGTCTGACGAGTTCCAGATGCGCAGACTCGGAAACGAATCAAGCCGAATCAAAAGATGGAAGCTCCCTCGCAACACTGCATTTTACCCGAGAGTTTCAAAGTTAAGCATTTACAAAATTTTAAATATCATAAAAAATATAATAAAAGAATTCAAAGAAATATAAATTGTCAATTAACACAGTGTGTTCTGAAGACATTTATTTTATTTAATTCTAAGACACAGTGTGTTCCAAAGACATTGATTTAATTGAATTCTAAGATATTCTAAAGACATTTATTTAATTAAATTCTAAAGAATAAATCTGTATGATATTCAAAATTTCATAATAATCCGTCGGTCAAGCAAAAACTTCTTCTTATTATTTTAAGAATTTAAATTGAAATAACGACAATAATTTCGTGAAGATAAATTGCGAGAATTTCCTTAATTTTTTTCTTATCTGATTTAGGCAAAAAGTATGAAAAGAAAATGAAGTTTAGAACAAAGTACCGTTTTGCCACTCTTTCTTGCTATTATGTAACGATGCAGATAGAAGGGCGGAGAATGGAGCCTTTTAACCAGGTATTTTTCATTTTCATTGGTTTGTCTGTCCTTTCAGGGGAACTTCAATCTTCAAGAAGTAATCCACAAATTTAAAATTTTTAGGAAAAATGGAGTATTGAACTATTGGTGACTTCACGTCAGTGCGTTTCTCAAATTTTAAATTTGGTATTGTAATTCAAACTAAAGGAATTAAAAATAACTCAAATAACACTCATAAATTTGTTATATTCTTTGGGAAACCCATTATCTAGATATTCATAAAATTTTGTCACATATTTGATAATCGAAGCTTCAGATGCATAATAATAGAAAATAAAAAAAAACATTAGATCATTAAGATTTTCTGAGAACTGCATTCTCATATGAAACATTACATACTGTAATGTCAGTTGTAATAGCTCAGCCAAAGAAAGTTGGAAATTCATAGATATCACTAGGATATCGGCATAAGGAAACGTCGTTTACTATTACTGGAAATCCAAAACTATGAAATTTATTAGGCGAAATTATATACATACATGCATTGCAAAATATTTACTGAGAATTCTGTCCGATGAAGATCTAATCAACTTGCACCATGATCGCTTATCAATAATTTGCCATTTCATTGTAAATGAATAAAATAAGAGTATGTACTTTTTCTATGGAAATTGCGATAAATTCAAGGTTTATTTTCAATAATATTTATCGCAAATAACCTTGATTTCTGAGATATAGTGTTGCATTTCGTGTTGAAGAAAGTGAGGAGAAGCTCAAGTTCATACAAGGTCATGTTGAGATAAATCATTCAGACAAATTGATTCTACTTCTTTACCGAATTCTAAGGTTTTGTATAATTATCAAGTTTATTTGCTAGCAACTCAACCTGAAAAATTCATTTTCAAAGGAATTATTAACCTGATAGATAGATGTAAATTTCGAAGAAAATTTCTACGAGTATCTACTGTCACCCTAAGATATTCAACTCTTCAGTCGAGATGATTAATGTATTGTCTCTTTAAAATAATATAAAATAAAATAATAAGATGCGGTTTTTACTTGATAGAAGAATAATTACAAACTATGAATATCAAAACAGATTTAATCTGTTAGTCTTCTACAATTTTAATTTAAAAAAAATAAAAAATTTTTGAATTAAATTAATTCCTTAAATAAGCACTACTTATATTTAATGGACGTATAAAAATCAAAATTCACTATACAATATCAAATAGAATAAAAAAACCCAAAAAATAAATTATTAATTAAAATTAAAAATAAGTAATGTCGAATGTTTCGTTCCAAATATACGCACCTGAACTCGTCAGAAAGGCACGTGGTACGTATGTTTTGCCCTTGACAAACATTTGAAAACATGTTCAGTTTCTGGTATTATATTTATGAAAACTAAATCTTTTTCAAAAATACACAACATAATATTGAGAACTTTTCCAAAACTAATTTATTTGAAATATTGCATATGTTTAAATGTTCAAATAAGTTACTTCAAAAACTCTCCAAATCATGTAGCACATCCTCAAAAACAATTAAAAATTCAGATAAGGTCAGTTCAACTTTACATTTATAATATAAATTCAATTAAAAATTAATAAACTTGTAATCTTACCAAACAATTTCTGCCAATTCTGTAAACGCAATTAAACTAGGTAGGTACATCTAATATCCAAGGTAATCTATGTTTTATGCTGAACACAGAAATCACACAAAGTTTGTAAGGCATTTTATGGCCTTAATTAAACCACTGGAAACTGTGTAGTAAATTTCATTATTCAAAAACCTAATATAATTATATATTATATATAAAATAAAATAATAAGATGCGGTTTTTACTTGATAGAAGAATAATTACAAACTTTGAATATCAAAGCAGATTTAATCTGTTATTCTTCTACAATTTTAATTTCAAAAAAATAAAAAAAAAATTTAGAATTAAATTAATGTCTTAAATAAGCACTGCTTATATTTAATACACGTATAAAAATAAAAATTCACTATACAATATCAAATGGAATGAAAAAATCCAAAAAATAAATTATTAATTGAAATTAAAAATAAGTAATGTCGAATGTGTTGTTCCAAACATACGCACCTGAACTTGTCAGAAAGGCACGTGGTACATATGTTTTGCCCTTGACAAAAATTTGAAAACATGTTCAGTTTCTGGTCTTATATTTATGAAAACTAAATCTTTTTCAAAAATACACAACATAATATTGAGAACTTCTCCAAAACTAATTTATTTGAAATATTGAATATGTTTAAATGTTTAAATAAGTTATTTCAAAAACTCTCCAAATCATGTAGCACATCCTCAAAAACAATTAAAAATTCAGATAAGGTCAGTTCAACTTTACATTTATAATATAAATTCAATTAATTTTTAATTTTAATTAATAATTTATTTTTTGGGTTTTTTTATTCCATTTGATATTGTATAGAGAATTTTGATTTTTATACGTCCATTAAATATAAGCAGTGCTTATTTAAGACTTTAATTTAATTCTAAAGTTTTTTTAAAAAAATTTTTTTTAAATTAAAATTGTAGAAGACTAACAGATTAAATCTGTTTTGATATTCAAAGTTTGTAATTATTCTTCTATCAAGTAAAAAACTGAATCTTATTATTTTATTTTATATTAGGTTTTTGAATAATGAAATTTACTATACAGTTTCCAGTAGTTTAATGAAGGCCACAAAATGCCTTACAAACTTTGTGTGATTTCTGTGTTTAGCATAAAACATAGATTACCTTGGATATTAGATGTACCTACCTAGTTTAATTGCGTTTACAGAAATTGTTTGGTAAGATTACAAGTTTCTTTATATTAATTGAATTTATATTATAAATGTAAAGTTGAACTGACCTTATCTGAATTTTTAATTGTTTTTGAGGATGTGCTACATGATTTTGAGAGTTTTTGAAGTAACTTATTTAAACATTTAAACATATTCAATATGTCAAATAAATTAGTTTTGGAGAAGTTCTTAAAATTATGTTGTGTATGTTTGAAAAAGATTTAGTTTTCATAAATATAAGACCAGAAACTGAACATGTTTTCAAATGTTTGTCAAGGGCAAAACATACGTACCACGTGCCTTTCTGACGAGTTCAGGTGCGTATGTTTGTAACGAAACATTGGACATTACTTATTTTTAATTTCAATTAATAATTTTTTTTTTGTTTTTTTATTTCATTTGATATTGTATAGTGAATTTTGTTTTTTATACGTCTATTAAATATAAGCAGTGCTTATTTAAGACATTTATTTAATTCTAAAAGTTTTTTTTTTAATTTTTTTTAAATTAAAATTGTAGAAGACTAACAGATTAAATCTGTTTTGATATTCAAAGTTTATTGTCTCTTTATTCAAAAATAAACTCCAAAAAAGTGTAATAATGACTATTTTTATAACTCAATGGGAGAAACAGATTTTTCTACATAAGCGATAAAGATCACACCAATCCCTTTTTCGCTAAAATTTTTCTTAGAATCTGCGATGTAGAAGATGGCAATATCATCAGTAAATTAGCACTAGCATTAGCACTAGTATACATGTTGAGTAAATTATCATTTTATTATGGAAAAATCGGACACAGGATATTTTCTTGAGGTACAACACCACCCTTGAGAGTTCTTACTGTACTCTGCTTCTCACAAACATAAATCTACTGCTGACAATTTGTCGAATAACTTCGAAAAAGTGCAATGTCGTCACTTGAAACTTATGTCCTATGCTTCTATTGTCAAATAATGTGGTATATATACATGAACTCGATTTTCTTAAAAACTGTAGTAGATATGATTTTCATTGGGGGTGGGCATTGCAACACAGGGCGGCCACTCATAAATCTGGGTTTGGTTCTATCTGATTGCAGGTATTGTGTTCAAAAGGGCGAATAGGTCACCAATGGATCTATGGTAGCTTCAAGGGAAGGGGTATGATAACGTGTTAGATTCCTGGAGTTTGTAGTTTTAGGCATCGAGTAGAACTCCTCTTGGTAACCATTAGGCTTCAAAGGCTCCTTTTGGAAAGAAAGCTACCAAGCGAGGGTGGAAGTCCACAGGTGTACTTGTACTTCTGGCTATCCAATTGAGGTTGGACCCGTGAGAATACTGGTTGAAAGCCTGCATGCTAAGCTAGAAGGATATTCCATTCCTATGGGTTCGTAGTTCTTGGACCTGGAGTTCCGAGACATCTCTTGGAGATTTGAGGGTCTTGACCATAGACGTTGGGCCTTAATCTGGATCGACGGGTTCCGGACCTCTATCCTCAACTAGGTGGTGAATAAGCCCCTTCGGTGTGTGAGAGTACTGACACTGCAGAGCCAGTAAAGGTAGGATAGTGCTTCGAAGCTGCCATTCTTCAGTAGAAGCAAAGTGGGTTACTTCTTTTGTGCGCTAATTTGGCGTACCCAAATTCCGCGCTCATGGGTGCAGTGACCATAGACCCACTAAGTAGGTAGGTCACTTTAATCGTCGACTGCAATCGCACACATGTGTTGATCAACTCAGTGGTAAGGGAGTCCGTCGCAGCGCAGGACCTCCCCTTTGAAACTAGCGTACTCTACCCTATTGCAGTAAATTCCGGATTTTTCTGTCCGAGTGCGTTATGGAGCATACTGCGTTACCTCGGAAGGGTAGATGTCCAGAGGTATTCCCTGGTCACCCAATTGGTGTTGGAGTCGAGGGGGCTGTGGCTGACAGTCTGCATGCTGGACTAGGAGGGTATTTCTTCTATCTGTTCGCAGCAACCCAGGTTCAGAACATCTCGAGAAATGCTTCAGAGTTTAGCGGGACTTGACGGTTCAACCGGCCTCGTCCTGAACCAGGATCGATTCCGAGACGTTTCTAGGGTTTGTGGATCTCGACGAAACGGCTAGTCCGTTGGAACTTGAAGCCAGGATCAATTGAAAGACTTCACAAGGGTTCGTGGGTCTTGACGTACAGGCCGGATTGACGCCCTGTACCGTCAATCCGGTACAGGGGCAATTGGGGCATTAATCTTGAGACTATCTTGGTTCATGGGACTAGGTTCGCATGGATGGATAAGAAGCCTCTCCGGCGTGTGAGTTGCGTCCCAAATAACTCGGGTACTGACAATGCAGAGGTTGGATAGTGTTTCGCTGCTACCAGTCAGACGGTTGTAGGTTTTAGAACTGAAGCCCAAACTCGAAGGTGGTGGGTTCAGCTCTTCGGAGTGAATCTCGCCATGCTCGATGATAAAGTGTAACCCTTATCACATTTTCTACTTCTTGGGGCAGATTGTGAAGACCACTAATAGTCACTTGGTGAAAGAGCTATGCTCATACGCCAATACACGAACTGGTAGAATTCACGAATTCACATCGTCAGCAGTTGCTTGTAAAAAACCCGATGAACACCTACACTCGCTTCATGATTTAATGAAATCAATGAATAAGATCAGAAGAAGCCATTGAATGACGACCAATTATTCGACCATCTTTGTATTGGAAATTATAAGAATTACAACAGATTGCTACTGCACACTGAAGTCTAAAGGTATTTGTCGCAGTGGTTTTCTTTACCCTGTTCGATTAAGTACTGGCGGTGTTTTATTTAAATTATTATTACATACATAGTGTCCCAGAAGTCGACGTCAAGCGAAAAGCAAGTGATGGACCAAGCCGTAAGAATTATAAAAAAAAATAAAGAACAATCTAAATTACGCATTTTGTAATGTAATACCGAATTATGCTCCTGTAAATTGTTGCTTGATATTTCAAATCAATTGTTCCACCTTCATTCAAATGCTGCTTTTCATCCAACTAAATATTTAAAATTAAAACTTTGCCAAATTATAACTGTCTGTACTGAAAAAAAATATCCTAGCTAGCTTCGCAAGTAACTTTAAAGGTTGTCGCATTCAAAATGGTGTAGCACTTGAAAGTAATCAAGCAAGTTCTTTGGATATTTTTGTTCGTGAAGAAAACCAATTTTTCTTGCTCACTGTTCTGGAAAAGTTTTAAATTGGGCATAAAATTTTGGATAGTAGGATTTATTACATTACAACAAATCTTCAAACTGCCTTTCTTCAGTCGTAATACACGCTCGACATTTAAAAAAAATCTAAGTATCGTCCGTTATTCACAAAATCAACTGCTTCCATTGATTTTTGCAGCAGCTCAGTTAAATTTTCGATTGGCTTAAAGAACTTTTCTTTCACCGTTCCCCACCAAAATGATCAATTGGGTTTTAAGTCAGGTGAATGGGCTAGCCAGAGATAATACCAGACCCTCTATCTATATTATTTGACTGGAGGTTGTCTAATTATTTCTAAGAATTGCTAATCTTCCTGGTGTCTTTGTATCATCGTTTGACAAAATGCAATTGGTGGAAGATAATCCTGGGGTAGTAAACTTAATGCTCGCTGTGCATGATACTGGTGTCACTCGTTTTTTTTCCAAAGATTCGGTGGAGTTTATTTATGGGTGTTCCTATGCTTGCTTCTATTGCACGTGCTGATGAACTCGGGTCTTCTTGCACAATCTGCCTTGCTCACACTTCGTAAAATGACTCTCTTCGTCTCATCAAAACTAAAACGTTAAAGTTACAGCCTCGAGGAAAGCCTTGGGTACACAAGAATCATTTTAAGGAAGCTATAAAAATTTGTTTAAGTCTGGATTTTTTCAGTACAGACAGTTAAAGTTGGACTTAGTATTAATTTTGAATACTTTTCCCTTCAAGCTGGAACAGTTGGCATGAAATATTGGGAAACAATTTGCGAAAACATTATTCTGGATTACATAATGAAATTAAAACTGAAAATAAAATAGAGATTTGTAGTAACAGAAGTTAAAATACTATCGCAGGAAGATTTTCTCGATTTTTTTGAAATTACTATGATTTTGAAAATACCTATCTTAGTTTTTATATTTTTCTTATAACTATTACTACTTGGACTATCACCCGCTTACGCCTTCTGGGTCACCTGTATATCATTATTCTACATGTTACTTGTTTGCATTATTATTTTTCAAACAACATAAAACAGATTGTTTTGACAATTCATTATTAACGATAATTGTTTCGCCCACAATGTGGCTTTGTCAAGTTTACGTCTTGAACTAATTCTAAACATCACACAACAGTTCTTATGAGGGGTGCTCAATGTATTCTTGGTATCGGGGTGATTTGCTAATAATGTGAGTGATCTAATTATCTCATTTACTAATGACACTATCTGAGGGTATAAATATAAAATTTCACTAATTTACTATCATTAGTTTTCTAGGTATCCTCAGTGAAAGACTGACAGAATGATGAATGAAAAACAAAATCGTGCATCGCGACGTTTTACAGAACCTCATTAAGCAGGGAAAAGGTCAAAAAATCATTTATGACTAAATGGTTGCTGTTTACCAAGACTGTGCCACGTTGTTATCCACCGTTAAAAAGTGGTCAAGTTAATTCAAAAGAGGCAGAGAAAGTATTGAAGATGATCCTCGCTCGGGCGGGCCCTTTTGTTAGCGAAGATGACAAACTTATCCGTATATATTGGGTACCATATATGCTATCCTTCATGACCATCTTAATCTCTCGAAGATCAAAATGGGTACCGAGAATACTCACCGCACCTCAGAAGCAAGTGCGAATAGTGTGCTGTAAGGAGTTTTTAAAGCTCTGTGGGGAAAACCCATCTACTATTTTCAACCGGCTGATTACTGGGGATGAGACTTGGGCTCATCACTATGACCCTGAGAGTGAACAAGAGTCCATACAGTAGATTGAAAAAGGTGCACAGCCCACAAACAAGTTTAAAGTCACCCCATCCGCTCGAAAAAGAATGGCTCTAATCTTTTGGGATTCGAAAAGTATTTTATTGATATAATAAACTAAAATGGGTGAAAGCATCACAGCAGCATCATACGCACTTTGCGTGTTGCTGCAGAACGACAACCCGCCGGCTCACAAGACTACTGTGCGGGAATGTGGCTTCGAAGAAATTAATCATCCTCCATAGAGTCCAGACTTGGCCCCCAGTGACTCCCAAATGTGAAAAAATATCATCGTGGAAAGCGATTTTCCGACGATGAAGAACTGAAGCAATTAATACCTATTTTGAGGAAAAGCCGTAAGAATATTTTTTACAAGATTTAGGAAAGCTTATTTCTCGATCCAACAAATGTATTGAAGTTCTAGTAGACCACATTGATAAATAGAATTTCTTTCAAATGACTGGCATATGTTGAATGTTAGATGTCTGACGTATAACTTCTCTGGTGTTCGTGAATTCTTTTCCTGAAAGATTTTCCTGTTTGACCAATATATACAATAGGGCAATTACTACAAATAAACTTATAGACTCCAGATTTATCGTCTCTACTTGTTTTATCTTTGTTATTTTTCATATGAATTTCTAAATTATTAATCGTTCTAAAAGCATATTCAAGTCAAATTTCATTTTAAAATACTTGGCAATTTTATCTGATATTTTATTCACGTAAGAAATGGAAATTTATCTTTTACTCAAATCTTTTTCAACAGGGTGAACTAAATTCAATGCAATTTTCTTCTGTTTAAAATTTTTTCTATTTTAATTGGACTTTAGATGCTATTGAATGAAATTTGTCTAATCGTATTCAATTCTATAAAAAAAGTTATCGCGATTAACAGGTACATAAACCAATCTATTGATCATACTGTGATATCAATCAATCAATCACTCGCTGTTTGATGAATTGTGGTATCTGCATGCGTCGGTTTACGGAAAATGGTAAATTCATGCAAATCACCTTTTCTCAAAATTTTAAGATCAAGAAAATTTACACTTTACACTCTTTCTCAAAAGTGAATTTTATATTCTAGGGAATTTTATTAATGGAATTATTAAAATGTCCATTCCATTAAAACAATAAATGATATCATCTACATATCTAAAAGAATAAAGAAAACATTTGCTCAAGGCATTTGAGGGAAATTTTCTTTCTATGTTATCTATGAAAATTTCTACTAAAATCAGACTTATTGGATTTCCCATAATTAATCCCTCTTCTGACCTATTAATAGTATAATTGAGTTAAAAATAATTTTGTTCTAGACAAATCTCAAGAAAATTTAAAATATCATTCCTTTTTACTGGATCACTGTTAGATATATCGGGTGTTATTTTCAGAGTGATAGAACTTTAAATTGAAATAAAACACATCTAAATTAAGATTAAAGACAATTTTTTTTATTTGAATGATAATTTCATGACATTTATGTTTTAAAAATAATTTCCGGCTCGTCTAGCTCTGAGGAACCGACCAGACCAATTTTGGACCACTTTTCCGAGTAATTCAGGCCTTATTTCATCAATAACACGAGTTATGTTGGCTTCCAAAGCGTCTATTGTTTCTGGTTTATCAGCATAAACCAATGACTTGACATAACCCCAAAGAAAATAATCAAGTGGAGTTATATCGCATGATCTTAGAGGCCAATTAATTGAACCATTTCTGGAAATAATGTTATCGCTAAATCTTTCTTTCAATAAATCAATTTTAACGGTAGCAGCATAGGTGTAGCACGATCTTGATGAAACCAAAACACTTCTGGGTCGATACCATTCAAATTTTGAAACGAATAATCATTGATCATCTATCTGTAACGAGCATCATTCACTGTAACATTAGCTCCAGCATCGTTTTCAAAGAAAAATGGACCGATGATGCCTCCAGCGTATTTCAAATAAATTAGTTTTGGAGAAGTTCTTGAGATGTTGTGTATTTTTGAAAAAGATTAAGTTTTCATGAATTATAGGGCCAGAAACTAAACATTTCGTCAAATGTTTGTTACAGGCAAAACATACGTACCACGCCTTTCTGAAGAGTTCAGATGCGCATGTTTGGAACGAAACATTCGATATTACTTATTTTAAATTTTAATTAATAATTTATTTTTGTTGGGTTTTTTATTCCATTTAATATTGTATAGAGAATTTTGATTTTATACGTCTATTAAATATAAGCAGTGCTTATTTTAAGACATTAATTTAATTCTAAATGTTTGTTAAAAAAAAAAATTCAAATCAAAATTGTAGAAGACTAACAGATTAAATCTGTTTTGATATTCAAAGTTTGTAATTATCCTTTTATCAAGTAAAAAACCGTTTCTTATTATTTTATTTTAGCTAATATATTATCAAGAACGTGATTGCTGTACGGGTAACGTTTAGCATATACACCTTTTTTTGACAACTCCTGTACAGCATCCCTTGTATCTGAGGCCATAACCGTGCAGTTGTCAGTCCCAATACCCATAAACCATGTTAAATCTATATTAAATTTGAGACAGAGATTTTCAACGATTTTTGTGACTGCTGCATCTATCAACCGAGGCTCTATTATGTTATTGTTATCCACTTCACCACATCTAAAAGTATCGTATGTATCACAGAAAGTCACAAAATCTTTCTTTACGGTACCATTGTGAAGACATCTAAATGATGGGCTGAGCTGTGAGATTTGTGATATATCTGTTGTTTCATCGAATAAAATTGAAAAGTATTTAGCTTCCTTCACTTTCTGTAATATTGTTTCCTGAATGATTCCCTTAAATATCAATCAACACATTTTGCACAGTTTTGCTGATGTATGTTGCGCAGATTTAGAAGTTTAATCAATAAGAATAGAAAAATTATCACTAGTCAATCTAGACTCTCATGACACCCCCCTGGATCTGCGCTTGACAGACAGAATTACATTTGACCACGAAATTTCATCTTTTTAATCAATATAATCGTTCAAAATCTTCTTCAGCTCAAAATCCGCAAAATACAGACACTTGAACTAAATAACACCTGATACGACGCCCAAAAAGCTTCTGATGTTTTCAACACATTAATATTTGCATTTTTAACAAACAAGAAGACGCTGTTCTACTGTACACTGTTTTCAACTTATAATCAGAAGACGATATGATATAATTCTATTTTTTTATTGAGGACAGAGCAATGTTCGATTTATACTTCCTTATAATAACTTATCTAAGCCAACCTCGATCTGGAGTTAATCAATTGAAGAAAGGTTAGGATTATGATATCCTTTGGAACCTACACATAACATTTGGAAGTGACAAAAGATCTCTGCTATTTTGTGATGATAAAGTAATTAGGTACTATAGAATAAACATGTTTAGACAAATATTAAAAACACAAATGACCTCCAGATCCTAGAATAAGCTTGAAATGGGATTTTCAGGAATTTATAAGAAAGCAGAGATAAAAAAATTATAGAAACTTTGTGTTTCAAGGTCGCCCATATATCCAAGTTAAATAAATTTGACTGATTCAAAATGAAAACTGATGAAAATTTTAAATTTTTAAACCTATTAACTTTATAAATTTCGAATCCACTTGTTGAAAATTGTAAATAAGAACTAGAAATTAATATCAGAAATCTGTAACACTTTCACAATATAAATTAAAAATATATATTACATTCATAATATATAAAATCAATACTTTTTTAGAAAAATATTAATTTTTCAAATAAATTAATTGGCTGATCTGTACCAAAAATTATTACTGATTGGTTTGCAACGTGCGCATGTCTGCAATTTGCCTCTGTTATCAATAAAACCTTGTCGAGTTTGTATTGTTATACAGATGTATGTTACAATGTCTCGATTTCTAGAACTTTATATTGCCATATCTTATATTCTTATTAATAATTTTTGGTACAGATCAGCCGAATTAATTTATTTGAATATGAATATGGTAGTTATGAGCATAACGGCAAATTATGGTTTGAGTTGAGTATTAGGAAAGTTTATTCTGCGTTAGTAACGTGAAAATATCGAGAATACATTTCTTTACTTTAACTAACTCGCAAAGGTATGTTTTGTATGTATTTTGCATACTCTATATGGCGTTGGTGTATTACTAATATCTTAGAGTCTCTGTGTATGGCGAATATAGATACTTGACAGATTTGGAGTCACTAGCATACTGATGAAAACCAATCAGTTTGAAACGTGCGCATGTCTTCAATTTGCATCTGTGATCAACAAAACCTTGTCGAGTTTATTTGAGTATAGAATTGTCTCGATTTCTGGAACTTTCAATTACCATAGCTCATACTCCTCATTAATAATTAATTTTTCATTTTAAAAGCATTATATATACAACATGTATGCGTAAATTTATCCATTGGTGTGAAAACTCAAAAAAGACTGAAGAAAATATAAAATATTTAATTCAAACTATTATTCGTATTTCATGTCTCTTACCAATTTTTAGAGAGCTCTTATATTTTAAAAGATATTAGTAGGCAGGTACACGTGCTCATAGCTGACAGTGTTTGAGTTTTCGTTAAAAATTTTCTTCAAAGGCTAATCTTGCTATGTTAGTTGAATGTTAGAGTTTGCTGAAAATTAGGAACAACCAAAATAGCTAATATTTTGAATTAAGTATTTTATTTTAAGTAATTTTCGGGTTTTTTACACCAATTGGAAAATTTACATTCAAATGTTGTACACAATATCATAAAATGATGAATAAACGTTTTTTCTGGACAAAAATTCATTTTATATAATATTAATTTAATGAAAATTTTTAACATAAATAGTGAAAGTTTTTCAAATTTCTGGTATTAATTTTCAAACTAAATTTTATAACTTAAACAAATTCATTATACCTTATGAGCATCGAATGTACAGGTTTCTAGAAAAATATATTTTCCTTCTTGGTGGAACAGCTGCTTAATTAGAGTCTTGAAGAGACTTGAATTTTCAGCAAAAATGCATTCGCGTGAAGGTCAAGCAAGCTTCGCAATGGAGCCCAAACAGAAAAGAGCACGTCAATGTTCATCAAACGCTAATGTCATGTTGGCAGTTTTCTTAAGAGGACTTCTATATTAGGGAATGCTACTCGATATGTAAATAAATAATTTTCCCTCTTATTTTAGGCGACAAAAAGAAACATACTCATTACAATATGCAATATGTAAGGTAAACTATGCATCACTATGAGTCTAGAAGGGTTATAACACATTAAAAGAGATCAAGAAAAAACTACCAGCTAGATGGAAAAGCTACTCCATGGACGGCTTCATCTTAATGGGGTAAACCAAGATTACGTCGACAATATTGCGTCGAAATACTAGTTGGCTATTCAAGATCAAGTCAACCCAATTAGAAATTACCTTAAGCACGTAGTGAAGAAGCTCTCCGTGAGAGATGATAAATGCAGATGTATATGTCAAATACAATAGACAATACAACACCTCACATGAAGTACTTGCGGAGAAATAAGTAACGGGAACGGGATTATTCAGTATGGAAAATACTTCAAGAACACCTGGTCAAGAAACTGAAGCTTCTGCAAACCGAACATCTTCTATACTAAAAGTACAACCCACAATAAGTCCTTGAGAATGATGAGTATAAACTTTACTGAGAACGTAATGTGCTGACAGACCAATGAAATAGTTATAACAGACCGGATATAGTATTGCTTAATTAGTTTTCTAGACAGAAACATTGAAAGAAGTGCCTACACCAATTAACAATGTTGAAGGAGAAACATAACGAAAAAATAGACAAGTACATGAACCCGGATGTTCAAATCGGGAGACAATGGAAGATATTTACTATTTCAATGAAAATCTCAACACCGCAATATCTGACGGATAACAATCCACATCATTTGCCAATTTTCTTTATTTATCGGTATATTGAGTTTTTTAGGTATTCATGACAAAAAATGTTAACAAAACCAAGATCCATGGGCGTATCGAGAATTGATTTCAGAAAATTTCCCAACTTAATTGATAGTTCCGAAATTTCATAATTCTGTATTTAAGTTATTCAAAAATACCATTACTTTAACCCCTGATAATAATTTCATTATTTCATGGGGTATTATACATACCGTGCATTACTTGAAATCAAGTTGTTAAAGGGCTTTAAAAAATATAGAAATATACATGGTGTTCCATTTAAAATAAAAAGGGCCGTCTGTGCTGGACTTGCACGAATCACCCTGTTTATTTATGTTTAAAAGCGCACCATTGAATTTGAATGTTGACATGTCCTAGTGTTTATTATAATTTTCTAACATAAGGACACGAACAATTTCATTCCATAAGTAATTTCCACACTGTATGTGATGGCTCACCTTTTATATTCCTTCGAATCTAGAGCAATCCCAAATGTTAAAGTTTCAGCGTAATTTATGAACACACTACGTCGTTCTAATGACAGTCCTTTTAGACGACAAATCAATGAAAATCTCCAAGGAAACGTTGCCTAGACTCTAACAACTCTCCAGTCAGTCATTCAAAATGGAGAAAAATGAAGTTGTTCCCGACGTTATAGAAAAATTGCCAGAAAAAACGCTAAAGGTTAAATATGGTTCCATCCAGTTCTCTACTGGCGACACCTTGAAACCAACGCAGGTAAAAAATTCCCCTGAATTAGACTGGGACGGTGACAGTAACAGTCTATACACGGTGTGTATGACAGATCCTGACGCACCAAGCAGAAAAGACCCGAAATTCAGGGAATGGCACCATTGGCTTGTGGTAAATATACCAGGAAATAATATTAAAAATGGCGAAACTTTATCTGAGTACGTTGGGGCAGGACCACCTAAGGGTACAGGATTGCATCGTTACGTAATTCTGGTCTACAAACAAAACGAGAAAATTAAATGCGACGAGAAGAGGTTGGGAAATAATTCAGGGGCTGGCCGTGGGAAGTTTTCTATTAAAAATTTCGCGAAGAAATATAACTTAGGACATCCAATAGCTGGTAACCTTTTCTTGGCTGAATGGGACGACTACGTTCCCAAACTGCAGAAGCAATTATCTGGATAATTTTTTTATACTTTAGGTTAGTAATCAAGTAAGTAGTGATCCACGTGGAACTGCATAATATGGTTTGAATGTACACAATATGCAATAAATGAATTATTGAATCAATTATCAAATAAAATCTTCTAAATCATCGATCAATTCATAGAAACATGAAATATTTGGTATCTGAATGATAAGAATGGATGCGATTAATTGGATTTTATGAATGACAAATCAATTTCAATAAGCATGTTATAATTTGATAACGAAACAATCAACCTCTTAACCTTACTGATTGTTTGATATTTTCGCAGAGCTTGGGTTTTTCAAATCAGTGAACATTCCGGGAATTTCATGTAATATTTATTAACTGATCTAAAAAAACACAAAATTAAAACAGATCCTAAGGACCTTTAGCTTCCTTATTCATTAATATCTGAGCTTCGTCGCTCGTCATATAACCTCAGATGACGTTTCTTAAAAATTTTGCTTCTGATCGAAAAATTCAATAATAAAAAAAATTGTTACCGTGGATTCCATTCTGGTACCTTCGCTCTGCCAAGCAAGTTTCATAAGCAGCAACCAATTCTGATATTCATTCAAGGACGTTATTATACATGTTCCAAGGCTATACAAATATGTTTATATCCTGGGAGCATACCTAAATTGCTATTATTTGTTTTCTTATGCGTCAAAAAAAAATCCATCATGATATGATATTATGATTTTGATATTATCCTGATACTCCTAGATCTTCCGTGGAGATCTCTCGAAATAAAATGTTCTGCTTGATGTACGCCTTTGGAGTGTTATGGTGAGGCTTTGTTATTGCCTCCTTACACCACTCTTAATTTTCGATTCAACAGTGAAATGATGGCCGAAACTGTCTTATTAGAAAATTTCTTTTCTACCTAAACGGAGCCTGATCCCGGAACTTTTCAGTTCCTTTCGGCACTCATAAACGCATATTTCAAAATACCAGGTCAAAGTATAAACAAAATTGAAAAAGCAACTCAGAATTTGCTATAAAATAAATCTAGAGACGCCTACGATAGTGAATATGATCTTGTAGACCATATTAATAAAACTGTGCTACTTGATACTTCGATGATCTAACTGAAACATTTTCTCAGAATTCTTTACGGTGCAAAGCTTCAATGACAAAGAAGATCATAAAGATACTCGAGTTACTCTGTATAGCATAGAAAATCATGCTTCGTGATAAACGTGTCAGAGACAAAAACTAATAAAAAACGCATTTTTACCATTATTGAAGAAGAAATTAATACTTTGAAGCTACATGTCTTTACAGCCACATGGTTTTTGCAGAAAAAAAACTTTTGGCCTATAGAGAAAGTCGGTGCACTGTACAGCTAGTTGGACGTACAGTTCTGTCGGTTGCTGAAGAATATTTGGAGAACCTTCAAAAATGAGATATATACAGAAACTGCTTCTGTATGTAAAAACACAGATGGTATGCCTGCGACCAATCTGGGAAACTTGATACCGAAAAATTAAAACATGAATAAGTTGCTGCAAGCATTGTAAATATCACAGGATCTTTCAAGAACAGCCAGTTTTATGTTAATTAAATAAATAATCCTTTATTTAGCCATTGGGTATTGATAACAAACCAGGTTATTACATCCACATAATTCTCAATCCAACAATTCTTGAAAAAAATAAGTTATTAACAATCTTTAGAATTTTCTAAAGTCATTACAATATTTCAAATTTGTTGGCAAGTCATTGTATAAACAGAGCCATTTGCTTAATGTGGATTTGTTCATAAGAGTAGAATTGAATTTCTCAATACGAAAATCATTTCGACGACTCGTATGTGAATCTCATTAACTAATTGGACATTCTCAATCAAATAATTAGGTAACATATTATTTCTCAATTTGTAAATTTATTAATATCAACACCTTCAGCATTTCGCTTACAGGTGTTCATTTATTACATTTTAGAACTACTCTCATACCTTATTCCTTATCTTTTGTAATTTTCCAATATGACCTCTCTGTAAATTGAACAGGACTGAAGAACAATACTCCACATTGGGAAACACAGGTGATCTTAATAATAATAATCCTGCATCCATGTCAATCCTATATCTTAGTCTAGAAATAAAATGTACATTTTTAGACATTTTACCAGCAATGTAATTCATATGACTCTGAAATCTTAAATTTTCATCTATTACACTGGTCGACAAGATTTTTGTAACACAAAGCAGATCTTTATTTTTTTATGGAAATACCCTTCTCTTGATAGGAAAAATATTCCTAAAGCCCTAACACGTACCACTTTTCAATAGCTTAATAAGACCATTTTACATTAGCATGTAGTCAATTTTATGAGGAGACGGTTAAAATGGATGTATTTTATAACAGGAAAAGTACTTAAACTGTGTTATTTACAATATAAGACATAAAATTAAGATTAAAGATCAGTCTTCTGTTGATTTTCAAAGTGAGTGGTTCCCTGTGTGTAGATAAGTGTTTTAAGGACAAAAATATCGAGACAGAGCAGCTGCAAAATCTCCCTGCCAAATCTTGTTATATTTGTGAAGAATTCATGGTGAAAGCCAGGCCGTTTTCTGAAAATGTTAAAAAACCTACTTCCAATATTTTGGTATTTTAATCGGAGATCAAGACATGCAGTGGGCTCCCCATGTGTGCTGTGTTAGTTGTAGCGTAGCATTGTTGCAGTGAATGAATGGGAAGAGAAAAAACATGCCTTTTGCGGTCCCTATGGTATGGCGAGAACAGACTAATTTTAATTGTTCAAAGTGAGTTAAATGATTTAGTACGTGATTCGAGGTTACCAAAGCAATAGTCAGAATTCCTTGGTTTCCATCTTAAGGAATGGAACTTATTATTCTACAGTATGAAAAATTCGTTGTGAGCGCATTGAGAAACCATGCAACTCAAATAATATCCCTCATTCTAGTGTGGGTACGTCCCACCTTTTAAATCAAACTTTCACAAGGCATAAATACATGCACCATGTTTTAAACATTTTAATTCAATTAGGGTAAATGAGTCCGAAGCTGTAACAGCGGAAAAAGTAATTTTCTTGCTTCATTCAGGGTAGTATAAGCCGTTCAAAACCTAAGAAAAGAGTTGATAAAACGCATAATTGCGAAATTTTACGTTACTTGGCTTAATCATGAATTTTTCGTCAGAATTTTGGTTAAAAGTGACAAAATATGTCACAGCAAATTTCTCGTTGTCCACTTTCAGCTCAATCGAACTCAATAAAACACTTGAACAAAATAAATTCCGTTTTACATATGGACAGCTTAGATCTTATTCCCGAAGTGTTAGATAACGAACCTTTAAACATTTTGAAAGTTAAGTTTCAAGGACGCTTACTGAAACCTCGAGACGTCCTAAGACCAAAGAGTGTCAAATTAACTCCAGAATTAGAATGGCTTGAGGATAATACAGCCCTGTACACAATAATCATGATCGATCCTGATGCACCAAGTAGAAACGACCATAGGTTCAGGGAGTTCTTACACTGGTTGGTGATAAACGCTCCATTAAATAAAGTCAAAAGTGGCACTACGATAGCTGGTTATATTGGAGCGGGCCCCCCTAGAGGAACAGGTTTGCATCGGTACATTATACTCGTCTTCAAACAAAACGAGAAAATAAATTTTGAAGAGGCAAAGATATCCCGCTACAGTGCTTTCGGAAGAGCCAGGTTTTCCAACAAAGCTTTTGCAAGGAAGTATAATATGGGGCCACTGGTGGCAGGGAATATATTTTTGTCAGAATGGGATGATTATGTTCCGAAGTTGTACAGAAGACTACAATTTTGTCCGAGTCACTGATTTGCACTATTTTGAGATGTACTTTCAAGAAATAAAATGGGGTACTGTTAGTTTACTTGCCATTTCTTGGGTTAGATTTAACAAAAACACTTTTCAAATGCACTCACAGGTTTGCCTCTACAGTACCATATTTATTTCCGATTATTCTAATTAAATAATGATCAATCCAATGAAATATTTTATGTACCTGTCAGAATGATTCGATAAGTTTTGTATTGCATTAATTGAATACAGAATAAGCCAAAGAGTACATTATATAGGACCAAAAGAAGAAAGGACAGCTATGCTTAACCTGCAGCCCGTAAGCGTTTCTTAGTGTCCCTCATGACATAATTTAATAAATTATCAATCTTTCAAATTTCGCACGAATTCAAAGAAAGGATGCCACCATAGACTTATTATCCGATTTTAATACGTCTATGGATGCAACTGTTGCGTCACATTGAGCGACACTGCGCAAGACTTACAGCTTACAGGGAATCCCCGTTTCTTTCACATCCACACCTGCGGTCTTGTCTTGTCGGTTGCAAATATTTATTGAAACCAGAAAAGCCCTGGCATAAACGAATTACAGACTAGAGCATACACAAACTACTTCTGTACTTTGTTTATGCGCTAGAGCATCATCTGGAAGCAACAACCACTTCACACTACTTTCATTCTATGAATCGTTTGACGAGTTCATCAGTTTTAAAAAGGATGCTAACGTAAAAGTTATGTTTGAAGAAATAAAAGGAAGGAGTGAATGCATAGAATTTAGGAATATTGTTCCCAAAAATATACAACCAATCAAAAGGGTGATTTGATGTTAGTATTATTTGGATCTACATACGTTTTCAAAGCCGTTTTAGCGGATGAAAAAAGCAAAGAATGTGTACAGAAATACAAAATAGACGCTCATTTGGATAATGTAATAGAGTTAGCATACAGCAATTCTCTTGACAAAGTATTGAAGAAGAGTTCGTAATCTCAAAATTTACGTTAAAACTATGTGTTTGCTTTTTAAAAATAAAAAACATTAAAGCCAATTGCGTTGGGGCGTGCCCGCTCATTTCGCAGAATTCTACTTTACTCTGCTGCAGCTTCCC
This sequence comes from Megalocaria dilatata, assembly GCA_034642435.1. NCBI lineage: Eukaryota > Metazoa > Arthropoda > Insecta > Coleoptera > Coccinellidae > Megalocaria > Megalocaria dilatata. Next base: position 59,392,366 of record CM067855.1, on the reverse strand, counting down.
GGCGTAGTATATAGAGGATGCTACCGCTTTCTGAATACTGAGCTCACCGTCCTCGCCCAGTTCAGTAGAGCGGAGTACAAGCGTTCGACAACCGAGTTCCGACGTGGAACAAGGTCATAGGCAGACTTCCGCACTTCGCCTATCATTATAAATGAAATTAGCTTGCAGCCCAAAGCGGCATAAGAAGTGGTTGTGACTGCTATAAAAAGGATGAGTATAGCTGATAAAGAATTTATTTTGAATGCATTTAAGCTTCACTCAATAGAAATATGAAAACAGTTTTTTCTATCTGCTTAGAGTTTAAGGTAAAACCTTTGGTATATATATCCAATACATTGGAATATGATTAATTCGGAAAATTCCAGCAGATAGAATAACGCATTATTATCTAATCTTACCATTATTATTATAACAGATTATATATAATCTTAAATTATGTGAATTCCAATCCCAAGTTGAGATAACTTGTTTTATATATTACCAGATCTCCGTAAAAATATTGTCTCTCTAATATTCTCAATTCCTAAACATACTATCGGTTAAAAGAAGCTTCCAGGTTACAAGACAAAATCTACTGGAAAAAGGAACCTCGAACAGTACAAAAGGAGGATCTGCTAAAGTTTTCTCGTTTTTCTTGTGTTATGGAATGAGAGGACTTTTATAAAATCGATTTACTTAATGTTTTCCAAATGACTTTAATCTATTTATATCAACGTTATTTTATATTTGTTTGAAGCCTTGTTGAACATTAATTTTTTTATTAATACCCACATACCATGCTTCATTTCAAGAATAAATGATAAGATATCCTTGAATTATTTTACCTACTCTGAAATAAATTTCAAATATATGATATCTTTGTGCAGTTCAATAATTTGGCTGGTTCCTGTTAAACTATGTCAAGTGATATTTATCTAACAACAAAATTGAAATAAACTTCAACTCTGGTACAAACTGTCAATTATAAAATCAAGTATCTCTTGAATAATAAACAAAAGTTGGTATGAACAATTTTCACTCAAATATATTCAAGCTGCAAGCACTCTTTAGAATAAGTATAAATGTAATTTTTTATTGATATCCATCAGAAGCCTAATTATAATAACTATATGGCTTACTAACTACTATTTTTGAATCTGAGCTTCTTAGATAATCACTTATTATTACTTGAACTTCAATGAAAATCATTAGATAGTAGAAGTAGTGTGGATATCTCAGTAGGAGAGCATCGGGCTCGTGACCGGGAGGTCCGGGTTCGAGTCCTGTTCAAGTGGAAAAGAAATTTTCTAGTTGGACAGGTGTCTGCCACCATTTCACTGTTGAGTCAAAAATTAACAGTGCTGTGACCTTAAGTGGCGCAAGATCGCAGTAACAAAGCCTACCCAAAACACAACTAAACTTCTAACTCGCACAAACTGAAAAAGCTTCCGAGGGATCTTCACAGAATATCTAGGGGTATCAGGATAATAATAATAATAAAAAAAAGATAATTAAATTTTAGGGTTAACATCCAATGAGAGAAATCAAAAGTCTCAAGAGAATTAGTTGATCTATTGTTTAAGTTTTATTCTAGAGCTCTATTTACAAGAATGACCCCATGATACTATCCAATCAGAATTGCCCCAACTTGAAGATAATTGAATTATACTTCAAGTTACGATCATTATATGTTGACAGAAATTAAAATATTTGGACCCAATTTTTAAACCTTTATAAATAATAAGAAACATAATAATTACAGAATTTTATTTGTAATATATTCAACACATATGTTTATTTCTTTCATCAACATATTCATCCCATTGTGCTTTATAGTAATTACCAGCGATCGGTTCACCCAAATTATATTTTTTTGCAAACTCCCTTATCGTGAAGTTCAGCCTGTTAGCTCTTGAATTGTGAGCAGTTCTAGGCGGTTCTAGGTAATTGATTTTGCCTGGCTGTTCATATACCAGAAAAATATATTTATGTAAGCCTGACCCCTTGGGAGGTCCAGATCCTAAGTATTCTGCAAAGACTTTTCCTGAAGATACATCATTTCCTTTTATGTTCCCGACTAGCCAGTGCTTAACTTCTCTAACTGTTGCTGGAGCATCAGGATCAGTCATAACAAGGAGGTAGTATTTATCGGAATTTGCTTTCCAATTGACAGTAGGCTCATCTTTAACTTCTGTAGGGGTTAATTCAGTACCAAAAGTAATCTCTTTACCATTGGGATATTTCACAGATATGGTACCCTGAGGTGCAACATCTATAACATCAGGCACTATAGATTCCTTTTCCATAGTCGTATTTTTCTAAAAGTTTATAAAATCACAAAAAACCTCTTGGACTAACACAATAATAGCAGTACATGTTATACTCTATTCAGTTTTTTATTCAACTCAAATAATAACAAGGAAATATTCCTATAAATGTAATTTATATAATCATCACGTAAATAAACATTTAAATTATGTTATACCTACTTGAAGCACTCTACCCGTAGCTTATAACGATAAGAGAATCATCAATACAATATCCTCATTATCAGGATAGTCACAGTTCAACAATTGTACAAATATCAATTACACCAATTTCATACTAATAATTAAAATCGAAGCGCAGAAAACCAGTTTGGTAGATAATTTTCCGCCTGTTATAGATATCAATCTATAAAAATTTCTATATCGAACCAACTTGACTTACACGTACATTTCTCCAAATCAGGAAACTTACCTAGAAAATTTAAACCCAAAGTCAAGAACTTTCACCAGACACCTTTCAAATGAAACAGCTGATTACAACGACAGCAATTTTTGATTGTCAAATTCTAAGCAAAGAAAGAGAGTGAAAATGCTTCCTCAATTTGGTCTTATTTAACATTAATCATTTCACTAGATCACAACTGTTTCACAATTTATAAAAACTATCAGCCCTTTCTCCTTTGTATACGTAGACATCGATCAATAATTGTAAATCATATCGAGATTACATGATGTTAAACAAAATGATTCAGCTGAAGCCGTAAACGGATTATTTCTCAATAAGTTAATTTCTCTATAATGTTAACTCTAGCCACTGCACAATCCAGACCTATGTCTTCTGGACTATGTCCTAGTGGGATTACTTAGAGAGAATGTACGAAAATAAAATGGGGACATTAACTCTATTAAAGCCATCATCTTGCAATTCCAACTTCTTTTTTTCAATAAGTCATTTCAACAGATTTCAATTGTTATTCTGCATTGTTTCATCACTTATCAACTTACTTCTTCATTGAATATCATTTCATTGATATTATCCTGATCCTCCTAGATCTCCTGTGAAGATCTCTCAGAAGCTTAAATATAGGTTGTGTGCATTATATCAGTATTATTACTGTATCCTTACTCCATCTTGGGCACAGCACTGTTAATGGTGGCCGGCCAACCTAGCGAGAAAATTTTTTCCAGCGAAAAGATACGAACGAGCATCTAGAAGATTCTCCGCTTACGAGTCGGGTGTTTAGACCACTTATTCACTGATGATTACATATAACAGAAATAGCATAGTTATATCAGTCTTTCTAGGAAAGTTTCTTTCAAGATTAAAAAATGCCAGGTTGGTCTACAAACAATTGTTTTTTCTTGGTGTCGAAGATTTTAAAACTGACTATACTTAAATAGCTAAATCCAAATAAGAGAGTAGGTTTTCTCTATCACCTTTACTTTTTCAGATAAACCAACTCATCCATTTTAAAGTTATAAATTTAATGTGGCGGCTTATTTTAGCTGACCCTTCATCAGTTTATTGTTAGTCTCCCATTAAATGAGGTAATTCTTAGGGCGATTTCAAAGCCCCTTAATTTAGCGAAACCGCTGCTCGACTCTCCACTCAGTTCCGTATGTACGGAATAGAACCGTGTTCACTTGACGAAGACCAAACTAAAATTGAATAACGAAAAAAAATAATTAATTTAAGTAGCTACTGGATTTGTTGTCCAAATATCTGAGGAGTATTCAGCTATGGTAACAGAAGATTCTTTGCATTGGGATAGTTTAACATGCATCTGCTAATGTTTTCGCTCAAAGTGAGATCTTTTATACGTTCTCTTAGCAATGACGAATCATTCAGTTTTTACTTTGAAATTCCTATTCTAATGTTGAAACATTGATGTACCACATTTTTGTAGTTTTTATTAGGAGGAAGATGTTTTTTTTTGGAAAATATTGATATAGTTTACTATCATTATATGGCTCTCTTATTCTACTATAACTACAGTACCTAAGCCAGAATATACTCTATTCAAATAAATTCAAGGTGATAATTATGCATCTATTGAACATTGCTAGAAAAATATACTTTTCTCAGGTTTTCATCTCCTTTGTGCCATTTATCCATTTGTCCATTTCCTGCAATGATTTATGAGCTATATTTTTATCTAAAAGCCGAGATACTGAAGATAAGTGTTCCCTTCTGCTAGTTTATTGCCTCTTGATATACAAGCTACCTTTATCTAGGGCTCTATTGCATTTTGACAACTAGATGGGTTTCACCTCCCTATATGAAATAGGGACTTAAGTATTTACAACAAAAATGTTATGAAGAATACAGCCTGTTGCATATTCATGATACGTTGATAAGGTCGAGAAGATTGATCTATATATATATTTCTGAAATACAATACATACATTAGAATTTATGAACATACATTTTTATCATGTGTTCCTGTATTATTTATATCAAAAGGTCAGTGACCACTCAAGAGTTACCTATATGTATACTCCTTAAAGATATCTATGTGGAGAAATAAAATTATTTTTCTGAAATTTTGTATCTTTTCCGCACTTTGTTCTACGTAATAATAAGCAATCATTTTGCCCAAACGTTTGTATTTTAGATTTTTGGGCCGAAAATGTTTTAAGGACTATGTTAGACTTACTGATGAAAAATCTTAAATCAAAAACATTTCTGTTCAGTCAGTCTCTTCTTCGAATTCAAAAGAGCTTGAGATTTGAAATTTTTAGGGTAGGTTTAAGCTCCAAATATCTCGGTTGAGTTCGTTAAAGGACAAAACCGATTCAATGGTTCCGCAGTTATTCACATTTGAAATTTTTTCTTATTCTTTCCGATTTTTTCGAGGCTAAGATCTGATCGATTTGACCTTTAGTATTTAGAAGAATAATAACACGTACGTTGTGAGGAATATAATATATATAAAATTAAAAAAGTATATTTTGTGAACAGAGCAATGAAATAAAATTTGCATTTAGATGTGAAAAACAAGAAAAATACAAAATTTTGAGGATCATTAGTCATATGAATTAGCACACAAAAGCTCCTGACTTTACTTCAACATTTTTTTCATAAGGTTAGCAACGCACATTTAAATGTTTATTATTTTCTTTTTTCTTGTGAGCAGGTTTGGTTTGTCCCGAAAAAAAAAACATTGCATATCAAGCTTTCATGAATAATTTATTATCAAATTCAATTCATAATAATGAAATACAGGAACTGTCCAAGATAGTTTACTGATCACAATAAAATGGATGAAGTTTGTTTAATGTTTAAAATGAATTAATTATATAAAATATATACAAAATATGACTGATCATACATATACTAATATAAAAAACTTAACACAAAATAAATTAAATCTTCTATATTTTCAAGAGATCTAAATGTTTTGAGCAGAATTATACATACGATAACTGTCATAAAAGATTATTTATCAAATATGAGACAATAGTCTTAGAGTATAAAATTTCCTTAAATCTAAATATCACGGTTTTGTACAGATAGATATCACAAAAATATATTCCCAGATTATCTAAGATAAGTCAAAGTTCTTGGTACTGGATTGTAGGACGAGGGTAGCTAAAATGGAAGAAAATAATCAATGTTGGTTTAATGCTGGACAATGTCTATATGTACCTGAGCTCCTATTCTTGAAAGGTACCTATTTCTAATATAGAAATTTGATGGTTCTCCAAATTCGCTACTAGTATCCTGAGAACTTTGTACATTTAATTTCTCTCGCTCTAAAATTTGGGCAGCCCTGTGAACAAAGTATATAAAGAATTTCTAAATAAAAAACATTGTGCACTATTTAACAAACATTTCATAAACAAATAAAAAACAGAGTGAAAAAATAACAAGTTTTTAATAGGTTATCTCTACTTTAAAACATACTAAAATTTTAAACTGTTTTCATAGATATTAAACACATTAATCTTTACCAATTTTCTAGACTATATCAAGCTAGTTTAAATTATTTTATACTCATTAGAAAAGGTCATATGAAACATTCTGTTTTTTAGATTTGTGTATGTGAAAATTTTCAATCGATTTTAAACATTTTGATTATACATGCAGTAAATTTCAGGACAAAAAATAGTGTTTTCCGAAACGCTTACAAGGATTTCTACTAAGTTTTGAGATATGGCAATACCGATGTGAATATGTCAAATCTGACATGGTCATTGTAATGTTCGACAGTTTTAATGGTGAACGTACTCAGAACATGATGTCATACAAGTGCTATTTGTGTTGTTTACAGATACTTGAAACATTGATCTTGGTCAAAAAATTGAATTAAATCATGACATGATTTTCTATGATTTTAAACAACGGTGTGCCGATCAACTTGTTTCAACTTATGGTAATGAAGCACTTGAGCCACTCATGTATTGATGGTTTTCCAAATTCAATTGCGGTCGTACTTTGTTACAGAATGAATTTCGTGAAGGTTCTTCAAAATCGGTTGTTGTGCCAGAAAACATCGAGGCTGTTTGCGAACTGACATTGCAAGATCGTCATTTGACATACCATGATATTAAGGCATACTTGAGCATTACTTCCTCTCGCACACATTCACTATTGCATGAACATTGTACTGTCAAAAAGATTTGTTTGTGTTGGATACAATATAATTTAAAAATCGCTCAAAAAAGGTTCGTGTCAATGGTGCAAAGAAATGTTGAAAAAATTCCATCAAGGTGCTTCAAAAAATCGTGAGATTGTAGCAGATGACGAATCGTGGATCTGTGTATATGATCTTGAAACAACAATCAACTGTATGGGTCTCTGAAGAAGAGTACAATCTAACAAAAGTTGTTTCGAGCAAGAAGCAAATGATTGACAGTTCCATTAGAGTAACGACAACGATCAATTCTGAATGGTACTGCAGCATTTATTTGCCAAATGTGTTCAAAAAAATCAGAAAAACCAATTGCAGAAGATGAATCATTCTCTACTACAACAATGCAAGATCTCACACATTAGCACAAACAAAAACGTTTTTGAGTAATCCAAACTTCGAATTGATGGTTCATTTACTGTACTGTCCTTGTTTGGCAACCAATAATTTCTACTTATTCCCTCAGATCAAAAATAAATTACAAGGTCAATGTTTTTGAATGTCTAAATGAGTGGTTGGTACATTCAAATCACATGTTTTGAAGTTAGCTCAATTAGAATGGAAAAAGTGCTTTAAAAATTGGTCAAAACGCACACAGTGTATTAATCTTAATGAAGAATATTTTTAAAACTCCGTATGATAATAGAGTTCAGTTGTGTCAATTTAGCAACAAATTAGTAGTGATAATCTTTTTAAGCGAGCTTTTTAAAATTCCTTTCTTGAAATACTCCAGTCATTAAATATCATCTTGAAATATCTTAAATTTACAAATTAATATTGTATTATCGTCTAGATCTCAGCTTTTTTCAGATTATCAGGAAGTTAGTTTAATATTGATTGAAAATTTCTTACCAACAAAACAAATGAACAAACAAGAAACTAAATTTGCTAAAAGATTTGCGAATTTTTCAACTAACAATGGTATTTAAATGATATAACTGATGTTGAAAAAGATTTGACCTATTTCAATGACTATAATCCATCACCTGAAGACAATATTTGATTGATAAAAGTAAATATATTACTTTATGATTGAAAAATGAGACATAAAAATAATGAAATCGTGAAGATGTAGCTGAAACAGACACTACAATGTAAACCTGAAATTTGCCTTCCAAGGCAAAATAGACAAAGCACAAACAATTAGATTCATCTGGCTCCCCTTTGAACTTACCCTCGTCACTACTAATAGAAGGGTCTATTACCACTTTACTCAAATTAATCGAATGAGAAGAAGCTGAGGAACACCTCCATATCGATTCCTCACTCGAACCATTACTAACAATAATGTTAAATAGGTAAGTGTTAGTAGGACTCAAATTTCATTCTAACAAATTTTTAACACAATTGTTTACTTTGTATTAAAATACTCACATTGTCCTTTGTTGGTGTCTCATTCTAGCACTAGGAGACATATTCAATACATCTTTTTGCCAGAGGTCCCAAACAAATACAATTATTGCAGAAAGTAAAGCCACTGAAACAAAAATAATCCAAAATAAAAATTTGATGTATTATTCAATATAGTAGTTGAAATTTAACAAGCGCATTATTCAAGAGCTTATAGTTTTTTTATCAACTCAGAGGGTAAGGATAATTAATAGCATAAAAGCTTCATCAATCTGTATGAAAAACTCTTGATTAATTTTTGTCACTATCTTTGATCATTGATAACTAAGAAATCAATGATAAGAGACATATATTCTTTTTTTAATCAGTTATAAGATTAAAAAAATGTATATGAGATGGAAATAAATTACTGTCTCATATACATTTTTTTAATTAAAATGAGTTTCCACTAAGTAAAGACCGAATTTATCAAACAGTTATAAGATATATCATTAACAAAAATTAATTATAGAGTATATAAGAAACAACATTCTAAAGTTACATACAGGCTATTTATTATCATTATTATTATTGGGAATATAAATGAATAATTTTTTTACTATATTATTTAAAAATTTTATAGTTTTAGAGCCATTTTTTGAAAATGTAATAAATCAATTTGTATTCCAAATATTATTGTAAATTGGGGATACTGATGCACCATAAGCAATTTCTTGAACTGACTTAGTTTTATCCTAAGCTACAGCACATACATTTTTTTTCAAGAAAAAATCATATTTGAAGAATATTTCTTAGAAGCATTTTAATTGTACGTTTTCATTCGACTTATTGGGCTTTTCTTTCTATTACATTTAACATCTGCAATTTTTTAATTTTGAGCCGAAAATGGTCTGAAATGACTAGGTTGCACTCACTGATGGGTGCAAGGTCAAAAGTACTCTACTTTCAAGTTTGCCTATACAACTGATCCGATCGAAATGTAATTTGACATATAGATCTATGAAAACAACTCAAGTATGTTGCTGAATTCTGTGAGTATCGATCAGACTACTGGAGGTGCAAACGCTTATTTTCGAACGAAAGGGACCTAGAAAATTATCCAGGGTAGGTTTGAAGTCTAAATATATCAATTATGTTAATAAATGGTTAATGGTTAGGATTTCAGCAAAATATTCTTTTCCATTCTTTCTTGCCAATATGTAAGGATGCAGATCCAAGAGAGAGGGATTTTTAATTTCATGAGATTTTTCAGGAGAATAGTTCTAAAATTGCAAGTAATTATGTTTATTTGTTTTTCGGATGACAGAACAAAGAATTCTGTAGCTTTTTTAAGAATTTATTCCCAGATTCAAAATTTTCAGGGAAAATGGACTGTTGAACAAGCACACTAAAGCTTCTGACTTAACGCCACTGCTTTTCAACATTTTAGAAGTCAAAAAAAAACATCCATTTCAAAATATTTTAGGTCAATATATACATGGTTATCATCAATTACTTTGCAAAGTTGTTATCTCAAGTGTTCAGTTCCTTAAGTAGTAATTGCTATCATAAAAATCAATCAAAGAATTGCTGAGATAAAATTCTTACCTAATAAGCTGCCAATAAAGAATATCTCTGTCCAAAAAAATCCGTAATTATCAACAATAATACCCACAACTGACGTGGATATTGCAAGTCCAGAATTCTGTAGTGCAGAACAGCTGCAAAATAATTCTAATGAGAAAATGAACAAGCACTGTATAAAACATGATATTTTAGTTTTTGAAAAGACATTTAAGGTAGAATTTTATTTATACTTACACTCCATATGCAGTACCCAATTGATGTTCAGGAATCACAAGAGATATCAAAGGCCATAAACTACTGGCAAGAATGGAATATGATATACCCATAATACTCTGAAAAATATAAGGGGAAAAATACAAATACCAACAAGTTTTTAAAAATTGTTGTTACTGCTGAAAAACTTGAGATGTTTACATTAACACATGTAAATATTTTAATTTTTTAGTATAATTTATTATTTTAATTATGATCAGCTACATCAAATAGAAAAGAATGAAACAGTTCGATATTTGTAAAATACAAATTATTTAACTGAACAGATTTATCGATCTAAATTATATTGTTTCTTTGGAATAAATCAACGACTACATTTTTTTTATCGCAAAGCAATATTATAAAAATAGTTTTTACTCTTTAAAAAATTGAAAAAAATGCATACCATGCTAATGTAAGGACTTATCCAAGTGAAAAATGTTAAACAGGAGTGTGCTACAATGGTGAATGAGATTCCTATTGTGACCCATATTAGATTCCTTCCAGTTTTATCGATCAGAAACCCAAAAAGTGGAGACACCAAACCAGAAATTAAGTAAACAATACTACATATATCATTGGCATCTGTTTCATTCATGTTGAATTTTTCCATGAAGAAAGTCCTGAAAACAGATAAACAATGCATCATATTCTTCCAACTTAACAGTGAGCTTCAAATCAATTATTTTAACAATATGAAAAAATTTATAAACACTTACTTTCCAATAGTGAAGAAAGGAAATATTGCCACATAGAAAAAAATGATAATAACATTTAGCAACCAAAATTTTCCATTAAAAAATCGTACATCGGACATTCTAACTGGATCGGACTGAACAGTGTTGTTGACTCTCAATATCCGTTCAGCTTTTTTATCCATGAAACCCAATAATAGAGAGCATAAAAATGAAAACACGCAAGTGATGGTAGCTGAGGAAAAAAATGAATTAAAGAATAAAACTTAGTCAAAAAACAATTATGTTTACCTAAGTAAAATGTTATAGCAAGGCCGTCTATTCCTTGGAAATGTTTCACAACGAGATTGTAAACACCTTCCATAACCATAAAATTAACAGTACTCCCAACCCTCGCAAAACTTAATTGCAATCCAAATACCATATTCAATACCTTTCCTTTGAACCACAAGACTGCATAATTATTTTGAGCAACAGCAAGCGATTCAGCGCCAATTCTGAGGAAATTGATATTTGTCATTATATTAAGGAGCAAATTGCAAATAAAAACTTACCCGAAAATAAAGCGACCAACAAGCATTAACCAGTAAGCTTGCCACCATACACCTGTTGAAAAACATAGTTGACCTAGTAAAGTCAGTCCCATATATATGTTAGTCCCCATACGAATGCCAAAAACCCTAAAATTTAGGAAAATAGTTATATACTCCTCATACTGTTCACAAATTAATATTACCTGTCAATCAAGAACCCTCCAAAAAATCCCAAGAAAACATTAGGCCAAGAATAAACTGAATACAATAAGACATATTCTGATGTTGAAATATTAAGACCTTTTTCGATTTTATCCTGCAGAGCTGCCGGATTGTCATAACAGAAGTAGGAACCTACAATATTCATTCAATTATATCACAAATATCACCAAAATTTCAGATTTCTCTTACCGAATCCAACAAAACAAAGTAATGCTAAACCAACAATTCGAAAAATTAAACCAGACGGATGTGAAATAGAATGTAGAAGACCTGTTGTAGAAACAGAGGATGATTCTGTTACACCTTCCATATCATACACATGTAAACCTCACAGACTAATGAATTGTGGCACTAGGTAAATTATGAATTTTCTGTTGTATTTATTAATAAAAGGAAGGAGGATCAAGACCACAATCAGATAACTTAGATATCCCCGCTCTAGATAAATGTTTTAAGCAGATCCGAACAAAAGAATTAATTAGTCATACCGTAGGTTTAGATTGCAAATTTTAAGGATGTATAAAGTGAATCTTATCAGGAATCAGTGGATTTAATAAGATAGCACTTGAAATAGGATACTATGTTCATTGAAATTCTTGAGATAAAAGTTACATATTTTTCATCACACTCTGTTGGACGGTTGGACAACTTTGTCATTAATTGATGACAAACATCAGATATCATAATATAACATAAGACTTCGATAAATCAGTAAATATTTATCTCATCAGTACTGTCAACTGTCACTCACAGAGTACGTTAAAAGTAGTAGTTCGGTCATCAGTAATCTGCATAGACAAACTACTGATAATTTACCTATGAATCTATGGTTTTGACTAGTTGTCTGTAATTTTATGAGTTAGATCAAGAACATTAGTGCGTACTGAAAACGAACGCTATTCAAAAGTTATTTTAGGTCATCAGTAATCTATGCTGTCACTGTGGCAATTAGATATATGATTCTATGATTTGCAAAAAAATTACCCTATGCTAGGATCATAGTTGCTTTTGTGTTAACCTTCGAAAAAATCTATTGTTGAATAAGATAAGGTTCGTACAACGCTTTGATATTATAGTAATTTCATATGGTTTGTTTGAAATTTTCAATATTTTAGTGTATTTAAATGACACCGGAAATATACGAATGAACCTATTGACAACTGAAACCTTTTTAACGTTACTTCTGTGAAACAAGCTTAAATTTCTGTGTTGTTTTTGCGGTAATAAATTTACCCGTTCAAATAAGTGTATATTATTGTATTTTAAAATTATCACAACATAAGTAAAATGAGTTCAGCTAGTAAGGTAACTCTATGACAAGTAGTTTTAATCTCAACCTATATCAAAATGATCTTTCAGGTTGGGGAAATATTTACTGCAGCTGGCCAAGCTTTCACTAAATTAGGAGATTTGACCATGCAATTGCATCCAAATGCCGAGTCTCCGACAGGGTAGGTTTCACCACCAGTACTGATTTTTGTGAAGTAATTATACTCTCATGTCATATTTTGTTTAGCAAATGGACTGATGAAGAAATTGAGATGTTACGACAAGTAGTTAAACAATTTTCAGATGGCTTACATCAACTTAGTGAGCATATCAAAAGAAGGACAGTGTAAGTCAAATCATTTACAAAATAAAAGTGGTTTAAATTTGTAGAAAATAGTTGACTGATACTTATTTCACAGAGAAAATCTCAGATATGATTTACCTTGTGAAGGAAATTCTGCACTTATAAGAACATATTTATACGAACTTTATCGAATTGAAATTTTAAGTAGCTTAAATATAAGTTCAGTTATGAAACACTCTTAATAGTCATGATACATTATTTTGTGTAATTTGTAGGATGTGATGCTTTTCTTTTCATATTTTCAACATTCAATAAGACACTTTCCACATTGCTCTTGGATAGGTAGAACAAACAGAAGCTTATCCCAAAAGAGCAAAACTGAATTATTGCAAAATAGCTAAAATTTTTGTCACTGTTTATATAGTAACAGATATCCCAATTTCTTCATTGTGATCTAACATTTTTTGAATTAATGTTAGAACCCAAATTAGAACAGCTCTGAAGAAGAAGGCCTTTGAAGATGCAGGTCTACCAGTTAGGCAAATCTCAATTCCGTCTGCCCAGTTACAATTGCAGCAAGTTCCACAATCTCACATAAAATCAGAAGTAACTCTGAATATGCTGAACGCAGCAGAATCTGAAGTTGACGTAGAAGGTTTACACGAGGAAGTCAAGTTAGAATTCGAAGAAGGAAGTGAAAATGTTACATCATAATTTAATAAATAAGTGAATTGTATTATTTTTGTGATATATTTCTTACTGTACAAACAATATTTTGGACAAGTTCAATAAATTTTATTGTTATCTTACTTCATTTTATTTTTCAAGTTACTTAACTTTTATATAGATCTCTGAGGCTCTTATTTCATTTTGAATTACTTTCTAGGACTGACCTCATTTATGTTTCATTAAATGATCTGGTAGAGGTTTTTTTCTCAATACAGCTTGAATTATTCACTTGAAAAAGAGTGTTTTCCTACCCCACTGGGTATCGTCAGTTTCAGCAATTTTAGTTCTTTTACACTTTTCTATCAATATTTCTTCTATAACCTCAGTAACATTTTCCCTATACCTGAGGGAGTGGAAGTGGGGAAAAGTACCATTACTTTTTTTCATACGTCTAACAGCATTTCTATAACATTTCCAAGGTTGTGCCTCTATAACTAGAAGTTCAGCAAGATCCGACACTAGTTCAAGGAAAGTTGTCAGTCCAGCATCACCGTGATTTAGATGAATCCACATTGATATTGAAAAACATGTTACTATTTTAAACTTTTTCAAATTGAGTCTACTTAAATATGTTTGAATGAAGTCTAGGCCATCAGGACTCATTATATCAACAGTAGCAAATTTTATATTTATAGTAGATTGTTCTTTTGCTCGTTTTATCAGTACCGGATCTATATCAATCGCCAGAATATGATTTTCACTGCCGCATTTCACCAAAAATGAACTAAAAGCACGAGTTAAATCCTGTAATAGTAAAGCAATAATAATCGGCCTAAAATTAAATAACTAATATTTCTTACCCCTGTATTGCAACCAATATCCAAGCATTGGGTTATACTGTCTGCTATCCAGATGTCTTCAGGCAATCGGCTTATTCTTTCATTTGGTGGATAAAAACTGTAATAATTAATGAAATTTCCGAACTGTACAGCTCCAGGGTCATTTCCTCTGAATTTTAAATCATTATTCATATTCATTTTTGGCAAAAAATCTATGACAAATTACGAACATCTATTTTAAACACCAAATATAAATATGGTGATTAATCAAATCAAGAAGACTTCTTATTTCATTGAAGATTCTTGTGCACAATTGTTTGTTTTCTTTTCAATTAAGGCATAGATAAACCATAATATATATGGTCTTGTTAATCTATGAATTAAGGTTATTTTAATTAATTCATTCATTCATATTCTCTTTTTATGGCCTTCAACCCCCAGGTTATGTGGCCAGTCACTAATTTTTGTATCTTTCAATCAATCTTTCATTCTCTTCCGTTCATGGACTTTGGACAATTTTTATTATCATACGATTCACTGATACATCATTCTCTAACGCACACAAACACACCCATGGGCGCATCGGGATTTGCACCCGCAATCTCTGATACCATAGTCTATGCTCACTATGCACCGAGATCCCCAAGATTATTGAAATGCAGAATAGCAGAAAACAAAATAAAATTTTTGACAGAGTACAGATCAAGGAAAGTTGTATAACCAAGACATAGAGCACAGAGAAGGAACAAATAATAATCTATTAATCTACCATTAGGTGCTGGTATGATGTGTTACTTGTGTTGCATAACTATAGGCGTTTAAATTATGTGAATATTAGGTATTTCCATATATAGAAACTTTTTTCCTATTCATATTTTACAATAAGAAGATTTGATTTGGATAGCTTGATCCATTCTTAACAGATAAGGTCTATTTCACGCTAAGTTTTTGAGAACAAATAATTTATCAATGGATAAATACGCCTGAGTCGTAGAGGCTGGAATTATTCCATTCAATATTCGATTTTTCTTTCCACGAATCTTTCTTCCATGGTTATCTGATATTTGTTTAATTTCTTATCTTCTAGCCTTGGAAAAGAAAAATTTCATTTTTCGTTTCCAATAAATTATCTTGAATTTGGTCTTTCAAATCAACTTTCACTGACTCAATACTCAAAGGACTTTCTGTTTTCCCCTAATTTATTTTCCATGTACTTACCGTTTTCCTTCAATTTATTTTTCACGAATTTAGTGTACTCCTCCATTTTCATAGTCAGTTTTTAAAAAGCTTGTTTGGAAAATTCCACATTTCCTGATCCATTTTTTCTGACTGTGATCTCGTTAGTGGCATTCGAATGTATCCACAAAAATGTCCACGATAATTTCCGCAATTCAATTAACACTCAGTTCGAAAACACACATCTGACATCAATTGTTGCGTTTTCAGTTAATTGAACTGTCTAAGATCGACTACACTAATTCATTTTTCATTATACAACGGACATATTAAGAAAGTTGAAGAAGTTTTTACTTCTACACAGAATTTATCTCTACTGCCCTAATTGGTACAACCATAGACTTATTATCCTAATACGTCTATGGCTACAACACTGCAAGATGACTCATGTACGACTGCCCTCCATCGGGTTTCTCCGCTCGCTTATATAGTTGGAGGGAGTTTTTACGAACTTCTAGTAATATTCCGAGCGTTCCGGAACAAAAGTCGAGAACAAGCAGAGACGTAGAGGGCTTCATCGTTACACTATCAATTTGACCAATCATTTTGCATCAAATAGTTATAAATGACCAAACGGTGAGAGAAATTTGAAATTGACCCCCAATTGTAATCTGTAAAACCAACGTTATCATTATTTAAGACCATTTTGGCTCAAAATTTGGTAACAACAGACATTGTGACGAACAGATAGACGCTCTGAAACGTGCTCGCAAAAAGAGTGATCTGACACCTTAATTTGTAAGTCATAAAGAAGGAATCTGTAACCAACTCTCTCATTGTAGAGGCAGATTCCATTTTCCTCAGGCATATCATTATTTTAACGATTTTCTTCATCTGATATACTCCTTGAAAGATGATTATTTTTTCACGAGCTGACTATTCCTCCTGAACATCAATCAAGTCAATTAGTAGAACATAGTTTCTTCCACTCCATTAATTTTGCTCCTCTGTTTTGTTATCTTCCTTCATAACATTATTGGATCTGAAGTTCATCAATCTTTCTCTAGAGGAAAATTATTTTTTCTGATATTCATCCTCTGAAGTGTTTTTACCAGAATAGTGGAAAATGCTTTATTATAGTAAATTCATTCGGTCATTTTATACTTCAGTGTAATTTGCAGTTGACATAGTTTCCATGGAAGTTTTACTGGATGATTAAAGTAAAACAACTTAATTTCTGTTAATTTATTTAATTTCACAACAATTGTTTAGTCATGACAACATGACTTCGTCAGGTGAGTATGGTATTTTTTATCTTCATTAGAATTTTGATGCTCTTTCAAAGCAATTTTTGAATCTATAGCAAGATACTCTAGATATTTGGGATTATTACTAGGTAAATTAAATTTATAACCTTTTTCTTACAGTTTGCTTTCGTTTTGCATGAATTCGACATCCGACAGATTAACAAATTTAGGATAGAAAATGAGATCTGAAAATTTTTGTTGTTTAGCTGAATTTTGTGTCTTTTGATTATTTTTTCTATATAATAAGTTTTTTAGTTTTTTATTCTCTACTAAATATCTTTTTGTATATGGATTCGTTTACATCTTGTCTGATATTCCTATCTAGATCATCAAACAAAATATAATGCAGTCTATGGGATAACTCTGAATGTATTACCTTAAGGTATATGCAGGTTATTTCTCTCTTCTGGTATTCTAGTTTTCTGTCCATTTTCAGCCAAGTCTTCATTCCTAATATTTTTTCTTTCTCAGCGGATTGGCTTGTATTCTGAGTTTTTAGTTGGATATAATTGGGAAATACTTCAAGTTCTATACATTTTGTTAAGAACCAAATATTCTGGTTGGTCGTTCTGCGTCGTAGTTGCAGTTTTGAGTACCATAAGACCAAAAAGCTAGTATCAGCTTGAATCAAATGTTTGATTGTATCGGTCTCTACTTCTCGGAAATACATCTCGATGATTAAAGTAAAACAACTTACTTTCCGCTAATTTATTTAATTTCACAACAATTGTTTCGTCATTTTTTTTTTTTTTTTTTTTTTTTTTTTTTTTTTTTTTTTTTTTGTCTCTTTTCTTTGCATGTATTATTGCTCTAGGTTTAATTTTGTTTGGTAATTTGTATTCTGTTAGAGGTTAAGTGGAGTAGCGTAAGCTAGACTTCGCCTCGATATTTCAGTTGTGCTGTATATGACGGTACAAATAAAAGGCACTTTATTATTATTATTATTATTATTATGACAAAATGATTTCGTCAGGTGAGTATGGTACAGTACCATACACATACATAAGTTAGTTGAGTTGGTTAATGAGCAAAATTAGACCAATAGTTCCACAATTATTCATATTTACCCCGTTTTTCCATTTTTTGAATAGTTACCAAACTACATATCCGACAGAAATCAAATTTGGCATTTAGATATATAATATAATAAATAATAATAGGTGGTATTATCTTGATACTCTTAGATCTTTTGTGAAGATCCCTTAGAAGTTCTTTAGCTTGTGCGAGTTAAGAGTTCAGTAGTGGTCTGGTTAGGCTTTGTTCCTGCATCCTTACGCCACTTTAGGCACATCACTGTTAATTTTCGACCCAATAGTGAAATGGTGGCCTAAACCGTCTAACAAGAGAATTTCATTTCTACGGGACTTTTCGGTTCTCCATCCAGAACTCTACACATTGAGCTATCGGCACAATAAATATATCTGTTATATTCAATAACGGACGGAATCGGTCCAATGGTTTCTGAATTATTCTGGTTTGACATTTTTATTTCAAATATTTTCGAAAGTACAAATCCTATCGATTTCAAACCTAGTATTTAGATGTGAAATAACGACACGAAGGCTCGTGCATAATTTAGTTAAGATAAATTACGAAGTGCCCCAAGGCTCAGTTTGTTGCTCACCTTCTTCCTGATCCGCATAAACGATCTTTTTAGTACGACCGAGAACCACATTGTGAGCATTGCGGATGTTGGCACACTGATGCTCTCTTTCACCAGCGACCAACCTTTGAGCACCGTTGAGTCTCACCTCCATAGATGCCAGCAAAATGATTCTCCGAACGAAGATCTTAAAAAGATAAACGAATGGGATTAATGGAATCTGGTACAATTGAATAACTCAGTTCATGACTTCTGACTTGATGATGAAAAACCAGGTGCTTCAGCAAAAGAATTTAATGCATCTTCTTGGCGTGACTGTGATTTCTTCGTTCTGTTGTGAGAAACATGTGACTGACATTGTAAAGTCTGCTGCAAATAATCTGGGATATTGGTTCAAGAGAAGGAAATATTTCTCTGCAGATCAGGTTCTTCTAATGTATAAAGCTCAGACCAGAGCTCGAATACTGCTCTCATGTTTGGAGCTCAGCATCCAAGGATTCATTACAACTTTTGAATTCCATAGAGAAAAGAGCTGATTGACTGCCCAACTATAAGAGCGAGTTTACAGTCGTTGGAATATGGAAGGGGAGTTGCCGACTTGTGATTGTACTATAGATATTATCACGGTCGATGCTACACACAACTGAAGGAAATGATGCCAACTGCAGCAATATTTGCGCGGCTCTAGTACTGCGCATCCTTATGCAACAGAACAGAACTTCGAGAACTTCTGTTTATAAAAAGTCATTTTTCCGCCGAACTGCGTAATTATTATTATTATTATTCTCCTAGATCTTCTGTGAAGATCCTTCAGACGCTATTTTCAGCTTGTGCGAGTTAGGAGTTCAGTTGTGTTCTGGATAGGCTTTGTTACTGCGATCTTGCGCCACTTTAGGTCACAGCACTGTTAATTTTTGACCCAACAGTGAAATGGTGGTCGACACCGTCCAAGTAGAAAATTTCTTTTCCACCTGAACAGTATTCGAACCCGGATTTTCTGGTCACGAGTCCAATGCTCTACCACTTGGCTGTCCGCGCTAACATTCATGTGGAGCACGCTTCTAGCTGATGTGTATAATCTTCAAGAATTCGAGACGAGATGTTTGGGGCACCAACGAGGTGACATATAACAAGTCTCTCTTCCCACGGACAGTCAAACATGAAAAAATGATGTGTCAATATGAACGCAGGATAATAAGCCAATGTCTTTTTGGATTATTTCGTTCATATTTTTGATTGTTTCGGTTTTTACTTGCCAAAAATTCATCTCGAAATTTATAAATGAAAAAAAAAAATATTAAGGCATATTTGATCCAATCGCTATTATTTAGTGCAAATAACCTATCCTTAACCTATGTCACAATAGTTATTATCCACTCTGTACAAGAAACGCATTCATTATTCAGCTTTCGATATTTTCATTTGGTAAATATCCCACACTTTCAACATATATTTTAACATGCCTGTTCATTCAATTCCATGCCGCATATTACAATTTAAATGTGCATTATTTCACGGAATCATTCAATTTTGAATAAAACCTTTTAAGATTCAATAAAATTTTGCTTATTGTATGCATCATTTATTCATATAGTTTTAATTAAAACATTGAAACACTCGATTTAACCCAAAAAATACTGAATTATCAAGAGGATCATCACTTCCAGTTATGAAAGACATTTTTGAAAGCGTTTCATTTTTTTGAAATGGACTTATGTTTCTGATTATACAAGTCGAAGGAGCGGTTATCAATTCAAAGTAAGATATGAACGAACAAAATAGGGTAATTTAAAAAATGTTTCTCTGGCGAAGCTCAAAATGTATCCTTGGATTTTGAGAAAACAAATCATGTTTAGGTGAGTTTTCTTACAGGCTTTTGAATCAGAGTTCTTCGAATATTAGCGTCTGTACTGGATTTGTTGGAGAGTTGCGCGCCAATATCGTAGATATTGCAATTTTTATAATAAGGTGTACACCATTATGAAAACTTTTAGGAATCAGAAAAATTATTATCTACTTTGACTACAGATAATTCATAAGTGCAATATGTAGGAAACCCCCTTGTCAGTTAGCTTTCGATGTTTCCATTTGGTAAACATGTCACACCTTCCTCATATTTTTTTATGCCTGTTGTGAAATCATTCGATTCAGCGCTAGATATTGCAATTTCAATGTGAATTATTTCACGATATCATTCAATTTTGAAAAATATCTTTTAAGATTTATGGTAAATATCCCACACCCTCCACATATATTTTTACATGCCTTTTGTGGAATCATTCCTTTCAAAAAAAAAATACCTTACAAGAGTTAATAAAATTTTGTTTCATTGCATGCATCATTTAGTCAAATAGTTCTAATGAAAATTTTGAAACACTTAATATAACGCAGAACATATTAACTTATCAAAAGGGCCATCACCGGCAGTGATGATAGAAAGCTTTATAATTTTTTGAAATCGACTTGTGTTTCCTATTATACAAGTCAAAGGAGTGGTTATCATTTTCTAGGATATGAACGAACAAAATAGGATAATTTAAGAAATGTTTCTCCCGCGAAGCTTAAAATGTATCCTAGGATTTTGAGGAAATTATCCAGATAAGTCGTTGTTTTATTCGGAAACCTGTATCTTAGAGAAAATAAGTGGAACAGTGCGATATGTTTTTCTTGAACATCTGTCATAAAAAATCCCAAATGACGTGAAACTCGACTTACCTTTCTATTGAAATAATCGCAAGGGTGGCAACCCCTTCGTAGGGTTTTTAAACACGAAAATTCTGCCCCCACAAAAAAGTTCTGACATTCCTATATAAATACATCGTTTTTCTTATTTTTAACTGGTTTATTTTCATCTGAAACCCTCGTATATCTACGAGTATGTTGAATTCCGTGTACTTCAAGTTCTGTATTGTTGAGGCCATTGTATCCTGCAAGACATCTTATAATATTGAGTTCAAGATTTTAAAATATCTACCGTCTTATATAGCCAGTTCCGAATTGTCACGAATCTTTAACAATAGCAAGATTATTATAATATGCCCGTTCATTCCTGTTTAATCTCGTCCGAGTTTTGTCCCAGTCTCACACAGTTAAAATAGAATTACTAATACTCAGGAAATAACTCGTCTTGAAACGCTGAGACTGGTCCTCTCCCAATCTTTTTCTTGGTAAACTTAATGGCTTATGCACTCTGCCAATGCGTCATCTCTTTCGAATGTAAACCTGTTTGCTACCTGGTTATTCATCCTGGGATAATTTTTAATGTTGTGATAGTTGAGTTCCTGCGGTCTTCTGGTCATTAAACTGCTGGATATTTACCATTTGTTTATAAGAAAGATACATATTCAGTTTCCTAATAAGAAGAAAAAATTGTAATAAAATACAGTTCATTTTTTGTCATTTATTGAATATTACTTCGAAGGGTTTTTTCAAATATTTCAGAATTTAACTAGAATAATTCTCTGAAACCTCTACAAATTTTAATCTACAATATCTCTTGAAAATTTATTGAAACTAAATAAATTTTTTTTTATTTAGTCAAACAGAGTTATTCTGTTACTCAATATGAATTTAAATAGTATAAAATTTCTTAAAAGGTTTTTGAAAATTTAATTTAATGAATGCCTTACAAACATTGTTTCTTTTTAGTGGACATATAGAATTAACCCCCTCGTACGGCATTAAAAGGAGATAAAAGAATCCAAAGAAAATATAGAATATTGATCGAACTTACTCTACAAACTTTTAGCGGAAGTAGCACTGTTTCATCGGCATTATGATTAACAAATTCCATTCTAAAAATGCCCAACATGAACTTAGGAAATTCTTCGAAACAACCTCTCTTCAGAAAGCTCTTTCGAAAAATGTCTTCAAAAATATATTGCACATTTTCAAAAAGGTTTTTGAGATTCCGACCGATAATAATCAGCCCTCTTTCCTGTAGGTGAAATAAAAACAACCAAAATCATACACGATTATGTGTTATCTAATATTCGAACTACGACAGATAACAAATGGTATCCTAGTGGTTACATACCAGACTACCATTCGCATTCTATTTTTGTTCACAGAATGTGCACATAGGTTGAATAAAATATGCTCAAGACTCAGTTATATCCAAAAAATATTGTGCGCATGAGTGAAAAAACAAATTGTAATTGAAATTTGTACTGAGGTGTAACAGAATCACTCTGTTCAATATTTAAGATATTGAATATAATGTTTCCTAGATGAGAATAATTTATTTATTATAAAATAATTTTCTGTTTTGTTGGATAAATGTCCAATATCAATATAATAATAAATCTGTAAATACTAAACAATCCCAACCTTCATCAACATAAGTTGATAGAAATTATCAAACACAATAATACAATAAATAATAAATTGCTAGAAAAATTACGATTATTCAAAGAAATCTCTAAGGAAAAAAGCTAACTTTCAGTAAAGCGGGTAAAGGAGAAAGTATTGATTGCCTACCAGAAATCGTATATAATCAAAATATGAAAGATGTAATCAGTACATTGAAAGTAATAGGAATAAAGAATATATATTTTAAACAGATCGAAGAACATATTATACAGGGTGATAAGAAAAACTTCGGACAAATGTTATTGTGTTCTGGAACAAAAGTATTTTAGCGCAGGAAAATAATTTTTATTCTATTAGATTCTCTACAATTTTCTTGTACTAATTTTCAGTTTGATATTACTTTATTCTGCAGAGTGTTAGAATGTCAACCAACCGTAGTGCAATTTTGGAGCTGTTTCGTCAAGTTAAGTGTCAAAGCGAAATTGTTCGTTTGCTCAATGTACCTCGACAAACCGTGTCCGATGCAATTTGCCGTTTCAAGGAGCTTAGCCATGATGGTCGTCGTCCAGGAAGTGGGAGAAAACGCACTGTTTATTCGGCTAGCAATAACAACAACGTCAAGAAGCGAGTGAATCGAAATCCGAGGGTCTCCATGAGAAAAACAGACCGTGAGACCGGTATCAACCGTTCGTCAAATGTCCAAAAAGGAGCTCAACCTCAAGCCATACACAATTCAAAAAGTTCAACTTCTCACGGATGAAAACAAGAGCGTACGACTCCAAAGAAGCCGCCAATTCCTTCGTCTCGACACGGGTCAGCAATGGGAGCGCATTCTCTTCTCAGTCTAGAAGCTTTTCACCATAAAACAATCCCACAACCACCAAAACGACAGAGTTTGGTCCGCAGAGGCTCCTGGTACCTCGGCCATCGCCAAAATCCGCAGTCCGTCATGGTCTGGGGCAGAATTTGCGCCAGCGGCAAAACACTTTTGGATTTCGTGGATCAAGGGGTCAAAATCAATCAAGAAGTTTACCGCTGCGACATTATCTAGGCCGTAGTACTTCCGTGGGCCCAGCAGCACTTTCGTAACACGCATTTGATCTTTCTACAGGACTCCGCTCCGGCTCACAAAGCGAAAATGAGACAAGAATGGTGTAAGACCCATTTTCCGGGTTTCATCACATCTGCAGAATGGCCGCCCTACTCGCAGGATCTCAACCCAATGGACTACAACATGTGGTCGATTTTGGAGCTCAGGGCGTGTCCTAAGCACCACAAAAGTTTGGAGTCGCTGAAGCAATCCCTGCGCCGGGAATCGGATCGATTAACGCCCGAAGAGCTGCGGTCCATTGTCGAAAATTTCAATAAGCGTCTGACGCTATGTATCGCCGCCAAAGGAAGCCACTTCGAAACCGCTTGAATACATTATTACCAAACGTTTATGTTATTATTATTCGTTGTTGTTTTGTTTAATTTTTTTTGTTCAATAAAGTTACATGAAAAAAGTTTGTCCGAGTCCGAGGTTTTCTTTGTTACCCTTTAGATTCCAATTCACTATTCTCAACAATGTGCGAAGCCAAAAAACTTATCGCAATGAATCCTCAACCCCTTGAAATGTATGTATTAAGCAAATTACATCAGGAAGGAATTCGATCCTAACATTAGTTTCTCATATTTACTCTTCTTCAGGTGGAATTTCTAGATTTCTCAATCACAAATTTGAAGAATTGACTAAATTCTCACCTAAATAGTGTATCAAGAATTCCAAATAATTAAAAATGGAAAAAACCTAAAATTTGTTTAATTTGATGTGAAGAACATGTTTTAAACATTCCAGCATAACAGAACCGATAGACGCATTCATAAGTTTTCTAGAATTTTTGAACTCCATTCATCCCAAAACCAAATTTACAGTTGAAATATAAACAAATAATAAATTAAATTTCATAGACTTAACCATCTCTAGAAATAACACCCTATTAAATTTCAACATCCTCAGAAAAGTATATTCACAGATGAAATCCTTCCTTAAGATTCCTTTTGTCCTGACGATCATTAATTTGCCATTCTCGATTCCATGAGTCATGGAGCATTCACATTAACTTTTTCTACAAGTATCTTCATAATAAATCATACAGCTCGAAATAATGAATTTTTATATTTGGCGAATAGAATGATATCAAAGAAACTAAGCAAACAAGAAAATGCCCTTCTATATAATTTGGATAACAAATATGTAAACTCAAAGTATTTTTGATACTTATCCAAAAAAAAAAACCCAAATTATTGTAATATATTCAATTTGAAAACGGTATGCTCAAGTACTATTAATTTCGGAAATATTTTATTCAACACAAAACGCAATTATTTGAAAGTTTTGGAAGTTTACAGTATCAATTGTTATTATTGCAACGCAACTTCTGTTGGTCGAAAAGGTAGGAGCTTTAAAACAAGACTAAAGGAGCACCTGAGTACAGACAAAATGTCGATTTTCTCTGAACATATTGGAGTTGACAATCACCATATAGATATTAACAACCCCAAGATCCATCATAGATATCAGAAAGGGTTAAAAATGAATTTATTAGTATGCTTGAAAATTAACGAACACATTAAATTCCTTTGGAATTATTTATCTCTACTTTAACTGCTCAGCAGAAGTTATGGATATAGATGCATATTTTCCCTATCATCTTAATAATTTTTTCAATCACATAAACTTATAGGATTATAGAAACGTCTTCTGGTTCATCATGAAGCAAGTTTTATCAAGCTTAATTTTTTCTCATCTGTGCCAGAAAGGCACATTGTAATGATTTTCTCTTCAGTCTGTATTTCGTTTTCAAAAAGAGCAAATCTTACAGCTGAATTAAACATTTTCTTCGTGCCAAGATAAGTTTTATGCGAGGAAGATGCCAACAGAGCCCTTGGAATACTTCAGGCTGGTAGAATACAAGTAGAAGGGGCCAATTTCTTTAATGTTAGCCAAATTGTGATATGACGTTCACTGGCAGGGTGCTTTGCCACTATAGCTGTCGTCAAAGACTCAGATGTGATAGACCACGTCCTACCATGCCAGTAGAAGACCGTTTTTCAACGTTCAGTGTGAGAAAACAGCCTCTTAGCACTTGCAGATTGACAACTCAACGTCTTCAAGATGTCACAGTTTCCCTAAGCACAGTCAGAAGACTCAGAAGGCCCCTTGAAATCAATCTAACAGCGAGATGCTTGTTAAGAAGAGTTCCACTTACTCGCGAACACAAGCGTCAAAGATAAGTATGGACACTGGAGCGGGTGCACTGGTGAGATGAATACGTACTCTTTACTGAGGAGTTGAGTACGGGTATGAACACATTTATTTATGCAAAAAAACCGCTACTCTGCTCAAGAAGCACATTCTTTTGGAGAGGACATAATTATAGGTTGGGATGGAGTTTATTTCGATGACAGAACTGGCCCTTGGAATGCTTCAGGCTGGTAGAATACGAGTGGAAGGGGCTAATTTCTTTACTGTTAGCCAAATTGTGATATCACGTTCACTGGCAGGGTGCTTTGCCACTATAGCTGTCGTCAAAGACTCAGAAGTGATAGACTATGTCCTACAACGCCAGTAGAAGACCGTTTTTCAACGTTTAGTGTGAGAAAACAGCCTCTTAGCACTTGCAGATTGACAACTCAACGTCTTCAAGATGTCACAATTTCCCTAAGCACAGTCAGAAGACTCAGAAGGCCCCCTGAAATCAATCTAACAGCGAGATGCTTGTTAAGAAGAGTTCCACTTACTCGCGAACACAAGCGTCAAAGATAAGTCTGGACACTGGAGCGGGTGCACTGGTGAGATGAATACGTACTCTTTACTGAGGAGTTGAGTACGGGTATGAACACATTTATTTATGCAAAAGAACCGCTACTCTGCTCAAGGAGCACATTCTTTTGGAGAGGACATAATTATAGGTTGGGATGGAGTTTATTTCGATGACAGAACTGGCCCTTGGAATGCTTCAGGCTGGTAGAATACGAGTGGAAGGGGCTAATTTCTTTACTGTTAGCCAAATTGTGATATCACGTTCACTGGCAGGGTGCTTTGCCACTATAGCTGTCGTCAAAGACTCAGAAGTGATAGACTACGTCCTACAACGCCAGTAGAAGACCGTTTTTCAACGTTTAGTGTGAGAAAACAGCCTCTTAGCACTTGCAGATTGACAACTCAACGTCTTCAAGATGTCACAGTTTCCCTAAGCACAGTCAGAAGACTCAGAAGGCTCCCTGAAATCAATCTAACAGCGAGATGCTTGTTAAGAAGAGTTCCACTTACTCGCGAACACAAGCGTCAAAGATAAGTGTGGACACTGGAGCGGGTGCACTGGTGAGATGAATACGTACTCTTTACTGAGTAGTTGAGTACGGGTATGAACATATCTACTTATGCAAAAGAACCGCTACTCTGCTCAAGAAGCACATTCTTTTCGATAGGACAGAATTAAAGGTTGGGATGGAGTTTATTTCGATGGTAGAACGGACTTATTAGTATTTCCAAGAACATATATTGATGACGTTATCAACCAACTATTTCCCGCAATTTTACGTAGCTATTGGCGAACATTTCGTTTTTCTGAATGATAATGCTCTGCTTATAGATCTCGCCAGCTGATTACTGCTAGATAAAACCCGTGTGTTCCAGATACAGCATTACCTCCAAGATCCACTGACTACAGTCGGAAATGCAGCTCCGAGATCTTTTGCCATAAATTTGAACAGGATATTCTTAATAACTTGGGACAAAGCATGCAGAGAAGATGCTTAGCAGTTATTGATACATGTGGTGACTGTATTGAGGGTGAACACAAGTATGAATTTCTGAAATTTTCAGAACAGAAAATCTTCATCAGGGCTTTGAAACGAAAAACATGAACTATAGTTACAATATCCTTTTGAATTGCCTGAAGTTACGAAATAACAATACAATTTTAAAATTAATACAAAACAAATATAAAATTTATAAGTGAGAAAAATTTTGGTTTTTAGTGATGGATCAGATAGACTTTTTCAACTTACATTTCTTCTGCGGCTTTCGGGGGAAGCGTGTATCATGATGGCACGATGGAGCTGGAGAATAATGGTTTTAATTTTTGTTCAGAAAATTGTTTTATTTTTTTAAGTTTATTTTTATTTATGTTCTAAATTTTCTGTTAAATATAATAACAATATGGCGACATTGAAAGTCTAAATAAGGCATATTTTTAATTAATAGAAAATATAGGACATAAATGAAAATAAAATCCATCACCAAAAGACAAAATTTTCCTCACTTATAAATTTTATATTTGTTTTGTATTGATTTTAAAATTGTATTGTAATGTCGTAACTTCATGCAACTCAAAAGGATTTGGTAACTGTAGTTCATGTTTTTCGTTTCAAACCCCTGATGAATATTTTGTAATAAAATCGAAACTAGTTGGCTTTTTTCTTAAAAAGTTTGTATTTTCTAAACCTGGACCTAGAACCTGTTAAAGAATTATTGAATAATTTCTTTGAGATCTAACCTAAAACAAAATATACAGGTTTCAAAAGGAAATTGATATTTCTGAAGAGAAAATATAAATTAATTCAATAACCTCAACTTTTGACTAGCCTGTTATAACAACTGAAATAAGTAACTTTGTTTTATATGAGATTTCACAACTTTTTACGGTGAAAGGGCTGCGTTGCGAGATTTGGAATGTTTTCACCTTTTATTTTTTCGATTAGATTATCGACACCATTGTCTGATTAGATAAAAAGGTTTTGAGGACCCTTGAATAATATTCCAATTTTTTTGGTCTATAAATATCACCCTTTGTTGAAGGCTATTTAACTTTAAGAACAGACTGACGTTATTGACAGCATGCAAATTCAGGAATTAAACACCCACTGAGGAAATTCCATGAAAATAATAAAGCGTCAGCTTCTACGTATTTTCCACGCCGGTCATCAACAAAGGACCAATCTGAACCACATATAATCCCGAAAAATACGATATGCATCATGACATGTATATTCCTTTGTGAGCCGATGGAAACCTCATCACCCTAGGAAAATTCGCTACCAACTGTCATTCTTCGTCATCTCTGCGGCATGGGGGGGTGTAGTTTCAATAAGTGACGCTTCGAGGGATCAAAGTCAAATAATAATCGGATTAGCTGATGATTGAATGATATTGGCGTCGAGCAGTACGATGACTAACGTTGAAGTACTCAGAATAATATTAGGGGATTGGAGTAATTATGAACTCATTTTCACGGTGCTATTGAAATTAATTTGGTGAAATTCGATATGTCTTCATTTGGACTTTTTTTGTAAGTCCGAGATTCTTCAAATGTGTATTGAATTTTATTTAGAAGCTATTGACTTCTGATGTTGCTTTAAATGTTATACAATGAGTTTTCAAGAAGAATTAAGTAGGCCCGTATTAACCATAAGGCCAACCTAGGTATGGCCAAAGGCGGAAACCAGGGGGGCGCAAAGCACGGAAGGTGTTAAATATCTTAGTATTAATATCGTTTCAGAGTAAATTTGGTGTTTGCTATTGCCTTCAATCTCATATGCCATCAATTCAATGCCTCGAAGACCCAAACAACAAATTTTTCTAGAAAAACTCAGTTCATGACTTCTGACTTTATGAGGAAAAAACAGGTGCTTCAGCCAAGAGATTCCATGCATCTTCTTGATTTGACTGTTAACTCTTAGGTTTGTTAAGGAAACATTGTGACTGACATTGTAAAGTCTGCTGCAAGTAAGCTGGTACATTTGTTCAAGGCTAGGAAATTCAAGCATTCGTTACAACTTGAAAAAAAAACTACAGAAAAGAGCAGTACGAAAATATTCAGAAAGTCTAAAAATAGTTCCATTTATTACGAATCAAATTTCAGCTACACAATTTTTCACAGAGTGAAACTTCAAAGTCAGGAGGAATCGCATAATCGTTTTTCATTGCTGAACATTAATACAATGTGAAGAGAAGATATTATACTAGTGATATCAATGAGTAAGTTAATATTTATCAGCGTAGCTACCAATATACGCGTACTCCTAGAATTAGCTGTTGCAGACGAGGCTCTGACAACCGAGTCACGGCGGAATAACCGTTCCATCGAGGTTAAGGAAATGTAACTATCAAGATAACCATCCTCCAACCAGTCTAGTCAGCGGGTTGCTAAAACCCTTCAAAATGGCGAATTTAAAAACAAAAGAAATGGTACCCCAGAGGAGTAGAAACCAAAGTTCCAAATCCCACACCTCTAAGGGCGGATTCTGGAGGAGGCAAAAATTCGCAACATAACTATTCAGCTAAAACAACTTTGTTCATTGCAACATTCAACATACGAACTATGAAATCTAACCACAGATGGGAAGAGTTGGAAGAAGAACTATCGTGAATAAAATGGGACATAATAGGCTTAAGCGAAACAAGAAGATCGAAACAGCAAACAAGCATCACACTTGAACCTGGCCACCTTCTATACTTGAACAACAAAGAAACAAACACTCATCTGGGTGGAGTAGGAATATTGCTAAATAAAAGAATAAAGGACCGAGTTATCAAAATGAATTCCATATGAACAAGAGTCATATATTTGGTCATGGAAATATCTAGAAGGTATAGCCTCCAGGTTATACAAGTATATGCTCCCACTAGCGTTTCAGATGAAAACGAAATCGAACAGCTATACGATGCCATAACGGCACCAAGAAGGGCAGAGAGAACACAATTTGCGATAATAATTGGTGATTTCAATGCCAAAGTAGGAAGTACTAACACCGATGGTAACCTAAACAGAGGAAATTTTGGACTGGGCTTATCAAACGAAAGAGGAGAAACCTTAATAAACTATCTCCAAAGAGAAAACCTATTCTGCATGAACACCTTTTTGGAAAAACCAACAAACCGTAGATGGACATGGAGAAGCCCGAACTCAAGCACAAAAATTTAAATTGAGTACTTTATCAGTAATAAGGAATACATAATTACACATATGACAACCTTGAATAGATTTGATCTACGAAGCTACCACAGAATGATTAGGTCCAAAGTAATAATTGACACAAAATTGGAAAGAAACAAGTTACTAACGGAATTCAACAAAATGATAAATACTAAATAATAATCCTAAGCAATAAATGAGCTTGAGGATAACATCCGAACAGCTACAAAACTAATATATTATGCTGGAAAACTACAGAACAACAAGTTATCACAGCAGACCAGAAAAATGAGTGACGAACGGAGAAATTCAAAAAAGGGTTCAACAGAATATACGGAATTAAACAAATACATTAGAAGGAATGTGGGACAAACATCAGGAATAACAACACAGAATGAATAAAAACAGTGATCGAAGAAAATAAGAATATGAAAGTCTTGCGAACTATCGACTCATTTGAAAGAAAACAAATACATCAATTGAAAAATGAAAACGGATATATGGTACAGGAAAGCAAATAACTCACCCAAATAGTCGAGGATTTTATGGGAAATTGTATTCCTCAAAAAATGAAAAGCCGAAAGATTTACATCCCATTAAGGTTACAAATGTAGGCTCAGAAAAAAAAACCAGAAATTTCTAACGGCGGAATAAATCTCGCCCTCTCGCAAATGAAAAACGGTGGAGCACCAGGCGAAGATGGAATGACCAAGAAAATGATACAGCCGGAGGGGTGCAGCAACTGTAAATTACAAGAATTCCTAAATAAGTGCTCAAAAGCGGAACAATATCTGATAACTGGAACAACGCCCAAGTCTTTCTACTGTATAACAAGGGTGACAAATTCAACATTGAGAATTATAGTCCAATAAGTCTCCTTCTACATCCATATGAATTACTGACCAAAAAAAATAATCACCAACAGATTAACCTCTAAATTTGACAGCTATCAGCCTCCATAACAGGCGGACTTTTGTAATGGTTTAGGCACCATCGAGCAAATTCAGAACATCAGAATACTAATCGAAAAATACAACGAATATAACATAAATATCCATCTGGCCTTCATAGACTACAACAAAGCTTTCGATTCCATCGAGCTATGGGCTATATTCCAAGCAATGCACAACGCCAGGATAAATTTCAGATACAAGAGTCTTCTTGAGTACATATAATAAAAATCAACGCTGCAAGTGAACGTCGGAGAAAAGTTATCAACTGGTCGAATTCCTGTTAGAAGAGGGGTGAGGCAAGACACTATTTCACCTAAGCTTTTCATACTAGCACAAGAAGATATTTTCAAAAAACTCAATTAGGATCATAGGGGCCTTGAGATCAGAGGTCGATATCGAAATCACCTCCGCTTTGCAGATGATATTGTGCTCATTAGCAGTGACTTGGACGTGAACTTAAATAAAACAGAAATCCTGACTCCATAAGAAGGACAAATCCAGATAGATAACCAAACGGTAAAAGAGGTTCGGGATTATGTGTACCTAGGCCATAAAATAAATTAGGAATAGAAAACTAGCAAGTCGAAATTTAAAGAAGAGTCCATTAATGAATCAATGTGTACTTCCATATGAATTCTATTACACATTAGCAATAATTCCTAATTGTTACTCTGATATTGGGCTTTTCAATTTCTTTTACATAATTGTATCTTATTTGTATATAATCAAGGGGATTAGTACATACACAAAAAATATCGGGAAAGGAATGACACAGGAGCTTTTGCACCCATAGTGGAATATGTGGAAGAAGTCTGGCTTGGGGAGTTATCCCTACAAGCTGGACACTAACTAAAGTGGTCTATATACCATAGGTGGGACGAATAGAACCGGAACCCTGTTCGTTCAGACCAATAAGCTTGACATCGTTCCTGCTGAAGAGTCTGGAAAAGAGGATTGATGTCCATATCAGGGAGAAGGTGCTAATTGACAGTTCCCCTAGCCCTCATCAATACACCTACGAGGCTGGCAAGTCGGCAGAACTTGCATTGCATAATCTGGTCGGAAAATTAAACCAATCTCTCGATAATCGAGAGATAGCACTAACAGCGTTTCTGGACATTGAAGGTGCTTTTAACAATACGCTGCCGGCTTCTCTCGCTGAGGCTAACGCTGCGAGATGAATCGACCCGCTAATCTGTAGATGGATACAGGCAATGCTATGCGGCAGAACAATAACGACCTCATACCAGGATGAGGTATTCGAGTTCAAGGCTGGGAGGGTCTGTCCGCAGGGAGGTATTCTCTTACCCATACTGTGGACCCTTCTCGTTGATGACCTGCTAGCGATCATTTCGCTGTGGGGAGTCGACGTTCAAGCATTTGCTGATGACCTGGCAATCATAGTGAAAGGTAAATCGGAGGTGACGATATCGGCCGTCCTTCAAGAGATACTACTGAACACTATTGACAAATGGTGTATAAGGGAAGACATGTCTCTTAATCCGCAAAAGGTAGTTATAGTACCATTCACTAAAAAACGGAAGTTGAATGGTTTAGAGCCGCCGACTATCCGTGGTGAAATAATACAATTCTCATTTGAGGCAAATATTTACTGATAGTCAGTCAGTACTAAAAGCTTTGGAATCCAGCTCTTGTACCTCAAGAACAAAAAAAAGGTGCCCAACGGCACTTTTATTTCAAAAATAGAGTATGAAATACAGGTATGGCACCATACTGGGTGCCTGATTTCTGGGTACAATGTAATTCCATAAGTCCTAAAATTACAGAGTGATATATGAATGTAAAAAGAAGAAGAGAAATGAAAAAGAAGTGTAAAATGTAGACAGTGATGCATAGCGTAGTATGCCATAGTTTATAAAGTGGTACAAAGTTTAGGCAAATTACAGGTTTGTGTAACTTCCATTTGGGAAGTGTTATTGTTCTGATTACTGCTAGTGTCTCTGAGAACACTTTGCGCCACTTTAACCGATACAGCACTTCACTATCACGATGCTCGTCACAACACCTCACAAATTACACTTGGTAAGTCCTAATCTTTGCCGCTGCAGGTTCCGTCTCGAGTAGGGTTGGGCTTCGTTTT
The DNA here is from genome assembly GCA_034642435.1 of Megalocaria dilatata. NCBI lineage: Eukaryota > Metazoa > Arthropoda > Insecta > Coleoptera > Coccinellidae > Megalocaria > Megalocaria dilatata. The sequence continues at coordinate 59,358,375 of CM067855.1, read as the reverse complement.
CTTGTTTTCCTGGAAGATCTGAGTTCCCCCGGGAGTCTCTGGATTTTATGGCCAGGTGGTTCACGAGTGAGAAGGGGGGTTTCCTGGTTTTTCCTGGTTTCTGTTTCTGTGTTGGATTAACCACGCTGGCAGACAAGAAAAGATTTCCTACGGATTTTGGATTGAGGGCAGATTGGGTTCCAGTTCTGGTTACCAATTAGCACGGGCTGGGACTGGCGAATTGTTCGAAAATACTCCTGTTTTCCAGATGAGGGATTTGCTTTAGGTCAGGTGGCCACGTTCTGATTTCTTCGTTAATTAACTCCTACCACTCCTACCTCAAGAACAGTCTGGAGTTGCCGCACGGCTTTAAACAGGCTCGGTATGTATAATGGAGTCACTCTGGTTTGGATACCGAGCCACTCAAACTATTTGGGTAATGAGGAGGCAGATCGGTTGGCGTTTGCTGGAGCTACGCTGCCTCTGGTAGGACCGGAACCATTCCTGGAAATACCACATGACGTGGCTAAAGAGGCGATAACAGGCAGAATGAACTCAAGGCTAGAGTCTTTCTGACGGAGCCATTCTGGCCTGAAACATTTGAAGTTGTTCCTTGGAACAGCTTCGAACAAAAAGATGGCGAACCTAGCGCTAGGTCTGGATAGGGCCAAACTAAGAACACTTGTCGGAATTATGAGAGGTCACTGCAGACTGAAAGCGCATTTGCACAAAATCGGTCTGGCTGAAGACGATGAATGCAGGCTGTGTCTTGAGGATACTGAAACAGCCATGTAATTCGTCTCACAGTGCCCAGCGGTGAGTCGCATCAGATTCGAGGTCTTTGGCCAGGCTTTTATAGCCCACTGCGAACTGAAAAAATTACCCCTAAACAAGATTATCGATTTTATCCAAAAACTGGATCTTGTCGGGGAGAATAAATTAGGGGTGAACCACAATAGTCCGTGCGGACGCAGTGGTAGGGTGGACAGACGCCCGCTCGCCATAAATAATAATAATAATGACCCATAGAATTAAAAATAAATCTTCGTGTCGTTATTATATAGCTAACTACAGAAATCCATTTTGATCGGATCAGTAGTTTCGGAAAAATTGGGAAGGTAAGAAAATGTTTTAAATGAGAATAACTGCGGAACCACTGAACCGATTTCGCCCTTTAGTCAACTCAACCAAGATATTTAGGCAACAATTATATCATGAAAGTTTCTAATCTCTAGCTCTTTCCTGTCGAATGTTAGAGAAATATTTTCTTCTTCGGAGGTAAAATGTTGCGATGGTTTCGGTAGTGCTCAACGCTGTTCTGCTCGCATATTTTTTTTGATCTTCTAATTATACAATCTTCACTTTATTCTGCACAAACATGTACGTAATTATTCCATTTCTAAAAACCAAATTTCAGATAAATTGAATCTACAGTTTCAAAAATATTGGGAAAAATAAGAAAAATTTCAAATGAGAATTTTTCCTAAATCATTGGATGTATTTGTCCCATTGAAGAATTCAATTGAGAATGTTATTTATCTCTAAAATCTGCCCTAAAAATTTCATGTCTCAAACTCTTGCCTTTCAATATTGTTAGATTATCCGTGTCAAAACATACCTTTAGATAGTATTCCTGGTTACTTTCAATAAATGAAATAAATATATATTTTATTATATATGAATTGTTACGAAAAAATTTAGGGGGTGACTCCTTGTCAGAAAATAGGGTGGGTCTTTCATATAAACTTAATTTTTTTGAGTTTTTGAGCCCCTCTGCTTAATTACACCACTCTAAAGATAACGCCCGAAAAACAGTTTTCAATTTTTTTCTTAAAAGTCAAAAAACTGACAAGAAAAAACTTAACCAGACATTTTATGCGGGTGAGAAGGAACTCAAAATTTTTTTTGGTGCTGTTCCTCATGATTGCAACGGGTAGAAAAAGCCACCCCTAAACCTTCTTTCGCAAGAAACTTATTTTCCTATTCATATTTTACAATAAGAATATTTGTTTTGATCTATTCTTAACAAATAAGGTCTCCTGTCATATAACGCTAAAATTTACAGTTTTTGAGAAAAAAAATTATCAACAGATAATACGTCTGAGTCGTAGAGGCTGGAATTTTTTTCGACCTTAATTTTATGCATTAGATATCAAGTTGATATTTTGATCGAGAACTGGTACAAATATTGAATAAATGTAGCAAAACAAACAATTCTAATCTTTTTACAAATAAAGTATCATATTAAATGGGTAGAGGGTACACGCCGAAAGACCAATGCAATACATCACAAATAGCAAGAAAGAAATATTTACGAATGTAACCAAAAAATTTGTTGATTTCTATCGATGAATATTTCTTTTTATGATCATATTAAATGTTCGAAATGACTAACTTCAGCCGTTACACAAGAGTCTAGACGTCGGCACACAAAATCCGGAAGTATTTTGAATAACCCTACATGAAAGAACAATGCGGTTCCTTGAGTCTTCCATTTCTTGGACAGGAGTCTGTAAACCAATGTTTTTAAATGGCCCCAAAAAGTAAAATCCAGAGGATTTAAATCAGGTGATCGGGTAGGCCAGAACTGAGGTCCACCTCACCCTATCCATCGATTTGAATATTTATGATTTGAATGCTGACGTGCTTTAATACTGAAATGTGCGGGAGCATAAACCACATTATCCTTCGGACACGCAAAGGAATATTTTGAAGAAGTACGTGTATTCTTGAAGTAAACCTCAACAATAATGGTATCTACTGAAGGTAAGTTTACGCTATCTGATTCAACAAAATTACACCCTATGATCATGTAGATATCGGGTGATTTTTTTTAGAGTGACAGAAATTTCGATAGGGATAACTGTGATTTGACATAAGGTTGAAGACATGTTGTTTTGACATTTCTGTTCAGTAAGCATTGACGAATTATCTTGGAGAGACTTACGCCGCAACAACGTTTACAAATTGTTGAAATTAATTTTCAAAATCAGTGTTCTATTCGGCAATCTTAAATTTCACTTCGTGAAATTTATGGTTTATATAATCATCAATCAGAGCAGCTTATTCGTCAAACTATCGATAAATTTCGGACAACATTTTCTGTACTCGATGCAATAACAACAACCAGACAAAGAACTGTACGTACAGAAAAAAATATCGCTGCTGTAAGTCATAGTATTAATGATGATCCAGATTTGTCTATTCGTCGACGTTCACAACAAGTTGGACTCTGTGCATCCACCACATGAAAAATTTTGCGTAAAGATCTTGGTCTAAACCCATACAAGATCCAATTGGTTCAAGAACTAAAGCTACTTGACCGTAATAAGCGCCGTTTGTTTGCTGATTGGGCCCTAGAAGAGCTTGAAGTTGATCCACTTTTTTATCGTAAAATTGTGTTTAGTGATGAAGCTCATTTCCGGTTGAACGGCTACGTAAACAAGTAAAATTGCCATATATGGAGTGAAAACAATCCTGAAGAAGTTCTGCAGCTTCCATTGCATCCTGAAAATGCACTGTATGGTGTGCTTTACACGCTGTTGGCTCATCGGTCCATATTTCTTTAAAAACGATGCTGGAGCTAATGTTACAGTGAATGATGCTCGTTACAGATAGATGATCAATGATTATTTGTTTCAAAATTTGAATGGTATCGACCCATTTTTAGTTCCAAGAAGATGCTACTACACCTATGCTGCTACCGTAGCAATTGATTTATCGAAAGAAAGATTTGGCGATAACATTATTTCGAGAAATGGTCCAATTAATTGGCCTCCAAGATCATGCGACATAACTCCACTGGATTATTTTCTTTGGGGTTATGTCAAGTCATTGGTTTGTGCTGATAAACCAAAAACAATAGACGCTTTGGAAGCCAACATAACTCGTGTTATTGATGAAATAAGGCCTGAATTACTCGAAAAAGTGGTCCAAAATGCGGTTCCTCAGAGCTAGTCGTGGTGGAAATATGCAGGAAATTATTTTTTAATCATAAATGTCATAAAATTATATTTCAAATAAAAAAAATTTGGCTTCAATATTAAGATAAATGTGTTTTATTTCAATTTAAAGTTCTATCACTCTAAAAAAAACACCCGATACATAAAAATGAAATGGGAGATATAAAAAATAACATTTTAACACAAATTTTAAGTAACAATTTAAAGTAACGGATATAACAGACGTGCTGTTTGCTTCAATGTGACGTCATCGTATGTTGAGCCAATTCAGATTATTTCCATTCACGTGGTGGCAGATAGAGAAACAATAAAATTTTTGGAGAGTTATTTAATGTTTACTAATATAGTTTTTGTTAAATTACTGCAAATGTCTTTTAAATCCCTTTGCCTAAGCAGATAAATAATAAATAAATAAGACAATATTTTTCACTTTGTCACATAGCCTATTGCATGCTACTAAATTAAGGTTCACTCGATGCAAAATACGTGCTTGATGAGGTTGTTCTCCAAGAAATGCCAAGTATTTAGAAGTCATTTTCTTTATTTACCAGAAAGAAGCACCTCTTTGATGAGTGTACTTCACCTCTTCACCTTAGTAGCTTAATGAAAAGGCACGCATTAGTCCCTAGCTATTACTCAAATAGGAAAATAGTTATTCAATTACCTGCTCCATTAAGCAATTAAATGGTAAGGTAGGTAGATCATTATTCCATGGACTGAGGCTCTAATGACGCGGTGGAGCTCTGCGCTCGAGTAATTAAGGCCTATTAAGTTCTAATTACTCCTCTAAATACTCGGAATTTTTGCACCCCCAATAATTCCAGAAGATTATATAGCTGTTACCGTCGAAATTTCAATTATGGCGACACTGGATAAGGTCTGGTGTGTTATCAATCGAGAAACTAGAACAGGGAAATGAAATAATGAAGAAGGAAGGTCATTCCTTGAATAAACAGGTTTCAGCTTTGAACTCCACGTAAGTTCGTTTATTTTCAGACTTTATCGTTGATAACGTTGATCACAGATTTGAAGTTTGTGGAATATTATTTTAGATCGTCTGTTTTTTCTGCATTGACTCAGAAATAATATAACTTTTTCTGTTGGAAAGGCTATATGATGGGACAACAATATATTAAGTTAATAAAAAGAGATTTTCACTTGATCGAAGGCTTTTACAATATCTCAAGTATCACCTAGATAAATTCTGCTAACTTCACTACAAATTTTTATTTTATGAAAAAATTTTCTCAAAAGCTTTTTAAAATTGATTTAAATGAATGCCTCAGAATACACAGTTTCCATTAAGTTTGAGACATTCATTACAGCGCATCAAAAGGAATAAAATAATCCAAAGAAAATATAGAATATTAATTAAAATTATCAAATAAATACTTGAAAGATATAAATGTTTATTTCATAATGATAGTATGAAAACCAATTTTCTCTCCAAACACTATATAACTTTCGAATGGAAAGAGATAAACACATTAAACTTTTGGAGTAGGTTTGGGAACTCAATATGTTAGTTAAATTTATTAGTGAGCAAAATCAATTGTTTATTTGAATTTTTTAAAGTTTTTCCCAATGTTTTCCAAACTACGAATCCTATCGATCTGAATTAGGGGATTTAGAAAGAAAATGATAACGTGCATGTTCGTGAGAATATTTGTGTAGATCGTATAATTAGAAAATGCAAAAGAAAACGAAATATTTTGTGAGCCGAACATCGTTCATCGCTGCCGAACCCATAACAAAAATTCTACGATAGAGTTCAAGTTTATCATTCAGATGTAAATTAACGACATGAGGGCTAGTGTAAATTTTCGAGAAGATCAAGGTTGATATGAACGATATATGTTACGAATGGAATTATTTATATTCAAATAAATTAATTCGGTTGATCTGTACCAAAAATCTGTCAAGTATCTACATTTGCTATACACAGAGACACTAAGGTATTAATAATACACTAGCGCCATCTAGAGTATGCAAAATACATACAAGGCATACCTTTGCGAGTTTATTCAAGTAAAGAAATGTATTCTCGATATTTTTACGTTATTAACGCTGAAAAAACTTTCCTGATGCTCAAATCTGACCATAATTTGCAGTTTGCTCATAATTAGCATATTCATATTCAAATAAATTAATTCGGCTGATCTGTACCAGAAATCATTAATAAGGAGTATGAGCTATGGTAGTAGAAAGTTTTAGAAATCGAGACAGAGTAATATACATCTGTATAACAATTCTATACCCAAACAAACTCGACAAGGTTTTGTTGATCACAGAGGCAAATTGCAGACATGCACACGTTTAAACTGATTGGTGTTCGTCAGTCCAATGTATGTATGTATGTATCAACAAAACCTTGTCGAGTTTGTTTGAGTATAGAATTGTTTACAGATGTACTACTCTGTCAAGAAAGTACCGGGAATTTTCAATTAAAACAACATTTTTACATTTAATCGTCAAAATTTATTGGGTCGCCTTCAAAATAGGTTCCATTTGCTCCAATACATCTATGCCAACGGCACTTCCAATTATCGAAACATTTTTTATAGGCGCTTTCCGGGATGGACTTAAGCTCTCGCGCCGAATTTTGTTTTATGGCTTTAATCGACTCAAAACGGGTGCCACGAAGGGGCAATTTTAGTTTTGGGAAGAGGAAAAAGTCGCAGGGAGCCAAATCCGGCGAATATGGTGATTACTGAAGCATGTTTGTTGAGTTTTTGGCGAGAAAGTCAGTCACAATCGTAGCTCGGTGAGAAGGCGCGTTATCGTCATGCAAAATCCATGAGTTGTTCGCCCACAAATTTGGCCGCTTCTTACGGAGACGCTCACGCAAACGTTTCATAACGCCTAGGTAATACTCCTTGTTTACCGTCTGACCCTCTGGAACGAATTCATAGTGCACCACGCCACGGATATCGAAGAAAACAATGAGCATCACCTTCATTTTCGAGCGCCTTTTGCGTGGTTTTTTCGGTTTCGGCTCATTTTTTGCCACCCATTCCGATGATTGCTGGCTTGTTTGCATATCGTACTCGTAGACCTAGGTCTCATCACCAGTTATAATGCGTTCCATGAATGTACATTCTGTCAAGAAAGTACCGGGAATTATCGATTTAAATCTGGCGGGGCAATGAGGCAGGTAAAAATTTTTTTTCCTAGGTTGGTACCACTGTCCTTAAGTACTATGCCAAGCTTGAGCGGGATCTGTCAACTAGTGTGTTTGCAACAGCTGATTAAGTCAGTCGATGTCAGAGTGCGTGCCGATTTTTACTATGGGTGATTACGTTGAGCAAAGAATTTGTTTAAAGTTTTGTGTAGCAAATGAATTTTCGTGTGCCGATGCATTGAAAATGTTGCAAAAGGCCTTTGGTGATAATGCTCTATCGAAAACTCGTGCATATCAGTGGTACAGAGCCTTCAAGGACGGTCGTGAAGTGGTCGCCCATCCACGGCTTCGATCGAAGATAACGTCGATAAAATTAAGGAAAGGGTGCTGGAAAACCGTCGTACCTTCTTGAGAGAGATAGCACATGATCTTAAGATATCCCACGAGTCCGCACATACGATTTTGATTGATATTTCGGGCATGAGAAAGGTGGCCGCACGACTCGTACCGAAAGACCTGAATTTTCTTCAAAAACGTCATCGCGAACAGGTTGCTTCAGACATGCTGGATCGCTGTAATTCCGATTCTACATTCATGGAACGCATTATAACTGGTGATGAGACCTGGGTCTACGAGTACGATATGCAAACAAGCCAGCAATCATCGGAATGGGTGGCAAAAAATGAGCCGAAACCGAAAAAACCACGCCAAAGGCGCTCGAAAATGAAGGTGATGCTCATTGTTTTCTTCGATATCCGTGGCGTGGTGCACTACAAATTCGTTCCAGAGGGTCAGACGGTAAACAAGGAGTATTACCTAGGCGTTATGAAACGTTTGCGTGAGCGTATCCGTAAGAAGCGGCCAAATTTGTGGGCGAACAACTCATGGATTTTGCATGACGATAACGCGCCTTCTCACCGAGCTACGATTGTGACTGACTTTCTCGCCAAAAACTCAACAAACGTGCTTCAGTAATCACCATATTCGCCGGATTTGGCTCCCTGCGACTTTTTCCTCTTCCCAAAACTAAAATTGCCCCTTCGTGGCACCCGTTTTGAGTCGATTAAAGCCATAAAACAAAATTCGGCGCGAGAGCTAAAGTCCATCCCGGAAAGCGTCTATAAAAAATGTTTCGATAATTGGAAGTGCCGTTGGCATAGATGTATTGGAGCAAATGGAGCCTATTTTGAAGGCGACCCAATAAATTTTGACGATTAAATGTAAAAATGTTGTTTTGATTGAAAATTCCCGGTACTTTCTTGACAGAGTAGTAGAATCGGAATTACAGCGATCCAGCATGTCTGAAGCAACCTGTTCGCGATGACGTTTTTGAAGAAAATTCAGGTCTTTCGGTACGAGTCGTGCGGCCACCTTTCTCATGCCCAAAATATCAATCAAAATCGTACGTGCGGACTCGTGGGATATCTTAAGATCATGTGCTATCTCTCTCAAGCTGATACGACGGTTTTCCAGCACCCTTTCCTTAATTTTATCGACGTTATTTTCGATCGAAGCCGTCGATGGGCGACCACTTCACGACCGTCCTTGAAGGCTCTGTACCACTGATATGCACGAGTTTTCGATAGAGCATTATCACCAAAGGCCTTTTGCAACATTTTCAATGCATCGGCACACGAAAATTCATTTGCAACACAAAACTTTAAACAAATTCTTTGCTCAACGTAATCACCCATAGTAAAAATCGGCACGCACTCTGACATCGACTGACTTAATTAGCTGTTGCAAACACACTAGTTGACAGATCCCGCTCAAGCTTGGCATAGTAATTAAAGACAGTGGTACGAACCTAGGAAAAAAAATTTTTACCTGCCTCATTGCCCCGCCAGATTTAAATCGATAATTCCCGGTACTTTCTTGACAGAATGTATGTTACACTGTCTCGATATCTAGAACTTTCTATTACCATAGCTTATACTTCTTATTAATTGAATTATTCATATTGATAATAATCCATTTCAACTTAATCATTGTAATTAGAAGAAACTTTAAATGAAATTTACATTTTAGTTACCAAAAATTCTAAGTTCGTACATCATATAAACCGAAAACACCAAAACATTAATTTCTTTACTTTGGTGAAACTTGTGAAAAAGAATCCAATAGTCTTTCAAAATTAGATGTTAAAATCACCTTAAAACAAAATATCGTCTGTATTAGTTAATGCGAAAGTTTCATGGAGCTTGTGCGAGTTAGATGTTCAGTTCTGTTCCTGTTAGGCTTTGTTACTATGAAATTTTTGATTGTCTCGGTCTTTACTTGACGGAAATTCATCTTCAATATAAGAAAACCAAATGTTAACTTCCGCTATTTTATTGATTTACACGACAATTGTTTCGTCATACCATGACTTCATCAGGTGAGTATTTAAACTGAGGTATACAATGCAAAACATGACCTTAAATACACAGCTCTGGACAAAAAATAGAGGGGTGGAAAGAGATGGTATACAATTAATGAAAAATATTAAGTAGGGGGGATCTGTTTAAATCTATTTGATCATTCAATAAAATTTGTCTTTCATTATATGTATTGATCTCTAAAGTTTCTAACAGATTTAGTTTCTGACTCTTGTTTTCGATATGTAATATTTCATAGTTCATATTAAAATTATGGCCAGTCTCTAACAAATGATTGGCATGAGTTGAATTCGGTTTATTATTAATGTAACATTTTTCATGTTATCGCATCCTTGTTTGGAATAAACGGCCTGTCTGTCCCACATATACACATGGGCAATCACTACATGTTAACTTGTAATCTCCTGATTTTTTGTTCTTAGGAATGACGTCTTTATTATTTTTCATTAAGCTGCCTAAAGAATTAATGGTTTTAAATGAGATGTTAGATTTTTCTTTTTTCTTTAAATATCTAGCAATCTTTTCAAATTTTTGGCCTATGTAAGTTAATGAAATAAATTTGGTTTCGTTTGAATTTTGAAATTTTGGATATACAAGTGATATCGCTTTTTTGTAATTTATTTTATCAAGTAAATTGTCTACAATTAAAGGATTAAAATCATTATTGAAAGCTATTTGTTTAATGGTTTTATACTCTTTGTCAAAATTTTTGTTTCGTCATGGGTATGTTAACCAATCTATAAAGCATACTATTATAAGCTGACAATTTTTGTGAAAATGGATGGTTTTAAGTATAATGAATCATACCATCTGTATGTGTAGGTTTGGTTTTCTGTATATGGGAAAGTCATGTCTATTATTAATTTTGGTGATTTTTAAATCTAAGAAATTGATGCTATTATTTACTTCATCTTCCTGTGTGAATTCAATTGTTGGATATAATTTATTGATAGATTCCAAAAATGAACCAAGTTGTCTATTTGTGGCATAAAATAAACAAATTATGTCATCTACATAGCGGTACCAATAAACAAAATCTTTAAAATATGGGAGTTTTTTGGATATTGGTTTCTACGTGATCCATGAATATTTCTGATAACAAGGGGCTTATGGGTTCCCCATTGTTAGACTTTCTTCGTCTAGATAAAATGTGCCGTTGAACATAATGTAATTTTGATCTAGGCAAACGTTTAAGGCGTCTAATATTTCTGTTTTTACAACAAGATTAGTTCGTTTTTGGAGTAATAAATCATCAACTAATTTTATGATTTCACTGACCGGTATACTAGGAAATAAGTTTTATACATCAGAGGAAACTTATTTCCTAGTATACCGGTCAGTGAAACCATAAAATTAGTTGATGATTTATTACTCCAAAAACGAACTAATCTTGTTGTAAAAACAGAAATATTAGACGCCTTAAACGTTTGCCTAGATCAAAATTACATTATGTTCAACGGCACATTTTATCTAGACGAAGAAAGTCTAACAATGGGGAACCCCTTAAGCCCCTTGTTATCAGAAATATTCATGGATCACGTAGAAACCAATATCCAGAAACTCCCATATTTTAAAGATTTTGTTTATTGGTACCGCTGTGTAGATGACATAATTTGTTTATTTAATGGCACAAATAGACAACTTGGTTCATTTTTGGAATCTATCAATAAATTATATCCAACAATTGATTTCACACAGGAAGATGAAGTAAATAATAGCATCAATTTCTTAGATATAAAAATCACCAAAATTAATAATAGACATGACTTTTCCATATACAGAAAACCTACACATCCAGATGGTACGATTCATTATACTTCAAACCATCCATTTTCACAAAAATTGTCAGCTTATAGTAGTATGCTTTATAGATTGGTTAACATACCCATGACGAAAGAAAAATTTTGACAAAGAGTATAAAACGATTAAACAAATAGCTTTCAATAATGATTTTAATCCGTTAATTGTAGACAATTTAATTGATAAAATAAATTACAAGAAAGCGATATCACTTGTATATCCAAAATTTCAAAATTCAAACTAAACCAAATTTATTTCATTAACTTACATAGGCCAAAAATCTGAAAAGATTGCTAGATATTTAAAGAAAAAAGAAAAATACATCTCTTTTAAAACCATTAATTTTTTAGGCAGCTTAATGAAAAATAATAAAGACGTCATTCCTAAGAACAAAAAATCAGGAGTTTACAAGTTAACATGTAGTGATTGCCCATGTGTATATGTGGGACAGACAGGCCGTTCATTCCAAACAAGGATGCGAGAACATGAAAAATGTTACATTAATAATAAACCGAATTCAACTTATGCCAACCATTTGTTAGAGACTGGCCATAATTTTAATATGAACTATGAAATATTACATATCGAAAACAAAAGTCAGAAACTAAATCTGTTAGAAACTTTAGAGATCAATACATATAATAAAAGACAAATTTTATTGAATGATCAAATAGATTTAAACCGAGCCCCCCTACTTAATATTTTTCATTAATTGTATACCATCTCTTTCCACCCCTCTATTTTTTGTACCAGAGCTGTGTATTTAAAGTCATGTTTTGCATTGTATACCTCAGTTTAAATACTCATCTGATGAAGCCATGGTATGACGAAACAATTGTCGTGTAAATCAATAAAATAGCGGAAGTTAACATTTGTTTTTCTTATAATTGTTACTATGTTTTTACTCCTCTTAGACACTTACTGTGAATTTTTGACTCAACAGTGGCAATTCAGGCCTTTTGGGTTTCTAGTTCGGCACTTTATCACTGAGCTATCGGCACTCACCATACAGATCTATGTGAATCTAAAATATTCAATATATTCAAATAACATAACTCTTTACTGTACCGACATTTTATGACACATGCATTCTTGTTATCATACTTTTGTACATATTACGAGTACCTTGAAGTTGCTTAAATATTTTGTACCTTTTGCTAAATTTTCAGTTGCCTGATGATCGGGTAATATCTCGAAGCTGCAGTAAAAAAACTTTGAATTTATCTGTACTAAAACAGTTTTTTCTAAAATCTTGTTTCAGTTATGATAAACTTCCACATAGCAACGTCCGAAACAGTTGATATCCTAATCACTATATTCATCTGCATTATATGGCCCTGAAATTTCATGGGCGTTAATATCGTAGGATATATCGTTCACGAAAAACAAATAAATATAGGGAGATGCCTTTTTTATACCCAAAGAACCTAGTGGAATAACTATTGTTTTGATAAATCGATGAATAAGACATGAACTACCGTTCTTAAAACCTGATGTTACTTAGTGACGAAAGTTTTTATTCGAGTTGAATTTTATCGATGGTAACAGTTCAATTTGGAAATCAACATTTACACATTTCCCAGTATACAATTAATATTCCCAGTCGTCGAATTCATAGAACATCGAATTTAAAGGGGAATTTTTCATCAAAGTTTGTGCGGGATTTTTGTGAAGTATTTCATTGTTAGAATAATTATGAAGAATATAAATAACGGAAATATATGAAATAATGCAAATTACTTTTCTTTAAAAACTGCGTGGGCGTTGTAACGCGAGGCTCAGTACTAGATCTGTGCTAGCTTTAATAGAAGGTAAACAATGAGTTGATTGATTTCTCCAGTTCTGGCATCGAATTGAATCCCTCTTGGCAACCGTTAGCCTTGAATGGACCCGTATGGTAACAAAGCTACCACGGAAGGGCGGTTGCCCATGGAATTATTTGTACTCCTATCCACCCAATTGAGGTTGGACTTACGTGGGGAGTGGTTAAAAGCTTGCATGCTAGGCTATAAGGGTATTTCAGTCATCTAGGTTCGTGGTTCTTGAAACCGGACAGCTCGGGACATCTCTCTGAGGTTTGAGGGTCTTGATCATACGTCTAGTCGTTGGGCTGGATGGACTAGGAGTATCCACGGCGGTATAGGAGCTTCGAGCCTCGACTGAGTTGTAGATAAACCCCTTTGGCGTGTGAGTTGCGTCCCACACAACTCGAGCACTGACACCGCAGAGCCAGTCTTCCACGATGTCACCTGACCTTGTCGCGATGGGGGAACTTGTAGTGACTAGTGCCCTACTTTCAATGAGGTGAAATGGGTCGCTAAGTCGTGATGCCCAACATGGTGCTACAAGTCTGCTGCAACGAAGGGCTCCTACCCTTAAAACTGACGTTACTGTACCCTATTGCAGTTTAATCTTTCAGATTTTTCTGTCCAACGGCCGAGTGCGTTATGTAATTTACTGCCTTACCTCACGAGGGTGGAAGCCCACAAGGAATATTCGTACTCCTGGGCACCCAATTGGTGTTGGACTCAAGAGGCAGTTGTAAGTAATGTTGTAAGTCTGGATACTATTTAAGTCATTTAGTCTTGCGTAATTCATGTCTCAGGATTGCTTGAGAAATGCTTCAGGGATTAAGCGGAACTTGACGGTAGGACCTACCTTGTCTTAACTAGGATTGTTTGCGAAAATTTTCTGGAATCTTTGGATCTTAACGATACGGTTTTAGACCATTGGTGCTCGAACAAAGATGGATAGAAAACTTCTCAAGGTTCGTGGACGATCGGTTGTCAGTTCTCGTATCAGATAGATTGAAGCGTCGATTCTAGAAATTTTTCTTGAGTTTGCGACTGGGTGGGTGGAAGTAAGAAGCCCATTTAGCGTGTGAGTTGCGTCCTAGATAACTCGGTCACTGATCTGCAGAGTCAGTAGCGCTTAGGTAGTGCTTCGCTGCTACCAGTCACTGAGTAGGTTTTCGAACTGAATCTAAAACTGGAAACGGGGTGGGTTCATCTCCATTGGAGGGGTGCTCGCTTTTCGCGGCGATAAGGCGTATCCTTATCACACAACCTGCTTTCGGGCGTTTGTACAGACTGCTTAGTTGTTACCTGGTGGAAGAGTCAAACTCACATGCCATTAACTGCAATGATTTTATTTTCTCCAGTGCCAGTGGACGTGGAATAGAGCACATCAGAGAGGCTCATTCTGCGCACGTTCTCTACCCTGTTTACGTTTTTGAAACAACTTTCGAAATGTCAAAAAAAATCACATAATGCCTCAGAGTAATAAATATAGAATTTAGAATATCTCAATAAATATGATTCTAAATCATTCGTGTTGTTTAATCTCTATGCTAGGTGTAACATGCATTATTTGTGGGTATGAATTTGGTTAATATCTACATTTAACCCATCTCTTGGAAAAAAATCATAAATGACTACAGATTCTTAAAAAAAGTGAGATTTGCTCTTTTCCTTCTTTAGAAAGTATTCAAAAAACAATTTGTTTTGAATATCAGCTCATTTGTTCAATTTGCCTGAAGAAAATGGCGATTACAAAAAAATCAATGTTTTACGATAAACCAGTGAGGAAAAACTCTAGAGGAACTGAATTATTAAAAAAAGAACAGTGAGCGGAAGTACACATCAAAATTCAGATATGATATGGAGCTTCCGAAAATTAATATTCAAATTGTGATTCAGCATTAGATACCCATTAGAAAGCATTATACCACTGCAGTAGAATCTAATGGGTTACTTCTCTCTAGTTTTTGTTTCCGCTAGTTTTCGTGAAATTTTCATGATAATCATTTTTTTCTCAGCACTTATGAGCGGTATAATATATGTAATTAAATGATAAATAGGGGAAAATACAATATAATTTCCAATATACACCATATATTTTATATAATCAGTCTTTATGAAGTTGACAATTGCTCAGATGATGGTAATGTGTGTTAAAACAATGGTCAGCTTCATGACTACTGATTATATTCAATATTTAATGTAAATTGGAAATTATATTGTATTTTCCTCCCATTCATCATTAACGATGAATTTATACATATTAAATGCCAAAACTATAGAATACGTACTTGAAATTGAAAAATATGATTTCCAAGTCTTCATGGAATGAAAAATGGCTAACTCATTTTGAAAAGTGTTCATATTTCAACTTTACTTAAAAGTCAAATTCACCTTTCCAGTGCGTAATAACGATTATACTATTGAGGGCAATTAAATAACAACAACAAATATAAATTGTCAATTAAAATTTTAATTGACAATTATTATTTGTTGGTTTAATTATTCTATTTGATATTGTGTATTTTGTGTTTTGATTTTATACGTCTATTAAATATAAGCTGTGCTTATAAAACATTAATTTAATTCTAAAAGTTTTTTGAATAAATTTTTTTCTAAAACTAAAATTTTAGAAGACTGACAGATTAAATCTGTTTTGGCATTCAAATTTTGATATTGTTCAATTAACTATTGGAGAAATGACTTGTGGCTCTCAATTAGGAGATAAAAAGTGTGATACAGCAGCTGTAATGACAAGTCACTTAGAGAGTCTACAGATTAAAATTAAAGAAACATTTTCATGAGTGCATCGCGTATATTTAGATATAAAAATGTGTAGATTACTCGTCAATATAATATATACTATATACTACCATTACTTATGATATTCTGATATAATTCTTTCAATAACTTAATTAATGTAAGGTATATTTCACATAAAATTTTAAAAATCCAGAAAAATTTGGAGCAGCTTTCCTCAATATAATAAAGTCATATTTGGTGAAAAAAGTGTATGCTCTTCATTAAAACAGGCTATTAGCACTCTATCTGTTAAATAATGCCAATAAAATGAATTGTGCAGAAAATCAGCCTTGTTAGCACAAGAGAAAATTGGACTATTAATAGAATTACATTCCTCGAAGCTGTCGAGTCAATCCGTCGTTACTGTGAAGAAGTTCAATTTCCAAAATGGATCATTTCCACAAAATGACCGGAAGCCTTTCATGGCCTTCTATATCAATTGATCATACATGCAGCAATATCCCTTGAGATATGGCCTTGTGCTGCCCTAAATTATACGTACTACAACAATAATTGAACTAATAAAACGTGACATATGACAGTAAATCGAACTCAAACAATTACACCATTCACAGTTGCACAACCGCCCTAAGCTTGCTGATAACGCCTGAATATTATTTCGGACTCCACGTAATTATCATTATTGTCGCATTCACGTACCGCATCTTATTTGAAATGCTGTTCATTTCGGTGTGATTTGCCCGAGGTAGTTCAGGAACTGTGATTAGCTTATCGAATTTGTTGTTGGACTATTATTATTATATGCTATTATAATACATATTATGAAAATACTGTGTAACCTCATGGATTTGTGCGGTTTTCTAAATGCTGAATGACAAAATAAGGATAACACCCATGTATGCTTATATGATTTTAATGATTTTTGGTACACATTCAGTTCATCTCACTTAATGAAGTATACTTCGGGCTTTATTCAAAAATTTACTGAAAAAATTAGTTCAATTGTGTTTTGATCACCTACAATTTTTTATGCACCCATTTATACGCTTAGGAGCTTGTCTAATTGCGGTATTTGTTTTTTATTTTAGAACTCAGGTGCATTCAAATTTGCACTCTTTTATTTTTATTCATTGTGAACTCTTATTTTTTAACTCTCATATTCCAATTAAGGACAAGTTTCGGGATTGTGCCTTTTTCCACAAAAAATATTTTGATTTACCATAGAGCAATCCAAACAGGGACAAAACCCATCTTCACAGACGGGGGACCTCTGGTCCTTCTTTAGGAATTACAATCTCAATGTTTGCTCTTTAGCGAATGTTGTGAGGGAGCGTTTTGACCTCTTAATTTCAGTAAGTAAGAGTTTCGTTCCAGTTTGCAAGCCGCTGAACTCATCGGATTGGCAATGGGGTACAAGCCTGCCAAGGACGCCTGTGACCTTGTTCCAGTCAGAACGCCAGTGTCGAACGCTTGCACTCTGCTCTACTCGAAGAAGGAAAGAACGGTGAACTGAGGATTGGAGAGCGGTCGCGTCCTCTCTGTTGAACGCCAGGAGGCTGTGGTAGAGCAGAACGAAATTCTGGGTAATGCCGAAGCAGTTGTGACGGTCGCCACACATAGTTTATTGGATGCGATGCAAGCGACATCTGGGACGAAGGATAAATATTATCTCGGAAAAATTGGATGCGATGGTTGGGATCACCAATGAATCTCTTTGGGATGCGGTATTGCGAAGGAGCTTTCTGACCTCGTTATTTTCAAGAGGTAAGCGTTTTGTTTCAGCTTGCAAGCCCCTGAATTCATCAGATAAGCCATGTCGTGTAATCCTTCCAATGACGCCTGTCACCTTGTTCCAGTCAGAATGCCAGTGTCGAACAATCGCACTCTGCTATACTTAGAGCTGCAGAGGACGGTGAATAAGGAATAGGAAGCGGGCGCGTCTTCTCTGGATAACGCCGGGAAGCTTGGCATATCGCCATACTATATTTTGACCCACGGTTAATGAACTCTTTACAACCCTGTTCGGACCGTTTCCAGAAAAGCTCATCTTATTCAGGTATATACCTTTAGAGTAAAGGGAGGTCCAAGTCAGTGTGCCTAAATAGGCACACTGTTGTATCTTCCCTAATGGTACAAAATATCGATTCAAAATTCGATTTCTGATAATGGTTCCAACTTTAGATTGTCCATGAGTGACTTTTCGTCCAACTTTCATCAAAATTACCAGCTCAGTATTTGTTTCAACAACTTGTTTATTGTAAATCACATTGTGTACCTTTAGAACTGTTAGTCCCATTTTTTTTTGTATGAAAAGATAATTTTTGTCGAATTGTATCACTCAGTATATATTATTATTATATTGTTAATTTCGTTCTTGTAATCTCAGGTTGAGAAGCAAGAAAATATACATTGTTATTTCTACGGAAGTGTTCAGATATACAACCTGGTAATTCCATCGATTGGTTATCTGAGTAGGTAATCAACGATCATACATTCTACTTTGATTTAGTGTACTAGTATAACACTCAAAAAACCAACGATTTGTGATCCATTTAACTGATAATAAGAAACTCGGGGTAGTAGCCGAGATTGATGCCACGGTAATCTAATCGTGGAAAGAAACAACTGGATTTTGATGGAGTGGTACATGTTTCCTTGGAGGACTCTCGTTCCTACCCTAATTTCAGAAGAAAGGGCTACCAAAGCATTTGAAGGTTGGTGCAAATTCGACAGATTGCGACCAATTATGTTCCAGCTATGTTCAATCGGAGACAGATCACGTAATTCTGTGGACCAAGGTAAACGATTGATATAACGTTGATCCCTAAGACTATTTATTCATTGTATGGTTACATGCGATTTGGTTGTATTTTGTTGAAACTTTGCGTTTTAGATGATGTGATAGTATAGAATCATGTATGGGTCTATTACATCCTGAATGTATCGCCAGGCTGCCATCATGTATCTAATGAAATCTGGTGGTGATCTGCTTCCTAGGCCAAAGATCTTCTTACCATAACCATAAAACCACAGTGGGAACATAGCGTTCCCTGTCAAATTGTTCTTACCACGTCACCATTATTTTGCACCAACATGATTCATTTCTAGGCAGAAGCGGGATTCGTTAATACTGAACCTGATACCAATCCTGGTTTCACTGAATTCTGTCCCTAGGTTAGAGCAGACGGTTAGTCGATCTTCAGCTTTGAAAGGTAAGAAAGATGACCAAAACTCCGTATTCGGTACTCAAACTGACCATCCCATCTTTTTAAATTACTGATTCGCAGGGCCGTCTTTAAACTATTTGAGGCCCTGGGCACATTAGGATCATGGGGCCCCTATGACCTTGAGAAAACACTATTTAGTTACAATAGATAAAGAAAGACAAACAAGGTTCTAAATTTATTTTTATTTAATTACTAACTATAAAAAAATAGGAAATATAAAAAATAATCTACTAAAGTAACTCGCTGTCTCACTTAACTTAAAATCCTTAGATTAATTCTATGTTGATTGCAAAGGTACCCTTCTAGATTTAAGATGAGCAAAATCGCAAATGAGAATATCACATTCTATGGACATCAGCGACAAACTAGTTAATCTCTCTTGAAGCATTGTACTTCTTAATTCATTTTTTATTCGTTTCAATTTGGAGAAGGAGCGTTCTCCGCTGCAGTTAGTTACCATCATGCTTAAAAATATTCTCAATGCAATTTCTACGTTAGGAAATGTGTCTTCAATTTTGTTTTGCTTTAATAGATTATATACTTCCTGTACACTGTTAGATGCTTCATTTTCACTCCGAACATTTTTTAAGTATCCTTTTAAATGTTGACATTCTATTTCTAACTCTTTTTCATTTACATCTTCGTGATAGATTTGAGAAAATTCTTTGCATCCTTGTCGTATCTCTTCGGAATTCAGAGTTTTTAAGTGAAAAAATAAACTAAAACGTTGACTGACGGTCTCATATGAACTTTGTCGCTGTTTTAGATGAACACTCAAGGTATCGATTATTGGCAGAAAGGTTTCTACGTTGAATCGCTCTTTTCCATTCAATTGGACTGATGGCGCAGAGCCATCAAAAAAACTCTGCCGTGAGCTTCTATGTCTTGTTCTTTGAGATAGATCCTTGTAGTCAGATTCTGGGTTATTTTCTTTGGCAGATGATTCGAAATTATCAAATTTATCCCTGAGGTTAGTAATAAAATCATAAAGTGAAGTCAACAAATTGGTTGCAACGTCCAGTGTTATTGTTTCTTTCTGAAGATAATTACTTGTTTTGTCTATTCTTTCCAATATAGTGCTCCAGATTTCCGTCAGTATAATAAATTCTAGATTTCCCATTTTTCTAGACCGACTAAGGGCTGCGTCTCTTGTTTCTCGTGCCTGTTCAGTATCGTTTGCGATGGTGATTAAAGCTTCTAATATTCTTTTATAACCCCCATGCAAAGCACTTACTGCATCAGCTCGGACTGACCATCTGGTTTGTGAAAGACTCTTAACAACTTTTTTTGAACCTAAATGTTCTGTTAACATATTCCATCTGTGGGTAGAGCCCGAAAAAAAGTTGTACACTTTCTGAACTATTTCAAAAAACTGTGATGCCTGATTTTTCAAAATTAATGTTTTTCGGTAATACCTAAATATCGGTTATCATTTGGTAATCTGGCAGGAACTAGGGGGCCCCATTCGATCGCGGGGCCCTGGGCACGTGCCCATAGTGCCCAGTGGGGAAGAGGGGCCTGCTGATTCGCGATGAGCAGTTATATGACTGTCTATTAGAGCTATAGCCTCAATCGGATATCTTGGCGCTGTGTGATTCCTCTGGGACTTCAAGAGTTCTTCGCTTTGTATCATCGGCTTCTTGCCTGCACAATCGTTCACATTACATTCTACAGCGTAGATCAACTGGTTCTTTTGGAAACTTTTCCTATTGATAAACCGGCTTCATGCAACCTTACAATCCAATTCTTCTCAAAAGCATTAAACTGGGAAACGTAGCAAATTTTACGCACATAAATTCAAAAAAGACTTGGCGAGAGGCTATGGACATTGAAGTTCAAATTCAATACAACATAGACAATTGAATTTAACGACCTTGTAGTCAGTTCAAAAGATGGACCCGAAAATTTGACGACTTGTTCGTAATAAGATTCATCAAATTGTAAAAAATTATTAGAATCGGATAAACATATAGTTGTGTGTACCATTTTTGTCAACGGTAAGTTATTTATAGATGAAGTAACATTTCGAAAAATTACAAAAATATATGAACATTTCTATATACAAAGCACATGTGCATTGAAAAAAAATGCGTATCGTCAGTACAGATTATCACGCTTTCAAGTATAAAGATTAACACACTTCCGTAAAGATATTATCACGCTTCCTGAATCTTATAATTAATTTTGCTACCGATTTTATAATTTGAATTTTTAGATAAATGTTTTCCTTTATTTTTTTGGATTTTGTCATTTACTGTGAACGCTTCCATGCAACAGTGAATAATAACTTTACAAACTTCGCTATCAAGAACCCAGTCAGAAAATAGTTTTTAACCCCAAGATCTTCTTTTGTATCAAGTATCTTTCTGGTCAGCCACAAAGATTGTTTTAAGGAACCCCAAAATCCATGACTGAGCATCTACCAAGCGAGGTTTCAAAGCTCTATCTTGTTTTAGGTTGGTTCTTGATTTTGATTGAGCCTCTGAATCAGCTACTTATATAGAGTCCCCTCAGTTTTTTCCCTACAGTTGGTGCTTTCCAAAAACTTTTAATTGATGTTAATTAATTTCGAATCTGTGAATTATTTCTTAAAGAACCTACACATTATGAATAACAACATAGAATTCTGTGTTCTGCCATCCTAAAAACAAATAAACGTCATTTTTTGAAATTTCAGAACTAGTTTTCTGAAGAAATGCAAAATTGTAACAAATTAACGATACTTTTCATACTGTTTTGCCGAAACTAATGGCATGACAAAAAATAAAATCAAATCACGCTGGGCCTGGATTCGAACATTGGTTACAAAATACGAAATAGAGTTAATCATCTGCCTACTTGAGCAATTATGTTAAAAAAAAATGTGTGAATTGAGGGAGTAAAGAATATATGGTCAATAACTTTGCTTTTTCAACTTTTATACTTCAAAAGAATGAACTGGAATTTATTTCTTTGTCTGGTTCAAAAATACTTTCTACAAATCAGTCCGTTACGTGGGTACTTGTTACAAAGAGCGCTTAAGAAGCGTCTAGTTGGTGCGGCTGTCACTGAAAAATCCTAAACAGATATATTCGCGGGTTTAAAATTTCTAATATAGGAAAAACAAATGTTAACTTCCACTATTTTATTGATTTTCACAACAATTGTTTCGTCATACCATGACTTCATCAAGTGAGTATTTAAAATTTAAATACTCACCTGATGAAGTCATGGTATGACGAAACAATTGTTGTGAAAATCAATTAAATAGCAAAAGTTAACAATTGTTTTTCTTATATTGAAGATGAATTTCCGTCAAGTAAAGACCGAGACAATCAAAAAAAATTAAAATTTCTAGTTTAAAGGTTTTGAAAGTAGAAAAAATTCTCGTAATTTATCTTCGCGAAACAAGACAGAAGTCTGCGTCTCGTTATCGCACATTTAAATACATAATTTGAAATTTGAAATGTAAATTAGATAAGAACCATTGAGACCATTCAGTCGATTTTTCAACATAAGCGATATATTTAGACTCCAAACATAGTCTGAAAAGTATCTAGGTCTTATCGTTCGGAAATGAGCACTTTCACCTTCAGTCGTCTGTCTGGACAGTCAATCTTCACAAAATTTGCTACAAATATATGTGTACTTATTATACACCCAAATAACAAATTGGATTCCGATCAGATCGGTAGATAAAATTTTGAATAACTTCGAAACTATTGGACCGATTTTACCAATAAATAAGATAAACCGGAATATTCGAACCCTGAATTTACTCAGCGCCCAAGAATCATCTTTATTTAGTCATATAAATATTGAGAAGCATTAACTTAAATTCAGAGAAAGTTTCTACGTGCTTATTCAACAGACCATTCTCCCTGAACTTTTTGAATCTGTGAATTAATTCTTGAAAAAGCTACATATGATGAATATAAACACAGAATTCTGTGTTCTGTCATCCAAAATTCAATTAAATTTCATTTTTTGCACATCTAGAATTATTCTCTTCAAAAAACTTCAAAAAAAAATGCTCCATCCTTCCACCTTCCCCTTGCATCGATACATATTGGCCTGAAATAGTGGAAAAAATATATTGTACAAAATTTCAAATACTATTCATATTTTTTGCCGAAATCAGATTCTAAAAATTCTCGTAATTTATCTTCACGAAATTATGCATAGGCCTTCGTGTCGTTATTTCATATCTGAATATCAAATTTGAACTAGCTCAAGTTTGTGCTTCAGAAAATATTTGAAAAAATATATTTTAAATGAAGATAACCCAGGAACCATCGAGCATATTCTGTACATTTTTGAAAAAATTGATATATTTATACTCCAAATCTACCCTGAAAATTTCAAATCTCTAGGTCCTTTCGTTCGGAAATTCCAATCGTTCATCCGGATGTGCGTTTATCACGAAATTTAGCATAAATCTTCCTGTCATTATATATCCAAATGCCAAATTTTGATATACTACTCAAAATATTTAATTTATAGGATTTTGGTTAACAATTTTTATTTATTGGATTTTGTTATATCATTTGGATGTCTTATAATGAATGTTTATTTTATATGTCGTTTGATATACGTGGTGCTTATATGACTATGGACTATGGAAACTATGGGACTATGGAAACTATGGGAAAAGTAAGCAAAAGGTAGAAATGTGAATAACTGCATTAGCTTGATTTTGATTTTGAACAAACTCAACAGGCCCAAACCTACTAAAAGTATTAAGTTCCTAACTCTTTCCGTTTGAAAGTTATAGTGCTTACAGACGGCCAGCCGGACAGTTATTACTTTTGAGCTCGAATTCTTCATCAGTGACGATTTCGAGACCATTTTTAGCTCAAAATTCGGAAACTTTAATATTTGGGTGCAAAAATATGATATTCTACGAACTAGAAATAATTACTATAATACTGTACCTAGGATTCTTAACAATTTTTCAGTGGAAGGGACTTTTCAGTAGTTATTCTGAAAAATTCAAACTTTTTGATAGTTTTATGTATCCCAAAAAATTGAAATATCTCCGGGATCTTTTCACTATATCGAACGTATTATAGTTTTATTATCTAATTAAATTTATAATTTTTTGGAGAGAAATCAATTACTCGCTTAAAATAATTCTACTGTATAATTTGTTGATGTGAATTGGAACTAGGTCATTAAGGACAGTTTTCTTCTTATGAAAGGAATGCATACAGAAACTTGAAAACTCAATTGAATTGATAATAAACCTCATAATACAGTCAACAGAAATTCAAGGGGTTATTATGAGGCTTCAGTTTCATGCCATATAATTTTTTATAGGAAAGAGTGAATGACATAAATTATTGTGACAGTAATAACACACTTTGCAGTTAAAACATTTATTATAACACCCACTTCGGCTGAAGGGTTTCCAAAATAGGGCAATAAATATTCCACTATTTATGAAGGTTCTACTCAAGCGTTATTTCTTTCATACTTTCTACAGCTTTCATATGTTCCTTTAAAGGGATAAATACTGGTTAGCAAAGAATGACTTTTGCTGAATAAATTTGATCTTCATGAGTTCAATTATCAGCCATCATTAACCTTAAACCAATATAAAAATCGTGCTTTCTAATGAGCATTTGAAACCTAGAGTTTCTTCAAAAAAATGTATCACTTGACAAAATCACAATGGTGCTTAAAAAGTAGGAGAAATTTCAAATTAAGATGCAAGAAAAAATACTTGCAACTGACACCATTAAAATTGAAAATAATCAATTGGAAGCGAATATGTTATCTAAAATATAATTACCGAAGAAACTGTTATCTAAATATTTACGATTTATGGAGCTATGGTAATAGAAAGTTCTTCGAATCGAGTGATGTAATTTACATCTCTGTTGAATCACCCGATTCAAAAACTTTTCTGTTATCATAACTCATAATTTCTAAATATTTAGATTCAGAAGGATAGTAGAAAAATACCACATGATTATTTCCACAGAAAAAATACAATCTCCAGTAACATCAAAAGAGTCCAAGTTGGCCATTGATGACAAGACAATAAAACAAGTAATGATTTAATTATCTTGGTTTACAAATATTCAGTACCAGAAATCTAATCGAAGAAGTAAAGCAATGAATGCATGGAGAATATCAGAAAGTCTGGGACAAATCATCTGGAACAATAAATATAGGATATGAATAATATCCAAGACCCTTGTGAGACCGATCCTCATGTATGCATCTGAAACCAGACCGAAAACATCTAAAACAAAACAACTAATGAGAAGCACTGAAATGAAAACGCCAAGAACTATGAAAGCAGTTACACTGAAGGATCAAATATGAAGCACTAGTTTAAGGCGGAAGAACTCCAGGTGGATTAAGAAGAAGATTATTGATAAATCACGTAGGTACAATGGACATCAATAGAATTACAAAGTGAACCAAAGACAAGATACCACAAAGAAGAACACCTTCAGATGGGCCACTAAAGATGGCTGAAACTTGGACAAGTCTTCACAAATGAACAATGTTTGAATGTTGACCAGAAGCATGAGAAGGTAGAAGTATCGCGTTCTATCGGCGCTCAATTTGACAAAGATGCAGACTTCTTGAACCATGTTGTAATTATGAATGAAACTTGGATACATTCCTACGACCCAAAAACAGCAGCGATTGATTAAATGAAGACACTATAAAGTTTCGTGTATAAAAATCTGCTGGAAAAGTTCTTGCTTCAATTTTTTGGAAGTACCATCGACTAACCTTGATTGATTATGTGTGTAAGGCTATAACAATTTCTGCGAATTACCCTACAACGTTATTGATCACTCTGAAGAGAAATAAATATGGATAGAAAATGCGGAGAGTTATTTGAACGTGTTTCGCTTCTGCCTTTGCAGACGAATACGTTCATCCGACGAAGAGCTAATGTAAGCTGTGAAGGCGTGGTTTGCAAAACAATAAAACAATTTGTTTTTGATTGTAATAAATGTATCCAATCAAGAGGAAATATATTGAATAAAAAATATTTTGAGTTTAAAATTTTGTTTGCTTCTCTACTAGGTTAAGAATTTTTCAATATATTCCTCTTTATGCCTGGGCTTCTATGGTAAATTCCTCATGAACTCTTCTGTAGCCGGCTCTCATCAGAGTGCCTATCAAATTCAAATTAGAGGTAGATTTGGAGCCGAAATTCATCAGTTATATAAAAATTGATAGGATTGGCTGAATAATTCCTCAGTTATTATAAATAAATAAAAAACTTTATTTTACATAAATCAGTACATGAAATGAAGTGTCAACAGAGAAGAAACAATATTACAGATAAAATCGCGTGAGTTCGAACCTGTCTGCGATAATGCCTACAAAACTACTATCTCAAGAATGAAGGTGAAAGTAGTATCCCGTGTTTTTTTTTAGAGTGATAGAACTTTCGATGGGGATAACTGTGATTTGACAGAAGGAAGAAGCCATGTTGTTTTGACATTTCTGTTCAGTAAGCATCGACAAGTTATCATGGAAAGACTCAGTCGAAACAACGTTTACAAATTGTTGAAATTTTTTTTCAAAATCAGTGTTCTATTCGCCAAACTTTTAGAGCACTTATGGTTTACAAAATCGTCCATCAGAGCAGCTTATTCGTCTATTGATAGATTTCGGACAACAGTTTTTCTACTCGATGCAATAACAACAAAAAGAACTGTACGAACAGAAGGAAATATCACTGCTGTAAGTCATAGTGTTAATGATGATTCAGATTTGTCTATCCGTCGACGTTAACAAAAAGTTGGACTCTGTGCATCCACCACATGGAAAATTTTGCGTAAAGATCTTGGTCTACACCCATACAAGATCCAACTGGTTCGTTCAAGAACTAAAGCCACTTGACCATAATAAGCGTCGTTTGTTTGCTGATTAGGACCTAGAACAGCTTGAAGTTGATCCATTTTTTTATCGTAAAATTGTGTTTAGTGATGAAGCTCATTTCTGGTTGAACGGCTACGTAAACAAGCAAAATTGCCGTATATGGAGTGAAAACAATCCTCAAGAAATTCTGCAGGTTT
The DNA here is from genome assembly GCA_034642435.1 of Megalocaria dilatata. Taxonomy (NCBI): domain Eukaryota; kingdom Metazoa; phylum Arthropoda; class Insecta; order Coleoptera; family Coccinellidae; genus Megalocaria; species Megalocaria dilatata. The sequence continues at coordinate 59,331,313 of CM067855.1, read as the reverse complement.
CATCCTGAAAAATTCACTGTATGGTGTGCTTTACACGCTGGAGGCATTATTGGTCCATATTACTTTAAAAACTATGCTGGAGCTAATGTTACAGTGAATTATGCTCGTTACAGATCGATGATCAATGGTTATTTGTTTCAAAATTTGAATGGTATCTAACCAGAAGTGTTTTGGTTTCAACTGATTTATTGAAAGAAAGATTTGGCGATAAAATTATTTCGAGAAATGGTCCAATTAATTGGGCTCCAAGATCATGCGACGTAACTCCACTGGATTATTTTCTTTGGTGTTATGTCAAGTCAAGGTTTATGTTGATAAACCAGAAACAATAGACGCTTTGGAGGCCAACATAACTCGTGTTATTGATGAAATAAGACCTGAATTAGTGGAAAAATTGGTCCAAAATTGGTCAGAATAAAACTCAAATAGGAGGAAACAGCTATTTTAAAACATATATAAGGAAAGTATAGTTGTTTTTCATATCAACAAAAGCACGAACCATGGATCGGGGTAAATTTAAAATCCAATCTTGGCATATTTCTTGAACAAATTAATTGAATTTATCTGTTTTGTTTCAAGTGGTAATTCATTGTACGTTCGAGGACCCAGATATGTATAACATCCTTTTTGCCATATTCTTTCCAGTTAATGTTGAAAGATTAAAAAATTTAATTTTAAACTATTATTTTTTTATTTGCCTGAAAACGAACATTTAGACCTTCCGGATGGAAGGTCAGGTAAAAATTCTGGATCACTCACTAATGTTAGGTACGCCCTTAGAAAGTAACATGTCAATTACACTAGGGGTACTATTGTTGGATAATGAGTGGCTTCCGGGAGCTGATGAATCATACAATTATCCTTACTTTCTGAGTATTTGTAAAGGATTAAGTCATACGTGTTATAAGATTTACAGCCCCTTATATTATGCCTACCATTGAAATCGTCAACAACAAAGGAATTATTGGCAGGAAGAAAAATTTGCATCATTCCGAATTTTATTAGCTGGCCCATTATAAACTGAAAATATTATATATCAATTACTAATTGAAAACGAATGCATCCTAGATTGATGCGTGATGCATTTTAAATGGTATTCCTCTTCCTACGAGAAAAATTATTTAATCATGTTGTTTGTTACCTGAGAGGTTCATCCTCATTTATTTATTCTTCTAATTTGATTATTATTTAAATATTATGTCAATAATACTTTTAGTATTGAATCAATAAATTATACATAATGTCAATATTATTTATTCATTGAAAGATCAAACTATGGAAAGTATATTTTATTAAATATATAACAGTCACATACAAAATACAACAATAATATCTAAATGAAAAACATGTCAATTATACAGAAATACAATACCAAATAATATATTATATTTGAACGGAGAAACTATTCTTAAACATTCATTGACTTCATGTTGAAGTTGTACACAGATTTGATTAATTTGTAGCACAGTATTCCAATAGTTACAATAGTTACATATTTGATTGTATCAGTCTTTACTTGATGAAAAACCATATAAAATAAGACCAGTTATATCTTGACTAATGCTCGATGGCATTGTATAATGCTTGATGGATCATATCGGCTCACATACGTTTTGAATAACTATTATTATTCAAGATGTAAACCTACCTTAAGATGATACTGAGATAGAGAAACAAGTGCTGTATTAAATATCAATTAAAATTCATGAAAATCAGAATAATCTTATTCAATCGGAATTTTCATCAAGTAAAGGCTGATTCAATTAAATATGTAATTATTGTTACTATTGGAATACACTGCTACAATTAAATAAATTCTTATCTCACTTTCTGATTCTCCAACTAAGTTCTTCCTGATTTGTGGGTTTGTAATTTTGAAATCTTTCTCTTCTTTCTGGTGATTTTTTAGGATTACGCCAAGATTTGAATTGTTCTGCCATTCCTTCAAACAAAATATTAATATTAACTAAACTGAAGATTGCAGATTCTGAATTCAGTGAAATGATTTTCTATATACACCACATTAAAAAAATATTTTTCAAATATCTTAATAATTTTTCTGTATCATCAGTAATTGATCGCTAAAAAAGTTTTCATAATATCACATCCAAATTCTTGATAGAAACTATTTCAAGATTGCATATCTCTATATATTAAACGAGTAAAATTCTAAATTTTATTTACGGCTTAAAATCTTCACTACAATTAAGGTTCAATGTTATTTATGTTGATTAAATCAGTAAATTTCCGATGTGATGTGATGTAAGATTGTTGAACAAATATTTATACTTGTGGAACCTTTCTGTCCGCCAATCATTGTTATCAAAATTTCCTATTTCTAATCGATTGAATATTTCTCGTATGTATCCTTTCAAATACTAAATATTGTTAAAAACCAAAAAAGTCCAGAATTTACATAATTCAAATTATGGTATAACAGAAATATCATATGAACTAACATTAATATAGAGAATGATAGTATAAAATGTACTGCTCCAATTACAGATTTCAATAAGGTATTCAGAAAATACTGACTGGTTTTTACATACCTTCATTAATTATTTCCTTCTTTTCATCGAGTTTCCTGTAAAATAAAAACAAAATACTATTTAGTTAGTCAAAAATTTTAGTTTGTCTGAAGATCGTGTAACAATTTAAGTACCATCGAGAAAAACAACAGAAATTTGAGAAGGCAATACCAGGTTGGGAATGCTGCAAAAGTTAAATTTTTTGATAAAATTCTTCTCGTGACGAGTTGCGAATACAAACTTGATCATAAAATATTGATGAGATGACATTTTTATATAATTTTTATTTTCATTTTCATCTTACCTTAATAATGAAATAAAAATGAATAATAAATAACCCGATGCCTTACTTTTTAGGGGTTTTATTCTGACTTATTTGAATTATAAATGTATTTTATCAATTATGGATAAATCTGACTTCCCGAGGAGTAATTAACAGAGAAATGATATTATGCAATGGAAGTTGAAAAGCGCTCACGTGATATCAGCTATTGTTGCCTCCTTATTCTATTTTTAAATGTTGAATTTTAGATCGTACGAATCTCAAATTTCGAAAATGTTGGAACAAATTTGATAAAATTTCAAAAGTGAATAACTGCAAAACTATTAGAACCAATTTTGCCTATTAGCGAATTCAGCAGCGTAATATAGACCCCAAACCTTCCTTGAAAGTTTGAAGATTTCAGCTTTTTCGGTTCAAAAGTTACGGCACACCGGTTGGAAAAAATTACTTTCAACATTGGATTCTTCATCAGCGAGTCGAACCTAGACTATTTTCGGGTCAATATTCTAAAATTACAGACAATTGGGCAAAACATCAGCACGCTGTTCTCTGGAAATATAGCCCTATAAAAATAAGTGGTTTAATAATTACCTCCAACTGCTAGCGTTTTCTCGTCTTTCTGTTTCAGGTGAAATTCCTGAAACAGCTTCACGGCCAGCGTTTCTTTGTGTTTCTGTTCCTGTGTTTTCTTCAACAACTGGGCATTTCTTCTTTTGTTCGTATTCTTCTAAAGACACAAACTTCTTTTTTTGGGATTTCTTGCCCATGATCTGAAATAATGATTGTTTTAAAACTTGGCATGTATATGATTCATCGCACGTTTTAAAGAAAATTGTTGACTTTGAGACAGTAAAAATATTAACTTAGGATAAAGTTTTAATTGCTTCATAGGTTTAGTATGAAAATTGGAGAAAAATTTTGAATTTTTTTGTTTAAAAGTTCTCATCTCAAATGAGGATATTAGACCTTTGTTTATTAGCATATATTAATGTTATATTCTTGGTAATCAGTTTATTCTCGTAAGTTTTCTAATGGATAAAGTAAATGAAGTATAATGTTGTAATTCGGTTTTGAGATTTTGGTCAATAATATTATTTGTCTTTGTATTATTCTATTTACTAGATATCATTAAATAAGATATATTATAATTGCATTTTCAGGACCCGTAAATTGATTATGTCCCAACATCAATTGCTCCACCTTGAAACCAACAGAAATAGCTTAAACCTGATAAGATTCAAATAGTAATTGCCATTGAATAAACACAACATTACTTATTCTCTGTCAACAACAGTTGTATGCAATTCTGAGGAATATTTTTTAGATTAATTAGGAATTTCAAGCAACTAAGGATAACAATATTTCTAAAATTTACGTAAAACTAAGATCCACTTACCACTAACACAAGTTTTCCAAGTAACAAAATGTACACGATTAAAGTCAATATTCTTGAAACTCTCTTGTAAGTTAAGATGTCAACAATGAAATGCTGAATGATTTTAAAGCAATGGTATTTATGATTTCAACCACAGAACTAATGAACCATTCCCACTCTCCATTAGAACACAGAATAGCGTTTCTCCTTCTGACGCAAGCATAGACAAACTACATTTCACAAATAGTTTATTTATGGTCTACTTCAGGAATAGACCAAGCTAGAGGACATGCGCAGAATGACGTTCTCAGGGATTGGAGACGACCTCATGAAATTAAAGATATGCTATAACTCGCGACCATAGACAAAATATTTATGGAATGCAGTTTTTCTATACTTGCGACAGAAGAAGAATGCTATTCTATGTTCTAATGTAGAGTGGGAAATGATTAGTCCTTAGTTCGAATCATAACTATCATTGCATTAAAATCATTCAGCATTTCATTGTTGACAGCTTAATTTACAAGAGAGGATCAAGAATATTGACCTGAACCGTGTACATTTTGTTAATTGGAAAACTTGAAGTGGTAAATGGATTTTAGTCATACGTAAATTTTAGAAACTTTGTTATCTTTGGCATTATATTATTCATTTTCGGTTAGTTTATCGAAACAAATTAATATATGTTTATCTTCTACAGTTTTAATTTAAAAAATTTTTATTCAAAAAAAAACTTTTAGAATTAAATTAATGTCTAAAACAAGCACCGCTTATATTTAATAGACGTATATAATCTAAACTCAATATACAATGTCAAATGGAATAAATAAACCAAAAGATACACGAAAGTCCCTAAAATTAATAAATAAATATTTAAAGGAGACAAATTGTCTCCTTTAAATATTTATTTATTAATTTTAGGGACTTTCGTGTATCTTTTGGTTTATTTATTCCATTTGACATTGTATATTGAGTTTAGATTATATACGTCTATTAAATATAAGCGGTGCTTGTTTTAGACATTAATTTAATTCTAAAAGTTTTTTTTGAATAAAAATTTTTTAAATTAAAACTGTAGAAGATAAACATATATTAATTTGTTTCAATATTCAAACTTTATTATATTTCTTCTATCAAGTAAAAGGCCTTTCTATGTTAGTTTATCCATTAGAAAACTTATGAGAATAAACTGAGTACCAAGAATATAACATTAATATACTACTCTGTCAAGAAAGTACCGGGAATTTTCAATTAAAACAACATTTTTACATTTAATCGTCAAAATTTATTGGGTCGCCTTCAAAATAGGCTCCATTTGCTTCAATACATCTATGCCAACGGCACTTTCAATTATCGAAACATTTTTTATAGGCGCTTTCCGGGATGGACTTAAGCTCTCGCGCCGAATTTTATTTTATGGCTTCAATCGACTCAAAACGGGTGCCACGAAGGGGCAATTTTAGTTTTGGGAAGAGGAAAAAGTCGCAGGGAGCCAAATCCGGCGAATACGATGGTTGCTGAAGCACGTTTGTTGAGTTTTTGGCGAGAAAGTCAGTCACAATCGTAGCTCGGTGAGAAGGCGCGTTATCGTCATGCAAAATCCATGAGTTGTTCGCCCACAAATTTGGCCGCTTCATACGGATACGCTCACGCAAACGTTTCATAACGCCTAGGTAATACTCCTTGTTTACCGTCTGACCCTCTGGAACGAATTCGTAGTGCACCACGCCACGGATATCGAAGAAAACAATGAGCATCACCTTCATTTTCGAGCGGCTTTGGCGTGGTTTTTTCGGTTTCGGCTCATTTTTTGCCACCCATTCCGATGATTGCTGGCTTGTTTGCATATCGTACTCGTAGACCCAGGTCTCATCACCAGTTATAATGCGTTCCATGAATGTAGAATCGGAATTACAGCGATCCAGCATGTCTGAAGCAACCTGTTCGCGATGACGTTTTTGAAGAAAATTCAGGTCTTTCGGTACGAGTCGTGCGGCCACCTTTCTCATGCCCAAAATATCAATCAAAATCGTACGTGTGGACTCGTGGGATATCTTAAGATCATGTGCTATCTCTCTCAAGCTGGTACGACGGTTTTCCAGCACCCTTTCCTTAATTTTATCGACGTTATCTTCGATCGAAGCCGTCGATGGGCGTCCGGAACGAGGCAAGTGTTCGACCACTTCACGACCGTCCTTGAAGGCTCTGTACCACTGATATGCACGAGTTTTCGATAGAGCATTATCACCAAAGGCCTTTTGCAACATTTTCAATGCATCGGCACACGAAAATTCATTTGCAACACAAAACTTTAAACAAATTCTTTGCTCAACGTAATCACCCATAGTAAAAATCGGCACGCACTCTGACATCGACTGACTTAATCAGCTGTTGCAAACACACTAGTTGACAGATCCTGCTCAAGCTTGGCATAGTAATTAAGGACAGTGGTACCAACCTAGGAAAAAAATGTTTACCTGCCTCATTGCCCCGCCAGATTTAAATCGATAATTCCCGGTACTTTCTTAACAGAATGTATACTAATAGACAAATGTTTAATATCCTCATTTGAGATGATAACTTTTAAACGATTTATTCAGAATTTTTCTCCAATTTTCATACTAAACCTATGAAGCAATTAATACTTTATCCTTAGTTCATATTTTTACTGTCTCAAAGTCAACAATTTTCTTTAAAACATGCGATAGATCATTTATATGCCATTTTTTAAAAGAATCATTATTATTTCAGATCATGGGCAAGAAATCCCAAAAAAAGAAGTTTGTGTCTTTAGAAGAATACGAACAAAAGAGGAAGGGCGCAGTTGTTGAAGGAATTTCAACAGAAACGCAAAGAAACGCTGGCAGTGAAGCTGTTTCAGAAATTTCACCTGAAACAGAAAGACGAGGAAACGCTAGCAGTTGGAGGTAATTATTAAATCACTTATTTTTATAGCGCGATATTTCCAGAAAACAGGGTGCTGATGTTTTGTCCAATTGTCTATAATTTTAGAATATTGATCCAAAAATAGTCTCAAATGAATGGCAAAATTTAACTTTTGCGGCATTCCCAACCTGGTATTGCCTTCTCAAATATCTGTTGTTTTTCTCGATGGTACTTATATTGTTACACGATCTTCAGACAAACTAAAATTTTCGACTAACTAAATAGTTCCTTATTTTTATTTTACAGGAAACTCGATGAAAAAAAGGAAATAATTAATAAAGGTATGTAAAAACTAGTCAGTATTTCCTGAATACCTTATTGAAATCTGTAATTGGAGCAGTACATTTTATACTATCATTCCCCATATTAATGTCAGTTCATATGATATTTCTGTTATACCATAATTTGAATTATGTAAATTCTGGATCTCTTTGGTTTTTAACAATATTTAGTATTTGATAGGATACATACACGAGAAATGTTCAATCGATAAGAAATAGGAAATTTTAATAACAATGATTGGCGGACAGGGAGGTTCCATAAGTATAAATATATATATATATATATATATATATATATATATATATAACAATCTTACATCACATCGGATATTCACTGATTTAATCAGCATAAATAACATTAAACCTTAATTGTTGTGAAGATTTTGAGTCGTAGATAAAATTTAGAATTTTACTCGCTTAATATCTGGAGAAATGTCATCTTGAAATAGCTTCTATCAAGAATTTGGATGTGAACTTATGAAAACTTTTTTAGTGTTCAATTACTGATAATACAGAAAAAATTGTCAAGATATTTGAAAAATATTTTTTTAATGTTGTATATAGAAAATCATTTCAATGAATTCAGAATCTGCAATCTTCAGTTTAGTTAATATTAATATTTTGTTTGAAGGAATGGCAGAACAATTGAACTCTTGGCGCAATCCTAAAAAATCACCAGAAAGAAGAGAAAGATTTCGAAATTACAAACCCATAAATCACGAAGAACTTAGTTGGAGAATCAGAAAGTGAGATAAGAATTTATTTAATTGTAGCAGTGTATTCCAATAGTAACAATAATTACATATTTAATTGAATCAGCCTTTACTTGATGAAAATTCCCATTAAATAAGATCATTCTGATTTTCATAACTTTTAATTGGTATTTAATACAGCACTTGTTTCTCTATCACAGTATCATCTTAAGGTAGGTTTACATCTTGAATAATAATAGTTATTCAAAACGTAAAGTATGTGAGCCGATATGGTCCATCAAGCATTATACAATGCCATCGAGCATTAGTCAAGATATAACTGGTCTTATTTTATATGGTTTTTCATCAAGTAAAGACTGATACAATCAAAAATGTAATTATTGTTACTATTGGAATACTGTGCTACAAATGAATTAAATCTGTATACAACTTCGAAATGAAGTCAATGAATGTTATAGAATAGTTTCTCCCTTCAAATATATCATATTATTTGTTATTGTATTTCTGTATAATTGACAAGTTTTTCATTTAGATATTATTGTTTTATTTTGTATGTGACTGTTATATATTTAATAAAATATACTTTCCTTGGTTTGATCTTTCAAAGAATAAATAATACTGACATTATGTATAATTTATTGATTCAATACTAAAAGTATTATTGACATAATATTTAAATCTTGTACTTATTTTCACAAATTTTTTATTGTTATGTTTACAACAATCGTTTCACTATCACAGTAACATCATCAGGCAGGTTTACATTTTGAATAACTATATTATTGAAATAATAATCAAATTAGAAGCCTGAAATTTCATAGAATCAAGTTCATGTTAATGAAACCAAGATTTGTTTAATGTACTCATTTCGGAGTTCAACAGCCATTCTGTAGAATTTTGTTCTTTGATTGCTAAATTTATCTTCTAGATGTAAATCTCAAGTGATAAAATGATGAAGTTGTTTTTTCCTTAACAATTTCATTAATACCTCCGTTTCAATAAACTAATCGCGATCAACAATGGTTATGAACCGGAGTTAATGGATCCAAAACAAAACTTCTTATTGTAAAATATGAATGGGAAAATAAGTTTCTTGCGAAAGAAGATATAGAGGTGGCTTTTTCTACCCGTTGCAATCATAGAGGAACACCATCAAAAATTTTTTTGAATTCCTTATCGCCCACATAAAACGTCTGGTTAATTTTATTCTTGTAATTTTTTGGATTTTTAAGAAAAAAATTGAAAACTATTTTTTGTGCGCCATCTTTAGGGGGGTGTTATTAAGCAGGAGGCTCAAAAACTCAAAAAAATAAAGTCTATATGAAAGTCACACCCTATTTTTGACAAGGAATCACCCCCTAAATTTTTTCGCAAAAATTCATATGTAATAAAATATTTATATATTTACTAGCTGACCCGGCAGACTTCCTACTGCCTCAATCGATAAATAAAAGACCTAAACTTTTGTATAAAATAATCTTAAAACAAACAAAACGAATTCGTATTTAATAAAAAATAATTTTTTGAATGAAGCATGTAGTTTTATTATTATTTTCGACACATCATGTTGCTCACTTACAAAACAGAGGTTTTCTGGAATATTATATATAAATATATCCACATATAAATAATTTAATTTTTATAAAATCCATAATTAAAAAATTAAACCGAATTAATAAATAAACCCCAGCATTTACAAGTGTAGAAGAATGAACTAAAGCTGAAACAGGTGTAGTAGCTGCTATAGCAGCAGGTAATTATAAAGAAAAAGGCATTTGAGCTCTCTTAGTAAAAGCAGCAATTAAAACTAAAAATCCTACAAGTTTTAAATTTATATCTAATTTATAATATTCTAAATAAATCAAAAAATTTCATCTTCCATAATTTATTATTCAAACAATAGCTATTAATAAAGCCACATCCCCAATTCGATTTGATGAAGCTGTTAATATTCCTGCTCTATAAGATTTTATATTTTGATAATAAATAACTAAACAATAAGAAACTTAATCTAACCCATCTCAATCTAATAAAATAGATATTAAATTAGGGCTTATAATTATCAATATTATAGAAAAAACAAATAAAATTTCTAATATATTAAATCGAATAATATTTAAATCTTCAATTATATATTTATTACCATAATAAATTACCATTGAAGAAATTAATAATACAAAAGATATAAATAATCTAGATATTAAATGAAAAAATTATAAATATTCATTTGATAGAGAATTCAAATTAAATAAATTTAATTCAATAAAAAATACTCTATCTATAAATAATAAATAAAACCTTGTAATTAATATAATAAATAACATTAAAAATAATATAATTGCATATAAATATAAAATTATTCAAAATTAAAAATAATTTCTTCGATTCCACAAATCGATATTTTAAATAAACTATTCGATTAATTATAAAAATAATCTTTTTTTAATAAAATTAAATTCAATTGAAACCAATGCATTAAAATTAAATTTAATTCACACTATGAAATATTAAAAAAACTAAATATTCCACTAAAATATAAACCATGCTGACCATAAGAAGATAAATATAAACAATATACAGCTCTGAAAAAAGAAATTAAAATTAAAAATAATATTCTATAATAAGAATAACCAATTAATCTATTAATTAATATAATTTCACCTGATAAATTTAAAGAAGAAGGCACAGCTATATTTCTAATAACTAATAAAAATCATCATAAAGAAATTAAAGGTATAGTATTTAATATACCTTTATAAATATAAATTCTACGTTTCATGAATCGTTCATAATTTTAATTTACTAATACAAATAAACCTTAAGAACATAATCCATGTGCTAATATTATAACTTAAGCCCCGACTATTCCTCAAACTCTCAATTTTATTAAATCACCTAACAATAAACCTATATGAACCACTGTTGAATAAGCAATTAAAGATTTTGAATCTCTTTGACGTAAACAAATTAAAGAAATAATTACTCCCCCTAATAAAGATAAATTAATAATAAAAATATTAATTTTTACCCCTAAAAATATAAATATTTGTAAAAATCGTATTGAACCATAACTTCCTAATTTTAATATAATACCCGCTAAAATTATTGAACCTGCAACTGAAGCTTCAACATGAGCTTTAGGGAGTCAGAGATGAAATATAAATATAGGTAGTTTAAATAAAAATACTATTGGTATTATTAAATATAAAATAACCCTAGAAAAATGACAAACTAAAAAAATGGAATCTAAACAATAAAATTTTCAATAATAAAAAAAAAATAAATGATATTATAGGTGAAGAAGCCACAATAGTAATAAAAATATATATAAACCTGCCTGATTTCGTTCAGGTTGATAACCCCAACCTATAATTATAATTAAAATAGGAATTGATCTTGACTCAAAAAAGAAATAAAATATAAATCTCTTCACAAACTCTAAGAGTTGAAAAAATTAAAACAAAATATAATTCATAATTATCACTTTTGATATATATATATATATATATATATATATATATATATATATATATATACATATATATAAAACTAAAATTACAAATTCTATTCTCTATAAAGTAGTTAAATAATGTTTACGATTTAACGAAATATTACCATAAAACCATAAAAATAGTAAATTATCATTTTAATAATTTAATAAAAATATTGGTCTCGTAAACCAAAAATAAGAATTACTTCTTTTAAAATATCAGAGGAAAATCAATATCTTTAATCTCCAAAATTAATATTTTTAAATTAAACTACCCCCTGAAATATTTTTATTACTAATAACCTCAAACTTAATAATTTTATTGAAACATCCTTTATCTATAGGATTTTTAATTTTAATTCACACTATTTTAACTTGTTTAATCTTAGGAATAATAAGATCAAATATTTGATTTTCTTATATTTTATTTCTTCAATAATTGGAGGATTATTAGTATTATTCATTTACATAACAAGAATTGCTTCAAATGAAAAATTTAACTATAATAATATTGTATTTATTTTAATATTATTATTATTATTTATTTATATTTATATACAAACTAATCATTTTTATTTGAAGCAATTTAACTTAAATAATGAGTTAACTTATATTTTTATCAATAAAGAAAATCTTAAATTTAATATATCTAAATTTTTAAATTTTCCAAATTCAAACCTTTTTTATTATTACAATTTTCTAATTATCAGTAACCATAATTGCTATTGTAAAAATTACTAAATTAAATTTTGGACCATTAAAACAAATGAAATATGAAAATGCCTATTCGTATAAAAAATTCAATAATGAAAATTTTAAATAATTCATTAATTGATCTTCCTACTTCATCAAATATTTCTTTTCTATGAAATTAAGGATCTTTATTAGGATTATGTTTAATTATTCAAATTATTAGAGGACTATTTTTAACTATACATTATTGTGCTTATATTGAAATAGCTTTCAATAGAGTTTTCCATATTTGTCGAGATGTAAATTTAGGTTGGTTAATTCGTAATATACATGCAAATGGAGCATCTATATTTTTTGTTTGTTTATATATTCACGTAGGACGAGGATTATATTATGGTTCTTATAACCTTTTAAATACCTTAATTATAGGAACAACTATTCTTTTATTAAATATAGCTATTGCTTTTCTTGGTTATGTACTACCTTGAGGGCAAATATCATTTTTAGAGGCAACAGTAATTTCTAATCTTTTATCAGCAATTCCTTATTTAGGAAATTCAATTGTTATTTTATTATGAGGAGGATTTGCTGTAAGAAATGCCACTTTAAAGCTATTTTATTCATTCCACTTTATTTAACCTTTCATTATTTCTGCTTCAGTAATAATCCATCTTTTATTTTTACATAATACTGGATCTAATAACCCTTCAGGAACTAATTCTAATTTAGATAAAATTTTCTTTCACCCTTATTTTTCACTTGAAGATATTTTTGGATTTTCAATAATAATATTATCTTTAATAAATATTATTATTTTAAATCCTTAAATAATAGGAGATCCGGATAATTTTATTCCTGCCAATCCCTTATCTACCCCTATTCATATTCAACCAGAATGATACTTTTTATTTGCTTACGCTATTCTACGTTCAATTCCTATTAGGAGTACAAATAAGTTTCCGCCGTTTTTTAACACAAATTAAATATTTATTATAGAAGAACGGTAATATAAATTTATTTAAAATATTGCCTATCACTTGCAACCACATTTTCCCATCTCTCAGGCAGCATTCGAATCCCACATCTGAAGAACTCCTTGTCTTTTGAGGCTATTCACGAATCAACCCAATTTTTGGTATCCTCATAAGATGTGAACCGCTGCGCCGTCAGAGCATGTGCCATGGACCGGAACAGGTGATAATCGGACGGTGCAATGTCTGGTGAATACGGCGGGTGGGGTAACACTTCCCAATCAAGTGTTTCCAAGTACTTTTTCACGGGAGCCGCAACATGTGGACGAGCATTGTTCAATATCTCTCGACTTTAATTCGTACGGAACCCAATTTCCTTGTTTATGAATCATTCCTAATGATTTTGAACGATGTGAGACTGCTTGCTGAGTGACTTCTAATGTTAGAGCAAGTTTTTTTTTGTGTTTGAGATGAATCTTCCTCCAATAATTCCCCCAATTCTGCATCCTCGTAAATTTTTGGCCTTCCACTGCGATCTTTGTCTTCTACGTCGAAATCACCGTTTTTAAACTTTTGAAACCACTCTCGACACGTTCTCTCACTCAAAGCACCCTCACCATATGCTTCTACGAGCAATTGATGTGCCTCAGCAGCAGATTTCTTTAAATTAAAGAAGTAAACTAATATTTCCCGCAAATGACGCTTACTTGGCTCAAATTTTGACATTTTCAACTTATGAAAATTATATTTTACCAATATAAAATCAATGATGTTAATAGGTTGTGTTGTTCTTGAATGTCCAAACTATTTTTTAAGCCGGTTATCATCTGCGAAAGCTAACCGAAACTCCGTGCCGCGCCATCTACAATAAAACGGCGGAAACTTGTTTGTACTCCTAATAATAAATTAGGAGGAGTAATTGCTTTATTTATATCAATTGCTGTTTCATATTTTTTACCATTTATTACCAAAAAATAATTAAAAACAAAAGATTTTACTTAATTGATAAATTTATATTTTGAATATTTATTGTAATTGTTATTCTTGTAACATGAATTGGAGCTTAACCTGTAGAAACTCCTTATATCTTAATAGGACAAATTTTAACTTCTATATATTTTATATATTTTTTCTTGTATGCTTTTATTTACAAAATTTGAGATATTACTATATTTGAACAAAATTAATCAATTAGCTTGTTAAGCATATATTTTGAAAATATAAGAAAGAGTAAAACAATTCTATTGGTTTTTACTGAAAAAAATTAATCATATAATATGAACCAATATAAATATCATCAACCTAAAACTGTTTAAAAACTAATTTAAAGAAACAGGTAAAAAAACCTTCCATGATAAATATATTAGTTTATCATAACGATAACGAGGAAAAGTACCTCGAATTCAAATTCATATAAAAGATAAAACTAAGGTTTAAAAAAAAATAAGAATAAAAATTCCCACCTAAAAAAACTAATACTCTAATTAAACTTAAAAACAAAATATTGGCATATTCTGCTATAAAAATAAATGCAAACCCAAATCCTCTATATTCTAATTCCCCTTCAGCAAAATCAAAAGGAGTACGATTAGTTTCTGGTAATCTTGAAATTAACCATAAAAACTTAAAGGTAAATTTAAAAAATTATTCAATTATATTTTTGAAAAAAATGAAACCCATACAAATTCAAAGATAAAATAAAAATTGAAAAAGATAAAAAAATTAAAAATATTCCAACTTCTGCTTCTGCTTATCTTGAAATTAACCATAAAAGACTTAAAGATAGATTTAAAAAAATTATTCAAATATATTCTTGAAAAAAAAAGTTTCTTTAAAGTTTTCTTTCAAATTTAAAAATTAAGGATTTAAAACATATATATAAGTCTTTTGAAAATTTAATTTTATATCAATGAAAAAAAAAAACAATTTAATCATAAATTTTATGAAATAATCGAGATTAAAACCCGGATATTTCTTCATGACCCAGGTAAAGAAATGAAATAATCGAGATTAAAACCCCAATATTTCATTACGACCAAGGTAAAGAAATGAAATAATCGAGATTAAAACCCCAATATTTCTTTATGACCCAGGTAGAGAAATGAAATAATCGAGATTAAAACCCCAATATTCCTTTACGACCCAGGTAAAGAAATGAAATAATCGAGATTAAAACCCCAATATTTCTTATTGAATTTTAAAGCTTGATTAGTTAATTGCAACAAATATTTGCAGAAAAACTTCAAACGAATTGATAAAACTATGGAAAATTCTTCTAAGTTTTGAAGTTTGCTTAGCAAATTGCAACAAATATTTGCAGAGAAACTTCAAACGAATTGATATAACTATTGAAAATTCTTTAAGTTTAAAAGTTTGCTTAGCAAATTGCAACAAATATTTGCAGAAAAACTTCAAACGAATTGATAAAATTATTGAAATTTCTCTTGAGGTTTAAAGTTTGCTTAGCAAATTGCAACAAATATTCTCAGAAAAACTTCACCGAATTGATAAAACTATTGAAAATTCTTCTAAGAATTAAAATTTGCTTAGCAAATTGCAGCAGTTATTTGCAGAAAAACTTCAAACGAAATGATAAAACTATTGAAAATTCTTCTAAGTTTTGAAGTTTTGCTTAGCAAATTCCGACAAATATTTGCAGAAAAACTTCGAACGAATTGATAAAACTATTGAAAATTCTTCTAAGTTTTAAAGTATGCTAAGCAAATTGCAATAAATATTTGCAGAGAAACTTCAAACGATTGGATAAAACTATTTAAAATTCTTCTAAGTTTTAAAGTTTGCTTAGTCAGATTCCCAAAGTTAACTAAAAATAGTAAATATTATTTATAATAAAAATATTTTTTAATGGGTTTTTAAATAGAATTAACCAAAAATAATTATATATTTAATAAATTGAATTATTACTTGAAATCTCAAAAATTTCTGTACATCTTATACTAAAATATGAAGATAAGCTAAAGAAGCTAATGGTTTCATACCCCATTTATAAAGGTGAACCCCTTTCCTTTATTATTATAATAATAAATATTCTATTCTTAAATATTATTATGTAGTAGCCCAATTTCATTACGTTTTATCTATAGGAGCTGTTTTTCCAATTATAGCTGGATTTATTCACTGATTTCCTTTAATTACAGGATTTAATTTAAATAATAAATTTCAAAAATTCAATTTTATTTGATATTTACAGGAGTAAATTTAACCCTTTTCCCTCAACATTTTTTAGGATTAAGAGGTATACCTTGACGATATTCAGATTACCCAGATGCCTATTATACTTGAAATAAAATTTCATCTATCGGGTCAATTTATTCTTCATTTAGAGTATTAATAATAATCATCATTGTGTGAGAAAGATTTTTTTCCATACAATTAAGAAAATTTAATATTAATATTCCATCCAATTTTAATCCAACTATTATTAATTATACTTGAATAAGCAGTAGCCGTTATTCAATCATATGTGTTTACAATCTTAAGAACTCTTCAGAGAAGTATAATATGACAAAAAAACACCCTTTTCACTTAGTAGAATATAGGCCCTGAACTGTATTAAGAGCTTTAGGGGCAATAACAACTGTAATTGGAATACTTAAATGATTCCATTTATTTAATACTAACTTATTAATATTTAGAAATATATTGTTATTAATAATTATATTTCAATGAAGACGTGATGTAGTTCGAGAAAGAATATATCAAAGAAACCATACTTTTTTAGTTTCAATAGGAATACGATGAGGAATAATTCTTTTTATTATATCTGAAATTTTTTTTTTATTAGATTTTTTTGAATATTTTATCATAACAGCCTTTTCACCTTCAATTGAAATACCAATAATTTGACCCCTACAAGAATTAACACTTTTAATCCTAGAAGAATTTCTCTTTTGAATACTCTTATTCTTCTAAGTTCAGGTTTAAGCCGATTAAATGCTAATCATTTTAGATCAAATCATCATTTTGGATTTGAAACAGCAGCTTGATATTGACATTTTGTTGATATCGTTTGATTGTTTCTTTATCTTTCTATTCACTGATGAGGAAGTTATTTAAATAGTATAAAAGTTACAATTGATTCCCAACCAAAAAATTAATCAATACACTAGTATAAATAATTATAATAATTTTAGTTTTAACTTTAATAACTATTATTCTGCTACTGGCACAAAATTAGAAAATACTAAATATATTACTAATTCTAAAATAATTTAATACTTAAAATTATAAACTACTAAAAACAAAATTTAAATCAAAATTCGTATAAACTCTAAATATATACATATACAAAATAATAATTAAATTTCGATAAAAATTCCTCAAAAAAAAATTTAAAAACCTCTCTTTATAACATTAATTAATAATTAAAAAAATCTTAGGATTCACCAAATTTCGTTTAAGAATTTTTCTTTGTTGGAGTTTCTACAGAAAAAAAAATTAAAATTTGTTTAAAAAAAAAAGTTTCTTTGAAGTTTTCGTTTAAATTCAAAAACTAGGAATTCTAAATTTTGAAAAAAATGAAACCATCTAATTTCGTTTTAGAATTTTTTTTGTTGGAGTTTCTACAGAAAAAAAAAATAGAGTTGCTTAAAAAAAAAAGTTTCTTTAAAGTTTTCTTTCAAATTTAAAAACTAAGGATTTAAAACATATATATATAAGTCTTTTAAAAATCTAATTTTATATCAATGAAAAAAAAAAAAACAATTAATCATAAATTTTATGAAATAATCGAGATTAAAACCCCAATATTTCTTTACGACCCAGGTAAAGAAATTAAATAATCGAAATTGAAAGCACAATATTTCATTTCGACCAAGGTAAAAAAATGAAATAATCGAGATTAAAACTCCAATATTTCATCACGATCCAGGTAAAGAAATGAAATAAACGAGATTAAAACCCCAATATTTCTTTGTGACCCAGGTAAAGAAATGAAATAATCTAGATTAAAACCCCAATATTTCTTTATGACCAAGGTAAAGAAATGAAATAATCGAGATTAAAACCCCAATATTTCTTTACGACCCAGGTAAAGAAATGAAATAATCGAGATTAAAACCCCAATATTCCTTTACGACCCAGGTAAAGAAATGAAATAATCAAGATTAAAACCACAATATTTCTTATTGAATTTGGCCGCTTCTTACGGATACGCTCACGCAAACGTTTCATAACGCCTAGGTAATACTCCTTGTTTACCGTCTGACCCTCTGGAACGAATTCGTTGTGCACCACGCCACGGATATCGAAGAAAACAATGAGCATCACCTTCATTTTCGAGCGGCTTTGGCGTGGTTTTTTCGGTTTCGGCTCATTTTTTGCCACCCATTCCGATGATTGCTGGCTTGCTTGCATATCGTACTCGTAGACCCAGATCTCATCACCAGTTATAATGCGTTCCATGAATGTAGAATCGAAATTACAGCGATCCAGCATGTCTGAAGCAACCTGTTCGCGATGACGTTTTTGAAGAAAATTCAGGTCTTTCGGTACGAGTCGTGCGGCCACCTTTCTCATATCCAAAATATCAATCAAAATCGTACGTGCGGACTCGTGGGATATCTTTAGATCATGTGCTCTCTCTCTCAAGCTGGTACGACGGTTTTTCCAGCACCCTTTCCTTAATTTTATCGACGTTATCTTCGATCGAAGCCGTCGATGGGCGACCACTTCACGACCGTCCTTGAAGGCTCTGTACCACTGATATGCACGAGTTTTCGATAGAGCATTATCACCAAAGGCCTTTTGCAACATTTTCAAAGCATCGGCACACGAAAATTCATTTCCAACACAAAACTTTAAACAAATTCTTTGCTCAACGTAATCACCCATAGTAAAAATCGGCACGCACTCTGACATCGACTGACTTAATCAGCTGTTGCAAACACACTAGTTGACAGATCCCGCTCAAGCTTGGCATAGTAATTAAGGACAGTGGTACCAACCTAGGAAGAAAATTTTTACCTGCCTCATTGCCCCGCCAGATTTAAATCGATAATTCCCGGTACTTTCTTGACAGAATGTATATCGATGATAAATGATTTTAGTCGAGCAACAGTTAATACAAAATCATGCACTGATCACATCTACGTCAGCTCTGATAATGCTCTAGAAACATATTTACCTGCTATAATATATACAACTGTGACCGACCATTACTCAAGCTTCATAGAGATATTCCTAGAAAAACCAGTAAATACGAATTTTAATAAATGATCTTTCAAAAAAACATGCATAAACTATAATCAAATGATCAAAATAGTTGAATAGCAAAAATGGAATAAAGTATATGGAACACGTGAATTCTATCAGTTAGTTGAATTGGCATGTGAGCGTAGCTCTTTCACCAAGTGACTACTCAGCAGTCTGCCACCAGAGGCAGAAAGTGTAATAAGGGTTACGCCTTATCAGCGCATGAGGTGAGAACGTCTCTGAAGAGATGAACCCACTGTCTTCCAGTTTGGGCTTCTGTTCGAAAACCTACAACCGTCTGACTGGTAGCAGCGAAGCATTATCCAACCTCTACTGGCTCTGCATTGCGAGTACCCAAGTTTTTGGGACGCAACTCACACGCTGGAAGGACTTCTTATCCATTCATCCGAACGCAGTCTCATGAACTAAGATAATCTCAAGATTGATGCCTCAATTGATCCTGGTACAAGCACCGTCACTCCGGCCTGTACGTCAAGACCCACGAACTCTTGTGAAGTATTTCGATTGATCCTGGCGTCAAGCACCAACGGACTAGCCGTTTCGTCGAGATCCACAAATCCAGAAACGTCTCACAATAGAAACAGGTTCAGGACGACGCCGGTCGAACCGTCAAGTCCCGCTTAACCCTGAGACATTTCATGAGAATATCCCGTACATTAGTGTAATTTAATTATAATTAGTATAAACAAAATACGTCCTTAGTCCATCATGCGAACTTTCAACCACTCTCCTCGAGTCCAACACAAATCGGTTGGCCAGGTGGTCAAGTACCACCTGTGGGCATTCTCCCTGTGGCATCCCCCTGTGGGTATCCACATGTGGACAAACAACTGTGGACATCCACTGTCCCCAGGTAACACAGTATGCAACATAACGCACTCGACCATTAGAGAGAAAAATTCGGAGATTTACTGCAGTAGGGTAGCGAAAGCTAGTTTTAAGGGAGAGGCCCTGTGCTGCGACGGACTCCCATGTCCATGAGTTGATCAATGCGGCTCAGCCTTCCATTCCACCTTACGGTGAAACTAGGGTCCCATTCGGTCGATCTTCCATCACACGTGTCCAGTGACTGGCGCGAATGGCATTACGTTAGACACCAAGACTTAACCATCCATTTCAACGGGATAATACTAGGGTCCTAGTTTTGACAAGCGCCACCAGTGCGAGAAGCTCTACTGACATGGTGGGCGATATAGAACAAGTGAAGTAGATGAGTGGTGGATAATATTTATCTATATATAGTACATTAGACTTTCAGCATTTTGATTATTCGACTCACTTGGATGTTTTATTTATTCGAAAAGCTGCAGTCTTTCGCCTCTCAATCCCTTGTTTACAATCACAGATGTTTGTCAATTTATGTTCTTTTCTCATTTTCATTTTAAAGTCGGAAAATCGAGGTGTTAAGTTTTCGAATACTTTATCGCAACTACCACAATTCAACTGATAAACACCCGATTTATTATTTATGTTTTATTGATTTTGCTGAATTCCGCTAAATTATCTTTTGTTCTCAACGAAATATTGAATTGTTCTTTCTGTACTAAATTTTTCATATTATGGCTTATTTTACCGAAATATGTTAGGCTATTGTATTTATAACGTCTTCATTTGTTTTTGGAAAAATGAAATCACTTGCCCTATCAAGTTGTTTTTTTCTCAACAATTTCATTATTACCTCCGGTTCATAACTATTGTTAATTGCGATTTGTTTATTGAACCTGAGGTAATAATGAACAACTTCATCTTTTTATCACATGAGATTTACATTCAGGAGATTAATTGAGTAATCAAAGAACCAAATTCTTCAGAATGGCTGTTTAACTCCGAAATAAGTACATTAAACAAATCTTAGTTTCGTTACCATGAACTTGATTCTAGAAAATTTCAGGCTTCTAATTTGATTATTATTTCAATAATAGAGTTATTCAAAATGTAAACCTGCCTGATGATGCTACTGTGATAGCGCAACAATTGTTGTGAACATAACAACAAAAAATTTGTGAAAATAAGTATTTATTGATATAAGGTATATTTTATTAAATATATAACAATCACATACAAAATACAACAATAATATCTAAATGAAAAACTTGTCAATTATACAGAAATATAATACTAAATAATATAATATAATATATTTGAAGGGAGAAAATATTCTAAAATATTCATTTACTTCATTTTGAAGTTGAACACAGATTCAGTTCATTTGTAGCACTGTATTCCAATAGTAACAATAATTACATATTTGATTGTATCAGTCCTTACTTGATGAAAAACCATATAAAATAAGACCAGTTATATCTCAACTAATGCTCGATAGCATTGCATAATTCTTGATGGACCATATCGGCTCACATACCTTGAGGGATTATTCCACTTTGAAGGAAAGTTATCGATATAATATTAAATATGTTTATTATGATTTTCACTAGTTTGAATTGTTATTTAATACAACAATTGTTTCGCTATCACAGTAGCATTTTCAGGTAGGTTTACGTTTTGAATAACTATTATTATTCAATATGGAAACCTACCTTAAGATTATACTGTGATGGAGAAACAAGTGGTGTATTAAATACCAATTAAAATTTATGAAAATCAGAATAATCTTATTCAATCGGAATTTTCATCAAGTAAAGGCTGATTTGAATAAATATGTAATTATTGTTACTATTGGAATGCACTGCTACAATTAAATAAATTCTCATCTCACTTTTTGATTCTCCAACTAACTTCTTCGTGATTTATGGGTTTGTAATTTCGAAATCTTTCTCTTCTTTCTGGTGATTTTTTAGGATTGCGCCAAGAGTTCAATTGTTCTGCCATTCCTTCAAACAAAATATTAATATTAACTAAACTAAAGTTTCTGAATTCATTGAAATGATTTTCTATACACACAACATTAAAAAAATATTTTTCAAATACCTTAATAATTTTTCTGCATTATCAGTGATTGATCACTAAAAAAGTTTTCATAATATCACATCCAAATTCTTGATAGAAACTATTTCAAGATTACATTTCTCCAGATATTAAGTGAGTAATTTTCTAAATTTTATCTACGGCTTAATATCTTCACTACAATTAAGGTTTAATGTTATTTATGATGATTAAATCAGTGAATTTCCGACAAGTGATGTAAGATTGATGAACAAATATTTATACTTGTGTAACCTCCCTGTCCGCTAATCATTGTTATCGAAATTTCCTATTTCTAATCGATTGAACATGTCTCGTGTATGTATCCTTTCAAATACCAAATATTGTTAAAAACCAAAAAGGTCCAAAATTTACATAATTCAAATTATGGTATAACAGAAATATCATATGAACTGACATTAATATGGAGAATGATAGTATAGAATGTACTGCTCCAATTACAGATTTCATTGAGGTATTCAGGAAATACTGACTAGTTTTTACATACCTTCATTAATTATTTTCTTTTTCTCATCGAGTTTCCTGTAAAATAAAAATAAGGAACTATTTAGTAAGTCAAAAATTTAAGTTTGTCTGAAGATCGTGTAACAATATAAGTACCATCAAGAAAAACAACAGAAATTTGAGAAGGCAATACCAGGTTGGGAATGCTGCAAAAGTTAATTTTTTTGAGAAAAACTTTATTCTCTGCCCGCACTCTAGGTTATTCTTTTCGTGGCGAGTTGCGAATACAAACTTGATCATTAAATATTGATGAGATAACATTTTTATATAATTTTTTCTTCATTTTCATCTTACCTTAATAATGAAATAAAAATGAATAATAAATAACCCGATGCCTTACTCTTTTAGCGAAATTACTCACTATACTGGAGTTATTCGAATTATAAATGTATTTTATCAATTATGTATAAAAATCTGACTTGCCAAGGAGTAATTAACAGAGAAATGTTATTATATAATTAGAGTTGAAAAGCGCTCACGAGAAATCAGCAGTTGTTGCCTCCTCATTCTTTTTTTAAATGTTGTATTTTAGATCGTACGAATCTCAAATTTCGAAAATGTTGGAACAAATTTGATAAAATTTCAAACATGAATAAATGCAAAACTATTAGCACCAATTTTGCCTATTAGCGAATTAAGCAGTGTAATATAGACCCAAAACCTTCCTTGAAAGTTTCAAGATTTTAGCTTTTTCCGTTCAAAAGTTAGTGTGTTTACCGCCCATCGGTTGGAAGGAATTACTTTCAACATTGGATTCTTCATCAGTGAGTCGAATCTTGTCGTTTGAGACTATTTTCGGATCAGTATTATAAAATTACAGACAATTGGAAAAAACATCAGCATGCTGTTCCCTGGAAATATCGCGTTATAAAAATAAGTGGTTTAATAATTACCTCCAACTGCAAGCGTTTCCTCGTCTTTCTGTTTCACGTGAAATTTCTGAAACCGCTTCACTGCCAACGTTCCTTTGTATTTCTGGTGAAATTCTTTCAACAACTGCGCCCTTCCTCCTTTGTTCGTATTCTTCTAAAGACACAAACTTCTTTTTTTGGGATTTCTTGCCCATGATCTGAAATAATAATGATTGTTTTAAAAAATGACATGTATATAATCCATCGCACGTTTTAAAGAAAATTGATGACTTTGAGACAATAAAAATATGAACTTAGGATAAAGTATTAATTGCTTCATAGGCTCAGTATGAAAATTGGAGAAAAATTCTGAATAAATTGTTCAAAAGTTCTAATATCAAATGGGGATATTAGACATTTGTTTATTAGCTTATATTAATGTTATATTCTTGGTAATCAGTTTATTCTCGTAAGTTTTCTAATGGATAATCTAACCGAAAATGAAGAATATAATGTTGTAATTCGGTTTTGAGATTTTGGTCAATAATATTATTTATCTTTGTATAATTCTATTTACTAGATATCATTAAATAAGATATATTATAAGTGTATTTTCAGGATCCGTAAATTGATTATGTCCCAACAAGAATTGCTCCACCTTGAAACCAACAGAAATAGCTCAAACCTGATAAGACTCAAATAACAGTTGCCATTGAATAAACACAACATTACTTATTCTCTGTCAACACAAGTTGCATACAATTCTGAGGAATACATTTTAGATTAATTATTTATTTCAAGCAACCAAGGATAACAATATTTCTAAAACTTACCACTTCAAGTTTTCCAAGTCACAAAATGTACACGATTAAAGTCACTATTCTTGATACTCTCCTGTCTGTTAAGTTGTCAACAATGAAATGCTGATTGGTTTTAAAGCAATGGTATTTATGATTTCAACCATAGAACTAATAATCATTTCCCACTTTCCATAAGAACATAGAATAGAATTTCTTCTTCTGTCGCAAGCATAGACAAACTACATTTCACAAATAGTTTATCTATGGTCTACTTCAGGAATAAGCCAAGCTAGAGGACATGCGCAGAATGACGTTCTCAGTGATTGGAGACGTTCTTGTGAAAATAAAGGCATGCTGTAGCTCGCGACAATGGACAAACTATTTATGGAATGTAGTTTTTCTATGCTTGCAACAGAAGAAGATAGCTATTCTTATGAAGATTGGGAAATGATTAGTCCTTAGTTGGAATAATAAATATCATTGCATTAAAATCATTCAGCATTTATTTTTGACAACTTAATTTACAAGAGGGGATCAAGAATATTGACTTGAACCGTTTACATTTTGTTACTTGGAAATCTTGAAGGGGTAAATGGATTTTAGTCATACGTAAGTTTTAGAAACTTTGTTATCTTTGGCATTATATTCTTTATTTTCGGTTAGTTTATCCATTAGAAAATTTACGAGAATAAACTGATTACCAAGATTATAAAATTTATATATGCTAAAAAATAAATGTCTAATATCCTCATTTGAGATGAGAACTTTCAAACAATTTATTCAGAATTTTTCTCCAGTTTTCATACTGAACCTATGAAGTAATTAATACTTTATCCTAAGTTCATATTTTTACTGTCCCAAAGTTAACAATATTCTTTAAAACATGCGATGTATCAAATACATGCCATTTTTTAAAACAATCATTATCATTTCAGATCATGGGCAAGAAATCCCAAAAAAAGAAGTTTGTGTCTTTAGAAGAATACGAACAAAAGAAGAAGGGCGCCGTTGTTGAAAGAATTTCATTAGGAGCACAAAGAAACGCTGGCAGTGAAGCTGTTTCAGGAATTTCAACTGAAACAGAAAGACGAGGAAACGCTTACAGTTGGAGGTAATTATTAAACCACTTATTTTCATAGCGCTATATTTCCAGAGAGCAGCTTGCTGATGTTTTGCCCAATTGTCTGTAATTTTAGAATATTGAGCCGAAAATAGTCTCAAACGACTAGGTTCGAATCACTGATGAAGAGTCCAATGTTGAAAGTAATTCCTTGCAACCGGTGGGCCGCAAACACACTTAACTTTTGAACGGAAAAAGCTAAAATCTTGGAACTTTCAAGGAGGGTTTAGGGTCTATATCACGCAGCTAAATTTGAAAATAGGCAAAATTGGTTCTAGTAGTTTTGCAGTTAGTCACGTTTGAAATTTTATCAAATTTGTTCCAACATTTTCGAAATTTGAGATTCGTACGATCTAAAATTCAACATTTCAAAATAAAATAAGGAGCCAACAACTGCTGATTTCACGTGAGCGCTTTTCAACTTCAATTATATAATAACATTTCTCTGTTAATTACTCCTTGGCAAGTCAGATTTTTATACATAATTGATAAAATACATTTATAATTCGAATAAGTCCAGTATAGTGAGTAATTTCGCAAAAAAAGTAAGGCATCGGGTTATTTATTATTCATTTTTATTTCACTATTAAGGTCAGATGAAAATGAAAAAAAATTATATAAAAATTTCATCTCATCAATATTTTATGATCGAGTTTGTATTCGCAACTCGTCACGAGAAGAATAACCTAGGGTGCGGGCAGAGAATAACGTTTTTCTCAAAAAATTCAACTTTTGCAGCATTCCCAACCTGGTATTGCCTTCACAAATTTCTGTTGGAGCAGTACATTTTATACTATCATTCTCCATAATAATGTCAATTCATATGATATTACCGTTATACCATAATTTGAATTATATAATTTTTGGACGTTTTTGGTTTTTGACAATATTTGGTATTTGAAAGGATACACACACGAGAAATGTTCAATAGATTAGAAATAGGGCATTTTGATAATAATGATAAGCGGACAGGGAGGTTCCACAAGTATAAATATTTGTTCAACAATCACTTGTCGGAAATTCACTGATATAATCAACATAAATAACATTAAAGTTTAATTGTAGTGAAGATTTCAAGCCGTAGATAAAATTTAGAATCATACTCGCTTAATATCTGGAGAAATGTAATCTTGAATTAGTTTCTATCAAGAATTTGGATGTGAAATTATGAAAACTTTTTTAGTGATCAATCACTGATAATACGGAAAAATTATCAAGATATTTGAAAAATATTTTTTCAATAATGTGTATATAGAGAATCATTTCAATGAATTCAGAAACTGCAATCTTCAGTTTAATTAATATTAATATTTTGTTTGAAGGAATGGCAGAACAATTGAACTCTTGGCGCAATCCTAAAAAATCACCAGAAAGAAGAGAAAGATTTCGAAATTACAAACCCATAAATCACTAGGAAGTTGGAGAATCAAAAGAGAGATAAGAATTTATTTAATTGTAGCAGTGTATTCCAATACTAACAATAATTACATATTTAATTAAATCAGCCTTTACTTGATGAAAATTCCGATTAAATAAGATTTTTCTGATTTTCATAAATTTTAATTGGTATTTAATATACCACTTGTTTCCCCATCAAAGTATCATCTTAAGGTAGATTTCCATTCTGAATAATAATAGTTATTCAAAACGTAAACCTACCTGAAGATCAAGAATAATAATAGTTAAAATGATGTAAACCTACCTGAAGATGCTACTGTGCTAGCGAAACAACTGTTTTGTTAAATAACAATAAAAATATATTCCTCAGAATTGGATACAAACTTTGTTAAGAGATTAATTAATACTATGATCATTTAATAGCAATAAGAGTTTGAGTATCTTGGTCATATGATGTGATTGCATTCAAGGTATTTCTGTTTTATTTGATGAAACTCCATATTAAATGAGTTTACTCTGATTTTCAAGAATTTTTATTGATATTTAATACAACAGTAGCATCTTAAGTTAAGTTTACATTTTGAATAACTATTATTATTCTTCTTCTTCGGGTAAATATACAGTTTGAATAACTGTTTATTCAAAGGGTTAACGTACCTGAAAATGCTACTGGGATAGCAAATCAATTGTTATATTAAATAACAATTAAAACTTGTGAAAATCATAATAACCTTATTTAATATTATATATCGATAACTTTCCTTCAAAGTGGAATAATCGCTCAAGGTATGTGAGCCGATATGGTCCATCAAGCATTATACAATGCCATCGAACATTAGTCAAGATATAACTGGTCTTATTTTATATGTTTTTTTATCAAGTAAAGACTGATACAATCAAATATGTAATTACTATTGGAATACATTGCTACAAATGAACTTAATCTGTGTACAACTTCAAAATGAAGTCAATGAACATTTTAGAATAGTTTCTCCCTTCCAATATATTATATTATATTATTTAGTATTATATTTCTGTATAATTGTCAAGTTTTTCATTCAGATATAATTGTTGTATTTTGTAGTTTGAAATTTTACACTCAGAAAACAAAAGTTTTAAATTAAACTTTAGAAATTAATAGATATCATAAAAGAAAAATGTTATTGAATAACCAAACAGAATTAAGTAGCTCCCCTTTGTTGAATCTTTTTTGAATCATTTTTCAGATTTCCAAAGGAATTGTAAAACTCTCTTCACCCACTCTATTAAAAAATAAATAAAATATACCTTCCATGGTTTGATCTTTCAATGAATAAATAATATTGACATTATGTATAATTTATTGATTCAATACTAAAAGTATTATTGAAATTATATTTAAATAAGGTTATACTTATTTTCACAAATTTTTTATTGTTATGTTTATAACAATCTTTTCGCTATAACAGTAGCATCATCAGGCAGGTTTACATTTTGAATAACTATATTATTGAAATAATCATCAAATTAGAAGCCTGAAATTTCATAGACTCAAGTTCATGTTAATGAAATTAAGATTTGTTTAAATTACTCATTTCGGAGTTCAACAGCCATTCTGAGGGATTTTGTCCTTTGATTACTAAATTAATCTTCTGAATGTAAATCTCAAGTGATAAAATGATGAATTTGTTTTTCCCCTAACAATTTCATTATTACCTCCGTTTCAATAAACAAATAGCAATCAACAATGGTTATGAACCGGAGTTAATAATGAAATTGCTGAGGAATAACAATTTGATAAGGCAACTTATTTAATTTTACCAAAAACCAACGAACACAATATAAAATACAATAGCGTAACATATTTTGGTAAAATAAACCATAATATGAAAAATTTATTATAGTAACAATTTTATATTTCTATTTTCTATTTCACTTGGCGCAATCCGAAATGAAAAATATTTGTAAAAATCATATTGAACCATAACTTCCTAATTTTAATATAATACCCGCTAAAATTATTGAACCTGCAACTGAAGCTTCAACATGAGCTTTAGGGAGTCAAAGATGAAATTTGAATATAGGTAATTTAACTAAAAATACTATTAATATTATAATATATAAAATAACCCTAGAAAAACGTCAAACTAAAAAATTCAAATCTAAACAATTAAATTTTCAATAATTAAAGAAAAATGATATTATAGGTAAAGAAGCCACAATTGTATAAAAAATATATATAATCCTGCCTGAATTCGTTCAGTTTGATAATTCCAACCTATAATTATAATTAAAATAGGAATTAATCTTGACTCAAAAATGAAATAAAATATAAATATATCTATTAAAAAAAAAGCTATAATTAAAAATAAAAATAAAAGAATTAATGAAATTAAGAATAATTCACAATAATCATTTAATTTAAAAATTTAGCTAGCTATGATTATAGGAAATAAAATTCATATTCTTAGTAAAATTAAAAAATAAGACAACAAATCAAAACCTAGTCAATAAGAAATATTTCTATAAAATAAAAAAGTATTCTTTATTATAAATAAAAACCTTTACAAAACTATAATACTAAATTTTTAATTCATCAATATTTCTTTAAAAAACATAAAGGAATTATAAAAATATAGAAAAATACAACTCATAAAACATTTAAACAACAAAAATAATCATTTCCATAAGAACGAATTATAGTTAAAAAAATATATATATAAGTTAACAAAATATAATTCATAATCATATATTTTATATATATATATATTTATATATATATATATATATTTATATATATATATATATATATATATATATATATATAAATGAAACCCGTTTTTCGTTGTCACGATATAACATGAAAACGGCTTGACCGATTTGGCTGATTTTTTTTTTGTAGTTTTCTAATACTCTGTACAAGGTTCTTACGGAAAAAAATATAAAGAAAATCTCTCAGAAAGATTGAAAAATATACATTTAATTTTGCATATTTTAAAAAACGCGCGTAACGAATGTCAACGTCATTCAATTTTCGTTCCGATAGACTGCACTGTCATCGCAGCATTATTTTATATTAATTTCAGTTAATCCCGATAGTTAGTGCTGCGATCAAATTGAGAAAAATATCTGAAATTTTGTTGTTATTTTTGTGTTTGTTCAAGTCGCGTGCTAATTAATATATTAACTACGAATAGAAATTGATGTTTGAAGAGTTTTTGGAAATGTTTTACTTTCGATCCGATAGACTGCGCTGTCATCGCAGCATTATTCTATATTAATTTCAGTTAGTCCCGATTGTGCTGCGATCAAATTGAGAAAATTATCTGAAATTTTGTTGTTATTATTGTGTTTGTTCAAGTCGTGTGCTAATTAAAATATTAACTAAGAATAGAAATTGATGCTTGAAGAGAATTTGGAAATGTTTTACTTTCGATCCGATAGACAGCGCTGTCATCGCAGCATTATTCTATATTAATTTCAGTTAGTCCCGATTGTGCTGCGATCAAATTGAGAAAAATATCTGAAATTTTGTTGTTATTATTGTGTTTGTTCAAGTCGTGTGCTAATTAAAATATTAACTAAGAATAGAAATTGATGCTTGAAGAGAATTTGGAAATGTTTTACTTTCGATCCGATAGACAGCGCTGTCATCGCAGCATTATTCTATATTAATTTCAGTTAGTCCCGATTGTGCTGCGATCAAATTGAGAAAAATATCTGAAATTTTGTTGTTATTATTGTGTTCGTTCAAGTCGTGTGCTAATTAAAATATTAACTACGAATATAAATTGATGTTTGAAGAGAATTTGGAAATGTTTTACTTTCGATCCGATAGACAGCGCTGTCATCGCAGCATTATTCTATATTAATTTCAGTTAGTCCCAATTGTGCTGCGATCAAATTGAGAAAAATATCTGAAATTTTGTTGTTATTATTGTGTTTGTTCATGTCGTGTGCTAATTAAAATATCAACTACGAATTGAAATTGATGTTTGAAGAGTTTTTGGAAATGTTTTAGTTTAGATCCGATAGACTGCGCTGTCATCGCAAAATTATTCTATATTAATTTCAATTAGTCCCGATAGTTAGTGCTGCGATACAATTGAGAAAAATATCTGAAATTTTGTTGTTATTATTGTGTTTGTTCAAGTCGCGTGCTAATTAAAATATTAACTACGAATAGAAATTGATGTTTGAAGAGTTTTTGGAAATGTTTTACTTTCGATCCGATAGACTGCGCTGTCATCGCAGCTTTATTCTATATTAATTTCAGTTAGTCTTGATAGTTAGTGCTGCGATCAAATTGAGAAAAATATCTGAAATTTTGTTGTTATTATTGTGTTTGTTCAAGTCGTGTGCTAATTAAAATATTAACTAAGAATAGAAATTGATGCTTGAAGAGAATTTGGAAATGTTTTACTTTCGATCCGATAGACAGCGCTGTCATCGCAGCATTATTCTATATTAATTTCAGTTAGTCCCGATTGTGCTGCGATCAAATTGAGAAAAATATCTGAAATTTTGTTGTTATTATTGTGTTTGTTCAAGTCGTGTGCTAATTAAAATATTAACTAAGAATAGAAATTGATGCTTGAAGAGAATTTGGAAATGTTTTACTTTCGATCCGATAGACAGCGCTGTCATCGCAGCATTATTCTATATTAATTTCAGTTAGTCCCGATTGTGCTGCGATCAAATTGAGAAAAATATCTGAAATTTTGTTGTTATTATTGTGTTTGTTCATGTCGTGTGCTAATTAAAATATCAACTACGAATTGAAATTGATGTTTGAAGAGTTTTTGGAAATGTTTTGGTTTCGATCCGCTACACTGCGCTGTCATCGCAGCATTATTCTATATTAATTTCAATTAGTCCCGATAGTTAATGCTGCGATACAATTGAGAAAAATATCTGAAATTTTGTTGTTATTATTGTGTTTGTTCAAGTCGCGTGCTAATTAAAATATTAACAACGAATAGAAATTGATGTTTGAAGAGAATTTGGAAATGTTTTACTTTCGATCCGATAGACTGCGCTGTCATCGCAGCATTATTCTATATTAATTTCAGTTAGTCCCGATTGTGCTGCGATCAAATTGAGAAAAATATCTGAAATTTTGTTGTTATTATTGTGTTCGTTCAAGTCGTGTGCTAATTAAAATATTAACTACGAATATAAATTGATGTTTGAAGAGAATTTGGAAATGTTTTACTTTCGATCCGATAGACTGCGCTGTCATCGCAGCATTATTCTATATTAATTTCAGTTAGTCCCGATTGTGCTGCGATCAAATTGACAAAAATATCTGAAATTTTGTTGTTATTATTGTGTTCGTTCAAGTCGTGTGCTAATTAAAATATTAACTACGAATATAAATTGATGTTTGAAGAGAATTTGGAAATGTTTTACTTTCGATCCGATAGACTGCGCTGTCATCGCAGCATTATTCTATATTAATTTCAGTTAGTCCCGATTGTGCTGCGATCAAATTGAGAAAAATATCTGAAATTTTGTTGTTAATATTGTGTTTGTTCAAGTCGCGTGCTAATTAAAATATTAACTACGAATAGAAATTGATGTTTGAAGAGAATTTGGAAATGTTTTATTTTCGATCCGATAGACTGCGCTGTCATCGCAGCATTATTCTATATTAATTTCAGTTAGTCCCGATTGTGCTGCGATCAAATTGAGAAAAATATCTGAAATTTTGTTGTTATTATTGTGTTCGTTCAAGTCGTGTGCTAATTAAAATATTAACTACGAATATAAATTGATGTTTGAAGAGAATTTGGAAATGTTTTACTTTCGATCCGATAGACTGCGCTGTCATCGCAGCATTATTCTATATTAATTTCAGTTAGTCCCGATTGTGCTGCGATCAAATTGAGAAAAATATCTGAAATTTTGTTGTTATTATTGTGTTTGTTCAAGTCGTGTGCTAATTAAAATATTAACTAAGAATAGAAATTGATGCTTGAAGAGAATTTGGAAATGTTTTACTTTCGATCCGATAGACAGCGCTGTCATCGCAGCATTATTCTATATTAATTTCAGTTAGTCCCGATTGTGCTGCGATCAAATTGAGAAAAATATCTGAAATTTTGTTGTTATTATTGTGTTTGTTCAAGTCGTGTGCTAATTAAAATATTAACTAAGAATAGAAATTAATGCTTGAAGAGAATTTGGAAATGTTTTACTTTCGATCCGATAGACAGCGCTGTCATCGCAGCATTATTCTATATTAATTTCAATTAGTCCCGATAGTTAGTGCTGCGATACAATTGAGAAAAATATCTGAAATTTTGTTGTTATTATTGTGTTTGTTCAAGTCGCGTGCTAATTAAAATATTAACTACGAATAGAAATTGATGTTTGAAGAGAATTTGGAAATGTTTTACTTTCGATCCGATAGACTGCGCTGTCATCGCAGCATTATTCTATATTAATTTCAGTTAGTCCCGATTGTGCTGCGATCAAATTGAGAAAAATATCTGAAATTTTGTTGTTATTATTGTGTTCGTTCAAGTCGTGTGCTAATTAAAATATTAACTACGAATATAAATTGATGTTTGAAGAGAATTTGGAAATGTTTTACTTTCGATCCGATAGACAGCGCTGTCATCGCAGCATTATTCTATATTAATTTCAGTTAGTCCCGATTGTGCTGCGATCAAATTGAG
Organism: Megalocaria dilatata; assembly: GCA_034642435.1. NCBI lineage: Eukaryota > Metazoa > Arthropoda > Insecta > Coleoptera > Coccinellidae > Megalocaria > Megalocaria dilatata. The sequence goes on along the minus strand of CM067855.1, from coordinate 59,297,521 downwards.
AAAAATATCTGAAATTTTGTTGTTATTATTGTGTTTGTTCAAGTCGTGTGCTAATTAAAATATTAACTAAGAATAGAAATTGATGCTTGAAGAGAATTTGGAAATGTTTTACTTTCGATCCGATAGACAGCGCTGTCATCGCAGCATTATTCTATATTAATTTCAGTTAGTCCCGATTGTGCTGCGATCAAATTGAGAAAAATATCTGAAATTTTGTTGTTATTATTGTGTTTGTTCATGTCGTGTGCTAATTAAAATATCAACTACGAATTGAAATTGATGTTTGAAGAGTTTTTGGAAATGTTTTACTTTCGATCCGATAGACTGCGCTGTCATCGCAGCTTTATTCTATATTAATTTCAGTTAGTCTTGATAGTTAGTGCTGCGATCAAATTGAGAAAAATATCTGAAATTTTGTTGTTATTATTGTGTTTGTTCAAGTCGTGTGCTAATTAAAATATTAACTAAGAATAGAAATTGATGCTTGAAGAGAATTTGGAAATGTTTTACTTTCGATCCGATAGACAGCGCTGTCATCGCAGCATTATTCTATATTAATTTCAGTTAGTCCCGATTGTGCTGCGATCAAATTAAGAAAAATATCTGAAATTTTGTTGTTATTATTGTGTTTGTTCATGTCGTGTGCTAATTAAAATATCAACTACGAATTGAAATTGATGTTTGAAGAGTTTTTGGAAATGTTTTAGTTTCGATCCGATAGACTGCGCTGTCATCGCAGCATTATTCTATATTAATTTCAATTAGTCCCGATAGTTAGTGCTGCGATACAATTGAGAAAAATATCTGAAATTTTGTTGTTATTATTGTGTTTGTTCAAGTCGCGTGCTAATTAAAATATTAACTACGAATAGAAATTGATGTTTGAAGAGAATTTGGAAATGTTTTACTTTCGATCCGATAGACTGCGCTGTCATCGCAGCATTATTCTATATTAATTTCAGTTAGTCCCGATTGTGCTGCGATCAAATTGAGAAAAATATCTGAAATTTTGTTGTTATTATTGTGTTCGTTCAAGTCGTGTACTAATTAAAATATTAACTACGAATATAAATTGATGTTTGAAGAGAATTTGGAAATGTTTTACTTTCGATCCGATAGACTGCGCTGTCATCGCAGCATTATTCTATATTAATTTCAGTTAGTCCCGATTGTGCTGCGATCAAATTGAGAAAAATATCTGAAATTTTGTTGTTATTATTGTGTTCGTTCAAGTCGTGTGCTAATTAAAATATTAACTACGAATATAAATTGATGTTTGAAGAGAATTTAGAAATGTTTTACTTTCGATCCGATAGACTGCGCTGTCATCGCAGCATTATTCTATATTAATTTCAGTTAGTCACGATTGTGCTGCGATCAAATTGAGAAAAATATCTGAAATTTTGTTGTTATTATTGTGTTCGTTCAAGTCGTGTGCTAATTAAAATATTAACTACGAATATAAATTGATGTTTGAAGAGAATTTGGAAATGTTTTACTTTCGATCCGATAGACTGCGCTGTCATCGCAGCATTATTCTATATTAATTTCAGTTAGTCCCGATTGTGCTGCGATCAAATTGAGAAAAATATCTGAAATTTTGTTGTTAATATTGTGTTTGTTCATGTCGTGTGCTAATTAAAATATCAACTACGAATTGAGATTGATGTTTGAAGAGTTTTTGGAAATGTTTTAGTTTCGATCCGATAGACTGCGCTGTCATCGCAGCATTATTCTATATTAATTTCAGTTAGTCCCGATTGTGCTGCGATCAAATTGAGAAAAATATCTGAAATTTTGTTGTTAATATTGTGTTTGTTCATGTCGTGTGCTAATTAAAATATCAACTACGAATTGAAATTGATGTTTGAAGAGTTTTTGGAAATGTTTTACTTTCGATCCGATAGACTGCGCTGTCATCGCAGCTTTATTCTATATTAATTTCAGTTAGTCTTGATAGTTAGTGCTGCGATCAAATCGAGAAAAATATCTGAAATTTTGTTGTTATTATTGTGTTTGTTCAAGTCGTGTGCTAATTAAAATATTAACTAAGAATAGAAATTGATGCTTGAAGAGAATTTGGAAATGTTTCACTTTCGATCCGATAGACAGCGCTGTCATCGCAGCATTATTCTATATTAATTTCAGTTAGTCCCGATTGTGCTGCGATCAAATTGAGAAAAATATCTGAAATTTTGTAGTTATTATTGTGTTTGTTCAAGTCGTGTGCTAATTAAAATATTAACTAAGAATAGAAATTGATGCTTGAAGAGAATTTGGAAATGTTTTACTTTCGATCCGATAGACAGCGCTGTCATCGCAGCATTATTCTATATTAATTTCAGTTAGTCCCGATTGTGCTGCGATCAAATTGAGAAAATATCTGAAATTTTGTTGTTATTATTGTGTTTGTTCAAGTCGTGTGCTAATTAAAATATTACCTAAGAATAGAAATTGATGCTTGAAGAGAATTTGGAAATGTTTTACTTTCGATCCGATAGACAGCGCTGTCATCGCAGCATTATTCTATATTAATTTCAGTTAGTCCCGATTGTGCTGCGATCAAATTGAGAAAATATCTGAAATTTTGTTGTTATTATTGTGTTTGTTCATGTCGTGTGCTAATTAAAATATCAACTACGAATTGAAATTGATGTTTGAAGAGTTTTTGGAAATGTTTTAGTTTCGATCCGATAGACTGCGCTGTCATCGCAGCATTATTCTATATTAATTTCAGTTTGTCCCGATTGTGCTGCGATCAAATTGAGAAAAATATCTGAAATTTTGTTGTTAATATTGTGTTTGTTCATGTCGTGTGCTAATTAAAATATCAACTACGAATTGAAATTGATGTTTGAAAAGTTTTTGGAAATGTTTTACTTTCGATCCGATAGACTGCGCTGTCATCGCAGCTTTATTCTATATTAATTTCAGTTAGTCCCGATTGTGCTGCGATCAAATTGAGAAAAATATCTGAGATTTTGTTGTTATTATTGTGTTCGTTCAAGTCGTGTGCTAATTAAAATATTAACTACGAATATAAATTGATGTTTGAAGAGAATTTGGAAATGTTTTACTTTCGATCCGATAGACTGCGCTGTCATCGCAGCATTATTCTATATTAATTTCAGTTAGTCCCGATTGTGCTGCGATCAAATTGAGAAAAATATCTGAAATTTTGTTGTTATTATTGTGTTTGTTCAAGTCGTGTGCTAATTAAAATATTAACTAAGAATAGGAATTGATGCTTGAAGAGAATTTGGAAATGTTTTACTTTCGATCCGATAGACAGCGCTGTCATCGCAGCATTATTCTATATTAATTTCAGTTAGTCCCGATTGTGCTGCGATCAAATTGAGAAAAATATCTGAAATTTTGTTGTTATTATTGTGTTCGTTCAAGTCGTGTGCTAATTAAAATATTAACTACGAATATAAATTGATGTTTGAAGAGAATTTGGAAATGTTTTACTTTCGATCCGATAGACAGCGCTGTCATCGCAGCATTATTCTATATTAATTTCAATTAGTCCCGATAGTTAGTGCTGCGATACAATTGAGAAAAATATCTGAAATTTTGTTGTTATTATTGTGTTTGTTCAAGTCGCGTGCTAATTAAAATATTAACTACGAATAGAAATTGATGTTTGAAGAGAATTTGGAAATGTTTTACTTTCGATCCGATAGACTGCGCTGTCATCGCAGCATTATTCTATATTAATTTCAGTTAGTCCCGATTGTGCTGCGATCAAATTGAGAAAAATATCTGAAATTTTGTTGTTATTATTGTGTTCGTTCAAGTCGTGTGGTAATTAAAATATTAATTACGAATATAAATTGATGTTTGAAGAGAATTTGGAAATGTTTTACTTTCGATCCGATAGACTGCGCTGTCATCGCAGCATTATTCTATATTAATTTCAATTAGTCCCGATAGTTAGTGCTGCGATACAATTGAGAAAAATATCTGAAATTTTGTTGTTATTATTGTGTTTGTTCAAGTCGCGTGCTAATTAAAATATTAACTACGAATAGAAATTGATGTTTGAAGAGAATTTGGAAATGTTTTACTTTCGATCCGATAGACTGCGCTGTCATCGCAGCATTATTCTATATTAATTTCAGTTAGTCCCGATTGTGCTGCGATCAAATTGAGTAAAATATCTGAAATTTTGTTGTTATTATTGTGTTTGTTCATGTCGTGTGCTAATTAAAATATCAACTACGAATTGAAATTGATGTTTGAAGAGTTTTTGGAAATGTTTTAGTTTCGATCCGATAGACTGCGCTGTCATCGCAGCATTATTCTATATTAATTTCAATTAGTCCCGATAGTTAGTGCTGCGATATAATTGAGAAAAATATCTGAAATTTTGTTGTTATTATTGTGTTTGTTCAAGTCGCGTGCTAATTAAAATATTAACTACGAATAGAAATTGATGTTTGAAGAGAATTTGGAAATGTTTTACTTTCGATCCGATAGACTGCGCTGTCATCGCAGCATTATTCTATATTAATTTCAGTTAGTCCCGATTGTGCTGCGATCAAATTGAGAAAAATATCTGAAATTTTGTTGTTATTTTTGTGTTCGTTCAAGTCGTGTGCTAATTAAAATATTAACTACGAATATAAATTGATGTTTGAAGAGAATTTGGAAATGTTTTACTTTCGATCCGATAGACTGCGCTGTCATCGCAGCATTATTCTATATTAATTTCAATTAGTCCCGATAGTTAGTGCTGCGATACAATTGAGAAAAATATCTGAAATTTTGTTGTTATTATTGTGTTTGTTCAAGTCGTGTGCTAATTAAAATATTAACTAAGAATATAAATTGATGCTTGAAGAGAATTTGGAAATGTTTCACTTTCGATCCGATAGACAGCACTGTCATCGCAGCTTTATTCTATATTAATTTCAGTTAGTCCCGATTGTGCTGCGATCAAATTGAGAAAAATATCTGAAATTTTGTTGTTATTATTGTGTTTGTTCATGTCGTGTGCTAATTAAAATATCAACTACGAATTGAAATTGATGTTTGAAGAGTTTTTGGAAATGTTTTAGTTTCGATCCGATAGACTGCGCTGTCATCGCAGCATTATTCTATATTAATTTCAATTAGTCCCGATAGTTAGTGCTGCGATACAATTGAGAAAAATATCTGAAATTTTGTTGTTATTATTGTGTTTGTTCAAGTCGCGTGCTAATTAAAATATTAACTACGAATAGAAATTGATGTTTGAAGAGAATTTGGAAATGTTTTACTTTCGATCCGATAGACTGCGCTGTCATCGCAGCATTATTCTATATTAATTTCAGTTAGTCCCGATTGTGCTGCGATCAAATTGAGAAAAATATCTGAAATTTTGTTGTTATTATTGTGTTTGTTCATGTCGTGTGCTAATTAAAATATCAACTACGAATTGAAATTGATGTTTGAAGAGTTTTTGGAAATGTTTTAGTTTCGATCCGATAGACTGCGCTGTCATCGCAGCATTATTCTATATTAATTTCAGTTAGTCTTGATAGTTAGTGCTGCGATCAAATTGAGAAAAATATCTGAAATTTTGTTGTTATTATTGTGTTTGTTCAAGTCGTGTGCTAATTAAAATATTAACTACGAATTGAAATTGATGTTTGAAGAGTTTTTGGAAATGTTTTAGTTTCGATCCGATAGACTGCGCTGTCATCGCAGCATTATTCTATATTAATTTCAGTTAGTCTTGATAGTTAGTGCTGCGATCAAATTGAGAAAAATATCTGAAATTTTGTTGTTATTATTGTGTTTGTTCAAGTCGTGTGCTAATTAAAATATTAACTACGAATTGAAATTGATGTTTGAAGAGTTTTTGGAAATGTTTTAGTTTCGATCCGATAGACTGCGCTGTCATCGCAGCATTATTCTATATTAATTTCAGTTAGTCCCGATTGTGCTGCGATCAAATTGAGAAAAATATCTGAAATTTTGTTGTTAATATTGTGTTTGTTCATGTCGTGTGCTAATTAAAATATCAACTACGAATTGAAATTGACGTTTGAAAAGTTTTTGGAAATGTTTTACTTTCGATCCGATAGACTGCGCTGTCATCGCAGCATTATTCCATATTAATTTCAGTTAGTCCCGATTGTGCTGCGATCAAATTGAGAAAAATATCTGAAATTTTGTTGTTATTATTGTGTTTGTTCAAGTCGTGTGCTAATTAAAATAATAACTAAGAATAGAAATTGATGCTTGAAGAGAATTTGGAAATGTTTTAATTTCGATCCGATAGACAGCGCTGTCATCGCAGCATTATTCCATATTAATTTCAGTTAGTCCCGATTGTGCTGCGATCAAATTGAGAAAAATATCTGAAATTTTGTTGTTATTATTGTGTTTGTTCATGTCGTGTGCTAATTAAAATATCAACTACGAATTGAAATTGATGTTTGAAGAGTTTTTGGAAATGTTTTAGTTTCGATCCGATAGACTGCGCTGTCATCGCAGCATTATTCCATATTAATTTCAGTTAGTCCCGATTGTGCTGCGATCAAATTGAGAAAAATATCTGAAATTTTGTTGTTATTATTGTGTTTGTTCATGTCGTGTGCTAATTAAAATATCAACTACGAATTGAAATTGATGTTTGAAGTGTTTTTGGAAATGTTTTAGTTTCGATCCGATAGACTGCGCTGTCATCGCAGCATTATTCTATATTAATTTCAGTTAGTCTTGATAGTTAGTGCTGCGATCAAATTGAGAAAAATATCTGAAATTTTGTTGTTATTATTGTGTTTGTTCAAGTCGTGTGCTAATTAAAATATTAACTACGAATTGAAATTGATGTTTGAAGAGTTTTTGGAAATGTTTTAGTTTCGATCCGATAGACTGCGCTGTCAAGGCAGCATTATTCTATATTAATTTCAATTAGTCCCGATAGTTAGTGCTGCGATACAATTGAGAAAAATATCTGAAATTTTGTTGTTATTATTGTGTTTGTTCAAGTCGCGTGCTAATTAAAATATTAACTACGAATAGAAATTGATGTTTGAAGAGAATTTGGAAATGTTTTACTTTCGATCCGATAGACAGCGCTGTCATCGCAGCATTATTCTATATTAATTTCAATTAGTCCCGATAGTTAGTGCTGCGATCAAATTGAGAAAAATATCTGAAATTTTGTTGTTATTATTGTGTTTGTTCATGTCGTGTGCTAATTAAAATATCAACTACGAATTGAAATTGATGTTTGAAGAGTTTTTGGAAATGTTTTAGTTTCGATCCGATAGACTGCGCTGTCATCGCAGCATTATTCTATATTAATTTCAATTAGTCCCGATAGTTAGTGCTGCGATACAATTGAGAAAAATATCTGAAATTTTGTTGTTATTATTGTGTTTGTTCAAGTCGCGTGCTAATTAAAATATTAACTACGAATAGAAATTGATGTTTGAAGAGAATTTGGAAATGTTTTACTTTCGATCCGATAGACTGCGCTGTCATCGCAGCATTATTCTATATTAATTTCAATTAGTCCCGATAGTTAGTGCTGCGATACAATTGAGAAAAATATCTGAAATTTTGTTGTTATTATTGTGTTTGTTCAAGTCGTGTGCTAATTAAAATATTAACTAAGAATAGAAATTGATGCTTGAAGAGAATTTGGAAATGTTTTACTTTCGATCCGATAGACAGCGCTGTCATCGCAGCTTTATTCTATATTAATTTCAGTTAGTCCCGATTGTGCTGCGATCAAATTGAGAAAAATATCTGAAATTTTGTTGTTATTATTGTGTTTGTTCAAGTTGTGTGCTAATTAAAATATTAACTAAGAATAGAAATTGATGCTTGAAGAGAATTTGGAAATGTTTTACTTTCGATCCGATAGACAGCGCTGTCATCGCAGCATTATTCTATATTAATTTCAATTAGTCCCGATAGTTGGTGCTGCGATACAATTGAGAAAAATATCTGAAATTTTGTTGTTATTATTGTGTTTGTTCAAGTCGTGTGCTAATTAAAATATTAACTAAGAATAGAAATTGATGCTTGAAGAGAATTTGGAAATGTTTTACTTTCGATCCGATAGACAGCGCTGTCATCGCAGCTTTATTCTATATTAATTTCAGTTAGTCCCGATTGTGCTGCGATCAAATTGAGAAAAATATCTGAAATTTTGTTGTTATTATTGTGTTTGTTCATGTCGTGTGCTAATTAAAATATCAACTACGAATTGAAATTGATGTTTGAAGAGTTTTTGGAAATGTTTTAGTTTCGATCCGATAGACTGCGCTGTCATCGCAGCATTATTCTATATTAATTTCAATTAGTCCCGATAGTTAGTGCTGCGATACAATTGAGAAAAATATCTGAAATTTTGTTGTTATTATTGTGTTTGTTCAAGTCGCGTGCTAATTAAAATATTAACTACGAATAGAAATTGATGTTTGAAGAGAATTTGGAAATGTTTTACTTTCGATCCGATAGACTGCGCTGTCATCGCAGCATTATTCTATATTAATTTCAGTTAGTCACGATTGTGCTGCGATCAAATTGAGAAAATATCTGAAATTTTGTTGTTATTATTGTGTTTGTTCAAGTCGCGTGCTAATTAAAATATTAAAACGAATAGAAATTGATGTTTGAAGAGAATTTGGAAATGTTTTACTTTCGATCCGATAGACTGCGCTGTCATCGCAGCATTATTCTATATTAATTTCAGTTAGTCCCGATTGTGCTGCGATCAAATTGAGAAAAATATCTGAAATTTTGTTGTTATTATTGTGTTTGTTCAAGTCGTGTGCTAATTAAAATATTAACTAAGAATAGAAATTGATGCTTGAAGAGAATTTGGAAATGTTTTTCTTTCGATCCGATAGACAGCGTTGTCATCGCAGCATTATTCTACATTAATTTCAATTAGTCCCGATAGTTAGTGCTGCGATACAACTGAGAAAAATATCTGAAATTTTGTTGTTATTATTGTGTTTTTTCAAGTCGTGTGCTAATTAAAATATTAACTACGAATAGAAATTGATGTTTGAAGAGAATTTGGAAATGTTTTACTTTCGATCCGATAGACAGCGCTGTCATCGCAGCATTATTCTATATTAATTTCAGTTAGTCCCGATTGTGCTGCGATCAAATTGAGAAAAATATCTGAAACTTTGTTGTTATTATTGTGTTTGTTCATGTCGTGTGCTAATTAAAATATCAACTACGAATTGAAATTGATGTTTGAAGAGTTTTTGGAAATGTTTTAGTTTCGATCCGATAGACTGCGCTGTCATCGCAGCATTATTCTATATTAATTTCAATTAGTCCCGATAGTTAGTGCTGCGATACAATTGAGAAAAATATCTGAAATTTTGTTGTTATTATTGTGTTTGTTCAAGTCGCGTGCTAATTAAAATATTAACTACGAATAGAAATTGATGTTTGAAGAGAATTTGGAAATGTTTTACTTTCGATCCGATAGACTGCGCTGTCATCGCAGCATTATTCTATATTAATTTCAGTTAGTCCCGATTGTGCTGCGATCAAATTGAGAAAAATATCTGAAATTTTGTTGTTATTATTGTGTTCGTTCAAGTCGTGTGCTAATTAAAATATTAACTTCGAATATAAATTGATGTTTGAAGAGAATTTGGAAATGTTTTACTTTCGATCCGATAGACTGCGCTGTCATCGCAGCATTATTCTATATTAATTTCAGTTAGTCCCGATTGTGCTGCGATCAAATTGAGAAAAATATCTGAAATTTTGTTGTTAATATTGTGTTTGTTTATGTCGTGTGCTAATTAAAATATCAACTACGAATTGAAATTGATGTTTGAAGAGTTTTTGGAAATGTTTTAGTTTCGATCCGATAGACTGCGCTGTCATCGCAGCATTATTCTATATTAATTTCAGTTAGTCCCGATTGTGCTGCGATCAAATTGAGAAAAATATCTGAAATTTTGTTGTTAATATTGTGTTTGTTCATGTCGTGTGCTAATTAAAATATCAACTACGAATTGAAATTGATGTTTGAAGAGTTTTTGGAAATGTTTTACTTTCGATCCGATAGACTGCGCTGTCATCGCAGCTTTATTCTATATTAATTTCAGTTAGTCTTGATAGTTAGTGCTGCGATCAAATTGAGAAAAATATCTGAAATTTTGTTGTTATTATTGTGTTTGTTCAAGTCGTGTGCTAATTAAAATATTAACTAAGAATAGAAATTGATGCTTGAAGAGAATTTGGAAATGTTTTACTTTCGATCCGATAGACAGCGCTGTCATCGCAGCATTATTCTATATTAATTTCAGTTAGTCCCGATTGTGCTGCGATCAAATTGAGAAAAATATCTGAAATTTTGTTGTTATTATTGTGTTTGTTCAAGTCGTGTGCTAATTAAAATATTAACTAAGAATAGAAATTGATGCTTGAAGAGAATTTGGAAATGTTTTACTTTCGATCCGATTGACAGCGCTGTCATCGCAGCATTATTCTATATTAATTTCAGTTAGTCCCGATTGTGCTGCGATCAAATTGAGAAAAATATCTGAAATTTTGTTGTTATTATTGTGTTTGTTCAAGTCGTGTGCTAATTAAAATATTAACTAAGAATAGAAATTGATGCTTGAAGAGAATTTGGAAATGATTTACTTTCGATCCGATAGACTGCGCTGTCATCGCAGCATTATTCTATATTGATTTCAGTTAGTCCCGATTGTGCTGCGATCAAATTGAGAAAAATATCTGAAATTTTGTTGTTATTATTGTGTTTGTTCAAGTCGTGTGCTAATTAAAATAATAACTAAGAATAGAAATTGATGCTTGAAGAGAATTTTGAAATGTTTTACTTTCGATCCGATAGACAGCGCTGTCATCGCAGCATTATTCCATATTAATTTCAGTTAGTCCCGATTGTGCTGCGATCAAATTGAGAAAAATATCTGAAATTTTGTTGTTATTATTGTGTTTGTTCATGTCGTGTGCTAATTAAAATAATAACTAAGAAAAGAAATTGATGCTTGAAGAGAATTTGGAAATGTTTTACTTTCGATCCGATAGACAGCGCTGTCATCGCAGCATTATTCTATATCAATTTCAATTAGTCCCGATAGTTAGTGCTGCGATACAATTGAGAAAAATATCTGAAATTTTGTTGTTATTATTGTGTTTGTTCAAGTCGTGTGCTAATTAAAATATTAACTAAGAATAGAAATTGATGCTTGAAGAGAATTTGGAAATGTTTTACTTTCGATCCGATAGACAGTGCTGTCATCGCAGCTTTATTCTATATTAATTTCAGTTAGTCCCGATTGTGCTGCGATCAAATTGAGAAAAATATCTGAAATTTTGTTGTTATTATTGTGTTTGTTCATGTCGTGTGCTAATTAAAATATCAACTACGAATTGAAATTGATGTTTGAAGAGTTTTTGGAAATGTTTTAGTTTCGATTTGATAGACTGCGCTGTCATCGCAGCATTATTCTATATTAATTTCAATTAGTCCCGATAGTTAGTTATTATTATTATTATTATTATCCTGATACTCCTAGATCTTCTGTGAAGATCCCTCAGAAGCTTTTTCAGCTTGTGCGAGTTAGGAGTTCAGTTGTGTTCTGTGTAGGCTTTGTTACTGCGATCTTGCGCCACTTTAGGTCACAGCACTGTTAATTTTTGACCCAACAGTGAAATGGTGGCAGATACCCGTCCAACTAGAAAATTTCTTTTTCTACCTGAACAGGATTCGAACCCTGGACCTCCCGGTCACGAGTCCGATGCTCTCCCGCTGAGCTATCCACACTCAATTGAGAAAAATATCTGAAATTTTGTTGTTATTATTGTGTTTGTTCAAGTCGCGTGCTAATTAAAATATTGACTACGAATAGAAATTGATGTTTGAAGAGAATTTGGAAATGTTTTACTTTCGATCCGATAGACTGCGCTGTCATCGCAGCATTATTCTATATTAATTTCAGTTAGTCACGATTGTGCTGCGATCAAATTGAGAAAAATATCTGAAATTTTGTTGTTATTATTGTGTTCGTACAAGTCGTGTGCTAATTAAAATATTAACTACGAATATAAATTGATGTTTGAAGAGAATTTGGAAATGTTTTACTTTCGATCCGATAGACTGCGCTGTCATCGCAGCATTATTCTATATTAATTTCAGTTAGTCCCGATTGTGCTGCGATCAAATTGAGAAAAATATCTGAAATTTTGTTGTTAATATTGTGTTTGTTCATGTCGTGTGCTAATTAAAATATCAACTACGAATTGAGATTGATGTTTGAAGAGTTTTTGGAAATGTTTTAGTTTCGATCCGATAGACTGCGCTGTCATCGCAGCATTATTCTATATTAATTTCAGTTAGTCCCGATTGTGCTGCGATCAAATTGAGAAAAATATCTGAAATTTTGTTGTTAATATTGTGTTTGTTCATGTCGTGTGCTAATTAAAATATCAACTACGAATTGAAATTGATGTTTGAAGAGTTTTTGGAAATGTTTTACTTTCGATGCGATAGACTGCGCTGTCATCGCAGCTTTATTCTATATTAATTTCAGTTAGTCTTGATAGTTAGTGCTGCGATCAAATTGAGAAAAATATCTGAAATTTTGTTGTTATTATTGTGTTTGTTCAAGTCGTGTGCTAATTAAAATATTAACTAAGAATAGAAATTGATGCTTGAAGAGAATTTGGAAATGTTTTACTTTCGATCCGATAGACAGCGCTGTCATCGCAGCATTATTCTATATTAATTTCAGTTAGTCCCGATTGTGCTGCGATCAAATTGAGAAAAATATCTGAAATTTTGTTGTTATTATTGTGTTTGTTCAAGTCGTGTGCTAATTAAAATATTAACTAAGAATAGAAATTGATGCTTGAAGAGAATTTGGAAATGTTTTACTTTCGATCCGATAGACTGCGCTGTCATCGCAGCATTATTCTATATTAATTTCAGTTAGTCTTGATAGTTAGTGCTGCGATCAAATTGAGAAAAATATCTGAAATTTTGTTGTTATTATTGTGTTTGTTCAAGTCGTGTGCTAATTAAAATATTAACTAAGAATAGAAATTGATGCTTGAAGAGAATTTGGAAATGTTTTACTTTCGATCCGATAGACTGCGCTGTCATCGCAGCATTATTCTATATTAATTTCAGTTAGTCTTGATAGTTAGTGCTGCGATCAAATTGAGAAAAATATCTGAAATTTTGTTGTTATTATTGTGTTTGTTCAAGTCGTGTGCTAATTAAAATATTAACTAAGAATAGAAATTGATGCTTGAAGAGAATTTGGAAATGTTTTACTTTCGATCCGATAGACTGCGCTGTCATCGCAGCATTATTCTATATTAATTTCAGTTAGTCCCGATTGTGCTGCGATCAAATTGAGAAAAATATCTGAAATTTTGTTGTTATTATTGTGTTTGTTCAAGTCGTGTGCTAATTAAAATATTAACTAAGAATAGAAATTGATGCTTGAAGAGAATTTGGAAATGTTTTACTTTCGATCCGATAGACTGCGCTGTCATCGCAGCATTATTCTATATTAATTTCAGTTAGTCTTGATAGTTAGTGCTGCGATCAAATTGAGAAAAATATCTGAAATTTTGTTGTTATTATTGTGTTTGTTCAAGTCGTGTGCTAATTAAAATATTAACTAAGAATAGAAATTGATGCTTGAAGAGAATTTGGAAATGTTTTACTTTCGATCCGATAGACTGCGCTGTCATCGCAGCATTATTCTATATTAATTTCAGTTAGTCTTGATAGTTAGTGCTGCGATCAAATTGAGAAAAATATCTGAAATTTTGTTGTTATTATTGTGTTTGTTCAAGTCGTGTGCTAATTAAAATAATAACTAAGAATAGAAATTGATGCTTGAAGAGAATTTGGAAATGTTTTACTTTCGATCCGATAGACAGCGCTGTCATCGCAGCATTATTCCATATTAATTTCAGTTAGTCCCGATTGTGCTGCGATCAAATTGAGAAAAATATCTGAAATTTTGTTGTTATTATTGTGTTTGTTCATGTCGTGTGCTAATTAAAATATCAACTACGAATTGAAATTGATGTTTGAAGAGTTTTTGGAAATGTTTTAGTTTCGATCCGATAGACTGCGCTGTCATCGCAGCATTATTCTATATTAATTTCAGTTAGTCTTGATAGTTAGTGCTGCGATCAAATTGAAAAAATTATTTATTTTTTGAATAAAAACAACTATTTAAAAGAAAACTATCAAAAAATAAAAAAATTTTATTAAAAATTATTTACTTTGGAAAAAATTATTCATTTTACAAACAAAAAAATAAAATTACACGTTTTTTATCTAAAATTTGTTACAATAAATATTTATTGTTAATTTATTAAAATTTCATTCTTAATAAAAAACTCAGATTCGTTGCGTATTATATAATACAGTATTTTTTTTCTGCAGAAAAATGCCACGTCTTCAAGGAAGAGTCAGAAATATTGGTCTACGTACTCCGAACGCGCAATTGGTCCATGATCGTCGAATAAATAGAACAGATGATGAACACTCGGCGGATAATGCAAATCTGAGAGATCAAGTTGCATCTACACGTGCGAATGAAAATTCAGTACAACGCACTCGACGTCTTCGTGCTAATGCAGTAAGACAACGAGAGGTACGTCAACAAGCGACGGATGCACATAGAGAACGTAACCAACGCCGGATGCAAAATGATCGAGCATTGACAAGAGCATCACTCAATCGCCTTGCGTTTGAATATGATCCTGAAATCAACTCTTCGTCACATGCATAAATCTCGATTGGTAGTATGGACAAAGAGTGTCAACATTGTCATGCTTTCAAGTACAAAGCTGGTTTATGTTGGGCATCTGGAAAAATTTCACTGCCATCGCTAAATCCACCGCCGGAACCTTTAAAAACACTTTTAGCTGGCACCACATCTCAATCGAAATTGTTTTTGCGAAAAATTCGTAAATTTAATTCATGCTTCCAAATGACATCATTTGGAGCAACAAAAATTGTTCATAATGAAGATGGTCGTAATTTCGAAACGACATTCAAAATTCAAGGTCAAGTGTACCACCAAATTGGTTCATTACTCCCAATGCCTGATGCCGATCCAAAATTTTTACAAATTTATTTTATGGGCAATGAAGAGCAACAATCACACACACGCTGCGCTTACAACTATATAGAGCAGATGGAGGAACGAGAAATTGCGGACATTTTGGAAACATTTTTGCAAAACCATAACCAGTTGTTGCAATTGTTCAAGACTTTTTCTAACAGACTGCAAAACAACAACTACGCCATTATCATTAAAGCAGACAAAGTGCCCTATGGAGAGCATGCAGGCACTTATAATGTTCCAACTATTAATGAAGTTGCAGTTGTTATGGCTGGTGACCCATGTGAATGTCGGGATATTCGAATTCAACGCAGAGATAATACGATGCAAATAATTCAAGACAATCATCGTTCTTAGGATGCATTGCAGTATCTGTTGATATTTTGGGAAGGAGAAGATGGATACCATTTGAATATTAAACAAAGGAATCCAACTACAGGTACAACTTATAGACTATCTTACAGATTATTTTTTCCAAATAATTTCTGTATCTCTCATATATGTATTTATTTGCAGGTGAAGAACTGATCAAGAAAGTTAGTGCTATGAACTTCTACGCATATCGATTCATGATTCGTGGTAATGAAGACAATACCATTCTCCGATGCAGACAGCTATTTTCTCAGTATATTGTCGATATGTACGTAAAAATAGAAAGTGAGAGATTACGATATATAAAATTTAATCAAACAAAACTTCGTGCTGAGGAGTACATTCATTTGCGTGACGCCGTTATTGGTAACGTAGATGCAACTAATGACATCAACAACATCGGTAGCGCATATATTCTGCCATGTATGATGATACATTGGTAGTCCGCGTCATATGCAAGAGTATATTCAAGACGCCATGGCTTACGTACGTGCATATGGCCGACCAGATCTTTTTATCACATTTACGTGTAATCCAAACTGGGATGAAATTCAAAGTTTGTTGTTGCCAGGTCAAACATCGATGCATCGCCATGATATCACTGCACGTGTTTTTAAACAAAAATTAAAATCTGACTGCCAATGCACGACTCATTCGATCAAGAATTGAGACGCGAAGCTCAATACGATTCCGAAACATTACGAGAAATGGTTGATAGAACAGTTCCCTTTTTAAATCAACAACAAAAACATGCCTACGATACGCTCATGAAAGTAGTGAACGATGAATCTGACGGATTATATTTTTTAGATGCTCCCGGTGGAACTGGGAAAACTTTTTTGTCATCATTGATTTTGGGAACGATTCGACCGCAAAATGGAATTGCACTAGCCCTAGCTTCCTCAGGTATTGCAGCTACATTGTTGGAAGGCGGTCGAACAGCTCATTCAGCTCTCAAGCTGCCGTTGAACCTTCAAATTAATGAGACTCCAACTTGCAACCTTTCGAGGAATTCTGTGATGGTCAAAGTGCTGCAGCAAACCAGATTGATCATTTGGGATAAATGGCACACAAAAAATCTTTGGAGGCATTACTTCGCTCGATGCAAGATTTACGAAATAACAAAAAACGGTTTGGTGGTGCAATGATACTATTGGCAGGTGATTTTCGACAAATATTGCCAGTTGTTCCACGCTCAACGCCTGCTGATGAACTGAATGCATGTTTGAAGTCGTCCATTTTATGGAAATACATTAAAACACTTAAATTGAGTATAAACATGAGAGTCGAATTGCAGGAAGACCAGTCTAGAGAAGTGTTTTCCAAACAACTGCTCGATATTGGTAATGGTATTATTGCTGTTGATTCATCATCTGGATACATTACATTCCCTACCAATTTTTGTAACTTTTGTGAATCAAAGACCGAACTCATGGAGATGGTTTTCCCAAACATTGCTCAAAATTACGTAAATCACGTTTGGTTAAGCGAACGTGTTATATTGGCAGCAAAAAATGTTGATGTGAATGAAATGAATTTTCAGATTCAAGAGAAAATAGCTGGCGAATTGAAGAATTACAAATCAGTTGATTCCATTACTAATGAAGATGAAGTTACGGAACATAAACCAGCCACGTCTGTGTAATGGCACCCGGCTTGCGGTGAAGAAATTATTGAACAACGTCATCGAAGCCACAATTTTGAAAGGGAAGTACAAAGGCGAAGATGTTTCAATCCCACGCATCCCTATGATACCGAACGACATGCCATTCAGCTTTAAACGTTTACAGTTTCCAGTGCCGCTTGCATTTGCAATGTCAATAAATAAATCGCAAGGGCAGTCGCTAAGTGTATGTGACATCAACTTAGAAAATCCATGTTTTTCACATGGCCAATTATATGTCGCCTGTTCCCGTGTCGGAAAACCATCAACATTATTTATTTACGCGCCAGAACATAAAACTAAAAATATAGTTCAAAAAGCATTAGAATAGAGAGAAACAGGGAAGGGTATAGAGGCTATTAGTTGCTTTCTAGAGCGCGAGTGGTGTTGAGCTCAGTGTTTTCTTCAAAATGCAAAGTTGTTCATTAGCGATTTGTAAAAATATGAGTGAAATTGAACCCTATGGAATAAACACTATTATGAAAATATATATGTTGTTTTTTATTTAATAAAAATTAGTAAAGTCCCCAGGTATGGCGAGACCAGAGAAATAAGGATTCATTTTTATATGGAGGATATTATAGATTCCAGTTCAAATTGAATAGGTACTCATACATAAGATAGGTCAGCTATACAAAATAAAGTAGTGCATCAAAGCTACGCTAAGGCGGTACGAAGTTCCCCGGGTCAGCTAGTATATATATAAAACTAAAATTACAAATTCTATTCTCAATAAAATAGTTAAATAATGTTTACGATTTAAAGAAAATCTAAATATTCTAACTATAAAAATAATAAATTATCATTATAATAATTTAATAAAAATTTTGGTCCTGTAAACCAAAAATAAGAATTACTTCTTTTACAATATCAGAGAAAAATCAATATCTTCAATCTCCAAAATTAATATTTTTAAATTAAACTACCCTCTGAAATATTTTTATTACTAATAACCTCAACCTTAATAATTTTATTAAAACATCCTTTATCTATAGGATTTTTAATTTTAATTCACAGTATTTTAACTTGTTCAATCTTAGGAATAATAAGATCAAATTTTTGATTTTCTTATATTTTAATTCTTGTAATAATTGGAGGATTATTAGTATTATTCATTTATATAACAAGAATTGCTTCAAATGAAAAATTTAACTATAATAATATTGTATTTATTTCAATATTATTACTATTATTCATTTACATTTATTATGCAAACTAATAATTTTTATTTAAATCAATTTAACTTTAATAATTATTTAACTTATAATTTTATAAATAAAGAAAATTTTAAATTTAATATATCTGAATTTTTAAATTTTCCAAATTCAAACATTTTTATTATTACAATTTTCTATTCATTAGGAACTATAATTGCTATTGTAAACATCACTGAATTAAATTTTGGACTATTAAAACAAATCAAATATGAAAATACCTATTCGTAAAGAAAATTCAATTAAAAAATTTCAAATAATGCATTAATTGATCTCTCTACTCCATCAAATATTTCTTTTCTATGAAATTTAGGTTTTTTTTTAAGGATTATGTTTAATTATTCAAATTATTACAGGACTATTTTAACTATACATTATTGTGCTAATATTGAAATAGCTTTTAATAGAGTTTCCCATATTTGATGAGATGTAAATTTAGGTTGGTTAATTCGTAATATACATGCAAATGGAGCATCTATATTTTTTGTTTTTTTATATATTCACGTAGGACGAGGATTATATTATGGTTCTTATAACCCTTTAAATACCTGAATTACAGAAACAATAATTCTTTTATTAACTATAGTTACCGCTTTTCTTGGTTATGTACTACCTTGAGGGCAAATATCATTTTGAGGAGCAACAGTGATTACTAATCTTTTATCAGCATTTCCTTATTTAGGAAATTCAATTGTTATTTGATTATGAGGAGGTTTTGGTGTAAGAAATGCCAATTTAATGCGATTTTATTCATTCCACTTTATTTTACCCTTTATTATTTCTGCTTTAGTAATAATCCATCTATTATTTTGACACAATACTGGATCTAGAAGGGCAATTCGTGTTCTTAAAGGTAAGACCAGAAACAAAATTTTGTCTCCTTTAAATATTTATTTATTAATTTCAATTACTTTCGTATATCTGTTGGGTTATTTATTCCATTTGACATTATATATTGAGTTTTGATTATATACGTCTATTAAATGTAAGCGGTGCTTGTTAGACATAAATTTATTTCTAAAAGTTTTTTGAATAAAAATTTTTTTGAAATTAAAATTGTAGAAGATAAACATATTTCAATTTGTTTTAATATTCAAATTTTGTTATATTTCTTTTATCAAGTAAAAGGCCTTTCTATTTTATTTTATATATAATATATAATTATATTTTGGCTTCAGCAAGTCTCATTATAGAATGTCAATGAATATAAATAAACCTTAATATAACTCACAGTGTTCTTTGATTTTGTTAGAACATAGATCAATCTTGAATTATATAGTTGATCTGTATTTCGAAGCTTAAGTCTTTTAACACGTGAGAGATAGAGGTTAGGTTTTTGATTTTGATATTTGGAATATTAAAAGAGGACTGAAGACGGGATTGTCTAGAATTATATTTGATTTTTGAAGATATAGTGCACATTTTTTTAGAGATTTTTGAAATAATTTATTCGAATATTTAAATATATTAAATATTTCAAATGAATTATATTCTTTGAGAAGTCCTTTAAGTGTGTTCATGTTTCTAAAAGGCAATTGGTGTTCTTAAAGGTAAGACCAGAAACAAAATTTTGTCTCCTTTAAATATGTATTTATTAATTTTAATTACCTTCGTATATCTGTTGGGTTATTTATTCCATTTGAAATTATATATTGAGTTTTGATTATATACGTCTATTAAATGTAAGCGGTGCTTGTTAGACATAAATTTATTTCTAAAAGTTTTTTGAATAAAAATTTTTTTGAAATTAAAATTGTAGAAGATGAACATATTTCAATTTGTTTTAATATTCAAATTTCATTATTCTAGCATTATTTCTCACAACTATTTCCATATTAATTAAAAAAAAAACATTTGTAGATCGAGAAAAAAGATCCCCATTTGAATGTGGATAATATATATGGAATATATATAGATAAATATTATCCACCACCAATCTATTTCACTTGTTCTATATCGCCCACCATGTCAGTAGAACTTCTCGCACTGGTGGCGCTTGTCAAAACTAGGACCCTAGTTTTATCCCGTTGAAATGGATGGTTAAGTCTTGGTGTCTAACGTAATGCCATTCGCGCCAGTCACTGGACACGTGTGATGGAAGATCGACCGAATGGGGCCCTAGTTTCACCTTAGGGTGGAATGGAAGGCTGAGCCGCATTGATCAACTCATGGACATGGGAGTCCGTCGCAGCACAGGGCCTCTCCCTTAAAACTAGCTTTCTCTACCTTACTGCAGTAAATCTCCGAATTTTTCTCTCTAATGGTCGAGTGCGTTATGTTGCATACTGTGTTACCTGGGGACAGTGGATGTCCACAGGTGTTTGTCCACAGGTGGATACCCTCAGGTGGATGGCACAGGGAGGATGCCCACAGGTGGTACTTGACCACCTGGCCAACCGATTTGTGTTGGACTCGAGGAGAGTGGTTGAAAGTTCGCATGATGGACTAAGGACGTATTTTGCTTATACTAATTATAATTGAATTACACTAATGTACGGGATATTCTCATGAAATGTCTCAGGGTTAAGCGGGACTTGACGGTTCGACCGGCGTCGTCCTGAACCTGTTTCTATTGTGAGACGTTTCTGGATTTGTGGATCTCGACGAAACGGCTGGTCCGTTGGTGCTTGACGCCAGGATCAATCGAAATACTTCACAAAGGTTCGTGGGTCTTGACGTACAGGTACAGGTACAGGTGCTTGTACCAGGATCAATTGAGCCACCAATCTTGAGATTATCTGAAACTGCGTTCGGATGAATGGATAACAAGTCCTTCCAGCGTGTGAGTTGCGTCCCAAAAACTTGGGTACTCGCAATGCAGAGCCAGTAGAGGTTGGATAATGCTTCGCTGCTACCAGTCAGACGGTTGTAGGTTTTCGAACAGAAGCCCAAACTGGAAGACGGTGGGTTCATCTCTTCAGAGGGGTTCTCACCTCGCGCGATGATAAGACGTAACCCTTATTACACTTTCTGCCTCTGGTGGCAGACTGCTGAGTAGTCACTTGGTGAAAAAGCTACCTTCACATGCCAATTCAACTAACTGGTAGAATTTACGTGTTCCATATACTTTATTCCATTTTTGCTATTCAACTATTTTCATCATTTGATTATAGTTTATGTATGTTTTTGTGAAAGATTATTTATTTAAATTCGTATTTACTGGTTTTTCTAGGAATATCTCTATGAAGCTTGAGTAATGGTCGGTCACAGTTGTATATACTATAGCAGGTTAATATGTTTCTATATCATTATCAGAGCTGACGTAGATGTGATCAGTGCATGATTTTGTATTAACTGTTGCTCGACTAAAATCATTTATCATCGATATATATCCGTATTCCCCCATATTATGAAAATATTTTTCTGTATATACATGTTTTTTTTAAATGTCTATATTGATAACGCCAATAAAGAAGAATAAATTATTTTATTTTTTTTGCACGATTCCAGTAGCATTGGGAGATTCCTATTGAATTCCTCAACAGGTGAACTTGGAGATCTGTAGATAGCGATTCTCTGTGTTTTTTTTATTAAGCTTTGTTAAGTTGAGGTCTATAACTTTCATTTCGCCTACTTTCGCCTACAACCACTCCATCATTCTGATTTAACTCCCCGTTAATGTATATTATGTTTTACCCTTCCATTTCATACTGATTGAGGTCCCTTATTTTCCATATTTCCGACGAAACTATGCAATCTATATCAAAGTTCATCTGTGATAAAACAACATCGAATTCACTAAAATATTTATCTGCACTCCTTATATTATTACGTGAAATTCTAAAATTACTATGATTTCCTTTATTGGCAAATAAATTGAGTTCCTCTGCGATTTGAGAATATCTGGTATATGTTTGGTTAAATTGATGATTCCTCTCAAAATCATCCATACGGTATTAATGAATGGGTTTAATTCAACTTTGTTCTCTTAATTACTTCAAGTTGGTTGAAATTTTGAATATGTATTATTTTCGTGTACTCACCCTTCCTACAGAAAACCTTGTTTTCCCTTAACCAAATGTACCTGTATCCTGATTTTTTCCGCTCTTTTGCGTTATTTAGTAATACTTGTTCCTTTTGGCAAATCTTCATTTATGTATATCCTTCTGTCGTCTCCTTCCAATCCCTTAAGAACTTAAGACTCTCATTACCTTTCGCTGTTGTATTACCATGTGCTGGGTCATTTCTTCTTCAAAGAAGTTCAAAATTGCTTAAATCGCATTCTTCAGTGGTAACTGTCTTACTTTCATTTCATTCTCCGGAACTTTGACTTCAAGCTTGTTGAAGAGTGTAGCTATTTCTTTCCTCTTCTTCAATCCTATAACTATAATATTTTTCCTTCTAGTTTGGACATCAGATGTAGCAGCGTTTTGTAAGATCTGCTCTCTTAAGCTATTTAATTCTTTTCCAATTTTTTTTATAGTGGTTTCCATGTTTTGTTGTCTTTTTCTGAGGTCTTTGTTTTCTCGTTTTATTTCCTCCGTAGCGTTCAATATTTCATCTATTGTCTTGATATTCAAGGTAACCGCCAGTTTCAGAGTTTCAATCTTTTTCAGAATCTGTTTGAAATTACTACTTTCCCCTTTTTCTTTCTTAATTTTATCTTAGCTTTTCCTCTTTCTTTTCATTTTCTCAGTTAGTTCCTCCAGGGATTTCTCCACCGTATCATTTTTCTCTTCTAGCATTGCGCAGCATAGCATAGCACTTTAGCAATATCTGTACACATAAGATGGATCCATCCCTTGCATATTCCGCAACATTGGATCGTACAGCCAATTTTTCCTATAGTTTTATTGCATATTATATACATTAGACTTTCAGCATTTTAATTATTCGACTCACTTGGATGTGTTATTTATTCGAAAAGCAGCAGTCTTTCGCCTCTCAATCCCTTGTTTACAATCACAGATGTTTGTCAATTTATGTTCTTTTCTTATTTTCATTTTAAAGTCGGAAAATCGAGGTACTTTATCGAAATACTTGATCGCAACTACCACAATTCAACTGATAAACACCCGATTTATTATTTATGTTTTATTGTTTTTGCTGAATTCCACTAAATTATCTTGTGTTCTCAACGAAATGTTGAATTGTTCCTTCTGTACTAAATTTTTCATATTATGGCTTATTTTACCGAAATATGTTACGCTATTGTATTTATAATGTCTTCTTTTGTTTTTGGAAAAATGAAATCAGTTGCCCTTTCAAATTATTTTTTTCTCAACAATTTCATTATTACCTCCGGTTCATAACTATTGTTGATTGCGATTTGTTTATTGACATTATGTATAATTTATTGATTCTATAGTAAAAGTATTATTGAGATAATATTCAAATAAGGTTATACTCATTTTCACAAATTGTTTATTGTTATGTTTATAACAATTGTTTCGCTATAACAGTAGCATCATCAGGCAGGTTTATATTTTGAATAACTATATTATTGAAATAATAATCAAATTAGAAGCCTGAAATTTCATAGACTCAAGTTCATGTTAATAAAACTAAGATTTGTTTAATGTACTCACTTCGGAGTTCAACAGCCATTCTGGAGAATTTTGTCCTTTGATTACTAAATTAATCTTCTGAATGTAAATCTTAAGTGATAAAATGATGAATTTGTTTTTCCCTTAACAATTTCATTATTACCTCCGTTTCAATAAACAAATCACAATCAACAATGGTTATGAACCAGAGTTAATAATGAAATTGTCGAGGAAAAAACAATTTAACAAGGCAACTGATTTAATTTCACCAAAAACCAAAAAAACAATATAAAATACAATAGCGTAACAATTTTGTTAAAATAAGCCATAATATAAAAAATTTATTACAGAAACAATTTTATATTTCTATTTTCTATTTCACTTGGCGCAATCCGAAATGAAAAATATTTGTAAAAATCGTATTGGACCATAACTTCTAATTTTAATATAATACCCGCTAAAATTATTGAACCTGCAACTGAAGCTTCAACATGAGCTTTAGGGAGTCAAAGATGAAATATAAATATAGGTAATTCAACTAGTAATACTATTAATATTATAAAATATAAAATGACCCTAGGAAAATTTCAAACTAAAAAATTTAAATCTAAACAATAAAATTTTCAATAATTAAAAGAAATGATATTATAGGTAAAGAAGCCACAATTGTATAAAAAATATATATAAACCTGCCTGAATTCGTTCAAGTTGATAACCCCAACCTATAATTAAAATTAAAGTAAAAATTAATCTTGACTCAAAAAAGAAATAAAATATAAATATATTTATTGAAAAAAAAGTTAAAATTAAAAATAAAAATAAGAGAATTAATAAAATTAATAATAATTCACAATAATCATTTAATTTGAAAATTTAGCTAGCTATGATTATAAGAAATAAAATTCATAATCTCAATAAAACTAAAAATTAAAACAACAAAACATAACCTAGAAAATAAGAAATATTTCTATAAAATAAAAAAGTATTCTTTAGTATAAATAAGAACCTATACAGAATTACTAAATTTTTAATTCATCAATATTTCTTTAAAAAACATAGAGGAATTATAAAAATAAGGAAAAATACAAGTCATAAAACATTTAAAGAACAACAATAATCATTTCCATAAGAACGAATTATAGCAACTAACAAAGCTAATCCTATAACTCTTTCACAAACTCTAAAAGTTAACAAACTAGAAACAAAATATAATTCACAATTATATATTTTATATATATATATATATATATATATATATTTAAAAATATATATATCTATATATATATAAAACTAAAATTACAAATTTTATCCTCAATAAAATAGTTAAATAATGTTTTGCGATTTAAAGAAAATCTAAATATTCTAACTATAAGAATAGTAAATTATCATTATTATAATTTAATAAAAATTTTGGTCCTTTAAATCAACAATAAGAATTACTTCTTTTAAAATATCAGATGAAAATCAATATCTTCAATCTCCAAAATTAATATTTTTAAATTAAACTACCCTCTGAAATATTTTTATTATTAATAACCTCAACCTTAATAATTTTATTAAAACATCCTTTATCTATAGGATTTTTAATTTTTATTCACACTATTTTAACTTGTTCAATCTTAGGAATAATAAGATCAAATTTTTGATTTTCTTATATTTTAATTCTTGTAATAATTGGAGGATTATTAGTATTATTCATTTATATAACAAGAATTGCTTCAAATGAAAAATTGAACTATAATAATATTGTATTTATTTTTATATTATTATTATTATTTATTTATATTTATTAAATAAACTAGTAATTTTTATTTAAATCAATTTAACTCAAATAATTAATTAACTTATGATTTTGTAAATAAAGAAAATTTTAAATTTAATAGATCTAAATTGTTTAAATTTTCCAAATTCAAACATTTTTATCATTATAATTTTATATTTATTAGTAACTATAATTGTTATTGTAAACATTACTAAATTAAATTTTGAACCATTAAAACAAATCAAATATGAAAATACCTATTCGTAAAAAAAATTCAGTAAAAAAATTCTAAATAATGCATTAATTGATCTCCCTACTCCATCAAATATTTCTTTTCTATGAAATTTAGGATCTTTTTTAGGATTATGTTTAATTATTCAAATTATTACAGGACTATTTTTAACTATACATTATTGTGCTAATATTGAAATAGCTAAATGGATTTCAATAGAGTTTCCCATATTGGTTCAGATGTAAATTTAGGTTGGTTAATTCGTAATACTACTCTGTCAAGAAAGTACCGGGAATTTTCAATTAAAACAACATTTTTACATTTAATCGTCAAAATTTATTGGGTAGCCTTCAAAATAGGCTCCATTTGCTCCAATACATCTATGCCAACGGCACTCAATTATCGAAACATTTTTTATAGGCGCTTTCCGGGATGGACTTTAGCTCTCGCGCCGAATTTTGTTTTATGGCTTCAATCGACTCAAAACGGGTGCCAGGAAGGGGCAATTTTAGTTTTGGGAAGAGGAAAAAGTCGCAGGGAGCCAAATCCGGCGTTCCATGAATGTAGAATTGGAATTACAGCGATCCAGCATGTCTGAAGCAACCTGTTCGCGATGACGTTTTTGAAGAAAATTCAGGTCTTTCGGTACGAGTCGTGCGGCCACCTTTCTCATGCCCAAAATATCAATCAAAATCGTACGTGCGGACTCGTGGGATATCTTGAGATCATCTGCTATCTCTCTCAAGTTGGTACGACGGTTTTCCAGCACCCTTTCCTTTATTTTATCGACGTTATCTTCGATCGAAGCCGTCGATGGGCGACCACTTCACGACCGTCCTTGAAGGCTCTGTACCACTGATATGCACGAGTTTTCGATAGAGTATTATCACCAAAGGCCTTTTGCAACATTTTCAATGCATCGGCACACGAAAATTCATTTGCAACACAAAACTTTAAAAATATTCTTTGCTCAACGTAATCACCCATAGTAAAAATCGGCACGCACTCTGACATCGACTGACTTAATCAGCTGTTGCAAACACACTAGTTGACAGATCCCGCTCAAGCTTGGCATAGTAATTAAGGATAGTGGTACCAATCTAGGAAAAAAAATTTACCTGCCTCATTGCCCCGCCAGATTTAAATCGATAATTCCCGGTACTTTCTTGACAGAATGTATACATGCAAATAGAGCATCTATATTTTTTGTTTGTTTATATATTCACGTAGGACAAGGATTATATTATGGTTCTTATAACCCTTTAAATTCCTGAATTACAGGAACAATAATTCTTTTATTAACTATAGCTACCGCTTTTCTTGGTTATGTACTACCTTGAGGGCAAATATCATTTTGAGAGGCAACAGTAATTACTAATCTTTTATCAGCATTTCCTTACTTAGGAAATTCAATTGTTATTTGATTATGAGGAGGATTTGCTGTAAGAAATGCCACTTTAATGCGATTTTATTGATTCCACTTTATTTTACCCTTCATTATTTCTGCTTTAGTAATAATCCATCTATTATTTTAACATAATACTGGATCAAATAACCCCTCAGGAACTGATTCTAATTTAGATAAAAATTCCTTTCACCCATATTTTTCACTTAAAGATATTTTTGGATTTTTAATAATAATATTATTTTTAATAATTATTATTGTTTTAAATCCTTACATATTAGCAGATGCGGAAAATCTTATTCCTGCCAATCCCTTATCTACCCCTATTCGTATTCAACCAGAATGATACTTTTTATTTGCTTACGCTATTCTATGTTCAATACCTAATAAATTAGGAGGAGTAATTACTTTATTTATATCAATTGCTATTTTATATTTTTTACTATATATTAACAAAAAATAATCAAAAACAATAGATTTTACTTAATTAATGAATTTATATTTTGAATATTTATTGTAATTTTTATTCTTTTAACATAAATTGAAGCTAAATCTGTAGAAACTCCTTATATCTTAATAGGACAAATTTTTAATTCTATATATTTTATATATTTTTTCTTTAATGCTTTTATTAATTAAATTTGAGATATTATCCATATTTAAACAAAATTAATCAATGAGATTGTTGAGCATAATTTTGAAAATATAAGAAAGAATAAAACAATTCTATTGGTTTAACCAAAAAAAATTAACTATATAATATAAACCAATATAAATATCATTAACCTAAAACTAAATAAAAAATAATTTAAAGAAGCAGGTAGAAAAACCTTCCATGATAAGTATATTAGTTTATCATAACGATAACGAGGAAAAGTACCGAATTCAAATTCAAATAAAAGATAAAACTTATAGTTAAAAAAAATAAGAATAAAAATCCACACCTAAAAAATTAATACTCTAATTAAACTTATAAACAAAATATTAGGTATTCTGCCATAAAAATAAATGCAAACTCAAATCCTCTATATTCTACATTAAACCCAGAAACTAATTCTGATTCACCTTCTGCAAAATCAAAAGGAGTGCGATTAGTTTTTGCTAATCTTGAAATTAACCATAAGAAACTTACAGGTAAATTTAAAGAAATTATTCAAATAATTTTTGAAAAAAATGAAACCTATACAAATTCAAAGATGAAAGAAAAATTGAAATAGATAAAAAAACTAAAAATATTCTAACTTCATAAGAAATAGTTTGAGCCACTACCCGCAATCTTCCTAATAAAGAATAATTTGAATTAGAAGATCAACCTGATATTATAATTCTATAAACTTTCAAACTAGAAATTCTTAAAAAGAATATTACTGATAAATTAAAATTAAATAAATAACAATATAAATGAACTCCTAATCATAAAATTAAAGCTATGATTAAATTTATAATAGCAGAAATAAAAAAAATAATATATTAGATATAAAAGGAAAAATTTGTTCTTTTATAAATAATTTCAAAGCATCTTTAAAAGGTTGTAGGATACCTAAAAATCCAACTTGATTAGGACCTTTTCGAATTTAAATATACCCTAAAATTTTACGTTCTATTAAAGTTAAAAAAACAACACTTACTAGTAAACTGAAAATTAATAAAAAAATTTTAATAATATTAAAATGAAATCAATTATTATTTTTATAATTATGCGTAAAAAGATTCTAAATAAATTGCACTACTGTGCCAAAATAATAATTTAATTCAAAATTGAAAATTTTAAACTATAAATTTGGTCCTTTCGTACTAAAATTTATTATTTTCATAAAGATAGAAACCGACCTGGCTCACACCGGTCTAAACTCAGATCATGTAAAGTTTCAATGGTCGAACAGACCAAATTTTTAAGCCTCAACACCTAAAATGAACTTTAATCCAACATCGACGTCGCAATCTTTTCTTTCGATTTGAACTCTATTTTAATCATTTTTATGGATCAATCAATCATAAATTAATGTTTAAATAAAAAGAAAGTTCCTTTGATTTTTCAATCACCCCAATCAAATTTTTTTAAAGAATTAAAATTTTAAAATTCTAAAAATTTTAATTGAATTAAAAAAAATTAACTCTAAAGGGTCTTTTCGTCTATTAAAAAAATGTAAGCTTTTTAACTTAAAAATAAAATTCTTTATATTAAACATAAAAAGTTATTTTCTCATCAAACCATTCATACAAGCTTTCATTTAAAAAACTAGTGATTATGCTACCTTTGCACAGTCAAAATACTGCGGCCCTTCAATTTCTCAGTGGGCAGGCCCTACTTTAAATTATTATCAAAAAGAGATGTTTTTAATAAACAGGTGAAAAATTTATTTTCCGAATTACTTTATTTAATCTAAACATCTAATATAAATTATTACTTTACAATAAACAATACTAATTTTATCATTATTTCAATAAATGAAATATTAAATAATTTATTTTAAGAAAAAATAAAACTGAATAAAAATAATATTTACAAAATAATAAATTTTTACAAAATTTTAATAATAAAAATTTTGAATCCCATTAATTATTTAAACTATAAATTTAGTTATAAAAATTTGATTTAAAGCTTATCCCTTAAAATATTCAATGATAAATTAAATTCATTATAAAAAAAATAATTTAAAATTATTAATATAATTAAATTTTTTTCTTGAAAAATTTGATATATTTAAAAACGATTAACATTTCATTACTAACTCAATATTTTGAATAATTTTTATACAATAAAATTTGTAAAAAATTATCTCTTTTAAATTCGAAACAACTAAATTATTAATAATTATTTAATAAACACTAATGCACAAGTTACACAATAATATTTCTTTTTATAGTTTTTCAAATATTCCTATTCAATACTAATCCAATATAATAAATAAATTTTTTTCTTTTTAATAATAAAATATTTAATATTTTAATTATTATAAAGTAAATATATAAATTTCATGAAAAAATAAAATCAATTCAAAATTTATAAATTACCCTTTTAATGTAAATAAAATGCTTATTCAAGCT
The DNA here is from genome assembly GCA_034642435.1 of Megalocaria dilatata. Taxonomy (NCBI): domain Eukaryota; kingdom Metazoa; phylum Arthropoda; class Insecta; order Coleoptera; family Coccinellidae; genus Megalocaria; species Megalocaria dilatata. The sequence continues at coordinate 59,267,235 of CM067855.1, read as the reverse complement.
CTTAATTGAAAATTCTTCTAGATACACTTTCCAATAAATCTACTATGTTACGACTTATTCCAAATTAAGTGAAAGCGACGGGCAATATGTACATATTTTTCTGCTTAATCATTAGAAAAAAGTGTAACTAATTACTTTAAAATCCAGTTTCATAAAATTTTCCAAATTTAAAATCCAAAAATAAAATATACTGCAACCCATCTCTTCTTAAATATAAAATTCACCTTGATCTGATTTACATTCTAATAAAAATTTCAAAATAACATAAATAGAGGTTAATTCTTGATAGAAGGTATATAAAATTATATAAATATTTTAAAAAATTAAAAAATTTTTTTTTTTTTTAATTTTTTTTTTAATTTTATTCGGATGTCTTATAATGAATGTTTATTTTATGTCATGATATAAGTGGTAGTTATACGACATTATTTTAATTTCTTTTCAGAAGTTATAATCATTAAATATAGTCTTTTGGAATTAAATATGTAGAAGGCTAATTTTTTAAAAATTTTTTAAAATATTTATATAAAAATTTCAAACATTAAATTCTTTTAAAATGTTTTATAACGACGATATGAAAATTTCTGAATTAAATTATTCAATGGTGGATTATAATTTACAGGACAGGATCCTCTGAAAAGTTTAAAATACCTCCAAATTATTTAGCTTTAAAGGACTCAACTATTAATCACTCAGTTCTATATCTTACATTTTAAATAATAGGGTATCTAATCCTAGTTTAAAAAAAAATTTCTTAACTTCATAAAATAAAAATAAAAATATTATTAAATTTAAATTTCACCTTAAAATTTAATTTTTAATTTTTTTAATTTTCTATTAATTAATAACTAAAACATATATATTGCATTTTCTGTTTAACCTCTGCTACTGGCACAAAATTAGCAAATACTATATATATTACTAATTCTACAAAAATTGAATACTTATAATTATAAATACTAAAAACAAAATTTAAATCAAAATTCGTATAAATTCTAAATATAAACATATACAAAATACTATAATTAAATTTCGATAAAAATTCCTCAAAAAAAAGACTTAAAAACCTCTCTTTATAACATTAATAACGTTAATTAATTTTAGTAAAGTTTCTCAAAGTAAAGATTTTCTTAATTGAAATTTTCAATTTAAATGAAATAAACATTTAAATTTAAATGCAATTATTTATATTTATCCTTTCATCTTCCCATTACTTTTAATGATAAATATAAAATTTAAAAATTACTTAAAATTTACATTTTAATAAAAAATTTTATATTATTTTTATAATAATTAACAAACTATAAAATTAATATCAAACTTAATATAAATTAATCCATTAAATTTTAAAAAAGTCCCATGTTTATAAATTTAATTTGAAACTGTTCTTTAAAATTTTTCATTCTGATCCTAAAATAGTACCCACACTAATAGATCAATTACAAATAAAATGAAAATTAAACCCAAATCATCCTAATATTATTCTCCTAATCCTATATTTTCCCAAAATAATAAACTTTATATAAAATTTCCCATTAACTTAAAAAAGTCCCATATTTATAAATTTAATTTAAAACTGTTATTGAAATTTTCCATTCTGATCCTAAAATAGTCCTCCAAACTAATAGATCAATTACCCATAAAATAAAAATTAAACCCAAATTTTAGAAATTTTTTTTTATTTCTTATATTTTAAAAATCAAACCCTAAAAAGGACCTTTGAAAAACACCCGTTATTATTTTAAAATTTTTCAAATTTTTCAAAAATTTAAATTTTTAAAAATCGTCAATTACAATAATTAATTAAGTATTAATAAAATCCCAAAATTTTTTTTTTTAATTTAAAAACTTACTAAAATTTGTTACTTTTGAACGATCCTCAAGAGACAAAAAAAGTGCTCAATGGAACAATTCATTGAAAAAAAAATCTAAAATAAATTAGACTTCCAATTTCTTCATTGTTAAAAACTTTGTTGCAAGTTCTCATTGTTTTTTTCTTTTACTATTTTTTTCAACTATGGGTGAATCCCATCAATAAAAAAAACCCACTTTTTTCAAAAAATTTAAATTCAAGCTCATGGACTTTTACTAATAAAATCGAATAAAATTAAAAAATTTTGACTTAAGTAATCATTTAAATAGTATGAACGAAAAGACTTAGGTTTATTACACTGTTTTTAATTTTTTTTTTCAAAAAATTAATATTCTTTAACTAATCAACAATAGTGAATATAGAAATAAAAATTGATTTTCACTAAATCTAAAATAGATTTCTAATAGAAATCTATTCACACAATGATAATCTATAGTAATTATATAGAACTTTCTCCATTACATTAGGTTTTGCTGTTAAAAATTTACATTTACGCTAATCCATTAATTTTATATTTTTATTATTATATTATATTTCTATTATAATTTAATTATTAATAATTTATAAATACCAATCATTAATTATTTAATTTATTTGAAAGATTTATTCACTTTTTAAATTCATAATAAATTTATATTATTTATTAAATAATTTATATATATATATATATCATATTTAATTAAAATAAATTTCTATCAAATACGGAACGATTTAATTCCAGTTTTATTGGTAAGATCGAATTTTAGGTCTTCAATTTGATCTGAGAGTACTTCTTATATCCGGAATTTCCATGTTATTGCTGATATGAAGCGGGCAAAACTTTTTTTTTCCAGAATTTCTTATCACACGATAAAAAACATATATGCTTCTTTTCTGGCGTCATAAGATTAAACACTCCAAATGATTTACGACTTCCATGTTTCTCGAAAAATTCGTCGGTATTGGTAGCGTTACGTAATAATAACGAACATACAATGAATTTCAATAAAAAATAAACATACTTCTACTTCTGCCGTTCATTGTGAAATTTTTAAATTAGTTCAGAATAAAAATAATGAATGACTACGGATTGATGTAAATCCAAAATATTTTTGAGATATTTAAATAAGGAACATCTGTTTACCAATCTTCTTTGGCGTGCCGACATCCTAATAGTTGTAAGGCATCCACTCTTTTTTAACCTGTATTTATTACCTTTTCTACCTCTGTATATGCATAAATGCCCTGTCCTGCTTGTTAAGTCTTCAGTTGACTGAAGATGGGATAGTTAATTCCCAAAATTTGAGACACGATTAAATGTGTAAAATATCAATTTATTGGTAGTAAAACATAGTAATTTCTACAACCTGTTTTAATAGTTTACTCCATCTGCACTAATTACTGAATTCATGTATGAATTCATAACATTTCACAAAATATTTACTATTATTATCAGAGCTCCCATTAACAGTACTGTAATATTTCAATTTAATCGCTTCTATCAATGATTTATGGTATAGTTTTGCATTCTTATACTTGTTCGAAGTAGATGGTGAACGTATAATCGAATAAATCTAGTATGAATTGTGCAAAGTTTGTTTGCTCTGCCTTATTTCGTCTGTTAACTAGTTTTTACGAAAACTAGTTGCAAGAATAATCACATACCTAAATACTATAGGATTTCATTACAGAACGCACAGGTCAACATCACTGTCCACGCAGAGCTTTTCAAAATTATTCTTCACTCTTCAAGAATATAAACAATCATTCGCAAATTGTGTAGTTCCATACGACCTTGAAGAATTTGAACAGTCAATAATAAGTTGCGGAGAAAAATCCTTAACGAGTATTAAAATGAATTGATGTACATATCAAAATATTGTGCAACGTTTCATACTATTGCACCTTGGCTAGTCCTTCCTGTTTATTCGTCATATTTTCTGATATACTTCATCGTTTCGTGACCTCCATTGAAGATACACAAATATTCTCACGTAAAGCATTCATCGAGTTAATTTTACTAGATGTTTTACGGACGAAATTACCAGTTCTGCTGCAGGATCCTGCATGTTCGAGACTTGCAAGAATCACACACGAGGCGATGAATAATAAATGACCGAATGATTACATGACTGTCCATTGGCATCATCGGCTTTGAGCAGAAGCGTAAGTGCCTTTTCAGTGATGGTGACTAATGGGGATTCATCAATTCAGTAATACATGATAATGCTGATCAAGGATTCAGACGAAGTGTAATGTATAATAGATTGAATAAATTGACGTGGAAGTGATTTTGAATAAATTGACATTATTCGGACTGTCCAAGGATGGGAGGAAATATGCTGGCATGGTATTCTTTATTGGAGCAATGAGTTTGTTGATCTCTTATTGATTTAATAAAGATGATCAGAAGATATTGCAGTGGATAATACGCGGACATTTTGGGGCTTTCGTTTATTTGGATCTTCAGAATATTTGAGGTATGAGATTCTTTTATATTTTGAAGCTCATTGGCTTCCAAAAACGAGAAATACTCAATGTTTTATATATTCAATATTTGAAGTTTTTAGATCCCTTACATTTATCCACTACTTCCAGAATTTGCTATTTCTTCAATATTTTCACTCACTATATTTTCACAATTTTATGAACTAAGCGGTGGGTCATTTAAATTTGTATTTTTGATCAGCTATAAATAAAAAACTAATGAATATTATTTCGAACTTATGAATTTAATGGAGGAGATACACCTTGACATTTACTAATGAAAAACCATATCATTCAAGTAACCACTACGACTGGCTACAATACCCCATTCGACCAACAGTACATTGTCCATTATTTGGGGCTTAATTTAACGAATTGCAACTTCGATTTCGTGTTTCCAGGCATTAATCGTTCCTGGGTGCTTAGCGTAACACTTATCTTTAAGAGATCCCCACAAAAAATAGTCTTCCGATATGGTAATGAGCTTCATTGCTAAAGATAATTTTTCTGGGAAAATGCTCACCTTTGACCATGCGATCATTAGCCCATTGAGTGAAGTGGAAATGCATTGAATATTATGTATAACATGATATATTATCCTGATACTCTTGGATCTCACTGCTCACTGGAAGACGCCCCCCAGGCATTAGATCTTGACGGGATGAGGGCGCTTGTCATGACTAGGACCCTAGTTTCGTCCCGGCGAAATGGAGGGTTAAGTCTTGGTGCCTAACGTAATTCGATTCGCGCCAGTCACTGTATGGTGGAAGATCTCCGAATGGGGCCCTAGATTTGCCGTTCTGGTGAGCTCAGCCGGTTGATTAACACAGTGACGGGGAGTCTGTCGCAGCACAGGGCTTCTCCCTTAAAACTGGCGTATTCTACCCTATCGCAGTATTAATCTCCGGATTTTTCTGTGTGATGGCCGAGTGCGTTATGTAGCATACTGCGTTACCTCGGCGGGGTGGTTTGCCCATAGGTGTTACTTGTACCACCTGCCACCCCTTTAGTGCTGGACTCGAGGGGGCAGTGGTTGAAAGTCCGCATACTGGACTAGGGGGGTATTTTGTTTATCTTTTCGCAGACCCCCATGTTCGGGATATTCTCATGAAACGACTCGGGGTTTAGCGGGACTTGACGGTTCGACCGGCCTGTCCTGGCCCTGGATCAATGCGTAACAATTTAGGGTTTGTGGATCTCGACGAAATGGCTCTGCCACTAGTGCTTGACGCCAGGATCAATCAAATGACCACATGGGTTCGGAGAGTCAGGACGTACAAGCTGCTAGAAGGTGCTCGTACCAGGATCAATTATAGTCGTCAATCTTGGGTTTATCTTAGTTCATGGGACTGCGTTCGGATGGATGGATAAGAATTCCCTCAGGCGGGTGAGTTGCATGTCAAACCAACTCGGGTTCTAACCTGCAGAGCAAGTAGAGGTTGGATAGTGCTTCGCTGCTACCAATCAGAAGGTTCTGGCTTTCGAGTCGGGGCCCAAACTGAAAGCTGGTGGGTTTACCTCTTCGAAGGAGTTCTCGCTTCGCGCGATGATATGGCGTAATCCTTATCACACTTTCTACCTCTAGGGGTTGACTATGGAGACTGCTGAGTAGTCACTTGGATAAGAGTTAGTCTCAATATGACAATAACATTACCTCGTAGAATTCACGTGCTCACTGAAAGAGTGTATGTCGCAGCACAGGATTTCACCCTTAAAACTACTCTATTGCAGTAAATCTCCGGATTTTTCTGTCCAATGGCCGAGTGCGTTTTGTAGCATACTACGTTACTTCGGGAGGGTGGAGCCCCTCGGGAAGTATTCGTACGACCTGGCCACTCAATTGGTGTTGGACTCGAGGGGGCAGTGATTGAAACGTATGCTGGACTAGAGGGGTATTTCATCTATCTGTTCGCAAAAACTCATGTTCAGGATATCTCGAGGTATTTTAGGGTTTAGCAGGACAGTTCGACCGGTGTCCTCCTGAACTAGGATCGATTTCGATGTGTTTCTGGAGTTTGTGGATCTCGAAGATACGGCTAGACCGTTGTTGCTTGAAGCCAGGATCAATTTAAAGACTTCACAAGGGTTCGCACAGGTCCGTACAGGCTTGACGGTGGTCGTACCAGGATCTATTGAAGCACCTTGGTTCATGGCACTGCGTTTGGGTAGGTGGATAAAAAGCCCCTTCAGCTTGTGAGTTTCAGCTCAAATAACTCGGGTACTGACACTGTAGAGCCAGTAGAGGTTGGATAGTATTTCGCTGCTACTAGTCATGGTGTAGGTTTTCAAACTGAAGCCGAAACTGAAGCTTGTGATAAGGCGTATCCTTATCACTAGCTGCTTTCTGAGCAGATTATAGGGACTGCTGAGTAGTCACCTGGTGAAAGAGTAACGATACTCACTGAAAGAGAACATGAACGGGTTGTTTCATCAAATAACGATCCAGTTTGCACTAAGAAATTGATCCCCAAATTGCACCACTTCCATTAGTTTTTAATATTTCCTAGTTTTGTTCAAGGGTAAATCGACCCATTTCGTTAGTGTTCAATATTAAACTAACTTTCTATCAAGTAACGAATGACATAAGTGTTGTCAGACTCGAAATTACCACTACCTCAAAATGCTAACGCTACATGGCCCACCTTTTATCTTCAGAAGATTGTATTGGGTTGTTCGGGCAGTAATTTCGTTTTTTTTTGGGACAATGAAAGACAATTTTCTTATAATTAATAAATATTCTATTAAATTATATATTGACCATTCTGGTCCAACACCTTTTGTCATCTTTTTGGTACTAGCATGATTCCACGCTCATAAAATCTTTGGTCTTTGATGGCAAAAAACTTTTTCAGGTGATTTTTGACCTCTTCATTTGAAGTAGAGGTTTTACCGTCCAAAATAGTTTTAAATGACCGGAACAAGTATTAATCCGAAGGCGCCAGATCTAGTGAATGTAATGGGTGTGGCAATGTATCCCATACAAGCTGTAAAAGTTTTTGGTGAGTGACGAAAACTTGTAAGAATGTCGCATTTTTTTCGTTCTACATACTTTCAGTTGATTAATTGTGGCCTTTTTTTGTTGTAGTGCATAATTCAGTTTTTCCAGCTGATGATAGTAGAAATCTGAATTAATTTTTGTGTTATCCGTTAAAAGGTCAAGAAACGATTTCCCTAAAACTGCACCAAACAGACAGCATCACCATTTTTTTATGGATTTTGGCTCTTGAAATGCTTTGAGCCAGTTCATTTTTATAGCTCCATGATCTCTTGTGTTTGACATTGTTATATACAATCCATTTATCGTCCCCAGTAATGATGCGTTTCAAAAATGGATCATTTTCGTGACGTTTGAAAGGCGAATCTCAGATGTCAATGCGACGACACGAATTTCTCTCCGTCAGAATATGAGGAATCCATATATCGATGTTAAACCAGGCCTTTCAATTGATCATGAACAATTGAATTCGAGAAATATTTAATAAAAATGATATGTTTATTTCCAATCATAATAATATAAATATTTTAAAAAATTTTAAACAATTTTAAAAAATTAGCCTTCTACATATTTAACTCCAAAAGATTATATTCAATGATTATAACTTCTGAAAATAAATTAAACTAATGTCGTATAAGTACCACTTATATCATGACATAAAATAATTTTTTAAAATTGTTTAAAATTTTTTAAAATATTTATATTATTTTATATACCTTCTATCAAGAATGACCTCTATTTACGTTATTCCAATCATAAGTAAAGGTTTCTCTTAAATTTATTTAGTAACTAGGCAAAATGGAGGACAAAAGACAATTAAAAAAGATTCAAGCTCAGTCTGCCCAATAACAAAACAAAAACAATAACAACCACATTACTCCGTCTATACTTACACCGGCGCGAATAAGACAAAGATCAAATGGACACATTTTCAAAAATTGATTCAATATTGTGAACATTGAGATCATGAAAGGAAGTCGCTCATATTACCCCTCACTTCATCAGAAGCAGCTGTCTATATCTATTCCTAAATGTACACACTGACAAGGTTTTCAAATTGTCCGGAATATAATTGTAAAGAAAATAAATATTATAAGTAAAGCCTCTGTCAAAAAAAGTTGAAGTATGAGGTGGTGGTGAAATGTATCCTAGAAACTTCAGATTTAGTATATGCACATCAGTTCGAATTTTCTCCGCTAGATACGGGATTTCCAACTATGTGGAACAAAACAACCGAATGCAATATTCTGCCTCTCTCCATGGATAGCCATTTAGCATCTCTCAACTTGAACGATATAGGTTCCCGTCGACGAATGCCGTAAATCAGTCTTAAACAGGATTTTTGGACACGCTGTATTCTGCCTCTGTCCATGCCATCAATGCATCCGCAAAGATAAAATGACTCAAGACCAGAGAGTCCACACAGTCTGACTCTATCAGATACGCGTAATAAGTGTCTATGTGGAATTTTTTTTTTTAATTAGCATAGGATAGTGTAATCATTCTATTGATATGTGGTTGAAATCTAAGATCAGAATCGAAATGGAGTCCCAAATTTGTACATTCTTTAGAATGAGGGATATAGTCATCTCCAATATTGATAAGGAAAGGTTGGCGTACCTCATCGTTATATTTTCCAAATAATAAAAAGGTCCATTTTGTTGAATTTATGGTCAGATTGTGTGTATTAGAGAATTTTAATAATCGATTGAGATCTTCATTAATTTTAATCCTATTCAAATTGTACGTGTATATAGAAAAAAGCAAGGGACCAAGTATCGATCCCTGTGGAATCCCGTGTTTGAGCTGATACAAGAGAAACGCCCGCAGTCGTTTCCACGTACTGAATTCTGTCGCTTAATTAGTTTCTGAGGAGTTTATAGCAGTATCGTGAAAACCAATATAATGTTGAATTGCAAGAACTAGCTCATGATTTAATCGGTCAAACGCTTTATTATCATCAATTAAAACCAATACTATAGTTTTCCTTTCATCAGTAGCTTCTATGATGTCATCAGTAATATTTAAAAGCGCAGTAGTACAGCTGAACCCTTTCCTAAACCTGGACTGACATATTGTTATATTTCTCAATGTAATCCTTCATTTGTTTATTCATAACCTTCCCCAAAATTTTTTAAAATACCGGCAATATGCTAATCGGGCATAAATGATTCAGACTATCAACGTCTCTTTTTTACGCAAGAGGTGGATTTTTGAAACTTTCCAAGGGTCTTGAAAAAAGCTCTTTAATAAGCAAGAATTGACGATGTGAGTAAGAATTGGAAGAATTCTATCAGCACACCATAATATCATATTTAAATTTGGTCTAGCATATGTGCTTCGTAGATACGCTTCTCTTCTGGTAAGCGAAATCAAAATTTTTCAAATTTTTCTTACCTGTTCGAAACCTGTAACACAGCGGGAGAATTCAGTCTTGCTCCAGTAAGAGCTTGAACCAGATTTTCCTGGCTCTGGATACGGAAATAAGATATCATTTTCAATAATAATAAGTACTCAGTTTCGATTGAAATATAGACGTCGCCTTATCAGGAACCGTGCTTTATTGAAGATCAGATACCCTTAAGAAAAATGCGTTTTATCGCAATCCTCTCCATTGAATTAACATGAAAATTTTCAACACGAATATGTCATTGACTAAAGCAACTACACAGAACACAACTTCTTCACAAGTTAATCCGACGCCTTACAAAACAAATTTTTCATATGCTAATGCGATCAAAGTAATACCAACTTCATAATTTCCAAAGAAAGACCAAGCTATCCTAATCAGTGCCATCGGTGATCTCCGCAACTCAGATTACGCTAAAGCTATTAAGAGCTTGATCGGACCCAAATCTATCAAATATATCTCACGTCTATCCAATAATAAAGTATGTACCTTCCTTGATGACGTCAAAACCGTAGACAAACTACTGGCAGAACAATCTTCCATAATAGTTTGCGGTTCCGAAACAAACATTCGCCGATTAGTCACTCCGGCTAAGAGAATAATAATATCAAATCCATGTCCATCTATACTCCATAGAATCGAAGACAAATTGAAAACGCTCGGCCTAAAACCGGTGTCTAATCTGAGTTTCTTGAGAAGAGGCAGGGAAGGTGAAGAATTTTCTCATATACTGAGTTTTAAAAGTCATATTTACGTCAACTCTGCCAGAAAGTGATAACAGTGAATTTCCAAAAAACTTTTTCTTATTAACCCACGAAGAGACAACTTACAGGTTATTCATAGCCTCTGACACTCCCATTTGTTTCAATTGCAAGGAAGCCGGTCATATCGCAGTCGCTTGCATAAAGAATTTAATGACTGAACTGTCCAATCTTTCCAGTTCATTAAACAACGGATCGAATACAGAACCAAACCACCCATTAAAATCAACAGAAGAATCTGAAAAGGAAAACGTGAAGACTGCGGAGAAAACTAATCTCAAGAAACGACACGCATTTACCAGCACGCCAACTTCCCCTATCCAAGAGGAAATCAATGATCCTCTCTCCTCAACAAGGAATGAAGTAGTAACCGAAATGCCACTGCCACAACCCACACAACCAGAACAATCTCAAAGTTTCATACACCCAAAACCTAGCACAGCTTCAACAAATAAAAACAAAAGATACAAAAAAGCAATAACATCAAAACAACTGAACCTCGATGGAGTCGAAAAAATATTACTAAATGACCCAACACAATTTTCTCTTAAGTTTGAGGATATCAGAGAATTCTTAGAACTCAGCATAGAAAATAATGATCCTATCGCTAATGCTCGAAAAATCACTAACGATATCGATACATTAATTCACACGATACAAGAAATATAGCCGCACCTACCAAATAAAATTTACCAAAGGTAAATGCACAAAAATACTCAAAACTCTTAGACATCAACTTCGACTAGAACAAATAGAACTCTCTAGTAACTTAAGTACCAGCTCTTAAGAACTTTTCGACGAATCTGACTTAGTGCTCCCCGAATAACTCAAATGGAAAAACGTACATTACATAAATAAATATTAATATTGTTATTATCTTCACAATAATTCAGTGAAACTGTCGCGGTTTCTATACGCATCTTGAGAGAATTCAACAAATACTCGACGAACACCAACCGGATGTGCTCTGCTTGCAGGAAATCAACACCAAACACAACCAAAAACCTATTCTGAAAAACTATGAAGTATATAATTTGAACAGAATACACTTTTTAAGAGCTTGTGGAGGAGTGCCTATTTTCATCAAAGAAAATATTCAGAGTAAAATCATTGAAAATAAATTGACTACCACAGATCTGATTGTGCAAAACACAGGCGCCTATACTCATCTAAACGAATCTAGCGGAACCTTCTCCAGTATAGACTTGACAATCTCTAATGCTAGAGCATCACCAATTCCCTGGAGTGGAAAGTATTAGATAACCTTTACGATAGTGACCACTACCCTATTAAAATTACCTATGACTCATCTGGGGAAAATGTCAAAGTAACAGAAACCTGGCAAATAAACAACGCAGATTGGACTGGATATTCAAATAACATAAATCAAGAAATGACAACATTTTCACCAGATGACCATAACACAGACACAGCAATTGAGAAATTCTCCGAAATCAGTATAGATACCGCCGATGACTTTGTCGGCAAAAGAAAAATATCCAAGAAAAGAAGATACACAACCTGGTGGAATCCCGAATGCGACGTCCACATTAAACGCAATAAACGGGCTCTCTATAAACTAAAACAGAAAACTTCAACGGAAAATCTCATAGAATTAGAACGCTGATATAAAAGAAGTCTGGGAAAAAATAAAAGCCATCAAGGGAAAAAGACCTAAGCCAGAAATAAAGGCACTCAAAAACATTAACAATAATATCACAGAAAAAACAATAAATGCAGAATTACTAGTGGATCATTTCCAAAAACAATAGTCGACTCTGATTTCCTGCAATATAAACTCCAAATGGAAACAGCAGAACCCATAGAAATAAATGACAACAACACAGTTTCAATTAATAACCCCATCACCATGAAAGAGCATAAATATGCAATCAAAACCAGCAAAAAAAGTGCCCCAGGACCCGACCAAATTCCAACAATTTTCCTCAAACATGTACCCGAATCAGGAATCGGAATCTTATTGGAAATATTCAATACTATGTGGTTAGAACACAGCTTCGCAGATAAATGGAGAGGAGCCACAGTATTACCTATACAGAAATCGAACAAACCGAAAACAGATCCAAAAAGTTATCGACCTATTTCACTTACCAGCTCAATGTGTAAATTGTTTAAAAGAATCATAAACCAGCGGCTATGCTACTTTCTAGAAACGAATAAACTTTCAACAAGCTTTCAAAGTAGTTTCCGTAAATATCGATCAACTACCGACAACCTAGTCCAATCACAAACTGAGATCCTTGACGCATTAGCTAATAAGCAAGAATTGATTACGGTTTTCTTCGATATAGTTAAAGCTTTCGACACAACATGGCGTTACAGGATAGTAAAGATACTGAAAGATAGATGGCAATACATTCTGTCAAGAAAGTACCGGGAATTATCGATTTAAATCTGGCGGGGCAATGAGGCAGGTAAAAATTTTTTTCCTAGGTTGGTACCACTGTCCTTAATTACTATGCCAAGCTTGAGCAGGATCTGTCAACTAGTGTGTTTGCAACAGCTGATTAAGTCAGTTGATGTCAGAGTGCGTGCCGATTTTTACTATGGGTGATTACGCTGAGCAAAGAATTTGTTTAAAGTTTTGTGTTGCAAATGAATTTTCGTGTGCCGATGCATTGAAAATGTTGCAAAAGGCCTTTGGTGATAATGCTCTATCGAAAACTCGTGCATATCAGTGGTACAGAGTCTTCAAGGACGGACGCCCATCGACGGCTTCGAGCGAAGATAACGTCGATAAAATTAAGGAAAGGGTGCTGGAAAACCGTCGTACCAGCTTGAGAGAGATAGCACATGATCTTAAGATATCCCACGAGTCCGCACGTACGATTTTGATTGATATTTTGGGCATGAGAAAGGTGGCCGCACGACTCGTACCGAAAGACCTGAATTTTCTTCAAAAACGTCATCGCGAACAGGTTGCTTCAGACATGCTGGATCGCTGTAATTCCGATTCTACATTCATGGAACGCATTATAACTGGTGATGAGACCTGGGTCTACGAGTATGATATGCAAACAAGACAGCAATCATCGGAATGGGTGGCAAAAAATGAGCCGAAACCGAAAAAACCACGCCAAAGCCGCTCGAAAATGAAGGTGATGCTCATTGTTTTCTTCGATATCCGTGGCGTGGTGCACTACGAATTCGTTCCAGAGGGTCAGACGGTAAACAAGGAGTATTACCTAGGCGTTATGAAACGTTTGCGTGAGCGTATCCGTAAGAAGCGGCCAAATTTGTGGGCAAACAACTCATGGATTTTGCATGACGATAACGCGCCTTCTCACCTAGCTACGATTGTGACTGACTCTCGCCAAAAACTCAACAAACGTGCTTCAGCAACCACCTTATTCGCCGGATTTGGCTCCCTGCGACTTTTTCCTCTTCCCAAAACTAAAATTGCCCTCGTGGCACCCGTTTTGAGTCGATTGAAGCCATAAAACAAAATTCAGCGCGAGAGCTAAAGTCCATCCCGGAAAGCGCCTATAAAAAATGTTTCGATAATGTGTGCCGGTGGCATAGATGTATTGGAGCAAATGGAGCCTATTTTGAAGGCGACCCAATAAATTTTGACGATTAAATGTAAAAATGTTGTTGTAATTGAAAATTCCCGGTACTTTCTTGACAGAGTAGTATATTGCATTTAATAAAAAATTTCATTAATCACTGCACTTTTCGAATAAAAATTTGGTAATATATAATAAAATCATTTCTACACAATTTGGATAACGGTCTACATCAAGAAAGAGTCTACACTCCTCCTGATAGCAATAAATGATATAACTTGCCAGATAAGAGCACCTGTACAATCATCAATTTATGCAGACGATTTCTTGATTATGTTAAAAAAATGTATATGAGACAGTAATTTATTTCCACAAAAATATTTGTACTACTACAACAATTGTTTCACCACCATGTGGCTTCTTCAGGTATTACATTGTACTGTCTGAACATTTTTGTGGAAATAAATTACTGTCTCATATACATTTTTTTTAAATTAAAATGAGTTTCCACCAAGTAAAGACCGAATCTATCAAATATCTTGATTATGTGCCGCGGGCGCAACATGCACACTAGTATAAAACTAGTGCAAGCAGCATCACGAAAGTTGGAAAATTGGTTCAAAAGAATCTGATTTCAGCTTCTCTTTCACTAAAACTAAAATAATGACATTCACGAAAAAACATCCTGAGCAATATCATCTGAAACTCAAGGATACTCCCCTAGATAACGTATAACAACATAACTTCCTAGGCATGATCTTCGACTCGAAACTGACTTGGAAAGAATACATGAAGCAGCTAAAATCAGACTGCATAACACCTTCATATAATGAAAATGTTAGCAAATAATGCCTGGAATGCTGACGAAAAAACACCCCTCACCGTCTACAAAACCCTTATAAGATCAAAAATAGACTACACATCCATCGTATATACAACAGCTAGTAAAACTCATCTTAACAGCCTTGATGTTATTCAAAACACTGCCCTATGTTTGGCTTCTGGAGCTTACATAACTAGTCCCTCAAACAGCCTCTGCAGAGAAATGGGAGAAATGCCCCTATCAATCCGGATAGAATTGCTTCAATTGACCTATGGCTCGAGAATATCTGCTGACTCACAAAATCCCATACAAAAACAGATTTATAGCCAAAGGTTCAAACAGCATTACATAGAACAACCGAATCTCAAAACTCCACCATATTTCAGAGTTAACCATTCAATAGTTGAATCGAATATCCCTGAAAATATAAGCTATAAATTACCAGTAGACGAACCATGGACCAACAGAGAATTTGAAACTGACATATCTCTTACAGCCTACAAGAAAAGATACACTCATCCATGCATTATCCAACAAAGATTCCGAACAATTATAGAAAAACATAAATAAAAATATATTATATTCACTGATGGTGCAAGGACATTTACAAGAGTTGGATGCGCATATCTCATCTCTACCGCAACAAAAAAATCCAAACTCCCTGCAGCAACAAGTATATTTACCGCTGAATTGATAGTGGTCCAGCAAGCCTTACAGTTCATCCTTGAAAATAAAATCCTTCACTCTGTCATCTGTAGCGACTCCCTAAGCGCCATCCAAACACTTCAGCAACCAATTTCCACCAATCCCATTATAAACTCAAAACAACGGTTTGACCCGAATCTGGCTTCCCTCACATTGTGGCATTGAAGGCAACGATAGAGTAGACCAAGCAGCCCAAGAAGCAATCCAGGATGGAGAAGAAAAAATTATTATAACCAACTACGACTTGGCTAATTCATATAAAATCAAAATAAAACGCAAATGGGGAAAACACCTGCAAAACAAAAAGATCGAAACTTGTACTATTTGATTCCTCAATATCATGCCTTCCTCCAGTCATTACTCAGAGGAAAGACCTAGTAATCCTCAGAAGACTAAGAATCGGCCACAGTTTCTTAACACACAGCCATCTACTAGCAAAGAAAAACGCTCCAAGATGTACAACATGCAATAAAGAAATCACGATCCCACACATAATGGTATACTGTCCAGCCTTCCAACCACAGAGAATAGATCACACGTAGCCAACACCAAGGACGAAGCCCTCAAGATTGACAAAACAACTTACCTAAACACAATAGCATACATCAGTGTCAATTGTCAAGTGTCAAAATCTAATAAATTAGAGTACAAGTTTATTTTGTTAAATATCATTTTGAAGTTTTGCTCAATTTCAATATTTTGTAAATAATTTATTGTACAATCTCGCTAATGACATAGCTGTCGAAGCGGTATACTTATAAATAAAATATTTAAATTTATGCCATCCACTGCCGTTGCACCATGGCCTGTGTGAGGTTCATCTTTAACATAAAAAATACCTGAACGGAATCGACGAAAACAAAATTGCACGTAGCTGTTACAGTGTCGAAACCATAAACACTATTCACAACTTTAGCCGAATGGCTTGCATTTTCGCCTTTGTCAAAGAAATTCCTCTTTTTAAAAAGAGTTTCTGATATGTTTGTTCTGGTCACAATTATCTTCCACACTGGTTTATATGGTAATACTCTATTTATTTGATTTTTATTTCCTTTTTCTCATTTGATTTGTTCATACTACATATTATTATTATTCTTATTAAATGCAGTTCAGTTTGTTGTTGTTTAAGCGCTAACAACGAATTACATCATTTGAATATCAAAATAGATTTTTTCTGTTAGCTTGCTATAAATTTCTATACCAAAATATTTCATTCGAAAACTTTTAAATTTAACTTAATGTCCTATAAGCACTGCTTGAATTCAGTAGACATATAAAATCAAAACTTATTATATAATATCAAATTGAATAAAAAACCCAATGAAATATGAATTGTCAATTAAAAATACCAAATAAATATTTGAATTAGACAAAATTTTGTTTCTGATTTCATACTTATGAAAACCAAATCCTTTTCAAAAATGCAAAACATAATTTTAAGAACTTCTCTTAAACTAGTTTATTTGAAATATTTAATATATTTGAATATTCAAATGAGTTACTTCAAAAATCTCTCAAAACATGTAGCACATCCTTAAAACGCAATTTGAAATTAAATAAGATCTTCGTCAGTCCAACTTCACATTTAAAAAATGAAATAAATTAACAAAAAACAACTTACTAGACAGACCTCGTGGTGTTCTTGTTGAAAAAACACTAAAATTAGAGAACTTAAAAAATCCAACGTATTTTATGTTCATCAAAAAAATCAAACAAAGTTTGTAAAATATTTTATGGCCTTAATTAAAACCAAATGACATTTATATAACGAATTTAGGAAAACCATAATATAATTATATATAATATTAAATATAAGAAGTGGTTTTTTACTTGATAGAAGGATTATTACCAAATTTAAATATCAAAACAGATTTATTCTGGTAGCCTCCTATAAATTTTAATTTCAAAAACTTTTAGAATAAAATTAATGTCTAATAAGCACTGCTTGAATTTAGTAGATATATAAAATCAAAACTTATTTTTTAATTCCAAATGGAACAAAAAAACTCAACGAAATATAAATTGTCAATTAAAATTACTAAATAAATATTTGAAGGAGACAAAATTTTGTTTCTGATCTAATATTTATGAAAACCAAATCTTTTTCAAAAATGCAAAAAATCATTCTAAGATCTTCTCTTAAACTAATATATTTGAAATATGCAATATATTTAAATAATTTACTTCAAAAATCTCTCAAACATGTAGCACATGCTCAAGAAACATTTTGAAATTAAATAAGATCTTCGTCAGTCCAACTTCTCATTCAAAAATAAAATCAATTAACAAAAAATAACTTACCAGACAGACCTCGTGGTATCCTTGTTGAAGAAACACTAAAATTAGAGAACTGAAATAAAGTGTTTTACTTCCAATCAGATACGATAAATTTCCGTCAAGTAGAGACCGAAACAATTAAGAATTTAAAAAATCCAACGTATCTGTGCTCATCACAAAAATAACATAAAGCTTGTAAGGTATTTTATGACCTTAATTAATGACAAATGACATTTATATAATAATTTCAATTGACAATTTATATTTTGTGGGGTTTTTCTATTCCATTAGATATTATATAATCAGTTTTGATTTTATATGTCTACTAAATTTGAGCAGTGCTTATAAGGCATTAATTTGATTCTAAAAGTTTTCGAATGAAATATTTTGAAATTAAAATTTATAGGAGGCTAACAGAATAAATCTGTTTTGGTAGTTGAATTTTGTGAAAATCCTCCCATCAGGTAAAAAAAACTCTTCTTATTGTTGGATTATTTAAGCCCCGCGATGTTCGCACACAAACTATTAGTTTAGGTGATAAATATTGTATAGAGCAGTCCGTTACTTTGTGATAGTTCATTTCATTCCAATTAGGGGATAAACTTAAATAACTATTATAAAATGAAGAATTATTAATTAAAATATTTTTCTACTATTTACAGATTGTCTTGAAGTACATGGAATTTGGAATATTTGGATTATATAATGTAATTTGTTATCTTGAGGATTGGAAATAAATTTATTCCATTTCATAAGGATATGAAATCCTACAAAACTAATTGGATCAATATTCAATATATAATTCACGCACCATTCCTTCCATATTTACGTACATTCTGTCAAGAAAGTACCGGGAATTATCGATTTAAATCTGGCGGGGCAATGAGGCAGGTAAAAATTTTTTTCCTAGGTTGGTACCACTGTCCTTAATTACTATGCCAAGTTAGAGCGGGATCTGTCAAACTAGTGTGTTTGCAACAGCTGATTAAGTCAGTCGATGTCAGAGTGCGTGCCGAGTTTTACTATGGGTGATTACGTTGAGCAAAGAATTTGTTTAAAGTTTTGTGTTGCAAATGAATTTTCGTGTGCCGATGCATTGAAAATGTTGCAAAACGCCTTTGGTGATAATGCTCTATCGAAAACTCGTGCATATCAGTGGTACAGAGCCTTCAAGGACGGTCGTGAAGTGGTCGCCCATCGACGGCTTCGATCGAAGATAACGTCGATAAAATAAGGGAAAGGGTGCTGGAAAACCGTCGTACCAGCTTGACAGAGATAGCACATGATCTTAAGATATCCCACGAGTCCGCACGTACGATTTTGATTGATATTTTGGGCATGAGAAAGGTGGCCGCACGACTCGTACCGAAAGACCTGAATTTTCTTCAAAAACGTCATCGCGAACAGGTTGCTTCAGACATGCTGGATCGCTGTAATTCCGATTCTACATTCATGGAACGCATTATAACTGGTGATGAGACCTGGGTCTACGAGTACGATATGCAAACAAGCCACCAATCATCGGAATGGGGGCAAAAAATGAGCTGAAACCGATAAAACCACGCCAAAACCGCTCGAAAATGAAGGCGATGCTCATTGTTTTCTTCGATATCCGTGGCGTGGTGCACTACGAATTCGTTCCAGAGGGTCAGACGGTAAAAAAGGAGTATTACCTAGGCGTTATGAAACGTTTGCGTGAGCGTATCCGTAAGAAGCGGCCAAATTTGTGGGCGAACAACTCATGGATTTTGCATGACGATAACGCGCCTTCTCACCGAGCTACGATTGTGACTGACTTTCTCGCCAAAAACTCAACAAACGTGCTTCAGCAACCACCGTATTCGCCGGATTTGGCTCCCTGCGACTTTTTCCTCTTCCCAAAACTAAAATTGCCCCTTCGTGGCTCCCGTTTTGAGTCGATTGAAGCCATAAAACAAAATTCGGCGCGAGAGCTAAAGTCCATCCCGGAAAGCGCCTATAAAAAATGTTTCGATAATTGGAAGTGCCGTTGGCATAGATGTATTGGAGCAAATGGAGCCTATTTTGAAGGCGACCCAATAAATTTTGACGATTAAATGTAAAAATGTTGTTTTAATTGAACATTCCCGGTACTTTCTTGACAGAGTAGTATATCATTTGAAAGTTTCGAATATTTATCCTGCTGTTCATTCGATATAGGGAAGGAATAAAACGATATCGATCCGAAATTCACATAGATTGGCAACCCGAGTTAATATGTCTTCATCCAGTCTAAATATAGAAACAGCAGATAACATTTTGCATAATCCAATACTTGCGTAACAGGAGAATCAAATGTCAGGAAACATATCGGCTTCATTGCGGAAAACTGGAGATATTCCTATTGATGATAGTGTATTTAATGAAATACACATCAAAATTTCACAACTCATTACCAAATGTGACATGTTAAGACAGACAATGTCTTCATTAGACAACACAAATCTCGCATTGAAATTATACTATTAATGTGTATCCTATTTTTCACCGAAATGATTCCTTTTTCAGTTTTTACTTTGATATCACCCCCGACTGTCCATGTACCTCCTGCTATCGCACCTATCCACAGCTTACTTCAACATTTCAATTCGTTTCTTCGTTAGATCCTCCTTCACAGAAATCTTACTTCTTCTTAGACATTTTCGTGGCAGGAGAAATTGAACCTGTTAAAATTCATCCCTTAATTTGAGTAAAACGTGTTTTGTTGACATTTTTGTACCTAAACGGTAACAGTTCTTGATTGCAAAGTGATGTCTATATTCTTACCATGAGACATTGCGACAAGATTTTCCTTCAATTGTGTATTATCGGTTTTAGGAATTCCAAATATAATAATATTAGTTTTCTTGGTCTCCTGTTGTAATTGACCCAACTTTGCTTCTGTTTCCTGCAGCTTCGAATTCAGTTGAGTGAACTCGTCCTTAACTGATTTGAGTTCAACTGCTTGTTTCGTCTTCGAATGATTGAATTCCATTAGAATTTTGTCTTTGATTTTGACCATGATCTCATCAGCCAACTTATCAAGATAACTATCGAGAACCTCGATAACTGTTTCCCTGATCATTTCTTTAATTTCGGCTTTATTCTTACGGGTAAAACCCATTTTTGAAGATGTATTTCGAATTTTAAATTAAAACATATTCGTTTAATCAACTTAATTTATCGGATCGGCGAAGTAGTGTTCAATGCGGAATTAATAAAATTCAGTAACTTCAAGTCTGGGCAATATGAAGGCCAATTTCCTGGTAAATTGAAGGCTGGATCATTGTTTTGAAGCCATTGGACTCTGTGTACTGGTGCAGAATCCTGCTGGAACACCCAGCGTTCTGATTCGAATCGTTTACCTTTCCAAGGCTTTAAGGAACCTTCCAATACTTACCTAACCAAAACCTAAAAATTTTCTAGTTCAGAATAGGTACAAAAGTTTGTAGCGATGTTGATTTATAAGACTTGCATCCGTGAACCAAAAAAATCTTGATATAAATTAGTTTCGAAAGAATCTCCGTCATAGAACATATAAAGAAAACCTTTGTCCTTGTACTTTACGTTTTCATTCTAATGTGTTGGAAAATGTGTCTTCGGGACGCGAGAAGGGGATGCTTACATAAAGGTGCATGTTATAATTCGTTGAAATCAGGTAATTAAGGAGTTTTAAAAATTATGAAAATATACAGGATGTTCCATTTAAAATAAACAAGACGGATTATGCTGGACTTGCCCGAATCATCCTGTATTTTTAAATTTATATTTAAAAAGCACTACTGAATTAAAAAGTTGGCGTGTCCCACTGTTTTTCATAACTTTCTAACATAAGGACACAAAGAATTTTATTCCATAAGTGGTTTCCACACTACATTTTAATCAAGGAGCGTCTAAGCTCCTTAAATCAATTAAGTGCTTTTAGGAATATTTATCCGTAGTTCTAATCATTTCAATTTTAGCGGAGTCAGATAATTGTATTCTGCTCATATTCATAAGGTGCAACTAAGAAAACTTCGGAATTATTCGTAACAATTTATATATTTAACATGATTTAAATGGTAGTCAAACATCCAACCTGATTCAAATAGTTGTAGATGGAATGTAACATATTGTTGCTTGAGGTATTTATGTATTTTGCTTTTCAACTAACTTTGGTTGCAAACTAACATGAATATATTTCAATATGGCTCAGTATCACAAGCTGAGGTACGCATTATAATAAATTTATTCAATCTCCAGGAAAATCTGGACTTAAATAAAATTTCATTACTGTTATTTGGAGTTTGAGAGAATTGATCGAATTGGTAAGTAAAAAATTTAACTTTCGGTCTGAGTAGAATCGTGCAAATTGTTTTATTTTCATTTCATATGAACGCTATATAATTTAAATGAAATTTCATAAAGGTAAAAGCACTGACGTGAAGTAGAGAAGCTTTTGCGCGCTAGTTCATATTACCTACAATTCTCCAAAAATTATTTTTTGAATCTTCTAATTATATGAGCCTCACAAAATTTTCCCCTGACATGCGTGTTATTATTCTACTGCTAAATGCTGAATGTCAGATCGATCCAAAATCTGCTGATTAGAAAATATTAAAAAAATATGAAAAATTTTCAAACGTGAATTATTTCTATGAAACGGTCCAACTAATTTTATTCATTAACGAACTCATTCACGATATTCAGACCGAAAACCTTTCCTGAAAATGACAAGGCTCTAGATCTTTGCGTTCAAAAGTTAGCGTGTTTAGGGTCAGCCGGACTGGTCGGACAGAATTACTTTTAACGTCGGGTTCTTCATCAGTTAGTCCAACCTAGTCTTTTAAGACTAATTTCTGCTCAAAATTTGAAAATTACGCATACATATTTTCTAAGCAGGATAAAAGATTGAGAAATAAAAAATTTGATAACGGAAAAAACTCAAAACATATACCAGGTATTGAAATTAATATTTCGAGAGCTAATTTTAGATCTCAAAATAAGTTAAAAGTCTCATATAAACATGCTTCCGCAAATGAGCGAGATATGAGCAATTTTCGGTTTTCAAAATATCAACTATTAGCGAAATCAAAAACGATAAATTACAGAAGATATTCGATTTATTTTTGAATTCTAGTGTGTTTCAGAAGATGTTGCATATGACCACCGTCCATTTCAATGCAGGAATTACATAGTCGCATGAAGGAATTACGTACTCTTTCGAAAAGACCTGGTTGTGTTCAGATCGTTTGACAGGATAGTTCAATTCGATTTTGCAACTCTTCAATATTATTCAGTGACGTTGCATATACTGAACTTTTCAAATAATCCCAAATATATCAGTCCAAAGGATTCAAGTCGGGAGATCTAGCCTGCCATGGCACTGGGCCTCCTCGTCCTAGCCATCTTCTGGGAAATGTTTGATCTAAATGTTCCCTAACAGCAAGTATAATGTAGGGTCGTTCCATCTTGCATTAACCAAATACACATACACTGCTTTAAAGGTACCACGTTTAGAAAATCGGGCAAGGTATTTTGAACAAAGTTAAGATATGCGGCTCCTGCTGAATTCCGTGGTACAACTACTGTTCCTAACCAACGATCTCCTGAAATACCTAGCCAGATATTTATACTACATACATTTGTATAACAATTCTATACTCAAACAAACTCTACAAGGTTTTGTTGATCACGGAGCAAATTGCAGACATGCATGTGTATAGCGAATGTAGATAATGACAGATTTGGAGTCACTGCCATACATTGCATCAGTTTGAAACGTGCGCATGTCTGCAATTTGCTCTGTGATCAACAAAACCTTGTTGCGTTTGTTTGAGTATAGGATTGTTATACAGATGTATATTACACCGTCTCGATTCCTAGAACTTTCTATTACCATAGCTTAAACTCCTTATGAATAATTTTTATGCGTTAGTAACGTGAAAATATCGAGAATACAGTTCTTTATTTGAGTTAACTCGCGAAGGTATGTCTTGTATATGTTTTGCCTACTCTAGATGGCGCTGGTATATTATTAATACCTAAGTGTCCCTATATATAGCGAATGTAGATGCTTGACAGATTTGGGGTCACTGGCATACATTGCACTGACGAAAACCAATCACTTTGAAACGTGCGCATGTCTGCAGTTTGCTCTGTGATCATCAAAACCTTGTAGAGTTTGTTTGAGTATAGAATTGTTATATGGATGTATGTTACACTGTCTCGACTTCTAGAACTTTCTATTACCATAGCTCATACTCCCTATGAATAATTTTTGGTACAGATCAGCTGAATTAATTTATTTGAATACAAATATCTGTAGTTTTCGAACTTTAAGCCGAAAATGTTTTCAAACGACAAGGTTGAAGGTAGAGACTTGAAACTAAAGTTGAATAGCATATTATGATAGAATGGACGCATCCAAATACGAAAATGGGAGAAAAATTTGTAACACCTAAGATTTTCTTGTTATATTTATAGAACAACATTTAATGTTACAGCATCTGATGCGAATTGAAAAAAATTATTCAGAATTTTTAACCGAATATATCGACTTTACTTAGTTTTACACCTACTAAACGTAACTTGCATTTAAGAAATACACAAAGATTTAAAGTATTGACTCAAACTACCAATTAAATTCTATTTTTTGCATTTATGAGGGATCATATCTTCTCTCTTTAAAAACCAGCAGTAATCACACATAATGGCTGGGTGTTCTTGATAGCGAATTTCCATTGTCCCAATATCTTGATGGAATCTTCCATCCTGTTTGTTACTGACAGCTCCCAAATTTTCAGGAAAAAATGACCGATGTGAATGGAGGAAATGAATTTGTAATGACATTAGGGCACCAAGCGATTTGTAGGCATCTAATAGTTCATTAATTAACTGTTGGTAGTTTGCATCCATATTGTTGCCCAAAAATCCTCTTACTACACTAACAAATGAGTCCCACGCTCTGAGTTCCTGCCTGGGAAGCTTCTCTGTAAAATTAACATCGTCCAGAAATTTTCTGGTTTGTGGTCCCATAAAAATGCCTTCTTTTAATTTGTCGTCACTTAACTTGGAACAGACTTTTTTAAAGTATTTGAATCCATCACTATCTTCATTCATAGCTTTCACGTTTTTCATCAGCCCAAGTTTAATGTGAAGCGGAGGCAGGAGGACATTTTTGGGATCCACAAGAGGTCTTAACTCAACATTTTGAGATCTCAGTTGAAATACACTTCTTTCTGGCAAAATTTTTGTTATATAATGCTGATTTACTGTACAAGTATCCTATAGACAATATTCTGTAAATCCTCCCTGAAGTCCCACTAAAATTCCTATAACTTTTATGTCCCCACATATCTACCATTTATACGTGCTGAGGTTTATTTCAGTCAAAAGAGTGCGCACATTTTCATAACTTTCTTTCATCATCACTGAATGGGCAAATGGTTTAGAGGGTTTCAAATTTTCATTGTGCAATAACACAGGTTTTAAACTGTATTTAGACAAATCTATAAATAAACACCAGTCAGAGCGGGAATGCTCAATATCAAGTTCCTACATTAAACCATTATTATCAGTACACGCCCACAACGAATTTTCCATACTGTAGAATGCAGGAAATGGAGCATTTTTTTTTCTGAAATTCGTAATTTTCGTTTCGTTGCCTAATAAGTTCCATTCCTTAAGGCGGAAACCAAGAAGTTCTGACTATTGCTTTAATAACCCCAAATCACGTCTAAATCATTGAACTCACTGAACAATTGAATGTAGCCCGCCGGAACTGGGACCTGAAGTAAAATTAAGTCGATGCACTGTTCTTCGGAGCTGCCTGATGATGCGTTGTCTCTAATATCTTCCAAAACAACATTTTGCGGATCTAAAGGTGCGATCGGCACTGGTAAATCTGCATTATGAGGAACATTTCGTATTGTAGACTGCAAATTTGGATAGTCAATCCTTTGCTTTCCCTTTTTGGAATAACTTTCAGTCTTTGTCAGTAAAAAATAGCAATCGTCTTAATGATTAATGGGTTTCTGACTTACCATAAGGACTGCAAAAGGCATGCCTTTTCTTTTCCAATTCATTCACTGCACCAATGATACGCTGTAACTAACACAGCACATACAGGGAGCCCACTGCTTGTCTTGATTTCCAATTAAAACACCAAAATATTGGCAGTAGGGTTTTTTAAGATTTTCAGAAAATGGCATGGCTTGTGATTTCACGATAAATTCTCCACAAATATAATAAATTTTATTAGGAGAGATTTTGCAACTGCCTCTGCCTCGACATGTTCGTCCTTTAAACATTTTTTTATCTACACACAGGAAACCACTCACTTCGAAACTCAACAGAAGACTGATTTTTAATCTTAATTTCATGTCTAATATAATAAACAACACAGTTTCGGTACTTTTCCTGTTATAAATGAATCCATTTTAAACGTTCCCTCATAACATTGACTACTTGCTTATGTAAAATGGTCTTATTGAGCTATTGAAAAGTGGTACGTGTTAGAGGTTGAGGAATATTTTTCCTATTATAAGAATGGCATTTCCATAAGAAAATAAAGATCTGCTTTTTGTCACAAAAATCTTATCGACCAGAGATTATTATAAACAAATATAATTTGAAAATTTTAAAAATTTTCTTCCCATATTTCAGACCATAACTGAATCCATTCTACGAAACTTCTACAAATTCAATCTAAAAAAATCTCTCAACATTTTTTTTAAATTAAGTGGAATAAAATGCCTCAGAAACACTGCTTTTATTGAGTCCATTATCTCTTAAACACTTTTCTGTGGAAGAGTCTAGTTCTATAAATGGTACTCAGTTGTAAGCAGAACATGTTTATTTAATTTCGCTTTTAAACATAGTATTTGGGAAATAAAGATAAGTAGATATATATATATATATATATATATATATATATATATATATATATATATATATATATATAAGTACCGGGAATTATCGATTTAAATCTGGAGGGGCAATGAGGCAGGTAAAATTTTTTTTTCCTAGGTTGTTACCACTGTCCTTAATTACTATGCCAAGCTTGAGCGCGATCTGTCAACTAGTGTGTTTGCAACAGCTGATTAAGTCAGTCGATGTCAGAGTGTGTGCCGATTTTTACTATGGGTGATTACGTTGAGCAAAGAATTTGTTTAAAGTTTTGTGTTGCAAATGAATTTTCGTGTGCCGATGCATTGAAAATGTACAACTCGTGCATATCAGTGGTACAGAGCCTTCAAGGACGGTCCTGAAGTGGTCGCCCATCGACGGCTTCGATCGAAGATAACGTCGATAAAATTAAGGAAAGGGTGCTGAAAAACCGTCGTACCAGCTTGAGAGAGATAGCACATGATCTTAAGATATCCCACGAGTCCGCACGTACGATTATGATTGATATTTTGGGCATGAGAAAGGTGGCCGCACGACTCGTACCGAAAGACCTGAATTTTCTTCCAAAACGTCATCGCGAACAGGTTGCTTCAGACATGATGGATCGCTGTAATTCCGATTCTACATTCATGGAACGCATTATAACTGGTGATGAGACCTGGGTCTACGAGTACGATGTGCAAACAAGCCAGCAATCATTGGAATGGGTGGCAAAAAATGAGCCGAAACCGAAAAAAACACGCCAAAGCCGCTCGAAAATGAAGGTGATGCTCATTGTTTTCTTCGATATCCGTGGCGTGGTGCACTACGAATTCGTTCCAGAGGGTCAGACGGTAAACAAGGAGTATTACCTAGGCGTTATGAAACGTTTGCGTGAGCGTATCCGTAAGAAGCGGCCAAATTTGTGGGCGAACAACTCATGGATTTTGCATGACGATAACGCGCCTTCTCACCGAGCTACGATTGTGACTGACTTTCTCGCCAAAATCTCAACAAACGTGCTTCAGCAACCACCGTATTCGCCGGATTTGGCTCCCTGCGACTTTTTCCTCTTCCCAAAACTAAAATTGCCCCTTCGTGGCACCCGTTTTGAGTCGATTGAAGCCATAAAACAAAATTCGGCGCGAGAGCTAAAGTCCATCCCGGAAAGCGCCTATAAAAAATGTTTCGATAATTGGAAGTGCCGTTGGCGTAGATGTATTGGAGCAAATGGAGCCTATTTTGAAGGCGACCCAATAAATTTTGACGATTAAATGTAAAAATGTTGTTTTAATTGAAAATTCCCGGTACTTTCTTGACAGAGTAGTATATATATATATATATATATATATATATATATATATATATATATATATATATATATATATATATACGTAGAATTTGAAAGGATCTTTTCATTTTCTTTTTTGAAAAATATTTATAGTATATTCTTGAGAAAAAGTATTTGAAATTCATACCCATATTTTCTTCAGTTGGAAGCTATTTGAATGCTAAATAAAAGCAATCAATGAAAAATATATATATTTATATATATATATATATAGGGATCTTCACAGAAGATCTAGGAGTATCAGGATAATAATAATAATAATAATATACTTTTCATTATATATATAAAAGCAATCAATGAAAAAAAAAAAATATATATATATATATATATACTATTCATTTCATTTTATATATATATATATATATATATATATATATATATATATATTTCATTGATTGCTTTTATTTAGCATTCAAATAGCTTCCAACTGAAGAAAATATGGGTATGAATTTCAAATACTTTTTCTGAAGAACATACTATAAATATTTTTCAAAAAAGAAAATGAAAAGATCCTTTCAAATTCTACGTGGGACATTTTTTGATGATGGAATTGGATATTTCTGAATATTCAATCGAAATAGGCTGTCTTGGATGATCACCGTCGTGATTCTTCATTGGTTAACTACCGCACATTTGTTCTGATTATTCTATTTGTTTATGAAATGAGACAGTGTTTCAAAGCCATATTTAATTTTTGAAAATTTTCAAGAGATTTTTCAGATTAAGTTTGTAGAGCTTTCGGAAAATTTATCCAGTTATTGTCTAAAATTTGTAGAGGTTTGGAAAGTTTTATTCTATAAAAATAGCTATTACTAAATTTTTTCATAAATTCATATTACAGTAATTGAATTCGATCTGAAATCCTTGATTGACAAATTCCCCACCTAATAATTTAATATGAATCTCTACTATGCTTATAAAATAATAAATAATAGAAAATATCTATTTTTATATTATCCAAGAAATGTGATTGTTTATCTCGATCAATCGGCAACAGCGTGGCACCAAAACTACCTGAGATCCCAAACAATAACAACGCATGGTGCAGCTTGCCACCCACCAACCCCTAACATTCTCACAGTGAAGGGTGAAAGGTAGAAAATAACTCGGCCATCCTGTCTTCGAGAAGGGCAGATGCGGCGAACTTTTTTATGCCCTTCCTTCTTAATTATTTCTTGGTAGTTGAGTACTTGTTCTCGCGATAAAGGTTTTGTTGCGCTTCCAATTGCGGCAGCTGCCTGTGAAAGATGACGATGTCTCTCGTAATTGGAGCCATTCGCTAATGGATAGGAACCAAACGAAAGGGGTTGATGACATCAGAAAAGATGTAGATGATATTACAATTAACAGCAGGATATAGTTTCTTCGCGAAGTTGTGTAACAAATAATGAAAATAATAAGGAGGATCAATATTTTTGGCTTGAAAATCCAGAAGATATAGCTTCATTTCTCGATACCTGTCGAAACAATTTTAAACTCATCAAAAATGTAGAACAAACAGAGAGCGATAGGACTTCTGCTCGCTGTCAGTAGAGATGACATGAATTCAATATGATGAAATTAAGACTTATTTATTTATTTAACTTATTTTCTTGCAGCAACTCTACTTGAATGAAAAATTTAAAGAAAATATGTTTCACCTACTACTATGTGTGTATATACTACTCTGTCAAGAAAGTAACGGGAATTTTCAATTAAAACAACATTTTTACATTTAATCGTCAAAATTTATTGGGTCGCCTTCAAAATAGGCTCCATTTGCTCCAATACATCTATGCCAACGGCACTTCCAATTATCGAAACATTTTTTATAGGCGCTTTCCGGGATGTACTTTAGCTCTCGCGCCGAATTTTGTTTAATGGCTTCAATCGACTCAAAACGGGTGCCACGAAGGGGCAATTTTAGTTTTGGGAAGAGGAAAAAGTCGCAGGGAGCCAAATCCGGCGAATACGGTGGTTGCTGAAGCACGTCTGTTGAGTTTTGGTGAGAAAGTCAGTCACAATCGTAGCTCGGTGAGAAGGCGCGTTATCGTCATGCAAAATCCATGAGTTGTTGGCCCACAAATTTGGCCGCTTCTTACGGATACGCTCACGCAAACGTTTCATAACGTCTAGGTAATACTCCTTGCTTACCGTCCTACCCTCTGTAACGAATTCGTAGTGCACCACGCCACGGATATCGAAGAAAACAATGAGCATCACCTTCATTTTCGAGCGGCTTTGGCGTGGTTTTTTCGGTTTCGGCTCATTTTTTGCCACCCATTCCGATGATTGCTGGCTTGTTTGCATATCGTACTTGTAGACCCAGGTCTCATCACCAGTTATAATGCTTTCCATGAATGTAGAATCGGAATTACAGAGATCCAGCATGTCTGAAGCAACCTGTTCGCGATAACGTTTTTGAAGAAAATTCAGGTCTTTCGGTACGAGTCGTGCGGCCACCTTTCTCATGCCCAAAATATCAATCAAAATCGTACGTGCGGACTCGTGGGATATCAGAGGGCATGCTGTTAATGAAAATGTTTTCCGAGGCACGGTCATCATTTAACCGGCCCGTCACCAAACCACTCGAGACAAGCCAACCACAACACCCCCCCGACCCGGACAACAGGCAGACCAAAGCACAAAAACCGGTACGCGGCACGGACAGTATAGGGTCACTACTCCCCAACGTCCTTTAATTCGGGTACCATCCCTATACGCGAACCAAATGCGGGCACCACTCCCGCAGTTCTTGTCTGGGATTCTTATGCATCACGAGATTCGGGCATTGGAGTTAACCATGCCAGCTCATTGGTTTCGCGGGTTTAAGTGTCTGATCAAACCTATCGCCGGGAAGACGAGAATGCCATGTCCAGCCCGCCAACGAACGGCCCAGCATGCGCATTTCATGGCGATCTTCCCATGTCCCATGCTCTATAAAGAGCCCTACGGGAGCGCTACGGTCCGCGGCATACTCGTGCCTGATGCGGCGCCCGTGAAGCGGGTCACCGGCCCCTCTCCACGAAAAATACATATAAAATAGGGACAATTAAAAAAAATACTGACCCTTTTAAGGGCCAGTTCGTCGCCCTTGGAGAGGTATAGTTGGTGTCGAGACCCGCACCAACCCACAAACACCACCCGAACGCTCGCAGAACCCATGCGATGTTCATCAGGAGGTTCTCATGAAGTAACTCCAGACCATCAAGCTGCCCTTGATAGTCTTAGTCACTAACGATCGTATATCCTGTTGCGTGAGTCCCAAGATGCTTGAAAGCGTCGAGTTCTCCACGCACCAGGTACCCCTGGCCCCTAATACCAGGGGAGCGCACACTACGATCTTCCCGGGGTGCCTGATGTTCAGGGCACGTAAGAAGCGTGGCTCGCTGTAAAGGGCAGCTTTATTATTAGCAGCCACTGATAGGGGGCTAGGCCCCTCCCAGGAAACAGTCGCATCTACCACAACAAGGCGCGAGCCCTGATGCAGAATCAGGTCAGGTATCTTCAAAGCACCGTCATCGCAGCGTACCCGAGGTTCCACTTCCACGACCCACCCTCTCTCTTCAGCGAACTTACGGACCGTGTCGACAAGATGGTCATGTCGGCGAATCCTCTGCCAATGTGCTGCTGGGCATTTTTGCAGCACGTGACATAAGGACTCAGTCCTACTGCACCCCATTCTGCACGTTCGGTCCCGTGCAGGGTTCGAGGGAATACCTCTAGTGGGCAGCAAGTTGCCTCGGAGCTGGACCGCTCTGACGAAGTCAGAACCGGACCAGAAAGGTGGCGGGTTAGGAATCCAACCACTGCTTTGAGGGGAGACCCCTCCCTGTCTCAAGCCGTTGCCCGAGTAGCTGTTTTCGAGCCTCTCGGACATCCCCTGCGCTATCTCTCTTGCGTTCGCACCGCCCCTCCTCGTCCAACCGCCAAGCTTTGAATAAAGCTTTCTGCAGTATTCGGAGGAAAGGACGGTTGACGATGTTCGGTCAACAGTCACACTCAGACGAGTGATCCTGTTCCGGAGGATGGCAGGGATAGTCTCTGCAAAGCAGGTAACACCCAAACCACCATCACGGAGCGCGGCATGCAAGAAAGGGTCCGCGCAAGTTCTGTTCAAGTGAAGAAAGCGGCGAACCGCGATCCTCACCACCCTGTCGACGTACCTCAGAGTACCGAGAGTTACGGCAGGATTCTGCATAGTGTGCAGGTACTTCGGCAAAAGATATAGTTTGAGAATTTCCAATTTCTGCTGAGGTTTCAACGGCGCAGCACCGATCCTTCTGAGCTGAACGTTGAGGTTTTCCAACGTAGGCCCGGCCTGACCCATAATTCCAAAATTCTCGCCGAGATACCGGAACAGATCCGTCTGGCACAGTTGCCTGATGGACTGGCCATCAATGGCGAACAAAGCTCTCGAGACGGAATATATGTGCTTATTGCCACGGTTAACGCGAACGGTAACCGCGACGCACTTTGAGGGGTTTAGGGACATCCCCCTCCGCTCAAAGAACTCGACCACCAACTTCAACTGTTTCTCGGCATCCTTTGATGTTTCGGCCAGAAGAAGCAAATCGTCGGCATAGCCTAGGACTGCTATCCTCTGGAGCGCACTAATGGGTAGTCCGTATCCGGAGTTTTCCAACTCGCAGATCAGCTCATCGAGGACCATATTGAACAAGACAGGTGAGAGCGGGTCACCCTGCTTCACACCACGTCTGATTGGAATCTCATGCGTTCTCTTGCCTCCGACCTCAATTACGGTAGACGAGTTCTCAAAAGAGTCCTCGACATACCGCCTCGTCACCTCATCTATCCCAAACCGCGTCATAGCCCGTGAGATGGACCGCTGAGAGATGGTGTCGAATGCTTTACGCACGTCGACACTCAGGATGTTATAAGGCTTCACGCCCTTACGCCGTTCCTTGATAAGTGTCTGTAAAGTGAGGTTATTCAGGAGAACTCCGTCAACCGGTTGAAACCCCCGCTGGTGTCCGTGTAACGGTACAGAGCCAAAACGTTTCCCGACGATCCTGTTAATTACCCTTACCACCACCGAGGCGATGGTTATGGGCCGCCAGTTATTAACATCTTGTAGGTCACCTCCCTTAGGAATAAGAATAGTCCTATTCCTTTTGAATAGAAGCGGCGTAACGCCGAACAGGAACATGGAGTTAAAAAGTAACACAAGTCTCCGAAGAGGAACCTTCTTAAGATCTTTGATCGAGAGACCATCGACCCCAGCGGAAGGTGACTTCGAAACCTTAAGAGCATCCACAATCTCCTGTTCGGAGATGGGAGCCCCAAGATCTGTCGGCCCTTGTATCACTTCGACCCGCTCGTCGTCTATGGAGGACGGGTGACCAAATAGAGCGGAGAATCTTTGCTCCGCGGATCTTATGTCAGGAAAAGCATGACCCCCCAGAGGTTCATCATTGATGACACTCCGGGCCAGGGCGGCGCGATCCTTCCTATACAGACGCTGGTACGTCCTGAACAGGTGAGCTCGTTCTTGGGCTCGGTTAAGGATCCGCCTCGGTCGATTTCGTTCTGTCCTGATGTTCGGACGTGAGTTCGCGCCTCCTCTGGCAAACACCTGTGGAAACAGGGCCCGCAGATAGGCGTCCAACTCTAACCTCACAGACTCTCGTCGATCGCTAGTGATTGGCAGCTGGCTAAACTCGTATAGAGTCGCGTCGCTACCAGACCATCCATCATGGTCACACCAGTAATCATGAAGGAACTGGGATATAACTTCCCTTCTCAACGGCACGAACTCGGCTGCATTCGGGTTCATAGGCCCACGAGATGAGGAAGGTTCCTGCACCTCCTCCTGCATTAGAGTTTCTGCAGCCTGAGCGGAAGGATAATCGCCAAAGGGTGCTAGCGCCTCGACCGCTCCGCTCGGTCCCGGAATTGCTTCCAGGGCCTCGCTCGACGGTTCCGGCACATCATCGCGGCGGAGCGTTTGGAGAATTTCCCTATACCGGGGTGATCGCCTTCGGTTCTTGATGAAGTCCAGACTCACTCCCGGATAGAAGGGCAGCAAGTACTGGTTAATGAACCTACCGGTATAGGAGAGTTCCCGACGAGCGAGCTCGATCAGGTCCCCTTCATTTCAATTCTCCGCTGATTGGCTACCTTCGTATCTGGCCTCCAACTCCCTGTTGTAGGAGTCAGGGTGTGCCCTCCTCCAATGCTGCCTCATACCAGCGTAACCGCTGAACTCGGCTGCACAGATAGGGCACCTCCCCGCGTTCTCGCTAGGAGGGCGACATCGTCCCCTCCTGACATGAGCCCCAAGGTTAGCCTCCGAGCTGTATTCGCCACCGCACTGGCAACGAACCATCGCACAGAAGTCTCCCAGAGAGCTCAAAAAGTGGTGTGGACGACGGGCGGGATATAGTAAACTCGCCCGCTGTGTAGAAAGGAAACGTAGTCCACACCTCGTATACGATGGTCCGGATGAACCCAATCCAAGACCAACGAAGCACAGTACCTTCTATTCTCAGGCTGAAGGTGGTCCCACCGATCAGTGTAAATCTATTAGATCGCTGTGAGTGGAACTCTTATTGCTCGACCTGAGATCGCGTCGCCAATTAGCAAAACCAGGGCCACCACGTGGAGGTTTGACGACACTTGTCGATAGACTCTTCGGAATATCAAGAGACTAAACAGCACGGAAAAACGCTTGCAACAACACTCGTAAATCGCACTGAGAGCTCAGGACAAACTTCAAAGTTTTCTCGACCCCGGCCCCAAATTAAGATCATGTGCTATCTCTCTCAAGCTGGTACGACGGTTTTCCAGCACCCTTTCCTTAATTTTATCGACGTTATCTTCGATCGAAGCCGTCGATGGGTGTCCACTTCACGACCGTCCTTGAAGGCTCTGTACCACTGATATGCACGAGTTTTCGATAGAGCATTATCACCAAAGGCCTTTTGCAACATTTTCAATGCATCGGCGCACGAAAATTCATTTGCAACACAAAACTTTGAACAAATTCTTTGCTCAACGTAATCACCCATAGTAAAAATCGGCACGCACTCTGACATCGACTGACTTAATCAGCTGTTGCAAACACACTAGTTGACAGATCCCGCTCAAGCTTGGCATAGTAATCAAGGACAGTGGTACCAACCTAGGAAAAAAAAATTTTACCTGCCTCATTGCCCCACCAGATTTAAATCGATAATTCCCGGTACTTTCTGACAGAATGTATGTATATTGAAAATTACTATGAAGAAGTATTTGCATATTACAGATAATTAATTCTCCAGAACCCCTACAGATTTAAATCTAAATAAATCTCGAGAAAACATTTAGAATTAAATTTTTAAAAATCATGTCCTGGATACACTGTATCACTTTATAGACATATATATTATCATCACGTGTGGTCTAAATTGAAAAATAAAGAATCAAAAGAAATATAAAATAATGACCAAATTAATTTAGACATTAAATAAAATAAATGGAGATTTATACTTGATAGATTGTATATAAAATTATTTTAATATTTATAGTTAGCAGTTTCTTGAATATAATTTTTTGAAATTGAATATGTAGAAGGCTAACAGAATATATCTGTAAATATTAAAATATTTAAATAAATTTATATACCTTCTATCAAATATAAACCTCCATTTATTTTATTTTATTCATAATATATAATTATTTGGTTTCCTTAACATTCTTCATACAGATGGTCCTTGTTCTATAACAGAGGCCGTTAAATTTCCTTTCAATCTTTAAGATTAATGGTAAACCGTAGAACTATTTATTTCGAGTCAACATTAGACTCCATTTAAATGTTCAGTGTTCATTTACCAAGACGCTTTCTGAATTGTTAAAGGTGAGTAAATATTTTTTGTTGATTGATGTTATATTTTATTGCATAATATGATTGAGTACTGACAGAGCAAAGTCTCTCTTGAAACTTGTTTTTTAGTAAGGTTTTTACATATCTTGAGATTTTCTAAAAAGTAACTTAGATATCCAATAATATTAAATACTCTAAGTAAGATAGTTTTATGATGAAATTCTCAAGATTATGTTAAACATTTTTGAAAGATATCTGTTTTCATAAGAGGGATGAGCAGAAACAAAATTTGTCTACTCAAAATATTTAATTTATGGGATTCTTGTTAATAATTTATATTAATTGGATTTTGTTATATCATTTGGATGTCTTATAATGAATGTTTATTTTATATATCGTTTGATATTAGCAGTGCTTATATGACTTAACTTAATTCCTGAAGTTATAATATTAAATATAATTTTTTGAAATTGAATATGTAGAACGCTGACAGAATATATATGTAAATATTAAAATATTTAAATAATTTAGACATCACCTTATACATTTATTTTTCGATTGGATGTTAAAGAATTACAAGTTCCATCGCCAAAAAATGTTCAGCATATAATTCAAAAAGGCCTTTGTAGTTTTTTCCTTTTTCAAAGAGTATATAGCACATTCTGCAGAGAAAGAACCTGATAAATTCGGACCCAACATCTCTTCAGTAAGGAGTTATTTGAATAGACAAAGTAACCATTAAAAAAATATATAAAAATATTTTTTTGTCATCAGACATTTCTGCAACAACTAACCAATTGCTGAAATATCTGATGAAAAAAGGGTATTTTTATGAATTTTTTCAATGATTATTTTGTTTATTCAAATAACTCGCTACTGAAGTGATTTGGGTCCGAATTTATCAGGTTCTTTCTCTGGAGAATGTGCTATATATTCATTGAAAATGAAAATAAAAAGGCCTTTTTGAATTATCTGTTGAACATTTTTTAGTGATGAAATTTGTCTTTATTCAATCAAACATATTTCGTTTGTTTTTTTAGTGATATAACTTTAAATTAAAATAAAACACATTTGAATTGAGATTGAAGCCAATTTTTTTTTATTTGAATGATAATTTTATGACATTTATGTTTCAAAAATAATTTCCGCCATATGTCCACCACGGCTATCTCTGAGGAACCGCATTCGACCAGACCAATTTTGGACCACTATTTCGAGTAATTCAGGCATTATTTCATCAATAACACGAGTTATATTGGCTTCCAAAGCGTCTATTGTTTCTGATTTATCAGCATATGATTCGACATAACCCCAAAGAAAATAATCCAGTGGAGTTATGTCGCATGATCTTGGAGGCCAATTAATTGGACCATTTCTCGAAATTATGTTATGCCCAAATATTTCTTTCAATAAATCAATTGCTATGGTAGCAGCATGAAGTGTAGCACCATCTTGTTGGTGGAAATACTTCTGGGTTGATACCATTCAAATTTTGAAACAAATAATCATTGATCATCGATCTGCAACGAGCACCATTCACTGTAACATTAGCTCCAGCATCGTTTTTAAAGAAATATGGACCGATGATGCATCCAGCATGTAAAGCACACCATACATTGCATTTTTCAGGATGCAATGGAACCTGCAGAACTTCTTGAGAATTATTTTCACTCCATATACGACAATTTTGCTTGTTTACATAGCCATTCAACCAGAAATGAGCTTCATCACTAAACACAATTTTATGATAAAAAAGTGGATCAACTTCATGCTGTTCTAGGGTCCAGTCAGGAAACAAACGTCAAGTGGCTTTAGTTCTTGAACCAGTTGGATCTTGTATGGGTGTAGACCAAAATCTTCACGCAAAATTTTCCATGTGGATGCACAGAGTCCAACTTTTTGTGAACGTCGTCGAATAGACAAATCTGGATCATCATTAACACTATGACTTACAGCAGCGATATTTTCTTCTCTACGTACAGTTCTTTGTCTTGTTGTTGTTATTGCCCCGAGTAGAGAACATGTTGTCCGAAATCTATTGATAGTTCGACGAATAAGCTGCTCTAAGGGACGATTATGTAAACCATAAATTCCACGAAGTGCTCTATAAATTTGGCGAATAGAACACTAATTTTGAAAATAAATTTCAACAATTTGTAAACGTTACTGCGGCGTGAGTCTTTCCACGATAATTTGTCAATGCTTACTGAATAGAAATGTCAAAACAATATGGCTTCTACCTTCTGTCAAATCACAGTTATCCCTATTGAAAGTTCTATCACTCTAAAAAACACCCGATATGTATAAGGTAATGTCTAAATAATTTGGTCATTATTTTATATTTATTTTGATTCTTTATTAGTTAATTTCCACCACATGCGATGATAATATATATGTCTATAAAGTGATAAAGTGTATCTAGGACATGTTTTTTGAGTTTTAATTTTAAATGTTTCATGAGATTCATTCAGATTTAAATCTGTATTGGTTCTGGAGAATTAATTCCAGCTATTATCTATAATACTACTATGTTTAATTGATCATGATTAAAATAGGTTTCTAAAATATTTCAGACAATAACTGGACCAATTCTTTGAAACATATACAAAAATTCAATCTAAAAATATATTTTAAAAATATTATAAAATCAAATTAGATGAAACGACCTAGAATATTCTATATTTTTTTTTGAAATTTGAAAATTTTATTTAATTGCAAAAGCCTAGATTTTAAATTAAACAAAAATTTTCAAAAAGGAACACAGTTCAACTCAATCTATTCAATAAAAAACTCAATTACAATCACAAAAAAACCTAAAAAATTTCAACCCTCCACTCAACAGTATTCTAGTATCATGTCGTTAATACACTCCCGAGTATACCAAATACAGAATGTATGAATATAATCGAAAAAATCCTAACAAAAAATAACACCAAACCGTTCATAATAAACGAAATTTGAACCCTTTTCGAAATTGTGTGGAGAAAAACAATACAATAATAACTTTTACAAACAGAAAGATGTACTTGTAATGAGCTCACTTTTCAAAAGTCCTCTAATTAATACAAGGATTAAAATATAAGAAAATCAAGAATTTGATCTTATTATTCCTAAAATTTAATAAGTTAGAATGGTGTGAACTAAAATCAAAACAAATGTATTGACGAATGGGCAGAAAATCTCTCCAAAATAAGGTATTGATCTATAAAGCCATCATTTTTCCAGGATCGTCTGGGCCTTTCTCTCCTTCTTGTTCCTTTAGGACTCCATTTTGTGATCCTGTTTTCTGCTCTACGTACGTATCCATACCCATCAGTCTTATTTCCTCTATATATTGTAGTACTTCTTTTTCTATCTTTATTCTCCTTCTAATCTCTTCATTTGTTATTTTGTCTCTTCTTGTAAGGCCACAGCCTTCTACTTCTCCATTTCTCCAGAGTATTCCTCTCGGTCCCCAGAATGTTTCTTTGGTATTTTTTGTTTATTATCCGTATGTCATTACCTCTAAACGGCATCCAATTCTGAGGATGTGCTAAGACTAGTTAGTGTATTATGAGCTGCTTCAATCGAACGAGAGGATTACAGGTTAGATCTACCCGCCACAATTGATGCGTTTGAGTCGAGCATTGCGAGAAGTATGGCTGCAATACGCCGACAGACACAACAAAGTTAGTTTGCAGCATGACAAATGTTGCTTCTCCCGTTAAAACGTACTTAGGAACTCTCAAATGGAAAGTCGGTGTACAGCCCAGACATTGCCCTTTCCTATTACCATCTCTTTCGATCGATGCAATTTAGCCTGGCTGACCAGTATTTCTGCAGTTACAATGGAGTCAAAAAATGGAACAAAGGTCAAAGAGCCTGCCTTTTATCGCCTTTTATCAGTTGCCACAAAGATAGGAAAAAGTAGTGGCTTGCGACGAACAATACTTTGAACTTTGAATGTATAAAGGATTTTTCAACAAAAACCTGACGAATTTATTCATACTCCTAATAAAAATCCTGTAATTTTTTTATTTTCTGTCAGAAGGACAAACATTTAATGTATAAAAAGGTGGTTACGGTTATTTTAACACCCTATTCTTTCATACCCTTGAATTAAATTTTGGCTGATTCTTATTTCATTTGATCAAGTACCAGCTTGTAGGAGAATGTACAAATTTCCAGGTTTTCATTATAGTTTCGGAGACAATAATTCGATTCCATTCTTTGGAATTCATTATTGAGGGGCTGTTTTTTCGGAAGGCAATTTCGAGGAAAAATTCTTAAACGTTCTGTTCATTTTTAATTGCACTATACAGAGTGTCTACTTTTAAATGAGCAAACCTTCAGGGGGAAATCATACAAGTTATTTGCAGCAAATAATGCCTATAACATATGGTCGAAATGTTGATGGTTACTCTTCAATTTGACATTTCTTGATTTCACGAAATATTTCAAGTTTTTCCATAAAATCAATTATACTTCAGTTATCTTTATAGCCTCATCAAATTTGACCACAGAGCTGAAAACGGCATTTAATTTGCTACGAGATAAGAAGTTCTGTGTGCCAAAAAGTTGTTATTGCGGGCGTGGTAAGGAGATGAATATCACGATTCTGAATTGAACAAAGTCAGTCATATTTCTCCAATGGTTTTATCCATGAAAAATTATTAATTATGGACATGTATTCTTTTCAGCAAAAAATACCTCATTTAATGTGCTATCAACTTTTGTGCTAGCTGCTTGTCCTCTGCCATAATATCATGGCTGAAAAGATTACAACGAAAAGTTGAAATATTCCAAACCTAAATTTGCTCTATTTTGAAGCTCTTTATGATTGAATATTGAAGTAATTCTCTTGATAATCATGAATTTATCTATCGAATCGAATTTAAAAAAAACATACTACTACTTATAACAATTGTTAGAAATGTCCACCGCCTTGTTCAATACATTTCACACATCGTTTTCGCACAACGTTCTGACACATTTGTGCACAACACAATTTTATTCTTTCGATCAGATCCTCTCGAGTCTGAACGCGAATTTGATAAACTTTTTCTTTCAAGGTGTTCCAAATATAAAAATCCATAGGCGTAAGGTCAGCGCTCCTTGGTGGCCATCTTACCGGACCGTCCCTTCCAATCCATTGCACCTCGAAATATTCATTCATTAAATCCCGTATATTTCGACTATTATGAGCTGGGCAGCCAACCATTCGAAACCAAACATTTTGTCTGTTAGCCAGGGCAATTTCATCCAAAATGTCTGTTAAGCTGCTTTGGATTAATGTAATAAATCCTTCAGCGTTTAGGCGATCGGGAAGTATTACTGGTCCGAAAAGTTCACCTCTCATGACTCCTAACCACACGTTGACCCTTTACCCAGGTTGGAAATGAGAAACATTAGTCACATGGGGGTTTTCTCTTTTCCAAACACGGCTATTTCGCAAATTTATCATACCCGATTTCGTGAAATTCGCCTCATCAGTCCATAATATCCTATCGCCCCCCCACTCTCCTAACTTATTTTGGTACCACCTACAAAATGTTACTCTCGTCTCAGCAGCTTGTAATATTTTCACCAAGTGATTAATTGCATTTCACCTTAGATTCGATCCTGTCATTTGCTATAATTTTTTGAGGATAGAATATTAAATACAAAAAAACAAGTTCTCTTACTGAAAAAATAATTTTTTCTCCTTAAATTTTTTCTACTTCAGGTACATATTTTGTGTAGGTGGTAAAACAATAAAGTGAAGCAAAGTAAATGATTTCTAGTATCATAAGGTTCTGAAAAAATGTCATAAAGATAAATAATTTTTATACTTCAGTTCGAAATGAAGAAGGTTACCATAAAGTTTTACAACTTAAGGAGTACAAAAGTTATTATATTGTTGAAAAAATTCATAGATTATGTGAATTTGAGAAATGCTTTACCTAGAAAAGAAGGAAAGCATAAAATAATTATCAATCGCATAAAATTTAGTGAACAACTACTTTCCAGATTACACTGAAGCAATAAAACCATTACAAGAAATTGAAAAAGAGGATTTCATCAGTTGCACTTTAGAACTTCCTGAAACTTTTAATCTGGATATTACAAGAGAAATCCGTTAGAAAATTCTAAGGAGAGATGATTTTGGGTCAATATGAATTACAATATGCCATTGATATTTTCCCTTATAAATTTTTGTTTTCTTCAGATTGTGGTTATTTGCTTTATATTTTGAACATAATTCGATTACCGAGTTTTTCCAATAGGATGACATCATCTGCATGAAAGTTAAGAGGTAAAAAAAATTTAACTACTCGAAGCAGTCAACAATTTAATTAAAAATTGGCATCCAATATCTCAATAGTCATCAGAGTGAGCTAACTATCAATCATTTAATTTTACACGAACCAATATAAGCATTATTCAAACTGTGCAGTAATCTACCATATAGGTCCATAAAATAAAACAGTAGAATTGGAATGTCTGTTTATTTGCCGGAAATCGATTGGGAATGATTAAAGAAGAGTAACAAACAAAATAAATTTTTTTGAAAATTTTCGTCTGTTACTGCTAATCTCTGAAACGTCTAGCTAAACGAATTTTCCTGCAGTTTTCACAGATAGATAACGAAAAATTTCGACCAACGTTAAGTCTTTATTACGTCGAATTCGGGTGACAAGAAAAAAAGATAAAATCATCCACAAGTATTGGCTGAGCGATACACCTATGTATAATATATGATAAAACAGTAAAATTCGAATGCGTGTATTGAACATGTTTTACAGAAATCGATTAGAAATGATAAAATAGGAGTAACAGAACACAAAAATAGATTTTTGGAATTTTTTGCTCCCTGTTTTTTAGTTTGTTTTAGAGCTCTAATCTCCGAAACTACGAAATAGCGTGATTAAACGACTAGATTGAAATTGGACTCACTACTGAAGAATCGGAGGTCAAAATTGATTCTGTTTGGGCGGGCTGTCCACATACACTCCAACTTTCGAACGGAAAGAGTAAGAGACTTGAAATTTTCAGAGTAGATTTGGAACATGAACATCTCGATAATAAGTTTGTTAATGTCCAACTTTCGAACGAAAAGAGCAAGAGACTTAAAATTTTCAGAGTAGATTTGGTACCTGAACATCTTGATTATAAGTTTGTTAATGAGTGAAATCGGTCTAATGGTTCTGCAGTTATTCACCTTAAAACTATTTGTTATTTTCTTAATAGTTCTGAAACTATCAGAACTTTTTGAGTATTTCTGTGTAAAATAACTACAGGTGATTTATGCCGAATTTAGTGAGTGATCTGTACTGACGACTGCTGGCAAAAATGTTAATCATCTTGAGGGATTCAGGCATAATTTCACCAATAATTATGGAATTATCCACGGCGAAAGCAAAATTTCTAGATTAACACTTTCAGAATTTCTTGAAATCAACAGGTATCGGGTGTGTTTTTGGAGTGATAGAAATTTAAGTTGAAATAAAACACATTTAAATTAAGATTGAAGCAATTTTTTTATTTGAAAGATAATTATATGACATTTATGTTTTAACAATAATTTCCGGCATATGTCCATCATAACTAGCTCTGAGGAACCGCATGAGACCAGACCAATTTTGGACCACTTTTTCGCGTAATTCAGGCCTTATTTCATCAATAAAACGAGATATGTTGGCTTCTAAAGCGTCTATGTTTCTGGTTTATTGGCATAAACCAATGACTTGACATAACCCCAAAGAAAATAATGCATCGGAGTTATGTCGCATGATCTTGGAAGCCAATTAATTGGACTATTTCTCGAAATAATGCTATCGCCAAACCTTTCTTTCTATAAATCAATTGTTACGATAGCCTCATGAGGTGTTACACCATCTTGTTGTAATAAAAATACTTCTGGGTCGATATCATTCAAATTTTGAAATAAATAATCATTGATCAACGATTTGTAACGAGCACTATTCACTATAACATTAGCTCCAGCATCGTTTTTAAAGAAATATGGACCGATGATGCCTCCAGCGTATAAAGCACACCAAACAGTGCATTTTTAAGATGCAATAGAACCTGCAAAACTTTCTGAGGATTATTTCCACTTCATATACGGCAATTTTGCTTGTTTATACAGCCGTTTA
The DNA here is from genome assembly GCA_034642435.1 of Megalocaria dilatata. Classification (NCBI taxonomy): domain Eukaryota; kingdom Metazoa; phylum Arthropoda; class Insecta; order Coleoptera; family Coccinellidae; genus Megalocaria; species Megalocaria dilatata. The sequence continues at coordinate 59,223,261 of CM067855.1, read as the reverse complement.
ACCAGAAATGAGCTTCATTACTAAACACAATTTTTCGATAAAGAAAATGAATCAACTTCAAGCTGTTCTAGGGCCCAATCAGCAAACAAACGACGCTTATTATGGTCAAGTGGTTTAAGTTCTTGAACCTATTGGATTGTGGGTGTAGACCAAGATCTTCGCGCAAAGTTTCCCATGTGGTGGATGCACAGAGTCCAACTTGTCGACTAATAGATAAATCTGGATCATCATTAACACTATGACTTACAGCAGCGATATTTCCTTCTGAACGTACAGTTTTTTGTCTTATTGTAGCATCGAGTATAAAAAATGTACGAAATCTTTCGATAGTTCGACGAATGAGTTGCTCTGATGGACGATTGTGTAAACCATAAATTTCACGAAGTGCTCTATAAGTTTGGCGAATAGAACACTGACTTTGAATATAAATTTCAACAATTTGTAAACGTTGTTGCCACGTGAGTTTTTCCATAATAATTTGTCCATGCTTACTGAACAAAAATGTCAAAACAACATGGCTTCTACCTTTTGTCAAATCACAGTTATCCCTATCTAAAGTCTTATCACTCTAAAAAAAACACCCGATACAATACCCGTAAAATCCTTTTGAATGAACAACCAGATATTGATAAATCTCCCCTACTGAATATCTTTTCCTAATGGCATTTTTAGCGGCAAACTCCAATAAACACATTATGACTTCTTCTTCCATTATTTTGTCACGTACTTAACACTGTATTCAAACTCGGTTACACTGGACACCATTTGCCAGTAGAATGTAGATACCTGAAGAAGCCACATCGTTGTGAAACAATTGTTATATTATAAACATTTTTGTGAAAATTAAAATACTGTCCCTTATATATTTTTTAATATTCCAATTTTGTTGTATTTATTATATCTTGTAACTCTGACTGATTTTACTTTCTATAAAGTAAAATTTCAAAATTATTCTTTAAAGTATGTTCTGTTTCAAACAAATGGTTCGAATATGTGGAATTACTTTTTTATTGAGGAGACTGTTCAAATGTTCACGAATTCGGAAAGTTCTTCCAATCTTTCCTATGCAAACTTTTGGGCAATCACCGCAGGTTAATCTATAAACTCCCGATTTATCATCTTTATGTATAATGTCTTGAATATTGTATTGATTTTTGAGGTATGTAGCAATTTTCTCAGATAAATCTTTAGTATTCCTTCGGTATATTTTGAGGAATTGTATTTAAAAAAATATTTTATATTGGGATATACCAAACTGAAAGCTATTTTACTATTTTTATTAATCAACAATTTATCTATCAGCCTAGGATCGTCGTCATTATTAATAGCTATTTGTTTAATGATGTTGAGTTCAGAAATATAATTTTCTCGATTCATGAGGATATTAACAATGATATAAATAAATGCTGATAATTTTTGGTTTACAGGATGATTTGATTTATTGTGTATAACGGTATCAGTATATATTGGTTTAAAATATTGAAAATTCATGTGATTTATTGATTCTGGTAACTGTTAAATCAAGAAAATTAATATTATGTTCGGTTTCCATGGTGAGTAATATTGAAGAATATATTTCGTTGATAAACAAAATAATTTTTTTAATAGTATATCTGTACCTGTGAAGCAACAGAAAATATCGTCTACATAGGTATACCAATGAAAAAAATTCATGGAGTGATATTGGTGAATTTCAAATTCAATATGGTTCATGAATATTTTTGGTAATTAAGTACAAGGATTTCTCATAATCAAATTTTAGTTTCAACTTGTAAACAATTTTGTTTAGTGCAAATTTTTATGCATTCTAAAATATCTTCTTTGATGATTGAATTTCAAGTATTACATAGAACAGATTGGAAAAACTCTCCGACATAGAATTTGTGAAGATTTGAAAAGTTGCCTCAATAACAAAAGTAATTCCACATATTCGAACCCTTTGTTGGAAACACGACATACTTTCGACCATAATTTTAAAATTGAACATATAGAAAGTAAAAGTTATGCGTTCAACTTGTTAGAGTCATTAAAGATAAATAAATACAATAAAATTGGAATAATACTACCAATTAGACCTAAATAACTCACCCCTGTTGAACATATTTAGATAAGCTGGAATTTACAGAGTTCCGCTTTTCTGGACTTTAGTGCTCAATAAAAATGTTTGTACCTACTCTTATATAAATAGAAACCGATTTCGAGAACAAAATTAGTTAATCAGTTATGTAAGATGCTACTGTGATAGCGAAACAATTGTTTTATTATAATAAATATAAAATTTGTGAAAATCGGAATATTCTTATTTAATATGAATTGTCATCAAGTGAAAAATGATTCAATTTGATCAATTTTTGTTTTTATTAGCAAGCAAACCGTATGAATCTATGAATTATATTTTGTATTTCCTGAGATTAAAATAATATTATCTCGAATGCCTTATCCAGAAAATTCATTTGACCAGTCTCTCCTATCATCGCTCAAATTGTATTAGTCAATACCGGAATATTGGTAGAATGTTATCCCGAAAATATGAAACTGAAACTGTAAAGCTTTCTCTTTGTCGTTGAATGGAATACTACTCTGTCAAGAAAGTACCGGGAATTTTCAATTAAAACAACATTTTTACATTTAATCGTCAAAATTTATTGGGTCGCCTTCAAAATAGGCTCCATTTGCTCCAATACATCTATGCCAACGGCACTTCCAATTATCGAAACATTTTTTATAGGCGCTTTCCGGGATGGACTTTAGCTCTCGCGCCGAATTTTGTTTTATGGCTTCAATCCACTCAAAACGGGTGCCACGAAGGGGCAATTTTAGTTTTGGGAAGAGGAAAAAGTCGCAGGGAGCCAAATCCGGCGAATACGGTGGTTGCTGAAGCACGTTTGTTGAGTTTTTGGCGAGAAAGTCAGTCACAATCGTAGCTCGGTGAGAAGGCGCGTTATCGTCATGCAAAATCCATGAGTTGTTCGCCCACAAATTTGGCCGCTTCTTACGGATACGCTCACGCAAACGTTTCATAACGCCTAGGTAATACTCCTTGTTTACCGTCTGACCCTCTGGAACGAATTCGTAGTGCACCACGCCACGGATATCGAAGAAAACAATGAGCATCACCTTCATTTTCGAGCGGCTTTGGCGTGGTTTTTTCGGTTTCGGCTCATTTTTTGCCACCCATTCCGATGATTGCTGGCTTGTTTGCATATCGTACTCGTAGACCCAGGTCTCATCACCAGTTATAATGCGTTCCATGAATGTAGAATCGGAATTACAGCGATCCAGCATGTCTGAAGCAACCTGTTCGCGATGACGTTTTTGAAGAAAATTCTGGTCTTTCGGTACGAGTCGTGCGGCCACCTTTCTCATGCCCAAAATATCAATCAAAATCGTACGTGCGAACTCGTGGGATATCTTAAGATCATGTGCTATCTCTCTCAAGCTGGTACGACGGTTTTCCAGCACCCTTTCCTTAATTTTATCGACGTTATCTTCGATCGAAGCCGTCGATGGGCGACCACTTCACGACCGTCCTTGAAGGCTCTGTACCACTGATATGCACGAGTTTTCGATAGAGCATTATCACCAAAGGCCTTTTGCAACATTTTCAATGCATCGGCACACGAAAATTCATTTGCAACACAAAACTTTAAACAAATTCTTTGCTCAACGTAATCACCCATAGTAAAAATCGGCACGCACTCTGACATCGACTGACTTAATCAGCTGTTGCAAACACACTAGTTGACAGATCCCGCTCAAGCTTGGCATAGTAATTAAGGACAGTGGTACCAACCTAGGAAAAAAAATTTTACCTGCCTCATTGCCCCGCCAGATTTAAATCGATAATTCCCGGTACTTTCTTGACAGAATGTATGTCGGATTAGAAGTCAAATAAGAACATAAATAGAAAAAGTTCAACTACACTTCACTTTTGAGTTTTTGACCATAATATCTTAAATGAAATGCAAGCAGAACGAAGACTTAGCTGTTACGATCATCACTTGCAATCTTTCTTTGGGTTATGAAATATGAATTGTTCGGAAAGAAGTCTGGTTTTTTTCCGACAGAGGATTTAATTGTATTTTTTCCAACCTAACTTCACACTTAAGCCGCATAATTATGACATGTTTTGAGAGCTGATATATCAAGGCTTGTGTGTGAGAAAGTTATTTCAATAATTAATTTATTCTACTAATTCCGCAGATTTTGGAGGGTGTTCTTTTAAATATGTAGAGCAGTAGGCAGCATTTTAGTCATATTTTACTTTCCACCATAGAAAAGGTAAAGATGCTATTCATACCAGAAAAAATTAACCAATGTGTATTGAAAAGATGTGTCGACAGAAAGCCAGTGCCAATACTCGTTTGCAAAATTTCTATCCCGCAATCTTGATGCACAACGTTCCGGAAGTCCGGCTGAAGCTGATAAAGACACGATAAAGGTATTAGTTGATGCAAATCGGCTAATAACAACACATAAGAACGGTGAGAGGTTGAATTTATCGAATTCAACTCTATATGACCACTTAAACATAGGTTTCACTTCGAAGCTCGATATATAGGTTCCTCATGTTCTCACGGAGAGAAATTTGTGTCGTCGCGTTAACGTCTGTAATTCGCTTCTCAAACGTCACGAAAATGATTCAGTTTTGAAGCGCAGCATTACTGGGGACGAAAAATAGGTTTTATGTAGCCATGTCCAATGCAGGAGATCATGAAGTAAAAAAGATCAACCGACTCAAAGAATTTTTAATGCCAATATCCATCAAAATTGGTGGGATTTTAAAGCAGCCGTTTTTTTTGAGCTTTTACCGGATATCACAACAATTAATTCGGAAGTCTACTGTCATCAGCTGGACAAACTGAATGATGCACTTCAACAGAAAATGCTAGAATTAATCAACAGAAAAGGTTCCACCAAGATAATGCTAGATCTCATACAAGTTTGGTCACTTGCCAAAAGCTTCTACAGCTTGAATGGGACGCACTGCTACACCATTCATATTCTCCAGATCAGGCGCCTACAGATTATTATAATACTTGTTCCAGTCATTGCAAAATTTTTTAGTCGGTTAAACCTTTACTTCAAATGAAAAGATCAAAAAGCACCTAACCTTACCTAACCTAACCTAACCTTTACTTCAAATGAAGAGATCAAAAAGCACCTGGATCAGTTTTTGCCAGAAAAGACCAATTAATATAGGATCCCGATATAAAACGATCTTCACCGAGATGTTCATTTAATATAACGTATTTTATATAATATTAAATTTCATATGTTAATTAATATATTGTATATGGGTTGTCTATCAAATTTTAGTCCATGAAATGATTAATTAATTATTAAAAAAACTTTTTTTTCAATATTTCACCGGTTTGATTATTAGATAAATTCCATACCAATCGAAAGTATGAAGACCATAGAATATGCAAACATAAGGTTTCCTATTCTTTTCCTGTCACAACTCTCGAGTAGCCAGGTATAAACAGGTAAATAGATAGTAGCATTTGGCAACGGTCCGATTATTAAATTAAAGTTATATAACAAAAAAGGTTATTTTATTATGAACAGGGTGGTATAGGGTTCTCTGCGAAAAATCAGTCTTGAATTCACGTTGTCGAATTATGAAAAGTAAAATATTGCTGCGAGTGAATATGTGCGATAGAAGAGGAAACACCATAACAGCTGCGCGAAGTCCGTCCATTTAAAGAAAGAGAGTGCGCATGCTCTTTGATATTATAAATGAAAAGGATAGCGATAGACGCGTATAATTGTTGGTTTTTATTTCATCTTCTAATGATGAAATAAAACTTGCATGTATACTATTATATATATATATATATATATATATATATATATATATATATATATATATTACTATAACATTTATATTTACTAAAGATGTATATATGATTTAGTCACATAAAATATATATACACATAAATAATTAATTGATTAAAAGTAAAATTAAAAAACTATTCCTCTATTTTAATAATAAACTACTTCAAAATGATACACAGAATATACGAGTCTATCGCCGTCCTTTTCATTTATAATATCAAAGAGCATGTGCACTCTCTTTCTTTAAATGGACGGACTTCGAGCAGCTGTTATGCTGTGTCCTCTTCTATCGCATAAATAGTTGGTTGGCACCTCTCAGTCGCACATATTCACTAGCAGCAATATTTTACTTTTCAAAATTCGACAACCGGAATTCAAGACTGATTTTTCGCAGACAACCCTATACCACCGTGTTTATAAAAAAAAACTCTGTTTTAATTTAATTTAATAATCGGACAGTTGCTAAATGCTACTATCGATTTACCTGTTCATACCTGGCTACTCGAGAGTTGTGACAGGAAAAGAATAGGAAACCTTATGTTTGCATATTCTATGGTATTCATACTTTTGATTGCTATGGAATTCATCTAATAATCACACCGGTGAAATATTAAAAAAAAGGTTTTTTTAATAATTAATTAATCAATTTTTGGACTAAAATTTGATAGACAATCCATATACAATATATTAATTGGCATATTAAATTTAATATAAAATACGTTTTATTAAATAAACATCTCGGTGAAGATAGTTTTATATCGGGATCTTAGACTAAATCATTTTATGAGCGTGGAAGTATGATACTACTAGATGGCAAAAGGTGTTGGACCAGAATGGCCAATATACAATTTAATAAAATATTTATTCATTATACGAAAATTGTCATTTTTTCAAATTATTATTATTATTGGGAATCCCGAATCGATAGTCATCGTTGCGGAATTTATTTCAGGCAGACAGCTCCTAATTATGCTAACAAAAGTATTCGGAACCTTTGATGGTTTTTTTTTCAATACTAACAACTGCATTCTGCTCTAAGTCTTTGTTTCTCAATCAATTGCGTTTTCGTGTGACTGTGACAATTGACATGTTATCGCTGCTTATGAAATATAGCAGTCTAAGGAGGTAAATAGTTTTTTTTAATTTTTACTGATAGGCCGAAGTTTCATTCTGAAAAATATTGACAAGATCGGATCGGGGGTTCCTGTGGGCCTCGAGGCCCTACGCTTGAGCGTACTAAGCATAATGGTTAATCAGCCACCGATGTGTTAGAATGATTTTTTATTTTCGGAACTGCCGTAAAAATCGTGGGAGCGCACCACGCAACAAATTCAATAATTTCTGCCTATTTGTAGTATCTTTTTAGAATCACGAAATCAGCCCGAAAGAATTCGTAGTCGTAAAGCTTTCACAGACGCACCTCAGGCGCATGCACGCCCCACTACGGAGCTTTGCTCTATCCGACGCCACTATACTCGCTATTCCACCACGATCCTCTTTTCTCCTTCTATCCGCTCGACTCCGTCGCCGAAGCAGGTTCTGTGATGGAGTAAACGCGTCGGCCGCAACTTAAGATACGTAACTTTCGTATCGTCGTGTGTCGTTTCGTGATTTTTCCGATTTTGGATTTGACAACAGTGGATAACCAAACATCAGCCCTGAAGCCCTTGGATTAAGCAATTTTTTTTTACAATTGTGAGTATTTTCGAACTTCTAACGTGCGTTCTGAAGTTACGCGAAAGTTTCGCGTCAAATATTCTATGAATCGGCGAAAGTGAAAATGAAACTTGGTTTGATTTTCTCGACGATTCTTGGAAATTTTTGTGTTTGTTATTTTTTAACTACGTCCGTGAATTTTCCAGCTTTACTAGACTCCTGTTATCCTATAAAAACAGTTAAATCCATCATTCGTGACAAGACCTAATCATTTCGATACCTTGCTGTCATTATTGAAACCATATCTATCAAAACAATCTCGAAATTATGTTTTTTGGCAGACTGTCATTCCTTAAACCATATATCAAAACATCTTTCTCTTTTTATCCATATAACTAAAAACTTCAGATGACGCATTAAACATTTCCAAACGTCAAATTCAATCTACTTGATAAGTTCCGTCTGTTTCAGAGTCAGTTCAGAACTAGAACAATCCCGAAAATTTGGACGTACCAGTACCTAACTTGTGTGCAGTGTGAAATATTTCATTAGTCAAGATGCAAAGTGTACAAGAGGTGATGCAAGGTGGTCGTGTAGTGGACAAATCTGTTGAAAGTGTCTCTGCCAGTGATGACGTTAAAAATGTCGTGGTTGCTGCTAGTTCTCGAGATCGCGAGTGTAGAGTCCCTAGGGTTACAAACAGCAGGGACTCCAGTTCGACCGTTCATTCTGGAGATCCACATTCACCTATGATAATTGGGGATAAGTATCTCCTAATGGATCTGGTGGACGGTAGTTCTTTCTACAAATGTGTAAACATTGCAACTAATGAGGAATACGCTTGCAAGGTGAGTTGTGTCATCCTTCCATATACAAACTTCAAGAAATAGGTATCATGATATTCTCCTTGTCTACATTAAAAAATTCAGTTCGCTCACCAAGACTCCGTCGAGCTTCCGATAGTCTTCCGAATGATTCGTTTTAATTTGACACCCGTCTTTTATCGGGATAGGAACGCAGCTACTGTAGCGCGTTGAAGAAAGTTACCTGAAACACCATTAAAAACGATCAAGCGCCCTGATGTGGGAAGATTGAAATCAGGTTCTACCCAAACAGGTCCATGCGTTGGTTACAGGTATCCGGCGTCCTAAATAGGATCCAAATAAATGGAATATATATGGAAGCCAAAGATCCCTTTCCAATAAAAGTTGAATATGGATTCTGATTTTTATTCATCCGAACCATATATTTTTCACACGTGTTTGCACATGGACCATTACCAAAACCTGTTTTTTCGAGAAATTCGCGTTAAAGGTTTGATCAAGGTCGACGCCAAGGTTGGCGTTGATAGAACGTTTCGATGAGGAAATCATTTAGGATTGTTGTGGATCCGAGGAAAGTAATTGAAAAATAAATTTTGATAATATACCGAATGAAATTGTGAGAAATGCCGCAATTCAATACCACAGTCGATAAAATAGCTGTGTCACATTCAATGTCGAATTAGGTTGCACCATGTTGATACTATTTGTACAAATATGTTGAAAGACGTCCTCGAATTCAATCCGTCGTTTTGCATATTCGTGAATTGATAAATTCGTGTTGGGAAAAATTGTTGCGTTAATATTTGTTTGCGCGTGTGTCCTGTTAGCTAAAAAGAAAAATCAAGATATTTCTGGTCATTGCATGCGCTCCAATCACTTCTAAGTGTTCCCCAGTTCTTCGAAATGTTTTTAAGGAAGGATAGCGCTGAATTATCCGGATAATCATCAGATTTATCCTTTTTTTCCAGCGGTATTTTTCCCAGCTTCGCAATCATTTACCGCTTCTATCAAGGTGTTTTTCTTCCAATTTAGAAGTGGCTTGTTCCGCCTCTCGATACGAGATCGCTCAGCCGGCTTTTCCGGCTGTTTTCCCGGGGATTTTCTTTAATTATGGGAACCATCAAGTCTGGAGTGCACTCTGCGATTCCCGATGTCGTTGTCCTTTGTTTTCTGAAGGGAATTACGTCCCATTAGTGGGAGTTTTTGTTGGTTCATCGGTTGAATAAGGACTGTTGTCGATTAGAATTCGATTAAATGGAGTTACAGCGCACGTTATATTATCACTCAACATCAAGTGAATAATGTTTTGAAATATTGAGCTAGTTTAATAAATTTCAGTTGCTACTCATTAATTAGTCTAATTTGGTGTTTTATTCCTTCGATTGTGAAGTAATAGAGTTTCGTCAATACAGTTTTGTGAACCCATTCATTTTGCTATGCTGCCAGTTTTCATTAAAGAAAAAGATGTTTTATTGTTTCGATTATAAAGAACAGTTGTTGTTTATTCGGTTTCAAACACCGTGGGCATTGTTCATGATCCGAAAATAAAGGTGCATTGATTTCAATTCCTAACAACTGAGCACATATGAATCATTGTTTTCTCATCTACTGAAATAATTCTTGTAGATGTGAGAGTACCCTACTTGTTATCATGAGCAGAGTATACATTTTGAAATTAAATTCCTGCCTCCATTAAAAATATATGTCTAGGGAAATGAACATTTGAAAAACTCGCTGAAAGAGACGGTCCAAATCTTTTTGTTGCTAAGTTGGCACTGTTGGCAACTGTCCTCTATTCTCAAGTAGAGTTTGAGAAACATCTTTCATTTAGTAAAAATAGGGTGATTTTTTTTAGAGTGATAGAACTTTCGATAGGGATAACTGACAGAAGGTAGAAGCCATGTTATTTTGACATTTCTGTTCAGTAAGCATTAACAAATTATCATGGAAAGACTCACGCCGCAACTACGTTTACAAATTGTTGCAATTTATTTTCAAATTCAGTGTTCTATTCGCTAAACCTATAGAGCACTTCGTGAAATTTATGGTTTACGTAATCGTCCATCAGATCAGCTTATTCGTCGAACTATCGATAGATTTCGGACAATATTTTCTCAACTGAATGCAACAACAACAACAAAACAAAGAACTGCACGTACAGAAGAAAATATCGCTGCTGTAAGCCATATTGTTAATGATGATCCATATTTGTCGATTCGTCGACTTTCACAACAAGTTGGACTATGTGCATACATCACATGGAAAATTTTGCATGAAGATCTTGGTCTACACCCATACAAGATCCATCTGGTTCACTAACTAAGGCCACTTGACCATAATAAGCGTCGTTTGTCTGCTGATTGGACCCTAGAACAGCTTGAAGTCGATCCACTTTTTCATCGTAAAATTGTGTTTAGTAATGAAGCTCATTTCTGGTTGAACGGCTATGTAAACAAGCAAAATTGCCGTATATGGAGTGAGAAAAAATCCTCAAGAAGTTCTGCATTGCATCCTGAAAAATGCACTGTATGGTGTGCTTTACACGCTGGAGGCATCATTGGTCCATATTTATTTAAAAACGATGCCCGAGCTAATGTTACAGTGAATGGTGCTCGTTACAGATCGATGATCAGTGATTATTTGTTTCAAAATTTGAATGGTATCGACCCAGAAGTATTTTGGTTCCAATAAGATGGTGCTACACCTCATGCTGTTACCTTAACAATTGATTTATTGAAAGAAAGATTTGGCGATAATATTATTTCGAGAAATGGTCCAATTAATTGGCCTTCAAAATGATGCGACATAACTCCACTGGATTATTTTCTTTGGGGTTATGTCAAGTCATTAGTGGATGCTGATAAACTTGAAACAATAGACGCTTTAGAAGCCAACATAACTCCTGTTATTGATGAAATAAGGCCTGAATTACTCGAAAAAGTGGTCCAAAATTGGTCTGGTCGAATGCGGTTCCTCAGAGCTAGTCGTGGTGGACATATGCCGAAAATTATTTTTAAAACATAAATGCCATAAAATTACCTTTCAAATAAAAAAAAACTTTGGCTTACATCTTAATTTAAATGTGTTTCATTTCAATTCAAAATTCTATAACTCTAAAAAAAACACCCGATATTTTGTAAGGTCATCTCGAACGCGTTTTGCGATTTTTACAGTGGGTAGAATTATAGAAAGAGAATCTGACTTAAATTTTGCATTTCAAATTGTGCAAAAGGGCTGAACGTGTTACAAAATATTTACGGTAAAGCGACTTCATCGAAAACACCTGTATGTATGAGAGGTAAAGTGTATTCAAAATTAATCGAGAGGTGGTGGAATATCAAGCTATCAGCGTCTTCAACAGAAATTAAAATCGCTAAAAATTGGTGACTTCAAATCTTTGTTGAAGTTTAAAAGATATAACAGCTGAAATGTATGTGTCTCACGAATCAATTCGTACTATTTAAAATGATTGTTTAGGCATGAAACGCGTTGATAGCAAAACATTGTGAGGTAGGCTATCATTGCAGACGAATTTCTGGCCAAAAACTGAACAATTCTTATCGAACAGCCACCAAGTTTTCCTTATATGATTTCGCTGGATTTTTCCTCTTTCCAAGACATAAATTATCATTTGGAGGCAACTGTTTTCTCTTGATAGTGGAAATGAAAGAGAATAAAGAGTACTGAACTCGATTCCAGCAAATGCATTAGAAAATTTATTCGTTTATTCGTTGGTGTACAATAAATTCAGATATATAGTAAATGTTTTCTGTTCCACTGTTCCAATCGAGTCCTATTTGACCCTGTACATATTTCAGTTCGGACAGTTTTACTGTTTTCTGAACTATCTTCTTGATGAAATTGGGTTAAACAATCGGATGGTTGTTTAACCTAATTTCTGGGTTCTGCTTGGAACAGAACAGTGATTTTGAATGCACCTCTGTAGAGAGCACTGCGGTTCCCGACTTGCTGAACTTCGTCGGAGATCATTGTTCGCCCAGATGACCCATTTGCTCCGACATATATTGAATAATCGGATTGTGCAACTTGTTGTTCACTTGCCATAACAATTTTCCATCTCGTCATCGTCCGGGAATTTCTTCGTAAAGAGAAAACAAACCCAGACCCCTGTATCTAATCTTTGTGTTTGCGAATACATAATAAACAGTCGTGGTCTGCAGATAAAATTACGAGAACGAGTCGTTTATCTGAGAGTTGGCTAAATGAGGTATTTAATATTCCACAATCTGAATCTCGATTGGTTGCGATAGCGCAGATTTCGTGCGTAAATTTGTTTCCTGGAGGCCGAAAGGGGTATAGTGCAAATTACAGAGAATAGATGTTGTAATTCGAACCATTTATTTCTGTGAACAAGGCTCGAATAGATAATTCCCTTGGACTGTTATGTTAGTCAGTATTTGCGAGCGAACTGCAAATACGATCCTTTGGATGAAATTGAGTGTCATTTGATACCGATTCGGAAGTATCTTTTCTTGGAATAACGTAAAGAAGAAGTCATCAATTTATGTTTGACTTCATACGTCTGTTTAAGAATATAAGAAAGAGTAATATTTTTTTACTATTCACCTGATAGAACGAAAAATATCATGAAAATGAACAATACATGGCTCCATCCTTCTTCCTTCGATCTGCATCGTTACATATTGGCAAGAATGAATGAAAAAAGAATATATTAAACAAAACTTCATATGCTGTTCATACTTTTTGCCGAAATCAGAAAGGAAAAAAATTCAGCAAATTTATCTTCATAAAATTATACATGAGTCTTTGTTCCGCCATTTCGCATCTAAATTCTGAATTTGCACTCGATAGGATATGTACCTTCGAGAATATTTAAAAAATAAAATTTCAAATGTAGCAGTATTTTACAGCTTGCATTTTGAATCCTCCAAACTGGTCGGCATCTTTCACCCTTACCCCATTGTATAGAAAATGGCCATCCTCTTCCTACAATATATAATCTAAACATTTTCTATGTATAATCAAAATGCAGGCAACTATTTGGAGCCTGTGAAAATTTTGAAATAAGCTCAAAATAAAAATAATTTAATTAGTAGGGTAGATTTGCATCCTAAATATCTTGGCTAAGTTCTTAAAGGAGCGAAATCGGTTTAAGGCTCCGATTTTATTCTCATTTGAAATTCCTTCTTACTTTTCCCAATATTTTCAAAACTACCAATTCTTTCGATCTGAAATTTGGTACTTAAAAGAAGAAAGGTGACGTCGATGCTCTCGCAAAATGAGAATCACATAGCTATTATAGAGCGTAAGAGACAAAGAGAAAAGATGTTTATTGTTCTAACAAATGTCTAACAACTTGCGTGTTTCTGCCAGTATGAAATACATTCTTTATATACATATTATTTTTCTCCCCCATCGCCTCCATCAGGAATGCTTCTTATTGTACCCATTGGGGGTTTGAACGGATAGTTTCTTTTGTTCTGTTCTTGATTGTCTCGGTCTTTACTTGACGGAAATTCATCTTCAATATAAGAAAAACAAATGTTAACTTCCGCTATTTTATTGATTTTCACAACAAACTTTAGAAATCAATAGATATAATAAAAGACAAATTTTATTGAATGATCAAATAGATTTAAATAGATCCCCCCTACTTAATATTTTTCATTAATTGTATACCTCTCTTTCCACCCCTCTATTTTTTGTACCAGAGCTGTGTATTTAAGGTCATGTTTTGCATTGTATACCTCAGTTTAAATACTCACCTGATGAAGTCATGGTATGACGAAACAATTGTTGTGAAAATCAATAAAGTAGCGGAAGTTAACATTTGTTTTTCTTATATTTGTTCTGTTCTTTACTCGGAATTTGTAGATTGTGTGGTCTGCTCACAAATTTCTTTCCCAAGGTTTGAAGTCTACTCACAATCGGTTCTATCTTCATTCGTGAAGTGGATTTCATGGATGGTGTATTTTACTCAATGTCCTTAAACTACTGTTTCTGCTACTTCGATATTAAGAGTGGGTCTTCTACAGTTATTATACATTAGATGCCCATATTCTTATATCGGTGTGCAGATAGTTTGGTAGATTCCTGAAGCTGTTATATGGTTTTTGTAGGTGAGGGATCGAAAGTGTTCTGATCTAGCAATTATTCCTCTTTTTTATTATTACTGGAATGTATTTTGAAATTGGTCTTATTATCCACTGTGATTCCTAGGTATTCAGCATATTGCACTAGTTTATATTATGTTGCAGCATTGTGATGGTTGGTGAAATGACAGGAAGGCTAACGCAAAATTTCATGAGGATCGTGGGTGTTATGAAAAAGTGTGTAAAAGCCCCTGACTTTGTTGAAAAGTAGCTTATCATCATTTTTTTGAATAAGATAGATTTTTTTGTCAATGGATCGAAGATCTGTTAAAACAGAAAATTGAAAGAGCAACTTGCTAGATGCTACTGTAGTACAATATGAAATGCAATAATTTATAAGTATAATCAAGTCGCAAATGCATTATTTTCTCCCAGGAATGGAATCAGGTTTTTTTATTAATCGCAAAATTATCTATGCTGAAAGAACTAATTTCTAGCATAGATTTTCCTTAAATGTTCTGATTGATTGAGTCTTGAATGCGCGCCTCAATGCTCATTGAAAATTTTGAATTAAAATGGAATGAAATAAGAAACTACTTCGTTTTCCATCACTTTTTATCAACTGAATATACAAAACTTTAGTCACCGTCTATTAAGTTAATGAAAAATAATAATCCACTTCAAAATGAAATGAGATAAGAAATTACTTAGTTCTCTATCACTTTTTATTTACTGAATAAACAGTGACTTCAGTTCCGAAAAGTTTACAAAAAGTTATGAAGAATTAAGTATTTTCTTATTTTATTCCATTTCGAAATTAATTATCACCTACTCCGTAGAAATTCTGTATTATTTTAAGACTTTCTATGGATATTTTATATTAAACGGTCATTTTGAAGACTTCTACCTCCTGTTGGATATTTAAATACACCCTTACCAATATAATAAGAATAATATATTATAGAATCAAATAAAGTCTCCTCCATTTCATTACTCCCTTTATTTCCATAATGCATAGGTAATTTCGGCGTTCTGTTTGTTCCCTCTAGAACGCAGCGTCTCTCTAATACTGTTATTTTCTACCCAGTGTTTACACTGAAAGTTTAGGGACCCTTTCATAGTTGACCTACGGAATTCTTAGGTTGCAAGCTTTTGAACTTTGGGCTCCCTCGCCCCCAGGAGCGAAACAGGGTTTGCTTTTCTTCCACGCACAATCTACACGTGTCCATTCGCATGATATTCGTCTGTGTTATGGGCTGAAAGTGCTTGGAAATGACAGCAACAAGTCGACGGTATATTTTTTACGAGTAATCGCAGCGTGACCCTGGACGTCTGAACGTTTTGCTCAGTATAGATGATATTATTATTTATTATTATCCTGATACTTCTAGATCTTCTGTGAAGATCCCTCAGAAGATTTTTAAGCTTGTGCTAGTTAGGAGTTCAGTTGTGTTCTGGGTAGGTTTTGCTACTACGATTTTACGCCACTTTAGATCACATTACTTTTAATTTTTGACCCAATAGTGAAAACACTTATTGTATTCGTAAACTGTTGGCATGGTTTTATGGTTGAAGTCCCCCTTGACAAACCACCTTATTGATATTAATTATTTGAGAACTTAAGTGTAATATAAGATTGACATTATATGCTCAGATTTTTTTGTTGTGGTAAAATGGTGTTGGTAAAATCATATGAAGCGTTAATTTTTCGGCCACTTGCCTTGGGTTAAAGTGGCTCAAACATTTCGAATTTAATTGAGTAACATCAATAAAATTTCCGACATTATTTTCTTCATCGTCAGTACGAAAGGTGCGTCTGTCTTACTGGTTAAGAGGCTGTTTACAACAACAACAACAAGGACATAAAATAAATTCTAAAAATCATAATAAATTTCGGAACAGAAGCTCACAAATTTAATGTATCAATGGTTCAAATCCATTTTTCAAGAAAGAACTATTTTTATTTTGC
This sequence comes from Megalocaria dilatata, assembly GCA_034642435.1. Taxonomy (NCBI): domain Eukaryota; kingdom Metazoa; phylum Arthropoda; class Insecta; order Coleoptera; family Coccinellidae; genus Megalocaria; species Megalocaria dilatata. The sequence continues at coordinate 59,206,897 of CM067855.1, read as the reverse complement.
CCTTCCATCATCGTTATGGACCTATGGAATCAACACTAGACGTGGATCTGAATGATGTCGCCATGCCGGTGCAAAGCGATGAATTCTCCCCCACTCGGAGTATCGTGAATTCTACCGATTAGGTTACTGACATGTGAGCGTAGCTCTTTCACCAGGTGACTACTCAGCAGTCTCCACAATCTGCCCAGGAAGCAAATAGTGTGATAAGGATACACCTTATCATCGCGCAATAGCGAAAAACACAAACACAGAAAAAAGAGTTGAACCCACCAAGCTTCCAATGTCGGCTTTAGTCCGAAAACCTACACCATGACTGGTAGCAGTGAAGCGCCCTGCAGTGTCAGTACCCGTGTTGTTTTGTGACGCAACTCACTCGCCGAAGGGACTTCTTATCCACCCACCCGAACGCAAGATGAACCAAGATAGTTTCAATAATTGATGCCTTAATTGAGCCTGGTACGAGCACTGTCCATCCGGCCTGTACGCCAAGACCCACGAACCCTTGTGAAGTATTTCAATGGATTATGGCTTCAAGCACGAACGGTCTAAGCCATATCGTCGAGATCCACAAATTGCAAAAACGTCTCGCAAATGATCCCGATTCAGGACGAGGCCGGTCGAATTGTCAAGACCAGCTTAACCCTAAAGCACTTCTCAAGATATTCTGAACATGAGTTTCTGCGAACAAATAGATGGAATACCCTTCTAGTCCAGCTGCGGACTTTCAACCACTACCCCCTCGAGTCCAACAATAATTGGGTGGCCAGGTTCTAGGAATAATTCCCGAGGACCTCCACCCTCCTTAAGTAACGCAACATGCTACATAACGCACTCGGCCATTAGACAGAAAAATCCGGAGATTTACTGCAATAGGGTAGAGTATGTTAGTTTTAAGGGTGAAGCCATGTTCTGCGACAGACACCCTTGTCACTAAGTTGAACAATGCGGCTCAGCCCTCCATTTCACCTTTACGGTGAAACTGGGGCCTCATTCGGTCGAACTTCCACCACACAGGTCTTGTGCCTGGCGCGAATGACATTGCTTTAGGCATCAAGACTCAGTCGTCTATTTCACCGGGATAAAACTAGGATCTTAATCAGCACAAGCGCCCCCAGCGCGTCAAGCTACAATGTCATAGGGGGCGCCCCACTCTGGGTAGTCGGAAAGAGTAGGGAAGATTATTAATGCATTATGAATCTTATATTCCGCAAATGTTTTTCGTAACCTGTGTGTAAGAACTGAATTTTTTCTTATAACTGATCGTTTTCGAATGAAAAATTATAACATGCTTTGCGTTTATGTACATCATTTTCAGTAATCGTTGAACCATCCATTTTCAAGAGTGGCGTGTAGTCAAGTTCCATTTATGTTTGAGTTTTTCTTCAAAATATGTGAAGAAATCCGTAAAAAGCTGTGACTTGATATAAGTATCGAAATTTCATACAGTGTGTTTCTAGAAGAAAGTCTTTTTTGCAGCTGTAGAAGAACTTGTCAAAATAAACCTTTCCATCAACAATTCCATGAGGTTCCTTATATAGCATAGATAGTTGTTTGGATCACCAATTTTCTTCTGTATGAGCGAACTAGAGTTTATTCATTTTTCCTTTGATTCATTAACTTCATAGTCTTTCTACATCTCCATGAATAATTCTTTGTCTCAATCAATATCTAAAAGGTATTTTCCTCACACCAAAAAGTAAATCCTAAAATATTACGGAGTGAATTAAATCTGTTAGATTTAGAAGGGGCGTTTTACTGCAGCGAGAAAAAGTTGCGCGTTTTCTTGGATGAAGATAGATTGACGTCCTAACAGGATCCGATGTGCACGTCAAACACAGGAAATTTTCCGGTCCCTTGTCCATTACTCGCATAATTATGCACCCTTTCCGTTCCAACTGCTCTCCCAATGAAGGGCCAAGGCGGTCGAATTTCCGGGGGGCACCCGTCTATTTGACTATTCAGAGGTGAATAATCCATTAAACTTGCATATATTGCAGGTCTCTAGAAGCCGGATGTATCGATTCCTTGGTACATAGGGGCCAAAGTTTCTGCTCTGGGTATCGATATTGAGTAGGTATTAACTGTAAAGATATGTCGGACACAACATCAAAGATGCCGCTGTTCCAGTCAATTAGTGAATGGACATGTCCTCGTTTTGTGCCGAAAATATGTCCGTAATGCATTTATGGAGGATTAATCCTTTATACTTTACATCCCTTGAGTACAGATATGAAAAGCTCCGAGTTAAGATGTTTTGCATCTGTAAATTTCTGAATATATGAATCTCAGAACTTAATACTATTACGTAGAACCCCTTTTAAAAATCGATCTCTTGTCCAGAGAACTAAAGAGGGAAGGATGGGGCTTTTTAATCAAGTATTTTTCTTGTTTATGAGATTTCCTACTGCAAAATAACTATGACGTGTCTGTCGACGTATTGCGGCGTTTTTCTTGCAAAGTTCGGCTCAAATGCATGAATAGTTGTCAGTATCCCCCCTTTGTGATCCTTTCGTTCGATTGTAGCAGCTCATAAAACCCCACACCCAACTGGTCTCACCAAACACACATAATTATCTTTTCGCTATGAATATTGGGCTTGACAGTATCCATACATTGCTCGACGTTTGGATTATCGTATTGGACTATTGAATTTTCCACGTAAATTTCTAATCGTTTGAATAACAGATTTGAAAATAAGTTTTTAATATTTCATAGTTCGAAATATTTGATTGATTCGGTCTTTACTTGGTGGAAACTCATTTTAATTAAAACAATGTATATGAGACAGTAATTTATTTTCAAATGTTTGTACTACTACAAGAATTGTTTCACCACGATGTGGCTTCTTCGGGTATTACATTGTAATGTCTGATGGTATTCAGTGTAACCGAGTTTAAATACATTGTTAGGTACGTGACCAAATAATGGAAGCACAGGTCATAAAAACTCTAGTTGTTTATTGGAGTTTTCCGCTAAAAATGACAGTAAAGAAAGATATTCAGTAATGGAGACTTATCAACATCTGTTTGTTCGTTCAAAAGGATTTTACGGGCATTATATATTATATTCAAAAAATTCTAAAAGTGTTAATCTAGAACTTTTGCTTTCATAATGGATAATTTCATAATTATGGTTGAAATTATGCCTGAATTCCTTAAGATGATTAGCATATGTTGAATGTACAGAATCGGATGTATAACTCCTTTGGTGTTCTTGGACACGTTTTTTGAATGATCTACCAGTCTGGCCCATGGTCAGGGCAATATTTGCAAGTCAACTTGTAGACTCCAGATTTATTTTTTTTATTTGTGCGATCTTCTTCGATCGAAGAAGAAAATATTTAATTTTCTTGACCTCACAATAACAAGACTAAATAATTTACATGCTTTTAGTATTTTTCATAAATCCACACATACAGACATCACAATATATAAATCTCAATTCACCCCACCAACCAAAAGATGTCAGCATATAATAGTTTTATTCATAGATTATTGAATGTCCCTTTGAAATCAGATAACTTTTTGAGAGAATTAAATATTATTTAACAAATAGCGTCAAACAACGGTTACAACCCCTTTCTTATAGACAAAATGGTATCCAATAAACAAAAGAATATGGCATTAAATCTCGTGTACCCAATCATAAAAGAGGACAATACACAGAATTATTTTTCGTTATCTTATGTCAATGGATTATCTGAAAATATTGCTAAATATTTCAAAAGTTGTTTCAATTATAACGCGACTTTTAAGACAATTAATAACGTTAGTACTTACATAAAAAACAATAAAGATCGAACAAATAAAGAAAATAAATCCGGAGTCTACAAGTTGACTTGCAAAGATTGCCCTTAAGTATACATTGGCCAGACTGGCAGATTATTCAAGAAACGTGTCTAAAAACACCAAAGGGGTTATATATCCGATTCTGTACATTCGACATATGCTAATCATCTTAAGGAATTCGGGTATAATTTCAACAATAATTATGAAATTATCCACGTTGAAAGCAAAAGTTCTAGATTAACACTTTTAGAATTTCTTGAAATCAACAGATATAATGCCCGTAAAATCCTTTTGAACGAACAAGCAGATGTTGATAAGTCTCCATTACTGAATATCTTTCCTTAATGGCATTTTTAGCGGCAAACTCCAATAAACACCTAGAGTTTTTCTGACTTGTGCTTCCATTATTTGGTCACGTACCTAACAATGTATTTAAACTCGGTTACACTGAATACCATCAGACAGTACAATGTAATACCTGAAGAAGCCACATCGTGGTGAAACAATTTTTGTAGTAGTACAAACATTTTTGTGGAAATAAATTACTGTCTCATAACATTTTTTTAATTTTCATAGTTCTATTCAAGCGTAAATCGGCCCATTTCGTTAGTGTCAAATATTATTCACATTAATTCAAAACACGAATGCCAGATTCGAAATAACCACTACTTCAAAATACAAATGCTAGATGGTCCTGCCAATATATAAGACTTTGAGCACATAAATTGCACTTATCCATGGTCACTTTGCATTGGATATTGATGGAAGAAATGCCATTGCACACGTACAAAATTCAATTAACGCAAAAATCAAGACCAAATGATCGGAACATGTTGAGTATTGATACTGCCGTTCGAACACTCGTACAAACTCAGCCCAGGCATATCGGTCCGATGTTCTTTTCTACGTTATGAATTTTAATTCTGCCTCTGCGAATCGTTTTCCCGTTCTGGCTTCATTCCGCTCTTCTACTGCCGTCATGTTGTTTTATGGGTACGGGGCGCGAAGATACCGATGCCCTCGTTTCGTATACGAGGAAAAATCGAACAATAACGTCGGTGATGCCTGAACGATATCAATTCTCGACGGGTTCGCGAAGGGCGGATTTTGGCAGGATCCGTCGGTGGTTCTTCGCTTCGCCTTCTCATGAAAATTGATATTTGGCATTCGCTTCGCTCCGGGGGAAACTTTCAACTTGCTTCCTACGTCATGTTGCGTCCAGTATCGTGGAGCAATCTGCTTTTCTTTATATCCTTCAATAGTAAACACATAAACATTTTATTAGCTCAGGGAGGTCTGAGGGATCAAAGAAATTTCGTTTCTACATCAGCCTTATTAGTTTCTAAGGGGTGGGCCATTTAAAATTTGCATTTTCTATAGGCTATAAATAGGAAAAGTATTGAATATTACATCAAAGTTGTTAAATAAAAAGTTTGAACCTTGACATTGCCAGACTCGAAATAACTACTACTATAAAATAAAAACTTTGAAATCCTTTAACGGTGGAAATTTTAATCAAATGTTTTTCATTTTCTGTAAAGAAAAAATACCCTTGAATATAAAAAATTATTCGACAATTTTTATTTTTGTTTAAAAGTATTACTAATTTTTTTTGAATTTTCATAATTTTTATAACTCTTCATTGACTGTGTAACATTGCGGTTAACAAAATTCTGTAAAAATCGAATAATAAACTAGAACGATGTGGATTGATTTGCTAGTTCTAAGAAGAAATGATTCATAATTGACACGATTAATAAAACGCATGTTCCAATAATATCTACTAGAATGGAGTGTACTAACCCTATATTTTCTGAATACAGGGTCACAAGAAAACTCTCGGACAAACTTTTTTAATAACATTTGGTAATAATATATTTAAGCGGTTTCGAAGTGGCTTCCTTTGACGGCGATACATAGCTTCAGACGTTTCTTGAAATTTTCGGCAATAGGCCGCAGCTCTTCGGGCGTTAATCGGTCCCATTCCCGGCGCAGGGATTGCTTCAGCTACTCCAAACCTTTGTGATGTTTAGCACACGTCTTGAACTCCAAAATCGAGTACACGCTGTAGTAAATTGGGCGAGTAGGGCGGCCATTCTGCAGATGTACTGCGTTAGGTGAATCATCTTTAAGCTGAGACCACACATATCACGTGTGCGAATGGCGAATAAAAAACATTCGGCAAGAACCGAACAATGTGGTTTATTCTCCATTACCAGGCAGCATTTCTTGCAGAGTTAACAAGTAATAATTCTAGTTATATGTCTATCTAACAGAGACATATGTTTTGCTTTATCGATCTTAGGGTAGATAAATGTGCTTCATGCACATGTCACATGTGGCGAATTGCAAACGGCGAATAGATGATAATTTTAGGACGCTATTTGTTTCAAAAACAACAAATAGTATGTCGAGACATCTGTTTCTTCGTTAGTCTTGGGGTAGGCTTTAAGCGGACATCACACATATCGTATGTAGCGAATAAATGATAATTAGCAAGTACCCAGATGGATTATTTTTGTCCAGGAGTTATGTCTTAGAAAATTAACTAAGAGTGTTTAGATTTAAACTAGGTAGAGGCATCTGGAACCTGTCTTTGAGCTATTCAGTAGGTTACAGTAAAGTAATTCACCAACTGACAATAACCGTGAATGTCGCATGTGTGGCGCAGGCTTAAAAGTCTGGGTCACTATGTCAAAATATTTTTGGAAGAATCTAATAGGAGAACTAACACTTAATTCATTTACGAATTGAAGGATTCGACCAGGATATTAATACCATTCTATCTCAAGGTAACAGCCGAGATACATTCTTTTCTATTCAGTTTTTTTAGCGATATACGAGAATTTGAAGGATCTGAATGGATCGAAATTGTTCGTATTGAAACTAGCCAAAATTCGTAAGACCCCCCCCCTCATTCGACTACGAATTTCTCCATCGAATCCCGCGCGCAAGGTTACCCAACACAATGTATTCGTCCCGTGGCATGAATTACAAAGATAATGGTCGGCTGTTTAATTCAAAACTAAACTTGAAATTCGAACAGCCTCGATCGCCAAAGGTCGAATGTTGCAACACCGGCATTAATAATCACAATAAAATTGTGTTGTTTGATGGTCACGACGGTCGGTGGTGCCGCAACATATAGTCGGCATGTCATTGATGACAAGCTAGCAATGCTCTGTCGCAGACGAAAATAAGTCGAAATAAACCGGTCGAGGTGTCCTTAGCTCTCGGGTAAAACAAACAGGTATCGGTGTGTAGCTTAAAAGAGTCGGTCCGACGCTTAATGGAGCAGGGAAGAGTATCATTCAAGTGTATCGCAAGTTTTTCTTGCGTACATGGGAGCTTCAGGGGTTTACATGGAAGCTTCAGAGGTTTCTCCATTCTTTTTCTATGATTCGGGGACTTGTAGGAATTTAAACAAGCACTGACTTACTAATCCGATCTTAACGGTGAATTTTCGATGTTTACTGTTATTGCCAACGGTTGAATCGAGAACAATTGAGCCTGGATCACTTAATACTCCTCGTCATCAACTGGAACGTCAAAGACCATATACTACAAACCCAGAAGAAGACCGTATTTAACCCTTTTGGTGAGAAGACAGCCTTTTAGCACTTGCAGAATCTAAAGTCAAGGTCTTCGAGATGCCACAGGTACTTCAGTTTCCATAAGCATTAACAGGTGACGTTACCATGAAGTAAATCTAACATCGAGACGTTCATGAAGAAGAGTTCCATTTACTCGCGAATAGGGGTGAAAGATTGGAGTGAACAATGGAGCGGGAACACTGATGAGATGGATGGTGATATGTACTTTTTACTGACGAGTGCAGATATGAAAGTTTTTCTGATAGTCTAAGAGTACACGTGTGAATTTCGAAGGAACCGTCGCTTTGGTCAAGGAGTGCTGACTAATTAGTTCTTCCAAGAACCATGACGTCTCAGACATATGTTGATGGAGTTATCAACGGAGTATTTCCTGAATTTCAAGCATCTATTGGCGAAAATTCTGTTTTCTGGATGATAATGCATTGTCACACGGATCACCAGGTGATTACCTCTAGACAAAACCTATTTTACATCTGGCATAACCTTCAAGATCCTCTGAACTAAAACCAATCGGGCATGCTTGGGACCAATTATAAAGAACCCTTGATGCTCATAGATCAGAACCAGAAACGCTTCAGCAGCTCAGAGATCTTTTGCTACAACTTTAGCAACATTTCTAGATCATTCAATTGAAAACTTTAGAATATTTTTAAAGGTGTTCGACTAAGAATTCTAATAAATTACATTTCGAAATTAATTGATTTCAATTTTCCTCTCTAAACTTCCTCTGGAGAAAAAACTCTCTGCCTTCGAACTTTTAGACAACACGCAGTCATGAAGGATTAGAAGTAATTTCGATGCACACGTGCATTTACTCAACTTGAGTTTTTAGAAAAGACGGGATTGACCGTGCCTTCCACTTGACCTCTGGTGAATTGCTCTCTGGTCCCCTCGCTTTTGCACATGACGATTAATTGGCCTTCCTGCGAGAATTGCGGGGAATGCATAGTAATTTGACGCGGTTATGCACCCCTACTGCGGACAAGGCTGACCCGGGGTTGTCCGCGCCACGTCCCCTACGCTGGGAATGAACCGGTTCGTTCTGTCCGATTTCGCCTGTATCTGTCAAAATTTATGCGACGCGAGTTTCCCCCTGGGACGGCGCCCGCGCGCGGGCCGAATAAAGTGGTTGTTGGGTCAATTTTTCCGGACGAATTATTTATCGGCGCGTTCCGAAGACTTCATAACAATTGCCGAGCCCCCGTTTATGGGATTCAGGGCGGATTATGACTTATTATTCGTGGTGATTTATTCGTTCGCAGGATGTAGCTCATATATACTTCAGTCCATTGGAAGCTAGAATGTTCGTAATTAGTAATATAACGCCTAGTAGTCTCCGCGCGACGGTGTCAATTTTCTCGAATTCTCTCTAACCTACGGTTTTTAATTCAAAATAAGATAATTTTATAATACCCTGTATAAGAGCTAATATTAACTTGAAACAAACATCCCAAACTGAACAGAAAAATTTCGAAAATATTTGCAAATGCGCCCCCAGATCATTACATTAAGGGTACCTGTTAATTGAAAAATTCTCACGATAATTATTATTAAAAATATATTTCTTGTTGTCTTGAAAAATTGATCATATTCAATTTGATTGGGTTTTCTCGTAGATGTATCAACAAAGACCCAATTATTCATGTCTTCTACTCAGGCATTATATCGCTCATTATTCAACTGGTCCAATGTAAATACTACTAAGTCATTTGCTGTCAAACTACTCATTTGAGAGTATGTTTCCTTTCAAAAGTGTCTTTAGTATTCAAGTATCACAACATTATTAATCCTACAAACCCTTGCTTAATTCACAAGTTTCTCATAATTTTAGCACATTAATATTTGATAATATTAACATTTTCTCCTATGATAATACCGTACACAAGAAATTTATTTTAGAAGCTGGCAATCCTGCGAACTAAGAGATCCAATAAATTGAGGTTGTATCCCTTTCATAGACCACGTTGACAAGAAGTGTTCAATCATTCTTTCTTTAACTATCAATACGTATATTCCAGAGTTCAAATATTTATTTGGATTTTTGAGCTATTTAGGGTAAATTCGGTTATAATTTATGGACAACGTGGTTCGTCAATGTGAAATATGTAAAAATAATCAGAATTTCCATCCTAATGTATCCTATAACAGGTAAACTTATTATACTCCCATAGTATTATGAATTTGAAGAATATTGAATTTATTCTAACGTTGCCGGCACAGAACTATTAGATTTTTTCATCCTTGTCGCACTCTGCTATATTCCACTCTATCTAAATAATCTGGTTGTTGGCCGCACAACAAATAAGATGTCAATAAAGGGATGTTTCGTTTCCTTAGCTTAATAAGTCTATGGGTATCCCACAATATATCTGTAGTAATATTTATTAAAACAGTCTTAATTCTTCAGCTGTAAGTAGAAATAACTGAAATGTTGATGAACAATAAATATTTTCTTTAGCTGTAAGTAGAAATAACTGAAATATTGATGAACAATAAATAAAGGAATCCCTGTTCTCTTGATTTGGGATATATCTAAATGCAACCTACGTGGGGAAGACAGACTGTTGTTTATAAGGTAAAACCAAAAAACATAAGATGTCTATTTGATAAAGCCGAAAATATTCAGGTTTTACACAGCATTGCATAGCAAAGAACGAAAAAGATTTCTTTTTACTATATGATGTTCAGGAGGGAAATTTGATGAATATTTGGTCGTTTTAGTAATAAAAAAATCCATTGAGTATAAAGAAAATTGAATGAATTCACAGATTAAAAACATATTTGATGATGGTTTTAACACCAAAATACGGGCTGAGCTTCTGAATAAATTATGAAATTTATAAACCAAGCATTTCAAAAGTGAAATTGAAAACAACCTTCCTGCATATCATCTCCAATTGCAATATTTCCAAGCTAATTCTTGTAAATTCAGCACAAAATTGAAATAAGGATTCAGACGACAAATCATTACCTCGAACGGCAGATCCAAATCCCGATAGATCTACGAAAATGTATAAATATGGTATTCTGATATTTTCTACCAACACATTGATCAATTCATGGTCTTTGTTGGATCCGTGAATGATGAACCGATGAGTCCGTGGACCAGTTTTAGGAAGGCCGACGACACTCCGGTGCGTGGAAAACGAGTTTCGCCTTCAGCTCGCTACTCGAATTGATCCGACCAGTAGTGACCAGAGGAACGCGCGTCCAGATGTTTACTATGAGGGTGACCATGAGAACCTGCTCTCCCGTTTCTAACGTGGAACTACGCGAATACCGTATAAATAATGTCGTAATTCGTGCGTTTAGAGATTTGACGCCGATCATTCGCGAAATAAAAAACCTGAGATTTGACGTCAATGCCCCGAAATGCGTGAGAGCAAGAGGTCATTCGGAGATAGCTTAGCTTGTTGTTACCCGACAAAGTATTTTGATCAGTGCAAAATTATCAAATTAATACCTTTCTTGGTGAAAGCATACGTTTTGAGAATTCGAATATACTATATTATTTTGAATTCTTGCTCTTATATTGACTTCGATTTCCGAATTATCGAAAAGCAAGAATACGAATAGTAGCTAATTAAGGGAAACTAGCGATTGGTTAGACTTAGAGGAATGTTCTGTAAATTCTATCGCTTAAAATATCCATAAACAGAATTTTAATTTGTTTTTGTTATTGTACTCGTAGTACAATGACAAATATGACAATAGCAAACGAAACGGAGACATAGACAAAATAAACGAAAGGACAGAGGAAGTAATAGACGATACAAACCTAACATGTTACAACATGACTCGTTTTCATGCTATAACTTGTCAAAAAGCTGCAGCTGACCATCAAGTTACAAGAATATAACTGATGCCGAAACGCGGGAAGGTTGCACATCAAAGTACCAATAGGTTGCACATCAAAGTACCAATAGCTTGCTTGCTCATGAAAAGCTTTGAATCACCTCTGACTACTTTTTAATGTTTTCTACAATAAAGAAAATACTTGAGAATATACTCTGAATCTCCTTGACAATTACCTGGTGTTTTCAAAGTTGAGGCATTTTTAACAGCATTCGGAACTCATCAAAATGGACCATTTAACCAAAGGTCGCTTATACAGGGTACAAAACTATTGGGAAACAGGCTAAGGACAGATTATTTGGACCAAATATGACGATTAGATGCCTTGGGACAATTATTTTGCAAATGAAGAAATGAGGGACATGATTTGTGTATATGCACAAGAAAACTTTTGCGGTCGCTCTGCAGCTAGAAGTTATGAATTTTAGATCCAGGCAAGAGGCGACCAAATCATGAAACTTTTGCAAATGTATTCCATCTTGGATGAAACTGGGTCATTTCACAGTAAAAATTTGGGTTGTCGTCAAATGACACCTAATGAAGTATATGAAATTTTGGTTTGAGTAGATGAAAATCCTGAATGAGCTCACGTCAATTGGCAGTAGCAACAGGACTAGGTCAATCGTCAATTATTAGAATTCTAAAAAAAGGAAAGCGTCACCCTTATCATTTCACTCCTGCTTTGCTTCCAAAAGATCTGCCACGACGGTTACAATACTGCCAAATTGAATTGATTGTGAATAGAAATGAGTGGAACCGCAAACGCGGGGCCGTAAGTTATTTCTTTCAGTATTTGTCCTTCAAACCGTGCAAACCTATAGTAGAGGAACTAGTTCCGAATCAGTCTTACTAATGGAAGTTTAAAGTTTCTAGCAACTTTTCAGCGTGGAATCTTATCGAATTTTGTGCTTTACACTCGGGGTGTGAATTGTATTCCCTTCCCGCAGTAACGGATACTTTGCTCCAAACTATTAACTCATTTAAGTGTTGCAAATTGGTGACGATTAACACCGTTCTTAATTCTAAGGCAACAGAGAGCCCTGAATTCTGATTTACCGTTCGGAAAGAAAAATGGCGCCCGCGGGGCCTCGTGGCGACCGCAGTTTGCAGTGACAAGTCCCGAAGGAAGATCCCGTCCCGAAACACATCAAGAGACCATTTAAAGTGAGAGAATCGGCATGTTTTACCAATTACGCCGAAATTAGATCATCGCCGTCTTGACTCCGAGCCTAGCCTGCATCCCCCTCCAAGGCCGGAAACGGCCATAAAACGAAATTATGCAAATGGCAGTTTGCAATTCATTCCGGATAATACGATAGTCCGGAACGATACGACGTATTTTACGAATTGCGAAGACCGCAACAACAACCGGATTAGAGGGAAGTTCGGGAGGGCGACGGGCGTCCTGGAAAAGGGGATTCCCAAACTTTCGCCTTTTCCCGTTTCCGTTATCGGAAGTTACCGATTCTGTGTTTACGTTCATTCATGTTTGGCGCAGGCAAACACGTGGAAGTGGGGTTGTTTTCGGACGTAGAGGTCGCGAGGTGGATTTTATGGAAGTTTCGGCTGGGATGACTTCTGGACTTATCGTCTTAAGAGTTTGGCGTAATGGAAGAACTCGTCTAGAACGATAAGAAGGAAGACCATTGTTATTAGTCTTGATCGAGGTGACCCTGGAGAGGAGTTGATCAGAAATATATTGTTCTAACGAATAAAAACGAATTAGGAAATTTTCTGTGGGCGCAATTATTTTGATTGAGATCTTCATGTATCGATTGTAAAGCATCGGTCACATAAGAGAAGGTATTCCATTTGAAATTTGTATTTTTGATCGGCTATAAATAAAAAACTAATCTATATTTTTTCGAAGTTATGAGTTCATTAGAAAGGCTGAAATTGACATTTACAAATAATAAACAATATCATTCAAATGATCTCCATCACTGGCTGCAGTACCGCATCATATCAACCCAATTTTTCAGTACATTGTCGATTGCTTAGGGCTCAAACTCATGAATGGTAATTTCGATTTAGTGTTATAAGGCATCTTAACACTTGTCCTTAACGTATCCCTGCAAAAATTCCTCCGAGAGAAGAAAATGAATTGATGCCACCAGGCCGAAAACCGCATCAAACAGTTACTCGTTAGGTTGCCTCCGCTTTTCCACAATAACGTGTGGATTCTCTAATTCCCAAATGCGGGAGTTTTGCTTATTCACATATCCTCCGAGGTTAAAATGGGCGTCATCGCTAAAGATAATTTTTCTGGAAAAATTTTCATCTTCAGCTATGCGACATTAGCCCATGGAGCGAAGTGAAAAAGCATCAGATGGTCACGAGGCTTCACTTCTTGCATTAGTTGAATTTTGTAAGCCTTCATACCGAGGTCTCAATGCAAAATTCTCCTCAGAGAAGTGCGAGAAATGTTCAGTTCTTGAGAACGATGACGAGTTGATGTAAATGGACGTTCAGACACATTATGGGCTACAGCAGCAATGTTTTCAGGTGTTCTTACTGGACGAGAACGTGAACGAATTGTTCTATCAAATAACGATCCACTTTTTAGGAACAAATAGATTCACAAATTGCCGTGAAGGCATTTTACTTCTATTGAATTTTCCACCTAAATCTCTAACAGTTTAGATTCACCACTTTGGAAAAGAGTTTTTAATATTCCCCAGTTTTGTTCAAGCGTAAATTGACCCATTTCGTTAATGTCAAATTTTGAACTAACCTATGTCAAAACCCTCTACACTAGGAGAATTTATATTTTTTCTATATTGATTTGAATCAGCCCTCATTTGGTGAAAATCCATATTAAATAATATTTAAATGAAGTTATTCTGATTTTCACAAATTTTTATTATAATGTTTACAACAATCGTTTCGCTATCACAGTAGCATCATCAGACAGGTTTACATTTTGAATAACTAAGCTTGTTTCCGAAATCCGTTGCTATTTATATTACAGTAACTACAATAAATTTTTATTGAGCACTAAAACCCAAAAGAGTTTCTCTGCAAATTCCAGCTTAACTGAGTATATTTAACAGAGGTGAGTTATTTAAATCTATTTGTTCGATAAGTAATATTCCAATTTTATTATGTTTATTTATCTCTAGGGATTCTAACAGATTCAAGACATAACTTTCACTTTCTATATGCAGAATTTCAAAATTGTGGTTGAAAGTATGTCCTGTTTCTAACAAATGGTTAGAATATGTAGAATTACTTTTATTATTGAGTATACTCTTCACAAATTCTATGTCGGAAAGTTCTTCCAGTCTGTCCTATGTAAACTTTAGGGCAATCACCGCAGGTTAACTTATAAACCCCCGATTTATCATCTTTATGTGTACAGTCTTTATTATTTTTGATGAATTTATTCAAGTTTGAATTGGTTTTAAATGAAGTTCTTGAATTATATTTATTTTTGAGGTATGTAGCAATTTTCTCAGGAATACCTTTAGTGTATTTTGAGGAAATGTATTTAAAATTTTCTTCCATTGGTGTTTTATGATACACCATATTTGAAACTATTTTATTAATTTTATTCATCAGCAATTTGTGTATCAACTTAGGATCATAGTCATTATTAATAGCTATTTGTTTAATTATGTAAAGGTCTGAAATATAATTTTCTCGATTCATGGGAATATTAACTAATCTATGGATCATACAATTGAATGCTGATAATTTTTGATTTAAAGGATGGTTTGGTTTATTGTGTATAATAGAATCCGTATAGATTAGTTTGTGAAATATTGAAAAATCATGTGAATTATTTGTTCGAGTAACAGTTAAATCATGAAAATTAATAGAATTATTATGTTCGGTTTCCATAGTGAATGTTATTGAAGGATGTATTTCATTGATGAATAAAAAAAAGAACTTTCCGACATAGAATTTGTGAACGTTTGAAAAGTTTCCTCAATAATAAAAGTAATTCTATATATTCTAAGCATTTGTTATGTTCTTAGCGTTGAAAAGTCTTTTTATACTGCAAATGAGTATTTCTGTGGTAAGTATGAAAATTAATGAGTTTATTAATTTTGTGAACTGTCTTTACATATATTGCTGTCTTAAGGGATTTATAAATTATTATTTGAAGAATACGGAAGTGTATATATATATGAAGATTTATTTTTGTTCTATTTCTATGAATTGTAGATTAACATTCTAATGAAATGCAAGGAGTTCTAAAAACTTATAACGCCACGTATTCTGATAAGTATTGGGCTAAAGACTCATTTCTAAGTAAAAGGAAAGATAACAGCGAAACAATCGATTAGGTTGTTGAGATTTGACTAATTCATATTTATCAGGTAATCAAACACCTGGTATTTCTTTGAAAATATCTACTAAAGACACCGCTGCAAAACTAGTACATTATCCCATTGACAAAGTGCCATAAACCACTTCGTTACAGTTTGAGAACTACTGGGAGGCGTCTGAGGGATTCGTGCAAATTGTGTGTTCTCTACCTGGCTCTTCCTGTACTTCCGGATAGCCGGAAACGGCTCCCGTTGTTGTCCGCATTCCGTATTTTTGTCAATCGATTATTTCGCATCCCGTTCGTGGTCCGTCAGTTTGTGAATCGTTTAATGCCCACTAGAGACAAGGAAACGGAAGCTCCACGTCCGGTTCCTTTTCGGATCGGCCCGTGTTGTTCTCTTTTGTCGATGGCGTATACACGGATTCGATTTCCATTGGCAATGGGTTAATAAATTGGATACTTTTGAGGACATTGTAGGAATATCAGTTTTCGGCAGATATGACTCGACTGGGCAATACTGGATTGTCTGGGTATCGGTTATTTGGTGGATGCAACTTTGTTCTGGTTGTATTTATGCACTAAAAATTGATCGACTTTCGATACCATATTTTGTTCCTTTGTTCTAGGGCCGGGGTCGCCAATCTTTTGAGTGGGAAGGACGATATATTACAATTTAAAAAATTTCTAAGTTTTTAAAGAGCCACAATTTTGTTTGCCAAAACAATGAATAGTACTTGCATAAAGTTTTTTTGATAAAAAAACTAGTCTTTTTATACATAAGAAAAATTATCTGTTTATTCATACCTATATATAGTGAGTAGTGTAAAAGGTAAGATTATTAGCTTCATTAAAGGTTTGTTTTTTTCACAACAAATTAAATAATGCATATATGAAATTATTAGATAATTACTTATTATTTGAGTAAAAAATTAGAACAATTAAAGATTTACTCAAAACACTAACTTGCACTTCAATAACTAACAATTGAGCAAACAAATTCAATGGGAGCGATGGCTCTGCATGTTTATTCAAGTAACAAACTCAAACTTCACTAAACAGTGTAACTCGTAATTGAAAATAAAAAACAATAACATATATTTCAGCGAATAAATTCTTTGGGAGAGTTGGCTTCGCATGGTTTTAGAAAGTTTGGATAAATTTGTCTCTTAACTTGTTTAGAAGTTTCAAATAAGACTCTTAATTTTCATTTGTTAGTTGGCTTTTCACTTTATTTTTTATTATATTCATCCAAAAGAACCCTTGCTTGTACGAATATCCGAAGATAGTCAGCACTCCATCTTCACCTCACTGTTGCAATCTGGAAGACTATTCCATGCGTCGAATATAAGTGCCTCAACTCGCGCCATTTCTTTTAAAGCTGTCCACTTTTCTTGCAGACATTTCTGGACCTCTTCCAACTTGCTTGTCAACTCTGTAAATTATCCGCTCCACTCAATGTAGATCTAGTTACTACTTGTGTTGAGAGGATTTACTATGGATGCTGGAATGGTTTTGAAAATGGCTGAAATCTGTCAGCGAATTTATCTTCAATTTTTTTATAACTGTGCTGATGTTCTCGTACTTTAAGTATATTTAGCTGAAAGTTTCGAACTTTTTCTATTTAAAATTTTTTCCACAAATATGAGACTCTAAAAAGCGCCAGACGGCTACTAATTTCATGACAATCAACCATATAAAGTTCCTTGTATCAAGTAAGTGCTTCCACAAATTTTGTTCAAAGCTGATCCAGGAAATGCGACGGATTTCGCCCTGCATTAGGGTCAATTGCAAATAAACACCGACAGGAACTAATTCGAAATTCTATCGGCGTAAGACAACGGAGTCGAATCACGTTCGGTGATTGAATTGGGACCTGGACCATCGCAGCAAATCAGTAATCCCGTATTTGCATAATTCGGGAACTAAATCGCTTTTCGAACCGAAAGAACTGAGGGGAGGCAAAAAATCCGGGTACGCCGATCAAGGTTGCCTCCGGTGGCGAATGTAAATTGGAAAAGGAACTTTGGTTCTCACCAATTTTCACGACTTCGCTTCCTGTTTGTACGAGATAAATATTACAGTTCAGTGTAGGCGTCATTTAGTGTGTCCGTTTCAGTAAAAATAGGTGGCCACCATAAAGTAGTGAATTTCTGCTTGGCGTCCGCTTCGGAGTGAGAAACTCGTTGGAAGTGATGGGTGAAGTGCACCAAATGGTCGAGTTTCCGAAAGAATGCTGCTCATTTCTAATCAGTAATAGTTTCTTCGTTCAACATTTTCTCTTACATTCTGTGGCATGTATGTTATTTCATTTTGTGCTAACATTATTCTCTAGCGAAGATCTTCTAGAGAAGTAGGTTATATACTGTAAGAGAAAATGTTGAGCAAAGACACTTCCACTGTTTAAGAAACGAACAATAGACAATTTGAATATTTCATTAATTAAAATCGGTTCAGAAGCTCGACCACTTGATGCATTTCACCAATCACTTCCAATAAGTTTTTCACACCGAAACGAATGCCAAGAAGATATTATTAACATATTCATAAATAGAATTACAAAATCTTCCAAATGATATGTCATCCGACTCCTATTGCCATTTAAGTTTCTTGAGGGGGATGTTCACCCACTTATTTGTAATCAGAAAATTCTCTCTTCACAAATAAAAATTGACCTATTTCGGCATTTTCCGAAAAAATTCATACTCACGCGATTATCCGGCTGGACACCCAGTATAATACATGAAAACAGGACTATTCATGATATATAAAATAATATCTATAAGTTTCGACTTATTTATCATTAATTTAACAATTGTTTCGCTATAAAATTGACTGTATAGTGTAAGAGAGTTTAGTTTTGACGAACTAAATTTATATCGGAAATTTTTCACCACTACGGGAAACAGGGAATACCTCTTTGCTATAAGATCAATAATATTGTATAAGGTTACCCGAAAATATTCAAGAGGTAAATTGTTCGTTGAGTAAGTTTCCAATTTTTCAGAAAATAAAATAAATTTATTGGGATTTTACTAAATAAAGGTTATCGATGAACTTAACATTAAAAAAAACAATAATTTTTATCGATATCAACTGATAATGAGAAGTATCTTAGAAAAATTTTCTCTATTTGATTTGAATTTAATTTTCAATATGTTTTCAAATAGAACCAGGTTTAATAACAGCTATTTATTCTAGATAAATACTCGCTAGGTTCAAAGCGTAACTTTATTATCAATATGAAAAATTCCAAGATTATAGTTGAAAATATGTCTTCTGAAGGTCTGCTCGTTTGAAATGTTTTGTACTATGTAGATTTTTTGGTGAAAATCTCAAGTTAACTTATTCATAAAATCCCGATTTATCGTCTTTGAGTTCAGTATCTTAATTATTTCGAATACATTTACTAAGGTTAGAATTAGTTTTACATTAATATAATGGCATTTGATTGCAGTTTAGTTTTAAAATTGTTGAAAATTTTTAGTGGTTAATATTTTTTATTCAAATTAGATTACTCTACTTAACATGCTTGCGAACCTCGAATCAGACTTTACGTCTGATCTGACTCTTTTTCCTAAAACCATTCAATTTGAGTCCAATTATGTAAATAAGATTTTCTTGAAAAAATAAAAGAAAATTGTTTTTAGTCATGTGTATACTTCCATAAAAGAAAAGATTATATAAAAATATATTTCAAGGACATACTTTGATGGAATATCTGAAAATATTGTAGAGTATTTCAAAAATAGCGTTTAAATTGAATGAAGCTTTTAGAATCATTATTAATTTGAGAAATTCATTGAAAGTGAAATAAATCAGTACATCAAATCTTCTCTCTCTTAATATATTATTTAGTATATTGGCCAAACTAAAAAATTACCATTAAGTAATTAGCTAACAAAGATCATTATTTCAATTTGTAGTAGAAGATATCTTTACAATTTGACGTCTTTATGAAGGTGACCAAAATTCCCCAGAAAAAAGAGTGCTATTTAGATAAAATGAAATATTTATTCTGCGGCTGTAAAACTAGCTCAAAACATATTGTTGATTACCGCGACGATTTTATAAAATATTCCTTTACCCTTGATACGATTTGTTTATGGGAATTATGCAATTCCTTTTTGAACACAAATAGACGCGTCCTAAATACATTATTCAAAGGTTTCGATGATGATATACCAGAGCGTAAAGAATGTCAAGGTGAAAACCACATTCGATAAGAAAGAAGCCATAGGATTTCGAAACGTCGATGCATGCCCGAAAGCCTACGGCAGTGCGTTTCTCTACCGACAAAAGAACGCTTACCTGCCCTTAATATTCAAAAGAAAACACCCTCCGGCACCCGATGATATATGAATACATCGCAGATACAAAGTGGGTGCAATTTTTACTCCAGAATTTACATTTTCATGCCATGGAAGTAGGGAGCATTGAAAATCGACTGTTTTTATACATCTGAGACTTTTACATTGTTGCGACATCTCACGACGAAACCTTATGCATCAACTCTATTCTTTGTACGACCAAACTAATAAATATTCATTTCATTATCGACCTCTTTGAATAAAGTGTTGTAACAGTTATTGGGAAAAATGGCCAGAAATAGATCAGAGAGAAAGCTGTATGATCACGTATTCGAAAATAGGAGATAGTGAAAGAAGGCAGTAGTCAAATGAATCATAGAGGAACTTTAACTAGTTGATATAAATGATCAATAGTGATTTCGTATTCACTGAAAACGTATATAAATTAGTAGTGAAATTTAATGCAGTTATACTTTTTTTCACAATTTTGACACTTGAAATTACCATTATTCTTTACAAGTGCCTACGTAGTTATAAAAGAATACTAAACACGAATAGGAGATATGAAAAGAATGTTTTCGAATATAATAATATTATTTTTAATAATTTGAAGAAGAAATCATTTCTCTAAAAATCGTCTACATGATTGTGATAAAATCATGAAATTTAAAAATTTATCTGTAAATAAATAATCTTTTTTATTTAGGAGAACATTTCCGAATGAATGAGGTATATTTTCTCAAAGAAAACCTGTCATTTCACGAAAACAGATTGATTGAGAAAAATTTTTGATGAAGATACTTTCACCACATATCATAAGAATTTATTTAAATATTTTAATATTAGCCTTCTACATATTTAATTTCAAAAAATCATATTTAATAAATATAACTTCAGGAATTAAATTAAATCGATGTCATATAAGTACCACTTATATCAAACGACATATAAAATAAACATTCATTATAAGACATCCAAATGATATAACAAAATCCAATAAATAAAAATTTTTAACCAAAATCCTATAAATTGAATATTTTGAGTAGACGAAATTTTGTTTCTGCTGATCAATCTTATGAAAACAAATATCTTTCAGAAATGTTTAACATAATCTTAAGAATTTCATCATAAAACTATCTCACTTAGAATATTCAATATTATTGGATATCTAACTAAGTTACTTTCTATAAAATCTCGAGATATGTAAAAACATTACTGAAAAACAAGTTTTAAGAGAGACTTTGCTTCGTCAGTACTCAAATAATTTATATTCAATAAAATACAACATCATTCAAAAACAAATATTTACTCACCCTTCAACAATCTAGAAAACTTCTGGTAAATGAATACTGAAAAATTTAAATGTAGTGTAATGTTAACTACAAATAAATAATTCTGTGGTTTACCCGTGATCTAAAAGATCTAAAAGAACCCGGCGTCTGTTATAGCACAACGACTATCTGTATAAAGAATGTTAAGCAAACCAAATAATTATATATTATGAATAATATAACATAAATATTAAAAGACTTCACAAATGTTACAGATTTTATTGTTTCTTAATAGAAACAATAATTATCTAATGATAATCTTTCAAATTTTATTCATTGATGGTTATTTTTGTACTATATAAAGTGTGGGCCATCTAGAGTATGCATTTTGAAGTAGTAGTTACTTCGATTCTGGCAACGAAACGGTTCGATTTAGGCTTGAACAAAAATAAACCATATAAAAAAATTATTTCCAAAGTGGTGAATCTTCTATCCAATCTGTTACCGAAAACTGGTTTGTTATTTGATAATTCAAGGTTCTCGTCCAGTAAGCAAACCTGAAAACATTGATGCTGTAGCCCAGAACGGGGTTGAACATGAATCAACATCAACTCGTAATCGTGCTCAAGAACTGATCATTTCTTGCACTTCTCTGAGAAGAATTTTGCATAGAGACCTCTGTATGAAGGCTCAAAATGTTCATCCAGTACAAGAAGTGGAGCTTCGTGACCATCCGATGAGTTTCCACTATGCTTGATGAGCTAATGATCACATGGCTGAAGATGAGCATTTTCCCAGAAAAATCATCTTTTGCGATGAAGCTCATTTTCACCTCGGAGGACTATTTTTTGTGTGGATCTGTTAAGGATAATTCCATTATCAAATGTCAACAACTTTCTATTAAACTCATAACTTTGAAAAATTTTTTATTAGTTATTTATTTGAAGCCGATCAAAAATGTAAATTTTAAATAGCGCATCCCTTAGCTACTGAAAGTTTTTCCCCTTATTTTTTCTTCCCGCAATACATAGATGCATCATAGTTAATCAGATAAAACAGAGAAGGGTGATAGTTTCATTTGGTGAACATTTTTGTTGTTAATGAAATATGCTAGTTTGTATAACTTTTTGAATCAAATCATTCAGTAAATTTTATAAAGGTGATTTAAAATGAAATCTGTTAATTATGAAGAGTCCAATTTTCTGTCAGGAAAATACCTCAACATGGTTAAAACCTATTTTCGTGGAAACTCAGCGTGCGAGTAAAGGTCGTAACTCAGCGAAGAGCTTTCCATCTGCTTCTCATCTTTGCGTTCCTAAACGTTTCATAGTCCACTTGCGTCTTCATACGAACGCCAAACGACTCGAAAACATAACCGTTACCCTATTAGGCCCTGACATAACAATTTTCCAGCTTCCTCTGGGTAATGAGGGGGTCGAAAATATGAATTTCCTCTGGCGCGACGCGTTATTGCTTCCAACCAATTCCGGGAAATTGCTAAATAGGAATGGGGCTGTATTTTTCAGTATCTGAATTGCATCGTCCAGGTGATATGTAGGATCAGAGATGAGAAATTACTGAAAATAATGGGATTATGGCATTTTCGGGTGACATCCGAAAATGAAGGATTTGCTTGAATATCTTAAGCGAAAAGCTGAATTAGTTTTGTTCGCGGTTGCAATTCCGTACCAATTCTGAATCGATTTCTTAGCGAATCAGAATCGCCAAAAGGCATATGTCTAGTTCTGAATCAATTCTGAATTGTTTTCACCAAAAGCTTGTTAGGAATCAAGGAATTTTGAGCATGCCTAGTTTTCAAATTTGTCAAGAAATAGATTTAATTCTTCATCCTCTTCGAATTTTAATTTCAGAAATTTTTATTCAAAAGCTTTTATAATTATATAAACCTGTGCTTATATTTAACAGACATATAAAATCAAAACTCATTGTATAATATCAAATGGAATAAAAAAAAAAACAACAAAAGTAAATTGTCAATTAAAATCAATAAATAAATATTTGAAGGAGACAAAATTTTGTTTCTGATCCAATATTTATGAAAACTAAATCTTTTTCAAAAATAAACAAAATTTTGTCTCCTTCAAATATTTATTTATTATTTTCTAATTGACAATTTATATTTGTTGGGTTTTTTTCAATTCCATTTGATAATATATAATGAGTTTTGATTTTATATATCTATTATATATAAGCAGTGCTAATGAGACATTAATTTAATTCTTTGTATGAAATTTCTTGAAATTAAAATTTGAAGAGGCTAACAGATTCTATCTGTTAAATATAAGCAGTGCTCATAAGACATTAATTTAATTCTGAAAGTTTTTGAAAAAAAATTTTGAAATTAAAATTATCGGAGGCTAACAGATTAAATCTGTTTTGATATTCAAATTTTGTAATAATTCTTCTATCAAGTAAAAAACCCCTTCTTATTATTTTGTTAAGAAATGACAAATTTCAGAAATGAGAAATAACTATTGTCTAGACAAAAATTAATTGTAAATTATCAATTATATATGTATATATTTTTTTATTTATATACATATATAGTAAAAGTTTTCAAGAATCTGAATTTGCATTTTTAATTTTCAATTTTAAATCGATTTTTCAAAAAATTAGACTCAAAACCAGTAATTTATATATTCATTCAACATATATTATTCTTGAAAATTTTAGGAAGGACTCATTTTGCCGCGGAAGAACTTGAGTTACCAGTATACTTTGTATATTTATCCACGATCCTCGACCCAATTTACTCCGTCTATTCCCCCATTTTTGTGTATCTTTCGCGAGATCAGCGAATTTTTTTATTAGCCTCAGTCGTCTCGTATAGGCAGGAAATGTGCCCTTGATGAAATCTTAATGTCTTCCCTCGCTGGCTGAGATGAACGAGGGGTTATTTTTTAGATGCGAGAAGAAAATGAAGAAGTGCAGGTTTGCGAGGATCCGTACCCGTTCTTGGCAAGCTTTCTTTCAGAGGCTATCGGGACCATATCATATTTTGCCCCTTTCCGTCCTTGTCCATTTCCCAACAAAGGCTGTGTCCTGAATTTTTCAACTGATATTGATCTTGCTGGGTAAATACTAGAAAGAAAAGATTTTTATATTTTTTCCACAATTACAAGAATAGGACGTTTGGCGATTATAAACAGTAACACTACGAAATTGTTCATTTATATATTTTTCTCTGATTCTTTCGATTCGAAGTTTAACTTTACTAGATGCTGCAACCAAACAATATATGGGGACTCTATTAGTGATTATTTTTGAGAACTAATTGTAATGAAAAAATAGGTGAAAAGCACTGATGTGAAGTTAGAACTTTTTACGCTAAATAAACTTTTGTTGGACTTCTATTTATATGATCCTCACGAAATTTTTTACAAACATGCGCCTTACTCTTTTTCCAAATACTGAATTTCAGATCGATCAAGTATATAGTTTCGAAAATATTAGGAAAAATATAAAAAATTTTCAAACGATCCTCACATGATATTTTTCTTTTGGTCGTATTATTATATGATCCTTCAAAATTTATCTACTTTTAAATACTGAATTTTAGATCGATGGAGTCTGGCAGTTTAGAAAATATTGCGAAAATTATGGAAAATTTCTAAACGTGAATAACTGCGAAACTATCGAACTAATTTTAGCCATTAACGCCGTGGCATTCAGACACTAAACCTTTCCTGAAAGTTTCAAGGCTCTAGCTTTTTCCGTTCGAAAGTTAACGTGTTTAAGGTCGGACAGAATTACTAGAAAATACTGGATTCTCATTCATAATTCCAAAAAACACTTTTACTTGTAGATTGGTGGATGCGGTAAATGACATAATTAAATTTAATTCGTGTCAGTAGTAATCTATGAGATGCAAGAAAAGGTATTTTTCTTTTAATATTTACACCTGAGTGCTGTCAACTCATAATAGCTGCTAGGTATTAAGTTTTTCAGGGCATTTTTCCACAACAGGATCAAGAATTTTTCGGATATTTCAAGTTATTGCATTAGCATAAAATTTTTTCAGAAACAAAGTTATCCTAAAAACGTCCCTCTGTCTCTGAATTTTCAATATATCGAAAGACTTCAACCAATTGAGATTTTTCTGAAACATCTGTGGTTTCATCAGCCATAATTCATAAAAACGGAGCCATTTTCATTTCAGAAAATATTCTCTCTTGTCAAATCTCAAGCAAGCAATCAAGCAAATCATTTTGAATTTCTTTTGATTTTGAATTTCTTTTGAAGTGCCTTTGAAGACTGTGAATCTCTTAAAATATTCAGCTAATAATTTATCAAGTTCTGCAGAAAAATCAACAGGTCTATGAAAATATCAAGAATTTTCAGATGGCAAAACTTAATACAGTCCATAATTTTGAAAGGGCGTTTCTATTTTGTGCGATTTGTTCATTGTAATTTCTGGATAACAAGCCAATACGATGAAGAAAGTTGATCTGCAATATTGACATTTCCAAATAATCCAAATTTCATTTGGTTGTGCATGGAGGTCTTCGAATTCTCATGTTATTTTGTCTCCAAAAAAAAATTAGTAACACCCGTCTGTGACCGCAATTTTTCACAATTAAAAAGGGCACAAACAATATAACGCATTCTCTT
Organism: Megalocaria dilatata; assembly: GCA_034642435.1. Taxonomy (NCBI): domain Eukaryota; kingdom Metazoa; phylum Arthropoda; class Insecta; order Coleoptera; family Coccinellidae; genus Megalocaria; species Megalocaria dilatata. Next base: position 59,181,154 of record CM067855.1, on the reverse strand, counting down.
TGCTGCATCCACAAGTCTATTTATTTCGCGAATAGATTTTCCGATTAAATTGCCTTTCATATGATTTTTCCCGACGTAAGCCGGAAGCATCTAAATTAATGTCTGGAAGAGGTATGTATAATTTTTTCTTTCAATTTTACTTTTTCACTAAACGAATACTCATGAAATTTTTCGTCACTAATAAGATTATCAATTATATCTTTATCAACATTCATTTTTGAAAAGTTTAAAATGTTCCGATCGAACCGTCAATAAAAGAAAATAACATAAACACACGCGACACGATCAAAAACTAAAACTCATCTGAGATCAAAATGTTAAAAGACTCATTGTGCTGAAGCTCAAAACTCCCGTAAGCGACCGTTTATTCAGCTTTTCGTAGGCTGTGCAGAACATCGATGTTACTTAAATAGGTTGACGATAAGTAAACGTACTGTCATATTGAATAACGTTATAAGTTTACCGGTCTTGAGCGACTGATAATGGGGCAAAAGTAGTCCACACATAGAATGTTTTAGGTTATTTGGAATATATTTTGGCAATGTTGACACACGTGAATTTTACCAGGTAATTATATTGGTAGCGAGCATAACTCTTATCCAAGTGCTTACTCAGCAGTCTCCACAGTCCACCCCAAGAGGTAGAAAGTGTGATAAGGATTACGCCATATCATCGCGCGAAGCGAGAATCTCTCCGAAGAGATGAACCCACCAGCTTCCAGTTTGGACCCCGACTCGAGAGCCAGAACCGTCTAGCAGCGAAGCACTATTCAACCTCTACTGGCTCTGCAGGTCAGTACCCGAGTTGGTTTGAGACGCAACTCACCCGCCGGAAGGAATCCTTATCCATCCATCCGAACGCAGTCCCATGAACTAAGATAATCTCAAGATTGATGACTACTATTGATTCTGGTACGAGCAGCGTCTAGCAGCTTGTACGTCCTGACTCACCGAACCCATGTGAAGTCATTTGATTTATCCTGGCGTCAAGTACTAATGGTAGAGCCATTTCATTGAGATCCACAAACCCTAAATTGTTACGCATTGATCCAGGGCCAGGACAGACCGGTCGAACCGTCAAGTCCCGCTAAAACCATATGTCATTTCACGAAAATATCCCGAACATGGGGGTCTGCGAACAGATAAACGAAATACCCCCCTAGTCCAGCATGCGGACTTTCAACCACTGCCCCCTCGAGTCCAACACCAAAGAGGTGGCCAGGTGGTACAAGTAACAGCTGTGGGCAAACCACCCCCCGAGGTAACGCAGTATGCTTCATAACGCACTCGGCCATTACACAGAAAAATCCGGAGATTAATACTGCGATAGGATAGAGTACGCCAGTTTTAAAGGAGAAGCCGCGTGATGCGACAAACTCCCTGTCACTGAGTTAATCAACCGGCTCAGCCCTCCACTTCACCAGAATGGCAAAACTAGGGCCTCATTCGGAGATCTTCCACCATACAGGTCCAGTGACTGGCACGAATAGCATTACGTTAGGCACCAAGACTTAACCCTCCATTTTGCCAGGACGAAACTAGGGTCCCTAGTCCTGACAAGCGCCCCATCTCGTCAAGATCTAATGCCTGGGGGGCGAGCAATGTTGAATTTTTCGGTGTTTCCCAGAAAGGATTATCTGTTAAAAGAATTGGTAGTTCTGCAGCTCTGCAGCACATGGGTAGAAACCACCCCTGATTCTTGACATAAAACTACCGCATTGCCAGAAAAACAAGTGGAAGTAATTATTCTTTCTGTACGTAACAATTATAATGTCACTGGATATATACAGGACCCACATATCGTTCAGTATTGATCGTCAATATCGGGGATAATTACCTAAACGAACAGGTATCGCACATAGCAGAAGCAGCCTTTAGTATCTGCTAACAACACGCCCGCTCCAGAGATCACAACAACAAAGCCTCTTCGAAGCGCCATTGCGGTCGATTATCCGCATACTGACAGCCAGGATTTAATAAGGCGTTAGTTACATTCGACGTAAAAGCACATTACGGAGTTCACGCAAATACGCGCATATATCATACCGCCCCTATCAAGGAGCACAAGTCGGCGGGCGTCGCGTCGGTGCGGGCGGTGATTACGTATTAACGAAATAAGCCCATCGAACAATGTTGTTACAGTCTCGGTTTAATCGCCCGGTTGGGCCGTATGAAAGGGCCCTGTCTGGCAATGGTGTACGTTCATTACCACCGCCGGAATTAATGAATATTAATTCGGGCGCATTCGATGCGACGTACGACACGGAAATTGATAATTTACGATTCGCCCGGATAGAGGTTATGGGCCGATATCGTGATCGTGTGCCGCGCCGCGTACTGCGCGAGCGGCGTTTTCGTCGTGTCGAATCCGGTCCATTACGTTGTTAATTTTCGTTAATGGGATCAGAGGTTGTCTTTCCCGCCGCATATGACTTGAACAAGGGCGGTTTCTAACCATAGGCTGCAGAACAGCAAAATAGATAATTTTTTGTGAAACAGTGAAAAATTTAACTGATCGTCTGAAGCCTTCTGTGTGTTGAAAACCTAAGCCCCTACTTAGCCCTTCGTAGCGCTACTACTAAAGCAGTAGCGCCGATAATACACATTCGGTTAACCAATACGTTATTGAATATGATGGTACGTTTACTCATCGTCAACTTATTTTGGTAACATGGGTGTATTGCATAGACTACGAAAAGCCTCTCCACTTCCCTTTCACCTCTTCGTCTAAAAGCTGAATATATGGTCGCTTATGGGAGACTTGAGCTGCAATAGATGCAGCGTTTTAACGTTGTTATCTCAGATGAATTTATTTTTTTGGTGCTTGTCGCGTGTGTTGATATGACCTTCGTTTACTGTCGATGTGACCGGGATATTTTGTACTTTTCAAAAGGAGTAATGAAGAAGATATAATTCATAATCCTGTTAATGTTAAAAAAAATTCCGAGTATTCGTTTAGTGAGAAAGTGAAAGAAAAATGTACGAACCTACATAAATATAAAATTTACTAATCTGCAATAATTAGTTCTCTAGGTATTCTCAGTGAAAGACGACCAGAATGACTAACGCCACAATTATGGAAAAAATCCAGCATCGTGCCGTAATAAAGTTCCTCACTTCGCAGGGAAAAAGTCAAAAAATCATTAATGTAGAGATGGTTGCTGTTTAGCAAGAGTGTGCCCCGTCGTTATTCACCGTTCGAAAGTGGTCAAGTGAATTCAAAAGAGCCAGAGAAAGCCAGAGAAAGATTGAAGACGATCCTCGCTCGGCGGGAGCTTTAGCGACACCACTGAAGCAAATGTGAAAAAAATGGAAAAGTACCTGAAGATGCTAGAATAAAAATCAAGATGTTAGCAGAGATAACAAATCTATCCATGGGTACCATACATTCTATCCTTCATAACATCTTAACCTCTCAAAGGTCAGTGCAAGATGGGTACCGAGAATGCTCACCGCACCGCAGTAGCAAGTGCGAGTCGAGTACTGTAAGAAGTGTTAGAGTTCTATGAAGAAGACCCATTGACTATTTTCAATTGGCTGGTTACTGGGAATGAGACGTGGGTTCATCACAATGACACTGAGAATAAACAAGAGTCCATGCAGTGCATTTGAAAAGTATGCACAGACCCCAAAAATGTTTAAAGTCACTCCATCCGCTGGAAAAATCATGGCCACGGTCTTTTGGGATTTTAAAGGCATTTTATTGATAGAATACACTGAAAAAGATTAAAGAATCACAGCAGCAGCATACGCAAACACTTTGCGCAATTTAAGAGAAGCAATTGAGGAAAAAAGCGGTGATATTGTTGCTTCACGACAACGCGTCGGTTCACAAGTGCCTGTGCGGCAACGGGGGGCTTCGAAGAAACTACTCATCCTCCGTACAGTCCAGACTTGGCCTTCAGTAACTTCTACCTATTTAAATGTGAAAAAAAAACTTCGTAGAAAGCGATTTTCCGACGATGAAGAACTGAAGGTAGCAATTAATACCTATTTTGAGGAGAAGCTGGCAGAATATTTTTTACAAGCTTTAGTTAGAGGAGTGTTTTCTCGATCTTATGAATGTATTGAAGTTTTATTGAAAAAAAGAGATTTTCTTCATGTATATACTGAGAATACATTGAACGTACATTTTCAAACAACTTCCGAGAATTTTTCCACTGGCTTGTGAGTCTTATCCGTGATTAAACAAAAAACGTTTACCTACTGAATTTATCAGTAATGTATGCAGAAATTTAAAGCCCATTCTTGAAATTTATTGTACAAAATAATTTAGAAGAGACATTTTGTGAACCAGAAAAAGTTTAATACCATTACACAAGGACAACATCTGAAGCTGATAAGTGCTTTTTGACCCTTAAATAGATGAAAACTGTTTTGAGAGGTTCTGTACATGAAAATAGTTTATAATATCTCTCTATACTGCCTATTGAAAAAAAGATGATAAGAAAAATACCAAATTTCAATTTAAAAGTAATTGCTTAGTTTGCATCTCAGAAAACCCGAAAACTTGATCTTATTCATAAAAAATAAGTATTGATACTTTTCTCTCAAATACGGAGCAGGTAAATTTGCCGGTAATTTATTTTTATTTTTCAAATATTTTTGTTTCTTTTTTGTTTAGATATAATTCGTCCCATTCAATCCGTAATAATGCAAGAATACCCTTATGAATCACAACTATTTAGTAGTCGCCTTATCAGTCATAAGGATTGTGTAAAAAAACAGAAAAATGTTTTTTTATTATTGTAAAAAGAAAATAGAAAAAGGTTTTTTACTTGATACAAGAAATATAACAAAATTTGAATTACTAAACAGATATAATCTGTCAGTCTTCTACAATTTTAATTTCAAAACAATTTGTATTCAAAACACTTTTAGAATTAAATTAATGTCTAAATAAGCACCGCTTATATTTAATAGACGTATATAATCAAAACTCAATATACAATGTCAAATGGAATGAATAAATCAATTATTTGAATATATTAAATATTTTAAATAAATTATATTTTTTGAGTCCTTAAGTGGTGCTTTATGTTTTTGAAAAAGAAGTAGTTCATAATGATAAGATCAGAAAAAAAATGTTGTCTCCTTCAAATATTCATTTATTAATTTCAAACGACCTTTTTTATATTCGTTGGTTTAATTATTTCATTTGATATTGTATATTGAGTTTTGATTGAATACGTCTATTAAATATAAGCGGTGCTTATTTAGACATTAATTTAATTCTAAAAGATTTTGAATAAAAATTTTTTTCAAATTAAAATTGTAGAAGACTGACTGATTAAATCTGTTTTGATATTTAAATTTTATTATAAAAAGGTTGAAATAATCCCCTGCAACTCAATATCTGCTTATTCGGAACACTTTCTCTATTATGATGAGGATATCTTCTGATATAGATGCAGAGCGCCCACACCTCAACAACTTTATAGTGTTGAGCGAATATTAGTTGCAGTCGTTTTATAAACTTTATTTCCTCCAGCCGCAGGTGAAAAAACTGGGGAAAAAGTACTCAGTAACGAGGTAATTTTCTTATTGCATATACCATGTGATATTGTGATATATTATCCTGGTACTCCTAGATCTTCTGTGAAGATCCTCAGAAGCTTTTTCAGCTTATAGGAGCTTGAAGTTCAGTTGTATTAGATCACAGCACTGTTAATTTTCGACCGAACAATGAAATGGTGGCCGAAACCTATTCAACTAGAAAATTTCATTTCTACCTAAATAGGATTTCAATCCTGGACCTCTCGGTTCCAAGTCCAATGCTCTAACCACTGAGCTATCGTAACTCATGATGATGATCTAATTATTCCTGTTTCCTCTGGTATTGATTTCAAATTCAAGATAAATTTGAGTCAAATAAATACTGAGGTAATATAAAATTCAATATATTTCAGGATATACTATAATTTACTAAAATTATTCATTTTTCATTTCCAACTTATGACCCTAGATCCGAGAGAATCACATAACAAAATTCTACAAAAAAAAAACTGAGATATCATTCGTATTCATTGTCTGAGTCAATCCGTGTGTCATCCTGTACTGATGTACAATCTGGGACTACCCGCGCATCCCTAGGGCATCTCTAAGGTAACCGCCGCTTTGTTCTCTTCGTCCTATATCGTAGTGAGACCAGCATTTGAATATTCATGGAATAAATTGGTCCATTTCAGTCAGATCACGACGAAAAAAAAATCATGACCTGATAAGCCGCCTCTTTCTGTCCTTGCGGATATCGTCATTCCGCATTCAAACGTTCGCCTCAAAAATCCCCAGACAGACGAGAACGTTCTCACTTTCGGCGAGAGGAAAAGAAAAAACGCGTTATATTCAATACGCCCGTTTGGATGGCGTCCTGAATGATAATATGAAAAACCGCAAACGCGGTTCTCATAGCGAACACCCTCACTTTTATGATTTTATTCTTCATTCAACGTCGGTTAGTCCGATTGAGCGAGAACCCCCGCTAGAAGGGAGATTTGTGTAGTCTGTACTAGTTTTCGCCATAAATCGATTAACTTTTCCGAGAATAATTCGAATAGGCACAGAAAAAGCGTTAGTGATAGCTTTAAACTATTCGTTACATTGAGATTAGATATCAATTTTCCGAGATTAATGGTTAATATATCAGAATTCGAGATCGTTAGAACTTCTCGAAATATTATAACTATTCGAATCTTTTGAGGTTTCGAATACACTTCCAATATGTGCAATAGCAGCATTGTATTCAACTGCGAGTTTAGTAGAGTCTCTTTTTTCTTCTTTATACTGTTAGGCTTTCGCCTCATCCCGATGAATCTGCAACTTATGGTTACAATTATTTATGAGAAAGCATCTTAACTGACCAAGGAGACTATTTTAAGTGGAAATTGAAGAGGTTCCTGATATTTGAGGCTTCAAGCTGCTGAATAAGAAGCTTAAAATATTCTACGGAAATGCAATTGTATGAATGAATCTAAGAACGAACTAGTTATGGTAATTTGATATCGGAATGGAATAAATATTTTCGAGAACCTAAAATAATTTACCAGAATAGTCATTTTCAATGTAAGAAAAACAAATGTTAACTTCCGCTATTTTATTGATTTACAGGATAATTGTTTAGTCATAGTATGAGGTATAAAATGCAAAACATGACCTTAAATACACAGCTCTGGTACAAAAAATAGACGGTCGGAAAGAGATGGTTTACAATTAATGAAAAATGTTAAGTAGGGAGGATCTGTTTAAATCTATTTGATCATTCAATAAAATTTGTCTTTTATTTATATATATATATATATATTGATCTCTAAAGTTTCTACCAGTCTCTAACAAATGGTTGGCGTAAGTTGAATTTGGTTTATTATTAATATAACATTTTTCATGTTCTCGTCTCCTTGTTTGGAATGTCCCACATATACACATGGACAATCACTACATGTTAACTTGTAAACTCCCAATTGTTTGTTTTTAGGAATGACGTCTTTATTATTTTGTATTAAGCTGCCTAAAGAATTAATGGTTTTAAAAGAGATGTTATAATTTTCTTTTTAAATATCTAGCAATTTTTTCAGATTTTTGGCCTGTGTAAGTTAATGAAATAAATTTTGTTTCGTTTGAATTTTGAAATTTTGGATATACAAGTGATATTGCTTTCTTGTAATTCATTTTATCAAGTATATTATCTACAATTAACGGATTAAAATCATTATTGAAAGCTATTTGTTTAATGGTTTTATACTCTTTGTCAAAATTTTTCTTTCGTCATGGGTATGTTAACCAATCTATAAAGCATACATAAGCTGACAATTTTTGTGAAAATGGATGGTTTGAAGTATAATGAATCGTACCATCTGTATGTGTACTTTTCCTGTGTATGGAAAAGTCGTGTTTATTATTAATTTTGGTGATTTTTAAATCTAAGAAATTGATGCTATTATTTACTTTATCTTTCTGTGAATTCAATTGTTGGATATAATTTATTGATAGATTCCAAAAATGAACAAAGCTGCCTATTTGTTCCATTAAATAACCTGTCATCTACATAGCGGTACCAATAAACGAAATTTTTAAAATACGGGACTTTTTGGATATTAGTTTCTACGTTATCCATGGATATTTCTGATAACAAGGGGCTTAATGGGTTACCCATTGTTAGATTTTCTTCGTCTAGATAAAACGTGCCGTTGAACATAAAGTAGTTTTGATCTAGGCAAACTTTCAAGGTGTCTAATACTATTTCTGTATTTCTGTTTTTACAACAGGATTAGTTCGTTTTTGGAGTAATAAATCAACTAATTTTATGGTTTCACTGACCTGTATACTATGAGTTTTTTACATCAAAGGAAACAAGTTTGGCATTGTTTGGCATGTGTATATGCTTAATTTTTTGTATAAGTTGATAAGAGTTTTTTATTGCAAATTTGGCTTCAAAGTTGGTTTCTGTTAGAATAATTTTGATTAATGTTTTTGAAAGTTTATATGACGAGGCTGTAATATGGAGTCTGATGGGATTATTCTCTTTGTGCAACTTAATTAAAGAATACGAAATGGGTGTTGATGGATTCATTAAAGTTAATTTATAATTTGGAATATTTTCAAAAAGGGCTTTTGATTGAAGGATGATTTAATTTGTTTTTGGTATTTTGCTGTTGGGTCTTTTTTGATAAGTTTATATTTATTTTGGTCTAAAAATGAAGTTGTTTTCTGTACGTATTCTATTTTGTTTAATGCTATGACTGTATTTCCTTTGTCTGGGCGAGTAAATATTAGGTCAATTTCTATAATTTTATTTCTGATTGATTTGACTGATTATTGGTATTGCACTGATAATTTGATGTTTCTTTCTTTATTATATTGGTAAAAAGACACTTGTCGATATTTGGATTTCAATAATTTCTCAATGCAATTTCTGAATCGATAGCTAGATGTTCTAACGATTCTTGATTGATATTATTTAAGTTAAATTTATATCCTTTTTCTAATAATTCTTTTTCTTTTGTATTAAATTCTACTTCAGACAGGTTAGTGAATTTCGAATGGAAGATATGGTCTGAAAATTGTGCTTTTAAATCAATTTCATTATTTTTGGATACTGAAAAAATTGCAGGATATTTTAAGAAAAAAGAAAATTATAACATCTCTTTTAGAACCATTAATTCTTTAGGCAGCTTAATAAAAAATAATAAAGACGTCATTCCTAAAAACAAAAAATCAGGAGTTTACAAGTTAACATGTAGTGATTGCCCATGTGTATATGTGGGACGTTCATTCCGAACAAGGATACGAGAACATAAAAATGTTATATTAATAATAAACCAAATTCAACATATGCCAATCATTTGTTAGAGACTGGCAATAATTATAATATAAACTATAAAATATTTCATATCGAAAACAAAAGTCAGAAACTAAATCTGTTAGAAACTTTAGAGATCAATAGATATAATAAAAAACAAATTTTATTGAATGATCAAATAGATTTGAACAGATCCCCCTCACTTAATATTTTTCATTAAGTGTAAACCATCTCCTTCCACCCCTCTATTTTCTGTACCAGAGCTGTGTATTTAAGGTCATGTTTTGCATTATATACCTCAGTTTAAATAATCACCTGATGAAATCATGGTATGACGAAACAATTGTCGTGTAAATCAATAAAATAGCGGAAGTTAACATTTGTTTTTCTTATATTGAAGATTAATTTCCGTCAAGTAAAGACCGAGACAATAAAAAAATATAGGCATCTATTCCCTTTATTTCCAGAAGAACACTCTTGAAACTTTCCGGCATGCAGGTAGCAGATAGGAAAGAAGAGCAATAAATTACACTTCTTATACAGATAATTTTCCTAATACAGCTAGGCGGAAAACATATTTTCCGACAAAGAAATATCGATTCCCAATATATCACAAACATGTCATTTCCGTCTTATATTTGTTGCAATAACGGAATATAACGGAATCGGAAAGATTATCTATTTAATGGTTCGCGGCAACGCTGGCCATTCTTCATTCGGGGAAGAAGAAGAAAAGGGAATCCGCATGACACCACGGTTCTCGATCTCGTAATGGCGTCAGATTATGATACATGAAAGAAATACGCCAGAATTCCAAACATTCGTGTCCTCGTCAGGGAGAGCCTACGTGCTTATGGAAAATTTATCGCTGTGGGATTTCGTGGTGTTCATGTGGGTTGAGGCATTTGTTAGGGGGATGAGGAGCTCGGTCTTTCAGGAGAACTTCTTCGGCGCGAAACGGAAATCGCTCTTAATCTTTCGCATTCATCGGATGTGTACGTCGGAAAAGATCCGAGGAGAGCACTTGGAACTTCTAAATACGTCTTTTATACGATAAATCATTACGGAATTAGCTGAATCGGAGACTACATATCTTCTCCTCGGAATATTTCTAGTTCGTGGAGATCGGTTGAATTAATGAACTGGAATTTACTATTTTTCACTCTGGCTCAAGTACTCTTATGAACGGTTTTTATAGAATTACACTCGTTTCTAAAAATTTTCTTCTACCCGAATTTTTATTCAGAAACAAACCAGATAAATAGCTTTCATGAGCTACAATATCAACTGGTATTATTTTGAGATTTTATTGAAAGACCATAAACAAATTGTTTTAATTATGATCGATTACCAAAAAGAAATGGCTGAACAGTTCAATATATATTAGGAGTACAAATGAGTTTCCGTCGATTTTTAACACAAATTAAATATTAATCATTCCAAATGATTTTAAACGATGTGAGACTGCTTGCTGAGTGACTTCTAATGTTAGAGCAAGTTCTTTTTGTGTTTGAGATGAATCTTCCTCCAATTCTGCATCCTCGTAAATTTTTGGCCTTTCACTGCGATCTTTGTCTTATACGTCGAAATCACCGTTTTTAAACTTTTGAAACCACTCTCGACACGTTCTCTCACTCAAAGCACCCTCACGATATGCTTCTACGAGCAATTGATGCGCCTCAGCAGCAGATTTCTTTAAATTAAAGATGTAAACTAATATTTCCCGCAAAGGACGCTTACTTGACTCAAATTTTGACATTTTCAACTTATAAAAATTATATTTTAGCAATATAAAATCAATGATTTTAATAGGTTATGTTGTTCTTGAATGTCCAAACTATTTTTTAAGCCGGTTATCATCTGCGAAAGCTAACCGAAACTCCGTGCCGCGCCATCTACAATAAAACGGTGAAAACTTATTTGTACTCCTAATATATGCAAATATTGTTGATAAAAGATTTAACGAAACTTTGTAGATAGTAATAACAATATTTGTTCAAAAAACGTTGCATTTCTCAGAATGAACAATCAGAGAAGAACAGATTTTTTTCCCATAGAATCAAAAATGCAAGGCATTTTTGAAATTGGGACTCTGTTAACAGGAGGTATTATTTATCAAAATAAACCATTTCACCAAAATTGCTTATATAAAATCCTCATGGAGCAAAGTTGAAAACACTCTTAAACTCAATTCGATATCTTCAATTCCTGTTACTTAGGATTTTAAACCATAGAGATAGTATCAAATAAACAATTCTGTGGTCATTAAGACTGTTTTGACTTTGACCGTGAACTCATTGAATATTTATACAAATATTGAATATTTGGAGAGTTCAAGTAAAATGTAGTTGAAAGATATTTCTTGGTTTAGTTAATCAATAGTGTTTAGTAAATGCAGATATGAATACTTTAAACAACCTAAATAAGAGAGCATTGGAACTTCAATAATTTTATTTTATTATTCTGCTGTCTCCAATACTAACTTGATAATGATATAATTATAATATAGATATACAAATTTGCCAATAATTTTGATTCCTTATTTAAATATTTTAATATTTACAGATATATTCTGTTAGCGTTCTACATATTTAGTTTCAAAAAATTATATTTGAAATTATAACTTCAGGAATTAAATTAATGTCATATAAGTACTACTTATATGAAACGACATATTAAATAAACACTCATTATAGAACATCCAAATGATATAACAAAATCGAATAAATATAAATTGTTAACAAAAATCCTATAAATTAAATATTTTGAGTAGACAAAATTTTGTTTCTGCGTATCCCTCTTATGAAAACAGATATCTTTCAAAAATGTTTAACATAATTTTAAGAATTTCATCATAAAGCCATCTTACTTAGAATATTCAATATTATTGGATATCTAAGTTACTAAGTTACATATTTTGAGATTCCCTAAAAAGTAACTTAGTTAGATATCCAATAATATTGAATATTCTAAGTAAGATAGTTTTGTGATGAAATTCTTAAAATTATGTTAAACATTTTTGAAAGTTATCTGTTTTCATAAGAGGGATACGCAGAAACAAAATCTTGTCTACTCAAAATATTTTATTTATATTAATTAATTAATAGGATTTTTGTTAACAATTTAAATTTATTGGATTTTATTATATCATTTGGATGTCTAATAATGAATGTTTATTTGATATGTCGTTTGATATAAGTAGTACTTATATGACATTAATTTAATTCCTGAAGTTATAATATTAAATATAATTTTCTGAAATTAAATATGTAGAAGGCTAACATAATATATCTGCAAATATTAAAATATTTGAATAATTTTATATATCTTCTATCAAGTATGAACCTCCATTTATTTTAATTTTGATTCCCTAAAATCGAACAGATCAATAATCTAAATTAAACCATATCACGAGAAAAGGCGAAATTGGACGCTTAAGATAACCTATCTAAAGGTTTGAATTGACCCCTGCTGTTAAGCCAAGCCGCATGCAAGTTGGAGTCGCTAGAACTAACAGAACCTGACTTAAATTGTCTTGGTATCGAGCTTCACTGACTTCTAGCTTTCTCGCCTTGGGCATTTTGTAGATGTAATTTTTGTTGAAATGGTTTATTTTGATGAGTTTTACCTCCTGTTTAAAAAAGATTCAACTTTGAAAACATCTTTACGTATGGTTAATACAGTATAATGTATATTAGAACAAAATGCAGCCCTTTTATGTTATAATTCAGTAAGATTGATGTCCTCTTTAATGCAGAAGTTAAGCAAAGCCACTGAATGCTAGTTGGAATTGTTTTAACGATGAATTTCCATAAACGAATTCATGCCTGGTGGAATGCACTGTTCCATTCACGAAAATAACGGAAAATGACTAAAACGCTTTTTGCGTTTTTCGAGCAATTTTCCATAATCGCGCACACGCCATCTACTGAACACGGCTGCGGAACGCCGGGTGCAGCATAAAAATAAATTGGAAACAAATAGCCTGGTGCAATTGCGGATAAGAATCACGAAAATTATTCTTTGCTGTCGGGAACGGAATACAATGTAATTTCTCCGACATTGTATAGTTCCGCCGCTCGTTTTCGAACCACTTCACCATGAACCCATAATACGATTTCAATGTTTTCACGTTTCAACCTGTCCAGATCGGCGGATCTTGTGGCAAGCACGAAAATATATTTTTGTATCAGTGTATGGATTTTTACGAACTTCGACATGCGATATATTATTGATATATACTGCCACAAAGAGAGAGGGAAAAAAGATATTCATTGCTAAAGCAAATAGCTAACAACTTCTGTCTTTCCGTCAGTATAAAATACATGTTTTATATACGTTTTTTTTTTTAAGAACTGTTCATAATTAATAAAGAAAAAAATTCAAAGTGTGAAGCTGACAGTGTTATTAATCACCTTTACAGGAAAGGTTCCTCATCCATTAGGAGTTTGATTGGTTATTTTTTTGTGTTGTTCTTGGTTCGAATCTTGTAGAACAACAGGCTGAAGGATTTGAAGGTTGTGTGGTCTGCTCACAAATTTCTTTTCTAAGGTTACCTAGAATCAGGTCTATCTTCATTTTGACGTGACAACGTCTTATAAATTGGTTTGCCGGGTGACACTTCAAGAAACTGCGTTACGCTCCGCTCACGTTATGCGCTCACAATGAGAGCGAGTGAGAGGCACGCGTCCCTTCCACTCGGGCATGGTTAGCCCGCCTAAGAGCGAGAGAGACAGACATAAAAAGTGAAAGGCACGCGTCCCTTCCACTCGAGCACAGTTAGCCCGCCTAAGAGCAAAAGAGACAGAGCGAGAGAGAGAGAGAGAGTGAGAGAGATAGGCATACACACCGGTTCATGTCTTGCGCTTCTATTTCGCTTAGGCGCCTGCATACAAGTTTACACGTTGCCAGTTAATTGTAAAACGATTGTGTAGTGATAATGTGAAGGTAGTTTCGTCCATCGCAACAATTCAAACAGCAAAGGTAAATAATTTCAGACTGATAATATAACATGATGAAATAAATGACTAAGACATAAGTGAATAGGTTATGTTGTAGTAATCACAATGTTGTGGTAGTTTTCAATCAAAAAAGTAGTAGAAATCGTTTCTCAACCAATAATAATTTGTTTAACTTGAAAAAATGAGCGCGACTTGCTATGTAAAAAATTGAAATAACAATGTTTAACCTCCAACCTGTCAAATCGAAACTTTCAAACATTCAAACCGAGACGACTAATCACTGCGCAAGGTCGTAAGCGCGCGATTTACAAATTCAAAGATCAAATGTGAATTAGTTTTCTCCTTTTAGAAAATACACTTTGAATTAAAATCGATTGATATTAACAATTAATGTGATTTAAATAAATGTTCTAACTTTTAAATTTAGTTTTTATATTTATAACAATGTAAAACAAGTTAAATTTATTAATAACTTATAACAACTGATTGATAAATAAAATTTTGTTAATATGAAATTCAGTGCGAGATTCTTTGTATAAATTAATGTTTTAAATATAATTCTTTGTATAAATAAATGTTTTAAATTGTTACTATTATTTCATCCTTCTTCCTACTATACGAATGAATATTCACATTAAAATTATTTTACCACTCAAAGTCGTTGTCACGTAAAACTTTCGCCCGTATACCGACTTTACAGGCAACAAATTTTTTTTTCATAGAGAAGTTATGATGGATTTTCTGGATGGCGTATTTTAATCAAAGTTTCCTAACTACTGCGCTAGCTATTTCGATATTATTAAGGGTGAGCATTTTTCTATTTCTGTGTTGTAATATCTTCATTCATTAGAGATTAATAGAGAACAAGGCTTACTGTTCTATGATTCTTGGGTACAATTTTATTTGATATGCTTCAGAATACAGTGACATTATAAATATGTCAATGACCCATTAATGTATTCCATTTTAGTTGAATATCATATGATGTCAACTTTTATTATTCTGATGAAAAGTTTTGCGAGAGATATATCCAACAAAAAATAACATTACATAAAGGTACGGAAGGTACGCGCACCTCTAAGTACTCACTACTGCATACCTCGTTTTTGAATTCTAGTTTCTCATTTGCACCTGGGTCTTTAGGTTCAGTCTTTTCTCAAATAATTATTTTTTTGGATGGGACAAAAACATAATTAACATCCCCTGAAAGTTTAACAATTAATAGTATTGGAGTCAGTACTCCAGTTGGTTTGAGACGCAACTCACCCGCCGTGAGGAATTCTTATCCATCCGAAAGCAGTACCATGAACTAAGATAATCTCAAGATTGATGACTACTATTGATCCTGGTACGACCACCGTCTAACGACTTGCACGTCTCAACTCACCGAACCTATGTGAAGTCATTTGATTGATCCTGGCTTCAAGCACTAATGGCAAAGCCATTTCTTCGAGATCCACAAACCCTAAATCGTTACGCAATGATCCGGGGCCAGGACAAGCCGATCGAACCGTCAAGTCCCGTTAAACCCCGAGTCGTTTCATGAGAATATCACGAACATGGGGGTCTGCGAACAGATAAATGAAATACCTCCCTAGTCCAGCATGCGGACTTTCAACCACTGCTCCCTCGAGTCCAACACCAAAGGGGTGGCCAGATGGTACAAGTAACAGCTGTGGGCAAACCACCCCCCGAGGTAACGCAGTATGCTACGTAATAACGCACTCGGCCATTACACAGAAAAATCCGGAGATTCATACTGCGATAGGGTATAGTACGCCAGTTTTGAGGGAGAAGCCCTGTGCTGCGACAGACTCCCTGTCACTGAGTTAATTAACCGGCTCAGCCCTCCAGTTCACCAAAATGGCAAAACTAGGGCCCCATTCGGAGATCTTCCACCATAGAGGTCCAGTAACTGGCGCGAATGGCATTACGTTAGGCACCAAGACTTAACCCTCCATTTTGTCAGGGCGGAACTAGGGTCCTAGTCAAAGCAAGCATCTCCATCACGACAAGCTCTAATGCCCGGGGGGCGCATAATATATGGACAGTGATCCTCCTAATTTTTCAGCCCAATCTGCTTTAAGGGTTCGAAGTTAAGAGTTGGACAAAAAATATATCCCAGAAGTTTTTGGCGAATTTATTGAATTTGCGGTATTCTTCACTTTGTTGGAATATACTGTCATATTAGCGGAATCCTCGATAAAAGAATGTCAACAATAATGTGCAGATGAAGAAGAATTGAGCTTGATTTAATTGAAGGGATCATGAAACCAATTAGGGAAATTTTTCAATTCGTTTCACTTGAAATAAGAATTCCCCACGAAGTAATATTCTCCATTTTATCCGCTCGACATATTCATTCAAAACGCATAATCACTTGTTGACAATATAAAACGCATACATAATTTCCATTGTGCGCCTTTCAATCATTCATTTTGTCTCCTCTATTCCCGTTTCTTGTCTCCAGGGATCGTTGAGGGTTGTTTTAGCTTTTGTTGCGTTGTTTCCCGAGAATCACCTTGTTGGTCGTTGGGAATTACCGGGAGGAAAATCGGGCATCGATTTTCGCTCATATGATTTTCTAATGGTGGGCGTAGCAATGAAAAATGAACGAGCAAAGCACTCCTCTCAGGGTCGGTTTTGGCCCTGAGGGGGCTGCAGGACCTTTAATCATTGTCGGCTTGACTAATGGTATCAACAGAGGAAATAATTGTCACGCGAAAGCTCCGAAAAACAGAATTTCCCCGCTGAGTTGGAGATTTCTGTAGGGGCGGGTGCGTATTTTGGAACTCGATGTTGTAGAAGAATTCATTTTTTCCAATATGTCAAGAAAGTATCGGGAGTAGAGAACGAGGAATCTGTCTTAATTTTTGTTTTGCAAATGGAATTTCGGTTATGCAAAATTTGAATATATTATATGAAGCTCATAGTAAGTTGACTTCATGAAAAAACACTAATGGAATTATAACTTTGGTTTTCAATTCCAATAGAAACGTGATAATTCGAAAAGGTGGACGTGATTTCTTGAAATAGATACTTTCCTAAACAACGACATGAATTCTGAAAAGTACACTACTGTGATCGGTGAAAAATACTCTCGGCATAGACATCTTGGCAAGAGTATATATCGAAAGAAATGTTATCCTCATGCCGTCACGGCAATTTGTAGATCAATTTTTTCGTGAAAACTGGATCGTTATTTGAAAAAACAACTCGTTCAATGAAAACAGCTGAAAACATTGATGCCGTAGTCCTAAATATGGCTGAACATCCATCGACATCAAGTCGTCATCACGCTCAAG
Source organism: Megalocaria dilatata (assembly GCA_034642435.1). NCBI lineage: Eukaryota > Metazoa > Arthropoda > Insecta > Coleoptera > Coccinellidae > Megalocaria > Megalocaria dilatata. The sequence continues at coordinate 59,163,594 of CM067855.1, read as the reverse complement.
AATTGAACATTTCTCGCATTTTTCTGAGAAGAATTTTGCAGAAAAACTTGGGTAAGAAGGCTTGCAAAGTTCAGTTAGTGCAAGAAGTGGTCCAAAATTGATCTGGTCGACTGCGGTTCCTCAGAGGTAGTCATGGTGGACATATGCGGGAAATTATTTTTGAAAATAAATGTCTTTATGTTTCAAATAAAAAAAAAATTGGCTTCAATCTCAATTTAAATGTTTTTTATTTCAATTTAAAGTTCTATCAGTCTAAAAAAACACCCGATACAAATGAGTCATATATAATTATTAAGATTCATTCAATATTATAATTTCCATTTTGATCAATTTCCTCTTGTTACTTTTTCGTCAGCTTCATTATAGCAACCTCAAAGAATTTTTTGTTTCTTCTAATTTCAGAGCGTTGTTAATCATTGAGAAACACCTCTACTTGATGTAGAGCACAGGAATTGCACTTGTCCACGGCATCTTTTTACCAACTCATTGTGACACCTTTTGAAGTTTTTGTTATTTTGACGAGAGAATGCATAATATTATTGAAATTCCATCTTCCATACAACTCCGAAAACGAATCAGAAAAAACTTAGATCTGCAGGAGTTCATATTTTTTGTGCTCCAAATTTTTCTGTGTACGCATACTGGTCACACATTTGCGGGGGCGCGTATTTGTTTTCGCAACGTTGCACAATTCTCCGAGACGGTAAAAAGGAGCGTGGTGAAGGATAATAAATCACCGATTTAATGATGAGAATTTCCCGAATCTTTCTTATCAGTGCGACGGGAAAAAGGGCCTAGGTCTAGTATCGATTTCCATCGCCATATAGCCGGTGTCCGATTTCTTTATGGGCCGTTAAAGAACGGCCGTGTTGACGCTGCATGGAGGGTTGGCATCCAGGCTTATCCAGTTTATTCCACTTATGATTTTCCACCCATTTCGTTAATTCTCGTCCAAATGATTCCATATGTCAGTGTCTGAATATAAGGCAACATGAAGTACTGGATTTCCTTAGGACCACTTATATATAGTCAAATTTAATAACATTACAATTTTTCGAACGATTGAAATGTAAGTGATTGAAGAACTCAAGTGAAAATAAGCGAAATTAAATGAATGATTCGAATGAAATCTGTGAAATTAAACTTACTGAAGATTTGGCCATATAGAGTTTGCATTTTGAAGTAGTGGTTATCACATCAAAAATATTAAAATTTTATTTCCATGATTGTGAATCTTCTATCCCAACTGTTAGTCATTTTCGTGGAAAATTCAATAGAAATGAAATGGCAATTTGTGGATCAATGGGTGAAGCGATTGCTTAAAACTGGATCTTTATTTTATAAAACAATGCGTTTACGTTCTTGTCCAGTGGAAACACCTGAAATAATTGCTGCTGTAGCCCAAAATGTGGCTGAACATCCATCAACATCAACTCATTATCGTGCTCAAGATCTGATTATTTCTCGCAATTCTCTGAGGAGAATTTTGCATAAAGACTTTGGTATGAAGCCTCGTGACCTTTCGATGAATTTCCACTTCTCTCAATGGGCTAATTTTCGCATTGCCGAAGCTGTGGATTTTTCCAGAAAAATCATCTTTAGTGATGAAGTTCATTTGCATCTCGAAAGACTATTTTTTGTGGGAATCCGTTGAGGATAAGTGTTACGCAACCATCCAGAAACGATTGATGCCTTGAAACACGAAATCGAAGTTGCCACTCAACAATCGACAATGTACTGAAAAAATAGGTATCAATGGATGGGGTGCTGTAGCCAGTGGTGACGGTCATTTGGATGACAGTTTCGCAGTAGTGATTAAAGTGGCCTACCTGCCCGTTGGGCCTATGATCACTGCTCCCATAGGCACGAGATTGGTATACGCCTAATCAGCACGCAAAACGAAACAGAAGTCCCCCTTTGTTTTCAGTATAGACTGGTAGACTCGAAGCACTATCCTACTTTTATTGGCTATGCACTATCAGTGCCCGATTTGTTTGGGACGCAACTCACACGCCGAAGCGGCTTCTTGCCTCCACCGTCCATTCGACCGCTCGAGGACCAGACTCTCCGTAGACACCCTAGTCAATCCGGGTTCAAGCCCAGCCCAATGCGTGGTCGAGACTTCTAAACCTCCAGTCCAGTCCCAGTTATTCAGGCACAATAACTGCGACCCTGGACGGCAGAGTACGAATACCCTTGCGGACCGATCCACCCTCCCGTGGTAAACTTGTTTCCAAAAAGAGCCATTGAAGACTAACGGTCGCTAAGAAGAGTTCAACTCGATGGCAGGATCCACGAACTCGAGAAAACTAACCTACCATAGTATCCCCAACCTTAAAGTTAGCCAATATCTAATTGTGACTTATTCGCCCTTATGGACAGAGTACCTGCAATCGGGTAGAACCACGCACGTTTTGTGGGTGTTTTGTGGGTATTGCAACATCCACCCCGGTCATGTGTTTTTCATTCATAAATATCAATGTTCAAGCTTTCCAATAAACTCACAACTTTGAAAAAATATTAGTTTTTCATTTATTGCTGATCAAAAATGCAAATTTTAAATATTCCTCCCCTTAATAAGGAGAAGATGTGAAGAATTAGAATCTGCAAATTGCGATGAAATCCTCTTGATCGATACACTTACTTTAGCATATGCAAATGAGACGAAACCCATGCTTATGCAACTCTTATGCCCATGAAATGACACCACGGACCTCCGTCGATATTAATGTTTTTTTTCGGTATTTTTATTCATTGTCAAAGCTGCAAATACGCTAAAACTACCGCCGATGTATTTTTCATCGAGTCAGTTCACAAACAGAAAAAATCACTTTGGTAATGGAAACTGTTAAATTTAAACTCCACAATATTTCAGCAATTTTCCAGAGAAAAACTCCGCAATTATCGAACGCAAATTATCCTGAATAATCATAATATTATTTTACCAAACCCTGCCGGTTCAACAATAATAAATGAGTAGGGCAAAAGCATTGTTGAAATATGTCACAATTTTGCAATGAACGAGCCCAATGAATAATCAACGTTGAATTATATGTACTGAATGAGAACGTATACTGATAATACTTTCTACTGGATTCCGGTAAAATGGAAGAGCGATCGACAACGTGAAATAGTGCAAATGTTCAGACTGGCTTAGAAGGCTTCATTCTACCAAGTCTTAACTTGGCACCGTCCCAATTCATTGCTTAACGAATAATTATAATTTTTTCTTCTGAGAAAAATGTTATCATATTAATGTAGTTTGAAGGTAAATTAAGAGATCAAGTAAAGAGGTCGTTTGAGATATTATTGACGGAGCTCTACCAATGATTAACTGCAGAATCGGTTGAATAAGTTAAGGAAATTGTCAAAAGGTAACTCTGATAATGAAATGTAGCGATTATCCATGGTCGTCTGATAAATAGATTGGTCTCGCATAATATAAACCCTTAGTGAAGAACCACTTAGTTGAGATGCGCAACGTTAGTTCTTCGTGTTTTTTATGAAACATATCGTCTCATTCGAGAGGTTATGGCTTCCACTATACGATAACGATTCCAGAGACCTTGAAATAACTCTTTGGGTAGTCTCCAAAGCAGCATCATCACATTCCTGTTTCAAGCATTCCTACTGCTCGTAACAAATCGTTTTGTGCTAAGTGATGCCTTGGTGTGTTTTAATAACGATTTTTGAACAACTTCACTACGCAACACCTAAACGCCAAATGAGGATACACTGGTTTTACAATTCATTATCTTTTACTTCATTTCAGGAATTACATTCTTTCTGTATTGTTGATGTTTTTATCAATACAATTTGGAGACCAGATGGTCTTTATAATATGGACGTGATTTGTGAATAATATACATAAAACACTACTCAACTCTGTTTGAAATTTCAAATTGTAACTATAAAATTTAATGAGATTCCTATCTACTATTTATGATATTCCTACGTCTTCAGCATGTGTGTTTACGCATGCATCCGTTGACTTACTACTTTTGTTATTGAAACTTCTGAGCTCGCACATTAAGTGAGTTTTATTTTGTGTTCAGATCGTTCAGATTGTTCAACTGGCATCTTGATTGTGATCACATTAGTTAGTTTATATTTGACAGAAGATGGTTGACGATAACAATTCAAAATGTTGTTATTGAATAATTTCATTCAAATAGTTATTCAGTTTAGAATATACGGAGAAAGTTCCTGTTTTTGGTGTTAATCATGTCTCGAACAAGTCGACCGTTCCCTTGTAATCATGCATAATTTTGAAAATTTGCATACAATGGGCGATAAAGTGAGAACTGGTCGGCAAATAAGTCAACGTACAACAGGACAAGAAAGATTGGTGCAATGATGCAGAGTGTTAGTAAATGTCCGAGCTCCTCTACCAGATACGCATTATAGAAGAATCACATTCTTCAAAAATTATCACGACGGATTTAGATTTGTACGCAAATGATATATGATTCACACAATAGCTGTAGAAAACTGTACTTGTAGTTCAACAGTTCGGTACAGAGGCTCATCACTGTTGGTGAAAAGTAATAAAATTAGTGACGATGAGAATTCTGACTTGATGGTTTTGTTAGCAAATAGAATAGCCGCTATTGAAGCACTGGACACTCTCAGTTGGTACACCTTTAACCACAACAACCTCGTAGAAAAGCTGTATGGAAAGTCATTCTGCCTGGAGGTGTTATTAAACTATATACCTTTGAGGATACTGAAGATAATTGTATTTAATTATAATTAGGCCATTGGGGTGGCTATTTTGTACCTGAAATTGTATCACATACCACTCGTACTTTGATAGTAATTTTGCCAACTTTAGAAAATTCGCCACAAAGTTATTGAAAGAAGCATCGACCTGCAACGTTTAACATAGCCTGTTCTATTTAAGGGCTAACAATATTCTTCTTCCTGCTAACTTAATAAATTATGATACGTGGTTACGTGGAACATTGTTTCCCCATCCAATTATGACTCAGACTAAATTTTATTTCTCCAAAACACATCCTTCTGCATAAAATCTCGCACACAAACAGGAGCTGTATCGTAAAACCATAATATCAAAATAATAGCCTTTGGTAATACGCAATCGATTTCTTGGTCTTTTTTCGTCGTAATTTCCGTGTCATTTGTTCAATCGGTCACCTCGACCGAGGCCTGCACGTGTGGTCAGTCATAAAACACTTCGAGGTCTCTGGATACTAATAATTCATAATTATGGGCGTTTACGATGAAATTGCGTCTCGGTGAATTTCAGAAAACGAGGAGCTAGGAAGACGACTCTCAGTTAAGCGTAGGACGCTTAGCTTGTTAAGCTTGTGATAGATATACGTCAGTATCCTGCCTAGTCAATTAGCTCGTCAATTAGTTATTCGAAAAAAATTAAATTTTTAAAAAACTGTTAGGACAGTAACTTTTCAGCCCTACGAATGGTGTTAAATAAGACTTATTGATGTAATCCTACCGCATTTCAGATGGTTCTCCGTTTAACCCCTTGCGTTAATTGAATCTTGTGCATGTCCCACAATTGATTTTTCGTCAAATATCCGATTTCAAAGTGGTTGTGAACAAGCGAAATTTCGGTACTCTAAGACAGGTCGAGGTGTTCGAATCTTTACATGAAATTTAGAAAAGCACAACCTGTCAATTCGGCGCTACGTCGTAAAGTCATGGCGGATCGACCCCTAATCCCGTCAGTCGAGTAAGGTGCCACAATGAAGTCCTCCGTTCACGAGGGTTAAGCTGCAGGTATCATCCGACTGTCAGGGCTCGCTCACGGCAAATCCGGATTTCGGCGGGGCAGATCCCGTGCATCCGTCCGGACTACCGACAACTAATTTATGGAGCATTTCGGCATATCTACGTCTCGCCTTTAGCCGTCTTAGCCGAAGCCATTAAGCCCATCTCTGTTTCGAACGTTCGCGAGCATCTCATGCGCTTTTAAGTGCGCTGAATTGTTGAATAGGATGCATGAACGGATATATCTCTGGCACGGCAAACTACGCCCCAACATTAATATTTATGACTGAGGAGGATTTAATTGATATAAACCTGCGGTGGCAGTAAGACGCGATAACGCTTACAGTTCGCCGAGACCCATGGCTGCGCCCAGGAGATTTTGGGCTTTGGTCCCATGGAAACGGCAGATTCTGACTGCAGCCCACTTGAAATCATTCAAGTTGTTGCAAGTGCATAAAGTTTCCAGATGAGTACGAAAATATGCTTATTCAACTGAATCTGATGTTTTAAATTTCACGAAAAGACTTATTATTCTGCCAGACTTTGCTCTTTGCTTTCATATAATAATTTTTTTGGGTTTCAATTACATCATAACTACTTATATTCGGCTGATTGAATCTAGTTTCTATTATACATGGTGTCTCACAGTACGTGTAACAAATTGATTATATAGATAGTACTAATTAAAATATGAATAAATTTCCTGCAAACAAGGGTCCTAACTCTATTCACTTCCAAAACATGGTGTTAAAGTTGGAAAAGATAACTTGTGTTTTTGCAATAATTTCAATATGGCTGAATATATCTCGATACGACTCAAAATAACCACACTACTCACTGAAAGTGAACTTTTAGTGGTTCCTGCATGGTTCAAACATTTAAAGTTATTTCATATTAGAACGTCCCTATCTGTATTCCCACATTTTGGCAAATTTGTTGACGGACATTGAAATTCTTGAATATTATGCTAGTTCGAAAGATCTAAGCATCAAACGTTTTACGACTTTATTTTTAATGAAAAAGGAAATACTAAGGAATTGACGGGATTTTGATTGAAAAATTAATGAAGTTGAAACAGAAACAAATTAAAATATATGTTCGAAATGACCACCATTGCAGTCACGCTTCGCCACAAATTTTCCCGAACTCCTTGAATTATTTCAACATTATTTTGAATCCTATTTGAATGCGTTCAAAATGTTCACGATTTTCAGTTGCCACCGGATAAAAAGGTCTTTAGGTATCCGCATATGGAGAAATTCAACAAATTTGGGTCCGGAGACCATTGTGCCCAAGACATTGAACCTCCTCATCCTATCCAACACCATAAGTATCATTCAAGTACTGTCCAACATTAAGCAAAAAATGAGCTAGCTGGTGCTTCAAAAACCATAAATGTCCGCGCTGATCTAAAGGCATGTGTACTAGAAGAATCGGCTTATCACTAGTTAAATACTGTGTTGACTGTTCACTTAAATATCTTAACAAACTATTTTAACACGACAAAACATTTATTGGTAGCGCTTATCTAAGTTTGAATTTTCTACATAGAACAATTGTTAGTATAGTCCGTCTAGAAAGTGTCCGGAATTAATTATTGTCCATAATTTTAATATACTTCTTTTTTGTTATATTCTAAGACAAAAGTAATGTATAAAATAGGTTGTGCAGATAGTCGGCCATAGCCAAAGTTGCAGGGCAACACTATTCGTTAATTATTTTGATTGTCAACAGTTATACAATTTATGAAATAATATCGGAACTAGAAAAAAGAAAACAGGTAGAAAATGTGTATGTAAAAGGTGTTCGAAACTTTCAAAATTAGTGCAATTGACTGGACTGGGAAAAAGTGCTGTATATGAGACAATGAAGAGGATAAAAATTGCATTGATGTGATATATAAACCAGTTTCAGGAAGACCGCGTGAGATTGAAGGAAACAATTTAAACGCTTTATTGGCATTAGGACGACACAATCCGCGCCTGGGATTTCGCGAATTGGCTAAGAGATTTGGAAATCAATGAAATATAAAAGTATGTCCAGAAACCGTCCGTATGTCACTGAAAAGACAAGGCTACATATCAAGGAAATCAAAAAAAAATGCCTATAATGACACCTTTATGAAAGAAACTAGAGATACAATTTTGTCACCATTTTGAAGATGATAATTTTAATGATGTCTTTATATCTGATGAAAGCTGTTTCCAACTTGGTGGAAATCAATTGAAAATACTATCAAAACAACCTGTTACCGTTTCCAATTTCCCACCAAAATAATGGTTTAGGGAGCAATATCTCAGCGTGGTGCTACGCCTCTCTGTATAGTTGATGGTACCATTAATAGTGAAAAGTATTGTGGTATTGTAAACGATTTTCTCCTTGAAACGGCGAATGCTTTTTATCAAGAAGGGTGGCTTTTTCAGCAGGATAATGCCAGATGCCATACTTCGGCCTATACTCAAGCTTGGATGTAAAAACACCAAGTGAGAACCATTTCATGGCCACCAGCTTCGCCAGATCTTAGTCTCATTGAAAACATATGGGGTCTAATAAAGATTGAAGTTGAACGAGCAGCGCCACGAAATAAAGATGATTTAATTCAGTCAGTTTTATAGTGCTGGACTACCATCACCGAAAAGTATGGGAGTGATCTAGTTCCGGGTGTACCTCGACGTTTAGTCAAGTGTTTACAGTTAAATGGAGGGCGCATAAGTAAATAAGATGAATATTCTGTTATATTTTTCTAATTCAAGAATTATACATATATCATAAATAATTACAATTAAGCTTTGTTTCATCCGGACACTTTCTAGACGGACTAAAGTTGGCAATTTACAAGTCTAATGTGTCATCAAAAACGAAAACGCGTCTCACCTGCGATACTCTTTTGAAATTCCACCTCATACTTTCCTTTGTCTGCAATCGACAGGTTTATCGAAAAGAAATGGCCTACCCTACTCTATTAGATAACCTAACGAAACACTTAATTACACACATATCGTAATCGTTCCGCGAGCTCATTATATTGCGAACCGAACATGTGTTTGCAATATTACCGGTTAGCTAAACTTAGTGTTCCGCAATTCCAAAGTTCAGCAGAGATCCGAACCTACGTAAATAGAAGTTTTGCAGTCCGGCTCGTAAAACGTCTAGGCTTTCCTAATGGAAGCAACGTTTCGAAGCAGCGTTGTCTGTTGTGAAAGCGATTTCGAAAATGATTTTTTCTCCTCTATGGCTGTTTCGAATCGACCCGTTGCTCTTTTAAAAACGGAGAATTCCCGCTGAGATTGGGTAAGTATGGTTGAGAAAGAGGGAAAGATCGATCTTCCTACAAGAGGAGTGACGAGATTATCAATAATTATTCTGTAACGAGGAAATGATCTGTCATTTGTAACGATTGGGAAGGACTACTTCTGGTTTCAACACCAAACAAAGGAATCAGTCTTTTCACATAGACCTTCGTAAAGAAAGAGCTAGATTGTTTACTGTCTATTTTATTTTATCCGGAAAAACAAAGCTCAATTGTAATTGTTTAGTATATGTTTTTATTCCTTGAATTAGAAAATCATAACAAAATATGAATCTCATTTACCTATACAACCTCTATTTAACTGTAAACACATGACTAAACGTCGAGCTACACCCGAAACTAGATCACCTCCATAATTTTCGGCGATGGTAGTCCAAAAGTGTAAAACTGACCGAATTAAATCATCTTTATTTCGTTCATTCAACTTCAATCTTCATTAGACTCCATATGTTTTCAATGGGACTAAGATCTGATGAAGCTCCTGGCCATGAAATGGTTGTCACTTGGTGTTCTTGCATCCAAGCTTGAGCATAGGTATAGAATGCCACAATACTTTTCATAATTAATAGTACCATCAACTATACAGAGAGGCGTAGCACCACGCTGAGATATTTCTCTCCAATTCATTATTTTGGTGGGAAATTGGAACGGTAAAAGGTTGTTTTGATGGGATTGTTAAGTGAATTCCACCAGGTTGTAAACAACTTTCATCAGATATAAAGACATTATTGAAATTATCTTTTTGAAAATGTTGAAAAAATTCTATCCTTCGTTCCTTTTGCAAAGGTGTCATTATAGGGATTTTTTTGGTTCCTTGATATGACGCCTTGGGTTTTCAGCGACATACTTTTATATTTCGGTGATTTCCAAATCTGTTAGCTAATTAACAAAACCTCAGGCGCAGATTGTGTCGTCTTAAGGCCAATGAAGCATTTAAATTGTTTCCTTCAATATTACGCGGTCTTCCTGAAAACGGGTCTATGCTTCATATAGATACCATTTTTATCCTCTTAATTGTCTCATATACATCACTTTTTCTCAGTTCAGTCAATTGCACTAATTTTCTAACGTTTCGAAAACCCTTTCTATACAAATATTCTACCTGTTTTGTTTTTTCTGGCTGCGACATTATTTCATAAATTGTATACCTGTTGACGATCAACAATATTTGACAAATAGGGTTGCTATGCAACTTTGGCCATAGCCGACTATCTGCACAACCTATTGTCTACCTTACTTTTGTCTTAGAATGTAACAAAAAGCAGTATATCAATATTATGAAAAATAATAAATTCCGGATACTATGGAATTATATATATATATATATATATATATATATATATATATATATGGAACTCAGGCATTTGAAGTTATTTTTTTTTAATATACTCAACAAAAAATAAGTATGGATAGCTCAGTGGAAGAGCATCGGACTCGTGATCGCGAGGTCCGTGTTCGAATCCTGTTCAGGTAGAGAAAAGAAATTTTCTAGTGGCGCAAGATCGCTGTAACAAAGCCTACCCAGAACACAACTGAACTCCTAACTCGCACAAGCTGAAAAAGCTTCTGAGGGATCTTCACAGAAGATCTAGGAGTATCAGGTTAATAATAATAATAAAATCGGCTTCTCGCCATGTAATATTAACACCCATTCTTATTATGGTATTCTTCAGTTGCAAAATTTACTATTTCCATTCGGAGTTCGTAAGATATTTAGATATGCCAATGCAAACTCAAATAACTCTTTGAGGTAGTACCGCACACCAATTAGTCTTTTTGAATTCCATAATAAAGTGTACAAAACAAGCAAAGCTATTTTTACAATTAAGAAATACTTTCTTGTGAGTGTGTAATGAAAACTTTCCTCATTCATCATAAAGGTCGTTTGTTCAACTGTAATCATATGTACTAATTTTTGTCATCCTATCTTCTAAAGAAAAGAATAAAAAACCTATCAACTGAAGAACTTTCAAACTATCCAGGCTAAACCACTTTCACTGATTGCTCAAGTCATTCGGAGAAAGTATCAATCTTCTTAAGATGATATTCATGCAAATGAAATTCATATAATTCAAAATATGAAACATAGATCTTGAGGTTATCATTTACTGTTAAAAAATTGCTACTAAGCATTAGTCTTTTTTGTGGTCTAAATGTTGACTAAAAAGTAAGCACCATCTATTGTAATCATTGTTTATGAAAGTTAATTTGTTTGTGTGCATGCTTATCGACAATAATAAAAGGTGTGTTTCAAGTTGAACAAAAGAGATGCCATAAAGATTAAGATCATTATAGAACGTTCGATATGTTTGGGACTACCCCGCATACAAAACTGCGAAATTTTTAGTTTCCGTTCCTCTTAGAAAACGAGACTTCAGACGTCGTAACAGCGTTTATTGTCTCGCTGCTAGTTTGGCCTTGACGTCTCGTTACTTGGAGGTTGCAAAACAAGAGACCTAACCATCCGTGACTCCGAGGTGGTTTGTCTTAACGCGTTAAGCTGACCTTTATGGGTTGACGGGTTACCTCGTTACTTTTTGTGAATGAATTTCGATCTACCGATGTTTTGTTACGACTTCTAAGTAGGTTAGTAGACTGAAGGTATTTTTGGAGCTTTGCCCGAGTAATTAGATTCGATGGTCTTTGAAGTTGGGACGCCTTGATAAATATATTTGCCGTTGAAAGATACTGTTTTGCCAATTTCACTACAAGAGATTTTCGATGTTGAGTTATTTTTTTATTGAACAGTTAGATTGTCGTTATAATAGCACTAAATGAAATGCTCATGGCATTAGACTTTCTTTTCGTATTTAATGAAATTTTATTTTGAAAAACTATCATCCGTTATATTAATTTGTTATTTTGATTCACTTGGTGATGAGCTTTACGTTATTCGATAAGAAAATTTGGCAGAACTTGACCTTATCTGAACAATGTTTTAGTCTGTGAAATTCTAAATCGGAAGCCTATTTCTCCGATTTGTCTATGTGTCTGAAAAATATGTTACATCTGGTCAAGAAGTTATATTTCACGTTCTTTTATAACATTTCAGAAATTTTGCATTAGTCTTATTTTCATCATTTTACATCTAAATGCTAAATTTAAACCCAATCATAGCATAGTTGCTATGGTTCCGGTGGCACTTAACGCTACTCTCCACATAAAATAAATTGTTTCGTCTTCTGATAATTATACTTACTTCACGAAATTTCATATTAGCCTTCTTGTCGTTAAAATTCGCACATTTTCGACTGTATGTCCTAGATAACTTCACGAATTCTATCTTTAAGGTCTTGAATCGATTGTGGAGCATTAGCATAGACTTTTTCTTTCACGTGGTCCAACAAAAAGAGTCTGAAGGTGTTAAATCACAAGATCTCGATAGCAAATTATGATCACCCCTTTGAAAATATGACGGCCAGTAATTTTTTCTTGCAAAATTTCGATTTGCATTCATTTTTCATATGACAAAAAAGAATAATCTATTATAAATGCGAAGTGATCGATGCAATTCTAAAAACCATTAAAATCGTGATTGTATGTAAAGGGCCTAATGGGAACGCCCCATTTTCAAATTGACATTACTCACGCATGACAGCCATTGTTTATTTGTGACATTGACAGTTATCAATGTCTACCATTTAATCATGGAAATGTACACACTCCAACAACGTTTACAAATAATCGAAATTCATTATGAAAAATCGCGATCTGTTACTCTAACTTTACGTGCTTTAACACCAATTTTTGGTTGTTATAATCGTCCGGATAAAAGAACAGATGAACGTTTAGTGAAGAAGTTTAAAACAAATTTTACACTTCATGATGTTATAATGCCAGTAAGGCAAAAAACTGCAAGAAGTGAAGAGAATATTGCCGCCGTACATGAAACTGTTCGTGAAGGCCAACATTTATCGATTTCTCGACGTTCACAAGAACTAGGCATCTCTCAAACGTCTTTGTGGCGAATTTTACGAAAAGACTTTGGTTTAATCCATACAAAATTGTTTTGTATGACTTTATTGAAAACAAAATTCGGCGATTCGATTATTTCAAGAAATGGACCGCTAAATTATCCGCCTCGTTCCTGCGATTGAACTCCATTGGATTTATTTCTTCGGGGTTTCATTAAGTCATTGGTTTGCAGCAAACATCCAGCAAATAAGGACGATTTACAGATCAATATTGAGTGAGGGAGTCATGGAAAATGGGGTTCAACGACTTTATTCCAGCCAGTATTTCCATGGTAGACATTTAAATGATGTTTTGTTTCCTAACTAATGGTATCCATTGTACTTTTTAATGAAATAAAAATTTCAATAATTTTCTAATGAGTAATGTGTTTCATTTACAAAACAAAATGGGGCGCTGTTAATAAGATACTTTATATACTTTATATGTTTTTTCAGAATTGCATCGTTCACTTTGCCATTTAGCTGCTTGTTCTTTGTAATATGAAAAATGAACGCAAATTATACACTGTTTACTGGAAAGTCTGTTAGGATTTCATTATAGAATTGGGCACAATTTTCCTTTCGAAGCACAAAACATCACATGATACAATCGTATAAGTCGACTGATATTCAGCAAAGTTAAAAAAGCCATTTTATTTCCGTCCAACGCACCCGATTTAACTTTATTTTCAGTCGAACTTCTAAAAATATTCCTTATTCAGGGATGATATATATTCTTTCGATGTTCGTGGGAGACATATTTTCCTACTTTTCGACGATAAATTCCTCAGCTCGTCCCTGCGGGCTGTATCCGAGCTAGGAACTTTCGACCAGATATTTTTAGAAGTTTTCAATCCGCCACATTCGCTTTCTTTCAACAAATGAGAAAATTGTTTCTGCTTTCCCTATCGCAACAAGTTTGAACATCGGTGATTTCTCTCCAATATTCCGGGCTGGAGATTTTAAACTGGCTAAACTTTTACCCCACCTGCCAAAATATTCAATGAACGCAGTAAGCTTCGTTGATATTAGAAGGTTTCTCTCCGTTCGTCTTTTCGATGCCGATTCGTGTACGCTGGAAGCGCTCCATCGAAATTTTAATAGCGAAAGCGGATTTCGTATTTATTTCTGCGCCGTTTTTCCTCGTTGGTGACGGCTCTGGAAGTGGCTTGAAAGCGTCTAGTGTTGTAGAAGACAAAGCAAACTCCATCAGCCGGTGAAGCGTGCTTTCAGCCGAAGAGAGTCTATTTATGGAAAAGAGCGACGCGAAGCATACATAATGCATGTACAAAAGTAGAAAGAAGTGAAGGATTATCAGGTGAGGTGACAGGTTACTCAGACGTAGACGAACACATTACATTTCGGATTGTGGAGGTCGCGGGATAAGGTATATCGAATTTTTCCACTGTGGAAAGCGTAACGTAAAATTTTAAAAATAAAAAAAGAATTTTACTTACTTTTCTGATTCTAGATATGTTGTCATAAAATGACAACCTGATCCTAAAAAGAACTCTTCAGTAACCTGCTATCTGCAAAAGACTTTCTGGTACTGAATTGTTTCAGCCGTTACTATTTGGTAGTTGATCATAATTAAAACAAATTGTAGAAATTACTATGTCTTACTACCAATAAAAATATATTTTACACATTTTCTTGTGACTCGAGATTCGGGAAATGAACTATCCCATCATCAGACAACAAAGTTGTCTGATGATGAGATCAGACAAAGTTGTCTGATGATGGGATAGTTCATTTCCCGAAACTCGAGTCACAAGAAAATGTGTAAAATATATTTTTATTGGTAGTAAGTCTTTTGAAAGACTTTCTTCCGGATCAGTCTTCCTCACAGACCTTCGAAATTTTACAATATCGTAGGAATAATTACGAATTCTTAGCTCCGTACTTTTTAATCTGAAATAAAAAAAAAACAGTATTCATGGTCGAAAAACTGCTAACGCTAAAGAGTTTGCAAACACATTCATTTAGAAATTAAGTCACAGGTTACTGAATAATTTCTAAAAATATGACTACTACTGGATTCCAATTTCAATTCTTTATTTTCTATTGAAGATGAACAACGATCGTAAAGCTAGTTTCTATATCCGTCTCTGATGCAGTTCATGATTTTATCAAACAGTCGATTTGGGTTTTACATAATGCACTAGATATTTCATATGAATGCTTACATCAAATAGTTCACGTTGATTTAGACCTGAAAAAAAAATCTGCGGAACGGATCCTAAAAGTCTGAATGTTGACCAGAAGAGTGCAAAGGTAAAAGTATGGCGTTCGATCTGTGCTCGATTTGAAAGAATTGCAGACGTTGTTAGATAATTGCATCTTTACATGAAACAATTTCACAAACATTAATAAAATATCAGGAAGATAGGCCCAAATAACATTACAATAAATTACAGGAGTATTATCAAACAAGTCACTGTGAGCAAAAGAAGGACGCGAAGACCAAGGAAAAGATCGATCGGTGACCTTGTAACACAATAAAAACGTAGATGGAAAATGAGAAAACCAGACAACCTGACTTATCGAGAAAGCTAAATGAAATACAGAACTATGACGCAAAGTACAACCTGCTAAAAACCGAATTGCGGCAACCAGATTGTCGTAACATTGCAGGGCTAGGCCTTTCCATTTACAGCTATATAGATCTCCGAGAGCCATTTAACATTACGGTTGTGCCGTTATTAGATCATATTTATTAACGACACACGTCGTTGGTAGAGCGTGCGTCCCAAGGATCGCGAGCGAATATCTAGAGGTGCTAAATTCTTCCAGCAGCAATGCCGTACACCTAATTCTTTCCAACCGTTACCTTGCGAACGGCTTGCATCACTCTATTGAGTAATTGCTATTTATTACAATCACATATACGAATTCGCTTTTTAAACGATCGCGTTTCTATGTCACGGCCCCGACGGGTGCAGATCCCGAGCTATTTAGAGAGGTGTCTTGGTGGCTCATGCCAAACTTGTCGGACCGCGCGATTCGCGTTAGTCATCGTCCTCTCACTTTTGACCAATTGAGGGGCGAGTCTAGGTAATGTCGAGACTTGCCCAGTTTGTATTCCCGTTGGGAATTTTTTATTCTTAGCCGCAAGTGAGCTTGACGGTACGAGAGCTAATCATGTTTTCGAGAATGTTTGCTTTCTCATCGAACGTAGGTCGAAATGCGATACGTCTGAAAGCTTGTGCACATCCCATAAAAAATCCTTTCGAGATGGCTTTTCATGGGATCTAGAGGGAACTTTGTTATTGTTAATAAAAAGTGCGAGTTGAGAACGGAAATCCTAAATTACTTTCAAAAACATATCTATTAGAGTTTTATATGTTGAGATTATCTAACCAATATTCATTTGGAGAAAAAATACTTACCCAAAACCAATTCTTTTAATTGAATGGTTAATTTTTTAGAGAAGCTTTTGAGTTGAAAGTTTCAAATATATTTGTTCGGGGCTGCATATAAGTCCGACGAAAACGAAATGGACTATTCACGAGATCATAGAGTTCCTTCTGCCTCTCGAAATGGTTTCATTGCAGAGTGAAGTCTCCGGAAAGACTTTTAAGGTGATAGCTTGGTTCAAGATCAAACCGTGTGGGTAATTCTCACAAAGCAATTAGTTTTAAATATACTTTTTCAAACTGACATGTCGGTTGCAGCTTTGTCCCACGAGAGAGAATATTCGATTTAGGAAGTCTTGAAAAAATCTCTTCTTCCTCTGCAAGTCTTTGGAGAGAGAATTTTTCGAAGAAGCTCTCTGGATGATAATTCCATGATGAACGATCTCTCTACTTTCGGGAAAAGTTAATTTAAAATAAATTACAGGTCAGTTGCTTTCACTAATTCCGTAGGACAACGAGAGAAAATATTCCATTTGGGAGCTCTTGAATGCAATATTTTCTGCTTTTCCAAATTTTTTCACAGAAGAGTTAATTTATCGGAGAAGCGCTTGGATAATATTTTGACTGGATGAGGACTAAACCGTCTTAGTTGTCTTCACGAAGCAGTTATTTTCCGCTCTCATTACTTGCTCAAAACAACGAGAGAAGATATTCCATTAGGAGGTTCTTAAAGAGTCCCTTCTTCCTCTTCAAATGTTGTAAGTGGAACGTGAATTTTTCGGAGGAACTTTTGGGGTAATATTTCCGTTTGGATCAGTTCAATATGTCACTGGAATGAAACAAAATGTTCGAATTGATTAGGTTCTGGTCTATGCATGTTTGCAACTAAGTGCATCCAGACCTCAACCATCTGACAGTCCCCGGACTATAAATCCAAAGGGCAGGCCTAATGGCCCGGCCGCAAAACAATTGTCACGGATGTATATTGTCACAATTCAGCCTTCAACAGGTAGCAGAAACGCAATAATTCGAATTCGCAGGCTAAATCAGCAAATTAGTTGAATGGCGTTAGGTATGGAGGAATTTCGTATGCCGCACTTGCTTGTTCATCAGGGACCTGCCAAACAGAATTAGTTGCCACGTAATGCTGGGGGAGTTGTTGGTGATTACTCGAATTAGCATAAGGAAAACCCATGTTTCCGCTCGTCGACTCTGAATAGACTCGAAAGCTGTTTCTAGTTCGACCCGTACAGCTGATGTATTTGCATTCGCTGCTTGCTCTGCATCGCAATGAGCTATGTTTCTTTAGTTTTTTTGACGGCAAAGGAACTCTGGCTCGAATTCGGCAAAGGGATATTATGGGGTCCAATTAGGATGTCATTGACGAATGATGAAGGGAACGGTAGCAGTGAATATATTTTCCGAACAGTGCTGATGAGAGTAAGAGAGGACCTTTCAATTCGTTATATTTGTACATTTTTGAGAAATGAAAGCATTGGAATCTTATTGCATATTCAAAGAGAATTGAAGTTAGATCAGGTTGACACAGACGGTTGTACAATATACTATATGGGTAACAACGACCCTCAACATTATAACGATGTCGCGATAATTCTGGATGAGAGGATTAAAAGATCTGTTGAAGGTTTTGTGTCTATAACGGATCGAATTGCCCTGATTCAAATGAAGGCATACGCAAAACATGTTAATATCATACAGGTGTGTGCATCCGCTGCAGAAAAACCAGAACGTGACATAAATCTCTTTCACAGAGACCTAAAAAGTTTGCGTGAAACGACAAAAAAGAACGAAGTTAACTTGATAATGGGTGGGTGACTTCAACGCAATTGTGGGAAAAGGAAGAGTTGAAGATATAGTTGGAAGTTACGGTCTTGGAGACCTAAATGAGAGGAATGAAATACTTGTACAGTTCTGTAACGAAGAAAACCTAATGATTGCAAATAAATGGTTCCAACTGCCGGAAAGACGACCGCACATGTAGAAAGGACCAGGTGACTGTCTAGAAAATATCGTAAGAAATCAATATCAACATATTGATAGATAAAAGATACAGAAATGGAGTAAAAGATGTAAGAACTTATTCAGGATCAGATATTGGCTCTGATCATAATCCTATAGTCGGAAAACTTGAAATCAAACCGAAGAAAACGAAGAAAAGAAAGCATACAAAACCTAACTTTGAAAAACTGAAAGAGACAGAGATGAAGGAGAAACTTACAAGAATATAGATCAGTGAATTTAACGAAATCATGCGAACAGAGGCAGTGGAAAACATGGAAAATTTTCAAAATTGTGATGCAAGACATGCAGGAAAGCGAACTAGGATATCAAGAGTCAAAGGCAAAACAGAAATGGGTGACTTAAGAAATGCTCTTATTGATAGACAAAAGAAGAGAAAACAAAAAAAAGCGATGAATACAAACATTCATAAAAGGATTTCAAGATTCATACGTGAACCTAAAGAGAATTGGTTAGGACAACGGTGCGAAGAACTTGAGGAACTACAAGTAAAACACTTCAACATACATAAAAAAATAAAGATAATAACCGGACCTACGAAGAAAACTTATCAACAAGGTATTTTATCCACTGATATCAGCAAACAGTAAATCAAGAAGAAATTGAAGCCATCTGGACCAAATACGTAGAGAAACTTCTAGATATTAACAGAATGGCACCAATATCGAAACAAATGAATCAAGATTATCAACCGTTGGAAATCATTTTATCAGAGGTAAAGCTGGCAATAAGGACAGCCAAGACACGAAAAGCTCCAGGTGAAGACAATATTTATACTGAGATGATCAAACTGTTAGATGATAAAAGCTTGTTTTCAATAAGATATATCTCTCAGGGATCTTGCCACATGATTGGCGTCAATTCGTATTTATTTCGATACCTAGGAAAAGCGGAACAAACAGGTGTTCACAATATCGATTGGTAAGCTTGATGAGTCATGCACTGAAGATCATGTTGAGGATCATATAATACATAAACGAATATATGAAAAGTGTGATCTATATGTGAGTGAGGAACATTTTGGCTTTCGTTTGGGTTTCCGAACCAGGGAAGCATCATTCAGGTTCAATGTGCTTCTACGAAATGCAGAGACCAATCACCGGATGTTTACCTATGCTTTATCGATAAAGAGGAAGCTTTCGACCGAGTAAGGCATAGAGAGCTGATCAATCTACTTCAAGAACAGAGTTTCGATCAGAGTGACCTCAATTTGATTAAAATTATTGGAATCAAACGGCAGCAATAAAGATAGGAGATAGACTATCCGCCCAAGTTCCTATAACAAAAAGGTCTAAGACAGGAATGCATTCCCTCTCCAACGCTTTTTAATATGTATTCAGAACAAATATTCCAGGAAACATCCAAGAAGGCATTAAAGAAAATGGAAGATTGGTCAATAATTTACGATATGCAGACGACACCGTTATATTAGCAAATAGCAAAAAAGGTCTGAATGAATACCATATATTACAGAAAAATACAATAAATGGAAGAGTTCAGATACCTTGGTTGCTGGATAACAATGGGTTTGAACCCAGAAGTGGAAATACGTCATCCGCATTGAAAACGCAAGAAGCGTGAAGAATTTGTTGACGAACACAACCTTCTCCTTAAACACCAGATACTGCTTGAATTATCATCCTAAAAAAATTAATTGAAAACATAAGCCATATAGATGATTCTTGAGTTTCATGAAAATCCACTATAAATAAGAAAGAAAACACATCTGATCTCGTTTGAATTTTATTTTGCAGGCAGTAGTTACAGTTATTTGAATAATCCAGCAGGTGAAGGGTGGGTCATTTAAAATTTGGTGGATTTCTTGGTGGCCAGAAATTTTGATCCAGAATATTCGAAATCAGAGTTGAAGATTGGGTAATTGAAAAACTATTTTCATGCATCACTTGGTTTCTGTAACAATTATATGCTTGCAATGAAATTCGAGAAAAACAGAACATGTAAAATGGAAAATTTGAAAAGTAATTAATGGAAGAAATAGGAAAATTTAAGGACACATTATAAAGTAAAATCTTGCCAAGACTGACAGTATAATATCAATCATCATATTGCGGTATTTCTTGTTTTAAACATACATCTGATCATTTATGTGGAAGAAAATTATTTCCCTATGAATATTCACAAACATTCTCGGAATAGTTCGATATAAACTTGGGTACTTATGAATTGATTTATCCCAATAAAAATGGTCAGATAACTTAATCATCACTGTGCACCGAGCGTAAAAGCCTTATCGTTACGTTGAGTACACAGCTCGAATTCAAAGATCAATGAGATTGAAAAGACAAATATTTCCCAATTCAGTTTCTCAATGTTTCCAAATTCTAAGATTACAATAATTGTTGTTATCTGTCTCCTATTTTTCGTCACTTGTTAGGCGCTTAAATTGCACAATGTGTACTCCACGATGTGTGTAAATAGATTTCGAGATTTTCGATAAGGAATTTTCGACTTTATATGGCCGAAAATGTACTACGAACTCTATAAATATTTGTGAATCTTCGAAAAAATGGAATATTCAGTTGAATAATGATGATAGCGTGTTGTTTTCGGTAATAAAGTGAATTGAAGAAGATAATAAGTATTTTTTTATTCTGAATAACGTTCTTAGGGTCTTATAAACTTTGCAGATATCTTCTGTCTTCTGGTAGAAAAATAGTACAATCAGAAACAACAAATGTAAAGAAATGCCAAGTCTTGCGACGCAGTCTTTCCAATCCAAAAATCTGTCTTAAATTAATATAATTAATTACCTACCAACATTTATAGTGTAAAGTGATTTATTATATATAGGACATCGGGATTGAAACTTTGGGATGTTCGAATTTTTTCTCCTGTAAACTAAACACTAACTAAATTCAAAATTTGAAATGTATGTGTGTGTCTATTAGCAGTATCTTAAAATTTTAATGTCATTCAGTGGAAAATCGAAGAATTCGACTGACGATAGTTTCGTGTTAAATGAGGTATAAATAATTGATATTTTGAAAATATAATTGGTTACAATATATCTTCTTGCATTTTGAAAATTCAAGTTTGTAATTTCACTCACAACGAAGTTATAGAGTGTCGAATATGTCGCCTCGAGGTGGTACGAATGCAACCCGCTCGACAGATGATAAAGACTCCGAAATACAAAAAGTTCTGTATTTCCGTATATTCGATTCAGTGATTTATTATTTATTTAAAAGAGTTTATAATATTCCGACTATTTAATAAATTGTACCAAAATAATCCTACGATTCCTATCATGAATCAGTAATCGATGTAAAAATTGTACTATTATCCTATTAATCTATCAACTTCAGCCTCAACCTATCAGTTCCTTTCCCGTCTTTCAACAATGGCAACACAATTGTTGCAGAAACGAACACGTCGTGATACATAAATTGTGAATAGTTTTGAAAAATACGTATGTTATTAAGCCGGTGATATTAAACGGTAATTCACTCACTCACGACGTTTCTGACATTTGTACGCCTATAATATAACGGTCTCATCAAGGTCCCATCCAAAGAACCTATTGCAACAAATTCAATTATCGATGGTAATTGCCGATAGAACGGTTGCCAACGTGTGACGCAGGCCTTTATCTAGATTACGATATGTAGAGGATCGTCGTCTTACAACAGATCATCTTCATCTTGAGAAATAGATAAATGCCTCCCAATTTGTCTGATGCCTTTAAAGGTAACAAGTCACGATCTGGTTTGGGTTCGTGAACACTGATCTTCGATGAATGTACTGGAGGAATATTGTTGAATGCGAGATGGTATCAAGTATGTCAGATACTTGTGCCATCTTCTGTTGAGAATGTGGCTTGTAGTCGAGCTTGTTTTATATCGCTTAATATTATAATTATTCTCTAAAGTGCACCATGAAACATGAAACATATCAATTGAATCGTGTTATGTACATAGTTTGTTCCAAAGGTTTTTAGGCTTCGAATCTCAAGAAACATATAAACACATATATCTAATAATCTAATTGAGAAAGTAGTTTGCATGCCGAAATTTGGTGAACTGTTGGTATATATTTGAGAGAAATTGGATGCGCTGTTCTTCGTTATATCTTGTAGATGTAAAAGACTTTAATTTAATAGGCAGGTTAAATTTTACTAATCCTACTGCATATTTCATACTGGAAATTCAAATGTCTTTCAAACGACTTCCTAAATCCCATGTACAATATACCATATTGATGTAATACTAGCTGACAGGTGACAGTAGCATTCATTATCTCTGCTTTCAAGAGAAGAGATCGAATTCTAGACGTGAAAGTCTCGTGATTATTTTTTATCGAATGGAACGTTGAACAAGTCTAAGAGACAAAATAAAAAACGAAGAAATACGACAAAGATCAAAAGTCGCAGAAATAATACAGCGCGTTGCAGATCTAAAATGGCAATGGGTAAGACCTGGTTCGTTGAGACTCTAACAGATGGACTAATTAAGTAACCTACTAGCGACCTAGACAAATAAGACGTAATATAGGAATCACCAAAGAAGATGACTCGACGATATCAAAGCTTCTTCTTTCAGGACCTCACTAAGGAGGGTTTGGGCTCAACCGAGGTCATGTACCCAGTCACACAACGATATCAAAGCTCAGATGGGATCGGTCACAGAGAAATCTGAAGGAAGCCTATGTCTACAAGTAGATCTACTATGACTAAGAAAGAAAAAAAGGAGAATGGGGTTATATTTTAAATGGGATGGCATACTATAAGTATTTACTAGCATGTACTCATTAAATTATGAGAAATTTCTTGAAACTAAGTGACACATATCATAATACAAAATATAACCAAGCAACCTTTGTCATTACAGTTCGCCTCTAGAGCACCCACTCTCTTCCTTAAGTGTGTCTATAACATTATTGATTTTAACGTATATCATAAAAGGAAAGACAATATTGGGCATTTAATAGATACGTCATGTAATGTTGAGTAGTCAGTCTCAATAAGTTTTGTCTGAATTTTCATTTTTATAATTTTTTTTTCTCTCTTCTTTTTCAGATTGTATCGCGTGACAATTACTCCCTTGTCTCTGCACACTACAGGCTGGAGTCACACCCCCGCATTGCGTCTCTTCACGAGATTCTGGTGGGCAATCAATACCTGTACTTAATATTTCCCAAATTCCAGGGGGACCTTCATTCATATGTGAGGAACAGGAAGAGGTTGAGGGAGTCTGAAGCGAAAAGGCTGTTCAAACAGATAGCGGAGACCGTGCAGGTCTGTCATCAGAACGGCATCGTGCTGAGGGACCTTAAGCTCAGGAAGTTCGTCTTCGCCGATTCGCAAAGGTGAGTTTAATAGTCGTTTAGGAGTCGTTAAGCCGCGTTCACGTTGCGGGAAGATGAGGTCGCGATTTGCGAGTTCAATAAACATCTTTAGAGCGCCGTTAGAGGGAGCTCCGAACTCTGAGTTTCAAGAATGGGGTTGTATCCCGATGAGATATGGCGTAAAGATTTAGGGGTCGTTAAGAGTTGAAAAAGTTACGAAATTTCATCCTGAGGGGGATGTATTCTGTTTCAGCCTATTGTTAGTGCTGAACCACAGGGATTTTATCGAGAAAGTTTATTCAAGCTTGATTTTATTATTTTTCAAATAATAAATGTTTGGAATCTATCAACAGCGTTTTATAACTATATTCGAAATTTTCAGACTCTACGGTATAAATCGAAAATTGAATGGAAAATTATATATTTCTCAAGTTAATATTTTTTCATCATTATTTCAGTAAATAATGCCTTCCAGTGAAGGTAATTCTTATATCAAAAAAATAAAAACTAGATTGGTATGATCCAAACCTTCCGATGCCCGGTATTTGCATACATACGGCGAACGAGAAATGTTTCAATTTGGAGAGATAGGTGGAGTGGATCGATTTTCATTAACCTTGGGGAACTTCGGCAATTAATTCATCACAATTTCGATGCATGTCGCCTCGACGCTTTATGGATATTACGTCGAAGACTGTTGCAGCAACGCCTGGAGACTCCAAGTTCGGGAATCGAATTCTCGACGGATATATTGTGCCGGATTTGTTCGCTCTAGAAATGTCACGTGTTGTCAAGGGAAGTTTGAAGAACTATTCGACTAAGATATCTGTTCTTTGAACCGATAAAAGAGAAGTCTTCCATCTTCGTTACGAAGTTTTAGAAATCGTGAAAGTTTTTTCGATAATGCCTGCTGGTATTAACGGCATTCACGTTGTGAACTAAAGGGTTCCATCAATCTGATGATAATCTGGTATCATTCATAATCCAATCGAAATTATATGAGATTCAATTTTTATATTACTGATTTTCGTTTTTCTATTCTACAACTCCCCTTCTGACTGCCTTGAAATATTCAAACACTCAATGAGAACTTTTTTCCATGTTAAAATGATACTATATCGGAATTACTGCTGATTTTTTTTTCTGCAAATATTTTCAGAAATGTACTGCTGTACCTTCTTCAAGATACTAATCGCAATTATCATCAATCTCAAATATAATCTTAGTTCAGAATATTGAGAATTGTGAGATAATGCGTTTTTCTGTAAAAAATTTTTAGTGTCACTCATATTGCAGATATAGGAGGAATTGATATATAGCAATGTTTCTTATGGTCAGGATATTCAACTCCCTAATTTCTCTTGGAGACTCCTCACTTCCTAATTGGGAAGTTGTTCTATTGAATATATACTGATGGGGATTTACATATTTTTATTCCAATGGGTATATGAAATGATACACTACCACTTATTTTATCATGAAATTTCGATAATGATCTCAGAACTTAATTTTATTCGTGAACTGTGCTGAAATCTTGAAGTTCATCTTGAACATATGCCTCATGGTCCTTTCGGGCTTTCTGAACAAATAAACGTTGCATCAACTTCTCAATTTTACTGCTGTCAACAAATCACAATTATTTTAGTGGGATTTGCTATATCGGGTTTGGGAATGTTCAAATTAATATCCACGCGAATTAATTACTTCTAATGATCGTTTGATTGCAATTCATGACGTAATATACATAGAATATGAGAATATTAAACGAGCGGAATAGTTAGGAAATATTTAGAAGAGTTTATAAACAATTACATCACTAGCCCTCGAGATCATTAATGAGTTTTCTTAGGAACTAACATCACTCTCGTATAGGCAAGAAGGGAAGCATCTAATTCGTCTCAAATCTTCATCTAAACTTTGACATTCCATCTGATCCCGTCTGATCTCTATAGAGTATCCGATTACGAGACGAACAAAGTTTGTAAGCCGATCATCTTCTGTTTTCTGCATTCTCGAGTCTCCTCCTTTCCGCGCCCCCTACATGAGTCGCCAATGTACCTTTTTCGACGCCGACGTCGCGATAGAGTCGGGAATTTCTCCGCTATCCTCCCTACCCTCGTGGCATCCATTATTCCATTTGATATTCATTCATTTATACGTTCCATTATTAGGACTATAGACACGAACAGACTTGTCCCCCTTTTAGGGGGAAAGCCGGAACGAATTGCACGCTGAATTGACTTTTTAATCAGCCAATTTTATCGGGAATTGGGAGTAAATTTTATTATGGATGATAAATACCAGTTCTTGGTCTGTCGCTGCACGCACTTAGGGTTGGTGGTGGTTTGATGGAAATATTGACGGACGTGTGTGTCGACGCGAGTTGGATAAATGTCGAAGATATGGATGAAAATTACTTTACGATCATGTGAAGGGTGATATTATACTACTCTGTCAAGAAAGTACCGGGAATTTTCAATTAAAACAACATTTCTACATTTAATCGTCAAAATTTATTGGGTCGCCTTCAAAATAGGCTCCATTTGCTCCAATACATCTATGCCAACGGCACTTCCAATTATCGAAACATTTTTTATAGGCGCTTTCCGGGATGGACTTTAGCTCTCGCGCCGAATTTTGTTTTATGGCTTCAATCGACTCAAAACGGGTGCCACGAAGGGACAATTTTAGTTTTGGAAAGAGGAAAAAGTCGCAGGGAGCCAAATCCGGCGAATACGGTGGTTGCTGAAGCACGTTTGTTGAGTTTTTGGCGAGAAAGTCACTCACAATCGTAGCTCGGTGAGAAGGCGCGTTATCGTCATGCAAAATCCATGAGTTGTTCGCCCACAAATTTGGCCGCTTCTTACGGATACGCTCACGCAAACGTTTCATAACGCCTAGGTAATACTCCTTGTTTACCGTCTGACCCTCTGGAACGAATTCGTAGTGCACCACGACACGGATATCGAAGAAAACAATGAGCATCACGTTCATTTTCGAGCGGCTTTGGCGTGGTTTTTTCGGTTTCGGCTCATTTTTTGCCACCCATTCCGATGATTGCTGGCTTGTTTGCATATCGTACTCGTAGACCCAGGGCTCATCACCAGTTATAATGCGTTTCATGAATGTAGAATCGGAATTACAGCGATCCAGCATGTCTGAAGCAACCTGTTCGCGATGACGTTTTTGAAGAAAATTCAGGTCTTTCGGTACGAGTCGTGCGGCCACCTTTCTCATGCCCAAAATATCAATCAAAATCGTACGTGCGGACTCGTGGGATATCTTAAGATCATGTGCTATCTCTCTCAAGCTGGTACGACGGTTTTCCAGCACTCTTTCCTTAATTTTATCGACGTTATCTTCGATCGAAGCCGTCGATGGGCGTCCGGAACGAGGCAAGTCTTCGACCACTTCACGACCGTCCTTGAAGGCTCTGTACCACTGATATGCACGAGTTTTCGATAGAGCATTATCACCAAAGGCCTTTTGCAACATTTTCAATGCATCGGCACACGAAAATTCATTTGCAACACAAAACTTTAAACAAATTCTTTGCTCAACGTAATCACCCATAGTAAAAATTGGCACGCACTCTGACATCGACTGACTTAATCAGCTGTTGCAAACACACTAGTTGACAGAACCCGCTTAAGCTTGGCATAGTAATTAAGGACAGTGGTACCAACCTAGGAAAAAAATTTTTTACCTGCCTCATTGCCCCGCCAGATTTAAATCGATAATTCCCGGTACTTTCTTGACAGAATGTATCAGCAATGTGCTTACTGGAGATAATAAGTGAATCAATTACTACTCCCTTGTCTTTAATGGCGTCTGAACCTCAATGGCTAAACTCATAACTGTCTCGGTAAAAACGGGTAATATTCAACATATTTAGACCTTTTTGAAGTTCAAGAATGTTGTGCTAACATAAGCAAAAAATCAGTTTTTGGTGAACGTCTCCCGAGAAATACTCTTGAAACTTCATTTTTGTGTTTTTGTCTTTGTACACAATTTACCATTTGGACTGAATTAATTTTATTCATTATCAAAATTTTGCTCTAACTTTTTTGATGTTTTGTTTAATCACTATCTGCATAATCAAAACTTGAAGCTTAACTTTCACGAAATGGCCTAAAACTCATAAAAAATTGAATATCTTTGAAGTAATAGATAAGTTTACGTCCATTTTCTTGGTATCATCGGCAATTTTGATTAATATGGTATTCAAGAAACAAAGAATCTTTCTTTCCTTGTATAAGAGAAAGACCAAATTTGAAACCTCTTACAAATGCTGAGTAGTGGAACAAAATTCAGAATATCTGGAATGACATTATCTTTTTCTTAACGTCAAAAAACGTGGGTAATTGGGATCTAACCGCTTGTAGTTATTTCCCTCGAAATGATGAATCTGAACCCTCTGATCCAGATTCCCCAATTGAAAGGTATGTGGACGTACACTTACTAACCATTTCTTCGTATTTAAAAAATTGCCCCGTTAACAAAATATAAATATGAAGGTATTAACCTGTCGGTATCTAATTCTTGCAATACGCAAATATGAATAGATCAAATAACTTCAACCTTTATTTATAATAATAAAAGTTTGGTTCAGTCCAATATAATACAAACAACTTACATTCAACTCACATTTTTCAACACGTGGCCTCTCAGCCAGGGCGACTACGATAGCCGGTAAGACGAAAAAACAGAGACGAAAGACAGAGGTACACGTATTTCGCTGGCCAGGCTACCTAGTCTCTGAAAAATTATACAAATTCATAATTCAAAGAAGCTTTCTGGCTTGTTTGCCTTAGCACAATATGCTGCTATTAACCAGGTGAAAGGAGAATGCGTATTAATGCGTTAACAATATCTAAAATGCATGAAAAACATAACAAATGGAATTTTCTAAAAGCTCATCGTCAGTCTTCTGCATTTATTCAATTCTACACCGAGTCTTTTATTCATGTGCGTTTATCTATACTGGGACTAGAAAGAACTTACGATGCTAATGAGATCACAGGTGCGGAAACCTGTGTCTCGACTGGCACAATTCGATACCCCTGTCATTTCCGCTCGCAAGGAGGCAGTCTTTAATTTAGCTTTCATGTCAGCTGCGAGTCGCGTGCGAGCTTGACTATATTTGGACTCTGCAAATTCTATTAGCTTGCGAATCCGAATCCGATAATGAATGGGCTGATTTAGCCAGACGTAAACGTACATCCTGACTCACGTCATGTCCTTAATGTGCAGTCGTTAGGGGACGTTCGATTATTTTTAGAACGCGACAATGCGTCAACTGCTTCATTTCTATGGGTTCGATTGTGATGATCCGATTTGTGGGATTCAAGCATGATGCATAGAAGACCAGATATAGACACTTCAACCTTATTTCCAACTGAATTTTCCTATAAAAAAGGCTGTTGGAAACGCCAAGAGATAATTCTTTAATCTGTAAATGGTAATGATACTGAAGTCTATTTAAACAAGTTCGTTTAATCAGTCCTCCTGAACAAATGATGAGTTAATTGATACAAGTGGAATTTTTTCTGTTTTTTTAGCTCCCTTTATGCATCGTAGTTAGAATATCAGCGGTGTCTGAAGATAAAGTCCATAAAAGTTCGGTCATGCTTTCGCTGGCAATCTATTATCGATGTTCATTTTGGTCAAAATTAAGCTTGCATGCTTCTCAAATCCTGTTGTAAAAATATCCTGAATGTATTCGTAAAATACGTTCACATTAAAGTAAACGCTTTAGATTTACATAACGTTTTTCGACTACTAGTTTCTTCTTAAGATTGATGTTTTCATCATTTGCAGCCGTCGAGGGTCGACCAGGAGGAAGCAAATGTTCCACAATTTGTCAGGCCCTTTATAAGCCTGTGTTTTTGACATTTACGAATTATCGCAGTTCTTCTGTAACATTTTCAGTGAGTCGTTACAGGAGACTTCGTTTGATATGCAAAAACTAAGGGCAGACTCTTTGTTTAAATAATATTTAATAGGAAAATTGCGTATATTCTAAAGGCGCGAGTTATAAAAACAGCAGTTTCGAATACTCTTTGTTGTCGCAACTATTTCGGTATAATCACCATGACTGGTTCCTTATTAGAAAAAATGTCTGATGCATAAATTGTTTTTAATCTCCTACAATCTAGGACATTCGTGCTATTTCACTAATTTTTCTTGTTTAGATGTACAATTCGCTTTTCAGAACTTTTGTAATTATTATTTATATTTGTATTTGTACTGCTCAGAAATAAACTACCCACTTCTAATGGAATTTCGGATAATCTCCTTATATGAAATTCTCACTTTCCAGTAGTTTTTCTTTGATTTTTTACGGTTGTTAGTGACAAAAATGTGTAAATATAACAAATTTTAAACAATATACCCCAACAAATAGAAAAGGGTTTTTATTATTCAGACTAATCACTTCAATGATGACAAAAAGGTTATTGGTTATCGACGGTCCTACAAAAATCATAAGGATATGTAGAGACCACGATTAGTTTATCGCAGTATTTTGTTAGTTTCAATGTTATGATTCCAACCTGTTACTGTTAGTAACAGAATGTGAGAAATTTATTAATTAATATAATTATTCATATATAAATATTGATAATTGACTAGGTTTCGGTATTTTGATACTACGGCTTTGAATTTCGAACGATGAATGAATTAATCATTTGATTAATTCGTGGTTTGTTGTAACCAATAACCAAATAGTAGAGACACAAAGGATGAATGATAGACATTTTTATTATTGAGGATATTATAGATCTATCTTTAATTAGATGAACAATCAAGAAGAGGCAAAAGATGATGATTGGTACAATAATACCTAGGAAAATCTATATTTACCGATATATGTATTAAGGTAGTAAACGAGAAAAAAATATTTATTTTACGAGTATAAATATTCATTTTAAAAGTGGGTTTATTTTTTTATCAATTTTATTCATTTATTGAAATTATCCTGATAATCCTTGATATTCTGTGAAGATCTTTGAGATGTTGAAATAAATAGAATTAACAGCGGATGACTAGAAATAATACAGTTTGTTACTCATACTGCAGACTTAACTGACCCAAGACTCAAATTGAGAGTGGATTCACATATTCAAAAACCATAGTTTTCACCTAAGGGCACGTGTCTGAACATGCTAGCAATTTTAGAGACAAAGTAAAAAACGCCGTGCTCTGTTCAATTCAAATATCCCTGCTTTAGAACAAAGAGATTACTTTTAGCGCCTCAAGATTCCCGCTCCATTATAGCATTGCTCGATCTGATAAAAACTTCAAAACTTCATAAATTTTTTTAATCCAACTGGATTATATCTCCTTACTGGATATGAATTTTAAATGGGACAATTCTAAGTAACGGAAATTACTTCGTAACATCTTTCTTTATAGATTCTTGTCGCTTTCCATATGATCGTTACCTGCGTATTATAATATTGTTCCACATATTCGATTACACTTGAATATATAATCCTTTTTATGTTTTCCAGGATGTAGTTTGCGAATGATTTATCAACCATAAATCAAATCCATCAAATGACGGGCGATGTTGATGGAATGAAATGCCTGGAAAATCTATAAAAGACAACCCTATTGGAATGGTTGCGATATTATTTTATAATCGCATGATTTATTCCTATCATCCATAAATTCGATATAAAAATGGTACGATGGGATATCAGCGTGGGGGTATTTTATTATGTTATTGCATATCTATGTAACGATAAATAATGAAATAATTTCCTGATTTATTATGCTCAACTCTGTGAGAGGTTTACTCGTTGGTGTTATTTGACAGTCGGACAATGCGTTTGTCCGTCTTAGGGTCCGAAGCAACTGAAGAGAACGCTCATTAAAAACCATGATATATAGGAATCGATTCAAAAATTTTGTAGGAAAAATGTCTAATTTCGTAGTCGGCTTCGAAAATGAAGACGTAATATAAGCCGATCTGTCGAATATTGTTAGACAGAACGATCTCTGTGGGATAACCGGTGATTTAAGTAATTCTGTGTGTGCCATCAGTCACTTCTTGTCCAGAAAGTGTCAAGGCAACAAAAATTCCGTTTTCAGTTCGCGAATTATTTTTGCGTAAGTTTCCAACAAAGCAGAGTTGAAACATTTCTTTCTTTATATCTATGACGGAATTGTTGAGGATTTCAAGGAAAAATCTGTTCTAATGAGCAATAACTCAATATCACTCTTTTTCAGGGAATTGCGTTATGTATTACGCATTCAAATCTGGTCCTTGCAATGATACAAATGTGCAATATTTACATTGACACGGTGATTAATGTGACCTCAATAAAATTAGAACTGTGCCAATACTCTCGCAGAGATGTTTAATTTACAGCCGATCCCGAGATCCTTCGCATATTTTATCGCACTTTATTTGGGTTAGATTGTTAGGCAATATTAAATACAGGGTGAATCATTGGATGAATAATGCAATCACTCTAAAATATGGGAATATGAAAGATTAGCAAGTGTATATAACTATTTTAGACGCTCCAGAAATTTAAGTCGTACTAGCATGAACTTGATGATTATGGAATAGTAGTTTCAGCCTATTTTGATTGCACCTAGGCGTTCTAAACTTTCTTATTGACATATTTTTCATTCCGTTTCTCAAATAAACTGCTTCTATTGCACTTTACTATTGAATTAAATTTATGAAGTTATTCTAATACTGATCTATAATGAATAAATCACTATGAGTGATATTTTCTAATCAGCGAATGATGTAGTGTTCAAACATATACATTTTATGGTGCCTCTTCTGTAAAGCGCGTCCAAGAAATTTTCATTCTCATCAGAATGTAGAAGGCATTGAAATAATATATATTGAAAATTTACTGCGAAGAGTTTTTTGAGTATAACAGATAATAGCTGGATCAATTCAGCCCTTACCTGTGATATTAAAAAACTCTTCATAGTAAATGTTCAATATATATTATTTGAAAAATTCTTTGTATTATCACACATGCGCATGGAGGTTTTCTAATGCTGAGTCTATGTCGTATCTTCTTTCATTATATATTTCTGTGGAATAACCTAATTTTCGCATATGTCATGCATTACCAAAAATTCCCTTTCGCTGAATATTTGATGAAGGTGGTATGTATATATTTTTACTGATTACTTTATTTTTATCCAAATAGCTCCTAACTGAAGAGACTTGGGTAGAATTTTTCAGGTTCTTCTTGTGGAGAATGTGCTATCTATTTTTTGAAAAAAAAAGATCGTTTTGAATTCTATGTGGAACATTTCTTGGCGGTTAAGCTTGTAATTCCTTAACATCCAATCGAAGCAATTCATATTAGGTGATGAATTTAAATAATTTGGTCCATGTTTTGTATTTTATTTGATTCTTTATTAGTTAATTACCACCACATGTGATATATAATAATAATAATAATAATAATAAAGTTTATTTGGCTAAATAAACTGAATACATCGCTGAGGTATATAATGAAATTATAACCTGTACGCAATATTAAATTAATAATAATTCTAAAAATCCCCTATGAGAGAAACAATCAACAAAGAAAATGAAAAAAAAACAAAGAGAGAAACATCCAAGCGGTCAGATCCATCCACAGCGGGTCTCGGTGCTAAATCTTCAAAACAAATATGTATATATATATATATATATATATATATATATATATATATATATATATATATATATGTATATATATATATATATATATATATATATATATATATATATATATATATATATATTATGTCTATAAAGTGATACAGTATTATCTAGGGGCATGTTGAAAATTTAATTCCAAAACGGTTGGTATATTGCAGTAAAAAAGCAGAAAACCTAAAATCGCTTGGTTTTGGGTTATTTTAGAATATAAAAAATGTAAGTTGAATCAATTGCAATTGAATAAAAATTCTATCAAATGTTTCAGGCTGCAGGAAAGATGCATTTCGTGTATTAATATTTCTTAAGAATACGTCAGAGCTTGGAAACTCTTCTTTTGTCAATCACCTACCGAAAATACAGAAGTTTAATGAAATATGCCCCTTATTCTATTCTTGGCAGTGTACTTCACAGAAAATGAATCCTAACGCATTCTGCATGTATGAAACCTAAGGATTTTATCTGAATCAGCTACCCTAGGTTGCTCATAAAAAAATCATCGAATCGATATAAGTTGGCGAATATTATTCATAGATGAATTAATCCTGATGTAACACATATCGAACTATACTAATATGAAATATATATTTATCATACCGTGGGAACTTAATGCGTTTGTTTGTACAAATCATATCTGATTACGTGGCAGGCAAATATTTCATATACATTTCCAATTTCACAAGTTGCATACGTCGGAGTGCATACTTCCTTCATGTCACAGATAAGTTCGCTATATTATTACGATCAATGAAATATCCACGTTATTTTGTAAATGGAAGGTAGTAAGAGTAATAAGAATACGAAAATGTTTATTTGGGTCAGTCATTTAGGTGATATTTGAGAATATATATATAACTTTTTTGTTAATCTGTCGGTTTGAAGATGAATCTATTTTAATATAAGGTTAGAACTTTCAAAAAAGGTTCCGTGAAAAATAAGAAGACCATTCATTCCGGATGTTATGTTGTCTATCTTTAAAATTCACGACAAGGGATGCATGTTACTTTACTTTATTTTATTTCCGCTATGGTAAATAAGTCCATATGGGAGTAATTCTTAATCGTGTATGAAGTCTGCGGATGAAATTTCTGATCTTGATTTAAAATCGATTTCAACTTATATTGACCTAGTCTTCTTATCTTGCAAAAGCGATTTTATGCAAAATAATTGATTTTATGATATAGAATCACAGCTGATAACTTTTGGTTCATGAATAAATTAAACCTTCGCCATAATTTAAGGCGATTATTTGCTTCTTTAATAGACTATTGCTACCAACTATATTCTACTTGATGTTCTATTTATATATGAAATGATATTGCAACCAGTTTCCTGAATTTTAAGCCAGGTTTGTCGATGATTTTTTTAGTATAGTTGATGAAAATTTTTATACTACGATCGAGTCAGGAAAGGAAGGCTGTTATAAGGTAGCTCACAAACGTCTTATTTGCGGGAAGTAAACGTATGCTCGAAGCCTATATCCATAGATTCTTCAGATTGTCTGTATGGTTGAAGCCTCTCAGTAACGTAGAAATGAAAATAATTGAGTGCAAAGTCTCTTGACTTTGTACTCAATTCAAAAAATTCAACTTATTAAGGTCCAAGAACCATATGTTGGATTGTATCGCTCTCTACTTGTCGGAAATACATCTTGATGATTAAAGTACAACAACTTAATTTCCGCTAATTTATTTAATTTCACAACAATTGTTTCGTCATGACAACATGACTTCGTCAGGTGAGTAAATACCATACCCATCTGACGAAGTCATGTTGTCATGACGAAACTGTTGTGAAATTAAATAAATTAGCGGAAATTAAGAAAGAACCATGTAGGCCCAGGGTACTGGATTTCCTTGTTCTATCCGATGACGGTCAGTACTGGTGGACATTAAGTAGAAAATGAGCTGATATTCCATTATGTAAAAACCATACATTTTCGAGATGATCAAAAGCGTGGCTTGTAGAAGAATAGGCAAATATAGGTTCAAACCTGGAGGTAGTCATTGCCATTGCATCTGTCAAAGACTCATAGACATACATACTTGATGCCTGGTCTGGTCTGAAAAGTTGCATACGGATTTGCTTCTGCCCACTGATGAGTATTGTGATGATTTGTAATACAGTCGAGGCTAAATCCTGCTTCGTCTGTAAATTTTTCGGGTGTTCAGAATAAACTCAGGTTTACTATATATTTATAGGGAAAACACTGTGTGAGTGAAAATAGTCCACGCTCCCTAATGAGAAAAAAAACTTTAATTTCAGTCAAACAGAAAGCCCCGTTGATTCAACTGGAGAGACCAAAAAAGAAACCAAACATTCCGAACGCCATTCTCACGAAAATACACTCTCAAAGACGAGAGGGCCCTCGAGGAAGAAGCGTCCGATCCCTTTTTACGGTGCCGAACTTACCCACTCGAAATGTTTTGACGCGCTCGTCATCTCACCCTCGAAGCACAAATGGAATATTATTGGGCACTTAAAAGTATTACGACCTCGGTAATAAACGCGGAAGAAGCCGCTAGGATCTTCGGAAGGGCCCTATCCGATATCCCTGGACTTTATCTCGGCCATTGTAGCCGAGTTTTGTGGTCAGAAGGCGAAAATAGCGAATGGTTAATGTTTCTTCGTAGGAGTTGAATCGTATATATTTTACGACTGTCTATTGAGGCTGCCTGGGCGAAAATCGAATTAGATCGACGGCATTGCGGTGTTCTCGAGAAGTAATTCTTTCGTCCATTTCTCGATTGGAACAAGAAGGAATCGGAGGATTTGAAGATAATTGATACAACAACAAGTGAATGTTTCTCAACAAAAAATGCTTCGGATGATCATCCCTTTGGAAATGGTTCCTAAGACACCGAAGGTTCAAGTCGAGATCAGTCATTGGCAGCATATATAATAAAATTACTAATATTTCATTCAGAGGTTTATTGATTACATTCTACATTAGATAATCACAGCAACGTAAGCTCAGCTGTAGTTCATTGTAGTTCATTGTAGTTCATTGTAGTTCAAATACAAGATGTCCAAAAAGAGTATCGGATATTTGTTAAATCGATAAAACAAAAAATACTTAAAATAAAAGAAGTTTTTCGTTAATTATTGCAATATAAGGTGGAAAAGATGATATTTTATCTAAATGCTGACCGTTACGCTGCTGGCACTCTTCTAATCGGGAACGAAGATTGGCGATCACACGCTGGCACATATCTTTCGACATTGCTACAATTTCTGACCTGATGTTTTGCTTTAATTGTGTCAGGTTCGTCGGATTATTCTCATAGACCTTACTTTTAAGGTATCCCCATGCAAAATAGTCGTGTGGACTAAGGTCGGGGCTTCTGGGAGGCCAGTTGATGTTACTCCTAGCCGAAGTGACCTTATTAGGGTCAATCTTTTTCATACAGAAAAAATGGCAATTAAAGAAAATGTTTTATTCGATAAGAGGCCGAAATTAATTTACAACTCAAAGACTCATCCTGTATATATTGTAAGAATGTTTTAAAAAACTCTCAAGCTCATTTGATCAAGATTAAATGAACATTAGGTATGATCATATATATAAAACTTAGGCATTTATAAGCGTTGAGAAAGCACAATATGAATAATTTCAAAAAATTTTTCATTTAAAGACTTTTAGAATTAAATTGATGTCTTATAAGCACTGCTTAAATTTAGTAATATACACACATATATATATATATATATATATATATATTTGTAGTTTAATAAGAGTCCCAGGTATATTATTTGAATTGAATAAGGGTTTGACGACTCAAAGGTGGAGAATAAGTTAATGAATACTATTTATTCTTTGCCAAGCTTTCGCATCTTTATTTAATGCATCCTCAGGGCTTCTATAAAAGGTACAATAATAATAACAGACAATAAAAATTATTTTCGTTTTGTTCCAAAACTTACCGAATGTTAGATTTTTCAAATAATCGACATTCAGCAATAAGTCATCCGTTATTCGTAAAATATTAGTAGAGACGTTACATTCCATTAAAAATTATTTGGGCATGGAGCTATTCATGGAGATTGTTAAATTCGTGCTGGATAACAACTACTGTACCTTCAAAGAAAAATTTTATTTACAAGTATTTGGGTGTGCAATGGGTTCAAAACTATCCCCCATCCTAGCACAATACGCAATGGATCATCTGTTAGATTCCTGCTTGATCAAATTACCGTACGTGTTGTTTATGAAAAAGTTTGTTGACGATATTATAACTGCAGTACCTGAAGAACATATTCAAACGATACTAACATGCTTCAATTCCCATTCAAAAAATCTTCAATTCACCCTTGAGACAGAAAATTATGAACAAGCAGTACCTTTTTTAGATGTCAAAGCACACAGAAATAACAACAAAATACAACTTGGATGGTACAGAAAGGATACACATTCGAATAAAATCATCCATTTCAACTCCGAACATAGCTTGAATGTGAAAATAAACACTATAAAACAGATGAAAAATAGAATAAATAAAATATGCCATCATTCATTCAGACAGGAGGGAATAAGAAAATTACATCAAATCTTGAAACAGAATGCATATCCCAACAATATGCTGAATAAACTTTTATATGCAGATAATGAAGCAGCACCCCCAATTACCGAGAATCAAAATACAACAAGTCGAGTACATATGGCATCATATCCAAATATTCACGGCCTAACTACAAAGCTAAAAAATATATTCAAGGAAGAAAATGTGAAAATTGCCACATATAATAAAAAAACAGTCAAGAACCTATATAGCAAAATAAAAGACCCCATACCAACTCAATATAGAAGCAATGTAGTCTACAAAATTGAGTGTGCGGATTGTGTGCGGAGTTACATTGGACAAACATCCCAATGGGTAAAAAATAGAATAGCACTTCATAAATCAGATGTCACTAAATACCATCATAGATGTGCCCTAGCATTGCATGCACATCAGTCGAATCATACAGTAGACTTTGACAGTGTCACGGTGTTGAAGACAGAAAATAATTACATGAAGAGATTAGTGCATGAGATGATAGAGATAAACAAAAATGAAGAAACGCTGAATAAAAAAACTGATACCAACAATCTGAGCTCTATATATAGTTACCTGTTGAATGTGTCGAAATATAAGCACTTTTACGACGGCCCTGTAGATGAGTAATGCACCCAGAAAGATCCCAAAGGAGTAAATCGGAACTACAGATCATAGACGACAGAAACATAACCTACGATTCCTAACTAAACAATGAAATTAATAATTTATAAATGTAAATATGGTAACGTGATAAGGTGAAAAAAAGTTTTTCATGAATTTTGATGTTTTAATGTGTATAATTTTTAATGGAATGTAACGTCTCTACTAATATTTTACGAATAACGGATGACTTATTGCTGAATGTCGATTATTTGAAAAATCTAACATTCGGTAAGTTTTGGAACAAAACGAAAATAATTTTTATTGTCTGTTATTATTATTGTACCTTTTATAGAAGCCCTGAGGATGCATTAAATAAAGATGCGAAAGCTTGGCAAAGAATAAATAGTATTCATTAACTTATTCTCCACCTTTGAGTCGTCAAACCCTTATTCAATTAAAATATATATATATATATATATATATATATATATATATATATGAAATATATATAAAATCAAAATAATTATATATCAAATGTAATAAAAAAACCCAACAAATATAAATTGCCAATTAAAATTAATAAATGAATATTTGAATTAGACAAAATTTTGTTTCTGAACCTATATTTATGAAAACCAAAACCTTCTCAAAATTGCAAAACAGTTTTAAGAACTTCTCCAAAACGAATATTCAATATATTAGAATATTTAAATAAGAAAGTTCAAAAATCTCTCAAAACCTTTAGCACATCCTCAAAAAACAATATAAAATCAAATAAGTTCTTCGTCAGTCTAACTTCACCTTCAAAAATAAAATTAAATAACAAGAAATAACTTACCAGAAAGCCCTCCTAGTATCCTACTAAAATTAGAGAACTTTAAAAATCCAACGTATTCTATGTTCATCACAAAAATCACACAAAGCTTGTAAGTTATTTTATGGCCTTTGTTAAAACCAAATGACATTTATATTTCATATAATAAATAGCTCATAGGAATATCTTATGAACTCTCAACCTCTACTCATGCAGAATATACCTCATCCCAAACTCTTTACAGAATAACTCTCCAATGGGATGTTACTTCAATGGGAAGTACGAATGAAATCTAAATTATTCTCATTTTTTTCGAAAATC
Organism: Megalocaria dilatata; assembly: GCA_034642435.1. Lineage (NCBI taxonomy): Eukaryota > Metazoa > Arthropoda > Insecta > Coleoptera > Coccinellidae > Megalocaria > Megalocaria dilatata. The sequence continues at coordinate 59,123,919 of CM067855.1, read as the reverse complement.
AGCCCTCCAGTCAGCTGAGAAACTCTCAGAAATTTTAATATGAATGAACCAATTTCCTCTCCTGATCGAACAGCCACGTTCTGCGACTTTCTTAAAGGCCTAGAAGTAATTAAAAATCGCCTTGGAAGTTTTCTGTCCTCACCAGAGATGTCTCCGATGATTTAATTGGTCGGAAAGCCACCGTGAGACAATACCTTTCCTCCGATAACATGGAAATGCCTCTCTTTGTGCCCGTCGTTTCTAAAGTCAACAAATAGACGTCTTCCGGCTCTTTTACTTCATTAATCGGCGACCGGAAGGGAGGGCTGGGAGGCAAGAGGCGGCTGCAGGTTCCGTTTTCTCTCTAATTAAGGTGAATTTTCCCGGAGATAATGCATTCGTCGCAAATTATGAATGTTGTTGTAAGAGGCACTAACGTACGGGTTTCTGAGAATTCTCAGGTTGATGGTTATCTTTTCGTGGGAGGTGGGCTGTGGGAGATTGGATGGAGGGTCCGTGTAGGTGAAGTTGTTAAGGATGTTTTCTCTCATTTTGATTTATCAGATTCTCGGGTGATTTTTTGTCCATCTGGAATAGTTTGTTTGAGCTTCCGCCTATGAGCTTTAGCTGTTGTCCATACTAGCAGATAGATATCATGCTTTAGCTGTTTATGGTTGTCAGTATGTCAATTTGTTAGTCTGTGTTGTCTTTCTCTGCCCATTCACTAATTTTTTCAATATATGTTTCGTTGAATTTGCCGTCTATACTAAATTCTAGTGTAGTGTCTCCATATTTCTTTGTAATTTTATTTCTTATGTTCACTATATGCGTCAATAGTAAGTTCCTTTTTATATCTAGAGATTATATCTATCTAATTTTATATTAGATTGGTCCGTTTGAAATCACTATTGGTATTTGAATAAAAATTCTCAAGACCAATCGATAGCTCTATATTATCAGAACATCTCGATAACTGAATTAAAGTTTCCGGTGATTGAATGTGATATCGTATTGAGATTAGAGCTAGAATTAATTTCTTAATCATTTTTTTAAAAACCAAGGTCAAGTGAACTGACGAAATGCCAAATCCAGCAGCAATACTGAAAAGTATACAAAAGGTGAAAACGAATTGTATCTTTCGACAGTGATTATTTGGTATCCATCAGTGGTAAGTTCTGTATTACTAAGTTGGATTCTGCTACAATCAAGTACATTTCCAGCGTTATTCGTTATTCAGTCACTGAACGACGAATGCCTGAAATGCAAAATATATACGAATGCTTTGGCTGAAATAGAAAAGGCGAACGGTTTTATCTGAGAGAAAAATCTCGTAATCCATCTCCATTTCTTCAGCTATCCATCCACAGTCGTTTAACAAACCGATCCCGGCGAAAATTCGGATGTTTACACGCCCGAAATGCTCCTGCCGCTGAAGGTTCCTCCAGTTCCGGAAAAATAACGGGCCATTGCTCGCCGAAGACGTAACCTCCGCTGAGTGTAGAAAAAACTGGCGCGAAAAAACAAATGAGAATTTCCGCCCTGATATCCCAGGCTGCGGAGAAAATCGCGAAAATTAATGAGAATGCTAAAAAGCGGCGGAAGAACGGAGGCGATCTTATCCCTGGATCGCGTTTGGTACGGGTTAAATTCGGTCAAATTAAAGGGTGATTAGTACAAATGTCAGATAATGGACGTCACCAACGGCCAACGGCCGATTAATGATCGCAGTAGGCTGGTCGGAAGCGAAGATGAGAACTCGATTAGATTCAAAGGTCGAAATGGAACAAGTGATTGTATATTTCATTTTAGTTTCCTCTTTGGTTCTCTACCATCTATCTATCGATATCATTTATTCCGACATCCGAATGCCAAATTATTTCAATCACAACTAATGTTGAAGTACCATGGTAAGAACTAACATGTCTTATTATGCGTTTGATCTTAAGAAGTTTGTGTTAAACACCAGAGAAGAGGAAATTGAGCTTTCATTTCTTGAACAGACTAAGGCAATATATTTAAGCTTTCCAGTTCCAGTAGCTTAGGCGTCTTGAAGGAGGGAATGTCTTTCTTAATCTTCTATGATTCCATAGTCCAACATTCTTTACGTTAGATTTCAATGGCAAGATATATGTTGCAAAGTATTCAGATAATTATTTCCTTAACCTATTATTAATTTTCTGCTAGACGTAATCTTACGAATACTTCCTGAAATAAGTATCTTAGGAACTCCTCAGAGTGTTCCAAATTTGAGAGAAGCTGCTTATATGCTACCCTATTTATTACTTATTTTTTAAAGTATGTTTCTATAATGTTATAATTTGCGTAGAAGTGTGGGCCTTTTTTCTGGCTTCTTAATTTCTCCTGTTCCCATAGTGGATGCAAAGAGCACTATAAACAAACTGAATAACAAAATTCATGTGAGTATAGAGGAGTTCCTTAGCGATAAAAAAATTTTGACAATCCCTTTGAGGAGGGGTTTTTCAATGATCAATTATAGATATTTATGATTCAATTATATCACACAGAACAAGATTCGAATATTACAATAACCATTTTTGTGCTCTGAAACATGACAATTGATCTCTTGATTACTTTTTCACCTAAATTTATGACATATCAGACTAATTTTTCACATCCTCATACTGAAATAATCGTGGCTAATTAATAAAAGATATTGGTTTAAGTAGAAATTTTTTAAACTAATTTTCCCACTCACAAGTGGTGAGCCATTTAAAATTTGCATTTTTGATCGGCTACAAATAGAAAACTGATGAATATTAATTCAAAATGAGGGGTTTAAAAGGAATAAATATAAAACAGTGATTTCATATTTAAAATGAGGTAGCCCTTATACAAGGTGTCCAAACAGAATATCGGGTATTTGTTACTTCGATGAAACAAAAACTACTTAAAATAAAAAAATTTCTTGATAATTTTTACAATGTAAAGTGGAATATTATTTGGAAAATATGATGTTATCTAAAAGGTGACCTTTACGTTGCTAGTAGTTTTCTAATCGGGACCGAAGATTGGCGATCACACGCTGACACATAGCTCTCGATATTGCTGCCATTTCTGACCTGATGTTTTGCTTAAAATGCGTCAGGTTCATCGGCATTATTCTCATAGACCTTACTTTTAAGGTATCCCCATGCAGAATAGTCAAGTAGGCTAAGTTTGGGACTTCTGGGAGGCCACTTGATGTTGCCCCTACGCGAAATGACCTTATTAGGAAATAATTCGTTAACAGCTTTCATTGCTTGATATGATGTATGGAAATTGGCCTCATCTTGTTGAAACCACTTTCTTAAGTTGAAACCTTGAAATTCCTGTAACCCTGGACCCAAAAGGTTTCGCAGCATATCGCAATGACGATCACTATTCACATTGAGTGGTCAGCCCCGTCGATGCCTTTAGCAGACATAGTGGCACAGACAACGACCTTTGGGCTGTGCAGGGTTCGCTCATGCTTTCGTCTCGGATTTTCCTCTGCGCAGTATCGACAATTATGTTGATTGACATGACCATTCAGATGAAAGTTTGCTTTATCACTGAAGAGTATGTTATCAAAATTGATGAACTGCCGTAATATAATAACAAAGTTGGCAAACTTTAATCGATTAGCACAGTCTGTATCATTCAATTATTGAATTCTTTAGGCTTTTCAATGCTAATCTTTCTTTAAAATCAAATGCAAGGAAGATTTTTTGATGTTTGATGATTGACCTCGCTTTAGGATGGATAGAGGCGGATTTCAACCAACTGATTCCTCCACTTCTCGAATTATTTCTTCGTCGCGGACTGAACGGGGGCGGCCAGAGTGTTGAATTTTTACCGTCGCACCTGTATTCTCGAACACCTGGATCCATTTTCTAATAATGTCGTCACTTAGTGTATAACGTGTACGATATTCCGCACAATACGGTAATACGCTCGTACGCAAAAAGCGCGATGCGTTTCCGGGTACTGCTACATCGTGACTAAAACTAAACAAAATGCCGGAAACCACGATCTCCCCCCACTCCCTTCCGTCTCTCAGTTTGAAATGCAGCGTTAAAACAATTACCCGATACGCTTTTTGGAATACATCCATGGGAAATAGGGGATTTCCTTAAACTATTGAAGATTCCTTATATGCACTCTAAAGCTGTGTGCTTGCACGATGTCATTCGATGCATCGTAATCAGAATTCACACCGAGTTCATCAGTTCATGGTCGTTGACCACTCTTATGCGAAGCATTATATTTATAATCTTTGACACACGTTCGTAAGCTAACCTGTTCGCACCGACCTTGTCGCAATAAAGCTTCCATCTTTTTTCGGGAGCGTCGAGTTTATGCGTTTTCGAAATACGACTAGCCCAGGCAGGTAGATAGAAGACATACAGCGGTAATATTTCAGTTCCAAAGACATCGATGTGCAATAAATATTGGACCATTTTAACTTCACCCTCGAAAGTACAAAGACTTTAATTTCGAGATTGCGGGTGGTAAACCCAATGGAGTTCGGAAGGATTTTTTTCTTTTTAAGACCGTTGGTTGTATTTCAAGTGGTGGTCGTAAAACGTGGCATTCATGGAAGGTGTGAATGTCCGGTAAACAGATCATGTTTGTGATTTATGGTGCCGAAACTCGAGCAGGTGTGCTCAGGGTGCAGGTACGCAAATTAAGAGATAAGTCACGCCGTTCGTTGAAACTTTGGTCCCAGAAAAATGCCGAACAATGCATATTCGTAACATGAGGAGAGAAATAGTGTAATTCTATATTTCTAATTCGTCATGAACGCTTCATCTTCTACAAAGAACTACTGAGCTTTATTTTTTCTATTGATAACCAGAAAATTGGCACAAAGAATTTAATACCCAATTTCAAGAAGAATGACGGTCTCAGAAGCAATAGGAAAAAATGTTTAATTGTTGAAAATTCATATTAAATAGTATCAAATTTATTCTGATTTTTACAAATGTTCATTCTTATTTTAATATATATTATAATATAATAATATAGTGTGGATAGCTCAGCGGGAGAGCATCGGACTCGTGACCGGGAGGTCCAGGGTTCGAATCCTATTCAGGTAGAAAAGAAATTTTCTAGTTGGACGGGTATCTGCCACCATTTCACTGTTGGGTCAAAAATTAACAGTGCTGTGACCTAAAGTGGCGCAAGATCGCAGTAACAAAGCCTACACAGAACACAACTGAACTCCTAACTCGTACAAGCTCAAAAAGCTTCTGAGGGATCTTCGCAGAAGATCTAGGAGTATCAGGATAATAATAATAATAATAATAATACAACAATTGTTTCGCTAACACAGTAGCATCTTCAGGTAGATGGTATCTTATATTTTTAATTTTATTCAAAAAAAATATTCAAACAGTTTTTATGTTTCACAATTTATTCAGAATCCTGACACGTGTCAGGATTTTAAATAAATTGTAAAATCTTCGTGAATATTTTTTTTATAAAATTGTTTTAAAACTTCACCTAGAGCCAACGGCATATTCCATTCATTTATATTTATATTTTCGAATAAGTTAATTTGTTTTTGGAATCGGCTTCTATATATATTAGAGTAGAACAAAAATTTTTATTGAGCACCAAAACCCAAAAATCTCCGGAAATTTTCAGTTCATTTGAAAGTATGCAATTGTATATTAAAATGATAAAGAATTATTTAAAAATATTTAAATATCATACAGATTTATCCTGTTAACCTCCTACAAATTTTAATTTCAAAAACTTTCAGATTTAAATTAAATGAATGTCTAAGAACACAATGTGTCAATTTAGTAGACATAGAATTGAACACTTATCACACAATAAAAAAAGGGAGTAAAAGAATTCAAAAAAATACAAATTATCAATTAAACCTACTGAATAAATACTTGGAGGGGACAAATTTTGTTTCCTTCCTTGTTTTATTAAAACCAAATTCCTTTCCAAAATTGCAAAACGTAACCTCTCGAACTTCTTCGAAAACAACTTGCTTAAAATAAGTTCCTTTTTTGGAAAGAAATTTGGCTTTAATAAAACAGAGAACGCAGCAGAATTTTGTCCCCTTCAAGTATTTATTCGGTAGATTAATTGATAATTAAAATTTTTTTGATTTTTCTTATTTCCTGTGTGATGAGTGTTTAATTCTATGTCTACTAAATTGACTTCTTAGACATTCATTGGATTAAATTCTAAAAGTTTTAAATTTTAAATTAAAATTTGTAGGAGCTTAACAGAATAAATCTGTTTAAAATTTAAAACTTTTTAAATTATCCTTCTATCAAGTAAAAAACCTCTTTATTATTTTATTGTATATATAATAATTATACATTTTGATTCACACTTATATCATATTATCATTTGGTTTTATGGGAGTCCATAAAATACCTTGTAAATTTTGTGTAGTTTCTGTAGCGAACAGAAATACGTAGGATTTTTAAGTTCACTTCATTCAGATATCTGCATTCAGTTTGTATGGTAAGATGTAATTTGTTAATTATTTTTAATTTTTAAATGTGAAGTAAGGCTGATGATCCTAACTTATCAGTGAAGGATCGATTATTAATATATATTTGTTTGATGATGTATAATTTTCTCGATTCATGGAGATGTTAAAAAATGTGTGGATCATACAATTATGATTCGATTTATTGTGTATAATAGCATCGGTATATGTTGGTTTATGAATTCTTGAAAATTCATGTGAAATATTGGTTCTGGCAAGTGTTAAACAAAGAAAAGTAATTCTACATATTCTAATTATTTGTTGAAAAGAGGGCATACTTTCAACCATAATTTTGAAATTTTACATATAGAAAGTAGAAGTTCTGTCTTAAATCTGTTAAAGTCACTAGAAATAAATAAATATTACAAAATCGGAATAGTACTTTTGGATGCTACTGTGTTGGCGAAATAATTGTTGTATTTTAATGGCAATAAAAATATTTGAAATTCGGAACAACCTTATTTAATATTATTCAATAGGAACAAATTACTTTAAAGCCGAAGCTTATATATTTTATTGGTACTATTTTGGTATATATTATGTTAGTTTTATCCACATCACAGAAGTTTCTCTGACAGTTTTAAAAGGGAAAAGAAATACAGATTTCCCACTTAGTTTTTTACAAATTTCAATATTCCCTTCAGAATCACGTTCAAAGAAATCCTTTATAATATTGAATAGGGGGGTGTGATGAAATTGCGGTTACTTTTCAAAGTTTATCGTTACTTTTTCATCTACTGATTTTATATATTTCCATTTCAAACCTTCATTTTCAATGTTATGTAAAAAAAACAATTTTAATTATAGTGATTTTTATATATTCCTCATGAATTCAATTTCAGAGCTCTATTTTCACTGTGTAAATAGACGTATGATATTTATTACTGTGTGCAATTTGTTTCATAATATTCATCTCATTGTGGAGTCATCGAATCGAATATTCAATCTATTACCATGTTAAAAAATGCCGCTAACTTCGGTTGAAACGAGTGAAAAGATCTAAATCTTTTTAGAATTTAACAATAATTATATACACAAGGTTTCATAGTGAGAAATCTAACGAATCCTCTCCGAATTTAAATCCTAAAAATAAATAAAGAGTATCTGTCTGAAAATAGTCTTCACGTCTTCACTAAATCTATAAATTTTCTAGGTCTTACAATCACTAGAATATACAATAAACATAACTTTACAATATATCATGAACCATCACAAACACAACCATGGACGAAACGTGCTTCAATATCAATAAAATATAGTGAAAGAAACATGTGTCTGCTTTACAATGTCAACTATAAAGTAACATTGAGTTTCTGTTATGATTTAATTACGACTCGCTCGTAATATTTTACATAATTAATAAATGCGGAAATACAACATGAGGAACTTCCGCTGTGGCTAGTACAAGCGTTCAAGTCGCTACCTGCAGGTGGTGATTATTGTACAGCTCTAAAGTCCTTCAAATTTCTTGTTCAGTCACGACGAAAAAAATTACTTGATGTCCGACTCAAGTGGTGGTCGTTAAAGTTGGATGCTGCAAGTATGAAAAGAGTTGTAAACAGGTCAACGGAATGATTTATAGTATCCAAACAAGAATTTCCACAATAGGATTTATGCCAAGATCAAGGAACTTAGTTATTTTTTCATTATTATGAAGCTGGCTTCTCGCTTAATTGTTTCTTATTTTTTTTGGATTCATAGCTTTCACACCCAAATCTAAGAATTCAAAAGGAGGAAGAAAGTTGTTGAAGAAGGATTTATTTCATTAAAATGTTTATATCTTCATAAGTTCCGAAAGTTGTAGATGATATTTATGTTTAAACCGTAGATTAGCTGATGAATTACAGAAATATGCAAAGTTTCTAGCCTAATGAGTATTTATGGTGAATATTTTTTAAGTATATGAAAATGATTTGCATTTTTAACTAAATTCACAGTACCTTCTGTCGTTACCAAACTGTCATCAGTGTCACAGAAAGAACGAAAAGTTACACCAGTCTTTGAGGTGAAAATACATAAAACTATGGACGTTGATAAACATAAATGTTACATTGATATCAACAAAGACTTCAAAGCATCTCCATTAAAATGTTTATATCTTCATAAGTTCCGAAAGTTGTAGATGATATTTATATTTAAACCGTAGATTAGCTGATGAATTACAGAAATATGCAAAGTTTCTAGCCTAATGAGTATTTATGGTGAATATTTTTCAAGTATATGAAAATGATTTGCATTTTTAACTAAATTCACAGTACCTTCTGTCGTTACCAAACTGTCATCAGTGTCACAGAAAGAACGAAAAGTTACACCAGTCTTTGAGGTGAAAATACATCAAAATATGGACGTTGATAAACATAAATGTTACAAAGACACAAAGACTTCAAAGCATCTCCATGTAACATATTCCTCTGGGACTGGGGGACAGTTTGAATGATTCATTCGGATTGATTAACCTCTGCGATGATTTCCTTATTGTAGAAGAATCAATAATATAGACATAGTCGACCAATTTCACATGCACCTAAAAGCCAAATTTTTTATACAAAAGTGTAAGATTAAGTACTTCGTTATGGAAAGTTGCACGTTTATCCCGAGCCACCTTCTAAGCCTTCTACATTAGTCTCTAACGAGTACTAAGTCCATTTTGCCCGGCATTAAATCCTACCCCGGACAAATTCCGGATACTCTTCCGCGAAAAACACCGGAGTGTATTATATCCTAATCCTAATGCCCCGTCGGTGTGTGGGCACTTTGTCGCGATTGTTTCAGCCCTTCTGTGTGTAATTCAAACCGGCTCGAAGGTCTAATGAGATTATCGGATTACCCAGGGAAGTTTAACAGCGTGGAATATTTGAGGCTTCCAACCTCTTTTTCAGCAGATGTCTAATCCACGTGTCCACCTAGAATGGGATATAGGTGCTTAGGGGGTCCTCTTCGGATATCCAAGTGAGCATTTGGGTCACGTGACGTGTTTGATTGATATTTCACGTGTTTGGGTACCCTTGTGTTTTTAAGCAAACAGGAGATATTCGATACATAATCTAGAATTCCAACGATAGGTTTTACAAAATGTTTTATTTCAATATCAAGCTGAGATGAGAAGTATTGTGCAATAATGCGTCAGAAACGTTGTGAACTTCGAAATGTTGTAGATTCAGTCTGAAACCGATGTAGGAAATGTATTTAACAAGGCGGTGAACATTTCGAATAGTTATTATAAGTAGTAGCAGTCTATAATAAGGGTCAATATAGAAAAACACACTTTTTTGTTGAATAGTATTCTATTGGCGATCGATTTCGGCACTAAGTCATCATCAGGCCAGCTGAAAGGAACACATATATTAAAAAATTTGAATATAAGAACAGATTTAACCTGTTAGTCTTCTACAATTTTAATTTCAAAAAAATTTTTATTCAAAAAACTTTTAGGATTAAATTAATATCTACAATAAGCACCGCTTATATTTAATAGACGTATATATTCAAAACTCAATATACAATGTCAAATGGAATAAATAAACCAACCAATATAAATTAAAACAATTAAAATTAATAAATAAATATTTGAAGAAGACAAAATTTTGTTTCTGATCTTACCATAGTGAAACCAATTCCTTTTCAAAAACATAATACACAACTTAAGGATTTCTCAAAAATATAATTTATTTGAAATATTTAATATATTCAAATATTCAAATAAGTTAATTCAAAAATCTCTCAAACATGTAATATATCTTCAAAAAACAATTAGAATACGGATAATCTCTTCATCGGCCCTAGATAACATTTAAATATCAAAATCAACTAACCATCACTATATCATACCTTACAACTTAACACGTGAACTTGTTCAAAGAGACTAAATTTAAAAAACAGGTTGTCGGTTCGTCACAAAATCACAGAAAACTGTAAGGCATTCTATGGTCTTCTTCACATCATTGATATTCCATAATGAGAATTATTCAAGCCTAAATATAATCATATATTATGTATAAAATAAAATAGAAAAAGGCTTTTTACTTGATAGAAGAAATATAACAAAATTTGAATATCAAAACAGATTTAATCTGTTGGTCTTCTACGATTTTAATTTCAAAAAAATTTTTATTCAAAAAACCTTCAGGATTAAATTAATGTCTACAATGAGCACCGCTTATATTTAATAGACGTATATATTGAAAACTCAATATACAATGTCAAATGGAATAATTTTGTGAGGAACCGACAACCTGTTTTTTAAAGTTAGTCTCTTTGTTGTTGAGTTGTATGGTATGATAGATTGATGGTTAGTTATTTTTGATATTTAAATGTTATCTAGGGCCGATGAAGAGATTATCCGTATTCTAATTGTTTTTTGAAGATATATTACATGTTTTGAGAGATTTTTGAATTAACTTATTTGAATATATTAAATATTTTAAATAAATTATATTTTTGAGAGATCCTTAAGTTGTGTTTTATATTTTTGAAAAGGAATTGGTTTCACTATAGTAAGATCAGAAACAAAATTTTGTCCCTTCAAATATTTATTTATTAATTTCAATTCCTTTTTTATATTGGTTGGTTTATTTATTCCTTTTGACATTGTATATTGACTTTTGAATATATACGTCTATTAAATATAAGCGATGCTTATTGTAGACATTAATTTAATCCTAAATGTTTTTTGAATAAAAATTTTTTTGAAATTAAAATTGTAGAAGACTAACAGATTAAATCTGTTTTGATATTAAAATTTTTTTATATTTCTTCTATCAAGTAAAAAGCCTTTTTCTATTTTATTTTATACATATATAAAAATAAAAATTTACACTTTATAGTAACAACATAGACAATCATTGTTAAAAATATTTTTAGGGGTATTTTTTTGGAATTTATTTATTGTTGTTATTTTGTCATTCATTATTAAACTGAAATTGTTTCATTCGGACTAACTGTGAGCAGTAAATTACAATATTGTCAAAAATATTAAAAATATACACACATCAGATAGGTGTATATAGAGGGGTAGCTTTTTTGTTGATGTAATATTTTATGTATAACCCTCGAAAACAGTAAACAATGGCGATTACTTAATATTAATAAAATACCCCCAAAATATTTTTAACAATGATTGTCTATGTTTTTACTATAAAGTGTACACTTTTATTTTTATATATGTGTTTATTTCAGCTGGCCTGATGATGGCTTAGTGCTGAAATCGATCGCCAATAGATTAATATTCAACAAAAAAGTGTGTTTTTCTATATTGACCCTTATTATAATATAGAATAATATATATATACTATACTATACTGTATATATATATATATATATATAGGTTCTTTTTTTACATTTTTTCATAAAATTGGTAGCATTAAAATTGAGTTTATTCGTTTAAATTATTTTGATTCGACAGATAAATTCATGATTTCCATGAGAACTTCTTTAATATTCAATCATAAGGAGCTTCAAGATAGACCAAATTTAGGTTTGGAATATTTCAACCCTTCGTTGTTATCTTCTTATGGAAGAGGACAAGCAGCTAGCAGAAGAAATGATATGTCATTCGAAAGCACACTTAATGAGGTATTTTTTGCTGAAAAGAAAACATATCCATAATTAATAATTTTTCATCGATAAAACCATTGGAGAAATAGATTGATTTTGTTCACTTCAGAATCGTGATATTCATCTCCTTATCACGCTCGCAATTAGAATTTTTTGGTACACATAACTTCTTATCTTGTAGCAAATTTAATGCAGATATGTCGTCAAATTTGATGAGGCTATAAGGAGATCTGAAGTATAATGGATTTTATGGAAAATCTCGAAATATTTCGTGAAATCAAGAAATGTTAAATTGAAGAATAACCATCAACATTTCGACCATGTGTTATATGACATTTTTTATTGCAAATAATTTTCATGATCTCACCTTGCAGTTTGGCCCTTTCAAAAGTATATACAGCGATCGATTTCACAGTGTGTACTCTGCTCTATCTACACTTGATTTGACTTGTGATTTTGAGCCCCAGTTTTCCTTCCAACATTTTGGTGTTCTGCGAATTGCGGGCTTTTGTGTCTTTACTGACCAGTTTTTTCTCGGGTATTATCAATGGATGGTCTCTCTGAGAAGTCTTACATGCTCTGATCCATCTCACAACATCCTGTACTTCCAGTTGTTGTATTATATCTGAGCTTAATTAAAAATGGAAAATCCAAATGTATTAAATAATTTTTTGAAAATCATTCCAGAGTTCCATTTTTAGAAATGGCAGACTAACCGAATTTTCCTCCAATAGCTCTCTATAATTAGACTGGCGAAATGTGGCTAACATGTTAGGGAACATGTCTTGTGAATCGATTTCGTTTAATTGTAGCCACATAATATCTATCATTCTTTATCGATATGGCTCTATATTTCACGTTGAAAAACTAAGTTCTGATGCCGTAAACTATACCAAACAATTCTAACAGTTTGGATGGAAGAATCACACTTCTGGAAATAAGTTTTTGATATTTTCCAGTTTCGTTCAAGCGTAAATCGACCCATTTGGTTAAGGTCAAATATTAAATTTTTAAATTTGCTTTATGTTAAATATTAAATAATGTCAAATATTGAACTAAATTTCTGTCGAAATACAAACGACAGAAGTGTTCTCAGACTCTAAATAGCTACTACTTCAAAAACCAAACCTTAGAAGCCCAACCTTCATTAATAAATACTGTAGGAAAAAATCACATAGTCCGCATCATCGAATCAGACACCTGACTTGCTTTTCAGCACTCAAGAATCCAAATTACCTCCAAATTTTGTTCCAAAGAATCCAATAAAGTCCACGAAAACGTTCACCTCAAAAAATTCTACTCTCATACCATCCGAAGGCGATACCCCCATTGATAAATTCCCATTTTATCCGGTATCGGTCGGTAGGAACGTCGCACCGGGAAAACCGTAAGACGTGCAGGAACGCCTTTAATATAGCCGGCGCACATGTGGGCCATTTCCTTACGTTCAACATTTTCCGTACAAGCGGACCTTCGTCTTTCCATTTACATAATACACCCCCCAGGGTGGGGCGCTACGCTGCCCTATCTCCCCCCAGGAACACCTTATAAACGTAATGGACGTATATTTCAGCAACCTGCCACGTGGAAATGTGTCCTGCCGCCTTGTAGAACGAGAAATACGAACCTTCCAGGGCAATATAAATGTCACTGGAACATGCGTTTTCCGGCAGCATTTGCATCTGGGCCGTTAGGGTAAAACCTAACCGCAAAAAAGACCCATGACGCATAATTGATGACTCCTTCGAAATTAAAGGCGACTTTCTTCTTATGGAAGAAATCCTGTTCTCATTCGCTTATTTTACTGAGGCCGCAATGACATACAGGGAAATTTATTCCTCATAAGACGATTGGTCGATGTTAAATGACACTATCTAAAGTCCCATATAGACTTCATTTTAAAGTTAATAGGGATTTGCAATAACTATGCATTCTGTTTCTTTATTACGGTATATATAATGAGTTACAATAATAGATCTTTCTAGTAAATTTTCCTTCTGTTATTCGGTGACAGAATATATTTTCTGCTTCAATTTCCCTCTGAGAACTGTTATAGCCAAGTCTTGTGCCAGAAGATAATATTTTTTATAATAATTCATAAGTCCATACCTTCTGGAAAATGAAAATGAAAAACCGGTCCTCACTTCATATTTATTTATTTTCAACCGATAAGATCACGTGTATAAGTCCTATTATACTAGAAGACAAAATGAAACAGACAGTGTGATATGTTTCAAAAATGCATCAAGTCGCTTGATGAACTTTAAATTCAGAATTATATCTGGAAACTACATTATATATTGGAAATTTACATATTAAAACATCAAACTATAGTCAGTCTTGAAAGTATCTGCAAAAAACAAAGCTCAATTGTAATTATTTAGTATATATTTTTAATTCTTGAATTAGCAAATTATAACAAAATATTCATCTTATTTATTTATACATCCTCTATTCAACTGTAAACACTTGACTAAACGTCGAGGTACATCCGAAACTATTATAGATCACCATAATTTTTGGTGATGGTAGCTCGGGACTGTAAAACTGACCGAATTAAATCATCTTTATTCCGTGGCTATGCTCGTTCAACTTCAATTTTCATTAGTCCCCATATGTTTTCAATGGAATTAAGATCTGGTGAAGCTGCTGGCCATGAAATGGTTGTCACTTGGTGTTCTTGCATCCAAGCTTCAGTATAGACCGAAGTATAGCATCTTGCATTATCCTGCTGAAAACGCCACCCCTCTGGATATAAAGCATGCGCCATCTCAAGGAGAAATCGTTTAGAATACCACAATATATTTCACCATTAATGGAACCACCAACTATACAGAAAGGCGTAGCACCATGCTAACATATTGCTCCCCAAACCATTATTTTGATGGGAAATTTGAATGGTAACAGGTTGTTTTGATAGGATTTTGAAGTGATTTTCACTAAGTTTGATACATTTTTCATCAGATATAAAGACATTATTAAAATTATTTTCTTGAAAACGTTGAATTCTATCCTTCGCTCCTTTTGTAAAGGTGTCATTATAGGGATATTTTTGGGTTTCCTTGATATGTACCCTTGTCTTTTCAGTGACATACGGACGGTTTCTGGACAAACTTTTATATTTCGTTGATTTCCAAATCTGTTAGCCAATCTGCGAAGCCCCAGGAGCGAATTGTGTCTTCCTAAGGCCAATAAAGCTTTTAACTTGTTTCCTTTAATTTTACGCGGTCGTCCTGAAACTGGTCTGTGTCTCATATCCATGCAATTTTTCATCCTCTTTATTGTCTCTTATTAAGCACTTTTTCCTAGTTCAATCAATTGCTTAAATTTTTTAACGTTTCGAAAACCTTTCCTATACAAATATTCCACCTATTCTCCTTTTTCTAATTGCGACATTATTTCATAAATTGTATACCTGTTGACAATCAACAATATTTGACAAATAGTGATGCCATGCAACTTTGGCCAAAGCCGACTATCTGCACAACCTATTTTATATTATTATTATTATTATATTAAACTCATGAAAAATAATAAATTCCGGATACTTCCTAGACGGACTATAATATCACAATATATTGGTAGTACAAAATAATTTGGTCCTTTTTCAAAAGATGGCTCCAAAACACTTACATTTTTTATGAGCGGCTACATGTCAAACTCCTGCCAGAAGATCCGAAATTACTCTTTGTAAAAGTAAGATCCATCTCTGCAAAAATGCTCAATCAACGTTTGAAAATTTTTCTTCAAATTCGCCAGAAGAGAAGTTGGCGTTTGTGTAGAAATTTAGCATTTCGGTGAGAATTTTCTGATGAAACATCCAGAATATCCATAACGTCAATTTCAATAATCAACCTAATATATACATTCTGTCAAGAAAGTACCGGGAATTATCGATTTAAATCTGGCGGGGCAATGAGGCAGGTAAAAATTTTTTTTCCTAGGTTGGTACCACTGTCCTTAATTACTATGCCAAGCTTGAGCGGGATCTGTCAACTAGTGTGTTTGCAACAGCTGATTAAGTCAGTCGATGTCAGAGTGCGTGCCGATTTTTACTATGGGTGATTACGTTGAGCAAAGAATTTGTTTAAAGTTTTGTGTTGCAAATGAATTTTCGTGTGCCGATGCATTGAAAATGTTGCAAAAGGCCTTTGGTGATAATGCTCTATCGAAAACTCGTGCATATCAGTGGTACAGAGCCTTCAAGGACGGTCGTTCCGGACGCCCATCCACGGCTTCGATCGAAGATAACGTCGATAAAATTAAGGAAAGGGTGCTGGAAAACCGTCGTACCAGCTTGAGGGAGATAGCACATGATCTTAAGATATCCCACGAGTCCGCACGTACGATTTTGATTGATATTTTGGGCATGAGAAAGGTGGCCGCACGACCCGTACCGAAAGACCTGAATTTTCTTCAAAAACGTCATCGTGAACAGGTTGCTTCAGACATGCTGGATCGCTGTAATTCCGATTCTACATTCATGGAACGCATTATAACTAGTGATGAGACCTGGGTCTACGAGTACGATATGCAAACAAGCCAGCAATCATCGGAATGGGTGGCAAAAAATGAGCCGAAACCGAAAAAACCACGCCAAAGCCGCTCGAAAATGAAGGTGATGCTCATTGTTTTCTTCGATATCCGTGGCGTGGTGCACTACGAATTCGTTCCAGAGGGTCAGAAGGTAAACAAGGAGTATTACCTAGGCGTTATGAAACGTTTGCGTGAGCGTATCCGTAAGAAGCGGCCAAATTTGTGGGCGAACAACTCATGGATTTTGCATGACGATAACGCGCCTTCTCACCGAGCTACGATTGTGACTGACTTTCTCGCCAAAAACTCAACAAACGTGCTTCAGCAACCACCGTATTCGCCGGATTTGGCTCCCTGCGATTTTTTCCTCTTCCCAAAACTAAAATTGCCCCTTCGTGGCACCCGTTTTGAGTCGATTGAAGCCATAAAACAAAATTCGGCGCGAGAGCTAAAGTCCATCCCGGAAAGCGCCTATAAAAAATGTTTCGATAATTGGAAGTGCCGTTGGCATAGATGTATTGGAGCAAATGGAGCCTATTTTGAAGGCGATCCAATAAATTATGACGATTAAATGTAAAAATGTTGTTTTAATTGGAAATTCCCCGTACTTTCTTGACAGAGTAGTATATTTTCATATTTATTGGCGACTGCCATTCATTATTCCAATATGGCAAATTATAAAAATTCACCAGGCAAAATCTAATATAGTAAGTAAGTAAGTTATTAAGTTATCTTTTTCAACCAACGAAAAGCTGAAAGGTTTAATTTTTTATTTTTAACACATTTTGCAGTAGTCCAGTTATGTATATTATGTACTACCACATTTCAATATTTTTGTATATAACTTCTAGTTATCAATGAAATTCCTTTTTTTTGTTTCAGGTGAGTTCATGCATTGAGCTACAACAGAGTCACATTCAAGTAAGATAACTCTAAACTTTTTTTAATCATAGATTTAAGTCGAAAGTAGTTAAAATAATCGAGATCTCAACAAACTTCCCTTTCTATTTGAAAATTGAGAATAATCTGATAGGCCATTATTCCATTGACCTTGAATGCAGGAAGTTAAGTTCAATTTTCTAACGCTTGATATCTCATCAACTGTTCTGACCATAAATATCAAAGAGCGGAAACTAATACCAAAGGGTTAACGGTAAATGTGTCAAAACCTCCGTCTTCAGTTATGGCTCGAATGGAGAAACCATTGAGCAATTGCTGTCAAAATAGATACAAGTCGGGAGTATTGCGAAGCAGTGTCCGCCTTTATTAAATCGGAATCTGAGGAACTCGAGATGTGGCAAGAGATTTCGGAAGTTCCGTTCTGTTGTTACTTAACATTCTGCGTCTTGCAGACACGTGCATCCGAGGATGAATCTCGATATTAAATCTACGATACAGGCGTCAGATAGAAATCGGTTCGAACTCCAGGCTTAACTATCTCAAAAACATGCAGCTGTCGTTATATCCAGAAGGTTTCTGTTATGCAAGTATATTTTATATCGTTATTAACAAAATATTATTTTTCGGTGTGGGCCATATATCTATTGCAGACTTAGCGACCGTTTTGTTTTGATGTTTCTATATGTAGTTCTTAATCGATTATCAAATCGTTCTAGCACTTATTTCCTTTGCAATTCAGTTTTCCACATTAGTGTTCATTTTAGGAGCTCGAGACTTCGAGCAGGACATCTGATCGGTCCGAATCTTCCTATCCATTTTCTTTAAAAATGAACATCCATCCAATCTGTAACTATTCGACTATTGTGTGCTGGACAACTGTTCATTTGAAACCAAATTTGAGCCGTTATTTATTTATAAAGCTTTTTAACGACGTATAATACATAGAAGGAAATTTTTATTTTTATCGAGAAATTGTTGAAATAATGTCAGAAACCATGAACAAATTTTTTGCTTCCAATTAAAAGTTAGTTTTAATGTACCAGCACTCAATGGTAGAATAGTTACAGAATAGGTGGAGGTTCATTTTGAAGGAAAATGGATAGTTTAGTACCGATCGGTAGGCCTGCTCTAAGTACCGATCTCACACCCCTAGACTTCTTCCTTTGAAGTGTTTTAAAAGACATGGTGTATACTACCCCAATAAATATTCATGACCAGCTTATCAAAAAAATACATTGCTGCCGCAATATGCTAAGGCAACGACTGGGGAAGTTGCGGAAAGATGTGGATTGTACCCCAAAATAATGAAGGCTACGCATTAGAGAAGGTGGCAGGCATTTTCAGAATTTTTTGTGTGAAGTTTTAACCTTGTTTGAATAATAAAGAATGTCGCAAATAATAATTTTTCACATTTATTGTCCAATGAAATTTAATAGAATGTATTATACGCCTTTGAAAAGTTAAAAAAAATAAGATAGTTTTTGCACATAATTTTCATGGGGGTTTATGGGGCGGAATTTAGAGTAAACTTTGACCAAAGATTATGGCTGAAAATTTTATAATCATTATTTTCTTAACCACCCTATATTGAGAGTAAGTATTGCATAAAAATCTCCATGGATCCGTCCTAGTCTAAGGAGAAATTTTTGCTCTTTTCAATAGTTCACACTGAATTTTGATTAAAATAATAGTTCTCAAGTTATGCTATGTTTTTATTGAAAAAATTGTAAACACTACAAAATAGTAGAATCTTGAATAACTTTAGAACGGAAGATAATTGGACCATACTTTATGGGAACTTTTTTGTTGCAAATTGAGTCTAGAATCACCTCGTGAAATTTTGCAAGAGATAACTTGTGCACCCTGTGTAACTGTGAACTGTATTAGATGTGATGATATATTCAGTGCTAGTGTGGTGCATTTTTTGTTAAAAGATCGTTAATTCTGCTTTTTCGCTCGGCCTAATGTAAAATGTGAAGCTATATGAATACAACCGATGAAGTGAGGAGTCTTTCTGAGATAAATAAACCGAGAAACATGTACTCTCTAGGGTTCCTTATATCATCATAGTGCAAACTTGTGCAACAGTTGCGGTTCAAGATGAGCTCGTTCATATTCTTAGCCAAACATGAGAAAACGCAATTTATTACTCGTACCTTCCCTACGTCGCGATGATTCAAACGAGACTCGAAAGCACGTCATGATTCACGGCCTGGCAGCGCGACACGTAGCCGTTAGTCCTTTCTGTTCCCGACGAAAGGCGGCGTCCCATGTCCCCCAGGATCCTAATATGTAAAACACGGTCTGGAACATTCTTCGCCGAATCGAAAATCCAATCCACGCTTCACTGGAGCGACTTCAAAGCTTTATAAAACAAAGTCCGAAACGAACTATTCAACAGGCGCATTTTTGTGATTACATCAAAGCGGGATTGGTTATTGTTGAGCCCTGTTAGCAGAGCCTTTGATGTTTACTTCATTAATATTTTCATACCTGCTTCCGATTAGAATTTTCGGACTTCGCTAGAAATGCAAATATTTGATATTTTGGAACGTGTCCGATAAAATGATGGATATTTCTGGGAAACAGCCCTTTGGCAAAGGGTTTCGTTTTTTATTAATATAATGGTTGTAAATGAGACTTGATAATTAGGTTTATTTATGTCTGAATGAAGTTGATATTTTGTGATTACATTCAAGCAAAATTTGCAAGGGCGGGGTCTTTGATGTTCACTTCATTGATTACTTTCAGGAATTTTGTGACCCGTTCGAAGTGTTTTCGAACAAGAACCTTTGGGTGAAATATTATGGTAATGGACGAAAATATGCTCAAGATAATTTCTATCAGAATGAAATCACCATAGTGTCGATATTTTGCGATATCATAATGTGGGATTGTTGAGCCGTGTCATCAGAAAACTACTGTTCATCATTGTTTTCATGTTTTTCCCGGAAAAATTCTGGACTTATCATGGATATTTCAAGATACTTCAAGGAAATATAGTACTTCTTTATAGAACAAGATATTTCTTGGCTGATATGAAGATCATAAGTGGAACTTGATTAGCCTATCACATATTTCTTCAAATGAATTGAAACTATCGTGATTAATTGCGCAAGCTATCTAATTTCCCCATAATTTTTCATGTTACTTCAGAAACTCATTTTTATTTTTATCAAGTGATATCGATGAACGAACAATCGTCATTAAAAGTTCATGACTTTACTACCATGGATACGTATTCACGATATTATTATAGTGAATCATTGCATAACTGCATCTAAATTGACCAAAAATTGGACTGACTATCTGTTCCCCAAAATTGGCAGAGGTCTATTTTCATATTTCGAAGCGTTAGGCATTTTGATCAGTGAAATCGCTATTATAAATTGTATGATGGAATGTGTGATTAGCTCTAGGTAAAACATGAAAACAACTTTCATTTAATTCATTCAGAAATCTGATACTTGTATCGGTCGTTTTTCACGATGTATACAAAAAGAAACGAAATACAATCGAAGCACAGATCAAGGTTCTAAGTAAATTCTGAGATTTTTCTTATCATCCTGATACTCCTAGATCTTCTGTGAAGATCTCTCAGAACCTTTTTCAGTTTGTGCGAGTTAAGAATTCAGTTCTGTTCTGGGTAGGCTTTGTTACTGCGAACTTGCGCCACTTTAGGTCACAGCACTGTTAATTTTCGACTCAACAGTGAATAGTAGCCGACATCCGTCCAACTAGAAAATTTTTTCCCACCTGAACAGGATTGGAACCCGCGATCTTCCGGTTACGAGCCCTAAGGTCTACCACTGAGCTGTCGGCCAGATATACAAGACGATTCTACAATAAGGTCAAAACTGAGCGAGATACAAAAATGAAGAAAACCTCAAAATTTTTCTCTAAATTGCCTTCCAAGAAAGATACATTACCGTAAATATGGGTCTCAACCCAATCCTTCCGAAATCCAGAAAATCGAGTGATACCTATCGTCAGTTAAATCATCTGGAAGAATATGTCATGTGTTGCAACCCAAACATTAATTTTGAATGAATGTTGGTAAGGAGTAATTTTTGGGGTATGCGGATTCTTATTGGCCCAAACATGTTCATTGTGCATGATGAACAATTCACTTCTTGTGAAAGTGGCCTCATCACTGAATATGTTGTTTGAAAAGGTCGGTAATTTTGTTTTGTCTATTCAGAAGCTGATCTCAATATTTATGCGTAGAGGTATCCTGGTAAAATATCATTAATTGGCAATAAAAATGAGGATGCAATGGTTATTCTTTTGCAAACCTCCAAACAACGATCTGTGACAAATTAGTTTGCAGCGACAAAAGCCTAGTACTGACAGATTAGGTTTGATAATATTCAAAATATTCTTACTTCCTGCTTATTTCAAAGATATATTCAATTCAAATATTTAAAGAATCTGCTAGTTTAACGTTTGAAATTCGTGTAAGAATGATCTTGCGCCCGTTTCTATGAAAATGTCACCCAAAATATCACTGTGCCTCTGGCCATTCAGACAAGATCGACGACTTCTTTTCTACACCTTGGATCGGTTTAGCTTAATTGCGTTCATTAGAGACAGAACGATACACCAGGTCCCATTTTCATTCGGTGAAAACCCTCCGGATCGTCATCGAACAGACGAAAGGAATGCCTGAAAGATATTGCGGCTTCTGTCAGCGTAAAAGCTTCTGCCGCGGACATATCTTCGGGTATCTTTGCTCGTATCATCTTTCATCTCGGACGGGGGCGTTTGTAGTTATCGCCTCCAGAAATTGGGGGCATAAGCTGGGAAGGAAGAGCGAGAAGAGGGCGACAAAACGCTTCGGAAAGAGTATTTTCGTGAGTTTAGGTTCGGAGGGATATATCGTGCGATAGGGCCATCGATTTACGAGTATGGGTATATGGGAACATTGATCCTCGTTAAACCTTTAAGAGTATTCCCATTGGTTGAAAAAAACATCTCTTTACCATATCTAGAATTCTTCGTTGAAATTCGTAAAAAAGTATTTTGAAAATGTTGAATAAAAGGTTGGGGAAAAAAAACATAATTTTTTCTGATGTAGATGTAGTGATCGATATCTCGTGAAGTATCGATCAAACAATTTCTGATTTATGCTCGTTATCAGAGTTACATTTCACAATAACAAATACAAAATTGCTGTTTATTGTTTGGTTCATGCAGTTGTGAGTTACAGGGTGTTAAAATTCGGTATATTTTGTATTTTTCCATAGATATAGGCTGAAATGTAAGCCTGAAATTGTGAATGGTGTTTATGGTCTGTAACTGTAACAGCTACGTTTGAAGCTAGTGATTGACCAGAACAATACAAAAGGTATTGTGCTCCATCAGGACGACCTCAGGCCACTCTGGTCTGTAGTGACTCGCCAGAAACTGCGAGAGCTTGGTTGGAAAGTTTTAATGCATCCACCGTATAGTCCGGACCCGGCATCAAGCGATTATCCTTTTTTCCGGCATTGTGAAACTTTCTGAGTGATAAGGAGGCATCAAGAGAAGTTTGTAAAAGTCGATTAATAGAATTTGAATATTAAAACAAATTAATATATGTTTATCTTCTACAATTTTAATTTAAAAAATTTTTATTCAAAAAACTTTTAGAATTCAATTAATGTCTAAAACAAGCACCGCTTATATTTAATAGACGTATATAATCTAAACTCAATATACAATGTCAAATGGAATAAATAAACCAAAAGATATACGAAAGTCCCTAAAATTAATAAATAAATATTTAAAGGAGACAAAATTTGTTTCTGGTCTTGCCTTCAAAACGCCATTTGCATCTTAAAAACATGAACACACTTAAAGGACCTCTCAAAGAATATAATTTATTTGAAATATTTAATATATTTAAATATTCGAATAAGTAAATTCAGAAATCTCTCTAAGCATGCAATATATCTTCAAAAAACAAATATAGTTCAAAGCAATTCCGTCTTCAGTCCTGAAATATATTCAAAATATCAAAATCAAAAAACTAACCTTTCGTATATCTTTTGGTTTATTTATTCCATTTGACATTGTATATTGAGTTTAGATTATATACGTCTATTAAATATAAGCGGTGCTTGTTTTAGACATTAATTGAATTCTAAAAGTTTTTTGAATAAAAATTTTTTAAATTAAAATTGTAGAAGATAAACATATATTAATTTGTTTTAATATTCAAATTTTGTTATATTTCTTCTATCAAGTAAAAGGCCTTTCTATTTTATTTTATATATAATATATAATTATATCTTGGCTTCAATAAATCTCATTATGCAATGTCAATGAATTTAAGTAAGCCTTGAAAATAACTCACACTGTTCTTTGATTCTGTTAGAGCATAGATAAATCTTGAATTATAAAGATGATCTATGTCTCGAAACATTATTCATTTACACGTGGTGAGTGGTTTGGTATAGGTTAGTTTTTTGATTTTGATATTTTGAATATATTTCAGGACTGAAGACGGAATTGCTTTGAACTATATTTGTTTTTTGAAGATATAGTGCATGCTTAGAGAGATTTCTGAATTTACTTATTCAAATATTTAAATATATTAAATATTTCAAATAAATTATATTCTTTGAGAGGTCCTTTAAGTGTGTTCATGTTTTTAAGATGCAAATGGCGTTTTGAAGGCAAGACCAGAAACAAATTTTGTCTCCTTTAAATATTTATTTATTAATTTTAGGGACTTTCGTATATCTTTTGGTTTATTTATTCCATTTGACATTGTATATTGAGTTTAGATTATATACGTCTATTAAATATAAGCGGTGCTTGTTTTAGACATTAATTGAATTCTAAAAGTTTTTTGAATAAAAATTTTTTAAATTAAAATTGTAGAAGATAAACATATATTAATTTATTTTAATATTCAAATTTTGTTATATTTCTTCTATCAAGTAAAAGGCCTTTCTATTTTATCGATTAATAGAGTTTTTCGCCAATAAGGAACAAGAGTGCTATGAGAGAGGCATTAGAAATTTACATTTAAAAGTGCAGCAAATTATAGAATAAAACGGTACATATTGGACCTAAATTGGACAATCCGAAACATAATTAATAAAGTCTTGAACTTCACGCCAAAACAATGTATTTTTCCCCAATCTATTGAGAAATATATACAATTACCTTTATAGCTTAGTCAGTACCCACATATTTTTCGTTGGACCCGTTGACTCCTATAGTTCTGGTTGTCCGGTTGCAAAGACCGAATCGAAATAGGAATATAATTTTTAGTGGCCGCAGTGGTTAAGACACAGCTTGTAATCGGAGATCTCTTCCACTGCGTCTTCTTATTTCGGTGAGATAATACATTCTTCAGCTAGGGTGGCCAGGCAGTGTTGAGATGGCTTGAAGACAAAAATAAGGCCTAATCGAAATACGAATTTGAAAATGAAACGATTTTCAATTTCCGCTAATGTTTATTGAATTACAACAATTGCTTTGTCATATAATGATTTCATCTGGTGAGTATTACTAATTGTACAATTCAAAGATATGTTCCTACATACTAAACTCTGTGCACGTAGAATGGTCGAGTACGGGAAGTATGATGACAATTATTGGGCAATTCTTGAATATTATACACAAAGGTTGAGTAGAGGGGATCTTTTCGAATCTGTTTGGTCATTTAATAAAAGTTGGTTATTATTGAATCTATTAATTTCTGATGTTTCTAGTAGATTAAGTTTGTTTTTATTTCCAATATGTTGAATTTCAAAATTATTATCAAACGTATACTGTTTGTTATTAGTAACGGGTTATCCGTTTCGTGGTCCGGATTTCACAGCCCTGTTTCAATGACATATGTCAAAGAGAATGTGGTCCGAAGCCTTATATGTTTAGTTGAGAGTTAGCCATTTGACAATATGGATCGGGTATCTACTGCTGTACGTGTGAAAATTGTGAAAACTTACTACAAAAACAATGATTCTGTAGTAAGTACGTTTCGTGCATAACAGGCAGATTATGGTCGATATAATCGTCCATCTAAGCATAAAATACACAGTGAAAAAATTCGAAGAGGCTGGATCTGTTACTGATGTCTCAAGGCCCATAAATCAATGAAATGCACGCTCGACCGAAAATATTTCTACTATAAGTAAAAGTGTTGAAGAAGATAATATATATATAAAAATATAAAATTTATTAATTCATCGGCGCGCACAACATTTGGCCCCTCTTATGGCATGATATGGCGTTTTTGCATCTGGATTTGCATCTCCATCCCAATGAGGTTCAGTTGACACAATAACTAAAGGCAGCTGACCATTTAATGCGTAGAACATATGCCGATTGGGCTGCTTGAACAACAACGTTTGGAAGACGAATTTTGGCATCAAATTTTCTTAAGCGACGAAGCACATTTTTCACTCGTTGGCTATGTAAACAAACGAAATTGTCGCATCTGGGGCAGTGAACGTTCTCATTTAACTGCTGAGAGACCATTAAATCTACAAAAAGTCACTGTATCGTGTGCAATTTGATTTGGTGGAGTAATTGGTGATTGGCCCGTACTTCTTTGAAAATGAAGATGGTGACACTCAAACATTGTGGATAGCTCAGTGGGAGAGCATCGGACTCGTGACCGAGAGGTCTGGATTCGAATCCTGTTCAGGTGGAAAAAAAATTTCCATTTGGACGGGTGTCTGCTACCATTTCACTGTTGGGTCAAAAATTAACAATGCTGTGACCTAACGCGGCGCAAGATCGCAGTTACAAAGCCTACATAGAACACAACTGAACTCCTAACTCGCACAAGCTGAAAAAGCTTCTGAGGGATTTTTACAGAATATCTAGGAGTATCAGGATAATAAAAATAATAATAAAACCGTCAATTCTCATTGCTATAGCCAAATGATTACCTAGTTTTTGTCGCCTGAAATGAATGATATAGAATTTGAATATATGTGATTCCAGCAAGATGGTGCAACAAGCCACACAACACGACCCGTTTTGGCTTTATGGCAAGAAAAATTCCCAGGATGCATAATTTCTCGTTGCGGCTATGTGAATTGATCACCAAGATCTTGAGATTTATAGCCTTTGGATTTTTTTGTGGAATTATGCGAAGGATCGTATGCCGGTAATTCTCATACTATTGACGATCTGAAAACCAACATCCGTCAAGTTATGATGAGATATTACCCGAAATGTGCCGGCGAGTCATAGAACATTACCTCACGATGTCGAGTCCTGTGAGAGATTACGAGGAGTATATTTGAAGGATGTTGTATTCCACACATAATGACAAGGTCGAAGCATTATACTGAAATAAAAATTTGATCTATATTCTTAATGAAAGAGTGTTTTATTTACGCTTACTTTCGGAAGCACAAAATGGATAACCCTGTATAACATTTTTCGTGCTCCCTTATTCTTGCCTGGAATGATCTTCCTGTCTGGCCAACATATACGTACGCGCAAATAAACTTGTGGACTCTGGATTTCCTAATCTTGGAAAATTTTCCTTTATTCTTTTTCATTAATTTTCCAAGTGAATTATTGGTTTTGTATGAGATTTCAATTGAATTATTCAATAAAAAACAACAAAGTTAATATTTCTAAGGACAGGAAATCAGTATACAAGTTGACATTCGGACATGCACGTACGTGTATGTTGGCCAGACAGGAAGATCATTCCAGATAAGAAAAAGAGAATATGAAAAATGTTAAAGTAATAACAAACGAAAACCTATGCAAATCATTTAGTAGATACTGGTCATATGTTGTAATGATAGTAATGAAATTTTACACATTGAAAATAAAAATCACAAACTTAATCTACTAGAAAAATCAGAAATTTATATAGAGTCTCTTGGCTTCAGTTAATACAGCACCTAATTTCTTACCTTTCGGATCATTCCCATTGCTTTTAAACGATAGCAGATGACTGGTTAAGTAACTCAAAGTGTTTTTGTGAGTACCTCTACCTTATATCGGGCGGAGCACTTCTGACGCGTTTGTTCAGCTAGAGCATGGTCACCATAAATATCCATTAAAATACGATGACTTTTGGCAGCTTTTTTCTTAATATTGAAGTGATGAAGTAAAACTCCGCGCAAGAACACATTATTCGGTACTAAAATTAACTTTTCCGAGCACACAGAAACTATGTTGTTCGCACTTCACCGAAATGATAGATACTGAACAGAAAGCCTAATGATGATACTTCAAAATGAAGGTGTTACCAGATGGAGTAATTGAATAATAAACTTGTAGCGATATCTGTTACCAAAACAGCACAACTTAGTTCTACTCCTAATATATCCATATATTCATCCACATTCTACTTAATGTATACCATGTGGCAAATTCAACCATACAGGAAACCAATGTGTCTTGTATACTGAATACGTATTTATGTCCATGATAGGATACTTGGAATGTTCACTTGGCGTTGTCACAGGACAGATTTATCCGTCGTTCAGTTTGTCTTCCTCATTTGGTCGAATGTTTTGTATTCTTGAATGATTCTTGCGTTCAGATCACGTATGCGTACTGGCTTTTTGTCGTAAGAAGTCAAGTCAACGCGCCTCCAGGCTGTTCCAGGAAGGTATTGTATGAACATTCACTTTTTTTTTCTACGGTTATTGGGATTTATGATCCGATCATGTTATTTGTTTTCCCAATGCAAGCATACGAAGGAATTGGACTCATTTTCGATGCTTTTTGAATATTCCTTGAAAAGAACTGGGTTTATAGAAATGTGGGACTATTGCTGTTGATTGTCTTGAAGTGGAAATTGATAATAAAAGCAATTGCAACTCCCTATTAAGCCGTGCTGCTACATAATATAATCATTTCCGGTGGAGTTGATGTTGTTATATCTGTTTTTCTCCACTAGTTTCTTTGAGGATGTAACAAACAAGTTGGTCGATGAGCAGGTTAATTAGTTTAATCAGTGCGTTGAGGTCTAGCGAACATGCATTTTACATGAATATCTATTTAGTTCTTCTCATCTATTGTTTTGTGAGCTTATCTTTACATTTATCGGCTAATTGCCAGGGGAAAGGACAAGTACATTTTCCCTACTTTTATAGTTGTTGGTGTTACAAGTTTACTATTTTTATATATGTTAATTTCTTCGAGATATAATACCCGTGAAAAAACTTGCAAAACGTTGCTGCATTTATGTATCACTGACGATTGTGTTAACAGATAACCTTATTTTGCTGAGTGGAAATTTGATAAGAGATATTTTTGTTTCGCAGGAAGGTAATCATGGGACACAAATGGGTTACTATCGGATTGTTTCAACCATAATCGATAACTCCTATCTTTTGGATAGCGACTTGCATCAGAATAGAAAACTAGCTTAGTGACAGTAAGTCAAGTTTCCGTTCCAGAAGACGAGAATTACAACCAGCCGTTCGACTACTAGTCAACCAGACGAGATAAAATCTCTATTCTCTTCCACGCTTTACGACAAATTTAACGTCGATGTGAAACATCGTGACCTTATGACTTCGCCCGAGGGTTTATACATTTGACATCCGTCAAGGTGCCTTGCGTCTCTTCATGGTCCAACAGTGTCTGTCTTGTTTGAATGAAATAAGTTGTTTGGTCGTATTCACTGAATATTAATAGAACTGCAATGTGTTACAGGGTATATATAAAGTCATGAGGATCTGAAACAAAACTACAAAAAGTTATCGCTATTCGAAACATCTTTTCTATATGTCAAAAAAAAAATGAATCTTGGTATAACGATTAACGGATTCTTCGAATCGAAGTTGAAAATTCGGGATAACAATCAAGATTATATTCGAAGTATGCTAAAATAGATCTTGAGATTTGGCGCGCCTACTCTAGGAAACACCGAGCTATCTTTTTGCCCAAATGCCTGTAATGTTCTAATTTTGAGCCGAAAATGGTATCACTTGATAGTTGAGCATTCACTGCTTTATATTGTTTGTAGGCTTTCTATTTCACTTATGTTTATATCATTATTTTCTTCGGTCCTTTGAGAAACTACTCCTAATGCCTTCAGAACCTCCGTAATAGAAATCTTATTTCCTCAGTTTCCACATCAGAGTCGCTTCTTTCGGAATCAATGGGGACTTTCGAATCAGCATCAATATTAGTTAGACTGTAGTTCACTTCCACCGTATCTATGTTCCAGTTTTCCACATCTTTAGAATTATACTCAGCCTAAAAATGTAAAAATATCTTAAGTAGAGACTTAGTACCTTAAATCGATTTTGATTTAATTTGCTCGAATATTTGATGAGTATGAGTGTTACAAAGTTTCCTCAACTGAGCGGATAATTTACGTTCAGCAACTCGATAGTTTCCTCTACTATAGGTTACGATTTTTTACTCATCAATATTTCTTCGATGTTCACAAGAGAAACATCATATTCATCAATGTCGCTATGGTCAAAACTTTTTTCCAACACGTTTTGATTGATTACCAGAGGACTTAACTGGTGCCATGCCCGGTGTAAAGGTAAAGCAGCATCCCTTAAGGTGAGGTTGTTGAGCCCATCTGCCATGTTTTGTCTTTGGGCCACCAGAAAAATCAAAAGATTTCTGCTGTAATACATTTTGATCCATTTGTTGAATTAAGGGAATCACATTAGGAGGAAAAATTCTGTTATCAACTACTCTTCAGCTGATGGATGTGAGAGTGCATTATATAGAAGAAGTATTGCCTTTTCCGGAAGACTTGAACATTTTAGCAATTGCTTTACCTACAAAAAATTCTCTTTTGCTCACATTTCATTTTTGATAATAACAGTTACCTCTGGTACGAAGCATTCGAACCAATTTGTGAAAATTTCCTTTGTCATCCAATAATTTTTTGAATTTTTGTAGATACTGTTATTATGGAAATTTTTGAATGGTCTTGGAAATTTTGCTTTGTCAATAACCAACGGCGTGAGTTTGTGGGAACCTGATGCATTTGCACAACCCAAGAAGGTAATTCACTGCTTTGATATTTTGAGACCAGGTGCAGTTTTTTCAGAACTCATTACATACGTTTTATTAGGCATAATTTTCTATTACAATCCAATCTCATCGGTATTGTATTAATTGAACCGATCCAATTTGAATGGGCTATGCAGCCCTGATGATAGTTTTTCTCTACAAATTTTCAAAAATCTAAGACCATAACGATCCTTGAAATTTTGCAGCCATCCATCACTTGCGGTAAATTTTTCATTTCCACTTTTCAAGGTTTCATGAAGCTGAAGAGCTTGATGCTTAATAATTTCTCCAGTTAGAGGCAAATTTAATTATCTCTGTTTAATAAGCCATCTGTTTAAGGCTTCCTCTATTTTCGGATATTCAACTTCCCTCAAAGTGCATTTTTTAATTTTATTTGGCTTAAAACTCAACTTTTTTTTAATCGAGCATACAGTTGATTTCACAATATTTTTTAGAAAGCAATATTACGCTTACGCTCATGCCTTTCCGGTGATCTTCCAAGATCTTCGATTTTTCATACAGACTCCAAAATTTCTTGTGTTGAGCCATTTTAACTACATATTTCACATTAAAAGACACTTCCAGCAGTGGAAGATAACTCGTAATAAATAGAATTCGTATCATTT
Source organism: Megalocaria dilatata (assembly GCA_034642435.1). NCBI lineage: Eukaryota > Metazoa > Arthropoda > Insecta > Coleoptera > Coccinellidae > Megalocaria > Megalocaria dilatata. The sequence continues at coordinate 59,092,866 of CM067855.1, read as the reverse complement.
AAATGGTTTTATGCATGATTTTATCAACAAGTTGAAAGTTGTAAGTCACACTAACGGGATTCACACTATTGAGTTGTTCACACAGACGTGTGTTCATAATAGCGAGTCTACTGTAGTGAATTTGTAGGGATTTTCTCGAAATTAATATTATGATTAGTTACTTCAGTTTTGAAATTTATTCTGTTTATTTTATGTATCGCTATTCAGAAAGTCTTGCTATTTTACATATAACAAGTTCATTTTTTTTCTTCATACATCTTTGATTTCTGAAATTATAAATTCCAATTGAGTCTAGGTCACGCGAGACATTATGCTATATGGCAGAAACATTTGATAGGAGTGCTCATTTCCCGAAGAACTTGACTCATCGCTCCAGATCCGTTTGACGTCACCAAGTTCTCTGGTTTGTGCAGCCCATAACTAATGGCCTTATCTATTACTCCTGATATTATTCATCGGTACGAGTAGTGCAGGGTATTCCTATCCTTCACGACCGAACCGGTGGAATGAGGAAATATTATTCACGGCGAGAAATCGCAAATCAATCGAAACGTCATCTGGGAGATGGATCTGCACAGTTCCCAGAGATCACCCGCATCGGAATTGAGCAATATAGCTCTGCAGCGCGACGTCAGTACGCTATTTCGATCGGAGCCTTGCTTATCCTATAACGGGCCATGATGTAATCCTCGCGGCGAATCCTTGACACTAAATAAATTCCACGAGCGAGTGGCCAAACGCCAAATCCGTAATAATGCACAGCCTTTTGAGGTCAAGAGTAAAAGGCCGATGAAAAAAGCGTCGCATCTCGACCAGCGAGGCGGCTAATTGAAGAGTCGTCCTCTATGCTCCGCGGCCATCGACCACTGAACTAATTGGCAATTAGACGCGAACTCGATGTAATTGATTTGGGGGTGGGTTTTGAAAATGTTGCGTTCCATCGGAAAACATGACGTTTGACGCTGCAGAGCAAAAATCGACGGCTGTCGTCCGGTTCATCCATTTTGGAGGAGGTCGAAATTGCGTTTCGGCGACAGAAGGGTCGAGGGGGCGCGTTCCGAATTCATCGAGTTTGATCGCGTTCCGTTCGATGATTATTTACCGTGTGCCGATATAAATGGATGGTCCGGTATTTATATCGAATTAACTGTTGACTCTGTCGGACGGGGTGGGAATTATGTTTGACTGAATATTGGCCATTTTGTTGCCGTTGTGTTTGGGATGTGATAAGAGTTACCGAATTCTGGACAATGGGCCGACGTTTTGAAGTTCGACGATGTCACTTGCGAAAGGTGGTAATTGACTTGGTCATACAAAAGTTGAGTGCAGGTCATATAACATAATCCTAAAATTAACAAGAAATAACTTACCAGAAAGACCTCGTGGTAACCTTGTCTTTCTGGTAAGTTATTTCTTGTTAACTGATTTTATTTTTTAAATGTAAAGTTGACTGACGAAGACCTCATTCGATTTCAAATTGTTTTTTGAGGATGTGCTACATGTTTTGGGATATTTTTGAAGTAACTTATTCAAATATATGAAATATTAGAAGTTCTTAAAATTATATTTTGCATTTTTGAAAAAGATTTGGTTTTCATGAAAATAAGGTCAGGAACAAAATTTTGTCTTCTTCAAATATTTATTTATTAATTTTAAATGACAATTCATATTTGTTGGGTGTTTTATTCCATTTGATATTAAATAATGAGTTTTGACTTTATATGTCTACTTAATTCAAGCAGTACTTATAAGGCATTAATAATAACAGAATACATTCGTTTATTTATTTAACGCCTCTTGTACAATTTATTCACAAATTTGTCTGATTTTCCAGAGAAACGAAGTTTAGTCTGTTGATTACTCTTAAATTTAACTCCCCTGAAGAAATGAACATGTGTGAAAAAATATTACAATACAAACGAAATAACCCCCAACAACCAATTAAAGTTAAATATAAAACAAAAATTATATAAAAAACAGTAAGTAGGAGTACCAATCGAGCAGTATGAATTATTGTGCTATGCGAATTGATCCTCCAACAGACTTCTTCTAAATCGCAATTTGAAGATCTCCTGATCTGTTTTAATACTTAAATTTTGTAACAATCCTTCTATCAAGTAAAAAACATCTTCTTATGATATAATTTAAAATGGTTTTAATGGCAATGTATATAATTATATGACTGTATATAATTTTTGACATTTCCCATATAATATGTGTTCAGTAAGTTATGTCATTTAATCCTGGAAAGATATATACTTCAACGACGTTTAGAAATTGTTAAATTATTTCATCAAAATCAGTGCTCAGTTGTAAAAACTGTGAAAACTTCAACAGCTTCATGTGAATTTTGTTCACTCCAAATTCTGCACTTCTGTTTACATTACCATTGCACCAAAAATGAGCTTCATCACTGAATAAAATTTTTCGATAAAATTGCTGATCATTTTCAAGTCGATCAAGAGCCAAAGCTGAAAAATCAGTTCTAGAACCAGCTGAATTTTATAAGAATGTAACTCAATTCTTTTCTTAAAATTCTCTAAGTTGTTGTTTAAGAAAGATTTCATTATTGAGAATGATTTGGAACATGTAAATTTTCATTTTCTCTTACGATTGCTGCAACCAACTGAATATTCCTCTGCATTTCTTTGCCGTACTGGTACACTTGTATCCTGTAAGAAAATTCACTTTCAAATTTGTCTATAATACGGCGAATACTGAATTGATTAACTGAAAAATGTCGTCCATGAATTCTTCTTGAATTTCTCATAGTTTTCACAAATGAACATTTAAATAATTTAATAATTTCTAAAAGTTGTTGAAACATGATTAAATGGCATAACCTACCGAACACAAGTGACATAGCAAATGTCAGAAATACCATTAAATGTTGCCTTTCTAACCATTTGAAATTGTATCATTTCTATTGGAAAACCCGTTCGAATATATCAAAGAAACCACTTTGTAAAAGACCTATCATATTAAAGATATAATATGTAAATTATCATATATTGATGAGCAATTTATTCGTTATAGTTGCAGCAATATCAACCACGATCAATTATTATTGTATGAAACAACAACCACGTTCTAATTCATGAAAAATAATAAGATCGCATAAGCTTATGAATAAAAAATTGCATTTTCAAAAAAAAAACTTTGTTTCCAGACATACCTTGTTAGAGAATCATATCGTCTCATTTACTATTTAATTAGTAGACCTTAAGATAGTTGTGACAGCAATCCGTTGAAACAATTTCATATTCCGATCTATTTCTGTCCAGATAACAATAAAAGTAAATAAAAAATAACTTCCGCAGTGAAGTCCGGGATTGTTTACGATATTTGTTCTCAACTCATTCTCCCAGCCCAGACATTTTCGTCCGAAACTCAGTAGAAACGATAAAAGATACAGATAGTTTATTATTTTTCCTCCCTAGGATGTCATCTTCAGGACACTGACGAGGAGCAGATTCACCAGTTCCTTGCCGATATGTTACCCCCAGGGGCCATTATAGGGAAGTTCGATATTTGTCATTTCTTTCCTTTGCCCCCCCAAGAAATGAACTCCACCGCAACTTTATCATTTTCGGGACGTTTAATACAACTTGATGTAGTTTTACGAAGTGTAGGTCAACGAGGTTGTTACATTCTTCGTAGCAACTGTCGAACCTAAGATAATTAATGGGAGAGATCATACAGGGTCTTTATAATTTAAAAAAGAAATTGTGTGTTCACTGAGGTGGAAGATCCCAGGTTTTATGTAATGCTTATAGATAGAGTATTTAAAAGATAACCTGAACTTGTACAAACAAGAAAATTAATAAAGTGAATAAAAACAACTTGGCTTAAGTTTCACTGTTTATTTGATGTCGGTTGACATATATGTTTCGGGTTTTTAGCCCATTTCGAAAACTCAGTTTTGAAAGAGGGCTCATAATCTCAAGAGTCTCATGGATCATTCCTAATCATTAATCATCTTGGCTTTATTCATAATAGCCAATCTGAAGAATCCTATGTAAGAGGTGCAGATGAAACGTTCCGCCTTCCCGGACCTCACACACAAAAGATTGCAGCTTCATTAGAATATCAATACAAATATTGATATTTTGTTATAAGATAATGACAGTTGGACCATACCATGAGAACATTTCAGTCTTTGCTTACAGTCACTCCAAAGATGAATTCTACTGACAGACATCCTAAATTCCTACCGCCCATAAAGGACTTAATGAACGTCAACTGGTCCTTTGTTCCGCCAAAATTTGGACAACAAACTCCGACCAAGTCGATAATAAATTCATCATCACTGACGTTTACCGGCCTGTTTTCCGCGTTCATCATTTAATAAAACCGAAATTCCTGCAGTCGAAATATTAATTATGCCGATTATGACATCTAATTGGCAGCCGGTCGGCCATTATTCGGCCACGCGTCCCGGTTTTCTAGATCTCGCCGGGAAGCAGTCTGGAGTTTTCCCAACAATTGCCCTAATGATCCCAGTCAGAGGCTTTATTGCGTCGTAATTCAAGATAAGCCAGCAAGTTGGGCCGTCAACGTCTATCGGATAGATTTTGGTTTGATATTTTAAATGATGGACTGGCTCATTGAACTTTTTAAAATTTCAACGGCATTTACCTGACATCAGTAATTTTAGCGCGTTCATAGATTAATGAATGTAATATGTAACGGGTTTTCTATAATAATAGGAATGATACAATTTAAAATAGTTATAATGACAACACTGTATATTATTTCTGATATTTCTCAAGTCATTTATATTCAGTAGGTAATGCCATCTAATCGTGGAAAGCTACACGCTTCAAAAATTTTGAAAAATTGTTAAATTATTTGATCAAAATCAATACTCATTTGTGAAAACTGTGCGAAAATTACGAAGAATTCATAAACATTATTCCGTTAATCGACTCACTATTCGTTGTATTGTGGACGAACTTGAAAGTGAAAATTTTCTCTACACGATACGAGAATACCAGTACGACAGATAAATGCACACACACAAAGGAATATTGACTTGGTTGAAGCAAGTGTAGAAGAAAATCCATTTTAATCGGTTCCACGTCGAACAATTTAATCTTTCTCAAACAATAACTTTGAGAATTTTAAGAAATGATTTGGGTTTACATCCTTACAAAATTGAACTGGTTTAAGAACTGAAGCGATTTGATCACCATAAACGTCGTGGAACGGATAAATATTTTTTTCCACAAAATATAACATCTGAATAGTTTTTGTATATCTTAATTTCTTACGTTCAAGTGGTTAGATTTTCATCTTTTCAGAAAGCGAATAATAATTTCTAAAGTTCTATTGTCTTTCCGAACATTTTCATCTCACAATTCGAAAAATATAGGCGTCTAAACGAAATGACACACAATCCTAATGTTACAATAATCTTTAACTAATTGTATGGATAAAAGTCATTATGCTGTTTTCGTTGAGTATTTTTCGAAAATTCATTTTTATCTGCTTAAATCGGTTCTTATGTTCATTAAACTTTCTTGAAACCTCCAATTTTAACGTACAAGTTTGAGAGATATGGATAGTGCCGTTATGCAAAGTTCAGTGATGAAGGTAGTGATGCTACTTTGATCAAGAGATTTAAGTGCAGTTTTGTTTGAGAAGACGTAAGTCGCCCATTATTAATTATAACTGTTCCTTTTTCTGAAAATCATTATCCCAAAGAATTCCTAGTGTGTATGGAATTCGTTATTCTTGCATATTTTAAAACGTACCCGCGAATTTTAAAGACGAGAAGGAATCAAATAATTCACTTTTCGAATCGCAAATTTTCTTTATATAGTTGTAATATGCATATAATTGAACTTTCTAGTCAAACGAAAAAGTTTGCTCCCTGGAAACGACAGAAAAACTTCACAGCTTAAAATCTCCTATTCATTCCTTCCAATTATATTCAAAAAATATCAATAACTCCTGGTCGCTTCGGAAGGGATTCATGAGGTTTTCAATTCTATGCAATCTTCCAAACTTTCCCATTCATTCGAACCCGAAATAATGAATTAAGTTCATCTCAGATCACGGCTTCATTCACTACTTCCCATGGAAATTTTCGAGGCGGTTTCGAATAGTCCAATTTTCCTCAAATACCGAAGATTAGCAAAATCCCCCCCTCGCCTCCGAGGTCCGCCTCCCAGACGGATCTATTTAAAATGCATGAGTCCGAAAGAGTTGCACCCGTTGACAATGCTATATTTTCAACCACGAAACTCAATTTAACTTGATGCAGTTGCCGCGATAGTTAAACGGGAACTTTACATAACAGCCCATGAAAATTTACTCAATTTCCTTCTATGAGCTCCTCGCATCGAGGTGAATTTTAAATGACGTTTCTGATGATATCTTGGCTATACACGGTGGAAGACACGATTGTTCGTGACCGGAGCGTAATACTAGAAGTTTGTGGCATTGGTTAATTATAAGGCTCATCTTGTTGCGAGAAGTTATTTATGACAGTTCCTGAAGTTCGTCAATTGACTTCGGTTTTTCTAGCTTATAACTGACAGGCCAATTGACGGAACAAGTTTAAACATGAAATATAAATCAGATTAACTGTCTCTTGTTGGGTTTCGTTCGTTGATGGAGCCCACAGAGATGATTCCGACACAATTTCAAATGACACCCTCTTATGACATTTCAAATGACAATTCTGCATACCGATGATTTCGCAATGTTGATGAGATCTCCTATCGTCATTTGGAAGCTATCAGTTGCATAAAATCGTAGACAAACTGTTATCTCGGACGGATCGATTTATTACTTTCATTGCGTGGTTCAATGTCTGGTCCAATTTTATGTAATAATTCCATCACGACATTTTTTAAACGAAAACGTAGCTTGAAATCAAGAACATCATATTTTGTAAAGGATTACTCCTGTCTCTAATAATTCGGGGTCTTCGAATTTCACTTAAACCTTCTTCTGATGATGACAACGAACTGATTTCGAAGAGCATTTTACAATTACATCACTTGAAAAAAGTAAACAATAAACAATACACTTCACTTCAACTGTTTAACGAAGAATACGAAGATCTTGATTCATCAAAATCGACAAATCAACTTGATCTGTGATTTATCAGCGATTCTAAGTTAGATCAGACCACGAAATGTTTTGTATCTGATCGATGATCAACAGAGGTCATAGTTTGACACAGTGACTAAATCTGTGATCAGCACTTTGAGAACATAGAATTGAGGACTCCGTGATCAACAGGCTTGATCTGATGACTAAAGTTTTGTGAAACCCACTGTCAGAGTGAGCTCTAAAAGCAGCACTTAATGTATTCTTGACAAGCTTGTAGATGAAGCCACCACCAAGCTAATAACTTTATCTGAAAGTATCTAGGCTGACTGAGATTCTTATTATTGTTTTTACTGATTAAGATCTCCCTTTTAGAAGTCAATTCATTTCCCAATGAATATACCTTGGTCAATTCAATATTTTTATTGGCGATGTTTTATGCAACAGGGTTGCTTCATATGAAAGGCCTCGGAGGTGTGAGTGGACTTGCAACAAGTGTTAATATCACGTGCATATGTGTTCGTCATAGTTACTGCATGAGATGATAACAGAGAAGATGATATGGATGTTGCGAGTATTGCTCAAGATTGATTGACACTTGAGTTTTGCAAGTGGAAATGTAAGAAGTTGAGGAAGAACAGAAATAGGTACTCTGACCATTAAAAGATGAGCGACTGCCTCTAGTGGAAGAATTTCATGATTTTCTTCCATACAAGAAAAAACAAACAACATAGACAATCAGGAAAATTGAAAAATATGTATGCATGCGTGCAGAAAGAAGTTCGGTGAAACGTTTTGTATTAAAAGGTGAAATACTACAATGTGCGTATAAGAAAATATCAAAATAACATTTCTATGTCGTGCTAAATCTTGACATACTGTTCGAATACTAGATGAAAATCAACAAATTGCTTTGGACTTGTTGGTTTATATTAACACGGGGGATCTGAGAAACTACTGATACAGAGAGGGATTTGGATGATAGTTGCAAAAAATCACCAAATACTGATCGACCGCTAATGGAATTCAAAAGAATATTGCTCTTAGTTTAATCATACGCAGAGACCAGTAAGGTCCCTATTAAGTTCACTTTAGATTTCACTGCTCATTTTTCTAATTTTCCATATGACTCTAAATCTGATGTAATACAACTTTTTGAGCGATTAGAAATTTATGGACTCTTTCAAATGATTCTTCACACAGCACGTTCATTTCTCAACTCTCAAGTCGACCAAACAATTCGGATCCAACACATTCGTCAACCTCGGGAATTTCGAAACGGCGGAATCACAAATAACCGAACAACGAAAACATTCAGTTCAACGGGTACGCGTTGCAGTTTAAATGCGCCCGTAACTTAGATTCGGTTGTGCAACCCAGCAATATATCCCTTAAAATAACCGTATTTTCTGGTACCTAAACGGCACGCCGCGATTCATTAAAATTAATGACAATCATACGTCAGCTTCAATTGATTTCAAGTGGCATTTAATCTTATTAGCCGGAGACAAATGGTAGAACATTTTACGCGTACCGTATTCCGTTGGGCAACAGAAATTATAAATAATATAAATATTGTCGAAGGCTGCTTTATACATTCAACTAGTCCCGTATATAATGTATATGAACACACACACAGGCAGTCGAATATGAGCTAATACGCATCTAGTTAAGTACAGAAATTGAGCAAGTTGGGGTATTTATACATCTTGTCGCAACAGCTTAAGACCGTGTTTCGCCACTGAAGGCGTTCCGCAGTATTGCGCGAAATAAATGTCACCTCTCAGAGTTATCCGTGAGCTTTCCCAATGTTTTGTTTCGCCAGAGCTTGACCTAGAACTGCAACGCTTCTGGCCCTTCTTTCAGTTGTTTAGGATATTTCCGACCAGTTGTTCTGACTATGTTGGATGGGGCATCCAGACAAAATTTAATAATGATAGGTTGATGGATTCCAAAGGTTGGAATCGATAGAAAATTTTTCCATCTATACAACCTATCTTCGTCACAAGGATCCTTTATTTGTTACCGAATATACGAGGTATGGCAGAGACATTTTTAATTCACCAAGGATTTTATTTTTTCAAACTTCAATTTTATCCCGTTTAAAGTAGTTCCCTTGATACACACCGATGAAGAGGTTATTCCCACTGTTACTAGCATCGGTGTGGTCCGTTACTGTCTTATGGATATTCCCACTGTTACTAGCATCGGTGTGGTCCGTTACTGTCTTATGGATATTTTCTAAGCTCCTGAAATGTCGCCGAGGATATTTTTCAGTTTAGGAGAAAAAATCTCAGTAACTAAGGTCATGTGAATCGGAGGGCTAAACAACCACAGGAATGGCTTTCGAGGTCAAAAATTCTGTTGGATGGATAGGACAGTGTGACTTGAGGCATCGTCCTGATGGAGCATCCATTTGTCTGCAGTGTCTGATCTCAGGCGAATGACATTTTTCTGAGCCTTACAAGGACGTCTTTACATTATATTAACTTGGCTAACAGTTTGTCCTGGAAGAACAAATTCTAGTGGCGATTCCCTTTATGTCAAAACAACAACAAATCAGCATTGACTTGATCGTCAATTTGCTCATTGGAGCTTTCTTTGGTCGAGAAGAGTTTGCAGCGTGCAATTTGCCTCTTGGTCTCAGGATCGCATTAAAAAATTCCTGTGGTCCCACGACTAATGAAATCTTGCTTATTAGCGATTCTGTCAAAGATACTTGTTTTTTCGAATGTTCTTCTGCTACAATCTGTTGCTATTCGAAAACATTTTGGCACAGACCTTTCGCAGGTGCGAAAATGTTCATTCAAAATTTGATAAACGGTTAATCTGTTCAAATTTAATTGTTCACTCAAAATTCTCAATGTTAAACGAAGGTCTGATCTCACAAGAGTGTTCACACGCACGTGGTACTCGAAGTTGAAGGACTCCCTTGTTGCCTTTCAAAAATGATTTGTGCTAGCTAACTTCTGAAACGTCACACTTGTTAATTCTCCAAGCTCAACACATAATTTAATGGCACAACGATGGTCCAAGTTCCGCTGTTCTATTTTGCATGACGCACAACCAAAACGCAACTTCACTAATAGCAGTAACAAAAATCACGTAGTTGACGGAAGGAGATGAAACTACTAGCACTGAGCTATACGAGGGTACTAATACACTTGCTCTATCAACAACAACAGCGCAGCGTGGCCAGATCGCTTTCAGTGTTGTCAGTCTCATTACTTTTTTGCCACACCTCGTATATAATGGTGCCAGTTAACTAATGTACAAATGAAGATTCTTTCAATATAACTCGCCAACTATTGAAAACGGTGAAGTGCACTGACGTTAAGTTGAAACCTTTTACGCACTTGTTGAACAGTCGTTCGTTTCCTCCGAAAATTTTGAATTTAAGTTCTTAAAGAAGTTTGGTTTTTCTTGGAATTATTTTAAATTATGAGTTTTTGAATCTTGCTATGATGTCTCATTTTAAACATTAGGGCTGTCGGTAGATTGTCATAAAACATGAAATACGTTCAAAAGTCTATATTTTGAATTAGGTGTTCATCATTTCTGAGCCTGTTTTATGTTTTATACTATTGGATAGATTTTTGTATACCTGAATGTATACAATGTCACAAATGAGAAATAAATATTTTCTAGAGAAGTATTTGTTTTAAAGTAGACTCGAAACCAGTTATGTTCAATTCAAAATATTATGATGTCAGTATTTCTAAAGTTTTTGATTTCATACTTAAAGTTTAAGCTGAAACTAGTTCTAAATCAATCAGCCAAGTCACTTATTGATGCAGTTTTCTCTAGAGCATCAATCCTTTGATGAAAGATCATTTCACGGTTAACAAATGTGGTCTTGAGTCTTGTGACCATCCATGATGAAGTGCTGACTTATATGTTTATTTATTTTTGTTAACTCAGCCTCTGAAATGATTTGTTTTATAGCCACACATGATGATTTTGTTTGTTTACAAAATACAGAACAGTGTAAGGCCAAAGTCTCTAGGTTCTCGACTTCATTCAATGGTTTCGATCTTTGAAGGTAACACTTTTTGTTACCTTCGAATTAATTAATTCGGCTGACAGTAGGAAGTTTCCGTTACAATAGCTCATTCTCCTTATTAATCATATTTGATACAGAATGTCAGTCGCAATAATTCGTTCGAATAAAAATATGCTTATTATGAGCATCACGGCGTAACAGTATCTGAGCATGAGGAAAGTTTTCTGCGTTTGTAACGTTATAAAAAATAGGGAATACCGATCTTTGCTTGAATTGGCTCGCTGGGGTATGTCGTGTATGTAAATTTGCGCGCACTAGATGGCGCGAGTGTATGATAAATACATTAGTGTCCCTACACAGAACTAATATAGATGCGTGACTGATTTGTTTTCGTTGGACATTACAGGGCACTGACGATTGAAGTCAAAAAGCTTAGAAGCTTGCGCATGTCTGCTGCTTGTGTCCCAGCTATCAACAAAACCTATTCGGGCTGTTTTGAGTTTTAGTACGGATGTATGTTTCACTGTCATACTCCTGATTGAACACTTCTTGTGTTTACTTTTTTCCATTTTTCACGACAGATAATATGTGTGGATCCTAAAATATAAAATTTTCCCCATCTTGTTTATGATTTCCGATATCCGGTTGAGAACATATCAACCATAACTGATAGTTTCGATATGCATCCTACCAATATTGAATTTCGATTTAGAAATGTTTACGCAATAACGAAACCAAAAGGCATATAGGTTCGTCCGTGAGCCTCGGGCATGAATGGCGACATCAAAGTTGGTCGTATCTGATCGACCGTCATATCCTTAATGTCCTCGGCATCCTACCTACGTATTGGATAATCTCTCTCGATGGATGAAAAGGTTCGAGATTCCGAGGTTCTGTCATGCGTTCAGATTTTTTCCACAAATTGGTTTTGGAACGTCGTTATATAATACGGATTTTTATGGAGATTAGTGGAGCAAAGATGGATGGAGTTTCAAAGAGATTTAGGACTGTTCTGTCTGGGAATGCTGTCAATGCTCGGAATAACAAACGGACAGGGGTAAAACTGATCGACGCGGTTCAGATTTTGGAGAATTATTCACGATATGAAGTTATGATATATAGATGAACCAAACATATGAGCTAAATAATAAAAAGTTGGGTTTTTTACTTGATTGAATGTTTTTTATCTTATAAAATAGAGTAATTCTATTATACCTCGCTACAATTTTTGACTTTATAAAATCACTCAAAATCTTTTCAAAAATTAAATCAAATAAATGCCTTAGAAAATACTGATTTTTTAATACATATATCGAATTAAAACTGATTGCACAGCATCAAAATGAAATAAAAGAATCCAGAGAAAATATAGAATATTGATCGAATTTATTCAATAAACATTTGTTGAAGACAGCATTGTTTCATGCCAGTATTATAAAAACAAATTCCAATTTGAAAATGCCTAACATTAACTTAAGAAAGTCTTCGAAACAATCTCTTTTTAGAAAGCTTTAAGATATGTGTTTTAAAATTGGAATACATTTTTCAGTGGGGATATATTGAGCAAATGTAAATGTTTCCTGGAGAGTACACGATACAAACATTAATAATTGGAAATTTTTGTTTATGCAGGCAGTCAAAATGCCTTATTCTACCAGATACTCAACTTTATGCAGAATAATCGACAAAAATCAACATACGTTTGTTACAACAAAACATTAGAAATTCCTGAATAAATTGATGTATTAATTCGTTACACAAATAGGTCAAAGTTTCATACAAAATTTTATCGTTTCACATTTGAAATGTTGCAATTCTCTCTATTTTGTTAATTGAATACACTGATTTGTCCCACACATTTTCATCATCACTCTTCATCAAAAAATATGTAAATTGAACACTATGACAGTGACACATTGACTTCGGAGAATGTTTTATTATTTAAGTTTGCAAAACGAATATTACTCGATTTCACTACCAAGTTTCTTGAATTTTTCTGATGTTTTCAGGGATGTAAGGTTTATGGACGTTTCCGTGTTCATCACTACATACTTCAAAATAAACTTTTGGAATTATGCAGCGAGAAAACTCCGAAGTTTCCCTGAAAATTTCATAAATTATTTTTGGAACATCAGAAAATTAACTAAGAACTTTTACTCTTCTGCCCTTAATGAAGGCTTTTCTCGTAAAATATTGAAAAAATTAATTAAGCTTGGTACAAAATTGTTTTAATAGCCATAGAAACTTAATATTTCCAGTGAGATCAATTAACTCTGTGAATTGAAAATTAGGAGTTGAAATTGAAAACAAATATCTATTTTGAAATTCATATAAAATTTAATAATGAAAAATACATCCCTGAATAATATAATGTATTGATTCGTTTTCACAAATAAGACGAAGGTTCACACAAATTTCTTGTCGTTCCACGTTCAAAATGTTGCAATTCATTCTATTTTCTTAATTAAATACACTGATTTGTCGTACATTCTCATCATAACTCTTAATCAATAAATATGTAAATTGAACATTATATGACAGAGACAGATTGAGAAAACTTCAAACTTTCCCTGAAAATTTCGTAGTTTCGCGTTTGGAGTATCAGAAATAATTTGAAAAATTTTATCCTTCTGCCATAACGCAGGGCATTTGTTGTAAACTATTAACAAACCATGTTCAAAGTTGCTCTAAAAATCCATAGACTCTCAATCTTTTTAGTGGAGTTAATTTACTCTGTGGATTGAAAATTAGTTCAATTGAATACAAATATTTTTTTGGGCAACATTTAAATATCCAAACAGATTTATTCTGTAAGTCTCCTATAAATCTTAATTTCAAAAGATTTCATTCAAGAACTTTTAGAATTAAATTATGTCATATAAGCACTATTTAAAATTAGTAGACATATAAAATCAAAACTTATTATGTAATATCAAATGGAATAAAAAAACCCAACGAAATATCCAAGGAGACAAAATTTTGTTTCTGATCTTATATTCATGAAAACCAAATGTTTTCCAAAAATGCAAGACAATTTTAAGAACTTCTCCAAAACTAATTTATTTGAAATGTTTAATATATATAAATATTTAAATGTGTTACTTCAAAAATCTCCCAAAACATTCAGTACAACTTCAAAAAACAATTTGAAATTAAATGAGATCTTCACATTTAATAAACACTACTACTACTAAAAAATAAAATCAATTAACAAGAAATAACCAGACAGACCTCGTGATATCCTTGTCGAATAAACAATAAAGTTAGAGAATTTTAGAAATCCGTATTCTTAATTCATCACCAAAATCACACAAAAAAGTTTTCATAAATAATAGATCGGCAACAAAATATTTTCTCCTTCAAATATTTATTTAGTAATTTTAATTGACAATTCATATTTCGTTGGGTTTTTTATTCCATTTGATATTATGTAATGAGGTTTGATTTTATATGTCTACTAAATTTAAGCAGTGCTTATAAGACATTAATTTAATTCTAGAGTTGTAATCCTTCTGTCAAGTAAAAAACCTCTTCTTATTACTGTATTTCTTTCGACCTTCATCTAAAATTCGTTATGGATATCGGGTCGTCCAACAAGAGGTTTCATTTTTGAATAGTGTTTTCAAAATAATATGTTTCGCCTTATATTGTTTTTTTCTCTCATTTTATTTCCTCTTCCATTTCCTGTGCTTTATAAATTCCCCCCGAAATAATAAATCATTTTCTCACGTTACCTCGCACCACTTCACAAGAACAAAAACCCTTTACTCAAAATCGTGAACCCTGATGTATCGGTTCAACGTATGATTTATGACTTGTTTATCGACAATTTTTCACGACGACCGTAATCGACCACCATTTCTTTATTTAGATAAGCCTCTCGGTTATTTTGATAATTCTAGCTATTTGTTTACGCTCGTTCCCCCTATCGCTGTTATTGTGACAGGTTTGTTTTGAACACTTTCTCGGTTGCTCTTCCTATCGTTGTTTTCGATGTGAAAGGTCTCGATTATATTCCTGTTCGAGAACAATTCTAGCCCATCAACTGGTTTTTGTTTATGTGGTGATGTTGGGAAACGTAATCTGCTAAGGAACTATTGTTGAATCGGGAAAATTGTTGGGAATTACAAAATCTCACTTGATCTTTCCAGACTTAAGAAGCGACTAACTGGAAGTGTGAAGTACCTCTTACATTGCTGATGCAAACATCTGCATTGCATGAGAAAATTGTAGGATTTTTATACACAAGGTTAGAGAAAAGGTTCAGCTCGACAATTCCGTCATATAAAATTAATAACTGAAAATATATGGAACTGAATCTCTGTTTAATTTTCATCTTGGTGACTGAAACACTGAATAGAAAAAGCTGGAAAGCTGCACTTTTGTGTCTAAGGCTGCTTAAGTAGGTTTTTTCGAAGGATTCTTGGGCATTTTTGTCATATAATTTATTATTCATAAGATCGATATGAAACAGCTATATCGGCTGAAGTTTGCTTGGTAATTCCGATAATTAATGTATTTTTTGTCAAATTCCTTTAGATGCTATGCAGTGTTTGATAATTCTATGTCTACTAAAGAGATAACAATAAATATTTTCTGAATGAAAATTTGTAGACGTTCGACAGAATTATTCTGCCTAATTTGATATATATATATATATATATATATATATATATATATATATATATATATATATATATATATATATAACAATATTACTTAGAATCGGAACATTTTAAATATGAATTTATCAAGAGGTTTTTGAACGGAAGTAATATTTAGTTTTCTATGAATTCTATAAAATTCATAAAATAATGTATGGATCCTACTTGATAGAGGTTAGAGGTTATAAATATTAATTTTTTGGTAGTGAAGCATGGTAATCTCTAAAAACCTATGTCAATTTAGAATATATCTACCGTCGTGGAATGTATAATAATCAACAAGTTAAAAAAAAAGAATACCTTGAAGAACCAAACAATAAACTGAGACAATACTTTTATCCTGGGGATGCGGGCCAATGGGATTTTCAGCTAATTCTTTTACTTATAAAATCTGAATATTTTAAATTTGAAGAATTTGTCTGTTTCATAATAGATCAGAGTTAAATACAAACCAAGTGATTAAAATATTTATGTTATACCAAAATAAACGTTCATAGAACAAAACATTAATATATGATATAAAATAAAATCTGAATTTTTTAGATGCGACAATGTCCGTATACTCTTTAAGTGTACATTGTCTTCTATGTATGTTTACTTTGGTATAATACAAATATTTTCAACACGTGGCACTCAATTGATTCTGATCTTTCGAATTGACATTCTCTTAGAAGAATTCCCTGAAGATTCTCGGAGTGGAATAGCGTCTAGCTTATTATTTAGTACATATAAGGTTTTTAAATCATTAAATTTGTTTATCCTTATTGTTCATACAATGGTAGAGATATTTCAAATGTCATTAAATGGAAAGTAAATAAAATTTAAATAAGGTTATTTTGATTTTCACAATATTCATTGTTATGTTTACAAAAATTGTTTCGCTATCAGAGAAGCATCATCAGGCAGCCTGATGATGCTACTGTGATAGCAAAACAATTGTTGTAAACATAACAATAAAAATTGTGATAATCAGAAAACCTTATTTAAATATTATTCAATACGGATTTTCACCGAGTAAGGATTGATTCAATTCAATATCAAATGGAAAGTAGTATTCTTGGACTAATATTTATATCAATACTAAATCATTGGTATTGGTTTTCACAATTTATTCTCATTTTTAATTTGAAAGTGACATAGTCAAAGAATCATGTTTCGAATTTTCAGGTTAAGTCATAGACTGACATTTTAGCTTCAAAGGTAACGTACACAACGTGATATAATTGTTTAAACTGCATACGTAGACAAAGTACTTGTTCCAGAGAAATGTGCTTGACGATGTGGAAATAATTTTTAATTCACTAACAAAATAATACTCAAATACATAATTTTCGACTATCGTGACTCAGATGTTTTATCCAACTGTTTGAACATGCTTCTTCGACTACTTGGCTATAAATCCCTCCAATAAGGTAGCTAAGAAAAGTACTTTTCCAACTCATTCCCCATATTACAGAGAATACACTAGCCCTATTTGCTCGATGTCGAGCAAACAGAAATGCGATGACTGCTATCTGGTTTCAGTTGAACTCGAGTACCTACAACGACAAAGCCGTTTCGCAATCATCGACGGCAAAAGCTTCGTGAAGTATTTTCCAAACATTACCTAATAGCGTAATAACGAAAATGTTTATATTGTATTCGAAAACCCTGATCATACGCGCTCATAGGAGACTTGTCGACGTATTCTGTCTTGCGAAAGATGGCACGGTTTCGTATTCGGGGATTATGAAATTGGAAGATGAAATACTTACTAAACGTCGAGCAATCTGGCGAAACGTCTGCTGGATACTTTTATGGATTATTTGTTGAGCAAATAGAGAATAATATAGCGAGCATCCGATAGACGGTGGATGTTTTCTTCATGAATAAATTCATTTCAATCCTGCTTTTGCAAAGTCCTCGAAGAAAATGAAATAATGTTTGTGTTCTTAAATTTTACTCTTGAAATGGTTTCAATGATAACATACTTCTAGTTACTAGTGATGAATCTTTGTTTCAGTAATTATTGAAATTGATTTGAAAAATTTAAATTCTAACATGATAGCAATTTTATGTCATAAATGTGAAACTAGAACATGAGGTAAACTACAAACATCATAATAAATGTTTTTTCCTACTTCGAGCGACGATACAGCGTTACAAAGCTTTTCATTCTATTTTTATTCTCTGTTTTCTCGTTAAAATTTCAAGCCAGTTATATTCATAAACTTTGTAACAAACAAGTATGCGATTCTGTTCTAACAGAGTTTCAAGAATTATAAAATTCCGTTGAAACCGTTTCACTTCATTCGAGATGTTCCAATGTCAATTCATAATAACGATTCAGAAGAGCAAGAAATGATTCATTTGATTATATACAACAGTCTATCGGATATTTCCGTAAGTATCTGTTTTCCGGAAAACGCCTAGACAGGTCAATTTAATTTAAAGGGGGACATTTTTCGATCGCAAATTCCTGTTGCAATGATGTGTCACTTGACTCCTATTGTCATTCAATATTCTTGAGGGGTTACCACCCCGATTAAGGGTAATTATCATACACCCACAAGTTTGCAATCAATGATGTCCCCCTCCAAATGGAAATTGACCTGCCTCGGAGTTTTCCGGAATTATTCATGTTGAACTGCTCATTAAAATGAAGAATATTGATGTTTTCCTAAGATGCATATTTTTGGTATAATCTTGATATGTTTTTTCCAATAGTAAACTCATTAAAATTATAGAAACTACTTCTGGTTCATCGTGAAGCAAGTTTTTATCAAATGCACATTCCAATGATTTTCTGTGTTTCCTTTTCAATAAGATCAAATTGTTCTACGCAATCAAAAATCGAATTTTCATTATGTCAAGACAAGTTATATCCTAGTACAATGCCAACAGAGCCCTTGTGATGTTTCAGATTGAACACATTGCAAGTGGTCGATGTTAGCCAAAGTGTGAAATTATGTTTACTTTTACTGTACTTTGCCACTATAACTGTTCATCAAAAACCCAGAAGTAGTAGACTAGGTGCTACAATGCCAGTAGAAGACTTGCTTTTTTCCGCTGCTCTTGAAAGGGCGCTCAAATTTCTTCATTGTTCTTATTTTGAGGCGAAAATTATCTCAAACGATCATATTGTACTCATTGTTATTTCGATCCGATCAGTGATTTGCTCTTTAGCTCTTTTCGTTCGAATGTTAGAGGGTTTATGGACGGATCGGCTAGAAAATTACTTCACATCGGATCCTTCATGAGTGAGTCTAATCTTATCGTTTGAGTTTTTTTGGGCCCTAAATTCAAAACGATAACATACGCTCTTCTGTAGATCAAGCCTGCAAAAATCAATAATTTCGTATCGTTTACAACAACCCGTCAACATATAATAGTCAGTTTGCACTGCGATAAAAATAATCGTTCTTCCGGTTCAAGTGGATTGATTCAAAACGAGTTTCTGATTCGTCAGTTCTGAAAATGTACTAAATAAAGCCACGAAAATCCGATTTCGCCGTGTACGGAGCAGTTCACGATGTACCGACAGGATGGTACGTGTCTGTATGACGAAATTGAAGCCAGTTTTATCTAAATTCACCAAATGTCCGATCGGACGAAACGGGTAATAATTTATAGACGAATATTGATTTTGGTGTTCGGACAGAGGAACGCTCTGACGAACATCCGTGATGTAGTTGGAAATCATCGTCCCGTGCTAGATGATGGAATAAATCACGATGTAAAATGTTATATTGCCTATGTAATTGCTGAATAAATCACGATCTGCGATGCAGTTATGTTTTTGGAGCGCGCGATTCGAGCGACTGATCGAAATATCCGGATATGGAATTATGTTTTCGGGTCATTATTCTATAGGCTCTTTGATAGTGTTGCGAGGAAGCTTCAAATCTACATTAGGTTAGAGATTGATGATATTTTGATCAATACTTTTTTCACAGCGATGCTCTCGTGACTTAATTCTTACAGCACTAGACGAGCGGCAGCTCGCTGACATTTTATGTACAAACAAACGGTCAAAATAGTACGAATTGATTCGTGAAAAACAAAAATTTCAGCGGATATCTCCTTTACACTTAAATAATTATTTTCAGCGACCACTTCCTTCACTTTTCAGTTGGAGACGTCGATAGCCGACCAAATTACGTGGTTATGCACGAATTTTGATTTTGTAACATTTTTGGTGGTTACGTACTAAAAGTAAGGGTTTGGTGGTGGAACTTGGATAACAGAAATTACTTTCTCGATGAAATCAATGAAAAATCTAGAAAAAATTAAATGAAGTGCAAGAAAAATTTAAAATTAATTATATACCAATAAAAACATCATATCTGCGAAAAGGTTCAACTCAAGAAAATCCTACAAAATAAACGAATGCTGAAGACGCCTCTGTCCCAAAAATAATCGAATATGAACGAATACTTTTTACTATTCAAATGAAACTCCAACTTCCATATCTATTATATATATTAGTCCATCGGAAAAAAGTGCATTTGAGATGAAATTCAAGTCACTTACTTGTGGACAGAGTCACCAGGATGGAGGCTATCCACGACGAAAGTGATTATTTGCAACCCCTTCTTCTCCACTGGATCTGGATCTGAAGATTGTCCTATATTATTATTTGGTCGCTTCAAGCAGTAATGAGGTCATGAAAATTAGCCTCGATTATTTTCATAACATTTCAAGAGATATTCATTTTCTTGAAATATTTCCAGAGCAATGTAAAATTTATGTCAATTGGACAGGAATAGTGAAATCGCACGGGAGATATTGAACTGATCAAAATTAGGGATTCGGAGCAAAACCGAACCAAGTCCAATTTTAATTCTTTTGAGAAAAAATTAATCGAAGTCCGATACGGGTTGGTCTGAATGCGTTTTTGGATATGTTTTTTTTAAGGATTCTACGAAAAATATGAAGGACAAACAGTTTAGATCTCAGGCTGGTGTGCAGATTCAAATTCTTGCCAAATACCATACTTTGTTCTATTTCGAAGAAATCGAACACTTATGGATTTATTTATTCCTCCGAAAAATGGCACTAATATGTGCAGCATTAAGAAACTGCATTACTCTGGAAGATGAGTATTGAAATTCGATTTTGGTTCATTATTACGCCGAATAACTAACATAATTTGCTATTCCCAAAGGGAAAAACAAGAAAATTAATTACTTTTGAACTTGTTCCACTTTTGCCCTGAACCACTCGAAGAAAATTACAGGCTGAATTAATTTTGCACGAGCTGTGAAATCGTGAAAAACGCCTCCAACTTCAAGGCTAAATTCCTTCGAAATTCAAAGCGGAAAAAATACCATCGAATTAACGCTTGTAGAATCCCAGAGATAATCGGGAAAAGCGCGCGCCAATCCAAAGGAACATTGATTATCGCATACTTCCACGGTGGGGTGTACTAAGAACGCCATCAATCTCCCGAATCACAGAGGCCTTCGGTGCCCGGAGCGGTCCCGCTTTAAAAAATTGCTGCAAAAAGGGACTACCCAATTCATTTGCCGATTCGCTTTCAATTGTCGGCTTTCGGCAGCGATTCGAATAAGACGGATGGAATCTGAATGTATTCCGGGTCCATTCAGGTTGAAACGACTGACGGACGGGCGTTGGGCGGAACTGCCGCCCGGAATGAGGAAATGAGAGCCGTTCCTTTGTTCTGCGGAAGCTCAAACCGAGCTGAATTTTTGTGTAGCTTTTATTCGGATGTTCTAAGCGTATTCTGAGCAGTTTCAACATTTTTAGTCATAGTTTTACATCCCATGCAAATGTATAAAAAAGTAATCATGAATATGTATAACTTATAAAAGGTGAATGTCTTAATTTTGTAGTTCAGGAGATATTTCGGAGAATTTCGTTTTTATATATCTTCCGAATAAAAATATGAAATGAAAACTGGGCACTCTTTCATAGTTAAGAAGTAATGAGTCTCCAAAATTTCAGAATGCTTCATCTTCCGGTCATTTTTGCTATCATAAAAATGGTTACTATAATAATAGTCCTTGTAGGTTTTTCTCAACGATTCGCGTCGATAGCTTCCAAAATCTCAAATTTTTGATGTGAAAAAACCGTAAATTATTATTGTTGTTTTAAAATTTCTGTTCAGTAAGCATGGACAAAGTATCATGGAAAGACTCATGCCGCAACAAGGTTTACAAATTGTTGAAATTTATTTTCAAAATCAGTGTCCTATCCGCCAAACTTATAGTGCACTTCGTGAAATTTATGGTTCACATAATCGCCCATCAGAGCAGCTTATTCGTCTAACTATCGATAGATTTCGGACAACATTTTCTCTACTCGATGCATCAACAACAACAAGACAAAGAACTGTACGTACAGAAGAAAATATCGCTGCTGAGAGTCATAGTGTTAATTATGATCCTTTGTCCATTCGTCGATGTCCACAACAAGTTCGACTGTGCATCCACCACATGGAAAAATTTTCGTGAAGATCATAGTCTACACCCATCAAAGATCCAACTGTTTCAAGAATTAAAGCCACTTGACCATAATAAGCATCGTTTGTTTGCTGATTGGGCCCTAGAACAGCTTGAAGTTGATCCACTTTTTTATCGTAAAATTGTGTTTAGTGATGAAGCTCCATTTCTGATTCAACGGCTATGTAAACAAGCAAAATTGCCGTATATGTGAAACAATCCTCAAGAAGTTCTGCAAGTTCCATTGCGTCCTGAAAAATGCACTGTATGGTGTGCTTTACACACTGGAGGCATTATCGGTCCATATTTCTTCAAAAACTATGCTGGAGCTAATGTTAGAGTGAATGGTGCTCGTTACAGATCGATGATCAATGATTATTTGTTTCAAAATTTGAATGGTATCGACCCAGAAGTGTTTTGGTTCCAACAAGAAGGTGCTACACCTCATGTTGCTACCGTAACAATTGATTTATTGAACGAAAGATTTGACGATAACATTATTTCGAGAAATGGTCCATTAAATTGGCCTCCAAGATTATGCGACATAACTCCACTGGATTATTTTCTTTGGGGTTATGTCAAGTCATTGGTTTGCGCTGATAAACCAAAAACAATAGACGCTCTGGAAGCCAACATAACTCGTGTTATTGATGAAATAATGCCTGAATTACTCGAAAAAGTAGTCCAAAATTTGTCTGCTCGAATGCGGCTACTCAGAACTAGTCGTGGTGGACATATGCCGGAAATTATTTTTAAAACATACATTTCATAAAATTATCTTCGAAATAAAAACAAAATTTGGCTTCAATCTTAATTAAAATATGTTTTATTTCACTTTAAAGTTCTATCACTGTAAAAAAACACCCGATATTTAAGAATATTGCTCACTGGATTAACATCTACAGATTAACACTAGAGTGCGGACAATATTCAGTCTTCCTCGCACCTTTTCCGGCAGGGCCTGCAAAATAATCGGGTACAAGTCAAATTTTGAAAGACCGCATTTTCATTTCCGTACGCTCTCCCGTTTATTTTCTACGACAGAAAATATGACCTTCCACAATTTTGCCCGATTTTCGGAGATCATAGACAACAATCAGACAAGTCCGCCGCAATTGTCGTACCGGTTCATTTGATCTACCGTCTCATTGAACTACCCGAAATTATTTTATCAATCAATTATATAAATCAATTCACTAAGCTTGTTTAACATTAAATCGACAAAAATTTCTTCTGATGTAGAATTGTTTTTATTCAATGATAGATAATTTAACACAGACTATGTAGCATAACTATTACATTATCCAATATTAGTTTACATTGTTATGATCTCATTAAATTCAAAGAAGCATAAAAAAGATTCAAGCTTGCAAATAGGGAAAACTTGTATCTTGACTGAAAAAGCTTGAAATATCAATATTTATTTCAATAAAGTTTGGCTTGGCTTGATACAGTATTATACAAGCTTTGCTTGATTTTTTCAGGCTTCACTGGAAAATAGAGCCAAACTAATTGAAACCAAGCCCAAGGTCTTGAATTTCTATACATGAAAACATTTACCGTTATAAAATACTGAACGAAATAATGTACCTTTGTTGGTATTTATTGGTCATTTTGTCAAGCTAAAATTAAAAACCTCTCAGTTCTAGGATCGGAAGAATTTTTCTCATCCCAATTTTATACAGAAGACTTTATTATTATCATCATTTTTTCACTTCTTTTTACCTTTTTACGATAGTGTCACACTTTTTTGCTTTGTGTATTATAGTATCGAAATTTAACCAACTGTGGTTGTAGGCATTTCGATTCATTTATATGATTATTCTTATTCCTTAAACAGTGAGTGAGTGGAGCTCATTAAAGTTGGCTAAATCATTGCGATTTATCTGAAAAAAAAACAAATTTTTAGATAATTCTTTGATGAAGGGAAATTGGTACACCTACTAAAAGTTTTTGTCCATATTGTTATCATTTCTTAGTGAAACAAAATATGTAGTATATTTTATTGTAATGGTACTATGATATCATCAAATAAAATTCACGTGAAGATGTAACGGAACCAATTAAACGGGATAATATAATATTTTTTTCCATAAATTCATATATTATGGTATTTAAAACTATAAATCTGTTCAATAAGGATCTCCACTTTTGATGATGTTTTTATTTGAAATATGATATGTCCTTATTTGTGAGTTAATTATAGTGACGAAGTTAAACCAGTGAAAATTTAAATGGATAATTTGAAACATAATCCGAAATAAAATTTTTCAAGGAGTAAAATGAACGAAAGTTCAAAAGCTTCTGATCCTTTCAATATAATAAAATTAATCCTTATAATTTATATTTCAAAGCTTAGAGAAATTATGTATTCATTCCCTGTTAAGAACAATTGATAAAACTAAACTTCGAGAAGTTTCTATAAAAAATTCGGAGTAATATCATATTATACAAAACATAACAAAAAGAGGAATAATGTATTAGCCAACTGGCACACACACGTATTTGCCTTCCGAATTTAATCCGATTTTTTCATGCTGCGGCATGAACTATTTGAAAATGCGTTATAGAAATATTCAATTTGATCATTAAAATCTCTGTTCAGCCAGTATCAAGCTCCTTATATATTCACAGTACTCAGGACAACAAAAATCAAAACGACGCTCTCACAACGAATCACCAGTCGGTAAGGTAAACACCTCCAACTTGCCAGATGCATAAATATCCCGTTCGATGAAAGACAAGGTGGCAGACAGTTCACAGCGGACCATTTCAGTATTGGTCCTCCGCATCGGAGTTCGGAGTTAAGATGCCGACACCATCTATGAGCATCTGATGTCCGTAAGCATCTGCACCATAACTATTGATCTACAAAGGCTCAACTCTGAGATAGGTCCCTTTATGAAACAAAGCTTTTGTAGGTGTATGTCGAACACCTGGTATCAGGCAAAAATCGACCTTTATAATGGGTATAATGTATGGTGGTAAAAACTTGACGGTCTTTAGAAGAGTGCGAACAAAACGTATCGAAGAGAGAAGGAATGAATGAGTATATCTTTTGTTATCTACATAGGTAGCACGAAAGACGCCAACCAAACGATACAGTCTAGAATCCGTGAGAATGAAAATGAAGTTTTCGTTACAGGTTTGAAACATACCTGACTCATTTGTACAGGGACAATGTGAATGATATTGAAGCGCCACAGTAAAATATTTGATGTTAGACATCGAACAATTATACAGTACATCAAATAAGACATTATCAGATAACTTACGTTGAAGAAAGTGATTCGAAATCTGAAGATCCATAATTAATTACATTTTATATGATGTTTAATAAAACTGATAACACTTGAGTATTGCATTTTCGGATTCTTTTAGGAGTTTTACATGTTACAATCTCATTCAGATGATTGCTTGTCTTATCCGATCCCATATTGAATTATTCAAAATTTACAGCAGAAATGGTAACTAATTCAAAGTTGAAATCATGTTGTTAATGAGTCAACGCAAATATTTCGCAACTGAAAATGCATGTATCTATGTAAAGGTCTGCACCGACGTGAGTCCTTAAATAGAGAGATAACCTATTACTGGCGTCTTTCTTTATCAGCAAAAGATACTTCAACATTCTCACGATACGAACGATGCCATTGTTCGTGCTCGACCTCAATTCGTCATTTTTAATTGAAACAGCGATCAGAGTAATGGGCGGATTGTGGGCAAGAGCGATCCATCGCGATACAGTGCCTCTTGTTGATTTAACAAATAGAAAAATTGAGGGATACGTGCTTTTCGGTACAATAATGGGGTTTTATCAGATTTTGTTGATGCAAGGAATTATGAAAATTTTGGTTGAGACGTAAAAGAAGTGAATAACCATTCATTAAAGAGCATAGAATTTTCATTTTGAATAAAACAACAAAGGCTTGACATACCAACTTAATTCTTAAAATAAAATGAAATAGAAAAAGGCTTTTTACATAATAGAAGAAATATAACAAAATTCGAATATCAAAACAGATTTAATCTGTTGTTAGTCTTCTACAAATTTAATTTCAAAAAAATTTTTATTCAAAAAACTTTCAGAATTAAAATAATGTCTACAACAAGCACCACTTATATTTAATAGACGTATATAATCAAAACTCAATATATAATGTCAAATGGAATAAATAAACCAACAGATATAAAAAAGTCATTAAAATCAATAAATAAATTGAATAAAATTTTTTTTGAAATTAAAATTGTAGAAGACTAACAACAGATTAAAGCTGTTTTGATATTCAAATTTTGTTATATTTCTTCTATCAAGTAAAAAGCCTTTTTCTATATTATATTATTTTATACATAATATATAATTATATTTAGGCTTGAATTAATCTCATTATGGAATGTCAATGGTTTAAAGATAACCTTGTAATACCTTACACTTTTCTGTGATTTTTGTTAAGAACATAGACTATTTTGATTTTCAAAGATAGTCTGTTTAAAGCAATTTATCCTGTTACCACGTGGAGGTAAGATAAAGTGATAGTTGTTTGATTTTGATATTTAGAATATAATTTAGAGCCGATGAAGAGATTACAGGATTCTAATTGTTTTTTGAAGATATAGTGCATGTTTTGAGAGATTTTTGAATTTATTCATTTGAATATTTAAATATGTTAAATATTTCAAATAAATTATATTTTTAGAGAAGTCCTTAAGTTGTGTTCATGTTTTTGAAAAGAAATTGGTGTTCATAATGGTAGTAAGATCAGAAACAAAATTTTGTCTCCTTTAAATATTTATTTATTAATTTTAATGACTTTTTTATATCTGTTGGTTTATTTATTCCATTCGACATTGTATATTGAGTTTTGATTATATACGTCTATTAAATATAAGTGGTGCTTATTGTAGACATTAATTTAATTCTTAAAGTTTTCTGAATAAAATTTTTTTTTTCAATTAAAATTGTAGAATACTAACAACAGATTAAATCTGTTTTGATATTTAAACTTAATTCTTGTTTTAAAGCTGCAATTATAATGCAGTCATATTCAGCATAACATATCCTTTCAACGTCCCTCGCTGCTTAGTTGACACTGACGCACCAGATCGCTTTAATTTTTGATCAGTCTGTGCAATAATTCTGACTGTATTTCGCCAAAAACTTGACGAACATTCTCTTTCATGTGATCGTAGGTCTGTGCCTTGTTGGCATAGACTTGTGCTTTTATATAGTCCCAAAGAAAATAACCCAGAGCCGTCAAATCACATGACCTTGGCGCTCAATTCACGAATCCTCGTCGTGAGATGATTCTATCGTCAAACCTTTCCCTCAGTAAAGCAAGCATAGTTCCATTATCATTTCCGGGGATATAAGGTCCGATAACGGCGCTATGCCATAAACCGCACCACACAGTGAGTTTTTCGGAATACAACGGACTTCTGGGTTGTCTTTGTACTAATTATGACAATTTTGTTTATTACCTAGGCCATTTAAACAAGAATGTGCCCCGTCTAAGTTGATTTTTTGGTCAAAGTCAGGATTGTGTTTCAAGTGCTCAGGGGCGTAGTCAGCAAAATATCGACGCAATGAGTGATTATTTGGCTCTAGTTCTTGATTCAATACGACTCTATAAGTTTGAAACCCCATATTATTACGCAATATTCACCAAGTTGACGCCTGTAGAAGCCCCAGTTGTTGCGATCGTCGTGAAATCGACAAATTTGGCTCATCCACAATAGTGGCCGCTGCAGCTACAATGTTCTCCTCACTTTGTTCGTTTCGTCGTCTTTTAGTGGTTCATTGTCTTGTAAAGTTAGTTCACGTTCAAACTTTTCCACAGTACTTCGTATAACCTATTCCTACTTGAAGAACCCCAAATTTAAAGACGCTTTAATGAACGTTTCATTTCAATTTGTATTTCTAGGATACTCTATAGCGTTGGTTGTGAATGAAAATCTTTTCATGCATTCAGCCAAAAGAAAACCCCGGGTTGACGAGTTTATTTCCTGTTGCAAAAGTATCTCCTTAAAAATATGGAAAACACTCCCTATAGTTTCGATTATTTACCCTCCTTCGCTGTTGTCAGTGCCTGCCTTTAGCATGGGGACAAACCGCCTACGCGAAATGGAATTTTTTTCAGCGAAGCCGTCATACTAACAGCGGCCGTTCGCTAATCGGAAATACGCAACGAAAACAAAGGACGTTCGATCGGCGCCGGGACGGTGGTGACGCCGCAAAAACTAATTTCGCATTCTGTCAATTGAACTCGGCAGCGTAATTGCTTAATCCGATGAAATCTCTGCCGATAACGACAACGAGCGGGTATTTTTCGAACGTCCGTCTGTCGGTCAGAACTCATTGAGCGAACCTTTTTTTAACTCGCTGACGTAAACGTGACGGAATCTACCTGAACTGCCAATATAGATGAATTCAACATGAATGAGTGAGCGTAGAGTGCGTTTTTTATATTCACAAAAGTTTATTCAGTTTACCATGTGAATAGTGTATTTGCGTAAGAGAAAGCTTTTATTTGCGAACTGTTAACTACCTTCATATAGCCCTTATCATTTCAGGTAACTGTGTTGATTTTTGAACCACCAGTTATCGCGAAAAATTTTGTTCCATGCCAAACTAATTAATCTCCTATGAGCGTCGTTATGGTTGGAATTCCCCATCTCATAAGCGGAGAATCCTCTTCAATGTGGTTATGAATTTTGGTGAGATAAGAAATTTTCTCACTAGGATAGTCGACCATCTAACAGTGCTGTGTCTAAGGTGGCTTAAGGACACAGTAATAAATCTTAACCTTAACATAACGGATCTCACATCACACACAAGCTAAGCTACAGCTTCTGAGGAATCTTCAAAGAAGATCTCAGTATAAAGTCTAAAAAAAATATCTTGAACATAAATCTGTGGTCATAACTCGTAAGAATACACTTGTTTTCACAATTGCCCCCTTTGACATCTGAATGATTTCTTTCATGATACCACTGAGATATCTAACGACCCGATTGGAAACACCGAATATTTCACGTAATACTGCATCATTTGTGTATAACCATCGAAAAAATACAGACGTCCTGTTTCTACGTAACAGCGAAACAGTAGATCGCTTGATACTTCAATTTCGGAATGATACTAATTTTCTGCTTAGATTTTAGGTTCGTAAACAAATTCGTGCGACTTTTTTCCAAAAAGCATTGTTGTGAAAAATTGGTTATACATTCAATATTCAAAGAATTTCCCTCGCTAGTCACGACTTTTTTCCATCTTTCTGGCGGATCACATGCTGAAAAAGGCCGGCTGGCCGCTATGCAAGCATCCATCCATTTTTTTACTTTAATGTACCTGGAGAAGTGCTGGTCAGCCAGTACCTGGAGAAGTGCCGGAAGAGATGGTGATTAGAAGGAGTGATGTCTGCGTTGTAAAGCGGGTGGACTTGGACTTCCCATTTGAACATTTCTAAGTACGTTTTAACGGACGACACAACATATGTCATGCTCCAAAATAACTTTTTCATGTATGCCGGCGCATTCCGACCTTTTTCCTTGCAATGCTCAGTTCTCACGCATTAATTGTCGTCGGTAGACCTCTCCTGTGATCCTTTCGATCACTTGTAGCATCTCATAATACACCCAGCTGGTTCCACCAAATAAACAGCATGATCTTCTTGCCATGAATATTCGGCTTGACAGTCGATGATGAGGCATCTGTACGTTGGCCGACGTTTTGGTTTATCGTAATGGACCTGCTTTTTTCGCCAGTCACAATTCGATGCAAAAACTCTTTTTTTGCCGTTGGAGCAAGTATTCACAAGTGAAAAAACGGTGTTCGACGTCTCTTGACTTATGGCACCCAATTTCCTTTTGATTCATATCCATTGTTTTTAAACGATGGCAAATAGCTGATTAAGTGACTTAAAGGATTTATGGGAGTTCCTCTTGCGCTTGTGATGGATCTTCATTGAGCCTTACCCCCTTATTCTTCATTCTTATTCTTTAGTGGCACTCCGGAAGGTTTTTCATCTACCAAATCAAAACTGTCACTTTTAAATCCAGGAGAACACTTCTAACACTTTCGTCCACTAAAATACGATGACATTCGGCAGCCATTTTCTTCATATTGTAGTAATGAAGTAAAACTCCCCGCAAAAACACATTTTTCGGTACAAAATTTCAGCGGAATGATATATATTGAAAAGAAAATCTGATGATGACGCTTCAAAATGAAGGTGTTGCCAGTTAAAATAATAAACCAGTAACGACATCTCTTATCAAAACCGCACGAACTTACTTATACTCCTCACAATTCATCATTATTCAATAAAAAATTAAGGTGAAGAGGAAAATGTGATCACTCTGTCTTTCGTTAATCAGATGGATATGTGAAACTATGTGCTTTTCATAAACCAAATTGGCTCAGTTATCGTAGATTCTATTCCGCGTCCATCGATTCGCACAATATTTGTTCAAATTGAGTCGTAACCAATAGTCCCCTAATTGAACGCCTAATGGGACCTTTGTGACATGTACTATTTTTCGATTCTGTTTATTCGTCATTAATGGCAGATTCTGTACCGTCGGCTCGTTGAACAGAATTCCCGCGTATTGGGTATGTATCCACCGCGAAAAAACAATGTTGATTTGGTATTGTTGGAGTTTCTTAGTGAATGTAGGAAAAAGCAAATCTCTATTGGATAAACTGAAACTAGAGAATATTTATTAAATATTAAGTAAGTTAGTATGTAAATCTTCCTTTCAGACACGGTTCATACACATGTATGGAAAAGACAGACGGATACATAGGAAATTCAATGTTAATCTTGGGGAGCACGAATGTCCAGTGGGGCAGTGTAAGAATTGAAACCTCAGCGCGATGCCATGACGAATAAACGACCGATCTCTCTTAATGGCAGTTGCGGATGCTTAAATCGAAACGAAGCTCTGCACTGCTTTCAGTTTAGCAATCAGAATAATTCGCACTTCAAACGTGGGATTCGTTTGTCCATTTCAGTTGAAAACAAATATGACTTATTCCGTTGTATGCGAGGAATTTATTTGTCACGATTAATGACACAAATAATTTCCCCTAGGTTTTTTATCGACATAACTGGCTTGAAAATAAAATAAATTCTACGAAATTACGAAATTCGAACACAAAAACAAATTCTAGAAAATGCGAAATCAAAGGTAGACACATTTAAATTAAATGTTCAAATAATCCACCTTGTTGAGTCGAACAGTCTTTTATGAAGAGATAATCTCATATCTCTGAGTAGATTAGGCATAGTTGATATTTGGCACAAAGTTGGATTATTTTGAACCAATTCATTTTTATTCGTCGCTCTGTCAACTCATACCCATAAACAACAAAACACATCTCTAACAAAATTTTCTCAATTTCCTTCTTGAAGCTCAAATAATCTAAATTCTTGTCTCTCAGACAGATGACTGAAAAATTTAATATCACTTAACTTAGGTGAATTCTCAAACTTGGATGTTCTATAAGTTGGAATATAGATTTTTCTTTGTAGCTTGTACCATATTCACGATGCTGAAAGCATTTTTTGAGTGACTGATGATTCCTTTTAGTATATAGCAAGTAATTCAAAATAAATTTATGTATGTATATATATTGTACAAATAAGTTTCCGCCGTGCGGAACCCAATTTCCTTGTACATGATTCATTCCTAATGATTTTAAACGATGTGAGACTGCTTGCTGAGTGACTTCTAATGTTAGAGCAAGTTCTTTTTGAGTTTGAGATGAATCTTCCTCCAATAATTCCTCTAATTCTGCATCCTCGTAAATTTTTGGCCTTCCACTGCGATCTTTGTCTTCTACGTCGAAATCACCATTTTTAAACTTTTGAAACCACTCTCGACACGTTCTCTCACTCAAAGCACCCTCACCATATGCTTCTACGAGCAATTGATACATCTCAGCAGCAGATTTCTTTAAATTAAAGAAGTAAACTAATATTTCCCGCAAATGACGCTTACATGGCCCAAATTTTGACATTTTCAACTTATAAAAATTATATTTTACCAATATAAAATCAATGATATTAATAGGTTATGTTGTTCTTGAATGTCCAAACTATTTTTTAAGCCGGTTATCATCTGCGAAAGCTAACCGAAACTCCGTGCCGCGCCATCTACAATTACAATAAAACGGCGGAAACTTATTTGTGCTCCTAATAATATAATAATATATATATAGACATAGAACAGAGTTTATATCGCTGAAGGAAAAAATTTAATTAAATCGTTGGAATTTAAAATGACCTGAAAAGTGCCCATTTAAAATAACTGCTTGTTTTGCCAATTTAACACGGCCGTAATTTTGTCACCGACTGATAAATCGTACAAAATGGTCACTAAAATCATAATAGTATATTCCGAATTGTGGTACTCTTTCTCCAACAACATGTACTTATATGATCTTTCGTTTGGCTTTTGCCTGATATTTTGAAAATTCCAAAATTTGATGAATTTCAAACATTATGATAAGCAATAACTTTCGTAAAATTTTCCCAGGTTTAATAAATATTACTTACTTGATCGGTTTCGATGCTCTGATAAAATTCAAGTTATTACAATAATCGAAACTGATCTTGTAGATTTCTGAATAAAGTTGTTTACCCTATGCTTTTTTTCGATATCTACTTGTTTCGTCTCCCACATATTGATAAATTGTAAATTTTCTTCGCATTAAATATGCAGGTGGTTTGTGTATATTCTAATTTTCGTTCTCTATTTCCAGGTTAGTAAAAACCAGATGTTGAGAATGAATTGAGGCAGGAAGAGGTAAGCGATCAATTCTTATCTGATGGGACCTGGAACTTCTATTATCGACCACAAAATCTCTGCATCCTTTTCCTGTTCGAACCGAACCCAAATTACAACACGGTCGTTTTTTTGCGCCTTTAAGTGGTTCCGTAGCATCTAAGGACCTTTCACACACTAATTTTCCATTTTATCCGTGTGTTTCCTGCCTATAACGAATCGAACTGTCTTATGCCTCGATTTAAGGGAATCAACGTCTTCCCCCTAAAGCCGTCGACTTCTAACTGAACACTCGTATATGAAGCTGAATCTACAGGTAAACCACATAAATAAATTATAGCTTTTTCACCATTAATACGTTTCTAGTAATTCGAAAAAATTACCGCAACTAAATGCAAAAGCTTTAGCGACTCCTTACAACTACGACTACATAGTTCGATAGTTTATAGTATTAAAACTAATATTTTGGTATCAGCTTATGAGAATAATCGGCAAAAAATCAATTTCATAGGAATATTAACAATTGACAGTATTATCTGTGCAAATAACTTAGATAATCCTTTATACCTACCCTTCTTTGATCTAAATATAAAATCGAGTGTTGATGTACAGATTATTTTCACCAAATTCCATTGTTTTATTATACGTTTACGAAATAGTACTTGACTTTCAATTATTTTCAATGCAAGGCATTCTAAAGGCTGGTTATTACGGGGCTAGTTCCTGGTTGTCCAGGAACTGCAAATGACTATTTTGCTGTCTATACAGTACTGTCACTTTCTTGACGTGTTATCGCTACTGGCTTCTATAGGAGACTGTCTTACTGTCTTACCAGTACTGACCTTGGCGTTTCTCATCCATTGCGTTTTCATGAGTCCAGCACAGTCACGCGAGCGAACTGGAAGGTCCACGCGTTTTAATTCGTTAGAATATTGGACTATTTGCCGTCTGCACTGGCCAGTCACTGTCTAGTTACGTTCTTATGGAGCGAGTGTCAGGTTAGTAGCTGTCCTATTAGGAGTTGGCCGGCAGGTACTGGCCCAAACTTGTTTTCACGGATCCAGTAGCTCTTGAATAGTAACTGTCCTTCACTGTCCCACAGCTACTGGCCCTGTGTGAAGATAGGCTTTAAGGTTCAATACTTCCTGACGAAAGCTCTCCAGGAGAACTAATCATTGAAACATTTCTTTCCAAAAAAAATCGACGTTCTTCCTGATGTTTTGGAATATATATATATATCAAATTCTTTACATTTGTTTCAACTCTCATTAAAGGCAATGTTCTATTAATAAAGAAATGTGAAAAAATCCTACTAGCTTTCGCTTAAGTAAAATAAATCTTAATTGATTCTACTTTTATTCAACTTATATGGTATGGACATATCTACCCCGCCGTTATGCAGATCTCCCTCATACTTGAATCTATCCCATCCGGGTATCGTGCGTTTAATCTCCTCTTAAGTGGGACAAAGTGCATCGTAATTCCACCCGTTGATTTTTCAACTTTTTTCCTCTTGCGGGGCAGCAGCTGCCACGCGTCCAAGCACGTGACCCCCCGATCCAGTTTTCCAACATCCTCCAACCGCGTGCTCTCAGGGGAAGGCGGAGAGATGAGTTGATGGAATAATGTACTCTGCTACTCGCGTATTTCTTACGGCCCTATTGTTGTTCGACTTTGGAAATTCTGTTTTATTTTCGCCGTTAAAGGGAATTATCTGTTATTATCGCCGATGTTTTCTTTCCGGGAAGTTCTGGAGGGATGAGAGCATGCCAAGCCCTAGTGGTGTCAGGGGTGGTTTGCGCCTTCAAGATGACTTGTAACACTTCATTCTTTCGAATATCAAAATATAACGTATGAAAATTTCATCGTTTATTTCCTTGGATTCATCAGTGCCTTCAAACTGAGTTTAATTTTAAGACAACAGGATGGCTGAATGGACACCTTCCAAAGCTGTTGTATCCTTCAGAAAATACCGAATATTCTATCTAATCTCCGCGAAGTTTTTTCGCACTTTGAGACGCATGGATTTTATAAGAAGAAATTATTCTTCCGTATTCACAATGATTTTTTTTTTCAATTAGGAATCATTATGCCATTCATGTTATTCCGCCTATATTTTTATAGGTTTTACTGAAATAATGAAAATTATATCGAGATTTTCTATGCTTGACTTTTCCCATATACAATGAAATACTACAAAAACACAACTGTCCACAGGAAAAAAACACAACATCTCTACATTTGAACTCAGATTCAATTGCATTTTTGCTGTTGAATCATTTCTGCTTAATTTGCTCAATTTGGAATTTCGCGTTAAAACACTTTCAGCCCTCGTCTTAATTCTTTGATTCTGACAGGAATCTTGATCTGGTTGTGCATCCACTTCTGCATTTTCGAAAACTTTGTTTCTTCTGCCGCTAATTCGGTCTTTAATTTAAGAATCGCAATTTCCTACTCATCGAAGTCATAACACCATCTTTCACTAATAGTAGTCTAACCATAATAACCTAAGAACACTCAACGAGCTTCAATCATAGATTTATTTGTATTGAAGTAGAGAAACTTGCAGCCTCTAGCAAATGATGAGGATTTGCCTAGTCAGCTCACATTTTCAATAGATGCAGACACAAATCGACTAATGCTTCTATACATGGATATTTCCAGTGACAGATACTCGAAGTTTATTGCACGACATCTATAAACTATTGATTTCAACCACTTCTTCCTGCTTATGACATCTATAAGACGGCTGAAGCGAAGTTGGGTCGAAGGCCAAGGTCACTAAGACATAAGCCATTAGAATATGATCATCAATTTCAACCTAAGTAAGGATGAGAATCTTCCGAATAAACTCGTAAGACTTCAGATTTTTAGGGGCAAAAAATCATATTCCGACCTCATCAAGTCTTGAGTTATCGTTTCGTCTATATCCTCGCCGGAAGAACTACCCCATCGAAGAAGACAAGCTCTCATTGTCCCCCGGCTAAATTCGCCTACAAAGTGACAAGTCGACAAAATACTGCCTCGGACCACGTCCTTTATGGCGGACAGAAGCTATAAATGCGAGATTGTCTTCGAGAATGAAACAGTATCTCCCCCTTTTCTCGAAGAGAAGATATCGACGGCACTCGTGTCGGGGTATCGACCCCTTCACCACACACACTCTTAAAAATAAATAGGGAGACGGGACAGGGCGCCCTGTAGACGCCACCGACGCCCGCTGCCGTTCAAATAACGCCCAGAAATTTCGGATTCAATATTCAGTGAGTCATGTCTCAATAAAGGGATGTGCCGAAAGCACATCTGGCGCGATCTGGAACGAATCCAAATTTTTTATTACTATTTGCTATATAGTTTCATAGGAGTCTGAAGGTTCGACGATCTTTCATCTTGTTTCACCTTCTCGAGTTAGATTATATGTTTTCATGGCGTCGTATTTGGTCGGAGAATTTTTGTTCTCAACAATTCTTCCAATTATAGAGGATACTCTCACATGCTGACAGCTAGGTGAGTGCATTGTGGAACGAAGTTCGAATCAATGTATTCCATGATTGAGTGAAAAACGAATGGAAAGTTCTTTATCTCTACCACGTAGAAAGAAACTGGGTGAAGTGTCGAACATCTATCTACAGTCCATCTAGAAAGTATCCGGAATATATTATTTTTCATAATTTCAATATACTTCTTTTTTGTAACATACTGAGACAAAAGTAATTTATGAAATATGTTGTGCAGATAATCGGCTATGGCCAAAGTTGTATGGCAACACTATTTGTCAAATATTGTTGATTGCCCACAGATATACAATTTATGAAATAATGTCGCGACTAGAAAAAAGAAAGCAGGTAGAATATTTGTTAAAAAGGGGTTTTCGAAACGTTTAAATTTGTGCAATCAACTGAACTGGGAAAAAGTGCTCTATATGAGACAAAAAAGAGGTTAAAAAATCGCAGGGATATGAGGCATAGACAAGTTTCAGTAAGACCGCGTTAGATTAAGGGAAATAATTTAAACGCTTCAGTAGCCTTAGGATGACACAATCCACGCCTGGGGTTTCGCAAATTGACTATCTAATTTTGAAATCTACGAAGTATGAAAGTGTGTCCAGAAACCGCCCGTATATCACTGAAAATACAAGGCTACATATCAAGGAAACCACAATAAATCCCTATAATGACACCTTTACAAATGGAATGAAGGATAGAATTTTGTCAACCTTTTCAAAAAGATAATTTCAATAATGTCTTTATATCTGATGGAAGTTGTTTCCAACTTGGTAAAAATCTCTTGAAAATCTTATCAAAACAACCTGTTACCGTACAAATTTCCAAACTCCCCACCAAAATAATGGTTTGGGTAGCAATATCTCGGCGTAGTACTATGTCTCTCTATATAGTTGATGGTACCATTAATAGTGAAAAGAATTGTGGCATTCTCAACGACTTTCGCCTTGAAACGTGCAGTGGAACATTTCGAATACTTTATTCGAAACCATTAGAAATCTGTTTGTTATTGTAGTATTTCGAAAACGTATATCATTATTTGATTCATGCTTTATAGAAAAGTATAATTATTGATGTAAATTTCCTTCGATTTATAAATTTAATGAAACTTTCCAAAAATGAGAGAACATATTCAAGGCCCTGCTGCTCAGAAACTCAATACAGGATTTTAGGATTGTTCTTCCAAAAAAGAGCATAAAGACTTCACCGAGGAGTGAACTGAGCTCAAGGCGTGATAACTTTTACAGAACAGAAAGATGGACTTGCCATGAGTTCATTGCTCAACCCACTACTCGCTAAAAATTTTATGTCCCTTTTCGAAAAAAAAATCCTAAAATCCACACACGCAAACATATCACTTTTTGGTTCAGATATGTTCACGACATATTGACTTGCTTCTGTGGAACACATCAAGAAGTTGAAAACACACTGGAATAACTTAGTGGCTTGAAACAAAAGGTCAAATTGACGATGGAAGTAAATTTTCTGGACATAACTTTAATTGAGAATAATGCTGATTGGCTATATGCTTGATATATACAGAAACCGTACAATAACAGATACAACCATAATCAACTTTTCAAACCATACGAGTACTCATAAACTCTCTGCTTACAGATCAATGATACATAGACCATTTTCAATTCCCTAAAATAATACAACATTGAAAAGAAAACTGAATACAATTAAACAGTTGGACACAAATAATCAATCCAAAGCATAAAAGAAAAGATTTTGATATTTTCAGAGCACACAGGAAGTATCTTGTTAACACTTCAGCGAAATGAAAGATACAGAAAACCTAATGATGACACTTCAAAATGAGGCTGCGGTCAGATGAAACAATGGAATGATTAAGTACTAAAGATATATGTTATTGAAACCGCACTAACTTATTTGTACTCCTAATAACATATTTCAGGCAAATTTGGCAAAAAAAGCACAAATATTTTCAAAAACTAATATAAAAATTTACAAATAGCTTTCACATCTTCACATAAAATTTGCAATCTCTTTTTTAATGCTAGATACAAAAAACCGACTGAATAATTCTGGAATGTATAAATTAAAATGTCAACAGTTCAGTAGCGTATATATACAATAAACTAGAAGATATTTCCAAAAAAGGTTCGAAGAATATCAGTCTTCATTTAGGAACTGAAAAGATAACTCTAATTTTGCAAAAGAGTTTTTCGAAACAAATCATATCTTACTATAATAGGACAATCTTGAAATATTCCACTTGGTAGCGTATCTAAGCACAAGCACGTTTTAGAAATGAATACTAAATAAGCAGGCGGACCTTTGCACACCCCACCTCTAGAATTTTTGCAGAAGCCACAAAGCTTATATATAATCGTTGAGATACAATTTGTTTTATTCACTTGTATGTAGTGAACACTACGAAACTCGGGTCACTATATATTCACTAAATAAAAGGTGCTAGAAAACTAAATAATTTCTTATTGCATTTCATTTGAGATCATATTCAGTGATATCTCTCCAAAATAAAATTTCAATCTTCTGGTTCAAAGCATAATTCCGTAAAGAAATATTCAATTGTTTCGCTAAAATGGAAATACTTTCTATTTGTAATAGTTACCGCCTCGGCGAGTGAAATACAGGAGAATATCCAATAAAATTTCATATGTGAGAACAAGACTCGGAAGCAGATGATTGAATGAACCACCGGGCGATGCGAATACGAATTTTTATTGCCAATTTACGACATCCAGAGTGGCGCACTCCATTTCGAACGTAGTCGTTTTAACGGCACCATTGTCGCTTCCGAATAGATATCGATCCCATATTGCCATTCCGAGATAGGCATCGACGATAGCGATAACTTAATATTGGTTTATATCTCGTCACCATTATCGACTCCGTACGTTGAAAGTTTGATCGATGACGCTCCGTCCATTAGGTTCACTTATTTGGTCCTTCGCTGCGGATTAGCTCAAACTGAATAAAATGATTTATATTTCAGTTAGAGCAATTTGTTAAGTGTCTGGGTTCAGAGGAATGTTGTTTCTGATTTTGGAGGAAGGTATATATCTTGGAAGGTTGTTGTAGGCAGTAATAGCAGACGGGCCTATCAAATATTTTTGACTTATTTAGCTTTTTTTTAATGTAAATTAATTTTAAAATAAAAATAATAATGAACTTTAATTTTTACAACAATGTTTAGTAAGACTAGAATCTAAAAAAAAAACCCATACTGACATATACTTCATAAACCAGAGTCGAGATATCTACTACAGAAAAGAAATAATGACAACTATCGAAATGAAAATATTGTGAACCATCAAGAGAGTCACCCTCAGTGATCGAATAAGGAGTGAAGACATCAGAAACTAGGAGTTCAGGATGTGGTAAGGTCGCTCAGAACACAAAAACGATTTTGGAGGAACTGTGTCGAAAGAATGCCAGAAGACAGATGAGACGGGTGGGCTAAAACGCAGAAACCTAACACACTATAAAAACACCACAAAAAGATTGATATGAAAGCTGAAGCTCAGCATCATAGGAACAGCTCAGAACAAGGCTAAACGTAGAGGATTAAACAGCCATTGGTCTGCTCAGAACAGGAAGAAATATGATACAACCATTATTTCCGATGACGTGGCCATGTCATAAATCGCACCTTAACGGTGAATTTTTCGGAATGCAACGGATTCTGGGTTTTCCTCGCAGCAATAATGGCAATTTTGCTTATGAACAAAGTTTTTTAACAAAAAAAGTGCCAAGTCTGAGAAGATGATTTTTTGTCCAGAATCAGAATATTCTTTGAAGTGCGCAAGGAATCAGTCAGAAAACTTCCAACGCAATCTGTGATCATTTGGCTTTAGCTCTTGAGACATTACGATTGTTGATGTCTAGAAAGCCGCAGTTATTCCAATCGTCGTGGAATCGACAAATTTGGCTCATCGACAACACTGTCCGCTGCTACTGCAGTGGGTACTCAAACTGAGCTACCATTTTGGTAATATTTGTTTATCAGTTACAACCGTTCGATAAGAATTCAAACAGCACAGCACGATATTACAAACTATGCTAAATATAGTAATACCTGTAAATAAAAAAAAAAAAAACTATTAGAAAGCAAGAAATCCCTATTCGAAAAACTATTACTTGTATTGAAAAACCCTTAATTTAATTGAAGATATTCAACAGGCGAGATCTATTTACTTCTGTTTATTCCTTCGAAAGAATAGTACTAGTTAATTTTAAGTGATGTTGGATGAATCGAATGTTGAAGTAAAGTATCTTCAACGTTACTGTTGAAATTCTAACGTGGAACACAATACAAAATGTTCGTCCCAATGAATTCAAATATTTTACCACCATGCTGTAAAAATTCCCAAAGCTGTTCGCAATTAGGAGTTTTAAGGTCACGATTAATAATAGTATTTCGTAAATTAGAGGGGATAGTTCAGCTTAGATAATTAATGGTCGAAAACATCAATTTTATTCGATGTCCCCTAGAAAATTATATACACAGTGGGAATTTAATTTAATATTGTATTATACAACTAGTCAAAGAGTTTGCACATATGTGTTATCATTAGTGTTTCGAATCTCAGCTCGGCTTGATAATACTCTCTGTAGGTAAATAACAAAACATAGGAAATTTGAATGGTTTTTCTGAGGGACCAATTCTGAACCACCAAGTTCGAACAATTCTGAAATGGTAGTTACAGTTCCACATTCGTCAGTTCGATTGGAAATCGATTCTGAATGAGTTCTAGTACTTCAAAGACTATTGGTATTCAAAATCCCGGTGCATTTTCGATTTTACAGAACACAGACAACATAGGAATTCTTATATTATCTAATTTGAGAGATATGTAAATCATTTATTTCGAGAAATTTGCCATATTGAAATAATCAAAATGCTTTTCTTGATCACAATTTATCGCCTATTGATAAAGATGAGATACAAATATTAGCAGTTCTAAAAGTTTTTGGAAGTAGAGTATATTCTGAAGAAGTGTAATCGTAATTAATTGTTGAACGTAGAAAATTATCGATAAATTATCATAATTCTGAATATTATGAATGATACGAAATTTAAATTGGAAATCAGATTCAGAAAAAGTTTCTGGTTGAAACTATTTGTAATTTGACATGCACACTCTTGATGTCCTGAATCCAGGATCAGTTCAGAATTAGTTCCTTATTGTAACAAAGATATTAGTTGAGTTGCATTAATCGAAAATTTGATAGGAATAAAAGCGTCTGGAAGATTATATTCCATCTATCTTCTTCGCTTCATTACCTCACTGTCATCAAACTTACGAAGAAATGAAAGAAAATTGAAAGTACATATATCGATTCCCCACATAAACTCTTCTCAATATGACA
Organism: Megalocaria dilatata; assembly: GCA_034642435.1. Classification (NCBI taxonomy): domain Eukaryota; kingdom Metazoa; phylum Arthropoda; class Insecta; order Coleoptera; family Coccinellidae; genus Megalocaria; species Megalocaria dilatata. The sequence continues at coordinate 59,051,039 of CM067855.1, read as the reverse complement.
GTCGCCCCCTTCGTCATCACCTCCATCGAAATGCCTGCCAACGTAGGCGATACCATCATATCTTTTTTTGTCTTGTCAACATTATCAACTCCGTATGCCGAAAGTTTGATCGATGACAAGACGACACAACGAGCCTGTTTTTTGGTCCTTCGCACCGGATCAGCCGAAATATAATCAATTACGGTGGCGGCGCGAGATAACCGGCCGTCGTCGGTTAGGGCGGCTTTCCACGCGAAACCGTGCAACCCCGGGACGTTGTCGATCGAAAAATGGATAAGGAGCCGCATGTGGGATAATGAGAATTTTCCCTCGAGTGAGTTTCTCCGCGATAACATTCTTATTATCTGGTACACGTGCCCCGCGGCGGGAGATGCTAACAAGATAAAGTAGAGGGCGCTGCACAGAGATGAGGACGTGGTGAGGGTTGGTAGACTGGCGTAGATTAGGGCCGTTTTGCAGAGATTTTCGCTGAAGAAATTGGTGATGGGTTGAAATGGGTGAAGGGTATGGAAGAACACTAAGAGCACTCAAAATTTTTCAGCTTAGGGTTTCAAGTTGGATCAGTATTTGGATATGAAATAATGATCTGAATGTTGATGCAAAATTTGGTGAGGGGCATAGATTAGGAAAACTCATTTAATCGAGCTTTTAATATCTCTGGAGCTGCAGACGATTTAAAAAGCTTGTTCTAGTCAATACTCCTCATTATGTTTGGAAAAATATCCGCCTTTATTTAATTTCTTTGGGGATTGAATATTAATATCTGGCATAACGGCGTAATAGAATATAACTCGAGCATAAGAAAGGTTGGTAACGATAGAAATTATCAGGAATACAGTTCAATGCTTGAATAACTTGTGTGTTCTTTATGTGCATCAGATAGCGTTAGTGTTTGGTAAAACTTTAGCACCTGGCACTATGCATTGAAGACAATTAGTTTCAAAGTTTGCGCATGTCAGCTGAATATTTTTTTTTAAAGAACCGTTTGACCAATATATAATCATTAAAAGCCAATTTATTAACTCCGATTTATTACCATTATTTGTAGAAAGAATTGCTCCATGTATATTGTTTAAAAGGGCCTTTCAAGATTCACACTCAACATATTCCAGTCATTTGAAAGAATTTGAATATAATTCAAGTCACAACTATGAAATTATCCATAATAAAATTAATAGTACCGGATGTATGTACTACTATAGAAAGGATTAGAAGTCAACAAGTTATATGTATTCTTTTTTTGCATATTTTTTTTATCGTCATGTACTATAATTAACTGTATTTTATACTCTCTTTTCAAGTTTCTGCCGAAACCATATCTATATGGAATATGATGTTATTTTTTAGAGTTAGTTCAAAATGTGAGCTTGCTGAAGCCATAGGTATGGCGGAACATAATAAATCTAATAAATTGTGAAAATATCCTTTATTATTTTATTTTACTTCGAAGTTTTGTTTGAACATCTGGTTGATTCGATATTGCAATATTTTTGGACTTGTATTCTTGTTTAATTCATTATCAATCAGTTCAAGTTGTTACAAATCAGTGATAAATTCATTAAATTAAAGTGTGCTTAAGCTTCTGGCGGCAAATTGGTGCTTTCAGAATTTTTTCAACATGTTTTCGCAGGCGAACGTCCTACGTTCGTTCTAACGCCGTATTATGCGTATTCATCAAAGAGAGGACTTTCTAAGCTTCACATCATGTATGAATGCTGAGAGTTCAGCAATTTCGGAAGGAATCGCATCGAACTGTCGAACAAAATTCGAGGGTCACTTCATCTCTCTATTCATGAATAGGGTGACTAGTCCCAAGTTGGGGCTCTGAAATAAATTCATCGAAGAAACATGAATTCTGAACTTCTCTGATCTTCCTATATTGAAAGGATTTTTTTACAAGAAGATCAGAGGGGGGATTCAGACACTCTTTAACAACTCAAGATGAAGAATTTGAAGTTTCATATTTTCCTGTGAATTCACTTCAGTTTTTGCATTATTAGGACTAGAAATAAGTTCGTGCGGTTTTGAGAACAGATGTCGCGACTAGTTCACTATTCCATTGTTTCATCTAGCAATACCTTTACTTTGAAGTGTCATTATTAGGCTTTCTTTTCAGTATCTGTGATTTCGCTGAAGCGTTAATAAGATAGTTTCTGTGTGCTCTGAAAATGTCAACTTCTGTATCGAACAATGTGTTTTTATCGGAGAGTTTTACTTCATTATTTAATCGTATTTTAGTGGATGTTTATGGTGACCATGCAGTACGAGCGTGTCGGAAGTGTTATGTCCGATTTAAAAGTGGTAATTTTGATTTGGAAGATGAAGAACGTCCCGGAGCGCCAAAAAAAATTAACGATGAAGAATTAGAGGAAAGACCTTATGAGGATCCATCACAAACGCAAGAGAACTTGCAGAAACACTTGGAGTCACTCAAACAACCATTTACCATCGGAAATTTGATTTGGAAGGTAGGAAATTGGGTGTATGAACTGAAGCCAAGAAATGTCGCACACCTTCATGTGTGAACAACTGCTTCAACAGCAAAAAAGAAAGGTTTTTCCATCGAATTGTGACTGGTGGTGAAAAATTGATTCATTACGATAATCTAAAACGTCCAGCAATGTATGGACCTTATCATCAAATGTCAAGCCGAATATTCACGGCGAGAAGATCATGTTGCGCATTTGGTGAGTGGATATGGTGTATTATGAGCTGCTGCAATCGAACGAAAGTATCACTGGAAAGGTAGGTCTACCGACGATAAGTGATGCGTTTAAGCCAGATCTTGCGAGAAAAACAGTCGCAATACGCCGACAGACAGGAGAAAGTTATTGACAATTCATGATAATTCACGGCCACATATTGCGTTGCCCGTTAAAACTTACTTAGATCTTGCTCCTTTCGATTACCATCTCTTCCGATCGATGCAACATGGCCTGACTGCGCTCCTCCAATTACGATGAAGTCAAAACATTGATCAATGCATGAATAGCGGCCAAAGAGCCGGTCTTCTTTCACGATAGAATCAGCCGATTGCCAGAAAGATGGGAAAAATTAATGACTAGCATGTATAATGTATAAACAATTTTTCAAAATAAAACTTCAATTTTCGACAATAAAACGCTCAAACTTATTTCTACTCCTAATATTATTTGAAAAAATATTCATCTAAGGAATCTCGTAATTCTTCAGGTTGATTCAGAAGATCCCACGTTGCATTTTTAATTAACACGAAGTACCTTAACGTGAAAAATCGTTAAAAACTTGGAAAAATAGTATTTAATACGTATGAAGAACGCTCATTTTCACAATGTGGCATTGAAAAGTATGACTCAAATACCAATGTTCACGGCTGCACAAAAATAGTGTTAACTCTTGAAGATCATCAAGAACCTCTGTTTTTTTCCAGAGATATATTCCTTAGAATATCAGGGAATACTCAGACTTGAAATGTCGGCTTGTGACCATAGCTCTTAACTGACGTTGATGTACCATTGTCATCAGTTCTGTCGCGGATTTCTGTTCGAGTTTCGACAGCCCAGCAGACTCCCGAAGCTGAAAAAAAAAGAAGAGGATATCTGAAAGGAAAATAAAAGAGGACCTGCTTCAGTACAACTGAGGAGGAACCAGCAGGAACCCTCTCCCCAAAAAGGAATCGCCGTGGCGATCCTAGTACTCAGCTGCATGAGCAAAGTGCGCCTATTTGGTGGTTATGAAAGACCAAAGCACGAATAACAGCTTTCCAGCAGAGATCCCCTCCCAAAAAGGAACGCTGTTGCTTTTAAAAGCGAGGCCCCGAAGCATCGTAGAGGAAATGCTTAAGTATCCAAAAGTGGGGCTTAAGTTAGGGGCGAGCAGAGGGCGAGTCTTCCCAGATAGAAAGCGTCCGAAGTCTCTCCTTGCCCTCTAGCCAGCGCGTACCATTCCTAGGCAAAGAATGGGAGAGCAACAGAGTCCGTTATCACAAAGAGTCGAAAGTTCCTTTGTTACTCCTAAAGCGTAAACCATTCTGAAAGAGGGTGGCATAGAGTTGGGACTAGCAAAGAGCGAATCCACCTGGGTCGAAACGTCGTAAGTCTCCCTTTTTCCTCCAGCACACCATTTCGGACCATACTGCGGATAAGTGACGAAGGTTGAAAAGCCCATGCCGAGATTCATCAGGATTTCGTCTTCGAACGTGAGGTGAGAGGTTTGCTTTAATCAATCGCAGGATATCATAACTCCGCCTCCATTCAGAGCCACAACTATCCCGTACGATTCCAAGCTTTATTTAAGAATTGGTAGTGGTTGTGGGACAAGATGATGGAATGAATAAAGAAATAAAAAGAAAGGAACACAAGAATAGGAAGTCTCCGGTTTAGGCATCATGTTTTAATCCTCCATTTCACCGGGATAAAATTAGGATCTTAGTCATGACGAGCACCTCTACTACGTCAAGGTACAGAAACAATTGGGGGGCGAATATCAGGGATTATAAGAATTTTTCTCGAATAGCTTCTGCCATGAATACCAAATTTTCTCACTAGAATATCATCAAACGTGTTATTTCCGGCGCCGAATTTCGAACTATTTAGACAATCGTCTGATTCGGGGGCGACATCACCCACCAAATGGGGTAAAAACGATCGTTCCGAACAACATCCATATCGCGACCTTTTAAACGTGAAATACGGGCGAGAACTGACAGACTTTCCGGTTTGTCTACGTCGAGATAAACGAGCACAAAAGACCCGAACGCTTTGTCGCCTCAGAGTGCATCGCAGGAGCGTCATTTGGCGCGGGAACGAGATAAGGAATAACTGCGTGTTGGCAGCCACCTCTTCACCGGAGGAAATTAAACGTGAAGACACCCGGGGGACTGATTTCCAGTGGAAAATTGCGAATGTGTCGAGAAACCTACGACGCGGCCGAGATCCAATCTAAATAGTGCTGATAAGGTGACACCGGGAGCATCGTCAGAGTGCGTGTTGCGATTGTAACTCCAGGATGGCGGCGAGGGTGCCTTAACATAATGGGTTTGTTCCAACGAGGATGGAAACCAATATAAGACCGAACATGCCGCACTGAAGGCTCGTTTATTTATGACCAACGGGGACCTATCATTTCTTACAATGTTCGAGTTTGACGTGAACAGAATATCTTCAGCTTAACGGAACCATTTATTGTTCTGACAATGGAAAATCCACTCGCCAATAAAATTCAGTCGTGAAGAAGTGAAGGGTGGTGACATAACTCTTCTTGGTCTAACAATTGAGAGATCATACACTCTACATAACTTCAGTATATTTCGTAAATCCACACATACTGATACTACCTTTCGTCAAATTTTGAACCAACCCCATCAATCAAAATATGGCAGCAATAATTATATGCTTCATAGATTAGTTAATGTACATATCATCATAATTTTTCTCAAGAAGTAAACATAATATCCAAGATGTAGATTGCTGCGAAAGCTTGAGCTTGCTGGCTTTCTGGTTCACGTTGGTGACTTTCCTCTTCGTTTGGTGCCTGCGTGCTCTTTCTGTGCAGATGACGTCTAGATTTACCCAAACCCATTCTCATGGTACCAGCAGCTTCAAGAAGATCTCGAAAGAATTTACCAGTGGTGTCGCGAATGATTACTGAGCTTGAAAATATCTAAGTGTGTTGCTTTTTATATTTTATCAGGTCAATTTCATGACTACAATACACAATCGACGGCACAACACTTTCAAGTGCTGACTCACTTGTTGACTTGGGTGTGGTAGTGCCAAGTGAGCTTGTCGAAGCATATATCTACCGTCTGCAGGAAATCTATATCATCAATGTATCTGCTACAAAGATCGTTCGCCAAACTGAACTGGAGTTCATTAGTTACGTGTGGAGTGCCGATCTGATGCGTGATCGTGAGTTGCTGGAGTCTGTTGAACGTTATTCTAGGCTTATGTCCTTCGGTCGGGTGAAATCTTCTTACAATCATGGGCTTCTTATGGCGAATCTCTGTACATTTGAGAAACATGAATTACGTGGTGATCTCATAATAACGTTCCGAATATTGAGTAACTTCATCAACAGCCACCTCAATTTTCTTTTCACTCTATCTAGTGACTTTCTTTTAGGGAATCATAGCTTCAAGTTGAAGTAGCAGGTTACAATAACGAGGAGTTGCCTACTGAATAGGATTTGTGACCATTGAAACTCAGCCATCTAGTTTTGTGAATGTTCCTTCAGTGAATACTTCAACAACTTAAATTTTCGCAATATTCCGTTATGAACTCAGTTCACCAATATTTGTTGAATCTAAGATTCTTGAATGGGCTTCCATCCCGCTTAGAGGGATGATCGTACACCAACGAATTGGCAATCAAAAGGTGTCCTCCATCAAATAAATATTTATCTGTTTTGCCGTTAGAAAATCTTATACTTATGAAAATATGCTGGACATTTCTTTGTAGGCATAAACGAAGGCGAAAAAATTCAAATATCGCCAGTGATAATAACTTAATGTTCAATCACCATACTAACTCTCCAGGTCCAATTGTTGGAAGGCATCTAGTAAACCGCATGAGCATTTAGAGCAGCAGGTTTCACCGAACAAGCGGCGAGATCAAATCTAAATGGTGCCGATAAGGTGACATCGAGAGCATCATCAAAGTGCGTGTTGCGATTGTATCAGCGAAATGGAGATCGAGGGGTGTGACATAATGTCGTCGTTACCATTCTGTCCGCATATCGTTTTCCTCCACGCTCCCCAGGGCAATATCGGGACCGATAAGTTAATATTGGATTTTTTTACCATAATCTAACCCCCGCGCAGTTCTGCGGTCTGTGATTGATGATTCTGATGTCGTTTTTTTCCCGGATGACGTATGGTGTGAGCTGATGCGTCCTTCTGTCAGGGGTGATGGAAAAACACAGACGAACTCGTCAATTTTTTTTGTTATTGGACCTCGCGTCAGGCTTTGTTTGTTGACCGTGATATCGGTGAGTTCCCTTGTTCGTTGGTTATTTGTCATTGTTTCTGCGGCCGATGGTGCCTTTCGTCACTTTATTAGTTGCCTGAAATATAAATTTTATACGCGCATATTCTCGTGACACTGATGTGGCTTTAGGAGCATCCTTCAATGAGGAATAAAGCACTTACTTATTCGAATAGATTTACTTTCTACAGCATGAAGAGAAAGGGTAGATAAGACAACATTACTTAAGGGTGGCCACCTAGAGTTTGCATTTTGAAGTAGTGGCTATTTCGAATCTGGCAACAATTCTATCATTCGTGCTTTGACAGAAAGTTAGCTTAATATTTGACATTAACAAAACGCTTTACGCTTGGACAAAACTAGGAAATATCAGAAACTTATTTCCAAAGGGGAGAATGCTCTACCCAAATTGTTAGAAATTTACGTGGAAAATTTAATAAAAATGATATGCCCTCACGGCAGCTTGTGGATTTGTTCGTGAAAAATTAATCGTTAGTTGACCGTTCGCGTTCTCTTCCAGTGATCACACCTTAAAAACATTGCTGCTTTAGCCCAAATTGTAACTGAATATCCATCAACATCAACTCGTCATCGTGCTCAAGATCTGAACAGTTATCGCACTTCTCTGAGGAGAATTTTGCATAAAGACCTCAGTATGAGACTTACATAGCTCAACTAGTGCAAGAAGTGATCATCCGATGCGTTTGCAGTCCGCTTAATATTCTAATGATGGCATTTTGACCTCAGAGGACTTTTTTCATTGGAATCGCTAACCATCCAGAAACGATTGATGCTTCAAAACACGAAATCGAAGTTGCCATTCATGAGATTGAGTTCCAAACGATCGACAATCTACTAAAAAATTGGGTTGATCGGATGAGGTACTTTAGGCAGTCGTGGCGGTCATTTGAATGATATTGTTTTTCATTAGTGAATGTCAAACTTTTTAATGAACTCATAACAGTGAAAAAATATTCACTAGTTTTTAATTTATAGCCGACGAAAAATGCAAATTTTGTCCACTGAAAGCAAACTTTGAATTAATTGTTTCCATTGAACCTCCCCATGTCCTATCTTAAATTACATTTAGTTGTGGCTCTTATCTTTACCAAATTATTAAACTTACGCATATTGGTGTAAACAGAAAGATGTACTGAACAGTAAGTATAATATAGTTCAAAATTTTCACATATATATTTGAAAATGACAGATCGAAAATTTATGAGTTAATTTGTGACGACTGCCAAATTGTTTACATAGGATAAATAGCAGCACATCCCAAAATAGAAAATAAGTATATCTGAAAAGTTACTTCAATCTTGAAAAACTGAATGAAACATTATTTAGTAAAATAATAAGATACGGTTTTCTACTTGATAGAAGCATAATTGCAAACTTCTATCAAGTAAAAATCCGCATCTTATTATTTTATTTTATATATGATATATAATTATATTAGGTTTTTGAATAATGAAATTTATTATACAGTTTCCAGTGGTTTAATGAAAGCCATAAAATACCTTACAAACTTTCTGTGTTCTATAAGACCAGAAACTGAACATGTTTTCAAATGTTTGTCAAGGGCATAACATACGTATGACGTGCCTTTCTGACGAGTTCAGGTGCGTATGTTTGGAACGAAACATTCGATATTACTTAATTTTAATTTTAATTAATAATTAATTTTTTGGGTTTTTTTTATTCCATTTGATATTGTATATTGAATTTTGATTTTTATACGTCTATTATTATAAGCAGTGCTTATTATTAGACATTAATTTAATTCTTAAAGTTTTTTTCTTTAATTTTTTTGAAATTAAAACTGTAGAAGACTAAGAGATTAAATTTGTTTTGATATTCAAAAACATTATTTATCAGAATTCCGAAATATTGCATATTGAAAATGAAAGGTTGTTACACTTTGAATTCATAACAGTCCTAGGTGAAATAAAATTTAATTCTTACACTTACGAAAAAACCGATATATTTTATACAATATAAAAATACTGTTCACCAAAAACAACTTATGCTAAAAACTCAAGGAAAATTATACAATTTGCTCACTTACTATGATAAACCATCACTACAAATAAGAAAATTCTTCGATAACATAGAAAAAACATATCTTACAGAATTAACAATTCATTAGGAATCATTTTAAAAACACAAACACATTGGTTTTAAGATTTTGCATAAAAAAATAATGGTCTGAAACTGAACCTATTAGAAATTTCAGAAATAGGCCAATTAAGAAATTATGGAAATTTGTCGAATAAACAAACTGAGTTATTCAATTTACTTTTATTCGATGTATTGACCTATGAACCCGGTAGTTTTACCAAAAATAATGAAAAATTTTATTATATCCTTATCTCAAAACAAAAACCATTTAAATACAGTATGTAACCAAATTTCAGACTAGTTTTTCATATTATTATATTTAAATATTTAAATATTAGCCTTCTACATATTTAATTTCAAAAAATTATATTCAATAATTATAACTTCAGGAATTAAATTAAATTAATGTTATATAAGTACCACATATATCAAACGACATATAAAATAAACATTCATTATAAGACATCCAAATGATATAACAAAATCCAATAAATAAAAATTGTTAACCAAAATCCTATAAATTAAATATTTTGAGTAGAAAAAATTTTGTTTCTCTCATCAATCTTATGAAAACAGATATTTTTCAAAAAATGTTTAACATAACCTTAAGAATTTCATCATAAAACGACCTCAATCAGAATATTCAATATTATTGGATATCTAACTAAGTTACTTTTTTTTTTAAATATCAAGTAATGTGAAAACATTACTAAAAAACCTCTATTTATTTTAGTTTTTTATAGGCATCTGAAGAAGGTACTATGTAAACGAAACGTCATGTGAGCAACTTATAGTAACAAATAGAAATCATGATATATATGTTTTCTATTTAATTGAAGTGTACAGTGGATTTCAATCAAGTAAAGGTCAACACACAATTCGAAGTTTATGAAAATAATATTCAATATGAAAATTTCATACAGGAGATATTTGATAAAATCTCAATTCAAAGTGATGTAATTCTTGTTGAAAAATTACTCACCCATAGAAAGATCCCATATAAATGAACATGCCGAATCTGTGTTTAAAACTCAATTTTTCTTCTCTTAATCTATAACAACTTTTTCAAAGTAAGACTTGCTGGTCTCCAAAACTGAATTTTGTCTTCATTTTCTGCCAAATATGAAATTAGTAGGTAATGAACTTGGCTCAAGTTCTAAATAGTCAATTTTTTTTTTATCCTCAAACATTTGTGTTCGAACAATTTCGAAATTCATGACGTTGACCTTTTTAAGACCTCACTAATAATTCGAATGATCATTCAGAACTCTCAACATCAGGAAACCCTCTTCTTTCTGTACTCAAAACTTTATTATGTTCCAATTCCTCAGACCATCTGGAATCTTTTCAAAGTTGCAGATGGTGTAAAAAACTGCTATAAATGTATAGAATTATTTTCTCTATATCAATAGCTCCTAACTACTGTTCTGGTTTTAGGGGGAATTGAGTCATACACTTATTACTTATCAACAGATGCTTCAGCTATTCAAAACAGGATTTCTCATTTAGAAGGACAATTTTAATTGATATCGCTTAATGAGATTATGTCAATGAAAGAGAGGTTTGCCGGCATGTTCAAAGGTTCGCGTTCGAACACCTTCGCCAATAACTGAAGTAGTTCAATTGGATCATAAATCCTAATCCGCTTGAGTTCAATCATAATTAACGTCCTTTATCGAGATCAAGGATATCGACCTTAATCCTAATGTTCCCATCACACGTCACCCACACGCCTTCGTCATCCGTTCGTCGACGATTAAGGATATCGTGCGCTTGGTTAAGGCGTTTATGCAAGGACGAAATTGGTCAACGCACGCCGAATACAAACTTCGGTTAGCGAATATCGGCAGACAGCCATAGTTCTTTTATCTTCACTTTTCCTACTCAGTTCCGCTGTCTACTACAGGGATTTCGAGGCGTTCTGTGTTGCAACGCCAACTTGAAAATCTCGCCTTGGTCCTTAACCCAGTTGCGTGAGAACCAGAGTTGCATTTCGTATACTTGGCCTTCTTTGCGAATAAAACGCTCCTCGTTTTTTCGGGGCCTTTGTTAGCCATATTGGTGTGAGGTTTGCGTAATTTATGTATGTCATCATTCAAATTTCCAACAGCTTGATGGAGGTCACTCCGATTTGTAAATCTTCACGAGTTCAATCGATCGTGGCGAATCGTCTTTTTTGCATCTTAATTTATTTGATTGTCGGGTTATTATGGACCAGAAGATTATGATTCTCCTGAACCCATCTTCGAATAAAAAAACCTTAAGACTTCTTGAAGAACTTATATAGAAGGACCAAAGGAGTTCTGCTGATACTACATCCACACATTCTTGATAATTGTAATATTGGATAGATTAGCCCGTCATTTTGTGGCATTTCATTTCAGATGGAATAAGAAAATTATTCAATTGAATTATTATACTTTCAAATTTAAATAATTGTGTTAAGAGTTTTATATCATAGTTGAGGTATCTTTATTTTCTTAAGAACTCCGACAAGTGGGGAATTCCACTGATCCATTTGTTCATTTACGAGGTAAACTGTCCGGATTATATGTTGTGTTTGAAAACTTTCTTTGATTCCAAGATGTCTAGCTTTTAGCGCTTTTTCCAGGGAACTGTAATTTTTGTACTTCGATCCCCAAAAGGGTCCTAAATAACTGGGTTGGGCTTACTGATGAAAAATCGGAGGTCAAAAAGCTCTCCGACTGGTCCGATTAGACGTCCATAAACACGCCAACTTTCGAACGAAAAGAGCTAGAGACCTGAAATTTCCAGGGTAGGTTTGATGTCTGAATATCTCAGTTATGTTCGTTGATGGGCAAAATTGGAGGAATTTTTATTTGATAATGGGTATTCGATAATCGAATGCAGTTACTCACATATGAATTTTTTGAATTTTGTGAAAAACGTATGATCGAAAATTCCAAAAAAAACAAAGCAACGTTGAGCGCTATCTTGAACCCTCACACTTTTCGAATGGATCGAGTCGATAAGAAACATTGTATTAAACAAAATGTTCAGGTGAAGAAATTCATATTGGACATCCTGTATATGATGCTGCATTCGTGAGAACTCGGTTCATAAACTCCTGAGTTATTCAATGCTTAAAATAAAAAAAACTGAAATATCCTTTGTTTTTTTTGCCTCAAAATAACTTTGGTTGACGTTTGACAGTAGAAATTAATAGAAATGGTGAAAAGTTCTGACATGATGTCGCGTTTGTTTAACAGTCCATTTCTCCTGACACTTATAAATCATTTTATTTCTTATAATAGAAGCTTCAGATGATGCACAGACAGAATGCTGTGCCTGTCAAAAAAAAGTTAAATAAATGTCATTATTTGTAATTTTAGAACTGTTTTTTCGAGGAAACCAAAAACTTTAAAAAATTGAAAAATATATTGCCGAAAGATTCTGTCCTTCGCCCTTCAATATACTTCATTATATATTGGCAAGAAAGAGTGCAAAAAGAATATACTGGACAAAGCATGTACATTTTATACTTTTTGCTGAATCAATTCAAGAATTTTGGTCGTTTATCTTCAATACATGAGCATTCATGTGGTTATTTCACATTCTCTGTGCTGAATATATATAAATATGGATTCCTACTTTCGAAAATATTTAAAAAGTGATATTTTAAGTGTTTTGGGTATCATTTAGTCGATTCTGTCCATTTTCGGATCAGAAGTTTATAAACTATTGGAGAGGTAAGAAAAAATCTCATATGTGAATAACTGGAAAACCATTGTACCGATTTGGTCCATTCACAAAGTCAACCGAAAAATATTCAGGTCCCAAACCTACCCCGAAAGTTTCAAGTCTCTGTCTCTTTCCGTTCGTAACTTGGGGCGCTAACGGATGGTTGGACCAGCCGCACAGGATTACTTTTCCAAGTGAGGCAGCCCAGTCGTTTTAGATCAACAGTATTCTGTTTCTTAGAACAAGCGCCCAACAATTATTCAATAATTAGTCCATTTTCAAATATTTATTGAATAATTAATCGAATCTTAAATAGAAATCGAACTTTTTTCACCGATAAATTGTAAAGGTTGAACCAAGACAACTTGTTATGATGAAATTGAATTAATCATTATTTCTTAATGAATTTGATCAAATTTAACTTACAATGAATTCACACCGATACAAAGGATACAACACCGATACAAAGGATACAACATCTGATGTAAATTCAAAATAAGCTCGGCTATCTCCCAAGGGTCAAGACCTCATAGGTCATCGCACAAAATATCCCCAGGATACATACATTATAAGATCTTTGTAGCATCCGAGCTGTAATTGCACGGCGGGCGCATGAAGCGCCTAGGATAAGCCCCCTCTAGTTCTGCTGTTATTCAGGAAGCCTGGGGGGCTTCCATGTGTTGAATGTTGATTTAGGTACTTAAGAACCCCCTGGAAATGGAGGAAATTGTGTTATTGCACAGAGGTGAGAAATAACTGCTTCCCCTCGTCATATAACGTATAACCCGCCTGGAAGGAGCGACCTCTGATGAGAAAGAAAAACACAGTCAACTCTTCTCCGGTATTTCCTTCCTCATTGAATTCCTCGCGTGGGAGCAGATTGGAAGTTATAATTCAACTTGTGTTATGTTCTGGCGAAAGCATGATGTCGTAAATGGTCTCACTATGCCGGGTTTTGTTTCCAGAAAATTTACGTTGACGACATAATTGTCGGGTAGGAGAATATCGATTACGTTTCAACCGTTGTTGAATATAATTAGCTCATGTTAATTTCTATGTCAGATTTCATCGTGAAACGGAACAGGTCTGCAAGGGAACTTTTGTTGTCATCGAGGGAGAGAGGAAAATCAATGACTTTGCTGGTTCGCTATCGACCTAACAATTCCTTGGCAACGTTTTCTTGTCTATTGCATGCGGAGAAGAAAGCGAAGGATCTTGCATAACGTTACTGTCTTTTCAGTACTCTGCATATTATTATAGTTTACTATAGAATGTCTTGAACGTAAGGAGCTTAAATACTTACCTCGATTTCCGGTAATTTATAAACAAATTTATCATTAATTGAAGTGCCTTCGAATATTCAGGGAAATTGCTAAATATTATTTTCGTTTTATTTGACAAATAAACTTCCAAAGAAACTTATCTGAAGATTTCCAATTATTTTTTCTATGTGAGATTGTAAACAACAACCCTCACTTTTAATACTCTAATGAACTGAAATGAATATCGGGAATTATTTGAAGTTCTCATTTCGAAGAAAAATGTCTAAGACCTCTTTTTATATCGGATATTTTTTATTGGCCAATTTTTCCTCTCGTCACCTTTTTACGGATCTTATTCTCCCTTTCTAAATATATATTTCCCGGATACATTGGCAAATATACTGGATATATATTTTTAGTGGATTTTCTCCACTAAAATCCCTAGAAGCCAGATCATTGACACACTGGACACACTGAACTCTGGTAAAGATTCCAAAAGAACAATCAATACTAGAATATGAGTGCAACCTTATGTATATTATGGAACTCAATTTGTATCACATTGTAATTAGTTTTTAGTTTAGAATATATAGATAGGGAATACCATTTTTATTCCTCGTTCTATGAAACATCCTAGCTCATAAGATGTCTCAAGGTGCAGCAGTGAAACTGAAGCTCATTAAAAATATCCTCGTATTCCTGCCTGAATCCCGAATCAATAACTTGGTAGTGGAAATTCTAGATCTTACTTCTTGATGCTTACATTCCAACTTTGAAATAAATAACGATCAGATACAACGTGAGGTTATTTAAATATTTTAATATTAGCCTTCTACATATTCAATTTCAAAAAATTATATTTAATAATTATAACTTCAGGAATTAAATTAAATTGATGTCATATAAGTAAACCTTATATCAAACGACATATAAAATAAACATTCATTATAATTCCTGAAGTTATAATTATTAAATATAAGCTTTTGAAATTAAATATGTAGAAGGCTAATATTAAAATATTTAAATGATTTTATATAACTTTTATCAAGTATAAACCTCTATTTATTTTACAACGTGAGGTAGTTTGAGATCCGAAACACAGAGATGCACGTAATATTAATGTTAAGGTTTTCCTCTCTTATGGATTGTTCCCCTGGAATCTTTTTTACCAAGATGATTAGTCTCTGTTATCCCCTTTAATATCGTTTCTAGTGTAAATGATCTAGTGTAATTATGGACTTCTCCCAATGTTTCTAGATACATGTTAAAATTTACATCCAGAGAATAAATACAAAGTTAAATATCTATAACAAAGTGATAGGATCACATAATTCGATCATAGGCATTAGAACATTCGACATGATGTTACGAACACACAAAATAAATGTTAAAATCGTTATAGTTTCCTGAACTTAAAATCGTGACTGAATCAAAGTGACAAACATTAGTGAAACTTAACGGCTAATTTTTATACGTATTTTAAAAACCACGACGTTCATAGATTAACTGTTTAATTAATTAAGGTCACAAGAGTGAAGTTTATTATTTCAATTACCACATAGAAAAACACAGGTTTTTGCAATCAAATCAGGTGAAAATTTGAAAAGAAAATGTGTTGACATTTCAGCTCGCAGAAATCATTTAAACTTCAACTGGCTTGTACAATTAAGCCGTCAAAAGGTTCTTACGTTGCAATCTTTGGCGAAAATATAAGAACTAATTCCTCATAGAAATTTGGGACCTACCTCTAGGCCTTGAAATATTTTCGATCATTGTCTAGAAGGCAAAGTAGTTTTTTGGTAGATGTTGAAGACTGATTGTCGTGACTTTCCTATTGCACATTTCAACTGCTTGCTTATTTAAACGTTAATTATCCCACTGTTTCACAGCATCCATCGAGAAATTAATCTGGATCCCTCTCGAAATACGTAATGGCCTGGCATACGTCACTCCATTCGCAAAATTGCAAAATCCGTCATGTTGGGACAATTTTCGACGATATCATTTTCGAAACTGACAGGGCAATAATGTACGGGACTCGCACAGAAGTGAGGCATCCCCGTTTAGTCCCATCCAAATCGCTCTAGTAAACGCTGGATAAAATGAAGTGCTGAAATTATCGACGTCGAAATTAATGAATTTGTTGTCACTACAGCGCATAATTGATGGCTGGAAATTGCACTCATACCATATATATACGCGTCCATAATGAAAATTTTCGTTTCAATTACCATGAGAATGATTTCGTCTGCGAATTTGAATAACAAAGCGGGCGGCTTCATATAGGGACTAGTGAATTGTTCGTGTCAGGGGCAAGTTATTGCAATGGCAATATCGGAGGATCAATCTTAAATATGTTAGGGGAATATATTCGATCATTTGTATTCGCATTTAGTCTCTCCCAGAGCCTACCGTGTTTTGTAATAAAAGTTCAAGGGTGATGTTCAAGATTGTTAATTCAAAAATAGAAAAAAACGCAGTGTCTCTCTGAAAGGAGCAATTTCGACATAATTATCAAATGAACAACAATTGTTTCGCCAACCCTGATGCTTCTTCAGTGTAGGTAAAAGGGACACAAATGACACTAAAATATATTGAGATCAGTGATTCTTACAGTGTTTGTCTGGTGCTTCAAATTTCATTATAGATAATTTCATAGTTGTTGTTGACAGGATGTCCAAATTCTTTTAAGAGATTGGCGTATGTCGAGTATGAGGTGTCAAACATACAATGCTTCTTGTGTTCATGTTCTTTAATCTAGCAATTTGACAAATATATGCCATAAAATTAATGATCACTTATTAATTCCAGATTTATTGTCTTTATTAGTTCTCTCTTTGTTGTTTTTGATGAGAATTCCTAAATTATTAATCATTACAAAAGCTCCAATTTTTTCTTGAAATAGCTTATATTTTGCATTAAACAATGCATTATTTCTATACTTTTTTCAAAGTTTTCATGTCATTGGATAAATTCACGTATACACATTGTGTACAATGTTCCGACAAAAAATAAATGTTTTTGTGGACGAAGATTAATATTATATCAATCTTATTAATAATATATTATAATATATATAACATACTAAGAATAACTTTTCAATAAATATGACGACAAATTTTCAGAATTCTGATATTATTTTTCAATTCTATATTAGTAGATTCAAATTCAATTAAATGAAAGCATTACGATTAATTCGTATGAATAATACATATTTTATGTTACATTTACCGATCGGTACTTTTTTAGAATCAGTATTATTTTATATTTTAGTTGACTTGTTTTCTTCATACAAGAGTGAAAAATTTCATTTAGTAAATGCGAATTATGTACATTAAATTTGTTTCGCTGCCTAGTTCCAAAAGTTCATGTTTTGAAAATAAATTAAATGAAAGGAATTGCAAAATGGGTAGAGTATATGTAATAAACTTAGTGTATGAGAAGTTCTCTGCTTTATGAATTGTTAAAACAAAAATTTACATCTTAATTTTATGACGAATATCTCGATATGTAAATGTAAGTGAAGCAATCACTACCTATAAATGCGTAATTTACTGCGCATCGTGATATGGTTAATTTATAGTAATGTAAAAGGGAAATTCTCCGATAAGCCTTCATTCATCTACGCCCACCAAAAACCCATAACTTTTACCTATCGCCGAATTCATCGCGTCTGATGTAGGTTACTAGAGTACTACGTTCGTATTTAAATGTTTGCCGCTCTAGTAGTTACGATTAGGATCACCATTATTGAATTAAAATAAACCCATAAACATAATGGCAGGCTAGTAGCAAGACCGAGTGCTGAAGCCGAAGAATGTCAAAGAACTACGATTTCTTCCAGTTTTTAATCTGAACATCCTCCGTAAGAATGCATTACATGAACATGTTTCATACCGTAAAGTTTCTCTGGACGTGCAGCGTTCGTAAAGTTGGTATTTTATGCTCGTTAAATGAGAGCTGAGGAATAATCGAATACTAATAAAAACATGCTAAACGACGAGCTTCAAGCAAATCTCGATAAATTTTTAATCAGAGAAAATAGATCATAGGGCATCAAAGCGAGTTTTTCTAGTTTTTTTGAGTAAACATAGGAATTAATTATTAGGTAGTACCGTGAACACATTCTTTTTCCAAGTCACAAATCTAGTAGCTTTGCCTGTTTTACATTGAAAATTTGCTTTGACATATTAGCAAATTGTCGCTCCATCGCGTCCTATGTCTTCCGACGCTTTGCCTTCCTCATGGTGATTGATCTATTCTGCAATATTCGATCCGATCCTCCAGCATTCAAATAATTTGACTAGTTCACCGATGTGTTTTTAAATCCAGTATATTTTACATTTCTACTTATTGTTTTTACTACTCTTCGTGTCCCATAATGTTTCCCCTGATCTACTGCGAAGTATTTTCAGCTGGGTTTTCCATTTGTCTAAAATGGGTCATAGATACATGAATTCCTCTTTTCTATTCAGCATGAAGAAAAAAACGTATGAGAGAGGCAGGGAAATATAGCAGGAAGTACTTGCCTCTTTCTAGAAACTTATTCACACACTCATTCTGGTTAGTTCAGGGACGATGAGCTCTAGAATGTCACATTTTTCTTCGTCGGCTGTTTCTATTGGTCAGAAATGTTTGAGAATAACGGATTTAAGTCATGAACGATATGACTCTTACTCGTACGGCCCTCGTATCGATACTTCGAGAATATTTAATTCTCCAAGTATTAGTTGCGCTGTGTCTACCTTCACACTTGTAAATCATTTGGAAATTAAATTATCGAATAGTATTTACTTTGTTCTAAGGAGGCAGTTTTCATCTAAAATTCTGCATTTGACTGAGCACCTCTATTTGTAATAATTTCTGTCATCGCAAGCGAACGGAAGGAAAGAAAACCAATCTCTTTTTATCTTTCCGAATCTATACTTGTCTCACTGGTTTTACCAGAAATAACAGAACAACAACGAATCGTGTGAGTTTTTTTTTATTTGAGAATTAAACCATCACCTCGATTAATAAGTTGTGAAGATTCAAAACCGCCTTGATATCCTATCTACAGCCTAATGTGTATTCTTCCTACCTTCAATAAGCGTGAATTATATTCACTAAAGCCATTTGAGGAGTTCTCGAAATAAAACGAAGACCAAACATGAACATCGTTCTTTATTGTGACACCGAAAGCTTCCACACAACAGAGAGCAAAGTATTCTTCTGCTCATATTCGAGATATTACACAAAGATATTACACATATTGTCCCTGAAATGAGTATCCTGGGATTTATTACCGGTTGACAGATAACTTCTGATAAGTGCGCCCGACATTTTCCTTTATTAATCCGTTAACCCATAATCGGTATCATTTTATAGCCTTCATAACTTCACACAAAGTCCTATATAAACTACTGAAAACCGCGCTATGGTTTTTACTCCAGCAATAATTACGAAGCCATCATCTGAGGGAGGTCGAAATCGAAGTAATAAACATTTAATATTGCCTCAATAAAAGCACTTCTACCGCCGAACAGCAATTCTACAAACTTCCCAGATTTATCACGCACTCAAAGCGAGACATAACATAACCATACTTTATTCCCCGTCCATCTGCCAGAGATAGGAATCCTCCTAGTCTGCCTGCCGAGTCGTCGACATCGGCAATCTAAAATTGAAATCGCAATTACTCCGAAGTTGCCACTTTGTAATCCTTTCCGAATGACGTCCTCCAGCATCCTTCTTAGCAGACGGGCTGGCCGCGAGGGCGCCTGTTAAATGGCCTACGAGAGCATCGGCGTACATCACAAGGGCCCCGGGGCACGTCTTTATGGGGATATGCACGATACGATTTAATCTAGAGTCAAGACCGTTCTGCATCGTTGGTCGCCTTTGAGGGGTTCGCCAGCCGTAAATTAGCCGAGCACACGCTTAAACTACCGTGCGAAATGGAAAAACGCGCCGTGAAATATGAAATTCAGATCACAGCGCAGCACGTTGGTCCTTCGGAGCGGATCGCCTTCGTTGGCGAGACGATGTGCGGTTTTCATAGAACGAAGAAAGTGAATAGGAAGTATTAGAGAAGTTTATGGCATAAGACTTATAACGTTATGATGGATAGTCATCGAAATTTCTTTGAATTTTATATATCATCGAAATTGTATGACATGTAAAAATAGATTCATCCCAAAAACTTTAATGAGTTTTCAGTATTCTTATTTTGATTGAAATAGATCAGCACTTATATATTGTATGATAAAAACGCCTCCCTTTGCAAAAGTGAATATAATTTATGTATTTCTCATAATTTTTCATGTAGAATAATTCGATGTCATCATTTATTTTGAAACTCATTATTACTTAGTTCTTATATAGATAGTTGGTGTGTTAAACTTGATTTAAAACATATACAGTGTATTTAAATGTGAGTTGTTTGTTCGGTGGTAAAATTTAATCAAATTATCTATTTAAGAAAATTACTTGATTGAAAGTTGTGAGAAGAATTTACAAGTTGAAATTATTCTTTATTTCAATTCAGGTTCTGGCATACTCATCATGAATCGACCGTCAACTGAGATCTGCGTGTTTGTGAAATTCAACGATGGCAATATAGGTTATGAATTAATTATTGAATCTTCTGCTTGTTAAACAAAAAGAACCATATTCGAAAGCACTTTTTATCCGATTAGTCAATATGTTGTATTCAAATTAATCGTTTCGTTCATTTAGTTTGCAGTGAAATTTCTCAGGTTAGCAAACTTTCAGGGCCACAATGGAAATAAATACGGGCTCAAGTCAAGATTCTACATTCATCGAAAGGTACATTTGATATGAATCTGATACTCCTAGATTTTCTCTGACGATTCCTCAGAAGTTTTATATAGCATGTTAAGAGTTCACGTTTGTTGTCGTGTACTTACGTCACCTTCGGCACAATACTGGTAATTTTTAACCCATCAGTGAAAAAGTGGCTGCAAAACTCATTATTCCATTATTCACAGTCTACGATATTACACATTCTCTGAAACGGCCTGTGAATGCTCAGTGTTCAAAGGAAACACTAGAAAGAAATTATCAATTCTTCAAACTAATTTAGTCAATTTTATAATAAAATAGTATATTTTTCTTATTTTTCAATTTCATAGCGGATTGATACAAATGAAACCCAAGCACGTGTTTTTCAAGCAACCCTCTACATCTCAAAATAATTCAATACAAAGCAATGAGACTGGTCGTTTATTTACCAAAGTTGAAATTATTTTCACACATCAACGTTCCCTTGTGCAGCTACACACCGATGAAGACGTTGTTTCCACTATTAGTAGCAGCGCTGTAAGTCTTCAACCGATATGATCTTCAGTATATCCGTTAAATTCTTTAGAATCTTTTCTTATGTCCCGAAATGACGTCCTTTAGGCACATTATTCAGTTTACGAGAAAAGGAGAAATATCACGGGAAATGAGGTCAGGTGAATAGGTGAGCTGGGAAACCACAGGAATGCCTTTTGAAGTTAAAAGTTCTGTTAGGGAGAGGGCAGTGTGACATGAGGCGTCGTCATGATGGAACATCAATTTGTTTGGAAAGCCTGGTCTCACGCGATTGAACCTTTTTCTGAGTCTTTCAGGGGCGTCTTTACAAAAACCACGGCTAGCAGTTGGTCTTAGAGAAACAAATTCTTTGTGAACGATTCCCTTTCTGTCGAAAAAAACAAATCAGCTTTGATTTGATCTTCGATTTGCTCAATCAAGCCTTCTTTGGTCGAGGAGAGTTTGCAGTGTGCACTCTTCACTTTATCTCTTGGTCTCAGGATCGTATTCAAAAACCCTTCACCTATGATCACAAGACTAAAGAAATCTTTCTTATAAGAGATTCTGTTAAGTAGATCAAGACACTTGTTTTTTCAAATGCCCTTCTGCTCAGTTGGAAGTTTTTTCGGCACTATTTTGGCACAGAGCTTTCGCATGTAAAAATGTATAGTCAACATTTGGTGAACGGTAAATCTGTTAAAATTTAAAATTCTTAATGTTGAACGCTGATCTGATCTCATAAGAGTGTAAACACGTTCGATGTTTTCGAAGTTGAGGGCCTCCCTGATCGGTGTTCATCTTCAACGTGTTCTCTGCTTTCCAAAAATTATTTGAACCAACGAAAAACTTGAACTCAGGATAAAAAATGTTCCTCATAGGCCAGTTTTAACTTTTCAAACGCTACACTTGCCGATTGTTCAAACTTAACATCAAATTTAATGGCACAACGTTGCTCCAATTCTTCTGTTCCATTTTATGTGACGCACAACCATCATTTAACTTCACTAATAGCCGTCACAGAAATCAAGTAACGGAAGGAGTTGAAACTTGTACTGAGCTACAGGAGTGTATTGATACACTCTCTATCAAGTTCTATCAAGAATAATAGCGCAGCGTTGTCAAATCGCTTGCAGTCTTGCCAATCTCATTCCTTTTCTACCATACCTCGTAAATGTTCGTTGTTGGAGTGAATATAGTGCTGGTATAAATAATTTTACGACAGAACTGCTAGGATTAGAGATAAGGAGACGTCATTAAACTTTTGCCATATCTGCTAGTGTACAAATGACTGATGGTCACTCATCACTCATATTTGTTTCTAAGCAACGTACGTGGTAGCTCTGACCGCTACCACTACACAAATAGTTTCCAACTCCTATTCAAAAAGTTTAGCTACCGAAAACATGCGATACGGTGGAATTTACTGCCGTTATGTTTGCTAAAGCGATTGTGCATCCTTATTACCCATCGATATTCCCCGGAATACCGTCATAGGAACTTCTGCGCTCCGTTCGATGGGAAACAATGAATTGTGTGGGCGGTTATTGGTTCTGACTGTGTATACGTAAAACGGGCAAAGTTAGCGAACATCTATGGGAACTTGTTGTAGGAACAGCTCGTTTCGAAACCCAATAAATGCAACGCTACATGACCCGGCACGTAATTTCGATGTTCTTTCGGCCATTCTATGGGAATTTAACGTCTGCGTTCTCCAAGCGGGTATAGTATCACCGAGTTGGAATAGAGAAACGTAATCCGTTTGGCAAAAAAGTGAAAGATGATACGATCACTTCGAGAACACATACATTTGAGATAATGCGTGATTGTTAAAATGGGAAGAAATTTCTTGTTTGAAAATCAATAATCTGTGAAATATAGAAGGACTTCAGTAACAATTTTTTGTGTACATCTGTTAGTGAAATCATGGCATACATCGAAAAGTGGTGATCTTGAAGATGAATGCTCACAATGGTCTTCTTTTTAGCCATTCTAGTACAGAGCTAACTGAGGGTACTCAAATCGATATCTTCACAAAATAAATAAGTTTGAGTCATTTGTTTCTATTTAAGTCCATTCATCATACTTTTGGTTTGCTCTTCTGTGTTTCCCAATTAAATATGCTGAAGAATTTAAAAATGTATATTGCCATTCCATTATTGTAGGTCAAATATGATATCTTCAGTAAAGTCTTTTATACCATTTGTAACCTGTAATCTTAAACATTCTCATTGGTCTTTCAGAATAAGCTGCGAAAAATTTTTCAAGTTCTCAGATAACTTAGTCACAGGACCTATATTATAAGAATAATTATAAAATCAATGAAACTAGGCTTACCATACCGTGTGTTACAATATTACCGAAATAGTTTGAATAAATTTGAAATTCCTCATTCTTTTGAATTTCATTAATTAGAAAATTATATTCTAATGCTGGTCGAAATACTAAAAATCTTTTCTTTTATTTCCAGGTGAGTATTCAGTTGTGAATCACATCAAAAGTCAAGCAGAAGGAGGTAAGCTTTCAATTGTTACCTATTGCAAAATGCACCATGGAAACAAATTAATAATTTACCTTTAAACACAAACGATTTAATCCATTCGAAATTCAAAAACTACGCAATCCATTTTCAATAACGTTTATTATTATTATTATTGCATTTCCATTGCAACAATATTTGTTATCAGATATAGTGATAGGCAGAATCGAATACCTCGAAGGTCATTCGAGAGTCCAGAGGTTGTGGTACTATGAACGCTTAAAAAAACCTTATAAACTTAAAAGTATTAGGAATAGGTTCAGTTCTTCTTTAATATCTGTCTGTACTATAGTAAAATATGAAACATTGCTACTGCATGTTCAGGATATCTCGAGAAATCCGTCAGGGTTTTGCGGGACTTGACGGTTCGAACGGCCTTGTCCCGAGCCAGAATCTATTGCGAGACGTTTCTGGGGTTTGTGGATCTCGAGGATACGGCTAGACCGTTGGTGCTTGAAGACAAAATTACTTAAAAGACTTCACAAGGGTTCGTGAGTATTGACGTACAGGGCGGATTGAGGGTGTTTGTACCAGAATCAATTGAGTCATCAATCTTGAGATTATCTTGATTCATGGGACTGCGTTCGGGTGAGTGGACAAAGCGCCTCCGGCGTGTGAGCTGTGTCCCAAAAAACTCGGGTACTGACCATGCAGAGCCAATAGATGTTGGATAGTGGAAGCTGGTGGATTCAACTCTTCGGGGTGGTTCTCGTCATGCGCGATGATAAGGCGTAACCCTTAACATACTTTCTGCTTCTTGTGGCAGATTGTAGAGACTGCTGAGTAGTCACTTGATGAAAGAGCCTTGCTCACATGCCAATAAACTAACTGCTAGAATGCCCGATGTTTTGAAACACGGAATCGAAGTTAGATGGGGTACTTATGGCCAGTTGTGGCGGTTATTTGAATTATATTTTTTTCATTTTTTCATTAGTAAATCTCAAGTTAAAACCTTTCTGATTAACACATGACTTACAGAAAATATTCATTAGTTTTTCATTCATAGCCGATCAAAAATGGGAATTTTAAATGGACGACCCGCTATGAATTTGAGGACACTGTTAGAAACTTTGAATATCAAAACAGATTTAATCCGATAGTCTTCTACAATGTCAATTTCAAAAAATTAAAAAAAAACTTCAAGAATTAAATTAATATCTTAAATAAGCACTGCTTATATTTAATAGACGTGTAAAAATCAAAATTCACTATACAATATCAAATGGAATAAAAAAACCAAAACGCACCTGAACTGTTAGATCTTCACGTCAATTGAGAACTTTTAGATTTCGAATACTGAAATCCTCGAGTCCTGAAAACGGGCTGTCTGCGAATTCTAATATCGAACA
Organism: Megalocaria dilatata; assembly: GCA_034642435.1. Lineage (NCBI taxonomy): Eukaryota > Metazoa > Arthropoda > Insecta > Coleoptera > Coccinellidae > Megalocaria > Megalocaria dilatata. The sequence continues at coordinate 59,025,811 of CM067855.1, read as the reverse complement.
TTTTACATCACTATCGATACCATAACACAATTTAAAAATGACAAGTTCATCAACAAGCTGCCTTATTACACGCAGAAGATTTTTCAACGATTTATTCTTCATTATATAACGTGCAAAAGAAGATTCCAAATTATACCATCGCGTGAAAAACTGGCCGATCAAACTAGCGTGTCTGCAAACTTCGTCACTGGTCATATTTCTGCGGAATATTTAACCCGTGGAGTTCTGCTTGGTCGCTTACCGAAGTCAGGGAATAGAATATAAATCACCCCTAAATATCATCTGGAAACTCACCTTTGGCGGCGAACTTTTTTATGGCGTAGTCGCGGAAGCCTAATGTGAATTCCCATCAGCTCGGTGCGGGAAATCTGGTCGTAAAATTTCGATTTCTGGATGTTGCTCCTTACGATTCCGAGATCGTTTTTCCCCGATCTACATGCATACATAAATGACGATTGGGAATTTACAGATGTGGATTGTTTGTCTTTTCCGCAATAAAACCGGGTTTCATAACTTCATTTTTCGAGTTACCATGCTGATATGGAAGAATTTAGTCCCCCTATGACGCTATCATGTCATTTAGGTGCCAGAATTTCGCGAATTTCAGACCAAAAACGAAATAACATTAGATTTTCTGACGAATATTTTGGAGTCAAATTGAATTTCGACTGCCTTTTTTCAACCATGATGACTTCCGAAACAAACAACCTAGAGATTCAAAATTTAAAGGGATTCTTAGAAATTCTATAAATTCAAAAGAAGATTTCTACTCTCATTTGTATTAATATTGATATAATAAGGTTATTCGGAAAGTAATTTCGTTTATTCTTGACAGAGGATTTAATTGTATTTTTTCGAACCCAGCTTCACCCTTGAGCCGCATAATCATTATGTTTTGAGAGCTGATACAGCAAGGCTGGCGTGTGAAAAACTCTAATTAATTCTACGCAACAGTTTTTGGTTGGTGCCCTTTTAAATATAGTGAGCAATAAGCAGTATTTTCGTCATATTTTACTTTTATACTATAGAAAATGTAAAAATGCTGTTGAAGCCAGAAAGAAATTAACCGATGAGTGTGGAGAAGATGTGTTGACAGAAAACCAGTGCGAGAACGAGTTTGCAAAATTTCCATACGTCAATTTTGATGTAGAAGAGGAACCACGTTCCGGAAGGCTGGTTGAAGCTGATAAAGACAGGATAAAGGCATTAGTTGATGCAAATCAGCGAATAACAATACGTGAGGTCGGGGAGAGGTTAAATTTATCTAATTTGGTTGTTTATAACCAGTTGAAAGGTTCAACCTCGAAGCCATATATGTGTACTCTATGTTCTCAGGGAAAGAAATTTGTGTCGTCGCGTTGACGTCTATAATTCGCTTCTCAAACGTCACAGAAATGGCCCATGTTTGAAGCACATCATCACTGGGGACGAAAAATGGGTTGAATATAACAATATCAAATGCAAGAGATCATGGGGCAAAAAAGCTGAACCGGCTCAAAGCATTTCGAATGCCAATATCCATCAAAAAAGGTGATGCTGTCTGTTTGGTTGGAATTTATCGGAATCGTTTTTTTTTGAGCTTTTATTGGATAACACAATAATTGATTCGGAAGTCTACTGTCATCAGCTGTCATCAGCAGATTGATTTTTGGTTTTTCAAAATAGACATCTTATGTTCTCTGATTTTATGCTTCTCTAGAAATTATGCAATCTTGGTCATTTCACCTCATGTCTCATTTAAATATGAGACTTCTCCAGTATACCAGGCCATAATCATCAGTCTACAATGTTAAGTTGCTAAATAAAATAAGCTATAATATTATAGTTTGAAGGAGAATTTGAATGATGAGTGTCATTGTAACAGAAGTTGTTTTTTCTTTTTCTTGTGAATGTCTTAACTGTCTTAACTGAATTATGCACTTCAAAATAAAAGAACAGAATTAATCAACAAAAAAGGTGTAGTGTTCCACCAAGATAATGTGAGAGCTCATACAAGTTTGGTCACTCGCCAAAAGCTTTTACAGCTCGAATAGTATATACTGCCACACCCATCATATTCTCCAGATCTGGCGCCTTCGAATTATTATTTGTTCCGCTCATTGCAAAAATTTTTGGACTGTAAAACCAATATACGAAAATTGTCTTTCATTTTCTCAAAAAAAAGGAACTACTTTCCGAACAACCCAATATTATTATTGATACCCATAAATCTCTTGTGGAAATGACTCAGAAGCTCTAGTGTAGCTTGTGCGAGTTAGGAGGTCCTTTGTGTTCTGGTAAGGCCTTAGGCAGAACATTGTTAATTTTTTACTCAATATGCAGTCATACTCAATTGCGGTCATACCCCCGCAAAGATGTGAACTCGCACTGAAGAAGAATGTCTGCTTACGAGTCGGGTGTTAGTTTAAACCTCCACAACACCGAAGCTAATAAGATGCTCAAATGCGAGTTAGCTCAAAAGAGTCCAGACGGACATTTTTGTGAGTTCTATTTCATTAAAATTTGCAGTCTTGATCGGCTCTAAATAAAAAACCCATAAATATTTTTTTAAGGAGTTAGTTTATAAGAAAGGATTGAACCTTGGCATTTGCCAATGGAAAACCTCATTATTTAAATTGACTCTAGTACGCCATCTGATCAACCCAATTTTTCAGTATATTGTCGATTGTTTAGGGCTCAGTCTCATAATTGGCAACTTCGATTTCGTGTTTCAAGGCATCAATCGTTTCTGGATGGTCAGCCTATTCTTAACGGATCTCCATAAAAAGAGTCCTCCGAGGTGAAAATGAGTTTTATCGCTAAAGATTATTTTCTGGAAATTACTCATATTTGATCATGCAATCATTAGTCCATTGAGCGAAGTAGGAGTGCATGGGATAATCAGGATACTTCACTTCTTGCACTAGTTGAACTTTGTAAGCCTTCATATCGAGAATCTTCATGCAGAATTCACTTCACAGAAGGGCGAGAAAAATTATGTTCTTGAGCACGATGACGATTTGATGTTGACGGATGTTCATCCACATTCTGGGCTACTGCAGCAATGTTTTCAGGTGTGCTCACTGAACGAGAACGTGAACGGTTTTTTCATCAAATAACAATCTAGTTTCACGAACTCGCCTCACAAATTGCCGTGAGGGCATTTCATTGCTATTGAATTCTCTACATAAATATTTAACAGTTTGGATAGAAGATTCAATGAGTTTTTCATATTTCCCAGTTTTGTTCAAGCATTAATTAACCCATTTCGTCAATCCAACTAACTTTCTGTCAAAACACGAATGACAGAAATGTTGCGAGACTCGGAATAACAATTACTTCAAAATGTGTACTCTAGATGGCCTACCTTTTATTTTCAACCTTATACCAGTGCATTAATTTGCAATCCATAGAAAAGAACAATGCTTTCAGGATGATGCCGAATTCTACAAATTTTCATGAATTTTCTCTTTTCCCCGCTCATTTCGTGAGATGTTATGTATCGTAAGCATTCTTATTGCTACACTGTTTTCAAAGAAGGAAAACTTCCCCAAAATATTTAATAAAAATTAAGATTAATTTATTATCATTTAAAACGATAAACCAACCGTTTAACGTTCAAAGAGCTCCGTGTTATGCTGTCAAAAGGGTGAAAGCCGTAACAATATACTCCTTCCGAACAAAACTTAGAGAAGAAATAAGAAAACAATAAATCTATACGTATCGCAAAAGTGAATTGAGTGAGAATTATGTGCCGTTATTATGTACGAAGAGGCATCGTTCGTACATAAACGAGTTCCCAAGAGAATAATTTTCCAACAATGCAGACAATTAATTCAATCGGTAAGCGTTCAATTAATTATCTCGCGAAAGAAGATCGAGTGATCTTGGCGAGAGAGCGGATGGTTTGGATGGGCCCGGATAATCGTCGGTGCTACCACTTTTATGACTTGTTTATGTTGCGCTAAAAAGATCTTCTTCCCTCGCCTCGCTTCTGCTCTCTTTCCGACATTAATTGTTATTCAGCCCCGGTCTTTGCTCTATCTCTCCTGGCAGCGAACGTTCTGATTAATTATTAGGGAGGATAAAATCTAGTATTGCTGGCACTGCGGATGTTTGAGTAGACGTCGAGTTTTGAGACCGCGGATGCTCCTGTCGCCAAGACCACGAGTTTGCGAATTTTGTCGGCTGAATTTTGATGTTCGTTCATTAAATTCGAAGTAATAAAATCTGGAAATCTATAAACCACCTTGTAATATTCTTGGAAATACGTAAAATTCAGATATAGAATTGATTTTTTCATTTTGTATGTTATATCTACGTGAAAGCCCTAAATTTAGTTTCAATTACCAAGATACATTACTCAAAAAGTGAATAATTTGTGCGCCCATTAAATCAAAGCCTCCCGAAACGCACACTGAGCCTCCACCGAAAAGGGTTCTTGGTATCATGAAACGTTCATTACACCGTTGACCCCTGTGATGGAGGGATTTCGTCGTGCAGTTAGTCGTATTAGCTCATTATCTGCAACGCTTGCAGCTCTTGCTCTTCCACCTCCATGAGTATATGCAGCACTTCTACTGATTTATACATTCCAACAGATGAAAGAGTGGTCTATCAATAAAACCAATGTCGCGAGGTAGCGCCTCACACGCATTTTTTCCAACACCATACGCATATATGGAATGGACTCGCCATTTCGATATTGCCTCCTAAGGAGCCATCTTAAAAGTTATTATATGGAAATTTATACAGGACGTTCCGTTGGAAATAATACGGATCAAATGTCTACAAAACCGGATGCTTTCATCAGAAATCTCGAAACGTGTGATACTACAATCGACGAAGGAGACATAAGGTCAAAAACATGCTTGCTTAAAATCTAGAGACACTGAAAACTGTAAAAAAATGAAAGATGTCTTCACGATTGTGTTAACGGTTTTGAACCATAAGAACACGTTTCTGAAATATATCAAATAAATACTCTAACAGATTTAAATTCGGCGATGAGGAGAGTGAGTTTGAAACCAAATCGGTAACCAACCACAGCGAAGGCTATGATACATTCTGTCAAGAAAGTACCGGGAATTATCGATTTAAATCTGGCGGGGCAATGAGGCAGGTAAAATTTTTTTCCTAGGTTGGTACCACTGTCCTTAATTACTATGCCAAGCTTGATCGGGATCTGTCAACTAGTGTGTTTGCAACAGCTGATTAAGTCAGTCGATGTCAGAGTGCGTGCCGATTTTTACTATGGGTGATTACGTTGAGCAAAGAATTTGTTTAAAGTTTTATGTTGCAAATAAATTTTCGTGTGCCGATGCATTGAAAATGTTGCAAAAGGCCTTTGGTGATAATGCTCTATCGAAAACCCGTGCATATCAGTGGTACAGAGCCTTCAAGGACGGTCGTGAAGTGGTCGAAGACTTGCCTCGTTCCAGACGCCCATCACGGCTTCGGTCGAAGATAAAGTCGATAAAATTAAGGAAAGGGTGCTGGAAAACCGTCGTACCAGCTTGAGAGAGATAGCACATGATCTTAAGATATCCCACGAGTCCGCACGTACGATTTTGATTGATATTTTGGGCATGAGAAAGGTGGCCGCACGACTCGTACCGAAAGACCTGAATTTTCTTCAAAAACGTCATCGCGAACAGGTTGCTTCAGACATGCTGGATCGCTGTAATTCCGATTCTACATTCATGGAACGCATTATAACTGGTGATGAGACCTGGGTCTACGAGTACGATATGCAAACAAGCCAGCAATCATCGGAATGGGTGGCAAAAAATGAACCGAAACCGAAAAAACCACGCCAAAACCGCTCGAAAATGAAGGTGATGCTCATTGTTTTCTTCGATATCCGTGGCGTGGTGCACTACGAATTCGTTCCAGAGGGTCAGACGGTAAACAAGGAGTATTACCTAGGCGTTATGAAACGTTTGCGTGAGCGTATCCGTAAGAAGCGGCCTAATTTGTGGGCGAATAACTCATGGATTTTGCATGACGATAACACGCCTTCTCACCGAGCTACGATTGTGACTGACTTTCTCGCCAAAAACTCAACAAACGTGCTTCAGCAACCACCGTATTCGCCGGATTTGGCTCCCTGCGACTTTTTCCTCTTCCCAAAACTAAAATTGCCCCTTTGTGGTACCCGTTTTGAGTCGATTGAAGCCATAAAACAAAATTCGGCGCGAGAGCTAAAATCCATCCCGGAAAGCGCCTATAAAAAATGTTTCGATAATTGGAAGTGCCGTTGGCATAGATGTATTGGAGCAAATGGAGCCTATTTTGAGGGCGACCCAATAAATTTTGACGATTAAATGTAAAAATGTTGTTTTAATTGAAAATTCCCGGTACTTTCTTGTATCACAAACAATTGATGAGAATGAAATTTGAGATCTTCATTAAGGATTCGCCTTTACAAAAGCAGCAGTCAGCCCAATAGTTTGTTTGTGGGTAAATCGATGAGGGGATCGCAACACAGAACGTCTTATTCAATTTTTGTGGTGATCTTGAAGTTCCAGAAGTTCTAGAGTTAGTTTCCATTACCTCACCATTACCTTTTTTGTATTTTCTAACCATGAAACAATCGACATGCGGTACCAGAACCACAGAGCGCAGTAATAGAATTAGCATGCACTATAGGTCAAATAAATAACTGCACCTTCTTTCACCTCATGGTTAACGGTTTAACATCTTCATCACCGAAAGGATTATTACCAATCTTTGTACTTTACTGAGTAGGTAATACCGAGATTTACTGATGATCCATCTGAGCGATGGAAAATATTAGTCAACTATTAGAGACATTAGTGATGAAATTTCTCAACTAAATCCCAGTAAGTAAGACATCCCAAATAGAGCGCTTGAAAACAACACTCGATAAAGCAATATGATATCGTGAACTCATCCTGATCTAACAGTGCAACGAAAAACGGATGTTTTCGCCCTATTAGGACGACAAGAACGCCCACACGCGTCCGCCGTCTCTCGGAGATATGTCTCGGGAGCGAATTTTCGTCCTCAGGGTCTCCAAATTGGGGGTAATCTCGCCTAACGGGCCGCTTGAAAAACGCGCCGTCGGGTTCGCAGCAAACAACCCAATTATCCCCGTCCGTTCCTGCACAAGAACGATATTTTCCACGTTCGGTCGTCCCTCGATCTAGACCAGTTAACCGAAGTTCCGGGACATCATCTCAGGCATCGGTGAATTCGGTAGAATTAACACTGGAGGAAAGAAATACAGATAAAGAAGGCGCTGATCAATAACATTCATGAGTCGACCTCATCTATCGATATTTTCACGTGCGAATTGTTGATAACACTTAGTTTTAAGCAGTGAAGGAAACTTGATTAGGATATTGAAATTACAATAGTTTTAGTCACGAGTTATCTGAGAATCAGTCTCTAGCAAATTCAAATTGACAGAGATCAGTTCAACCGGAAACTAGTTACATTTGGAATCTTGCAGGCATCAACTATGAGAACAATATTCTTTTAAATCTATGTTGATTACCTTTTGATAAATATAAATTAGATTGACTCTGTTCTTGATCATGTTAAAGATCAAGGCCGAGTGAGTTTTACCTCAACGACTTGTTGCGAGAGTATATCAAAAAGAATATTCATCATAAAGAGATTTAGAGATTTGGCTGGCAGGCTGCAAAGGTTTTAAAGTATTTCCATTGTCTATTTTATATGGTATATCGGCCTGAAAAAATATGCCTGGCCAAGAGAAATTCACTGGAGCAGAAGCACGTTCTATCAATATGCATCGCTAAGAGAACCGACAGTTGTAGCCAATTCTATATCCTACATAAAGCGTGTGTTAGCTAAGCTACGTCAACAACCATAGAAATAGCCTTCTTTAAATTAACTCCAATTGCACATATGTTCGCCTTTTCCCTTCATAAACTACAATAAATTGAGTATCAGCTTTTCAGCGTTGAAAATTATAAAGAGGCAAGTGACAAGAAAATCAGAAACATACACAAAAAAAATTTAAATCACAAAGCTACCTAGAAATAACAGCAATGTTAGAGCGCACTTTTAGAAATGGCCTAGTTTTTACTTGTCAGACTACAGCTTCTAGAGTGATAGCTGCCCAGATAGCGGGCTCTTCAGAATTTAGTCTCTTATTGGAAATTTATAGATTTGTATATATTATATTTCGTAATTTCCTATATTTTGGAATTAAATTTTTACTTTTGAAGACAATCCATATATACTCCATGGGAAAAATATTTTATGTGCCTTGTTAATAGTAAAATTATATTTGTTATATTGGAGTAATTGGAAGTCCGGTCAAGAAGTTCTTTTGATATTCTCAGCAAATAGGTACACACAAAATTCATCAACAATTTGGATCTGAAGGATTTTAAGGGATTAAACAGAATTTTATCTCACATGTTTTACGATAATAATTCTTGTTTGCCTCATGATATCCGGGTTTGTCCACCAAACCCCTGAGTATAATCATATTCGATTTCAAAGCACAAACTCGAAATTGCGCATTCGCCATTTTGTAACACCGGAGGGTGACTTTTGTTGAATCAGTCGGACGATGCTCTGTGTAGACATGGAAATACGTACCCTAAAAATACCTCGATCCAAATACTGTTTCGAGGAGTTTTCGCATCTGAATGAACCTCGCGTTTTTGGGTATGAACACTCGCATATTTTCCTTTCATCAACTATTAAGCGGATGTGTTAATTGAGAACAATTACCAAGCCTGGCGCAAATTTGCGGCCAGGTTGTTTTTGTATGCAAATTTTCATCATAAAATGCAAGCTCAATCTCGCCAAACATCTCGTTCATGCTCGGCGACCGCGTCAGACGAAAGTCTGTAGCGTATGGTCTTTTTTTATGAGCGAACACAGCCAACGAAATTGAATCCATATCTCACGGGGGGGATATTTGCCTAACCGTTTCGACTTCAGGACTGCGCCTGGTCGGTTTCTCCGTAATTGGAACTTCTCGGATTATGAGGTGATTTTCGAGTCTTATATTTCGGTAGTTTGTCCGACTGATGCCTTATGAACGTGGAAATATTAAAATTTCAGAAACGAGCATATAATAGAGATGCAAAGTTAGATATTTCCACTAGGCAGTTAATCTGGAATATTGTGAAAAATGGTTGATGGTAGATAAGTTTTATACAAATACATAGTGTAAAATACGTCTAAAAAACTGCATAAGTTCAAAAAAACGTTAACAATGAACTAATTGTAGTAGTAGATTCACCGATTACTGGAAATGAAGAAAAAATATCTTGTGCTATGCCCACGATGCTGTACAGACTTCTGTACCTTGAATATAAATGATTATATCGATATCGAAAATAAGATGCATGATTACATCTAAAAACTTTTAAGGCCCAAGTTAATGAGTGTGGATAGCTCAGCGGGAGAGCATCGGACTCGTGACCGGGAGGTCCAGGGTTCGAATCCTATTCAGGTAGAAAAGAAATTTTCTAGTTGGACGGGTATCTGCCACCATTTCACTGTTGGGTCAAAAATTAACAGTGCTGTGACCTAAAGTGGCGCAAGATCGCAGTAACAAAGCCTACACAGAACACAACTGAACTCCTAACTCGTACAAGCTGAAAAAGCTTCTGAGGGATCTTCACAGAAGATCTAGGAGTATCAGGATAATAATAATAAAAAAAAAAAAATAATAGTAATGAACGTATGTCATAGTTTAGAGATGTAGAATAAAAGGTTAAACAAAAAGCAATAAAATCAACAAATTGCTCAACTGAAGGATGCGGTCCTCCGATACGAACAGTCTGAAATAAAAACAAGAGCCCGCATTTATAAGACTACAATAAGGCTAGACTGATACTTAAAGAATAATCATAGAAATAAATAAGATGAAAATAATTCACAAAATAGCAAGAAAAATATTTATAGGTTGAAGAAAAATCCATTATTCAGTTTTAAAATATAGTTAATATTACGAAACTTGAGTCACGCTTTATTCAGTCAATAAAAAGTGAAGTTGTGAGAAGTAAGTAATTTCTTATTTCATTGCTCTTAAGACTATTCAACTTGTAACAAGGTAGCTTTATAATGCATATATCATAGAAGTCTTGGTCCTTATTGGCGAAAAACTCTAGTAATCGATTTTCACAATCTTCTCTTGATACCAATTTCTTATTACTACGGAAGTTTTGCAATGCGAGAAAAAGATGGTAATCGCTTGGTACCAGGTCGGAACTATATAGTGGATGCATTTGAATTTTCCAACCGAGCTCTCGGTGTTTGTGGCAAGTCACTACAAACGTGTGTGGCCTGATATTGTCCTGATGAAACACAACACCTCTTCTGTTGGTCAATTCTGACCGATAACATAAGTAGTACTTTTTGTACCTACTGCTGCGGAATATTAATCTCTGAAACACAGTGTTTACGATCAGGTTCCGAGAAAGTGGGAAGGTTTCTGAAAAATATTAGTAAGAGTAAATTTTTATTGAAATTCGAAACTGAAAAGATGAATCAAAATAATTTTTCATGGGGAAGTATCTGTTGGAATCTCCGAACTAACTTGACGAACAAAGAAGAACCCAGGATGACGAAAACTCGTCATCCTGGGAATAACGCCATATTTCGGAGTCTGCACCTACCCGGAACATGTATCTAAAATGCACCCACACTCCGAGAAAGTGTTAAGACGTTGAAAGCCCCAATACTCGCTGCAGCGAACTTGAATACGTATCCTCTATCACTTTAAACTCCATATACCGAACCATGAAAATCTCCCCTAACCTCTATCTTCCCTTATTGTTAAACAGGCGAACGAAAACAATTCTGTAAGTGAATCACCCACTCCGCGAATATGCAGGGGATGAAATTACTACGCATTTTGCGTGTGTGTGTTTGTTTTTATGAACCTCCAAGATTCGTGTCGTGCGTTACCGAATTACCGAACCGCACCCGTTGGAGGGGTTTTGAGGAGATCGAACACGGAGTTACGTCATTTCGGCTGGTTTCCAACGTGTGGAAACGTCTTGATTCGAGTTGAAGTTCGTAATAAAGTTTGGAAAGTTCATCTGTTTGGAATATCGAATTCAAGCAAGTTGTCTGCGGCAATTGACATTCGCGGGGAACTTTAGCTCTCAAGTTAACTGGGACGTCAACAGATTTCTTAGTTTGATTTTCGGATTTCCATTTATATTATATTTCGAGAATCTTCCTTCACCTCCGCTTAGTACTCAATTTAATTCATTTCCAGTAGTTTTTATTTGACCTCTCCTTTTCCTTGACGACCATCTTTATTTTCTCTGCTTTTAAAAATCTACAGTTCCATTTTTTCTTTCTGGTATAAAAAACTCAAAGGATTATATGAAGCTACTTAATGAAGGTCCAATTTTCTTCAGAATATTTTGTAAATTTTACAAAAAGATTCATTATTTCGGTATCAAAAGTACCTATTTTATTCGTCTTCTTATAAATCTAATATCAAAAGTTTTAAAATTGATATGTCTCAAGTGTCATGCAAGTAAATTCTCCCTATACCACCATTCTGTGGTATAGGAAAAATTCACGTATAAGAGTTTCTAAAGAAGAAAGCAACCGAAAGGAAAACAATCTGGCGAAATCTTCAAGGGCTGGACGACTTCGAAAAACTTCCTGGGAACTCCGATACTGCAAGATCAAAAAAGTACCTGGATCTCAGTAAAAATATATAAAAATATGGGCATTACCGCCTCAAGAAGGATTTGGTGAGAATATGTTTAGCAAACACAGTCGAGGGGGGAGGAAGAAATCCTGGATCGCCTAGTTATAGAATGCGTTGCAATACGAGCAAACACAAAAAAAGCTCTGAACAAGAAAACAGTGTGAACAAGAATGTTACCTCCCTGAAGGTGAACTGAAGAACAGCTTTGAAGGGGACCACTATATACCTTAAGGTGGCGGTGAAAGAAGCCCCATTTGAATCTCCAATCTACAATACCTCAGAGAAATCAGCAGGTTAAAATCGAACACTGTAATCTACTACTAAGTGACCAACAATGTCTTCATTCTCATCTAGTCTTAGAATTCAATGAATTATCATGTATTTCATTGATTTTATTTTACGAAGTTATTATTATTTATCCAATAAATAATTTCTCAATGAATATCCATAATTCGTCAAGGAGACCTTCAAAATAGGAGAATGGAACAAAAATATCTGATCGTGTGGCATTACACGAAAGAGCCAAAACATTATATTTTCAGAACATATCGATAACGAATACCACTCTGCCTCTTGCAGACCCTAATACAGCCGTTATCGTCTTTAAGTGCCGTAATGCAGCATTATCGTCGTGTTTTTCGAAGTGACAGGTTCGTGTACTTAATTGTCAGGCAGCGTACAGTGGAGCTCGCTGTATTAACCTCAAAAGTACGCAATAACCTCGTAATTACGGGCATCCGTCAACCCTACAGGATGCGCTTTTAGCAACGCTGGTCCGAGCCGAATAGAGACCTAAGCACCCGGGAACCATTCGGTCTCCGATAGAAACTTTCCAACGCGTTAACCCAACTTTTCCCCGCTTAATGAGATGCATGTCGTCACGACCGCAGTCCAAATTGAAATTTGCCTCTATTACGACCTCTATACATAAAACATCCGTAATTACGCCCGAAAAGAGCTCCACTCTCGGAAAGGTTGAAAATTTTAAATGGCCGACCGGAACGAGAGCGAAAAATAGAGTAGCCCGACGCGAAAGTCATATCCGGAATTGTCGTGATGCCAGGGCTCCCCGGAGTATTTACAGAATTAAATCCGAGTCGATTCTGGTGGAAATTAATGCCCGGACATCAACATAAACTGAAAGCTTTCGGTATCGCGCGGGACGGCTGCCAGACGAAAAGCGGAAAAACAAACTGGATCTAAGAGCCGCGCGTGCGTAGGTTTAGGTTCTGAGGATTTTTTCAAATTTATTTTGAGAGTTTTGAGACAGGAGAATCAGATACTGAATTGTTTCAAGTTGACATGTGTTGAACTGTCCCATCATCAGACAACTGTTGTCTGATGATGGGATAGTTCATTTCCCGAAACTCGAGTCACAAGAAAATGTGTAATATATATTGTTTGGTGGTAAAACATAGTAATTTCTACAATTTGTTTTAAAAGGATAATCAGTTTTATTAAGTGCGATCGATATAGATTTTTTCTCTCTTATGTTACAAGGAGTAAAAATTAATTTGGTCCGTTCAAATGATAGATCTGAAAACATTAAGTTTTTAAATAATAATAGCTGATTGCCGCTGTTTTAGACAGATTGGACTTCTGCCGACAACATCCAGTTTGTTTTCAGTTTCATACAAAACGTTTATTGTTGAGATGTTGAAATTGTCAAATTATTTGAAAACTAATATTTGCGGGAAGTTTTAATTTTTTGTTTTATTTAGAAAAAAGTGCAGCTGAAGCTCATCCTATGCTTATGGAAGTGTAAGGTGATAATGCTCCAACTGAGAAGTCATGTAGAGAATGATTTCGACGCTTCAAAAGGGGCTATTTCAGTATTGAAGATAGAACTCGCTCGGAACATCTAACAAAATTTGAAGACAAGGAGTTAAAAACATTACTCGGTGAAGATCCTGAATGAGGTATTTTTTACTGAAAAGAAAACATATCCATAATTAATAATTTCTCATCGATAAAACTATTGGAGAAATAGGACTGATTTTATTCACTTCAGAATAGTGATATTTATCTCCCTATCGCGCCCGCATCAAGAACTTTTTGGCACACAGAACTTCTTATCGTGTAGCAAATTCAATGGCTTTTCCAGATATGTGGTCAAATTTGATAAGGCTAGTGGGAATAACTGAAGTATAATTGATTTTATGGAAAAAAATTCAAATATTTCATGTAGTCAAGAAATGCTAAATTGAAGAACAACCATCAACATTTCGACCATACGTTAAATAAATTTTTTGTTCCAAATAACTTTTATGATCTCCCCATGAAGTTTGACCATTTTGAAAGTAGACACCCTGTTTAATAGTTAAGATACAATTTGTTTCATTTAGTTTCGAAATGTACTCGAGTAACTGTATATGCAGTAATAAAAAATGATAGAATAGTAATTTCTCATTTCATTCCATGATACAATAGTCTTGTTTTCATATTCATTTGTTTTCGATAATTGAAGCTTTCCATTTCTAAATTTCAAACCCAATAAATAAATCAATAGAAAGATTTTACAGAACGCTGACAGATACCCAATTTTTCTAGTACTAAGTTTCGTTAGTTTACATATTACAATTTTCGAAAGGATTATTTTCCAGTTTAAAATCTGAAAATTCAAAATTAATTTCTACTTTCGTTTAATCCTTCGATACTTCAGTTAGAATTTGTGAACTAAAATAAGTATTAAATACTTTTATGGATAATACTGTAATAATTGCATTCGTGCCGGTTGCTTTGGTGAAACCCATTCCATTATTTGTGCCCCTTACAGACAAATTAATTTCCCCTCTCAAGCAGCATGAAAACGTACAGTCCTTTCATCTCAGAAAAAAATTCATTGTCACCATCCTGGCTGATGAAAAATTCCTCGGACATACCCTGTCTTCATCAAACAAAACGATTCCGATTCATCTCGAGCTGAAAGCGCGCTTCTTTCATCTGGCATCTGACTAAAAGGACCAAAAACGAACGGATCTCAATCCATAAAATATGATATCGTTGCCCTGTCTTCCCAGCACCCGTAAACGAAGAAAAACAGTCCGCAGAAGAGTAAAACAGTAAACAATCGGGTTTACTCCCGTCCCTCCGGTTATTTGGAAGAAAATACGCCTTGAAACCGGTACTATACTTGCACCGGGTCAGTTTCGGCGAGGATAATGAACCCTGGGTTCGCGATTATCTCTCCGGCGAGGAATCGCTTTCTTGGATCACGTTGCAGAGTTCACGTGGGGCCCCTCTCCTCCACCGTCTGACGGAAAAGACGACGCTCACGATGCCGCGATTGAAATGCGGAAGAGTACGGCTGCGGGTGCGTGCTAAGGACGCTGCACTCTCCGAGTTCGCTGCAGCTACCGGAATTAGATTGCATGAGCGAGGTTGGTCCTCCGCATCGGATTGATGCGCCTGCATTATCATAAATCGGCGGGTGTATCACGCGAAGTCGAAAGCAACATCGTGTGCATGTATTATTCGTTGTTTCGTCTGTTTGGTGGTAGGTTTTTACGATGCCGGAGAACGGCTTACGTTTTTCATGTTTTGTTGTTTCCGAGGATATTTTTTTCAAAAGAATTGCTATAGTAAGCTAGCAGGACTGCTCGCAGAACGTGTAGTGGATTTTGAGCGTCCGTAATGTGAAACTCTTCTGTGAAATTATCCTATAATTTTTGCTGTTGTCCTTATACAATAAACAATAATGGCATACATAATTATTCCACTTAATATTAGTGAAATTTAATTGAATTGGTCCACAGTTGATGGGAATTCATTTCAGTTAATATAAAATATTCTTTATAATTTTATTTCATTAATATTAGAGGTGTTGATAAAATTATGTGTAGCCGAACCTTATTTGGAATTGTTAGAAATTTGCCATGTCTTTTCCATCTACAATAAAATGGGCATTCATTTCGAAATGGACTGTTTAAAACTTTCGTATTTTGTGAAACAATCAATGCAGCAAAAAATTAATCTAAGTTTTCAATAATTGTATCGTAAAATGCATTTTTACTTTAGGAAAAGTGTACACAATGGAAACTCAATATCAAGAATTTATTCTATCAGTATGTGGTGAGGATAAATTAAAATATTTAACCTATGCTGGAATTCATAAAGATTCGGTGATCACTGGATCAACAGATATTCGTGTCAAATTTGACAAACGGATGAACAAATTTGGGTTTCACAAAACGAGTTCAGGTAGTTGATCACGTGGAACAGTTGAACCGAGAAAACAATCTGACAACGGTATACCTTCTAAAATTTTACCCCATAGAAAAAGAAAAAACAATGTATTTATTTCCGTGGTTTTCTTTCAATGAAGGGTTAGAATTTAGAAACCGGTTGTTATTGATTATATGCTTGTCATACCATACTACTACGAACTACGTTATTAGTATTACTTGTGTCAATGGCACATTGGAAGGCGGTTTCAAACGGGCAATTTCAACTGATATCCTTTCAACAATTCTGCATACCGATGATTCTGCATTGTTGATATGATCTTCTGTCCTCATTTGAATCTTGATTCACCAAAATAGGCAAATCAACTTGATCTGCGATTCTAGGCAAGATTAGAGCACAAAATGTTTTGTGGAACCTAATTTTTACTTGATCGATGATCTATAGATGTCATAGTTTGACACAGTGACTAAATCTGTGATCAGCATTTTTGGAACATAGAACTAGATAAATAGTAGAAGGACTTTGTGATCAACAGGTTTGATCCGATCACTAAAGTTTTGTGAAACCCACTGTTAGTGTTTGTTTGCATTTCTGACAACGTTCGTTCTAAACTCAAACAGAATATGGTGGATGTGGCAGTGTATCCCGTTCAAACTGCAAAAGCTTTTGGTCAGTGACCAAGCTCATATGAGGTCTCACATTATCTTGGTGGAACACTACACCTTTTCTGTTGATTAATCCTGGCCCTTTCTGTTGAAGTGCATCATTCAGTTTGTCCAGCTGATGACAGTAGACTTCCGAATTAATTGTTGTGTTTTCCACTCGCTTGCTTATTTTGTGTATGACAGAGACCTAGTGTATGGCATTTGAATAATTGCTTCAACGTGACGTCACCAAGACCATGTTATGCAGAATAGTTTTTGTTGAACTGAAAATTTCACTTTTCATTTGAAGTGCACCTCTTTAATTGCAATTTTCTGAAGAAATTGTTATGAGAATTAAAAATGGCCATAAAAAGTGGCCATTTTTATTCAATGAACACCTTCAAATAATTTGAGATGCTTTTCAGTAATTCGTTATGTGTCATCTTATTCGGCTAATCCTAGAAAACGGATCGCTTATCTTTAGTACTTCCATTTTAATCCGAACTCCTTACGCGGATATATCTCGTTGTGAAACCACCTGTAAGGGATCGCGTTCTCAGATCGATGATGCAGTCAATATCCATTACGCAAATAAACATGTCTTAATGTAACTGTTCTCTAAGGTGTGGAACGCCGTTGCATTACGTTAGGCCGCGCCGAGTTTTTTACGGGTGTGTTTCTTTGTGTTACGGGATCAATTACTGCTGCTTGTACTACGAGGGGCTAAAAAAACATTTTACTCTATGGGAGTGTTCTCTTTTCGACTGTCTGCTTTGAGAAAGATTGTGGAAGCCTGATTATAAAATTGAATATAATTAATTTTCGGTATCCTTGTTTTTGTCAAAAAAAGTCGATCCGATCTGCATTTACATTGATGTTAGCGTAGATGTCTGACTGGTCGACTACCTATTCTCACACCTACATCCGCTCTATATCCTGTAGATAGACATGATTTCCTCCCAAGTATTTCCACCTTTGGTGTATTTCAAGCAAGAATTGTCGTCATACTAAATGAGAGCGAGATCTTTACGATTCTAATGACATGAACTCGAACACCTGAACGTATATTTCCGCGTGAATTATGAATTTAATGTTTAAATTATGAGGTAGAATTTGGGTTAAGTCATTTGACATTCAAGCTTTTCTTCTAGAAAGATGTCTTTAAATGAGTCTCAGATGAGAAAAAGTAGGATAACATATCTATGTTAAGGTTTTAAATTACAAAAGATATCAAAATCATCTTTGAACATTCTTGTTAAGCTCTACAATCACATTATGAGATGAATCGTCAGTTCATCTGAGCACATTTTATTTTATCTAACTGTATGTAAAGGGTTTGCGAATAAGAGGTTTCAGTTTGATATTGAAAGAAAAACGAGTATGTGGATATTTATTTCATTATGAAGAGGAAAATATACCATTAACAAAGGAAAACGGTATCAGCCAAATCGCCGCCACGCCTACGATTGCAGTTTCATAAAAGTTTCCTTGATCAATTCGCACGTTTTTCGTGGCCCCAAAGAAAAGAGTCTAAAGGTGTTAAATCATATGATCTCGGTGGTCAATTGTGATGTTCCTTTGCGTTGTGGGGCACCTCTTATTGAAAACCTCTTTTCTTTTACAGTCGACTCGGATAGGTTCCTCGGTGTTCATGTGAACTCTGCACTTACTTGGAGGTCACATGTTGATATCCTTCTGGACAAGCTCAGCCGAAATATTTTTGCCCTGAGAACACTGTCATTTTCCCTACCTGGAAATGTGTTGCTGACTGCTTACTTTGCTTTGGTATAGACTCATTTGAAGTACGGAATCTTGTTGTGGGGAGGCTGCGCGTACCGTGAGGCAGTTTTGGGACTGCAGAGGCGGGCGATCAGGATCTTGGGGGGATTGAGCTATCGCGACTGCTGTAAGAATACCTTTGAAGATATCCCCGTCTCTGTTTATTATAGGAAATCTTAATTTACGCTTATAAAAATAAAGACAAATATCTGCTACGGGCTGACATGCCTGAATACGATGCAAGGAACAAATCGCTCATTAGGAAGGACTTCCTAAGATTGAGTAAATCCCAACAAGGTCCAGATTTCTTGGTGGCGTGAAAAATCTGCCAATTGTTAAGTTCAAGGTTGAAATGAAGATGATATTGGCTGTTAATATATTTTATTCAATTGACGAATTTTATGGTCGGACTCTGGATGACATTGATTTTGTGTAATTTTTATTTATTTAATTGTTGTTGGATTTTTGGCATTTTATTCTATTTATATCAATTAAAGTTCATCTTGACGTGTGAAAACAATTTAATGTTTGTGTCAATCACCAATAAATCTCTCTCTCTCTCTCCCTCTTTCTCTCTGATAACTGTCAGAAGGAACAAGGAGACGTCAAATTTGTAAAGGTTAAGGTTTTTCTCGGCAGCAATGTTCAAGGCTACATGGCACACCCTAGCCTCTTAACTTATGCCACAGAACCGGTTTGTGGAAGTTTCTTCGAAAATTTTCCAGAAGAATTTTCAAGCCTGCCGAAAAACCATTACGAAATGCACATTTGGTTGAATCCCCATTTTCGTGATAAGTTTAATTATTTTAAAACATTTTTTAATGCACAGCTTTTACATTATTAAATTGGCAAATGACTAATGTAAATGACATTCAAGATAACAACCGTTTTGGACCTTCTGAAATAGTTTCACGCCTCTTCAAGTTTGTGATGTCAGGTACTCTAATAAACATTGACGCAGATATGCTTTTCGCATGAGATTTCAGGTGGATACAATAGTTATATTCCGAGTAGAATTGCTCTCAAGTTTGAAATCGCTCCGCTTTCAGGAATTATTTTCCGATTTGGCTGGATACGGAATATATGAATAATAATCATCATAATAGCTTTATTAGAAGAACGCTGACTGAGTAAATGACAAAACAATGCCATCCCGCATGCCGTATCGATGGCGGAAAACAACGTATGGCAGATTTTTTACGGTTCACGCATCAGTACCGACGTTGGGGTCGCATTTTTTCCAGTCATCGTTATTTTCGTTTTCCGGGCAGATTAAAACGTACCGAAATTAATGCGACCCGATGTTCATTTTCGCGTGATGTTTTCGATCCGAATCACAACGCGCGCTCGTCACCCGCTAATGAGAATTTTGGCCGCGGGGCAATTTGGTCGTCCACCGAATGACGGCACATGAAAAATAGGCGAATTTGGCGATCGGCAGAAAATCCGACGCTGGACATCGAGGCGCCGATACGTGACGCGGAATGCCGTCATGGGCTGTCGTGGCAGCGTATTTCAGGCGATGAACGTCAAGTTGTGTCAATGAAAATTTAACTACATAGAAAATATTGATTGAGACTCTTCTTTATAGCACAATTAGCACAATTTTATTCCTGTTGACCAATGTCATTTGAGATAAAAAGAAATAATTGGAATTCGTATTCTGCGTCATTTTTTATTCACATGGATTGAATAGCCATTTTGACGTGAAAATGAAAGAGCAATTTCAAGAAGCAAAATTGTTTGACAAACTATAGAATCAATGTGTTGCCCAATAACAGAATATGTTACTGTTGACCAATGTCACAAATGATCATGAATGAACTGATTGACAGTGTGGAAAGTTTTGTCTCATTTATATACATTTGCATAGTCTGGAGGATTCAAATAAGATATGCATTAATTTGACAACAAACTATTTTATTGAACATGTAAAGATCCTATAAACATAGTTCATATTTATCTGTTACCATCTGCAAAAACTAATCAGGTTTTTTTAAACGTACGATGACATCACATTGAAGTAAACAACACGTCTGTATCCTTGGTGTCTTGCTGCAACTGGCAATAATTTCAACTATTTCAAATTCTTGTAGCCAGTGATTTTGTTAATTTCCACTTTTCCCATTAAGTATTTGTATATCTTCCTGATCATGAAAAATAATTTGATGAAAGCAGTCAAAAAAGCCTCAAATCGAATAAGTTTACTTTAAAAAATTACCTCAATTTTTGTATGCTGTGCAGCTTATAAATGTGAAAACAGCAATATCAATACCTTACTAATTCCTGTGTGTGAACTTATTCACCTTATACTAGTTCTACTAGAAAACACAACGATAATATTGAATCTGTTTGTGCAACAAACAGATTACTTTAATAGGCCAGTAAACAATCGAAGTATTATGTTCATAATGAAATACTCATAAATAATAATATCATCAGAAATGATGTTCACAAAAGAAAACAGTTATATCATCCGGATTTCTGCGTGTTTTAACCACATTCTGCATACTTTGTAATTTCTCGCCACATTTACGAATACTTTCTCTGTTGTTATAGTTAAAGTGTTGTAAATTGTAGTGGTATTCGTACACCCTGACACTAAACACCTTTTCTACATTTTTCATCTCTGGTAATATTTGTAATAGTAAATAATAATAAAAAGAGCTAACCAAACTTGGGTGCAATACTCGATTGATTACTTCTACGTTACCAACACCGGGTCATGCAGAATTGTACTTTTTTTACTTCACTCCTTGTAGGTACAATAAACATCAGTAAATAATTTGAGATGGTTTTCAGAAAGCAGTCATTGTTGTCATTCCTAGTCGTTTCGACAAACGGCCGCATTCCATATAATAGCTATCCATGAATTTGCGATGTATGAGAGTTCATTTTTTCTACTAGTTGATAAAGGAAGAATTGGTAGTTTCTGTTGAAATTTTAGGGCAGTTGGTCCAGTCAAAATACCTCACGAAGAATAATAACAAAGACTCCGTGTTATAAAGAAAAATATTCCTAGATGCATCCTTTATTCGAGTCTGAGCATGTTCAAAGCTTCGAATTGAAACGTTACAGTTACAAAACTGCTCGGCAATGGGACATAAAATTTTTGTAAGAGCATTGCCATTAAAAATCATGACCCGTGTTATCGTTCTCTGATGGCGGTTCTTGTTATACCGTCCAAACTAATCCGAAGGTCTATTCATCGCACCTGTTTTATATCCTATTGAGACCCGAACAGGGCTAACATGATCATCGGTCATTTCGAAGATCGATGCTGAGGCACGACAGTCTTAGAGGAGATTAAATTTTCTTAATCTTAGTTTCGTGAAATATTAGTGGTATGAAATCTCTAATGAAAATTTTGAATTCCATTGTTATCCACGTAACTTCATTCTACGAATGGTACGGAACTCAATACTAATCTGTTGAGCAGGCCTCTTAACGTCATCCAGCAATTTTCTCATTTGTGATCCAATAAAAATGCCTTCCTTTAATTTGGGAAAGATTTGTTTTAAGTATATGAATACATCACAAGCTTTATTCAAAGCATTCATTAAGTTTCTTATCCGCCTAAGTTTAATGTGAAGAGGAGGCAGATGGGCATTTTTGGGGTCTACAAGAGGTCTAAACTTACCATTTTGAGATTCTGGTTGAAATACACTTCTTTCTGACCAAATTTTGGTTATATAATGCTGACTTACTGCACGACTGTCCCGTAGACAAAGGAAACAGCAAAATTTTATAAATCCTTCCTGAAGTCCCATTAAAATTCCTATAACTTTTAAGTCCCCACATATCTGTCACTTACACCTGTTGTAGTTTATTTTATTCAAGAGAGTGCGCATATTTTCAGAACTTTCTTTCATCGTCACTAAATGGGCAAAAGGGTTTTGAATTTCCATTATGCAATAACACAGCTTTTAAACCGTATTTAGATGAATCTGTAAATAAACGCCACTCAGAGGGGAGATTTCAAGTTCCTGCACTCAACCATCAATATCAATATACGCAGACAACGAATTTTCCATACTGTAGAATGCAGAAGACGGAGCATTTCTTTTTCTGGAATTTGTCATTTTCGTTGAATTGCCTTTTAAGTTCCATTCCTTAAGACGGGAACCAAGAAGTTCTCACTGTTGCTTTGATAACTCCAAATCACGTAGTTATTAATTTAACTCACTTTGAACAATTAAGTTTGGATCGCCGCAACTGTGACCTGGAGTAAAAGTAGGGTCAGTGCACTGTTCTTTGGAGCTGCCTGATGATGCGTTGTCTCCAATATCTTCCAAAACAAAATTTTGCGGATCTAAAGGTACGATGGATACTTGTAAATCTGCATTATGAGGCACTGGTCGTATCGCAGAAAGCTTTTTGGAATAACCTTATGTCTTTGTCAGGCATAATAGCAATCGTCTAAATGATTAATGGGTTTACGCCAAACCTAGGGACTATAAAAGGCATGCTTTTTCTCTTCCCATTCATTCACTGCTCCAATGATACGCTACAACTAACACAGCGCACATGAGGAGACTACTTGTCTTGATCTCCAATTAGAACACCAAAATATTGGAAATAGGCTTTTTAACATTTTCAAAAAATGGTCTGGCTTGTGATTTCACCATAAATTCTCCAGAAATGTAACAAGATTTGTCAGGAGAGATTTTGCAAAAGCGGTGCCTCTGTCTCGACAGTTTTGTCCTTAAAACACTTTCTTATCTACACACTTCGAAACTCAACAGAAGACTGATTTTTGATCTTAATTTTATGTCTTATATTGTAAACAACACAGTTTAGGTATTTTTTCTGTTTTAAAATGCATCCATTGTAACCGTCCCCTCGTAAAATTCACTACTTGCTAATGTAAAATGATCATATTGAGCTATTGAAAAGTGGTACACGTGTTAGAGCTTCAGGAATATTTTTCCTATTATAAGAAGAGTATTTACATAAAAAAAATTGAGATCTGCTCTGTGTCGACCAGTGTAATTTCCTCATTCACTCACTGAACGAATTCTTGGGTAATTATGCTAGAGAATTAGCAGTAAGAAAGGAAATTTTAGACATTAAAACCATGGATAATAAACCGGATCCTGAGAGAATCCCATAAACGTCTGGAGCATTTTAGGGGGGACTTCATTTGGGAAATTTCTCTTAAGCAATCATCCGCCCATCCGATGAGTCGATTGCACAGCGTCTTGTGCCTCCGTAACTATTAGCATTAAGAAAATGAAGCGCCAAGGAACTCCCTTTCGGCCATTACGGTTTTTACCGTCTAGTCCCATCTTTCTTCCGTCTAATACCCCGGAAAGAAGTCTATCAACCGAATTGCAGGGTTGTCCAGGTTAAACAATGCGGTTTAATGGCTCGGATGATCGGTGAAACAAGTCGGAAATTGCAGCAGCCGGGTCGTGATCGTTGCGGCGAAAGGTGAAAAGGAAATTTCTGCTGCGCTCGCGTTTACTCGCGCCGAGCAGACGACGGCGTCGGCTGTCCGTTAATGCCGTCCGCGTCCTACGTAACGAGGTCGAACGTATTGCGAGGATTCGGCGACTGCGGAAGCGTCACGTTACGCGGAAGGCGGACTTTCTGGGTGTCTGGAGAAAGCTTCGGATGGAAGGCTGATTGTAGGTAATTGGTTGCATTCGATTTTGCGGAGATTTCGTGGTAATTAGTCTCCATCTGTCTCTCTAGGATGTAACTGCGTTCTGTATCACTCTTTTACACTTCAGTTAGTGTCAAATTATCTATAGATACATGTGATGTATACAAAGTAATTCTAGAGTTGAGATTTCAGCATATAAAATTCAAGGGAAACCAAAAAAATAACAAATTAATATTTCAATATACACGTAGATGAGAAATTAACGTTTCTGTCATCACAAATTCCACAGTTCGCCGACCAGAACACGCTCAAAATTCTTTACATTGATTCGATTGATTCGATCTTTATTTGGTGAAAAACTACTTCAACTGAAATTAACTGAATGAAGTTACCAATCCATAATATTTTTGTTCTTTAACAACAATTCTTTGGCTGCATTGTGGCTTCTCCAGGTTATATATTTGAACTGATTCAATTTGAGAAATATATTTGATACTAAAAAAGTTGAACGTGACGAGATTAATAACAATAAAGATAATAATAATTTATTGCCATCAATTTTACATGGTTCGTCAATAATAAATCATTTAAAGTAAAAAACTCAAAAATTCTTCTACATCTACAAATATGTCCACTGAGCCCAATGGTGATCTGTATACTACCACTACAACAGTATTAATGTTTCCTAAGAATATACCTGTAAATTCAGCTTCTCTTCCAATAGCTACCGTTTCCAATGAAATTGCCTTCCAGTTTTCTCTTACTGCTATTAATATGCCTCCGTGTTTATTTTTGCCTCTACAATAATGTGTATTGTAATTATCTAAATTAATATACTGTAACTGTTCTCCAAATTATATCTATTTTATGGTCGTACACCTGCAAATTTAACTGTTGAACTTTATTTAGTACAGACTGTATATGTCAGTTTAATATGGAGAACATTTGTTGTTATCAAAATAAGAATTGGTTTCCACTTGTTTTTGAGCGATGAAAGAATCGAAAAGGCCGCACGATTATATTTTCAGGCCAAGTCTCGGGGTCGTTAATTCTATTAAGCATGGAATAAGCACATCCCAGCTTGAAAGATTTATTTTTGTTTGTGTTAGATTCATGTTTTTGTAATTCCTCCACTTCAAAATTTTTACTTGGACATATGGATTCTAAATATTTACTCACTTTTGTAGGATTTGAGTCATTTGAAGCTCTACCAGTATAAAACCATGCTTTCCTAGATGCGCCCTTAAAAATACCATCATTACTTATATTCCCTTTGCCTATTGTGATACCATTTCCTCTCTTTGGTGCTAATATTCGTTGACTTTCAGTACCATTTTTACCATTTTGAGTTTTCTCATCTCTTTTCATCTCTGCCACTGGTTTTAGCCATGACTGAGGGACTTGTGTTGTTCCAGCGTTTGATGTGGCCTTGGACCTACTACGAACTCCCTTTGTGTATCTGCTGTTACTTATGTCGACGTCAATGATGTCATCTGGTGTTTTCTGCTTCTGTTTTGTTTATGATAGCCTCTCTTTTTGACATTTTTGTTGACTATTTCATTTTTAAGAATACTAATCAACAATTCCTGTTCTCCTGTTCAATAATAGTGTTAATTATTAATCCTAATAGATATAATAATGTATATATGACATGGCAAAACATCTCATATTGGTATTCATTTAGGAGCTAACTCAAATTTACAGTAACATCATCAAAGTACTTCTTAACTGAATAATATAGTTTTCTCTGAAGAAAGGACTTAATGATTGATTTGAAGATTTTTTTAGGCTTAATTCTCAGATGACGAGTTGATGAGTGAATGATTTAATGTTCTGGTATATAGGAGAGTTTTCAAATTTTGAAGTTCGATGTTTTCATAAACATTTTCTATAAATTTAACACCGGTTGAATCTGTAGATTTAACGTTGCCTGAAACCATGCTGGCTGTAGATTAGAGACTTGAATCTAATCGAGAAATCCATCATCCAATTGAGAACAATTCTTTTAAATACCTTCAAGGACACCCTCAGAATGGATATGAGTCTTTTTTTGACTATTTTACTGGTATAATTCTTCTCTAGAATAAGAATGACAGTTGATATATTCAATGCAGAGGTAGACTTACTCGTAGAGACGGAAATATTCCATATGACCAATAAATGGGAGGCAATCTGCTTTACATTTTAAAATTCTTCAACTAATAAATTTGGTAAGTTTAGGCTTGCTTGCTGTATCGCATACCGAACACATGTCTTCTTGCGGTCTTCACACATTTTAAAGAATATTGTTTTGAACAACATAACAAAGTAATACAACTTGGCGCTGGGACATTCAAACCATCTGAAGATGTTCAACAATGGAGATCGGTATACACGTATTTCTTCATTTGAAATGTTTTGGAAGAATTTGCAGCTATTGATTACGAGTTATACCATAAGTGTTCATCTAGAAATGTAATTATAGAATAAGATATGGAATATATAATTATACGAATGAATGTGAAAATTCTCAAAACTATTAGAAATCAGCAATTACAAAATTCATCTAAATGGACAAACAGATATTAAAAAATTTGCACCGCTGCTACCAGAGAGTAACGGCCGAAATAGTTCCATATTTCATCTATATTACGTATTTTAATTTTCACCTACATGGTTTCGGCGAAATATGTCGATACTATTCAAATAAAAATTATCCAATAGTTCATTATTTTGAAAAATATGTTATTTTGCAAGATTAAATCATTTTAATTTGGTGAAATTTTCATATTCGGCAATGCAATTAAACTGATCATCGAAAGGTAATAACGAAATATATCGATCGTTAGAATAAGAAAGGACAACCGCTTTTTCTTGGCTATTAACTGAGAGTCATTTAAAGGGGGTTTCCGAGAAATATTGATTATTTTAATGATTTTTTTAACAGAGATGAAAAAAAAACCTTATTTTTTATATATTCTTCACTAGGAGTATATCACTCCATTCCACTTTTCCATTTTATATTAGTATATTATATACATTCTGTCAAGAAAGTACCGGGAATTATCGATTTAAATCTGGCGGGGCAATGAGGCAGGTAAAAGTGTTTTTTCCTAGGTTGGTACCACTGTCCTTGATTACTATGCCAAGCTTGAGCGGGATATGTCAACTAGTGTGTTTGCAACAGCTGATTAAGTCAGTCGATATCAGAGTGCGTGCCGATTTTTACTATGGGTGATTACGTTGAGCAAAGAATTTGTTTAAAGTTTTGTGTTGCAAATAAATTTTCGTGTGCCGATGCATTGAAAATGTTGCAAAAGGCCTTTGGTGATAATGCTCTATCGAAAACTCGTGCATATCAGTGGTACAGAGCCCATCGACGCCCATCGCCCATCGACGGCTTCAATCGAAGATAACGTCGATAAAATTAAGGAAAGGGGGCTGGAAAACCGTCGTACCAGCTTGAGAGAGATAGCACATGATCTTAAGATATCCCACGAGTCCGCACGTACGATTTTGATTGATATTTTGGGCATGAGAAAGGTGGCCGCACGACTCGTACCGAAAGACCTGAATTTTCTTCAAAAACGTCATCGCGAACAGGTTGCTTCAGACATGCTGGATCGCTGTAATTCCGATTCTACATTCATGAAACGCATTATAACTGGTGATGAGACCTGGATCTACGAGTACGATATGCAAACAAGCCAGCAATCATCGGAATGGGTGGCAAAAAATGAGCCGAAACCGAAAAAACCACGCCAAAGCCGCTCGAAAATGAAGGTGATGCTCATTGTTTTCTTCGATATCCGTGGCGTGGTGCACTACGAATTCGTTCCAGAGGGTCAGACGGTAAACAAGGAGTATTACCTAGGCGTTATGAAACGTTTGCGTGAGCGTATCCGTAAGAAGCGGCCAAATTTGTGGGCGAACAACGCGCCTTCTCACCGAGCTACGATTGTGACTGACTTTCTCGCCAAAAACTCAACAAACGTGCTTCAGCAACCACCGTATTCGCCGGATTTGGCTCCCTGCCTCTTTTTCCTCTTCCCAAAACTAAAATTGCCCCTTCGTGGCACCCGTTTTGAGTCGATTGAAGCCATAAAACAAAATTCGGCGCGAGAGCTAAAGTCCATCCCGGAAAGCGCCTATAAAAAATGTTTCGATAATTGGAAGTGGCATAGATGTATTGGAGCAAATGGAGCCTATTTTGAAGGCGACCCAATAAATTTTGACGATTAAATGTAAAAATGTTGTTTTAATTGAAAATTCCCGGTACTTTCTTGACAGAGTAGTATATAAATAAAAAGGAACGCATCTCTACATAACTTTCCTAGTTTAGTTTAATTCTTATCCTAGGATTACTTAAGAATGATTCTAACATATTGATTCTCTTTGCAGGTCAGTAATGAAGCCATTCCATTTTCTGAAAAAGTGAAGGTGAGGTATGACGTAATTTTTTTTGTCAATATTGTCAATTCAAAGCAGTGTTAATTACTTTTTATTTTATGAAAAAAGCGTCATTACTATGAAAAATGTGTATACTAACTTTGTAAATTGTAATGTCATGTAAAAACTGAGGTTTGCACAAAAAGAATAACAAACGATAAAGGTTACGTGAAACCTTATTTTAGTTATATATAACCTCAAAAAATAGTCGTTTTAGTATTTGGTTCGAATACACCTGTTAAACTTATACGAAAGGGTTTCTATACTGACCTGTTTAGGCGCAAGTGATTCGAACGGGCGCATTCGCCAATTTGCAACAACATACGAATAATTATTGCAATCAATTTCTTTGATCACCGAATAACATACTAGGTGCATTACAAGGTTAAAAGAATTTCTAAAAACCAAAACAAAGACTTCTTCTTCTAACTAAACTCACCTATTTCATTCGATATAATCTTCTTGAAAGCCATCTGAAATGTCGAGACGAGTGTTGAGAAAGGTTTAGGTCGTCTATTGAGATATGTCTTAAGAAGGTTAATGCAAGCCTTGTGGACCTTTTGACCTTCGCATAGGTATAGGGGAAGTTTTTTCATAATTTGTTCGATAAAATGCAATTTTTCGAATAAATATTCATACATTTCGACGGATATGATGAGAAGTTTATGGTCAAAATGTTATTTTATATCAAAAACTCAATAACAAGTATCGCAAGATCAGCTGATACTTTGCTATGTGGTAAGTTCCATTCTTCTCTTCTACCTGAATACAACTAAACTGCACCGAATGCTTCAAATCAATCTTGAACTCCATATGAGTGATTATCTTCAACTCAAAGACCCAAATATGATTCGTCTCTACTTTCAACTTCTCAAAAAAAAAAAAAAAACA
Organism: Megalocaria dilatata; assembly: GCA_034642435.1. Classification (NCBI taxonomy): domain Eukaryota; kingdom Metazoa; phylum Arthropoda; class Insecta; order Coleoptera; family Coccinellidae; genus Megalocaria; species Megalocaria dilatata. The sequence continues at coordinate 58,996,611 of CM067855.1, read as the reverse complement.
ATTTTTGGAATTAATCTCATCGGGTTGCTCTTATTCTGCGCTTTGATGCTGAGATTGTATTGAAAGTAACACGTGAATTCAGATTCAAACAAATCAGAAGAAATCTTTGACCTGAACGATATCTATATATATAAAAGAAAGTCGTGTTAGTTACTTCACTTATAACTCAAGAAAGGCTGAACCGATTAAGCTAAAAATTGGCAGGGAGGTAGTTTAGAGCCAGGAGAAGGACATAGGATACTTTTTATCCCGTTCGACAGCATTCCCGTGTGACTTGACATGTAACGTCAGTCACTATAAAACGTGGTATAACAAAAAAGAATCAGACTTGGAATAACAAAATTGACGTATAATGACAGCTTTGTAATGACATATGGATGACAATTTGATATTTGTAAGAAATCTATATATATATATATATATATATATATATATATATATATATATAAAAGAAAGTCGTGTCAGTTACACTATTTATAACTCAAGAACGGCTGTACTGATATGGCTGAAAATTGGTGGGTAGGTAGCGTAGAGCCAGGATGCGGACATAGGATACTGTTTATCCCGTTCGACAGCATTCCCGTGTGACTTGAGATAAAACGTCAGTCACTATAAAACATGGTATAACAAAAAAGCATCAGACTTGGAATAACAAAACGCAAATGACAGCTATGTAATAGACGTATGGATGACAATTTGATTTTTGTAAGAAATCAATATTAAAACTATTTCTATTAAATAAATAAATAACAATCATAATGTTATGATGGAGCCACTGCCCATTCATATAAAAAGTGAAGTGAACTATAAAAAGCGATATAACAAAAACGCATCAGACTTGGAATAACAAAACGCAAATGCCAGCTAAGTAATGGATTTATGGTTATAAATTTGATTTTTGTAAGAAATCAATATTAAAACTATTTCTATTAAATAAATAACAATCATAATGTTGCCATTGCCTATTTAAATAAAAAGTGAAGTGAACTATAAAAAGTGGTAAACCAAAAACGCATCAGACTTGGAATAACAAAACGCGCATCTCGAACAGCTGAGTAATTTTGTCTATGAATGAATGGTTGAAAAGTTGAGTTTCGAATCACCAGGAATTATATTTAGTACTTCAAACGAATGAACCCCTGTTGAATTCCCAATAAAAGGAAGTTTATGATACTTTAATGAAGGCAATCGATGATGAAAATGGTAGTTTATATTTCCTAGATGCCCCTGGTGAAACTGGTAAGACATTCCTCATGTCAGTAGTTTTAGCCACTGTTCGTGCGAGTTCCAACATAGCGGTTGCAGTTGCTTCTTTTGGAATAGCAGCCACATTGTTAGAAGGATGCCGTACGGCTCATTCAGCATTAAAATTACCGTTAAATTTTCAAACTATTGAAGAACCAACGTGTAATATTGCAAAACACTCAGCAATGGCCAAAGTTTTATCGGCATCGAAAATCATCATCTGGGACGAATGCACAATGGCTCATGAACGTGCATTAGAAACACTTAACCGAAGATTGAAAGATTTACGCAATGACTCGAGATGTTTTGGAGGAGCAGTGATTTTACTGCCTGGCGATTTCCGTCAAACACTGCCAGTAATTCCAAGATCTACGGCTGCCGACGAAATAAACGTTTGCCTCAAATCGTCGAATTTATGGCGTTATGTGGAGAAACTGCAGCTGACAACAAACATGAGAGTTTCATTGCTTAATGATACATCTGCTGAAGATTTATCTGAGCAATTGCTGACTATCGGTAATGGTCAAGTACCTGTCGATGAATCGAGCGGATTGATATCATTTCAAAATAATTATTTCTGTAATTTTGTCTCATCAAAAGACGAACTTATCAACAATGTATTTCCAAACACTATTTCTAACTACAAAAATAATGAATGGTTGAGTGAGCGAGCAATTTTAGCAGCTAAGAATAAAGATGTAGATGACCTGAACTACATAATTCGAAATAAGATCATTGGAACAATGCATTCATTCAAACCTATTGAGTGCGTCACAAATGAAGATGAAGCCACCAACTATCCAATTGAAATTTTGAACTCCTTGGATGTGCCTGGCTTACCACCGCACAATTTACGCCTAAAGGTTGGCTCCGTAGTAATCATGGTTCGAAACATGAACCAACCAAAAGTGTGCAACGGTACGCGTTTGGTGGTTAGAAAATTGATGAACAATGTAATTTACGCGACGATACTGAAAGGAAATTTCAAAGGTGAGGAAGTTCTCATTCCGAGGATCCCGATGATCCCAACCGATATGCCGTTTGAATTTAAAAGACTTCAATTTACGATCCGTCTTGCATTTGTCATGACCATCAAGAAATCACAAGGCCAATCCTTAAAAGTTTGTGGTTTGAATCTAGCACATCCATGTTTTTTCCATGGTCAATTATATGTGGCATATTCACGGGTCGGAAGACCATCTGCGTTGTTTGTTTTTGCGTCTGATAATAAAACAAAAAATGTATTGTATCATAAGGTACTTCAGTGAAAAGCAACCTATGTACTAAAATACAGAAACAATAATGAATGATTAATGTAGGTACTTAATTTTTTTTGTATTTTTTAATAAAAAAACTCAATAAATACAAAAATCTGCTTATTTATTGCCTTTAAGGCGGAACAGAGTTCGCCGGGTCAGCTAGTATTATACTAAAAACAAGAATAACCGAAATTTCAATAATAACATAATAATTAAGAGATTTTTTATAGATATCCGACTCTATGTGAAGTTAATTCATAATTTTTTAAGTTAATTCATAAATTAAAATTTCAGTCCCACTTGGTAGAAGCTGTCTGAATGAAATGAAATTCAGAATTTATAATTATATATTATGAAACTTCTTCGATCTATGATTTTTTATATATTATATATAGTGTAGAAATTTGCAGACATTATTCCTAATTTGAATTAACTGAAATTTTTTTGAAAACTTTGCATTCTTCAACAATCAACTTAGAAATTCATTTTTTCAATATCTAATATATTTTTTCTTCTTCTTGATGAACTTTTGAAAGTTTGATCATGATTTATTTCGACTCGTGATAGTGTTTTCTTGACGGGGAAAACCAATATTTTATTGAATCATTATTACCTCAACTTCAAAACGTTCTATGTGGTACTCCTTGATGAACCCCATTTTTCACCGACAATCATCACTAGGTTGTCCCACCAGAATGTGCAATTTCGAAACGCTTCTCATATACAATCTCTCCAGAACCAATAATTCAAGATTTTCGGTATCATACCTAAGCCATCCCAACAGTTAGGCAGAAGTAAGAGTCCTCCGACGTTTCGATACCGTCATTCATTCTCCTTTACGATCCCGCCCCCCCTAAAAGACATTGCACTACCGTCCTCAGATATCCGGCCATTCCTTTCCGTCCTCACGAGCCACCACGTTACGCCGAACGACCCTCCAAATCCGCCCTTTAAACACGTAGTAAATTACGGTCGAGACCAGCCCCGAACAACCCCCTAAGCGCCGGATGGCGTGGGCCTACGCCGAGCCCAGCCACGGCATGAAAAACGCCATAAAGCAGGAAGAAAATTATCCTACGTGATTGTCAGATTTTCCGCATGGGCTAGTGCCGCGACTTGTCCTCAAACAAAGGACCCTCGTACGTCTCGCAGGATCGGGGGTAGATTTAACGGTTTGTACGTTCGCGGATAGACCGAAAGATTGGCCGATCTCGGGAGTTAGTAGGGTCGACAGGATAGTACGCTTCGCTGCCTCGGGACGTCATTTCTTTGAAGTCGTAGTGCTCGCATCGTTGAGAGGAACTATTCCGGTGCGAAATTTGGGAAAGAGTCGTTATCCTGCGCTTTCGGGATCGAGTGGTTATGAGGGATATATTAAGTTATTCAGCTGTTTGCGTACGAGTTTGAATCAGAACCCTTTTGCTTCGATCAAGGATAAGGTTCAAAGACGAATTTGAGGATTTCCAATTTATTCGTTTCTTCAGAATCTGACGCCGTAATTCATACTCCATGATTTTTGCACGTACTATGGAATTCAACTCATTTACCATGAGCACACATGCATTGAGTCATTTAAAAAGCCCGCTTAAAGGGATTGTTGAAGTTTTTTTGACGTTGTTTCAACTGTCCCCTATACTCACGCAACTTTGAACGATATCTGTTAGGTAGCTTCTTCACATTGCTTTATTTTTTCAGGTCATCTCAAGTATGTTTTTGAAATTTTCAAAATGTAAAACTATCGAACAAAGATGCTGACTTGAATTTCGCATTCCAGAAGCATTGACATTGTCACATACATCAAAAATACGTGCGTATCTGTGGTACAAAGCATTCAAAAGCGGTCAAGGTGTAGTAGAAAAGTTGCATTGCCTTGGCCGACCATAAATGTTTTTAATTGAATTTAACGTGAGAGAAATGGTGACTCGTTCGAGTCTGAGAGAGATATCAGCTGAAGTTTTTATGTCTCACGAATCAGTTCGTACCATTTTTAACGAGTATTGCGGCATGAAATGCTTTATCTCTCAACTAATGCTAAAAGACCTGGGTCACAAGGCTATGTATCATTGTGAACGAATAATACATATGTTCAAGGAACTTGTGAGTATTTTTACTTTCGTTAATTTGAACGAAAGATGCCGCATATTTATCTGAATACAAATTACGATTCTATACGTTTGTGTCATGAGTAACATATTTCACTTTATTCCGCGATAAATGAATTCGGCGTAGAGTTTCGTTTAGAGCATTGACTTCCTAGATTTTTGGCTGGGAATTGAATTTATTGGTTATTTGAATATTCAAATCTTTCGTATATGGTAACATTAAATTTTCATATTTTTTCTAACATCTGGTCGAGACAAAATTCCTGTAACTCTCACTTTTTTATTACCACTACGTTGTACCCGAATCTACATGAAATACCCTATACCATGTGCTTCGGGGTCAGTTGCCTGAAGATGAACGAAAGTTCGATACTAGTTGCAAAAATGTAAACCTTACATATTGTAAAATATCTAAAAATTGTTGGTAGTAAACATAGTAATAAAAAATTTATGATTGTTTCGGTCTTTACTTGACCCATACTCACAAAAATTAGCAGCATACAATAGTATGTTATATAGATTAGCCAACATACCCATGTCACGTGAGAATTTTGACAAAGAATATAACATCATCAAACAGATTTTGTTGAACAACGGTTTCAACGTCCCCATTATTGAGAATATTTTCTCAAAAATACAATTAAAGCTGGCTTTGAAATTAGTATATCCCATAAATAATGATCCAATTGAAAGTAAATACATTTCGTTGACATACTTGGGACCAAAAACAGAAAAGGTAGCTAGATATTTAAAGAAGAATCACAATTTTAGAATTTCTTATAAAACGAATAACTCCCTAGGAAAACTAATAAAAAATAATAAAGATAAAACATCTAAGAACAAGAAATCAGGTGTTTATAAGTTAACTTGCGGTACTTGCCATTCTGTATATGTTGGTCAGACAGGACAAGATCGTTCCAGACGAGACTTAGGGAACATGAAAAATGTTATTGTAACAAAAAGGGAAATTCAACCTACGCAGAGCACCTTCTAGACACAGGACATAGTTTTAATAGTAACTTTGAAATTTTATAGTCAGAAAACAAAAGTTTTAGATTAAACTTGTTAGAAACTTTAGAAATTAATAGATATCATAAAAAAAAAATTTTATTGAATAACCAAACAGAATCAAGTAACTCCCCTTTGTTGAATCTTTTTTGAATCCTTTTTCAGATTCCCGAAAGAATTGTAAAACTCTTTTCACCCCCTCTATTTTTGTTATATCCATGTACTATAAAATGAAGTTCTTGTTCATGGTATACTCAGTATCTTGTAATACTCACCTGAAGAAGTCATCGTATGACGTAACGATCGTAGTGTTAATAAAATATTAGCGGAAATTAGGATATTGTTTCTATTAATATTTTCAATGAAAAATTTGTTTTAATTTCCTTATATAATGCTTGTAGCCCTCATTAGGCGATTTTTTCTGAAATAGTTCATTCTAATGAATTAAACCACCTATGACATTGATAAAGTAACCTGTAAAAACATCCTTATAAAAATGTTTAGTATGAAGTTCTAATATTCGCCATTTTATAGACCCATGTTGTTTGAAGTATTCATCTCTGCATTCGCTTATCTAAACACTCTTGGATATCGAGAATTTTCTTAGGGATATCTTTCTGCTGCATTTTGCTCTCCAACTATTTAATATTATAATAACTTTGCGTCGTCTAATGTAAACAGTTGTTTTTATCACAAAGTGTTTGCTTACACTGAGCTGACATAATATATTTATATTAGCATTATTATGGGGCGGCTAAGTTAAATTGTCCTGCCTTGGTAATGAAAAAATCAGAATTTGAATACCTTTTTCCAATTTTTATTTGACGATCCAGAGTAAAACTTCGAGAAACGTCAGTCGAATGATATATCAACTAACCGTAGATATCAATAAACGAGCACACCGAATCAGGCGTTAGAATAAGACGGATTGATGTTTAACGTGATTCGCTTGTCATTGTTCGTGGAAATCAGCACTTCTAATGATCCATCGACTCAAGTTCTTGAGTCAATTGAATTTTGTACGTATGCGATGGCCGTGGACAAATGACAGGAGATTCCTGGACTCTCGAGAGAATTTTTTGTCTGAACGTCCTCTTAAATATCTGCTATAGAATCGGCTTTTTATATTTTCCTCACGATTTTTGAGATAGAAAATTCTCATGATTCAATTTTTGAATGCCTAAAGATACCAAAACAATTTAACGTCATAAAACAATCCAGCTGTTTTCACATTCAGATCTCTTCCAAGTATTGTAACAGCCTATTTTTCATATCTGATTTTTTCACCAAACGAGAAAATTTTTATTTAAGTCAGACGAATGCAGATGATATGAAAAACAACCATACATATTAACAATGGTTCTTTCGTTAGATGAGTGCATTTATTTTTATCAGACATGAGTTTGATTCGAATAGTAATAACTTGATGTTGAATCCGAGATGATACAACGTACCCGGAAAACGCCCTTTTTCCGTTCCAAGAGATCGCTGCGGCACAATAATAATTATTATTGCAGGAATGCGCGAGTCCGGGCGAGCATCTCGTATATAACATCAGCTTTAATTAAATTCGCCTTGCGGCTTCCATTTTTCCAATTTGGGAAATTTCTCCCGAACGCCGCGAGACTTTTCCGCGAGCCAGACGTGGGGACAATTAATATAATTGGAATTTATGTGGCGTTACGGCCACCGTGCCGCTTTACGGTGCCAGACCGGCCCCTTTTTTCAGCCACTTTTCTAATTGGTAATTAGTCCGGGCGGATGGGCGCGCGTTAGGGAAATTTCGGATTTAAACTGCGGTTATTGTCATCGGGAGTTTTTGGTAGATTAGGCCGAAGCGGTTGCGAGATAATCTTCTTCTTGGCTTCGGAAATACATTTGGCCGGCTTTGGTTCAACTGCAGATTCTAATTAGACCCTATTTATACTGTGGATATTCATTGAATATCAATATACACTGATTGACAGAATAGGTCACACTAATATATCCGATTTTAATAATTTTTGGTACAGTTCCTCTTTCCTAGTAAATAAATAGAATTTGGGCTTCATTGGACGATAGCCCAGATTAAGTAGAGATAAAATGAACAATATTAACAGCGTTGCGACGGCATCAGAAAACTCACCTTCAATCTAGGGTTAATCTATAATCTGGGGATGAAGAAGGATCGTTTCAAAAGAATTGGAACTGCATTCACATTCAGTGTGTCTAAAATGAGTTATTTCTGAATTGTCACTATCAATAATTCAAATAAGTGCAAAGTTATATAGCGAAAATTTACACTGAGTAAATAACGGCAGGTTATATAGCGGGATAATAAGAGTTTTTTGCAGCAGAATGCGATTTGCGGTATATTTGAGAATCGAAGACTTCTTAATTACTATTCTTCATCGATTTGGGGTGGGTGTTGTAACACAGAGCTGCCATATAACTGCCGTGGTTCGACCTGAAGGCAGGTTTTCTATCCATAAGGGCGAATGCGTCAGAAATAGATCTGTTCTAGCTTTAAGGGGAGGGATACTATGACCTGTTGGTGTCCTCGAGTTCGTGGATTGCTCTTCATGGCGACCGTTAGCCTTCAATGGCTCCTTTTGGAAACAAGGCTAGCACGGGGGGGTGGAGGACCTCGGGAAGTATTCGTTCTACCTGGCCATCCAATTTGCCGTTGGATATTCCATCTATCGGTCCGCAGTAATTCATTACTCAGGGTTTCTCGAAAAGTGCTTAAGGGTTTAACGAGACTTGACGGTTCGACCGGCCTCGTCCTTAACCAGGATCGATTGCGAAACGTTTCCGGGATTTTTGGACTTTAACGATACGATTTTAGACCGTTAGTGCTTCACACATCACAATCTCGATGAATCTATAATACTGCGAAGTTCACAACGATTTTGACCCATTTCTGCACAACACAATTTTATTCTTTCAGATTCTCTCGAATCTGATGCGAGTTTGATATATTTTTTCATTCAAGGTATTCCAGGCATAAAAATCCAAAGGCGTAAGATCGGGGCTCCTTGGAGGACATTTTACCGGACCTTATCTTCCAATCCATTGAATCCCAAAATATTCGTTCATCAAGTCATCCACTTGAAACCATACATTTTGTCTGCTAGCCATAGGCTTTCATCCAATATGTCTGTTAAGCTGCTTTGAATTAATATTATGAATTCTTCAGCGTTGAGGCGATCGGGAAGTATTACTGGTCCAAAAACTTCACCTCTAATGACTCCCAACCACACATTTACCCTTAACTCATATTGAAAATGAGAAACAATAGTCGCATGGGGTTATCTCTTTTCCATACATGGCTATTTCAAAAATTTATCATACCTCCACTCTCCTAACTTATTCAGGTACCACCTACAAAATGTTAGTCTCGTCTCAGCATCTCTGAGCATGCAGGTAACTGATCCTGCACCTTTTTCAAATGATATAGATGTAACGTTTTTTTTTTTTTGAGTTATCGGTGAACTGGACAACGACGAATCCTCAGTGTACAACCAATTCAACGAGTACTTGTTCTGGGGTCCTCCTGGACAGCTTGAAGTATAGCTCTGATTCGGAAACCACCAAATAAGCCTGTTTCACCTATTCGCCTGAACACTTGTACAAATGTCTGTCTATTTGGTTGTCGTCTGTCGGGCATAGGACAAAACAGCTAGCACATTCCTAAGTCATTCGAAAGTACACTAAATGAGGTATTTTTTTCGCAGAAAACATGTCCATAATTAATAATTTTTCATCGATAAAACCATTAGAGGAATATGACTGAATTTGTTCACTTTAAAATCATGATACTCATCTCCTTACCATGCCCGCAATAAGAATTTTTTGGCACACAGAACTTCTTATCTTGTAACAAATTTAATCCCGTTTCCAGATATGAGGTCAAATTTAATGAGGCTACAAGGATAACTGAAGTATATAATTGATTTTATGGAAAAACTTGACATATTTAGTGAAATCAAAAAATGTTAAATAAAATTTCGACCATGTGTTATTGACATATTTTGTTGTAAATAACTTGTACGATCTCCCCTTGAAGTTTGGCCCTCTTGAAAGTGGACACCCTGTACATTATTTATATGTACGCATATCCAACTCAATTTTTGAACAGTATATTTGGAAGGGAATATCTGCTGTTTAAATTCATCAAGTAACTTCATCAGATTTTCGTTACCCGTTTGCTACAGTAGATACCGTCATTCCCATCCGGTCCAGATCTCGGAAAGCCCAAAACTCCGTTTTTCCCGCGATGACTCGACACTAAACTGCATGATTTATACATGGACACAACGATGTCATACCGAACTTTTAAAACCCCATTAAAACTTTCCCGGTTTTTCTTCCGCGAGTTTCGCGGACGCTTCCGAAGCGTTATTTATTCGGGGATCCCGTTCCTCAAACTTTAAACTCCGGCTCCCTAATATAATTTATCCGTTCCCAAGAACGGCCTATTCGTCGGAATTGGAAATGTATCGTTTATTTAAACGCTTTTTCCCTCGGAAAAAGCACGCTTTCCTCCAGGAGAATATTGGATCGGAGTGACTGGAAGCGCTGAACTTCAAGGATGAGAGATTGTCCCATGTTTACATGAGGAATGCGTCGAAAGTTTCCGGGTCAATGTCAGCTCCAAAGATCTCGTATATTCGTTGAAAAAAAGTGCTGTGTCGGATCCCGTCTGTGGCCCGTGGAGTCTTGGGATGTCTCAAAGCTTTTATGAATTCACTTTTCGTTCAATAGGAAGATACATTCCGAGATTTTTTGACGCTGCCTTACTTCGTGACGACAGCTTATTGACAATGTGAAATTTTGTAACGTGAATTGCTTTTGGAAAGGTTTACGAATGAAACGTTTTAATTATTATTGTAATACATTTTGAAAGTTTCGACAGACCATGCGAATTTCAAGATAAATGCACAATATGATTTTTTTTAAGTCATAACTTTCCACTAAATTTTTCTGCGCGAATATTTTTTCATTTTTCAATATGAAGGCTGGACCATCTAGAGTTTGTAATTTGAAGTAGTGGTTATTTCGAGTCTAGCAACACTTCTGTCTTTCGTATTTCAACATAAAGTTAGTTCAATATTTGACATTAACGAACCGAGTGTTTCACGAATGATTGTACAGGCTTTCAGGGAAGATGCAGGACATTTTCGTGAGTCTGAACCAGTGCTCGAAATATGTCCTAACTATATTAGTTTACGAGTTACTCGATGTTTTATGTATTTTATCAAAAAGTATGGCATACCTCTTGAACGCCTGGATCGATCTTCATGAAAACTTGAGGGAATGAGTATGGGCCAATGCCAAATATTTGCTCCTAATGACTTATCGAGAGCACAGGTCCGAACTGAGAAAATTACATTCTTTATCCCACATCTTGTAAAACACCCTGTACATCCAATTTTCAAAAAGCGAAATTCTCTTCATAATCTACAATAAATACTCTTTCAAACAAGCGTATTAAGCTTTGCATCATCATTTTATGAACCATTAAATAATAGGAATTTTCGATATATAGTAAGAGAAAATATTATAACTTGTTTTCGAAAATACCCCCTCTCTCTTCTAAACATTTTCTAGCTCTTGTGATCAAATGAGCTACAGCTTTCTTCAAACTTTCCGGTTGATTTCGTATTGCTTCACATGCAGCTTGAATACAATTTATCAGGTGCTCTCTGTCTATCTATGATTTTCTCAGAGTAAACTTCAGTTTTTAAGTGCCCCCAGAGAAAATAATCTGAGCATGTTAGATCTGGGGATCTTGCTCTACCAAACAAAATGATCTGTATACACTCCATTCAAATGCGCTACAATTTCACGGGTAAAATGTGCCGGAGTTCCATAATGTTGAAAATACATTCCTCTTGGAATATTGCTTCCATCATTCAAGAGCCCTGTCAAATGATCGATTAAAAATTGTAGATATCTCACTCCATTCAGCCTGTGTGGAAGAATATATGGTGCAATTAGGCGATTATTGTAAATTTCATACCAAATATTGACTGAAAACGATGTTGAGAATTGCGTTTTCTAGTCTCTTTAGGATTTACTCTGGATCAAATATGTGCATTGCGAACGTTCAAAATGCCATCTTTTGTGAAGGTTGCTTCATCAGTAAAAAGCGTTCTGAAGATAGCTCGCTGGTTCAGCAAAACCCATCTGCAAAATCGCATTCTCGGTAGTTCATCGCCTGTCTCCAAAGATTTTATGGGTTGTAAATGAAATGGATGCCACTTTTCACGGTGCAGAACTCGCCAGACCTGACAATGTGGCAAACCTAAAACTGAACCAAGACGCAAAGTGCTGGTTGAGAGATTTTCTTGGACAGCTTCAATTATCTCTTCATGGTTTACCATCGAACTTGCTCTTTCTCGTTTATTTACTGACAGAAAGTGTGCAGTTTCACGAAGTGAGCGATTAACTTGTTTGAATGTTTGGTGGTTAGGAATTAATGAAAATTTTATGAAAACACAACAATCTACCACTTCCGTATTTTTCTATTTCAATAATTACCCGACAATGGTTTGAAATGTCAAAATTTTTAGCATGAGCCACTTAGATTTTGAAATTTGAATTCAGAGTAAATGAATTTTTTATGTGATCTTTCACATAGCAATGAAAATAAATGATATCTTAAGCTTCAGATCGATTCAAGCATCATTTGACTACTATTTGAAATAGTGGACCCGAATTAAAGGCTAATGAAAGCTTCAAAACATTCAATACAAGAGCTAGCAGGTGTCAAAAAGAAATAGGGACATTTTCGAGACCAAATCACATACGAAAATTGATGGGGGAAGGGGTATGAAAGTATGAAAGAATTTATTTGCGAAAGTGTAAATAAGATGTCGAAAAGTATCTCATTTTGTTTGCGTGTGTCTAGGAATCAAAAATTCCAGATATTCAATAGCTCATAAAATATTGATGCGAAGTGTGCCATTATTAAGTATGAAGTTGTTTGAAAGAGTATTTATTGTAGATTCTGAGGTTAATTTCACTTTTAAAAAATTCGGTGTACAGGGTGTTTTACAAGGTGTGGGATAAAGAATATAATTTTCTCACTCCGGACCCGCGCTATTGACAAGTGATTAGGTGAAAATATTAGAAATTGGCCTATACTCGTTCCCTCAAATTTTCATGAAGATCCATGCAGGCATTTAAGAGTTATGCCGATTGAAACTTTTTGATAAAATACATAAAACATCCTGTATATCTTAAACTAATATAGTTAGGACATATTTCGAGCCCTGATTTAGACTCACCAAAATGTTCTGCGTCTGCCCCTGTACAATCATTCGCGGAACACCTGTATATGAACTCTTAGAAATTCACGTGGAAAATTCAATAGAAGTGAAATGCTTTCACGGAAATTTGTTATGTTCCTGTATACTGGACCGTTGATAAAACAACCCTTCACTTTCACGTTCTAGTTCAGTGAGCACACCTGAAGACATTGCTGCTTTAGCCCATAATGTGGTTGAACATTCATCAACAAGAACTCGTCATCTTACTCAAAAACTGAACATTTCTCGCACTTCTCTGAGGAGTATTTTGTATGAAGACCTCAGTATGAAGACTACCAAAGTTCAACTAGTGCAAGAAGTGAAGCCTCGTGACTATTATATGCGTTTCCACTTCGCTCAATGGGCTAATGATCGCATGACCGAAGATGAGCGTTTTCTCAGAAAAATCATCTGTAGCGATGGAGCTCACTTTCAGCTGGAAGGGGTATTTTTTGCGTATCTTTCAATTTGTGCCATATAACTCTTTCAATATACTACTCTGTCAAGAAAGTACCGGGAATTTTCAATCAAAACAACATTTTTACATTTAATCGTCAAAATTTATTGGGTCGCCTTCAAAATAGGCTCCATTTGCTCCAATACATCTATGCCAACGGCACTTCCAATTATCGAAACATTTTTTATAGGCGCTTTCCGGGATGGACTTTAGCTCTCGCGCCGAATTTTGTTTTATGGATTCAATCGACTCAAAACGGGTACCACGAAGGGGCAATTTTAGTTTTGGGAAGAGGAAAAAGTCGCAGGGAGCCAAATCCGGCGAATACGGTGGTTGCTGAAGCACGTTTGTTGAGTTTTTGGCGAGAAAGTCAGTCACAATCGTAGCTCGGTGAGAAGGCGCGTTATCGTCATGCAAAATCCATGAGTTGTTCGCCCACAAATTTGGCCGCTTCTTACGGATACGCTCACGCAAACGTTTCATAACGCCTAGGTAATACTCCTTGTTTACCGTTTGACCCTCTGGAATGAATTCGTAGTGCACCACGCCACGGATATCGAAGAAAACAATGAGCATCACCTTCATTTTCGAGCGGCTTTGGCGTGGTTTTTTCGGTTTCGGCTCATTTTTTGCCACCCATTCCGATGATTGCTGGCTTGTTTGCATATCGTACTCGTAGACCCAGGTCTCATCACCAGTTATAATGCGTTCCATGAATGTAGAATCGGAATTACAGCGATCCAGCATGTCTGAAGCAACCGGTTCGCGATGACATTTTTGAAGAAAATTCAGGTCTTTCGGTACGAGTCGTGCGGCCACCTTTCTCATGCCCAAAATATCAATCAAAATCGTACGTGCGGACTCGTGGGATATCTTAAGATCATGTGCTATCTCTCTCAAGCTGGTACGACGGTTTTCCAGCACCCTTTCCTTAATTTTGTCGACGTTATCTTCGATCGAAGCCGTCGATGGGCGTCCGTCCTTGAAGGCTCTGTACCACTGATATGCACAAGTTTTCGAAAGAGCATTATCAACAAAGGCCTTTTGCAACATTTTCAATGCATCGGCACACGAAAATTCATTTGCAACACAAAACTTTAAACAAATTCTTTGCTCAACGTAATCACCCATAGTAAAAATCGGCACGCACTCTGACATCGACTGACTTAATCAGCTGTTGCAAACATACTAGTTGACAGATCCCGCTCAAGCTTGGCATAGTAATTAAGGACAGTGGTACCAATCTAGGAAAAAAAATTTTCACCTGCCTCATTGCCCCGCCAGATTCAAATCGATAATTCCCGGTACTTTCTTGACAGAATGTATATGTTATCTTGATAACTGATCTACTTCGTTTCTAATAAACAAGAAGAATTTCTTGTACACATTTGAATTTCAGTAATACAAATGAGATATTTGAGATTTAGAATTAAATTCCCAATCAATTTCATCGAAAGAATTATAAGTGACTGCAGATAATCAGTAATCACAAAACATTTTCAATAAAATATTCCAAATATGGCGACATAGACATTCCAACATCCAGTTGTCATCTTGAGTATCCATTTTGTGCTTCCAAAAGTAAATAAAACACTTCATTTAGAATATCGATCAAATTTTCATTTCAATATAATGCTTGGACCTTGTCATTATGTGTGGAATACAACATCATCTAAATGTCCTCCGCGTGATCTCTTACAGGACTCGATCCTTGTGAGGTAATTTTCGATGACTCGCCGCCACATTTCGTGCAACATCTCTCCATAACTTGACGGATATTGGTTTTCAGATCGTAAATAGTCCGAGGATTATCGACATAAACTGGATCCCTCCCAACACTGCACAAAAAAATCCAAAGGCGATAAATCACATCACTGAAACGAGAAATTACGCGTCCTAGAAATTTTTCATGCAATAAAGCCAAAACTGGTCTTGTTGTGTAGCTTGTTGCACCATCTTGCTGGAACCACATCTCTTTCAATGCCACATCATTAATTTCAAACCAAAAAAAAATCGGTAATCATTTGGCTATAGCGATGAGAATTGACGGTTTGAGTAACACCTTCTTAATTTTCAAAGAAGTACGGGCCAATCACTCCACAACATACAGTGACTTTTTGTGGATGTAATGGTCTCTTAGCAGTTACATGAGGATATTCACTGCCCCAGATGCAACAATTTTGCTTATTTATATAGCCACCGAGTGAAAAATGTGCTTCGTCACTGAAGGAAATTCGCTATAGTCAGCTGGCTTTAGTTCTTGTGTTAACTGAACCTCATAAGGTTGGAGTTGCAAATCCAGATGCAAAATACGCCATGGCGTGCCGTAAGGGAGACCCAATTTTTGTGCGACGTGTGATGAATTGATAAATTTGAAATATTTTGCAATTCTGTTATGTATGGGCCTTAAGACATCAGTAACATATCCAGCCTCTTCGAATTTTTTCACTATTTTACCAATTGTACGCTCAAATGGAAAATTATGTCGACCATAATCTGTCCGTAATGCACGAAACGTACCTACTACAGAATGATTGTTTTTGTAGTAAGTTTTCACAATATTCACACGTTCAGCAGTATATAAACGATCCATATTGTTAAATGTCACATGATACTCTTCTCCATTTGAAAATGTAGGAATAATTCCTTGAGGGCACTTTTCCGCAAGAAACTCATATCAAATAGGGACTCAAAATATTCAACAGATGTTTTAATATTAATCTTTTTTTAATCTACTCTTTTATTATTGAAGATAGCAGAAAAGCCTGAAAAATTATCCACTTTTCAATTATTGGACTAATACCTGACTTTCCTTCAGTTTTTCTTCTTAGGAAAACTAAAAACGGTTAATAGTGAAACAGCATATAATATATTCGACATAAGATGACTGAAACCTTTTCATTTCGGAGCGTTAAAATTAAAACTTTTCAGAGCAATTTTTTTTCATTTTAGAATAATTAAATTACTTTAAATCCATTCGCCGCGCCTCCGGATCTTTTCTCCCAAAACAATTACACAGAAACTCCCAACTCAAAAAACGTGTAACATATAAAAGCAGTAAAAAATCATACTGGAAAATATCCTGGAAGACCTAAAGGTACTTAAATGAGACGAATTTAATTTATCCTTTCTTTCAAAGCAAAGTTACCTAAAACTCCGCTCAAATTTCATTCAGTAAGCAATAGCAAGAAAATTTTGTCATACCAAAACTACCATCTCACCTTCAGGAAATATCACATTATTTTGAGCCTCAAGCTGTCCCTTGACTTTCATGAAATTTCTAGTGAGAAGAGACGCTGGGGGATTGGGTAGGCTTAATCGCATTGCCTCATTAACTACGGCGTTAATTCTCCCCCAGTTCGAATCTCTCGGAAAGATTAAATTGATTCGGCTGTTTCTTGATGAAAATTCTCGATTGGAATGAAACCTGTATTCCGGTACTCACTGGGGATTTTTAATCTTATTCATTATGGAAATAGGGATTTCGTTTAACTGGTATAATTTGCACATTGAAGGCTTATTTCGTTAACACATACAGAATTCAGTATAATTCGAATGAGTTTGAGCACATTTCACCTGACAATAGTAGGAATCTCTATAATGGAGTCATATTTCACTGAAATATATTTTTGAACACATTAATCCTACATACTCGTACAATGATTTTAAATGAGAATCGTGAATGCTCTACTTCGTCGATCCCCTTACTGCTAGGTTTTCATTATCGATAAACACATAAAAATATCAGACTTTCTTTGGAGCGATTGGGCAAACAATGTTTTTCTCATTTCTTAATTGAGTGCCTATAATAGCATGTTTTATGGCACAATCGACGTTAAATCAGTAATTCAAGTTCATTCATGAAAACTAATAATATTCACTTTCGTGAGTGCCTGGTGATATTTTTATTATTTCTGGTGAGAAAGCTATGTGTGCATTATTAGAAATGGAAACATTTATTTCTCAGTCCTATTATTTATCGCCACTTTCTGTCTATCAGTCCAATAAAATCTTTTCTTGTTCTCTCTCATGAAAAATTATCACCTTAATCTATTTCAATACCGTATAAATTTGCCGAAAGTAATTAATGAAATCTAGAAAAGTGGCAGTCATGAAATGTAATCTTTTGATTAATTAGGATTGGATTTCAACACAGAATGTGATATTTAGAAAAGGAAATTAATATTCCCATTTTCCAATTGCAATTCACATTTGACCTTCGAAATCGATGAATACCCCAGTTTCAAATAAAACGAACTATTCTTTATGAGGAAAAAATAGTGTACCATAGAAAAAAGTATGATTTTTTGTTTTAAATTATTTTATCACATTAATGAAAATTTCACATTTATACATTGATTATAGTATTTATTATGTAACACAAAACATTTCTTATATTAACTTAAAAATTCATAACAGAATTGTCTAAATTGTAAATGTATGCAGAAATCTTGGCTTAAAATCATATTAGAAATTGAATTTTGTCATGAGGATTACATCACGAGCATAACGTAAAACGTTTTCAACTACTTTCATGAAAATCTATTACAATTCCTCTCGGAAAATTATATCAGTGTCCGAATTTTGTAAGGTGAATTTCCCGAGAGCATTGTCACAGCGGCAATCGTATCATAAGATCAAATACTAAATATTTACATTTTCGGACGAGGCAACCTGCGTCAAATAAGTCAAACTCTTCACCTACTACTGTATACCTTGCGACACGCTATTGCATGGGCGGGGTCCTTAGTGGAATGGATATGGATTTAGAGAAAGTAAATAGGAACAGAAGAGAATTAAATTTATATTTATACTGCAGTCGATATTTTGTAACTAGCCGTTTTTGTGATCGATGGTTGAATGAGACAAAACAACCGTAAAACATCTGTAAATGCTATTTCCGCCTTTGGAATCGTGCTTTCAGAGCGGGGAAGATTGGATAAGATGGTGAAAGTGTCCTTATTCGTTTACTTGAAGAATTATCTGAAATGATCTCACACATCTTCCACCTATCAAGTGGTTCTTTCAGCAATATTGATAAAAACCATATCACTCATGGCTTTTCCTTTAATAAGAAGAATTGAGTTTGCGGTTGGTTCTAGGTGAAACATTATAATATTTATATTAAAAATAACACTCGGTTTATATTTCACAGTTTATTCAGAAATCTGACACGTGTTTCGGTATTTCAACCATCTTCAGAGGAGTACAAAAAGTAACTCAAGTTACTCGAGTTACTTTTTGTACTCCTCTGAAGATGGTTGAAATACCGAAACACGTGTCAGATTTCTGAATAAACTGTGAAATATAAACCGAGTGCTTTTCCTTTAGTGCGTAATTACTTTTCTGTAGGAAAAAATAATTCTACTCTTTAAATATAGAAATCATTACTTCATCATTGAATTGATTGAAATTCTAGTAAAAATTAGAAAGAGAGACACTACATTTGTTATAATCTAATCAAATAATCTGGTCTGGAGAGACTGTTAGGTTTTTACTGTCAGAACTGCGAATATTTATAGGATGAAATGCTTGAAGACGCTTTTACTTTTTTGGAAAAACAAAATATTTAACTATCTCTAGGTCAATAATATGAAATTTTTGACCTATTACTGTGATAGCTGTGCCTATTTTATATTTTTTTCTATGAACATAGGTCCGATTCATTTTCGTTTAGAAGTTACAAACATTCGAAAAAATATATTTTCTTGTTTGAGTCAGAACTATGTTCAACCTTTCTTCGTCAACAATTAACAACCAAAATTTAAATTATTCAAATGTTTTAATATTAGCCTTTTACATATTTAATTCCAAAAAATTATATTTAATGATTATAACTTCTGAAAATAAATTAAAATAATGTCATATATGTACCACTTATATCAATTGACATATAAAATAAACATTCATTATAAGACATCCGAATGGTATAACAAAATCCAATAAATAAAAATTATTAACCAAAATCCTATGAATTATATATTTTGAATAGACAAAATTTTGTTTCTGCTGATCAATCTTATGAAAACCAATATCTTTCAAAAATATCCAACATAATCTTAAGAATTTCATCATAAAACTATCTTACTTAGACAATTCAATATTATTGGATATCTAACTAAGGTACTTTATATAAAAACTCAAGATATGTAGAACATTACTGAAAAACAAGTTTCAAGAAGGACTTTGCTTCGTCAGTATTCAAATAATTCATATTCAATAAATATAACATCAATCAACAACAAATATTTACTTACCCTTCAATCTTCTAGAAAGACTTCTGCCGAAATGAAACCTCTAAATGTAGTGACAACGGTTCACTACACACAAAAATATATCTGTGGTTTACCCTTGATCTAGAAGATTGAAAGACAATTTAACGGCCTCTGCTATAGCACAAGGACTATCTGTATAAAGAATGTTAAGGAAACCAAATAATTATATATTATGAATAAAATAACATAAAAAGAGGTTAATTCTTTATAGA
The DNA here is from genome assembly GCA_034642435.1 of Megalocaria dilatata. Classification (NCBI taxonomy): domain Eukaryota; kingdom Metazoa; phylum Arthropoda; class Insecta; order Coleoptera; family Coccinellidae; genus Megalocaria; species Megalocaria dilatata. Next base: position 58,976,758 of record CM067855.1, on the reverse strand, counting down.
AGGTATATAAAATTATTTAAATATTTCAATATTAGCCTTCTACATATTTAATTCCAAAAAATTATATTTAATGATTATAACTTCTGAAAATAAATTGAAGTAATGTCATATAAGTAACACTTATATCAATTGACATATAAAATAAACATTCATTATAAGACAACCGAATGGTATAACAAAATCCAATAAATAAAAATTATTAACCAAAATCCTATAAATTAAATATTTTGAATAGACAAAATTTTGTTTCTGCTGATCAATCTTATGAAAACCAATATCTTTCAAAAATATCCAACATAATCTTTAGAATTTCATCATGAAACTATCTTACTTAGACTATTCAATATTATTGGATATCTAACTAAGGTACTTCATATAAAAACTCAAGATATGTAGAAAATTACTGAAAAACAAGTTTTAAGAAGGACTTTGCTTCGTCAGTATTCAAATAATTCATATTCAATAAATATAACATCAATCAACAACAAATATTTACTTACCCTTCAATCTTCTAGAAAGACTTCTGCCGAAATGAAACCTCTAAATGTAGTGACAACGGTTCACTACACACAAAAATATATCTGTGGTTTACCCTTGATCTAGAAGATTGAAAGACAATTTAACGGCCTCTGCTATAGCACAAGGACTATCTGTATAAAGAATGTTAAGGAAACCAAATAATTATATATTATGAATAAAATAACATAAATAAAGGTTAATTCTTGATAGAAGGTATATAAAATTATTTAAATATTTCAATATTAGCCTTCTACATATTTAATTCCAAAAAATTTAAATGAATGGAACTTAAAAATTTTAAGATCATATAAACTGTTCGAAATGTCCACTTTTGACTTGGTTACAAGCCTCTCATCGACGAATTTAAAATGCCGTTCCTATATGGATGAGATTTGAAGCGTTTCTTATCTGGTTAGGTCCACCTCGACTTCTGTCGTAATTGTTGATGAGATGTTATTTTAATATGATAAACAAGCTGCTTCATGTATCCCCTCAAATGAAAATCTGAAGAATTAAGATCCGGTGAAAGAGGACCTGTCCATCCATTCAGAAAATGTTCATTTAACCAAGATACTATTTGTCTTCCTCTACGTGGTGGTGCACCATCGTGCTGACACCACATATTTTGATCAAACTCTACTTCATCAATGAATTCAAAAAGGTTGTGTGAGCTCCAAGTCTCTTTCATGAAAATTAGAAACATACATTCATTGTATTGTTTCAATATGAATAATGTGAAAAATTTCATAAAAAAACATTTGTATATATTTTTAACTCAAGTGTTGATATCAGCTGTTGGAGAGCATACTATGATATTAGTGAGCATTCAGTTATACGAGAAGATTTATAATTGGAATGCTTAAAGATAAAGTAAACGTAATATGCAGAAACTTAGCCTCAATATATTGTTGAAAAAGATTTACACTTGCGTGCAAAAACATTACTAAAAAAATTCGAATTTAAAATTGATAGAGAGAGAATAGTATACTGAGTGAATTGCTATTCGGAAATGTAATTGTATAAATTAATGCCTTGAAATATATAGCTGAAAGGATTCCAAACTGTAGAGCATCATAAATTTTCTGTAAAGTGACTTAATTTGCATCCAAAGAAGAAATGCGTTCCTTTCACGACCTCATATCCATAACCTATCGATTTTTCCCTGAAAAATTAATTTTATTGCGCATATTAATAAAACCTCGCTCATATTCCTCCCACCTTTCACCTCCTTTTCGATACATGTCTTTACTACTTTCGCTTCATTTTTTCCCGAACGCATTACGGTCATAGAGAAAGAGTAATGGGCCGCAAAAAATCCACGTTTTCAAGTAGCGTTCACTAATGGGTTCATTTTTTCAATTAACCCGAGCTATTACGCCAGAAATTGTTGCGTTCATTTTTCCAGCGGTCGCATAAACATGACACATTACGACTTCTACGTCCTCCTCTGCAGCGAGGAGCGTTCGGCCTGAATGAAATATGTAAATGCGAATTCCTTCGTGGAAAACGGCTTCGGTATGGAAAACTTGTGGATATTCAAAGAGCTCCGCTGTATAAATTGTGACTGAACATGCAGTGGCAACGACTTGAATAGAACTGATAACTCCATTCGCGACAACTCCCCGTTCTAACAAATTTGAAAAATGCGCATTATTCATAGAAAAAGTCTGGTTGGTACGCTGTTCTTATTGAAATTTTGATTTATAACAGCGGTTTGCCGCTGCTGCGTGGTTTTCTTTATTGCGGCGGTTTGCCCTTTTTTTTTCTTGATGGAGGGTCACTTGGCATAACTTTACAATATCTTTAATCTTATGTTTCCATTCCCTATTGCAGTAACCGAGTTGTTTCAATTTACCGGCAACAACACATGCAGAAATTTGTCTGCTCTCAAACTTTGATCTGTTTAAATGGTGAATTAGAATATTAAAAGATGCAGCAATCTTTTCAGTAATCCAAAACTTTGAAGAGGTCGGCGACTGGATGAGTGATCAATCGTACTTATTATGTCGAATAGTCGTAAAACGTAAACTCTTTGTGTTAACCAAGAAATATTCGTTTCGCGTTAAAATAGAGTTTTATTAGTCCACTTTTTTGTAAGGTAACTAACTGCCTTCCCAACAGGTGGTTGGTGAAATTATTGGCTTTCATTGAATATAATTTGTTTTGATCCTTCCATAGACTCGATTGCTGATGAACTGCAGAGATAAACTTCACTTTTAAGATATCCTCGCAGGAGAGAGTCCATAGCAGAACGGGGCTATAGGGTAGCAAGTCACTTCCTTTGAACATTTTTGATCAAAATTTTCAGGAACTGCTGTTAAAACTCATTGAAACTAGGTTCTTCACTTTATTTGAGGTTGGTGTATCCACCTTAGCTCTAGGTTGTTTAAATATTTAATCATCTGCTCTACAAGCTATCACAGCTTCACTTTGAAGGCATTTCTCAATATTTTCAGCTGTCCGTTGATATCTTCAGAATTTCTTTCAATCTGCAACGTGATGCTGCTTTTTAGGGAGTGGATGTTAGCTTTAGGGAGTGTTCTCATTCAGTCTACGGCTCTTTGAGTTGCTGATTGATGTCAAAGATTCTTCTTAGTCTTCTGGTTCTAGATAAGTCAATTAATTAATTCTTAAACATCAGAGTGAGCTACATTTTTGGCATTATTTAACTTGCAGCTATTTATTGTGAAAGCATGTTTTTGTTTTTGTATTTCTTTTAGGTAATATCCATTAGATAGGGGGTCTTTCCCATGATATATTTTGATATATTTTATTCAGCTTGATAATGAGTTGATTGCAAGACTATGATTAGTTGATGTTGTTATTAGCTCGAAATAAATTAAATAAAATTATAAGTTTCTGTTATGACTTAAAACTCCGATAAGTTATAAACTTTTCAAATACTAATTCCACTAGACTACATTAAGATGAAACGGCGGTGTTTAAACGTATCAAACGAGCTTCTGAGAGTAATATTGCATATCGGTTTATGCACCAGGGCACTAGCTCTATATATCGGCATACATCAAATGCTATTTTTATGAGACCGGAGAACTTGATGCCGCCGATGCTCATAGATACTCCGCCTTGCATAAACCGGTGTAATAACTACGGTGTACACATGTTCGGGTCCCCGCGGAGTGTTCTTGTCAATTTAAGGATTATATGAGCTTCGGGTGAGGCCTTTGAAATTTAACGACGTCAGATATATCATGGTTGAAGGATGAACTTGGCTGGTTTTATGCAGGATACTTTTCTAGATTGAAAACACGTCTACGTAATGCATCATAGATATGCAGTCTTGTTTGATCCTGAATGATCGATTTTCGTGCAATTTTTTTATGTGGGTTACCAACTTCAGTTTCGAATTTATCGGCTCGAAACATAAATATCACTCTACGTACATCTTACTAGCACTTTTTTTCTGTATCATTTATTGAAATTTACAATCTACTTTTTAGAAGTATTAAGTAAATGTGATGTGTTGTAAAAAACATGTAGAAGTTATCAAAAAGTAGTGATATTCCTTTACAAATCTTCAATTGAAGTCAATTGGCTAAGTCCTCTGTAATCTTCTTGTATTGAACGGGTTTTCTGCCAGCTGATCTATAATGCAGTTTTCATGTCCTTCCAGATTTTGATGGCATTTTCTTGAACGTTTTCTGATGTCATCACTAACGAAGGGGATCTCCAAATCATTTTGTATTGTCAAATTAGAAACATACCATAGTGCATTTGTCAATAAACGTAGTATTTTAAATCGAAATTGCTGTATAATTTGAATATTGGAAGTCTCCAGCAAATTCAGAATTGGATTCCGTGTGTCCATATTGGTTTCATAATGGCTTTATATATTAATACCCCATTTTGTACAGTTTCGATTTTTTGCTCATTAGCCAATACATTCATCTAGTTTCCATATTTATTTGTGTCTTTCAAGCTTGAATTTGTTGTTTCTATGTAAGGCGTTAGCCCAGTGAATACCAGGTATTTTGTTCCTGTTTTAACAGGAATGGTTTTCTGTGAATAATAATATGGTTTGGTAGAAGTTTTTATATATACCTTCATTTAATCTTTTGAAAAGAAGTTTCTCGAACAATTTTCCTAAAATTGGCTGTATTTTGGAGTATCCTACACGAGCAATTGTATTCTGTTTTGTCCACAAAGTTGTGAGATCTCTGCCATTTGCCTGTAGCTTCTCTTTTCGCAGCTATCAGTTCACGAATTTGCAATTCTATTTCCTCTTCTAGACGATTCACTCTCTTAGTTAAAATGGTGTGATTTCCCTGGTTGCGTTTATATGCTTTGATTCTGGGTCCAAGTCTTTAGCATCTTTTAGTTTAATATTCAGTGTTATGTTGTCAATTAATATTATTATTATTATATTAGTTATTTCACCATAGATTGAAAAAAATCAAGATAAGATTATGTACGAATACACAAGTCTAACCTTCAAATGTCTTGAAGAAGACTTTGAGTACGGAATGTGCTGATAAGGGACAAAGAAATATCGAAATATGCAAAAAGGATATTACTTTGCGGTCTTATTTTCAGAGTGAAAGGTTCATCTTTGATAACACTTGTGTATCACAATATCGTTATATATTCAAGAAACTGAATTCGACTTTTCCATTGGTGGCTGTTGAATTATTTAATTTTTTATGAGAGCACGATTGGAAAAAAGCAGTTATTCCGACAAAGTCGGAAATATGGAGAAAGTCTGATAATAATATTCATAATATCGATTCGCGCACGGTTCCCGTTTACCGATCCTGTCGATTTAACTACCTCAAGGGCGCGATTCCATCTTTATATTCTTCCCGTTTCTCTCGCAGGATCCACCTTATTGAATAATATATTTCGTCCTTTCGGAAGGATTCAGGACGTGCCCTTCCACCTGTCGCAAACACTTGCGTCGCCCCAGGTGAGATTTAATCAAACTACCTCCTGTGTGTCCCCCGATAGCATCGATTGCATTTTCATATTTTTGCTGACGCTCTCGCCTTCCAAACACCTTTCATTAATTTTTTAATCGGGACTTTCCCGCACGGGGTGGAATGAAAACTTCCGGCAGTGGATACCGCTGCGGGCGCGATATTTTACTAAATTTTAATTAAATCCTCCTGCCCGTCCGCTAGTTTGCAATTAGAGCTGTGTTTTTAAAGTTATTCGCCGGCGTAATAAAGTTTTTGTAAGCGTCGGTCGAGTGGGGAATTTCGCGTTATGATCCTGCTAGAAGTTCGCGCGATTAAGATCCATTTTTCAGTCCGTACAACGTTCCCGTTGTTGATTGCCCGTCTGAATATTTTCATTATTCATGAATTTCCAGGCGTTTACCGAAGAGTAATGGTTTACTTTCTTTGCACCTACTTGATTTAGTGTTTTCCGTCTACTGAGACTGGGGTGCTGCAAGGGTCGATAATTGGACCTGTAATGTTATTGTCCTTTTTCTTATTAGATATTAAGATGAAATCTATGGAAATTTTTGAAATTTATGTATACGGCGAGAACAAAATTATCATATAATTCATAATAAAAAACCTTTATTTTTTCAACAATCTCCAAATTATTTCATCATAACATACTTAATCACATAACTGAACTTCAACTAAATATAAAAATATAATAAATATATAATCCAAAATAGAATCCTCAAATAAAAAATTACTCAAATGTTGAAAGGGCGGATTTCAGATGTGGAATTTCCCAAATTTTATCAAAAAAGCTTATTGAATAGAGACTTTTTAGTTCTGAACTTCATGCTAAATTATCCTCAGAACAGTGCAAGAAATATTCAGTTTTTGAGCACGATGATATCGATGGATGTTCAGCCACATTCTCAGCTACGGCCGCAATGTTTTCAAGTGTGCTCACGGACGAGAACGTGAACAGGTTGGTTTATCAAATAAAGATCTAGTTTCACGAACTTGCTTCACAAATTGTCGTTTTATTTCTATTGAATTTTCAACAGCTTGGCTAGAAGATTCACCACTTCGGAAATAAGTTTTCAATATTTCCCAGTTTTGTTTAACCTTTCTGTTGAAACGCGAATGACACAAATGTTACCAGACTGGGAATAACCACTACTTTAAAATACAAACTCTAGATGGCACACCCTTTAGTAATTGAACGCAATGTTCTAAAATTTGTCATAACATCTTCCTCATCTCTCGTGAATTCCAGCTCAAATTTGAAATGATTGTCTAGAGTATAAAAATATGCACTTTCTTAGTAATTCACCACATTAATTAACCATAGAATCTTGAAAATCTATTTTCATGAAAGAGTAATTCAAATTGTCATAAATGGATTTTTTTCTATAGCTAATGTTAAAATGTTGTTATAGAGCTCTTCTGAGTAAATGAAGTGTCACTTTAACCGCAAGGTTAGATAACGTAACACTATAAAAGCAAGAGTAAATAAAAGGTTTTAACTTTTTTTATTCAATTAAATTTACAAATTCAAACACATTAATTCCAAGGATTAACATTGAGTGTAATTTTACAATTGACATTATTCGAAACATCTATTTTTCGGACTTGTACACGGGACATTGTTTTCTTCGTTCTTCAGCTACCATGTGATATTCTTGATGATTTTCCATTTTTTAAAGGACTGGTATTCCTTCTCATACATCATCCTAGATTTTGGTGGCAACAATAAACTCTCTGCTTTCAAGGCTACATCTTCATCTGATGGCAGGTTTTCTTCTTCTTGTGTTAATTCTTTTCCGTACATTTCGTATTTGCTTCGTACACAAAACGCAAAAATACTGAACACTCCAATTTTTTCGCCAAAAATCACAATTTTAAAATAAATTAATTCGGCTGATCTGTACCAAAAATCATTAATAAGGAGTACGAGCTATGGCAATAGAAAGTTCTAGAAATCGAGACAGTGTAACATTGTTATACAGATGTATGTTACACTGTCTCGATTTCTAGAACTTTCTATTACCATAGGTCATTATCCTTATTAATTTCATTTTTCTTTGAAATTTAATTTTTCACCTGACTTTGAAGTCTTGGTATAGAAAGAAATGTTGTATTGCAGACAACGATAAAATCACATTATCTTCTCGAGCGTAATTAAAAGACACTCTCAAAAATATAGTACAAATTTATCGTCTTGTACAATAAATAACTATTACTATTACAACTCCAGCATTTCTAACAACTAGACGAGGTTGAAATTTCCAGTTAAAGAAAATTTTATTTGATTACAATTAGGTTCATATTGGGAATTGCATGAGAGAATCGAAAAATAACATAACGGTTGATGAATGTTTAATCACTAATCAAGAGCTCTAAAATATTACCAGTCATCTCGCATGTGAGTAGACTCAATATTTATGTTCTTGAAGTATCGGGGAGTAGCAAACATTTTCTCTTCTTCTTGGGTGTTTCGTCTTTCAATATCCCCGTTTATATTATCGAGTTCAGGAATGTGGGACATCAATTCAAAACATCCTGTGTTTATCAAACGAGTGTTTGTGCAAGGTCGAGCGCGTCTTTGTATTTCTCGACGACAAGTAGTCGATTCCAGCGTTATCTAGATGGAGGAAGAGAATAGGAACAAATAGAATGTGAGCATTTGATCGGAGATGTCAGTGAACTCGTCGATACTTTCAGCTTCGAGGAGACAATTCACACATTTCTCCTCGGTACATTGCACCATTCCCATCAGCTTTCTTCGGCCATATTCTGCAACACGACGGTCGTAGTCTGTCGTTGTCTCATTACGGCCCAGGGCTTTCTACAAATCTGTTCCGTGACTGTTTGGCTTGCGACCGGTTGGAGCTCTTCTGTTCTAGCAGGCGACAGTCACGTTTGTACGATGTGTTTTCGCGTTGTCTCTTCCCTTCAGCAGATAAAGCGTTGTTTGCGCTGGTTAAACTTCAATAAAGTTCGATATTATTGCTCGAGATAGAGTCGAGGTAACGGCGATTCGATGAAACAATGGAGAAAAGTTTGCAGGAAAAAATCCGCTGGCTTCACCAGACTGGCTTATAGAAGCGAAAGTGTAGTTGATATTTGTTTTCCTTCTCGATATCGATGAGAATTTTCGAAGAAAGTCACGCTTTTCGTCGTCATATTTGTGCAGGCTGGGCAACAGAAATTTCATTGGCAATTGTGTACATATTGATTCGAGAAGAGGGTATTTGACGATATGAAGAATAATGTAATAAAAACTGATTTCCGAAGTTATTTTGTGTTACGCTGACTAAAAATGTATCATCAAAAATATAAATGAGTTCGTCTGGATTTTTTGTCCAAAATTGAAGCTTTATTCTGAAAAATGGGTTATATATACACTCTAAGTTCAAGGTATTCTCCATCGCGAGCCACTACTTTTTCCCATATTTCTGGCAATTGACGAATCGATGCATCGATCCATTTTTTGACTTTATCGTAATTGGGGAAGTGCTGGTCAGACAGGCCACGTTGTATCAATCGGAAGTGATGGTAGTTGGAAGGAGTAATGTCTGGACTATACGGTGGGTGGAGTAGGACCTATTTGAGATTTTCTAAGTACATTTTAAAAAGCGACGCAACATGTGTCATGTTGGAAAATAACTTTTATTACCTGTCGGCGTATTGTCGTCATTTTTTTTACAATGCTTGACTCAAACGCATCAATTGTCGGCATACCTCCCCTTTAGTTCGATTGTATGACCTCATAATACACCACACCCAGCAGGTCCCACCAAATACAAAGCATGATCTTTTCGCTATTATTATTCGCCTTGACAGTTGATTATGAGGCATACATACGTTGTCCGACGTTTGGGATTATCGTAATGGAAATCACTTTTTATCGCTAGTTACAATTCAATGCTTTCTTTTTTGCTGCTGGAGCAGTTTCACGTCTCTTGACTTCAGTTCATACGGCTTCCTTTTGGATTATTTCCATTGTTTTTAAACGATGGCAAATGGCTGATTCCATGTGTTTTTGCGAGTTTCTCGTGCATTTGTGATACATTTTCAACGAACTTTGCCTCTTATTCTGTATCCTTAAACTTTGGTGGCCCTTCGAGTCATTCTCATCTATGTTGTTTATACTTCAGCAAAATAACAGATACTGAAAAGATTGCTCAACGATAACACTTCAAAATGAGGATGTTGCCAGACGAAACAATAGAATAATACATTAGTAGTTGTTTCATCTCTAAAAGAAAAATTGCACTACTTCACGGTAGAAGGTGTAACACCCAATTATGTATAAATTTTCATGTACGTAGATCATTTCTATCTATGCACTCCATAAAATTTCCAGATTATTCACCAGAAACTCCGACTAGGTGGCCATGAAAAGCCCTGCATAGAATATAATTGTAACACTCATATTTATATGGAAGCTTCCTTTCAGAAACATGGATGATTTAATCTTCTTTCAACCAACAAGACCACTTTATGAATTATCAATAATCTTAGGGCATAATGGTGAGCTACTGTTACGGTTTTGAATTTAATTCCTCGAACCAAACAAATTTATCTTCATGTCATTCAACAATGCCTCCAATCACATACGTGCACATCTCGACCCATGTTGATGGAGTACTTTCTTGTCCCATCGCGCGTCAACCGGTTGTCCCATTTATCAGACGACGATAACTGGAAAGCAATTGTGGTAGGCTGGCAATGTATGCATTAACGGGACACGACGGAACAAAGGGACTTCGGGAAACAAAAACAAGAATAACAACTCCACGCTAAGGACTTTAATCTAATGGCTGGATAAAGACCCCGGCTCGCGAGAAGAATGATTACCTTCCCCACAGATTAATATTTATGAACACAACGACGATTCGATTATGTATGAGACATAAAACGGCATTTGGAAAGATGACCATTTGTCTTCTCTTGTTCTTCTTAACTATATTATGGAGATTTGTAACAGGTGAATGAACGTTTTGATTTGAAAGGTAGTTGTTGAGTGATTTCTCGAATACAAAGTTTCGAGATCGCTCTACTTCATTGAAAATTCGAATGTTTTTGAAGACTCTAAAGTATTCGACGGGAGAGACGTCGATTGGTCACTTCAAGTAGGTGACCTCATATATTTGATTTATTCGGTCTTAACTTGATAGAAACTCCCTTTATGGAGCATTGAACATTGGTGCTCTTCTAAGAGAATTCCGTTTATGCCAGGTTATCAGTTGGCTGTTTACTACTGTAGATCAAATCGTAAACATAAAGGATAAGCCATCTACGTGAAATCCAATCATGTTGTGCAGTGTTTAAATACCAGCAAGTTTTCTTTATAAATGCACTGTGAACTCTATGCCTGTAAAATAAAAATGGGTACGACTATATTCTGTATATTGAGTGTATATAGACCTTCTTCTGGTAATATTCCTAAAGACCCTTCTGATTTACTGTATCTCAATCTGCGATGTATTTTTTTTATGTTATGATCTCAATGTGAACAACCTATTTGCTGATGACCCTCACAGAAGGTCCCTGAATGATTTTTTAATGAGTTTGACAGTGAAGGCAAGAGAGTCTTCACTAATGAGAACGGTCGAACTTATTTCCAGTAAAAAAGTCTTCCAGTAAAGTTACTAACGCTGATAAGTCTTCTCTCAATATCAATGTATTGAATCCGCTCATTGGTGATCATAAAGCAATTACCCTCGACTAACTCTATCGTAATTTGTCGGTCACCCTTTCCCACTTGAAGGCTAGGAGAATGATGTCGCAAAGTAATTTTGATGCTCTTTTCACCTGAATTTCTAGTGTAGACTTTGATACCGTTTATTATTGCTCTTCTGTTAAATTCAAATTTAAGAAATTTGTTGACATATAAAGATCTGCGATTGAAGCTTGCTGCCCTCTTAAAAGCATTAATTTCTATCCTGGACGGCGTTTGAGATGGATTAATTCTTCGGTAGTTGAAGCTGGTGAAAACTCGAGCTTGTTCATAATTTGAATACGCAAGAAGCCAGAGACTTGTACAGAAACGCCAAATCTTAATACTAGCAACTACTGAAACGTTCAAAACAAGAACATATTAATTGAATCAGGAAATTCTAATAAAGCTGTCTGGAATCTTGTGAATAGTAACAAAGTGAAGGGAAGCACTCATCTCACCCAAAAAGTTGGCCGAGGCTTTATACTTCACTAAGATTGATGAACTACTGATCCAAGATCGCTTTGGGAACGTAGTGTCGAAATCGTGTACTACCCGTTGGCTGATAACCTGTAATTTTTTCTTCTTCCCTGTAACAATTAACGAGGTTATGTCTGTCATCAGCAGTTGAAAGACCGGTTTCGATATATGATATCAGCTAGGATTCTTAAGTTGTTATCACCTTTGATCTCTCAACACATTGCTCTGTTAGTGAATGAATAAATTTCTTCTAGTCAATTTCCATCCATTCTAAAATTAGCGAGAATCATACCTGTTCATGAAAAAACAGGATATTCATGAGATATCGAATTATCGAACTATTTCAATCCTTAGCCAATTATCCAAGACCGTCGAAAAGATTATTCATCGTCGAGTGTACGACTATTTGACAAAGTTTTCCATTATTGCTGGTAACCAACATGGCTTTAGATGCGGAACATCAACTCAAACTGCTTGCTGCGAGTTTCTGGAGTTCGTGTTCACTTGTTGGGATGATAGAAGTCATTTGGAGGGTATATACTTCGATCTCTCCCGTGCATTCGACACACTTCAGCATAAGGTCATTTTGGATGAGATGTACCAAGTGGGATTCAGAGATGTGTTCCTGGAGTGGTCCCAAAGTTTCCTTTCTAACCGCAAAGTATATATCCGAATGGGTGGACACTGTTCTGAGGAATATACTAATAACTTGGGAGTTTCCCAGGGATCTATTCTGGGACCACTTCTGTTTTTACTATTTGTGAACGAACTACCTGATTATTTATTGATCTGTATCGTGATTCTTTTCACTGACGTGCCTCTATTGCAATCAAGGTTGCTAATTTGCGCGAACCGAAGTCTTGTTGCAATAATAATATGTTTCAATAATTGATGTCAGTGAAACTGTCTCATTGTCAATTTGGCGAAAACACAAATAAATAATAAATTTCAAAATCGGGCTAATGTTATCTGCGATTCATTTTTTGTCGAATTTCCTAAGGGCAATCTGTTGTCATCAGATTCTGGGGGATTTCTTGGGGAATCTCGAAATATATCCACTTTTCATAACCTGTCACAATTCGATGGACAAATAACTTTTTTTCCATTAGACGAGTAACATCTCACAAGTGCATTTTCCAACTTTCTGAATCTTTCCTATTGCTTTCAAACGAATGGAGACAGCTTCTGCATCACATTCAATTGATCTGCGAGTTCATGTTGAGTATCACCTTTATACAATAAAGCTTGTAATCCGTCTTCGAACGTTTTCGTTAGTTCTCACAGTATTTCACAAGAGCGTGTTCACAAGAGCATGTTCACTTTAAGCTTGAAAAAACATTCGATGCGATTCTACAGAAGTTTTCTTCACATGATAACAGAAAACGGAAAAACAGAAAATTGTGTCTACAAATCGTAGTCTGTACACAGAAAACTTCACATGTTTAAGGTTAAAGAAAAAACCCAATTGACGGTATAACTTGGGCTGTTGCGTATTGAAAATCTTCGGCAGTTGTTTAAGATGTTGGAGCTGCAGAAGCGGTCTTACACCCCTAAACTGATGGCTAGCACCAGCATTGGTTTCGCAAAGTTACCATAGGACCAATAAAGACCGTCATTAGTTTTGTCAAGTTCAACACAAACAAGCAGGATAACAGAAATGCGCTAAATGGAAATCCTAAAAGAAGTAATACGAGAAACGTGATTAGAAAAAGAGCGGTGTGACAAAGACCAATATGTGGATTGGAAAATGTTGATGGGTAGAACCTGAGAAGAAAGCCCAAATGGAAGGTACACATACGCCGAATGGACCAAGCAAAATAGTAAGAATTGCACCAGTCAGAAGAAAAAGTAAGGGAATACCGCGGAAAAGGTGGAGCGACAACATTTCTACAGACTAAAATTGGATTAGTTAGGAAGACGGAACTGGCATCCATGCCTACACTGGAGAAGGACGAAGTAGAAGATCGAACTTTAACTTGCTCTACGTTTGATTTGTTTTCTTGAAACCGAGTGGGCCTTCTGGTGTCTTTGTCTTCATCGGAATATTGGGAAAAGATAGGAACAACCATTCACATTCGGGTACGATTTAACGCATATCTTCGGGGCGATTTGATACGCATCCGAGCGATGTCTTATTTAGAGCGCAATCCGAACATCTATTCAGGATATTATATCCCCCGTTATGGCGATTAGGACCGCTTCGCCGAAAACGAATAAACATCAAACAAACGCCTCTTCTTCCAGCATATTATTCGTCCTCTCTCGTGCTATCTAGCCGGCTATGCAAGTATTAAAGAGTAATTCCCGGGCACTATGTGAGAAAACGGGGCTAAATTCCAACAGTTCGCGATTATGAACATCTCGTTTCGCCTGGATGCTCTTCGGCTTTTCTTTCGTGACGGGAACAAAGCGAGCAACTTCATTTTCATATCCGCTCATTCGTATTTAAACACGACCATAATTCCAGGGCTGGAATGACTTCGTCGACATAGAAACGTTGGTTTTTAAGCGCTATAGTAGGTAATAAGATATCATTCCTAAAGCTCTTCAGAAATTTCACTAAAATATATCATTTTGTGAATACTGTAAAGGTTTTTATTGGTTATGATATGGTACAATACTTCAGGAGAAAAATACACAAATATAATCATTGTGATGATACTGAACTGCTTCAGCCGTTTCTATGTTTAACTACCAATAAATTGATATTTTACGCATATAATTGTGACTCGAGTTTCGGGTTGTCTGAAGGTGGGATAGTTAATTCCCGAAATTTGAGTCACAATTAAATGTGTGAAATATCAATTTATTGGTAGTAAAACATATTAATTTCTACAACTTATTTTAATTATAATCAGACTTTTCATCTAAACTCATTCAAAATATGCAGTAGAAGGGTTCTTGAATAAGCTGGTTCGCAGAAATGTTTACATTCAAATTGAATTAAATTTTGACTGGCTTGATTTGGAAAGGTGTTTCAATCGAATTAAAACCAAAAGAGGTAGAAATTCTTCATATCTAAATATAAAAATCCTCAAAATATTTTTATTTCATGGTATCATTGCATTTGAAAATGCGTAAATGTTTGAATTTCAAAATAATTAATTTTTAATAATTAATTTCTCCTTCGATTTAATGTACAGTATGTTGAAACTACAAAGTTTATATATCATATTGTTGAGGAAGAGAGAATTTCTGTTTTTCGCGATTTTTTTAGTATGTCCGTAAGATATAAACTGTGTTTCAAAGACTTTATTATTGATTTTTGAATTCAACTAATTCTTTCGATAAATGTTCTTCAAAACAATATTCTTCAATTAATAGCCTCGCGATGAAGATTTGCAATAAACGTAAGAAGTTATTGAAGTTCCTGAAATAACAGGAATTTCTTAAGAAGAATGATCACAACTTATCGATGACCTGTGAGCATTTTCAATTAATCTGAAAAATTACAGACTTGGCTTATAAATTTTGCTTTGTTTCTTTGGTTCGTATTGAAGATAATTCAGAATCAGATAAAGGCTGATTCGGTTAAGAACTGTTGAAGAATCAGTTCAGACTAGAAATTAACCTGCGAGCAAAGCTTATATCTCTTGCCCCTAATTTTTTAAAAAGGGATAAAAGAATAAGCTTCTAAATGATATTGCAAAAAATAAAACAACCTTTTCACCCCTACCCGAACCTACCGTCTATTATGGGCTTAACTCTTCTGAGGCCCGCTATTCTTCCTGGCCCCGCAGTTTGCGAAAATTATTGTTATGATACGAGGGTCCCCGCGCGGTGGCAAACTTTAAATATTTGAAATTTATTATAGATAGCGATCGGGGAGGGAGAACTCTAGGGGTGGGCGAGCAAATTTGCGGGGATATAATTTAAATATAAATTGCCATATTAATGGGGAAGGTAGGCCGCGTGCTCGCTCGACAATCCTGAGTCGCGCTCTGCTCTTGGATTTCTCTTTTCCGGCTTCTAGCGGGAGAAATTAATATTAATTTCGTTTGAAGACAGAAGTCAAAGTCTTTATGGGGAGCTGCTCGAGTTATTTCAATTGGGACCGCTTCGGTCTCCGAAACAATAAGGCAATTTGCGTGCGCTACGTGCCACTTCGGGGCGCCCAGATTAAAAGCCCGCCCCGAAATTTCGATTTTCCTTTTTTTTCGCCTAAAAGAGTGTTTTTTGTTGCTCAAGTCGACAGACTTATCAGATTTGAAAATTGAATTACTTGAGAATTTTTGTTTTGTATGAAGTTTATTTTTAATTTAATGACTTCACAGATAATAGCTATTAATTCTCCGAAACCTCTACAAATTTGATTCAATATATCTCTTAAAATCTTTCAGAATTGAATAAATAATAAAATGCCTTAAAAACACTGTTTCATTTTAAAGGCACATATAAGCGGCAGTTAACCAATAAAAAATAAAAAAGAAACATAAAGGATCTGACCGTTCTTCACATAGAATCTAAAAAGGTTTTTTTTATTTCCCTCTTTAAAATACAGACAGCACATTCTTCAGAAAGTGAATCTGAAATTCTCACCATATTGTCCTCAGTCGGAAGTTATTTGGATTTTGAATAAAAAAAAATCTCGGAAATAAATGGTCTTAAATGGCATTAGTTTTTCTGAATTAAAGTTTCTATGAATTAAATGAGTTCTTCCCAAAGAACTATAGCGAACTTGGCTTACAAATTAGAGATTTTAGTTCTTTGTTCCATCAGCTTTCTAAAAAAGTACAAATTCCACCAATTTTTTCATGGGATCTAAAAAATTACCTAACGTAAACCGAGCGGGTAACAGACTCGAAACATATCCTGCACGGAATCACCTCTCTTTTACCCATTTTCAATGGACTGAAACTTTAAACACTTTTAGTTTATTTATAGCTTGTTTTCAAAAGCAAGAATGTGCTAATATTTTATACTATTATTGGTTATGTGGTGAAGACGCCTTTACAACCCGAAGAGAATACGCAATTCGTTTCCCTAATCGCCATTTGCCACGTTGGAGCGTGTTTGATACAACATACCGTTGTGTTCGAGAATCTGGATGGGTTTAGAGACGTCAATGAGACTGTGGTAGACCACGCATCTCGAATCCTGCTGATGAGGAAGAAATTTTGGCCCATGTGGAAGTATATTTTACAGATTCCACGATAGCAGTGGAGGGTAATTTGTCAGAGTGGAAAGTGCGGTTCACTTTGCATACCTCAAGAGAATGTTATATATAGTGTGTTCTATCCAAATATATTGAATTCTGTATTTCAATTATTTTACATATTTTTAAAAATTGATATCAACATGAGATTTTTGAATAAAATTTTGGCGTGCAAAAACTTCATTATTCGGTTCAGCCTCTTTCGAATAGCAGTTGATTGTAAATTGCAAAAACTACCATTAGATAACTCATTCGCAAAGCTCTTTGATTCTAGATTCAAATTTTACAACATTTTTTTAACAACTGTTGCAGTAAATTCAGTTTTTCCTTCCTTATTGAATTGAACACAAATTTACCTTATGGCTCAATATTTTATCCATAAAATTTATTGATTTTGCTACTGTTCGAAACTGAGTAAATAGTTGCAAAAATTTTGAAATTAATAGCGTTTTCTGTTTTATTTCAAATGTTAGGGTCTTCAACTGTCATTCGGATGTGGTTCAACTGAAATTATTTACTTGACAAAATATCTGTTGAGAATTTGAAATTGAACTATAAATATTTGTACTAACTGAAATACAGTATTTAATCCATTTTGTTGGATTGCATATATATAATATAACACCATAAATTTTCAATATAAATTGTTAAACCAACCTAGTTAAGATATTCAATAAATGAAATGTAACCATTATGTTCTATGTTCTGATTCATCTGAAAATAAATAAGTTAGTCTTACATATGTAATATCCGTACACATTATGAGCAAGAAGAGAAAGAACATATTGTAGTTGCCTTCAATTAGAAACTAATTTCCTCAGACTGCTTGAAGATTTATAATATATTGGCAAAAAGTTTGAAATTCGTTTATTTGAACATAAAATAAGTTTTGATTGAAATAAGACTGACTCCCATTACCTGAAGCCAATACTGTATATTTTGTGCTTCAATGGACGAATCGTACTGATAGAATATAGTAGAAATAATTCTCATTTGTAATGTCATTTATGACCAATTTCTACCGAGCATCTGCCAAATAATCCAATATTTGGAGTCGCGTGACGGTCTTTCTGTTTCAGAATTCAAAGTTGTTCATGATTCCGTTCAGGTTTATGACGAGTTGTGCCCTTTGACGAAGAGAAAGTAAATTGAAATTTAAATTGATGTGACATAAGGCAATCTAATCGGGGACGAACCTATCTTTTCATCTATTGATTACCAAAGTATATAATCAAATAAGTATCATAAATCCAACTTTGATTTGGTGTTTATGTATAACACCCAAAATAACTGTCCTGAAGTAATAGTCAAGTTTAATCCAGAACTCCTCAAGAAGGGGTAAGAAGAAACATCTGGTCATTTTCGGACCGGATATTAGAAACAGCACCTATAGACAAATCCCTTGGTAACTCTACAAATGCCAAGTTTGGTCATATGCATTCCGAATTATTAATTGGTCATATCAGCTGAATTCCTGTGACAAAGTGCAATAAAATTTACACCAAACCCAATTCATACATACCAATGATGACGTAAGCAAGAGGCGAGGCCCAGCACCCAGGATCTTTCGAAATTCGATAATGAAGCTATTGAACATTTTTCCGAACAGAAGACGGACGAAAGAGGTGACCAATCGGATGGCGTACAATGACGGTATTGTGCTTCAGAAGTGGATCCTTGTTATGCCATTATTGTTGACTAATGTCCGTTATGAAATTGCGATTGTTTCACCCGAGCGGCAATTTGTCCCGCCTGGTGATAAGGCGATCGCTTACACAATTGTCTGAACAAATTTGGCAATTGATGAACAAGCCTCTGTCAACTCGGTAATTAAATTATAGAAAGTATGTACGCACTAATCTGATACAATTGAATGGTATAGTGTTTAGTTGACTACATATTTATGAAGTCGATGATACAGAGAACCAACATGAAAATACTGCAAATTTTGTATAAATATTCATTATTTCATTACCAAAATATCCTAATTGTTAATTACAATCTATGAAAGTTTGATTACTGAATGATTTCCACAATTTTCTAACTTTTCTACCTCTGCCTTCTAACGAGATCGTATTCCGTGAACTTGGAAACAAAAAATTAATAAACGATTACTTTAACGTTCTTGATGTTAAATTCCTTTTTAAATATCTTTATATCGAATTACAAGTATGAAATTAGTTTCTCCAGAAGAACTATTCTACAAATTTGAGTGTGGGTATTTTTTTGTACTGATTCTTCCACGTGAATTTCTATCTTTTTGCTCAGTATCAAACTAACTTTCCCTTCCAACATTAAAAACACGTCTTTGTGGCGAATTTTACGGAAATACCTTGGTTTACATCCATACAAAATTGTTTTAATCCAAGGACTCAAACCAACAGATCATTTAAAGCGTCGTGTATACAGTAATTGG
This sequence comes from Megalocaria dilatata, assembly GCA_034642435.1. NCBI lineage: Eukaryota > Metazoa > Arthropoda > Insecta > Coleoptera > Coccinellidae > Megalocaria > Megalocaria dilatata. Next base: position 58,957,556 of record CM067855.1, on the reverse strand, counting down.
TTCTTAGAAAAAATCGAGAAGGATGCAGATTTCCATAAGAAAATCATTCTCAACGATTTAACTCAATTGGACTTTTTTCTTTGGGGTTACATTTTGTCATTGGTTTACAACAATCATCCAGCAAATTTAGACGATTTAATCACGATCAATATTGAACAAATAATTGCTGACGCACGACCTGATTTGTGTGAGATAGTCATGGAAAATTAGGTTCAACGACTTCGTTCCTGCCAGCGTTTCCGTGGTGGACATTTAAATAATGTTTTGTTTCATAATGAAATGAAAATTTCAATAATTTTCAAATAAATGTATTTTACTCTTTTTATTCACAAAACAAAATGGGACGTTGTTAATGAAAGACTCTTTATTTCAAATATATAGTTTAGGAGTGAGCGCAATTCAGAATAACGTGGGTGCTACAAGGCAAAATTTCAAGAAATTTTTATTTCTTCTTCGAAATAGTTAATTTCCCTATATTCTATATTGGATTATTTCACTTCCGCTTTTTATTACTCACTAACTGATGCGGAAAAAATATTTCATCCACCAAATAATTGTATCTAGTAGTTTAATAGGATTAAATTATTTTGACACGTTGTTCAACGCTTAGCTTTTGTAGGATTCAACTTGTTAATAAATTATTGAAGATATCTAAACAAAATTTGTCTATCAAAACAAATTTAATCTGTCAGTCTCCTCCATTTTGAATTTAAAAAAAATTTCATTCAAAAAACTTTTAGAATTAAAGTAATGTCTTAATAGCACCGCTTATATTTACTAGACGTATACAATCAAAACTCAATATACAATATCAAATGGAATAAATAAACCAACAAATATAAATTGTCAATTAAAATTAATACAAAAATATTTGAAGCAGACAAAATTTTGTTTCTGATCTTACCATTATGAACACAATAAAAACATAAAACAAAATTTAAGGACTTCTCAAAAAATATATAATAATTCATTTAAAATATTCAATATATTTAAACATTCAAAGAAGTTAATTCAAAAATCTCTCAAAACATACACTATATCTTCAAAAAACAATTAGAGTTCCGATAATCTCTTCATCGTCCCTAAAGCATATTTAAAAATCAAAACCAACAATCAATATCTTACCTCAGAGTGGTAACCGGATTATTGCTTAAACAACTAACTTTAAAAACTTAAAATGATATTGTATATTGAGTTTTGATTGTGTACGTTTATTGAATATAAGTGGTGCTTATTAAGACATTAATTTACTGCTAAAAGTTTTTTGAATAAAATTTTTTTTAAATTAAAATTGTAGAAGACTGACAGATTAAATCTGTTTTGTTATTCAAATTTTGTTATATCCCTTCTATCAAGTATTCTCTTTTCTGGAGAATGTGTTATCTATTTTTCTAAGAGTGAAATAAAGAAAACCCCTTTGAATTTTATGTGGAACATGTTTTGGTGATGAAATTCATTATTTCTGAACATCCAATCGAAACGAATTTGTTTTGGATAATGGATCTGTACGATTGTCATCAGTACTTTGTTTTCTTTTGATTTTTTATTGGTTAACTGCCATTCATATGTGTTGATAATTCTATATGTCGTTAAGGCGAAACAGTGTTTCTAAGGAATTTTATTCAATTTTATCCTAAAAAGTTTTTCAAGAGAATTTTTTGTTGTCTTGAACGGTGTAATTTGATGCAAGGATATTTAAAATCATAGTTCATAACGTATTTTTCGTGTTTCTCTCTCCCAAACCTCACGATATCCATTAAAAATATCACGTGTTATTCCAGCCCTTCGACAACATATTTCTATCGAAAAAGCACGAAATCGAAGGGACACGTATCTCATTCAAATTCAACTGATGAATAAACCATGAACTTTTTTCATATACAAATCGATCTCACAGCGAAATGATGACTGGATCGAGGGTTGAAAAAATCGTGAAAACCTTTCGGTATTTTTGTTCCACCGACGAGAATAATGAGAGGGGAAATCATGGATCACCTTTCGGCTGGCGACCACCTCGATACAGATCAAGAGCGTCTTCTGGATGTATTTATTCAGAAAGCCTCATTAAATCGCAAACGACCGGAATAATTCATCATTTCGGGGATGTTTTTTCGGGAAAACACGAAGATTGCGAGCCATATCTTGATAATTTGAGCACGGGAATATGTCGGGCTTGATTTTAAGAAAAAATACGAGGAGGTATTTCAACGTATAAAGCGTAGATGAAATACGCTCACTTTGAAATGACTTGGCACCCTCTTAATACTGCTGCAGAAAGAACATCTTTGAAGCATTGATATCTTTGATCTAATAATACACGAAAAATAAAATAAATGTTGGAATAAATCGAATTTATTGACCTTAATGGTCCAGTAGAAAAATAAGAATAAAAAATTGCAAAATCGTTAACAAATTAAAAATATGTCTGAAGAAAAACAGCAAATAGCCACAGATAATACCAACGTAATAGTAGTTAGGGAAAAAATAAAAATACATTATTTTTTTCTCTAGATGGCTGTAGTGATCGATATCATGTAGTACCGATCAAACAATTTCAGATTTACACGCGTTCTCAAAGTACTATAAAAATGATTTTGCTCTTTTTTGTTTGATCCATTTAGTTGTGAGTTGCAGGATGTTGAAAATGTAAGACAGCAAAGAGAAACCTCGGTATATTTTAGAGTCATTCTTTGATGGAGGCAAAAATGGAATCCAGGTGACTGGAATTGTGAATGGTGTTTATACTCCCGATACTGTAACAGCTAATTACGTGCAATTTTGGTTAGGTCGATTCCGTTCAGGTTTTTTTGTGTTAAAAATGCTCCTCGTCGATAAAATCACAGAAATAATCGGAGTTGACCGATATGTTATTGATCGTAACATTGCACAGGAGCTAAAGATCGGCCATAAAACAGTTTGAAACCATTTGCGCAAAGCTGGATTCAAAAAGAAGCTCGGTGTTTGAGTGCCACATCACAAAAAAACACCACCTGCGACCCTTGGTCAAACTCAATGTGACTGGGGATGAGAAATGGGTCACATACGACAATATTATGTGAAAATCATCGTGGTCAAAGCAAGTGAGGCAGCTCAAACGGTGGCCCAACCAGGACTGACGGCCAAGAAAGGTTTTACTGTGCATTTGGTGAGACTGAAAAGATATCAATTATTATGAGTTGCTTCCATATGTCCAAACACTAAATTCGTATCTGTGTTGACCGTTTGAAGCTAGCGATTGACCAGAAACGGCCAGAATTGACCAACAGAAGAGGTATTGTGTTCCATCAGGACAACGACAGGCTACACACGTCCGTCTGCAGTGACTCGCCAGAAAATGTGAGACCTTAGTTGGGAAGTGATAATGCATCCACCACATAGTCCGGACCTGCTACCAAGCGATTACCATCTGTTTCTCGCATTGCAAATCTTCCTGAGTAATAAGAAATGGACATCAAGAGAAGATTGTGAAAATCGATTACTATAGTTTTTCGCCAATGAGGAACAAGTCTCCTTTCTATGAGAGTGGCAGTTTGAAGCTACCTTTAAAATCGCAACAAATCATACAACAAAACGGTGCATCTCTGATCCAAATCGAACAATCCGAAACATGTTAAATAAAGTCTTGAAGTCCTCGCATATGTAATGGATTCTTTTTCCTCACCTATTATATTCTCCAGGATATATATCAAATCTCAAGAACGTCCTGAAAGAATTACCTTGAATACAAACTAGTAACATATTTAATCGAATTCTGTGGACAAAAAGTCTACATCAGAATATTCTGTAGTTGCTGGTCTCACCTTCAAAGAATCGATAGAATCCGAATCGCCCTCTAGATTCAACGAAGATAATGAATTCTCACTGCTACGCTCTCTCCAAGTCGTAAAATATAACGACCCACTGCGATTCCTCTGCAGAGATTCGAAAAACGCCAACTAGACGACCTCCGGTCATTTCGCGATATTAGTATCTGGCAGCGAGCGCCCTCTAGGCGCAATATACCAGCCATACCGCCTCGACGCCCGGGCGCTACCAGTTAGATATCGGGCGAACAGGTCCCATTAATTACGTTATTACACGAGAGATACGCTGTTGCAATGGTCGTCCCACACTTTCCTTTATTAAACTCCCATATCCACCTTCTCTGCTTTCTCCCGAACGTGGCGGGGTGGAAACGTTGGGTTCAACGCTCGATCAGGGGCACCAACCTAGCAATAACCGATGATTGTGTTTCTTCGTTGTTTCCGGATAAGTGGTGAAGATGGACAGCCCACGGCGCGCGGTAGTCTCCGAAGGATGTATCGAAGTGGAAAACCCGGTTATCGGACGCTTTCGCGAGCCAGCTTTTCTTCGTTATGTGTCAGGCTCACGTTTCTACGACTGACGGGGGATTCCCGTCCTCGTGGGTGCACGTGTTCTGGCACGTGGTCTGCTTGATGCGGTCGGGGGTTTCATACGTCTGGATGAGCAGGAATGTGATACCCTAATGGTTCTTTTCTGCACTTGAGTAATGTGATATGAACGTATTGAGTATTCGAAGGAATGCTGAAAGTTATAGAGGATGGACAAAAGGACTTTCTACTCTAACGAAAATTATGGGAAATCAGTAGTCAGTGAAGGACAAGATGTGTATTATGCATCTAATTTTATTGCAATGAAACTCCATCCAATATCTAATTTTATTGTATCGCCCTCAAAGGCTCTTTCCGAAATAAGACAATACAATTTCTTATTACTCAGGAAGTTTTGCAATTCAAGAAAAAGATAGCAATCTATACGGGCCCAAGCAAGTTTCCGGAGTTTCTGGCAAGTCACTACAGACGTATGTGATCTGACGTTGTCCTGATGGAATACAACACCTCTTCTGTTGGTCAATCCCTTCCGTTTCTGATGAATCGCTAGCTTCAAACGGTCCAGTTGTTGACAGTAAAGATACGAATTTAGTGTTTGGCCATATGGAAGCAACTCATAATAAATTATTCCTTTTTAAATGCACAGTAGCTTTGACCACTATCGTTTTCTCACAATATTGTCCTATGTTATCCATTTCTCATCCCCACTTACCATCTGTTTAAGAAATGGGTGAATCTTTAATATCAAAAATAGCTGAACCGATTCGACGAAACCAAAATTGCACTTAGTTAGTTGTTACAGTATCGGGACCATAAATACCATTCACCGCCTTCAGCCGCGTCTAAACTGTAAAATGTACCGAATATTCTCATTCTTCCATTTTAACATCCTCTAACTCACCACTGGACCAAACGAAAAACAGGAAAAGATTTTTTTAGCGTGAAATGTCACCTTGAAAATGAGCATTAATTTGAAATTGTTTCATCGATACTTTACGAGATATTGATCACTACTTTCCATTTTAATTTGTGGGTTCAAGAATCTCTCGTATACCGGGTGTTAACAATAAAGTGTCAATATTTTGGGAGCTGATAATAGACCTTAAATTAAGTAAAAAAAATTCATATAAACATGGGTCTGCAAATGAGCTGTTTTGGAGATATAAGTGATTTTTAGTTTTCAAATTAACTACTAGCGCAACGAAATACGATATTCAATTTATTTTCATCTCTCAGATGTCTCGTTTCCGGAACTTACAATTAAAAAAAAATAGTTGCTGGCTACATGTGGAGCGAGTGCGAATTAATGAAAAATCTTCAGTTCTATGAAGTGAGAAATTATTATTTACGATTTGAAAGCGATTCACTCAGCTCCGATATGAATCGATTTATAAAATCAATGTTCATCGAACGATGGTCATTTCTCAATCATACTGTCTGCAATATAATGTTGAAAACTGCTCTAATCGAATGAATTAAATGAGATATCTTTTGTGTCGTCTGTCTTCTCAGTTCCAGGACCTTGCAAACATCCTGTCAGACCTGACAATGTCTCGAGATCGACAATTTATCAGGAATGTTAAGGGTCAATTCCAATTGTTAAAATCCGATTGAAAACCCAAAATTCTTAATCAGCAATTCCAGAAATAGAAAATTACTCATCGTAATAACGACGATAAGTTGAGATTCGTGCAATTTTCCGCATACCACAACACGGACGCGTACTCTCCCGACGACGTTTCGAAACACCTTACATCATCTCCACATCAGAGACACGCTCAGCATTCGACGCGTCCGTGGTTTTGCATCACAGCTGCACATGTATTTCAACGGACAGATAAGGTTTTTCGCAATTGATCCACCGTTTATTGACGGATGCCTGGTATTATTGGCAGTGTTCGCCAATAATTGTTTCGCTAATCCGACCGATGAACGTATTATCCTGGTATCGCGGCTGAATTATGTTCAGCGAATTTCAGTGATATTTCAGCGGCACTGGTTTATGTTTTTTTCAAACTAGGAAAACCGTACGTGTTTCGAATACTGAAATTTCATATACATTGTTTGTTAACTGAAAATCTCTTCATGAGGCAAGTTGAGCGTATCTAGCAGACTTCTGATATAATAGAAGAACAGGATGGTTGATATAGCACGTTATCGGTTATTGCGCGCTCGTACCAGGGCGCTATTTCCTCCAAATATCATCGAAACGTTAGTTTTTAGTCAGCACGGTAACTTCCGAAACATTTATCTGAAAGCATAACTTAAAAACTAATGTTCAAATTCTTAAATATTCTCATTTACCCAAGGAGTGTTTTACTCAGAAGGAACATGATTTTCTGGCGACAGAATGTCTATGTTGAAAGCAAGAGGCGATAACCATGTCAACGTTTTATTTCAGATTTTCGAAAACAAAGTTTCATCTCTTAGGCATGAAAAGATCGGTTTAAGAGAGTTGACTAGTACATTATTTCTATTTATTGCGCTTCCGTCATCTGGCATTGACCGTAATAAAATGCCTCGAGTCCGAAGATGTCCAAATTATCAACCTATTAGCGACTTTGATAGGTCTAGAATTGTTGCCTGTCGAGATCTTGGTTTGTCATAGCGCGGAATTGGCCCCGTGTTAATTGTCTCCCATTGAAAGTAAGACGTGTATGTCATAAGTGGTCAGAAGAAAAGGTAGATAATACAAAGAAAACAAATTAGTCAACCGAGTACCGCAGAGTGTCAAAATAGACGCTTTAGATAACCAACTCTAGGAGACCGTTTTGCTACTACGCGTCAACCCTCTGTCCAATGGTTGGGAGTACTGTGAATACACTCATTCGAGCCTATGGACATTTTTCGTAACTTGCACGATTAGTACTTCTTATGATTGAGAACAACTGGCGTCACCATTTGACCTGATGTAGAAACCTTCAGCTTACGGAGGCAGTAAGGTCATCTTCAACAAAAATTCGAGAATCTTTCAAGTACACATTAAGGTGAGAGATCGCCGTGAAAAGGGATGTATACATGCTGTTAAGAAGCATTCATACAGGACTTGATGTGTGTCCAAGCTGCCTGCCTTTAGGCATCAGCTATGTACATGGCCTGCATCTTGGTCGTCAGCTGAACCTTTTTGTCCTTCTCATCTGACTCTGTTTGTATCGACTACTGTGTTTTGTGCCCATTCTTTTATTTCACAGTCTTTTCTCAATTATGGTATGGTGTCTCCTTTATCCAAGGCAGTATGACAGTTACGCGTTTTGTTGTCGATGTTCTAAACACCACTGCCATATCCATTTTCAACAAGATAATTCACGTCGTCATATTGCTTGTCGCTCCTTTCACCAAGAAGTAGGAGTTGATGTTTTGACATAGCCAGCCTTTTTCGAATTTAATACCTGTGGAACATGTATGGAATACGATGAAAGGAGATGTCCTTTATGCTGCATTCTTCGCAGATTCTGACAAAGTTGAATTACAAAGTTAGTTCCTTGAAACACAGAATTCGACCGTCTCATTTTGTCGATGCCTTGACGTATACAACAATATACTCAGCTATGGAGCTACCAAATACATTCTTATATCTCTTTGATTTACATACTGAAACCATGTCTTGCAAATGTTACTTATATAGCCAATATCAAGTGAGTACCTTAATGGAGGCTAAAAAAGCTAATTTCTACAAAATTCTCAGGAACAAGAATATTAATCAACAAGATGATGATACCAAAGAAACCAAGAATGTTTTATCATAAGATGGTTAAGGTTTTTCCAGAAACCGTATGCCTCGAAGAAAATTGAACGGGCAATTTCATGGCAAAGGAATATCATAGGACGAAAAACTTTGCGACAGCACAGAAATTTTCATTATTCATTTTGTAACTCGTCAAGCATTCCGGTCTTCTCCTGTTTCACTCTCGTATGAAATAAGTCTTTGGAAACTTCAAAGAGGGCTGAGGACGTTGTTCCGCAAGATTTCCGAAGTGCCAGCTTACGTTGGGCACGCCCCGAATGGCAAAATCTTCGCAAGACGAGTGGATTAGGGTTTCGGTCTTTAGTAATTGAATTTTTTCTAACGGGGTTGGGGGTTGTTTGAAGGATAATCCCCGTTTCTTGATGCCAACTTAGGAGTTCTTAAATATTCCATAACAGGAAATGGGGGAGATGAAAGAAATTGAACTATTAAGGGGATTCTAAGTTTATTCCTTTCGGTTGGCTCGCTATTCAGAATTTAAATGAAAATTTTCGAATATTCAGGTTCATTATTTTAAGTCATAGAAGCATTAACGCGGCGTCATGAGCTGAAGTGTACGCTCGTGTTTCATTGATTTGCATCACATTACGCTGATTGAAGTCGAAACAGCCAAGAATTCGAACGAAATATTTTATAAACGGTCAATACAATTTTGTAATCTTATCGAACTCATATCATCGACATCGGAGGTTCATCATGCGAAGAAGACCAAATTTCCAAGTGGGCATTTTTGGAATGAATAAGAAAAACACTTTGAAGAAACAATTTCAAAAATTTATTTCTGTTGTCTTTAATCTATGTATTGTCAATCCAATTCTATAAATAGTTGAGAGGTAACTTAAGTTATTTACCAGAGGCCTAAGATTATATAAATATTGGAAAATGACGCAGCCATTCTGAACTGCTACGTAAAACGCTCCAGGTTCCTTAATTAAACGATATGTTTCTTCAGTTCTATAATTGCAAAAATAATGTTTACTTGACATTGGGATGACAGAACAGAGGTCTCTGTCATCATAGAGATTTGAAATTTAAATGGAAATTGGACTGTTGCTGTCGACCTCACGTCAGTGCTTTTCACCATTCTTTTGATAACATCAAGTTATTTCCAGAAAAACCTCATCGAAGAAAAACAATTTTTTCAAACTAAATAAAGAAGAGTAAAATGTTGATGCAATTGCGCAAAAATTAGATGCGTGTGTCCTACTGAAATAATTTTCTTCCTGCACCCTTTACGGTCATTAACTTTTGAAGATCAAAGACCAATATTTGGTTTATTTCTTTACGCAAATAGTGTGTCATCTGCATCATGTGATTTATTTCAACATGTATACGGTATTCGACAAGAGCTTTTAGCTTCAATTTGAACCAGAAGACAAACATGTCCACAACAAGGTTAAATATAATCATTGAATCAAAGTTAGCACATCCCGTAGAGAGAATAAACAAATCAAACTTTCGGGTGTCCCATCGAGCGATCGAAATAACTCCGGCAGGACCGTAACAGTAGCGTTGTTGTGCCCTCTAGGCATTATGAATTTGGATCTTGTTATCGAGATTGGACCCACGAAGTCGAATAATTCAAGGATAGACCTCGTTGAATCTTCATCGAGAAAGGTTGGAGATATCCTCTCTTAATTTTCTTGTTATGTCCTCTTATATAACCTGCAGCACAATTTCGGGCTCCATAGCGTGCGAACTTTAAAGAAATCGGATGATTCTTTCGAACTTGATGCTGTCAAATTTTCTCTGGAATCACCATGAACTAATAAAAAGTCAATAAGTTCATTTTCATCTTACACGTCGTTTCTAATATAGCTTATTACTGTGTTTTCGATTTCTTCGAAAATGAGCCAGAGATCATAGACCCAAACAACTTTTTAAGATGCGATAGGTTAGTTTTAGTCCGATAATAATCACCCCAAAAGCAGTTGGATAATGATGTTGCCTGAATCAGCCACCCCAAGTTAGTTGAATAGCCACAAAACGCTTCGCTTCCAGTTTATAACGCACTCAATAAATAACTCTATCTCGTACTAATTTCTAACTTCTCGAATTTAATGTCAAGGAACATTTTCGTTCACCCTCTCATGATAGTATAAATATCACAACTAAAAATCCTGAATGTATGTATATATATTATCAATGATTTTCACACACGTAATTAAGGTTAGTGAATTTGTGAATAGAACTCAATGAACCCAAGTGAACAACAGCGAAAGAGCCCATTCATCTACTTTTTTACAAACAATATTTTGTTTTTACCACAACAATCGATAAAACCTACATGGCAATAATTCTCTTAATTTTGTTTAAAAAAAAAACCAAAATTAGTTAAAAAGTAATGATGTTATTATCTCTCAATACACGCACTGAAAGAAGATGATGCACCTAGCACGGTACCTTGGAGAAATACTGATTTAATTCCTGACTAGCCTAGTCGATTGATCAGTATAATCAATTGGTGATTTTTTACGGGTAGTCCAATGAGCCGGTAGGTCAAATAAACCATTATGTCACTTGTGGCTAAAGGACGTGTCTAATTGTTGTATGTGATCTCCGTTTATCGTACGAAATTGAGGAATTTCAGATTTCCTTTCGTTCGTAGCAAATAAACGCAAAATCGTACGGGAATGAAAATGCTTTAATGAGTTAGATCGGTCTTTCTGCATTCGTCCCTTGCCAGTTTTTTTTTGGTAACCCCGCTGAAAAAATCCTTTAGACTCGCAGAAACAGAATTTTTGAGACTAGTCTTCATGGACGCTGTTTATGGACGGATGGTTGCTATGATTATTATCATAGGATGAGTTTATTTATAAATCTGAGAATGCCTAAACTATAAGACCTATCAGTTGATCCGGACCTGTGGGTCAACCAAATAAACAAATTTAAACATTCAATTCGCATGTACGTTTCGTTCAGGTTACGTCCGAGAGAATTTGGTTCGCGAACGGATAGAGAAGTCTGTTGACCCGGGTCGGTGTCCCTCTTCGAACACGGCGTCGATGACTTCTGACGGGAGGAAATGGGGGAAAGGGAGGAACATACACGTACCTACGCTAAATTCGAGGCGTGTGATTAGTCGGCAATCGCATTAATCGTGTCGAAAAGAGCTTGCGGAGCTGCTTTTTTCCGTCGTTTTTATTTGCTAACTATTTCGCTGTCGCTCTGTTCCATGTTAATTAACGACAGGTCAGTCACGTATCCAGATGATCGCGAGAGATTGAATTTTTAAATTGGCGAATTCGCGATGACACTGAACGCTAGGTTTTTCGTGATGGGACATGGAAACTGTCGTAATATTGGAAAATTGGACGGATGTTTGGAATGTCGGACCGTTTATTGTTCGGCTGTGAGGATCTCTGCTTTTCTGATTGTAAAATCCATAAAAAATGTAGATTAACATATGTTTCTATTATTGCCTGCCGTTGTTTCTCAGAATTTTCCAGATGCCGTTAATCCATATACGTATACAATAGTGGTCTATAGTATACAATAGTGTCCACATAGTATACAATAGTGTCCACATAATCCAATTAAGGCTGAAAAAAGTTGGCAATCAATGACCTATAGCGCTCGCCGTTGACGTTGTTGGATTGTCTTAAGTCGTTCTCAAAAAATATGAACCGAAGACGCCGACAGCCCCAAATCCACACAGAAATAGTGACTTTTTTGTGATGCATTGGACTGTATCTCATGTGGGTTGGTCAAATTCGACAATATCGTTTGTTGCCGTACCAACTCATCCAAAAATGGGCATCATCGCTGAAGATGATTTTTCAATAAAAATTAGGATCAGTTTCCAAATGCTCCAGGGTCCATTTAGTGAAAATACCTCGTTGTCTGCGGTCGTTCACCTTCAGCTCTTGCGTCAACTGGATTTTGTGCGGGTGCAGGTTCAAGTCACGTCGAAAAATTCGCCAAGTTGTGGTGTGCCAAACGCTGAGTTCTTAGGAGCGTTTCGAAATCGTCTGCTTCGGATTATCAGTAGAGATTGGATAGTGCTTCGCAGCTACCAGTCACGGTGTAGGTTCTCGGACTGAAGCCGAAACTGGTCCACTTGGTGGGTTCAACTATTCGGAGTGTTTCTCGCTAATGTGCGATCATCAGGCGTACCCTTATTACACTTTCTGCTTCCTGGGAAGATTGTGGAGACTGCTGAGTAATCACCTGGTGAAAGAACCATGCTCACATGCCAGTAACCTGACCGGTAGAATTCACGATATTCACGAAGCCTCCGTGGTGAAAATAGGCCTCATCACTAACTTGTCCTCACAGCTCAAATTTTTCCACCAGTTTCACTATTACCGGCCGAAAAGGTGCTTCACGACGACCCAAAAGTGCTTTAGTTTTACGAACTGTGACTGCAAAATCTTGCGTTGTTGAAGCGTGTATCGTTTCATTTCTAGTAAAGTCGTAGTTTTTACTTATCAAATATCAAAAGTGATAGCTGCACAGAAAGCGGGCTATTTAAAATGAAACATCCTATTTGAAAACCCTTTTTTGCGATTTCTTGTAAGATCGCCCACTTTGATGAGTTCTGTGTCCTGTTAGAAAAAGACTCATGATCTTCTGTATATAAGGTATTATTTCATACGTTTCAAAACTCACAAGGAAATTTCTTCCTCATGAGAGGATAATCATTCGTTATTTCAGACTCATAATAACCGTATAATTGATTGTCTCGAAACTCTGAACAACACCCAGCGCAAACAAAGATGGCAATGGGACGACAGAAGAAAAATGCAGAAAATTCTTATTCCTGTCGCGTATTGTCCGTAAATTACCCAGGCAAGCGTACGATTCATCCCCGGGATATGAAGAATCGTCGTGACCGTTCAGTCATTTCGGGTTTCAAAAGAGTCAACGGCAATGAAAATTAAAATTCCACCTTGCGCGGCGCTAGGAAAAGGGAGAGAAAGGAAAAGGAAGGAAAAAAACTTAATTGAAAATCTTGTTCTTTCAAAAGTGAATTAGACACAAGGCCACTTCGGGAGGGCAAATTAGGAACGAGGACCGAAGAGGTCGGGACGAAAAAATAGGGAAAAACGAGGGAAGAATAGTTTGCCTAACTTTGGGCCGGGGGAGACGACGTTATTGCTGCGACGGAAGGAGAATTGAAGAATACGAGGAGCGGCTCGGAAATAAGACCGTTAGACTTCTTTTGATAATTACATCTTCCGATTCGGATGAATTTCATTAGGGTTCCGTTACCGACGGGATCTCCGGTTCCTTGGGGACTTTCGGACTTGCTGAGTTTTATTTACATTCTAGAGTTTCATCGTTCCGAAGGATAAATAGAAATTTAAGATTGCAGCACTGCTGTAATCGCTGGACTGGATACTGACTGAGAGAGGTGAAAAAACTTTTATAACTGAATGTTCAGTTAAAAGAAGTTTCAGCTGCTTCTGATTAATACTTCCTGTTAACTCTAACTCTAGAGAATTATTGGAAAGATTTACTGTAACATTTAAAACTAAACCTTGGATGCCGTAACGTACGCTCATTTGGTAAAGCAAATATTTTCTAGTCGGAATTCATGCACGCCAGGATATTGAAAGAAACTACAAGAAATATGGTTTTGCACCTTGACCTTAGACTAAGACGTATTAAGCACATTAAGCAGATGTTGGCGAAAGGGAAACAGATACGAATCCTCTTATTGGAGTGATTGATACTCCAAGACGAAAAGTTTCTAAGCTTCTTGCGCCTAAAAAAAGATTTTGTATGCTCTCTTTGACTTGAAATACCATTAATATAAGTTCGGGTAAAAGAAACATGTCCTTTGCATGTTAACTGAAAGTGAAACTAAAATCACTGGGCATATATTTAATCAAAGGAAAGCAGTGGCACAAATGACACCCTACATAGATGCATGACTATGACAACCATAGATGTTAAGGGTAACTAAAGCAGACGACCACTTCCTATCTGTCTACGGTAAATGAAGCTTATGTCTTTGAAATAAAACTGGCGACATGTTTGCTATCTGATGCTGTGAGCAGACAGTTTTCGTTTTTTTTTCCTCTGCGTATATTCGTGGATTACAAAAAGAAGTGAGGAACAGTTCAAGGCGGAATTAATGACTCGTAAACAAAGATATCCAGAGATATAGAAAAGCTCTAGCAAGTGTGCTATCCAGAGACCAGAAGAAATGTCCTGTCTTTCAGTTGCGGATATGCTTTTCGACACCTGTGTTAACAGGTGGATATACAATGTCGACCTGACACTATCAAAATAACTCAGAATCAGGAGAAAAGAAGAATTCCAATGCAATTGACTTTTCAGTGGAAATTTACCAAAAAAGTCAGATTATGCGTAAAATATCTAATTTTGAAGAAACTTGCACAAATGCACATTTCAGCTATAAGCATCGGCAATTGTAAATGATTTGAAGTAAAACACTTTATTTCCGCTTATTTGTGTTTTACTTCAAATCATTTACGATGAATTTCCGTCAAGTAGAGACCGAAACAATCAAGAAATCGGCAATTGTTCTCTTTTGGCGATGGAAGCAGAGAAAATCGATCAGCTATGGCCCTCAAGTATTGAGAAATTGTATTTATTAATAATAATTTTATCAGATAGTCTGGATACCGTGTCTGTATACTTACCCTTTATCAAATCTTTCATCTGGTTTATTTTATGTACAAATCAGCAATCTCTGTTCTCAACAAATTCAATATATCCAACACACACAAATTCCTTCTTTATTACATATTAGTCGCCCAAATCATTACAATCCGCCGTGCTAAATCTCCTTCCAGTTTCATTATCGGTAATTTGAATCTATACACTAAAATACTACTGAAGCGTTACCCGTTTCATAGGGACCGGGATCGACCAAATTTCTACCCCCGTAATCCTTCCTTGAGATTGGAGGACAGGGAATTACAGAAAGGTCCACATAGTAATCTCAGTGTAAGGAGAAGGTTCTGTTCAACTAGCAGCACGTATTATCTGACAAACAATGTTGACCAAAACGAATATCATCCTCAAATTCGTCACAAAATTGTTTTCACATCGATTATATCTTGGCATTCATCCGGGTAAATTAATCATCTGACGATAATTAATTTTTTTTTCATATTTCAGGACGGAACTCAAATTGGAATCACTAGAAGACGCGGTAGTTCTAGAAGAACCAGAAAGTGATTGGTTACATGATAAACGTGGATGTCCGGCGTACGTCAGTCCGGAAATATTGAAGGCTGGTGCAACATATTCAGGAAAAGCGGCAGATATGTGGTCTTTAGGAGTCATATTATATACTATGCTAGCTGGAAGGTATGTATTAGGCTCGATAGTTAAATAATATGCAAATATGTATATTGGTCATTTGAGACGATTGGAAGGAAAATGTCAAAAACAAATATTGTTTAGAATTAAGAAAAGTATGATTGTATTGCCTATCACATCAAGAAAGTACCAGAAATCGACCATTCAAAAATTCCATACGTTTAAAAGAATCGTCGAAATTTTGTCCTCTATTCTCATGCGGACTTTGAGCATCATCTGTCAATTAAGTTTCCTCCAGATTGTCAGTTCGTCTCTAGTGTGTTTTACGGTTCTCACAATTTTACAAACATTGAATAAAGAATCTGTTTCAAAGTTTGTATCGCAAATGGAATTTCGTGTTGCGGGAGCATTGCAAATGTTAGATGAGGCTAACGACTAATCGACTTTATCAAAAAAACGTGAGAATGAGTGCGAAAAAAGCAGGTTAATACCATATGACATTTTTTTCAAGTATGGCGGAGTTGTGGTCCGGGAATTCTTGCCAGAAGGTAAGGCAGTAAATATCTCACAGGGATTTCTAGACATAAAAGAGAACTATTCAATTGATTCAATCTTTACTTGATGAACATTCATTTCAATCAAATAAAAAAAATCCACAAATGTATTAAATAAGCAACAATTGTTCCGTCAACACTATGACTTTTTCACGTTCACATTTTGAACTTATACTAAAATAATAACGTTTCATCTTACATAGTTACACGATTAAGGCAAAGACTTGAAAATTGGACACAAATAAAACAATAAAATACATTAAAATCAATTATGGGTATATTGTGTACAACGTGGGCTTCCAAGATGTCTGTGAAATTAAAAAAAAAGGAACAAGGACTGTTCCGAAGGAGATGAAAAGCAAAAAAAGCAATATAGAAGATAAAATCACATGTGTGCCCAAGATGAGAGAAGACGTCATAGAAAAATCGTTGGAGATCCTTTTACAAGAAGGGTGGAAAAACGCGGAATTCATTTTACTTTTCAAGAAAAGAGATAATTCCAAAATAGAGAATTAGCCTTCTATTCTTCCTATATAAACTCCTTATCGAAGTCATTACAAACCGACTAACTAATAAATTCGACATGTATCAACCAGTGAAACAAGCGGAATTTTGCAAGGACTTCAGCACCATTAGCCATCTTCAAAGTATAAGAACACTCATCGAGAAAGCAACAGAATATAACCTACCCCTGCACTTGGCATTCATAGATTGCCAATTCTATTGAAACATGGGTAATGAACGATGCTAAGATAGATACTCGATATATGAATCTGTTGAAATACTACTCTGTCAAGAAAGTACCGGGAATTTAAATTAAAACAACATTTTTACATTTAATCGTCAAAATTTATTGGGTCGCCTTCAAAATAGGCTCCATTTGCTCCAATACATCTATGCCAACGGCACTTCCAATTATCGAAACATTTTTTATAGGCGCTTTCCGGGATGGAATTTAGCTCTCGCGCCGAATTTTGTTTTAGGGTTTTAATCGACTCAAAACGGGTGCCACGAAGGGGCAATTTTAGTTTTAGATCGCAGGGAGCCAAATCCGGCGAATACGGTGGTTGCTGAAGCACGTTTGTTGAGTTTTTGGCGAGAAAGTCAGTCACAATCGTAGCTCGGTGAGAAGGCGCGTTATCATCATGCAAAATCCATGAGTTGTTCGCCCACAAATTTGGCCGCTTTTTACGGATACGCTCACGCAAACGTTTCATTACGCCTAGGTAATACCCCTTGTTTACCGTCTGACCCTCTGGAACGAATTCGTAGTGCACCACGCCACGGATATCGAAGAAAACAATGAGCATCACCTTCATTTTCGAGCGGCTTTGGCGTGGTTTTTTTGGTTCCGGCTCATTTTTTGCCACCCATTCCGATGATTGCTGGATGTTTGCATATCGTACTCGTAGACCCAGGTCTCATCACCAGTTATAATGCGTTCCATGAATGTAGAATCGGAATTACAGCGATCCAGCATGTCTGAAGCAACCTGTTCGCGATGACGTTTTGAAGAAAATTCAGGTCTTTCGGTACGAGTCGTGCGGCCACCTTTCTCATGCCCAAAATATCAATCAAAATCGTACGTGCGGACTCGTGGGATATCTTAAGATCATGTGCTATCTCTCTCAAGCTGATACGACGGTTTTCCAGCACCCTTTCCTTAATTTTATCGACGTTATCTTCGATCGAAGCCGTCGATGGGCGACCACTTCACGACCGTCCTTGAAGGCTCTGTACCACTGATATACACGAGTTTTCGATAGAGCATTATCACCAAAGGCCTTTTGCAACATTTTCAATGCATCGGCACACGAAAATTCATTTGCAACACAAAACTTTAAACAAATTCTTTGCTCAACGTAATCACCCATAGTAAAAATCGGCACGCACTCTGACATCGACTGACTTAATCAGCTGTTGCAAACACACTAGTTGACAGATCCCGCTCAAGCTTGGCATAGTAATTAAGGACAGTGGTACCAACCTAGGAAAAAAATTTTTTACCTGCCTCATTGCCCCGCCAGATTTAAATAGATAATTCCCGGTACTTTCTTGACAGAATGTATATATACGAAAAAGCTACCTTCTCGGTCAAGGTAAATGAAGATCTAAATCTTAACGAAAAAAATCATATTGAATAGGGGATACGTCAGGAAAATATCTTCAAGCTGTTATAGTGAGAAATGAAAGGTATTGACGTCGATGGATCTTACTTGAACCATCTCCGATTTGGGGATTATATCATCCCGATTAGAAGGAATGTCAAAGAATTGGCCGAAATGTTGAAAGAACTGACCGATGATGCATAAAAGGTTGGCCTAGAAATAAATGTCTCGAATACCAAGATAATCAGTTATTGAAAACATTAATTTATACACAACAAAGTTGGAAACATAGCGGAAAATATTTATTTTGGATATACAATAAGGTTTGGTAGAAGAAATCAGATAGTAGAGTTAGGCAGACGAATGAGAAAAACAGGGTAATGCAGACAGCGGTGGAAGGTACTATGCTCGGTAAAGAGATAAGTGAAAAATACGGCAAAGAATAATTAGATATAATAAAGCGCATTGTAGATCTAAAATGGCAATTGCTGTGACCCGTAGTTCGTCAAGATCCTTGCAGATATACCAATAAACTAACACATTTGCGACCTAGGCAAACAAGACGTGGTGTGAGAAGATCACAAAGAAGATATCAAGGCTGAGGTGTAAAATAAGTAGCATCAAGTGGCACAAGACAGATCAAAGTGGAGAAATCTGAAGGGGGAGTGGATCAAAAATTACTGAGAAAGATGAAGAAGAAGTATTGGAGTTCGTATTAATAATAATTTCTGAAAACAAAACAAAAATTGACAATAGAATAATCTGCCACATAATTATTCAGATTCCTTCGATATCCAGATATTTCGAACCGACATGATCCAGATATTTGTAAACATTCTTGCGGATCCCCTCCGTACGTTTATCTCTATGAATCGACTCGATGGGAACCGCCGTAACTAGGGTGGAGATTTATGCAACGGGATATTTACCCCTATCGCAGCATTACTCGACTATGAATTGCTTCGTATATGAAATTCCGCAAACCGTGTACGTACCAGAACCGGAAACGGGCATGATATGTGGTCCCTAGGAGTTGTTCCGTACACAATACCGGGCTGAAGCCGCATTGTCCGATTGTGTGCTGTAGTGCTTCTCTGTGTGTAACTTGGACGTGTTATGTCGATTGTCGACACGAATATTTGTGGAGGTCGCTATAGCTATTATTACTATTAAGGTAGTTTTCCGAACGTGGAAATATAAGTGTATTAATTCACCATTTCACTTTTTTACCAGGTGTAGAAGTATGAAACCAGAATTTTCTAGCCATCAGTTTACAGACACAGCTTCTGCAGCACCATCATTTCCGTCTAAGAGCTGAAGAAGATTTTCAATACAAATCAACCCAAGATCTATATACCTTTATATTTTTCTATAACCTTAAACATACTAATATTTGCGGACAGCATTGGTTGTCTGCTATGGTTTGAAGAAAACTGCTATAGAATCGCATCGAATGCTTGTCGAAGGTTATGGTGAACATGCTCTTGGTGAAATATAGTTTCTAACGGTTCAAAAATTCAGTGGTGACTTTGACGTGAAAATGAAGAGCATGGGAAACCATCGAAAAAGTTCGCAGACGAAGAATTCCAAGCCTTTTTGGATGAAAATGATACTCAAGGTCAACAACAATTCGCCGATCAATTTAATATGATGCAATAAGTTGTGGAGAAGATTCAGAAAGGGGGAAAATGGTTTCCGTTTGAACCGTTTGAAGTAAAGGCAGCAAGCATATCGAAAAAACCACTTGTGAAATGCTGTTAGACAGACACTAAAGAAAATGAAAATCGTGACACATAATAAAAAATGAATATATTTTGAGAATTCTAAGCGTCCTCAATAATAGATTATTCAGGAACTGCAAGACCAAGTCGCTTCGGAAAGAAGACAATGCTCTGTTTGGTGGTATCAAAAATCTGAGTCACAAAGCGACATTTCGTACGTTATACGTGAGCAATGTAAGATCAATTAGGAATATTTATGGGATAAGAATACAAAGATGCAACTGAAATTAGACTCGCATCAATCTGAAATTTAACAAAAAATAACATGAAATATTGAATCTGAATTAACTGTACAGTTATCTATACCTACTCCGATATAATGATCTGTTCCTCTATTGATTAAACCTCTTCGACTTAAGTTATGACCGAGCTTCAAAACTTATCTTAGTGAACTCTTAATTAGTAGAGTATGATCCATTGAAAACCTGGAAGTCAGTATTTCGTATAAGAAAAGACCCGCGCTTGAGACAATGATGCAACTAAAACAAAACTGCGACGTAACGAATATAATACTAATATGCAACCAGAATGTTGCTGAAATCGGACTGGAATAGAATTGGAACGTAGTAAAAACATATAAATTCATCCAAATGCCAATGCTACTATCAGATTCGTCGGTCCTTCAGTAATTCACGTGAAAAATTCCTTTCTTCGGACGTAAATTCTCGCCGGGGCAGATAAGTTGTTGCAGATCGTACGTTAGTCGGCAGTAACGACAGATAATGCGTTCCTCTCTCCCGGAAACTGGAACTCCAGATATGTGGGTCTCCGGGGTAATCTGGCATGCTGAGTGGTTGGCGCATTATCTATTTATGTTTTCGTTTGTCGCAAAGTGGGTCGTAGGAAAGGGAAACCCAGGAATGTTTGGCGAGTAATGCGGTCCTGGTGACGTTCAAGATGGGTCCATTCGTCCTCGATGGGCTCTGGGATTCCTTCCTCCAACGTCTCGTGATGCTATTTTGGGGTTTAGTTCGGATGTGTGGAGTATTTGGAGGTTGATTCGAAATATTATTTTATTAGTAGGAATTGAATTCCGACGCAGGGAGTAAGACATCTCGAATGAAAGGTCGATGAAACCATTCATTCATGTGAAGTATAAGAAAGTTAATTTTGAGAAATATCGTATAAAATATTCACAATTTATTCACTTATAATGTAATACACGACGCTTTTCGACGCTAACATCATCTTTAAGTGTGTAGGAGTGAATTGAGATATATGGAGTACCATGTAATCGTGGGAGCGAGGCTTGGTTAAATGTTGTACAGCTATTTTATTTTGAAATATACAATGGAGTTACATAGAAAAGACGAGTCATCAAAATTGTATCTATAAAGTTGATTTTGAAACGATATATTGTTTACGTAGTAAAATACAGAAAAATTATCTATTGACGATATAAAGAAAAGAAACGATTTGATGAAATATTTTAGGCTTATGTATATAATAAAGACGGGTTATTTATTTCGTGATACGGATTTCACAGCCCTGTTTTAATGACATATGTCGAACAGAACTGTGATCCGAAACCTCATATGTTTAGTTGAAGGTTAGCCATTTAACAATATGGATCTTTTATCTACTGTTGAACATTTGAAAACTTACTAAAAAAATGAGTCTGTAATAAGTACATTTCATGCATTACAAGCAGATTATGGTCGACATAATCGTTCATCTGAGCCTATAATTGGTAACACAGTAAAAATATTCGAAAAAGCCGGATCAGTTACTGATGTCTTAAGGCCCATACATCACCGAAATGCATGCTGGACCGAAAATATTTCTACTGTCAGTGAAAGTATTGAAGAAGATCAAAATTTATTAAATCATCGGCGCGCACAACATTTGAGCCTTTTTTACGGCACGCTATGGCGTATTTTGCATCTCCATCCTTATAAGGTTCAGTTAACATAAGAACTAAAGCCAACTGACCTTAGAATGCATAAAACATATGCCGATTGGGTGCTTAAACAACAACGTTTGGATGATGATTTTTCGCATCGGATTTTCTTCAACGACGAAGCACATTTTTCACTTGGTGGCTACATAGCCACCAGTGAAAAATGAAAATGAAAGTGTTTACATCAACATGCAAAATTGTCGCATCTGGGGCAGTGAAAATCCTGATGTAATTGCTGGGAAATCATTACATCCACAAAAAGTCACTGTATGGTGTACAATTTGGTCTGGTGGAGTGATTGATCGTACATCTTTGAAAATGAAGAAGGTGTCACTCAAACCGTTAATTCTCATCGCTATAGCCAAATGATTAGATTTTTTTGGCCTGAAACCAATGATATGAAATTGAAAGATATGTGGTTCCAGCACATTCCAGTCACACAACACGTTTTGGCTTTATTGCAAAAAGTTTTTTTTGTGTATTTACGCGAAGAATCGTGTTTATGCCGATAATCCTGAAAACCAACATCCGTCAAGTTATTGATGAGATATTGACTGAAATGTGCCGGCGAGTCATCGAAAATTACCTCACAAGGATCGAGCCCTGTAAACGGGGGACATTTAAATGATGTTGTATTCCGCACATGATGGAAACGTCCAAGCATTAAATTGAAATAAAAATTTGATGAATATTCTAAATGAAAGAGTGTTTTATTTACGTTTACTTTCGGATGCGCACAATGAATAACCCTGTGGTGCCATATATGTACATTTCTGACGAGCAGATTGGATAGCTTAGTTTCACCTAGGAGAAATTAAAATTGAAATTTAGTCTATTATGGAGAAATTCCTTGATAAAAATACACCTGGTGTCAACCAACTCTCAACCTACCCTTTTTGTTGGATGGTAACAATTCTGCTCTTGCTAAACCTATCCATCTCATTAAAATGAAAAGTTTACTTACTTCTCCTTTTCCCAGTTGATGAATTCTTTATTATTCAATTTCGTGAAAACATATGATGAAGTATTATATTAAAGCATTCCTCACTGCATTCAGCCTCACTTATATACAAGGCAGCATAGATTGATTAGAGGTAGGTCGTCAATCACCAATTTGGCTACTTTATCACAATTTATTACGGAATCCTTGGATGATGGTTGATGTAATATATACCGATTTTTCGAGAGCATTCAGTTCTGCAGATCATGGAATTCGGTTGAGCAAACTGTATTCACCTGGTTTATGTTCTACATATTTGACTTGTAGAATAATTTATGTATTTTATAATGATTTCAGATCGTTCAAGTATGAGCTGGAAACTGGGGTTCCGCAGAGATCTAATCTCGGTCTATTGCTATTTGTGGGGCTCAAAAATGATCTGTAAAGTTCATTGAAATGAATGCCTTTGGCTTATGCTGATGTCTTCGCTATTTCTGAGAATACGTAGCACAAGTGATTTGAGTCTGCTTCAGTCCAATTGGTCTGGAATTTGTGTTTAAGAAATGAACTAGCGCTGAATATATAAATGTGCTTCTAGATGTCTCTCACGAGAAGATTACAGCGTCTGGTTGGCGATTATTTCAATGGAAACCACTTTCCTAGCTATTTAGATCAAATACATGATCTTGGTATTTTATTCCATACAACATTAAGTTTTTCACCTATATGAAGAAATATTGCCTTCGCTTGTAAGAAGGTTTTGTTTTCAGATCCTCCAGAGAAAAATCATCACTCTCGTTGTTAGTAAGTTGGAGTATGGCAGCTTTATTTGGTTTCATAAGTACAACTGTCACCTGAATTCCCTTGAGTGAATTCACAGGAAGTTTTAAGCAAGTCTCATTTCGTCAATCTGTCAAAAACCCCTAATCTGGTCTTTTCTCCTTTAGGAGATGCGGGTTTTGTCGTTGGCCGGAAGAAACGAACACTAGTGTGCTAGGTTCGCCCAGAGATTGCTGAAGGGTCACATAGACTTACTTGTTGTCCAGAATAAACATTACTATTCCAAGAATGGCTGCTAGGTCTGTTCCTATTTGTCATTTGCCGTTACTTCGTACAAACTTGTTGGAGCGGGCATTAGTGTAGGAGTGTAAATGGACTTAAGATGAACATATTTATTTGAACGCGGAAATTACATATTACCGGTTTTGGATTGTTTTTTCTTATTAATCTAATTACTCTTTGGGATATTTATCAATTTTATTTTACTGTATATTATTTTTACTTTGTAGATTTCATAAGGAATGCCATCTGTTACTGGGAACCATTCCATTGGGTAAATGAAATTGTGTCATGTTTCAACAAAGAAACAAGTAGTTGAAACGAATACTCAACCGATAGCTTGATCGAATATTGAACGGGTAGCTAATCGAATGTTTGAACAAGTAGCAGAGAAACAATACTTTTTAAGCACACTGCCTTGGGTTTTCCTTAATTGACAACGTGGAAGATCCTGAAATTTGTGTGATTACCAATTTCGAAGTATAGTGGAATAGACTTCCAAGAAACGTGGAAAGGTAGAAAAACTATAAGAGTAATATATTATTGTTATAATTATCTCCATAATTCATAGGATCCGTTTAAGAAATGGTTCTAGTTTATCTTTCTTATTTTCAGTAGATAAATAGAATACATGAAAGAGAATTCACGACAAGTACTGAAAATAAGTTCAAAAAATGTTTTGATGATTTTATTATTCATTGGCGAAAGTATATTACTCGTATTTTGAAAAAGGCCTTGTTTGTAAGTGGTGCATCTAATTTGGATGAATAATACATATTTTGCTTTTCATTGATAGATCCTTGATACTCTGTCAATATCAAAATCAGGAAGTTCAAAAATAAAAACGAAATGAATGATTGAAGTAATATACGAAATTGTGAAACAGCGTAAAAAACGCTGAAAATCTCTCTCATTCAAGAAACTTCAAAGGGAGTAGCGATAGCGAAAAATTTCGGGCACCGTAATTAGGAGTATCCCAAAAACCGCACAGTCCGAAGTTCATACATTTTCATTGGGACGGCAAGACCGCAACTAAGTTGAAATCTCCGTATATCAGGACGTCCAGTTTCCCAACCCGGTCGCCATAAATACCGCTTCGAAAGGTTTCGGCGGAATTTCTGGAGACCGACCTATCTCCTCCCGCCTAGTCGGACGGGAAGATAAAAAGCGGCAGGAACTTTGTACCTAATTCCTCTTAGTGGGCGACGTTGGATTTCTGAAAGTGGAACGAGGAGATTTCGCCTCTTTGGAAGATAAAGGATGTCTAGTTTGGGGAAAAATAGGAAAAAACGAGCCCTTCAAAGGAAACGGGTCCGTTGAAGTCCAAGATTAATTACGTGCAATTGGCAGATAAAGCTCCAGTCTGTTTCCAGTGACAACAGGTGAATTTTTCCCGAGAATATTCGAAAATTATCAAATCTCCTCGAGCGTGGAGCTGAAAATTCCGGAACTCTGTAAAATAAGGATTTCACACGGTAATACTGGACCGCGAACCATTTCTCTTCGAAAATACACTGCGATACAAGTAAAAATCATTACCATTCTCGTTATAGTAAACTTTGTCTTTTGTGGATTCGGCCCAAGATTATCACGATTTTTATTTGTAACATAATAATCCCCTCAGTGTAATTATATAACTTTCAGCTTGGTATCATATACAATGACATCAAAAATATATTTCTTATCGTTCAAGAGTTTTCTTCACTTTCTAATCTTAGGTATAGTTTATCTTACTAGCTACACGAAGTTGGTTCATCACATACAAAGTGCTTCTTAATGTTTAAATACAGTATATCAGATTCAGTCCACATAAGTGTGAATCAATGCGATTGATTAATTTGCTTCTGCTTGTCGTTATAAATACTGGAATTATAAACAAAATACGGCGACAAACCAACCGCGGTACGAAATATTGGTCCTTTAAGCCGAAGATATCGAATTATCACTTGTGGCTAATATTGGTCTTCCTAGTCATTACCCGTGACGAGCGTTAATCCTGCCAGTCCCAGATTGAAGCATCCACCTAGACGTAACAATCACGGTTTTTTGAATAAATTTGTTATGAGTGATGAGGCCCTTTTTAATATTTCTGCTTATGTTAATCAGCAAAACTGTTCAATTCGAGGCTCCAAAAATCTAAGACAAGTGGTCGAACAACCACTTAATCTACAACGTTTGATAGTTTGGTGCAGTTTTTCGATTGGTAGACTGATGGAAATTTATTGATTCGAAAATGATGCTAGTGCGTCTGTAAATCGACCGCTATTAAATGATATGGATGTGGACAATATTTATTTTCAGCAAGATGGCGCAAACAATCATTCAAACTTTCTTGAATATCATAACGCAAGAAACTTCTTTCAATCAATTTCAAATCTCATGAGAACAATTTGAAGGATTTGAAATGGAATTCGTGTCTTGCAGAATACAAGTATGAATGTGAAGGTAATCAAAACCCTAATGTCATTGTATGATAACTGTAGATCCATGGTGGAAATCGGTAACAAGTTTTCCTCAGAATTCTATATAAGCAAAGGCCTGAAGCAGGAATTCAGTTTTATCAACAACTTTGATATACTTAGATATATCTAGAACGAGCTCTGAAGAACTGGAAAATGATATGTCGAAATATGAGTATCCAGCTGGACGATGACACAGCACTATCTCCCTTTCATTAGAAGATGACCAAATAGTAATGCTCAAGATAAAGACTATATGGAATACATGACAAGAAAACCAATAGTAGAGTATTCCTTGTGGGGTCTTGAAGTAAAAAGTCAAAAGAACGAATATATACGTGTAAGTGGTGGAGATCAGAACCAAGCTAGCTCCCAGGCAATTGGACTCTGCGCAGATTATAAATACCTTGGTCTAAACATCGAAAGGGCGATACTTCATGATACTATAGATGACAGAAATACTCAAGGTCGATATCGATGCTGAACAGTATTTTATGGTACAGAACTATAACTAAAGAGACTGAAGGTAGAATGTATCATTCCATAGCTGAAAGCATCATAACTTAAAGTTCTGAGGTATGACCCATGAAAATAAAGACGAGGAAAATGTTGCTGGCAATAGTGATCGACTTCTGGAGAAGATCAGAGGAAACGGCATGAACTGAAAGAATCAGAAATGAGATCATCAAAGGGATAATGGGGACTAAATCCAATATCGTTAATGACATCAGTACATAAATAAATAATTGATTCTGTATGGGCATGTGCAGAGGGTGCCAAACGATAGAATTCCCAAAAAATCTTGAATGGAGACCGCAAGGTCGTAGAAAGAGAGGAAGAACTCGGAAAAGTTGGAGGGAAGGAGTCGATAAGGAAATTAGGGAAACCGGACTAGCAAAAGAATTGTGGACAAATCGTGGGGGGTGGAGATCAGAAAACGAAAAAGGGCCGGAGGACGTTGTGAATCGATATGTATATATAGATAGAAATGGAATTTCTAGATATGCTTAAGCTTTCCCACAAAATCTGAAAACTCAAGAATTTTAATTGTTAAGACGAGATTAGACTAAACATTTATGAATTAAGCTTTCATTCAAATTGTTATATACCAACATAATGGTGGTGAACAAAACTTGTATAATGAACTGAGTGTTTTTCTGAAAATTCTGTATATTTTTGTGTTTTTAATACGATCCGAAAAATACACACCAAAAAAAAAAGTGTCAAACGATTTTCATCAAGTAAAATAATCAAAGTCGCTCTAAAGTCCCTCAATGTCGTATTTGGTCGTATTGGAGTTCAGCACTACTGTTGTTTCGAACATTTTTTTAAATGATATTGTGAAACTATGTCCACAGGCTCCTGAAGGAGAATAATTAGGCAAAAAGCACAATTCACTCAGAAATCTCATCGGCATCGAAAGCCTCGTTAGAAGAAAAAACTCTTTCGCCCTAAATTAAGGATCCAAGCCTCTCCTCCCGCAACGAAAAGCACTACAAGAAAACGTTTTATCACCATTACCTCCGCTCAAACTGAATCGAGAAAAATTCGGGATAACCGAGAATCTCATTCTCGGATTCCCCGAAAGTCCATTCTTCTTTGCCGCCCTTCGGCGGTAATTAACGGACCTGTGTTTGTCGGACGGACCAGCGAAGAGTTCGAGGTTCGCCATTTCCATCTCCCTCTTGCGATTAGTTTGGGGGATGCTATTACTACTGATTAAAACTTAACCAGCAGACGTACCTCCTACTCCCCATTAGTTTTCGGAATCTGTAGCAACTCCATTAGTTCATTGTTTCATCGGGCGAAGAGAACGGTTCATAGTTCGCGCGACGGAAAACGGGGACATTAGAATCGGTTAAGCCGTACGGATACGACCGGATCTATTTTAGGGTGTGCATGGATTGGGCGGTATTCGGTCGAGAGGGTGAAGACGGCGATAAAAATGGTTCGATTACTTTCTGTAGCGCAGGGTTGTCATGTTGCTTTTGCTTCTTCTTTCCCTTCTTATAGGGTAAATGCCTGTTTTTCCAACCAAATTGGATGTTGAAACCCACGCTGTTTCCATTTATTAGGTCGTCTGCCCATTGGTTATCTCAACTGATTTAGTATTTTCGATGTATATCTTCATATTGAATTACCTACATATGGAGTGAATATTTCTTGATACCATGACAACATCATCAGCATCACCTCCTATTTTTATTTCCCCCATATTCATTCTAGTTTTATCCCGGTGAAATGGAGGGTTAAGTCTTGGTGCCTAACGTAATGCCACTTGCGCCAGTCACTGGACCCGTGTGGTGGGAGGTCGACCGAATGGGGCACTAATTTCACCGTAAGGTGGAATGGAGGGCTGAGCCGCGTTGATTAACTCAGTGAGAAGGGAGTCCGTCGCAGCACAGGGCCTGTCCCTTAAAACTAGCGTACTCTACCCTATTGCAGTAAATCTCCGGATTTTTCTGTCCAATGGCCGAATGCGCTATGTAGCATACTGCGGTACCTCGGGAGGTGGATGCCCACAGGTGGTACTTGTACCACCTAGCCGCCCGATTGGTGTTGGACTGGATGGGGTAATGGTTGAAAGTCCGCATGCTGTACTAGGGAGGTATTTCGTTTACCTGTTCGCATACACTCATGTTCGGAATATTCTCATGAAATGTCTCAGGGTTTAGCGGGACTTGACGGTTCGACCCGCCTCGTCCTGAACCTGAATCTATTGTGTGACGTTTCAGGGTTTGTTGATCTCGACGAAACGGCTGGTCCGTTGGTGCTTGACGCCAGGATCAATCAAAAGACAGACGGTTGTAGGTTTTTGAACAGAAGCCCTAACTGGAAGGTGGTGGGTTCATCTCTTCGGAGGGGTTCTCGCTTCGCGCGATGATATGGCGTAATCCTTATCACATTTTCTGCCTCTGCGGGCAGAGTGTGAAGACTGCTGATAAGTCACTTGGTGAAAGAGCTACGCTCACATACCAATACAACCCTTTTGACGTAGGTGCTAAAATATTTGATCCATGACCAAATTCCACAGTCATGAATTGAAACAGTCCCCTTGTCCTATGCCAGGCCCTATCGGTGCAACCGTAATTAGTTGCTAAGATTTGTGTTATCGTGTTGGAGCTGTTTGACTATATGTTTGATTTTCTTTGGGATATCTTACATTCGCATTATTTGCATGTTGCTCCTATGAAAACAAGTGGTGATCTGCTATCACATGAAATAAATCCCCACATTACAACAGATTAACTGATTATATTCCTTAATTCCACTGAATTCTCTCTCTCTAAATTATATCAGATGGTTATGTCGATATTCAGCTGTGAGGTGCATCTAGTGTGAAAGATAAGAAAACTATCATATTCGGTGAAAGTATACTAACTATCCTACCATGCCCTTCAAACCATTGATTCGCAATGGTGCAGGTAGTTCTAACTATGTGTCTAAGAGTAAGTTCCAATAGGTGATATTGGCACTGTGTGCTTCCTCTTTACATCCAGGATACCTTGCTCTGTGTCTTCGATCTTCTTGTCTTCAAGCTTGTTCACATGGTAGTATAGTCTGAACGCTAGACTAGAAGGGTATTTCATTAATTTGGTGGCACGAATTTATTGTCAGCTCGAGAAGTGCTTCGGGGTCTTAGCGGCTCTTGACGATACGACCGATCTGCAAGAAATTTCTGTTTTTTTTGGGTCTTGGCAGTATGATCGATTTTTAGTGCTCGAACCAGGATCGATTGAAGCATCTCTGCCTGAGATTTATCATTTTTCTTGAGTTTTCGACTGTGTGGTAGAAATCAAGCCCCTTCGGCGTGTGATTTGCATTCCAAACAACTCGGGTACTAACCCTAAAGCAAGTAGCGGTTGTATAGTTGGGTAGGTTGGATAGTTCTTGGATGCTACCAGCCATGCTGTAGGTTTTCGAGCTGAAGATGCTTTCGGGTGTTGTGGAGTCTGCTCAGTGGTGAAAAAGTCATGCTCATATGCCAGTTACTACAATGGTGGTATTTACTCTGTGATATAATACTTGAAAATCTACTGGTTTTTCTGATAACTTCTTTTACGGAAAGGCCGTCTTCAGGCAAGTCTAAAATTCGCCTTTGTCAAAGATCACTAAGCTAGGAAACCTAGTGAATTCCTACTTCAGTCATTAAGGTTAATTCAAAACAGGCTTGGCAATAAACTATATACAATTCAAATATGACCCTTTACTTACGACAACTGAATTCATCATTTACCGACCTTGCAGCTGCCTCAAAAAGTGAACAGATGACCTGAACATTCAATCATTGGTTTTTCGTGATAGATGCTCAGACATCTGTTAAATTAAAATGGGATAATAGTATATGGGTGTTCACACTTTTTTTTATTCACTATATTTTACTCAAAGATGTCGATTATAACACTTCGGTTCAACATTCAGTTCACTAAAAGTTCCAAATAGTTAAATTCTAATTAAAAAAGCTTGTTGAAAATCTCGAGAATAGAATGACAAGTACAAGTTTTTTTTCGGATTTATCTATTTGAATTTATTTTATTTATGAAAATTATTGTGATTATACTATAGTGGATGATATTTTCACGTCAATGAATGAAAGATTCTACCCGATATTTCAAAATATACTGATTTATAATTTATTCATAAACTGCATCAAGTAAAACTCATGAATCATAATTAAATTTGTACATAACTTCCGAAGTTGATTATCTCAACAAGAATTCTTTGTTGAGCTACTTTCTGTTTTCGGCACAGAAACAGCAGATAACTTCTGTATCCACTTTTTTTGCGTTTCATAGTATAAGTTGAATATCTGACTGACCATTGAATCTGGTTTTTAATCTTAAATTATCCTGTACCCTGAACTCAAGATTCAGCTGAAATACTTGAAATCCTTTCTCGAAGTGAGAATGGACCTTTCAAATCGAGATTTCATTATGAACGTTTTTCGATTTCATATTATCTCAAATATTGAATACCACACTTCTCCTGTAACAAATGTAAACTATTATACCTCACCTCAAATAACGCCATAAATATCTAGACCTTATATTGTTTACAGACTTTTTCTTGGTTTTAATAAATTTTTTTTTAAATACGATATATTTATGAATTTAGCCATAACGGAACCATAGTGCTCTCGCCCTATAGACGCATTTCTTGGTGCCTCGGTCCAGCATTATTTTCTAACAATCTGATATTATTACCAATTGAGAGATGCACATGAAAATTATTTACATAATCTGTGGGAAAGTTCGATAATCCCATATCCCGTCGAAATCGTCAATCTCAACCTCTTTTTCTAGATGTAACAGAGAGACAAGCAACACGGAAATTACGTTTTTCTACCTGTTAGACCCTTTTTTGGGCCAGGTGCAGATTTCGAAGATCTGGCGTCTTCGTATTTCGTGGAGAATTAATTGGTACAGGTGCATCCAGGATAGAACATGAAGAACGCAGCAGCTCGACTGCATGTGTGTGTATACAGTCTAGAAACAAAAACGAGATTTTATTTTTCGAGAAACTGGTTTGTTGGGTCGCTCTTTCTCCTTTTGTTTCCATCGAGAGGCGGTCAGATGCGATAGCGAAAAGCGGAAAAAATGTTGCACTGTTAAAATGGGGTTTTACGAGCGAGGCTGGCGTTTCTGCTTGTAGCCAAGCGATCGTCCAGACTTCATTATGTGGTGGAACATTCCTTTGTCTATTACATTCTCTGGTGGAGAAGGAATTTGTTATTTGATTTCATACGGATGAATTTCTCACCCGCATTCCGTTCTCGGCGTGGATGAAAAAACTCAGTACAGATATATTTGATCCCAATTCGTTCATTCTCATTGGCTCCATAGAGTTTTCATTACTGGTAGACTACCGATTTTCTTTTAAGAGCAAGTTAATTCATTTGAATTCAATTCTACGTCTCCAGAACCCACGGATGGACTTAAATTTTTTTATTCTCAATACTTATAATTCCCTTAAAGTGTATCCCAAGTTATCCTTATCGAAATGTTTAGGTGAGCTTCCGAGGCAACTCTAATAATAGTTATTTCAATAATCTCTTCGAAACGAAATAACTATTCGAAGTCTATTGATACCCAGTTTCATTCTATCACGTCTTGGAGCCCTGATGAGCAAATCATTAGGAAAGTTATTTTGAATTTCTTCGATTATCTGAAGTACTTATCTTTAAAAAAATTACTCAAAAACATGTGGAAATTTATGGTGATCAGTATATATTATTTTTATTTTACCTTTCCATAGTCAACACCACACAGTTATTATTTTCTGAATCACTTGAGGGTTTAAAACAAACCATTAGTAAAAATTTTGTTTGTTTACTTAGTTTATGACTATTGGGTGTCTGTTCCGTGGGAATGAAAATTTTGTTTATTTACTTAGTTCAAAAAATGTATTTTTTCAAATATAAATATAACAGCATTTATCGGTTCTAAACGCACTGAGGAATTATCGATTACAGGACGTCACCAATGACGCCTCGATAGTGCAATTCGAGTACAGGATACGGTGGACCGGCAATCGAGCGTCTGGAATACTTGACGGCAAGCTGTGACAGATTTATAGTCTTGACCGGAGTTGGGTGATCCTTTCTTGATATGAAGATTTGTCTAAAGCGGGTAGTATTCGGCAGATGACTCGTGTCTGTATCGAAGGATATCTGGATGTCGAGAACTGAGAACGTTTCCAAATTGGGTTCTGTATTTATTCAGCCTTGAAAGTCGCGAAAATCCTGTTTGAAGTCTCTCTAGAAAATGAACTCTTCTTCCAGATCGGAGTGGGCGTATTTTCAGATTATTGTATTCCTTTGGAGGTTCTGACAGATAAAAACCACACCCAAGTGTTTGGTTGAACCTGGTAGTCTTCCTCTGTGATGATATAAGCCGGTATTGATAGGGTTTCACCCTATCAATAATAACGTTTGATTCCTTCCCGAAATTAGTATTGGCAGTCTTGGGACCAGGTTTCACTACATTAAATGATCCGTCTTAGGTTAACTCTAGGCATGATTCCGAGCCATCACGACGAATGGAAACGTGCTCCTCCTTCCTCATCTTCCTTTCACCATATCGTGTAATATTCGTGGGCTTAACCTGCTGCATCTGCTTCCTCAGATCTTTTACGAAGTCTGTTTCATCGTTGCTCTCAGTGGTTTTGTCCTTGTCGGCCAAAAATTCTCCAAGTAGTCTCAGTGGTTCTCCGTATACGAGCTCTGTTGAGATCGATTTCAAGTCCTCTCGCTACGCTGCCCTTATTCCGATTAAGACGATTTTTCGATAGACATGGAAACTACTCTTTAACATTTCTAGAGCATAGTTAGTAAACTCGGCATGAACTATGGTTAGGTATCTTCAATACTTATGTCACTGCTATCTCATAAGAATGCGGACTCAAATCAAATAGCAAAATTGTTCAGGGAGTAGTCTTCAACATCCCTAATTCTTCTAGGCGGCGGAGAATGTGAAAATTCTCATCTTTTAATGCACTCATTCGAAAGATATCTTTCAAGCTTCTGGCTTGCTAGATGAATACGCACTCAGAAGAACCAGAATGATGACCATGTTTCGCTTGACCTGCTCTTTGAGTAGCAACAAAACTTCGAATTCTGATAGAGATGATATTTATTGGATAAAAATCATCATTATATGATGAATATCTGAAAACATTGTGTCTATGGGCTGTCAAAACCTGATCGTGCCTATTGGGCACTTATTAGGAGTACAAATAAGTTTCCGCCGTTTTATTGTAGATGGCGCGGCACGGAGTTTCGGTTAGCTTTCGCAGATGATAACCGGCTTAAAAAATAGTTTGGACATTCAATAACAACATAACCTATTAAATCATTGATTTTATATTGGTAAAATATAATTTTTATAAGTTGAAAATGTCAAAATTTGAGCCAAGTAAGCGTCATTTGCGGGAAATATTAGTTTACTTCTTTAATTTAAAGAAATCTGCTGCTGAGGCGCATCAATTGCTCGTTGAAGCATATGGTGAGGGTGCTTTGAGTGAGAGAACGTGTCGAGAATGGTTTCAAAAGTTTAAAAACGTTGATTTCAACGTAGAAGACAAAGACCGCAGTGGAAGGCCAAAAATTTACGGAGATGCAGAATTGGAGGAATTATTGGAGGAAGATTCATCTCAAAGTCAAAAAGGACTTTCTCTAACATTAGAAGTCACTCAGCAAGCAGTCTTCTACCGTTCTTCTATAATAAATATTTAATTTGTGTTAAAAAACGGCGGAATCTTCTTTGTACTACTAATAACATTATTGTTAGTCATGATGTTTTATAGTTGTGGTTGCAAATACCCTTGTGTTTTCTGCAAGAGAAGTTCATGCGATGTTTAGAATTCGTAAATTAAACGAATTGCCGCCTGGACGTTATATAAATATTTGTTTGTATTTCATTCATGCCGTAATAATACTTTTGAATTGCCTTGTTTGACCTCAACCAAAGAAAATCCACTCGCACAACATCCAACGGGAAAAAACCGACATTAATCACCATTGCGTATTCATTTGTCCGTTTCCCTCCGAAAAACACACTAGAGACATGTGTCGCTCCCATGCGGACAAATAGGACCTCGCACAATGCATACCGCACGTAATTAATCTCGCAACTTTCCGCATTCGCACAAATTAAAGCGCGTATACGGCCTTTCCCCTATTTCTGTTTCGTCCCGAGTGAGGAAAGTGGGACGAGTATGTGTGGAGAAGTTCGGCCATTACATTAAATTCCATGATTCGGTTTCTACGCGTACGGCGTGCCATAAATTAGGCGCCACTTGCGGCAGGAGTCATATGCCGTTGATAACGTGTCCGGCTTGTTGTCCGAAATTTTATTTGTCCACTTTATTCGCGACACGTGCT
The DNA here is from genome assembly GCA_034642435.1 of Megalocaria dilatata. Taxonomy (NCBI): domain Eukaryota; kingdom Metazoa; phylum Arthropoda; class Insecta; order Coleoptera; family Coccinellidae; genus Megalocaria; species Megalocaria dilatata. The sequence goes on along the minus strand of CM067855.1, from coordinate 58,922,538 downwards.
GTAGATGGCGTTCCGATGGCGGCCGCAGGCCGGGGTGTCGTTGACGTTGGGAAAAGAAGTCCCATAAATTCGCCGGACATGTTTTTTTCGGGTATAAATCTATCTTTACGGTGGCAGAAGGAGAATTGAGTATGACTGTCGGTGGGACGTAGGCGGGATTAGTGCGAAACGGGCTTTAGCCGGATGGTTAGTGGTGGGTTTCGGCCGTAGTCATATTGAAAGAGAACCCAATTGTTTACAAATGGTACTGAATCCAACATTATATTGCTCATTGTTCATCTGGTCAATTACAGGAATTAATAAATCCGATATTCCCAAATTTCCAGAAGGATAAAACAAAATTTCGCGAAGTTCGTATTATTAGAAGACATAAAATAAATAGAGGTTTATACTTGATAGAAGGTATATAAAATTATTCAAATATTTTAATATTATCCTTCTACATATTTAATTTCAAAAAATTATATTTAATAATTATAACTTCAGGAATTAAATTAAATTAATGTCATATAAGTACCACTTATTTCAAACGACATATATAATGAACATTCATTATAAGACATTCAAATGATATAACAAAATCCAATAAATGTTAACCAAAATCCTATAGATTGAATATTTTGAGTAGACAAAATTTTGTTTCTGCTCATCAATCTTATGAAAACAGATATCTTTCAAAAATATTTAACATAATATTAAGAATTTCATCATAAAATTATCTTACTTAAAATATTCAATATTATTGGATATCTAAGAAAGTTACTTTTTATAAAATCTCAAGGTATGTGAAAACATTACTGAAAAACAAGTTTTAAGAGAGACTTTGCTTCGTCAGTACTCAATTATATTCATATTCGATAATATATAACATCAATCAACAAAAATATTATCTCATCTTTTAACAATTCAGAAAGCTTCTGGTAAATGAATACTGAAAATTTAAATGGAGTGTACTGTTAACTCAAATAAATAATTCTGTGGTTCACCATCGATATAAAAGATTGAAAGGCAATTTAATGGCCTCTGTTATAGCACAAGGACTAACTGTATAAAGAATGTTAAGGAAATCAAATAATTATATATTATAAACATTGAAAGAGTACCGAACTGTATACAAATAGTACCGAAGCTTACATTATATTGCTCATTGTTCATCTTGTCAATTACAGGAATTATTAAGTCCTTATTTCCAAATTTCCAGAAGGATGAAACAAAATTTCGTGAAGTTCGTATTATAAGAAGACATAAAATAAATAGAGATTTATACTTGATAGAAGGTATATAAAATTATTTGAATATTTTAATATTAGCCTTCTACATATTTAATTTCAAAAAATTATATTTAATAACTTTAAGTTCAGGAATTAAATTAAATTAATGTCATATAAGTACCACTTATATTAAACGACATATAATAATAATAATAATAATAATAATAAAGGCCTTTATTCCAAAAAAATAATTATAATACAGCTTAAGTCATTTCCACTTAAGAAATACAAAAAAAAAACAATTGGAAAAGGCGAGATTCAGAACACCGAGCACAGTGTTCTGTTCAATCTAACCTATGAATCCCGACCACATTAATCGATACCTATGTATGTATGTAAAAAAAGAAAATATATACATATAAATAAAAATGATATGTTTTGCAACATATATACACATATATATACATATATATAAATATACTTATTATGACTACCCCACCAAATCCAGCATAAGAGAAAAAAAAATATATTAGAATCAAGTACATAATATGCTCAAATTAATTTAGAATGCAAAATATTCCAAACATCAACTTATATTAAACACTTCCATTCTGCCCTCTCATAAGCCTATTGAAGAGTCCCTGTCTAAAACTAGTTAAACTGCAATTATTTTTAATGTTCAATGGTATGCTATTCATTATGAACGCGATGTTGTACGAGTGAGATCTTCGAAATAACTCTGTTCTATGTATAGGTGGTGTTAGAGTTCCTTTGAATCTAATGTTCAGGTTATGAACGTCACAACGAAAAGAAATTTTGTTATAGAGATAAGGAGGGGTCTTTGTTCTTAAAATTTTTTGGTAAAGTGTAGCCGAATGTAAAACTCTTCTATTCTCCATATTTAGCCAATTAGCCAGATGTAGGGTATGACGAATTCTCTCATACCTTCTGATACCAAAAATCAGTCGAAGGCATGAATTCTGCACTTTTTGAATTCGCTGTTTATCATGAAAAGTCAGACACGGGCCGTACAATGCATCACAGTAACTTAAACTGGAGAGAACCAAAGATTCACAGAGTAAGATCTTGAGTTTCCTTGTAAGAAATTCACGATTCTTGTATATTATCCTCAACTTTAAGTATGCCTTCTGAAGGCAGGAGGAAACATGCTCGGAAAATCTCACACCGTGGTCAATGTATAGCCCCAAATTTTTCACACAATCAGACATATGTACGATCTCACCCCCAATCCTAACCATCTCATCACCGGCTAAGAACTTGGCTCTTTCGTTTCTAGGTCCAAATACAATTGCAACGGTCTTGTCTACATTTAGTTTTAAACAATGTTTTCGAGATACCTCCAAAATACTACTCAAGTCAAAGTTCAAAGCTGCCACAGCGTTGCGCGTTTCACCCGGAGAAAAAGATATATACATCTGACTGTCATCCGCATAATAGTGCACCCCACAGGAAAGTATAAGCTTAACGAATTGGGAAATGTAGATGATGAAAAGTATAGGGCCCAAGATGGAGCCTTGTGGAACCCCCTTACATATTTCCAGAAACGCCGAAGCAGAACCTTTATATGTCGTCCTCTGAAGCCTTTTCTCCAGATAAGACTTGAAAAGCCATATTGCAGGGTCAGACAAGCCAATGTACGATAAGACAGCCAGAAGCATTGGGTGGTCTATGGTGTCAAATGCTCTAGAATAATCCAATAATGTGAGCACAGTTAGTTTACCTTCGTCGGTGGCCCTGAATATATCGTCTGTAATATTTAGTAAAGATGTTACACAACTATGGTTTTCCCTATACCCAGATTGAGTGGATGGTATGATTTCTTGTTTATTTAAAAAATCCTTCAGCTGACTACTAATGATCTTCTCGAGTATCTTTGACATAGTTGGAAGAATACTTATAGGACGAAGGTTATTCATTTCTTGGGGTGATGTTGTTTTAGGTACCGGTATTATATGTGCAATCTTCCACTGATCAGGAAAAACAGAGTGCATCAGACAAAAATTCATCAGGTGTGTTATGTGGGGAAGAATATGGTGGACGCATAATTTTATTGTGTCAATATTTACACCATCATAACCAACAGATTTACTCTTTATAGAATTAATAACCCCTAGTACAAACATCTCATCAACTGCCTCAAATCTAAAATCCACATTGGACAAACAGTTTCCTCGATCAGAATAGAAGGACATAAGTTCCGAGTCCGGTTGCAGAACAGGGATGGAATTTATGAAAAATTTGTTAATGTCTTCAACGTTCTCCAAGTGAGCAGGGAGATCAATACTCTTCCGGCGCTCAAATCCCATCTCCCTCAAACCAGCCCACACCCCACTAGCAGAATGTTTATCACCAAGAACCCCTTTGTAATAAATCTTTTTCTCCCTTCTTATTGTAGTATTCACTAAGTTTCTAAGATTTTTATAAACTTGCCAGTCGCATGATTTTTTACCTTTTTTGAACTTTGCCAGAGCCTTATCACGAGTTGCGATCATATCCCTAAGAGTATCAGTGAGCCAGGGGGCATATTTTTTCGTGATCCTATAGGTCTTAAAGGGTGCATGAAGATCCAACAAGGCTATGATACCAGAGGTAAGGAATTCAACCTTTTCCTCAGCTGTAGTCATGTCAAAGATATTTCTCCAAGGTATTGAAGAAAGATCCGACTTGAATCTATTATAATTGAAATTTTTGAAATCTCTGGATGTCCTCAATGTTGGCTGCTCACTTGAAGTTCTTAAGTTGAGTGTACAAAAGATCAGGTCATGGTCACTTATATGGGGCACAGCTAAAACACCAGAGTCAACAACAATACCTTCATCTGATGTCAGTATGATATCAATTAATGTCGAAGAACTTTGAGTAGTTCTGGTTGGTTGGGTTATAATCTGTTCCAAACCAACACCATCTAAAATCTCTGTTAATTTGATCATTTCAGTGCTGTATTTATTGAGAAAATTCACATTGAAATCTCCTACACAAAACAAATAATCTGTTTTCGGAAGAATCTCAACAACTGCATTTTCAAAAGAATTAAGAAAGATTCCCAAGTCAAAAGTAGGAGCCCTATAAACAACTGCAATTGCAGCACTATTTTTGCCAATTTTGAATGTGAACCACATTTGTTCTATTCCACCACTAACTGTACAGAGATCAAATTTTATTGTTTTCCGAATATAAGCTCCAACACCACCACCACGGCTTCCCCTATCAACGCGTATGAAACTATAACCCTGAATCGACAAAAATTCATCAGTAATACCGCTATTTAACCATGTTTCAGTTAGTCCAAGTATGTCAAGCTTTTGTGATTCAAGAAGATATTCTACATCCTTTGAATGAGGTAGTAAGGAACGTACGTTCAAGTGGCCGACTTTAAGAGAAGAAATTCCGCAATTATTCATATATAAAAAAAATTAACTGTTATAATCTAAAGTAAGATAGAGAAAAACTGATGAGCAGCAGAACGGTTACAAAATATACAAAAATAGATAAATACTATCTGCAAAAAAAAAAGAAAAACCTTTTTCACAGTGTTACACAGAAAAAATAAACAGTAAATACGGGAAAGGTAGAGTAAAATCAAAATTTTAATTAAATCTAAACCAGGCAAAGATTAGAAAATGAAGAAAAATAAAATCAGATGAAACGAAAGGAGTCGTGTTCATGCAGCAAAACACAACAGAAAAAAAAAGAACAGCTACACAGCTCCGACTTCTAAAGAATTTCATCATTATAAATATTTCATGCTAGCATGCTTTCCAAATCGAGTTCACATTTGATTTGACTTACAATATTTCGGTTTTGAACATATACGTTGCCACCTCTGGTCCAACAACTATTGTATCCAAATTTCTCGCACGCTTTTTTGTAAAGGGGCAATTTGCTTTGAACTAACTTCTCCCTGATGACGCATCCAGTACCCTTAAGGAAGCGCTTATTCTTGAAAATCATTTCTCTCTTCCAACGATGAATAAATTGCACAGAAATAAGCCTGGGACGCCTATGTTGTTGATTAACTCTTCCCATTCGATAATACATATGTAAATCATTCGGTGAAATATTATCAATAGGGTTTTTAATTATATGTTTGTTGACAATTTCACAAATTCTCAGATTTAAATTACCCTCATTCTCCTCTGTGACACCTTGAAAAATCAATTGTGTATTGTAGACGTCCTGCTTGTTTATCTCAACTTGTGTGGATATTTTTTCAACTTCACTTTTGAGAGATTTTATAGATACTTCCATCGTTTTCTCAAAATTATCCAACTTTTTCAAAACATCATCAATTGATTCCGGGGGGGTATCAGTACTTGACTTATTCGAAAGCTTGGAAATCTGCTCCTTAAGTTCAGATAACCCATTATGCAAAACTTCTTCCATTTTATCGACCCTTAGATTGATATCGGTGGAGGGGTCATTTCTTGAAGATTTAACGCCACGAGTTGGCATATTTATAAACGGAGTTTAAAAAACTAGTTGTAAACAATGAAAGCAAGTAGAATATAAAATATCGAAGCCGGTGCAATATGCAGGAGCTACTCACTCATCGACGTCTGCGGAAGGAATAAACATTCGTTATAACACATCCAAATGATATAACAAAATCCAATAAATAAAAATTGTTAATCAAAATCCTACAAATTAAATATTTTGAGTAGAGAAAATTTTGTTTCTGCTCATCAATCTTATGAAAACAGATATCTTTCAAAAATGTTAAACATAATCTTAAGAATTTCATCATAAAATTTTCTTACTTAAAATATTCAATATTATTGGATATCTAACTAAGGTACTTTTTATAAAATCTCAAGATATGTAAAAACATTACTAAAAAACAAATTTTAAGGGAGACTTTGCTTCGTCAGTACTCAATTGATTGATGTTATATATTATTGAATATGAATATAATGGAGTACCGGCGAAGCAAAGTTTCTCTTAAAATTTGTTGTTTAGTAAAGTTTTTAAATATCTTGAGATTTTATAAAATGTAACTTAGGTAGATATCCGATAATATTGAATATTCTAAGTAAGATAGCTTCATGATGAAATTCTTAAGATTATGTTAAACATTTTCGAAAGATATTTGTTTTCATAAGATTGATTAGCAGAAACAAGATTTTGTTTACTCAAATTATTTAATTTATAGGATTTTGGTTAACAATTTTTATTTTTTTGATTTTGTTATATCATTTGGATGTCTTATAATGAATATTTATTTTATATGTCGTTTGATATAAGTGGTACTTATATGACATTAATTTAATTCCTGATGTTATAATTATTAAATATGATTTTTTGAAATTGAATATGTAGAAGGCTAATATTAAAATATTCAAATAATTTATTAGAAGACGAAAAAAATTATTTTGTGGTTATCGTAGGTAATATGAACTAGCGCGCAAAAGTTGCTGACGTCACGTCAGTGCTTTTCATCTTTTCTTATCTAAAATAGGGACATGTTTTTTTCATGGTTGTAAATCAACGCAGTCTCGGGCGTATGGCTAGGAAACTCCGTCAAACGTGTTAACTCTGAATCATTATTGGAAAGACAGCTTTTTCTATATCTTCTAGTTTGCACTTTTTCAATGGACTGTCATCCAATTCCACGTTATTTAGGTTGATCCGCCAATACAAGTTTATGTAGTTTGTAGAATACCATTTATACTCGGCTATTATGTCAAGTAATGTTAAATTATTTCGTCCGTGTTTACAAATATACTGAAATTGTTTACTATTGCCAAACCAGTACCAACATTGAAAAATATCTAACCTTCTTTTTCCCTTGTTACAGATATCCCTTCAACGATATGGAGCATTCCCTCCTCTTTGCCAAAATTTCTAGAGGCCATTTCACCATACCCGAGTGTCTTTCATCAAGGGCGAGATGCCTGATCCGTTCTCTCTTGCGAAGAGATCCCTCAGAAAGAATTACATCAGAAGACATCCTCTTTCATCCATGGTTAGCGAAGGAAGAAAGAGACTGGACTTCCAGATCGTGCGATCAGTTAGTTCCAGAGTGTAGTATGTTCGATGACTAAATTTTCGACGGGAGCTATTTCCCTAACCGAAAACGTGCAAGATTTGTGCTGTGTTTTAGTTATAAGTCAGTTGTTATTCACGATATGTTCCAGGCAGACCGAAGAATATTTTTATAAATTTTGTTATTTGATGGTGATGAAATTGTTGCATTAATCGTAGTCGACGATTATCTTCGTTTGGCGATTTTATAAAATCTTGATTGTAATCGCGATTAATTAGGTCCTCACATCAGATATTTTTATCTTGATTTGTGGATATTATTTTGCTTCATTAACGTTCCAAAACACTACACTTTTGTCGAGAAAAATTGAAGGAGACTTCATATCGATGAACCATTTAGGTTTGCCTAATATTGAAATTCCTATGAATATAATCTGAATGATAAAATTATTCCTTACCTGGCAACATTTATGAGAACAGCTAGCGAAATAATTCATTTCACATTGAGACTAGAGCTAATTGATGGGTTATAATTAACACATTCTAGCAGAATCTGAAGCGATGAGCTTTTACCATATAATTAATAACATATTACTGTAATAGAATGATCAGTTTCACTTTCTTCGAGACGTCCTGGAAATTGAGATAATCATTATTACAATCAATCATCGTAACGAGTCGTTATTTAAATCATAATCGCAAATAAAATACAAATCGTTTCATCATCATCATCAATTATATCTCGAAGCCAAAATTATGCAATTGTTAATTTGGGCTGCTTGGATCATTCAGTCACATATTAATGTTGAACACAATATATGTGGTTTTGTTTTTAAAATGTTTGTTTTATTAATTGTTAATATTTCATCCCGAAGTTGTCGGACGAAAGTTAATTTATTAATTCTAATTTAATTTAAGTACAAGAAATTCGTCTGATAACTCTACTAGGCCATTTTCTATTCACAATCACAAATTTTTCGTTTGTAGAAATCTTGCAATATGTCATGGTGACTGAATGAGAGGCATCACGATAATTGAGTGATTCACTGTAAGACTGAAGGCAGTTTTTATTGGAGAATTTTAATTATTATGGTTGTAAAATTTTTTGTAAGTAGTGAGAGAATTTAAAATCAGTTAGGTACTGAGTAATTTGTAAAAAAATACTATTTGATTAGAATTTTTCTGGGATCAATTCCAATGTGAAAGTGCTATCAGTAGAATTTCATTCGAAGAATTGTTTAAAATTCAATGGAATCATTTTTATCCCGGGAAAAAATTTCGTCAAGAATTTGTACCAAATGGATTTCAATGAATTCACTGAACAATTTTATTAGAGGGGTAATCATCGATACAAACTGAAAAAAAATGTGATCCAGAGAAGTAAATCCCTCATATATCCTCATCACAAACTCTTCATTTTTTAAATGTTCTGTGAATATTCTTAAAATTTTCGTAATCGTGATGCAAAGGATGATTGTTCAGCTTTGTGATCTCGGTCAAATATTTTTTCTTGTTTGGCCATTCGATATTAGTGTATAGTACTGAACTGAATATTTGTAAATAAAATTGTTTTAATTCATTTCCTAATTTATGTAATTTAAGAGAGCTGATGTAAAAATGTAAATAGCTTCGCATTTTGTCATCTGCTGTTGTCCATAAATTCAAAATAAAAGTTATTTATGTAAGCGTCCTAGTTTCAATCACTACAACCATCCTTATCCTTTCAACTTTCTTTGATTCTGAAACGTTTTTCAATGGGAACGGCTCATTTTTGAATTGACACTCACGCATGGCAGCCATTGTTCGTTTGCGACATTGACACTTGTATTTATCAATGTCTGCCATTTGATCATGGAAAAGTACACACTCCAACAATGTTTACAAATAATCCAAATTTATTATGAAAAGTCGCGATCTGTTATTCCAACTTTACGTGCTTTAACTCCAATTTTTGGTTGTTATAATTGTCCGGATAAAAGAACAGTTTAGTGGAGAAGTTTGAAACAAATTTTACACTTCATGATGTTACAGTGCCAGTGAGACAAAGAAATGCAAGAAGTGAAGAGAATATTCACGTGAAAGTGTTCCCGAAGACAAAAATTTATCGATTTCTTGACGTTCACAAGAACTAGGAATCTACCAGACGTCTTTGTGGCGAAGTATACGAAAAGACCTTGGTTTGCATCCATACCAAATTGTTTCAACCCACGAACTCAAACCAACAGATCATTTAAAGTGTCGTGTAATCGGTGATTCGATTATTTTAAGAAATGGACCGATGAATTATCCGCCTCGTTCTTGCGATTTAACTGCATTGGACTTCTTTCTTTGTGGTTTCATTAAGTCATTAGTTTACAGCAATCATCCAGTAAATTTAGAGATTTACAGATCAATATTGAACGAATAAATGCTAACATACGACCTGATTTGTGTGAGAGAGTCCTGGAAAATTGGGTTCAACGACTTCATTCCTGCCGGCGATTCCGTGGTGGACATTTAAATGACATTTTGTTTAATGACTAATGGTATCCATTGTACTTTACGAGGAAAAAAGAATTTCAATAATTTTCAAATGAATAATGTGTTCTATTCACAAAACAAAATGGAGCGCTGTTGTTGAAAGACCTTTTATAAAAAATGATATTTGGTGCAAAAGTGAAATTTGATTAGACACAGAATTGATTAATGTCTTCATTGAGAAGTTGAAGTTTTGTGCAATATGCTATCATTAGAAAAAAAATTACTTTCCCAGAAAAAGTCTGAGGTATAGCTGAATGAGAATTAGAACTAAAAATCTTTCTACTATAACTTCAGGTAGTAAAAAAATTTTGCACTGAAATTTAGGTTTGAATGGAAAAATAATATAGAATATATCTTGAAAATATTTTCTCGTTATTGTACGGGACATGTACAGGTATATTTTAAATGATATTATCAATACATATTCCACTGGTCGAAATGCAGAGTTGGGACCTTAGGTGTCAATTAAATGATGGACTGGATCACAAGGTAGAGTACGTCGAATGCTTCAGATTGTTCATTACTTACCGAATTCATTGGTTGTTAGCAGCTGTTGTTGAAGATGTGTTTGAACCGCAGACTGTTTTCACATAGTTTAATATGCATCATGCAGCTTTCGAAAAATGTGTTTCCGTGGACCTGCATGTTTATCCTGATTGCGAATTTTTTATTATGAAATGAACTTCATCTTAGCTCCGCCCTGAAAGTTCGTTCTTCTCTGCTTTTTCGATACAACAGAATATTCTTGCAATAGAAAACTAGGAAGGATATTCATAATTAAATAGATTCCTTCATGAGAACTGAAAGGGTTCACTTCACTCTGTTAAAAAAAAACATAATAACAAAACAAGCTTGTCTGTGTACTTCAACAGATCAGCATATTTGGGGTTAACCCAAAACATTCGTTCAAAAAAATATTCACAGGGAAAAGGTATGGTCCAGATTCAATTATATCGAAGAGATTCTGTGCGTTTGCCTGGAAAACCAATTATTAAATGAAAATTAATTTGAAAGCTGAAAAGATGTTTCCAGAAATATTTCATATATTAAAACATAAAATTTATGGAAGCCTCTTTAAAAAAATTTAAAATTTTTTTGAATAAAAGAATTAAAACAAAAGGTCTCGGAAACACTGTTTCTGTTTAAGCAAACATAAAGTATTCTCAAACATCACACAACAATCAGAAACATAAAAGAATCCATCGAAAATATATTATAATATTGACCGAAATTATATGACGTACAGCTATCATATAATTATTAGGAGTTCAAATAAGTTTCCGCCGTACGGAACCCAATTTCCTTGTTTATGAATTATTCCTTATGACTTTAAACGATGTGAGACTGCTTGCTGAGTGACTTCTAATGTTAGAGCAAGTTCTTTTTGTGTTTGAGATGAATCTTCCTCCAATAATTCCTCCAATTCTGCATCCTCGTAAATTTTTGGCCTCCCACTGCGATCTTTGTCTTCTACGTCGAAATCATCATTTTTAAACTTTTGAAACCACTCTCGACACGTTCTCTCACTCAAAGCACCCTCACCATGTGCTTCTACGAGCAATTGATGCACCTCAGCAGCAGATTTCTTTAAATTAAAGAAGTAAACTAATATTTCCCGCAAATGACGCTTACTTGGCTCAAATTTTGACATTTTCAACTTATAAAAATTATATTTTACCAATATAAAATCAATGATATTAAAAGGTTATGTTGTTCTTGAATGTCCAAACTATTTTTTAAGCCGGTTATCATCTGCGAAAGCTAACCGAAACTCCGTGCCGCGCCATCTACAATAAAACGGCGGAAACTTATTATATTTGTACTCCTAATACGAATAACAAATTATAGTTCAAAAAATGCTTTATATAACTTTTAAAAATATAGCACATTCTTCAGAACAGCATTTGAAAATTTCGTTCATAATCATCAATCGATCTGTATTGAATGATAAATAAGAACAACCAATAAGAATATATCACATACCTTGCCTTTACATATAATCACATGGTTGAAAATGTTCGAGGTTAATCCAAAACATGTGACGAATTTTTCACAGAAAAATACATAACGAAAAGGCATGGACCAAATTTGATTATATCGAAGAGGTGCTGTACGCATGTGTGAAGAAACAGATTATAAATATTATATATAAAATGAAAATAATTTGAAATAATTCTCTGAAAACTATATAAAATTTCATTTTGAAATAATTTCTGAAGAATTCAACCAAAATAGAAACACTATTTCTATTTAAGAGAACTTATAGAATTCTCAAACATCGCACAATGCTCTAAAACATAAAGGAATCTATAGAAAATAGAAAATATTGACCAAAATTCCATAACATACTTAGCCGATACAGGTGTTTCTTATGAAGCTTATGAATAATAAATGCTCAGCATAAAGTGAAAAAATATACTAAGTACATAAACCAAGGGTCAAATAGACAGGCCACAACCTAAAGAAGCGTCTATCTTTATGTAAATTTAATTTTTTCTTCTATAATCCTTTCAGGTCTCAGCAATTATATTCAATATATAATGACTCAGAAATTGAATACACATTCATTCAAATAATTATATAAAATAAAGATTTTGAGTCTACTTTCTGAAAGTTCTCATTCAAAATAAAAATTCAATTCGAAGTAAAAATTCTAAAAACTTTCAGTATGTTTAAAAATTTAAATGAGATCATATAGAATTAATACTTGCTCAAAAAAAATTTAATTTTTCATTTAGTATATATACATTCTGTATTTAAGGTAATTTATCCTCTGCTGTACAACTAGAAAAGAATCCAAGGAGACTACAGAAATGATGAAATTCATAAATCAAAATATAAGTCATTGTACATATTTCAAGATTATTTTCAATTTTTAGAAGACTGCATATTATCTAGTCATGAGATATAGTTATACTCAAATTACCATTTCGAGACACACGTTTTCAATCAATAAAAAATTATTTGGTCATAAAAAGCGTTGCTGGTCAAATAAAGTCGAATGATTTGTGCTACAAGGCTTTCATTTTAAACGAGTTTCTGGCCAAAACCTCATCAAATCTTATCGAACATCTACCGTATTTCCCTGATGTGGATTCAGGTGACTTTTTTCTCTTTTCAAAACTAAAATTGCCACTTCCTGGCACCCGTTAACAGTAGATTGAGTACTAAGGTCATTCACACAAATGTTTGGGAATTGAATAATTACTCATTGGAATAAGTGCATTATGTCGAAAGGCTCCTACTTTGATAGCGGTATAATAAATTTTGATGAATAATGCCTATTTTGAGTTTCATTAGCCTATTTCCGATATTTCACTGTTCATTATGTAGAAACTTGTAATACTGAAATTTCAATAGCAATTCCATGTGAATAATGTAACTCTATAAAATCTTTCCCTTTCATATCCTATATGGATAACTCCAACTACATATTTACACAAATTCGGGTGAATATTTTCCATTCTCATCACCTGAAACACTTTCTGAGGTTTGCATCCGAAGACTTCATACACGAATCTCTACCAACAATACCCCCTAGCAAATTATCCACCTGTCTTCCCTGCACGCATACACCCTTCTCTCCCCTGTGTTCTCTCTTTCGAGATCTACCCGGCCAACAGGCTAAATTTCACCTGGCCCCATATCCCTGCTATAAGCCCATGGGGCATCCGAACACTAAGGTTGGTCTCGAAAATATGGTAGATTGACGCGAGGCAGGTGTAAGAGAGTTGCGATATCCGGCTGACGTGCATTTCTTGCTCGAAATCGCAAAATTGTACGTACTCTGGCGTAGCCTGGAGATTACGGTGTTTAGCGAATCGTTGTTTTCATTTATTCTTCTCTTGTCCAGGTAATAATAAGACGGTAATAACTCCTGGGGCGTATAAGCTGCTTCTGAAGGAGGCGTAGTCCACCTATTAGTTTACTACATTTGTCTCGGGTGGCGTAGTTTTTTCCTGCATTTTGCAGGTTCTTATCTATGCGAATAGAGAGAACTCTGAGAGTAACTTCAAATTCAGTATAATATCTTTAAACTTCTATAATATATGCTGAAGATTACACTGCCCGACAAAACAAATTCTTTTGTTTGTAACAAAGTTGAATATAATATGGTCATATATAATTTATTAATATATAATATAATGTAATATGGTATAATATATAATGGACGTATCGAAATACGAAAATGAGCAAAAAATGTAACATGTAAGGTTTTCTTATTACATTTATAGAAAAAACCACATTTAATGTTACAAAATATTGTATTGGAAAAATTTATTTGAGAATTTTTAACCGTATATATCGACTTTCTTTAGTTTACACCTACTAAACCTACCTTACATTTGAGAAAAACACAAAAATTAAACATATTGACTTAAAATACTAACTAAATTCAATTTTTTCCTTTTATGAGAGGTCATATCTTTTTTCTTCAAAAACCAGTAGTAATCACCTATTATATCTAGATTCCATCGTCCTTGATAGCGAATTTCCGTTGTCCTAATATCTTGATAGAATCTTTCACGTCACTGACAGCTCCCAAATTTTCAGGAAAAAAGAACAGATTTGAATGGAGGAAATATATTTTTGATGATATTCGGGCACCAAGCGATTTGTAGGCATCTAATAGTTCATAAACTAACTGTTGGTAGTTTGCATCCATATGTTTGCCCAAAAATCCTCTTGATACACTAACAAATGAGTCCATGCTCTGAGTTCCTGCCTGGTAAGCTTCTCTGTAAATTTTCTGATTTGTAGTCCAACAAAAATGCCTTACTTTAATTTGGCATCACGTAACATGGGAAAGGCTAATTTTAAGTATTTCAATCCATCACCATCTTTATTCATAGCCTTCACAACGTTTTTCATCAGCCCAAGTTTAATGTGAGGAGGAAGCAGAAGGACCTTTTTGGGGTCTGCAATGGGTCTACACTTAACATTTTGAGTTTCCGGTTGGAATACACTTATAATATGATGAATAATGCTGATTTACTGCCCATAGACAAAAAAGCAGCAATATTTTGTAAATCCTTCCTGAAGTCCCAATAAATTTCTATAACTTTTAAGTCCCCACATATCTGCCATTCATATGTAATGTAGTTTATTTTATCCTGGTATAGACGGTTTTAAATTTCCATTATACAATAACACAGCTCTCAAACTTTGTTTTCGGAGCTACCTGATGATGCAATTTCTCTAATATCTTTCCAAACAACATTTTGCGGATCTAAAGGTCGTATTACAGACGAATAATATTTAAATAAGCTTATTCTGATCTTCACAAATTTTCAAAATTTGTGAAAATCAGAATAACCTTATTTAAATATTATTTAATATGGATTTTCACCAAGTAATGATTGATTCAATTCTGTATTACAGACAGCAAATTGGGATAACCAATCTTGTGCTTTTCCTTTTTGGAATAACCTTCAGCCTTCGTCAGGCAGAAATAGCAATCATCCAAATTATTGGTTGGTTCTCGCCAAACTGTAGGAACTGCAAAAGCCATGCTTTTTCTCTTCCCATTCATCCACTGCCCAATGATACTCTACAACTAACACAGCACACATGGAGAGCCCACTGCTTGTCTTGATCTCCAATTAAAACGGCAAAATATTGGAAGTAGGCTTTTTTAACATTTTCAGAAAATGGCCTGACTTTTGATTTAACCATAAAATCTTCACAAATAAAACAAAATTTGTCAGGAGAGATTTGGCAAATACGTCTGTCTCGACATTTTCGTCCTTAAAACACTTTCTTATCTACACACAGTGAAGCACTCATCTCGAAACTCAACAGAAGACTGATTTTTCCGTAATTTTTGTCTAATATTGTGAACAATAATGTTTAGGTAATTTTCCTGTTATAAAATGCATTCATTTTAACCGTCCCCTTATAAAATTGAATACTTGCTAATGTAAAATGGGTCTTATTGAGCTATTGAAAAGTGGAACGTGTGGGGAATATTCTTCCTATTATAAGAAGGGTATTTCCATCCAAACAATAAAGATCTGCTTTGTGTTACAAAAATCTTGTCGACCAGTGTTATGCATTAAAATAACAAAATAATATCAATATAAAATATTTCCCAATGTCTAAAAAAAATAACATAAATAGAGGTTAACAATTGATAGAAGGTATATAAAATTATTTAAATATTTTAATAACAGCCTTCTACATATTTAATTTCAAAAAATTATATTTAATAATTTTAACTTCTGAAAATAAATTAAAATAATGTCATATAAGTACCACTTCTATCAAACGACATATACACTAAACATTCATTATAAGACATCCAAATGGTATAACAAAATCCAATAAATAAAAATTGTTAACCAAAATCCTATAAATTAAGTATTTTGAATAGACAAAATTTTGTTTCTGCTGATCAATCTTATGAAAACAAATATCTTTCAAAAATGTCTAACATAATCTTAAGAATTTCATCATAAAACTTTCTTACTTAGAATATTCAATATTATTGGATATCTAGTTACTTTATTTAAAAACTCAAGATATGTAAAAACATTACTGAAAAACAAGTTTTAAGAGAGACTTTGCTTCGTCAGTATTCAAATAATTCATATTCAATAAATATAACATCAATCAACAACAAATATTTACTCACCCTTCAACAATTTAGAAAATTTCTGGTAAACGAATACTGAAAAATTTTTAAATATAGTGTAACGGTCAACTATATATAAATATTTCTGTGGTTTACCCTTCATCCAAAAGATTGAAAGACAATTTAACGGCCACTGTTATAGCACAAGGACTACCTGTATAAAGAATATTAAGGAAACCAAATAATCATATATTATATGAATAAAATAACATAAATAGAGGTTAATTCTTGATAGAAGGTATATAAAATCATTTAAATATTTTAATATTAGCCTTCTACATATTTAATGTCAAAAAAAATTTTTTACATATCTTGAGTTTTTATATAAAGTAACTTAGTTAGATATCCAATAATATTGAATATTCTAAGATAGTTTTATGATGAAATTCTTAAGATTATGTTAGACATTTTTGAAAGATATTTGTTTTCATAAGATTGATCAGCAGAAACAAAATTTTGTCTATTCAAAATATTTAATTTATAGGATTTTGGTTAACAATTTTTATTTATTGGATTTTGTTATACCATTTGGATGTCTTATAATGAATGTTTAGTGTATATGTCGTTTGATAGAAGTGGTACTTATATGACATTATTTTAATTTATTTTCAGAAGTTAAAATTATAGAATATAATTTTTTGAAATTAAATATGTAGAAGGCTAATATTAAAATATTTAAATAATTTTACATACCTTCTATAAAGAATTAACCTTTATTTATGTTATTTCATTCATATAATTTAATATATAATTATTTGGTTTCCTTAATATTCTTTATACAGATAGTCCTTGTGCTATAACAGAGGCCGTTAAATTGTCTTTCAATCTTTTAGATCAAGGGTAAACCACAGAAATATTCATCTATAGTTAACCGTCACACTATATTTAAAAATTTTTCAGTATCCGTTTACCAGAAATTTTCTAAATTGTTGAAGGGTGAATAAACATTTGTTGTTGATTGATGTTATATTTAGTGAATATGAATTATTTGAATACTGACGAAGCAGTCTCTCTTAAAACTTGTTTTTCAGTAATGTTTTTACATATCTTGAGTTTTTATATAAAGTAACTTAGTTAGATATCCAATAATATTGAATATTCTAAGATAGTTTCATGATGAAATTCTTAAGATTATGTTAGACATTTTTGAAAGATATTTATTTTCATAAGATTGATCAGCAGAAACAAAATTTTGTCTATTCAAAATATTTAATTTATAGGATTTTGGTTAACAATTTTTATTTATTGGATTTTGTTATACCATTTGGATGTCTTATAATGAATAATTATTTCATATGTCATTTGATATAAGTGCTACTTATATGACATTATTTTAATTTATTTTCAGAAGTTATGATTATTAAATATAATTTATGTAGAAGGCTAATATTAAAATATTTAAGTAAGTCTAAAAATAACCTTGTTGACTTTACGACATGAAAACGTATCAATATAAACGTTTTCACACAACACGGTTTGTAACAATTTGATAAATCATTTCAGTTGCTATTCTTCCTTCTTTAAAAAATAAATCTCCAACAACTTTAGTTCAGTATATTCTCTTGACATCTTACTTAAAGAAGGTGGCGCCCATTTGTATACTGGCGTCCGGTGATACTGAAAACTCTCAAACTGTATGTGACACATGTGTTTGTAGAATTATTCGAAATATCCTGTGAATTCCCAGAAGGATCAAGGATCAAACTTCCTTAGAATTATTAATAGAGTTTGCAATTTTATATGTCTAATATTCTGTCATGAGTTTAGTACTGAATCTATCTTATTCAAGTATACAATTTATAGTGAACCAAGAACTGTAAAAAAACTATAGTCATTGTATATAGAAATTCTTAATCGTTTTTGAATAAAATAACCTGTAGATCGAGCCAAAAATGACTATTCACCTTTGTCCTATATTTGGTCAGGACATTTGGAAAAGATTCTTCGAAAAGTGATTGGAATTCATCATAAAAATAAGTTTACTCGCAGCAATTCTTTCTTTTATCTCGATAGTACACGTCAGTATGTTGAGGGTCGTGTTGTCGATTTCATCGCCAATGAGAGACAAACTTGGTGACCGATGTTGAAGCGTGGATTATATCAGAGAACCCAACTTCATCACCCATGGAACCGACTGTCTGCCAAGCAAATTGGATGCAGTAAATGAAAAAATGGATAATACGCTCCAGTATAAAAAATTGAACTATTCAATTTCTATATTCCTTTTTTAAATTAAAATTTGAAAAAGGGGAGATAATTACGCACCATCCCAAAAGTTATCGCTTGATGTGGTGGTTTTGGAAGTTAATCACGTATCTACGATGGAAGCGAGAAATACAATCCGAAATTGCGTGTTATTGTTAACTCTATACAACGCTTTTTGGGCAGCCCAAACCAACCCAATGACCAGTTCGGATTTTAATTGATGCATCCCGTTCATCCCCAGCGTATTGCACTACCCCGGACGTGAAATACGCCCTTTATCTGTAATTAATCGGGTCCCGATCGGTTATCCTAGCCGATTCGGAACCGTGACGGAAATGATATCCTGAAAAAGTCCTGCATTAATCTTGGCAATTTGTTGCGATCGCTTTGAAAAGAGGAGCACGACGCTATGGCTAGGGGGCGTTAATGAAATTTTTCATTCGAGTTATCCAGGCTAGATATTCTATCGGCTTCCGAGACGCTGATCGAACGATTGGCTATCCAGACACTTCAGATTTTTCGGTAGATGGTGCCGAAGGAGATGAGATAGGTCAAAATGGAAATTTACCCAATTTCAAATCGGTATTAGCCCTACATGTCGAAAGCTATTAAAACGGGTAATTAAATCACACCAGTCCTGGTACCATCTTCGATTTTAGCCGCTCTTCAATCTGTTTTCATCACAAATCGATAATGAACCTGTGAACACAGGCAGAAACAGAATAATACCACTTTGTCAAAAAAGTATCAATTAAATCTACAATATAATAGTCCGTCTATAAAGTATCCGGAATTTATTATTTTTCATAACTTTAATATACTTTTATTTTGTAACATTCTAAAACAAAAGTAATGTATAAAAAAGGTTGAGCAGATAGTCGGTTATGGCCAAATTTGCATGGCAACACTATTTGTCAAATATTGTTGATCGTCAACTGGTATACAATTTATGAAATAATGTCGCAACTAGAAAAAAGAAAACAAGTAGTATATTTGTATGGAAAAGGTTTTCGAAACGTTAAAGAATTATTGCAATTGACTGAACTGGGAAAAAGTGCTGCATATGAGACAATAAAGAGGATAAAAAATGGCATGGATATGAGGCATAGACCAGTTTCAGGAAGACCGCATAAGATTAAAGGAAACAATTTAATTTATGGACCTTAGGACGACACAATCCGCACCTGGGGATTTGCAAATTGGCTAACAGATTTGGAAATCAACGAAATATGAAAGTATATCCAAAACCGTCCGTATGTCACTTAAAAGAAAAGGCTACATATCAAGGAAACCAAAAAAATTTCTATAATGATACCTTCACAGAAGGAATGAAGGATAGAATTTTGTCAACGTTTTCAAGAAGATAATTTTAATAACGTCTTTATATCTGGTGAAAATTATTTCCAACTTGGTGGAAATCACTTTAAAATCCCAACAATTTCCAAACGAATTTCCAAATTTCCCACCAAATTAATGGTTTGGAGAGCAATACCTCAGCGTGGTGCTACGCCTCTCTGTATAGTTGATGGCACCATTAATAGTGAAAAGTACGATCTTTTTCACAGGCGTTTTCAGCAGGATAATGCAAAATGCCATACTTCGGCCTATACTCAACCTTGGATGCAAGAACACCAAGTAACAACCATTTCATGGCTACCAGCTTCACCAGACCTTAGTCCCATTGAAAACATATGGGGACTAATGAAGATTGAAGTTGAACGAGCTGCGCCACGAAATAGAGATGATTTAATTGGTCTGTTTTACAGTCCGGCACTACCATCACCGAAAATTATGGAGGTGATCTAGTTTCGGGAGTACCTCGACTTTTAGTCAAGTGTTTACAGTTAAATGGATATTGTATAAGTAAATAAGATGAATATTTTGTTATAATTTTCTAATTCAAGATTTTAAAATATATACGAAATAACTACAATTGAGCTTTGTTTTTTCCGGATACTTTCTAGACGGACTATATATATCAGCATACCCAGAAAATTACATTTGGCCCTTCAAACCAGAAATGTTCGGACCACATTATTCCTTCGAATGTATTCAGTATATCTCAAATATTTCAGATATACAACAAAATAATGTAAAAATAATGAATGACTGTACGGAGCTATGTAACCCCAAAAATTATTTGAGATATTTAAATGGGTACCATCTGTTTAACAACCTTCTTTGTCGATTGCCGACATTCCGCTATCTGTTAGGCCCCTCTTTTTTAACCCGGTTTTTTATCACGTTCCGATTATAAACCTCTGTACCACTATTGGGTGTTACCGAGAATCTGTTGAAATATTCAAAATATTTATCACTTTTGTTTAAATACCACTGTACCACTGTTAGGTCTTCAGTTGTCTGATGATGAGATAGTTCATTTTCCGAAACTCGAGTCACAAGAAAATATGTAATATATATTTTTTGGTGGTAAAACATAGTAATTTCTACAATTTGTTTTAATTATGATCAACTAACAAATAGTAACGGCTGAAACAATTCAGTATCTGTTTATAGCAATTTATTTCCTATAAATGACCATGTTTCGGTCAAATCTTTGAAAGCCGCACCTATTGTCAAACTTCCGAAAATTTCCTTGCCATCATTCAGTGGATATTATAAAGATAGGACAACCTTTCATAATATTTTCACTAGTCTGATTCATAACAATTCTAATTTGTAAGACATTGAAAAATTCCAATACCTTCTAAGTTCTTTGAAATCTCAGGCCTTGTAACTGTTGAAAAGTTTTCCATTATCAGCACAAATTTACCATATTGCCTTCGAAACTTTGATCAAACTATATCAAAATACACGTCTTTTGGCATATTCATATTGACAAGAGATCACAAACATACCAAAGTTGGCACATGAGTCAATCGAAGGCTTAAGGAACCTACTTGATACATTTTTTGAAAACTTGTCATCGTTAAAAAACTTTGGTTTGCCTGTTGATCAGTGGGACTTTATACTATTTCATACGATATTTCAAAAATTAGATAATTTCACAATTAAACGTTTCGAATTACAAGAATGCTCGTCGGATATACCATCATTCATAAACATATATAATTTTCTTCTGAAACAGTGCACCGCTTTGGAATTTGCAGAACTTTCTACCATCATTAAACCTAAATACACTACACTTACTCAAACTAAACTACAAAAACCTTCTTTGAATAAATCAACCTCTATTTATCTATTGGTGGAATATTATCAAATAATATTCCACCAAAACTCAAATGCAACTATTGCGATTCATCGCATAGCATTTGTGAATGCTATTCTTTTCTGTCTAAAACTGCAACTGAAAGATTGGAACTTGCTCAAAATAATATTGGTGTATTAATTGTTTCCATTAAGCACATGACATTTCGAAATGTGCTTCTAAATCCAGTTGTCGCTCTTGCTCTAGGAGACACCATTCTCTCCTCCATATCGATTTCGATGAAAAGGTTAACAACACATCATCATCTTCTGATATGAATTTATGTGTTTCTGCTCAGAGTTTCACTACAAATGCATCTTCAAGGGGCAGTGTTCTACTCGCTACAGCTCAGGTAGAAATTCTTGATGCTGTGAGAGTAATATCATCACTAGGAAGTGTGTTGCTTCACCGGGACTTCCTTTATTCAAATCATTCCTATACCTTGAAGGAATAGGAGAGGCATCATCTCCATCATCTTCTTCTGTCACTTGCACTATCCGTCCTCGAAGCATTGTACATCCAACCTTTACTTTCTATGCTGTTGTGATTCCACAAATTTGTTCAGATCTGCAAAATTTTAGAACCAAACTTTCATCTTACAAATCACTGAAGTTTGCGGATCCGAATTTCAACAAACCTGATGGTTACATACAACTAGGGGCAGAAATATTCCCTTCTTTACTTCTTGATGATCGTCATTAGGGTAGGAGAACCTTCAGCGCTCAAAACTGTTTTCGGTTGGATATTGATGGGTAGGACTCATTCTTCTTGTGATGTGGTGAATTAATTGCATGTGACTCTAGAGTCATCTTCGAATACAAGTTTAAAGGCCTTTTGGGAACTCGAAGAGCTTTCAACTTCTGCATCGGCATCACATTCTTCCGATGAAATTCTCTGTGACGAGATTTTCCATAAAACTATCTCTCGAGATCGTGTAACGGGTCGATACAGTGTCTCACTCCCCTTCAAATATTCTATTACCGAACCATTTGGCGACACTTATTCGATTACATTGCATCGTTTCTTGTTGCTAGAAAAGCGACTCAATAAAAACTCATCTCTTCGTAAGCAATATAATGATTTCATGAAAGATTATTTAGAAGCTAATCATATGACTTTGGTAGATTCCACACCCTCTGATAAATCCTCCTATTTTATTCCTCATCATTGCGTTCTCAAACCCGACAGCACTTCAACTAAACTGAGAGTTGTGTTTGATGCTTCAGCAAAGGTTGCTGGTCATCCTCCCTGAATGATTGCCTTCTTACAGGTCAAAAACTATAGAAGGATATTGGAACTATTCTTTCCCGATTTCGCTCACATACGTTTGTGTTCATTGCCGATATACAACAAATGTATCGCCAAATTATGATTCACACAAGTCATCGTAAATATCAGCAAATTCTCTGGAGATTTTCGTCCTCCGAATTACTGAGGGTGTTATGAGTTGAATACTGTTACTTATGGGTTGTCTTCAGCTCCTTTTCTGACACTTCGAACTTTGTGTAAGTTGGTTGCAGATCAGGAAGATAACTGTCCTTTAGTTTCTAAAACCCTCAACGAGGAAATATTCATCGATGATGTTGTTTCGGGTTCTGATGATCTTCAAAAGGCCATCGATCTCATAGATAACCTAGTTTTTCTTTTAAATAAAGGTGGCTTTGAACTGCGAAATTGAGGGAAAAAGGAGCCTAAGCTTCTCGAAGGAATTCCAGTGGAACACCAGTTGATGCAGTCTTTTTCATTTACCGATGGGGAATTCATGAAAATTCTAGGTCTTAGCTGGAATCCCAATAGTAATACCTCTTCCTTTTCAACGTCTAAAATAGATTCCATTTGCACAAAACGTAGCATATTATCGCAACTTGCTCGAATTAGCTTTTACTTTCTTCCTAAAGCATCTCATTCAAGTTCTTTGGATTCAGGGTTTACAATAGGGCCAGATCCCTACTTCCAACGTCTTTAACTGTTGGAATCAATGTAAGTTCAAACTATCTCATCTACAGGATCTGCGGATTCCTCGATGCATTTTCGCAGTTTTATAGTAGATGTAAACAACATGGATTCGGTGACAGTAGCGAAAAGGGCTATGCAGCTGTCGTTTATTTTCGTTTCATTTATTCCTCGGGTCAAATTGAAACTTTTCATGCTGCGCAAAATCAAAGGTGCTCCAACTAAGCGTATATCTCTTCCGCGACTCGACCTATATGCTGCTTTATTATTGGCCCAATGTGTTTCATTTGTGGTCTCTACTCCTCCATCTGTTGTGTTTTCTGATCTGTTTGCCTGGACGGATTCAACAGTTCCTCTGTCCTGGATTAAATCGTCGCCTTATAGGTGGAGACCTTTTGTAAGCAATAGAACAACTAAAATTCAAAATCTCTTTCCTGCCGAAAACTGGTTTCATGTTGAATCAAAAGACAACCCTGCTGACTTTGACTCTCGCGGTTTAACTCAGTTTAAATTGGTAAATTGCTCCAAGTGGTGGTCGGGACCATCTTGGTTAAGGTCGAGTCTAATTCACCTTGAAAGGTTTCAATGGAAAATATTTTTGACTCTAAGAGAAAATGCTTTGTTTAGATAATTTAATAAATTATGGAATTGAGTCTACTTGATGAAAGCTCTAATCTGGAATTAGAAATATCATAAATTTGAACAACTTTCATTATAACGGGTTTTTCAATGGGAACGATACAATTTCAAATGGTTATAATGGCAACACTGTATGCTTTTTTTAATTTCTCATGATATTTGGGTTGAGTTGGTTATGGCATTTAATCATGGAAAGATACACGCTTCAATATGTTTAGGAATTGTTAAATTATTCTATATGAATTAGTGATCATTTGTTAAATCTGTAAGAAATTTAAGGAAAATTCATGAACGACATTATTCAGTTAATCGATTCACTATTCGTCGTATTGTAGACAAATTTGAAAGTGAATTTTGTTTATACGATACAATAGGACGAGTACGACAAACACATGCACTCACACAATGGAATATTGACTTGGTAGCAGCAAGTATAAGAGAAATTAAACATTTCTCAAACAACTGGAAAATTTTAAGAAAAAATTTAAGTTAACATCCTTACAAAATTCATTTGGTTCAAGAACTGAAGCCATTTGACCACAAACGTCGCTTATTTTTTTGATTTTGCTCTTTAACAACTTGAACATGTTATCAAACAATTATATTCAGTGATGAAGCTCATTTTTCGTTGAATGGTTATATAAACGAACAGAATTTTTACAGTTCCACACGGAACTGTGAAAATTTATTAACTTCTAAATGTTGTTGAAGTATGATTAAATGGCAAAACATACTGAACACAAATGACATGAGAAATGTCAAAAATAATATACAGTGTTGTCGTTATAAACATTCAAAATTGTTAAATCCCTGTTGGAAAACCCGTCATATACTGAAAATACATATAATATTAATGTGACACTAATTTATGTCTAAAAAAACATTTATTTTTCTTTATATGATATTATATAAAACATGTACACGTAATTTTCTTCCTTGGTGTGATACTCAAAAAAAGCTACAGATATATTGATATACTCAATTCAAAATATAAGCTATTAAACGTATTTCAAAGCTGTTCACAATCATCAGAATGCTCTGACATTGAGAATTGAAAGAAAAAATAATATTTAAACTTACCCTTCAAGGAAAAATTCTGAACAAAAACCCCCATTCTGTTTAAAACGTTTCATAGCTTGTAATAACCTTGAATATGAAACACAGAATTTCATTGTGATAATTCGAATTTTTAAAAGAGAGGAGCCGAAGCCATAACAGAGGAATACGGTGGTTTTTAGATAAGATTATATGAATTTTCGGCCGCATATTCGTTCGACATGGTCGCCTTAAGACATGCGGCGAAATCCCTAAGGTTTCTTGGACTTTTTCCACGAATTTGCAATCTCAAACGCCGCATAACGCTTATGTAATATTCTTCATTTATTGTATCAGCCTCTGGCAATAATTCCGATTGAACAGTACAATGATAATCGAAAAAAACTATTAATCGGCACTGACTTGCTTTTTGTAACTTATACGCATGTATTTTAAAGCCGATTCACCATTAAGCCTCAGGTAACATTTTCAGTACTTCCATTTGCAATACAAAATTTAAGACAGATTCATTGCTTGATATGCTCATTAGTTGGTATATGATATTACATTTTTATTCAGTAAGGAATATGTCTTCCTTCAGCACGTATAACCGCTTTAACTCGTTTTGGTATAGACACAATGAATTTTCTTAGCTCGGAACAAAACCACAGTCATTTTTCCTATATTGCGCAATCCATTGCAAGTAATCAACTCTTGAATATAAATCATAGAATTAAGTTTTGGTAAGTTTCTAGGTCAGTCTGGAATATTTACATTATTACTTTAAAATATTTCTATATTTTCTTGAAAACATGATCACATGAAGCCTGTTGGAAGGTAAATAGTTTATTGCACCGACCTTTCCGAGTTTTCTAATCAAGGATGTTTATAATATTGCCTTATTAGTGAAAAACGTGTGGACAATAGTTGTTGCTCTTCTTTCTCACTCTTAAAGTCTCAGAATTGCAATTGAATCCTCATTCCAAACTTTTTCAATTTTATTGGAGAAAACGGCTTGTTTTTCTTCAACCTGGCGAGTTAGTTTTTTATTCTCCAAACCATTGGTCAGCAATTTGACGCAAAAGACGCAAAACGATCTATTAGAGTCAGTTGTCTAAAGCGCCTATCTAAAAGTAGGTGCTCTATGCTACACTTCGATTAACCAGTAGATTTTATTCGTGTTCCTCTGCCTTTTTCTGTTCATACACAACATTCGCCTCACAGTTATTACAGTACAGTTTAAATGGCGGCCAATTTCGTAATAGGACAAACCAACATCTCTACACCTGCCAAAGTAGTTAACCTGGTGACTTTGAACTGAAGGCACCTTGTCACCCTTGACAAGATGTAATAGATGGAGGTGCAACAACTTTACATATCCATATTCTTAGCTCTAATAAATCGGTTTCTGCACAAAAAATTAATAGATGAAATTTTTTTTGGCAGTAACTTATGAAAGATTAAACGTTGGTATTGTTACCACACATAGAATGCCTTCGTAATAATCATTGTATTTTCGAAAAAACAAGTTATTACTTCTTCTGGAATAATATCGCTGAGTATATCTGCAATTTTAGGTTAGAAGTATCCTTCTCTATTATGTCCGGCAGATTTTCTTTCACTTCAGCATATCTTTCAGTCATTGAACTCAGTTTCAGGGTATTTGTTTCACATATGTTGATTAAAGCTTCGGAATATTTTTCTATCGGGAATATTACGGTCAGGAACTGGTGTACTATGTGTATCCGCCCACTTTGTAATTAATTGCCATCGCCGAGTCCATAAATGAAATGCATGCGTCAGTCATGTCGACGTTCGTATTCATGATAGATGATTTCCAAACAAAAGTTCAATAGTTATTTGAAAAAAAAACAATTCGAACAGCTTAACGTCAATTGAAATCAAAGAATGCGATAGATGGAATCCTTTTTAAATTTTCTTTTGATAACTGCGTTTTTCCGCAGTTAGTAGATAAAGAAGTCAATAATGAGATTACCGATAGAAAATAATAGTATTTTAAACAACAGGTTCAGAAAAGCAAAGTTTTAGTAAATGCTTTTGAGTACGTGCGAGCGCAGCGACCGAGTAACTTAAAAGCTATTTGAGTTTAGTAAAATTGCTTCTTTTACGGGGTTTGCTTATACTATTTATTCGCATCTTGTGTTAATTATAAACAAATAATCATAGATATGAAAGCATTACAAAGATATAAATTTAAAAAAATTCATAGTAGGCATACATCTGTGTAGAATTTCCGTAACCTAGTAACCGGACACGGTTTGTTTATTTACATAACCACAGATAACAAGTTTCATTTTGGTGGGTCGAATTCATATTTAGTTAAATGTCAATTATAAAAATGAGTCTTGTTACTGCCAACACTTCAGAAAATTCTTCTGAAGACATTTTAAATGGCGCTCGAGAAGCGTCTTAGAGTTTCCTCGAGTGTTGGAAGTTATGGTTGAAAAAAGTATTATTGGTTCTGAATCCGTTCATCAAGCAGAAGTTTTCCGTTGTCATTGAGTCGACATTCATTTGATTAGGAAATTTAAACACTTTCGAATCAAAAGATAATTGAAACTGTCCAAACTGAATGCGACCCATGTGAAATTCAAGTAGATAATTTTGTTTCTTTAGCTGATAAGAGGGAACAGAAAATATTGATGGTTTTAAGATGGTGGTTAAAGATGAACTTTCATTTAATTGATATCTTGGCTTATTTCCACGACGTCTCTCATCTCTCAGCTTGACATGACTTCTCCCCGAATCGCTGTCGGGCTCAAGAAATCTTCCAGGAAATCAAATTTATCAGAACTAACAGATGTACTAGTGGGGGTACGAGGCTCACGGAATACATAATCGCAGCAACCTGGGGCTGCCAAATGCTCCACGGGCCCTTTGTCTGCGGAACCATAGCAGAGCGCAAGATCAAAGGGTTTCGCCCGCCCGTTTTGTGTGATCAGTAAATCGTCGGTATTTAACATGTATCCATCCATGGAGGAGAAGCGAGGCATGAAACACATTTCCCTAATAGTTCGGGACGGCGGTTCTCATGATAATTAATTGAAGGATGGTTTTGCAATTATGAACGAGCAAACACAGAGAGTATATCTGGAACAATCGGGCCTGGTCGGTATTAATTTGCCGATTCAGCAATGCCGGCTATGGCTAGATGAGAACCTATTGTGATTTTGTCGGAGAAATGCGGTGATGAAAGGTGCCAAGTATTAGTTTTCCTGATGGGTCTGTGGCGGAGATTGTCCTGCAATTAAGTGGAAAATTAGAAGCTCATTCTGATTCAATAAAAACAACATTAGACGTCTTCTACTTCAATGTTGACTCTATAATTTATATAATGTACTACTTGCTTTTTCCAAATGGAAAATATAAGTACAGCGATTAGTTCATCTCATCAACAATGAATGATCTAATTAGTGAAATTACGATTTTTAAATGAAATAATACACAAATATCTCTGCGCAGGCAACATTTATTCACTTTTTTAGAGAGATCAAGTAATTACAATTATTTTTCTGGAATTATATCTGGAATGACGTCAAAAAACGTGGTAGTTGGTATTTTACCGCTTGTAGTTATTATCCTCGAAAATGATGAACCTGAATCTTCTAGTGAAGGTTCCTTAATTAAACTATATATGAACACTTCTTAACAATTTCTACATATTTAAAAGATTTCCCTGTTCACTAAAGATAAATATTATATTAAGCTATCGGTTTCTAATTGCAAGGGGGAACTAGCGTTCAATTCATATACATAAATTATATCATATACATTCTGTCAAGAAAGAATCGGGAATTATCGATTTAAATCTGGCGGGGCAATGAGGCAGGTAAAAATTTTTTTTCCTAGGTTGGTACCACTGTCCTTAATTACTATGCCAAGCTTGAGCGGGATCTGTCAACTAGTGTGTTTGCAACAGCTGATTAAGTCAGTCGATGTCAGAGTGCGTGCCGATTTTTACTATGGGTGATTACGTTGAGCAAAGAATTTGTTTAAAGTTTTGTGTTGCAAATGAATTTTCGTGTGCCGATGCATTGAAAATGTTGCAAAAGGCCTTTGGTGATAATGCTCTATCGAAAACTCGTGCATATCAGTGGTACAGAGCCTTCAAGGACGGTCGTGAAGTGGTACCCCATCGACGGCTTCGATCGAAGATAACGTCGATAAAATTAAGGAAAGGGTGCTGGAAAACCGTCGTACCAGCTTGAGAGAGATATCACATGATTCTAAGATATCCCACGAGTCCGCACGTACGATTTTGATTGATATTTTGGGCATGAGAAAGGTGGCCGCACGACTCGTACCGAAAGACCTGAATTTTCTTCAAAAACGTCATCTTGAACAGGTTGCTTCAGACATGCTGGATCGCTGTAATTCCGATTCTACATTCATGGAACGCATTATAACTGGTGATGAGACCTGGGTCTACGAGTACGATATGCAAACAAGCCAGCAATCATCGGAATCGGTGGCAAAAAATGAGGCTAAACCGAAAAAACCACGCCAAAGCCGCTCGAAAATGAAGGTGATGCTCATTGTTTTCTTCGATATCCGTGGCGTGGTGCACTACGAATTCGTTCCAGAGTGTCAGACGGTAAACAAGGAGTATTACCTAGGCGTTATGAAACGTTTGCGTGAGCGTATCCGTAAGAAGCGGCCAAATTTGTGGGCGAACAACTCATGGATTTTGCATGACGATAACGCGCCTTCTCACCGAGCTACAATTGTGACTGACTTTCTCGCCAAAAACTCAACAAACGTGCTTCAGCAACCACCGTATTCGCCGGATTTGGCTCCCTGCGACTTTTTCCTCTTCCCAAAACTAAAATTGCCCCTTCGTGGCACCCATTTTGAGTCGATTGAAGCCATAAAACAAAATTTGGCGCGAGAGCTAAAGTCCATCCCGGAAAGCGCCTATAAAAAATGTTTCGATAATTGGATGTATTGGAGCAAATGGAGCCTATTTTGAAGGCGACCCAATAAATTTTGACGATTAAATGTAAAAATGTTGTTTTAATTGAAAATTCCCGGTACTTTCTTGACAGAGTAGTATATATACCTAATCACAAAGAAATAGTATTTAATATTTAGACGTCAAAATAATTTTAATCAAATAACAAAATCAATTTTTCTCTTTTGTCGTCTCGAGAAATGAATTATTATTTCCTCAACTTGAATGGGTAAGCATTTGTGAACGTGAAGAAGTGCTAATCCAGTTAGGCGGTCTTCTAGCATTGAAGTTCTAAGCCAAGTTTTGAGCCTGCTAAGAGTGGAAAATGACCTTTCTGCTGTGGGTACACTAACTGGTAGTGTAGCAAGAACACAAAAATTTTCTTACATTAGGATACACTTCAGTATCACAATTTTCTATAAGATGAGAAATCGACTTCGGAATATTCTGGTTCGAGCTACCATTTTACCTTCCACAGCCGATATTCGTTTATAATTACTGAAACTGGAGTATTGTCTATTAGCAGTTTATAGCCGTTTGCAAGCTGTTTAACAGTTTCATTGCCTTCATCTTCATTAGTATAACAACCTTTAAATAAAAACGCCTAGTGTAAATAATTTTAGTACTTCGGTCCTCTAAGTCATTTATTACAGAATCTAGAAGGAGGATGTTTAGAGCCTTAAGGAAATACTCTTTAGTAGATTGAGCAAAATGGTTATTGGCTCTGTGTAATACTATTCTGGGTTAGCTGAATTTAAATCCTTAGGTCATATAGCAACCGAAATTAAATTTAGATTTACATATAAAATAATGACAAGAAGGCTGATGCAAAGTTTCGAGAAAATCATATAATTAAAAGACCAGAAACATTTGTGGAACAAAATATGAAAATCAAAACAGATTTAATCTGTTGTCTTCTACAATTTTAATTTCAAAAAATTCTTTGAAGAAACTTTAAGAATTAAATTAATGTCTTTATAAGCACTGCTCATATTTAATAGACGTCAAAATTCATCATACAATATCAAACGGAATTAAGAAAAACCAACGAATACAAACTGTCAATTAAAATATAAATAAGCAAACATTTTTGTTTCGTTCCAGGCATGCGTAATGAACTCTTCAGACAAACTTACGAAGCCCTGTTTGTTACAAAATGTACAAAATGCATTGTTTTCCGATCCCATATGAATGAAAAATAACCCTTTCTCAAAAATATAAAACATAATTTCAAGAACTTCTCAAAAACTAATTTATTTGAAATATTCAATAAATTTAAATAAATTACTTCAAAAAATCTCTAAACATGTAGCACACTCTCAAGAAATAATTAAAGTTACGATAAGATCGGTTCAACATTACATATAAAAAATATAATAAAATCAATTAAACAATGTATAGACTTACTCAGTGAATCTTAGGAATATACGGTCCTCAATAGAAAATAAAAGTAAACACATTTATAAATCCAAGGTACTTATGTTCCACGTTCACAGAATCATACAAAGCTTATAAGGCACTTGGCCTCAGTTAAAACCGTGCAACACTGTATAATGAATTTCTTTATTTAAAAAACCTAATATAATTATATATTATATATAAAATAAAATGAGAAGGAACGGTTTTTACTTGATAGAAGGATTATTACAAAATATGAAAATCAAAACAGATTTAATCTGTTGTCTTCTACAATTTTAATTTCAAAAAATTCTTTGAAGAAACTTTAAGAATTAAATTAATGTCTTTATAAGCACTGCTCATATTTAATAGACGTCAAAATTCATCATACAATATCAAACGGAATTAAGAAAAACCAACGAATACAAACTGTCAATTAAAATTAAAATATAAATAAGCAAACATTTTTGTTTCGTTCCAGGCATGCGTAATGAACTCTTCAGACAAACTTACGAAGCCCTGTTTGTTACAAAATGTACAAAATGCATTGTTTTCCGATCCCATATGAATGAAAAATAACCCTTTCTCAAAAATATAAAACATAATTTCAAGAACTTCTCAAAAACTAATTTATTTGAGATATTCAATAAATTTAAATAAATTACTTCAAAAAATCTCAAAACATGTAGCACACTCTCAAGAAATAATTAAAGTTACGATAAGATCGGTTCAACATTACATATAAAAAATATAATAAAATCAATTAAACAATATATAGACTTACTCAGTGAATCTTAGGAATACACGGTCCTCAATAGAAAATAAAAGTAAACACATTTATAAATCCAAGGTACTTATGTTCCACGTTCACAGAATCATACAAAGCTTATAAGGCACTTGGCCTCAGTTAAAACCGTGCAGCACTGTATAATGAATTTCTTTATTTAAAAAACCTAATATAATTATATATTATATATAAAATAAAATAAGAAGGAACGGTTTTTTACTTGATAGAAGGATTATTACAAAATATGAAAATCAAAACAGATTTAATCTGTTGTCTTCTACAATTTTAATTTCAAAAAATTCTTTGAAGAAACTTTAAGAATTAAATTAATGTCTTTATAAGCACTGCTCATATTTAATAGACGTCAAAATTCATCATACAATATCAAACGGAATTAAGAAAAACCAACGAATACAAACTGTCAATTAAAATTAAAATATAAATAAGCAAACATTTTTGTTTCATTCCAGGCATGCGTAATGAACTCTTCAGACAAACTTACGAAGCCCTGTTTGTTACAAAATGTACAAAATGCATTGTTTTCCGATCCCATATGAATGAAAAATAACCGTTTCTCAAAAATATAAAACATAATTTCGAGAACTTCTCAAAAACTAATTTATTTGAGATATTCAATAAATTTAAATAAATTACTTCAAAAAATCTCTAAACATGTAGCACACTCTCAAGAAATAATTAAAGTTACGATAAGATCGGTTCAACATTACATATAAAAAATATAATAAAATCAATTAAACAATGTATAGACTTACTCAGTGAATCTTAGGAATACACGGTCCTCAATAGAAAATAAAAGTAAACACATTTATAAATCCAAGGTACTTATGTTCCACGTTCACAGAATCATACAAAGCTTATAAGGCACTTGGCCTCAGTTAAAACCGTGCAACACTGTATAATGAATTTCTTTATTTAAAAAACCTAATATAATTATATATTATATATAAAATAAAATAAGAAGGAACGGTTTTTTACTTGATAGAAGGATTATTACAAAATATGAAAATCAAAACAGATTTAATCTGTTGTCTTCTACAATTTTAATTTCAAAAAATTCTTTGAAGAAACTTTAAGAATTAAATTAATGTCTTTATAAGCACTGCTCATATTTAATAGACGTCAAAATTCATCATACAATATCAAACGGAATTAAGAAAAACCAACGAATACAAACTGTCAATTAAAATTAAAATATAAATAAGCAAACATTTTTGTTTCGTTCCAGGCATGCGTAATGAACTCTTCAGACAAACTTACGAAGCCCTGTTTGTTACAAAATGTACAAAATGCATTGTTTTCCGATCCCATATGAATGAAAAATAACCCTTTCTCAAAAATATAAAACATAATTTCAAGAACTTCTCAAAAACTAATTTATTTGAAATATTCAATATATTTAAATAAATTACTTCAAAAAATCTCAAAACATGTAGCACACTCTCAAGAAATAATTAAAGTTACGATAAGATCGGTTCAACATTACATATAAAAAATATCAAAATATCAAAGAATTTTTTGAAATTAAAATTGTAGAAGACAACAGATTAAATCTGTTTTGATTTTCATATTTTGTAATAATCCTTCTATCAAGTAAAAAACCGTTCCTTCTTATTTTATTTGTGGAACAGTATGCAAAATCTTGCACGCCAATTCCAACAATGATCCTCCAGCTAACAGAAACCTCTTATATAAATTTTTTTCCTCTGCATGAAAATTAGACTGACAGCTTTTTATTTGAGGTTAAAATTGTTGGATGATTGGAAATGAATTTTTTTTTCAAATTGTAATGTAGTTTACGAAGAAAGGAACTTCGAAACAAGACGAAAGATCAGCCGTTTTTGAATATATTGAAGCTATCAATCATCATATAGATTGTTACAACACCAAGATCCCCCATAGATGTTGATAAGAATTTAAAAATGAATTGATAAGAATGATTGGAAATTAACAGAGTACATAAAGATCCAGAACTGCAAACACTGAGTAGTCAATTAAAATGAATCAATCCTTACTCCTCATCATATTGCTCGCGATTCATAACGCCCTCGCTTCCTTTTCATTACATTATAATACATTTCAATGCTCCACACTGAAGAAATTGTGCAAATTTTTATATTATAAAATATATTGTTTTATTCTCCAAAGCGCAATGGATCTCCATGAAATGAATTAGTTATCAATATTGTATATTTAAAATTGGTCTTTTATTGTTGAATCATCCAGTTGCACAAGATGTAACTTACAAAAGCAAAAAGAGCTAGTTGGTAACATCTTTCCAATTGACAAAGAGTTATAAATTTTTGAGTTAAATTTGCACCATTCTGAAAGTACTACAAAAGAGATATAAATTTCTTGCATGAAAAATATCTCCTTCTATTAGCCATATGGGTGAAACATTCGCGAACCCAAAGAATTATTCGCGAAACGACTTCCTGTTGAAGACGCAAACTTCCGGTCGCATTGGAAAAAACGTTGGTTTGATGACGCCCGATCGTTTCTCCCTGTTTCCCACAATCTATCAGCCGTAACGGAATGGCCATATGCCGCCTCCTCTTAGCAACAAGAAAAACAACAGGTGAACGATGTCTTCCATTCATGAATATCAGCTGATATTCCACCTATGCACATTAACTACTTACGTTAGTAGGTACTTCCCCTTCGAAAGTCGTACTAGGTATTCTTAGCGTCTTCCATATGGTGGAGACTCAGTGCTTTCCAAATATTTCCCCATTAGCAAGAATAGAAGATTTTCTGATGAAAGAGATTCTGTGTTTGCATTGTATGTATGTGGAATTCTCTTGTCACACTTCGTAGAAGTTTTCCAACTTGAAAATTGATCAGAAAGAGGCATTTTCCGGAATTTATTCATTTATTTATTGATGACAAATTGAAAAATCTTTTTTACTCACATGTAATCTTTTGAATCAAAAACATTATTGAAAAAATAACTATCGAAATACCATAATGTCAAAAAAGTAGTGAAAATCACTCAATGAAACACAAATACGTATTATTCATACAAATTCACTTTATAGACTTCAAAGAAGACTTGATTTGAGATAATACATTCACGCCAGATAATAAAACAAAGATGGCTACTTAAGTTTCGAGATATGGCAACACTAATATGAATATATCGTCTATATTGGGTGAGCAACAACACGGCCTCATAAGAGGTAAAATTGACACCAATCTGTTGTTAATTTTTGTCGAGTACATCATTGATTCCTTGGAAAGTAGGGGGAAGTTTGATGTTGTTTATACAGAATTTGAGAAGGCGTTCGACAAGGTTAATCATTGTACTTTGGGTGGGAAGTTGTCAAACTTGGTACGTTGTTGGCTCAGGTGTGCCCCAGGGTAATAACTAGGTTCCCTTGTTATTTTTAATTCACATGAATGACATAACCACTTGCTTTAGATATGCAACATTTCTTCTTTTTGCTGATCACTTGAGGATTTTTCATATGATCAACAGCTTGTCCGATATGTCAAGTTTTGAATCGGATCTGGATAGGTTAGTACGATGGAGTGAGATCAATGTAGGTCGTCATCACCGACCTCAACAAATGCAAGCATATGCGAGATCACCAATTTGTATCTTACTATCATCTAAATGACGTGACAATAAATACCGTAAGAATTGTAAGAAGCCTGTGTGACTTCTATGACGACTTTTATGCTTCGAATTGCATATTAACCATCTAGTTGAGAGGACTTAAAGGATGCTGGGATTCATTTGAAGTACTCATATAGCTTGTACTTGTACAATACTATTGCAGCCTTGAACTATACTTTGGATGCTTCATTCAAGATCTCCAGATCTATTTGGATAGATCAAGACCTTGTATTTAAGGACCATGTTTCGTTTTGCCTTCTTAAATTTTATGGAACGTTGAGACTAATTTATTCTTAACGAGAATATCTACTTTTAAGATCCAAATGATGCTCTGCAAAACCACGGGCCCATCCCATTTGAACTATGGAGACTATACATGCTTGAACAAGAATGACCAGCAAAGAATCCAGAAATTTCAGAATTCCTTCTCAAGTACAATTTAAATATTCATTTTATGTTGTTAACTTTTAGATTTTAAGATGTAACACATTCATAGCCGTTTACCCTTGATATATAGGGTTGTTTTCCTAAATACAATAAGGGTAACTATGTGAAACTTTTTATATTTCCAAGTATCAAAAAAACAAAAAGTTAATTTTACTGTCTAAATAATTAAACAAAAAAAGAAACGGAATAATATCCAATATAAACCTTTTCTAACTATTAAACCTTATCACGGTCACCATTTACTACATTCTACTCCCAATTCCTGCATCTAGTTCCCAACTCGAAAATATATCCAATCACATACTTACTTTACTGAACTCTCTTTTTGGAAAGAACTTGGGTTCTTGCTCATCGCACGAAGGAAAAGGCTTTTGTTTCAAAAGAATTTTCTTTTCACATTCAAAAAAGATATCACATAAAATTAATTGAATGTTGTCAATCGATATACATTTCAATATTCACAATTTTTCACAATCTTTTGAAGAGCCATTAATGTAAAACGTAAAACTTTATTTTAAAATCAAATCCTAGTTATTATGTAAATCAATTTTTGGAAGACTTCAGGATCCTGGACTGTTAATTTTAATATGTCCTATTGTCGTTGCTTATAATCAATTTCCATTCAAAGCCTATCCACAAAACCAGATAACATGTTCAATAGCTGAACCCTCTACTCGTGGGTGTTGGCTTCAGCCCAAAGGCACAACACCTTTTTAAGAACAAACACTATATTTTAGCCCTCTTGTTTTCAAACGGAATTAAACTAAACTATACCGATCACGAACCGATTAGTCACTGTTTGTCACTAGTGCTCAACGACAACTCCCCTTTTCCAACTTGCAAAACGTTGAGTTTTTTCCTCCTACTTAAAATTTTCCTACGTCGGCTTTTTCGAAGTTCCCATCGCTTAAAACACTTACACACGTCTTGACCGTCCATTTCTCTTGACTTGTCGATTTCTTATCTCGACTTTACTGGGAATTCCCAATCTTAGCCTCGAAGTCCTTTGTGTCGTCTGCACCAAAATCATAATCGTGAACTTCCGTTTCCAAGACATCCTGGTTTAAATTTGAATTAATCGATCTATTGATTAATACACTTTAAGATTCTCGCCCGTTGTTTATGCAATTATTAATGCCGCTTATCAGCCACCGTCCTCTCAAGTTTCCGAGTTTTATTTGCAAGACTTCTTTAGATCGAAATTAATTTCTCTATTTCTAACTTAAACATAGGCCTTTTATTACAAAGACTTTTGGTCCATTTTTTTCTGTTTATTTCATTTTCATTTTTTAATTTGTTTACAGCTGTTGTTACTTATTCTCATAGCGATTTTGCAAAGACATTATAGGTTAGACAAAACATTGGTTTTAAATGTATACTGAATCTCGCCTTTTCTGAAAGTGGAATGAAAACCTTTATTGTTACTGTTATTAAATATGAAATGTGCTATGAAAAATATGGTCCATAAATTATTGAAACAATGAATCAAATGAAGATTATTAAACACTGAAAGTTTTATATTATAATATTGAAAAAAAGCATAAAATAGTGGTCAGCTCGCTTCAAAATTTTTCATCAGAAGGTATTGATTAATCCCCTACAAAACGGAAATTTCACTGAATCGAAAAAACTCAAAATACCCAGGGAAATTTGAATCAAGCATTGTCCAAGTATCCGACACAAATGGCCGTAGAAAAGAAAATTCAAATTTTGAAGGACGGCGTTACATGTAAATAATGGTTTCGGAGCTTCAAAGGTGGTGAATTCAGTGTTGAACAGAGACTTTGCTCAGGACAGCTAGAAAATTCGAAAACGATGAATTACAGATATTACTCGATGAAGATCCTAGTCTAACAGAAGACGTGTTTGCATTTACGTAGAGGAACCGACAAGCATTGTCTGTACGTTCGAAATCTATTGGCCTGATTCAAGATTAAGACAATTGGGTTACTTTCGAATTGGAACCAACTGTAAAGGCAAATATTTTTGTAAGCAGCTGATTCAAAGACAAAAAAAGGTTTTTTTGAGCCGGGTAGTAACTGAGGACGAAAAGTGAATGTTCTACGACAATTCGAAAAAAAATACTACGCTTTGGCCGGTCAATCGTTTCCATCGACCTTAACATCAACACGAAAGCTGAACATTCATGGTTCGAAAGTTATGGTGGGACCAAGAAGGCATTGTGTACTACGAGCTATTGAAACCTGGTGATTCCATTACGATTGATCGGTACGAGTTGCTGCTCCCTTGTTAGAATCGTCTACTACGAGAAAAACGGCCGAAATATAAAGACAGACATGATAAAGTTATTT
The DNA here is from genome assembly GCA_034642435.1 of Megalocaria dilatata. NCBI lineage: Eukaryota > Metazoa > Arthropoda > Insecta > Coleoptera > Coccinellidae > Megalocaria > Megalocaria dilatata. The sequence continues at coordinate 58,883,577 of CM067855.1, read as the reverse complement.
TTCTGCTCGGACTCAGTCGCAAAAGTTGTCCAAAAATATTGAGAAACGATCGAATCTTACCTCACTCGCCGTATTCTCCGGACATTGCTCCGTCTGACTACTGGCTGTGTCTACGGATGCAACACGATTTGGCAGGTTACCGCTTCACTTCTTTCGAAGAAATAAAAAATTGGCTTTAAAACTGAATCGCCCAAAAAGACAAAAAATTTTTCCGAAATGGCATTGGGTGAGAAAAGGGATGGGATGGAAGGGGTGAGAAAAGGTAGTTAACAGTGATGCAAAATATTTTGATCAATTGGTTTATTCATTATCTTTGGAAATAAATGCAGTTTTTGAGCTAAAAAACGGACCGACTTATAGTCCGTCTAGAAAGTATCAGGAATTTATTATTTTCCATAATTTTAATATACTTCTTTTTTATAACCTTCTAAGATTTAAGTAATGTATAAAATATGTTATGCAGATAGTCGGCTATGGCCAAAGTTGCATGGCAACACTATTTGAAATATTTTTGTTGGTTAATAGGTGGTGCGGCTTAATCTGGTTTACGCCAAACGCTGGGGTATAACTGCTTCTGGTCCTCAAAAGCGATATGTGAACACTTCTTAACAATTTTTACTCATTTAGAAATTATTTCGTTCACTAAATGCGATATTAGGCTCATTACCTGTCGATTTCTAATTGTTACAATACGAGAATATTAAAAAACGTAAAATCACATTTAATATTTATTCATAAATAAGAAATTAAGGTCAGCCTTATATAAATGAAACTTAAAAATACGAATACATGTAAACTTGCCTCTGAGATTAATTTTTAGACATAGAAATTTACATAAATTTACAATATTCTATGGTCAATGAATCCTTACTGGATGATGGTCTCAACACAATATTCGGCCATTAACCAGCTAATATGCGTTTACGCACTTGCGCACTTTCAGCCGCAACAATAGATATACAAATTATGAAATAATGTCGCAACCAGAAAAAATAAAACAGGTAGAATATTTAGAAAAGGTTAATAATATATAGAAAAGGTTTTCGAAGCGTTAAAAAAATTACTGCAATTGACTGAGTTGGAAAAAAGTGCTGTATTTGAGGATGAAAAATGCCATAGATATGAGGCTTAGACCAGTTTCAGGAAGACCGCGTAAGATTGAAGGAACAATTAAAACGTTTTATTGGCCATGGGACGAAACTATCAGTGCTTAGATAAGAGATTTGGAAATCAACGAAATATAAAAGCATGTCCAGAAACCGTTCGTATGTCACTGAAAAGACTAGGCTAAATATCAAGGAAATAAATAAAAAAACCCTATAATGACACCTATACAAAAGGAATGAAGGATACAATTCTGTCAGCGTTTTCAAGAAGAAAATGTCTTTATATGTGATGAATGTTGTTTCTAACTTGGTGGAAGTCGCTTAAAAATCCTATCAAAACAACCTGTTACCCTTGAGAATTCCAAATTTTCCACCAAAATAATGGATTGGAGGGCAATATCTCCGCGTGGTGCTACGCGTCTCTGTAAAGTTGATACTACCATTAACAGTGAAAAGTATTGTGGCATTCTAAACGATTTTCTCCTTGACACGGCACATGCTTTATATCCGAGGGCTGGCGTTTTTAGCAGGATAATGCCATACTTCATCCTATACTCAAGCTTGGATGCAAGAATACCAAGTAACAACCATTTCATGGCCAGGAGCTTCACCAGATCTTAGTCCCATTGGAAACATATGGAGAGTAATGAAGATTGAAGGTGAATTAATAATATATAATAAATAATTACAATTGAGCTTTGTTTTTTCCGGATACTTTCTAGACTGACTATAATTTGTACTCACAATAAATGACAAACAAACTGTCTAAAGTCTAGAATCATACCATAGGTCTGTCAAAAGAGACAACGGTGTGAAGTCTGCAAAAATTCCGTGTCTAACCCGAAGGTTACTTCCAATCTTTCATGTAGTTCTGTGTAACATCCAAAAACTATTTCAATATATGCAACTGTCTAAATAGTCATGACCTACCTGATGGATTAAATGATATACAGTCGACTCTCGTTAATTCGAAAGTCGAGGGACTCTTGAAATATTACGAATTATGGAGTGTTTGAAATATCAAATGGTTTGAAATTTGTGAGAAAAAATAAATAAAACTTCGAATTATTAAGTGTTGGTTAATTTTTATTTATTACTATAAAAATGACAAGAATTAAGAGGTACAGTCGTGTACATACATGTATTCGTAATGTGAATTAATTAATCTTTCGAAAGAACTTTGTTATACTGGTTTGCTTTAAAGCACAATTCTGCTGCTCACACTGCTCAATAACTTTTTTTAAGAGAAAAAGTGCCTGAAATGCTTTTTCATCACTTTCGTTTTGTAGACAGAAGCTTTGTAAAGTATCAAATGAGGATCTTGCTTCCTTAACTGACACCTCTGCCAAAGGTTCCGATGTATCGTCCTCATCTTCATCGTTACTTTGCGTATCTGTCGCAGATAAAATTTCGCCATCGGTTAGTGAACCTGAGACAGCAACATTTTCTTTTCCTATCACTAAGGGTTTAAGTTTTTCCGATCCATCCATATTTACTGCAAGTAAAACTGTCAACCTCTCTTTACTATGTTTTCCTCCGTGACATTTTTCATCTTTAAAAGTAAGCGTCTTGTCCGGTAAACATTTAAAAAATAGGCCAGTTTCATCAGTATTAAAAATGTCTCGGGCATCATAGTTTTCAATCAAGGTCTTCAATTTACCGTGCCAATCTAAACAAACTGCATCATCAACACTTCCACTTTCCCCACAAACTTTTTTAAAAACAACTCCATTTCTCTTTTTGAAATTTGTAAGCCACCCTTCACTTGCCGCAAAGTTTTTGATGCTTAGAGTAGACGCGAACTCTTTTGCTTTTTCCTTCAACAAGTTCCCGCTAATAGACACTTTTTGTCCTCTACACTGTCTTAGCCAAATGACCAGGCTTTCTTCCAGACGAGGAAATTCACCTTTAGTAGTTCTTTTCCGTACTCCAGCAGTTTGAGCAGCATTAATTTTCTCCTTGTGCTTTATTATTGTTGAGAGAGTACTCAGAGGAATCTTAAATTCTTTTGCAACATCACTCTTCTTCTCATCTTCTTCTACTTTTTCGATTAACTTTTTCTTTTCAGCAATCGTCAAACATATATACTTTCTAGGGCTCATAACTAACACTAACTTTTAATCTGCATACCAACGAAAGAGTAACAGTAACTGAATAACTAAACAAACCAATTCGTAAGAAGTGTATGCGTCAAATAGTCAAACTAATCATAACAAAAACAAAGGCTCGTGTATCTTGATACAAGTTTGAACTTGTCGCAAAATGTACTTACAATCTTTCCGCCTCTTCTCTCTGCAACTTTGAATTGTTGAGTGTTGGACGCTGATGAGTTCGAATTAACGCGCCGTTTTGTTAAATAGCAATGATTTTTTCGTTCGAATTACCAAGTGTATGAAAATGTATTGATTTAGTTCGAAATATAAAGAGATTTAGTAGGGAACTCGTGATAACTTTGAATTATAGAGAGGTTCGAATTATCGCAGGTTTGAATTAACGAGAGTCAACTGTAACTATTGAATGTATACTTTTCCAACTATTTGCGACATAAACGAATCCCAAGGTTAACACTGTCATTTTCTTGACAAACGTTGTTTGTATGAATCTATTCAGTATTTCTTGTCGCCATGTACCGTAGCGACCCTATGAAGTACCCGCAGTAATCACGCGGTATCTAACCCAGGTTCTAGTGGTACCCACGCTCCACGGTCGAGCGACTTTATTGTATTCAGAGATATAGCGTAAATTATCTTTGCCGTGATTTTTCGAATTGTTATTCAGTCACGGTGCATGATCTTAGTGTACACAGTGCCGTTCCGGGGCCTTGAACTTGATACTTGGTGGTCGCGCGATGCCTTCACCGTCGTCTCGCACGGACCTCGCTAATGACGCTCTTCGAATCGGTGTGAATTGCTGTAAAGAAAAGGAATGTACTCCCGAGGAATGACAGAGCATCAAGAAAAAAGCTGCAGAGTTTAAACCAAGATTTTGGGAGGAATATTAAGATTTTATACATGTTCCTTCAAAATTATTGGATGTTGGATGAAATGGTCCGTTACTTTGTAATAGTTCATTCTAAAAAATGATGAAATATGACATGAAGTCATATCACAATCGATCCTCACAAAATAATTTTTTTTGTCTTCTGATTATTACGAAATTTCGTATAAGCCTGCTTGTCGTTATTTTACATGTAAATGCTAAATTCGAACTCAATTGTAGTTTGAATATCAAAACAGATTTAATCTGTTGTCTTCTACAATTTTAATTTCAAAAAATTCTTTGAAGAAACTTTAAGAATTAAATTAATGTCTTTATAAGCACTGCTCATATTTAATAGACGTATAAAATCAAAATTCATCATACAATATCAAATGGAATTAAGAAAAACCAACGAATATAAATTGTCAATTGAAATTAAAATATAAATAAGCAAACATTTTTTGTTTCGTTCCAGGCATGCGTAATGAACTCTTCAGACAAACTTACGAAGCCCTGTTTGTTACAAAATGTATTGTTTTCTGATCCTATATTAATGAAAAATAACTCTCTCTCAAACCACGTGAATATGAGCAGTGCTTATAAAGACATTAATTTAATTCTCAAAGTTTCTTCAAAGAATTTTTTGAAATTAAAATTGTAGAAGACAACAGATTAAATCTGTTTTGATATTCAAATTTTGTAATAATCCTTCTATCAAGTAAAGAACCGTTCCTTCTTATTTTATTTTATATATAATATATAATTATATTAGGTTTTTTAAATAAAGAAATTCATTATACAGTGTTGAAGGGTTTTAACTAAGGCCAAGTGCCTTATAGGCTTTGTGATTTTCTGTGAACATGGAACATAGAGTACCTCGGATATAAAGGTACCTACTTAGATGTTTGTTGAGAATCGTATTTCTAAGATGGCACTTGTAAGTCTATACATTGTTTAATTGATTTTATTATTTTTTTATATGAAAAGTTGAACTGATTTTATCGTAACTTTAATTATTTCTTGAGGATGTGCTACATGTTTTGAGATTTTTTGAAGTAATTTATGTGAATATATTGAATATTTCAAATAAATTAGTTTTTGAGAAGTTCTTGAAATTATGTTTTATAATTTTGAGAGAGAGTTATTTTTCATTAATATAGGATCAGAAAACAATACATTTTGTAACAAACAGGGCTCCGTAAGTTTGTCTGAAGAGTTCATTACGCATGCCTGGAACGAAACAAAAAATGTTTGCTTATTTATATTTTAATTTCAATTGACAATTTATATTCGTTGGTTTTTCTTAATTCCATTTGATATTGTATGATGAATTTTGAATATGAGCAGTGCTTATAAAGACATTAATTTAATTCTTAAAGTTTCTTCAAAGAATTTTTTGAAATTAAAATTGTAGAAGACAACAGATTAAATCTGTTTTCATATTCAAATTTTGTAATAATCCTTCTATCAAGTAAAACCCGTTCCTTCTTATTTTATTTTATATATATTATATAATTATATTAGGTTTTTTAAATAAAGAAATTCATTATACAGTGTTGAAAGGTTTTAACTAAGGCCAAGTGCCTTATAGGCTTTGTGATTTTCTGTGAACATGGAACATAGAGTACCTTGGATATAAAGGTACCTACTTAGATGTTTGTTGAGAATCGTATTTCTAAGATGGCACTGGTAAGTCTATACATTGTTTAATTGATTTTATTATTTTTGTATATGTAAAGTTGAACTGATCTTATCGTAACTTTAATTATTTCTTGAGGATGTGTTACATGTTTTGAGATTTTTAAAGTAATTTATTTAAATATATTGAATATTTCAAATAAATTAGTTTTTGAGAAGTTCTTGAAATTATGTTTTATAATTTTGAGAGAGAGTTATTTTTCATTAATATAGGATCAGAAAACTATAGATTTTGTAACAAACAGGGCTTCGTAAGTTTGTCTGAAGAGTTCATTACGCATGCCTGGAACGAAACAAAAAATGTTTGCTTATTTATATTTTAATTTCAATTGACAATTTATATTCGGTGGTTTTTCTTAATTCCATTTGATATTGTATGATGAATTTTGACTTTATACGTCTATTAAATATGAGCAGTGCTTATAAAGACATTAATTTAATTCTTAAAGTTTCTTCAAAGAATTTTTTGAAATTAAAATTGTAGAAGACAACAGATTAAATCTGTTTTGATATTCAAATTTTGTAATAATTCTTCTATCAAGTAAAAAACCGTTCCTTCTTATTTTATTCAATTGTAGTTCTCTTACTATGGTTCCTTTAGCGCTCACTTTAGCAGTTCCACTCACAAAACGATTGTCCACTGCATGGACTGCATGGTTGTTTACTCTCAGGGTCCTAGTGATGAACCCACGTCTCATCCCCAATAACCATCCGGTTGAAAATAGTCGATGGGTCTTCTCCACAGAGCTCTAAAAACTCCTTACAGCACTCGACTGGCACTTGCTTCTAAGGTACGGTGAGCATTCTCGGTAGATACCCATCTTGCACGGACATTTGAGAGGTTAAGATGGTCATGAAGGATAGCATGTATGGTAGTACCCTCTGATAGGTTTGTCATCTCTACTTTTATCACATTTTCTTCAGTGGTGCCGCTAAAGGGCCCTCTCGAACGAAGGTCGTCTTCAATGCTTTCTCTGTTTCTTTTGAATTCACTTTTAACGGTAGATAACGACTGGGCACAATCTTGGTAAACAGCAACCATCTTTTCATGAATTATTATTTGACTTTTCCCTTGCTTAATGCGGAACTTTATAACGGCGCGATGCTCAATTTTCATCATCACTGTGGCGTCAATTATTCTGGTCGTCTAGAACCTAGAAAACTAATGATCGTAAATTAGTGAAGTTTTATATTTTTATCCTAAAATAAGAAAATTAGATTACTCACATTATAAGCAAATCACCCCGATACCGAGAATACATCAGTTCGTCGATTCAATCGAACTGAAATTTTGCATTTAGAAGTATAATATTAACGCGCACATTCCTACAAAATTTCGTATGATCAAAAGTTTTACAAAAAATACTTCGTGTGTGGATCAGCATTCACCGCTACCTACTACTTTCCAACGGAAAGAGATAGAGGCTTGAAATTTTGGGGGTAGTTTTGAAGCCTGAATATCTCGATAGGGTTTGTTACTGGGGAAAATAAACGCAATGTTTTCGCAATTATTCACATTTGAAATTTAATTTATTAATATTTCACAAACTACAAATCCGATTGATTTGAAATTTGGAGGACAATTATAAGAATATATTCATGAATTCATTAGGATCATATGGCTGAAAGGTTTAAAGTAAAAACAAAAATTTTGTTAGCGGTGGATCGCTAAACATGCCATAGCAACAGAACCATGATCGCTTTGACATAGCATTTAGAATATAACGACAGTTAATGTTAAACTTCGTCAGGATCATATAATTAGGAGATTTAAAAAAAAATGTGAATAGAGCAGCGTTTTGTATGTGGTGAAAATATTTTTACACGAAGTTTTTTATTTTTCATATATTCGTTACAGAATTTTTTGGGATATTTAAGATTTCTGGAAAATAATCTCGATTTAAACCGTGAGTAAGTCTTGTTGACATATAGACTTTTATGGAATGAGTTCACTTGATTTGTTAGTATTGTGCTTTCTTTCAAGTGCAAACATTGGTTATTTCAGGTCATTTTTTCCAGTGAATCAATTTTGTCGTCGCCATAAGTTGAATCATACTTTTCATCAATTTATTTATTCTATAGATTTCGTTGGTGTTCCTCAGAATTTTGTACATTACTGGGATAATTCTATTGTTATTCAATTAGAAACCTGGTTTTCTAAGATATTTTTAAAAAAATTTTCAAAAATCACATAATATGTGAGGGTTACAGAATGTTTTGTTTCTCTATTTTGATTATCTCATATTTTATTTACAAATGTAAAAATTTACTTACTCGTAAATTTTTTTATACTCAATATTTCATTTAAATCTGATTTTTATAAAATCCACTCATAATAGAGAACATTATTCAGGTCACTGCAATATTTATAGGAATGTGTTTAATGAATTTCTACTTATCAGTTTTGTATGCTTGATGTTTTTCTATATCGCATCAATATAATAATAATGCAATCGACAACAGTATAAATACTCGTATATTGACATTTAAGGCCATATCTATATTTACTTTTTTCTCCAACTCATGAAATTCACACTTTTATATGTAATTTAATTGGAAAGAAAAATTTTTAGATAAAATGTCAGATTAAAATATCATTCGTTCCCTAATTGCAATTATATAGTTTATAAATAATGAAGCAAAACTTAGTTTGAAATATTTTTTAAATATTGAACTATTTCAGTTGTAACTATTTCATAATTAAAATAAGTTTTTAGAAATCACTGTGTTTTGTTACCGAAATTGGGAAGCTCACATTTCTATATGAAATAAGAGTTCACATTTTGTGTTGAAAGGCTATAAAATACAAATTAAAATGTGAGTCAATTATTCAATTATTTTATGTGATCCCTTATTTTGAGACTTTTAAATAATTTTGGAGTAGTGGATTTTCTTGTATTTGTATGTTGATATACATACTTATATAGTTTTGTTAATACATTTGTATTAATACGCTTCATGTCGAGAAGTAAAAAAGTTTTTTCCGAGACATTGAAAAATATTTTATATTAATTGTATATAAGGATAGTTTTTATATGATTTCAATATCTATTGTAAAAGTTGGAAGATATACATGTCAAGAAAGTACCGGGAATTATCGATTTAAATCTGGCGGGGCAATGAGGCAAGTAAAAATTTTTTTCCTAGGTTGGTACCACTGTCCTTAATTACTATGCCAAGCTTGAGCGGGATCTGTCAACTAGTGTGTTTGCAACAGCTGATTAAGTCAGTCGATGTCAGAGTGCGTGCCGATTTTTACTATGAGTGATTACGTTGAGCAAAGAATTTGTTTAAGGTTTTGTGTTGCAAATTAATTTTCGTGTGCCGATGCATTGAAAATGTTGCAAAAGGCCTTTGGTGATTGATCGTGAAGTGGTCGCCCATCGACGGCTTCGATCGAAGATAACGTCGATAAAATTAAGGAAAGGGTGCTGGAAAACCGTCGTACCAGCTTGAGAGAGATAGCACAAGATCTTAAGATATCCCACGAGTCCTCACGTACGATTTTGATTGATATTTTGGGCATGAGAAAGGTGGCCGCACGACTCGTACCGAAAGACCTGAATTTTCTTCAAAAACGTCATCGCAAACAGGTTGCTTCAGACGTGCTGGATCGCTGTAATTCCGATTCTACATTCATGGAACGCATTATAACTGGTGATGAGACCTGGGTCTACGAGTACGATATGCAAACAAGCCAGCAATCATCGGAATGGGTGGCAAAAAATGAGCTGAAACCGAAAAAACCACGCCAAAGCCGTTCGAAAATGAAGGTGATGCTCATTGTTTTCTTCGATATCCGTGGCGTGGTGCACTACGAATTCGTTCCAGAGGGTCAGACGGTAAACAAGGAGTATTACCTAGGCGTTATGAAACGTTTGCGTGAGCGTATCCGTAAGAAGCGGCCAAATTTGTGGGCGAACAACTCATGGATTTTGCATGACGATAACGCGCCTTCTCACCGAGCTACGATTGTGACTGACTTTCTCGCCAAAAACTCAACAAACGTGCTTCAGCAACCACCGTATTCGCCGGATTTGGCTCCCTGCGACTTTTTCCTTTTCCCAAAACTAAAATTGCCCCTTCGTGGCACCCGTTTTGAGTCGATTGAAGCCATAAAACAAAATTCGGCGCGAGAGCTAAAGTCCATCCCGGAAAGCGCCTATAAAAAATGTTTCGATAATTGGAAGTGCCGTTGGCATAGATGTATTGGAGCAAATGGAGCCTATTTTGAAGGCGACCCAATAAATTTTGACGATTAAATGTAAAAATGTTGTTTTAATTGAAAATTCCCGGTACTTTCTCGACAGAGTAGTATATAATCAAAACTCAATATACAATGTCAAATGGAATAAATAAACCAACAAATATAAACAGTCATTTAAAATTAATAAATAAATATTTGAAGGAGACAAAATTTTGTTTCTGATCTTACCATTGTGAACACCAATTTCTTTTTCAAAAACATAAAACATAACTTAAGGACTTCTCAAAAAATATAATTTATTTGAAATATTTAATATATTTAAATATTCAAGTAAGTTAATTCAAAAATCTCTCAAAACATGCATTATATCTTCAAAAAACAATTAGAATTCCGATAATTTCTTCATCGGCCCTAAATAATATTTGAAATATCAAAATCAACTAAAAATCAGTATATCTTATCTTAAAGTGTAACCGGAAATTGCTTAAATAGACTAACTTTAAAAATCCAGATAGTCTATGTTCGTCACAAAATCACAGAAAACTGTAAGGTATTATAAGGTTTTCTTTAAACCATTGACATTTCATAACGAGCTTTATTCAAGCCTAAATATAAGTATATATTATAAAATATATAAAATAGAATAGAAAAAGACTCTTTACTTGATAGTAGAAATATAACAATTTGAATATCAAAACAGATTTAATCTGTCAGTCTTCTACAATTTTGATTTCAAAAAAATGTTTATTCAAAAAACTTTTAGAATTAAATTAATGTCTACATAAGCACCGCTCATATTTAATAGACGTATATAATCAAAATTCCCGGTACTTTCTTGACAGAGTAGTAATTCTGAATTTATTGAAGTTATTTAAAGGCTATAAAATGTTGGTACCTTGGTTAGACGTAATTATGCGGGTACTAAGTATCAGGTGTTATTTAATGCTATTTAATATTTTAATTTACAATTTTGTCATTCGTTATTTTCAAAATAGTTTTTCAAACTAAATAAAAAAGTCCAGAAGTTGAAGTTCCTGTCCATTAATTGTACAGGAAAAATTTTTATTTAATCTTTTAAGGGTGAGCCATTTAAAATTTTCATTTTTGCTGAATATTTTTCCGAAGTTATGAGTTTATTAGAAAGGTTGAACCTCATCATTTACGAGTGAAAAACAATATCATTCAAATGACCGCTACGACTGGCCATACAACCCATCCGATCAACCGAATTTTTCAGTACATTATCGATTGTTTGGGGCTCAAAATCATGAACGGCAACTTCAATGTCGTGTTTCAAAGCATCAATCGTTTTTGGATGGTTAGCGTAACACTTATCCTTAACGAACGCCTACAAAAAATAGTCTGCAAAGGTGAAAGTGAGCTTTATCGCTAAAGATGATTGAGCCCATCGGATGGCCACGAGGATTCACTTCTTGCACTAGATGAAATTTGTATACCTTCATACCGTGGTCATTATGCAAAATTATCCTCAGAGAAGTGCTTGAAATGTTCGCTTCATGAGCCTTAAGCTAACGAATTTGTGTTGATGGATGTTCAGCCACATGGGCTACTGTAGCAATGTGTGCTCAGATGTGCTCACTGGATGAGAACGTGAACGGGTTTCTTTATCAAATAACGATCCGGTTTACTGAACCAGCTCCGCAAATTGTCGTGAGGGCATTCCATTTTTATTGAATTTTCCACCTAAATTTCTAACAGTTTGGATAGAATATTCACCACTTTGGTAGTAAGTTTTCACTATTTCCTAAGTTTATTCGAACGTAAATCGACTCATTTCGTTAATATTAAATATTAAACTAACTTCCTCTAAAAACATGAATGACAGCAATGTTGCCAAACTCGAAATAACCACTACTTCAAAATGTAAATTCTAGATGACCCATCCCTTATAAAGGAGTAACAAAGTTGGAAAGTACATATTTCCGGTGAAATCTATTTGGCTGTAATAAATTTTATATTATCTTTTATGAAGGTTTGCAAAGTTGGGAATTTGCTCAATTCTGTTGAAATCCATTTGATCTTCGTTCAATCATGTCTGGAGTCAAGTCTAGTCCATCCTGTGTGGATAGCTCAGCGGGAGAGCATCGGACTCGTGACCGGGAGGTCCAGGGTTCGAATCCTATTCAGGTAGAAAAGAAATTTTCTAGTTGGACGGGTATCTGCCACCATTTCACTGTTGGGTCAAAAATTAACAGTGCTGTGACCTAAAGTGGCGCAAGATCGCAGTAACAAAGCCTACACAGAACACAACTGAACTCCTAACTCGTACAAGCTGAAAAAGCTTCTGAGGGATCTTCACAGAAGATCTAGGAGTATCAGGATAATAATAATAATAATAATAATAATCCTGTGCTATTGCAAGATGAACGTGTTAACCAATCAATTTTATGTTATTTTTGTTAGGGTTTGATATTTTGCATTAATTAAATGATAGAAATGATATTTCATTTTGTAATTTGAAAGTAATGCTATGATCTAACTGTGAAAGATTATTGTTCGCTTATGTCACCAAAATAATACATAGAAATGGCTGAAAAGCAGTAATTACGAGAAACTTGTCTCAACTGAATAATTTTAATGAGCCGGGTCATTAAATAATCGCATATCGCAACAAAATTAGTTTCCTGAAGATCTCCACAGAAAAACGTTAGCAATTCTCTTCAAAGCGAGATCCTCACGTCAACAACCTGGAAAATATGAGGTAGAGCTAGGAGAGTTCCCTTTGGGACATTTGAACTCGTGAAAGGAGCCGCGGAGGGAAAGTTACTGATTAATGTCTTTATTCTTGTAACTTTCCGGGGTGAAATGATGAGACTGAGTTACAACTTCGCTAATATTTCCTTGGAAACAGAGATAGATGAACGTCACGTTGAGACCACCATAAGCGCTCTTTGAAGTTGAAGATGTAAAGAAATCATCTGGGTTTAAGTTATACGTGTACGTGTACTATGTTAATTCATTTTGTCCATTGCGCGATTTTGCCGTTTTGCATTTACGAACTTTACTTATCTGCTTTGAATTAAAGAGAATTTAAATCAAAAATTATGAAAACATAGACGACGTATTGGGCGTTTTAACATGCTCGTACATTAAAAGTGAAATGAATAGATGGAGTTGAACTAAAATGAAAAAAAAAATGTGGTAAAACCACCGGGTTTCCTTTACTGTGGTTTTTCCAATAGTAATAAAAACTTTATTGTACCCTTATCTCAAAACTGAATCCATTTTAAGATTTTAAATAAATTCGTGCGACTTTTTCCCGACAATTGAAGCTTTATTATGAAAAGTTAGTTATACATTCAAAGTTCAAAGTATTGTCCGTTGCTAGCTACTACTTTGTACCATCTTTCTGGTAAATAACAGATTCTAGCGCGACGAAAGGGCCGGCCTTTAGCCGCTATCCATGCATCGATCCAATTTTTGACTTAATTAAGCGTTTCTAATTACGTTTTAACGAACATAATATTTATGTGAAAATATTACGTATCAACTGTCACGTCATTTCCTCGGGGTTTAACGGGAATTGACGGTTCGACCGACTTGTCCTGGCCCCGGATCAATGCGTAACTATTCAGGGTTTGGGGATTTCGACAAAATGGCTTAGCGGTTAGTGCTTGACGCCAGGATCAATCAAATGACTTCACATGAATTCAGTAGGTCAGGACGTACAGGCCGTTAGGCGGTGCTCGTACCAGGATCAATAGAAGTCATCAATCTTGAGATTACCTTAGTTCATGGGATTGCGTTCGGATAAGAATTCCTTCCGGCAGTTGAGGTCCGTTACAAACCAACTCGGGTACTGACCTGCAGAGCCAGTAGAGGTTGAATAGTGCTTCGCTGCTACCATTCAGACGGTTCTAGCTTTCGAGCCGGGGCCCAAACTGGAAGCTGGCGGGTTCATCTCTTCGGAGGAGTTCTCACTTCGCGCGATGGTATGGCGTAATCCTTATTACACTTTCTATTTCTGCATCTACGTGTAGATGGAATTTGCTTTTAACGAAAGCGACTCATAACAATAATAATGCATACGCATTGGTAGGGGTTTGCACATCGGCTGTATCTTTGCCGAGCACAGATAACATTGGTACAATTACCATCGAGTATAAATACTTAGGGGTTGTGTTCCTGGATAACAGGAGCATGCTGGTCGCTCTGTTTTTGGTGGAGTGGGATGCAGAAATAAGGTGTTCGAATAATGCCAAATTTGCCCTGGTTCGGTTTTTTTTTTCTTACCATAATCATTTCTAACTCTTAGCTTAGTTTACTAACCCTCCAACCTAATACTTATCATTGATTCTAAGCTTAATTTACTAACCCACTAACCTAATACAAACCACTATCCCTTAGCTTAGTTTACTAACCCCCTAACCTAATACTAACCATTAATTCTAAGCTTAATTTACTAACCCATCAACCTAATATTAACCACTAATCCTTAGCTTAGTTTACTAACTCACTAACTTAATACTAACCACTAAATCTTAACTTAGTTGACTAACCCACTAACCTAATACTAATACTACTAACCCACTAACCTAATATTAACCCATTAATTCATAGCGTGGTTTACTAACCCACTAACCTGATACTAACTTATTAACCTAATACTGATCCCCTAAGCCAATACCAATCCACTGACCTGGTATTAACCCTTAACCTCATACTAACTCAGTAACCTAGCAATTCATAGGGCATAACCCATTAGCATACTAACCCCATTAACACACCTTCAGATTTATGGTAAGTTTTTTTTTTCCTTTCACCATTTTCTCTGATTGCAGGTATAGTTAGATGTTGTACGATCCTTTCGGCGTCACCGGATGCCACCAGCCCCCGACAGCGGACGCCACCAGCCCCCGACAGCGGACGCCACCAGCCCCCGACAGCGGACGCCACCAGCCGCCGACAACGGATGCCACCAGCCGCCGGCAACGGATGCCACCGATGATCAACGGATAGCCATAAAAAGGTTCTTTTCAGAATCCTCCATTGAACGGAAGAAAGTTGATAGTCATAATGGTTGTGTTTTTTTTTGTACAATTGCAATAAAATAATAAATTAAAGGAAAAAATGTAGTAAAATTAAATAAAGGTTGAAATAAATTACTTATGGTATAAATAATTTAAAGGTAAAAATAAAAAAAAAATAATTTAAAGGTAAAAATGAATTAAAGGTAGAAATAAATTAAAGGTAAAAATAAAATTGAAGGTAAAAATAAGTTAAGGTAGAAATAAAATTGAGGGTAAATGTACATTAAAGATAAAAAGTTAATAATTTAGTGTAAACCGGGACAACACATGCATATATATGTATATAATGACTAGCAAGGAATCTTTTCACACTGGACCGTCGTAATCTTCAAAGGAATGGTAAATTTCGAGAGAACTCCGCAGTGCCATGAGTGAGATGGTAAGTAGATCCTTGAATTGATTTAAACCGTATTTCTTTAGATTTCCCACAATGAAGGGTGGCATTCTACCCCTTGAGCCAATTATTACAGGTATTACGCTTTCGGTCTTGATATTGTTTGATGTCATTATATGTTGGAGCAGACCACGGTATTTCAGTTCTTTTTCGGCTCTTCCTTTATCTAGATAATCTCCGTCTTCGAGGCGGACGGAAACGTCGACCACGAACACCCTTTCCCGATTTTTCATGATCAGGTCTGGTTTGAAGACTCTATCATTTACCGTGAATCTTGGTTCTTTAGTAAATTCCAACTCCGGATTAACTTTCGCTGATTCATTAATAACGTCTATATATCGTCATGCCGTCGTATTCTTCCTGGCTTCGTGTATGTGCATAAACCTATTACGTGTCCCAACGTTTCCGGTTGTGTCTTGCATTTCCGGCACCTGACGTCTTGGATGGGCCTTGTTATGCTCATGGGGACCCTTAAGCCGACCTGACCTGTTCTCATCCTTAGAGCTGTGATATATCTACTCGGTTTTAATACGCTAGGGTTCCTCAGCCAGTAGTTGCCAATTGAATCGCCAATGAATGAGTCGACCGCTCTGCCTTGAAATTTTTAATCTTTCCATTTATCAAGGTTTTCTTTCCTTACGCGGGATTTGAACTCCTCCACATCTTTAACAGTGCAGGGCCAGTTTATTCGGAGACTATTGGCCAATTTCTTCAGTCTGGATTCGAAATTGGAGCAAGTGGACAACTCCTTCACCACCGGATCCGAGCTATTCAGGTAAGTAATTCCACTCTTCAATGAAGCAGTTGGTATGATCCATTCAAATTTTGGAATGCCGAGTCCACCATCTTTTTGGGCGGCTTATATGGAGAAGTCGGAACGAGATTGTTCCTGATGGAGAAGCTCTTTGACGCCCACTCTGACGATCCTACCTATCTCTTGAAGGTGAGTGATAGAAGGGGCTGACATATCATTGAATGGATATAATGTGGCAGAATATATATTGACAGCAGCTCAACCTTCTGGTGCGGCTTTAGTTTAAGTTTGCGAACCCTAGCGAGAACAGGTGTTATTTTGTTTTTCAGGTCTGGTTTTCGATAACTTGACCACGGGGACACGTCCACACCAAGAAAACGAACACTTTCGTCTGCCCCTATTGCGCGAATATGATCATCATTTTTCCTCCTGATGTTCGGATTTGTCATATAGAATGTTTTGGCTGTGGGGACTATCTGGAAACCTGAACTTTTATTGGTGGAAATAAGCATACCAAGACTTTCCAGGTAGCGCTCCACCTGGTGAACGTACTCTTGTGCTCTTTTATTAGAATCCGCTACTATTGTCAAGTCATCGGCAAATGCTAGACATGAAATGTTTTCCAGCCCTATTTTGACGCCACCTCCATCGGACAGTTTAATGAGGAGGGGTTCGATGACAAGGTTGAATAACAGAGGTGACAAGGGGTCCCCCTGTTTGACCCCTCTTTTGATGTGGACGTTAATTTCACCGGCGGCCGTATTGATGGTGGTTCTCTGATGTCCATAGGATTTGGCGACCAAATCAATCACCAGAGGAGATATGCCTCTTCTTTTAAGCGCCATTTCGATGGCCCTATGAGGGACCATGTCGAAGGCCTGGCATAGATCAAGGAAAACGGCTGTTAAGTTATTGCCTGATGTCTTGGCTTTATAGATTAATTCATTCAGCGTCTGTATATTGCTGAAGCAGCCGTTCTCCTTGAAGAACCCTTTCTGACGTGAAAAGAGCTCGATTTTGTTCCGGAGGTGTTGGTCCATAAGACCCCAGTACAACCTCTCTATCAGGAAGGAGATTGTAATTGGACGGTATGAATCCACTGATTTAGGGTCTTTCTCTTTTTTTTCAGGAGGACTGTTCTGTTGTCCCCCCAGCGCTCCGGGATGATGCCTGCTCCAGAGATGATGTTGAAAAGTAGGATAAGTAAAAATTTTCCCATTTTATTATTTAAGTGTGCTTTCCCTATAACGTCCTTTCCCTTAGCTCCATCTTTACTACGTTTTATTTTGTTGTTCAGTTCCTCTATCCTCACAAATCCCAAGACAACCTCGTCCTCGCCGTCAGCACCGTCCCCATACAATTCATGCAGATTCCCAATCCTTCCCTCAGCACCCCACAGATTATTGAATTTTTCCCTTATTTTTTCATTACTCACTTCCAATAAACTGTTTTCTAGCCAGTCCACTCCATCAATTACGTGTTTTGCGAGCGTTGAAGGTGAGTTCTTGAATATTTCTTGCGATCTCGCGTAAATATACTTTCTTTTGGAGCTTCTTTCAGTTTCCTTTTTTGAATTTTTATTTTTAGAATTACTATTTGTTTTCGGTTTTATTCTAGAATTCTTTTTAATTTCATCAATCATTATATCATAGGCGTCATCATAAATCATTATATGTAGAGGTGAGTGGTCACTTGGTGAAAGAGCTATGCTCGTTATGCCAATACGAAAACTTGGTAGAATTCACGTGTCACGTCATTTCAGGCCCCAATGACATTGAAGTTTGACTTGTTGGGGGCGCTTGTCTTCACTAAGATCGTTGTTTCATCCCGGTGAAATGGAGGATTAAGTCTTGATGCCTAAAGCAATGTCACTTGTGCCAGTCACTGGACCCGTGTGGTGGAAGTTCGACCAAATGGTTCTCTAGTTTCATCGTAAAGGTGAAATGGAGAGCTGAGCCGCGTTGTGTAACTCAGTGACAAGTGTCTGTCGCAGCACAGAGCTTCACACTTAAAACTCACGTGGAGGCTCTCGGGAAGTATTCGTACGACCTGGCCACCCAAATGGTGTTGGACTCGAAGGGACAGTGGTTGAAAGTCTGCATGTTGGACTATGAGGCTTTTCCATCTATCTGTTCGCAGAAACTCATGTTCGGGATATCTCGAGTTGCTTCAGTGTTTAGCGGGACTTGACAGTTCGACGGGCCCCGTCCTGAACCAGGATCGATTACGAGACATTTCTGGAGTTTGTGGATCTCGACGATACGGCTAGATAGTTGGTGCTTGAAGCCAGGATCAATTTAAAGACTTCACAAAGGTTCATGGGTATTAACGTACAGGCCGGATTGATGGTGCTGGTACCAGGATAAGTTGAGGCATCAATCTTGAAACTATCTTTGTTCATGGGACTGCATTCGGGTGAGTGTTGCATCCCAAACAAGTCGGATACTGACACTTCAGAGCCAATAGAGGTTGGATAGTGATTCGCTGCTACCAGTCACGGTGTAGGTTTTAGGACTGAAGCCGAAACTGGAAGCTTGGTGGGTTCAACTCTTCAGAGTGGTTCTCGCTAACGTGCGATGATAAGGCATACCCTCATCACACTTTCTAATTCCTGGGCAGATTGTGGAGTCAGCAGAGTAGTCACCTGATGAAAGAGCCATACTCACATGCCAATAACGTTACCAGTAAAGTTCACGATGTCACGTCATTTCCAAGATTATGAAAGTTTGTGAAGGTGCTTGTATTTTTGTAAGAGTTAGAAGATGCGCTTTTGACTTGCTCTATGCTTACACAAACGTTAGGTTACTTATTCAGGTTCATTTCCTGAAATGATTTCAAGATGGGAACATGTGAGCATAAAAATTCGATATGATAATCATAGTTTAGATTGGATATTATTGAGGAATTTTACAAAAACTAAATAAAACTTTGGTGAAAAAGAATCCATTACATTTGCGAGAACTTTATTTATGTTTAAAATTGTCTTATTTGGGTAAAATATTCAATATTTGTTGAATTTCTTCAAAATTCTTCGAAAGCAATTGATTAAATGTCAACCAATTAGTATGCAAATTCTTGGTTAAGCATACTTCAAATTGGAAGTTTAAAGTGAAAAATGCGAATATATAAATAAATCAAACGTAAAGATAAATGTATTTCATACGTTAAGAGAGCTTACTTCAAGGGAATGTGCGTGGGATGAGAACTTGTCCTCAACTGAGTTTTCTTAATTGACTTTTTATACAAGGTGAGTATCGCGTGACCTGTCTGGCGCAGGGGATGTGTTCAACTCTACCTCTCTGCTAACTGGGGAATGAGAGAGTGGGTTTGGGTCCGAAAAGGTAGCCCAAGTAATTCCGATACGACAATCGTATTGAAACAGCTAAAACGGTTCTAATGGGTTTCTAGGAATAATCTAAGAGAGAAATATCTTCGTTTCTTTATTGGTGTCTAGGCCCGTTTAGGTTTCTAGGAATTAATTTATTCATATGTGCGTATTACGTACCTGCAAAGTGAATTAAAAATTCTTTGTTCAAAGTAAATTTGAACAGCACCTAAACATCGAGCTTCTTTATGAATACAGCTTTGCGCAAATGGTTTAACACTATTTTATGGTCGATCTTTAGCTCCTGGACGATACTACGACTACTAACATGCCCGTCAAATTTTATTATTTCTGTGATTTTATCGCCTCTTTCGACGACAGACATGCTTGGGCGAGGTCAGTTTTCAACCTCAAAAATACCTGAACGGAATCGACGAAAACAAAATTGCACGTAATTAGCTGTTATAGTATCAGAACCATAAACACAGTTCGCAGTTTCAACCACCTGGCTTGCATTTTCTCCTCTATCAAAGAAAAACTGTAAAATGTACCGAATTTTCTCTTTGTTTACTTCCATTCCCTGTAACTCACAACTGAATGGACCAAACAAAAAACAGTAAAAGAGTTTTTTTAGTGTGAAATGTCACCTTAACAACGAACATAAATTTGAAAGTGTTTGATCGATACTTTACAAAATATACCATCTAAAGCCATCTGTCGAAAAAATAGACGATATCTTTTTCACCTAACTTTTATAATAGTATGAGTGTGGACAGCTCAGTGGAAAAGAAATTTCCCAGTTGGACGGGTGTTGGCCACCATTTCACTGTTGGTCAAAAATTAACAGTATGTGACGCAAGAAACACAACTGAACTCCTAACTCCCACAAGCTGAAAAAGCTTCTAAGGGATGTTCACAGAAGATCTAGGAGTATCAGGATAATAATAAAAATAATAATATATGATAATTTAGTTGGATTGTGTTTGTTATGTTGAATTACTTCGCTGATTTTTTATTTTGATTATAAAATGTCAGTTGATAATTTTGAAATTTGTTTTTCTTGTTTAGTGCTTCTAAGACAATAGTTTATACTAAAAAATAAAAAAATATCGTAATTTATTTATTGAAAGTATTGCACAGTAATTCATATTATTTCAATTTTCAACTACTTAGTTCAACATTGTAAGTATTTCAAAACCTTCTTTTAATGAGTACATTAAGACCGAAACCAAATAATTTCATTGCCATTTTTAAGGTTAGTTATCCACAAGTTGAAAAAAGATATGGTTTTATTGTTCACATACCATTTCAGATACACTATTGTCTCTATAAAAATTTCTCAAGGCGCTCATATTTTCATATCACGAAGTCGAAGAAGACCAATGTTGATGAAGGCCAATTTGGACATCGCCGGAACTGTCGAGCATCCGTTTTGAGTGAAAAACTATATATTCTGAAGCTTATTAACACCCCACACACGTCAAGAAACTCTCTGCGTAAGTATAGATGGTCATTATTTTAATTACCTCTTGCAAAGTTGAGGGACCATAAAGCTATCTCTTCTCCCCTAGTACGAAGCCCATAAAGCCATAAGAACGTAATTACCCACCATGGCAGGTGCTATCGCCAAGTGTGCGCTGGAATTATTCAAAATATCCTATCCTGGATAATGAAACGTCAATGTACGAGGAAGGATCGAAATTTACTCGAAGTCGACAAACTGTCATACTTCAGTAAAGATTATAGGATTAAATCTTTGTTTTCAAATATCCAATGTATTTGAATAAGAACGTAGATTTTGAATTACTAATGAAGCATGCATTATGTACTGAAATATTTTATGATTTACAGGGTAGCCCACATAAGGAGTCCTGCAGAATATTTCTGTAAGTAGGAGTTTTTCCGGAAAACACCGGGACAAATCATTTTTTATTTGAAAGGAAAAATTTGTTTGTTACATATTCGTGGATGTAATCCCTGAGCACAGAATCTTAAATTGCAATAGTGATCGAGTGGCACATCATTTTTCCGAAAAAAAATCTGCTTGATATTCGATTCATCGTAAAAAACTCGTTAAAAGTGATGGGTGAACTGCATTGAATGGTCTAGTTTCTGAACGAACATGTATTGAGATGTTTTAATTGATTGTCATTTGCTTCTGTGCAGTAATTCAAATCTAACTCAAGTATTTTATCAATATTTTATAGCACTCTTGGATCAACAATTATAACAAACTCATCAACTACAAGAAGTGTTTTCCATAATTGAATTCTTGATAAGGTCCAATATGTTCTTGAGATTTCAAACGTTTTCATCACTATTATCCAATAGTCATTAGATATTGAAAGTGTTTACAAGCGTTTATTTGTTATTGTCTGGTCTTTGCTATAAATTTAAGTTACCATGGTTCATAGGACTACATAAAAAGTAAAAATAGTCACTCTCTGTTTTGAGAATAATGAAAATGCTGGACAAACACCATAAATTTTCAGCGAACAAAATGGCAATAATATGAGTTGTACAGCTACAATTTAATTTTCAACTTGATGAACACTGGGTCCATTGCTAACAAAAAGCTTGAAAAATATCACAGTGTTACTAACAAAGCCGAAGAAGTTGCAATTCTCGGACATATCGAATTGAATGCTTCGTCAAGTGTTAGAAAGTTAGCAGAAACTTCACGAATTGCTTTTTGTCATTTCTATGTATATTTAAAGCTGAAAACATGATAAATATCACCAATTAAATTTTACTTGACCAAATTATCATTTCAAAATGCCTTACTAAAGGAATTTCGATTCAAAAATAGAAATGTTTAATTTAATCAGTCTTCACCTGATGAAAATCCATATTAAATAAGGTTATTTTGATTCTCAAAAATTTTTGCTGTTATTACAATACATCAATTGTATTATAAGTTATTCAAAAATGTATAATACCACCCACCTTCAAATGCTACTGTGATAGCGAAACAATTGTTGTATTATAATAACAATAAAAATCAAGGAATTAATTTATTTATAATAATATTAAAAATATAATAGAAAATCTGATTTCTGAAAAAACCTTCACCTCATGAATATAAAAATATATATTTGACTAGTATAAACATAATTATTATCCGAACAAATGTTTATTGTTCATTTTATCAACATTGTATACATATACAGGTATGGAAAAGACATTCGGAAACTCTCACTGGCAGTGGCGAGTGCTCTACATTCTGCTTTCAATCCGACTTCAAACGTGAGACGCATTAGACCATATCAATTGAAAATAACTTAAATCGAAATGTTCAGTGAAGAGAAATTCAGGTCATAAAGTGGTACTTTGGTGGTCAATCAATTCAAGAGACAATAAAATCATTCATTGTTGTCTTTGAAGATAGGCTGATTCCTTCAAGTCCGGCTATTTCTGAAATAATTGAAAAATTCGAGAATGGGAGTGTTTACGAACATGAGGACATTGCAAGATTGATAAACCACCAAAAAAAACTACAGAGATGAAAATTATATATCAAAATATAATTATGCGTGTTTCGTGTTTGTTGACAATATTCAGATAGCCCTAATAATTAAATAACATAAATAGAGGTTAATATTTGATAGAAGGTGTATAAAATCATTTGAATATTTTAATATTAGCCTTCTACATATTTAATTTCAAAAAATTATATTCAATAACTTCAGAAATTAAATTGAAATAATGTCATATAAGTACCACTTATATCAAACGACATTTAAAATAAACATTCATTATAAGAAATCCAAATGATATAACAAAGTCCAATAAATAAAAATTGTTAACCAAAATTCTATAAATTAAATATTTTGAATAGACAGAATTTTGTTTCTGCTGATCAATCTTATGAAAACAAATATCTTTCAAAAATGTTTAACATGATCTTAAGAATTTCATCGTAAAACTATCTTACTTAGAATATTCAATATTATTGGATATCTAACTAAGTTACTTTGTATAAAATCTCAAGATATGTAAAAACATAACTGAAAAACAAGTTTTAAGAGAGACTTTGCTTCGTCAGTATTCAAATAATTCATATTCAATAAAATATAACATCAATCAACAACAAATATTTACTCACCTTCAATACTTCAGAAACATCTGGCAAATGAACTGCTGAGAAATTTAAAAGTAATATAAGGTTATCTTACACGTTAATAAATAGCTCTGTGGTTTACCCTTGATCTGAAAGATTGAAAGACAATTTAACGGCCTCTGTTATAGCACAAGGATTTATCTGTATAAAGAATGTTAAGGAAACCAAATAATTATATATTATGAATAAAATAACATAAATAGAGTTTAATACTTGATAGAAGGTGTATACAATTATTTAAATATTTTAATATTAGCCTTCTACATATTTACTTTCAAAAAATTATATTCAATAACTTCAGAAATTAAATTGAAATAATGTCATATAAGTACCACTTATATCAAACGACATTTAAAATAAACATTCATTATAGGAAATCCAAATGATATAACAAAGTCCAATAAATAAAAATTGTCAACCAAAATTCTATAAATTAAATATTTTGAATAGACAAAATTTTGTTTTTGCTGATCAATCTTATGAAATCTTTCAAAAATGTTTAACATGATCTTAAGAATTTCATCGTAAAACTATCTTACTTAGATTATTCAATATTATTGGATATCTAACTAAGTTACTTTGTATAAAATCTCAAGATATATAAAAACATAACTGAAAAACAAGTTTTAAGAGAGACTTTGCTTCGTCAGTATTCAAATCATTCATATTCAATAAAATATAACATCAATCAACAACAAATATTTACTCACCTTCAATACTTTAGAAACATCTGGCAAATGAACTGCTGAGAAATTTAAAAGTAATATAAGGTTATCTTACACGTAAATAAATAGCTCTGTGGTTTACCCTTGATCTAAAAGATTGAAAGACAATTTAACGGCCTCTGTTATAGCACAAAGACTTATCTGTATGAAGAATGTTAAGGAAACCAAATAATTATATATTATGAATAAAATAACATAAATAGAAGGTTAGTACTTGATAGAAGGTGTATAAAATTATGTAAATATTTTAATATTAGCCTTCTACATATTTGATTTCAAAAAATTATATTCAGTAACTTTAGAAATTAAATTGAAATAATGTCATATAAGAACCACTTATATCAAACGACATTTAAAATAAACATTCATTATAAGAAATCCAAATGATATAACAAAGTCCAATAAATAAAAATTGTTTACCAAAATTCTATAAATTAAATATTTTGAATAGACAGAATTTTGTTTCTGCTGATCAATCTTATGAAAACAAATATCTTTCAAAAATGTTTAACATGATCTTAAGAATTTCATCGTAAAACTATCTTACTTAGAATATTCAATATTATTGGATATCTAACTAATTCTAATTTAATTTCTGAAGTTATTGAATATGATTTTTTGAAATTAAATACGTAGAAGGCTAATATTAAAATATTTAAATAACCTATAATTAAAATTAAACATAACATCAAGATTCAAAAACCCACAATTCGAGAATGTTCCGAACAAAAACCCAAAACGTGCATAAGCACGTCTTTCACTTGGCAGCAACTCTGGCGTGAAACCACAAAATTTAATTTCAAGGTGACTAAAAGATGGTCACATGTCACAGAAGCATTTCAATTCTTTCTGGCCAATCTAACACTCTAGCTTTCGAACGGGAAAAGATGGAGATTTGAAACTTTAAAAGTAAGCTTGAGGTGTAAATAACTCAGCTTATTTTATTAATGGGCAAAATTAGTCGAATAATTCTGTAGTTCTTCACATATTTGAAATTCATTTTAATATTGAGTCGAGGTACAAATGCTAATTCACGAGCAGAAATATCTAAAAACTTGGAAAGTTTGAAGTCTGATCTCTGTTACGTTCAAAAATGGACACAATCCGTTCAATGATTCTCATTTTAAAATTTATTTTTCAAATATCTTCGAAAGTTCAAATTCGAACGAGATTGAATTTAGTATTTATATGTTAAATGACGACACGAAAGAAAGGTCATGCATCATTTCGTAAAGATAAAGTACGAAATTTTTCGAAATTTTTTAATTATCGAATTTTGGCAAAAAATATGGAAAGTATTTATATGAAGTGTTGATTGATACTTATTCCACTCTTTCTTTCCGCAGATGCAGATCGAAAGGAAAAAATAAAGCATTCTTATCATCTAAGTTTCATTTTCATGAGGTTTTCCGTTTCTTCAGAAGAGCAGTTCTAAAATTGGATAAAATCTTTTGGTAAAAAAATTGAGAACTGTTTTAGTTTGAATTTAGGATTCAATTTTTTTGTTAATGCAGTTTTGAATTAATGAATATTAACTTCAGATAAACGAAAAATATTTCAATGATGAATACTGAACTCTTATTGTAACACATTTGTTATACATATGGTGAACGTGAAAATGATTTTATAAGAATATTCTTAGGGATACTTCCTGAAATTATCATAATTTCCAAATAAACGTGGATATTCTTCACGCGTATGACTTCATTCAAAGGCAGTAATGTATTCACCACAAAGCACCCTCTTCATTGTCCGTAGATAGCGGGATATAAAATGTATCCTTTGTTTCCAACGAAGTGGTAGGTCAACGATCTATCCTTCAAGAACTTGTTTACTTCTGTATTCCGAAAGGGAAGCTCACTTAAAAGAATGCAATGAATACTTTTTATGTTAGATTCTACCCGTGTAGATTGTTCTCGTAATAGTTTTTAAATTAGTTATTGAAGTAAAGGCAAAATCAAATTTCATCTGCGAGAAGAAGGTTTCAATGTAATCACTTACACTGAGAGAAAATCCATTTCAGGGAAATTCTTTATAATATAATATCTCTTAGATAATTTAAATTAATATTTAACATTATCCTTTCCGTTAACTACAGAATTTAGTTGAATCAATAAAAAAAACCAGAAGAACTGCTACAAGTAATATTCCGGTAAATTTTAAATAATTATCGATTTAGTTCTTACGAAAACAAACCAAAAAATAATGAATCAATCCATGACCATTTTTCAGAATATTCCAACATATGAGCTCACTATATTTATTTAATTTGATGCACAAAATGTATTTCCTAGTATTCCATCATTCATAGAAACAATAGACATTATTGAAAAACTTTTGACTGAAAAAAACAGCGATTGAATATTCTTTAAACATTAGCCATAATCAGAAAATCTTCTCAGAAATTCAAATGAAACTGAAAGGTAGTATTCACTTTACCACTATTCAAAATTAAAAAGAATCAAAGTTTTAAGAAACCAAAGTAATTTGAGTTTTAATACCTTTTCTGAAACTATCGAAGGAAACGATTGAAAACTTTATTATTATTATGGTTAATTTTACTGAAAATATCGATAATAGCCCAATTGGATCACATAAAATTTTTCAAAGCAACGTAATTTTGCTAGAAACAATCAAAATACAATGAATATAAGAAGAAGGTATCAGATATCACTACATACAATAATGCTGAAAAATTGTATAAAAGAAATGTGGTCTAAGATGATTTTGGCATGGATTAATTCGGAATGAGACATAAGCTGAAGAAATGTTATCAAATATTGAATTGTATCAGTCCTTACTTGGTGAAAATCCATATTAAATAATTTGAAATAAGGTTATTCTCATTTTCACAAATTTTTATTGTTAAACTCACAACAATTGTTTCGCTATCACAGTAGCATCATCAGGCAAGATCACATTTTGAATAACTAAGCTTGTTTCCGAAATCCGTGGCTATTTATATTACAGTAAGTACAATAAATTTTTATTGAGCACTAAAACCCAAAAAAGGGTCCCTGCAAATTCCAGCTTATCTGAATATATTTAACAGAGGTGAGTTATTTAAATCTATTTGTGCGTTAAGTAATATTCCAAACAAATAGATTTAAATAGCTCACCTCTGTTAAATATATTCAGATAAGCTGGAATTTGCAGGGACCCTTTTTTGGGTTTTAGTGCTCAATAAAAATTTATTGTACTTACTGTAATATAAATAGCCACGGATTTCGGAAACAAGCTTAGTTATTCAAAATGTGATCTTGCCTGATGATGCTACTGTGATAGCGAAACAATTGTTGTGAGTTTAACAATAAAAATTTGTGAAAATCAGAATAACCTTATTTCAAATTATTTGAAATGTAATGATTTTCATATATAATTTTTAGTAATAATCGAGGTAGTAGTCTTAAAAGTTGAAAACTTTTTACACCATTTTTGGAAAATATTGTAACTAAAAATGTACAGAATGAAATGAAACTGGAACTTAAATTTAGATGAAAAGCTTCAGGTTAGGAAATACTATTTTTTTGTGTATATATTATATGCATCATTTTTGACAAATTTTGAGAAATTCAAGTAAGTTTTAGAAAATTAGACTTTTTCGTGAAATTATAAATATTATAGAAGTTGCTACGTCAAACAACGTCAGACACTATCAAAATCACCAGAGTTAGTTCTTTCTGTAAAACATTTTACATAACCTAAAATGAAGATCAAATTGGATAGATACCAAGAAATAAATACTGATGATGAAAAAATTCAACATTCAAATCAAGTATAAATGAAGAAAGTCAAATAATTATTTGATCTGGTTGGCTGGATAGCATCCGAAACTTTTTAAAAGGCAACAATTGAACCAGTGACGAGTTGCAGAATCCATAATAAGCAGAAAAAAAACTTCCTGAAACAGAATAAGGAAAATAATCAATGAGTAACGTTATTTAAGTGAAATCAATGTTCAACAGAAAGGTAGGAACAATTCAATTCATATAACGTTGTTTTTTGTATATTCCATTGTTTGCAGAAAAATAAAGGTTAGATTAAGTAGAACATAGAAGTAGTACAGTTTTTAAATCTCAAATTATACTCTTTTCAATATAGTTTTCAGAAGCTGAATTAGAAATTCAAATTAGAACCCTCCCTGTTATATTAAAATTAATTAAATTTGAAAATTCAATTTAAAATTAAAAAACTTTATTATAAATACGAAATTCAAAATACAACTAGTATATGCAAGGGTAGACAGAAAAAATATTGAAACAAAATTTTACCCAAAGCATTTCATAACAAATTGAAAACTAACAACATCTTTTATGAGCAATTCACATTAAATTAGCTTCGAACGTGAAGGCAACAAATTTCATGAGATAAAATTTATCAGTAGATTCCATAACAATTAGCGCCCAACTTGGGACTAATAAAAAAATTCATAGGAATAAATCAAATTCATGAGTAAATTTCATTACAGTACTTATTCGTGTATATGAGCTTATGTAAGTTTATGTAAGTACGAAACAAAATTGTGTATTCTTCAAGTATTTATTTACTAGATTCAATTGGTAATTTCTATTTCTTTGAATTCTTTTATTCTCTATGGTCTACTTAATTGACACGGTATGTTCTTAGACATTTATTTAATTTATTCTAAAAGTTTTTGAATAAAATTTTTTTTTAATTAAAATTTGTGGGAGATTAACAAAATAAATCTGCATGATATTTATAATATTCCTTCTATCAAGTATAAAACCTCTCTTTATTCCTTTTTGTGTATACAATAATTATATATTTTGGTTTACACTTATAACATATTATTATTTGGTTTTGAAGGAGTTCATGAAATACCTTGCAATCTTTGTGTAGTTTCTGTGGCCAACATAGAATACGTAGTATTCTATGAAATGAATGACGTGAACTAAAAGTTCACGTCATTCTAGTGTTTGTTCATATAGCGGCATTCAGTTGGTTACATAAGATATATTTTGTTGATTACTTTTATTTTTTAAATGTGAAAATAAAAATGAGTTTGAGTTGTAATAATTCTAAATAGCTTTTTGAAGATGTTCTGCATGTTTTAGAAATTTTTTTGAAGGAACTTATTTTGAGCAAGTTATTTTTGAAGGAGTTCTGGAGGTTACGTTAAGCATTTTTGGAAAGGAATTTGGTTTCAATAAAACAAGGTACAGAACAAAATTTTGTATCTTCTTGTATTTATTTATTAGATTTGATTGATAATTTATATTTCTTCGAATTCTTTTATTCTCTTTGGACGGTGTGAAAAGTGTTTAATTCTTAATGTCTACTATTTTGAGACGTTGTGTTTTTAGACATTTATTTATTTCATTTCTAAAAGTTTCTGAAGAAAAATTTTCTGAAATCAAAATTTGTATGAGGTTAACAAAATAAATCTGTATGATATTTAAAATTTTTTAAAATGAGGCAAAGACCGAATGCATCAAATTTTAACTTTTTGGCATTAAGACAGACACAAAAAGTTTCAATAATTAAGTTCCACTGGTGTACTTTTAGGAACTTCATGAGATCTGTGAGCTAAGGTCTTTCTCAAGTGGATCAACATATAGTTCAAGGTGATATTCCTTTGACTTTTTATTTGTATCTTTGCTTTTAC
This sequence comes from Megalocaria dilatata, assembly GCA_034642435.1. Classification (NCBI taxonomy): domain Eukaryota; kingdom Metazoa; phylum Arthropoda; class Insecta; order Coleoptera; family Coccinellidae; genus Megalocaria; species Megalocaria dilatata. Next base: position 58,853,592 of record CM067855.1, on the reverse strand, counting down.
TTACCGTTTCGATAGGAGGATTCACATGTCTGTTAAAACATGTGACACGAAGGAAATGAATTCAATTTTTTTGTGGGAGACTCTAAATTTTCAATCCACGTAGCATCTTTTAAGATTTCAACTCTCACGGCGCCGTCAGAAATCAGAAATACTGCTGGAGACGGATACGAATTTCGTGATTGGATTTTGGCCCGCAGACCCGAATAAAGAAAAGGAAATTTCCCGTTGTATAGAACAACGGCCGAAGAAGAAAACAATTTTCCGGCCGTTACGTGTTTATCTGTGATTTTATCTACCAATCTTGTAGTTTTGCCGGGACGGGGCTGCGTTCGTGTTTTCGCCTGATTTCTCCCTTATAAATTGAGTGCCCCATTGTCCCTGAAGGCAATCAATTAAGGGACGGGATCGTATTGACTTTGCGATCTCTTTTCTTCTCTTCCGGAATCGAATTGTCTACCCATTCACCCTTTCGGACATAATTTTTTTTTTCATTAAGACCGCGCCAGGCGTCTGAAAGGACTCGTCGGAGCGTACTCTGTTCCTAGTGTATTTTCTTTTGTGGTGTGCAGAAATCTTCAAGGGTCTCGCGGTATCAGATGATAAATTTATCTTTGTTGCGAGGACGGGCTTTTTTATCGGGATATATTTTGCAGTGTGCTCAATATCTTGACCTTGTTGGTAGGATTATGTGTTTTCTCGATCTACATCTCACACAATTTTATCTAAGAGCTGATTGAGATGAGGCGTCTTCACGCTCTTCCAGTTTTGTTTAAATAATAATAACTTTAAAAGTGCTGCAAAACACATGAATATGTATAGGATAAGTCAATGCAGTGTTAACAAATAAATAATCGTGTAATAGTATTTTTCACAAACCTACACATAACAGACATCACAATACATAAAACTTCAAATCACCCCACCAACCAAAAGATGTCAGCATATAATAGTTTCATCCATAGATTATTGAATGTTCCTTTGAATTCAGACAACTTTTTGAAAGAATTGAATTTTATTAAAGAAATAGCGTCAAACAACGGTTACAACACTTTTTTTATAGACGAAATGGTATCCAATAAACAAAAGAAAATGGCATTAAATCTCTTCTACCCGATCATAACAGAGGAAACTACACAGAAATATTTATCGTTATCTTATGTCAATGGATTATCTGAAAATATTGCTAAATATGTCGAAAATTGTTTCAATTATAACGCGGCTTTTAAGATTATTAATAACTTTAGTACCAACATAAAAACAATAAAGATTGAACAAATAAAGAAGATAAATCCGGAGTCTACAAGTTGACTTGCAAAGATTGCCCTTTAGTATACATTGGCCAGACTGGTAGATCATTCAAGAAACGTGTGCAAGAACACCAAAGGGGTTATATATCCAATTCTGTACATTCGACATATGCTAATCATCTTAAGGAATTCAGGCATAATTTCAACAATAATTATGAAATTATCCACGTTGAAAGCAGAATTTCTAGATTAACACTTTTAGAATTTCTTGAAATCAACAGGTATAATGCCCGTAAAATCCTTTTGAACGAACAAACAGATGTTGATAAGTCTCCATTACTGAATATTTTTCCTTAATCGCATTTTGAGCGGCAAACTCCAATAAACACCTTGAGTTTTTATAACTTGTGCTTCCATTATTTGGTCACGTACCTAACAATGTATTTAAACTCGGTTACACTGAATACCACCAGCCAGTACAATGTAATACCTGAAGAAGCCACGTAGTGGTGAAACAATTATTGTAGTAGTACAAACATTTTTGTAGAAATAAAATAATGTCCCATATATGTTTTTTAATTAACATAAGTTTCCACCAAGTAAAGACCGAATCAATCAAATACAGAAAATTAAATTAAAATACGGAATATGATATGAAGTTTAACAATTTTAAATGATAATACTGATACACAATTCACACACAAAAGTATAAGAAGGATAGACCATCTAAAGCAATGATTATTTCGAGTCTGGAAACGCTTCTGTCATTAGTGTTTTGACAGAAAGTTAGTTTAATATTTGACATTAACGAAAGTGTTGATTTACGCTTGAACAAAACTAGGAAATTTAAGGTTTTGTTTCCAAAGTGGTGAATCTTCTATCTAAACTGTTGGAAAATTCAATAACGAATAATTGCCCTCAGGGCAATTTGTGGACCAATTTGTTCGTAAAAATGGATCCTCATTTGATGAAATAACCTGTTCACGTTCTTGTATAGTAAGCGTGACCCTCCGATGCGTTTCCACTTCGCTCAAAGGGCTAATGATGGCATGGCCGAAGATCACCATTTTCCCAGAAAAATCATCTCTAACGGGGAAGCTTATTTTCACCTCGGAGGACTATTTTTGGGGTGATCCGCTGTATAGATTAAAGTAGCCTACCTGCTCATTGCGCCTATGGTCACTGACCCAATGGGTGCGGGATTGGGATACGCCCAATCAGCACGCAAAACGAAACATTCGTCTCCCTTTGCTTCCAGTGTAAACTGGTAGCTTCGAAGCACTATCCAACTTCTACTGCAGTGTCTACCAGTTAGTGTATTGAGATGTGAGCCTAGCTCTTTCACGAAGTGACTACTAAGCAGTCTCCACAACCTGCCCCAGGAAGCAGAAAGTGTGATAAGGGTTACGCCTTATCATCGCGCATGACGAGAACCACTTCGAAGAGTTGAACCCACCAGCTATCAGTTTCGGCTTCAGTTCTAAAACGTACACCGTGACTGTTAGCAGCGAAGCACTATCCAACCTCAAATGTACTCTGCATGGTCAGTGCCTGAATTGTTGGGGACGTAACTCACATGCCAAAGGGACTTGTCATCCAACCACCCGAACACAGTCCCATGAACCAAGATAGTCTCAAGACTGATGCTGGTACGAGCACCGTCAATCCGGCCCGTACGTCAAGACCCACGAACCCTTGTGAAGTCTTTCAATTGATCCTGGCTTCAAGCACCAACGGTTTAGCCGTATCGTCGAAATCCACAAACACCAGAAACGTCTCGCAATCGATCCTGGTTCAGGACGAGGCCGGTCGAACCGTCAAGTCCCGCAAAACCCTGAAGTATGAACATGGGTTGCTGCGAACAGACAGAAGGAATACCCTCCTAGTTCAGCATGCGGACTGTCAACCACTACCTCCTCGAATCCAACACCAATTGGTTAGCCAGGGCGTTCGAATACTTCCCGAGAGCCTCCCCCTCCCGAGGTAACGCACTCAGCAACTGCACAGAAAAATCTGGAAATTTTCTCCAATACGGTAGAGACGTTAGTTTTAAGGGAGAGGCCCTGTGCTGCGATGGACTCCCATTTCACTGAGTTGATCAACGCGGCTCAGCCCTCCATTCCACCTTCACGGTGAAACTAGGGCTCCATTCGGTCGATCTTCCACCACACTGATTCAGTAACTGGCACGAATGGCATTACTTTAGGCAATATGACTTAACCCTCCATTTCGCCGGGGTAAAACCAGGGTCCTAGTCAAGACAAACTCCCCCATCGCGTCAAGCTATAATGCCATGGGGGGCGACTATGCAGTGTCAGTGCCCGATTTGATTAAGAGGCAACTCATACGCCAGAGGAGCTTCTTTGCATCCACTATCCTTCGACCACTCGAGGCCCAGACCTGCCATGGACACCTCATTCCATTCGAACTCGCCGTTCCCCCCAGTCGATCCTGGTTCAATCCCAGCCGAAAGCGTGTTAGAGACCCTTAAACCTCCGGGCCAGTACCGGTTAACCAGACACAAGAACTACGACCTCGCATTGCAGAGTGCCCTTCTTTGGCCAGAAATACAAGTACCTCTTCGGGCCAAAAAGAGCCATTGAAGGCTAACGGTCGCCAAGAAGAGATCAACTCGATGCCAGAATCCACGAACTCGAGGAGACTAACACGTCATAGTATTCCTCCCCTTAAAGCTAGCACAGATCTAATTCTGACGCATTTGCCCTTATGGACAGATACCTGCAATCGGGTAGAAACACGCCAGTTCTATGGGCGAGCGCCCTGTGTTGCAACACCCACCCCGTTGGGGAGGGAGAACCGTTAAGGTTAAGTGTTACGCTAAACACCCAGAAAGGTTTGAAATCGAAGTTGCCATTCATGAGATTGAGCGCCAAACAATTGACAATGTATTGAAACATTGGGTTGATCTGGGGGGTACTGTAGCCAGTCATGGCGATCATTCGAATAATATTGTTTTTCATTCGTAAATGTCAAGTTTCAACCTTTCTAATGAACTCACAACTTTGAAAAATATTCATTAGTATTTTTATTTATATCCGATCAAAAATGCAAATTTTAAATGGTCTAACTGATAAATTCTCATTTCCCAACTTTTTTACGTAGAATGAGTAAGTTAATTTTATTCTTGTAACTCAAGTTTTCATAAATAGGTGGGAAATGATCACACAATATGAGGCCCTAGTATTACATAGCAGATGCTTCAAATTTCTTAGTGCTCTAATATGGTAATACTTAGCATATCTGAGTAACTCGTACCATAGTTGTGATAATTAGAGTCCTTATTGATATAATGATGGTTTGTTTTTATGTACCTACATTAAAACCTTGAAACTGGAAGAAGTAAGAATATTCCTATTCAAGAAATATGCTCTATAGTACTCTCGATAAGGAATTTTGAATATTGAGCATATGACGCTCGTCTGTGCAATGGATACTCTTTCACTATTTCCGGCATTACCAGAAAAGGTGATATTATGAGATATGACAATAAACCGTAAAAAGATGCCTCGAAATTAATTTAGAGGCGCGGACCGTCGCATAGAAAATATCGCATAGCATGAATTATTTATTAACGTTCTTACATACAAAATCAAGATGTTTATTCCATCTCAAATGGCAGTCCGTAAATCCTCAGAAATCTTGTGCAGTCTGTAGACTGAATATTGAACATAATATATAAGATTTAAGAATAATTTAAGAATATATTTATTTATTAATTTTAATCAAAACTTATATTTGTTGGGTTATTTATTCCATTTGATATTGTATATCGAGTTTTGAATTTATACGTCTATTAAATATAAGCTGTGCTAATAGGACATTAATTTAAATCTAAAAATTTTTAAATAAAATTTTTTACAAATTAAAATTATAGGAGACTAACAGATTAAATCTGTTTTGTTATTCAAATTTTGTAATATTCCTTCTATCAAGTAAAAAACCTTTTCTCATTATTTTATTTTTATTTTATACATAATATATGATTATACTAGGTTTGAATAAAACTCATTATGGAATATCAAGTGGTTTAAAGAAAACCATATAACATCTTACAGTTTTCTGTGAGGAACATAGAATATCTTGGATTTTAAAGTTTTATGTGTGCCAATCAAGGATATCAGTTTTGTCAGGTGAGTTATATTTGTTTTTAATTATTTTTATTTTTTAAATGTGAAGTTGGACCGATGAAGATCTTATCGGAATTCTAATTGTTTTTTGAAGCTATAATACATGTACTGAGAGAATTTTGAAGTAACTTATTCAAATATTTAAAAATATTGAATATTTCAAATAAATAATATTTTCTGAGAAGTCCTTAAATTATGTTTTGTATTTTTGAAAAGTAATTAGTTTTCATAATTGTAAGATCAGAAACAAAATTTTGTCTCCTTCAAATATTTATATATTAATTTCAAATAATAATTTATATTTGTTGGGTTATTTATTCCATTTGATATTGTATATTGAGTTTTGATTTTATACGTCTATTAAATATAAGCTGTGCTTATAAGACATAAATATAATTCTAAAATTTTTAATAAAATTTTTTTGAAATAAAAATTATAATAGACTAACAGATTAAATCTGTTTTGATATTCAAATTTTATAAGATTTTGTTTGAGGAGTTATTATTTCGTTTTTTCAATATAAACTATCAGGGCCTTGTTCCGATACCAGTCGAAAAACTTATGTAAAAAATACCGAAGCTGCGCCATGAGCTCCTCCAAGAATCCTGCTAATACAATAATAGACCTATCATCAGCAAGTGCCCGAGTTTTGGATAAAATTTTTCAGATAAGTCATTTATGAATAAAAGTGATATAAGGGGTTCAAGCACGGATCCCTGAGGAATACAAGGATCAATGTCATTCATATCGCGGACAGCTCAGTGGCAGAGCATTGGATTCGTGACCGGAACGCCCAGGTTCGAATCCTCTTCAGATGGAAAAGAAATTTTCTAGTTGGACGGGTGTCGGCTACCATTTCACTATTGGGTCAAAAATTAACAGTGCTGTGACCTAAAGTGGCTCAAGATCGCAGTAACAAAGCCTACCCAGAACACAACTGAACTCCTAACTCACACAAGCTGAAAAAAGCTTCTGAGGGATCTTCACCGAAGATCTAGGAATATCAGGATAATAACAATAAAAATCAGTGAGATTATGCTCTATTTTGTTAAACATTTTTTTCTCTAGAACCTATACATTTTTCCGTGTACCAATATTACATTAAAGTATTCAAATGATCTCAATAAATCAAAGAACAAACCAATTGTATGCCTGCCAGCATCAAGAAAATCATACACTTGCTCGAACACGCTACAAGTAGCCGTTTGAGTCGATTGATCTTTGCGAAAACCATGCTGGCTATGATATTAAACATATCTGAAGATTCAATCATTCAATTAAATACTGTCCTTCCGAAGACTAGAAAATATACTCAACATTGAAACGATAGTTGACGATGTCTTTCGGATCGTCCTTTTTATAATTAGCTAAGTTGAGAGAGAATGAAAATTCAACCGACGTAACTGACATATTTTTAGTAAGCTAGTAGATGGACGGAGATTTCTTAGAGTATACTTTTAAGGACCTCAACAAAGATGCTATCCACAGCTGAATTCTATAATCACAAATTACTCGAAAATGGTCGCAGATTCCTGACTAACCAGAATGTCGTGAAACACAGGATACAATTCCTTTTTTTAACAACCTCTGTTAATTTTAACATATTTGTATTCCGTCTCGCATTTTTGTAACCTTCTTTTGTCTTAGTAATTGTTCACATCTTAGGATATATTTTATGTATTCCATTTCGCAGTTTTGCAACTTTTTTTGTCTTTGAAGATTTTGTTTCGAGTTTTTGTCAGCATTAAGGAAAGCTGTATAACGAGATATTTCAGGTCAGTAATCAGAACACTTTGCCATTAACATTTAAAAAAATGTAACTTTTGGGTTATGCAGCGGTCTTTCCTGTAATTCTCTGAGATTTTCTTGTGCCCTATAACAGCAGTTCTGCTGGTTCATCATGGCGTTCAAATGAGAATGAGCTTCATCATACATGAAGAATATGAGATTCTGATTGGGATCAAAGAGTGCTTCCATCTCACGCATGAAGGTTAGTCATTGTTAACCTCTGGCTGCAATTTATAAACAACTTTCAAATTGTAAGGGTTGAAATGAAGGTCAAAGTGTAAAATATGCCTTACCACCCGAGTATTCGAACGAAGTTGCGAAATTGTTTCGTGCAGATCGACCTGGACTGCGCAGAAGAGCTTGTCAAATTTATTCAACATTTTGTTCGTCAAAATACCTAGTATACGAAGAACTTGAACCCAACGAAAAATTTTGTTTCGTGTGATGACACTTCGATGCCGGTAATTGTTGAAATGTCGACGGAATTCACGCTGAACTGCCATGAAGGAATCTGTGGTGTTCCAACTACCACAGATCCATCGCTTTGACTGATAAACATATGCTACGACCCTACGAACCCCCCTTAAGATTTTCTAGTTTTTAGTTTGAAACATGACTTGTTTCAAAGGAATGTTTTGCGAAATTCTCTGGACCTTCTTGTGAAATTTCTCCCGACTTGTAATTCAATCTACGTAACCGTATTCATGATAACAACTCACTTAATTCATCAACTCCTGAATTATTGAGCCGGTTGTTTTAAGTCGCATTATATTCATCTAGCATCAAAAAATATATTGAAAATTTCATACGAGCATGCGAAAGCTAGGTTTTTGTTAGTTGTTGAAATTATTTGAGCTTTCTTTTGTGAAATTGGTCAAAACTATATAATTTTCAGAAATTTATTGTTATTCTTTTCGGTTTTAGAAGTGGGGTATATTTCTTTCAGAATGAGCTGTTCTTTCTTTTTGTTTATGAGAGAATTTATAATTTTTGTTTCGAAATTATTATTTATAGCTATTTATTTGATTGTATTCAGTTTTTTTATGTGAATATTATTCAAGGGAATGGAAAATGGTCTTTGTATTAATGATATAGGCAGAGAGTTTATGAGAGTTTGGATGGTTTGAAAAGTTGTCTGTCATTGTGGTTTTTCTCAATATCCCATTATTATTCTCAATCAGAGAGAAAATTTATTTCATTATTAGATTGTAATTACATATAAAATTTGCCCTTATGGTCAAAACCATGAAGATAATTTTATTGTGTTTTCTAGTTTGGGGCATTCAAGTATTACGTTAGCAGATTTACTACAACTATTTACCCCCCCCCCAACCGCCTTGTCAGCAAAAGTAAGCAAAGCTCTTACTCCCTCCTCCCATGCTTACGTAAACATTTTTCAATTAATATATTTTTTTTTAATGATTCATGAGCAGAAGTTATAATTCTTAATATAAGAAAATATATTTAGGATAGAGAATAGATTTTACTGATTGGGTATTCAACATAGAGTAAGGTACAAAAATATTATAATATTAAGTAATATTACGAACATAACAACTTATTTAAAATTTTGGTGCATATATTATTTCGAATTAACAGTCTTCAGTCCATGATAGCCGAATTCATTGATTGACATTGGATCTTTGCTGCTCAGTGTTGTGAGTCTGTTCACTTTCATCCAATTTTGGAATGTCTACGTCGTTTTCATCAAGCCATTCAACATCATAGTGCTCTAAATTTTGAATAATGCACATCAGTTCATTAGCACGACGAGAAGCGACTCTTACAGGTATAACTTTTCTATCAGTGCGAGTGTTTACTTTTTTATGGATCTTCTCGATGTGACGATTTAGTGATTTGACTTAAGCGTGATAAAGACCGCACGTTCCGCATGTTCGACTTGATAGCCCCAATTTCACCGTCGAACAAAAATAATCGTAGGGCATTTTCAAGAAACCTTTGAGTGAAGCACTTAAGCGTAGAGCTAAATTTACTGAAAGATTACCCTCCTTCATCCAAAACCAAGTCATCAACTATTTGTTTTACTTTTACAGGTGATGAAGAAACCTATTGTCTAGTTATCTAAATAGAGTACATCTTGGACTACAGCATTCTGTATTTCTACATTTTACAATTTGAAGCAAGTATTGGCTTTCACGCACATGTCCTGAATACCATTTAATGTCTGAAAAATCAGGAAGATCTTGTTCACCTATCCCAACATATTTTGCAGTAACATGATAGCCATCAATTTCCATTGATCTCTATACTTCAGCTAACACACTTCCTGCAAATTATAAATTAGATCTTTCTAAATGTTCATTAATTGTTACGCCACGTTCATCCAAATGAGGCCCATATTGGTCATGAGGCAATATTAAACCAGTCAGTTCCCGACTAAGAGGAGCCATTCTGCGCTCTACTCTGTTATACGCAATGCATCAAGATCATGTCACTTAAAGTGTTGTATAGCAAACCCTATGACTTTTTGATAACGCGGATTCTCCTCTGGCCCTCCATCAACCGTCATGATTACCACTGGTTTTTCTAATCCATGGTCAGTTTTAGCTAATAGTCGAAACTCCTCAAGTTCGAGAAGCGTCTCCAAATCCTGAGCGTGAGTATTAACAGTAGATGAACTATACTTTCCACTTCGAATAGCGATGTATGTTGGTCTAGAGTATCCAACGGCTTGCGGTTGTCCTAGCATACTGGAGTGATTTTGATACCAGCATAAACAGTTGGTAATATTAATTTATGTCGCTCAGCGATTACCCAAATCGTGATCAGGCAATTTGATTCTATATTCCATGTGCATTAGAAGAGGTGCTTGCTTATTTGCCGCAGTAACGCGAATAGGGACCTGAGTTTATCATCTTGAGATATAAAAAATACTTGATCTGGTCCAAGTATGGATGCTATGTTCTCTAAATAACGGATTGATGTCTCAGCGAATTTGCTATCTAAGTGGCTTCTGTGGTTATCAGTTTGAGCCTGAATGAGCTTAACAGGGACTTTTGATACATGTCTTCGTCCATCTGCAGAATTAGATTTTCCGGGAATCAAACGGAGATACGTCCCAATGCGACTAATGTCAAATCCTATTTCACGTAATTCTTGTGTGAGTTCATCGAGAGTTTTTACACTATGAATAGATTCCGTTCGACTTCTATCATCTGCCGCACCCCCCAATGAAGCTATATCCGCAATTGTTTTCAAAAGTGATGTTTGATTGTTTTCTAGGCTAGGACGTCTCACTGAATCCCTCAGGGATAGTCTTTTTTTATCTGGATTTTCATCACAAATATCTTCTAACTTTCTTTTCATACCATCCCTTTGTTTCTTCTGGAAAGCTGCGTTTTGTTTTCCTCGCGCAACTTAATGATCTGTTCATCAACTTCAGTACGGCTTGACATAGTATCCCTGGCAGAATACAAAGCATTCAGATTTTTTTCTAGCAGAGCAATCTTATTTTTCAAAGCTTCCTGAGAAGGTTTTGCTCTCTGTTTATATGCATTTTCATTATTTCGCATTGTTGTTGTGATTCAACACCGGGTTTTATTTTATCATCTTCCTGCTTTTAAATATTTGAAGCTAGTTGTATAACTTGTGTTTTTTCTGCAGGCTTACAGGTAGTCGTTGCCTAAAAATTAAAACATTCTATGGGTACTGCTAAAAAATTTCTTATTAAACTACATAAATACAAAGTATACATTATTAAAAACTGCATTTAAAAATTATTTAAAGCCACAGCCTAGAATCGAACCCATCGCATATAGAAAACTAACACACTGTATTTTGTAACCAATTGACGGAGTCAATCATAAGAAATAATCAATCTATACCATGAATATTACCGCTATACTTTGAAATAGGCCATAATATCTTCTAATCATAAAACGTCTAAATTATTTTTTTATTTACAAAATGTAAAGAGAAAGCTTTTGGCGATTTCTGATATTTCTAGTACTCATAGGTACCTAAAATGATTGCGTCACTCACCTGAAAAAAAATTGTAGTAGATTAGATTTATTCTTAGTTGCTGCTTGCAATTATTCTTCAATTCTATTAGATAATAAAATATCTAGTTCCTTGTAGGACTTTCCTTGTAATTTATAATTTCGCCACACTTCGTCAACCAACTTCTGTACTTTTTTTACTTTCGTATTTATTTGGAATTTTTTAAAACTTTCAAACAATTTTTGGTATAACTTGGATTTGTCTATTTGAAGCGACATCTTATTCAAACATTAAACTTTGGCTAATGGAATCAACGGTAACACAAATGTTAACTTGCTTTTACCACTTAATACGTCTACTCGTTGTAGTATCCAAATGAAACAATACACTATCGGAGGAAATTTAGACAAGTGAATAGCGCGCATTAATTCCCCTGCTCGGTTCTAAACTTGTGCCTAAACATATTATTTGCGGGAATCCCAGAAAATGCTTTTAGTTTTCAAGCAAAGACAATGTGAGGGTTGCCATATGTGTAAAAAAGTAAATAACTACCGACGACGTAATCATCATCTAGACCCCCCTGGCCCCCATGTCAGCCAAAATAAGCAAAGCAAAGATCCCCCCATCCCCCAATAGTGCTTACGTCATACTTGAACGGCCCCTTCTGATTATTTTGAAGTTTTACACAAACACCATGAATATATAAAACCTTTGAAATACAACTTGTTTTACACCCGTTTGAACAAGTAGAAAAAACTAAGAAACTCAGTATTTCCCCAATAATAAAAAGTGTGAGAATACGTAGTAATTTCTTATTTATTCCGTTACTGTTCGTTTCAACTAGGTTCAAATCAAGAGATTTCTTGACCTGCTCGAAATGCAGATTCAAATCAGATAGAACATAATTGAGATGAAATTGGGAGACGCTTACAGAAACATGTCAACCTTCAAAAACTCTAGAGAGCGTCATACTGCTGTAGGAGTAAGACAATATTCCGCTGTATGTGAATTAAAATACAGGCTATAATCACTACTAGTGAAGGAAATACTCGCTACTGAGGTTTTTTTGTTTGATTTTGAAGCCTTTCGAATAATATTTTTAGTCTTCATGATTTTCAACGGTTTTTGAGAAAAATAGCAGAAAATTTTTTATTCAATCAATGCTGACTGTAATTTTATACTCTATGGTGTAAGATATACGTATGTGGAAAAAGTAGTTTTGCATCATAGTTGTATAAAAATATCTTCCGAATATGGATGAAGTTTCTGATACTCAGATGTAATATTATCTTCCTAAACTATTCAGTTCAATATCCTAATTCAGCCATCTGTCTACAAGGAAGTCTTATACAGGAACTGCAGCGAATCACTGAACTGGATATGACTTAAATGGATGCCCTCTGCGAAATGCAAACTTCGCAAAGGATCTCCTGCACAAACTTACCAAACGCGATAACTCCTGATAATTTTATCTGTAAGATACCTCGGAAGTAGCGAATGATTAAATTTCACGAAGTTTTCATGCACAACAAAACTCCGCCATATTTCCATAGTTAATAAGCAATTATCATACTCGTAAGAACGTGCCCATTAAAAGTTTCAGACCAGTAAATCACCGAAATGCAATTAAGTCCCCTCCGTAATTTCGGATATAACGAACCATTCAGAGATACTTAGGAGGGCGTCGTACCGAGATTCACCAGGCTTGACCATTTTCATAATAATTATTGTTTCACAGTCCGTGATTTTCCAAACCCTGAATGGAATTCGCTTTATGTATTTATTCCTGTTTTATCAGAGGCGTAGGATGTCTGGGTAGTAAACCGGGCGTGAAATAATGTTGTTAATTGTATTACATTAATGTAGGCCACACTTAAAGTTACTTTTTTCCATTATGGAACCACAATTCTTCACAGTCTGAAGTTCTTGACGAAGGAAAAACGGAAGTGAAGCTATGGAATGGAACAGATACTTTTTGAATTAAAATTATGTCTGAGGGTGTAAAACTGCATATTTTAAACTTTTTTTAAAATTATTTCAGATCGTAAGCTATGAATAATGTTGAAAAAATTTAAATATCATACAGAATTATAATGTTAACCTCCCACAAATTTTAATTTTGAAAAAATGTTTATTCAAAAACTTTTAGAATGGTAAATGAATATCTTAGGAGCACTCTTTCAATTTAGTAGACAATTAGAATTAACACTCATTACACAGTACCATAAGGAAATAAGAGAATTCAAAGAAGTATAAATTATTAATTGAAATTACTAAATAAATAATTGAATAATAAATTTTGTTTCGTACCTTGTTTTATGAAAACCAAATCCCTTTCCAAAAATGCAAAACATAAGCTCAAGAACTTCTTCAAAAACAACTTGCTCAAAATAAGTTCCTTCAAAAAAATTTCATAAAACGTGCCTTTGGAACATCTTCAAGAAGCAATTTAGAATTTCCACAACAGAAAACTCATCAGCCTACTTCATATCTAAAAAAATAAAAATAATTAACAAAAATATCTTACCAGGCAAGCTGAATGTATTCATCTGAACAAAACACTAGAATGAAGGAACGTTTAAAAATCTTACCCATTCTATGTTCGTCACAGAAATTACACAAAGTTTGTAAGGTATTTCATGAACTCCTGTAAAACCAGATGATAATATGTATAAGTGTAACCCAAAATATATAATTATGATACATACAATAAAATAATAAAAAGTGTTTTTTTCTTGATAGAAGAATTATTACAAAATTCAAATACCATACAGATTTATTCTGTTAACCTCCTTTCAAAAAATTTTTATTCAAAAACTTTTAGAATTAATAAATATTACTAATCAGCATGGTTAGTTTACCGCAGTATTCTGCCTATTAATTTCAGTATTTTGAAATAACAGTCAGATGCAATTTAATTAATCTTGATGATTAATTTCGACTGTTTTAGTGGACTCTATTTTGACGTAGTTTAGCGAAGAATTTTACTTCAAGGGCACTTGTATGTATCGTGTGTTTTTTTAGAGTGACAGAACTTTAAATTGAAATAAAACACATTTAAATTGAGATTGAAGCCAATTTTTTTTTATTTGAAAAATAGTTTTATAACATTTATGTTTTAAAAATAATTTCCGGCTATTGTCTACCACGACCAGCTCTGAGGGACCGCATTCGACCAGACCAATTTTGAACCACTTTTTCGAGTAATTCAGGCCTTATTTCATCAATAACACGAGTTATGTTGGCTTCTAAAGCGTCTACTGTTTTATATAATATTTATTTATTATTATTTTATCAGCATAAAGCAATGACTTGACATAACCCCAAAGAAAATAATCCAGTAGAGTTATGCCGCATGATCTTGGAGGCCAATTATTTTGACCATTTCTCGAAATAATGTTATCGCCAAATCTTTCTTTCAATAAATCAATTGTTACGGTAGCAGCATGAGGTGTAGCACCATCTTGTTGGAACCAAAACACTTCTGGGTCGATACCATTCAAATTTTGAAACAAATAATCATTGATCATCGATCTGTAACGACCACTATTCACTGTTACATTAGCTCCAGCATCGGTTTTAAAGAAATATGGACCGACGATGCCTCCAGCGTGTAAAGCATACCATACAGTGCATTTTTCAGGATGCAATGGAACCTGCAGAACTTCTTGGGGATTGTTTTCACTCCATATACGGACGGCAGTTCTGCTTGTTTACATAGCCTTTCAACCAGAAATGATCTTCATCACTAAACACAATTTCACGATAAAAAGTGGATCAACTTCAAGCTGTTCTAGGGCCCAATCAGCAAACAAACGACGCTTATTATGTTCAAGTGGCTTTAGTTCTTGAACCAGTTGGATCTTGTATGGGTGTAGACCAAGATTTTCACGCAAAATTTTCCATGTGGTGGATGCACAGTGTCCACCTTGTTGTGAACGTCTACGAATAGACAAATCTGGATCATCATTAACATCATGTTTTACAGCAGCAATATTTTCTTCTATACGTACAGTTCTTTGTCTTGTTGTTGTATCGAGAAGAGAAAATGTTGTCCGAAATCTATCGATAGATCAACGAATAAGCATAACAGTCATAAATATATCAAAATCTCTAAATTACTTTCCATGTTTTCTAAGGCCATATATAATCAACAAGAAAACAAATAATCTGAAGTGTAAACAGTTCGAACGACAATTATCAAAACTGCTAGATCGAAAATTCAACGTGAAAGTCCTAAGTATCGATAACAAAATAATTTCGAACGACAGTGCCGTCTCTGATGACACGGAACAAATCAGAATAATTAAATTAAATAAATATCTTAGAAACAATGTTTCTATGTTCTAATGTTTTATTTAATATAATTCTAAAAGTTACTGAACAAAAATTTTTTGAAATTGAAATTTGTAGTAGGTATAGAGAATAAATCTGTATGATATTTAAATTTTGTAATAATCCATCTATCAAGAAAAACCCTCTTTTCAATTTTTCATTGTATATATAATTTGATAAATTTATTTTATTAAATTTTAAATTATGTTTCACCAAGTGATCAGCGAGGAATCAAATTCGTATATATAATAATTATATATTTTGGTTCACACTTATACATATTATCATTAGTTTTAAAGAAGTCCATAAAATACCTTACAAACTTTCTATGATTTCTGTCACGAACATAGAATACGTAGGATTTTTGAGAGTTCACTTCATTCTAGCGTTATGTTCAGGTGAATATATTTAGCTTGTCTAATAAGATCATTTCTGTTAATTATTTTCATTTTTTTAAATATGAAGTAGGGCTGATAAGTTTTTCGTTCTGGGAATCAATTGCTTTTTGAAGACGTTCTGCATGTTTCAGGAATTTTTTTGGAGGAACTTATTTTGAGCAAGTTGTTTTTGAAGTTCTTGCGGTTTTTTTGCCATTATGGAAAGGTATTTGTTTGTAATAAAACAAGGTACGAAAGAAAATGTTGTGTCCTTCAAGTATTTATTCAGTAATTTTAATGAATAATTCATATTTCGTTGAATTCTTTCATTCGTATACAGCTAACTTATACAGAATTTATAGATTTTTTTTATGAAGGAGCTTAGTTTTATAAATGCTATATAATTAGTTAAAGTTAACTTCAAGCTGAATGTTTGTTGAATAGAGGGTATGTAGATATATTTTTATTGGTTTTTTTTATTTAAAATCCAAATAAATTCCGACTGATGAGAAAATGGGTAAGAATTCCGAATGTTTTTTCTGAAGAATGTGATTTTTTTTTGAAAAATAAGATTCGATTTTTTAATGGTGAACTGCCGCATTTATGTAATAATAATTTTATAAAAAAATAGTGTTTTTCAGACATTTTATGAAATTAAATTCTAAAAAGTTTCTAAGGGATTTTCAGATTGAAATTTCTATAACTGTCAGGAGAATTGATCTAGTTTATGTTTGGAATATTTGTTAAAGTTCTTCGAAATAATATTCAATTTGAAAAAACCATTTTCTGAATTGATAGGTAGTCCCAGGGGGACCAATAACTTGACTTCCTCGTTAGCCGGATCTTAAAGCTTTATCTTTTATTTCATTGAACATCGAAGCAGCTTGTCTATCGTGTCAAAATGACATCTCATCGACAAATACTTGATAGAATAGCTCTAAGATTGATGTGTTTCATGAATAAATTTGAACTATTGTAGACGATTACTGAAGCATGAACCGCGTTGCCGCTCAACTATTGCCGAAAGAAATGAATTAACAAGGGAATTCAAGCCGAATAATAAGTCGATTCCTGAAAAGGCAATTAAAAATGTTTTGGGGAGTGGATAATTATTTGAGGGGAGTTAATTATCTTGAAAGAGGACATCTTTGAAGGTGATACAATAAATTTGGATGAATAAAATACATATTTTGTGGATTATTGACAGTACTATTCGACAAGCATACAATTCATATCTATAACCATATATTGTTAAGGTTTCGAGAAAAACTTTATTGTATCTCATGATAAAAAGGATATTTAGTTGGTTCTTCAGATATTTACTCACTTCAACAAAACTTTATATGTGTATGCAAATTCACAGCTGTATCTAGTGGAATGTTCTCGAAATATTCAAAATTAATCGAATAGAACTTTTTGAACTCTGATTCTTATGAAATTCAGCATAAATACTGATATTGAAAGCACAAAATTTCTACTGGTAATATTTTGGAACATTGATTTTACCAGTTTACGAACTTGATTTTCTAATTTTGGCTCAATAACCATCATTTAAATTTGGAGAATTCAGTTGAATAAAATAATAACAATTAACACATTCACAACAATTGTTCGACAACACTCTATCTTCTTCAGGTTCAGATTCAAAATGTTGGCGTAGCAGTTGTTGTGAATTTAATGAATGATAGGAATATTCTGCATCATATTATTTAGTTAATATGAAATTCCATTAAGTAACTACCAATTCGATTAAATTCAATCTTTGAAGTCATTTCAATGAGAAGTTCAGAAAATGAAGTGAATCGAGAGATAGTTGTTAAAGGGAAATTATTTGTCAACAATAAAAAGAAGTTTTTTTGATACAAAATAGATATCATCCTATACCAGTATGAATGTGAATATTTCACAACCTTTAAAACCCACATCTCAATTCCAAAGAGAGCAAATAATCTCCAAAGGAAAATATTCATGAATGTCGCACTGAACCGAAATGATTTATTGGAGAATTAATTTCCTAATTTATTAACAATCTTGTGACACAAGAAATAATATTTTGCGCAATCAGGGCTCAGAAGGCAACTACAACCTATATATTGCAAGACAAGTGTTGAGTAATGATAATCGTATTCTTCAACCAATCAAGGTCAGTTCAACTTCAATACAAGAACTGAATATGTTTCGGAAAAATATTTAGCACTTTCGCAAACAATCAATGACTGAATAAACATACAGGTGTGTGTCGTCACCGTTATTATATAGTGTTACCCATAAATTCGTCTATAAAAGAAGAGGTTCACTTTCCACCTCGTTTTCATAAGTTGAGATGGCGTATCTCAAGTATCTGAATTCAAACTTCAGATTTCTCTCTACAGAAAATCAATAATATTTTTTCTTTAACATTTTTCCAGCAGCCTTTCTAGGTTTATGACGTAGGAGAATATATATGAAATCCATTATTTCTTCATTAGATGGCTGAAGTAATTGATATTTCGTAAAGTATCGATCAAGAAATTCCAGATTGATGCTCATTGTCAAGGTGACTTCACACTAAAAAAATTGTTTTGCTGTTTTTTGTTCAGTCCATCCTATTGTGAGTGACAAGGTGTTAAAAATATAAGTCAACAAAGAGAATATTCGGTACATTTTAGAGTTTTTCTTTGATTGAATCGAGAATTCAAACCAGCCACCTGAAATTGTGAATAGTATTTATGGTCTCGATCCTGTAACAGCTAATTATGCGCAATTTTGGTTTCGTGGATTCCGTTCAGGTATGTTTGATGTTAAAGATGCACTTCACACAGTTCAGTAAATTTCACTAATTTTTAACGTTTAGGAAACTATGCAAAGAGTTTACCTGTTTTATTTTTTCTAGTTGCGACATTATTCCATGAATTGTATACCTGTTGACTACCATCAATATTTGACAAATAGTGTTGCATTTTTTTTTCATTGTCTCGGTCTTTACTTGACGGAAGTTAATCTTCAACATAAGAAAAACAAATGTTAACTTCCGCTATTTTATTGATTTACACGACAATTGTTCGTCATACCATGATTTCATCAGGTGAGTTTGCTTTATTGATTACCCATGACGAAAGAAAATTTTGACAAAGAATAGAAAACCATCAAACAAATAAATCTCAATAATGATTTCAATCCGTTAATTATTTGATAATTTCCTTGATAAAATAAATTACAAGCAAGCAATATTTGGCAAAATTTCAGGCCAAAAATCTGAAAAGATTGCCGGATATTTAAAGAAAAAAGAAAATTATAACATCTGTTTTAAAATCAATTAATTCTTTAGGCAGATTAATGAAAAATAATAAAGACGTCATTCCTAAAAACAAAAAATTAGGAGTTTACAAGTTAACATGTACTGATTGCCCAAGTGTATATGTGGGACAGACATTCCAAACAAGGATACGAGAACAAGAAAAATGTTATATTAATAATAAACCAAATTCAACTTATGCCAACCATTTGTTAGAGACTGGTCATAATTTTAATATGAACTATGAAAAATTACATATCGAAAACAAAAGTCAGAAACTTCAGAGATCAATAGATATAATAAAAGACAAATTTTATTGAATGATCAAATAGATTCAAACAGATCCCCCTACTTAATATTTTTCATTGATTGTAAACTATCTATTTCCACCCCTCTATTTTTGTACCAGAACTGTGAATTTAAGGTCATGTTTTGCATTGTATACCTCAGTTGCAATACTCACCTGACGAAGTCATGGTATGACGAAACAATTGTCGTGTAACGACAAGAGAGAGAGAGAGTTTATTGGTGCTTTTCACAATTGCAAGAATTGTTTTCACATATCAGAGCAAGCAGATATAAGTACTAATAAAATACAAATATTACAACACAAAGATAGTTAAGCAGTTTTCTAGAACGTCATAATAATTCTAAGATTGAAATTGCAAAGATAAAGTCATATTAATAAATTAAAATAAACAAACACATACACATAAATATTTACATAGTGAGTAAAGATAAAATAACGTTTGCACCTCAAAATTAAAAGATATACAGGTAAACATATTTAATACAATAGTATTAAATTGAAGTGTATAGATAAAAACAATATTTACAAACTAAAATTAATAAATAATAAAGTATAAATATATATAAATTAAAGTGTATAGATAAAAGATGAAAACAATATTTATAAACTAAAATTAATAAATAATAAAGTATAAATATATATAAATTAAAGTGTATAGATAAAAGTTACATCCACAATCCAAAATCAATAAATAATAAATTATCAATAAATTCTAAAGATAAAATTAAACCAAAACAGACATGAATTAATTTTCTCCATAATGACTCGTATTTATCTAGTATTGAGTAACAGACATTATGGATCAATATTTCTTTATTTGTTTTTTGAACTTTGCAGCTGGTAGGCTTTTATGTTCAACAGGTAGTCTATTATACAGAGACGTCGCATAATATTCCGGGCCGTCCTGAGATTTTTTCAATCGTACAAAGTTTTTCCTCATGAGTGAGTTACTCCTAGTGTTATGCTCGTGTATATCAGATTGCAAACGATAAATTTTATTGTTGTTATGTATATATACTAAGTTTTCTAGTATGAAGATGGATGGAAAGGTAAGTAATTCAAGCCTCTTGAAAACATGCTTGCAACATTCCCTATATCCAAGCCCACCCAAAATTCTTATTGCACGTCTCTGCAATCTGAAAACTGATTCCCTTCGGGCAGAGTTGGCCCACAATATGACACCATACCTCAGCTTAGACTCTACCAGAGCATAATAAACTGATATCAGTGTTGTCGTGGATAGTGAGTGTGAAAGAACCTTCAAAGCAAATATATTTTTGCTGAGTGCTGCTATCAGTTCATCCACATGCGCACCCCAGGTAAGTGAAGCATCTAGATGCACTCCCAGAAATCTGACTGAGGCATCTGCACCACACCCCAATCTTAGACTCAAAGTTAACGTCCGTGTCTTACATTCATGCTAAGACCGTTAGCCGTAAACCATTCATGAGCCCCCGTTAAAGCCACCGTTGCCAGCTCCCGCAAACCCAACCTCAAACGTTGTGTCATCCACGAATTGAGTGGTTTCCACTTCAGGAACATAATCAGGCATGTCGTTAATTGAAACTAAAAACAACACTGGTCCTAGATTAGAGCCCTGTGGGATACCGATGTTAAAATTCCTCATACCCGAACATGTACCATCAGCAAAAACAACCTGTCTTCTATCACTCAAAAATGCGCTGATGAGCTTCAAAGAAACTGCATCAAAACCGTACCCTTTCAGCTTATAGAGCAGTCTGTCGTGAGAAACGCAGTCGAATGCCTTCGATAGGTCAACGAACGAGGCCATACAACGTGTTTTCTGCTCAAAACAATCAATTGTAAAATCAATAAAATTGATAATGGCTTCTACAGTGTTTCTACCTTTCCTGTATCCATATTGACTACTTGAAAAAAGGTCATTTTCCTCAAAGTGATCTATCTACTACTTGTTTAGCTATTATTTTTTCGAATAATCTTAGAAAATATTGGCATAAGTGAAATGGGTCTGCAATTATTTTTATCTTTACGATCTCCTTTTTTATGAGTTGGGATTACTTTAGATGTTTTCAAGCAATTTGGAAAACTTCCTGTTATCAAACATCTGTTAATTAATTTAGTAAGCGGTAGAATGATAGTGTTTATTTTCAATTTAATTATTTGCACTGAAAGATCATAGTAGTCAGTACACCTGGTATTCCTAAGACTTTTTATTATTTCTCGTACCTCAATAAATCCTACCTCACGCAATTTGAACTGTAGACTGAGTGGAATCTGTTTTTTGAATGATAAATTGAAAGGTAT
This sequence comes from Megalocaria dilatata, assembly GCA_034642435.1. Taxonomy (NCBI): domain Eukaryota; kingdom Metazoa; phylum Arthropoda; class Insecta; order Coleoptera; family Coccinellidae; genus Megalocaria; species Megalocaria dilatata. The sequence goes on along the minus strand of CM067855.1, from coordinate 58,831,867 downwards.
ACTCGATACAGGCAGCTCTGTTAGGATTTTCTCCGATATCGTGGAGAAATGTTCATTCAATTCATAAGGAGCAATATCTAGAGGAGGTGAAACTTTGTTTTTCTGTAAATGCTCATTTACTAACCGCCAAGCCATCTTACATTTATTATTGGACGCTTTGATTTTTTCATCATAGTATGAAATTTTAGCCTTCTTTATTACTTTTCTATATTCACGTGTGAAATTATTTCTTATACTAAGAAGATTGTTCGTTTTACATTTTGTGTATAATTTCCGTACAAAAATGAGCGATTCCCTCATTTTTCGATGTTCCTGGGAGAACCATCCTCTTTTTTTTTGTATATTTAGTTCCTTTTGTTTGTTTAGGAAAAGAAAATGTAAAGATATCTACAATTATTTAATGAAATCTCTCAAAACATTCATGGCAATCTGAATCAACATCTATAAAATCCCAACTAACCTTCTCACATTCAGCATGGATAGTATTGAATCATCTTTGTGTTAGATGTCTTATTTTATTGTGATTATAATTTGAGTACGTATTCAAAGCTTTCTATATGTAAAACCTGCGCATCATGATCCGATAACTCTGTCTGTATTACCCCTACAAATTCATTCTGTGTGTCAAAGTTAGTGAATATATTATCAACCCCTAGTGGGTCCAAATATTTTCTGCTTGAAACTGTACGACGACAAAAGATCATTAACTGCCTTAGCTTCCCTCTCTGCAACAATTTCTACATCACAATTCACATTGAACTTAACATTAAAATCTCCACATATTATCACTTTGTCCCTGTTAATATTAAAACAATTGAGTATCAATTCAAAGTTGAGAATGACCATATCTAAATTTCTCGATGGTGATGAATAAATGGATACGATAATAACACTATTCTCGAGAAGTTTAACTGCTGTACACTTCTATAGATTTTTCTTGGATATTCTTTATAATTGAACACTCTGAACAGTTCACTCGAGAGTTTACCAATATCATTGTTCCCCCATGTCTTGGTTTTCGCCTTGTGTAAGCATGTCCCACGTAACCAATCTTTCAAACATAAGCCCATGGACTCTTCTTTCCTAAGCCAATGCTCAGTTAGGCATATCACGTCATATTTTTCTGGTTGAGCGTAAATCATACTCTCCAAGTCATCTATTTTATTTCTGATGCACTGCACATTTAAATGCATCACAATTATCTTTGTTTTTTTTAAACGTGTCAATGACTTCTTATCGGGGCAAAAGTTATTTATTTCCTCGTCAGTTTCCTTGAAAAAAATCTTGATATGTATGCTCCATCAGACCAACAATTCGAGTTTTTGGCTGTGTTATTGCTTGAGTCATTAATAAAAACTTTGAAAGAAGAGTATTTATCTGGCATTTTTGATTTGAGTGCTATACACTCTGCTTCCGGAAATGTCTTTCTCACCATTAAATTAAACTCTTCTAACTTAGTATCAGTTGCAATTCTCGAATTGCACATTGATCTACATGATAACCCATTATATACGTTTGATTAGTTTTATTTTTCCAATTTTAATGTGAGTCAATACTTGATAGAAGTAAAATTTAAATGACTTTAAATTCAGAATTATATATTCTAACTTCTACATTATATATTGAAACTATATACAAAAACTATCAAATTGATATCCTTATATATAATCAATATAAAATATTTTTCAATGTCTCGGAAAAAACTTTTTTACATCCCGACTTGAAACGTATTAATACAAATGTATTAACAAAAACTATATAAGTATGTTTATTAACATACAAATACGAGAAAATCCACTATTCCAAAATTATCTAAAATTATCAAAATAAAGGATCAAATAAAAATAATTGAACGAGAACTCGAACATTTGATAGCTATTTCGGCCTATATGGCCTCCTCAGAAATGTATTGAATTCAGATTCAATATTATTTTTTGGTTTTTTAAATTATGAAATAATTTCATATAGAGTCTTTATATCCACAATATATTCCTCAATTATTTATTATTTTTGAAATTCTGGTTATTTTTCTTATCATGGGACATTATTTGGGGTGAAGTTTTGTTATTGTTTTTCTGTGTTCCGAGTACAAATAGTTATAGGTTATACGTAACAATACGTTGATCATTTCTGTTTTATTTTGGATACTTTAAAGCTTACTTCAAGTTTATTCGTTCCATGTTTCATCTTATTTTGGTAAGTTGAATTTTGATCTTGTTATATATTTGAATCTGAATTCAATACATTTCTGAGGAGGCCATATAGGCCGAAATAGCTATCAAATGTTCGAGTTCTCGTTCAATTATTTTTATTTGATCCTTTATTTTGATAATTTTAGATAATTTTGGAATAGTGGATTTTCTCGTATTTGTATGTTAATAAACATACTTATATAGTTTTTGTTAATACATTTGTATTAATACGTTTCAAGTCGGGATGTAAAAAAGTTTTTTCCGAGACATTGAAAAATATTTTATATTGATTATATATAAGGATATCAATTTGATAGTTTTTGTATATAGTTTCACTATATAATGTAGAAGTTGGAATATATAATTCTGAATTTAAAGTCATTTATTTTTCCAAAATAATAGTAATATTTCAAGTATGGAAGTGGCCTAATGTGCATATTTTGTCCATTAATGTATGAGCTTGAAATCTAAACAACTGAGTATTTCTTTGGAAAGTTATCGTGGACGGCCTATTGCATCCTATAATTGAATTTCAATGCGAAATCTTCACACTGATGGTGATTTCGTGATCAAATTTGAACCGAAAACATTTTTGACCCCAAATTCTCAAAAAACAGACATTTGAACGAAATTATGACAAATAATTTGCTAGATATGTGAAATTATTATACATTATGTCATTAATAGAAATGTGTATTTGATTCAGAAAATTATATGAGAATTAGCAAATAGGTTTCCAATTAAAATTCTCATTAGCCACTGTTTGGTTCCAATTTTGTAATATCTATCTAATAAGAATTGTACACAATTTATTTATTTTCGATTGGGTTATTAAACTTGGGAAAGTCAACATCGAATCAGACCTGATAATGGTAACATTATATATAATAAATTACATATCCACTAAACGTTGCAGAGGCGCATTCAGGAACTTCAATGAATCCACACGTAATTTAAAATATTTGGATAATTTCTTTATCATATTATACAGAAATTTTGTACATTAGTTTATGGAAAAGTTGTTTTTCTACTGAAATAAAAGGCGAAAAGATACTATGATTGGTCATATTGAGAATTTATTATTTTTCGGTTGATACTAGAACTATTATATATCCAGCAAATATATGAATTTTCAGTCGAAAATGCTCCAAAACTATTATTGTATTATAAATAAATTTAACCTCTCAACGATCTCACGTGTTGTTATTCGCCGATTTGCATAAACTAATGCTTTAATCATGTTTTTATCAGCTTCAACGGGCTTTTCGGAACGTGGTGCATCTTCAACATCAGAATTGCTGGATCGAAATTTTGCAAACCAGTTTTGGCACTGGCGTACTGTCAACACATCTTCCTTATACACATCGGTTAATTTATTTCTGGCTTGAACGGCATATTTACCTTTTCTTTAGTAAAAAAGTAAAACATAACGAAAATGCTGCTTATTCCTCTCCATATTTAAAACGGCACCAACCAAAAACTACTCGTAGAATTAATTGAACTTTTTCACACACGAGCCTTGCCATATTAACTCTCAAAACATATAATTATTATACGGCTCAAGTGTGAAGTTGGGTTGAAAAAAATACAAGTAAATCCTCTGTCGGAAAAAACAAAAGTACTTTCCAAACAACCTTATATAATCAATTCTAATGCTGAAAAATTGATGCCAATATTTAATAGTGTCTGGTTCTCCATCAGCCAGCCATTTGTAAGCACTATCATCATCGCAGAAATATATTTTTTTATGTCCCCGAAAAAAGGGAATCTATGTCACTCAGTTGGTGCCTTGAACGGAAAGTTATGTCCTGTTTAATCTCGTCTTGAACTGTTGAAAGTTATACAATGAAGGAAACACATCAGCTGGAAGCGTGTTCCACAACCGGCCAGTTTGGTGGAAAAAGAAATTCCGATAAACAGTAGTTCTCGAGGTTGTTAATTCAACTGCATAGGGATATGCACGTTGCTCATCCATTTGCATGGAGCATCAACTATGATAATATCTATAGAACAAGCATAAGTCGGCAACTCCCTTTTCTCTTCAAACAACTGCAAACTGGCTGTTATAGTTGGGCAATCAGTGGTACATCTCTTTTCCGGATAGAAACTAAAAGATGTAACGACTGCTTGAGTGCTGAACTCCAAACATGAGTGCAGTATTCGAGTCCTGGTCTGATCTGGTGTTTATACAGTAGAAGAAACTGATCCGCACCAAAATATTTCCTAGCCTTGAACAAATATCCCAGCTTATTTGCCGCAGACTTATCAATGTCAGTCACGTTTCCCTCGACAGATCTAAGAGTTGATAGACACGGCATGGAATTCCTTGGCTGAAGAACCTACTTTTTCGTCATCAAGTAAAAAGTCACGAATGAGTTTTTCGAGAAAAAATTGTTGATTGGGTGTTCGAGGCATTGAATTGCACCAGATTCCGTTGACTCCATTCGTTTATCTTTCTGAGATCTTCTTTGTGAGAATCGATTTGCTGACATCCATGGAGGTAAGACTCAACGGTGCTCAAAGGTTTGTCAAAAAAAAATATAAGAATGCTATCATCTGCGAAGCACACAATGTGCTTTTGGGTCATACTAAGAAGATCGGTTATGTTGATCAGGAAGAGGGTGGGGACAAAAATGAGTCTTGGGGTGCTCAAACGTTCAAGTTGAAATCACGGAAACCGACACTATCCACGATCACATGACTGTTCCTGTTAGTGAGGAAATTCACCATTCAATCGCAGAGACTTCCGGAAAATCCATATAAAGATAGCTTATTCAGAAGAGCCTCATGCTATACAAGATAGAAAGCCTTAAATATGTCCAGAGAAACTGACCTAGATTCTCCATAACGTTCAATAGCCCATGTCCACACTTGCGTAACATATTTAAGGAGATCACCTGTTGATCGGTGTTTACAAAAGCCATATTGTTTGTTATCCAAGATTTGCTATCCATATATCTAACCATTTCGAGATTGATAGCTGCTTCCATCACTTTCGGCAAAATGGTTATTATCGTGATTGTGTGGTAGTTTGATGAAAATCAATTCCTCCTCTTCTTTGGTATTGGCTACACTCGGACACTCTTCATGAATCAGGGAAAATTATTTCCCTGTATAGGAAACATCTTACAGAGAACAGGTGTAAACTCCGGTGATCACTTTTTGCTTACAATGGCACTAATTCCACCTGGTCCGGTTACTTTCTTGAAACTGAATTCACCGAGTAATCGAGGAATGATCCGTGGTCTGAAGTATTAGGAGTACAAATAAGTTTCCGCCGTTTTTTAACACAAATTGAATATTTATTATAGAAGAACGGTTTTAAACGATGTGAGACTGCTTGCTGAGTGACTTCTAATGTTAGAGCAAGTTTTTTTTGTGTTTGAGATGAATCTTCCTCCAATAATTCCTCCAATTCTGCATCCTCGTAAATTTTTGGCCTTCCACTGCAATCTTTGTCTTCTACGTCGAAATCACCGTTTTTAAACTTTTGAAACCACTCTCGATACGTTCTCTCACTCAAAGCACCCTCACCATGTGCTTCTACGAGCAATTGATGCACCTCAGCAGCAGATTTCTTTGAATTAAAGAAGTAAACTAATATTTCCCGCAAATGACGCTTACTTGGCTCAAATTTTGACATTTTCAACTTATAAAAATTATATTTTACCAATATAAAATCAATGATATTAATAGGTTATGTTGTTCTTATGTCCAAACTATTTTTTAAACCGTTTATCATCTGTGAAAGCTAAACGAAACTCCGTGCCGCGCCATCTACAAAAAAACGGCGGAAACTTATTTGTACTCCTAATATATAACCTCATCCTAGATAAAACAGTTGGAATTTTTGGAGGTTCCTGGCAAAATTTTTCGATAGTCGAGTTAGCAGCGAATATGCTCTTCTATCGGAGGGGAAAACTTGACTGAGAGAAGTTGTTGCCAATTTTCTTTGCCATCGGCCAAAACTGGCACGATCCATTGGGACAGTCAATGAGCTTGTATTTATTTTAAAAAATAATGAATTAACCAATTAATTCAAGAATTGTACATCACTACTCACTACTTTTTCTCACCTCTCAAGCAATCTCAAGCAAGTGGTAAAAAGGAGGAATTTCTGGAGAATACGGCGGGAGCGTATTTTTTGACAACTTTTACGACGTGAGGCCGAGCGTTATCATGCAAAAGAATAAGTTTATCATGCTTGTCCTTATATGCCGGCCATTTTTCTCGTAATGCACGCTGCAAATGAAATAATTGCAATCTGTACCGATCAGTCGTAATGGAATCATCAGGTTTTAGTAGCTCGTAGTACACAACGCTCCCTTGGTCCCCTAGTTCCGAAAAATCGATCAATTTTGGTCTTCATGAACACTTTCACGTACGGCATCATTATTGTTTTCACTTCTTGCATTTCGTTGGCTCACTGGCATTGTAACATCATGAAGTGTAAAATTTGATTCAAACTTCTTCACTAAACATTGGAGTTACAGCACATAAAGTTAGAATAACAGAATACGATTTTTTATGATAAAGGATTATTTGTGAACGTTGTTGAAGTATGCACCATTCCATCCATGATTGAATGGTAGACATTGATAAATACAATTGTCAATGTCACAAATGAACAATGGCTGCCATGCGGGAGTAATGTCAATTTAAAAAAGCGGCGTTTCCATTGAAAGACCCTTTACTTCCAATATTATTTGATTCATCCAAATTTTTTCATTTCTTGAATTTTGTTACTTTTCATTGATTATACAATAGTAAATATATTCCAAATGACAATGAATGAAAAGGATTTTTCTGAGACATAGTATTGATACTATAATAATTTAATAATAATTATTTATTTGCACTAGAAATGCATACACTAGATATAGTAAACACAATATTAATATAAACATAGTAGTCTGACACAAATAAATAAGGAGAAAAGGCGAAAGCTTTGTGCTCACAGAGCTTTCGCTGTCCGTGTCATATCTCATTTACTCACTCATGTCTGAAATGCCAAACGCAACACTAAACTTCGGAAAAGCAATGAGTTACAACAATACACATTCAGATTCCTAATTTTTTTCAATTATATCAGTTAAAAAAAGCATGTACAACCTGTCTCCGGTTACTCAGTAGAAATGACCTAACCTTATTTCTTTAATGTACATCAGAATTAGAACTGCTGAAGAGGAAGTCCTGCGAAAGAGCATTCATGAATCTTGGCCCCAGGAACGCAAGACATTTTGTTCCCACTGTCTTATTTGCAGATGGAGTTTTAATCTTATTTGAATATCTAGCTCTGGTTGCAATATGTTCCCTATTTTTGTGCAGAAAACACACTTCCTTAAGAAAGAAGATCTGTCGGACATCTAGTATCCTTAGTTCCTTGTATAAGTTATCCGATGAGTAAGTTCTTTCTTTCTTAAGAACAATTTTTAAGAAATATTTCTGTAGTGTGTTCACTTTTTTTAGAGATACATTCGTGATGCCACCCTATTCGATAATTCCATATGCTATACGTGAGTCTACAAGAGCAAAATAGAGCATGTTGAGATGGTTTAGAGGTAAGATCTTAGCAAGAAACCTGAAGCGGCCCAAAAATGTTCTGATTATATTAACAATGTTATTAACGTGATTATTCCAACGAAGATGAGAATCAATAATAATCCCCAGGTATTTAATGTTTTCGGTAATGCTTATTGTTATCGTTTTATTATGATTATTCACCTCCAAAGTGTTGTGGTAATTTGTTTTTGTAGCTTGTTATAGGAAGGAATATTGTTTTGTCAAAATTTATAATTAAACCAGTAAACAATATCACTCATTTCTGTCTGAATTTTAAGTTTTAGATCCTCCCAACTGCCCGATGTATACAATATAACGGTATCATCAGCAAAGCTTATGATGTGTCCAGATGTTCTAGTGGTGAGTAGAGTATTTATATGTATGGTGAATAGAATTGGCCCGAGCACTATGCCCTGCGGTACTCCGCATCTAACCAATTCAAATCTACTATACGTATCTTCAATTTTGACACATTGTTTCCTATCATACCGATATGATCTGAACAAATCGTGAGCCAGTCCTTATACTAAAAATAATCATTTGTAAAGTTTTCCAAAATTTCCTCATTTTTAATTTTAAGTGTTAACAGGGAATAAGTTTTTAGGAGATTGTAACGTCATGTGAAAAAAAATTTAGATACTGAACTTCTACTCTCACTTGAAAACCAAAGTTAAAGCCCGATTCCAAATGATCAATATTATTGCAAATAAATATCTGAATAAGTGAAACAAAGAAATACACATATTCAACCTTTTGTTCTATAGTTTTTTCCATTTCAAAGAAAACTCCCATAAGGCCTCCCTCATAGAAGTCTTGGTTCTTATTGACGAAAAACTTTAGTAATCGATTCTCACAATCTTATCTTGATGCCAATTTTTTATCACTCAGGAAATTTTGCAAAGCGAGAAAAAGATGGTAATCGCTTAGTGCCAGGTCCGGAACTATATGATGGATGCATTAAAACTACCCAACCTCCAGTTTCTAGCGAGTCACTGAACATATGTGTGTGGCATGACGTTGTCCTTTTCTGTTGGTCAATTCTGTTAGTTTCAGGTGAATCGGTAGTTCCAAACGGCCCTGTTATTGACAACAGAGATACGAATTTAATGTTTGGCCATATTGAAGCAACTCAAAATAAATTATTTCCAGTGCTACTAAATGCACAGTAGAACTTCCTGGCCGTAAGTCCTGGTTTGGCCCCCGTTAGAGCTGCTTCACCGCGCTTTGAGCAGAATCGTTTTCGCACAATATTGTTGTTTATGACTCATTCCTCATCCCCAGTTGCCATACGTTTAAGAAATGGGTCGATTTCGTTCCGTTCGGCCAAGGCTTCGCAGATGGAAATTCGATTTATCATGTTTTTTGGTGTTAATTGGTGTAGCACCGAAACATCGAGCTTCTTTATGAATCCAGCTTTGCGCAAAAGGTTCAAAACTGTTTCATGATCGATATGTAGCTCCCAGGCAATGCTACGACTACTAAAATGCCGTCCAACTTCGATTATTTCTTTGATTTCTTTGATCGACCTTTTCTACGGCGAGCCAGCCTGTGCGAGTTGCATTTTAACATCAAACATATCTGAACGGAATCAACGAAACCAAAATTGCATATAATTAGGTGTTACAGTATCGAGACCATAAACACCATTTACAGTTTCAGATGCCTGGCTTGCATTTTTGCCTTTATCAGAGGAAAACTGTAAAATGTACTTCTTTGTTGACTTCTATTTCTAACACCTTGTACTCACAACTAAATGAAACAAGTAAAAAACAGCAGAGTAATTTTTTTAGTGGGAAACGTCAGCTTGAGAACGAGTATAAGTCTGAAATTGTTTGATTGATACTTTACGAAATATCGATCACTACAGCCATCTACCAAACAAATAATGTATTTCTTTTTTGCCAACCTAATACATTCATTTTATAAGTTGTTTGAATTATATTCCCTCTGGAGGGGATCACTTGCTTCCTTACCAAACTCTTATGCTCCAAAACTCGCTGCTCAATTCCAAAGTTTATTTTCTAAAAAATAATAAACCAAGGGACCGACGCTGTCCGCATATTCGCCGATAAAATTTTCAGCGGAACAACTTTGACAATTTTCTCCGCCATCGGTACAAGTCCGATATAAATAATGAAATGCATGTTGACAGGTCATCAATTTCAGCTGAAAACTATTTCTTTCAGCGCCCGCTAGCGCTACACCCGAAAGCACTTTGCATTTCGGGAGGGTTGTTTATTAATAATACGGCAGTCCTGGGATTCTATCTTCAATTTCGGGAATGAGTTCGAGGCCCCTTTCCATAAACAATCGGCGTTGCCAGTTCATGAGCCGTGGTTTCACGCTCTGTTTACTTTTCTTCTCACTTTTTTTTCCTCCCATCAATTTGATAAATGTAACATAAACAGGTTGGTTCGATGGTGCTTGAAGTTGGAGTGTGTTATATTGAGAGCGGTCTGGTGGATGGATAAATTGATTAATTCATTAATTGGGTTTTGATCTTCATTAACCAATTGTTCAATTTGGCGTTCCATAAAAATAAATAACGTGAACGATCCTATAATTGCTTTATTCTGATGGACCGTTCTGAAATTCAACCAATTTTCGCTGTCGGTTGAGACTGTAGTGCACAGCATCTCATTTTACAAATAAGTATAATTCTTTCTGATATTCAAATAAATTAACTCGGCTGATCTGTACCAAATATCATTAATAAGTATTGCGAGCTATAGTAATAGAAAATTCTATAAACCGAAACGGTGTAACATCTCTATAATAATTTTAAGCTCAGACAAACCCGATAAGGTTTTGTTGATCACTTGCAGTAATTGCAGACATGTGCAAGTTTCTAACTTGTTGGTTCTAATCAGTGCAATGCAAAGCCAGCGACTACAAATCTCAAGTCAAGTACCACTATACATAGTAACACTAACGTATTAATCATACACAAGTGCCATCTAGAGCATGCAAATATACATTCTGTCAAAAAAGTACCGGGAATTATCGATTTAAATCTGGCGGGGCAATGAGGCAGGTAAATTTTTTTTTTCTTAGGTTGGTACCACTGTCCTTAATTACTATGCCAAGCTTAAGCGGGATCTGTCAACTAGTGTGTTTGCAACAGCTGATTAAGTCAGTCGATGTCAGAGTGCGTGCCGATTTTTACTATGGGTGATTACGTTGAGCAAAGAATTTGTTTAAAGTTTTGTGTTGCAAATGAATTTTCGTGTGCCGATGCATTGAAAATGTTGCAAAAGGCCTTTGGTGATAATGCTCTATCGAAAACTCGTGCATATCAGTGGTACAGAGCCTTCAAGGACGGTCGTGAAGTGGACGCCCATCGACGGCTTCGATCGAAGATAACGTCGATAAAATTAAGGAAAGGGTGCTGGAAAACCGTCGTACCAGCTTGAGAGAGATAGCACATGATCTTAAGATATCCCACGAGTCCGCACGTACGATTTTGATTGATATTTTGGGCATGAGAAAGGTGGCCGCACGACTCGTACCGAAAGACCTGAATTTTCTTCAAAAACGTCATCGCGAACAGGTTGCTTCAGACATGCTGGATCGCTGTAATTCCGATTCTACATTCATGGAACGCATTATAACTGGTGATGAGACCTGGGTTTACGAGTACGATATGCAAACAAGCCAGCAATCATCGGAATGGGTGGCAAAAAATGAGCCGAAACCGAAAAAACCACGCCAAAGCCGCTCGAAAATGAAGGTGATGCTCATTGTTTTCTTCGATATCCGTGGCGTGGTGCACTACGAATTCGTTCCAGAGGGTCACACGGTAAACAAGGAGTATTACCTAGAAACGTTTGCGTGAGCGTATCCGTAAGAAGTGGCCAAATTTGTGGGCGAACAACTCATGGATTTTGCATGACGATAACACGCCTTCTCACCGAGCTACGATTGTGACTGACTTTCTCGCCAAAAACTCAACAAACGTGCTTCAACAACCACCGTATTCGCCGGATTTGGCTCCCTGCGACTTTTTCCTTTTCCCAAAACTAAAATTGCCCCTTCCTGACACCCGTTTTGAGTCGATTGAAGCCATAAAACAAAATTCGGCGCGAGAGCTAAAGTCCATCCCGGAAAGCGCCTATAAAAAATGTTTCGATAATTGGAAGTGCCGTTGGCATAGATGTATTGGAGCAAATGGAGCCTATTTTGAAGGCGACCCAATAAATTTTGACGATTAAATGTAAAAATGTTGTTTTAATTGAAAATTCCCGGTACTTTCTTGACAGAGTAGTACATACAAGGCAAACCTTTGCGAGCGGATTCCAGTGAACCAGATGTTTTTACTTCACAAACGCAGTGATCAATGAAACCTTATCGTTTTTTTTTTTTATTTTAGGATTGTTATACAGACGTAAATATAAGTAGAAAATCAAACGATCATACAACCTAATTGGCGTTCAAATATAATAGCCAAAACATGAACGATTTGCAAACGGTCGCAAAAACCAGGATTAATAACCAAGGTTGATGCAAAACTTCTCACGGCCAACGAATCGTGAGAAGAAACAAAATCTGAGATCCTATGAAATTATAATTATGATCCGTTAGAAAACTGAAGAAAAGCTTTTCTAGTAATTTCATCCTTTCAACGAGCAGAAATAACCGGAATCAGTAATATTGTTTCAAAGTAAATAAAATATCGTGAATGTTGAGATAATTCAGTTACATTCTTACCATGCAATTAAAGTTTTATAGAGCAAGAGGTGTTAGGTCAATCGTGAACTGTTATATGTTTCGAAATAAGCAAACAATTGATTGGCTTAGCAGTGATACAAATATTACAAATTATTTCTCAATGTGTTAATACACGATAAAACTTCTCTTTATTTTCCCGTTACTTACTTGATTTACATAACTGATAACATCGTGTTACGTGTTAGGAAAAGTATTTTTCACTATATCGAGATGTGGAAATATTTACATCGACAACTGAAGAGGAAGAAAGTCAGATAATGAGGAATCAATCTGTTGGTACATGGTCACTGAATTGAATTAAAACATTACTATCTTGTAAGAGAATTTACATATCGGGTGTTCTTTTAGAGTGATAGAACTTTAAATTGGAATAAAACACATTTAAATTAAGATTGAAGCCAAATTTTTTTTTATTTGAAAGATAATTTTATGACATTTATGTTCTAAAAATAATTTCCGGCATATGTCCACCACGACTAGCTGTGAGGAACTGCATTCGACCAGACCAATTTTGGACCACTTTTTCGAGTAATTCAGGCCTTATTTCACCAATAACACGAATTATGTTGGCATCCAAAGCGTCCATTGTTTCGACGAATAAGCTGCTCTGATGGACGATTACGCAAACCATAAATTCCACGAAGTGCTTTATAAGTTTGGCGAATAGGATACTGATTTTGAAAATAAATTTCAACAATTTGTAAACGTTGTTGCGGCGTGAATCCTTCCATGATAATTTGTCAATGCTTACTGAACAGAAATTTCAAAACAACATGGCTTCTACCACTCTATCACTCTAAAAAAAACAACCGATATTTGTTTCATACTACTTTGAGTTTATATTGGCGAACTCTTATTTGAATAGTATCGATAAGACCAAGTTTTTCGGCTCCTAGAAACAATTTTTCAAATTCTTCCAATTTAGCAGTTTACATTTTGAAGGATGTAGATTTTTAAATTCGAATAAAAGAAATTCTTCCATTCGTCGTACGCAATCCTAAGGTATTATCAAAAACTATATGAAATTAATTCGTGATGTTGATACACAAATCGAGTGCAATTCGGTGATGATCCTCTGAGCTTTTCAAATAAATTAATTTAACTTTAAGGATTGAAAGCATCGCCTCATACCAGACCCAATACAGGGTGCTCCTCTTTCTTATAGAAAAACTACAACAGTCGAGAATATGTTCAATTTCAAGACAAAAATATCCTGTGAACATAGGTCCGCAATTGTTTTACTATCCAGGAAGTTTCCATTTACTCTAGATGTTTCCCAATAACTCTTTGTAGGGGATCAAACCAAATTTCAATTTCTATATGTAAATTTTTAATTTATTTAATGAACTGTACTTATATAAAGGGCGAAATTTGGGCTAAACCTCTACATATTAAAAAAGAATCTGACAGTATTAAATACCCGAGACTTGAGAGAAAATACTGGGGATGGAAAATAAGTGAAACAAGAAGAGAAAGATGTGAAGGAAAATAGTTTTCTAGACACTCAAATCAAACTTGAAAGATGAGGTACTTTTTGGAATTTAAAAGGAATGCTTGGACTTGTTATACTAATCTACAAACTGATACATTTTTCGAGGTTACCCTCTCCTTTCCAACTCCGGAACTTTTCTATACTACCTCACTGACCACACTTTTCGTTTCTTTCAAAACCTTTTATGTATTTGGCGTTTTTATCACTCCTTAGTAGTAATAGTATCATCCTGTAGTAGTAGGTTAGAGCAACAATTCAGATTTATATTCCATTTAAACCAGAATCGTTTAGTGTATGATAAATATAGTTCGTCCAGAAAGTATCCGGAATTTATTATTTTTCATAATTTTAATATACTCCTTTTTCGTGACATTCTAAGACAAAAGTTATGTATAAAATAAGTTTGTGCAGATTGTCAGCTATGGCCAAAGTTTCATGGCAACACTATTTGTCAAATATTGTTAATTTTCAACAGGTAAAAAATTTATGAAATAAATTCGCAGAAAAAATAACAGGTAGAATATTTGTATAGAAAAGGTTTTCGAAACGTTGAAAAATTAGTGCAATTGACTGAAGGGGGGAAAAATGCTGTATATGAGACAATAGAGAGGATGCAAATTGGCATGGATATGAGGCAGAGACCAGTTTCAGGAAGACCGCGTAAGACTAAAGGAAACAATTCAAACGCTTTATTGGCCTTCAACACAATTCGCACCTGGGGTTTCGCAAATTGGCTAACAGATTTGGAAATCAACGAAATATAAGAGGATGTCCAGACACTCGTCCGTATGTCACTGAAAAGACAAAGCTACATATCAAGGAAACCAAAAAAAATCCCTATAATGACACCTTTAACAAGGAACGAAGAAGAGAATTTTGTCAACGTTTTCAAGAAGATAATTTTAATAATGTCTTTATACCTAATGGAAGTTGTTTCCAACTTGGTGGAAATCACTTAAAAATCTTATCAAAACGACCTGTTACCGTTCAAATTTCCCAACAAATTGATGTTATTATTAATAGTGAAAAGTATTGTGAGATTCTAAACGATTTTCTGCTTGAAACGGCGCATGCTTTATATCCAGAGGGGTGGCGCGTTCAGCTGGTTAATGCAGGATGCCATACTTCGGCCTATACTCAAGCTTGAATGCAAGAACACCAACCATTTCATGGTCAGCAGCTTCACTAGATCTTAATCCCATTGAAAATATATGGAGACTAATGAAGATTGAAGTTGAACGAGCAACGCCACGAAATAAAGATGATTTAATTCAGTCAGTTTTACAGTCCTGGACTACCACCACCGAAAACTATGGATGTGATCTAGTTTCTGGTGTACTCGATAGTTAAATGGAGGTTTTATAAGTAAATAAGATGAATATATAATTACAAATGAGCCTTGTTTTTTCCGGATACTTTCTAGACAGACTATATTACCAGTCGATGAAAGGAATAGGTTTTAAGTCTAAAAACTTTCTAAGAATAACAATGTATATACTCTTGTACAAAATTGAGTTTACCCAAATCAGTGATTCGACGATTCGACAAAAATGCTTCTTTTATACATATAGAAAGGAGGGTTATAAGTTCTAATTCTACACAGTGTTAATTATAACAAGGAAGCAAGTAGTTGAAATGAATACTGATCCGAATGTTTGAACAAATAATGAACAAGTAGCAAAGTTACAACATAGTGCAATGTTGTACAATGTTCAAGCACATTGACTTGGAGCTCTTTCAATTTGAAACGTGGAAAATCCTTAAATTTGTTTGGTTGACAATTTCGGGGTATCATGGCATGTACATGGAATAGATTTCCAAGAAACGTGGAAAAGTAGAAGAATCATAGTAAGACCGCTTTCTTAAGCGGTCCGAAAAGAGTTGTAAAAGGTTTTATTAACCCTGAGTCAAACACATATCTGATAAACACATATATCTAAAAGATTAACAAGAGGTATTATTCTTCAAAAAGTATTCACCTACAAGGAAGATGATTTTGTCGCGAGGATATGCTTAATTGAAACCAATATACTTTCTCGTCAACAAATGACACAATTCCGAAAACTAGTCATTAAGTGGCAGCAGAAAATGAAAGTGCTCACAATTTTGAACAGATACGTAAAGAACTTTGAATGGACCCGAATTCGAAAAATAGAACAATGATTGCGACGCAACTATCTACCTTGAACTCAACAAGTTAAAAACAAAGGTAAAGTCTCCTATGATCAAAATTACGAAATAAAACATTGTTATCCACAAAATAACGAGGGAAACATTAACAAGCATTGGTGTTTGAACATATTCACACAAACAAGAATAGTTCATCAATACACGGATAACACATGAATACATAATACAAAGCTACATAAATTACACAAAATAACACTGAAGGATAATGAGACAATATTCACTCATAGAAAGGTGCCTGTGGAATCAACTGTTATCCCAATAGTTCATTCGCCATAAATCGCCAGACCCATCCAGAATTGCGATAAGTAACTGAAGACGGCAGGATATGATTCTGCTTTCCAATGGTCCCATTTTCTGCACTAATTTAAAAGCTGACGATGATTGTTAAAGGAAACTCTAATCGTGGACGGAAAGTCGAAAGACTTGACTGCTATGATATAGTCTACTCATAGTTACGAGTGTAGCTTTCTCTCCAAACCATTGATCAGCGATTTAACTGACTTGAAGCGGTCTCGTAGAGCTGACTTATCGAAGCGTTTTGATATTCTGTTGTACGCTTCAATTGGCTAGTTATTTTTCATGCTCTTCTATATTCTTTCTTCTGTTCACATACGACACATATGTCTTACCGTCATTGTAGTTGAATAAACGCGAGGACTAGTTTCGCTATTGGATAAACAACAACTCTATAGGCAACAATTCTCCCCTTGTAAGTCGCAGAAGTGATGATAATTCAACGTTTCCAAAACTCGAGGCCTTTTGTTGCGTTTAACACTAGTAGAAGGAGGATCAATAACAATAAATAGACCAAGTCTAAATTTACCAACCGGCTTCCTCACAAAGAACTAAGAAATAAAAGTTGGCTGTGGAAATTAATTAGCAGTGAAAAAACATTGATATTAGTTACGACTATAGCCACTTTGTTGATAAAACATTAAATTTGTTCCTTCTAGGTATAACACCAAAGTTTCTTAGTATATTATGTTGATTTGGTGTTCACAACTTCAAATTTTCACGATACCGAACGGAACATCCATTAATTTTTACACAATCTCATCTTCGCCCTAAAAGAAACCGTGTAGATTTCATCTCCAGTTATACTAATCTATCTTGATCAAGTCTACGAGTGTAACTTTTTTGAACCACACTTTACAGGTATAAGTATACACTTATGTTTCAGACATCTTAATCAAAAGCAAATATTTTCTCTTCAGTGAAGATTAATCCAATATCAGTAAGGAAGAACTTTTTTCACGCTTCACACGCCAAAAAATCCCTGAAACTTTCTGCAAGAATAATTTCCGGCTCTGGAAGGAATCTCCAGGCTTTCGCCGAATAATTTTCAGCGAAACATCCAATCTGCCACAATGGGAGATATGAATCCTTTGTATAATGCAAGCTATCCAAACTGCGAGCGTTATTGCGTGAGGCTGAACGAAAAAAAGGCCTCTTGATCTCTGCCGCTCTTCGAAAACACTGAAAACTTCGTAAAATAAGAATGAAGAGAGCACAATTGTGTTATACAGCCCCAACTTTTCCTTGAATAATCCAAGCGGCCTCTCGTTTCGCGAGGTTCGGGATTGAAACAGACTTTATTTCTTCAAATCGAGTTTCTTTCGATGTTTTTGCCGATTCGCCAGTTATGAGCAAGGAACTTTGATTTCATGTATATGTAACGCAGTTATAGAACCTTATTCAGGGAGATTCGAGCTGTTCGAATTGAGTTTTATTCTGCTCGATAGGTAAGTTTTCCTGTGTTTTTATACAAGGTGTATTAAAAGGAAGTCATTTTGCACGTTCGTGTGAGCCCGTCATTTTCTACAGTTATGTATATGCAAATTATGAGCTAAAAATAATATGAAATGATGATGCTAATGAAAGTTTAGTCGCTTAAACCAAATGTTTGAAGTCTGTTGTCTATTTGAACATACTATAATTTTCCAAAGAAATTACTTGGATACTTGAAATTTTTTCTTTTATCAAATATCATTAATAAGGAATGTGAGCTATGGTAATAGAAAGGTCTACAAATCGAGACTGTGTAACATACATCTGTGTAACAATTCTATATTCAAACAAACTCGACAATGTTTTGTTGATCACAGGGGCAAATTTCAGACATGCGCACGTTGTATGTATATTTGCATACTCTAGATGGCGCTAGTGTATGGTTTAATACCTTACTGCCTCTGTGTATACCGAATATAGATACTCGACAGATTTGTAGTAGCTGGCATTCATTGTACTGATGAAAACCGACAATTTTGAAACGTGGGCATGTCTGCAATTTGCTCCTGTGATCAACAAAACCTTGTCGAGTTTGTTTGAGTATAGAATTGTTATACTGATATATGTTACACTGTCTTGATTTGTAGAACTTTCTATTACCATAGCTCACATTCCTTATTAATGATACTTGGATTTTTTCTGTTTTTTGTTGACAGAAATTCATCTTGAAATTTATGGATGTAAACAACTTTTATTGTCATAACATGACTTTCCATCAGGTGAGTATATGCTTCAAAAATGTTTTTGGGTACTAAACTCTGTTCACAAAAAATATATAGGGAAAAATCACGAAGCACTTACTTTTTTCCAATAGCATCAACTTAAATTAGTAAAATTTCACACAAATCAAACAAATGTTTTTTAGTAATAAGGAATTTTGAACTTAATGGCTTGAAAATGGTAGAGGTCTCTGGTCTATACGCTGTACTTCAAAACCCCATCACATTTGGATTACTTTCGAGTATTTCCCCATTGTGGATCCTTTATGTTAATGTATTGAAATTTGTTTAATTCATTTCAAATTTTACTGATGAGTTGAAGATTAAACGATACACAAGTCTAGCTCATATTTGAGTGTATCTGTCATTTCTTTAGTTCTAGAGAATTTTTTAGGTTCAGAATATTGTAAAACAGTTGAATTCTTTAATATGTTTTCAAAAAGGAACTGGGATTCTAAGGGATTGTTATTAATTCAAAGCTAACAATTTTTGTGAAGGTCACATAATACTCTTGAGTTTTCAGAAGTTCTCATTATGTGCTTCAAGATCATTTTCGAAGTTGTTCCAAATTTTGGGTTTTTATTCAACTTCTCATATTTTTTTTGGTAATCCATCAAAATTTTAGACATTTTGATGACAAAAATCCTATTCTATCTGCAGCAAACCCTCGGAAAATACTAAAGATTCACTTTCAAGTGATAAATATAGCCTGTCGTATACTTTAACGACATTTTTCTTATTTTAGACCTGTCGCTCCATTACAATATAGGAAAGAAAACCTGGCACATCAATATATATCATAATGAAACAGTATAGACGCTTATAATATTGCTAAAAAGAAATAAAGATGAAGCTTGAAAATATATAAATAAAACAGCTCATCCTTATCGTTATGTATCTGAAATATGTACTGATGACAAAAGGATTGAAGGCCTAGCAAAATTTAAATCATTTTAAGGATCGCGATTAGTTTATCGCAGTATTTTGGGGTTTGAATCCAACTGATCGTCGTATTACTAGTGTTCGAAACACAATATGGTAATTTTGTGACGGTTTAGTGTGAGAAATGCTCCGTCTTTTTAATGGTGGAGAATTGGTTTGGTTTCAATATTTTGAAACCACGATATAGAATTTCATATGATGAATAAATTAATCACTGGATTAGTTCGAGGATTGCTGTGACCAACTAACGGAGACACAACGATGAATGATTGCCATTTGTTTCAAACACAAAAGATTGATAACCGTACAGATTATGTCTATGTTATTGCTAATTAGACGAACAATCAAGAAGGGGCAAGAAGTGATGATTGACACTCTAATACCTACAAAAATATATACTTGTTGAAACCTGCCTTCAGATAACAAACTAAAAAAATTGATACTGAATTGTTTCAGCCGTTACTATTTGGTAGTTGATCATAATTGAAACAAATTGTAGAAATTACTATGTTTTACTACCAAAAAATATATATTACACATTTTCTTGTGACTCGAGTTTCGGGGTTGTTTTAGTTAAAAAAATTGATATTGTACATGAAAGGTAAATAGATTAGATTTTATTTCTTCATCAAATAGAATCAAAAACAATTAACTACTCAAAAAATACAACAATTTGGCCTAAAACTTTAGGGGTTATTACTCACAACTGAGTGAAGTTTAAGTCAGAACTTGCACTGTAAATATTCAGAGAGTTTAGATTGAAAGTATGTGAATTTACAACGTGTTGCATCATTTTAAGTAAAAATTGTGTCATTTTCCCTCATCTTTGGAACAAAAACCTTGTTCCTTATTAGAATACAAATCAAGGCGTTGGTAAATAGTTCATAAATTCAAAAAATACTCAAGTTTATCGTGGTAATTCTCTTCAGCTGAACAAATGGAAAAATCTTCATTAATATTATATGATGTCTGGTATGTGATATGAAATAGAGATCGACGGAAATATAAACATATTAATAAGGAATATGAGCTATGGTAATAGAAAGTTCTAGAAATTGAGACAGTGTAACATACATCTGTATAACAATTCTATATTCGAACAAACTCGACAATGTTTTGTAGATCACAGAGGCAAATTGCAGACATGCGCACGTCTCAAACTGATTGGTTTTCGTCAGTGCAATATGTATGGTAGTGCCTCCAAATCTGTCCAGTATCTATATTCGCTATACACAGAGACTCCAAAGATATTACTAATACACTAGCGCCATCTAGAGTATGCAAAATACATACACATAGACTCTAAGATATCAATAATACACGAACGCCTTGTAGAGTATGCAAAATATATACAAGACGTACCTTTGCGTGTTAATTCAAGTAAAGAAATGTATTCCCGATATGTTTACGTTACGAACGCAGAATAAACTTTCCTCGTGCTCAAATCAGACCATAAATTGCCGTAATGCTCAAAAATTAGCATATTCGTATTAAAATAAATTAATCCGGCTGATCTGTTGCAAAGATCATTAATAAAAAGTATGAGCTATGGTAATAGAAAGTTCTAGAAATCGAGACAGTGTAACATACATCTGTATAACAATTCTATACTCGAACAAACTCGACAAGGTTTTGTAGATCACAGAGGCAAATTGCAGACATGCGCACGTTTCAAACTGATTGGTATTCGTCAGTACAATGTATGCTAGTGACTCCAAATCTCTCCAGTATCTATATTCGCTATGCACAGAGACTCCAAAGATATTACTAATACACTAGCACCATCTAGAGTATGCAAAATACATACACAGAGACTCTAAGATATTAATAATACACTAACGCCATCTAGAGTATGCAAAATATATACAAGACATACCTTTGCGTGTTGATTTAAGTAAAGAAATGTTTTCTGGTTTTGAGCGTGTGTTCGTAACGTGAAAATATCGAAAATACATTTCTTTATTTGAGCTAACACGCAAAGGTATGTCTTGTATGTATTTTGCATACTCTAGATGGCGCGCGCATGTCTGCAATTTGTCTCTGTAATCTACAAAACCTTGTCGAGTTTGTTCGAGTATAGATTGTTATACAGATATATGTTACACTGTCTCGATTTCTAGAACTTTCTTTTACCATAGCTCATACTCCTTATTAATTATTTTTGCTACAGATCAGCCGAATTAATTTATTTGAATCTTATTAACTACTAGTTAGTTGGATGTGGTAGTGGACGAGTGACTTAAGCACGTCAGAGTATATATCCACCGTCTACAGGAAATCTAGATCATCAATATATATTCTACAGATTTCGTACGCCAAACTTTCATTTTCCACTTCTATCAAACTCTACACAACCTACGTCATACTGATCTTCGAGTGCCGATATAGTGCGTGAAGTCTGTTTAACGATATCGCGTATGTCCTTCGGTCGAGTGAGACCTTTTTAGGATCATCGGCTTCTTATGACAAATCTCTCTATATTTGAGAAACGTTAACTCCGTGGTGATCTCATAAGAACGTTCCGAATATTAAACAATTTCATCCTTAGCGACATCATTTCTCTTTTCACATCTAGTTCACGAAGTTCAAGTGGAAGGAGCAGCGTTACAGGACATCAGTGATGAGGAATTGTCTTCCAAATAGGATTTTCGACCGTTTGAACTCTTCGCTAGCGAGTGTTGTGAACGCCCCCTACAGTGAACACTTTCAAGAACTTGTTTCACAAAAACTAATATTTAGCTTTTTTTTTTAAATTCATATTTATCATCTTTGTCCATTACTTTTTTTTTGATACACAACTAAACATTTTTGTTGTTGTCGCGTCCAATAGGACTTTATCCTCGATTCAAAATTGTTAATAATAATAATCTTCTATCTAGAAATTGGATGCCAAACTTCGTGAAGCCATCAAGTTTCATTTGTTAGTTATTAATCGTTTATAGATGGAGACGTTTATGGTTTGCTTCTGAAGAAAGAGTGCATGGATTGTGGTTTGAAGTGATAATAAGACGACAAATGTCGCTTAAAATTGGAACAATCAGTGTGTATAGAAATTGTAGACAATCTTTATTATATATGATACGTGTATGCTTGGTGCCTGAATCGTCGTATAAAACCCTACATGTTGAAAAAAATTATAGTATAGTCGTTATTATGAAAACGGCTTAGCTCGCATGACTTCGTTTAGAACAAGGTTTTCATCCGATGGTCTCGTCCATGTTAATTCAAGTTGCTCTCTCGAAGATAATCATTTCTCGTGGCAATTCCTATTATCTATCAGTAGATTTCCATTCCTATCACGCTCGATGGCAAGGAGAAAAAGGACGCCAAATAATTACAACCAGGAATCCTGGAAACGCCCCTCTGCACAAGTGCCATTTACCCGAAATGAGAACATTAGGTAAGAACCTTCTTCTATAGGAAGAACCTTATTTACTTTTTATACGCAGTTCTTCTCCGAAGTGCGACACTAATCCAGGAATTAGGCGTATCAATATACTGTTTTCTTTTCCCTTTTATTTCCGTTTTATGAGTGCGGATCCTCTTTAAATCGAGTCAATCTTGTGTCAGTGAGGTGGCAATTAAATTATGTATTCCTTACGCGAAGTTCCTCTGCATATCGAAGATGACTCTGTTTACGAGAGAACTTAGGAAGATCGGGTTCAAGACAGAAAAGGTTGCGATAACTTTAACGCGACGTCAGGAGCTTTAGGGCACTAATTTGGAAATAGTTTTTTTATCGTTTTCGGTGGGTTTTCAAACCGTGTATTATAGTTTATTATTTTCTCGAATAAACTCTTGAAATCGGGAGCGAAGAAATTTCTCATTGTTGAAGATCGTCGAAATTTGTATAAAGAATTCAAAAATGAATAAAAAAGTTTGACCTTTTAAGCGAAGGTTTTATTAATTTGTTCCAATTTTTTATTATATTCTTTTCTTCTTTTAGGTACCTCAACAAGCCCTCACAACAGATTGTTGATGAGTGAACACGTATTGTCTGGAGGTCCGTTTGAATTGTGAAATTGCGGTGGGTTCTGGGTTGTTTTTGAGTTTGATTTTGGGGGGATAAGGTGTTGAGATTCATTGCGTACGCAGGTATGTGTTTGAGATGATTTCATTCAATCAATTTCAGTGAGAAATCGTTGTTTGTTTTCGTTGGTATCGGTTCTTTTTTTCGTCGATATCAGCGGGCCGCGTACGTTCCACAGGTGTAGCTTGATTGTGCATATTTGAAGCGTGATTAATTCGCGGAAAGAAATTACGATAAGTTATTGACCTCTCATATCGCACCGAATTCCCCGATTCCTCTTGTTCCGTGGCCTTCCTCGTCTGTTTTGAGTCTTCCTTAAGGGCCCAAGGAAGTGAAGTTTGTCCTCCTCATTTCCCTTTGTGAAAACTGGCTGCGACTCAATTGACCACCGAAGCGATTTTTAGCTCAAATTACTATGGATGAAAAATCGGTTCAGCAAATAGTGGAGAAGATAAATGATCTTAAGATCGAATTAAAAAATAGTATTCAGGCTTCCGAATCCAACATATTACTTGAGCTCGAGGATTTGAGATTTCGATTTCGCCAGCTCGAATCGGAAAACGCACTTCTGAAGGAGAAAATTGAACACTTCGAAAGGAAGTCTAGGAAAAATAACATTGTTGTTTTTGGGTGGACTGCGTCGAATGAGGAGATCAATTTGGAGTTTATTTGTACTGGACTCAGTAAACTGTTGGGGATTGAAATTCGCGGTGGGGATATAAACGATTTCTTCTGTCTGGGTAGAAGATCAAACCGTCCGGTGAAGGTTGAGTTCGTTTCATACCTCAAAAAAGTAGAAGTTTTTAGAAACAGTAAGAAACTTAAAGGAACTGGTATTGCAATTGCAAGCGATCTAACGGAGGAACAGCGAGGCGAACATCAAGTGCTGAAAAGTTTTCTAATTGAGGAAAGGAAGAACGGTAAAACTTGTTACATTAGGGGCAGGAAACTAGTTGTCAATGATGAGAAATTTTTATTTCACGAACTGCAAAAACCCCGAAGAGAAAACACCAAATCTAAGAGTACTCCGGCAACACCGACTCAAGCCCTTATAGTGCGACAGGAAAACGTCGAAAAGCAAACTCGAGCTCACCAGACTGGAGTACGGACAGAGATTTCGAGAGTTGGTCGACCGCGTGATACATCGTTATCTAATACAGCAGGTGAAAGAATTGCCGGGGACACACCGGGATTTGATAAAGGTCTCGGGAAGGATATTGGCAAGAATACAAGACTACGCTCTAACTCGCAAAAAATAAATAAATAACTTGAAATAGTAGAGTTCACCCTATACTTGCACATATTTGTTCTTGTCATTATCGAATTAGTAAATAAATAAATTAAAAAAAAAAAAAAATTAAAGATAAAAAATTCCTACACACATATAGCATATATAAATTTTCTATAGTCTTAATAATCCCTTGTGGTTTTTCTGTTCGGATGGATCCATTTATAAGAGAATACCATAATGAACCCATTTCGGCAAATATAATACCTAATATAAATGACTTTGTGCCACAAGAACAGGCACCACTTAACATCTTACAATTGAATATAAGAAGTATAATGAAGAATATGGTTGAATTGATTTTGTTTTTGAATCGAGTTGCACTTAAGTTTCAGATCATTGTCCTTTCTGAGACATATCTCGTATATGATTTGCACGTACTGAAAATTGATGGTTTTACCACGTTATATAATGATGGTATATTAAACAAGAACGATGGAGTCATAATATACATAAAAGATGACATCCGTTTCACCCATGAAGTGAAGAAACTAGGAGATCTTAAGTTTTTGGAGGTCTCGGCGGAGATTGAGTCGCAGCAAATTACCCTTTCAGCTATTTACAGATCCCCAAGCACTTGTCCGAAAGTGTTCAATAAAGATATACAACAATATCTTCAAACTGTGAAAGGTAATGGCATGCATATAATAACGGGAGATATAAATATAGATTTATTATCGAATACAGCTTTCTGTGAGGAATTATTTAAATATTTTAAAAAATTTTTAAAAAAAATTTTAAAAAATTAGCCTTCTACATATTTAATTCCAAAAGATTATATTTAATGATTATAACTTCTGAAAATAAATTAAAATAATGTCGTATAAGTACCACTTATATCATGACATATAAAATAAACATTCATTATAAGACATCCGAATGGTATAACAAAATCCAATAAATAAAAATTATTAACCAAAATCCTATAAATTAAACATTTTGAATAGACAAAATTTTGTTTCTGCTGATCAATCTTATGAAAACCAATATCTTTCAAGAATATCCAACATAATCTTAAGAATTTAATCATAAAATTATCTTACTTAGACTATAAAATTTTTTAAAAAATTTTAAAAAATTAGCCTTCTACATATTTAAATAATTTTATATACCTTCTATCAAGAATTAACCTCTTTTTATGTTATTTCTGTGAGGAATATAATAACATCTTGAGCGCTTTTGGCTATGAATCATATATTAATGGGTGCACTCGACCGCAGACCCAAACTTGTCTTGACCATTTTTACGTAAGAACAAAGGCTCAAAGGAAAATTCAGTCATATATTTTCCACTATCTCATTACAGACCACTATCCTATAGCGCTGACAGTGGATTTGAGTCGAAAATCGGCAGGTTTGTCTAGGGTGGATGGTAGATGTAGACAATATATTAATTATCCAGCACTTAAGACCGCATTAAGTACTGAGAGATGGAAAAAATTCTATTGTACACAAAATATAGACGATATGACCGATGACTTCATTGATAGGATTAATAAATATATAATTGAAAATACAAAAAGTGTTAGGTCAAAAAAACAGAATACTATGAGAAAAAAATGGATAACTAACGCACTTCTCACATCCGTTAATGAAAAACAGCGATTATATAATGCCACACAGGGTGATCCCAGTAACTCAAATTTGAGGATGGAATATGTGGCATATAAAAACAGATTGACTAAATTAATAAGCATCGCGAAAAAAACTTATGCTCAAAAATTAATAAGAGACAATATAAACCAGACCAAGGCTCTCTGGAGTTGCGTGGATTATATATGTGATCAGTCCAGGCCTGAAACGAAAATTAATAAAATTAGATCGATAGAAGGTACATTATTGGAATCGAAAAGAGAAATTTCGAATTGTTTCAATGAATATTATAATTCACTAGGTCAAAATTACGCAGAAAAAATTAAAATCCCCGAAAACTGTGGAGAGAATGATAAGAATGTACAGAACTCCATGTGTCTCTTGCCTACGGACGCCAAACAAGTGAAAAAAACAACCGGATATGACAATATAAGATCAGAGACTTTAAGAAAAATATCTGATGAGGTAAAAATGCCTCTAACTCACTTGATAAATTGTTGTTTTAGGGAGGGATACTTTCCGAAGAGACTGAAGATTAGAGTTGTGAAACCTCTGTACAAGAGTGGAAATAAGCTGGAAATGAAGAACTATAGACCGATATCTCTATTATCCAATATCGCTAAAATCATGGAAAAAATACTGAAGAAGAGAATAGCAAAATTTTGTGACAAATATAAGATTGTTTCGCAGCGACAATATGGATTCGTGGAAGGGAGGTCAACGGAGGATGCACTCTATCACTTGACGTCTCGCATCTATGGTTCAATGGACAAGTGCAGACCATCCTTATGCATTTTTTTTGATCTCTCGAAAGCTTTTGATACTGTCTCTCACGAAAGACTACTAAAGAAATTAGACAACTATGGTTTGAGAGGAAAGTATATGCCTTACTTAAGAGTTATTTGACTGATCGAGAGCAGAGGGTGGACGTCGATGGTGAGCTGAGTGAGCCCATGTATGTGACCTATGGTATTCCACAGGGTACTGTACTCGGACCACTGTTATTTACTATATATATTAACAGCTTATTGAATCTCAGAACAAAGGGTCAAATTCTTAGTTTTGCTGACGATATTGCACTACTTTGTGAATTTGACTCTTGGGAAATATTGAAAGCAGAAACTAAGGCCGACATTAAAATTCTAGAAAACTGGTTCAGTTACAATATGCTCACCCTAAACCTGGAAAAAACGAGGTACTTGCCCTTTTCCTCATACTCTAGTGGACTGCCGTCTATGGGGCCCTTGGCAACCGTAACTGTTTCTTGTATCCTGGAGGCAGAATCAGTCAAATATTTGGGTGCGATCATTGATCGACATATGAGGTGGGACTTACAGATGAAAAATATAGTTAATAAATTAAGAGGTGTGCTATATAAGATAAAATATTTGAAGGATTAGCTTGATTTGAAACACCTCAAACTGCTGTACTTTGCGTTGGTCCAGTCACAGCTAACGTATGGAATTGTGGGCTGGGGGGGGGGTGTTAGTGATGCTCATCTAGAGGAATTGAGCGTTGTTCAGAGGTGGATTTTACGAATAATTTATAATAAACTACTCACTTTTTCTAATGATAGATTACATGAGGAGTCCGAAATACTCGATGTGAGACAACTATTTTGTTTGAGTATGCTGATGAATATAAAAAAATCCATAATAAATTTTAAGCCCCTTGTACACCTTCACAACACCAGAGCCAAAATGAGCTCCTTGACCGTACCAAGATGTGAAAAATCTATAGGACAACGCCACTGTGACTATCTTGCGCCGAAATTCATCAATCAGCTTCCTGCTAACATCTTAAAGATAAACAATATCAGTTTATACAGAAAGAAATGTAAAAAATGGATTCTCTCCTACGGAAGGAAAGGACTACATGACTTCATTAACCGGAGGTAGGGGTGTAAGATGAATGGGAAAAAAACAGAAGGAAAAAAAAAAGAGCGAAAAAAAAATATATTGTATAGACAAATAAAAATATTATTCAAAATATAATGAATTTTTAAATTAAAAAAAATATAAAAAAAAAAACAATAATGAATGAAAGAAAAATAATAAATGAAAAAAAATTAAAATTAAAAAAAAAATAATAACAAAAAGAATTTTTTTTGGTTTGTGGGTGGATTGGGTATTTCAGTTTGGTCCACTTTGTTCACTCATCATCGGGGGCAATTTTTTCTCGGTATGACACCACGTACAAGCGATGGCTAGCCGGAGCTCCTGTGGTATTGTCTATTTGTTCACATATATATGGATATGCATACTGATTTGTTTCAACTTTTTGTAAATGGTTTTATGGTGAATAAATATTATTATTATTATTATTATTATTATTATTATTATTATTATTATTATATCCTCCAAATAAGAATCGATGGAACCCAGGTACGCAAAATAATGACTACTACGTTAATGCTGGCGACGCCGTATACTTTGGCGAGAGACTGAGCTCAAGGCTGAAGAACATATTATCCAATCGTGAGCCGGACGTAAACCGTAAACTTTAAACTCTATTTTATAGGCGGTATAATTTTCACAGGGTAGATTATTGTCTCGTCAAGTTATATGGCGAAACCTGAAGTTTAAAAACGTTTGATCTGCAAAAATTGTTTTTAAAACTGCTCTAGCCAGAAATTCGTTCATAATGATAGGCGTATGAGATGATGCATTATCGTGGTGTAAAAAACACGAGTTTTTTCTCCACAAATCTAGTCTCTTTCGACGAATTAGCTTTCTCAAACGCCTCAAAACGCTCAAATAACATTCTTTGTATACTATCTCATCTTCTGCAAGGAATTCCGAGAGCATAACACTGTAAGAATTGAAAAAACTTGTCAACATCATCTTCACTTTGAATCGACTCTGACGAACTTTTTTTGCAGGTGTTTTTGTTTAATTCAACACCGTAGGCCTTGGGTAACATTTTCATCGCTGCTGCACACGAAATGCAATTTGTTATGCAAAGTCTGAAAGAGATTCTTTGTTCGATATTGTAAAAATAATTGAACACACTTGAGATGAACTGGCCAAAATAAACAAACCAAGTGCCAGATGATATTCAAACTCCGCGTGAGTATAATAATAATATATGTACCATCATTATTCACATGGTTTGTCAATAATACACACATTTATATTTATCAAAAAAATTATTCTAAAGAATAACAC
This sequence comes from Megalocaria dilatata, assembly GCA_034642435.1. Taxonomy (NCBI): domain Eukaryota; kingdom Metazoa; phylum Arthropoda; class Insecta; order Coleoptera; family Coccinellidae; genus Megalocaria; species Megalocaria dilatata. The sequence goes on along the minus strand of CM067855.1, from coordinate 58,802,177 downwards.
TTTTCAATAAAGTCTCTTTTTTTTGAATCATCCTTTGGTACTCATAAGTCCTTCAGTTCGACGGTTAGCCTGTTGAAAATTTTATTGCCCCATTGCTGGATATAATATGCGTATTTTAATGGAGTGAGGAGATCGTTTTTTTTAACTGGTGTTAAATAAGTGGTCTTGGCATATTGTTATTATTTTGATATACGTATTTGGGACATTCTCTTATGAATAAGGATGGAAGTGAGTATATTATGCTTCACAAAAAATTATCTCTACTTGCCACTCCATACATAATACGCATTGCTTTCTTTTGTATGATGAAAATTTTCGCAGCGTTCGATACATTTCCCCACAGAAGTATACCATATAAAAGCACACTCTGGAAATTTTAAAAATATACTGTTTTAATTAAAAAAATATGTATATGAGACAGTAATTTATTTCCACAAAAATGTTTGTACTACTACAACAATTGTTTCACCACGATGTGGCATCTTCAGGTACTGTCTGATGGTATTCAGTGTAACCGAGTTTAAATACATTTTTAGGTACGTGACCAAATTATGGAAGCACAAGTCATAAAAACTCTAGGTGTTTATTGGAGTTTGCCGCTAAAAATGCCATTAAGGAAAAATATTCAGTAATGGAGAATGATCGACATCTGTTTGTTCGTTCAAAAGGATTTTACGGGCATTATACCTGTTGATTTCAAAAATTCTAAAAGTGTTAATCTAGAACTTTTGCTTTCAACGTGGATAATTTCATAATTGTTGTTGAAATTGTGCCTGAATTCCTTAAGATGATTAGCATATGTCGAATGTACAGAATTGGATATATAACCCCTTTGGTGTTCTTGGACACGTTTCTTGAATGATCTACCAGTCTGCCCAATGTATACTGAAGGGCAATCTTTGCAAGTCAGCTTGTAGACTCCGGATTTATTTTCTCTATTTGTTCGATCTTTATTATTTTTTATATAGGTACTAAGGTTATTAATTGTCTTAAAAGCCGCGTTATAATTGAAACAACTTTTGAAATATTTAACAATATTTTCAGATAATCCATTGACATAAGATAACGAGAAACATTTCTGTATATTGTCCTCTTTTATACTACCACATCCCTTCAAAAGTTTTGGACATTTTCCATGACATAATCGACATGCGTCGCCCAGTTCAATTTATTGTCTAAGGTAATTTCCAGGAACATTGCACTCGCTTGATTATTTTTGCCTCCAAACGTCAATTTGAAAGTTTTATTTGAGAACAGTTCGAGCGTAACCAGCCTTGCACTTCGATTACACATTTATGAACGTGTTTCACAATGCAAACACTAGCTATTTCTATCTATGATGTTCAAATCGTTAATGTAAATCAGAAATGTATGGGCTCCAATATGCACCCTGAGGTACCCAGTGACTTATATCTTTTTCTGAGGAAGTAACACAATTCCTATAAACTCTCTGAGTCCTATTGCATAGATGAGACTCCATTAACTTGAGAACACTGCCCCTGGAACCATAAGCGTGCAGTTTCTTCAGTAACTCTGCATGTGAAACTGAATCAAACGCTTTGCTCAAGTCAAAATTAAGCATTTTCACAAATTCGCTACTATCCATAGCCCAACAATTTCGTTGAAAGCATCCATAAGCGCTGTTGGGGTGCTTCGGCCTCTCCTATATCTATCCATGTTGATTTTTGGTAAAATAGATTTTCTTTTTCATCCAATTCAACATTCGATTCTTCTGTTTCAAATATTTTCGACAAGCAATGGGTCTGTAATTATCACTGTTATTTCCATTTCACTTTCCTTTATAGATAGGAATTATTTTAACAGTTTTAATCTCATCGGAAAAGCAACCTTCACAAAAATATTTGTTCACAATTATAGAGATGGACTCGGCGATTTCTTCACTGATGCTCTTCAAAATACCAACAGGTACATTATAAATAATGTTTATGTTAAAACAAACTGTAGAAATTACTATGTTTTACTACTAAAAAAAAAAATATATATATATATATATATATATATATGTGACTCGAGTTTCGGGAAATGAACTATCCCATCATCAGACAACTGTTTGTGTTGTTTCGACTTGAGTGATTTTATAATCTTCTCAACTTCATCTGCGCACTCGAATGAAAATCATGATTTTTCGTCTTTCAAATTTTGTATTTTTGCCATTTCATTTGATGGATTGGCTTTTGTTGTTAGTTCTTCAAGAATTTTTTTTGCCAACGCTTGTGAATTAATCGTTCAATTCATCAGCTTGAAGTTTTCAATTTATATTCTTTTTTTTTTCGTTTTAAATTATAATTTCCTAGTATGACGTTCCGTAATGCTCTCGGTTTATTTTCGGTTCAGTTCACATACTCTTCATTCTTCTCTTTTATGATCTTATCTATTTCTGTATTGTATTCCTTCTTGTATGCTTTATACGCTCTAAATGATGAATCACCTGCTTTAGCTAAAACTATTGTCTCGAGGACGTCTAGTGTTGCCTTCATATAGAGGACAATTGTGAGCTCAGCGTCTATAGATTTTCAAATCAATTTTGTGACTTCAGCAATAATTTAAATAATAATATTAATTTTGGACAGAATTAGAGGAATATTGTTTGATAAATACCGATTCGAGAAAATCTGTTCATGGGTTGGCTCTGAATTTTTTTCAATAAACATAATTACAGATTGTAATTGAATCGATCTTAACTTGATGAGGAAGTAAATAAAATAATAAAAATTGACCTGTCTTGGCGTTATCTGTAAAAATTCGTACTTACAGAAATAAACTGTTCATCAAAAATTAAGAGAGGCTGAATGTTTTCAGGTGTGTCCACAGGTCGAGAACGTCAACGGGTTGTTTTATCAAATAACGATGCAGTTTCACGAACTGATTGATCCAGAAATTGCCGCGAGGGCATTTCATTTGTTTTGAATTTTTCACGTAAATTTCTAACAGTTTGGATAGAAGATTCGCCACTCTGGGAATGGCTTTTTAATATTTTTCAGTTTTGTTAAAGCGTAAATCGACCCATTTCGTTAGTGTCAAATATTAAACTAACTTTATGTTAAAACACGAATGACAGAAGTGTGGCCAGATTCGCAATAACCACTACTTCAAGTTGCAAACTCTAGATGGCCCACCCTGTTATGATTTCTTATATTTGTTCTGGCAAAAATACACTATCGTAGCACACAAACTAAGTCAACGACAGAAACAAAATTGCTTGCTTTGCCGATATCGGTCCTCTATATTGTGCTTTCGTTTAAAGTGGAAAGCAAAGGGGGCGACGATACGAGGGTGGCAAGCAAATGATCTAGCTTAAAAGGCTTTTGTAGAACATTTGATGATATAATTGAATTAAATGAATGTCCCCTATAGAGACGAGATATACCACCATACATCGGAGAACTGAGGTGTGCAGGGCTCCGTAAACAAAATTGATTATGAATCTGAGCCTGAATTGGCTTTACCTCATGACTGCACAATGCTATCCCTGCTCTTTTGAATTAACACCGTCAAGTCTAGACGACTTCTGCGTAGGGAGACAGGATATTGAAATAGTTGATGTGGAAGATAAACGAGAGATATTTCCAACTTCGGTGTGCACTACCCATAGGGCTATGAATAGATTATACATATCTGAAATATTGATCAAATTAGAATTCTAATATGCTCTTCCAGTGAAGCAGTGTTGCTTTAGTTGAATTCATTCATCAGTAAACCTTCTTCAGCCCCTCTTCTTTTCAGGAAATCTACTATCATAACTTTCATTTGGAAATGACAAAATTTACAAAGTCTTTTGGTACATTTAGTAGTTTAATTTAAAAAATATGCATTTCATTCATTCAGCCTCAAAATTGCAACTAATATAAAGAAGGATGTGAGCGACATGAACAATATAGTCAACACAACAGAATTTCTAGTGATATCTCATTATTGCATCGCATCGTCGCATTTTTTAACCGTAACTACGGGTATAAGTGAACACTTTGAGGTTTTTTAATTCATGAGTATACATTCTGTCAAGAAAGTACCGGGAATTATCGATTTAAATCTGGCGGGGCAATGAGGCAGGTAAAATTTTTTTTTCCTAGATTGGTACCACTGTCCTTAATTACTATGCCAAGCTTGAGCGGGATCTGTCAACTAGTGTGTTTGCAACAGCTGATTAAGTCAGTCGATGTCAGAGTGCGTGCCGATTTTTACTATGGGTGATTACGTTGAGCAAAGAATTTGTTTAAAGTTTTGTGTTGCAAATGAATTTTCGTGTGCCGATGCATTGAAAATGTTGCAAAAGGCCTTTGGTGATAATGCTCTATCGAAAACTCGTGCATATCAGTGGTACAGAGCCTTCAAGGACGGTCGTGAAGTGGTCGAAGACTTGCCTCGTTCCTGACGCCCATCGACGGCTTCGATCGAAGATAACGTCGATAAAATTAAGGAAAGGGTTCTGGAAAACCGTCGTACCAGCTTGAGAGAGATAGCACATGATCTTAAGATATCCCACGAGCCTGCACGTACGATTTTGATTGATATTTTGGGCATGAGAAAGGTGGCCGCACGACTCGTACCGAAAGACCTGAATTTTCTTCAAAAACGTCATCGCGAACAGGTTGCTTCAGACATGCTGGATCGCTGTAATTCCGATTCTACATTCATGGAACGCATTATAACTGGTGATGAGACCTGGGTCTACGAGTACGATATGCAAACAAGCCAGCAATCATCGGAATGGGTGGCAAAAAATGAGCCGAAACCGAAAAAACCACGCCAAAGCCGCTCGAAAATGAAGGTGATGCTCATTGTTTTCTTCGATATCCGTGGCGTGGTGCACTACGAATTCGTTCCAGAGGGTCAGACGGTAAACAAGGAGTATTACCTAGGCGTTATGAAACGTTTGCGTGAGCGTATCCGTAAGAAGCGGCCAAATTTGTGGGCGAACAACTCATGGATTTTGCATGACGATAACGCGCCTTCTCACCGAACTACGATTGTGACTGACTTTCTCGCCAAAAACTCAACAAACGTGCTTCAGCAACCACCGTATTCGCCGGATTTGGCTCCCTGCGACTTTTTCCTCTTCGCAAAACTAAAATTGCCCCTTCGTGGCACCCGTTTTGAGTCGATTGAAGCCATAAAACAAAATTCGGTGCGAGAGCTAAAGTCCATCCCGGAAAGCGCCTATAAAAAATGTTTCGATAATTGAAAGTGCCGTTGGCATAGATGTATTGGAGCAAATGGAGCCTATTTTGAAGGCGACCCAATAAATTTTGACGATTAAATGTAAAAATGTTGTTTTAATTGAAAATTCCCGGTACTTTCTTGACAGAGTAGTATATGAATGGAAATAAAATTGATATTTTATTAGTTTTATATCTAAAATTGTGAATAAATGCCCAATAGGAGATAAATATACTCAGTGATATCCAAAAAAATTATTTCTTGAACTTGGCTTTGACAGGCTCGTCGAAATGTTGTTTTTTCAGGGCGTGCGTGGGCAGAAGAAGGTTGATGAACACGAAAAAATCAACTGGTTAACCATATCACAGAGCATCAAGATGGGTACTTCAGACAACTGACTCTTTAAGACCGAGTGGCAACTACGCGTCAAATCGCTGATCAATGGTTTGGAGACGAAACTAAAAAGCTAATCGATGAACTACTGTAAATCATGCCATGATCTTCTTTTTGCCAGCAACCTTCGGATTCTGGCAAACAACGTCAAAGAGGCCAGGAATCTACTATCCAGAACCCAAACATTTTTGAAAACAGACATCCGTCTCTGAATGTTGTCAAATGCAGTGAAAACAGCCTCGGAAAAAATACTTTTCACGTTATCACAAGCCAAATCTTCCTCTACGGCCAGACAATAAATCAAATAGGGCTGAACGAAACAATGGAATACCTAGGTCAACATTTCGCAACTACTAGTGTTAGTAAATGGTCTATCATCAACCTAAGAGCACAAATAGATAATACACTGAAATTAATACTGAAATCCAACCAGAAATTACCTATAATCAAATTCTATCTGAGTCTTCTGTATATTCACTTACTCCAGAATTCATTCCTACAGAAGAATAGACTCTCAAGGCAGTAGATCGAGCCATAATATGGATCAAAAAAACACTGCACCTTCCATAACTCAATCATACATGCCACACAAAAACAAGGATTAATAGAAATCTTAAGCTTTGCGGGCAAGATAACTATTATAGAATCTGAAAGAATGTAATGAAATTATGTCTATGGTGGTAACAGAGGCGGAACCCTGCATAGCTAAACTGTAAAAAATAATACCCACCGCTCCAGTAATATCTACCTAAACAACTCTCTAGATAATGGTCTGGTGAAGATTACGTAAGGACTATCCAACTACGATCTAACACCTCAACGACAGTTGGATTACCTAACAACCGCGGACAAGAAGCACTATGCAGAATAGGATGTCAGAGAAGGAAATTCTTTTTGTCGCATAATCCAAAGGTATTCACTCTTGCACTGGGATAGAATAAAAGAGCACGACTGCGTTGCTTCAAGGATGAAAAACTTAGCAATCAAGAAGGGCTGAAGTGCTACTGAAGAGCCACACATCCGAGATGGAGAAGTAAAACTTCTGAAGCCTGAGCTCGTACTTACCGAAGATGATAAAGTCATCGTTTCGGAGGTAGGTCTCCTAGGAGGGACCTGAACGGGACATAAATATACTCTTATACTTATATTGCATTTATACGTTTATCAGAGGGAATTCCATCATCCACTGGGATTTCAGCAAGTTTATCTGGCGGACCACACTGAACCAAGGGGTACGAAGAAGACGTCCTACTCCTAAGTAGTAGAAACGTAGAAATATGCTTTTAATCGTGATGTGAATCCCAACTCCGCCTGTATCGTGTGTGTTAAGAGTTAGCGTAATGTGCAGCGTTTTTTTCTGTGTTAGTGTATCCACCTTGTTTGTGCTTACCTATTTACTATTTTATCCAAGACTGTTCATTCTAATGTAAAATTATTTATACCGATTAAATGCGTTGTAAATAAAGCAATTTACTATGCCTATTGCTATCTTCGCATTCTAACCGTTGGTCTTTTTTATACCGTCCGATTAGTGCTTCCTTTGACTGCGAATGACTGTTGCTAACGTTCGAACTTTGCAGAGAACAGCAGTATTGGGATACAGAATGCCGTAATATCATCTTCAGCGATTCTGTCAGGGTATTTACGATAGCTGTAGAAGGATACAACTATACCTCAGAGAGCGAAGAGATATTAAATTTCTTACTTTGAGGTATGTACACTGGCCTGTTTGTGGGACTATTGACTATGGTCGATTATCACATTTCTTTATTCAAATTCACCTGCGCGTTATGTTGATGAGGTCTTATAATCCACTTTTCTGCAGTATCCATATGGCCGCCCACACGCCCTTTTCAGCAAAATACCACAGTCTTCATATTGCTCGTTGAACCCTCGAATTTCTCGCAGGCGTTAATGTTTTGTCTTAGTTAGGCCGTTCACTGTATATAAATCCAACCGGAAATGAATGGGATAAAAGCAAGAGGAGACTATTCAGTTTGCTCCATCCTTCATAAACTCTGACACAGTTAATCTACAAAGTTCAAGCTGAACGACAAGCAGACATCAATATCTCTTTTTGTCGGCGCTTAGACGTGTATAAGGGTATCTTAAATATCAAACAGAGTAATTCTGTTACACCTATAAATTTTAATTTCATAAAATTTCCCAAGAACTTTTTAAGATTAAATTAAATAAATGCTTCAGAAACACTTTTTCTTTTTAGTAGACAAATTCACTCTGAAAATGCCCAACATAAACTTAATAAATTCTTCGAAACAACATCTCTTTAAAATTTCCTTTCAGAAAAAGTCTTAAAAAATATGTAGTACATCTTCAAAGAGGCGTTTGAGACTCTCAATGATAATCAGCAGTCCAATTTCCTGCAAGTAAAAAAAAATATCTATCTTCTGAGGGATATTCACAGAAGATCTAGGAGTATCAGGATAATAATAATAATACTTACACGACCACGTGTTATGTAATATTCGAACTACCGCAGAGTACAAATGGTCTTCTAAAGGTTAGACCAGACTACCATTCGCATTCTATGTTCGTCCACAGAACATACACAGAGATTGAATAAAGTATTTTTCAAGACTCAGTTATATCCAAAAAATGTTGTGCGCATGAGTGAAAAAAATATATTGTAATTTTCATACATAGAATAAAATAATAAAAAGGGGATTTTTTACTTGATAGAAGGTTTTTTCAATATCTTAAATATCAAACAGAGTAATTCTTGTCTTGACAAATACTTTATTCAACCTCTATGTATATTCTTTGGACGACATAAAATGCGGATGGTGTCTAGCCTAACCACTAGAAGACCATTTGTGCTATGTCATAGTTCGAATATTACATAACACTTGATCGTGTAAGTATGATAGATATTTTTATTTATTGTTTTTATTTTACTTGCAGGAAGGTGGGCTGATGATTATCGGTGAGAGTCTCAAACGCCTTTTTGAAGATGTGTTACATATTTTGAACAATTTTTTTAAAAAGTTTCTTAAAGAGAGTTTGTTTCTCACAATTCCTTAAGTTTATGTTGGGCATTTTTGAAGTGGAATTTGTTTTTCATAATGCCATTATGAAACAGTGATGTCTTCACTAACAGTTTGTTTAGTAAGTTCGATCCATATTCTATATTTTCTTTGGATTCTTTTATCTCCTTGTGATCTGTGTGATGAATGTCTATATATCTACTAAAAAGAAACACTGTTTTTAAGGCATTCATTTAATTTGCTTTAAATCAGTTTTTGAGAAATTTTATGAAATTTAGATTTATAGCGAGGTGTACCAGAATTTTGATATTTAATATATTGAAAATACCTTCTTTCATGTAAAAAATCCCCCTTTTATTATTTTAGTGTACAAGGACGTACTCAGATACGTGGTCGTCAAATACATTTTTTTTCAGATTATTGGTTCATAATATTTCTTGAATTGTCAAAAAGTTGAAGTGAAATTTCTGAATTTCTTAATGAACTTCATCTAGTATTAAGTGCTTATTTGACTGTTAATACACCAGCGCCCTAAAATTCGCCTCTTCAAGTAGAGGTTTGTAAAAATAGACCATTGATAATACATCATTCAATAAGGTAATAACATAAACCCAAATAATTACTTCTGCGTCATTAACTAGACGATACTAAAGACTCAACAATTATATATCGCTTATTTGTACATAGTAAATGACTCCATAAACGCATCTCATTACTGAATCGAAATATTCAGTTTAGTTTGCTCGCATAAAAAAAATAAAAGAATTCGAATATTGTTATTGTCTGTCCTCTGATTCATACCTCCCTAATTTCCTGATCATATCTCTAAATTTATACGCTGCTGATTATTATTAAATCGTAGGTAATTGCGACATACTGTTATTAAAGTGACAAATATAAATTTCATGAATTGGACATTGTAATTAACCAACAGGATATTGCAACATAATGTGGGTAGGAGACATATTGTTTTGTCTGCGTGATTTAGGACAATAATAGCAGTGTGTTGAATTGGTACTTTTGGGGATCAGGCACGCAATAATTTCCTATATTATCTCATACATTTGCGTTACGATATGAAAGAATGCAACACACGTGGTAAAAATATGAGAAATACTGAAAAAAGAAGGAATTAAATTATTATCATATCCCTCAAATTATTTGTTATCACTTCAAAATAGTGGCGGATTTACAATTTCCGGAGCCCAAAGCTAGAAAACTATGGGGGCTCCTTCCTCTACCTTTCCAATTTATTTCAAACAAATTTTCAATCTAAACTCCAATTTTTCAAAACAAAACTGGAAGTTTACCAATAAAATATAAGGTACATCAAAACAAAATTTAATAAATGAATGAAAATCAATAATAAAGTCGACAATATTTCAGCAAGAGTAAATCAGCTACAAAATACAAATAAAATTTATTTCTACAGAAAACAAACTCAATGATGAGGATAAAATAATATAAGAAAATTTTTAAAAATCCAGCCAGAATATAGAGAAACTTTTTCACGAGAGAAAACTCTTTCTTATTTTCATGTCTGCAAATCATTTTATTGCAGCATTATATTTCAGACTGTTCGTTATATCACTTTCGAATGAAATGTAGATATACCTTTCTGAATTCCTCGGTGTAATTGATTAACCTCAATCAATTAATATGCAAATTCTAGGATAGGCATAATTCAATGGGGATTAAGAGAGATGTATTAGACTTTAATTGTTTATTTATAGCCTAAATACATATATTATAGTGTAAAATTTTGAGTTGTTTCACCCAAAAATTGAGGGAATTCTTTAGGTGTAGTATTGAACTCTAATTGCGGTGAAAACACTATCTTGCTCATAGAGGAGTAGATGGATGGGCTTTTTCACCGTTGTTAACTTTCACTGGGTTCATTTCTACTTGGTTCACTTTTGAATTCACTTTACTACGTAATTTACAAGTTATTCATGTAGATATCTTCCAGGCCTTTAATGCGTTACGGTGTTACCACGAGGGTCGAAGCACAAAGAGGGACTGTGTGTGTGTTTCTAGGGCCGAGTGCCAACGATATACATATCTCCATCGAGTGTTAAAGGTATTCTATATTGAGTATTTAGCGCGGGCCGAATGAGAGGCCCGTAGGTAGAATTTTTACCACAAATTTCGAAGTGGCATCGGTCTAAATGTGTTTAGAGGTCCGGTTTTTAAGGATTCTGCGAAAAATATGAAAGAAAAATATTTTCGATCCTTAGCTGGTGTGCAGGCCTAAATTTAATTTGTAATGTCATACTTTGTTCTGATTAATACTTCAATACTAAATTTATATTTGCCAAAAAGTGTTTACATTTGAATTTCCGTCTCCACGAGCAACTTTTTTCTTAGGCGTTTTTTAGATCCGCCCTGGGAGTATTCTTATTCAATATCTTCACTTAGTTCTCTTGCTTGTACCTCTATCTAGTCTGTTTGTGATACAGTTTTTGTCCGCATTTCCTGTAAAAAGGACATTAAAGAGTACAATAAATGGTATCCACCTTATAGATCCAAATTAGGGGTTTAAAGTTTGGAAGAAACCTTATCAAAACGTTCTAGAATTTTTTTCCAGATAACTATAAGCGTATTCCAATTTGATAAAATTTTTGTATACATTTTTGTATTCATTTCTACAATCAGTGCTTTCTGTTTCATCTAAATAAATGCGCTTCAAGGATTTCAAAATATCATTATAGTCAAACTTCAGTGCACTAACAGCTTCATAATGAGCACAAAGTAATGCTCAAAGGTTTTAAGATATATTTAAATTTGACCCTAATTAGAGTAAGAAAAGTATGCGGAACTTTTGATGGTATTTTTTTACTACCAGCAGCTGGACTTTGCTCCAGATCTTTCGTTCGTCATTCATTTGCGTTTCGTGCAACTGTGACAGTTTATATGTTATCGCTTCTTATAGAATATAGCAGTCTAAGGAGGCAAAGAAAGAGGTTTTTTTTTAATTTTCACTTACATGCCGAATTTTTATTCTCAAAAATATTGACAAGATCGATTCAGGGTTCCCTGTGGGCCTCAGGATCCTACGCTTACTAAGCGTACCAGCCAATCCGCCACTGCTTCAAATATTGAAGTTTTGTCGTTTCCCGAATTTTATTTCTAGCTCAAATAAAGGGTGATCCAATTAGCGCTTTAGAATTCTAAAGTGAAATAGAACACAAACATTGGAACGCAATGTTTACACTTTATTCGAAAGACCAAATAATTACAACTGAAGCGTTTATTTTTAAAACACATGTCCGAAAAACAAAATGTTGAATAAATAAGAAAAACGCTATAGGTTATTTTCATTTTCTAGAAGCTATTATAGACATAAAATGTAAAATACTGAAATTATTTTTATATTTAAATATCCCAGCTTCAACTAGAATACTTTTTCAAAAATATATACGAGGTATGTCTGAAAAATATCCTTCCTGACTTCATATCTTCGCGCCGGAGCAATCTAGCGTCCTCTGCGAGGTATGAGCGTAACCAGTAGTTCCTCACGAACTCCCTGAATGCTGTAGTTACCGACCCGACGCCTTGGGTTGCGCGTAGCGTATGTTTATGTCCAACGTGTTTATTCCGTTCGTCGCATTTTTTTTAATGTCGAAAATGACAGAAACAATAGATCAACGAATTTGCATCAAGTTTTGCTTTAACCTCGGCAAGAGTTGTGCGGAGACGATTGAAATGATACAGGAGGACAAAAGTATGAACATAACAAAGAATAGGGAGTGATACAGGCGGTTTAAAATGATCGCACATCTGTTGACAGTGACCCTCGTTTTGGAATACCTTCGCTGAAAACAACACCGAAAAATATCGAGGGTGTGCGATTTAAGATTGAAGGTGATCGTCGATTGACTGTTCGTGAAGTAAAAAATGATCTCGAAATACCGAGAACTACTATTTGGGAAATTTTGAACGATATTTTGGGAATGTCTCGCAGGTGTACGAAATTCATTTCGAAATTGCACATTATTATTATTATTATTATTATTATTATCAAGCAGAAAGACCTTCGCTCTTAAATCACTCAAGACAACTTGGAAATGGCCAGTGATGATGAAAATACCCTAAAGAATGTTATTACTTTACTGGTAATGAATCATGCAATTGTGGTTACGATCCTGAAACTGAACAACAATCAGTGGAAGGAAGCATTCAGACGAGCCATGGCCGAAAAAAGCACGTCAAAATCGGAGCCATGTCAAGCCAATACTGATTTTTTTTCGATTATGAGGATGTTGTGCACTACGAATTTGCTCCAAGACATCAAAGATCAACAAAGAATATTACGTTGAAGTTCTAAAAAGATTGTGCAACAATTTTTGGCGAAACACAAGATTGTATAGCTTTGTCAGCCTCCGTACAGTCCCAACATACCTCCCTGCGACTTTGGCATATTACCAAAATTGAAAATGGCGTCCAGAGGAAAGTGGTTCGACGACATCGAGACGATTCAAAGTAATACGGCCCGCGAGCTGAAAGCCATTCCAAAATCTGCATTCAAGGACTGCTTTAAGACTTTAAGATGTGGAAGCACAGGGGGGGCCACTTTGAAGGATGCCTTGGATAACGAAGAATAGACCTAATGCGGAGATATAAACTCAGATCGGATAGTTTTCGGACACACCACGTATATTATATGAGCTATGCTACATGAAAAATCGAAAAAACATCGTCACATGTCCAAGGAAACGGATAGTCTAATAGTCCTATTCACCACCACTACTGTTATCGTCACTGTTAAGGTCTACATCTATCGTACAAGGTTTCTGGTTCGTGGATTGAGGCAGAATTCGTCTTTAAGAGATGAATAATATCTTGTTCATTTTCGAAGAAATCGAACATAGTGTCCCTCGTTGGACGGATTCGTCCAAAATACCAGAGGATGATTAGGGGCGAGTTGGCATTTGAGCGGATGAAGTGTGAATTAATAAATTTGTTGCCTGTAAAGTCGGTATACGGGCGAAAGTTTTACGTGACAACGACTTTGAGTGGTAAAATAATTTTAATGTGAATATTCATTCGTATAGTAGGAAGAAGGATGAAATAATAGAAACAATTTAAAACATTTATTTATACAAAGAATTATATTTAAAACATTAATTTATACAAAGAATCTCGCACTGAATTTCATATTAACAAAATTTTATTTATCAATCAGTTGTTATAAGTTATTAATAAATTTAACTTGTTTTACATTGTTATAAATATAAAAACTAAATTTAAAAGTTAGAACATTTATTTAAATCACATTAATTGTTAATATCAATCGATTTTAATTCAAAGTGTATTTTCTAAAAGAAGAAAACTAATTCACATTTGATCTTTGAATTTGTAAATCGCGCGCTTACGACCTTGCGCAGTGATTAGTCGTCTCGGTTTGAATGTTTGAAAGTTTCGATTTGACAGGTTGGAGGTTAAACATTGTTTTTTCAATTTTTTACATAGCAAGTCGCGCTCATTTTTTCAAGTTAAACAAATTATTATTGGTTGAGAAACGATTTCTACTACTTTTTTGATTGAAAACTACCACAACATTGTGATTACTACAACATAACCTATTCACTTATGTCTTAGTCATTTATTTCATCATGTTATATTATCAGTCTGAAATTATTTACCTTTGCTGTTTGAATTGTTGCGATGGACGAAACTACCTTCACATTATCACTACACAATCGTTTTACAATTAACTGGCAACGTGTAAACTTGTATGCAGGCGCCTAAGCGAAATAGAAGCGCAAGACATGAACCGGTGTGTATGCCTATCTCTCTCACTCTCTCTCTCTCTCGCTCTGTCTCTCTTGCTCTTAGGCGGGCTAACTGTGCTCGAGTGGAAGGGACGCGTGCCTTTCACTTTTTATGTCTGTCTCTCTCGCTCTTAGGCGGGCTAACCATGCCCGAGTGGAAGGGACGCGTGCCTCTCACTCGCTCTCATTGTGAGCGCATAACGTGAGCGGAGCGTAACGCAGTTTCTTGAAGTGTCACCCGGCAAACCAATTTATAAGACGTTGTCACGTCAAAAAAACCAAAGAAGGTATCCAACCAATCATTGGCTATCCTAAATTAAAGAATCCTCTGCGAAGGGACAGAGTTTGCTGATGGGACGTGTAAGGATTCCAGCGCATGTTCGAATTTTTACAAGGCTGACTCTATAATTAGAATCCGGCAAAATTTTGGCTATGGGCTAACTAAGAGGAAGGACATTATCTATCTTCCTTCAATAGAACTAAATCAGTGAGGCCATTTGGGTCTATTCTGTAATGAGTTCGGATACTCAACTCACCATCGTTTTCAAAATGGTTGCTAAAAATCTGGCACATTTCTGAAAAAAGTTCAACTTATTTTCAGGGTTGCGGACTACGTCTGTTTCAGGCTGAAACAGAATGGGTTCTAATGAGAAAGTGTTCAGGTGTTAAATAATCTAGATCGGTCGGGTCATTAGACAAAGAACAATGGGGACGAGAGTTCAAAATTGCCTCGATTTGAGTCAACATGATATTAAGTTCCTCAATGTGAGATGAGTGTCCTGTATGTTTCGCTTAATTCCAACTTCGACCCCAGTGTGGAGAGAGGGTGGAATATACTTCCAAGTGATTTTATTTTCAGCGGCAAATGATTTAATAAAATCTTTGGCATTTTTGAACTATTTATACAATGCATGGAGTTGATTCTGACACCCACAGAAGTTAATGGCAAGTTAATGGCACTGTTATTGACTGACGGGTTTCCTCGAAGTTAAATGAATCATTTGAGTGATAACACAAATGCACCTAAGGAAAGGGCTCTGACAATTTCTAGGTGACCATGCAAACAAATAAATGCAAGCTTTTTGAAGCGACGCTTTTCCCAAGTTGAAGGATTTGATTAATAAGGCGCCTCCAAAATTTCCTTCAACATTTTGAAAAGGCCTAATGACTGGGATTTTATCTTTTGGCAAGTCTCCCATAATTTGTCGATTGGGTCAAAGCTCGAATTGGAAGCAGTTATTACAATTTCTTACAACACGTTTTACTCGTCTCAATGCATTTAGGAACCAAAAGTTCAATTTTATATTCGAGACAACCCTTTGGGCACCGTATGACCAAGTCGTTTATGTTCGTGAGCAAAGAAAAGTTATACTACGCGATTATTGGAGGGGAGAAGCACTGAGTATTTTTGTGCTTCAGGAATATCTGTGTGTGTAAGACCAACACACAAGAAACCATCTTTATTCACATGTTTTGAAGGATAAGAGAGAAATACTTCTTCCAGGCTTGTTATTTCCCTTGAGAAATGCAGAAAATACTTATTCTGAAAACAATCATTATGGAGGGAGAGTGGGACGTATCGTGCATTACCAAGGGTGATATATTAGTCAATAAATTTTCTGACATTCCAAAATTAGAGGAGAATTGTTTTTGAAATGTTTTTCGAGGAGAAGTAGACGTCTTTTGGCGGTCTCCAGCGAATCACCTAATATTGGTAGTTCTTGCGGAGTACGTAGAGAGAACTTGAACGGTAGTTATTATTATTATCTAAGAAGTTCACATTCCTTTTAAAATCTTCGTCTGGAGTGAGAATTATTTGTTATGGCAACTCCTCCAATTCCCAAAACTTGGTGAGAAGTGAATCTAAATGTTCAGCTTCTGTGAAAGCTGCTGAATAGTGAGCAAGAAATGAGAGAGTTTGTTTCTTACTTAATTGTTTGGGGGTATATTTCCCCCGATTATCCAGCATAGCATTATAGTGTTTTGTTAAACCAGACAATTTGTGCCTAATAATATGATTCCATCAGATATCAGTGAATAATAATAAATATCAGCACCAAGCAGAAAATCAATGTGTGATGTTTGAAAAATTCACCATTAGCTAGAGTGATGTGATTAAGGAATACAAATGCTCTAGTGTCGACCATTTTCTGGGTTAGTTTGTAGGTGATATAGGGAAGCACTGCACATGTGGCGTCAAATGAGGAATTTTATCGGGTATTTGAAAAGATCCTGAATTTGTTCCTTTTTGTTGAGCACTAGCAAGTTTGGAGTAATGCCTGAGATTAGCAGCTTTGGGTAATAGATAGTCACATTTATTTTTTGTAATGAATGATCATTAATAAACAAATTCTGCGAGCCATTGTCAAGAAGAGTCTTGACACAAATAGAATCACCATTTCTAGAATATACAGTTATCTTGGCCATAGTGAATAACACTTCCGTATTTTTTAAGGAAAGAAGAGACGTACTAAAATAGGTGGTAGGATCTGAATTTTGAAGAGGAAGTGATGCTTTGTCGCCTTGTCGAGAGAAATTACGAGGGTTAAAGTGTTGCTGGATCACTGAATTTTGATCTTGAGTGTTGTGTAGATGTATGTGATGCCTTTTTGAACATATTCGGCACCCTCGAGAAGTATAAGTGTCAACTGTGTGCTTTATGCCTAAACAGTTGTAACACATGCCATTAGTTTTCACATATTCTATCCTTTCAGTGTAAGAGAATAATAAAAACTGAGGAAATTGATATATTCTATGTTCTATGTATTCGACAACCGACGTTCCAACGTGAAACAAGGTCACAGGCGTCATTGGTCGGCTTGTAGCCCATTTCCAATCTGATGAGTTCAGGGGCTTGCAAGCTAGAATGAAACGCTTACCTCCCGAAATAAACAGGTTTGAAAGCTCCCTTATAAGACCGCATCGCTAAGAGCTTCACGAGAATGATACAAGGTTTTATAATAAGTAGAGATGATTTCGAAATAACGAATACCTGTGCTTGTCGCTTCTAATCAGTTGATTGGCCGCGAGATGCACTGGAGCTATCTGTCTGCCAATTGTACTGCTGTATTTCCAAGAAATCTTGAGCCTTTCTATACACAAAGGCTTATATTAAAACAGTAAGCGTCATGGCAACCAACCACAGATGTGTTTTCTTAAGGAAAATTTGTATTTTTAAAACGCTCCTGGCGGGTTGTGGAGAGTGGCTCCAGGACGCGGGGGGGTCGCGATCGACTGGGAAAGGTCCGAGGTTCGCGCCGGTACCGCTTTCGGGGGTCCCGGCCTCCGAGGTCCGGAAATCGCCTACGAAGTGGGCGAAAAACGCGAAACCGAAAAACCGTCTCGAGGTCTGTCTATAGCGTCCTTAACCGCGAGGACTGCGAGCCGACCGTCGGTGCCTTTCTAACGTCGAAGAACCTAAGCTACTTAACGCGACCCCTCTCATTCCGCCAGGGTTTACGTTAGTTCGGTACGGATGAAGGAAAATTTGACTTTTCTGGATTTCGCCAAAATTCGCGACTTAATTACGGATTATTCGGATTACTCCTAATACTCCTACCGCTCCGAAATGGGCGTTTTTTCGCGCGGTACTCGGTGTTTCTATGACTATCCGCTTGCTGGGAACTAGAGACTGACGTCATTATATGGGATCGGATGAGCATTTTTTCGTGATGGCACTCGGGAATTTTTATTGAATAATATTGGATTTTTCGACGTTTGCGATACCGTAAGATGAGTCGATTAAGAATATCGGATTTTTTAAAATCTGTTTTACAGGGGTGTTATACAGAATAATTCAAAAATTATCGTATGCATTTTTGAAGAATACCGAATCTTTTGAATGATTCAACTCCAATATATAGGCTGATCCGATAATTGTAAGGAGAATTTCTGTTTTTAATTTTTTTGCGTTTTTCAAGGAACATATCACTCCGGTGTTTCAATGAATAAAATTGGATATTTTGAAGTTTGCTATACAGGGTGATATCCGTAAGATGGGTGATAACTTGTTTGCGTTTTTCAAGGAAAATATCACTTCGGTGTTTCAATGAATAATATTGGATTTTATGAAGTTTGCTCCATAGGGTGATGCCCGTAGGATGGGTCCATAATTTTTTAGTGTTTTTCAAGGAAAATGTCACCCTGATGTTTCAATGAATAAAATTGGATTTTTTTTAATTGCTATACAGGGTGATATCCGTAGGATGGGTCGATTAGTAATATTGGATTCTTTAAAATCTGTTATACAGGGGTGTTACACAGGGTGATTCAAAAATTATCGTATGCATTTTTTAGGAATACTGAATCTTTTGAATTATTCAACTCCAATATACAGGGAGATCCAATAATTTTAAGGAGAATTTTTAATTTGTTTGCGTTTTTCAAGGAAAATATCACTCCGATGTTTCAATGAATAATATTGAATTTTATGAAGTTTGCTATATAGGGTGATGTCCGTAGGATGGGTCCATAATTTGTTAGTTTTTTTCAAGGAAAATATCACCCTGGTGTTTCAATGAATAAAATTGTATTTTTTGAAAATTGCTATACAGGGTGATATCCGTAGGCTGGGTCGATTAGTAATATTGGATTCTTTAAAATCTGTTATACAGGGGTGTTACATATTCAAGTAAGTACCAATAAAATACTGATATTCCTTTAATTTAATACATATTTTAAAGCTTTTGAATAAATTTCCGACGAAAATAAATCGAAATGACATTGACAGTGATGCTAGGTTATCAGAAAAAAAACTAATTAAATTAGAATGAAAACTGTTGAATTTGGGTTACTTCTAAGAAATTCAATACTTTAGAAAGGTACGAATACAATCACTATCCTGGAATTATTTCAATGTACGATGAGAATAATATCGTATTTTCAGTTTGATTCCTCAGACCAGAGATTAATTACTTTAATTCCGATCAGAGCAATATTGTAAATATCCCAGTATAGAAATTGCATATTCAAATTAATAAAAATATAATTCTATTATTTCAGTTTATTGATGACTTTATTCAGAATTCCTAAAAAGTGATATCTTGAAATGTCAATTTAAATCTAAACAGTATTTTCGATTTCGAGATGATGGATATTATTCTGTGCTTCAGCATAAACGGCAAACGTCATATAGGAGGTGTGTGTGTCAGTGATGGCACAGCTGAACATTGATCGCTCATAACTTGCTGCTGATCTGCTCAGTAAAGTGCGGTCACGTGGTCGATCCAGCAACCAACGGACTCGATCGATGCCTAGTCGCACGATCGTCATCTGCTGGTTACTTGAACGTCCGCCATTTCCAAATTAGGGGGGTTACGGATGGGTTTCATTTAAGGCACCTCCAAATGCCGGCACTACAGTTCAGTAGTACGCCATTTTTCATCCCAACTGCCATGTTATTCTCAGGATCTGAAGGTCCACACTTCCTTTATGGGTTTTTATTCGTTCAACCTTGCAAAGTCTGCTGATAATTCTATTGCCTTCCAGGCGGAGTGTTCTAGTATCTTTCCGGATCATACAAGAGTGTTCACGGATGCGTCTAAGGGTCCTGATCATGCAGGAGTGGGGATTTTTTGCTCACAGGATATATCTATAGCTTACAATCTACCTGACTACTTCTCAATTTGTTCCGCTGAGTCAGTTGCCATACTGGAAGCAACGTGGGAGATTAAACGTAGGGGAATTAAGAAATCTGTCATCTTATCAGATTCAAGAAGTGCCCTGGAAAGAATTAGTAAGTGGAAGTTATCCTCGAAAAATGATCACATTACCCTTTCCATTAGATCTAATATTCAATTCCTGCGGGAGAATGATTATTCAGTGAAGCTAGCCTGGATTCCGAGTTATACCAATATATTTGGTAATGAATGCGCTGATAAATTGGCCAAAATTGAGTCATTAAACTCTTCCTTTCTGAATTTAAAAACGGACATTAAAGACTTTTGGCCGAGGTTCAGACGTAAAATTTGGGAAAGATGGAAAAATGAGTGGAACACTCAAATGAGTGGTCGTGATTTCTCTGGGTATGTCTTCCCCAGATCCCCGGCTGACAAGCCTTGGTTTTGGGGTGTCGATGTGCCGAGGGGGATTATTACCACTATTAACAGGCTGAGATCAAATCATTGCTGTTCCCCAGCCCATTTACATAAAATTCAAGTTAGAGAAACAGACTTGTGCGAGTGCGGGCGTAGAGGCGATATTTCTCACATATTTTTTGCATGTCAGCATAATGCTCTAAACTGTTCTAGGTTGTATAATGATCTAAGTAATCTTAGATCTGATTTGTCTTTTCCTATAAGCATCCTAGATATGGTATTTTCCAACAACATAACTATATACAAGTTGATGTACAATTTCCTGCAGGGTTCAGGAATCAAACTTTGACCTTACCTTTGGTGTTGTTTTGTTGTTGTTTCATTTGTGATGTTGGGATTGTTTGAGTCGAGTGTCTTATGTGTTACCTTGACTACCTTTTCCTTCCTTTCAGTGACGTTTACTAACCCCGAGGGAACCGTTCCTTCCCACCTATAAGTGCAGACGAAACCTCCAAACGATATTTTGATAGCAAAGGTTGCACACCCAGTTTAATTTCTTCGAGCAGGACAATTTCCAGTGTATGGAGATACAGAATGTTTAATGTGTAGATGGCGTCCAGCCCAGCACATGCTAAAGGATAGAAGAAGAAGAAGAAACAAACGTCATATCAAAATGGCTGATGGCGTTCAGAACTTAATTCAAATTGTAATTGAATGGAAACGTTTGAAATCGGTCATATTCGAAATTGTAAAACATCACAATGTATAACGTATGTACTGATATTCCATCAAACATCAAATATTTTACAGCCTTTGGATGAATTTCCGACCTAGATAATGTGAAATGTCATTGAAACTCTCGAAAGTCATCAGCACTTAAATGTAATGAAAACTCAAATATAAACTGTTTGATTCAGTCATTTTTCACAAATTTGATGTATATAAGAGGAAATGGAAGTTACTGTCAGAATGAGCCAATTGTAAACGTAAACAATAAAGTAGAATACATATCGGGAAGTGATGAAAGATACAGAATTGTTACCTACATTGCCAGGTAGACAAATGTGGTTTACAAGAAACATAGTCAATATAAAACATCATTTGAGTCCATTTAAAAATGCAAATTTAAGCATTCTGATGTTTATTTAAGTTCACAGATGAAACAAAAATAAATGGGTGAATTTAAAGATTCTTTGGCAGAAAAACCTTTGCAGTCGAATATATTTATATTTATTGCATTCAAAATGAAGAATATTCCAATATATATCATAAGAACTGAAGATTCAGTACATACAAGGAGATATATGTAATATATTCTGCCAAGTTTTCCGATAGGGCAGAATTCCAATGCTCTATATAATCTGAGGTTAGTTGAAATAATTATTGGAGAGATTTTTTATACTGATCTCTTTATTCAGTAGGGTAAAATTTGTCAATTTGTAGTCAATTGTTTAGGGTTCAATATATTTGAATGTTGACGAGGAAGTTACGATAAGTGTTATTCTTTCACGTAAGATTATACAGTTTGAAATGATGATTTTATTCAAGACGTACAGATTTATTATATAGATTATGGCATTTAGACGATTAGTTCTCAATGGAGTATCAATTTTTAATATTGTATTCATAATATTTTTAGCATTCTGATGTTTATTTATGTTCATAGATGAAACAAAAGATTAGATGGTTGAATTTAAAGAATCTTTGGCAGAAATAGTTTTGCAGTCGAATACATTTATTCTGTTGCATTCAAACTAAAGAATATCCAAATATATATCATGGGAACTGAAAATTGAGTACATACGAGGAGAAATATAATACATGCGCTCAAGTTTTCCAATAGTTATTAAATTCGAATGCTCGATATAATTTGAGGTTAGTTGAAATAATTAGTTGAGGGATATTTTATAATGATCTCTTTATTCAGTAAGGTTGAATTTATCAATAGATATTCATGTTTGAATTGTCCATTTTGAAAGGGGACGAAGAAGTTAAGATAACTGTTATTCTTTCACGTAATATTAGATAGACTGAAATTTGTAAAAATCAAAGTATATATAAAAGTATCATTTCAATTAGTTATGGGACACAAACTCGAAAATGATGAGTTTATTCAGGACAGGTTCAGTGTAGACAAATATACTATAATGACTATTATAATTAGAATTTTATGTTATGATCTCTTCTGTTATGAAAATAGGCTAAAAACCTGAAGTATATATACCGAAAGACACTAAATAAGCAGTGAAACTTAAAAGCAAGTGATATATGAGAAATCGATATCAATCATAAGCATCTTGAAGAACTTAATGAGATAAAAAAGCAATTATTTATGAAGTGTACTCGATCGTTACCTCATTTTGAGCAATAATTTTAGTGATTTAGGTATTATTTATCCATTAAATAATTATGCAAGGTTGTAATATTTGTTTATATTTACAGATCCTTGACATTTCTTGAAGGAGTTCTCGGTGCTACTAATGTCGAACTTGCATCTGGATCAAGACTAGACCAAAGCTACTTTCATAATTGAAAGTAGAGTTTTTGTTTCTGATGGAAACCGTAAACATCTGTATTCAAACATGCTTATCAATTAAAAAGGAGGGGTTCTAATTTTCCAAGTTTAGGGATTACATGTTACGTCAATTGTGATTCATAACGATAAGACTCAATGTATTAGTTTTAAGACTGATAGAGCAAATTACAGCAAACAATCATTATCATAATGCTGATGTTAATTTTAAAAATTTGTGGGAATTTATATAGATAGAATCATGAAATATCATCATAAGCATGTTGAAGAACTTAATGAGAAATTAAAAGCAATTATGAAATGTACCCAATCATAAAATTATTTTTGTCAATATTCGGACTTGATCATATTCCAACAAGAGATTTATTTAGATTAAAATCTGAAGAGATTCTGGGGAATCAATTCCAGCATTTGTAGTATGCAAATACTTTTTCATAATAATTTTCAATAAATAAATATATTACCGTAGTAGAGCAATTTTTCAAAATGCGTTAGATACAGAATTTTGGTTATTATAAGCCTATAAGTTTGTTGTCATCTTTCTCAAAGATATTACAGGAGGTTCTGGAGAAATGTTTTTTAAAGTGCATATGTTAGATAGCAGTATGGTTCAATGAGGGTTAAACTACTGAGCCTGCTATTTTTAAACTTACAATGTTTTAGGATTACTTTGAATTTCTGTTTTCAATTTTTTTGTATTTTTTAAGAAAACTGTCACTCAAATGTTTCATTGAATAATATTGAATTTGTTGAAATTTGGTATACAGGTGTGATATCTGTCTCATTTTTCGATTAAGAATATTGGATTTTTTGAAATTGTTATACAGGAGTGATTCAAAATTATCTTATGCATTTTTAGGAATATTATAATGTTAATTCATGTTCTTTGAAAGATTTCGTGAATGTAAGGCGGATTTCTTTTTTCAATTTATTTGTATATTTAAAGAAAAATATCACATGAGTGTTTCATTTAATAATATTGGATTTTTCAAAATTTCTTATACAGGTGTGATTTGTTTTGGTTCTTTAGTTTTAGAATTTTGGATGATTTAGATATTATTTATCCATGGAATGTTTATGCAAGGATATAATTTTTGTTTATATTTACAAATTCTCGACATTTCTTGAAGGAATTCTCGATGCTACTAATGACAAACTTGCATAAGAATCAAGACGAATGCTACTTTCATAATAGAAGTTAGAGTTTTTGTTTCTGATGGAAACTGTAAACATCTGTATTCAAAGATGCTTATCAATTCAAAAGGAGGGGTTTCTATTTTCCAAGTATAGGAATTACTTGTTAGGTCAATTGTGACTCATAACGATAAGATTCATTGTATTGTTTTAGAGCAAATCAAAACAATTATTATCATAATGCTGAAGTGAATTTTAAAAATTTGTATGGATTTGAGTAAATAGGATCATGGAATATTAGCCAAACCATGTTGAAGAATTTTATGAGAAATTGAACACAATTATTTATAAAATGTACACCAACATAAACTTATTTTTGTGAATGATCTTACCTGATCATATTCCTATGATTGTTTAAAGTTCATAATGGAGTCACTATACCATACTTCTTTATTCATTTAGGTATCTTGAGTACTTAACCGTAGTAAAGCCATTTTCTAATCGGGTTAGATAGAGAATTTTTGTAATTATGGGCCTATAAGTTTGGTACCTTCTTTCTCAAAGGTATTTCAGAAGGTTCTGTAGAAATATTCAACGTATTTGTTAGATAGCAGCATGGTTTAATGAGGTTTAAACAGCCAAGCCTGCTATTTTTATAATTATAAAGCTTTAGAATTACCCGGTGAGTATGCATAACTATCTTATTAAAATTAGCCAAAGCATTTCACTGTAATATAAAAAAAATTATCATATGCATATTTAAGGAATATTTATAGATGGATTAGAATATTGATATTCATTTTCCTTGAAGGATTTCGTAATTGTAAAGAAAATTTCTGTTTTTAATTCATTTTTATTTTTTAAGAAAAATATTATTCGGGTTTCATTAAGTAATATTGGTTTTTTCAAAATTTGCTATAAAGGATTATTTCTCTGGGTAGTTTAGATTAAGAATATTGGATTTTGTAAAATTGTTATATGGTGTGTTTCAAAATTATCGTATGCATCTTTGAGGAATATTTATCGAGAATTTTGAAAATTGGTATTCATTTTCCTTAAAGGATTTCGTGAATGTAAGGCGGATTTGTTTTCAATTTATTGTATATTTAAAAAAAAATAGCACTCAGGTGTTTCATCGAATAATAATGGGTTTATTTAATTTTGTTATCCAAGGGTGATATTTCCGTTGTTTCGATTAAGAATATTGGATTTTTTAAAATTTTTCTACAGGGATGATTCAAAAATTGTCTTATGCATTTTTGAGAAATATTTATTGAGGGTTTAGAAAATTGATATTTATATTTACAGATCCTTGACACTTCTTGAAGGGGTTCTCTGTGCTACTAATGTCAAACTTGCATATGGATTAAGGCCAAAGCTACTTTCATAATAAAAGATTTGTTTCTGATGGAAACTGTATACATCTGTATTCAAAGATGCTTATCGATTCAAAAGGAGAGGTTCCAATTTTCCAAGTATAGGGGTTACGTGTTACGTCAATTGCGATTCATAGGAATAAAACTCAATGTATTATTTTTTAGATTGATAGAGCAAATCAAAACTATCATTAAAATAATGCTGAAATGAATTTAAAAATTTCTGGGAATTTATATAGATAGGATCATGAAGCATCATCATCATCAGCATGTTGAAGAACTTGATGAGAAATTAAAAGCAATTATTTATGAAATGTATCTTTAACTCATTGATCAATTTTTTTAGTAATAATAATTTTAAGTATTATTGGCCAATTAAATGTTTATACAAGGATCTAATGCTTGTTTATATTTACGGATTCTCAACATTTTCCCTTCTGTTTTTAATTTATTTATATGTTTTAAGAAAAATATCCTTTGGGTGTTTCATTGTATAATATTGGATATTTAAAAATTTTCTATAAAGGAGGATTTCTCTTAGTTGTTTTGATTAAGAATATTGGATTTTCTAAAATTTTCATTGCTATTTTAAAACTTACAATGTTTTAGAATTACTTGAACCATGTGAAGTATCCATAGCTACCGTATTTGGTTTAGCCAAGGCATTTGACCGTAATATAAAATTTATGGATACCTATTCTTCGGGATACTTATCGAGTGATTAATAACGACAAGACTCAAGTTTTATGTTTTTATAATATTTTAAGCATTTTGATGTTATTCATATCCACAGATTATCCAGAGAAATAAATAATCGAATTTAAAGACTGGCAGAAATACAACTATTATTCAAAAATGGAAGTAACTACATGAGAAATTGAAAGAAGTTATCAATATGAAATATACTTGATAAAAAACTCATTGTTATCAATGTATTTAGTAAATTAGGAATTCATGACCAAGTAACTGTTTATAATTATAAAAGTTTTAGTACGGAGATTGCTATTATTAAACTTGCTTGCAATGTTTTAGAATTCCTTGAACAATTATGGCTCTTCTTCATTTACTATATTTGAATTATAAATTTTTAATCCACCGTCTTATGAATTATCATCAATCAGAAATTTCTAATATTTTGAAATTAATACGTTTCCAAAGAGCTAATAATTCATAACACTATTGATGCATAGGACATAATGAATTGAATAACTACATTCTAATGGAAATTTAGTAGGATCAATTTTAAATTGTTCAATTCGAATATAGTGACAAAATTTTATATAGACTGAAGTTACGATAAGTGATATTCTTGAGGCTCCGATAACTGTTATTCTTTCATGTAAGATTATACAGACTGAAGTTACGATAACTGCTAGTCTTTCACATAAGATTATGCAGACTAAATTTACGATAACTATTATTTATGAATAATGCTCAATATAATCGGAGGGTTGTTGAAGTAATTATTAATCTTTTGTGATGTTTGTTTTCCTCTATGACCAAGTATTTCAATATTGTCATAACATATCTAAAACATATATGATATTAGAAATAATTTTATGACATTATGCTGGGTAAAATTTTCAAATAACTAAGGACAACATAGATTTTTTTATGATAAACGGTTGAATATAGAAAGAAACCATAAAATAATTCATTCGATTCATATTTATTCCCGAGGTAGGTAAACAATTATAATATCAGATTTTATTGGATTCATTTCGTATTATTTCACTTAAAAAAAAAAACAGAATAAGTTTCTTGAATCAATATTATTCAGATAAATGGAATATTTTTTACTATTATTCAAATTGGAGCAAATGATTGAGAATTATAGGTTTACATTACACTGAACATTTCAGATATTATATTGGAGAAGATTTCCAAAGATTTTACTGCATACTTGAAGATCATTATCAGCGAAGTATATTTTCTGAATAAGTTCTTTTTCACCATGCCAAAAAAACGAAGAAGTAATAAATGGATCAGCTTAAAGACGAAGAAGCCAGGTATTTACATTGAATTTTGTTAGTTTATTGTTATCATTTATAACTTGACAGTTTAGTTATATCAAAGGTCGATTTAAATAATTTTTTATTACAGTAAAACGTTGATTATCTATGTTGTTTCAACAAATAAGACCCAATAATATTTTACGAATATTAATTATCTGATTATGTAAAGAATCTCATAGACTTTAAATTCAAAATTGGAATGACATAAGGAATTACTTTGTTTTCTATCACTTTTTATTATAACTGATATACACTGACTCGAGTTTCGTAGTGTTTACTACATTTTCAAACTGAATGAACAAATAAGATCTCAACTATTATATATGGGGATTGTAGGCTTCGGCAGAGCTTCGAAGAGAGAGGTTTTCCAAAGTTCCGTCTGTTCGTTAAGTAGTTTTATTATTGGTACGTGCCTTTTATATTTTTCAATTTCTATGGATTCCAGGATGTCAAGTTTTTTCCCTTTCGCTTCCACGTGCAAGATAACAAAGTTGTTCAATTCTGGGAACGTGTGATCTGTAGTGAAGAAATGGTTCACAAAATTGGAATTATTCTTCCGTTCCTAAAAGCAGATTGATGCTCTTTGTACCTTTTATGGAAAGGTCGGCCTGTTTGTCCTATATACACACTATTACACTCTTGACAACTTAATTTATAGACTCCAGAATTATTCAGTCGGTTCTCTTTGTCTTTCGGATTAAAAAAGAGATTAGAAATTTTATGGGAGGGTGTGAAAGCTGTTACTATGTTAATTTTTGATAAAATTTGAGCTATTTTTTGTGAAATTGGTCCAAAATATGTTAGTTTTATGAATTTATTGTTATTATGATCTGATTTGGAGATGGGGTAAATTTGTTTACGAATTAGTTGCTTTTGTTTTTTGTTTATGATGGAATTTATAGTTTTGGTTTTGAACTGATTTTTTGTGGCTATTTGTCTGATTGTATTCAATTCCCTCTTTAACGTAATATTATCTAAAGGAATTGAAAAAGCTCTATGTACCATTGATCTATAAGCAGCTATTTTATGATTGATCGGATGGTTTGAAAAATTTGGTATTGTTGTATCAGTTGATGTGGGTTTTCTATATATATCAAAGGAAATTTCATTATCACTGTTAATTAAAGTTATGTCCAGAAATTTATTTTATTATCAAATTGTGCAAACTATTAAGATATTCTAAATTCTAATGTTTCATTTAATTATGAATGTGTTCCGCAGAAGCAAGCCAATATATCGTCTACATACCTCTACCAAAAAGTGATATGCTTTGCGTGTGTGGATTTTAGAATTTTTCTTTCAAAACGGGACATAAAGATTTCAGCGAGTAATGGGCTGAGAGGTGAACCCATTGCAAGTCCATCTTTCTGTTTGTAGAATTTACTATTGTATTGAAAGTAATTTTCTTCCACGCAAAGTTCGAAAAGGGTTAAAATTTCGTTTTTTATCACAGGATTGATGTTATTTTTTGTTAGGATATTTTCGATTATATTCATGCATTCTATATTTGGTATATTCGGGAACATATTAACTACATCAAACGATACTAGAATACTATTAACTGGAAGGATAACATTTTTTAGTTTTTTTGTGAGCTCGATTGAATTTTTTATTGAATAGGGTGAGTAAAAAATGTTAATATTAACAAAGAAACAGCTTTCACACCCTCCCATAAAATTTCTAATCTCTTTTTTAATCCGAAAGACAAAGAGAACCGACTGAATAATTCTGGAGTCTATAAATTAAGTTGTCAAGAGTGTAATAGTGTGTATATAGGACAAACGGGCCGACCTTTCGATAAAAGGTACAAAGAGCATCAATCTGCTTTTAGGAACCGGAAGAATAATTCCAATTTTGTGAACCATTTCTTCACTACAGATCACACGTTCCCAGAATTGAACAACCTTGTTATCTTGCACGTGGAAGCGAAAGGGAAAAAACTTGACATCCTGGAATCCATAGAAATTGAAAAATATAAAAGGCACGTACCCATAATAAAACTACTTAACGAACAGACGGAACTTTGGAAAACCCCTCTCTTCGAAGCTCTGCCGAAGCCTACAATCCCCATATATAATAGTTGAGATCTTATTTGTTCATTCAGTTTGAAAATGTAGTAAACACTACGAAACTCGAGTCACTGTATATCAGTTATAATAAAAAGTGATAGAAAACAAAGTAATTCCTTATTTCATTCCATTAAACTGAACTATCACAAAGTAACGGACTACTCCATCCAATATTTAAATTCAAAATTGTTAGTATAAAAATACAAGATGTTTCGAGAAATAACATCAAATCTATTGAATAACTGTTCTCAAAATTGCCTTTTCTTTATGTTCAATTCTTTCCTCAGGTGCCTGCAGCTCTCAAATTGAAGTACCTTCGTCATCTAATTCTTTTAAAATTGCCAATAATAAATCTAAACGACGTAAATCGAGTGAAACTAAAAATTCATTTATAACATCGGTATTTGTAAGGGGTACTCGCAATCAAAATAATATAAGGTACGATGAGACTTCGCGAAAACATGTACGGCAATCGCGGTGGTGGCATCGGCCTATAGTAAATTACTACCGTTCAGAAATCGGAATACCACTATCGTCGACAATGTTCTCGATTACGGAGATCAGTTGTACAAAAAGTCTGTTTTGTCACGAGTTTCGCAGAATGCACCACTCGATTTATTCGCCATAGAAGTTTTTCCAAATTTTATTATTGACAACGTTTGTTATTCGTTAAGAATATTAGAACACGATTCGGTCGCAGGATATATTTCACCACAAAATTCTGCAGACGAAGATACATCATTGTTCGTATGATTACCGCAGATATTTCAAAATTATAACGGTACGTCTTATTACAACTTAGTGCCGGTTAAAGCACTATTAATATGTCGAATTTAAATCGGTATCACGCGTTAAGAGCTTACGAAGAGGTTATGACAACGTCTATTTTTTCGCATCAAAACGCTACGTCCCAAGAAATTAATAATTTAAGTTTGTTCGGTATAGTGCAACACACGAATTCGGACGATTCTACTACGTCGTAAACGAAGGCGTTCCTCAACATTATCTAGGACCGATGGATGCAACGTGTCATTATTGCGGCGTCGTTTCATTCCGTACGGAAAAGATATCGTGTTGTCTACATGGAGTAGTACGTCTTCCGGAAATATCCGCATATCCTGATCTATTAAAGGCTCTGCTCACGGATGCGCATCCTTTGTCGAAAAATTTTCTTAAAAATATACGGAGGTATAATACGTTACTCGCGCTCGGTTCGACAAACTTCATCCAGAGAGAAGGTATCGGGAGTGGAGTTCCGGTGATCGTAGTATCGGGACAAATGTATCATCGTGTAGCAGACGTGTATACTACAAATCCCTCTTTCGGCACGTTATATTTCATCGATTCCGGCGAGGCTACGAGGAAACGAAAATCCAAAATTATTCGTAACGATTGCGACCCCAAACTATTGAGTCAATTAGACGGACTCCTTAGAATTACTCATCCGTTCGCGCGAATGTACAGAAATTTAGGCCAAATCGTTCGGGAAACGCAACAGAATAGCGGTACCGACGTTATTCCGCAAATCGGTTTATACTTTCACAATAATCCGATTACGGATCGTAAGACATACACGGCTCCGACGAAATCGGCGCGATTTTTCGTACCGTCGACGGAAGCATATCTCCGCCGGGTTCTATTCGCGTTCAATTGAGTAGTAACGATCGTCCGGGCAAAAATCAAGATATTCCAAAACTGTCACCAATCGTTGACGCTCTCTGTTACCCATTGCTTTTCCCCAACGGAGAACTGGGATGGTCGATAAAGTTGCCTAAAACGAGCGGTTGCAGTTATATCGCGAAACGCGAATTCGAATGTTATCGTTTAATGAATCGGTCCGGTAAATTTAATCCCATTCTTTCCGCCGGTCGCCTGACGCAACAATTTATCGTCGATAAATATGTCGAAGTGGAAGGTCATCGTTTACAATATCTTAGAAGTTTTCAAAAAAAATTACGTGCCGATAGTTACGTCGGGCTCCAAGATTTCGTCGCGCGTAGAATAAGACAGGATAACGGCGATAATGAAAGAATCGGTAGAGTTGTTATGCTACCGAGCAGCTTCACGGGAGGCCCGCGTTTTATGCAACAAAATTATCAGGACGCGATGGCCATCGTGGCGAAACTCGGCAGACCCTCTCTATTCGTTACGTTTACGTGTAATCCAAATTGGCGAGAAATTAAAGAAATTATCAACGGTAACCTTTTGAATGCGCAAGATAGGCCGAAACATATCGCGAGAGTTATCGATTTAAAAAGAAGGACATTTTTCGAGGACGTGTTAAAGTTTAAAATTTTCGGCGAGATAATTGCTTTCATCTACGTCATCGAATTTCAAAAACGGTGCCTTCCCAACATGCATTGTCTATTAACTTTGGTCGATAAAGATAAGTTACGCGATCCCGACGACGTAGATAAAATCATCAGCGCTGAATTACCGCTCGAAAACAGGCGACTGTTTAACATAATAATGTCTTCGATGATCCACGGTCCGTGCGGTGAACGTAATCCGGATTCCGTTTGTATGATAGACGGGCAATGTTCTAAACGATATCCCAAACAGTTCGCTAATTATACTGCGATCGACAGAGCTCGACCGATTTATAGACGGAGAAACGACGGTCGAACGGTAACGTTTAAAAAAAATCGTATTTCATTTACAGTGGACAATAGAGACGTCGTTTCGTACAGTCCTTATCTGTCCATGAAGTACAAATGTCACATAAATGTCGGGTCAGTCGGTTGCGTTAAATACGTGTTTAAATACATCAATAAAGGCCCGGACGCGGCGGTACTCCAATTAAGGGACGAAATCGTTCTCGACGAAATTAAAGCGTATATCGACTCTAGATACTATTCGTCGGGTGAATCGGCGTGGAGACTTTTACGATTCGCCGTTCAAGTTAAAAGTCACACCATATATAGATTACCGGTACATCTTCCCGGAGAACGCGTCCTGTATTTCGAAGAAGGTCAAAAAGAGGTAGCTTTGCGACGACCGAAATTGAGCCTTTTGGAAGCCTATTTCGGAATCAAAACGATCCTACCGCGCGAGGATTGAGGTATACGGAAATACCTTTATATTATAG
This sequence comes from Megalocaria dilatata, assembly GCA_034642435.1. NCBI lineage: Eukaryota > Metazoa > Arthropoda > Insecta > Coleoptera > Coccinellidae > Megalocaria > Megalocaria dilatata. Next base: position 58,769,577 of record CM067855.1, on the reverse strand, counting down.
TTTCGATTGAAAGGAAAATCGTTGGGTACGCAGAACTCAAAAAACAAAATTATAACGTTATACCCCGAATGTATACTACAGTCCACGATATACGAAAAAATTCCATTTACGCCTCTTATTGTTGCACGTTGCCGGATCCACCTCTTTCGAAAATTTACGAACGGTAAACGGAATAACCTATCCCACATTTAATGAAGCCATGCGGGAAAGAAATCTCATCGCGTCCGATCGCGAATGGGTAAAAACCCTTGAAGACGCCGCGCTGGTCAATATGCCAGCATATATGTTGTACATGTGTGCGTACATGTTATGCTTTTGCGAAATCGGTAATCCTCTAGAACTTTGGATTGCGTTCAAAATTTACATGTACGAGGAATATTTAGGAGAGGGATATTCCGAGCGCGAATCCGAGAACCGTACCCTACGCAGAATCGATCGTATCTTACGTTTTCCGGGAAAAAATTTAAATGACTTCAATCTTCCGAACGCGGACCCGGAAATCAACTTCGACGAAGACGATGAGCGTCCGAGAACCGATCGAACAGATTTTAGTCCGGAAAAATTAAACCGGGAACAACGTGATATATTCGATCGAGTCGTAGCGGCTATCGAATCTCCGTCCGTCCGAATCGATAAATATTTCTACGTGCAAGGAAGCGGTGGTACGGGAAAAACTTTTTTGTATAACGCGATATTGGAGTACTGCGAACAACGTCGTTATCCGTCTATAACTGTCGCGTTTACGGGAATCGCCGCGTTGTTGCTTAAGAACGGAAGAACGGTACACTAGACATTTAAATTGCCTTTTGAAATAAACGACGTCACCCGTTCTTCGATAACCGCACAATCCCAGGAGGTCGATCAATTGAGAAATCTTCGACTGATAATCTGGAATGAAATATCGATGGTTGATTATCACCTCACCAATATCGTAGACGAACTTCTCCGGGACGTATGTGCGGATCCCGATCCTTTCGGGGGTAAATGCATACTTTTCGGTGGTGACGTGAAACAGCTTTTACCAGTAGCTTCGGGTCGCGTCGAACAAACTGAACTATTTTTCATGAATTGAAATTCTTGGAATTCGTTCAAAATAATTCAGTTGAACAGAAATATGCGTGCATCCGAAGACGGTGATGGTTTTAGCACGTGGCTAGAAAATCTCGGACGCGGTATTAATAACGTGCAAATCACCAGAGAGGGAGAAAGATGTGACGATTTTATCTGTCTGCCGGAACATTGTTTAACAGATAACGTCATTCGGGAAATTTACACCGACGTAAATTGTTTTAATTTAGAACAATTGGCCGCGCGCGCAATTCTATGTCCTAGGAACGATCATTGTAATCTTTTGAATAATAAAATACTCGAAACGTTTTCGGGACCGTTCAAAATTATTTATAGCATCGACAGCGTAGCGTCGGAAGAAGAAGATGAAATTGCAAACTTTCCCGAAGAATGTCTGAATACGGTAACTCCCAGCGGGATGCCCCTGCACGAATTAAAGTTAAAAGTAGGCGTACCGATTATTTTATTAAAAAATTTAAGTTTGAGGGAAGGTTAAGTCAATGGGACTCGATTATTGGTATCGGCCATCACGGACATGCTGCTTACTGCAGAAATTATCACTGGCCGTTTTGTCGGAAGAAAAGTACTCATTCCTAGGATGGATCTCATTTCTACCGACAAAACCTTGCCGTTTGTACTGAAGAGATGGCAATTCCCAGTGAATGTTTGTTTTGCGCTTACTATAAACAAAGCGCAAACCTTTGACCGTGTTGGCTTATATTTAGCGAATCCCGTATTTAGTCACGGCCAACTATACGTCGCGTTCTGTCGTGGTAGATCGTTGGATTCCGTTAAAGTTGAAATAGTACAAACGCGAAAACAGGGGCGTCTCATAAAGTATTCGAAAGAAATTTTCAGTAAAAACATAGTATACGGTAATATTCTAAATTCAATTTTAAACTCATCAAATTAAAAGTTTTCTCCTAAATTTTTCTAGTTTACTAATATTCATACGAACAATAAAATTTGAAAATTTTTCAGATACTGAATTGTTTTAGCCGTTACTATTTGGTAGTTGATCATAATTAAAACAAATTGTAGAAATTACTATGTTTTACTACCAAAAAATATATATTACACATTTCCCGAAACTCGAGTCACAAGAAAATGTGTAATATATATTTTTTGGTAGTAAAACAGTAATTTCTACAATTTGTTTTAATTGAAAATTTTTTATCAAAATTATTCTTCAGGCTTTATATATTTGAGTATCGATATCGAATTCTCGGGGAAGTTTGCTTGATTTTCGTCCATTTCATAAATTTTATTTTTTCAAAACTAATACTAACTTAGTTCTTAGGACATGATTTTATCAAAATAAAATTTGAATTATCAAAAGACGAAACATTATTTTCTTATCTAAATTTAAGTTTTCAACCCTCTCTGGTCATTTCATTTACACATTATTAATCGATTATCTATCATATCGAGTTCTTGGGAATATATCGTATATAAAAATTCGCGATTTAAACATTTCAAAATATTTTTTAAACGTATATTTGGGATTTCGTTTAATATATTGCCCTTATTCGTGCATTCGCGTTAATTTCCCGCGAATCGGTTCGAAAATTTGCGTTCGATATAAAAATTATTTAATGTATTAATCTTATTCGTGAACTCGCGTTAATTTCCCCCCAATCGGTTCGAAAATTTGCGTTCCACATAAAAATTATTTAATATGTTAACCTTATTCGTGCACTCGCGTTAATTTTCCGCGAATCGGTTCGACATAAAAATTATTAATGGGCGAAGGTACTTGCTCCGGAATAGTGGAAAACGCTAAAAAAACAACACCTCGACGTAAGTAAATTATTAATTAAGATAATAATCAAATAACTAATTTTATTTTGAAATTTTCAGTAATTATAAAGACAATAACGGCTCCCCGACCTCATCACGGTACTCCCACCCTTCAGAGAAAAGACTATGCAAAATGTGCCTCCCGCCAAAATGGGCACCCCGCTCCCATCCCGGTACTCTCACTTTCCAGAGAAAAGACTATGTGAAATGTGTTTCTACCATAAAAAAATTAAAATAATCAAGTGAAATAAAAATAATTGCATTTTCAGAGAAAAGACTCTATGCAAAATGTGCTTCCTCCTACATAATAAACCATAAATAAAATTTGTTTCCCTCCTTAAAAACAGTAATTTACTGTAATTTTAGAGAAAAGACTATGCAAACAGTGTTTCCTCCTAAATAAGACGAGTGAAATGTGTTTTCATCCTTAGAAAAATATTTAGTGTTTAGTGTTTCCCCTTCCCCTATACAAAAACAGTTTACTTTCCCTTCTAAATGAAAAATCTACACAAAAAGAGGATCATTCCACACAACATCTAAACATTGACCGAATGGAATAAACATGGTATGTCATATATATTTATTCGTAATAAATTTTAATGATCTCTCTTCAGATGGCCCTTGCTTCATCTTGCACGAAACAGGCGAAACGAAAACATTCCATAAAAACACAGGAAAGTTTGATCGATATAAACTTTAAAAATTTCAAATTAACTAATTCAATTATTTTCAGTTTTCCGAATTATATCAGCTGATCAAGAGTCCGCCATGTTTTCGTACTCTAACCCCGGGTGGGATCTGTGATGTCCGATAAGGATGACCTAAACTATGACTATGTGTGAGTATTAATAATAATGATTGTTATTTCTATGAATAAACAAAAATAGTTTAACGATCCACACTAAAACTACCAATAGGTAGGCCACAAATATATATTCGAAATAAATTTTTATGATCTTCTTTGTAGATGCCGCTTGCTTCATCTTGCGCAAAACAGGCGGAACGAAATCATTCTATAAAAACACAGGAAAGTTTGATGGATATAATCTTTAAAAATGTGAAATTAACTAATTTTATTGTTTTCAGTTTTCAAAGTTCCTCCAAGAAAGTTAAGCACATTTTTCGCCTAAGAAGGACCAAACTGAATTAATAAACTACTATCAAAAGTGAGTATTAATAATTACTATTACTAAGATTAGACAAAAGTATTTTCATATTTTTAACAATTTAAATTAATACTACCAATAAATTCGACCTGACCGAAACATTGAACACTCGATTGATTAGATGTATCAATCGAATACATAAATCAATGCGATATGAATAAAAAATAAATAATTTATCAAAATTGTTATACAAGGATTCTAATATTTTTTACAATTTTCAGATTTTTAAAATTTTTTAAAGGATTTCTCGGTGCTACTGATGTCACAACTTGCATATGGACCAAGACCGAAACCTGATCTACCTGAATAATAGAAGACGTAGTGCTTTATTTCTAATGGAAACCGTGAACAACTGTATTCAAAGAAGCTTAGGATTCTAACAGAGGGTTTTCAATTCTCCAAGCCTATGGATTACGTATTACATCAATTGTGACAGATAACGTTAAGACTCAAAGTAATAAATTTAACTTTCATATTACGTCAATTATAATTCCAAATTTTACTTTCAATAAACTGTATTATTTTGTGAAATATATCGTTATACGAGTTAAACATTTTTTTATCAATTTATATTTTTTCATGAGAGTATCTTAATAAAATAAAGTTTTAGTTGATAAATCGATATAATAGTAAATAAGATCTAAAAGAAAAATTGAACAATCGATAATATCGATATAAATTATCAATCGAATACTTAAATCAATCAGATAGGTATATCAATCAAATAAATGAATCGATGGAATAGCTAATCTCCCTTTACCTCTAAGCCCCGCCTATCTAGCTACGCGCGCCAACTGTGGCAAACGCGTAGCGAAAAGTAGATCCGACTTAAATTATAGAAAATTTAAAAAAAATATTGATCAATCAATCGATTAATAATAAATCAATCGATTAAATATTGATCAATTGATAAATATTAATCTATCGACTACACTAGCTTGGTTCTAAGGTCCAAGGTGGATCAAAAAAATCCGGCTGGAGGGATCAGATGTGGGATGAAAATATCTGGCTGGAAGGAATAGATGAAGAGTTTCCTGTATATCCCTGGTATATCGATATATCATTTCGAATTCTTCATTAGTAAATGAACGTTAATTGATTAGTATGCAAATTCCAGGATAAGCATGCTTCGAGGGGAATATAGAGATGTGATAATACCAATACGACTAGAACTCGTTTATTTACAGTCTATATATTACACAGTACATTATACTTTTTGGTACCAAGAATTTGAAGAATTCTTCGAATATATCCTTTGGGTGTAGAATCTGTTGTTTCAGAAGAATATGAAGATAGCTCAGATTCTGAGAGTGAACTACTGAGAATATAGATGTATCCAAAGTGAACATGTTCATTATATTCATCAAGAGGAGTGAATGAAGCATAATTAAACTGAAGGAGTTCAGACTGGCTATATTACGAAGCCTTATTGAAGTCGAAAAATCTAGAAAGAGTGTGGAACTAATAGTAATAAGTAAATTTAATTGACATGTACCAAAAAAAAGAAGAATAACTACGCTGAACATTTGCCATAACATGGTACCTCACGCCATTATGACATTATGCAGCACAATAAATGAACCATCCAGAACCAGATGGCAACGTGTAATATGAGGCTATGCCTGAACAAGAAAAAATTATTCTATGAATTTCTATAAGTTATCTTAGGGTGGGACCACCTTTTTGCCCGCTAGTTCTAGGGGACAACGTGCTATCATTTTGCTAAAATGTCTGTAATTTTCGAATTTTGAGCTGAAAATGTTCTTAAATGACTAGGTAGGACTCACTGATGAAAAATCCCAAGTCAAAAGTAATTCTGTCCCATTGGCCATGAACATGGTAACTTTCGAATGGAAAAAGCTAGAGCCTTGAAACATTCAATGAATGTTTGGGGTCAAAATGCTGTGGCCGAGTTCATTCATGAGCAAAATCAGTTTCTCTGTTTGAAAATTTTTAATATTTTTCCCAATATTGTTGAAACTACATATTTGATCTGTATAAAATTCATTATTTAGAAGTAGGACAATAACGTGCATATTCGTACGAAATTTTGTTATTACAGGACCAAAAAAAATAATTTAGTGTAGATTTTGTGATATGAACTAAAGCACAAAAGCCTCCGACTTCATCTCAGTGCTTTTCACTTTTTTTATTTTTCCCAATAGAAGGAAACATTTTCAAAAATATCATTCTCTAAATTTGGAGCTCTTTTTTGTATATTTTATAATTGTTTTATTTGTGCATGTTAAAAAAAGCTTCAATTTTAAAAACAGACTGTACAGTTGTATTGTGATAAGAAGAGATTATGAAGAGAAATAAGGATGTTTTTTATCCTTGTTTTACAATTCAGCTACTTTTAATAGTTACCAACAACATAACCATAAGAATGATCATGAAAATTATTATTGATCGGTTTATTAATCTTATTTACAGAACGGTTTACACTTAAAATTATCGGTACCACCATTGACCAATGAACAAAATGAGAAATTTTAACATTTCACAGTTTAATTGAGTCTAATAACCATTTGTTTTCAATATGCAGCTGCAACTTTTTTTTGCTTGTGGAACTCCTGCATCCTTTCCTCTAATTCTGGTCTAAAGTGTCTGATTAGTCCCTGTACTGGCCATGCAGCACCATCACCAAGAGCGCAAATTGTGTGACCTTCAATTTGCTTGCTCAATTCCCAAATCATATCAATTTCATCTGGCTTGGCGTTTCCATCAACGAATCTGTACATTATTTTATTCATCCAATTGATACCTACAAAATTAAATAAAAATGTAAATGACAGCAGATTCATTTTAAAGAAAAAATACTAAATATTCAAATGGTGAAAAATCTGCTCCTCTATATTACAAAATGGTTAAAGATCAACATTGTTGTTATTGCCAATTTCAATACACGAGGTGAGCAGAAAAACATATAGACATTACATCATTATACATTAATAGTTAAATACGTTTAATTGATTTATGTCACCCAGAATTGATTGATGTCTCATCCAGGTATTTAGCAAATTTTATATATCCACGATCTACAAATTTGCAAAGGTTATGAATTTATGATTATCTTTTGTGGTAAAAAATCGATTAAATTTTTTTAGGCTTTTTATTATGAGTATTCATTATAAAGTAACAAAAATTGACTCTGGTTCCATCAGCATCTATTTGGAATAGTTGATCTCGAAAACAGTTACATTTCGAATGAGTTTTCCTGGATGTGATCCAGGCTTTTGACAAGGTGTGGCATGCAGGATTACTACACAAGATCAAAAGTATAATCCCAGTAATAATTTCATATTTTGAAATCCTATCTCCTAAATCAAGAATTCCGAACCACAGTAGGATAAGAAGTCTCCAGAACTTAGCCCATACATACTGGACTTCCTCAAGGTAGCGTTCTGGGCCCAGTTCTCCTGCTGTATACATCAGACCTGCCTACATCCACAAAAACAATTTTAGGAACATTCGCAGACGATACAGCCATTCTGGCCTCAGACGAGGATCCCACAACTGCTGTTGACGTGATCCAGGAGCATCTGGAGAAAGTACAAATTGGAAGATCAAGATAAACGAGACCAAATCCAAACAAGTTGACTTCATATTAGGGAAATAGTTCTCCGATCCAATACAATAATACCCCAAGCTACAAGTACAAATATCTTGGATTTCACCTGGACACCAAGCTTACCTGGAAGGAGCATATGAAAAAAAGGAAACAAATGGAACCAGAGAACAACACTGGTTGATTGGCAGAAAATCAAAATTATTCTTGGATACCAAAATATACATATAATATGGACTTATAGTATAGAAATTTGGGACAATGCAACATTACACGATGACCTCTCAGTTCCATACATTCAAAATGTCATCAAACGCAGAATCAAACATCACCATACAAAATTAGAGGGACATCCAAATGATCTATTGAATTGTATCAGTCCTTACTTGGTGAAAATCCATATTAAATAATATTTAAATAAGGTTATTCTGATTTTCACAAATTTTTATTGATATGTTCACAACAATTGTTTCGCTATCACAGTAGCATCATCAGGCAAGATCACATTTTGAATAACTAAGCTTGTTTCCGAAATCCGTTGCTATTTATATTACAGTAAGTACAATAAATTTTTATTGAGCACTAAAACTCAAAAAAGGGTCTCTGCAAATTCCAGCTTATCTGAATATATTTAACAGAGGTGAGTTATTTAAATCTATTTGTTCGTTAAGTAATATTCCAATTTTATTATGGCATAACTTTTGCTTCCTATATGTAGAATTTCAAAGTTATGATTGAAAGTATGTCCTGTTTCTAACAAATGGTTGGAATATGTAGAATTACTTTTATTATTGAGGAAACTCTTCAAAATGTTCACAAATTCTATGACGGAAGCTATTCAAAATGTGATCTTGCCTGATGATGCTACTGTGATAGCGAAACAATTGTTGTGAACATATCAAAGAAAATTTGTGAAAATCAGAATAACCTTATTTAAATATTATTCCAAATGATCTGTTACTATCGCTGCTGGCAAACAATGAACCAAGAAGACTCCGAAAGATGATGGCCAGCTGATCTAATCTGAGCACAAGAGTTTCTCAGTGGAAGAAGCCTCTTCACGTCTTATCTCTTCCTATTCTCATACTACAACAAATTAGCTCATAGAATTGTAATTTCTTTTTGCTGATAAATAAACAGAGGAAAAAAAAGGTTTTTCCAATAGAAAATACAAACATTTTATATTTTACAGACAGATTTTGAAGAATATTTAAAAACATAATCAATTGAGAAAGTAAGAGGTAAATTGAAAAAGACAAAACTAATGACATCCAAAACACACAACTCAGAATCAACATAACAGGAACTAACTCTATTTTCAAACTACACCCAGTTTCGGAAGAAGAAATAATGAAAACAATCTCCATGTTGAAAAATAAAAACAGCTACAGATGTGATGGAATCTCGATGAGATTAGTAAAAGATTGTACAGAACAAATAGTGATCAACATGTCTATAGAATATGGTGTCTTTTCTGATCTACTTAAAGAAGCATTGATAAAACCAGTATATAAGAAGGGCGAACGAGACCAACCATAGAGCTATAGACCAATAAGCCTCCTACCTATGTTCTCTAAAATACTAGAGCTAACAATTTCAACGCAACTGGTATCATATCTCATAGAACATGAGTTCCCAACCAGTTGTCCGCAGAAGCCAAAATATGGTCCGCGAATGATTATCAGTTTTTCATTTAAGATTTAACCGCTATCTACTTCCCTTGTTAGGTATTACGTACAGTAACTTAAACCGCTTACTTATGGATCAAACTGTTTGATAGATGGCGTTAGTGCACAAAATGAGTAGTACAGTCCGTTCTGTTTTACTGGTTCTCTACCTAATTCAGAACACAGAACAAACCTAATCTGTCAAAAGTCATTATTCTCAAACGTAAACTAACACGGGATTCCCCTGCTTTGCGTGATTCGACTGTGACAGATAGATTATTGAAGTGAATCAATATGTTGGTGTTCTGTGACTGAATCAATAATTACCGACCGTTGTTTTCAACTTTATTTCTTGAATTTGTTCGTAAATAATAGATATAGGTAAGTGAATGAACATTTTGTTGAGATGAATACTTTTCGTCGGTGTAAAAAATGATCTTTTTCGGGAGGTCATTAAATGATCATTTTCAATGCGTCTCTATAACTGTTAACATCTTTTGGCAGGATTGTACCTATGGTGAAGTAGTTAGTATATTGTTTGTGAACTGAAAGTGAATAGAAACTACTCTACTTTGGATAATACAATACAATAACTGATCTTTATTGATAACAAGTTATCAACCGGCAATCGACCGAGGTCCTTCAGCCCAAGTTATATTAACAAAATCTTAGAGCAAGTTTACAAAAAAAAAAAAAAAAAAAAAAAAAAGGTCATTATTTATACAATTTTACAATATCTTAGTTTTGATAGGTGTTCAGTCTCTGCATTAGCGTTTGGGTTGGGAATTTTCTTCGGGGGCGTTCTACTGGATCATTGTGCATGAGAGTCTTTATATCTTCCAGTTCGTAAAGGCGCTGCTTGAATTTTGTGTTCAGTTTCTTAATTCTGTCTTCTATGGGTTCTATCCTGGTTATCTGATAAAGGAGATCGTTGGGAGGGTTGTACAGTCTGTTCTTTGGGTGTCTCATTTTGGTAATGTCTCTTAGGGATGTTGTCTCTGCCACCTTTAAAATTTTCTTCACAGATTCTTTGCAGTTTGCATAAAGGGGATGTCCATATTCAATTAATGGTCTGCATATGGACTTATAGATGATGGATGCTGTTTTCATGTTGATTCCTTCGTTCCTGTATGTCAATTTTCTAAAGTGCTTGGCTCTGCTGATAATTTTCTTCTTTGTATTATTTGCGTGTATTTTAAGGGTTGCTTTATTATCAATTTGAATTCCGAGATATTTTATTGAAGGTGTTGGTTTGACTGATTTATTGTTTATTGAAATGATGGGGGACTGATGATTAATTTTATGGTTGAAAATTATCAGTTGGGATTTTTCTGGGTTAATCTTCATCCTCCACTTGGAAAACCATATTGTCAATGTAGTTATGTACTCTTGTAGATTATCAATGCAGCTTTTCAATGATTTCTCATGTGATATTATTGTAGTGTCATCCGCATATTGTAGTATGTATTGTTTTTGGTTGTGTATTGTGCCCATGTCACTGCAATAGATGTTGTATATCAGGGGCGATAGAGGAGATCCTTGAGGTGTTCCTTGCATAGGGGTGAAGATGGTGGATATTGCTTCATTGATTTTAATTTTTAGTTTTCTGTTCTCCAGATATGCTCTTACTATATGTATCAAATATGCAGGTGTGTCTTTCTTAAACATTTTATATAGTAATCCTTTTATCCACACACTGTCAAATGCTTTATTGTTGTCAATGCAAACTACTGCTGTTCTTTTATTGTTTAATTGTGCATTTTGTAAGTTGGATATGAAGATAGTCAGTGGGTGAACAGTAGCCTTTTTCTTGCGGAAGCCGAACTGATAGTTAGGAATTAATTCGTGGAAATGTTCTTCAAGTTTGTTTTTAATTATTTTTTCAAAAAGCTCTCCAAGTACAGGTAGCAACGTTATGGGTCTGTAATTTTCTGTTTTTTTGTGATCCTTGTTCTGTTTTGCTATGAGGGTGATTGTTCCTGTTTTCCATACTTCCGGAAAGGACTGGTTATTGAGACACCATTTGAATAATTTTGTTATATGTTCATGTATGCTCTGCTGTAGTTTTTTAACGATATTCCACGGTATATTATCTGATCCTGGTGAACTGTTCTTGGTGTTATGTAGCATTTCATAGTAGGTGGCTTCTTCTATTTCGATTGAATCAGTGTTCACAGGTGGGTTGTTAAAAAATTCCCTGTACCAGCCCTCAACCATTGTCTCTGTTTCAACGTCAAAATTCCTATCCTTGCCATATTGAAATACTTGTTTGTAGTGCTCTGCAAATATTTCTGCCTTTTCGGAATCTGTCTTATATTCTTTATTGTTTTCTATGATAGTGGGAATCTTATGGAATTGTTTGTACTTGGAAAGCTTTTTGATTTGCTGATAAAATGTTCTTCCTTTGGTTTTGCTAATTGATTTGCAGGCTTCATTCCATCTATGGATTCTATACTGCTGGATCATTTTATGAATAGCAGAGTTATATTCATTTATTTGGGTTTTAACATGTGGGTTGTGGGAGCGGCGATATTCTCTGTACATTTTCCGTTTGTTCTTGATCATTGAAATTATGAAGGGTGGTAATTCATGAAGGAATGGGTGATGTGTTACAGTAGGTGTATATTTTCGAATACATTCAGATAGTCTATTATTGAATGCTGTGATGTAGTCCTCGTCCATATTTGATTTTCTATGAGAGTGAATGAACTTGGCCATCTCCTCATTCACTTTATTGACCTTGCATTTGTCGAATTGAAACGTTTTTTTCTTTTGAGTTTCTTTTGGCTGTGTATTCATGTCCAATGTAATAACCATTCCTAGGTGATCGGAACCCAGGTCAGGCACAAGCTCTATATCTGTGATGTTACTTTCTAAATTTGTGGAGTATATCAACAAATCAGGAGTACTATCAGGGTTATTATCCATCAAGAATGTTGGAGGTGTCATATATTTTTTGAAGGAACCGCTCTGGAGAAATTTGTTAATTTGTCTATTTTTTGTTCGATTGGGATTGAAGTCGCCAATGATTATAGAATATTTATATAAGGCTGCTTTTGTGAATATAGTTTCGTCGATTTTGGAATGAGGGTGTATATATATCAAAATGATGTGCAGTTTGTCATCTTTAAAAGGGATTGTGAAATGTGTTGCTTCATTGAGGTTGTTATTAATACTAGGTGAATTGTCCTTACCCATTTTCAGGTTGGGGTGGCACTGTACTATACTCCCGCCTCGTGTATTGATAATTGTATGTCCTAGCCTATGTATAATATCCCAATCTCTGTAGGAGATGTTGTGTTCCTTTTTGGTTTTGGCTTCTACGAACATGGCTAATTGTATCTCATTCTCTTCAATGAAGTTGTTGATCAAATATTTTTTTGGTAGATAACTATTGATATTGTTGTAGAGAATTTTAATTTTAGAGTTGAACTTGGCGGTTAATATTGTTGTCGATAGGTTCTGTTGGTGACGGTTCATTCTGATCTTCCACATCGAACATGAGGATATATACTCGGTTTCCTGAAAAAACTGCAGTTGTATCAACTTTAAATTGTGTCAGGAATCTTCTCTTTAGTTTCTGCAGTAGTTCCTCCCCGTTTGTGTATTTGGGCTTGTTCAGTTTTCTCATATAGGTATTTACAATTTCGTCGTGTATAGTTATAGGTGCATGTATTCTGTTATTCTTCTTATGTAAGTCTTCTATTTCCCTGGTCATTTTATTAAGACGTCTTATGGTTGCATTCGGAATACCTTCGATGGGTTTTTTAGGATGTTTTGGACATTTGCCTGACCATGCCTGATGTTCTTCAGAACCGCAGGCACTGCACTTAGGTGGTAGATTAGTTCTGCACTGTGATGTTTTGTGGGCGCCTTGGCATTTGTTGCATTTTGCTTGTTGAGTGCAGTTTTCCGTTATATGATCGAATTGTTGGCACTTGTTGCATGGAATTGGTATGGGTTCAGGAGGATGACTTGCATAAACTAGATAGTGCCTATTTTTGAAGAACATTCCCTCATTGAGTAATCTTTCGGATGTTGTAGCTTCTCCTGTGATAATTCTTATGTAAGTTGTGGGCGTATTGTAATTCCTAGATATAATTCTTCGGCAAAATCTGTGCTTCAAATTCAATTTATTAAGATGTTCACTAATTTCTTCATCTTGGATAGATTTTTCCACTCCGGTTATTAATACTGAGAAAGTTTGCTGTGGTTCTAGTCTTTCCTTTCCTTGGATGTAAGGTATTGTCTGTTTAAATTGGGTGATGATTTTCTGGGTTTTCATTTCTTCTAAAGCATTAACGATTTTTTCTTTCTCATTGTTGGATTTGATAAGATAGCCGATTTTGGTTTTTATCACAATATCTGTAGATTCTATAAATTTCTTGTTCCATTCATCTGCCATTTTAATTCTGTCTGTTATTAAGTTTTCATTTGCTGTTAGATAAAATAGTTGTTTGTATTCCGTTTTGTTTATTTCGTTCATTCTTGCTGAATAATTCCTAAAGGTAGTCTTGTTGTTGGGATTTGTTTGTGGTTGTACTTCAGTTTTGTCTTGCTGTGTATGGGTTCCTTTAGTAGTTGAAATGTTTTGTGTGGAAGAATGAGATGGGATGTCTGTTTCCATAGCGATACTGTTATCTTGGTTGTTTTTTTGTGGTTCCAGATGCGGTTGGCTAATTTCTGTCTCGGGAGTTTTGTTATCGTTGACTTTTTTGTTTTTGTTTTTAGATAATCCTTTCTTCTTACGTTTCCTATTAGAAGGTTTCTTGAACGATGGATCGTCTGTAGATTCTTCTGAACTTTTTTCATCCGAAATCATTTTTGAGAAAAATTTCTCGAAATCTGTGGCACCGTATGAGTTTGATCGCGAAATTTTAATTTATCGCGTTTCCGAAATATCACACTGATCAAATTCACTGACATGTGCTTCCCATGAAATCACAATCTGAAAAAATGTACTTTGGATATTATTTCCGAAATAAATATTTTTATTCAAGCTAGCTCACACGATCATATTGAAATACCTAAACTTACGCTTTTATTTTCTTGGTTTGTATTCGGATTAATTTTTTGTATCTTATTTTCAGAACATGGCGCCTAAGAAAAAATACGACTAGTTATATAAAATTTGGATTTACCCCTATTGAAAGTAACGGAGAAATAAAACCACAGTGCGTCATATGCGCTACCGTTCTCGCAAATGACGCCGTGAAATCTGCGAAATTAAAACGCCACTTAGAAACGGTACATCCAAATTTGTCTGACCGTCCACTGACATTCTTTGAAGAAAAATTAGAGAACCCGAAGAAAATGAAACTCGTGTCTAGTGGTATGAGATTTGCAACATTGGAAACATCATTAGTAGCGTCGTTTGAGATTTCTGAATTGATAGCTCAATCGAAAAAATCTCACACAGTTGGAGAAACAATCGTGAAACCGTATTTGATCAAAGCCGTCAAAGAAGTTTTGGGATTAGAGGCCAAGACAAAAATACCAGATATACCTCTGTCCAATAACACGGTCAAAGCTAGAATTGCACTTATGTCAAATAATATGGAGAGATTATTTCAAGAATCAAAAAATCGCTATTTTTCGCTCTGCAGTGTGATCAATCGACTGACATTTCGAATTGTTGTAAACTTATTTTTAGACGACAACATAATTAATGAAGAATTATTGATTTCACGGGAACTGGAAACAACATGAAAAGGTATCGATGTCATGAACTCAATATCGGAATATTTGGAGAAACATAATCTTATATGGGATAAACTCGTTGCCCGCGATGTTGGTATCACGTTCCGGGCTGGCGACCTTACTGAAAAAGAAAAATCCGAAGGTAATAACAAGGCACTGTATCATACATCGCCAAGCGTTAGCTTGTAAGACTCTTCCTGGATTCCCTAAAATGGACTCTGACCATGAGGCACTTCTCTTTCACCCAGAAGTTCGATGGCTATTGAAAGGTAATATGCTGGAAAAATTATATGAACTGAGAGCAGAGGTTGAGATTTTTCTGGTCAACAAAAAAATTAATGATTTGTTGAAACAGTTTACTAATCCGACATGTCAGATGAATTTGGCTTATCTAGTGGATATTTTCACACACTTAAATAAATTGAATATGCAACTGCAAGGTTCCGGATATGAAAAATTAGAAAATGTCTCAAAAATATTCATTTTTGAAGATAAACTCCGAGCTTCTATTTGCAAACTTCAGTTGTGGTTACGGTAAATTAAAGAAAATAATTATTCTGCGTTCGCAACAATGAAAATACTTGCGGAAGGCCCAAAGTATGACACTAGTAAAACAAATTTACAAAAAACATCAAGACTCATTTCCAGGTGTTGATTGATGAATTCAATCGTTACTTCCCAGAATATAGCGAAGAAGCTGAAGTTGATCAAAAACTGATTCGTAATCCTTTTAGCATGGACGCTGCATGAATTCAGGAAGAACTCATTGAGTTACAAAATGACAGAAACTGCAAGGATGCTTTCGAATCGAATTCACTTGAGTCGTTTAGTTGTGAAAAAGCAATTTCTTATAGTAAACCGAGAAATCGCCTTGCGCTATTTTATGGTTTTCTCAACGACTTATTTATGTGAACAAGGATTTTCTGCTTTGTTGGTTATTGACAACAAGGCGAGAAATCGTTTGAAAGTAGGTGATGATTTGTGTGTAGCCTTTGAGTAGCAATATTAGTCCTACGATAGCCGAACTCGTGAAGAAGATGCAAGCTCAGAAATGTCACAACTACAAAATTAAAGAAGTTTAAACTAAAAGTATTTTATATACGTCTATTAAATATAAGCGGTGCTTATTGTAGACATAAATTGAATTCTAAACGTTTTTTGAATAAAAATTTTTTTGAAATTAAAATTGTAGAAGACTAACAGATTAAATCTGTTTTGATATTCAAATTTTTTTTTTTAAAGTAATTTCCAATTGATTTTTCAATAAAAGGTTCAGTTTGATTTTTACGGTTTATTCTGATTATACGTACATAGAGGTCCCTGGCCCAGAAAAAGTTGGGAAACCCTGTCCTAGAAGAAAAAATCCTATCACCTTCACAACACGGCTATGTCAAAGACAAATCAACCCAAACGACAATCTTTGAGTTTATCTCAGGGATCTTAAACGCATTGGAGGATTCAAATGTCACGGTTGGTTTGATGATAGACCTATCGAAGGCATTCGATACCCTCTCTCACAACCTTATCCTTCAAAAACTACATGCCTATAGAATAAAAAACTGAGCTGAACTGGTTTAGATCATATCTGATAAACCGTAGACAAGTAGTGGTGATCTCTCAGAATGGGGACCAAATAATATCTGAAGAATACACAGAAGTAGGAGTACCACAAGGAAGTATATTAGGCCCCATCATATTTATCATCTTTCTAAATGACCTGTATACTCTATTTGATGAAAGAGCTATCAGAATGTTAAATTATGCAGATGACACAAATTTCACGGTGACGACCAAGACATTCCCAGAAACATGCAAACTAGTAAAATAAACCCTAATACAGGCAAGCGAATGGTTTATGCATGAACTCTGACAAAACGAATGCTATACTAAACAAGACAGAACATTCAGGTTTTCAAACACCAGCCAACATTCCGCTATGCGATTTTACTCTAGATTTGATTAAGTCCTGTCACTTCCTGGGTCTTAAAATGATCTTGATTGGAGCGAACACATTTTCAATCTTTGTGGTCAGTTAAGCTCAATCTGCTACACTCTGGGGGTCCTGAGTAAATCCTAAGAACCATTTATCAAGCGGTCTTCGAATCAAAGATGAGGTATGGCATCATGTTCTATGGTAGCTCATATGACTTGGATAGAATGCTGAAGATGCAAAAGAGAGCAGTTCGTATAATTTGGAAGATGAAGAGAACAGAGTCATGTAGGGGAAAGTTCAGAAAAAATAACTTCTGAATATTCAGATATTCAGAAGTTATACCATACATATTCAGGAATCCCTGATCTTCATTTAGAAAAATAGGCACTATTTCGAAGGAAAAACACCTAGTAACTAGAATACAAGGACAACGATATCCATAACACAGACTAAGCCTCACTGAAAAAGGACCTGAATATAGATGCACTCAATACTATAGTAAAATAGCACATAAACTAAGAGGAGAAATGACCCTTCAACATTATAAGAATTATATCTACAAATTATTACTTAACATCGAGTCATACAAAGTGGAAGATTTCCTAGCTTACACTGTCTGATGTGTCAAATTATTGTATGACCCTGTTTCATCTCAAATGTACACTGTATATTTTATTGCAAATGTGCATTTTACCTGAAATAAAGTACATTATTATTAAGATTAGGCTTTTTTACTGATTACATTAGGCACAGCACTGTTAATTTTTGACCCTACAATGGAGTAATGATCATTTTGTGTTTAAAATTGAAAAAATACTTCAGTAGTAACAAATTAGCAAATGATGAAGAGGCGGATGTTGACGAATGAAGAGTATCAAAATTATCGAGTATTGCTGGAAAAGTCTATCAACCACAATGGAGACTTTTGTAGCAAAATATTTTTTGTGTTTTTTGTTGTGATTGTACCTTAATCTTTCATATCTATAGAAATAAGATTACCTTCTCTACATGGTGTGCATTGACCACATGATTCATGCTTATAAAACATGATGAGTCGAGCGATGGCTTTAACAACATCTGTCTGTTTGTTCATTACGATCACAGCAGCTGTTCCCAAACTTGTCTGAGCAGCAACCAGTCCATCAAAATCCATCAGAACATTGTCACAAACACTAAAAAAACAATGCAGAATTATATTTATTCAATTTATGAATCAAGGAAGTATTTTCAGGAGTGAATTTTAAAAATAAGCTTCTTTAAAAAAAAACATCATACTGTTTAGGAATGAGCGGCGTTGAAGAGCCACCAGGTATAACTGCAAGAAGGTTGTCCCAACCTCCAATGACACCGCCTGCGTGTTTTTCAATTAGTTCCTTCAGTGGTATACTCATTTCTTCTTCCACAGTGCAAGGTGTATTAACATGTCCGGAAATGTTGAAAAGCTTGGTGCCAGAGTTACGAGTTCTTCCAAAAGATGCGAACCACACACCTCCCCTTCGGCAGATGCTCTGCAGAAATATTGTTACTCAGGAAATTGAATAACCATATGATAAAAAGCTTGCTGACTTTGTATGATATGTATCATTGGATGATACTTCTTTGAAGAAAAAAAATTGTATTTACCGTAATAAAAGTAGAACCAAAGTTTTAAGGAAATGCATTACTGTGCTTAATTGATTGATCTCTTGACAAAGTTCTAAAGACCAGTACTTCATATTGGTTACAGAGAATATGACAAGTTTGAAATTTTGATTGACATAAATATTTTACAATATTTTGTAATTAAAAAAATGATGAAAAGCGCAAATGTAAAGTCAGAAGCTTTTGCACGATTGTTAAACAGTTCATTTTCCATGAAAATTTCAAATCTGTGAGTTACTTCTTAAAAATCTACATAGGATGATAACAAACAAGAATTCTGTGTTGTGTCCTCAAGTTAAATTTCTAAGGGTCTTCATAAAATTGTAATTAATTCTTTAGCATAAATAGAAATGATTTAGGTAAGATGTTGGTGCACAATAAAGAAAGGAACCCTGAATCAGAGATTTATCAATTGAAATACTAAAGGTTGGGCCATCCAGAGTTTGCATTCTGAAGTAGTGGTCATTAGTGTTTTGACAGAAAGTTAGTTTAATATTTGATTTTAACGAAATGGGTCGATTTAGGGTTGAACAAAATTGGGAAATATTAAATATTTATTTCCAAAGTGGTGAATTTTCTATCCAAACTGTTAGAAATTTACATGGGAAATTCAATAGAAATGAAATGTCCTCATGGCAATTTGTGGATAAATTTGTTCCTGAAAACTGAATCGTTATTGGATAAAACAATCCGTTCACGTTCTCGTCCAGTGAGCACACTTGAAAACAATGCTGCTGTAGCCCAGAATGTGGCCGAACAACCATCAACATCAACTCCACATTGTGCTCAAGAACAAAATTTTTCTCTCATTTCTCTGAGGAGAATTTTGCAAAAAGACCTCGGTATGAGGGCTTACAAATTTCAAGTATTGCAAGAAGTGAAGCCTCTTGACCATCCGATGCGATTTCACAGCTCAATGGGCTCATCATCTTTAGCGATGTAGCTGTGATTTGACTCCGTTGGGTTATGTTTTGTGGGGATCTGTTAAGGATAAGTTTTACGCTTGATGCCTTGAAGCATGAAATCGAAGTTGCGATTCATTAAATTGAGCACAAAACAATCGATAATATACTGAATAATTGGGTTTGTTCGTTATTCAGAAATGTCAAGGTTCAACCTTTCTAATAAACTCATAAATTCGAAAATATACTCATTTTATATTTATAGCTAATCCAAAATGAAAATTTTAATTGGCCCACCCCTTATGTAGGGCATTAGATTAGACTGAACATTAAATTGAACATGTATGTATCATTCAATAGAATACTCAACTGTGAACTGAAGTTATAGAAGACTGCTATGAACTCAAATCAAAATTGGATAGTAAAAAGAGCAGAATAACATAAACTAGTTAGTTTGGGAACATTACTAATATATGGATCCAAAACCAATGAGAACCTATGCTCAAATAGAATTAGTGATTGAACCACCACTCTTAAGTTCAAAAAATATACAACTGAAAATATTGTCTGTTCTTTGATTGTCTTGGTCTTTACTTGATGGAAATACATCTTAAAATTTACAAAATCCAAACAATTTTGACTTCTGCTAAGTTAAAACTGTTTTTGCGGCCTTGTTCTAGGGTACAACTTGCTAGTGTTTCGATGAAATGTCGATCGGGTCTATCTGTAAACACTCTAAATTCCGAGCGGAAAATTTTTTAGAGGAGATTTTGGGCCGAAATATCTTGGTTAAGATTGTTAATGGGCAAAATGAGTCCAATGGTTTCGCAGTAATTCACTTGAAACTTTTCTCATTTTCCAAATAAGTTTCAAAATTACTGATCTGATCGAAACAAATTTGATAACTAGATGTATAATAACGGAACGAAGATTTATGCCAAATTTTCATGAGGTAAAAATGCCTCAAACGAAAACATCTAGACACCTGAAATTTTCAGGGTATGTTTGGAATCTAAATATATCAGCACAATAACTTCGGAGTTATTCTCGTTTAAAACTTTATTCTCCAAATGGGTATTGACAGCTTAGCAGTTAGAGCATTGGCTCGGAACCGAAAGGTCTCAGGTTTAAATCCTGTTCAGATGGAACAGAAATTTGCTAGTTGGATGGGTTTCGGCCACCATTTCATTGTTGGGTTGAAAATTAACAGTGATATGATCTAAAGTGGCGTAAGATCGCAGTAACAAAGCCTACTCAGAACACAACTGTACTCCTAACTCGCACAAGCTGAAAAAGCTTCTGAGGGATCTTAACAGAAGATTTAGGAGTACCAGAATAATATAAATAAAAAAAATAAACAAAAAATATATTTTCAAACGAGTAAATCCAATCGACTACAAATTCAGTATTTAGATGTGAAATAACGACACGAAGGCTCATGCATAATTTTGTGAAGATAAATTAAGAGAATTATTGAGCCTTCATATATTTAAAAATGGCTGTTTGAAACCTGCAAATATATCACTAAAGAAACAGACAAATTCTAATAGCTTAGCTAGCTAACAAGTATTCGATTCCAGGCAGAGTTTGATTTTTTTGAAATTTTTATTCATCATATGTAGTTCCTTTAAGGAATAATACATAAATTTCAAATTTTAGGGGAAACAGACTGTTGAACAAGTTCATAAAAGCTTCCGACTTTACATCAGTGCTTTTCATCATTTCAGTATTATAAATATTGTCTGTTGCCTACTATTAACCTCACGTTTTTGATGGCATTCAAATTCCTATTGAAAAACAGCCAATTCTTCAGGCTATCCAACAGGTTAACTTATCCTTCTGAATAAATAATAATCAGAAAAAAAAATGGAAGTCATTATGACAGGTCTTTTCAATTTCAAAGAGATTTCACTGACTATAATAAATAACAGAATTATGTTAAAAAATTACTTTATCATGCTTCTGCTCGTATAATGTCATTTTTAATTCAATTTGGCTCATGCTACAGTTATAGTTGATGATGATCTTTTGTGATTGTTTTGCCAGTACACCTGAGTCTATTAAATGCAGAGCAGAAGCTTTACATTATGAATTATAAAAGCTTTTGAGGGATCTTCACAGAAGATCTAAGAGTATCAGGGTAATCTCATAATCAATGAAAATTCAGTTTACTCAATGTTGCATAGTTAAGCTTCTATATTAAGAATTATCGTAGCTGATGCGTCTTTCATCACTACATATGACAGACAGAACCCTTTCTGTCATCGAAGCTACTGTTCTCTGAAAAGGCTCTGTTCGAGAGATATTTCAGCTTCGACTTATATGGCACTTAATGTCCTTGCTTTCAAATCATTTCTTACACAAAAGTCTTGTTATATTAGGAGTACAAATAAGTTTCCGCCGCTTTTTAACAAAAATTAAATATTTATTATAGAAGGACGGTAATATAATGCTTGCTGAGTGACTTCTAATGTTAGAGCAAGTTCTTTTTGTGTTTGAGATGAATCTTCCTCCAATAATTCCTCCAATTCTGCATCCTCGTAAATTTTTGGCCTTCCACTGCGATCTTTGTCTTCTACGTCGAAATCACCGTTTTTAAACTTTTGAAACCACTCTCGACACGTTCTCTCACTCAAAGCACCCTCACCATATGCTTCTACGAGCAATTTATGCGCCTCAGCAGCAGATTTCTTTAAATTATAGAAGTAGACTAATATTTCCCGCAAATGACGCTTGCTTGGCTCAAATTTTGACATTTTCAACTTATAAAAATTATATTTTACCAATATAAAATCAATGATATTAATAGGTTATGTTGTTCTTGAATGTCCAAACTATTTTTTAAGCCGGTTATCATCTGCGAAAGCTAACCGAAACTCCGCGCCGCGCCATCTACAATAAAACGGCGGAAACTTATTTGTACGCCTAATAATATCTTCAATTCCAAATATTCAAACTTTTTTCAGTGGTGTGTGGTGTTTTTTATTATCAACATCAAAATCATTAAATTTGAAGCATTTAGGTCAACTTCTGCATATCGGTTCTTATAATGAGTCTAATTAAGATTGCTGGGCAGGTTTTTTTAAATAGAGTTGTGAAGAAAAAACATGTGATTATGTATCTTAAGACATACAAAATCAATAAAAAAACGTAATTAAATAAATCCTACTGAACCAGAAGAACTCTACTTACTGGGGCAACAGCAACAGTTTCCACATTAGTCACAGTTGTTGGACACCCAAATACTCCAACATCAGCTGGGAATGGAGGCTTCAACCTAGGCTTACCCTGCTTTCCTTCAATAGATTCGATAAGAGCTGTTTCTTCTCCACAAATGTAAGCTCCAGCACCCCTGTGCATGAACACATCGAAATTATAACCAGAGCCACAAGCGTCCTTGCCCAAGAGACCTGCTTGGTAAGCCTATGAAAAAAGTTTAAATTAAAAGTAAATCACGTTTAAATTTGCAGAGTTGACCAGATGTTGCGGAAAAAAAATTCAATGAAGATAATTATTCTCCTGAACATAAATGTTAAATAAAAACATGGCGGGCAGTCTGTTTAGTTTGAAAGTTATAGGCCCAATTGTTTAAGAATTCTTTATATTCAGCTCTCTTTTTCCACCATAAAAAACATTCACTCCACACTTTTCTATAATATGCAAATAATCTTGTTTTTGATACAAAAAATCGAAATTATCGGACAGCTATACCATCTGTTATTTTAAGGAATTTCATTCTCAAATTGAAATTTGACCAACTTCATCCTCATATGACGATCTATTTATGGCGGACAATAAAAATAAATGAATAAATTAAGGCAATTGACCCAAGTCCTTCATTATGTTTATAATGTATAACACTAATCTTGGTAACTTTGCAGTTTTTCTAATAGGGTGCAGGTTAGAAGTTTTCTATGTGGAAGATTTATTGGATTACAATGAAATTGTACTTGAACTTCTTCTGCATGTTCTAGTTTCTTCTGAAATCTTTCAATTAACTTCTTGATCTGTTGTCCGATTGGTTCAACTTTTATCTCAACTTGTAGGGGAGGCTATTGGACGGATTATGTAGGCGGTTTCTTGGGTTTCTCAACTTGATGAGTGATGAGGTTTTAGCAACTTCTATTATGTTATTAAATTGCACAATTTGTAGAGTAAACCCTTCGTCCATACATTATCAAACGTGTCTAATATCTATGCTCACTACTGCTGTTTTTCTGTTATTTAACTGAGCATTTTGTAGATAGGAATATAATATTGTAGGAGGATTGACGATAGATTAATTTTAACGAAAGTTAATTTGATGGTTGGGTATATGATTCTCTAAATGTTCCTTAAGCTTGTTTTTGATTTTTTTTTCAAATAATTATCCAAGTACAGGTAGGAAAGGTGACTATTCCTGTTTTCCAACATTGAGGAAATTTACAGTTATTTAAAACACCATTCATGTCATTTTATTATGTGCGAATGAATGTTATGTTCCAGTTTCTTAACGATTTTCCCGGGAATGTTATCTATTCCTGGTGAACTGTTTTTTGAATTATGTAGTGTTCCATAGCATGTGTCCTCAAATATCTTGATATTCTTCAACTTCTTGGAGAAATGGTTCTTGGATCAGGCTTCTTTTTTTTTTCATTTTTATATCAAATTTTTTATAACCGTTATATTGGTAGGTTTGATTTTGGTGATGAGCAAAAATTACTTTTCTTCATCTGTTTTATGTTCTATGCTGTTAGCAAGGATTGTAGGGGTCTTATGAAATTTCTTTTATTTAGATAGTTTTTTGATTTATTGATAGAAGCTGTATATTGTTGGATCATTATATGTATTGCAATATTGTATTCATTGAGTTGTGTTTTGAAGTTTGGGTTAGTCTAGCCTTCTGACCATTCATTTCGTAAGAAATAACTTTTAATTTACTAGATAGGTTTTAACTCCGAATGTGAGAATCCAGTTTGTCAAAGGATATGCAGTCAGAAAATATGCTTATTGGAAATGATCACTTTCTCAATAAAGCAAAAATATTGATTCACAAAAGTTGAATTTGAAAAATGAGAAGTGGAATGATGGTTCGATTATTTATGGAAAAATTCAATGAAATTATTACACTCATTAATGTATGAGAATCTGTTGAGTGATAACTTTTAGGATAATTTTCGATACAAAATAAATATCAAATGCGTCACAATGATGAAAAATATAGAGATATAATTATAGAGAAAAATTTTGCCTTATTGCTTCTGCATGGGAAATTTATCTTCATTTACATAAAAAGTTTGATGAAAGTATAATGGATCTTACCTCAGCTATAGCAACTTGCATATTAGAAGCTTCATTATAAAATTCTCCTCTGATATAAATATAAGCTGCTTTAGCTCCCATAGCTTTTCCCGCAATGAGACAGCCTTCAACTAACTTATGAGGATCATGCCTCATGATTTCTCTATCTTTACATGTACCAGGTTCACCTTCATCAGCATTCACAACCAGATACTTGGGTCTTCCGTCTCCAGGTTTATTCATGAAAGACCATTTCATACCAGAAGGAAACCCTGCACCGCCTCTGCCTCTCAGACCAGAAGTTTTGATTTCATCTATAAAATAAATCATGTTTCAACTTTCACTTCCAGGTTGATGAAAGGAATGATTAGAATTTCGAAAACTCACTGATAATCCAATCTGATCCTTTCAAAAGAATTTCTTTAGTTTTGTACCAGTCTCCGCGTTTGAGGGCTCCCTTCAATCTCCAATCGTGTTTGCCATATAGGTTAGTGAAAATTCTATCTTCATCGGCTAATGGGCCAAATTTAGTTTTTGTTTGTGGAGGTGGTGTTCCGGGTGGAGGAGTTGAATAAAAGCATATTTGTCCATTGCTTGCAATCGAAGCACAAATACCTAGTGTTGAAACATTATGTAATTAGACGACTACTCATTAAAAACTGGGAGAAGCATTATCCTGGGAGATTATTTTCTGTGCATATACATCTAACCAGAAGAATTAGCGTATTACTTACTATTGTAATTTGTTTTAGCTAAATTTGTTAATTTGATTAAAGAACCAGCCATACTTCAGATTGTTGACACCAATAAAATAAAATTACAATGACAGGTGACAGAATTGTCAGTTGATTTTCCATCTCTTTTCAATTCATTCTCGGCAACCTTAAAATACTTCGTTACCATATCGTAAAATTTTCAACTTCTGAAAACTAATGTCAGCACTATTGAATTGAATAAATTTCACTTGAAAATAAAATATGTTGAAGTTTATAAATTTCTAGAAGATCTTGATGAAGAAAGTAAGAAATAAGAATGTTTTCAGCGTATGCATGTTCACTTTTTCAAATGTTGTAAATTTTTTTCATTTCTGTGGAAAATCACAAATCCGCATATGCACAAAGGATGGTATCAATGTGTTTCTGAAAATCATCTTGCTTGCCGATTCAATTTTATTGCTAGACGACCAACTTACTGTACCAACTAATTAATTGATCAAGACATTCTTTGTATCCAAATCCTTTGTAAATCGTAAGAATTCTTTGTCGAAATGGCCACATCTCAGTCATCAGAAAAATCTGGCAATTTGCGACCAATGCTTGAAGAGGCCTTGAGCTTGTACGACAAAGTAGATAATTCTACCGAACCAACGATCAGTGAAACTGTACAAGTAAGTTTCTGTACATTATGTCTCGATTGAAAATATTTCACAAAAATCTGTTTCAGGCTGAAATTAAGCATGGTATTGAACTTTGTGAAGAAGCTACTAGAATGGTATCATATGCAGGCGTATTTAGTAGGAATGAAGGACTCTCAGATTTGGCAACTGCAGATATTCCATACTTATTATTACCTGTATTATTAGGAAGATTCACTTCACAATTAGTTGGCATAGAAAGAACTGAATTGATAAGAATTACAGAAGTATATTATAAAGATTTTTTACAACGCACCAATGACTACGATTTGAGTGATTATGTCTTTGTTGATGAATCTGAAGATAAGAAAAAAAAGAAAAAAGGTCGGGCACCATCAGTAGCAGATGCTTGCAGAGAAAGGGATATGAAACTTAAACAATATGATGAAAAACGAAAGTTGAAAATTCTAGTGGCAGATCTCAAAAACAAATTAGATGGTGCTGATGATAGTACAAGAAGAGAATTTTATATATCTTTAGTTAAATACTTTGTTCTTGTTGCTATTGAGGAGTTGAAATTCCTGAAATCAGAGAAACACATGCTTGAGCAAATGGAGAGATTTACGAGAGAAAAATGTCAACCTGAGAATCGTCCACGTCAAAAGCCTCTAAAACCAGTTATTATAACCAAAGACATTATACAAAAAGCGGTATATGGAGCTGGGTATCCTTCACTTCCCACTATGACTGTCCAAGAATTTTATGATAAAAGAGTACAAGATGGTGTATTTCCTGATCCAACAAAACCTAGAACAGGGCCCTTAAGTTTACAAGAAGCATCATTGGCTGGACTCTCTCTTGAAGATGAAAAGGAGAAAGAACTTGAAGAAGAAGATTCAAAAATAGACAACGATGATGAGGAATATTTGAAAACGCGGAGAGAACAAGATGAATACAAAGATGATCATAGGCGAGGTTGGGGTAATAGGTTTAACAGAAGTTGAGCATTTTTGCAAATTTCATATGTATGACTGATTAATTTTAAAGAACAATTAATGCATTAAAAATATTCAAGATAACATGTAATTTATTTTGTACCCTTAATTTGTGTTAAACATGGAACTTAAACTATAAACTAGGTTTTATTCAGCAAAAAATATGGATGTTTTTATATTCTATGCTCTAGCTGACAACAGTTAATGACATAAAAACTATGGAGAATGAAAATGGCATGTGAAGGTTATAATGTCAAAATAAAAAATTATAAATAAATAATAGTGTTTCATCTCTGGTGGGTACTGATAGGTAAAAATCTATTGTAATGTGTAATAACAAAGATAATTAACAATACAGTGTCGATTTCAAAGCAAACAAGAAATGTCGAATAATTTAGACAGTATTGAAAATGATGTACCAACTTTACCTTCCTTATTCGCAGAAGGGTTGAATCTTTTCAATCATTTGGAGCAAAACTACGAACCCACCAATAGCTTAGAGGTTCAGGTAACTATCTGTAAGTTAGATAAGGAGATTTATCACTGATGATTTCTTTTATAGTATTCAAATAACACTTTTCATCATAATGTATGTAGCGTACAATAGAAAATTCATTTATTGTAGTTTTTTGATTATTTAGGATTCTTTTCATGATAGGATGCACATTGATGATTGTTTTTTTTCAGATAAGAGTGAAAAAATGCATCAAAATATTTGAAAAGGCTACAATTCTATGTTCTTATGCTGGTATATTTAGTACCAATGAAGATTATGAAGAGATAGCTACTGCCGATCTTCAATACTTTTTATTGCCTGCTTTCCTTGGGTCATTACACTTGAAACTCACATCAGGGGAACGAAACAACATCGTGGAAGTTTGTGATGTTTATTTTACTGATTTTATGAAGAGATGTGTTGATTATGGATTATGTATGTATGATTTCAAAAAGCAGAATCCCCCTGTTGAAGAGTCGGACAATAAAAAAAAACCTCTCAATGAGATGGAAGAACTTACAGTTTTGGCTAAGAGAAGAGTTGATAAAATAAAGCGTTATGAGGAACAACAGGAAGCAAAACGACTTCTCAATGAATTGGAAGCAAATTTAAAGAAAGAACATGTTGATGATAATTTAAAGAGAGAATATTTCACAAAGCTGATTAAATTTTATTGCAATGAAGTTATAAATGAATTAGACAGTTTGGAATTCGAGAAAGTATTATTGAAACATATGGCAACATTGAAGAAGAGTGAACAGCCAAAACCAATGAAACGACCTCCAGTACCATTAAAACCAATTATTATCACTAAAGATATAGCCCAAAAAGCTGTGTTTGGAGCTGGTTATCCTTCAATGCCTACTATGACTGTGCAAGAGTTTTATGATAAAAGAATCAAAGATGGAATATTTCCTGATCCTTCCAAACTCAAAGTTAATTCCTTATGTTTGCAAGATATTGCTCAAAGAGATCCTACTAAAATAACAGAAGAAGTGCCCAAAGAGGAAGATGATACTGATGATTATCATATACTTGAGGCCATGAGACAGAGAGATGATTTCAAGGATACACATCGCAGAGGCTGGGGAAACAGAATGAATAGAAGTTAAAACTATGTAATGAGTTTTTCTCCCGAAAAAATTATTCTTATGTATATATATAGTCTGATATTTTTCTTAATGTTCATTTTAATTGGATAAGAATTCTATTTAATTTATTTGAATAAGAATTCTATTTATTAATTTATTTCACCTTTTCACAATTAGTTGATATTAGTAGTACACCATCTTCCTACTTCATATGCAGGAGAGAGCTGATTGCATTGTGAAATTTCAACTTTGATCATATTTAATGATTATTAAAATCTATGACAATGTGTTATAGCAATGTAAGAATGATAAATTTGAGACTGCAAGAGTAAACCGCATGTTCTTAAATTTTTATGTGAATAAAAGCTTTTCGTTAATTTCATGTCCAATATTAGAACCAGCCTGATTTCTCAAAGCCTTTTTCAATTAGATTCCAATTAGTAAGTAGATTTTGCATACTTCTCATAATATACAGGGTCCTACAATAGTGCGTTATTCTTCCATAGCTGCCGTACCAGACACCTTAGAAATTTTGTTCAAAAACAAGTTTCTTGTATTTCTATTTCTGCATCTCAAGAAATTATTTTCCAATATACAGGCTGTTCCCAAAAAAAAAAGATATTCAACAAACAGGTGATTTTTTAAATCGATTGGCCTGTATATTTTCATGTATTTTCAATGACTTTCATCATTTCTATTAAAGCGCAAAATCTTAGAAATATTTTTGTAATGGTACAGATCTTATTCAGAGAAAACTGGATGTGACACGAATACTTGGTTACTGAAATTTCATAGTCATCATAACAAAAAAATTAATCTGCCATACACAGGATATCTGTTATTGATTGCCAAATATGATGAACTTGAAATTGATATTTCTCGATTTTTTCAAATGTAGCGCCCTATTTATTTTTTACTATAATGTAAGAGAATTGAATGCTTCACATTTCTTGGGGTTATTTCTACTCCTGCGTCTGGCAAATAGAAATATACCATCTCAACAGACAAATTGATTTGAATATGAACAGATAACTGAAGGAACACAAAAAAATGATCGAAACCAGGGAAACTGCTGTAAAACTTATTTAGATTATATTCGCTACAGAATCACTTGATCATGGGCATCTCCAATATACAGGCTGTCCGAAGTTAATTGATAAATGGGTAGCATTTGGCTTGGATATTTCTCAATATTCTCTGATTTAACATCCTGAAGTTCTTATGATTATCGAAATTCCTCAAAAAATAGATGGTTCTAGAAATACTTCGAAAGATTTTTTCACCCCTGATCATATCTGTCATAAATCCTCAGTACTGCGGCAGGTATCCAAATTTCAGTTCAAGTGACAAAGATTTTCAAACGTATATTTTGTTTCGATTCTCAGTTTTTATTTCAGCATAGCTGGTAAAATGAAAAATGTATTCTAAAGCAACAAATGATTTCCATTGAGTGTTATTACAAACGGAAAGTGTTTATTAGCAAGTAGAACTCATGCTGAATATCCTGAGAAAAGACATCCAAAAGAATCAAGTTTTCGGAGGCTATTAAACAGATTTTTTCTGAGGGGATACGTAGAGTGAACCGTATACCATGATGCTCCAACTACAGCTCTCAATATGCGGGAGAGAATAGTTAATGCTTTTCAAAGCATTAATCCATGCTAACGAAGGTTAGTAGATCGTTTCAGGATCGGATTGATTTAGTGCCCTCAAATAGTTTTCTTAAGATTTGGATAACCCACTCATTACAGGTAGGTACCCCATTCCGACTGATTTTTTCAACACTTTCTTATTTCGTGCGTTGAAATATTTTCCAGAAATACAAGGATTGACGTCCAGTTCTCAAACGAAGTTCTCAAGTTGTCTGATTAGGCTGCACTGAAAGCTAAAGCCACCATTGAGGATTTACGACAGGCGGAACCAGGGGTAAAATAAATTTGCCAAACTATTTTCAGAACCTATCAAGCTTTTCAATATTTAGTTCAGCATAAAAGAACCGAATGTTAGATCGGTACAAAATTCTACCCATTTTGCAATCAATTTCGGCTAGCTTGTATATTGGAGTGATGGAGTAATGTTCTACAAAGTAAACTCATACAAAGTAAAGTAGTAGGCATTTTCATGTCCACAGGAGTGAAAATAACCCCAAAGTTACTTCTGACAAAATGTGAAGCATTCAATTCTCTTCATTATGGTAAAAAAATGGGGATATACATCCTGTATATTGGAAAATAATTTCTTGAGATGCAAAAGTAGAAATACAAGAAATCTGTTTTCGAACGAAATTTCTAAGATGTCTGGTTCAGCAGCTATGGAAGAAGAATGCATTATTGCATGACCTGTATATTAATTTTTGAGCAATTAAAATAATATAACATAACTTCAATAAAACTATAACATAAAAAGGATAAATATGTTTTTTCAATAACATACACTTTCTTCAAATCGTGGAACCATTGTGTTTTTCAAATTTATATATATATATATATATATATATATATATATATATATATATATATATATATATATATATATATATTAAGATTAAACACAGGGTTTATGAACTTTTAAAATGAATATTATATATTCATTATATATATATATATATATATATATAATGAATATATAATATTCATTTTAAAAGTTTATATATATATATATATATATATATATATATATATATATATATATAATGAATATATAATATTCATTTTAAAAGTTTATATATATATATATATATATATATATATAATGAATATATAATATTCATTTTAAAAGTTCATAAACCCTGTGTTTAATCTTCAGACTGACTTTCATACCTTGAGTAAAATAAGTTGAATGAAAATAAAAATAAATTCTATGGATAGAAACTATTGCCTACCTATAGTAGCAGATATCTATTTTAGATGGTCAAACATTTCAAAATGTCATTATTTTAAAAGTTGAACTATTTCAGGCATTATTATTTGGTAATTGACATGATTTGAAGCAAGTTTCTGAAACTTAGTTCTAGTTCAAGTATTCTACCAAAAAATTGAGAAGTTTACATTTTTATAACTGTAATTTGGAAGTTAGACAACTAGACACTGTGTATAAATTTATGCAGGGATAGGTTCGAAAAATGATAATAGGAATCTATTCTCCACGTATGTAACAAAACACATCAGGATTATTTACACAACTTCTTCTACTTCAATTTATTTTATGTCTATTTGAAAACACAACGCTTTCCAAAATACAGATGTCATGTTCAACTTTGATCTACTTTATGCGGCGAAATCTTTCTAACTATTCCTGTGGTCTTCATCGTGTAAACATGGTTCTATTGTGTATATACGAAATCGGGTGGAGGATAGATTGCGGCTTCCCTGATTTATTAAGGGGCTTTACAATCACCCTAAGAACTACTTAACTTAATAGCAACCTAACAATAAATTGATGAATGGTTAACTTTTTACTTTAAGCCATTTTATTTTAGCTCTGCATGTAGAGTAAAATTTGGGGTGTTTTATGAATCGGAGATAAATAGTGTTTCATGAAGTCCCAAGGTCAATAGCATCCCTTGATCATACTTTGTGTAATAATTTTAAAACAACTGTACTTGAATAAGCATAGATAGAAAAAGCATTAATAGATAAGTTGATGTATCTGCTCTTCAAGTATAGCGTTATTTAGTTTAAAAATCTTCGATATTAAGAACGTTGAATCTTGTATTTCATTGATATTATATACTGACTAATATAAAAAAGTTTGAATATCAAAACAGATTTAATCTGTTAGTCTTCTACAATTTTAATTTAAAAAAATTTAGTTAAGAAACTTTAAGAATTAAATTAATGTCTTTATAAGCACTGCTCATATTTAATAGACGTATAAAATCGAAATTCATCATACAATATCAAATGGAATTAAGAAAAACCAACGAATATAAATTGTCAATTAAAATCAATAAATAAATAAACAAACATTTTTTGTTTCGTTCCAGGCATGCATACTGAACTCTTCAGACAAACGTACGAAGCCCTGTTTGTTACAAAATGTATTGTTTTCTGATCCTATATTTATGAAAAATAATTCTTTGGCCGCTTCTTACGGATACGCTCACGCAAACGTTTCATAACGCCTAGGTAATACTCCTTGTTTACCGTGTGACCCTCTGGAACGAATTCGTAGTGCACCACGCCACGGATATCGAAGAAAACAATGAGCATCACCTTCATTTTCGAGCGGCTTTGGCGTGGTTTTTTCGGTTTCGGCTCATTTTTTGCCACCCATTCCGATGATTGCTAGCTTGTTTGCATATCGTACTCGTAAACCCAGGTCTCATCACCAGTTATAATGCGTTCCATGAATGTAGAATCGGAATTACAGCGATCCAGCATGTCTGAAGCAACCTGTTCGCGATGACGTTTTTGAAGAAAATTCAGGTCTTTCGGTACGAGTCGTGCGGCCACCTTTCTCATGCCCAAAATATCAATCAAAATCGTACGTGCGGACTCGTGGTATATCTTAAGATCATGTGCTATCTCTCTCAAGCTGGTACGACGGTTTTCCAGCACCCTTTCCTTAATTTTATCGACGTTATCTTCGATCGAAGCCGTCGATGGGCGTCCGCTTCACGACCGTCCTTGAAGGCTCTGTACCACTGATATGCACGAGTTTTCGTTAGAGCATTATCACCAAAGGCCTTTTGCAACATTTTCAATGCATCGGCACACGAAAATTCATTTGCAACACAAAACTTTAAACAAATTCTTTGCTCAACGTAATCACCCATAGTAAAAATCGGCACGCACTCTGACATCGACTGACTTAATCAGCTGTTGCAAACACACTAGTTGACAGATCCCGCTCAAGCGTGGCATAGTAATTAAGGACAGTGGTACCAACCTAGGAAAAAAAAATTTTACCTGCCTCATTGCCCCGCCAGATTTAAATCGATAATTCCCGGTACTTTCTTGACAGAATGTATCTTGATTTTTTACCTTGAAAAAATATCCAAATTCTTCAAAAAATATTATAACTAATTGATGCCCGAGAGGTTTTGCTCTAGACTCAGTTTTATCTATTGTAACTCTAATGACAAGCCAATAGCCTTTGCTTTAGAAGTTTGAATTCAGCAGAAAGTAATTACTGTACTATAGAAAAAGGACTCTTAGCAAACGTTTGGTCTGTTGAGCATTTCAGGCCACATTTATTCGACAGGAAGTATGAAATTCTGACGGACCGTCGTGGACAAATATACTTGTCCAATATAAAAAAATCCATATAGCCGATTATCAAAATTTAAGGTTCAGAGAATGTTACTGGAGATGAACTTTCAAGAAAAAAATTAGACTCAAGTGAATTCAAGAAAATGAGTAATGGCACAACGGAAAAATGAACATCATGACACGATCTAGAGTAAGTGACAAAGCAGTTTCCGAACAATCTGAAGCAAATAGCTTCCAATTTAAGAGGTCTATTGGAGTCGACATGTTAAAGCAGCCAGTCACAGCCGTTGAGCTACTACCAACAACAGGTGTTGAATTTTCCAAAATTGATATGAAGCAACACAATGCTTCACAGTATCGTAAATATATGATTTATGACGTCAATAATGAAATTATTTGATTAAACCAGAATTTCCGATCAACGTCGGTGTACGTCGTTGAGTAATCTATAGCGTTTAAAATATTGAGGAAGTATTTATAATCAGCAGCGCTCAAAATACTCGATTTTTAAAAACGCAGGTATAATGACATAAAGATAGAATATTTTTAGATAGGCTTGAAAACAGATGTACAGAAGTTCGTTAGAAGGTGTGATGCGTGTCAGAGATGCAAACATCATGGACTCGAAAAGAGACTATGACAATCAATACTACATCTACTTCACTTTTTCAGAGCATTATTTTGGATTTAGATACCTTCTGACAATCCAATGCGATTTGAAAAAATTCGTAAAGAGGCTGAAACCGTTGCAAAACCTTTAGTAGAAAAAGGAGACACGATATACCTCCTGAAGTTGTGATCAAGGCCTAGAATTCTTAGCGAAAAGTTTTCAAGAATCATGTGAATTGCTCAAAAATTTTCATTTAAATTTAACTGCTCATCGTACAGAAATGCTTGGAGCACTTGAAAACTTCCATAAGCACATCTTCGCATGAAATTATTGAAAGAAACTAATAATCGGAGCGATTGGGTTCCGTATTGGTGTTTTTTGTTTAACAACACTGTGAAGTCGTCAGTCAACGCTCTACACCTACATGAACTCATTTTTAGAAAATATAATAGAATTCCACGAAATATTACAAATCAGGATGATCCGATAGATAATTTCAATAACTTTCCTATCGAATTGAAGTTTAGATTACAAGAAGCTTGGAAAGCTGCAAGAGAAAATTTGTTAGAATTTGACGCTGAAAGAAACGAAATTGATAGAGCATGTAAAACAAATTTATTATGAGACAGGTGATATGGTGTTACTAGACAATTGAACTCCAGACAATAAACTGGGCCCATTATTTAGCGGTCCATATAAGAGCACTGAGAATAAAAACCCAAATATGATTATGAAGGTAGGTAATAAAGTAAGGAAAGTAAACAAAAAACAAGTGAGACCGTACTTTAATCAGAATAATATAACTCCAGATATTGTCAATAATGCGAATAATTCAAATATAGCTCCGGAAAACATATTTTCAAGAGCGATGTAATTATCATTCCAGTGTTTTTCTAAACTTTCGATATCTTTCTTGAAATACGATTTATATTTGGCCTCAAAATATGCGTTTGTTTTGGCAATCATCTCTCATTCGGGCTAAATTTATGTCCGGCAAGAATGTTTTTTACATCTGCGAAGAGCTAAAGTCACTGGAGGTCAAATCTGGAGAACAGGGTGCTGTTTATGGAACAATTAATGCCGCTTATCTCAAGTTCCCGAGTTTTATTTTAATGGACTTCTTTAGATCAAAATTTATTTCCCTATTTCTAAGTAAAACATAGGCCCTTTATTACAACGGGTTGTTGTAAGGCGATATACTGAAAAATAACCTAGACGAAATCTTTCAGACTACAAAGTATTCCTGTTTACTGAAAGACGTTCACGTGAATATTGAAATTTTAAACCCAGAACAATTGCAAGGGCAGACGAAGAAGCACCAGAACAGTTGTAAATGAGGAGTGTTAAGATGTACTTTGTACAGTCATATATTACCGCGTAAACTCAGTGAGCGTAGTGCGCAAGTGCGGGAAGTGTATTACTATGCCAACAATTGCCACGAAGACAGTTCGTTGAAAGCATCATCTTGAAGATTGTTGTACTGATTGTAAGTTGTAAAATTGTTATTTCAAAGTCTATATTAAATATATATAAAACACAGTTTGTTTAACCCATTTAAATCCACACCTTTACAAGTAGAATATTTTGAATATTATTGAACACCGATAGTACTAGGCGTTTATCATTGCAAACTAATGTTTATGCTGCAACACTTGGGAACCAGGTAATCTAACTAGAGATATCTACCATGAGATTTTATCAATTCCATTTTATGAATTTTGGAAGAAATCCTTTTAGCGACAAAGCATCCTCTTTCGTACATACATTATGGTGTTCCTCACCATTTCAGTTGACAGTAGCTATCCGCATATTCCGCATTGATGGCCGTAGAATGGCTCCTGCTCCTGCAAATTGTTCCTTGAGGTCATCGAATCTCAATCCTATGGATTTCATTGTTTGGAGAAAGATAAAACATAAAATCTACATCCCTTCAGCCAGGCCCCTCTTCCCCACTGGGCACTATGGGCACGTGCCCAGGGCCCCGCGATCGAATGGGGCCCCCTAGTTCCTGCCAGATTACCAAATGATAACCGATATTTAGGTATTACCGAAGGGTTCCTTTGCAATCAACATAGAATTAATCTAAGGATTTTAAGTTAAACGAGACAGCGAGTTACTTTAGTAGATTATTTTTTATATTTCCTATTTTTTTATAGTTAGTAATTAAATAAAAATAAATTTAGAACCTTGTTTGTCTTTCTTTATCTATTGTAACTAAATAGTGTTTTCTCAAAGTCATAGGGGCCCCATGATCCTAATGTGCCCAGGGCCTCAAATAGTTTAAAGACGGCCCTGCCTTCAGCTGAAACTATTAAAAAACTACGCTAAACAGTTGAAGACGCTTTCAATTTCATTTTTTAAAAAACTAATATTTTTTCTCGAAAAAAGACTGCGAATGTGTATAGAAGCAAATGCGGGACACGTTCTGAAGTAAAATAATCTATTTCTCTATTAATATTTTATTGTGAATTCATTCATTCTAATTTTTTACTTCGGCTCGAAGGGCCAGAAGCAGATTTCCCTGGCATGGTGATATACCTTCTGGAATTCTTCTTTAGTAATTGAATTTAGTATGCAAATTCCAGGATAAGCATATTTCGAGTGAAAAATAGAGAAATAACAATAGGCTAGAACTCATTTATTCACAGTCCATATTTTACACAGTACATTAAAAAATTTTGGATTGTTTTACCCAAAATTAAGAGAATTATTGCGATGGAGTTTTATCTGAAGTTGTGGTGATAACACTATATTGCTCGTAGAAAAGTAGAACGATGGGCTTTTTCACTATTGATCACTTGGGTTCACTTCACAAATTCACTAACTTCGAATAAAAGTGTAAATATCATATATAATATATTCACTTTCAGGCTTTTTGGTTGCGGATTTATATTTTCACTCGAGGGTGAACGAAAATGTTCCTTGAGATTGAAATGGAGAAGTCACAAATGAGTGCGATTAGAGTTCTTTTTTTGAGTGCATAAAAACTGTTTTGTATTATTGCGAGAGAGCATACTTCTTCTACCAAACTGGAGCGTGTTTTCTATTACTACGCTAGTGATGCAGGTTTTCGACTTACTGGGGCGAAATGAAAAGAAAATAGAAAAAGGCTTTTTACTTGATAGAAGAAATATAACAAAATTTGAATATCAAAACAGATTTAATCTGTTAGTCTTCTACAATTTTAATTTCAAAAACTTTTAGAATTAAATTAATGTCTACAATAAGCACCGCTTATATTTAATAGACGTATATAATCAAAACTCAATATATAATGTCAAATGGAATAAATAAACCAACAGATATAAAAAAGTCATTAAAATTAATAAATAAATATTTAAAGGAGATGAGATATAGTGATAGTTATTTGATTTTGATATTTGGAATATTATTTTGGACCGATGAAGAGATTACCTAGAATTATATTTGTGTTTTGAAGATACAGTTCATGTTTTGAGAGATTTCTGAATTAACTTATTCGAATATTTGAATATATTAAATATTTCAAATAAATTATATTTTTTGAGAAGTCCTTGAAATGAGGTTCATGTTTTTAAAAGGCAATTGGTGTTCTTAAAGGTAAGATCAGAAACAAAATTTTGTCTCCTTTAAATATTTATTTATTAATTTTAATGACTTTTTTATATCTGTTGGTTTATTTATTCCATTTGACATTATATATTGGGGTTTTATTATATACGTCTATTAAATATAAGCCGTGCTTATTGTAGACATTAATTTAATGCTAAAAGTTTTTTGAATGAAAATTTTTTTGGAATTAAAATTGTAGAAGATTAACAGATTAAATCTGTTTTGATATTCAAATTTTGAAATGAAAAGTGCTTTTGGGATGATAAATGTCGGGTTAACATTTTTACGAGAGGAATTTTAGAAAACTTTTGAAAAATTGTATTTTTGATTGTAGTCTCCTAGAACATTAATTCATTTGTTAGATCGAGAAAAAGGCATCTCAAAATCTTGTAAAAAATATTTTTCCGGCTTTTCCTCACAAATAGGTAGTATTGTGGAGCACAAGTGTACTTCTGTTAATGTTGAGGCGATGACTATTTCTGGATATGACCAAGCTGGTGCATATTGCCGTCCCAACAGGTTGCATGGAGGATCGTTGATCTATGTTAAAGAGGACATACCTACAAAGAAGTTATCAACGTCAAGATATTCTGAGGAAATGGTGTTTGAAGTTTGTGGAACCATAGTAGAAGTTAAAGATTGTAAATACGTTATTCTTATATCGACCTTGTTCAGGTAACTTTGCATCTTTTGTTAAGCATTTTTCTTTTACATT
The DNA here is from genome assembly GCA_034642435.1 of Megalocaria dilatata. NCBI lineage: Eukaryota > Metazoa > Arthropoda > Insecta > Coleoptera > Coccinellidae > Megalocaria > Megalocaria dilatata. The sequence goes on along the minus strand of CM067855.1, from coordinate 58,730,787 downwards.
GAATCATTTATTTAAATCAGACAACATAATACTTGTTTGCGGAGATCTGAATGTAGATATTTTGAAGGATGAATGTCCCAATCGAATTTTATTTTTAGACTAACTTGAATGCTACAATTTACATATTTCATCCTACAAGGGTTTTTAGAAATGTTAATGGCCACACATCCATGTCTAAGATTGATTACATCTTGACCAGTGTAAATATTTCCAAATCTATTGTTGAGGTTTATGAGGCTCATATTGGTGACCATAGAGTTCTTTCACTCAAGTTTCCAGTGAGTTTCACAAACTATTTCACATAAATTGGTCAGGGATTTTTGAGCCTTCAAAATCTTGACAATTTAAGCAGTTTCATCAATAATTGTGATTTTTGCTTTGTTTATTGTTTTCATGATGATGAATGCTTTGACGTTCATGTTTTTTATTGAAGATGGTTTCCAAAAATTTTGTCCGTTAATTCAATCTTATAATCATGCTAAATATGACAAGCGATGGATAACTCCCGCTATTTAATTGGCAATGCGAAATCTGAATAATTTTTATTGGCAGTATACTAACATGAAATGCCAATCTACTTGTGACAATTATGGGAGTGCCAAATCCTCATACAACTTGATAATTAAGGAAGCAAAATTTAGATATTTCAGTAACCTGATTGAAACCTCTGACAGTAGAAACAAAACAGTGTGGAGTATTGTGAATTCCCAAACTGACCGAACGTTAAAACAATGCAAGCCTATTGAGTTGATTGTTGATGGAAAACCATATGTTAACCCCAAAAATCTGGTGGTTATATTTTCTAAATATTTTTCCTCAGTAACAAAAAATGCACTGTTCGAATATTTTAATTCTAACTTGTCCAATGTCTGCACGACCTCTTCAAATTTGAATTTTAACTTCTTTTTTCAACCAGTTTTGGACAACGAGGTGATCAGTACAATAAATAATTTGAAAAACAAGAGTTCGGACATTGATCATATTTCAGCGCGTATACTAAAAAATATTGGAGCTGCAATCGCACCTCATTTCGCCCATTTAATAAATTTGTCAATTAGCTCAGGCGTATTCCCCAATTTTATGAAAAAAGCTATAGTTTTGCATATTTATAAAAAAAAGTTGTACTTGATGTTGCTAATAACAGACCTACCTCTATTCTCAGTGTCTTCTCCAAAGTTTTTGAAAGAAATGTTTACAATCGAATGAACTATATAGATAAGTACAACATATTGGACACTGCACAGCATGGTTTCAGGTCAGGTCGCTCAACTCACACGGCAGCTTTATCTTTCGCTGAGTTTGTGCATTATTGTCTTGATAAAGACTTGTTCGTCGCGGGGTTATTTTTTGATTTATTTCGAGCTTTTGATAGCCTCTCCTATGGGTCCCTTATCGATAAATGTTATGGGGTTCAGGGGTATATTTCTGACATGGATTCAAAGTTATTTAGAGAGTAGAACTATACTTGTAAAGATTGATCGCTCTTTCTCGCCAGAAGGGAATATTAATTTGGGCGTACGTCAGGGTTCTGTACTGGGGCCACTTATTTTCTTTTTGTTCATTAACGACTTACCTGTAAATTTGAAGAACATGCTTTTTCTGTCATCCGGTTACACTGATTTTAATCTTCTCATGCACATGTTGAGATTGGTCTTGTTTGCTGATGATACCTCAGTGATTAGCGCCAAGACGTTTGATGAATTGCAGACTTTCTGTCAACTCTTGTTACAGTGTTTTGTAGACTGGTGTCAAAATAACTTAATGATCAATATCAGCAAAACAGAATGCATTCACTTTAAAAATAGGAATAACGTTAAGGTATTTGGATTTTATTATAAAAGCTCAGCAAAGTGCATGATTTCTGGGAATATACCTCGACCAGAACTTAAAGTGGCGTTCGCAGGTCCATTCTGCATGCAAAAAACTAAATAGCTCCTTCTATGCTAGTAGATTTAGAAATACGATTCCCCTACAGTCAGTTATGAATGTGTACCACAGTCTTGTGTAAAGCCACATCTTTTATAATATTATGTTATGGGGAAACTCATCCGATGATGGTAGCGTATTCATAGCACAAAAACGCATTCTGCGAATGATGTTAAGTATTGCACCTCGAACTTCATGCAGACCTTATTTCAAGAACAATAATATTTTGACAGTTGCATCAATATTTATACCCTGATGCCTTTAAAGAGGATGAAAATAATCTAGCGAAGCTCTCAGTATTTCATAAGTATTACACTAGAAATGATAGAATTATGTCGATACCGAACCACAGAACTACTAAGTTTGAAAAGTCCCCCTTATATCAATGTATGAAGCTTTTTAATCATCTTCCAAAAAGTAAACAATCACTTAGTCTTAAGGAATTCAGAAATGTAGTTAAGGATAAACTTTTAGAAAAATGTTTTTACTCGGTTAGCGAATATTTTTCAGTTAAATTGTGATTGTTCACATATTATATGACTTGTCTTATACATGTAAAATGTCTTACAGGATGAATAAAAAAATTATCATTATTAATTGCTACCTTCAGTTCTTCATCGGAAAATCGCTTTCCTCGAAGTTATTTTTTTTTGCATTTGGGAATAGGAAGTAGTCACTGGGGGGCAACTCTGGACTGTAAGGAGAATGAGTCATTTCTTCGAAGCCACATTCCTTCACAGAAGCCTTCGCCACGCGGGCTTTGGGAGCAGGCGTGTTGTCGTTAAGCATCAATAACCCCGCTGTGAGTTTTCCTCTCCTTTTCCTTTAATTGCTTCTCTCAAATTAAGCAAGTGGTTGCGTATGATGCTGCCGTGATGATTTCACCCTTTTCAGTCTATTCTATCAATAAAATACCTTCCAGCGGATGAGATGACTTTAAACTTCTTTGAGGGCTGTGTACCCTTTTCAGTCCACTGCATGGACTTTTGTTTACTCCCAGGGCCATAGTTATGAAAACTCCTTAAAGCACTCGACTCGCACTTGCTTCTGAGGTGCGGTGAGCATTCTCGGTACCCATCTTGCACTGACCTTTGAGAGGTTAAGATGGTCATGAAGGATAGCATATATGGTACCCACGGATACGTTTGTCATCTCTGTTAACAGTTTGATTTTTATTCTGGCATCTTCAAGTACCAGCTTTTCCAATTTTTTCGCATTTTATTCAGTGGTGCCGGTAACGGTCCCGCCCGAGCGACGGTCGTCTTCAATGTTTTCTCTGCCTCTTTTGAATTCCCTTGACCACTTTTGAACGGCGGATAACGACGGGGCACAGTCTTGGTAAACAGCAACCATCTCTTCATGAATGATTTTTTGCCTTTTTCTCTGCTTAGTGAGGAATTTTATAACGGCGCGATGCTCGATTTTTTCATCATTTGGCTTCAGTCATTCTGGTAATCGTTCACTGAGGATATTTAGAAAATTAATGATCGTAAATTAATGAAATTTTATATTCATACTCTCAGATAGTGTCACTAGTAAATGAGACAATTTTATCTCCCACATCATTAACGCATCAACAAGCTACCGAGAATACATTGAACACCCTTCGTAGAAGGAAAGTTGTCGACTTGTGCTTGTTCTATAAATATTATCAAGGTCGATGCTCCACGTAACTGAAGGAAATTATGTAAGGTGCCGCCAGATTCACACGCGGCACTAGGGGGGCGCAACGTGCACATCTCTATACAGTTGAATTAACAACTCCAAGTCCTCCTTCCTCCGAACTGACCAGTTGTGGAACATGCTTCCAGCTGATGTGTTTCCCTTAGTGTATAATCATCAACAGCCCAAGACGAGAGTAAACATGACACAACTTTTTCGGGGCACCAACCAGATGACATAAGTTAGCCTTTCCTCGCGATTCTTGCGATTTTTGCCTGTCTGTTATCTCCCATCTGTGATACATGTTAATAATAATAATAATAATACTTCTTTATTTCAAATAAGGCTTACAGAAAAGATGCTCACCTGAAGTGAAATAGTGTCTAAATAAAATTAATAGGTTAGTTCTCTAATGTGACATTAAAAAACTCTCCTAGCTCATAAGGCTCAAGTTTTATAATCAGATCAGATTTCACTCTGTTTTTGAAGATTCTTAAATTATTCATGTTCTTAATGTTATTTGGCAATTGATTAAATATTCTTATACAACTATATGTCGGGTGTTTTTCACTCAAAGTCAATCTATGAATTGGAAAACTTAAATTTTGTGTTCTTGTGTTGTAACTATTACTGTTATTATATTGAATGAATTTTTCTTTGTTCTTATGTAAGAATACAGCACATTCGTAAATGTATAACCCATAGACTGTGAAGATAATATTTTGCTCGAACAATTCTCTACAAGTTTCATTATATTTCAGCTTAAAAATTACCCTTATTGTTCTTTTTTGTATTTTAAACATTTCTTCTAAATTTCGTTTAGTTCCCCAAAATATAATCCCATATCTAAGTCTAGATTCAAAATTTGCATAATATAAAATTTTCATTGATTTATCATTAATGTATTTTCTAGATATTCTAATTGCAAAATTGATCTGAATCAACTTATGTCTTAAATTTTCCACATGTGCTCTAAAATTCATGAAAGTCCATGAATAAACCCAAAAATTTAGTACTGTCTACAATATTTATAACCATATTTTCTAAAGCAATGCTGGTTGGTTTGCTTTTATTACTTCTGTTAGTACTGAAAACTATAAGGTTGGTTTTTTCAACATTAAGGGTCAATTCGTTCTTCTGTAGCCATTCATGTGTCCTATCGAAAAAGTTGGTACCTGCACGAATCAATGTATACTCATCTTTTGCTCCTACCAATAGGTTGGTGTCGTCGACATAATTGATTAGTTTTTCATCTTCCTCTGCTATATCTTCCAAATCATTCAGGAATATTAGGAATAGAAGCGGTCCCAATACACCTTGTACTATCCCTCTTTTATTTATCAGCTCAGTGGATTCAGCATTTTCTCCTTCCTTGGTGATTGATGTTCATTCCAGAATCTTCTTCTCGAGCGAATCCATCTTACTACGTCTTCAATTTGGCATTCTTCTCTTCGCTTCTTCTTGGATCCCTCAGTGTGTTTTCCGTTATTGTTCATTTATTTCATTTGTGCATGTCATCCTTTTAGTTTCGGCCGTAACACATACCTTCTATTTTCTTAGTTGTTGTCACATGCTTGTTTTCCCAAATTGTCTACCTTAGTGCACCAGGTTTTTTGGCTGCTTTATTAATCTGGAGTCTTACAATCTGTTTCAAGTTACCATATAGTGTCCAGATAGCTGAACACAGATACCCGTTCGATCATTGTATTGTTCAGCTCTAGCTTACATCCCATCAAACAAATTTTGTCTTATTACTAATTTCTTTACTAATTCTGATGAATTTTTCATAGATTATTTGGGCCGTGAATTTTCAATATTTTTCAATAATATCTGCAAGGTATCTGGATAAATTGAACGCAGGGGCTGTAATATAAGGTTGTTCGGAAAGTAATTCTGTTTTTTCCCGACACAGGATTAATTGTATTTTTTCGAACCCAACTTCACACTTAAGCCGCAAAATCATTATATGTTTTGAGAGCTGATATAGCAAGGCTTGTGTGTAAAAAATTTCAATTAATTCTGCGCAGTGAATTTTGATTGGTGGCCATTTTAAATATGGAGAGCAATAAGCAGTATTTTCGTCATATTTTAAATTCTAACTATAGAAAAGGTAAAAATGCTGTTCAAGCCAGAAAGACCGATGTGTATGAAGAAGATGTGTCGACAGTACGCCAATGAACTGGTTTGCAAAATTTCGATTCGGCAATTTTGATGTCGAAGATGCACCACGTTTCAGAAGACCGGTTGAAGTTGATAAAGACATGATAAAGGCATTAGTTGATGCAAATCGGCTAATACCAACACGTGAGATTTGTGAGAGGTTAAATGTATCGAATTCAACTGTTTATGACTACTTGAAAGACCTGGGTTTAACTATGAAGCTCCATATATGGGTTATCCATCTTCTCACGGACAGAAAATTGTGACGTCGCGTTGACGTCTGAGATTCGCTTCTCAAACGTTACGAAAATGATCCATTTTTGAAGCGCATCATTACTGGAGACGAGAAATGGGTTGTCAAACGCAAGAGATCATGCAGCAAAAAAGATGAACCGGCTCAAAGCATTTCGAAAGCCAATATCAATCAAAAAAAGGTCTGCCTGTTTGGTGGGATTTTAAAAGAATCGTTGTTTTTGAGCTTTTACCCGATAACACAACAATTAATTCGGAAGTCTACTGTCATCAACTGGAAAAACTGAATGATGCATTTCAACAGAAAAAGCAAGAATTAATCAACAGAAAGGTGTAGTGTTCCACCAGGAAATGAAGTGGCGGCTCGTGGTACTTAAAACAGGTGAGGCCCGAAGAAGGAAATAATTTCTACGCCACCTTGGTGTTTAGACACCTGAGGTATTATTCCTTGACGCGTTGACCTTTTATATGGAGGTCATCGCCAATAGCTCTACTAAAACCATAAAAAAAACTTCTGAACTCTTTAATTTATTAACAAGAACTAATAATTAAAAAACATAACATTGTGTACATATAAAATTAACCAATACAACGTTTTCTGCTTCTTTGGAGTAGAATGAAAAGTTAAAAAACACAAAATAATTTTACTATAAATACACATTTTATGTACACATAAAGAAAAAAAATAAGTAACAAATAAGGAGGCCAAAATAATAAACACATTGCTGCTTATTTGTTATTTACTTGAATAAAATACAAACCAATATAAAAACATGTTTCATCATTTTTTACTTTTTGTACATCAAGTCTATTCGAAGGTTTTTTGAAATTGCAAATTTATGTATAATATCTTCATAAAATTGGGGATCCTCACTAACACTTTGTACCATTCCTTGTTCTATAGCCAAGATTGACAAACCTGTTAGGCGCTCTTGCGTCATCGTATTTCTTAAATACGTTTTTATGCGCTTAAGACACGAAAAATTTCTTTCGACCGAAACACATGTTGCAGGAATAGTTAACACTAGGCAAAACAGCTTGTATGTTAAATTTTAAATCCCTTGTATATAATCTATAATATTTGCTGGATCTATATTATAAAACTATTCGTCCCTGTATGAAACACTAAGTTCGTTTTTCAACCGATCTATTTACTTTTAACAAAGATTTAAATGATTTATCGGGAAAATTCTTTGTATATTCAGTAATTTTGGAAGAATCTACTAACGAAAGAAAATTTAAATCGTGTCAAACAGTACTGCAATCTCGGCGATGTGCTCGCTGTAAGCCCAATTTCATGGGCCTCAATCCGTTCGAAAATTCCCGTATTATGCCCGCCAAGTCCTACTAAAGCCGTGGGGGTGCGTGGCAACTTACAGGACGTTCGACTAGCGATTTGTGACGTATAGGAAGCTCAAATTTCTGGGCTTACTATAATGTAATCATGCGGTCGGGCAACGATTTCAGCGTTTAGAATTAAAGTTGGATAGTGGGAAGGTGCGCGCTTAATTTGAAAGGTAATATTTTCAACTTTGATGGTAATTCGATGTTTTGATAATTTATTTCGGTGACTGGAAATCAGTTAAAATCGTTTTATATTTTAATAAATAATGTCTCAAAAATTTCACATCTTATTAATTTTTACATGTGAGGCCAGGTCTCAGTTGCTTCATACGACGAGCCGCCACTGAGATAAAGCGAGACCTCATACAAGTTTGGTCACTCTCCAAAAGCTTTTACAGCTTGAATGGGATACACTGCCACACCCACCATATTCTCCAGATGTGGCGCCTTCGGATTATTATTTGTTTCGGTCATAACAAAATATTTTGAACGGTAAACCTTCACTTCAAATGAAGAGGTCAAAAATCACCTAGATCAGTTTTTTGCCAGCAAAGACCAAAAATGTTATGATCGTGGAATCATGCTACAACCAGAAAAGTTGGCAAAAGGTATATATGGAACAGCAGGTATGATAGGGTAATTTTTTTGACACTTTCTTCAGAAATTATAAATTCAAAATACAAACTGCATACCTTATACTCTGAGTAAATCTTTCAAGATGGACGAAACGTATGTTAGTACCATTGATGTGAGGTGGAAATTGAAACATAGGTAATAAATCAAACTAATTGAAATTTGCTCCTTGTGATTGAGCTGCTTTGGGGTCGTTTCTCGAGGAAGCATGAAATCAATCGAAGTGTCTTTTCCTTTCGGACGGCAGTAAAAGAAGATTCCGAAAGGAATGATCGGAGAACGGAGAAGAATCTGTCTCGACGCCTGCGCCAACAGTTGCGCCGATGCCTTTGGAGCTCCCTTCTCTTCGTCGCGTTCGATTCCGATTTTCGTATGCACGCAGTTCGGATAGAAGCTTGGAGTTTGGAGGTGTTTTCTCGCGGGCTTTATGTGTTCGTGACATGTGTTTATGTTTTTATTGACGTACATTACGTAATTGCGCCGAGTAGCGCGTGAATTCAAAAGTTTTATTTATCTTGTGTTTTGGTGATATTTTGTTTGGTTGTCAAACCAGTGTTTTTTTGGTTGTTTGTTTTTTTTTTTGGATTTCCCTTGACAGCACGCCCACTACAACTTGGGAGGTGAGCTTTCCTGTTTGTATTGAATGTTGACAACATTATTTGAAAAATTACTTGTAGAATCAATGAAAATTAGGTCTTGGGCGAAATATATTGTTGATACTATTCGATTAAAAATGTTTCGTTATAATATTTAATGTGTCAGTTTGAATGAATTGTATACGTTCACTTGGTATACAATATAACAATAGAAAACAACATGAGAAGAAGAAGTAATTCTTTATTCAGCATCGCTAATATCACAACTATTCATTACAAAAACTCTACATATTTATAAGTTAGTTATCACATATTCATACAATAAGTTTTTAAATTTACTTCTATTTTCAAGAAGATATGGTTGAAAATGTTAACAAATAATTTTTTGCAGAATCATTTCCTACTGCGATTAATTTTCACTCGAAGAAAAGGGGGGAATGTTATCGTCGTTCATCAAATATTTTTTGCCGAGCTAATTTGTATTTCGCTATACCCGAATAAATAATATATAAGGTTCTTCCGAAAGTAATTTCGTTTTTTCCCGACAGAGGATTCAATTGTATTTTTTCGAACCCAACTTCACACTTAAGCTGCATAAACATTAAATGTTTTCAGAGCTGATATAGTAAGGCTTCTATGTGAAAAAGTTCGAAAAAGTTTTTGGTTTGTGCCCTTCTAAATATGGAGAGCAATAAGCAGCATTTTCGTCATATTTTAATTTAACTATAGAAAAGGTACAAAAGCTGTTCAATCCAGAAAGAAATTAACCGATGTGTACGAAGATGTGTTGACTGTGCGCCAGTGTCAGAACTGGTTTGCAAAATTTCGATCCGGCAATTTTGATGTCGAAGACAGAAGGTCGGTTGAAGCTGATAAAGACACGATAAAGGCATTATTAGTTGATGCAAATCGCCGAATCGTGAGATCGGTGAGAGGTTAAATTTATTGAATTCACCTGTTTATGACCACTGGAAAGGCCTAGGTTTAACCTCGCAGCTCGATATATGGGTTCCCATCTTCTCAGGGAGAGAAATTTGTGACATCGCATTGACGTCTGTGATTCGCTTCTCAAACGTTAGGAAATTGCTTATCATTAATGGAGACGAAAAATGGGTTGCATATAACAAAGTCAAACGCAAGAGATCATGGAACAAAAGAGATGAACCGGCTAAAAGCACTTCGAAAGCCATGATCCATTAAAAGAAGGTGATGCTGTCTGTCTGGTGGGATTTTAAAGGAATCGTTCGTTTTGAGCTTTTACCGGATAACACAATTAATTCGGATGACTACTGTCATCAGCTAGACAAACTGAATGATGCACTTCAATAGAAAAGGCCAGAATTTATTCCTAAAACATGCAGAACATCTTCAAAAAGCAATTCAGAATTCGCACAATGGAAACTCATCATCCATATTAACATTTAAAAATTAATAATAATTAACAACAAATATCTTACCAGGCAAACTGAATGTATTCATCTTAACAAACAAAATTTCTTGAAATTAAAAGTTGTAGGAGATTAACAGAATGAATCGGTATGTTATTAAAATTTTATCAAGAATATCTTAGAGAATCAGTAACCTGCATGTTTCGGGTGAAATTTTATTTGTTAGTATGAGGAAATATATATATATTGTGATATTGTGAAATATACATGGTCATACATTATAACAATATATGGATTGGGCATGTTTATCTGCCGAATTTTTACCGGAAAACAATATGACTATAGGAATCATTATAGGAAACGGAAATTAACTTCAATTTGAGGTAGATATAGATGAAAATTTAAGGAACTGAATTTTTATACACTACTTTTTTACCACGGTCAATTTACACCTGATGAAAAAAAGGTATCCTTGTGAATTACAAATTTTGTACAATGTTAGTCTCTTTTCCACTATTTCTACATAAAGGGAGGTCCATCTAGAGTGCATTTTGAAGAAATGGTTATATATAGTCTGGAACACTTTTTTTACGCTTTAAAAAATCTGAGTAATATTAAAAACTTATTTCCAAAGTGGCGAATCTTCTATACAAACCCGTTCACGTTCTCGTGCAGTGAGAACACCTGAAAACATTGCTGCTATAGCTCAGAATGTGGCTGAACTTCCATCAACATCAACTCGTCGTTGTGCTCAAGAATTGAACATTTCTTGCACTTCTCTGAAGCGAATTTGGCATGAAGACTTCGGTATAAACGCTAACAAAGTTCAACCAGTGAAAGAAATGAAACCTCGTGATTATCCGATGCGTTTTAATTTCGCTCAATGTGATAGTGATCGCATGGCCGAAGATGACCATTGAAACACGAAATCGAAGTTGCCATTCATGAGATTGAACCCCAAACAATCGACAATGTACTGAAAAATTGGATTGAAAGGATGGGGTACTGTAGCCAGCCGTGGCGGTCATTTGAAAGATATTGTTCTCCATTCGTGAATGCCAAGGTTAAATCTTTCTAATAAAATAATAATTTTTCAAAAATATTCATTTACAGCCGATCAAAAATGCAAATCTTAAATGGCTCACCCCTTGAATAATAGTTATTATTTATTTCACTTAACACACGCCATTTTAAAATATCGGATAAAAAATATGTTAATTTTTCAAAATATGGACTAGTCTAAGGCGTCAGAGTAATATGAATTATTTTCGGAAATCTTTCTGAAAAATTTTTGGATTTGTAATATCGAGTGATTTTTTAGAGTTATAAAACTTTCGATAGGGATAACTGTGATTTGACAGAAGATAGAAGCCATGTTGTTTTGACATTTCTGTTCAGTAAGCATTGACAAATTAAAATAGGAAGACTCACGCCGCAACAACGTTTACAAATTGTTGAAGTTTATTTTCAAAATCAGTGTTCTATTCGCCAAACTTATAGAGCATTTCTTGAAATTAATGGTTTACATAATCGTTCATCAGAGCAGCTTAATCGTCGAACTATCGATAGATTTCGGACAACATTTTCTCTACTCGATGCAATAACAACAAGACAAAGAACTGTACGTACAGGAGAAAATATAGCTGCTGTAAGTCATAGCGTTAATGATGATCCAGATGTGTCTATTCGTCGACGTTCACAACATGTTGACTCTGTGCATCCACCACATGGAAAATTTTGCGTGAAAATCTTGGTCTACACCCATACAAGATCCAACTGGTTCAAGAACTAAAGCCACTTGACCATAATAAGCGTCGTTTGTTTGCTAATTTGGCCCTAGAACAGCTTGAAGTTGATCCACTTTTTGATCGTAAAATTGTGTTTCGTGATGAAGCTATTTTCTGGTTGAACGGCTATGTAAACAAACAAAATTGCCGCATATGGTGTGCAAACAATTATCAAGAAGTTCTGCAGGTTCCATTGCATCCTGAAAAATGCACTGTATGGTGTGCCTTACACATCGGTCCATATTTCTTTAAAAACGATGCTGGAGCTAATGTTATAGTGAATGGTGCTCGTTACAAATCGATGATCAATGATTATTTGTTTCAAAATTTGAATGGTATCGACCCAGAAGTATTTTGGTTCCAATAAGATGGTGCTACACCTCATGCTGCTACCGTAACAATTGATTTATTGAAAGAAAGATTTGGCTATAACATTATTTCGAGAAATGGTCCAATTAATTGGCCTCCAAGATCATGCGACATAACTACACTGGATTATTTTCTTTCGGGTAACGTCAAGTCATTGGTTTATGCTGATAAACCAGAAACAATAGACGCTTTGGAAGCCAACATAACTCGTGTTATTGATGAAATAATGCCTGAATTACTTGAATAAATGGTCCAAAATCGGTTTGGTCGAACGCGGTTCCTTAGAACTAGTCGTGGTGGACATATGCCGGAATATATTTTTAAAACATAAATGTCATAGAATTATCATTCAAGTAAAAAAAAATGTCTTCAATCTTAATTCAAATGTGGTTTATTTCAATTTAAAGTTCTATCATTCTAAAAAAAACACCCGATACTTACATTGATTAGAAAGGAATTTCAGAAAACTGCGAGAATATCAATTTTCTTTAGTTTAGTTTTTATAGTATATTGTAAGAATTAATAAAAATGTTCAAGTGGTAACGAATATAAAGAAATTTATATATTCTCATTGTTTTGAATAAAAACCAGTTCAAAAAAATCAAAAGCCCTAACTTTGCTTCAGAAGCTTTTACATGATTAATAATAATAATAATATAATATTTTTTATTCACTACTTATTTCAATAAATTTTACTAATTTGTGTCTTGTGTACATAATTAAATTTCATTCGATATTTTCTGACACTTCGTTTCTTTAATCATAATTTCAATCTATTTGAAGAAAGCATCATCCATAGATTTTTAACTTTCACTCCGGCTAAGTATTCATACTATATGTAAGACCATCACGGATTTAATTGACCAGAAAAATTTTTCCGTTTCTGCAAACAAATACATTGCTTATTTATCAAATAACTCGTTTTGTAAACACTTTTTTTGCATGAAAAAATTTATTCCGATGTTTTTTCTTTATTTCAAACAAAGATTCTTATTCTACCTTCATCTTTCCGATTAAGGTTTGGCTGGATCTATATTGAAAAATATTTTCTACAAAACATATTTTTGGATTCTTTTGGCTTCATACAAATTTAATATTCCTATTTGGACTTGAAATCTTCTCTAAAAAATTTCATGTCCCTTTGTTATTTCTTTCGAAAGTTATCGTATAGGCAGAATTTGACTATAAATTTTTAATTTCTAGGTAGAATTTCGTCGTTTCATTTTAATGTCAGCTGAAAATTAACAAAAAACAGACATTTGGACGAAATTATTGGCCTTGTGACATCGGCATGCAACAAAATCACAAAAAAATATTGATTCGTTCTCTTAATCGAAGTATATTTAAAATACATACTCAGATTGTTATTTTTTACTAATTTCGATTATATCAATTCGAAATTCCTAACTTCGAAGAAATAATCCTTAAATATTTGATATATTTTTTGCATTTTTATTTAATATCGAATAATAACCACATTGCCTAACAATTTTATTGTTCTTGTGGTTTTCCTAACAGCCGCGAGATGTTTAACTATTGCTTCAAGTATGAAATCATCGGTTTCGAAGTGGTCAAGGTTATAATAGCGTGCATAGATCCAGGCGTAGATAAATGGTAATTGTTGTAGCATAGCCTGAAGAAATATCGAGACACGTACAAAGTACTTACCAGAATAAGAATAAATAATAAGTAATAATTCTAGTCGATAATGGCCGATTTTGCAATTTCCTAATTTGTTTTGTTTTTATAATCTTCTTTAGTTATTGAATTGAATTTGAAGTATTACTAAACGTTATATTTGAATCATTTAGATACAAGAGTAATATATAAACTTTATGTGGTCGTCTTGAGCACTGTATTTATCTCCATTGCGAGAATTCTTTATGATGAGCTAGACTCCAAGTAATGTAATCACTTGCGTTATAAACAACCTTTTTCCATCTAGTGTGCAAATTTTCAGTGCCTGACCGATAAAAATCAATTGGTTTTTGAATAAAATATCTCGATATGGTATTTTGGACATCATCCAATTTTTCAATTTTTTTGCCACTACGAAAATGTTTTAGCGATCGGAATCAATGGAAATCCGAGGGTGCGAAATCGCGCGAGTGTGGTGGGTGAGGCAGTAACACCCACCCTAATTTCATAATTTTTTCCGAGGTCGTCTTGCACAGTGCGATTTTGCATTGTCGTATTGCAGAATAACGCCTTTTCTGTTAATAATCGCCATATACCTTTTTATTAAAGAATGATTCAGTCGATCCAATTGCTCATAATAAAGATCTGCATTGACAGTTTGTCCAGGTTTCAGCACTTCAAAATAAATAATTCCGTGTATACTCCACGAACACATCGAAGCGCCTTTTTGTGAGGTAAATCCGGCTTAGCAGTACTTCGTCGTGGTTCATTTGGAGAGAGCCAGTACCTTTTGCGTTTTGGATTATCATATAGGACCCATTTTTCGTCTCCAGTGTTTAAGCGATCAAAAAACGGTTCTGAATGATGCCGTTGAAGCAATACGTTGCATGTGATGGATCGATTGGCTTTGTTCTCTTCGGACAGATTATGGGAGACCCTAGCTCTGTTTATTTTTCCAAGCTGTTACAAATGTTAGTGAATGGTCGACCAAGACTGATTAAGGGTGTTTGAAAGTTCTTCGATTGTGCTCGATTGTGAGCTGACAAATGACAATCGAATATCGACATGCACAGAAACAACATTACTTTCCGGTCCTCTTATTATTGTTGTTCTGGACGATTTCACTACAGCTTATAATACATTTGTATTTACGATAATCAAAATGCGTTTCTTTTTATTCTTCTTTCGATAATCATTGATACATCTGTCGCATCGTAATTAACTAAAACAGGTTTTTTGACATTACTCTGTTTTATTACCGAATTGAGAAGTTTACATACTAGATATCTGAAAACTTATCAGTATAAATATTAAACATTTTGAGTTGTTAATCTTTCATTATTACACTATTCAATATTTAAGCATTAGAACTGAATTCGTCGCGTTCAGAAAACCTATAGACCACAGCGACCCATATTCACAGAAAATTTTCGTATATCGATCGATGATACATAGAGTACCCATTACTCTTACCAGGAAATAACCCCGAAAATGAAATTAAAAATATAGAAACAATAGCTGCGAACAACGTCATGATGTAACAGTCAATTTAATATCTTAAATATCAGAGTTATTCTGTCAAACCTGGCTGCAAATTTTAACCTTATAACATTTCTTGAAACCGTTTTAGAATTAAATTAAATGAATGCCTTAGAAACACAGAATATAAAGGGTTTCTTAGTGGTTAGACCAGACTACCCTTCGTATTCTATGTTCATCCTCAGAATATACACAGAGCTTGAATAAAATATTTTTTAAGTCCCAGTCATATCCAAAAAATTCTTTGTGCCTGTGTAAAAAACCAAATTTTAATTATATATTATATTTATTATATTATTATATATTATATAAAGTGAAATAACGAAAAGTTCTTTTTAGTAGATATATATATATATATGTATATATATATATATATATATATATATATATATATATATAATTAGCACTCATTATACAGCATTAAAAAGAGTTAAAATAATAAATCTGTTACTGAAACCAGCAAAAATTTTCTCTCTATGGTGCCGACGTTTCATCACATGTATTCTTTTCTACCTAACCCTGCATAAATACTTCGTATCTCTTATTAAGTTTTAAACTGTTTAAAGATGAATTAATCTTTCCAAAATTGCTCTAACAAATATGTGAGACCCTAACTCACAAAAAATGTGAACCTCTGAATTTTTTTGATGGTAAAACATGATGATTTAAAAAAATTGGATTGGATTCTGTGTTCGGTTGCTACTAACGAAATATATCCTATGCTAATAAGGCAGAAAACAAACTATTATTATTATATTCGCTCACTTACTATGTAAAAAGTTCCTCATTAACAAATATATAAACATAACTTATAGAACCAACAATTTGAAAAACAAAAACCGGTCGAATTTCTATTATGAGTTTGTTCCGAAAAAATTACCCCATGAAGGTGGCATCAACCCCCAATATTTTTTGAATAGGGAAGATATGTCGAGTGTTGGTTAGTTTGAAAGTTATTTATGTTCTGTGAAAAATGTGAACTCACCATCAAAAAGTGAGTAGAACTGCTCAAACTCAAGAACCTAAGAGTTTTGAAGAATCCAAAAATAATTTTCAAATTCTGTATTAAGGAGAAGGGATTTCTATGACGACATGTTTTTTTTTAAATATTCGAAAATTCTTCGTTCCTGAGTTATGGGGGAGGGTCACAATTTCGTTGAGACACCCTGTATATATGTGTCATTTAATTAATGTGAAATGTGAATTCTAAGTTACACAGATTGTAAACTTGATACTTTCAGTGGTAGGACATAATAGTTTTCAAAGACCCATTTCGATTATAATCCTAAATATCAATTTCCTAAATGATCTTATTATGCGAAGCCGCAAACATATTCGTGAGAATGAACTAATTTCGTGGGCTTCTACTGAGTTGATTTAGGAAATCATCTGACTTGTAAATGCACAAAGGTGTGCGCTCACCTATTTCAATAGGTTGACTTTTAAGTGACCTTTTTGTTATTCACTCTGATTGAATTTTCCCTTGGGAAGCCATATGTAATCGATCACGTAGTAGGCTTATGTAATAATGAATAATTCTAGCAATTTCTCATGCTCCAGCGTAATTAGTACCTCATTTCAAATTTACCCATACTGTAGAGAAATTTCTCGTTACAGTAGGTTTGAATTGAATTATAAATATTACTCACATTTATTGACTTGCTATCCTCTTTTCGTATTCGAACCAGCGTGATATTCCTTATTGAATTAAATAGTGTTTCCCATGGATAACTTTAAATTCAGAATTATATTTTCAAACTTCTACAATATACGGGTTTGTAAAATCTCGTTTAAATGATATTCAATGCATAAGACAGAGAACTACGACGTCCAGTCGAACATTGGAATAATCGAAAGATATGCGCGGTATGATAATAATAATTCAGTGTTTAACTCGAAAAGAATGCTCTTATTTCTCACACAGATAGCCCTTCAGATGAGTGGAGAGGTGGACACCTCATGACGTTTCGGATAATTGTAAATTTAGTCTGCACATAGAACTCGGAAGTGCCGGCGTGTAAGTCCACAACAGTTGAAAATCAAATAGACCCTTCGTGAATAGAAATTTTGACTGTAGAAAAAAATTGAAATTATGAAATGGTACTTTTGTGGCAGCTCAATTGAAGAAACAATGCATTTATTCTTGCATTTTAATATGGGCCAATTCCTTCAAGTTCCACTGTTTCTTATCACATTGAAATGTTTGGGAAATATGGATATTTACAAACATGTAAAAATTGCAACGTTGCTAAACCACCAAAATCCATGTGTGTGAATCGTTTGAATAGAGAGATGAATGTGTGTTTTGCTGTTGAAACCAGTGCACCTTATTCCAGTAGACAATGTGCTGAACAAGTTAATGTGAGTGATAGAACTGTTCGGAATATTTTGAAAAGAAATGGTTACTATTGCTATAAAATACAGATTAGCCAAGAAATTTTTCCCGAAGACAAAATAAAACGGATCGAATTTTGTGAAACGATGATGGAAACAGAAAATTAAATTAGTTCATTTTTAAAGAAATATCTTATTCACTGATGCGTCATCTTTTTCCTTCAACCGAAAACATAACCCATCAGTGATACGATATCGGTCCAGGAAAAATAAACATAAAAATATTTCGGTGCATACCCAGTATCCACAAAACCTTTGGACTGAGATCTTGGGAAATTACACGCCGTTCTTTATTGATGGTTACCTTAACGCTGCCAAATATCTGGAACTGCTACATAACCAAATTATTCCGACAATTCCCAATCAATTTCGATGATATCTGGTTTCAATAGGATGATAATTTAAGTCACAACGCCCGGCAGTCACACAATATGTCAGAGCCACTTTTTCGAATAGTGTCATTTCTACAAATGGCACGATCAAATGGCCACCAAGATCACCGGATTTATCTCCCAATGATTTTTTTCTTTGGGGATTTACGAACATGAGATCGATAGAGCTACAAATCTTGTTGAATTTTGGTTAAAAATAATCCAACATTGTACCAAAATAGCCACTATGCCTTATCTGATCAGAGATATGAGATAATCTCTTTATAATAGATTTGGCTACTGTTTGGCACAACAGGGTGGACTATTTGTACACTCAATTTGAATTTGTGAGCCTTCGACTTGCGTTTAAGTTTTTTAGAATTCGTTTTTATTTTACTTTAGATTTTTTAGAGATTTTACTAGAAATTACTTCATTTTCAAACCAGTTATGGCTAAAAAACACCCAAGTACTGATTTTCGAAGATGAAATTATCTGCGTCATTCATTGTTGCAAATAAATTCCTCACGTGCAATTGCAATGAAATAGGAATGTTGTATCTTATAGTATTTGATTTTCAAGCGTTAGAGACTACACGCCAGCACTTTTGAGTTCTATGTGCCGACTAAATTTGTAATCATCCGAAACGGAATGGTCCAACGTCCCACTCCCCACAAGGGCTACATCCGTGTGAGAGAGAAGAGCATTCAAGTTATACACAGAATTATTCATTACCATAACGCGCACATCTTTCGATTATTCCAATGTTCGACTGGAAGTCGGAGTTCTCTGTTTTATACATTGAATATGCTATCATTAAAACGAGATTTTCCAAACCTATATATTGAAAAGTATATACTGAAATGTCAAAATAATTTATATATTTTAATATTAGCTTTCTATATATTTAATTTCAAAAAGTTATATTTAATGATTATAACTTCTGAAAATAAATTATAGTTATTTTATTCATAATATATAATTATTTGGTTTCCTTAACATTATTTATACAGATAGTCCTTGTGCTATAACAGAGGCCGTTAAATTGTCTTTCAATCTTTTAGATCAAGGATGAACCACAGAAATATTTACATAAAGTTAACCGTTACACTACATTTAAAGATTTTTCAGTTTACCAAAAGTTTTCTAAATGGCTGAAAGGCGAGTAAATATTTGTTGTTGATTGATGTTATATTTATTGAATATGAATTATTTGAATACTGACGAAGCAAAGTCTCTCTTAAAACTTGTTTTTCAGTAATGTTTTTACATATCTTGAGTTTTTATATAAAGTAACTTAGTTAGATATTCAATAATATTGAATATTCTAAGTAAGATAGTTTTATGATGAAATTCTTAAGATTATGTTAGACATTTTTGAAAGTTATAGTGTATGGTATAGAGTTTTCATAAGATTGATCAGCAGAAACAAAATTTCGTCTATTCAAAATATTTAATTTATAGGATTTTGGTTAACAATTTTTATTTATTGGATTTTGTTATACCATTTGGATGTCTGATAATGAATGTTTATTTTATATGTCATTTGATATAAGTCGTACTTATAGGACATTATTTTAATTTATTTTCTGAAGTTATAATCATTGAATATAATTTTTTGAAATTAAATATGTAGAAGGCTACTATTAAAATATTCAAATAATTTTACATACCTTCTATCAAGAATTAACTTTTATTTACGTCAAAATAATATCACAATATACTACTCTGTCAAGAAAGTACCGGGAATTTTCAATTAAAACAACATTTTTACATTTAATCGTCAAAATTTATTGGGTCGCCTTCAAAATAGGCTCCATTTGCTCCAATACATCTATGCCAACGGCACTTCCAATTAACGAAACATTTTTTATAGGCGCTTTCCGGGATGGACTTTAGCTCTCGCGCCGAATTTTGTTTTATGGCTTCAATCGACTCAAAACGGGTGCTACGAAGGGGCAATTTTAGTTTTGGGAAGAGGAAAAAGTCGCAGGGAGCCAAATCCGGCGAATACGGTGGTTGCTGAAGCACGTTTGTTGAGTTTTTGGCGAGAAAGTCAGTCACAATCGTAGCTCGGTGAGAAGGCGCGTTATCGTCATGCAAAATCCATGAGTTGTTCGCCCACAAATTTGGCCGCTTCTTACGGATACGCTCACGCAAACGTTTCATAACGCCTAGGTAATACTCCTTGTTTACCGTCTGACCCTCTGGAACGAATTCGTAGTGCACCACGCCACGGATATCGAAGAAAACAATGGGCATCACCTTCATTTTCGAGCGGCTTTGGCGTGGTTTTTTCGGTTTCGGCTCATTTTTCACCACCCATTCCGATGATTGCTGGCTTGTGTGCATATCGTACTCGTAGACCCAGGTCTCATCACCAGTTATAATGCGTTCCATGAATGTAGAATCGGAATTACAGCGATCCAGTATGTCTGAAGCAACCTGTTCGCGATGACGTTTTTGAAGAAAATTCAGGACTTTCGGTACGAGTCGTGCGGCCACCTTTCTCATGCCCAAAATATCAATCAAAATCGTACGTGCGGACTCGTGGGATATCTTAAGATCATGTGCTATCTCTCTCAAGCTGGTACGACGGTTTTCCACCACTTCACGACCGTCCTTGAAGGCTCTGTACCCCTGATATGCACGAGTTTTCGATAGAGCATTATCACCAAAGGCCTTTTGCAACATTTTCAATGCATCGGCACACGAAAATTCATTTGCAACACAAAACTTTAAACAAATTCTTTGCTCAACGTAATCACCCATAGTAAAAATCGGCACGCACTCTGACATCGACTGACTTAATCAGCTGTTGCAAACACACTAGTTGACAGATCCCGCTCAAGCTTGGCATAGTAATTAAGGACAGTGGTACCAACCTAGGAAAAAAAATTTTACCTGCCTCATTGCCCCGCCAGATTTAAATCGATAATTCCCGGTACTTTCTTGACAGAATGTATGATCAACATAAAATATTTATCAATGTTTAGGAAAAACATTTTTTTCCGTTTACGACATGAAACGTATTAAAACAAAAGTATCAACAAAACATATGTGGTTATATATAAAAATATACATATACAGAAAAATCTACTATTCCAAAATTATGAAAAATTCTCGAAATAAATGATAGAATAAAAATAGTTGAACCAGAGCTTTAACATTTAACAAGTATATATAATTTTTTTGGCCTCTTCAGAAATGTACTGAATTCAGATTCAAATAGATCACAAAAATCACAAAATTAAAATGAAATAAAAATGAAAAACCAATTTTACTTAACGACCAGACAGGTTTTAACTGATCTCCGTTGCTGAACGTTTTTGAATAAATTCTGACATTTTCCAAAACAAACCTTTATGTTATCACGTTTCTTTTTTCCCAAACTTGACCGATTTTGTAAGAATAGTTAGTAGCAACCATACTGACTTGATGAAGTCAAAATGTAAATGACGAGACAATTGTTGTGTCATATTGTATATTTATAAATCACCGTTAGGAAGGAGTATCCGGAGACCCAGGAAGAGATGGAGTGACAACTTGCCCAGATAGATATTGGGATAAAATGGCGAAAATTCGATGTAGAACAGGCAAAGTGCCTAGTTACAAGAAGGAAGAAGAAAATATATTGTATATTATCTACCCCTGCTGTAACGAAGCTCTCAATAAATTAAGGATTATTATGTCTTATATACCTTCTATCCTCTATATTTGGAATCGGTAATTGCATTTAATCTGTTCATAATTCGCTTCTGTAAACGACCGTTCCACCACATCTATCTGAGTGAGCCACTACCGATTGTAAATATTTATTCAGAAGTCATATCTGCCCGATAAGCCTCATAAGGAAATGATTAATTATCGCAATGAGTTGGTGATATTTTTCTCGAAGGAACCCGTTCCGGACATTCTTTTCGCCTTCGCAGATTTTTTTCACGTTACGTTGAACTATCGAGATCTTGTGGATCGACATCATCAGTGGTTTTTGTGCCGATGAAAAACAGTTAGTAGGCAATTAGTATAATTTAGTGAGAGTATGATGGAAGACCTCTGAGGTAACAAGATTTATATTGAGGTAAGCAAAAATATTTATTTTCTGACGCAGAAAGATTCTACCTTGTAATGTTGTATGATTGGATTATGATAATTCATGTCAATCTCACTGGAAATATATTGAATGTTTATGAGGTTAAGTAGGTACTATTTCATTAAAATTGGCAGTTGTAGAAATAACAAAATTTAAACACTATTGAGAAAACAGTTACTGCTATCTACCCTCTAGCTTGAGGAAGTGTAGTTCGATAGTAAAGTGATTCAACACTCTATACAAATTATTGAGTATGTTAAATAAAAATTGAATATCCCGATAAGAAAAACAAAATAGATTACAGTAGTGTTCCTTTTGAATGAAATTTTGTCAGCTGTAAACTTAATCTTTTTCAAAAAACAAATTGAATATATATATATATATATATATATACATGCTTAACTCAAAGTCCCTCTTTACGGCCATTAACATCTGGGCAATCCCAAGCATAACGTATTCGTTCGGAATCCTCAGTTGGTCAACAACTGATCTCCGCGCGCTGGATAAAGATATCAGGTCAATGCTGACAAAATATGGAGTTCACCATCCCCACTCCTCTACAATCAGACTTTACCTTCCGCGACATCAAGGAGGAAGAGGACTTACGAGCTTAGAGGAAGCTCACGGAAAAAACGTCAGTGATCTAAGAGAACACTTCCTGAGGAACAACTCACCTTTCTTCAGAGCGATCTGTGAGGCTGATGATAAAATGTCCGCGCTAAAGCTCGCTGAACCAACATATCAGCTCTCCTGGCCCTCTGTGGAGGAACGTATCCAAGAGTGGAGCGCCAAGGCCTTGCACGGCAGATACCCTACTCACCTGCAAAGTAGAGAGGTAGAAAAAACAGAGTCGATAACTTACCTGCGTGCGGGCTATCTATACCCGGAAACGGAAGGAAGGCTTTTGGCGATTCAAGATCAAGTGATGCCCACCAGGATGTACATGAAGCATATCGCCAAACAAGCGATTCCATCAGATCGGTGTCGGAGGTGCGCCCAGGGCGCGGAGTCTATACAGCATGTCACCTCCTCGTGCCCCATACTCGCTCCTAGGGAATATCTTGATAGGCACAACGCGATGGGAAAGATCTACCACCAGCAAATTGCCCTGAGGTTAGGATTGCTTCAGAATGAGGTGGAACAACATTTATACTCACCTAAAGTCCTCCTGGAGAATCAGCGCTATAAGGTGTATTGGGACGCAACGCTGGTGACCGACAGAGGAGTGGCTCACAACAGACCAGATATTGCCATCTTCGACAATGAAAAGGAAACATGTTTGCTGCTGGACTTCACTATACCCGCAGATGATAGTCTGGCGAGGGCATACTCGGAGAAGATAACAAAATACTCTGATCTCGCCTACCAACTCCGTGAAATGCACCGGTTGAAATCTGTAAACGTGCTCCCGCTGATTATATCGGTGAATGGGTTGATAGAAAAGCACTTACCTGAGAATACTCGGAGACTCTGCCTGGATCAGCGCGTGATTTCCGGTTCGCAAAAACAAATAATTCTGAGTACGACAAGAATAGTAAGAAAATTTCTCCAAGGCCCGTAGCGGCGGTGCACACCTTGGTAAATAACCCGGCGTGCATAGCATAGGACCCGTAAAAGACACGGTGGTTAAAAAAAAAAAAAAAAATATATATACATTATATATGTATATATATATATATATATATATATATATATATAAATATACTATCTAATATATAATATAATATATTCAATTTGTTTTTTGAAAAAGCTTAAGTTTACAGCTGACAAAATTTCATTCAAAAGGAACATTTATGACTTGAGAAAGTTTTTATTTTCGTAATCTTTGGCTTTTTCATTTCCGAAAAAAAAAAACGCAGCACAATCTGCTAGAAAGTTGAAGGATGTCTATGGTGCTGAAGCTCTACAAGAAGTACTGTGTTGATCAATTTTGTTTTGGTGATATTTCACTCAAAGATGAACTACGATCTTTCAGGCCAAATGAAGTTTGCAGATGATAAAAACAAAGCCATATTCAGATCATCATATTTCTGTTCAAAAGATTGCAAAAGGGATAAGTGTATCATGCACAATAATTTGAAATCTCAAACGAACTAAAATCAACCTTTTTATGATAAAAATAATCACTGGTGATGAAAAATGAATTATTCATCAAAACACCGAACGAAAACACTAACGTCGCGTTTAAAACCAAAGATATTCATTTTCTTCGTTAAATAATTGAAGTGTATTGTTTATTGTTTACGTTTTTCAAGAGATATGGTTGTAGAATGCTTTTCTAAATCAGTTCATCCTCATCATCAGAAGAAGATTCAAGTGAAATTCGAAGACCTCGAGTTATTAGGAACAGGAGTCATCCTTCTGCCAAATATGATTTCAAAATACGTTTCATTTTCAACAAAAATGTCGTGATGGAATTATTACATAAAATTGAACCACGTAGCAAAAGGAATAAAGCGATCGATGCGAGATTACAATTATTTGTTTGCTTACGATTTTATGCAACTGGTGGTTTTCAAATGACGATAGGAAATCATAATCTATATGCCGTGGTTGCTTCCGAAAGAACTGAGTTGCTTTATGAAAGAAGAGTAACCACAGAAACCATAGACTGAATTCCACGTTACTTCGATATACCAAAGCAACTCAGTCTCTATTAGTATACTCAAGACTATTCCTGAAACGACTTCCACGAGTATACTAAAGACAGTCAGACCAACAGCACCACACCGAAGAAGTCAGTAAGTTATTTTTTTATACGTGAATCCTTTTGTGACACATATTTTTATACTTCAAATATATTTTCTATACTTGTTTAAGTGTAATATTCATTTGATTCATGACACTAGGCATATATATTCTAATACCGTCTACTTACCTACAATCACTGACACTCTATTTATATTGGTTATATCACAAGGAATGCAACGTTTATTCCGAAATACAAAAGTTATTTTGATATAATGGCAATATTTCCAACCAGCTTTCTAATCTTTAGGCACTTAGATCTCATTGAAATTCCATTTACAATCAACTAATTGCAAATTTACATTGGTCACTTCTGGCCTGATAGATATTCATGATCCATTTACCCTGAATATCTCTTCATCCATTCCATAATATTGTGTCAAAATTTGAACATTTGCAAATGAAAAGCTGACTTCCTTCTTGGCGGCGTGCAACAATTGATACACAAGAAATTGAGTTTCTCGAAAACGTACATACGTAATCAACCGTAAGCAGACTTAATCGTGTATCAGATACTACCTGAAGTTAAGCAAGCCTACAAGCACAAGTGTCTGCAGCTCAGCAAGTCGAACTACTCGAATACGCAGTTCCGTCAGTTCGTTTGAGTTCGTAAAGTGCAAAAAGCGGCATAGTGAAAGTGACTTCTATCTGGGATCATCAGACAGCACGAAAGCAGGTAAAGGTCAGAGCACCAACTTTCCCTTTCATTATCCCTTTTTCTCAGAATTCTAGTTGCTCGTTCATTTTATTCTAAGCAGTTAAATTCTCTTGTCATAAGCGACCTTTTTCTCAGAATTATAGTTGCTTTATACCCACGCGTTCAAGTTATTTTAGGAGTCAAATTCTCTTGCCACTAACGATCCTTTTCTCAGAATTCAAGTTGCTTGATACCCACGCGTTCATGTTGATCCTCGTTTCTCAGAATTAAGTGTCACCAACTCCAAGTCGAAATGAATGCTGAGACCAGAATTCGGCTCAGCGCCGACAATACAAGAGAGCTTTAACATTATGCGAAGGTTTCCTGAAACGCTTCGACATCGCGAAGGATTCTCTAGTCACTTAAGAATATCGCATTCAGCGTGCGGACAATACATACTGATTTTCTGGCAAAAGAACCAGAGTTACAGTGTTTAACTCAGGTTGTTCTTGAGTTTGAAGAAAAATATTTCGAGCTCACGGAAATCGCCCAAAAACTGCGAGGGTCAGTACCGAAATAGGTCGAACAAATACGTCGCACCCGAATTGAAGACTCTACAAATGTCAGTTCTACGTTAGAAGATAGATCGTCATTACGATATGAAAGTAGGTTTACGTATACTCGAAAAATAAGCCAGAACACCAAATTATTCGTGGCCGCGACAAACAAACAAAATAACATCAACTGCAAAATGAATGCATCTTGTGATCATGCGCAATTACAATGCCACCTGGCGATAAACTCATCGTCATTAGATCACAATTTGAGTAAAGAATAAAGAAAAAGGCCTTAACTCCCGCTACTTTATGTAATCTCATGCGCAGGTCACTTGCGCATGTACACTGCATAATATTTAAGTATTATTGTATAATGCATAATCTATATACCGTGGTTGCTTCCAAGAGAACTGAGTTGCTTTATGAAAGAAGAGTAACCACAGAAACGATTCCTGAAATGACTTCCACGAGTCTACTAAAGACAGTCAGACTGACAGTACTACACCGAAGAAGTCAGTAAGTTATTTTGTATACTCTAATCATTTTTTGACACATGTTTTCATACTTCAAACATATTTTCTATACTTGTTTAAGTTTATTATTCATTTAATTCTTGACACCAAGTACATACATTCTAATACTGTCCACTTATCTCCACTCTCTAACACCAGGTTTTCACATAATACTCTATATCGCTTATATATTGAGGAATGCAGTGCAACGTTGATTCCGAAATACATAGGTTATTTTGATATGTTGGCAATATTTCTAATGAGCTCACTAATCTTTAGGCCATTTCGATCTCACTGAACTTCCATTTGCAAATTTACACCCAGCATCAGTGTTCCTTCCGCGTCTGGTGTAAACGGCATATCTGCAAGAGGACGAGAGGCCGGTGATAACTGCATTAATTATCTTCAAAACTTTTCGCGAGTGCGTATTTGTATTATTGCGTTATATTTACTCTATTATTTTCATCGTTATTGCTTTCAGTTTCGTTTTAATATCGGCGTTATTATTTTCACTTTAAAAATAATGTGAGACAACAAAAGATGCCTTGGAACTAATTGGGATGTACAAAGAGAATGCAGAACATTGCTGCGCTACTACACTTGGTAGTCGGTATCATCCCTCAACACTTTAGCCTCAAATCTTTTGACTGAAAGTCAAAATCCGATGATGACATGCGGCTGAAATTCTTGGAAATTCCAGTTTCATCCGTCCTCAACTATCTACTAGTTGTATATTTCTTTCTTTCAAAAATGAATATTTTGAGTTTTCAACTATGGCTACGCTTCTCCATTTCAGACAATATTACTATAGACAAAGCAGAGGTTGAAAGCTTTATTAACGCGAGTTCCAAGTTCGTGCATTTTTGTTACGAACTTAGTCGAATCATCGCGAACAATTACGCATTTGTGCGTATTTCGCACTTTCGCCTTTCCAGCGAGTCTGCGAATGTTTTGTGGATATTTTCGAACGTTCGCGAGCAATGCTTGTTTGGTGTAAACGCGCTTTAAAGGCAATGAGTCAGCCAACTAAGACCTCAAGCATCAAGACGTAAAAAAAATTAAGGTCTCGTTTCGATGGGACTAAAAGGAATCACCTATTTTGAACCGATCTCCACTTAGACAAATAAAACTCTACTATTCAAATCAGTTTATTGTTGATAAAGATCGGGAATTCTTTGAGCTTGGAATAATGAAGTTGTGGGAAAGAGGGGGAAAAGGGTAATTGATCGAAATACAAATTGAATTATAGAATAAACTTCAATAGTTATCTGAAAAATTTTTCATTTGAATAAAGAATTGGCATTAACCTTGGGACCAAATTAATATTATTATTATTATTATTATTAATACACAAACAAAGGGAGGGGCGAACCCATAAACCCTAAAATTAACAAAATTTGTTGCCTCAGTAGTAAACATACCTCATTAAATGTCCAATAGAAAACCCGATAGCAAACTAAGCAAAAAAAAAAAACAAATTTTCATTAATGTCTCAGCCAAACCACCCGTCCAATCCACTCTTAAACACTCCAACCGAACTCGCACCGACAATTCCCGCAGGTAGGGAATTCCACACTGTGAACACGCGATTCACTAAACAATTCTTGCGGCACCTGACAGAAAAGTTTTCCTTCTTAAGTTTTAAATGATGACCTCTCAAACGAGTGTCAGATCCTACACTATATATGTCCCTCAGCATGCCATAATTGTACCTAAATATACGAAAAGTGATAATCAAGTCTCCTCGTAGCCTGCGCCTTTCGAAGGTGCTGAGACCCACCATACTCAATCTTTCCTCATAGCTTGGTCGCGCACCTCGAAACCAAAGTCGCGTTGCCTTCCGTTGCAGTTTTTCCAAGCACTGTTGATCACGCACTAAATCAGCATTCCACACAGGCCCGCAATATTCCAACAATGGTCTTACGTAACTGGAGTATAATCGTATCCATGATTTCAGTGATATTTTTCGGAACGATTTCTTTAACATGAAGAGCCTGCTATTCGCCTTTTTAACAATTTTCGTAATATGCTCTGACCACGACAAATTCTCACAAACGGTCACACCAAGATCGTTATGGGATCGTACAGTGTCCAAAAGATGCTCACCCAGCATATATGTCCTACGCGAATGATTGCCCCCGAGATGCAAAACAACACAGTTATATTCAGTGGCAAAAGCCAGTCCGAGCACCATTGAGATATTGAATCCAGATCTTCCTGTAGAGTTTTGTGTTGGGTGGAGTAATTAAAAATCTTCGTGTCGTCGGCATAAAAAGCACAGTCAGACCGGATGTGACGAGATAAGTCACTGGCATATAATATAAACAACAGCGACCCAAGAACAGATCCCTGGGGTACGCCGCTCTGTACCACTCTGTCTGTCGAAAAAGAACTCCCGATGCGAACGCATAACTCTCGGTCAGACAAAAAGGATTTTATCCAAAGGAGAAGTTTTCCCCGAATCCCACAATGTTCCAACTTATGAAACAACCTCTGCCTAGGCACCCGATCAAAGGCCTTGGAGAAGTCCAAATAAATAACGTCCATCGCCTCCCCCCTGTCTAAAGCCGCAGTCCAGCTGTTGATGCACCCCAGTAGATTCGTCATGGTTGATTTACCCTTGACGAAGCCATGTTGCTGTTTTGGAACCAATTTGTGTTCATTGGCAAAATTACGAATTTTCTCAGCAATGATAGATTCCATTATCCTGCATACAACCGGTGTAAGACTGATAGGGCGATAGTTATTAGGGTCCAGCTTACAACCTGTCTTGAATACTGGTGTGATGCAAGCTTTTCTCCAAAGAGCAGGCACTGTTGACTCATTGAATGATAAATTCAATATAATAGAAAGTGGAAAGGCCAAGTATTCAGACAAGGACCTCAGGAGTAATGGTGACAATTGATCCGGTCCAGGGGAAGAATTTTTCTTCAGTAAATTTAGATGTCGCCTTATATCATCTGGGGTGAATATCCTTGCTTCTTATTTTTTCTGTATAAAGTTTTAACGCTGAAAGAGTTGAGGCTCATTACCCACTACTAACCTATTCGAAAAACTAGTTGACTCTCAGGAAAATCAAAAACTCCAATAATCTCCGTTTTATCTTATCCACCCTTCTCATAGTTTCCTGGAGGGTTCATCGTATAGAATAGACATGTCGACACATCCTTGGAATCTCCTGATGCATTCGACTATGCGGTTTCGCCATCTCTGTTTATCCCCCATACTCCAGACTAATTACTGAACTACATGTATGCAAAATGTGAGTACGATAACACCAACAATTGAGTCAGCAATTATTACACTGTGAGCAGGGATATACAGGAAGCGATCCACTCTGCAGATGCGTGTTAGAAACACGGAAAAACTTCGTTAATTGAAGGGCTGGGTCGAGAAAAATGCAGTATGGAAATTTCAGGATTAAAAACGCCAGACGGAGGCATCTGTTGCAATGGGATTTAAGTTGAATGGAGGAAGGAGTTGATGGTCGATGTGTAAATGGAGTATCCACTCTCTTTGGGTTATGTTTGAATTATGACAGCTCGAGTACTGCCTGAATGTAGGTTAGTTAAAACACCCTTCGCTATTGAGGTGAAAAATTGCTGATACAGAGATATAGATGTTCGATGAGGTTCGCAGTAGGTGTTAGTTTGTTTTAGGTAATGTTATAACAGAAAAAAGACTGATTTTGAAAAATCATTCCCTAATGATTGATGAGAGTATCCGGTATTACTTGATGTCGGTATTTATCTACAGAAAACAGTTCGTGGTCTGTTAGTGCTCTAAAACATCGAAAAGAATTTTTTGAAAAATTATTTGCTTATGCTAATCAAATGAAAAAATGCTAAGTAACTACTTATTTCAATCTTTTACAGTGAAACGCAATATGTAGTAGTCTTTAATTAAAAATAAGATTTTAGAAATAACTGTTCCTACCAACGAAATTGAGAGGTTTACATTTATGTGTGAATTATGAGTTCAAACTCTTGTTTGTACAGCGAGTTGCTACTCTATTATCAATAAATAAATTTAGTGTGAAATACACGTACCTGTTATGAGAGGATTACGTTACACAGCACCAAAAGGGACAAAAGAATGCAAAGAAAATATAAAATATTAATTAAAAATATTAAATGAATACTTGAAGCATACAAACTTTGATTTCGTAATACATTGGTACGAAACAATATTTGTAGCTTTCAAGTATTTATTTAATATTTTCAATTAATATATTTTCTTTGCATTTTTTTATTCCTTTTGGTGCGGTGTAATGTGTGTTGATTCTATATGTCTACTAAATTGAAACTGTTTTCTTAGACATTTATTGAAATTTTAAGAAGGTTATTAAAAATTTGTAGTGAGGTTAGCAGAATACATCTGTATGTTATTTAAGATATTGTAATAAGCCTTCTATCAAGTGAAAAACCCCCTTCTTATCATTTTATTTTATATATAATAATTATATTTTTTATATCACTCTTATACATGGTATCGTTTGGATATTACCGAGTCCTTAAAATACCTTACAAACTTTGTATAATTTCCGTGGACGAACAAAAAATACGTAGTGTTTTGATAATTAAAAAAATTCAATACAGTTTTAAGTTTGTTTATTGAAAGACATGTGGTTTTAGTCAGGTGAGATATATTTTCATTAATCACTTTTATTTTTTGATACGAAGTTGGACTGATGAGTTAACAATGAGGTTATTCCAAATGGCTTTTTAGAAGATGTGCTGCATGTTTCTGGAGTTTTTTTTAAGGAACTTCTTCAAAGAGAGTTATTTTCGAAGAAATTCTTGAAGTAATGTTGTACAAATATGAGTAGTATATTAATTAAAATGTATAATAAGTAACAATTGTCCCAAAATCTTATTCGAAACGTGCGTCAGACCCCAAATGGTTTTGTTGTTGAAAGAATTATTTGCTATGTTATAGTCCTGTCACAGTAAACTATGAATATAAAGTAACATTTCGAAACTGTAGTACTAAAATTTGGAATCAACTAATTCATATAAAACGAACACTCCTCAATTAGTAGAACACATTTTCAAAAATGTATTTTTGATTTATATTGCTTATGAATCATGTCAAATAATATTGAAAAATCATATAAAGTACAATTAAATATAGACAATTTAATAAAATATATAAATTTTTCATCAGTTTTCACAATTTGCCGAAGGAATAAGTTTTTTTGTATCTGTCAGTTCATGCGTAACCCAATTTCTCACTTTCTGAATCTTCCTAGTAGCTTTCAAACGGATGGAGACGGCTTTCTGCGTTGAATTCAATTGGTTCGACAGTTCTGGTTGAGTGCAAGTATCATATTCATCCAATAAGGCTTGCAATTCATTGTATATGATTTTTTCGGTGCTTTTCGACGCTCTTCATTTCTTACGTCAAAATAACCACTCTTGAATTTCTGAACTACTCGAAACACTGTATTTTACAACCGTAAACTTCGACAAGCATTAGATGCGATTCAGTAGCAGTTTTCTTCATATGACAACAGAAAACCAACGCTGTCCGCAAATCGTAGTTAGTAGGCATGTTACGGTATATGAGACTTGGATTGCTATGTGTTGAAAATCTTTTTTAACTGTAAGAGGTACATCTGGGCGCTACAGAATCGGTTTTTTTTAACTGATGGCTAGTACTATAGGGAAATTTCAGTTTCATACTTCTGAACCTGATATCTGCATTACTTGTTTATTTTCGGTTCACTACTTGTTTCACATTCGTTTCAGCAATTTGTGTAATTAACACTGTGAATCTTGAAAACTTGTTGTCTCTTTTTGTAGAAAAAGATCATTTGTGTCGAATTTTATCAGTGAGTTTGTACGCAGTTAATTTAGTCATTGTTGGCTCTGGTTGAGAGTCAAGAAAATAAACATTGCTTTTTTTAGAAAGTGTTTAGACTTATAACCTATTCCTTTTATTGTTTGGTTATCTCAGTAGATAAACAACACAACATTTCAATAAAAATTCAGTCCACAAAAATCTGTGTTTGAGTACTACAACAAAAACAACGATTTGTGATAAATAAAACAAGTTAAAAAGATCAGAGATAATCGCCAAGATTAATTGCAAGATTTTTTGGACGGCAAAACCTTTACTTCAAATGAAGAAGTCAAAAATCACCTTGATCAGTTTTTTGCCAGTAAAAATCAAACATTTTATGAGCGTGGAATCATGCCACCACCAGAAAGATGTTGGAACAGATTGGCCAATATATAATTTAATAAAATATTTATTCATTCTGCGAAAATCTTTTATTTCCTCAAAAAAAAAAAACAAAATAACCTTCCGAACAACCCAGTATATCATGAATATAACTAATTTAAATATTGTTGTCTAATAGAATAAGACAATTAACTTTATTCTCATTGCAATAAAATTATCAGTGTATCCTTCTGTCTTCACTATCATTTTGTATGTAAAACATAACTCTGTTCTGTGTGTTTTACAATGTCCGATTATAATTGAATATTATCGACATTACCTAGAATTACTGTATAATGTTCAACTTACAACGAATTTGTCATACATGAACGGAACTGCGAAGTACCAGAAGTTATTGCCTTCAAGCGAAACTAATCACTTTCATCTAATGGAGAAATTATAAGGTTTGTTAGGCCAAATTACAGTGCAAGGTAATTATGAAAGAATTGTGGTTCACACGGTAGTCCGTAGGGAATGCGGAGGAGTAAATTGAATGCATTAAAACGCACCATTCTCGTCCATATTAAGACAAAAAACAGGGAAAGTATTAAACGCTTAATTTTCGAGTCTGAAAGCTTCAGATATTAATTTTGTGATGGTTAAATAGATCTTTCAATATTTAAAATATTTTATAATTTAATAATATTGTAAAGAATTGTTTGGGATGTAGAGATATCTTTTTGAATTCTCCTTTGTAATTGAATAAACGTTAAACAATTAGTATGCAAATTCTTGGTTGAGCATACTTCAAGTGGGGTTCAGATAGGATTGTGTAATTGGCTTTAATGGTTTATTTTCAGCCTAAATACATATACTACAAATTAGAAGTTTAAGGTGTTCACCCAAGTTGAGAGAGTTGTTTTGGCATATCTTTAACTCCAATTGCGGTGAAAAAACTATCTTCTTCGTGGAATACTTCTTCTTTGCGCTTTTTCACCGTCGATCACTTTCACTGAATTCACTTTTATTGGTTTTACTGTTGGGTTCACTTTTCACAAATTACTATCTGATTACAAATAAATAATGTAGAGAATACATTCACTTCCAGACCTTTAGTGCGTTACTGTGTTATTGAGAGAGGGTCTTCCTTGGAAGGTTAAAGTGAAATGCGCATATAACATGATTCAAGAGTAGAGAGAGATGTGTGATTATAACTTGAGAGACAAATAGAAATGTGATTAGAACTAACTTCTAGAGAATGTTTGTGGGATAAGAACTTAATGTTCGAATAGTAGAGAATATTGCATGTCTGTTTGGTCGAAGCACGAAGAGAGGACCAACGAGCGATTTCAAGGGGTCTCTTCAACTGAACCTTTTTGACTGACTGGCCGAATGAGAGACTCTCTTAGGGGTCGAAATGTGGTCAGGTAAATTCCGATGCGACATTCGACTGTTGTCTTTAAACGGCGTCGGTTCTTATGGGTTTCTGAGAAAACTGCGAAGGAAAAATATTTTCCGTCCTGAACAGGCCCAAAGGTTTCTAGGAAAAAATGAGACATTTGAAAGGCCTAGATTCCAGACTCGGGGATCATATTGTTATGTTCCTGCATAGTAAATTGAAAATTCCTTGTTCGATGTAAAATACGAACAAACATCAAATATTTGAAACAACGTGATTTTGACAAAATCGAGTTGCATCATGATTAGTGTAACAGGCTATTTGACTGGATTTTAGAAACCATCTAAAACTATTTAGCGTTTATTGAAGCGAAAAAGTGATTAATTTCAATCCTTATAAGGATTTTTTCCTAAAATAGTACAATTTAAACATGGTGAAGTAATCATGTTCCATACCCTAGGTCTATGTCATACACATCTTGAGTAAGCATTTAATCTTGTCATTATTTACTAGTACGAGTATTACCAAAAAAAAATTCACAAATGGTATTTGGTGCCAGAATGTTTAAAGACTACTACTGAACTTTGGGCTACCTAGAGTTTGTATCTTGGAGTAGTGGTTATTTAGAGTCTGCCAACACTTCTGTCATTCGTGTTTGAGCCGAAAGTTGTTTAATATTTGACTTCTAACGAAATGGGTCGATCTAAGCTTGAAAACAACTGTGAGATATTAAAAACTTATTTTTCAAAATACTGAATCTACTATTCAAATTTTTAGAAGTTTACTTGAAGAATTCTATAGAAATGACACGGCAATTTGTGGATCAATTTGAGAAGCGAGTTGGTGAAACTGTTATTTGATAAAACAACCTGTTCGCGTTCTCGTCACACCTGAAAATATTGCTTCTACAGCCCAGAATATGGCCGAACATACGTCAACCCGTCATCGTGCTGAATATTTTTCGCACTTCTCTGAGGAGCATTTTGCATAAAGACCTCGGTATGAAGGCTTACAGAGTTCAACTAGTGATAGAAGTGGAACCTCGCGACGAGTATTTTCCTAGAAAACTAATCTTTAGCGATGAACCTCATTTTCACCCTGGAGTACTATTTTTTGTGGGCATCCGTTAAGGATAAGTGTTATGCTAACCATTCAGAAACGATTGATGCCTTGACATGACGTTGTAGCTTGACGCGCTGGGGACGCTTGTCTTGACTAGGATTCTTGATTCATCCTGGTGAAATGGAGGATTAATATCTTGATGGCTGAAGCAATATCACTCGCATCAGTCACTGGACCTGTGTTGTGGAAGTTCGACCGGATGGGGCCCCAGCTTCACTGTAAAGGTGAAATGGGGGGCTGAGCCGCATTGTTCAACTCAGTGATAATGGTGTTTGTCGCAGCATAGGGCTGCACCCTTGAAACTAACGTACTCTACCCTATTGCAGTAAAACTCCAGATTTTCCTGTCCATTGGCCGAGTGCATTATGTAGCACACCTCGGAGTATGGAGGCCCTTGGGAAGGATTCGTACGACCTGGCCACCCAATTGATATTGGACTCGAGGGGTCAGTGGTTGAAAGTCCGCATGCTGGACTAGAAGGGTAAATCATCTATCTATTCCCAGAAACTCTTTTTTAGGATATCTCGAGAGGTGCCTCTGGGTTTATCGCGACTTGACGGTTCGACCGGCCTCTTCCTGAACCAGTATCGATTGCGAGACGTTCCTGGGATTTGTGGATTTCGACGATACGGCTTACCGTTGGTGCTTGAAGCCAGGATCAATTGGACCAATCACAAGGTTTGGTGGGTCTTGACGTACAGGCCGGATTGACGGTGCTCGTACCACGATCAATTGAGGCATCAATCTTGAGACTATCTTGGTTCATAGGACTGCGTTCGGGTGGGTAGATGAAAAGCCCCTTCGGCGTGTGAGTTGCGTCCCAAACAACTTGGGTACTGATACTGGAGAGCCAGTAGACATTGGATAGTGCTTCGCTGCTACCAGTCATGGTGTAGGTTTTCGGACTGAAGCCGAAACTGGAATTTTGGTGGGTTCATCTCTTCGGAGTAGTTCTCGATAATGCGCTATGATAAGTCGTATACTTATCACACTATGTGCTTCCTGGGCAGATTGTGGAGACTGTTAAGTAGTCACCTAGTGAAAGAGCCATGCTGACATGCCAGTACCTAAGCGGTAGAATTCACGATGATGCCTTGAAACACGAAATCGAAGTTTACATTCATGAGACTGAACCCCAAACAATCGATAATGTACTGTAAAATTGGTTTGATCGGATGGGGCAATTGTAGCCAGTCATGGCGGTCATTTGAACGATATTGATTGTTTTCCATTCGTAAATGTCAAGGTTCAACCTTTCTAATAAAGTCATATTTTTGCAAAAATAACAATTGGTTGTTTATTTAGAGCCGATCAAAAATTAAAAATTGAAATGGCCCACCCCTTATCAAGACACGAAAAAACTATTCACAAGTGTGCGAAAAACCTCAAACTACTTTTCACGACTGAATTATTCAAAAATTGCAAGCGATTGTTTGTTTATAAGGTTCGAAAGTTCTGTTGAATGGAAGTTTTGATTTACATGTTCAGTGACCTGTCTACTAAGTTTTCAAGATTTTTTTTCAGACCTGTGAAGCGAAAAAACTTTTATTATAACCTGCCTTTGTAAAAATTCCGTACAATTTCATCGAAACAACTCATATTAAGTGAAATAATTATTATATTGATGTGTTGGTAAAGTACTCACTTTGCGGTTCTGATATTTCAGAGTTTCGCAACATAAAAACTAAGTTTTTTCAAAGCAAACTTATAATCATAATCAAATCGACATTAAGCAAGTTCCTGCTATATGTTTTTACAAAATTATTCTCTATTCATCAATTAGATAAAGAAAGACGCAATGGTGAATGTTAAAAATTACATTAACACTAAGTAAGGGGTGGACCATTTAAAATTTGCATTTTCAATCGGCTATAAATAAAAAATGTAAGAATATTTTTCCAAAGTTATGGATCTAGTAGAAAGGCTTAACCATGACATTAACAAATGAAAAACAATTGCATTCAAATGACCGCTACGGCTGGCTACAGTACCCGATCCGATCAAGCCAATTTTTAAGTACATTTTCGATTGTGTGGGGCTCAATCTCATAAATGGCAACTTCGATTTCGTGTTTTAAGGCATCAATAGTTTCTGAATGGTTAGCCTGACACTTATCCTTAACGGATCCCTATAAAAAAGGCCAACAGAGTCAAATAACATTTTCATCGTTAAAGATTTTTTTTCTGGGAAAATGTTCATATTCAGACTTGCGATCATTAGCCCATTGAGCGAAGTGGAAACCCATCTGATGGTTACGGGGCTTCACTTCTTGTACTAGTTGAAGTTCGTAAGCCTCTCTGATGTTCAGATCTTGAGCATGATGACGAGTTGATGTTGATGGGTGTTCAGCCACATTCTGAGCTACAGCAGCAATGTTTTTAAGTGTGCTCACTGGACGAGAACGTGAACGAGTTGTTCTACTAAATTACCATCCAGTTTTCACGAAGGAATGTATGCACAAATTGTCGGAAGGAAATTTCAACTGTTTGGATAGAAGATTCACCAACTTGGAAATAAGTTTTTAAGATTTCTCTGCTTTGTTCAAGCGAAAATCGACCCATTTCGTCAATGCCAAATATTGAACTAACTTCCTGTCAAAACGCGAATGACAGAAGTGTTGTCAGACTCGAAATAACCATTACATCAAAATGCAAACTCTAGATGGCCCTTTGAAAGAATTTTAAATGGTCGAAACTTCGCAACAAAAAACCAACATTGCAAAGAAATGACAATGACAGACGTGTTATTTACTTCAATGTGACGTCAATCGAAATAATTTCCGATCATGTGGTAACAAATAGAAATAAACGAAATATTTAGGGATATTTTGCCTGCTCAATAAAATGGTTTTTTATCAAAATACTCTATTAGCCTTAGCCTATGGTGGGTATCAATAAATGAAACAAATTTTTCCACACCGTCAAATAACCTATTTCAAACTCACACGAATCGCTTTCTACCCAACGTCTTCACTAAAGGAGATACGTCAACCTCAACTTCAACAGTTCCAATTACATCTGGACACACGGTCGCGAAGATAATAATTTCGTGTCAAATAAACCGATCAGATGATTAATCTAGACCATGATTTAATGGCACTCCCGAATGACACTTCTTGGGAGTTTACGACAAAGGAGTGTTTTTTATCGTCCACAATTAAGAGGTGAGTAGTTGCAAGGAAATGTATCCCCTGTAATTAATCTATTTCTATTTGGTCTCCTGGGTTTTATTTAGGGAGTTTATGACCGTACGGGATGGTCGTCTGCCATTCCCTTGTTGAACATGATTTTTATGTCGTGAGTATGATGGAGATATCATGAGATCGTTTTTGGATCAGTCGTTTTATAACCGTGTTCATAAAGATTGTATCGTGCATTTATCGTTCAATTCATTCTTTCGAGCCATAAACGGTTTCGCGAACATGGGTGCCCCATTGTTGGTAACTGGCTACAATGAGTAGAAATAGGTAACTGGGTTAATGATCCTGATGGGAAAAGAAGTGAGGTATTATTGCTCAAGAACTGAGAAAATTACGAACACTTTGTTGGTTGGTAATTAATTGACTCTTTGGATCAGCTTGTTTCCACTGCTCATTCTTTGATCATTCGCAAATTGAAAAAAAGTTGAACTTTTTTAATAATAATAATAATAATACTTCTTTATTTCAAATAAGGTTTACAGATTAGATGCTCACCTGAAGTGAAATAGGATCAAAATAAAATTAATTGGTTAGCTCTCAAATGTGACATTAAAAAAATCTCCTAGCTCGTAAGGCTCAAGTTTTATAATCAAAGATTTTACTCTGTTTTTAAAGATTCTTAAATTATTTATGTTATGTTATTTGGAAAATGATTAAATATTCTTATACAACTATATGTTGGGTGTTTTTCGCTTAAAGTCAATCTGTGAATTGGAAAATTTAAATTTTGTGTTCTGTGTTGTAACTATTACTGTGATTATTTTGAATGAATTTTTTTTGTTTTTATGTAAGAATACAGCACATTCGTAAATGTATAAACCATAGACTGTGAAGATGTTATTTTGCTCAAACAATTCTCTACAAGTTTCATTATATTTCAGCTTAAAAATTACCCTTATTGTTTTTTTTTTGTATTTTAAACATTTCTTCTAAATTTCTTTTAGTTTTCCAAAAAATAATCCCATATCTAAGTCTAGATTCAAAATTTGCATAATATAAAATTTTCAATGATTTATCATTCAGGTATTTTTTAGATATTCTAATTGCAAAATTAATCTGAATCAATTTCTGGCTTAAATTTTCTACCTGTGCTCTAAAATTCATGAATGAGTCCATGAATTCACCCAGAAATGTAGTACTGTCTACAATATTTATAATCTTATTTTCTAAAGTAATGCTGGTTGTTTTGCTTTTATTACTTCTGTTAGTACTGAAAATTATAAGGTTGGTTTTTCAACATTATGGGCAATTCGTTCTTTTATAGCCATTCATGTGTCCTATTGAAGAAGTTGGTACCTGCACGAATCAATGTACACTCATTATTTTGCTCCTACCAATAGGTTGGTGTCGTCTACATAATTGATTAATTTTTCATCTTTCTCTGCTATATCTTCCAAATCATTCAGGAATATCAGGAATAGAAGTGGTCCCAATACACCTCCTTATACTTATTTATCAGCTCAGTGGATTCAGCATTTTCTCCTTCCTTGATGATTTTCACTTTTTGTTTTCCTTTGCATATATATGATTCAATCCACTTGTATGCATTTTCTCTTATTCCATAAGCCTGAAGTTTCTTGAGCAGGTGTTCCTGGTTTGAATCGTATGCTTTTGACATATCCAAAAATATGGTCAGTGCTAAGTTGTCTCCTTCCAACAGTTTCAATATTTTCTTTGTTAATTCAAATATGGCTGTTTGGGTAGATTTTCCTTTCAGAAATCCGTGTTGTGTGTTACTGAAAAAATCTATTCAGGAATTCTGTGATTCTGGAGCACATTCCCAGTTCGAATATTTTTGAAAAACTTGGCAGAGTCTTCCCCTGATTTCATTACATATTGACCACATTGTCTTGTTCTTATTATCTGATTTCCTGATTCTTTCTTCAAATGTTTGGATTTTGTATTTCCAAATTAATTGGTCATAGTCCTTTTTTGTTTTGTTATAAAGTTCTCTATATTTGACGTTACACCTGCTCATCAATAGTAAAATATCTAGGTAACTTTTGCATTCTTTTATTTCTGTGTTTGATGGTATTTGCCTATTCCTTTTTTGTTCCTTCTTCATTGGGAAACATTTATTTAGGATAGATTGAAACGTTCTCAGAAAAGCCTGCCACTTTGAATCAATGCTATCTTCGTCCTCCATGAATATAAATGACCCGTTCTGCTTTCTCAATTTTGTTATGAACTCACTCTGGGCTTCGTTGTTGAAGGATCTGCAGTATTTCACCTTGGGTATTGTGTGGCATGTATTAGTAATAATTAATTCCTGTGCTATATGATCCGATATATGTAAGTCCAATGTTCTTGATTTCCAGTTTTCGATGTTAGTAAATATGTTGTCTATGCATAATTTGGATTTATCTGTGATTGTTATATGTTCATTTATGGTCTGAGTTAGATTGAAAGAATTTATAAGGTTTATTAATCGGGTTTTCAATAAATTTTCATTACTCATTTCCACATTAAAATCACCTGCTATGATGATTTTCTCAAATTCTTCACTAACAATAGTCAATAGCTCCTCCATTTTTCCAAAGAAAACTTCTAGGTTGCCCTGTGGTGGTCTGTATATTGAACTGACTAGAATTTTTCTTGAACCCATTCGACAGTCTACTACTGCACATTAAAAGTTTTCTTCTATTGCGAGCTTCTTCATATTTGTTATTTCAAAAGTTTTCCAGGATTGATCAGCATATATGGCTGCTCCTCCGTATCCATTTCTCCTACAGAATTTTGATGGCAGTTTCAAATTCTTTATTCCTAAAATCGTTAATTGTTTCTCAGTTTGCCAGTGTTCTGTAACACAAATTATTTTACAGTTTCGTGTTTATTTCATACCTTGTTCAATTCTGTCTATTACATTTCGTATTGACTGAGTGTTTTGATGGACTATGCTGATTGAATATGGCAGTTTATGTATATTTAGTTTATTTCCGAAACCCTTCTGTTTGCATGAAATCTTTATGTTTCAAGAAATCAAATCTTCTAATACCTACTTCTGTCGGCCAGAATTCTGGTTTATACATCTCTTATTTTTTTTAAATGGGGCAGTAATTAAAAACCTTTTCGATCTTTCTTCTACTGAAGGTATTTCTCTGACCATTATTTCCGCTTGTTCAAATACTTTTTTTTTTGGCTAGGTATTTAAAAAAAAATGTATATGAGACAGTAATTTATTTCCACAAAAATGTTTGTACTACTACAACAATTGTTTCACCACGATGTGGCTTCTTCAGGTATTACATTATACTGTCTGATGGTATTCAGTGTAACCGAGTTTAAATACATTTTTAGGTACGTGACCAAATAATGGAAGCATAAGTCATAAAAACTCTAGGTGTTTATTGAAGTTTGCCGCTAAAAATGCCATTAAGGAAAAATATTCAGAAATGGAGAATGATCGACATCTGTTTGTTCGTTCAAAAGGATTTTACGGGCATTATACCTGTTGATTTCAAGAAATTCTAAAAGTGTTAATCTGGAACTTTTGCTTTCAACGTGGATAATTTTATAATTACTGTTGAAATTATGCCTGAATTCCTTAAGATGATTAGCATATGTCGAATGTACAGAATTGGATATATAACCCCTTTGGTGTTCTTGGACACGTTTCTTGAATGATGTACCAGTCTGGCCAATGTATACTAAAGGGCAATCTTTGCAAGTCAACTTGTAGAGTCCGGATTTATTTTCTTTATTTGTACGATCTTTATTGTTTTTTATGTAGGTACTAAGGTTATTAATTGTCTTAAAAG
Organism: Megalocaria dilatata; assembly: GCA_034642435.1. Classification (NCBI taxonomy): domain Eukaryota; kingdom Metazoa; phylum Arthropoda; class Insecta; order Coleoptera; family Coccinellidae; genus Megalocaria; species Megalocaria dilatata. The sequence continues at coordinate 58,688,540 of CM067855.1, read as the reverse complement.
CCGCGTTATAATTGAAACAACTTTTGAAATATTTAGCAATATTTTCAGATAATACATTGACATAAGATAACGTTATTGTCTCATATACATTTTTTTTAATTAAAATGAGTTTCCACCAAGTAAAGACCGAATCTATCAAATAGGTATTTTTTATCATTTCATTTGTTGTTTCTCTCTTGACTCTGTATATATAAAGCCATAGCTTTTACTCTTCTCCCGAGAATTATTTCGATGATTGTCCTGTTCCTATGTTTTTTCTTTGGTATTTATAGTAATTCGAGTATTTCTCGGACGACTGACTTCCGTGAATTCTTCTCTTTCGTTCTGATTGTTTGGCCATGTTTTATTCATTATGTTTGTTGTGTTTTGTTTATTTAAATTGGAGGTTGAATTGTTATTGTCAGTTGTGTTTTGCCCTGTTCTATTTATTATTTGTTGTGTTTTGTTCATTTAAATTGGAGGTTAAATTGTCGTTGTCATTTATGATTGATGTTTCCGTATTCAAAAATCTACGATTCAAAATATTTCTAGCTTGCAGATTTTCTTGTGGAGCCCTTTATTGTCCAGTAGCTGATCTAGTCGCTCTGGCATATGAATAGGTTTCTGTTGTCTCTGTATTTGGTGTTTGCGTTTTTGACTCGTCCTCTGGTAGCCTTATTAGTGGAATTTATTCATTGATGTTTACCTTTGTTTTTCTGGATTCTCTATTTCCAGCGTTTTAATTTGATCGATAAGTAAAGAATTGTTGAACTTTAATATTTCATTTTTATCCTTTGATTCTTTCAGCAATTCCTTAAGATATATTATCTCCATTGCGTTGTTATCTGGCTTCATCTCCTCAGTTTATTTTTCTTTACTTCCACTTGATCCGTAGCAACAAGTCACTTTATTTCCCGTTAGAAATTTCAAATTTGGGTTCTTCCTCGCACAGGTTTGATGTAATATCGCAAAGCACTGTATGCACACTTTAATCTTGCAATTTTTGGTAGCACATTTGAAATATTGTGAATCCTTATCATTTTTATCGGAGACATCCGACAACACATCTTCTTCGTCGCCATTTTTCACTGACTCTTTAATCGTTTAAGTTTGATTGTAGATCATACCCAGAACAAGTTGATGGAAGTTATTATTTTTGTGCGAATTGACAGTTCACATTTTACGTAATTGTGATTTCGAACTTTTGGTTCATCTGCGATAGTAACCAAATTACCAAAATATTGTAAGGAACAAACATGTAGTTCTTTATAACACCGATAATTTATGAGGCTAATACTGATACTTTTCCCATGAAAAACTACCAACGACAGAATTGATAAGGGAGTTCAACAAAGAAAAAATGGAAATGAATTACTTTTATAAATTTTACAGAAAATATGGAGTGTGTACTCTGTTTATGAGTTCTGATAGCTCAGTGGTAGACTTATTATCCTAAAGAGACGAAATATCTCTATATTGAAATCTTATTTGTTATGAGGCCAACATTCAGATTGCTTGTATTGGGTTATTCGGAAAATTATTCAGTTTCTTTTTTGGAAAAATTAAAGATAATTTTCGTAGAATGAATAAATATTTTATTGAATTATTGGCCATTCTAGTCCAACACCTTTTGCCACCTTTCTGGTAGCATGATTCCTCGCTCATACAATGTTTGGTCTTTGCTGGCAAAAAACTGATCCAGGTGATTTTTGACCACTTCATTTGAAGTTAAGGTTTCATCGTTAAAAAAATGATTCAATGACCGGAGCAAATAATAATACGAAGCGCCAGATCTGGAGAATATGGTGGGTGTGGGTGTATATTCCATTTAGGCTGTAAAAGCTTTTGCCGAGTGACCAAACTTGGATGAGGTCTCACATTATCTTGGTGGAACATTAAACCTTTTCTGTTGATTACTTCTGGTCTTTTCTATTGAAGTGCATCATTCCGTTTGTCTAGCTGATGACAGTAGACTTCCGAATGAATTATGTTATCAGGTAAAAGCTCAAAAACAAACAATTCTATTAAAATCCCACCAAACATACAGCATCACCTTTTTTTGATGAATATTGGCTTTCAAAATGCTTTGAGTCAGTTCATCTTTCTTTCTCCATGATTTCTTGCATTTGACATTGTAATATACATATACAAAATGGATCGTTCTGGTGACGTTTGAGAACCGAATCACATGAATCTGATGTCGCGACGACAAAAATTTCTCTCCGTGAAAACATGGGGAATCCATATATCGAGCTTCAAGGTTAAACCCAGGCCTTTCAAGTGGCCATAAACAGTCGAATTCGTTTAATTTAACCTCTCACCGATCTCACTTGTTGTTATTCGCCAATCTGCATCAACTATTGCCTTTATCATAACTTTATCAGCTTCAACCGGCCGTGGTGCATCTTCGACATCAAAATTCCGGATCGAAATTTTACAAACCAGTTCTGACATTGGCGTACTGTCAACACATCTTCTCCATACACATCAGTTAATTTCTTTCTGGCTTGAACAGCTTTTTTACCTTTTCTATAGTACAAAAAGTAAAATATGATGAAAATACCGCTTATTGCTCTCCATATTCAAAAGGGCACCAACAAAAAACTACTGCGTAGAATTAATTGAACTTTTTCACTCGCAAGCCTTACTACATCAGCTCTCAAAACATATTATAATCATTAGGCGGCGCAAGTGTGAAATTGGGTTCGAAAAAATACAATTGAATCCTCTGTCGAGAAAAAATGAAACTACTTTCCGAACAACCTCATATAGAGACGAATATAGCAAAATTAACGAGTGCGACAAGGATGAATGAATCTGATAGTTCTGCGCTGGCAACGATGTAAGAAATTCAATATTCTTTGAATTCATAACACTACGGGCGTATTATTAGTGTTTCTTACCTAAAAGGATAAATTAGGATGGAAATTCTGATTATATTTATATATTTTACATTGACGAATCATGTTGTCCAGAAATTACAAACAAATTAACCCTAAGTAGCTCTCAACTCCAAATAAATATTTAAACTCGGAAATGTATGTACTGATATTTGGAGAAAGAAAAGGTGAACCGTTTTTGACAACGTGGTCTATGAGAGGCTACAAACTCATGTTTTTGGGTCCCTTAGTTCGTAGAGTTAGCACTAGCGCCATTCACTGCATGCTAATACATATACACGACATACTCTTGAGACCCAATTCAGGAAAAGAACTGTATTCCCGATTTTTTCTAACGTTACGAACGCAGAAATCCTTCCTCATGCTCAAGTCAGATCCTGTCACGCAGTGATTCTAATAATTAGCATACCTATTTTTAAATATACACACATCGTCAAAAGTCTTGGCCCCTCGAACATTATAACCCCCAGCACATTATTGGTCCGCCTTCAAAGGGTACAACTTCCCGGACGAAATTAAGTCGCTCTAGTCTGCCTGGACCTCTCCAAACCCTTTCTCGTCGACTATCACTTTGTAAACTGAATGTTGACTCGCCCGAAAAAAGAACGTTGCTTCATTGTGGTAAAAGCCAGTCTTGTTGGCGTTCTGTCCATTGCCGAAGGGTAGCTCTATGTCCAGGTAATAGCCGAGATACTCTTAAAGGTCTTCTTGCCCCCAAATTTCAGAAATGCAACCGTCTCCTTATGGCACTGGTTGAGATTACCCGTCTATAGGTCCTCAAAAAATGACTTCAAAGGGCTGTTACAGATACCGTAAGGTTCCTTCGAGTAAAATTTGCGATAAAATGGTCTTCTCTTGCAGATGTTACTCTGGATCGACCAGGCACCGGTCTCCGGTCAACGCTGCCAGTTTCCAGGAAAAGGGTCACTATGCGCCTGACTGAAGTCCGTGGAAAATTCAAACGTTGCCTGGTTCGACAAAGCTTCTTGATGTAGGGCTACTATTCTAAACTGATTAACTTCGAATACATCTGTATTATCCCGAACAGGAAACTTTTTTGCTAATTGACAGTCCCCCTAGCCCTCATCAATACGCCTACCAGGCTGGCAAATCGGCAGAACTTGCATTGCATAATCTGGTCGGAAATTTAAACCAATCTCTCGATAATCGAGAGATAGCACTAACAGCGTTTCTGGACATTGAAGGTGCTTTTAACAATACGCTGCCGGCTTCTCTCGCTGAGGCTATCGCTGCGAGAGGAATCGACCCACTAATCTGTAGATACAGCCAATTCTATGGGGCAGAACAATAACGACCTCATACCAGGATGAGGTTTTCGAGTTCAAGGCTGCGAAGAGCTGTCCGCAGGGAGGTATTCTCTCACCCTTACTGTGGACCCTTCTCGTTGATGAACTGCTAGCGATCATTTCGCTGTCGGGAGTCGACGTTCAAGCATTTGCTGATGACCTGGCAATCATAGTGAAAGGTAAATCGGAGGTGACGATATCGGCCGTCCTTCAAGAAATACTGAACACTATTGACAAATGGTGTATAAGGGAAGACATGTCTCTTAACCCGCAAAAGGTAGTTATAGTACCATTCACTGAAAAACGGAAGTTGAATGGTTTAGAACCGCCGACTATTCGTGGTGAAATAGTACAATTCTCATTTGAGGCAAAATACCTGGGATTAGTCCTAAACAAGACCCTCAGCTGGAGTGCACATCTAGATAGAGTGTGTCATAAAGCCAGAATGGGTTTCTGGACTTGCAGGCGGTTCTGTGGTAAAACCTGGGGCCTAAAGACCAGGCAGATGTACTGGCTATACACTATGGTAATTAGACCACGGATAGTGTATGGCGCTGTAGCGTGGTGGAAGAAAGGCCAACAAACGGTTGGCGAACAAAAGCTCACCCGACTACACAGGCAGGCTTGCCTTGCAATTACAGGTGCGTTTCGCACCACACCGCCGACAAAACCGCCGACTATCCGGATCTAATATCAAAAGTCACGAGCCAAGAACGGAATTTCAATGTAATCGTTCCCAGCCGGGACGAATGGGCCAAGCATGCTGAAGTTCTATTGACCGACCTTGGCTTGTTCACAGACGGCTCGCGAACGACGAACGGAACAGGAGCGGGAGTCTGTGTGAGCAAACCGAGAATTAACATCTCATTGAGTCTCGGTCAAAACGCAACCATATTCCAGGCAGAAATATTTGCCATTGAGACCGCGGCGGAACTGCTGATAAAACTGCAAATCCACCACGGTAAAATCAAAATATTTACTGATAGTCAGTTAGTACTAAAAGCTCTGGAATCTAGCTGTTTTACATCCAAAACAGTCTGGAGTTGCCGCACGGCTCTAAACAGGCTCGGTATGCATAACGGAGTCACTCTGGTTTGGATACCGAGCCACTCAAACTATTTGAGTAACGAGGAGGCAGATCGGCTGGCATTTGCTGGAGCTGCGCTGCCTCTGGTAGGACCGGAACCATTCCTGGGAATACCACATGACGTGGCTAACGAGACGATAACAGGCAGAATGAACTCAAGGCTATCCAAAAACTGGATCTCGTCGGGGAGATATAAATTAGGGGTGAACCACAATAGTCCGTGCGGACGCAGTGGTAGGATGGACAGACGCCCGCTCGCCATAAATAACATAACAACAGTATTTGCTATGGTAATAGAAATTTCTACATGTCAAGACAGTTCAACATTCATGCGTATAAACATTTTAAACTCATACTAGCTCGATGTGGTTATGTTGATCGTTGCAACACAAGAAGCATACATGCGCAAGTTTCGAAACTTGATGATTTCTCGTAAGTACATTGTAAAATGCAACAATTAAAAATCTGCAACGCACCTATATTCGCCTTGCACAGCAACACAAAGGTATTAATCATACACTTGTGTTGTTCAGTGAATGAAAATACGTATACATTGACGACATTTTCTTGCGAGCCTATACAAGCAAAATACTGTATTTCCGATTATTTCTAAGCTATATGATATAACTGTTTCATTATTTTCGCTGAAATGATATCTATGCTATTAATTATTGGCTTTACACGTTTGTATTTTTTGAGATTTCCCTGGTCTGAAAAGTTTGGGAAGGTTGAGATGCTTTGTGGTTTGCAGCACGGAAAAGGTGATACGAGTATATCCACTCATTTCAATTTTATATGAATTCTTTATATAAAAGATACATATTTATTGAAAAGTTTATTCTCTTCTTCTTTTTATTCATACAGAAATATCGAAAACATAGTTTTTCACTTGAAGAACCCAACTCAATCGATTGATTGATTCCATTATTATTTACTTCTGCCGACACTTATACCTAATTTCCTCAGAACGTTGATCGATTTGTGGTTAACACCCAACACTTTCTAATCTCCAAAAGGCCAACCACCTCTCAGCTCCAGCTGCCAAAGTAAATATCAATTAGTTTTCTAAACTTTTTCTTGTAAAGAAAAAACTCGAGTTAATAGTCATCACCGCAAGAGTCACTGAACCCGTTTTCGAAGAGAAGTAGGCGTACGTGGCCCGTAGGTTTGGCTCTCGCATTTCATGAAACTCCAAAATGGAAATAAAAAGAGATTTAGCTGGCAGATCAACTGTGAACCGCCGCTTTTATCTCTTCGCGATTGTAAAAGCGACCTTGGCAGGTAATGAGATCACCGGGCACCGCATGGCTGGATAATATTATAAAAACAAATGACTGAATTCGTAACGTTTTGATTTGCGAGGCATCTGGATGGACAGTTAAACGGTGTTATGTCAGTGATTAATAATATCGGCTTATGGTGGTTTATTTAGGGAAATAGCTTTTTGCGCGCACGTACCAAGGCATTATCATTTCGTCGAAATGTCTAAATTTTTTCATCGCCCCTCGAATTAAAAAAATGAAATTAGATTTTAATATACAAGGGTGGTTCAAATATGATCGAGACAAATACTCTAACACGTTTATTTATAATCGAAAAATTCACAAAAAATTACATCTTTTCTAAGTAATTCCCCTCACTATTTACACATATTGTCCACCTTTCCGGAAATTTTTGATGCCGGTATCGAAAAATTCCTTGGGCAACTCGGACAACCATGTGCGCACGAACCCCTCTACCTCGTCGTCCGTGTTCAACTTTTGACCTCCGAGGGCCTCTTTCAGTAGTCCAAACATGTGGTAGTCGCAGGGCGATAAATCCGGACTGTATGGGGGGTTTTCCAGTATCTTCCACCCCAATTTCGATATTGTATCGAGCGTGAGACGCGCGCCGTATGAGGACCCACGTTATCCTGGAGGAGAATCGCACTTCGTGCTGGAATGCTCCTCCGTTTCAAGCGATAAGTGGGTTTCACGTGTATTTCCAGAAGGTTAGAGTAGTATGCAGCATTAATGGTACGTTGAGTGCATCAATCGACGTAAAGCACGCCCTGCTGGTCCCAGAATACAGTACACATTACCTTATCCGCGGACCAAGTTGTCTTCGCTTTGACTGTAGCCCCTTCCTCCTTCTTCCTCCACTCTTTACTTGACACCTTGGTTTCGGGAGTGTAATAGTGTACCCATGTTTCGTCTGTAGTGAAGATTCGCTTTAAAAAACCGTCCCCCCCGCCACGTATTGCGGCGACAAACTTCTAACCGCTTTAATTTTTGCTCAAAGTTGAACAGTTTAGGAACCCGTCGCGCCGTTATTTCGCGTTATTGAAGGTGTTCGTGGATCATTCATTCCTGGCAAGAGAGCTGAGATGAATGCACAACCGGTAGAACCACTTATAAATGGCTGCCCAAGGTAGACTTTGCGATCGAAAATGCATTTTTCCGGCCAAACTACCCACTAACATGCTTTATAACTGGACATGGTCCATTCAGGGCTAATTTAAATCGTCTAAATCTCTCTCCAACCGCATCTTGTGAATGCGGGGAGGAGAATCAAACGTCTGAGCACACGCTATACTTTTGCACACTGCATAGCTCAATAAGGCCCCCAGGTTTGGCTGGGCTAGCCGAGAAAAAACTAATCAGAACAAAAGATTCATATGGCGTCATATCTAACACTGCGAACTCGATGCTAAGATCGATCTACAGAGATCGATCTACATAGTACCAATGAAACTTAGAAACCGTAAGACTGCAACGTCAATATGTCAATATGTATTCCTGCTACAAATCTGTTAGCTCACTTAATGTAAAAGTAATTTTCAATAATGAAATAACCAGTAAGTAAAATCTAATACATTTGTATGCTAAAAATAAAGATCATAATGACCGTCAATGATCAATGTAATTATGTTGCGAGTGTTGCGATTCCCTCTACACTCCAGTGCTCGTATTCCTTTTCAAGTTTACAACGTTAGACTTAAAAGGATAAACTGCGATGATGATATGGTTACCAAAAGTGACTAGGAGCGCTGCTCGCGAGACACATGTAACATTTTTTCTGAGTGTTTGTGGATGACAGACTCTACACTACCAATACTGATGCCGACTTCAGCCGAAATGTCTCGAACATTCATCCTACGGTCCTCCAAAATGAGTTGTTCTACGCGGCGAATGTTGTCTGGTGTGACGCTGGTTCGCGGTCGACGATCATGCGCCTCATTCTCGACGGTTTTCAGCCATCCTTGAATGCTTTGGCCTATTTAAACACGGCAGCCCTATTCAGGCACTCACTACCGAACTTGCTTTTGGAAACGCACAAAAATATCCGTGTTTTTAACGTCTTCTCATACTAAAAAACGAATGATAATACGTTGCGCAACGGCAGTCGGCACTTGACGTTCACTCATGGACGTTGCACACACGTGAAACAAGTGCTCTGACGAAAACAAATGCCATACTATTCGTAAAAGACCAGCTATCACATACTCAAGCCACGACCTTCGAGACATACATGCGCGCTATGTACAGAGTTTGTCTCGATCATATTTGAACCACCCTCGTATATACACAACTAATCTTCAAACTTTCAATGTTTTGCTGTAATCATGTATTCAGTAAGAAAATTCACCAACATGTAATAGCGTTATTTATTGTTGGAAATTTTTACGTGAATAATGGTTATTTGTTTATTCAATTAAATTACTTTGATGATCATATAATTTGAATGGATTATCAGGTGTGTAAAAAATTGTCTCTCGAATATTTATTTACGTCAGATCAGACTTTCAACATGAATAAGAAATGAAGGTCAACTGTGTTGAACACCTGAACTCAGATATAACGCCTACATTGCAGATACTTTCTTTTTGCGGATACTGGTATTAAAAAAGTGCAACAGTAAGATAATATATATTCTAATACATATGTATATTAATTTATTATAAATCTTATATGCTTGCTAAATTTAGAGAAATCAGATATCCTCAGCAAATGTGTTATACTGACTGAGTCATAATTCTTTTTCGATTTTAATAAATTTTAATACGCATAATCAGCGCCTCATATTCAGTGAAAATATAGAATTAGGACTCCATTGGACAAACTACTGGCAAACGGATTTAATAGTATGTCGATCACCCGCGATTTCTTAGGAATTTAATGATACGCCTAGGCTTGGTTCTGATGAGACGTAGGTATCTCATTGCAGGTCACACTAACTTCCTGAGAAAGGGGTGAGAAATTCCATGAAGGGTACTCAAAGTCAATAGACTACGACCAATCATTTTTCAAAATTTATTTTATTTATGTCTCAGACTCATTCAATAGGAGCTATATCTTGGGAGCTAAGGTAAACGGTTCGTGTGATTTCGATCCCCGAAGGCTATAGTTTCTTTGGCAATATGCGATCTGGCTTAATTTTGTTCAAATGTGCCGATTTGAATGTTATGAAAGACGGAATCACATGTATAACGCCCATACTTTGATGAAATTATGGATCAAGTCTTCTACGTCGAATTCTCACCCTTACCTGACCATCATGCATCCTAAGATGACACTCCTTATGTAAAATCATCTGATTCTATTTCTGGTCCCACTGGATTTTTTCCTGCTCTAGAGTAGACGGTTGTGTATTTGTTCAGCTGTGGAAGTTAGCATACAGTATGGCCAATATAAAAGGATAAAACTTCGTATTCGGCAATATACTGTATGCATAAAAACCACCCTACCATGCTCTTCAAACTAGTGATTTGCGATGGCGGAAGAACTTTTAAAAGCTATGAGTTTCAATCGGCGATTTTGGCCGGTGGTTTCTTTGGGACGTCTTGAGATCCTCGCTGTGTGTCTTCGGCCTCTTTCTTTCCACGCCCATTCACATTTTAGCATAATGTGTGAAGATCTACTGGTTTTTCTGAAAACTTTCCTTATCGGCACACCGGCTTCAGGAAAACCTACAGCTCGATAATAAGTCAATAACCTGGCGAATTCTAAATATTTTAAAGGCATTGTTTCCTTTTGGAAACAAAGCTACTGCGGGAGGTTGGAAGCCACATAAGTAGTCACCCAATTGAGATTGGCTGCGGTGGTTGAAAGGCTGTCTGGTATGCTAGAAGGGTTATTCCATTCATCTGAGTTCGTGATTCTTGGACCTAAACGGTCCAGGACATCTCTTGGAGGTCTGAAGGCCTGAAACTTGATCGACACAGACTATGGTATAAAAGTCGGTTTAATCCACAAATACAATCACAGTCGTATACTCTCCGCATCTGAATGCCTTCTCACCATTTAAAGACCTTTTAGCTACCCCAAAAACTATACAGACTTATTTGAAAATTTGATCACCTGTTCTTAATAAGATATCTCGACATGTGAAAAATTATGAGAATCTTTTAAATATACCAATGCATTGAAATTTTTCGATTTGATCGAAGAAATTAATGAGTAAAAATACCAACATATGTCTGTCTGATCAACCGAATAAAGAAGAATTCCAAAGTTCTATGATTTCACGACTTCCGATATCCAAATTATGAATCTGAAATTTAGATGAGAAAGTTCCTTGTGAAACCGCTTTATCAGTTCGACGCCCTACTTCAACTATTAGTGCCTATAAACATTTTATAACGAAAATTCGTAGAAATTATAGAAACTATGGACAAACAAATTCATAATTCACATCAAATTTGTTATGTGCTTCCAATTCGAAATCTAAGAATTAGTTTCCTGCACGTACGTTGGTTTCAAAAATAATGCATTTCGAAGAATATTTTACGTTGACCCTGCCAGATGTGGCAACAAATGCTGAAGCAGCATCTTTGCGTTTGCTACCCAAAAAGTGCAGAAATATTTATGAAACAACCTCGGAATTCATGGCGTGGTGCAAAAACAATGTATTACACTAACCTGAGTCAGTGTTAGAATACTAAACAAACATTGCAGATATCTTAGACATCCACATAAATCTGTTTAAATTCGGAATATCACATGTCGGATAGTCCATCTGTTCCCTCTATAACTTGTCGAACTGTACAATTGACGACATAAATATCAATCTATCAAAAGACAGAAAATTGGTTATTATGTCAAATTTGTATATTCCGGTTTGTGAACCAATTTCTCGATCATTCATCATTCTAGGTGATAAAATGACTATTAATATTAAAGAAATTGACTTTGTTCAACCGATAATCTTAGGCCCTTAATTTTGTATATTATTTAGTGTATGTTATTGCCGAGAATGGTACGTACAAAGCGAAAGCTTGTAGTCCAATTTCCAAGCACTTCTCGCTGTAAATTATGCTGAATTTTGGCAAAAACGTATCGAATGATGGCTTGCGAGTAATAAATTCCTGGTTAACCAGAGCATATTTCACAGATTAAGTTTTCTAGGAAAACTGACGGCATTTCAGAAAGTTATTTTGGCGACCGATTTTCTACGAAAAGGCTTTGAAAGCGGAACTGCGAAGGATTTTATACCTGCAGAGTAAAGGTCGTTAATATCTTTTTTATCAGTTTCGAAGAAATCGAATTGAAGGCATATGGATTGATGAGTTCATAACCCCGTTGATTTTTTCTCAATATAATGGTGATCCGACAATAACTTGTGAAATATCAAATGCGACAATAGTGTTTATTGACACATTGAGTGCTTTGTCACTGAACGAAATTTTCGAACAAAATTGTAATGATCGCAAGCACGTTAATCAAAATCCATAATTTATTGAGTATAAGAGCATTCCTAATAATACAAAATACCGAGCAAATTTGATGATTGAAATTATAAAATCAGCCTAGTAAAATTCTCATTTTGCGTTAATTGCTGTTGGCGGCTGTGTAGTTAATTTGGAAAAAACGTTCGCACTACCAGGCATAAAATGACTAGTTTTTCGGATGTCGATTCCAGTACAATCGATTTACGAAATAAAAACGCATTCGCTTCACAAGAGCATGAGTTCAACGACTCCTTGCACTCTGGAAGATTTGTGAGCTTCATTTCAGGCTAGGATTAACTTGGTTCCTTTTATATCGTAATTTAACTGTTGATATACGATACGAACAAATGACATCATAGCTTTGAAGATATATTTGCGTCCTAGCAAAAATTGAACATTCTAATGAATCACGTAACTTCGCTCATAATTAGAAGTTATGAATCATGTGTTAAATACATAAAATCACTCAAAAAAAGTCGACGATGAAACAAGTTACTGCTAGAGATTGATTCTATCGGGATGATGCATAATTTTTTCTAAAGTTCATAATGATGGAAGAAATATAAACATTCAACAGAAACATGTTCACAATGGAGTATTCATCATTTACTTCATTTACTCCTTATCATTTGCTTTGCAGACAGTCGATGGCACGGGCAAAGAGAACTTTTGGTCTTTGATAGCATCAGTCGGTGAATATGATGGATGTAGCAAATCCCCTCCTTTACTGGCGATGGATTCGACGACACGAAGTTCAAAATGCGGATGGGAATTATCCTAATGTAAGATAATGTGGTTCTTTTTGCGCGGTCCTTTCGTGTCGATTGTTACTTATAGAGGTTTGAGTTGAGCCAGATAGACGTCTGAATTGCCACATGCTGTTTCTGTCCAAAATCTGCTAATGTTGACGCTTATGATGGTTTCTTGATGTATAATTCTGCTCCAGTTTTAGACGGCACAACTGGCCTTTTTTACAGTGGACTATTTTCAATATTCTCCTCAATGTTTTGTTTAGCCAACCTTTCTTTTTACGTTTTCAAATAGTAACTATGATTCATTGACAGAGACAAGATTCTTGAAGAAAAGTATTTGCTTGTATTTTGCAGCAATTTGGGGAAAATTCGGACACGATCGGTTTTGTTGTTGTCTGAGAGTTCTTGAAGGACTCATCCGGGTAATTTCCAAAACTTCCCGAGTTTTTTTTTGCGACGACGCACGATCGCTGAGTGGTCGACATTGAAGATTTCAGCGTATTCGAGTTCTCAGATTTGTTCCTATCCCATGACCGCTACTAAAGCCTGGTTGTCTAAATGCGATGGTAGACATCATCTTCTTTCTTTTAGTGGTACAGCATAATGTGACAAATATGAGCATGATTGTCGACACTTATTTTTTGAAAGAAATGGAGGTTATTTTTATTGAAAAAATGAGCGAAATGCAGATTATCACTATCAAAAATCGTGCCAATATAAACAATTATGGGAAATTTGTAGTTGATGGCTTGACGTTCAAATTTTATCTCTAAGAATTCTTCAACTGCCATAATTAGAGGATCATCTCCTGTCGAAAACTTCTAAGAAATGATAACATAATCTGTCCATTATCCTTGCCCATTAATGAATAGTCCCTGTTCACGATCTTGATCTGCTAATTTAGGCCTAAAACTGCAGTGCAAATTTCAAGCAGATATTTAAGTCGTTTCTTCTGAAAGATCTCGTGCTTACAAACAGCCAAATAGCCCTGCGGTAAAGAATATCATCATAAGTTAGTTATTTATTTGTATCCTTTCAAGATATTCTAGGTTTAAAATTTAAAAAATACAGGGTAATCATAAATTGGAGTTACAAACGAAAAGGGAAGATTCCTTGTATAATTTCAATAAAAAAAGTTCCATAAACATGGTGCCGCAAACATTTCGTTTTTGAGATGCAAGGTGTTGAAGCTTGAATTTTTTCAAGTTTTTTTCTCATAGCTTCTGCATTTATCAAGATATTCAACTGAAATCTGGTATATTTATTACAATTTGGAGTTTACACCATGTGGTATGCCAATTTTGATTTTTCTGGTGAGTCACTATTTACTATTTTTTTACTTTTTATTCATTCACAGCTTACTAACTAAATTTTTATGACAATTTGGATTTTTCCAAGGATTTCGTTCAAAATGTTTTCTTGAAATCAGTAGTAGACACGACAAAACTACAAGAGACCATAAACTTTAGTATAACAGCAAAGTTTCTTTCCAGAATTTTTCAAACTAACAATGGCTCAACAAAAAAAAATTTGGATTAGAACAGGGGACAGAAAAATATCACCCTGTAGATTTGCAATTGAAATTGGCATGCCAAATTTCAGTTAAATATCTTATGAAATGCAGATACTATAAGAAAAAGACTTGAAAAAAATTCAAACTTTACACTTCGAAAACGACACGTTTGCGGTCCCATATTTGTGGAAATTTTTGTCTTAAAATTAGGCAAGGAATATTGTACCATAATTAAGAAATTTGTACCATAATTAAGAAATTTGTACCATAATTAAGAAACATTCAATATATGAATTCTGAAGAAATGGAATAAGTGCTCAAAACGATTGACTTGAAATAGGCCTGGGGCTCTGAAACAACTCAGACTATTACTTATACTATAATGGAAACAATAAAATGAGAGGTGGACCCTTTCAAATGAATGATTCAATCGTGTCGGTTATATCACGAGTCCAAACATTCATTTAATGGGTGTGTGTAAAAATAATATATCTTTTCCGTATTTAGTACAAAGATCATATGGCAGAAATTTTTCCACCATATTTTTTCGAATTAATGTTTCTTACTGATTTCATAGAAATTTGTACATATATTCCAATGCCAAATGACCTATTAGTAAGTAATCATTGTTCGGTCTCATTTAAAGACGTCTACGTTAGACATAATTAATTATTTGAATATCAAAACAGATTTAATCTGTTAGTCTTCTACAATTTTAATTTCAAAAAACTTTTAGAATTAAATTAATGTCTACAATAAGCACCGCTTATATTTAATAGACGTATATAATCAAAACTCAACATATGATGTCAAATGAAATAAATAAACCAACAGATATAAAAAAAGTCATTGAAATTAATAAATAAATATTTAAAGGAGACAAAATTTTGTTTCTGATCTTAGCATTATGAACATCAATTGCTTTTCAAAAACATGAACACAACTTAAGGACTCAAAAAATATAATTCATTTGTAATATTTAATATATTCAAATATTCAAATAAGTTAATTCAAAAATCTCTCAAAACATGCACTATATCTTCAAAAAACAATTATAGTATTGATAATCTCTTCATCGGCCCTAAATAATATTCCAAATATCAAAATCAAATTACTATCACTATATCTCACCTCCACGTGATAACAGGATAAATTGCTTTAAACAGACTAACTTTAAAATTCAAGATAGTCTATGTTCTTAACAAAATCACAAGTAAGTGTAATATATAATTATATTTAGGCTTGAATAAATCTCATTATGGAATGTCAATGGTTTAAAGATAACCTTATAATACCTTACACTTTTCTATGATTTTGTTGAGAACATAGACTATCGTGAATTTTAAAGTTAGTCTGTTTAAAGCAATTTATCCTGTTACCACGTGGAGGTGAGATATAGTGATAGTTATTTGATTTAGATATTTGGAATATTATTTGGGACCGATGAAGAGATTATCAGAATTATAATTGTTTTTTGAAGATATAGTGCATGTTTTGAGAGATTTTTGAATTAACTTATTTGAATATTTAAATATATTAAATATTTCAAATGAATTATATTTTTTGAGAAGTCCTTAAGTTGTGTTCATGTTTTTGAAAAGCAATTGGTGTTCATAATGGTAAGATCAGAAACAAAATTTTGTCTCCTTCAAATATTTATTTATTAAGTTTAATGACTTTTTTATATCTGTTGGTTTATTTATTCCATTTGACATTATATATTGAGTTTTGATTATATGCGTTTATTATATAAAAGCGGTGCTTATTGTAGACATTAATTTAATTCTGAAAGTTTTTTGAATGAAAATTTTTTTGAAATTAAAATTGTAGAAGACTAACAGATCAAATCTGTTTTGATATTCAAATTTTGTTATATTTCTTCTATCAAGTAAAAAGCCTTTTTCTATTTTATTTCATAAATAATTATTTTCCTATCGATACCTAAGTCTTTCCATGTTGGTATTTTCAATCTAGCAGTTTTTCACCTGTCATACGAACTTTCAAGTGCTTTTCAGCTTATTTGTTCTCTAATTAGTATAGTTGGCTCATAAAAAGTTTTTAAAGCTTTTGATATATTTATTGACTATGAATTCAAGACAGCATTCGAAATTTATGAACAGCGATTTAGAATCTTCATGTAACTTGAATATTCATATCACTTTGAAAGCACTCGTTAATGAATGATAAATAGTTTACTGTTGGAGAAATCAGCAAATTAGCAATTTTGCTCTGAAATTGTATGACGAAATGGGCACACTCCATCGACTTTCCTCGACAATTATGTTGGCTTCTTCACCATAAAAACTAAACTGTGGGTATTTAGCCGTGAAATTTTTACGTAAAACCGCATTTCACAAACGACCGATTATGAGCGATTACAGGGTAATCGTATGGTCATTTAATGGTATGGCATATGAGCATACCACATGGTATCTTCGTGTACATCGTGTCTAACGCAGAGCTCTTTTGTTTCGTAGACAAGTCACGTTTTATGTGGGTGCAGCTTGATGGTCTCTTGTTCAACCAGTAAATTATATCTTATGGTGGGCATATTTCTAAGAGCTCCTCTGGCGACTTGATTGACCCTTTGCTGCTTCCATACTTCTGCCGTTTTTGTTGCGTTGATGTACGGAATTTCACTTTAATTTTTAAATAATCATTTTCACAAAATTTCAAAAGAATGATTAAAAAAGCGTTGTTTTTTTGAGATAGAAAAAAGTTTCATTCCGATATTTTCTTTACTATACATAAATTTGACTATGATTTCTATGGGTCGAATTTGTTATTAAACACTCACCAGCACAATTAACCACTCACCCATATCCATTACTACAATGTTTGTTTTCTTTGAGTGGTACTTATCACAATGGATGTTTTCAATAATGTGGGTATTTTGCATATTAAATATTTTCTCCACATGATTTTTCAGTTATTTATGCATACAATGCATTCTCGTGCTCTATTTTGTGATTCAATGTTCTTACGGATTTTTTTATTCTAATTTAATTGGACTTTTCTCTGTGGCTGGATTGTATCGAATGGGATGCTCAGTTGAGAGGGAAAATGCCACTCACTGCAACTGAAGTAGATAATGCTGTCACTTAAGTCGATGCTGGGTACAGCCAACGCCAAACACTTCGTATACCTCGAACCACTGTCCGAAATGCACTCAGACGTTACAGGGGGACTGGTTCTTACACCAGAAGAGCAGGTCAAGGTAGATAGCGATACACGTCTGCCCGAGACGACCGTTTTGTTATCAATTTTGAGTTGAGAGAGAGCCACTGCAGCTATAATCCGCCGGAAGTGAGAAATGTTAGTGTCAGTAAACGTGCGATAAGAAGATTGGTGGAAAGCAATCTAGGAGCATTCACTAAGCTCGGGTACCCGAACTTCTTACACATCATTGGACAGCTATATTTCGTATTGTTGGATAATAGGTTGATTATTATTATCCTGTTACTCCTACATCTTCTGTGAAGATCCTTCAGAAGCTTGTGCGAATTAGGAGTTGTGTTTTGGGTAGGCTTTGTTACTGCGATATTGCGCAGTAACAAATTTTCGACCTGACAGTGAAACGATGGCCGACACCCGTCTAACTAGAAAATTACTTTTCCACCTGAACATGATTCGAACCCGCGACATTTCGGCTACGAACCCTTTGCTCTATCGCTGAGCTGTCTACACTCATATGATTGAATAATGGATCATTAGAAATCATCTTGTTTTCAGATGAGAAAAGAATAACCTCAAGAGATCCAAATGGTCGTCAGCGTGTGTACCAGCGACCTAATGAAAGATCGATTTCATGTGCCATTGTCGAAATCGTGTACTATCGGAAAAGATGGATAATAGTATGGGGACAGTTGTAACAAGGTTCGCACAGAACTCGTGATCTTCAATAGAAGAAGTTTGACTATGCAGAGATACGTATAGGATACTTCCAAAGTTTTCTTCATTTGTTGGCGCAAATTTC
Source organism: Megalocaria dilatata (assembly GCA_034642435.1). Classification (NCBI taxonomy): domain Eukaryota; kingdom Metazoa; phylum Arthropoda; class Insecta; order Coleoptera; family Coccinellidae; genus Megalocaria; species Megalocaria dilatata. Next base: position 58,670,317 of record CM067855.1, on the reverse strand, counting down.
ACGTTAATAAAACGTATATCTTGATCAGGTCGGAAATCGAGTTTCACTATGGGTATGGGACAATTCGGAAAAACGAGGGCGATGAAGAATATCAACTCCATTGACTATAAGGAACCTTGAAATACCTATGGAAGAGGAATGCCACAATATCCCTCATTTATTCAAAACATAATGAATGGATTATCAAACATAATTCAAGAGATCATTAGAGACATATTATTAGATATTAATATTATATAATAATGAGTTATTAAAAAAAAAAGTTTATAAATAACGCTCAGAGGAATAAAGTTGAATAATTGAATGTTATGAAAACTTTGAATAGTATCGGGTGTTTTTTTTTAGAGTGATAGAACTTTCAATAGGGATAACTGTGATTTGACAGAAGGTAGAAGCCATGTTGTTTTGATATTTCTGTTCAGTAAGCATTGACAAATTATCATGGAAAGACTCACGCTGCAACAAAGTTTACAAACTGTTGAAATTTATTTTCAACATCAGTGTTCTATTCGCCAAACTTATAGAGCATTTCGTGAAATTTATGGTTTACATAATCCTCCATCAGAGCAGCTTATTCGTCGACCTATCGATAGATTTCGGACAACATTTTCTCTACTCGATGCAACAACAATAACAAGACAAAGAACTGTACGTACAGAAGAAAATATCGCTGCTGTAAATCATAGTGTTAATGATGATCCAGATTTGTTTATTGGTCGACGTTCACAACAAGTCGGACTCTGTGCATCCACCACATGGAAAATTTTGCGTAAAGATTTTGGTCTACACCTATACAAGATCCAACTGGTTCAAGAACTAAAGCCACTTGACAATAATAAGCATCGTTTGTTTGCTGATTGGGCCCTAGAATACCTTGAAGTTGATCTACTTTTTATCGTAAAATTATCTTTAGTGATGAAGCTCATTTCTGGTTGAACGGCTATGTAAACAAGCAGAATTGTCGTATATGGAGTGGAAACAAACCTGTTCTGCAGGTTTCATTGCATCCTGAAAAATGCACTGTATGGTGTGCTTTGCACGCCGGAGGCATCATCGGTCCATATTTCTTTGAAAGCGATGCTGGAGCTAATGTTGTAGTGAATGGTGCTCGTTACAGATCTATGATCAATGATTATTTGTTTCAAAATTTGAATGGTATTGACCCAGAAGTGTTTAGGTTCGAACAAGATGGTGCACCTCATACTGCTGCCGTAACAATTGATTTTTTGAAAGAAAGATTTGTCGATAACATTATTTCGAGAAATGGTCCAATTAATTGGCCTCCAAGGCATAACTCCACTGGATTATTTTCTTTAGAGTTATGTCAAGTCATTGGTTTATGCTGATAAACCAGAAACAAAAGACGCTTTGGAAGCAAACATAACTCGTGTCTTTGATTAAATAAAGCCTGAATTACTCGAAAAAAGTGGTCCAAAATTGGTCTGGTCGAATGAGGTTCTTCAGAGCTAGTCGTGGTGGACATATGTCGGAAATTATTTTCAAACATAAATGTCATAAATATATCTTTCAAATAAAAAAAAATTTGGCTTCAATTTTAATTTAAATGTGTTTTATTTCAATTCAAAGTTCTATAACTCTAAAAAAAAAAAACATCCGAAAGTTCTAATCCATCAACTATTACTCACGATTTACTCTGTTTTCTTCAATCTTTTTTTATTGAAATCTCTGAAAATTGTAAAAATAACTGGTGGACAAATAATTGTGCCAGTGAGTATGGTTCGTACATATGGATGTATCTGTGGTGATACTTCTAATAATTAAATATTATTAGTTTTTGTGAAAGCTACAGAGTATTCTATTATAAATTTGGATAAAAACCATATCTTTTCTTTCTCGAAGCCATAAACGCGTGAAAGTATAATCTATTCAGGTACATTGTTAAAATTATGTCTTTACACTGGATAACGAAAGATTCACATATATCCGGGTAACAGGTAGTAAAATAAAACACATTTTATGTATGGGAAACAGAAAGTCCGAGAAGACTGAAAAGTGCAACTTTTTTTAATGCTGTAACAACAAAATGTTGCGGTAAACTTGAACTATAATTATTCACCGAATCAGTTTGCAGGGGTCTAGTTTTTAAACTATTAATCTAATAATTAAATGATCAGATAGGCTGTGAACTAAATTTGGTTCTTGATTTAGTTTATGAGGCCGTTTGATGATCTCAATAGGTCCACAGTATACTGCCGACGTATATTAATACGCCCTACTGACACTATGCGAACATAAAGTCAACAGTAGATGTCATACAATATAAACAGTAATCTAACTCCTCGTCTAATTTCGATTTCTTCGGACATTTGATTCTTGATACGCACTCTCGCTCGTTGCCGTAACATTTGTTGGTTATGATTCTCAGATCATTTAAGTCTATGCCATTCATTACACTTAAAATGAAAGTTATACTTCTGTATATAAACGTTTTATTTCATAAAGTGAAAAATGCTATTTTCAGACAAATTAAATATATATCAAGTATACATATTATGATACCTTCTCAATATCTTAATATGTGATTTTTTAATATAAGTATATTGTAAAAGTTTCCAGAAATAATGCTGAATTCAAATTTATTTACATATTTCCATCAAGTACTCGAATTTTAATACATTTTTTAAAATCACTTCTTGGTTCTTCCATAATTTAAGTTCCATTTTTCCCCCAGATTAAAAAAAAATTATTTATGGTATTCAGTTCGAAAAAGTAGTGAAGAAGATCCCAAGAATACATAATTCCCTGCGCCAACATGGACTGCATTTGTGGAACATATCAAGCATACATAATTGAAGGCACTCGATTCTGCATTCCAGCTGTGACACCCCAACCTATAAATTAACACTCTTATCAGATGGAACGATTCCTTGGCTCGTTTTGTACGCAGCAACGCCCCTATCTCCCTGATTATAAATCTCTACATTTGCGAAAGCATTATCTGAAGATCTGGTGTGGCTACATCCGAAGCCGAGCGCTTAATCATTTAATTGACAGAAGTAATACTAGATTATTTCCAGTAGCATTCTACATAACTCGTTTGGAATGTATCGGGTATCATCCAGACTCATTATTGGCTGAACGGGATTTGCCGTTCTGGGATGCGAGAAGGAAATGGATTAAATAACGTGTTCATTTATCATATCGCAAGATGTTGGTGCCAGGAAATCAGCTACCGATACTCAAATGATGATTGAGTCGTTTTCAGATATATAGAACAGGTTAATATAATTCAAGACTACTTAATGTATAAATATTCAGTCAAGAAAGTACCATGAAAATAGACCTTTTAAAAATCCCGCTTTAAAGGACTATTTTTTGTTTCTATGTTGACATAGCAGCATTGTCATGTTATCTGTCATTGTTAATAGTGCACCATTGTTTTGTCAAATAACGGCCCAGCTTTCACGAATTAATTCACAAATTGCCATAAGGGCTTTTTTTTCTATTGAATTTTTCATGTGAATTTCTAACAGTTTGGATAGAAGATTCACCGTTCCTAATATATCCCAGTTCTGTTCAGGGATAAATCGACCCATTTCATCAATGGCAGATATTAAACTAATTTTCTGTCAAAAAACGGATGACAGAAGCGTTGCCAGACTCGAAATAATTACTACTTCAAAATGCAACCTCCAGGTGGTCGACCCTGCATTAATGAACCTCCAAGTTCTACAATACTTTGCACATGAATCACATGGATAATACTACCTGATTTTACCAAATTTCTTGTGATTCATTTGGATAAAAGTTCGAGATAGACAAATACGTCGATGTTTTATGTAGAACACTGCATAAATGAACCTCCAAGTACTACAATACTTTACACATAAATCACATGGATAATACTTTATTGCTATCTGATTTTACCAAATTTCTTGGGATTCATATGGCAAGAAATTTCTGTCATTTTCTAGTATTTATATTTTAAACATTCGCCTTTATGTGTTTTATAAATCATACTAAAGCTTTTGATAGAGTAAGACTGGATGATGTACTACACACATTGCACAGCAAAGGTATTCCAAAGGACTTAATACATATAGTTGAAGATTCAAACTCCAACACAACAACACAAATCTCAGTAAACGGCAACCTATCCAAAGAGATGCCGGAAGTGGCGGGAATACGACAAGAGGACTCTCTAAGTCCCTTACTGTTTAATTTAGTAATGGATCAAATAATTCAATACGTTAAAAGAGCGACCTCGGGCTGAAAAGTAAATATGGGTGAAATCAAAATGATACGTTATGCTTCTATATGCATTTCATACAATAATAAAGCAATTGAACATGGAAATATCTATAGAGAAGACCAAATCATTAGTAGTTAGCAAGGAGTCTTTGAAATGCGAGTTAGTGGTGGACGACAAAACCATAGAGCAGGTTATGGTCTTCAATTACCTAGGAGTCGAGATATTTGCAAGTCAAGACAGAACAAGAGAAGTGAGAAGCCAAGTAAGGAAAGTTAATAGAATCTCTTGATGCTTAGCGGATGTAACATGGAACGATAAATGTATGAGCATGGCAGCAAAAATTGACAGTCTAGATATTGAAGTTGCTTTTAATAATATGCTGCCGGCTTCTCTCTCTGAGGCTATCTCTGCGAGAGGAATCGACCCACTAATTTGTAGATGGATACAGGCAATGCTATGCGGCAAAATAATAACGACCTCATACCAGGATGAGGTCTTCGAGTTCAAGGCTGCAAAGGGCTGTTCGCTGGCGGGTATTCCCTCACCCTCACTATGGACCCATCTCGTTGATGACCTGCTAGCGATCATTTCGCTGTGAGGAGTCAACGTTCAAGCATTTGCTGATGACTTGGCAATCATAGTGAAAGATAAATCGGAGGTGACGATATCGGCCGTCCTTCAAGAGATAGTGAACACTATTGATAAATGATGTATAAGGAATGATATGTCTCTTAACCCACAAAAGGTAGTTATAGTACCATCCACTTAAAAACGGAAGTTGGATGGTTTAGAACCGCCGACTATCCGAATCTATTGTCAAAAGTCACGAGCCAAGAACGGCATTTCAATGTAATCGTCTCCAGCCGGGACGAATGCACCCAGCATGCTGAGGTTCTATTAAGGACCGACCTTGGCTTGTTCACAGACGGCTCGCGAACGACGAACGGAACGGGGAACGGGAGCGTAAGTCTATGGGAGCAAACCGAGAATCAACATCTCATTGAGTCTCGGTCAAAATGCAACCGTATTCCAGGCAGAACTGTCTGCCATTGAGACCGCGGCAGAACTGCTGATAAAATGACAAATCCACCACGCAAAATCAAAATATTTACTGACAGTCAGTCAGTACTAAAAGCTCTGGTATCCAGCTGTTGTATCTCGAGAACAGTCTGGAGTTGCCGCACGGTTTAAACAGGCTCGGTATGTATAACAGAATCACTCTTGTTCGGATACTGAGCCACTCAAACTATTTGGGTAACGAAGAGGTAGATCGGCTGGCGTTTGCTGGAGCTACGCTGCCACTAGTAGGACCGGAGCCATTCCTGGGAATACCATATGATGTGGCTAAGTAGGCGATAACAGGCAGAATGAATTCAATATTAGAGTCTTTCTGGCGGAGCCATTCTGGCCTGCAACATTCGAAGGTATTCCTTGGAACAACTTGTGGACATAGCGCTAGGTCTAGATAGGGCCAAACTAAGAACACTTGTCGGAATTATGACAGGTCACTGCAGGCTGAAAGCGCATTAGCACAAAATCGGTCTGGCTGAAGACGATGAATGCAGGCTGTGTCTTGAGGACACTGAAACGGCCATTCACATCGTCTCAGAGTGCCCAGCGGAGAGTCGCATCAGATTCGAGGTCTTTGGTCAGGCACTGCGAACTTAAAAAAATACCCCCAAAAAAGATTATAGATTTTATCCAAAAACTGGATCTCGATAAATTAGGGGTGAACCACAATAGTCCGTGCGGAGGCAGTGGTAGGGTGGACAGACGCCCGCTCACCATAAAATAATAATAAAAATAATAATAATGGAAGCAAAAGTGAGAGTCTACTAGTCCTATATTTGATCAATATATACATATGACATATAAAATAGAGACAGTAAAACGAAGTCAATCCTGCCGAAATGAGAATGCTTAGAAGAATAAGAGGATACACATTGAGAGATCGCATACGTAACTCGAAGATATGCGAAGAACATGGAGTACGCGACATCGTGAGATGGGGACGAATGCGAAGAAGAGCTTGGAACGAGCACGTGGGAGGAATCTGCTATAAAAGGATCGCAAGAATCGCGAGGGATGGCATCCCGGAAACCAGAAGACCTATTGGTAGACCACCCAAAAGATGGAGAGAGTCCTGGATATCAATATCTAATGAAATGAACGACTAGGTTGGAAAAACAGGCTGGTTGCTCATAATAAGAGGAAAAAGAAAGAAAAAGCCAAATGGAATAGACAAGTTGCCTGGTTGTCATGAGTAAAAAATTCAAGCACTAGAACACAAGTTCTTAAGATCTTCTCTATTAAAAGGTAGATAAATATATATATATATATATATATATATATATATATATATATACATATATATATATATATATATATATATATATATATATATATATATATATATTATATATGAGTATTATCATTCGGATTTTCCAGTTATGCATTCGAAAGTTATATGAATAACTTTTACGTTGATCTGTTCTATATGTACTATAAATGATGTCTTAAAAGATGAATGAATTATTATTATAACCCGTTAAAAAAATAGTCACCTTCGAAAATATCCTTTATTGCGAAGGAACATCTATTAGGAGTACAAATAAGTTTCCGCCGTTTTTTAACACAAATTAAATATTTATTATAGAAGAACGGTAATATAAATTTATTTAAAATATTGCTCATCACATGCAACCACTTTTTCCCATATCTCAGGCAGCATTCGAATCCCACATCTGAAGAACTCCTTGTCTTTTGAGGCTATCCATGAATCAACCCAATTTTTGGTATCCTCATATGATGTGAACCGCTGCGCCGTCAGAGCATGTGCCATGGACCAGAACAGGTGATAATCGGACGGTGCAATGTCTGCTGAATACGGCGGGTGGGGTAACACTTCCCAATCAAGTGTTTCCAAGTACTTTTCCACGGGAGCTGCAACATGTAGACGAGCATTGTCATGCAGAAGAATAATTTTTTCGTGTCTAGAATAGTATTGAGGGCGTTTTTCCGTCAGAGCTCGGCTCAATCTCATCAATTGTGTTCGATAGAGGGCTCCAGTAATTGTTTCGCTAGGATTAAGCAACTCATAATACACTACACCTAACTGATCCCACCAAATACACAGGATAAGTTTTTTTCCGTGAATATTCGGTTTTGCTGTTGATGTTGACGCGTGGCCAGGTAATCACCATGATTTTCTTCTTTTTGGATTGTCATAATGTATCCACTTCTCATCACCAGTTACGATACGATGTAAAAAACCCTTTTTTTATGTCTTAGCTAGCAGCATTTCATTTAAGCATAATCGACGTTCAATATCTCTCGGCTTTAATTCGTACGGAACCCAATTTCCTTGTTTATGAATCATTCCTAATGATTTTAAACGATGTGAGAATGCTTGCTGAGTGACTTCTAATGTTAGAGCAAGTTCTTTTTGTGTTTGAGATGAATCTTCCTCCAATAATTCCTCCAATTCTGCATCCTCGTCACCTTTTTGGCCTTCCACTGCGATCTTTGTCTTCTACATCGAAATCACCGTTTTTAAACTTTTGAAACCACTCTCGACACGTTCTCTCACTCAAAGCACCCTCACCATATCCTTCTACGAGCAATTGATGTGCCTCAGCAGCAGATTTCTTTAAATTAAAGAAGTAAACTAATATTTCCCGCAAATGACGCTTACTTGGCTCAAATTTTGACATTTTCAACTTATAAAAATTATATTTTACCAATATGAAATCAATGATATTAATAGGTTATGTCGTTCTTGAATGTCCAAACTATTTTTTAAGCCGGTTATCATCTGCGAAAGCTAACCGAAACTCCGTGCCGCGCCATCTACAATAAAACGGCGGAAACTTATTTGTACTCCTAATAGTATACCTCGTGTGTCACATATAAAATCTAAATTTCTTAAGCCGATACCTTTTCGCTGGGATGCAATCTTGGTGCGAAGTATAAAAGAAAATTCTCTTGAAGTCTCCCACACCCACCGCTCGGATTTTTATCATCTTTTTCCCGTTTCTTGCGGAACTGGTTTCGTATCCCGATTTGTTGGTTTAGTGTATTCCGAGCCCGCATAGTTCGACCGTCCCGCTCTGTAATGTGTGTTCAATTCGACAAAAATACATGGAATCCTTCCGCCCGGCGAAAGTAATGCGCTGAAGGCGTGGTTTCACGGGTTTTATGGCGTATAGTTTAACATATATATCCTGCAGCCGCAACAGAGTGTAATTTTGCGTCAACCGTATATTCGAGCGAGACATTTTTATTCGAAAATTGAATAACTGCGGGGATTTTCCCCTGTTGAAGTATTTTACCCCTTTGGTTTGGCGGTGAGGCTTACGGAGAAACCTGCATAAATTTGCTAGGTTATCAGATTCAAGAGTTGCGAGTAGAAAAATGGGTTCTTCCCGTAATGAACCACTTATTCTTGCGGAGAAATGGTTACAGCTAAATCCGCCCTTTCAAATGGAAGCAATTTCTCAAATGGTATACAATCTTTTCTAAATTAAATCAACCACCCGGATGAATTTTAGATAAACTATATTCTGGAATATTATTTTGATAGTTTTGAATTTCGTTGCATTGAGAAACTTGTCTAATACTGAAAATATGTTTCATTTGAAATCAAACTCATTTCTAACAGATGAGGATAAAACAAGTGTTGCATCTAATAGAAACGAAAGAATCCCTGAACTCATTACAGAAATAGATCCAAAAATAAATCAAAAGTAGCAAAAAAAATTACAAGATTATCATTAAAATTGTGTTGCTTCTCTATCCAAAGAGGAATATGATCAGAAAATAAACAAGTTTTCAGAGAAAGCATCCTCCATGAAAATAAAAAAGGCTTCCACCTCAAAAATTCAACTAGTGTAGAAAACAACTCTTAAGGATATTAAAATAACTTTGATGAATTCAAAATTGTCAATATGAATTCTTCCCCCCTTAAATTATATGGCCTTATTGAAATCTGTAAAGATCACTCACCAATACAAGTTCTGAGTAAAATTTTTTTGTGTATTGACTTTTCAGTGCAGTTTTGTATTCCAGACATCAAATACGTAACAGTGTATTTATTCAACTCCACTCATCTCAGCTCTAACTCAAAGGCTACCACTCATCATCATCTTGCGACTAGCTACTAAATCGCACTTGCCACGTTTTATTGGCAGGCGCCCAGGGTAATAAAATCGCGGACCCAAGGGGGACCGCTATGAGTTTCTAGTTTGGCAAGACTCGTTTTATACACCCTCACATTTATAATGAATATTCACATTTCTGTCTTGTCCAACTTTTATCCGATATGTTGACCATTTTCTATTTTATATAACCGAATCAATATAATTGTTGTTTTCACAAGTACTTAGTGACGAAAGAAAATTTTATGACTGTTCGAATGATTATTGCTGTCGATTGGTTTGTTGAGAAATTGAATCGTAAATTCATTTGATGAAGATGAAGCAATGATTTATTGTTATTACAATGAAATCGTGGATCAGAAATGAGATCCAAACACGTGATTAAATTATCAACAATGTGAAATTTTGTAATTATATTATATATTATGATGATACATTTGAAAGAAAACATTCCTTCACAAAAATGTGATTTTGAAAGAACTAAAAATGTAAATTTATGATTTGATTCTTTATTCAAATCAAAAAAAGACTTAAAAAAGATTTTTTGATCTCTCATTATTACATTCGAGTAATCGAATTGAATTCAATGTGTTCAGGTAACCCATATCCACTAGTATACGGAATTTCTATAAACTCCAACCATTCCTATTAGCAAAAATTTCAGCATATTGATCAATCAAACATGGAATTATGTTATATTATTATTTCGGGTATATTGAGTGATCTAGACCGAAATATAGGAATACCTCAAGGAACGGTCCTTGGACCTATATTGTTGCTTGTTTTAATGAATGAAATCTGTCGGTTTTGAATGTTATTTTGTATGATTCGATGTTGATATTCGAGGGAGAAGCTTGGGACGAAGAACGGCTGAGTTTAGTTTGAATGTGTTGACATAGAGTAAATTGAGTTTGAATAGACCAAAATCTTATTCTTGAATATAAAAAGCCAAACTTTGATAACTTCTTTATAAATTTTTGCCAATGTGTGAAAAGTTTTTCTTGTGATTATTCGGCTTTTGGTAAGGAGAGATGTATTGACTACTTGGGAATTTATATTAACTGTTTTCAAGGTGCGACCTACATATTGTATTTTATAACTGAGAGTATTATCTCCGACCAAATGCTTTATATTGTACATTCTGTCAAGAAAGTACCGGGAATTATCGATATAAATCTGGCGGGGCAATGAGGCAGGAAAAAATTTTTTTTCCTAGGTTGGTACCACTGTCCTTAATTACTATGCCAAGCTTGAGCGGGATCTGTCAACTAGTGTGTTTGCAACAGCTGATTAAGTCAGTCGATGTCAGAGTGCGTGCCGATTTTTACTATGGGTGATTACGTTGAGCAAAGAATTTGTTTAAAGTTTTGTGTTGCAAATGAATTTTCGTGTGCCGATGCATTGAAAATGTTGCAAAAGGCCTTTGGTGATAATGCTCTATCGAAAACTCGTGCGTATCAGTGGTACAGAGCCTTCAAGGACGGTCGTGAAGTGGTCGCCCATCGACGGCTTCGATCGAAGATAACGTCGATAAAATTAAGGAAAGGGTGCTGGAAAACCGTCGTACCAGCTTGAGAGAGATAGCACATGATCTTAAGATATCCCACGAGTCCGCACGTACGATTTTGATTGATATTTTGGGCATGAGAAAGGTGGCCGCACGACTCGTACCGAAAGACCTGAATTTTCTTCAAAAACGTCATCGCGAACAGGTTGCTTCAGACATGCTGGATCGCTGTAATTCCGATTCTACATTCATGGAACGCATTATAACTGGTGATGAGACCCGGGTCTACGAGTACGATATGCAAACAAGCCAGCAATCATCGGAATGGGTGGCAAAAATGAGCCGAAACCGAAAAAACCACGCCAAAGCCGCTCGAAAATGAAGGTGATGCTCATTGTTTTCTTCGATATCCATGGCGTTGTGCACTACGAATTCGTTCCAGAGGGTCAGACGGTAAACAAGGAGTATTACCTAGGCGATATGAAACGTTTGCGTGAGCGTATCCGTAAGAAGCGGCCAAATTTGTGGGCGAACAACTCATGGATTTTGCATGACGATAACGCGCCTTCTCACCGAGCTACGATTGTGACTGACTTTCTCGCCAAAAACTCAACAAACGTGTTTCAGAAACCACCATATTCGCCGGATTTGGCTTCCTGCGACTTTTTTCTCTTCCCAAAACTAAAATTGCCCCTTCGTGGCACCCGTTTTGAGTCGATCGAAGCCATAAAACAAAATTCGGCGCGAGAGCTAAAGTCCATCCCGGAAAGCGCCTATAAAAAATGTTTCGATAATTGGAAGTGCCGTTGGCATAGATGTATTGGAGCAAATGGAGCCTATTTTGAAGGCGACCCAATAAATTTTGACGATTAAATGTAAAAATGTTGTTTTAATTGAAAATTCCCGGTACTTTCTTGACAGAGTAGTATATGCTGCACTAGTTGGTTCAAATTATTGCATGATGTGGGATATTCAAAAGCAGTTATACTATTTTGGAAACGGTATAAAAACAATTTTAAAAATTATTCATAAAATTGTAAGACATTATAATAGCACAGAACTGTTTATAGTATCAGAGAAAATGAATATCAGACAAACCTATACATATGAGATGTAAATTAAGGAGTTGAAAGGGAAAAAAAAAACAATTTATCACTCAGTATACACCAGAAGTATTTATTTGTATGTGAAAGTTCGTAGGTTTCCGAAAACTCATGCTCAATATAATTCAACATAATATGGAGCCAAATTGTTTTGTTTTTTTCGAATTAAATAAATAATGATTTGAATGTGAAAAAAACTCAAACTTTATGTCTTGAAAGTAATAGAGTAAACATTTTATAATATAATTAACTTGTATTACAATTTGTATTTTGTATTCCTGTTATCATTCACTGTACCTCAACATGCATGAATACACTGCACTTTTTGTTGGGTTGATATCAAAGATGAAGTAGTTCTTTGCAACCTAGAAATGTTATAATTAAGAATACTACTTTCTCCTGGTTTCAATTTTTCAAAAAGTTAATCTTTTTGGGAAAGATTGAAGTGATTTTACTATCGCGTGATGTGTGGAATTTTAAAACCTCGTCTTCAAATGCAAGTTTGTTTGGCGCCGTTGTTTTTTCTTGCATCATACCAGACATTAATGATGCAATATTTATTGAAATCTTTAGTAGGAAGTGAATAACAAAATTATTGATCACAATGGAACAAGATCATAGTGAAAGTTGACATAAATAACAGATATATTTTTCATTCATTTACATTGAATTGATTTACTATCCAATTTACATTGGAGAGGAGGACAGTTGGCTTAATGTCACGAAGATATGACCCAATATTTTGGGATGATGCATGAAAATCACTGAATAAAATTACTCTGCAAAACTCTGCAAATTATTCATCTAAGGCTTAAAAACTGAATGTTGAAATTTTAACAAATAATGTTCAAAAATGAGGAATACATTCGAAACATACATTGGTGCTAGAATTTTTCATAAATTTTCTTATCATAATGAACTAAAATCATTGTTCCTAAGTAATGGGAAAAAATTTCGTAAAATCGATATTACTAGACACATTGTTTTATACATTTTTTATTTTTATATACTTATGTGTCTTTTTAGACAGAATTGTACATAACTCCGCATGAAATTTTTGATGGTTTAAAAATTTATTCATATTATGTGATATGTACTGTATTGGGAATGAATAAATTATTATTATTATATATGGAGTTTCGAATTGTGTTGTCCTTTGCTTGATAGAAGTCTAAAAATAATTCACATATATGTTAAAGTTGAACACATGAAGCGTTTCGTTACATTGTAATTTCTTCAAATGCATTTGGGACACCCTTTTTATGTGTATTGTTTAACTGAGTATTCGAATATAAAATAATGACCTCTTGTTTGGAATTGGCAGAGTTTGCATTAGTGTTTTTAATTACAGCAGTTCAAACATTCAGTAGACGAATGAAGAAATTTTTCGGTGCACAATACAAATATTGGATCAGATCATTAATAACCATTGATGTGAGTACAAGTTTAAAAGGCTATAACACAGCTTGTATCAGATAAATACTAAGATGATACTCCAACCTTCTGTTCAACACGGATAGGTGGAATCCCACGGGTCCGGAGGTGTTAAAAAAAGAAATGGAATGTTGTTTGACTATTTGTTAACCTTGCACCGAGTAAAAGGCACGTTCGTAACGAATTTGAATACAACAATGAATTATTCAACCAACTTCTACGCATGGCTTGAGCTTGAGAGGAAGTTAAAAAGAAAAATAAACTCATTTGGGAGTCTCGTGTAGGTGGATATGAAGTATTTTTATGGTTTTGGGCAGGAATGGGTTGAAAGTGATTTTTCACTGGAGGTTTGCAATTTTTCATTATTAAATATTGATTAATTTTATTCTGATTAACTCTCGTTTCGATTGATTAATCACAGTTCACTCAAACCCACCTTCAGAATTCTTGCTTCCCTCGTATTTGAATTATAAAAATAAAACATATGAAAGTATTCATCGTGTTCATAACAGTTGATTATAACAAACGACAAACAGGACATTCACGAAAAATATCAGTACTTTTTACTCCATATCGTCCAAAAATATACATTATTGTCATTTAGTATTAAATGGAAACTGATGTGGTCAGATACAAAAATGCCGAAACATGAGTTATCTGCTTTCGACAAGGCTTATATTGTTGTTTGTGAACCAGATTCAGAAGCATGAAACTGGAATTTTTCGTAGTATTTACACATTTGTTATTTGAGAATGATGAAAATTTCATCATTCAGTATAATTCTCTATTCTCTATTGCTTAACTTAATACAACCTCTCCGACAGTTTATGAATGCCACGCCAAAAGAAAAATTTTTCTTGTGAAGGTAACCAGTTATTGAGCCATTTTCACGAATTCAAGCATTGTTCAGTGAGAACGTGTCCAAGTGATGCGAATAAATGATAATCGGACTGGAGCAAGTTCGGACAATAAGCTTTTCCCAACTGAACATACTGATATTGAATTGAATCAGTCCTTACTTGGTGAAAATCCATATTGAATAATATTCAAATAAGGTTATTCTGATTGTCACAAAATTTTTATTGTTATGTTTACAACAATCGTTTCGCTATCACAGTAGCATCATCAGACATTGTGAATAACTAAGCTTGTTTTCGAAATCCGTTGCTATTTATATTACAGTAAGTACAATAAATTTTTATTGAGCACTAAAACCCAAAAAAAGGGTCTGCAAATTCCAGCTTATTTGAATATATTTAAGAGAGGTGAGTTATTTGAATCTAATTGTTCGTTAAGTAATATTCAAATTTTATTGTGTTTATTTATCTCTAGGGATTCTGACAGGTTAGGGCATTACTTTTACTTTCTATATGTAGGATTTCAAAATTATGGTTGAAAGTATGTCCTGTTTCTAACAAATGGTTAGAATATGTAGAATTACTTTTATTATTGAGGAAACTCTTCAAATGTTCACAAATTCTATGTCGGAAAGTTCTTCCAGTCTGTCCTATATAAACTTTAGGGCAATCACCGCAGGTTAACTTATAAACCCCCGATTTATCATCTTTATGTGTACAGTCTTTGTTATATTTAATGAATTAACGCAAGTTTGAATTGGTTTTAAATGAAGTTCTTAAATTATATTTATTTTTGAGGTATGTAGCAATTTTCTCAGAAATACCGTTCGTTTATTTTAAGGAAATATATTTAAAATTTTCTTTTATATTGGAATATACCATATTTCAAGCTATTTTATTATTTTTATTCATCAAAAATTTGTCCATCAACATAGAATCATAGTCCTTATTAATAGCTATTTGTTCAATTATTTTGAGTTCTGAAATATAATTTTCTCGATTCATGGAAATATTAACTAATCTATGGATCATGCGATTGAATGCTGATAATTTTTGATTTGAAGGATGGTTTGATTTATTGAATAAATTTGTTAATAGAATCCTTATAGGTTGGTATGTGAAATATTGAAAAATCATGTGAATTATTTATTCGGTTAACAGTTAAATCAAGAAAATTAATAGAATTATTATTTTCGGTTTCCATAGTTAACATAATAATTCTTTTAATTTACCTGGATTCACCCATCATTTACGACTTTTAGGATACTCAAAATATATCCAGTTTTTATTACCTGCCACAATTCGAGGGGAAATTACTTTCTTTTGTGTTTGTCAAGCAGCATTTCACAAGTGGTTTTTCTATTCTGTTGCTGCTTTTCATTGAGTTCATACGAAATCGATTTTTCCACTTTCCTTATGTTTTCCATTGCTTTCAAACGAATGGAGACGGCTTTCTAAGTTACATTCAATTGATCCTCGAGTTTTTGTTGAGTTTGAGTATCATCTCCATCCAATCAGACTCGTCTGAGAAAGATTGGTGGTTTCCCTCGCTCGTTGTTCCCCACCGTAAGCTTCCACAAGCATTCAGTGCAATTTTGTAGCAATTTTCCTTAAATGATAACATAAAAGCGATTTTGTTGACAAACTGTAATTCGTAGATATAAAATTCGACATGTCTAAAGTTATAGAAAAGTTGTATCGTTGTGTGGAACTTGGGTTATTGTTTATTGAAAAACTTCTTCAACTGTTAGGTGTAAATGATACCGTTAAAGAAGTGGTCTTATGGTCACTATACTGATACTTCTACATCTGAATTACCAATCATCTTGACTTTGTGAACAGGGTCATTAGGACTATTAGACGATATGGAAAAACTGAAGAAAGAGGTCTGAAATTATTCACTCTTATATCATTATGACACTACAATCCTTGCGCCATTGCGCAAGGATTGATTAGTCCTTAAAAATCGATTTCTGCTTTTTGATCTCAGTTTCACAGAAACCCTTGCTAATTCAATGAAATCAAGCTGCTCGTTTACAATGGGCGCGACAAAATAAAAAACTTGTTTTAACAGATGAGTGATGAATGACTACGGAGCTATGTAACCCCAAAAATTATTCGAGATATTTAAATGGGTACCATCTGTTTAACAATCTTCTTTGTCGATTGCCGACATTCCGATATCTGTTGGCCCCTCTTTTTTAACCCGGTTTTTTATCACGTCCCGATTGTAAACCTCTGTACGACTATTAGGTATTCCCGAGAATCTGTTGAAATATTCAAAATATTTATCACTTTTGTTTAAATACCACTGTACCACTGTAAGGTCTTCAGTTGTCTGATGATGGGATAGTTCATTTCCCGAAACTCGAGTCACAAGAAAATGTGTAATATATATTTTTTGGTAGTAATACATAGTAATTTCTACAATTTGTTTTAATTTTAAGATGAGAAGCGGTTTGGTCTCGTAGTTGATGATAACCGTAAGAGAGTTCGGATAGAATCAGGACATCCTTGAAGACTACTTAATGTTATTCAAGTTACTCTCTACCACGATGGGATCGAAATATTTCAGTGGATAATAATATTCAACCGAATAACTGAATTGATTCATCTAACAAGAACAATGACAGGTGAATACCACCTCCAAAACCTCATCAATTCCGTAATTATTCCTTTGCACGATGAATCCGGGAACGATTTATCTTTAATAATGATGATGGTAAGCTAGAGGAAGCTTTGGATTATAGAAATTTGACTTGACTGAACTCGACGTCAAATTTGTTCAATATGTATTCTTTAGACCGTGTATGTTATGTATCCGAAGCTGTTTTTTGGTGCAGTAACGAACAAGCAAATATACAAGAACTTATTATTGCTGCAATATAGAAGTGTAGGAATATACCCTAAGACACAATAAATGATTTAATTGTACGTATGCGTGGACCAATTGCAGTTTTTATGAATTAGAGGGTGTAACAGGGAATATTAATTGGTCCATATTTGTGTCCATTCGCTTTTCATATTCAGATTGGTTTTTTCACTTTTGTGAAATTTTTAATTCTAACTTGTTCATTAACATCAATAAATTTGATTTATTTAATATTTCTGTTTAAAAGTTTGTTAATTATTAGACCTATTATATTGTTATTTGAAAATATTCCTTCTACTTACAGTATTAGTGGGAGATATGCAGAACTTTTAAAAGTGAATGCATTTTCGAACATCTGTTCTGTCTCCACTTCAAGTTTGTTGATGTACAGAGGATATCGTGAAAGTTATGGAAAATTTCAATAAATAAGTGTAGTGAAACAGAACAATTAAATCAACCAAAAACCGCAATAAAATTGACATCATAATAAAAGACAATATCGGACAAAAATTGAAATCCGTGCAGCGTTTTACAATAGTTTCGACGGATGCTTAATGTTACAGATGTTGGTTAAACGCGTTCAAATAAAAACATTTTGTGATTCTTACGGACAGGATCATCATCTTGTCTTCTGGAAAATTGTGTAGGAACAGTAAGAAGCAAATCTGTGGCAGATGTTGAAAAGCGACGCAAGGTGCAGGAACTGCATGGCTATTTTGCATCGGATATCGACGAAAGATGTGTCGATATTCTTAACGATTTTGAAATTTCTTCGAGTTAATATCGTAACAAAAAGAGTTTCATAATATTTTCGAATTGTGGATTCATTTAAATCAGAAAAATTGAAGGATACCAGAAAATTTCTTCGAAGGTGTTCTTTACCTGGAACAAGATTTTCTTGGATAATTTTTACCTATATTAACCTTTTGGATAAGCCTGAATTTTGACCTGAACGATTTCGTCATAGGAAAATTTTTATGTTCCAGAAGTTTATGGGATCTGACAACTGCAAAAGCAGATTAAACCATTTTCCTAAAGTGAACTGCACATCGAAGTTCCCGTAGATCAAGAAATTGAACAGGCTGTGAATGTCGTTAGTTTATAGCTAAGTTCATTTGTAATCAATTTATTTTATTATACAAGTGAGCTCACATTTCAACCGTTCCGTTCAAAACGTCACTTGATAACATAGATCCGTCTTATTGCAATATCTCATATTTTGAACTTAAAATTCCTGATACCTTCTCATAGGGTGGCATATAATTGGTATGAAGCGGTTTTTTGGAATGAAACTCTCGTTATGACCGAGACAAGATATCTACAAATACATTAACAAAGGGTTTTAGATTTTTCAATTTCGAGAAAAACTGTTAAAGAAGAAACCCTTCACATTATTTCCTGTTTTAGAAGAGAGCAGCTCTATCATAAAGAGAGCAATAATATGTAGCCGAACTATTTGGGGATATAACTGTGAATAAAACTTGGTTTTATCCCTGAACTTCGGCAATCTCGTTCATATCAAGTAGCATGAATTCAAACCATACAGAATTTTAATTTGGTGCGCTACAATTTCTTGAAAATTCCCATAAAAGCTTTTATGCATATAAAAATATGTGCTCAAGAGGTTCCAACGTAGACGACAAAATTCTCGAGGGCAGGTTGTATCGTTTTCAACGAGCCCTTGTGGTATCTTAAGTTTTTCGAATTGTTTTAGAGGAAGGAAATGATACCCGCACTCTTATATTCGTTTTTTATTCGCCTACCTTGTGTAGAAAATCATCTTTTTCATTTCTAACTTCGAGAAGTTGAAACGAGCATCTGGGGTGGCATTCCAAGCAGTCGTCCTGAGAAGAGGAAGAGATAAGGAATCATATTATATTGCTAATATAGTTAACGATAAAATTTCCGGTCTAAGCTAGTCGTAGTTATAAAATTATAAAGTATGAAGATCTTCATTTTATATTTTACCATCAAGAATTTTATAAGAGACTACCGAACTGATGATTGAAGAAGTTGAAAATTTGTTGTTGTTGTTAGGTTCGCATAACTGTCCTATTCAGACGGATTAAGTTTACAATACTTCATTCTGTCAGTCCATCTGAGGAATGTGGTTAAAAGTTAAAAGTATCGAACCAAAAATATGTCTTGAATTTTGCATTTTAAATGGAATTTAAGACTTATAGCGAATCGCTTTCATCAAAAACACGTCCGTATGATGATGACAGTGCTTTTAGAACTGGTCAATATGTGATGGAAGATTTGCTTCGCTGGGATCGGTTATCAACGTCATCAAATGAACTTACAATCAGTAAAGTAATGAATGGTACTGAACTGTTTCAGCCGTTACTATTTGGTAGTTGACCATAAATAAAACAAGTTGTAGAAATTCCTATGTTTTACTACCAATAAATTGATATTTTACACAAGTAATTGTGACTCGAGTTTCGACATTCATTATTTTTATTGTGAACTGATTTGAAAATTTCAACAGATTCTAAATAATCAAGTTTCTTTCCTATTCATTCTTTATGTAAAATTTTAACATTATCTATTGTCGGAAGAAGATTGGCCACAATGAGTGGCAAAAGTAGAAGTTTTTTTATTTTTCATGAAATTCATTATATGTTCGTTGAACCTCGTCTTAAGGAACGTCCCGTCTTTCCCATATATACTAACTAACAAAGAAACTGCAATACCCAGAAGGAGCGGTTTGAATTTTAAATTTTTTTCTGGTAAAACATAGATAGCATTGCAAGGAGTAAATGATTAAAATTTGGAGAAAAAAATTGTGAAGGTCTTTTCATGTAAACAGTTTTTGTTACTTAAATACATAGTCGTTTTTTGCAAATATTTTGAATTTCACAACAAACCAGTTGTTCGAGGACATCCAAAGTCGATATTTAATTGTTGTTAAAATGTCTAGAGCCTTGAGCATCGCCGGCAAAGATTACAGTAGCGCAGAGAACGTCAACATTGGAATGTGGCATGGCATCAAGTCGTCTTTTCTGATGAATCTCGATTTTTCTTGGGTGCACGTGATGGCCGAAGAAGGGTTAGACGACGTCGGGGAGAAAGACATGAACCTCAGTTTAATATTGAGCGTCATGTACACCGGACAGCAGGCGTTATGGTATGGGGTGCTATTGCACATGCAAGTAGGTCACCTTAGGTCTTTATTCGAGGTAGCATGACAGCGCTGCGTTTCCTTCCAGAGATAGTGGAGCCATATTTTCTCCCTTACCTTAACCGATAGCTCGAGAATTCCATATTTCAGAAAGATAATACTCGACTTCATGTTGCCAGCGACCCATGTGAATCTTTTGCCATGGCCGCCCAGATCCCCCGATCTTTCGTCCATAGATTATGTTTGGGACATCATGGGTAGAAGGCTTGGAAATTTAGCCCAGCCCCCACGGACTTTGGCGGCTCTGAGACATGAAGTACAGGTAGCTTGGGATAGTATCCCTCTAGAAGAAATAGACCATCTTATTGCATCAATGCCAAAACGTGTTGGGGAGTGGATAGATAATCGCGGGGGACAAACACATTATTAAAAACCCTTCGTTTTTTCTCCAAATTTCAATCATTTTCTCCTTGCTATACTATCTATGTTTTACCAAAAAAAATTTGAAATTTAAACAGCTCTTTCTGGGTGTTGCAGTTTCTTTGTCAGTTAGTGTATTTATTATCGCAAGTCGAACAAGATGATTCATAAACTTTTTCAAAATTAGATGTTACTATTGCTTTCAAAACACAAAACAAATTATCATCCGTATTATTTAACGCAAAGAGACCAATTCCAAACATACATAAATAGGGAGTTTATGAGTTATCTTGTTCGACGTGCAGTAATAAATATATAGGAAAGACGGAACGTTCCATCAAGACGAGGTTCAACGAACATAAAATGAATTTCATGAAAAATAAACAAACTTCAACATTTGATAGTCATTGTTTAGAAATCTGCCATCCTTCTCCGACAATAGATAATCTTGAAATTTTAGATGTAGAATCAAAAGGAAAAAAACTTGATTATTTAGGAGCTGTTGAAATTTTTAAATTGGTTCACAATAAAAATAATGACTGTAAGGATCTATGTAAATCCAAAATATCTGAGATATTTACGTTAGTAACATCTGTTTACCAATCTTCTTTGGTGTGGCGACATTCTAATAGTTGTTAGGCGTCCTTTTTTTTTAAACCCCTCTTTTTATTACCTCTTCTACATATGTATGTGCATAAATACCTGTCCTGCTTGTTGAGTCTTCAGTTGTCTAAAGATGGGATAATTAATTCCCGAAACTCGAGTTACAATTAAAGGTGTAAAATATCAATTTATTGGTAGTAAAACAGTAATTTCTACAACTTGTTTTAAATGAATGGTGACTGAATATTGTCAATTCATACCAATATAAACGATTGCTTGGGCATGAAATATCTAGTGTGGCTAGTGTCGAAAGACCTGAGAAACAAGGCCATCACTTTAAATGAATTTCAGGTCGAAAACTCATCAAACTTATCGAGTATTCAGCACGTTCTAACGAGGCTCGGGTCGACTTTTTTCCCGATACTCAAATTATCGGGCATCCGTTCGATTGAGTTTTGTTGCCACTGTAAGTGTTGAAATAACTATAAATACTGTTATTGCGACACGAATTGGGGAGGTTATAGATTATTCTCACGGTCAGCTCGAAACTGCAAGGAATTTTGGTGTAAGGCTCTCCAGTATCTAAATCTAAAATGATTATTTCAACGTTACGAAAATCTGAAAGATCTGCAAGGAGTTAGAAATAAAAACGTAAGTGGAAGATAATTAGGAAGCGACCTTATGCAGATAACATCGAATTGGAAGGTCGAATTTCTCACGAGAATACTTGGCTTGGACAATAAGAGCTTGCAGTTACATTTTTCCGTGATTTTGTCATTTGGACACAGACTGACTTATATGAGTGTGGCGACGACAGGTGACATATGCTCAAGCGTGTATTGCCGAGCGTCTACCATTAAGGCTCAGTTATGGATGGAGTGACATATCATTTGACGCTCACACGGAGTTGGTATTTATCCAAAATGTGACTTTGACTTAAGAGTAACATTACCCTTATGGACAAAACAATACGGCTATAACACTCAGGCTCATCAATATTTATAATTATAATGACATGTTAAATCCATCCGTAGAAGTAAGTTTTTCTACTGCGCCAAAGAATTCAGATTATTGATATGCAGTTAATGTTAAAAAATTCTATAACAAAAAGTATACAGGATTGAAATCACGCCTACATGGCGTGATTGGAAATCAATTGACTGGGAAAATTTTCACAAATTCGCGCAGTTATTTCATTTAATTTGCAAGTGTTTCACAATTCATATACCAAATAGTATTTTCATTAAAAATTCGAATTTTCTGGAAACTTCAACTCGACAGTTAATGTTAGAAATTGTATTGATCGTTTCGTAAAAGTTTTCAGAATATTCTGATTATGATTTTTTTAATTCAATCTCTATCAAATAAGAATCATAAATTAATGAAAATTTACCCTTTCAAATAACGATTTATCATGAAAGTTTTAATAGGACATACTTACTAACACTTTCATTGGTTCATCCGTTTTCTATATTGTTTCCATCGAGAACTGTAGAACTAACAGACAATGCTTTGATGTTTGTAGACACACCATGTATTCTAGTTTCTTTGTTCGTCCATAATTAGATAAATAATCAAAAACAAATAATTATGTGAATACCCGGAAAGATAGCTAACAACACAAAAATTGTAGACACCGTGCAGATCAATGGGTGGAAACGTTCTCAATTATGCAATTGTACTGCGACTATGCAACACAACAATATTACAGACAATCTAGAATCACCAGAGAAAACTAGGATGGTTATCTCTTTCCGGATTAGTAGACTATTACAATACTTGATTGAGTGTCGATTGAGGAAGTAAAAACTGAATAGAGAGAAGAAAAGTTATAATGATTTCAGTTTTTTTACTAAAGCTAAGGTCATTCAGGTGGTCAATATTTCCCTACAAACATGTCGAATCGAATACATACAAATATTTGCATATTTGATTCCCTTGGTAAAAATCATTAAAATTTTTATACAGGTATGGAAAAGACAGTCGGAAACAAATGAAATTCAATGTTAATCTAGAGGAACACGAGGGTCCAGTGAAGGAATGGAAGAATCCAAACCTCAGCGCGATGCGATGACGAATAAACGATTGTTCTCTCTCAAGGGCAGTGGGGGCATGCTTCGATGGAAACAAGGCTCTGCTTTCAGCAATTTGATTCTTCCACTACTTCACTGGACCCTCGTGGTCCTCTAGAGTAATATTGAATTTACCATGTTTCCGACTCTCTTTCCCATACCTGTAGAGGTCTGATAAAGTATATTATACATGAAAATGTATGATGCATATCCCAAAGGATACTAAGGTGCTCACTGAATAAATTCCTGAAAAAAGGTTGATAGGTGTAGTGATATATAGTTTATCCAATTTGAATACATTTTTTTCATGTCGAGGAATGCTTTCTTCTTAGGCTTTTTTCAATTTATCGAAATACTTTGAGTGCAACAGGTCTCCCAGTTTAGTGATTTTGAGAAGGTTTGAATTGTAAGATTGCATGAAGGCTAGATTTTACACACTTGCAGTGTGAACGAGCATGGACACAAGAAGGCCAAGAACACAGAGCGAAGCGTTCTGAAGTCCTCTAGGTACTCCACAGCGCCTAGATCGCCAATTGGGACTTAGGATTTTTACAAACAGATTTAGCAGTATCCGCGCTTTCGAAAAATGATTTGCAGAGCAAAGTAGGGTTGGTATGCATACATATATTATATTACCGAATAGAACGTTTAGTTATTTTATCTTATCGTCCATACTAGGTGTTATCTCTCACAGCTGAATGTAGGGATCTGTTGGATCTGATGTAGGGAGATAATTCAGTAGAGAAAGGATGGAAATCAGGTGAACTTTAGTGACAATTTCCGCTTCTACCTGTGTATGCATGATTGTCGGGCAAAGACGTGATCTAAGATTTGACAGAGAATACCACACCTTAGGCATTATGGTATGGGATACTACTGATACAGGGTGCCCAAGTTATCTCTGGCTAACTTCTACAGAAAATTTGCATCACAAAAGTTCCTATAAAATGTGGTCCACTTTTGTTGTAAGGTTATTCCAAATTCTACCACTATGAAACGTTTCACAATTTTTTCATTGAAAATATAGTTTAACTTGAACAATATAATACGAAACAAAATTCAGTGTACACTATTGGAAAGAGCGGAAAATTCTCTTTAGACGAGAGTTGAGGAAAAAATGGTTATAAAATTTTCTTCAGCCATAATCTTTGGTCAAACTTTACTCTATATTTCGCCCCATAAACCATTGAAATTTTGGCCTATTTATCAAGCTTTTCAATGACTCCAGAGCCAGAAGTCTAAAGGCGTTAAATCGCAAGAGCGTGGAGGCCACTTCTGGTCACCAAATCGGGAAATGAAACGACAAGGAGCAAAATCGCTGTTCATGGTCTACTGGCAGAAGTTGTTGAGCCAGTTGGATTCTGTAGGCATGCAACTGTAAATCTTTAGTGAGAATTCGCTGAAGAGTGCCTGTTGAAATGTCCAGTTCTTGTGCCCGATGGCGAATTGACGTTTCCGGCCTTTCTGTCAAACTCTCGCGAATTGCCGTGATGTTTTGTTCTGAACGATCTCTAAAAGCTCGTATCGTATGTTTCACATCACTAACCGAACCAGTACTTTCGAATTTTTTGATTGTCCTTTTCACAGTAGATGAATTAGGCACATTATTTCGACCGAACATTGGACGCACTTTACGAATAGTGGCAATTAAACTTTCACCATATTGATAATAATTTTTGGCAATCAGGATGCGTTGTTCTACCGTGTAATGCTCCATGTTGACTAACTCCCATCTGTCAATTTTCGATCTGCCGTGTCATAATCTTCTGACATTATGACTGTCAAACATGGCGCGCAATTCAAATCTTGCGCTCTTATTGAAATACCCTTTACATTCTTTTGAATCTCATTTTTATTGGATAATAGATGTGAATCTGTGAAAGAACAAATATTGGGATATACCCCATCCGAGGAAAAAATGATTATTTACGACATAATTTATTATTCATACAAGTTTAAAACTTATCACAAAACATTCTGAAAATGCCTACTACCTTCTGTAATGCAAAGCCTACATCGTTTTACGATAGATAGAATCCATAGCTTTCCGTAACTGCCCCCGTCGTTTTCTTAGAATATTGCAGCAGTTATGTATTCTTTCGATGAGCTGGTCACGAGTATAAAGTGGGGTATCTGGTTATCTTTTAAAACACCCCCAAGGATGAAGTCTAGAGGTGTGAGGTGGGGACTTCATGCAGGCCATCTGATCGGTGCAAATATTCTTATTCATTTGGAACAAAATTTGGAGAATGGAATTTTTGATTTATTGGAAGACATGCCTCTGAACCAACGACTCCAAATTTCGTTTCAAATGGACGGTTGTCCAGTACACTACAGTAGTTTTAAAGCTAGATTTGCTTTTACAACTGCATATAAAATTATTATGTTCAGACGTACAATGTGATGTGCACAATGTGACACGATGTTTTTGCTTTGTACTGTATTAATTATTCAGTCTTTTTAGAAATGTAGATAACTTATTCCTTTTACTAATTTGCAAAGACATTGTGAGTTATCTTCTTTTTTTGTCAGTCAGTTTCCTTAATGAAGGAATATTCATTTTATATTATCATCTTGAATAGAACAAAGTGATACAAGTTGCATGCATTCATATCTTTATTCTCCATATTGAGCTTGTTTGATACCGTTTCTGAAAATATCGATCAAAGTAGCACTTAGTTTAATTGACAGTTGAACACTGTCTACGAAATTGGGTAAAAGCATCTCCCATGTGCGTTTTACTCACTTTCAGTGACAGATGTCATTTCGAAACTGGACGTATCAAGTGTTGTTTTTTGATTGTGACGGTTTGGGCGCTAATGGATTTAAAAAAAAAACGACTACCGAATTTCCAGCAGTAAATTCGTTGTTTGACAATGTTTTCCGATAATATTCCACCAATTTAGCGCAAAACGAGAATGGAAGTGTTCTTCCTCCAGGTGGTTAGCGTCGAAAAGATGAGTTTTTGTCGACATCAACCGGGTAGCACATCAAAAGATTGGGAACATGTGATTTTCCAACCATACAACAAACACGGGCTGTCGTGCTGAGCTTTTCACAATATTGAAAGTTCTCACGAAGTAGCACTTTAATATCTTTCGGGCTGTCAACAGAAATATTTTCGGCTCGAATGAAAGTTCCAGAGGCAGTGTTGTATATGGCGCTGGGATTAAATTGCACACATCCAGAGCGCGACAGTGGCGGGTATTGGAATTCGGACATTGTTTTCCTTTGCCATGATTGAATTCGGTTGTTTTCCCCAACGGTATTCTGGGATTCATTTCGTATTTCATTTGGGAGTTTACCTACAAATTTCTTGAGCTATATTCATTTAATTTCATCAGGAAGATACTTACTCACGTATTGGTATCAATTCGCCTAGGATTTGCAATGAAAAAATAGAATTTTTTGAATTTTGAATATTTTACAGAGAGAAAATGATTTGAAGTAAAACACTTTATTTCCGCTTATTTTTATTTTTCAACGACAATTGTTTCGTCAATTACATATTGACTTCGTCAGGTGAGTATGTTAACTAACTACTTCTTTCTCCTTAAATACAAGTTTCACTAAAAATACGTGATAAAATTAAGTTTACAAGGAATTTATTAAAAAAGGTTCAACCACGGAGAACGGTTCACATCTGTTTGGTCGTTCAACAAAATATTCATTTTATGATGCCGGTTTATTTCCATTGCTTCTAAAAGGTCCATTCTATTGCATTTGTTTTCAAAATGGGGAACTTCAAAGTTATTGTCAAAATCATGTCCGGATTCTTGTAGATGTCTGGCATACGTGGAGTTTGATTTATTCTTAACGAATGAATTCCGGTGTTCCTGGATCCTACTCTCAAAAGATCTACCCGTTTGACCAATGTATACATATGGACATGTACCACAATTTAACCTATATACGCCTGATCTCTTGTTCTTATTGACGATATCTTTATTATTTTTTATTAATTTACCTAAAGAATTTATTGTTTTATATGAGATATTGACATTTCGTTTTTTCTTTAAATATCTAGCTATTTGTGCAGATTTTTGTCCTATGTATGGTTTTGTCCTATGTATGGTATGGTTTATTTGCTTACCATCCATAGGACAAAAATCTGCACAAATAGCTAGATATTTAAAGAAAAAACGAAATGTCAATATCTCATATAAAACAATAAATTCTTTAGGTAAATTAATAAAAAATAATAAAAATATCGTCAATAAGAATAAGAGATCAGGCGTATATAGGTTAAATTGTGATACATGTCCATATGTATACATTGGTCAAACGGGTAGAAGACCGGAATTCATTCGTTAAGAATAAATCAAACTCCACGTATGCCAGACATCTACAAGAATCCGGACATGATTTTGACAATAACTTTAAAGTTCTCCATTTTGAAAACAAATGCAATAGATTGGACCTTTTAGAAGCAATGGAAATAAACCGGCATCAAATGAATATTTTGTTGAACGACCAAACAGATGTGAACCTTTCTCCGTTGTTGAACCTTTTTTAATAAATTCCTTGTAAACTTCATTTTATCACGTATTTTTAGTGAAACTTGTATTTAAGGAGAAAGATTTTGTAAAAGTAGTTAGTTACCATACTCACCTGACGAAGTCAATATGTAATTGACGAAACAATTGTCGTTGAAAAATAAAAATAAGCGGAAATAAAGTGTTTTACTTCAAATCATTTACAATACACCGTCAAGTAGAGACCGAAACAATCAAGAATTTTACAGAGAGAAAACAAATTCTG
Organism: Megalocaria dilatata; assembly: GCA_034642435.1. Lineage (NCBI taxonomy): Eukaryota > Metazoa > Arthropoda > Insecta > Coleoptera > Coccinellidae > Megalocaria > Megalocaria dilatata. Next base: position 58,642,195 of record CM067855.1, on the reverse strand, counting down.
TATTATTGGAAATTCAAATTCATTTGTTCCGATTTTTAAGCACAAAAATTTGAAGAAGTAATAATGAATTAACAAATTCATCAAAATATTGTCCTTCACTGCTCACTACTTTTCTCCAATTGCCGGATGCCGGATTCAGGAAAGCTTCTTGCCTTTTGAGGCGATCCAATTTTGAAGCTAATTTTGAATTTTTCGAAAGAACTGAAGCGGTAACCTGCCATTAACCTGTCATTACTAAAAAGGAGCAATGTCTCTCTAAATATTTTTTGACAACTTTTGCGACGTGAGCTGAGCGTTTTGATGCTAAAGAATAACTTTATGATGCCTGTTCGTATATTCCGGCCGTTTCTCTCGTAATGCATGCTTCAAACGAAATAATTACAGTCTGTACCGTTCACCAGTAATGGAATTATCAGATTTAAGGAACTTCTAGTACACAATGCCCCGTTGGTCCCATCAGATATGCAGGATAACTTTTGAACCATAAATATTAGGCTTTAGTGCTGATGTGAGGTCGATGGCAACGAATGGCCGAACAGAGAGTAGTAAATTTCTTCAAATGATTATCGCAGAAGATCCACTTTTCGTGACCAGTCAGTACCCGGTGTTAAAAACAATTTTCTTGCCTGTGAAATAGCTGTTCACAAGAAAATAATCGCCTTTCCAGATATAATCTTTTTCAAATTTTTTTTGGCTGTCCCGAGAGAGATCTTTCTTCAACACTGAACTCGCCAGTTTTAAAGCGCCGAAAATATATTCTACATGACTTGTCAGTTGGAGCAAACTTCTACGAGCATACGATGAACTTCAGCTGCATTGTTCTTCAATTCAGTCCAAAAATTTAATTCCTGGAAATTCTGTTTAGCTATCATATAATTTGACATTTTCAACAGTGTAACAAAAAACGTTTTGTATCAATCCAAACTGGGTGTTATAGATAGATATCCAATCTATGTAAAACTGCGACAGTCAGCTCTTACTATTTGAAAAATCAATGTTTTTAGAGCCATCTTTTGAAAACGGTGCGAATTAATTTATACTCCCAATAATAATATAGAAACAAATACAAGAGTGTTAAATGAGCTTAATGCATATAACTCAATTTAAATATTATATTCTTGATGGAGGATAATATTTAACTGAGGTCCCTGCATTATCAAAAACCAGGGCAAACGAGTGGCATAAAGAGTTCAAAAGTGGCCGTGAAGTGTGCGAAAATTTGCCTCATTCTAAGCTATCAAATATGGAAGGAAACGTCGAAGTTGTGAAGAATATTGTGATTTAAAATCATTCTGTGAGCCTGAGAGAGAGGGTTGGTATATCAACATCTCATTGTTGTAGATATTTTAGGCATGCAATCGCCATACAACGACTTGTGCCGAAAGACTGAATTTTCTTTAGAAAAAGCATCGAAAGACAGTGACTGAAGGGATAATTTGGGGACAACCACCGATCCAACCTTTTATAAAACGCATTATAACTGGCGATGAGACATGTGTTCACGAGTACGTCAAAGTCGATCGAAAATTAAAGTCATGGTCACTATTTTCTTCTATTATCTGATGACGTGCACTATGAGTACTTGCTGCCAGGTCACAGCGTTAATAAGAAAAATTATTATTAACTATTTTAATGAAATGTTCAGAAGATCAAGCCAGTACATAATTTCTTCCAGTAACCCTAAATCAAATACTTTTAATGCATGATTCATGTTCCCTTTCTGCTTATTTTCGACCTGTATAAAAATCTCATATTAAAATGAGATCTCCAGTGAATCGAGGGTAAGCTTTTCTACTGTAAAATACTTTGCTCTGTTTAATTCATCAATATAACTGAGATTGGGGTCGAGTAAATTACTCTGAAACAAAGATCAGAGGAAGGAAATTGTCTTAAGAACAGAGCATATTAACTCCCAAATTAAAACGGAATAGACTTCCTGCACAAATTCAATTTATACATTGGAGTTAAGTTTCTGTCAACCAATTTGCCAACTCCTGCTGAAAATTCCATAACCCCAGGTACTCCCTTTGTTGAACAAGAGTTTCTGTCCAAACAAAGTAATTTTTAGAATTTTTCGTGTGCTAAATCACAAGCGGGAATGCCGTAGACAAAATTTATCACCCCTTTGAGGGTTTCCGTCAACGCTTTTACACCAACCCCCTTTATGAAGATATAAGAGTGAACGTACACCCTGAGCGGTCTGGTCGAAAAGGTTGCTTTTATGATCATTTCCCAACTTCTGCTCATTCTTGGCGGTCTCGCCGCTAAAATAAGCGGCATCGGACGAAGAATTTGCTTAATATTCATTGCAGCCATGATTTATTGCCGCATTTTGCCGGAAGTGTGTTGAAAATTCGCATTTGGCCCGATCCCAACACCTGTTTGCATTATATGCCGGTAATTCACGTGGTGGCGGTGCTTTATCCTTCATATTTAATGCATGAATGGATGGAAATTTTCTGTCAGAGGGGAATCATTAAGGTTACGAATACCATACACAGAATTAATTTTTAATACAAAACTTGATTTTTCTTAATTTTTGAAAAGTTGTCTGAAGATGAGATAGTTAATCCCCGAAACTTGAGTCACAATTAAATGTGTAAAATATCAATTTATTGGTAGTAAAACATAGAAATGTCTACAACTTGTTTTTATTATGATTAACTACAAAATAGTAACGGTTGAAACAGTTCAATACCTTAATATTTTATGTTAAATTGGATAGTAGCTTCTACTAATGAGGGGCCATCTAATGTTTGCATTTTGAAGTAATGGTTATTTCCAGTCAGGCAATACTTCTGTCATTCGTGCTTTGACAGAGAGTTAATTTGATATTTGATATTAACCAAATAGGTCGATTTACTCTTGAACAAAACTGCCAAATATCAAAAACTTATTATTGTATATTGTAATATAAGTATGTAGGCTGCAAATAAACCATTAAAGTCTGATAAACATCTCTCAATCTCCCCATTTGAAGTATCCTGATCCTGGAATTTGCGTACTAGTTGATTGAAGTTAATCAATTACTAGGAGGAATTCATAAAGGTATCTCTACATACCAAACAATTCTTTCAACCTCGGTAGGCTTACAAAGTTCAACTAGTGCAAGAAGCCTCATTACCTTATGATGCGTTTCCACTTCGCTCAATGAGCTAATGGTGTTATGGCCGAAAATGAGCATTTTCCTAGAAAAATCATCGTTAATGATAAGCTCATTTTTACCTAAGTTCATAGTCAGTCGTGGCGGTCATTTGAATGATATTTCACTCGTAAATGTCAAGCTTCAATCTTTCTAATAAACTCACGACTTTGAAAACATATTCTTTATTTTTTCATTTATAGCCGATCAAATATGCAAATTTTAAATTGCCCACCCCTTACAAGAGATTTTTTGCCGAAAAAAGAAGATGTATATTATCAGCATTTTTTCAGTGCAGAAATAAGATTTATCATTTATCGATCATTCTCTGAAAATATTAATCAGAAGTGTAAATTGTACCAGGAGCACAGAAAAAACTATTGTGAATATTTAAAAATCGGTAAGGCTTCTTTATGAGGATTTTTTTCAGTACGTTGAGTAAACTTTCATCTATATGCCGCCACTTATGATCGTCGTATTATTTGCGAACAGCTTGTATAATAACACTTCATTCTAGCATCGGTTCTCCTACGACTCATTCAGTATCTTTACATTCTGGCCTTTTGGTCAGTGTCTGCTGTTTAGCTAGAGAAATATTCTGGTATCAACTAATGGGTTTTCCAATAAGATTTTTCATTTTGAATAGACCGCTATCTGGGTAGCTGTCACTTTTGAAGCTGTTATATTTTGATATTTGATGAGTAAAAATTACGCCATTACTGAAAATGGAACGACTCACATTTCAAAAACGTATTGCAATTGTTAAAATTTCCTACAAAAATGGTGAAAATTTTGCAGTCATAGTTCGCAAAACTGAAGGATTGTCGTGAAGCACCTTCTCGGCCGGCAATAGTGTAACTTGTGGAATAATTTGAGCTGTTGGGACATGTTAGTGATGTGAAGATTCGAAACCGTGTGCGTCGCTTAAGAACAACTGAGAATATTGTTGCTGTAGCCCGTGGTGTTAATGAAAACCCAGGTTCGTCGAATCCTCGTCGATCTTTGGAATTAGGCATGCCACAAACGATATCACACTGTATTTTACATGAAGACGTAGATCTAAAGGCTTTTAAAGTTCAGTTTTAGACAACACAAGAATTTAAGCCCATCAGCAATGTCGTATGTTCGCTGATTGGCCCCTTGAAATGCATCAAAATGGTCTGGATTTTCACTGAAAAATCTTCTTCAGTGATGATTTTTACCAAGTTAATGAGCAAAATTGTCGAATTTGGAGCTCAAATAATTCAAAAATGATTGTTGAAAAGCCTCTCCATCCTAAACGTGTCACTGTTTTGGTGTGGTTTTTGGGCTGGCGGTGTGATTGGACTTTACTTATTCGAAAATGAGGCTGGTGCAACTGTTGCGGTGAATGGATTGCACTACCGAGATATGATTAATGCTTTCTTATGGCCGGGATTGGAAGATAGCGATGTGGACGACGTTTCTTTTCAACAAGACGGCGGTACGTGCCACAAAAGCAACGAAACAATCGCAATTTTCCAAGAAAAGTTTCCTGGCCGTGTTATTTATGGGAGAGATGATCACAATTGACCAAAGAGATCTTGTGAGTTAAACCTTTAGACTTTTTTCTTTGGGGCTACTTGAAAGATAAGGTCCATGCCATTGCTCCACAATCGATTCAGGACCTTAAATATGGAGTTCGTGAAGTTATCGAGGATATATTACGACAAATGTGTGAATTGGTCATGGAAAATTTTATCTAAAGAATATCGTGCTGCAACTGTAGCCATTGTTAATGGCATACCTTCTTCTTCATAATGGAACAAACATCCATCGATTTCTCTAAAAATATACTTGTTTTTTTTTTTTTAAAATTTGAATATCAAAACAAATTAAAATATGTTAGTCTTCTACAATTTTAATTTCAAAAAAATTTTTATTCAAAAAACTTTTAGAATTGAATTAATGTCTAAAATAAGCACCGCTTACATTTAATAGACGTACATAATATAATGAAATGTAAGCGGTGCTTATTTTAGACATTAATTCAATTCTAAAAGTTTTTTGAATAAAAATTTTTTTGAAATTAAAATTGTAGAAGACAAACATATTTTAATTTGTTTTGATATTCAAATTTTGTTATATTTCTTCTATCAAGTAAAAAGCCTTTTTATTTTATTTGATTTTTTTAATATCAAAAGAAAACCTCTTACTCGAAAAACCCTTCACATAATTGGCTTTGATTCTATCCATGGTATACACCTAATTCATCTTCTACGTTTTCGTTTAAACATTCCCAGAAACGTCAACGATGAAAACCTGACCTTTTCTAACCCAACGTATTTATGAACGCGCTTCACGTTGATTTTTATCAATGTTGGATATATTTACAATAACTATAGTCCGTCTAGAAAGTATCCGGAAAAAACAAAGCTCAATTGTAATAATTTTGTATATATTTTTACTTATTGAATTTGAAATCTATAACAAAATATTTATCTTATTTACTTATACAACCTCTATTTAACTGTAAACACTTGACTAAACATCGAAGTACACCCGAAACTTGATAATCTCCATAATTTTCGTTGATGGTAGTCCAGGACTGTAAAACTAACTGAATTAAATCATCTTTATTTCGTGGCGCTACTCGTTTAACTTCAATTAGTCCCCATATTTTTTCAATGGGACTAAGATCTGATGAAACTGCTGGCCATGAAATGGTTGTCACTTGGTGTTCTTGCATCCAAGCTTAAGTATAGGTCGAAGTATGGCATCTTGCATTATCCTGCTGAAAAACGCCACCCCTTCTGGATATAAAGCATGCGCCGTTTCAAGGAGAAACTCGTTTAGAATACCACTATTAATGGTACTATCAACTATACAGAGAGGCGTAGCGCTGATATATTGCTCCCAATACATTTGCTTTGGTGAGAAATTTGGAAATTTGAACGGTAACAGGATGCTTTCATAGGATTTTTAAGTGATTTCCAACAAGTTAGAAACAACTTTCATCAATTATTAAGACATTATTCAAATTATCTTCTTGAAAACGTTGACAAAATTCTATCCTTCGTTCCTTTTGTAATGGTGCCATTATAGGGATTTTTTTTGGTTTCCTTGATATGTAGCCTTGTATTTTCAGTGACATGTGGAGGGTTTCTGGACATACTTTCACATTTCGTTGATTTCCAAAGCTGATAGCCAATTTGCGAAACCCCAGGCGCGAATTGTGTGGTTCATAGGTCAATAAAGCGTTTAAATTGTTTCCTTTAATCTTACGCGGTCTTCCTGAAACTGGTCTATGCCTCATATCCATGCCATTTTTTATCCTCTTTATTGTCTCACTTATTCCTAGTTCAGTTAATTGCACTAATTTTTTACTTCTTCGAGAACCTTTTCTATACAAATATTCTACCTGTTTTCTTTTTTCTAGTTGCTACATTATTTCACATATTATATACCTGTTGACAATCAACGATATTAGAAAAATAGTGTTGCCATGCATCTTCTGCCAGAGCCGACTATCTGCACAATCTATTTTAAACATTACTGCTGTCTTAGAATGTTATAAAAAAAGTATATTAAAATTATAAAAAATAACTAATTCCAGATACTTTCTAGACGGATTATATATTCTTTTTCGTGCTAGCGTTATAATTAAATATTGTGAAATAAGAGACCTTATTATTGTTGTTATTATAATTTTAAAATTTTTGGAGTATTGCCACAGATAACTTTCCTCTTTTTGCGATTTGCTTCCTTTTTACGTTATGAACTCGGCCTTTAGGTTGGTGTGAATGACTTAGACGTTTTCAAATCATTTACTTGTTTTACTCTTGCAGTGAAAGAAAGATCTTTTCAATCTTTTTCAACCAAAGAATACTCTACAACCAAATTTCCTCAAATGAATTTTATCTGGCAAAACTAGGGCAGCAATTTTCTTCCTAAGAGTTTTTTAATGCTCTTCCCCTGCGATTTGTTGCTCTTGTTGATGGCTCCCTGAAATTGAGGCAGTGAAAGTCAGACCGTCAGAGAATTGGGAGTTCTTCAATTCACCGAAAAAGCACCGAAGTGAAAGGAGAATTCCCATCGCGTTTTTCCGAGGTACATAGAGAGTTGAATACATTACGGTGTTGACAATCAGCCTTGAAAAGCTTTGCCGCTTCCGAACATTCCGAAATATATTCAATTCGAGGCAAGAAAATCCCTCATTGCTGATGATTTTCGAAGCTTGTGCGGAAGTATGGCGAAAACGGGGAAAATGTTCTGCTCGCTAGATGCGATTTGTCACGATAGGAGGTTACGAAGATTATTAACTTCGGAAGTTCAGATGAGTGCGAGGAAGTTATATTAGATCGAACCACTTTATTGGAAAATTTGCCAGTGTGTTGATATTCCAAGGTAATGAAGTTGAAATTGAGTTTTAATCTTTCGCGAGTGTTAATATACGATGTACATGAGCCAAGGTATATATAAAGTTTTAAACGAAGTGGTTCAGATTCGTGAATTCCCATAGATAACATGTAGTACGAGGTCTGATTAGAAAATGCTGAAGTTTTTTCAAGGAAACTGTAACTGTATCAATATTTTGCCTATTATTTTAGTATTTTGAAATAATTGACAATTGCAAAATTAGTAACTTCGATTGGTTTAGTGGACTGTATTTGATGTAGTGTAGCGAATAATTTAACTTCAAGAGCACTTGTTTGTAGTATCCCGATGATGAACTAGCTTTGTTCATCTATTAAAATAAACCAACCAAGATGATAAGGAATTCAAATTGAACACTCGAACACTTATAATAACAACAATTATATTTCTTTGTTCACTGTATATAAAGCAAGTCAAAAGGTGTTATTACTACACTGAAAATAAATGTAATAAATTTGCCAATACTATCGACTGGATTACTGCGATAGCTTGGACCGAAATGTCAGAAGCGATGAGTTTGGTGATCCGGAGACAGTGTATGATGTAGCAAAGGCTACATCCGACAAGTTTGACTATTACGAGAATAATTATTTCACAGTCTGTTCAAAGACTGACTGCTAGAGGTGCTCAATGCATCCTTTCTAACAAAAAGAGGGAGATTAACGGAATTGATTGGAAGGTCCATTTGTAGGTGGACTGAATGAATGAAATGAACCTTCTTGTTGGTTACAGAAAAAATAATGGGATCCAATGCTAGTAGATAAGGAAAGGAACAGTTTATAATTCCGAATGCTGTGTCATGTGAATTATCAGGCATAAATATATCGAAATCTCTAAATGAATTTCCTTCCATGTTTCTTAGGCCATATATAAACATCAGAAAACAAATAAGCTGAAGTGTCGAATAGCACTAAACAGTTCTTATGTCACAGCTGAGAAACTGCTAGATCGAAATATCAACATGGAAGACGTAAAGTATCGATAACAAAATAGTGAATTACGTCGAATGTAGACAGGGCTGTCTCTAATGAGACGGAACGGAATTTTTAAATTTTCAGTCCTTGTTTCCTTCAAAGAACTGCACAATCCATAACCTATCACAGCAATTTTTCATTTCGTCAAGCAGTTTCGGATATATGTATTTGAAATAACCTAAAAGTTCTGAAGCGAATTTGCTTCAAGATCTACAGAACAGAAAAGACGTATTTCAGCACAGATTTCACTCTGAGAACTATGAAGAAATCACAATAATTAACTTCTGAAGAAGACACGATAACTTGCTCTTGTTCTAATAGAATTACTAGGAGTAAACTGAATTAAGAGAAACCGTTAATATTACAAAGAAGCAAATAAAGGGCTTAATTCTAAATTTATAAATGAAGAACAATACAAGCAACCTCCAAATGTTATGGTTTATACAACTGTTGTTTCAACATACCATGAATTTAACAGGAGATTATTGAAGCTGATTATACTTTTGTGGAAATATTTCTTAAATACTAAATTCTGTTCACAAGATATATAGAGGGGTGAGTAAAAATTGCGGAGATCGGGAGAATTTTAAAATGTTATTCAGTATTATTAAGTGGTGGGGATTTGTTAAAGTCTGTTTGATCGTTCATTAGGATTTTTTGTTTACTGTATCCATGGATTTTTAGAATTTCCAAGGGATTCAATCGATGAATCTTATTTTCAAGGTATAATATTCAGTGGTCTAAATAACATACTGCTAACAACCCAAGTCAACTTAAACTCCGGTATTTTGTTGTATTATGTTCTTTGTTATAATTTACTGAATTGCCTAGAGAATCATTAGTTTTAGATGATTCATTAATATTTGGTTTTTATTTTATCATTATTTATTATAAATGTATAAAAGGATAGCTGAATTATCAAAAAGAAAATAATATTTTAATGAATCATTTAAAACTAACTGCTCAGGAAACGCATAGTGATTTATAAACTTTTGCTTTTCGCGAAGTTTAAAAATCGTATCAGAATTTCAGATTTCTCATCACAGATGAACAGTAATTAAGAAATTTTCGCGTTGAAAATACTGTATAACACACATCTCGTATAAACCGCTAGTTGTTTCGCTGCTCACCGCCAGTACTGAGTTCAGTGTTAATTCTATATAACTGCCCTTATTTGAATTATTGATGGTAAAAAATAAGACATAACCCGCGTTAGATAGAGTTAATGTGAATGGAATACCAGTTCTTCTAAAAAAATCATCCCTCATCCTCAGATGATAGATCTATCCTGTATTAAGGTGAGTTTTTTGATACCACTGCAACGCTATTACCTATAAAAAAAATAATAAGAAGCGGTTCTTTTACTTGATAGAAGGATAATTACAAAACAGATTTAATCTGTTAGTCTTCTACAATTTTATTCCATTTGATATTGTATAATGAATTTTGATTTTATACATCTATTAAATATAAGCAGTGCTTATTATAAGACATTAATTTAATTTTAAAAGTTTTTTGAATTTTTTCAATTTGCACTTTACACGCTGGAGGCATCATCGATCCATTTTTCTTTAAAAACGATGCTGGAGCTTATGTTACAGTGAATGGTGCTCGTTACAGATCAATGATCAATGATTATTTTTTTCAAAATTTGAATGGTATCGACCCAGAAGTGTTTTGGTTCCAACAAGATGGTGCTACACCTCATGCTGCTACCGTAACAATTGATTTATTGAAAGAAAGATTTGGCGATAACATTATTTCGAGAAATGGTTCAATTAATTGGCCTTCAAGATCATGCGACATAACTCCACTGGATTATTTTCTTTGGGATTATGTCAAGTCATTGGTTTATGCTGATAAACCCAGAAACAATAGACGCTTTGGAAACCAACGTTACTCGTGTTATTGATGAAATGAGGCCTGAATTACTCGAAAAAGTGGTCCAAAATTGGTCTGGTCGAGTGCGGTTCCCCAGAGCTAGTCATGGTGGATATATGCCGGCAATTGTTTTCAAAACATAAATGTCATAAAATTATCTTTCAAATAAAAAGAAATTTGGCTTCAATCTTAATTCAAATGTGTTTTATTTCAATTTAAAGTTCTATCACTCTAAAAAAACACCCAATATAATACTTAATTAAGGAAACAACGGATTGTTTTTGTAAAAGGCAGATATGTTTTCATTTCAATCCAAAGTACAAGCTCTGAGGTTAAGAATGGAATACAACCAATGTCCGCCTCGGGTGTTCTTTCAGACGGTAGTCTTTTGGTGAAGTTTTTTGTCAAGTTTTCGCATATTCGTAGCACTTCGTAAATAATATATTGTCTTAGAATGGATAAATAGTTGTTTAAGCATTTGCACAAGCCAGATCTTGGAAAAAAAATTAATGATGTTAGATTGTACGATCTTTTTTATTTAAAATAATTCACACAGTTTTTATGTTTCACAATTGTGTGAATTATTTTAAATGAAATTGTTATAATGTTTCACCTAGTGCCAACCGCATACTACATTCATGTTATTGTACGATCTATTGCGTCCAGGAATTTTTTCATCCAGTTGGACGACCAGTGTAGCATGTTGCAAACTATTGCTGGAAAAAACACATTCATGGCACCAATTTTGGATCAGAAACAGCAGTTTATATCGTTCAGTAGCGCACCATCATTATTCTCGAAGAAATAAGGTCTAATCATTCAGTTAACCTAATAATTGCGTCAAAATGTCAGTAGTTGTTGGTTGAGAATTCGTTTGATTACTTTTCCTGGGTTTTGGTAGCCCCAAATCTTACCATTCTTCGTACTGATATAACAGAACAAATGAAAATCGGCCTCATCACTTAAAATAATTCTGTGTTCCTCATGCACTCCTAACACCCAGACAACGAATTTAGTGCATTTTTCATGATCTTGTACTTTGAGATTCTTGCTGGATTTAGAAATAATTTTAAAACCAAGATCATCATGTAAAATACGGTGCAAACTACATTGTGAAGAACTCAATTACTGTTAACGTCTTCACCAGGAGAAAATTGCATTTCTTGCTACAGCGGTGATATTTTCAGAAGACCGAATCATACCAGCACGATTTGGAGCCTTGGCAACACTAAGCAAAGTGAAAATGACTTGATGATTACCAAAAATACTACGAACTGTTTTCTTGAGATTTTCATCTTTTTCGTGAAAAATTTCAGTAGTTCAGTATATTGTGTGAAATAATATGGATCCATTTCACATTACCTTATAAATACTTTCTGTCAAATAGAATGTTCCTGTCAGTTTCATTGTGACACATTGAATTGGCGCGAAATTCTAAATTGAACCTCTTTTTTTGAAAACCCGATATGATGAAAGCAAAAGATTTGTAACTGATCATATTGAAACAGCGTATGGTGAGAATCGGAATAATAAAAATGGTGAAAAACGCTGGTTTAAGACCCGCCACATTTTTCATCAGCCTGTAAATGCTCAAGTTAAAATCACTCGTTGGACTGTGCTATGTGTGCAAATACCAAATTGCGAACAGATAGGATTTGTAGTTTCGAAAAATAAAATAAAAATAAATTTCAAATATAAATCCTAAGAGATTTTGTCCATTAACGGCACCAAACCTATCTCTAGTTTCTAGTTCTTTTCTTTCGAAAGTAGGAATGTTTGCGGACAGACTGCTCCTACAGAGTTACTTTTGATCTATGATTCTTCACCAGTGACTGCAATCTGGTTGTTTGAGACTATTTTCTGCTCAAAAATCGAGAAGAACTGACATTTGAGCAAAGGAATCCTTTAAAATGTCTGTGGCAATGTATATACCGAATTAGATAAAGGTCCACACGAAGTGTTAAAAATTGCGAATATTTAATTGCGTTCGCTTAATCAGGCGATTTTTTGTGGTCATCGGCCGCTTCATTTCGCGGTATCGCTCGAGTGCATCAGAATAAAAATGACAGCATCGTGTGCGGTGAATAATTGAGATCATTTCAAGGTAACTGATGATGACTAACTGCATAAAATAGTAACTTCATGCCCTCATTTAAGTTGAGTCGACATTTATCCAACTCTGAAAGAGCGTGACCTATTGATGATCGACGGACTAGTCTCGCTGTCACTTTATATCTCAGCAATTTTATGTAATAGCGGAATGGTTGTACGAGGTTGAAACGAAAACACTACAACTCATAGGAAGGAGTTTCAGAGTTTTCAAATTTCGAAATGGTTTTTCTAAGCCTTATTTTTGTTATTAGTGATACTACACTTTCTTTCAAATGGCTTGCACCCCTGCTTTAATACGGCTTCAATACACAATACCTTCGGTTATGTCGACCAATTTCATCTTCTTCTTCCTATTAGCGTTCGACAGAACTTGCGTGTCTGAACGTAGCCGCCATTCTGCATCTACGTTAATATCGACAAAATTGAACTTAGACTTGAAATTCCCAGCGATCTTCGTGATCGGAACTAGCGGTAGTAGACACGCAAAACTCTCCCATTGCGTCGTTCTTAATTTGAGTTTCATATCTTTCATCGTCGTAAACACGAATTGGTTAGTTTTTATGGTCATGAGATCGGTTATGGGAAGTAGCGACAGCTTTTTATTGTCTATTGAGGCGACATAAATAAGTTTTTGTCATGATAATGGATTATTAATCGTCATGGTAGCAACAGTAATGTTGCTTTTCACAATTTTAGATGCTTTAGTCATCTACAGAATATTGATGTTTGAAGGAGCATTGAATTTAAAAACATTTAGGTGTTCTATTATTTTTTTCTAATGGCCGAATGATTATTCGGGTCTTCCAATAGGAACCGAAATTTGACAATTGATAATGGCCATATTGTTGAAGCTACATTTGTCGAATTCATCCAGTCTGTTTTGTCAAGTCAACATGGACATCGTGAATTCTACCAGTTAGGTTACTGGCATGTGAGCACAACTCTTTCACCAGGTGACTACTCAGCAGTCTCCACAATCTGCTCAGGAAACAGAAAGTGTGCTGCGGATTACGGCTTATTATCGCGCATTAGCGAGAACCACTCCGAAGAGCTGAACCCATCAAGCCTCCAGTTTCGGCAAGAGTCCGAGAACCTACACTGTGACTGGTAGCAGCGAACCACTATCCAACCTCTACTGGCCCTGCAGTGTCAGTCATTTTGTGACGCAACTCACGAAGAGGCTTCTTATCCACCCACCCGAACGCAGTCGCATGAACCAAGATAGTCTCAAGATTTAATGCTTCAATTGATCCTGGTACAGCAGCACCGTCAATCCGGCCTGTACGTCAAGACCCACGAATCTTTGTGAAGTTTTTAAATTGATCCTGGCTTCAAGCTCCAATGGTCTAAGCCAGATCGCCGAGATTCACAGACCCCAGAAACGTCTCGCAAGTGATCGTGGTTCAGGACGAGGCCGGTCGAACCTTCAAGTCCCGCTAAAGCCCGAAGCATTTCTCGAGATATCCTCAGCATGAGTTGCTGCGAACAGATAGATGGAATATCCTTCTAGTCCAGCAAACGGGCTTTCAACCACCGACCCCCCGAGTCCAACACCAATTGGGTGGAAAGGTCGTGCGAATACTTCCCGAGGGCCTCCATCCCCTCGAGATAACGCAGTATGCTACATAACGCACCCGGCCATTGAACGGAAAAATCCGGAGATTTAATGCAATAGGGTAGAGTACGTTAGATTTAAAGGGTGAAGCCCTGTGCTGCGACAGTCACCTTTATCACTGAGTTGACAACGCGGCTCAGCCCTCCATTCCACCTTTACGGTGAAACTATGGCCCCGTTCGGTCGAACTTCGACCACACGGGTCATGTGACGGACGCGAGTGACATTGCTTTAGGCATCAGGACTTAATCCTCCATTTCACCAGAATGAAACTAGGATCCTAGTCAAGACAATCGCCCCCAGCGCGTCAAGCTACAATGTCATTGGGGGTGAGTCAACATGGACACGTGAATTATACCAGGTTTTCATATTGGCATAGTGAGCATGGCTCTTCACCAAGTGACTACTCAGCAGCCTCCATAGTCCACCCCTAGAGGTAGAAAGTGTGATAAGGATTACGCCCTATCATCGCGAGAAGCGAGAACCCTTCCGAAGAGATGAATCCTCCAGCTTCCAGTTTGGACCCCGACTCGAAAGCCAGAACGTCTGACTGGTACCAGCGAAGCACTATTCAACCTCTACTGGTCCTGTACGTCTTGACGCATCGAACCCATGTGAAGTCATTTGATTGATCCTGGCGTCAAGCACTCTCCCGAGGTAACGCAGTTTGCTACTTAACGCACTCGTCCATTAGACAGAAAAATCCGGAGATTTACTGCGATAGGGTAGAGTACGCCAGTTTTAAGGGAGTCTGTGCTGCGACAGACTCCCTGTTACTGAGTAAATCAACCGGCTCAGCCCTCCATTTCACCAGAACGGCAAAACTAGGGCCCTATTCGGAGATCTTCCACCATACAGGTCTAGTGACTGGCGCGAATGGCATTACGTTAGGCACCACGACATAACCCTCCATTTCTCCGAGACGAAAGTAGGGTCCTAGTCATGACAAGCGCCCCCATTGCGACAAGATCTAATGCCTGGGAGGCGAGTCAACCTGGACAGATATAGCGTTCAATACCACGTTCAAATGATAATAAACCTGTTTTACCAAAATGGGGGTTCTTTGCGGGCAACGTTTCGCGCGCTTCGCCTATTTTACCGTAGCCATAATCGTCATATTGAGATTACTTTTCGCAGTGTGGTGCATAAATTTAAATCCATTGGTTCGGTAAAGAATTAACCAACACCAGTACGACGACGGCAAAACGTATAATCTACCAAAAACATCGCTGCTCTCCATGAGGGTGTGGGGGAGACTCCGAGGCAGCCGATTTTCCGTCGCTCAAAAGAACTAAGTCTTTTGTACACTACAACTTGGCGAATTTTGTGTCCGGACATGGACCTGCACCCGTACAAAATTCAACTGACCCAGGAGCTGAAGGATCATAGACAACGACGTCTGTTCACTGAATGGCCCCTTGAGTATTTGGAAACCAAGATTTTATAGGAAAAATGTTTTGGCAACCTGATTTCTCTTGCTTTCCAATGCATTCGATTTCAAACGGATTCAGCGAACAATAGCTTCTGTTATATTACCATGTTTTGTAGCTTCTGCGGGAAAAAACACTGCTCAAAAATTGAAATAGATAATTTGCGTACATATAAACAAATATAAATGGAAATGATAAAGTGATTTTGTATATGTACGGATGTAATGAGTTAGCTATCTATATACGGTTAACTGGCCTGAAATGTAACAGTAAGCAAGACTGCTTCAGAGCGATAACATGGTAGAGAAATAAATATAATGACTCAGAGTCTACAGGTTAAAAAAAAAGGTTTCTTCTTGAAATTACGGTTTAATGTCGGGTGGGGCATCCTCTAGCTCTTCGTAGTATTCTCACTCTCTATTCGGCATTGTGCCAATGAAGGTTATCATTGAAAGCTTGAGGATTGCCAAATGTCCGTTAAAGCATAAGCGAGCTGTTGTAATGTCTGATTTGGATCAGGTTAGCGGAGTAATTATTGTGACATTGCAGACAATACAATTTTGAATATATTGATTTCTCGCAAACAACTTGATGAAAACATTTTGGATATTAATAAAGTAAATGAATCACTTGGCTTAAGTTTCACAAAAGTTTAGTTTAATGTTGTTGATATATATTTGTTTCGGGTATCAACTAATTTTCAAAACTAAGGAGAATTCACTTAACATAACAATTTATATATTCTTCGGACAACAGATGGAAGTGTCGAAATTTTTATTGGAATTAACAGTAAGTTATACTTGTTATAGTTGATCTGCTTATTTTCAAAGGCACTTGTTATCAACAGATATCAGCAATGGGGATGAAAGAAAGTCCAGCTTATCATTTGTTATCGCCAGAAGTTTTTTATGTGCAGAAGTGATTTCTAGATATTCGAGTAGCTTCAACTCTTTGCTTTTATTACCTGAGTGCAGAATTTCGGTTTTACCGAAGTCTATGAAGTGATTTTCCTTTATGCAACGAGCAGAAAAACCAGTAGCTGTTTTATTTTGCAATATGGATTTTTTATGTTCGTCTACTCTAATATTTATTGAACGACCAGTTTGAACTATATAAAAAGTTCTTTGGAGACTTCGGTAAAACCGAAATTCTATACGCAGATAATAAAAGCAAAAAGTTGGACCTACTCGAATATCCAGAAATCTCTTCTGCACATAAAAACATCTGGCGATAACAGTTGATAAGTTGGACTTTCATTTATCTCCATTGCTGACATCTGTTGATAACAAGTGCCTTTAAAAATAAGCAAATACTAACAGGTATAACTTTCTGTTAACAACTTTAAATAAAAATTCTCGACACTTCCTTCCATCTGTTGTCCGAAAAATATATAAATTGTTATGTTAAGTAAATTCTCCTTAGTTCTGAAAATCGGTTGCAACGGAAACATATATATCAATAACATAAAATCAATCTTTTGTGAAACTTAAGCCAACTGATTTATTTAACTTATTAACAGACAATTTTGGTCTGGAAAGATAACGGGCCAATCCGTTCGGTTAATGCAATGCATTTTTTTGCAGCCGTTGATAATTTTGCCTGGTGCGCACGAGCATTATCGTTGATTAACGTAATATTTGCTATTGGAAAGGGAACAATAATTGGTTATACAATCAAATCACGATACCTTAAAACAAATTCCTCCACAAACGCCCACTGAGCTGTCACTGGAAAGGCATCATGAAATGTTCATTAAACTATTGACCTCGTTGTTGCCACACCAACATTCGCCCCTTAGGGCAAGATCTCCATCTGTGCGCGTTCCAGTTCTCATACAAGAGTCCAACGATTTCTTACAGCCAGGTGCTCCCTAGCCAATTGCGGGTGCCTGGCGGATCTTCTTGCTATCAAATTGAAACTGTGCAGGCCGTTCCGGATTGTTTGATCAGTAACTATCCTAACGGTAGCTTGCCGAAGTGAGCTATTAATTGGGGATGCTTTGAAGAAGGGATTTCGTCGTGCAGTTAACCGTATGCCGATTTTATGCGACGGTTGTAGCTTCTTCCACCCCCATGACTATATGCATCACTTTCACTAATACGAAAGCGATTCCACGCTTTATTAACTTTACTTAGATGGCTTATTAACGCGTGCTTAATTCGTGACAATTTATTCACAACTGATACTTTACAACACCAGGTCAATTGCAATAGCACATTATCCCACATGCGAACTACAAAAAGGAAGATCATACATCGACAAGAAATTAATTTTTTGTAATTTATCCATTCATTGTCATGAGGACCATATTTTGTGTGTGCGTGTATGTGTTTGTGTATGTGTAATACAAAAACATACGCCCCTCCACATGGTATGTACAGCAATTCTGAAAATTTGATTAAACTGCAAAAGTCAATTTTTTCTCGAATATCCACTTCGATTTTTGGTACTTTAAGATAAAATGTTCTCGAATTTGTCGAAAGAGATATGAAATGAATATTTAACAGAAATTGCGGTCGGATGCTTTTTAATATTCCTAATAATATGTCAATTAAGATGCCTTCTTGAGTATATGAGTGGACTAAACAGGGAATAAATCGAAAAAAAGCAAAAAAAACCGTTTAAAATGTTACTGAACTGAATACTTCTCATTATCCGGTAGATTAGAAAATGTCTCTGCTTACCACAGCATCTAAACTAAAACACCGATCTAACCTTAATTTTTGTTTCAGGTAAGCTTATTACAACATAAACTTCCACAAGATGAGGAACCGTGAGTATAATTTAGGAATTTCTCAGTTCCGTAATGATATCGCGAGAGAGATTTCTTAATTTGAGGATTTCGTGTCAAACTCAACTGCGCGAAAAGCTTATTTCACGGCGAAATGCGATCAGTTTCGGAGAACGTAAATAGGTTGCTGGAAATGTGAGAGGAGAAAGATGGATTGTTACAGCGAGGTCCATTCACGGTCACTGGTTGGACCGAGTTACTTTCGGAGAATTGAAGTTATGGAGATGGTTATCGGGTTTATGATTGTTCTTGGGAAAAATGTCAGAACAATGGCTGCAGAAGGAAAGGAGTGTCGGATTATTGAGACTTATTGTACAATTTTTGAGACTTTTCGATTTAATAGAGTAATGGTGTACCGCTAAACATCTCAAGACTATAGTAGAGCGTAAGCAATCTTTTTTTTCATTTCTTCTATCGTCAACTCTAAAAAATACAGAAATATTCAATAATATTTGAATCTACTATAAAAATGCTAATTATGTGATAACAAGTAGCTTCGCGTAGAATAATAGAAGACTTCAATGTAGTAATTTTCTTCTATATATGCTGCTTTATATCATACACCCAGTCCAATGACGGTAGGATCTATAATGAGTTAGAGTGACTGAATGTCATCACACAAAATATAAGAATAGTTGAAGGATATATATATCCTAGTATTGAACTAAACCACCCTCCTTCTGGTATACCTGTTACCATATCGATTTCATTCATAAAAGTTTGAGCTAAATCAACGTGCCATAAGACCAAGGTGCAAAAAGCGACCATTCGAAAAAACTGAATAAATTCGAAGGAATAATGTGGTCCGAACATTTCTGGTTTGAAGGACCAAATGTAATTTGCTGGGTATGCTGATACATATATATATATATATATATATATATATATATATATATATATATATATATATATATATATATATATATATATATATATATAGTCTGTCTAGAAAGTATCCGGAAAAAACAAAGCTAAATTGTAATTATTTAGTATATATTCTTAATTCTTGAATTAGAAAATTATAACAAAATATTCATCTGATATACTTATACAACCTTCATTTAACTGTACACACTTAACTAAACGTTGAGGTACACCCGATACTAGATCACCTCCATAATTTTCGGTGATGGTAGTCGAGGACTGTAGAACTAACTGAATGAAATCATCTTTATTTCGTGGCGCTGCTTGTTCACCTTAAATCTTCATTAGTCCGCATATGTTTTCAATGGGACTAAGAGTTGGTGAAGCTGCTGGCCATAAAATGGTTGTCACTTGGTGTTCCTGCATCCAAGCTTGAGTAAAGGCCGAAGTATGGCATCTTCAACTTTCTGCTGAAAACGCCACCCCTCTGGATATAAATCATGCGTCGTTTCAAGGAGAAGATCGTTTAGAATGTCACAATACTTTTCACTATTAATGGCACTATCAACTATACAGAGAGCACTACGCTGAGATATTGCTGCCCAAACCATTATTTTGGTGGGAAATTTGGAAATTTGAACGGTAACAGATTGTTTAATTGGATTTTTAAGTGATTTCCACCAAGTTGGGAAGAAATTTCATCAGATTTTAGGACATTATTAAAATTATCTTCTTGAAAAAGGTGACAAAATTCTGTCCTTCTTTCCTTTTGTGAAGGTGTCATTATAGGGATTTTTTTGTTTCCTTGTCTTTTTAGTGACATACGGACAGTTTCTGGGCATACTTTTTTATATCGTTGACTTCCAAATCTGTTAGCCAAATTGAGAAGCTCCAGGTGCGGAAAGTTCGAGTAAATCGTGTGAATGATATGTAACGCTTAGGTGTCATGGTGGTAGTTGATTCCAATCTTCCAGTGCAGTCTTTAATAAAAACCTTGTGTTCGGCTCTTCAATTCATTGCGGTGTCAAAACAATCAATTATCGTCTGCTTGACTGTCATCAAAACGCCTCGAGCCTTGGGCGGAAGCTCATTTTCGAAGAATTATATACCTCAATTTTTGTAGGTATATTTCTGCATTGATATCTGCATTTTCATTTTTCCATATGCCAGAATTTTTTTTCTCGACCTATGCACCGAATGCAAAATGAGCCTCATCGCTGAAAAATATGTGTGGGGTGAACTTCTTAATATGTATATTGCGATGCAAAATACGCCATTATGTGCGATGAAAAATATCCTAATGCTGTGCTCGCCGTGAAATTAAATAGATTTGGGTTTTTTCATTGTTGAATGACTTCTATTGTAAATGGGAAAACTCACCTTGAATCACACACATATTTGTGTCTACGATGATCGACCAGAATGTCCCTCTCTTTCACACGCAATAACTTCAGGATATCCATTCCACGGGAGAAAAATATTGCTTTGAGTAGACCTCAAAGCAGGGGAAACATCAATTTGATGTATTCCGGTCTCGAGTATTTCTACGGCTTCTTTTATGTTAAGTGACATCTTGGTATGTTCAAATAACCATTTTCAAACATTATCACTGCGCAACCACTAAACACCGCATTATCAAGTTTTTCTTTATCAGAATAATTTGAAGACCAGGTGAAATTGTTCTCCATAAAAAAGGATGAATTGTAATTCTACATATAAAACATCACTCGACTCTGTTTGAGTTGCAATTCAAAGTGTTAATTTTCGAGTATTTATGTTATCTTTAGCACTTGTGAATGTATATTAAAAACTGCAAATTCGATACAGTTTTACGAAGAATAGCGTCTTGTTCAACAGGTCGTCGTGCTTAATCAAACCTCTCCAAACTTGGCGATTCCGTTTGTGGTGCAGAGTGGAAACAGTTTAGAATAAATCGACCAAAAGCTTCCCTTCGCTCTCATCTCACGAAGCGGTTACAACGACTGTAGAACTAGTTCTTCAACAGATAACAGTGTTTTTGTCCGCGACTACCGCTCCAAAACTCAAGAATGATAAACATAAAGTTTTCAGCCCGGCTCTACGTTCCAGGTGAAACTTTCGCCGTTGAACTACCGGATAAAATATCCCGCATTGGAAAGTCTATCCTTTTTATCTCCGGATGGAAAATTGCCAGCGCGGCGGGATGGAATGGAAAGTTGAAGGTTTGTTTTCTTTTTGGCTGGCGTTGCACGATTTTAAGGAGATAGCCAGTTCGACTGATTCAGTTGTTCGTGTAATCAGGAATCGTTTTGTGATCGGGAGTAAACAAGATGATACTTGTGTAGTGAAGAAGACGAAAAACTTTTCACATGGTGTATCTCTACCTTTGAATTCTGGAACAAATTTTATGGTGATACAATCAAATTACAACATACAGGGACAGACTCTTTATAACAAATGTGTATTAGGCTCATTATCATTGAAAAAGAAAGCAGCATATTAACAGAAGATGTGATATTCTTATTCGAATGCTCAAATTCTCTCTGATTTTGCAACATTTTTAATTATTGATATGTTGGGTTCAAAAATATATGAAATGAAACAAATTTATTCACTCGAGTATTCAAATACTGCGTTTTAAGATTTTGCACAAGGAAAATAAGAGTCTGTAGCTGAACCTGTTAAAAAATTCAAAAATGAACCGATTAAGAAATTCTAGTAATTTACTGAGATACCTCTGGTTCACCTTTATTCCTCCTAACATCGGAAATATAATCTAGAACACTTGATATTATTTCATAGTAAACCTTCAAGTGTAAAGTCGTTACAATATGTTAATAACGATCACTGTAGAAGCAGTTGTATTAGATTCAAATCATTTAAACGTTTTTTCTCGGGAGAATCGAAATTAGAGGATTACTTAGAACCCTTCAACAAAGTTATGAGTTCCATTTATGCAGAAATGGTTGAGGGGAACGAGAAGAAATATAGTTATGTCTTGCAATATACCTAAGCGGCATTGCAGCACACTCATGCATGTTGTAGTTGTATATTTCCTCGTCTGTTTTGCGCTTATTGTCTTCAAACATGTTCCAGAATATTAAATTATGCTAATACCCCCCCTTTGGTGCCTTTGAGTTGTAGCCCTGGCAGGAATTCTCATAACTACACTGTGTGGATGCAGAACTATCGATAAGGATCTCATTTCGTTATCTCCGAGTTTGAACCGCTATCATAAAGTTACTAACTTTGCCACAATTGATTTCTGCTCATGGACCTGAGGGAAAGATTGTTTAATATTCCTTTTCATTCTATATTTTTTTTTATTCTGTCTCTTTTCAATTACTTCACCAATTTCTCTTCCACGTCTGTGTGATTATTTTCTTGAATAGTATTGAATATTTTTGTGACTGAGAAAATAAAATTTTCTACACTCCTTGAAAATTTTAAGTCCAGGTTTTTGACTTAAAATTTTCAAGGAGAGTAGAAAATTTTCTTGAGAGTAGAAAATTTTATGTCCATGTTTTTGAGTGTGTCCTGCCTTTTTCATTGGTCAAACTGGTTGTTCAATCAACATTACAGTAGATGAACATAAAAAATCTGTGCTGCAAAATTAAACAGATACTATTTTTCTGGTCATTGCATAAAAGAAAACCAACTCATAGTCTTCGGTGAAACCCAAATTCTACATTTCAGATCAAAATCGCTAACCCACCACAGCGAAGGCTATGATGAAAAAATAAAAGAAAGTGAAACTAAAAGGCTCTAGCTTGCGTTAGCGATTTTGTCCGTCCGCACATGAAACATTCTACTTCGTAAAATGAATCATAGTGCGGCAATGAAGAGATAAAAAACTTGTTTTTCCTGAATGAATCCCAAATTGTCAACCTGATAGTGAAAATGCAAATGTGTACTCCTAATCCATTTATTTCAAATCTACAATTAAAAAAGTGACTCTGATTTACAATATAATACAGTTTTACAGTTAGCTTGAGATCCGAGATTTATATAAGGACTTATCTGTTTGAGGTTCTCCTGGAATACTGTTTTCCAAGATGTCGGAGTGAAAGTGCTTTCTCCAAGGATAGTTACTATTCTTCATATAATCAGTAGGTCTTCAGTTTCAGTTTGTTCCAAATGACCAGTAGAGCATCCGGGACTAAGATGGTTCGGTAATAATATATTCTAAATCTTCCGGCACAAGGAAGATTGTCTGGTATTAAGTTAATCCAAGCAAAAAGGCATTCCAGCAAGATTGCTCAGTTCTAAGATCAGCAGTTAGAATTTCAGTTCTGTAAGATAGTGCCTGCAATACGTGATTTTACTCCCAGTGACTTTAGATATTATTAAAATTATTTAAAAGGTAATAAACATGAGATGAAATATCCAGAACACAGGAATAAGGGGAGGTTATTCGAACAATAGCATGAGAAAGAAAATTAAATGCATAATATCATATAAAGAAATATGTTACCCTGTGCAACCTGCAGAGAAAGAAATAAATCAAAAATAAATATTGGCATTCATAAAAGCAGAAAATATTGATTGGGATCTACGTATTACTTACTCATAAGAGACAATGAACATTCAATATTCCATGATTTTCATGGATAGGTACGTTAATTCGATTGAAATTCCACAATGTGTGTCTTCGTGTAACCTCACAATACGAAAGAAAGAAATCTGGTAAATTCTACGCTTCTTGAAAACAATGCAACTCTACAGCGCATGTGATAACAGCGTCGACTTTCATTGCGGAAACTCCAAACTTCTTAATGGTTATAGTTTAATCACATTATTGGAGCATTTTTTAGTGACTGAAATTAAAATCAACAGTGGAGCGTTTTTTAACGTTACACATTCATGTAACAAAAGCAAAAAGTTGGACATACTCGAATATCTGGAGATCTCCTCGGCCCATAAAAACATCTGGCGATAACAAATGATAAGTTGGTATTTCATTTATAGCCACTATCCAATAAGCAAATATCGTCAACAGGTATAACTAACTTACTGTTAACAACCTCAAA
This sequence comes from Megalocaria dilatata, assembly GCA_034642435.1. Lineage (NCBI taxonomy): Eukaryota > Metazoa > Arthropoda > Insecta > Coleoptera > Coccinellidae > Megalocaria > Megalocaria dilatata. The sequence continues at coordinate 58,617,983 of CM067855.1, read as the reverse complement.
TAAAAAAATCCCGTCATTTCCATCTGTTGTCCGAAAATATATAAATTGTAATGTTAAGTAAATTCTCCTTAGTTTTGAAAATGGGTTGAAACAATAAACATATATGTCAACAACATAAATTAAACTTTTGAGAAACTTAAGTCAAGTGTATTTGTTTACCTTATTAATATCCAAAATATTTCATCAAGTAAAATAGAAAGAGGCTTTTTACTTGATAGAAGAAATATAACAAAATTTGAATATCAAAACAGATTCAATCTGTCAGTCTTCTACAATTTTAATTTCAAAAAAATTTTCATTCAAAAAACTTTTAGAATTAAATTGATGTCTACATAAGCACCGCTCATATTTAGTAGACGTATATAATCAAAACTCAATATACGATGTCAAATGGAATAAATTGATCAACAAATATAAATAGTCATTTAAAATTAATAAATAAATATTTGGAGGAGACAAAATTTTGTTTCTGATCTTACCATTATGAACACCAATTCCTTTTCAAAAACATAAAACACAACTCAAGAACTTCTCAAAAAATATAATTTATTTGAAATATTCAATATATTTAAATATTCAAAAATTCAAAAATCTCTCAAAACATGCACTATATCTTCAAAAAACAATCAGAATTCCGATAATCTCTTCATTGGCCCTAAATAATATTTTAAATATAAAAATCAACCAACAATCAGTATATCTTACCTCAAAGTGGTACCGTAAATTGCTTAAACAGACTAACTTTAAAAAAATTTGAATATCAAAACAAATTGAAATATGTTTATCTTCTACAATTTTAATTTCCAAAAGAATTTTTTATTCAAAAAACTTTTAGAATTAAATTAATGTCTAAAACAAGCACCGCTCACATTTAATAGACGTTTATAATCAAAACTCAATATACAATGTCAAATGAAATAAATAACCCAACAGATATACGAAAGTAATTAAAATTAATAAATAAATATTCAAAGGAGACAAAATTTTGTTTCTGGTTTTATCTTTAAAAAATACTACTTGCCTTATTTCAATTTGTTTTGATATTCAAATTTTGTTATATTTCTTCTATCAAGTAAAAAGCCTTTCTATTTTATTTTTAACTTTAAAAATCCAGATAGTCTATGTTCGTCAGAAAATCACAGAACCGAGTTAAAGAATTTCTACAATCCCTTCGAGCGCGGTTTTCAAATGATCCGCTCCCGGTACTTTCTTGTAATAATGTTAATTTTGCTATATTTCATTATAAGTTATGAGTTCATTTTGATTTGTGTTATACTCGTACTTTATTATTAGTATTTATATATAAAGAAAATACTAGCAGAGCTTATATAACGCTAACGGCTTTCACCATTTACGAATTTACAGGATGTCCCAACGAAAATTTGAGACCACCCCCCAGAACTCAGAAACTAAGAATTTTCGAAGATTTTAAAAGAACAGGTCAACTTCTGTTTTGAGGGGGACGAGTTTCCATCATGAGTTTGTTCCAAGAAAACCACCTCCATGAAGATGACATCAACCCCCAACATTTTTTGAATAGGGAAGAGATATCGAGTGTTGGTCAGTTTGAAAATAATTTATGTTCTCTACACAAACTCAGTTAAAATTTTCAAAATCGGTTCACTATTCACGAAATAATGTAATATTGAACTTACCGCCAAAAGATGACGTTGAACCGCCCAAACTTAAGAACCTAAGTATCATTGTATGGAGGTTGGTGATGGTCATTTTGAACAATACGTACGTTAGTTCTTTGAATACTTTACATTTTTTTCCGTATCATTACTTACAGATCTGGTGTGTTTGAATGTATTGGGTTTCTGTTTGAGTTACCCTTCTGATAATGTTCAATATCAAATTGCTTAAAAAAATTATCGAATTTGAAAATTTCATCTAGAATATTTGGAGAACAAAAAAAGCTCTTTAACTAAAACACATCCGCCATCTCTTTCCTATTAAAATAAAAATTGGGATTTATTACCACCCTCCGGTGGTTTTTTCGGAACAATGTCGTCATAGGAAGTTTTTCTCCCTAATACAGAACTTGCAAATTATTTTTGGATTCTTCAAAACTCTTAGGTTCATGAGTTTGGGCGATTCAACTGTCTGTTCAACATCACCTTTCGACGGTAAGTTCAATATTACATTATTTCGTGAATACTGAACAGATTTTGAAAATTTTCTCTGGGTTCTGCATAGAACATAAAAAACTTTCAAACTCACCAACACTCGACATGTCTTCCCTATTCAAAAATGTTGGGGGTTGATGCCACCTTCATGGGGGTGATTTTTCGGAACAAACTCATGATGGAAATTCGTCCCCCTCAGAACAGAAGTCTACCTGTTTTTTTTTTAAATCTTCGAAAATTCTTCGTTTTTGAGTTCTGAGGTGTCAAATTTTTTTTGGGACAGTCTGTATAATTTCATCATGATTTCCTTAAGAGGAATGTCTATAGAAGAATCCTGGATTAGCTGCAATTCTATTATCGTGTACAATAATTTTGTGCATTTTCCAAACTCTTCTTGAAGTTTTACGTTTCTTAATCGGTGCTTACCGTTAGTAGTTACTTGAATCCACTCTCAGGTTTATAGGAGGCGCAGGTTAGTAACTTGATTTGCCAGCTGAATAATTTATTTCGAAAGTAATAAATTTGAAACGATCTAATGAAGAATCCTCGTGTTTCGACTACAATAAAGTTAACAACTTCTCGAGCAACATTTGCTATCGAATTGAAAATATTCCATCGACTTCAAGCCGATGGGTAGGGAAGTGATTAAGTTCAAGTTAAATGTTCAAGGATTCCTCCGGAACTTTTTTCGACAATAAACTTTAATTAAAAGACTTAACGGAAAGCTCCATAGCGGTTGTCTGAAATCGAAGACTTGGTAGGAAGTTTAGTGTGATTTTCTCGTCGGTGAACTTTGGAAATTTCGAACTGGATGCAATAAAACGGGATCCCCGAGGAACGCATTCCAGAAGGGGCGTATTATTGTTTGGTCAATAAAATTCAAGGGGATCTACGTATGATACAATGTAGCTGTCTTCTGTTTCCTTTACTTGATGCCTGTAATTTCTTTCCGTTTGAGTATACAGTTTTTTATTCTCCATTTCCTTAAAGCCTTTTTACATTAAATGATCAAGATTTGGCTTGCGTAAGTTTCATTTTCTGCAGGTATACGATTTTTTTTCCAGTTCTGTTGTGATTTTTTTGAATCGGAACAGTACAACTTGCCGACTTGTGTTACAGTTTAAAAGTCAAATACAGCCCAATAGATTGTAAAATAGAAATAGGTTTTTTACTTGATAGAAGAAATATTACAAAATTTGAATATCAAAACAGATTTGATCTGTTAGTCACCTATAATTTTAACTTAAAAGAATTACATGTTTTGAGAGATTTTTGAAGTAACTTATTTAAATATATTTAATATTTTAAATAAATTATATTCCCTGAAGGCTGAAGGATCCAAGGTCGATGGCCGTTTGCTTGGCAATAAGTTACTGTTATTATTATTATTATTATATTCTCTGAGAATTCCTTAAATTATGTTCTATGATTATGAAAAGTAATTTGTTTTCATAATTGTAAGATCAGAAACAATATTTTGTCTCATTCAAATATTTATTTGATTAATTTTAATCGAGAATTTATATTTGTTGGTTTATCTATTCCATTTGATATTGTATATTGAGTTTTGATTTTATACATCTATTAAATATAAGCTGTGTGTACAAGACATTACTTTAATTCTAAAAATTTTTGAAAAATTTTTTTTTGAAATTAAAATTATAGGAGACTAACAGATTAAATCTGTTTTGATATTCAAATTTTGTAATATTGCTTCTATCAAGTAAAAAACCCTTTTTTCTTTTATTTCATATATAATATATAATTATACTAGTTTTGAATAAAACTCATTATGGAATGTCAGGGGTTTAAAGAAAACCATATAGTACCTTGCAGCTTCCTGTGATTTTTGTGACGAACATAGAATTTCTTGGATTATAAAGTTGGTGTTCAAACGAGGATAACAAGAAATCTCTAGGTAAGTTATATTTGTTGTTGATTGATTTTATTTTTTTTTTGAACGTGAAGTTTGACTGATGAAGACCTGACTGGAATTCTAATTGTTTTTTGAAGATATAATACATGTTTTGAGAGATTTTTGTACTGATGTACATGTATTATGTTTTATAATTTTTAAAAGGAAATAGTTTTCATAATTGTAAGATCAGAAACAAAATTTTGTCTCTTTCAAATATTTATTCAATTAATTTTAATTGACAATTTATATTTGTTGGTTTATTTATTCCATTTGATATTGTATAATGAGTTCTGATTTTATACGTCTATGAAATATAAGCTGTGCTTATAAGATATTACTTTAATTCTAAAAAATTCTTCGACTAAAATTTTCTTGAAATTAAAATAATAGGAGAATAGATTGTGGTGATCGTCGGGCATAAACACCAGACATACATGTTTAAAAGCTTTTTGGCTAATCTTTCATGCAATGCTGTAATGCCGACGAATACAACACCATCACGAACCTATATTCACTCTGCATAGGAACACTATAGTTCTGCCAAATAACAGCGCCATCTAATGAATGCGAGTGCACATACGTAGCAAATCACATCAGGCTAAATCACGAATTCAACTGCATTACCGAATACTTCAAGCGTTGTAGACGAGGAAATCTTTCTCATGCTCTAGTAATAATCTATTGGGCCACAATGTCAACAATTAGCATTTTTCCAATTAATTAATTCAGCGGATATTCATTCTGAAATATGATAAAGAGTGCAACTTCCATTTGTGTTACAGTTCAAAACTCAAATACAGCCGAATAGATTTTGTTGATCTTCGTGGCATAAGCAGCAGACATGCATGTTTTATAGCTCATCCGACGATACAGTTAATTTCTTTGAGAGAAATGCTAATTATGGGCATAGCGGCTCATGAGCACGAGGAAGATTTTTTCGTTTGTGACACTTGAACTAATCGGGGATGCAGTGCAATTTTTGAGTTAGCCAGATGTGGTAGGCTGCGTATATGTACTGGCTTGCATTAGATGGTGTTGCTGTTTGGCAAAACATTATTGTCCCAACGAAAATTTGACCGCTTACAAGAACTCAGAAACGAAGAATTTTCTAAAACTTCAAAGAAACAGGTCAACTTCTGTTTTGAGAGGGATGAATTTCCATCACGAGTTTGTTCCGAAAAAACCACTCCCATGAAGGTGGGGGAAAAGATGTCGAGTGTTGGTTAGTTTGAAAGTTATTCATGTTCTGTACACAACCCAGTTAATATTTTCAAAATCGGTTCACTATTCACGAAATAATGTAATATTGAACTTACCGTCAAAAGGTGATGTTGAGCAGACAGTTGAGCCGCCCAAACTCAAGAACCTAAAAGTTTTGAAGAATCCAAAAATAATTTTCAGTTTCTGTATTGAAGAGAAAGAATTCCTATGATGACATTGTTCCGAAAAAACCACCTGAGGTGGGCAACAACCCCCAAGGTTTTTTTAAAAGGGAGATTTAGTTGAGAAGTTTTTTCTGTTCTCTAAACATGGCAGTTCAGATTTTCAAATTTGTTTATTTAGAAGAATTTGAGTTTTTGAATATTATCACTTCAAAAACATTCGATTAAGAATTTAGTACGAGCATCTAATGTTTCGAAATCTAGCGTGCATCGAATTGTGAAAACTCATACATTTCACCCTTATAAGATAAGGCTAGTGTAATAGTTGAACGAAGATGATCGTGACTGTTGGACTCAGTTTTGTCAACAATTTAGTAAGTTACCTATTAATAACCCACACCGATTCTACAATACAATCTTTTCTGACGAGTGTACCTTTATGATGAATGGAGAAGTCAATAGACATAATTGTCGGTACTGAAGTGATAGTAATCCTCAATCATTCACGGGGACGCATACACAAATTCCACAAAAATTTGGTGGGAGTATTAGGAAACCATATTTTTGTATCAATTTTTATCAATGGGAATCTTGACGGAACAACTTATTTGAATTTATTAGACGATATTATTGATCGAAAAACAAAATTTAAATATCAAAACAGATTTATTCTGAATTGAATAAACCTGTTTTCGATATTTAAATTCTGTAATAATCCTTCTATCAAGAAAAAAACCTCTCTTAATTATTTTAGTTTATATATAATATATAATTTTATTTTGATTTTTCTCACTCAGCATCAATGTTTTCGAGTGTACTCACTGGGCGAGAACGTGAAAGGATTGTTTTATAAAATAACGTACCAGTTTTCACGCACAAATCGATCCACAAATTTCGGTGAGGGCATTCCATTTCTATCGAATTTGTAAGTAAATTTCTAACAGTTTGGATGGAAGATTCACCATTTTGAAATGAGTTTTTGATATTTTCTAGTTTTGTTCAAGAGTACTTCGACGCATTTCGTTAATGTCAAATGTTAAACTAACATTCTGTCAAACAATAAATGACAGAAGTGTCGCCAGACTCGAAATAACCGCTTCTTCAAAATGCAAACTCTAGACGGCCTAGCCTATATAAGCGTTCATTGTTTGTATGAATACTTCCACTGAAAAATGAATATTTCATTTCCTCATATACTTTGTAATTGTTAATTGGTGCGGCATAAATTAACACTTCGAAATTTTGAAGAAGCAAATAATCAAAAGTTCCCTCAGAGAACTTAACACCACGAAATTACATTTAGACGACATCCTTACGTGTTACGAATTCTGTAATGTAAATGCACGGAACCGTACACGGCAAACACATTCTCTGATTGGGACATCGGCCAAGTTTAAACTGCACCAGTGCGAAATAATCCACAATTCGTCGAGTTCTGGATTCCTAGTAGTTAATGTTGATAAGGGCTCATTTCGAGCACTTTTGATTAAATTTCGTGGTCTATAAACAGGTGTAACGAACTCCGAAAACTCAGTTTCGCTCCGGGACCCTATTGCTCTTTGCACTTCCAGCAGTAGGTAACTTTGTCGCCAACTTCAAATCGTGTGGGAACGGAACAAGAGGTGTCGTCGCCGCTTTAGTTAGTTAGTACATTTATTTACATATTGAAATGCGAAATTGAATACTTTGCAACTTGAAGATGGAAGCTACATATGTAGCAGAGTTCATAAAGGTGAACATGTGTTTTTACATATTGGATGGGGTAGTGAAGTAGGTTTATTATTGGTAGGTGCCTCTTATATTTTTCAATTTCTATGGATTCCAGGATGTCAAGCGAAAGGGAAAAAACTTGACATTGAAATTGAAAAATATAAGAGGCACGTACCAATAATAAACCTACTTAACGAACAGACGGAACTTTGGAAAACCCCTCTCTTCGAAGCTCTGCCGAAGCCTACAATCAGCATATATAATAATAGTTGAGATCTAATTTGTTCATTCAGTTTGAAAATGTAGTAAACACTACGAAACTCGAGTCACTGTATATCAGTTATAATTAAAAGTGATAGAAAACAAAGTAATTTTTTATTTCATTCCATGTGTTTTTACGTTCTGATACGGAACCGATATCAATTTTTCATATGTTTTATTTGACGAAATTTGGTTGAAAAGATCTTCAGCGAGTAGGGTATACTTGAATATTTTTTGGCATCAGTTTTCATGATTCTATTTACAGCGGAATCTTCACGAAATTTGAAATAATTGTGTCATAATTATATAATCATGAACTATCAAATAATTACCTGATTAATAGAACCCAGAGACTCATCAACAGTATCTGCAGGAGTACCCCAGGGTACAGTACTTGGCCCATTGCTATAGTTAACATTAATGACATCTCCAGATTAGTCAGATGGGAAGAAGAGAAATTTTCTAGCCAGGTTTCAACCACCATTTCAGCGTTGTATCAAACATTAACAGTACTGTGTTTAAAGTAAAAACACAGAAACAAAACCTAGTAGAATACATCTGAACTTTTAACTCCCACAAGTTATACAGGCTGAATCATAACTATTGGGACATAGGTTAAGGACAGGTTAGTTTGACCAAAATATAGCAATTGGACTACATATATTTCAATAAAATATTGCTCTGGAGAAGGATACAGGGCGTTTAAGTGTAATTTTTTTTCGTTGAGCTGACAAGTTACCGTTGTGATGATTCTAAATTGTTTCTTAAAGATGTTCTGCATGTTTTAGGTATTCTTTTAAAGGAACTTATTTTGGACAAGTTGTTTTTGGAGAAGTTCTTGAGGTTATGTTTTGCATTTTTGGAAAGGAATTTAGTTTTCATAAAACAAGGAACGAAACAAAATTTTGTACCCTTCAAGTGTTTATTAAATGTTTAGTTGACAATTTATATTTCTTTTAATTTATTGCATTTCCTTTGGTACTGTGTAATAAGTATTAATTTTATATGTCTATTTAATTGACACAGTGTGTTCTGAAGATATTTATTCAATTTAATTCTAAAAAGTTTCAGGGTAAAATTTTTTTTATATTAAAATTTGTAGGAGGTTAACAGAATAAATTTGTATGATATTAAAAATTACCAATTACTTAATACACGAGGCCGTAAATGATCTGTTGCTTTGAGTTCTTAGGTAAAAACAAATTCGTTTAGATGAAAACCAAGGCTTTTACGTCAAATTCGCCACAAAGGCGTCTGCAGTTCTTGTGAACGTCAAGAAATCGATAAATTTTGGTCTTCACGAATACTTTCACGTACGCCAGAAATATTCTCTTCATTTCTTGCATTTCTTTGTCTCACTGGCACTGTAACATCATGAAGTGTAAAATTTGTTTCAAACTTCCTCACTAAACGTTCAACTGTTCTTTTATCCGGACGATTATAACAACTAAAAATTGGAAAAATTGGAAGCACTTAAAGTTAAAGTAAGAGATCGCGATTTTTCATAATAAATCTGGATTATTTGTAAACGTTGTTGGAGTGTGTACCTTTCCATGATTAAATGGTAGACGTTGACAAATATAACTATCAATGTTACAAATGAACAGTGGCTACCATGCTTGAGTAATGTCAATTTAAAAATGAGACGTTCCCATTGAAAGACCCTTTATATAGTATGTATAGTATAGTAGAAATGAAAACATTACATTTTTCATGTATAATTTTCATTATTATGAATAATATCTACCAAACATCAGCCAAATTCATCCAATTTTTTGGAGCTTTCAACCAATGCCACCTTTTTCCAACAATAATGCATGATGATACAAACAACGTATACACAGGGTGTTTCACGAATGATTGTACAGGCTTTCATGGCAGATGCAGGACATTTTGGTAAGTATGAATCAGTGCTCTAAATATGTTCTAACTATATTAGTTTAAGAGATATAGGATATTGATGTTTATCAAAAACTTTCAATAGGCATAACTCTTGGACGCCTGCATGGATCTACATGAAAACTTGAGAGAATGAGTATAGGCCAATGCCAAATATTTGCCCGTAACGACTTATCGATATCACAAGCCCGGACTGAGAAAATCACATTCTTATTCCCATATCTTGTAAAACACTCTGTACATCCAATTTACAAAAAGCGAAATTCTCTTCAGAATCTACAGTAAATACTCTTTCAAGCAAGCCTATTAGGATCAATGGCACACTTCGCATCATCATTTTATGAATCATTGAATATTAGGAATTTTCAATTTATAGTAAACATATATAGTGAATCTCCGAATAATGCGTCTATTCATATTGAATTGATTGAAATTCTCAGTAAAATGACTTAGGTATTGTGCAGCATATTATTCCATTCAATACATGAATGTAGGGGCAAAATCTAATTTTTGTTTGCAAAACTAAATTTAATCGAAAACTCGTATTAACATTGAACATTTAATTGGACTATTATAAAATGGACTTAATAATAAAAATATAAAATGTATCTTATGAACATGTGTGGAACTGAAACAAATTGGCAATAAGTAAGAAAAAAAATTATAACTTGTTTTCGAAAATATCCCCTCTCTCTTCTAATCATTTTCTTCCTCTTGTGATCAAATGAGCTACACCTTCCTTCAAAATTTCCGGTCGATTTCGTGCAGCTTGAATAGAATTAATCAGATACTCCCTTATTTCTTTAGAGTAAACTTCATTTTTTAAGTGCCCCGAGAAAATAATCCAAGCATGTAAGAACTGGGGAGTCAAGAGGTTCCCCTCTACCAAACCAATGATCTGGATAAACCTCATTCAAATGCGCTACTATTTCACGGGTAAAATGTGCCGGAGCTCCATCATGTTGGAAGTACATTCCTCATGGAATATTGCTTCTATCATTCAAGAGCCCTGGCAAATGCTCGATTAAAAATTGTAGATATGTCACTCCATTCAGCCTGTGTGGAAGAATATATGGTTCAATTAGGCGATTATTGTAAATTCTACATTAAATATTGACTGAAAAATGATGTAAATTGCGTTTCCTAGTCACTTTCGGATTTACTCTGGACCAAATATGTGCATTTCGAACATTCAAAATGCCATCTTTTGTGAAGGTCGCTTCATCAGTAAAAAGCGTTCTGAAGATAGCTCGCTGGTTCCGCAAAACCCATCTGTAAAATCGAATCCTCCGTAGTTCATCGCCTGGTTCCAAGGTTTGGACGGATTTTTAATGAAATGGATGCAATTTTTCACGGTGCAGAATTCGCCAGATCTGACAATGTGGCAAACCTAAAACTGAACCAAGACGCCGAGTGCTGGTTGAGGAATTTTCTTGGACAGCTTCTATTATCTTTTCATGATTTACCATATAACTTGCTCTTTCTCGTTTACTTACTGACGGAAAGTGTCCAGTTTCACGAAGTGAGCGATTAATATGTTTGAATGTTTGGTGGTTAGGAATTCGATGATCCGGATATGACCTTCAATATTCCCTAGCAACTTCACGACCATTGCACTCACAAAATCCATAAACTAACAACATATCAGTATACTCAGTATTCGTAAATGACGGCATTTCGATAATTCTCTTGATAGAAATTTTATGAAAACACAACAATCTACCACTTGCGTATTTTTCTTTTTCAATAATTAACAATAATGGTTTGAAATGTCAAAATTCTTAGCATGAGCCACTTAGATTTTGAAATGAGTTGAATTCAGAGTAAACGAATTTCTTCTGTGATCTTTCACATAGTATTGAATATAAATGATATCTTAAGCTTCAGATCGATTCAAGCAGCATGTGAGAAGATAAATAGTGGACCAGAAAGAAAGGCTAATGAAAGCTGCAAAACATTCAATACAAGAGCTAGCAGGTGTCAAAAAGAAATAGAGAAATTTTAGAGAACAAATCACATACGAAAATTGATAGGGGAAGGGGAATAAAAGAATTCATTTGCGAAAGTGTAAATAAGATGTCTAAAAGTATTTCGTTTTGTATGCGTGTGTCTATAAATCGAAAATTCCAGATATTCAATAGCTCATAAAATATTGATGCGAAGTGTGCCATTATTTCAAATAAGCTTGTTTGAAAGAGTATTCATTGTAGATTCTGAGGAGAATTTCACTTTTCGAAAATTCGATGTACAGGGTGTTGAATGATGTGGGAGAAAGAACATAATTTTCTCAGTCCGGACCTGCGCTACAGACAAGTGATTAGGTGCAAATACTAGGCATTGGCCTGTACTCATTCCCTCAAATTTTCATGAAGATCCATGTAGGCGTTCAAGAGATATGCCGATTGAAAGTTTTTGATAAAATACATAAAAAATCCTGTAACTCTTAAACGAATATAGTAAGGACATATTTGGACACTCACCAAAATTTCCTGCATATGCCCTGAAGGCTTGTACAATCATTCGTGAAACACCGTCTATATATTGAGATGATCTAATCCAAATTTTGTCACTGTGCCGTACTTGAAGTTAAAGTGGAAGGCATAAATCGGTCGAAACGTTTGGCAAATGTATGAGTAGATAATTGAAAACAAATGTCTGTAATAATTTGGTGACGTCCTGCCACATTGGAGAAAATAGCTTTCTTTATGACATTCTGAAGAGCTCGAAATGTAAATACAATGTCATAGCGTCACACGTAATAAATGGTAGTCGTACAATCGATCGGAACGTTTCGTTTATATGTGGGAGTTATTTTTGTTGGATGTTTTGGATTCTCCGTACTAAATCGGGATTTGGAATGTAAATATTGGGATGGATATACGAAAAAAGTGTTAGTTGAGTGTGTGCTACCAACTGTCATCACCTCCTAAGTTTTATGAATGTTGAACTTTAATATGTAAATAGAGATTCCCAAATACAATGTTCATTCGAAGACATTATTGATTACATTTTTTACATGCCGAGTTCACTTATCATGGAGAAGTGATTGAAATTTCAGATTAATCTGATTATGTTTTTGAGATAGCTGCAAAGTAGTTAAATGATAAAGAAGCATTCAGTTGTCGCTTAAATTTGAATTGCAGTCTATGCTAACTTGTTGTCAAGCATATTTTGAAATTATCGAAATACCATGAGTATCAGAATTCGCCAAGTTTCCAAGCTTAGTGGCTTTCAGAGGAGTCAAATTGTAGAGATGCATGAAGCCGATCTGTCGATAAAAGAAGATTCCAGAAGAACCTATAGATCTTCACGCTCTATATTTCACTGTTAACGAGTGTGAAGACTCAGGATACAAAGAGAGGCTTTAGACGTCCCAAGAGATTCATATCCACAAAGTTACGATCGCTTCTGTCTGGGAACGCATAATGGTCGGGCAAGTGTGATACGGTGACGCTGTAAAAGATGATATCTTCAATTTGAGAATGCCCATCTTGATCACCATACTGTAGGCGTCATGGTACGGGGTTTCATTGCAGAGACACTACCATAATTCAGCGCTGCATTTAGGAAATCATCGAATCATATGTTATGCCATACTCTCAGACCATCCGAAATGCTCCGTTTCAACAAAACAATGACAGGCTGGATACTGCCAGAGAGAAGATACCCTTCATGGATCGACATTACTTCAGCTATGCATTTTGGCACCTAAGATCATCTTATCTGCTTTCCATTGAATATCACTAAGATATGATTGGTCTCAGGGTATTCTCTTTGCAGCACCTTATACATACTTCAGCAGCGTTTCTCATGAATTAAAGGTAGCCTGGAATAAGAGCCTTAAGAATCGACCAACTCATCAGGGCAGAACCCAGGCGTATCAATGAGCGCATAAGAAATAACTGGTAGTTTACACAGTGTGAAACAAGTTTTTTCAGCAAGTTGTCTAATAAAGCTCAAAGTACAGTCATTTACTAATACTAAATAAGAGTAGTTTTCTTTCAAATTTATTTCATCTTCTTCAGAATATTATTCATCTGGAACGACACACTTATGTCAATGCTTGATTCAATTATCCATATACTTCTGATAGGCCCTCTGAAGGCATGGTCTTTAATTCCTTCGTCACATTTGGTTCGATGACATCCAACTACTCAAATTCACATCCACCATGGGAACCAGGGGAACAACAGAGGGTAATTTGATGCTAAATATGGTAAATACAGTGCTTGTTCAAGGATATGGACGTCGTGTTTAATCAAAAATAATCGAACACCATTCGCGCTTTGTGGCCTGGAGTGTTAACATGGTGCAAAATTCAATTGCCATTCACCTACAAATTCAGTCGATTCCTACGCACAGCTTTTCTCGAATGCTTTTTTTGTCGGTCAGTATATTTCGTTGCCTTCCGTTATAGCTCATAGCTACCCATTTGTCAGTTTCTGTGATCTTGGCTAAATTATCGCTTTCATACTTAGCTCATAAACAGAAAATACTCACATCCAACAAAGATTTATGATAAAATAAGGAGGAACGGTTTTTTACTTGATAGAAGGATTATTACAAAATTTGAAAATCAAAACAGATTTAATCTGTTGTCTTCTACAATTTTAATTTCAAAAAATTCTTTGAAGAAACTTTAAGAATTAAATTAATGTCTTTATAAGCACTGCTCATATTTAATAGACGTCAAAATTCATCATACAATATCAAACGGAATTAAGAAAAGATTTATGAATTGAAATTTGTATAGTTTTTTAGAATAGAAATGAAATTAAAATTTTTTATTGAAAAGTAACACATATAACCGCAAAGTTGTGGCAAGGACTAGTTGTTTTTCTATTAGACAAACAAAACCTTGTTTTTAAAGATATTTTATGTTATTGCTTTATTCGGGGAGTTTTTCTCAGTGTGAAAAATAATTTTCAGAAACAAATCATAATTTTCAAAACCAAATCCGCATTAATATTTATGTAAAAATTATTGAGTGAAAAATATATTTATCATTTACGAACAACTTATTTGAATTTATTCTGTGCTTTTTATGGTTATGTTATTTTTTTACTGATGAACGATCAAATTCACCATTGATTTCCATGATTTTATTACGCATATGTCATGGGTATAGCTTTCTCAAGGATACAACTGTGTTGAAAAGTTTGGCATATCTTGCTTTTTAAATTATCGCGTCCTCCGTTTATATGATGAACATGACGATTAATATTCATGAATATGCGAACAAAATATCCGAGAAGGATATGCGATAAGAACAAAGTACCAGACTTAATGCTACTCATGAGCAAGAAAATAATAAGACGTGAACAATTTCATCTAAAACGATATGAAGAGTCCCAACAGTTTCAACCGCAATAGCATCCCTTAGGAGAGAAGTTACGCTTAGTCAATATACAGTCCACATTCATTGCGTAAATTCCCTGAGAAGGAAGTTCTTGTAAATATACGAAGCGTTCTCCCGTTAAGGAATCGTGAACTAGGTGGAAGAGTTCATAATCGTCCATAGCTGTCTAAATAAATGAACGAGATCGGTATCGAACCAGCTGTAAGTGCCCCATCATTAAACCAATGCATTTGCGACCTGGAAGTGAACTGATTTTTCTCGACGTAGCAATATCAATAACCGTTACGATCTAATCATAGCGTTTGTATAGGTGAGTCCTACATTGTTTTCTTGAAAAAATTTAGTATGCATGGTTTCTAGAGAACAAAAGGAGAATGAAATATTGGGTTTGTATGAAAGTGAAGTGGTTGTAAGTAACGGTTCAATGGTATACGAGTTAAGGATCAGATAAATGGATTCTTTGTAAAGTTACTATCATATTCTTTGCTATAAACATTTGATTCTAAATTATACCAAACATAGAGTCTTCCCAATTTATTCGGTTCTATGACTAAAAGTTTCGAATATTTACTAATACCATATATGGGAAATGGAAAACTATATCGAGTATGAATATTCTGAAATATTTCGTACTTTCTCCACAATTCAACATAGGTTGAAATATAAAAATTTTAACCCCTAATCAACCTTCAGAGTTCTAATATATTTTCTATAGAGAGGTAGTTCGAGATAAAATTTCAGTTTGTAAGGTTGTTCGGAAAGTAATTCCGTTTTATTCCGACAGAGGATTTAATTGTATTTTTTCGAATCCAACTCCACACTTGAGCCGCATAATCATTATATGTTTTGAGAGCTGATATAGCAAGGTTTGTGTGTAAAAAAAGTTCAATTGAATCTACACAGTAGTTTTTGGTTGGTGCCTTTTTAAATATGGAGAGCAATAAGCAGCATTTTCGTCATATTTTACTTCTGTACTAAAGAAAAGGTAATAATGCAGTCCAAGCCAGAAAAAAATTAACCGATGTGTTGACAGTACTGCTTTGCAAAATTTGGATCCGGCAATTTTGATGTCGAAAATACAACACGTTTTGAAAGGCCGGTTGAAGCTGATAAAGACATGATAAGGGTATTAATTGATGCAAATCGGCGAATAATAATACGTTAGGTCGGTGAGAGGTTCAATTTATTTAATGCAACTGTTTATGACCACTTGAAAGGTCTGGGTTTAACCGCGAAGCTCGATTTAAGTGATTCGCTTCTCAAACGTCACGAAAATGATTCATTTTTGAGAGGCATCATTACTGGGGGCGAAAAATGGGTTACATATACCAATGTCAAATGGAAGAGATCATAGACCAAAAAAGGTGAACCGGCTTAATGCGTATCGAAAGCCAATATCCATCGAAAAACGGTGATGATGTCTGTTAGGTGTGATTTTGAAGGAATCGGTTTTTACCAGATAACATAACAATTAATTCGGAAGTCTACTGTCATCAGCTCGACAAAATGAATGATGCATTTCAACAGAAAAGTCCAGAATTAATCAATAGAAAAGTGTTCCACCAAGATCATGCGAGACCTCATACAAGTTTGGTCACTCGCCAAAAGCTTTTACAGCTTGAATGGGGTACACTGTCACACTAACCATATTCTCCAGATCTTACGCCTTTGGTTAATTCTTTGTTTTGGTCAGTGCCAAATTTTTTGCACAGTAAAACCTTTACTACAAATGAAGAGGTCAAAAATCACCTGGATCAGATTTTTTCCAGCAAAGATTAAAAATTTTATGAGCGTGGAATCATGCTACTACCAGAAAGATGACAAAAGATGTTGAACCAGAATGGTCAATATAAAATTTAATGAAATATTCATTCAATATACGAAAATTGTCTTTCATTTTCCCAAAAAAAAAAAACGAAATTACTTTGTGAATAGGTGACTAAATATAACAAATTTCGATCATTAGATTTGAATACTCGGGCAATAAAGATTATAATAATCATTCATCAAACGAAAAGAAATTGTAGGCAACACTATAGTGTTCAAGCACACTCTTTTGGGCAGGTCTTAGGCAACATAATTAGGTGAAAATTTCAATAAGATTAAAAAAATTTATATGAGACAGTAATTATTTCCACAAAAATGTTTGTACTACTACAACGATTGTCTTACAGACAGTACAATGTAATTCCTGAAGAAGCCACATTGTGTTGAAACAATTGTTGTAGTAGTACAAACATTTTTGTGTAAATAAATTACTGTCTCATATATATTTTCTTAATTAAAATGAGTTTCCACCAAGTAAAGACCGAATCAATCAAATATTCGATAAGATTGTTTGTGAACTTAAATTTCTCTAAAAAGTACCTACTTGAAGCATCTCAGAGATATGTCGTTTTAAGTATGGAACGTAGAAACATTTTTTTTTCGCTGAAGGATATTGCCTTGGATACATTTGCAGTTAAATGATATTTCTGCTGAAAAGATACTGGCAAAAATATAGTATATAGATCCCCAAAAAGGACATCAGATGAATAAGGAAAGAACAATTCATGTGTAGAACGTGTCATAGACTTAAATTTTTGAATAAATCTCATGAAAAAATGTAGAATTAAATTTCGAAAAACATGTCCTAAAACACTGTATCACTTTATGGACACTGTATCACATTATGGAATATTATCATCACATGTGGTGGAAATGAACTAATAAGGAACCAAAAGAATGTTTTGAAATATCAGTATTTTAACGAATGAAATTCTTGGATATAAGTGTTCAATTAATAACTGTCTGGGAACTAATATAACTTATTCTTTAAATTATACTTGCTTTCTTGAAGAAATAAAACTGATGGCTTACAATACTTATTCTCCTCTTTGAAACTTTTCAGTAACTCTACTGTAGAAACCTATTATATAAAGTTTAACACTATCCCTCATACCTTTTGCTGTCACTTTTGTGAATGCAAAAAACCTGCTTCGTCTACTGCTACGTCTGACATCTCAGAGACTTTATACTTCCATCTAATTTATGATTATGCCGTTGCAGAACAACTCGCGGTAACAGTTCTCATAACGTTACATATGTTCCCTTCACGAGGCATTTCTTTCTTTTCTCTCATCATTAATTGAAATTTCAAAGACATCGTACACCGGAAGTGAGCCATATGTCTCGCCGGTGGAGAACACTCTGTAAGCAACAGGTTAGCGATAGAGTTCAACTGCACTTGTTGCAGCTGAAAGCTGAAAGGAAGTTTTCTTCATGTAGGAAAGATGTTGATGAATGAGCGCGAAATAGTTTAGAGGGCGATTAATTGTGAGAATTGAAAAAGAAGATCCTGGAAAAGGCCGAAAAATTGAATCGATCTATTTTTTGTAGCTTAAAAATTTCATTTCAGGAAATAATTAGTTAACAAATACTTACTAATTTTCCCCACCTCCCAGGAATTTTCCGAATCCCGTCTCAGAAACACTTCTTGTCTTTTGAGACGATCAATTTTGAAGCCAATTTTCGATTTCTTCGAAAGAAGTGAAACCAAATCGCCAAATCGTTTTGTATCCGTCGAAACAGCTATTAGTCAGACGGGCTACGTTAAGAGAATATGGCTCAAGAGTAACTCCATCCGGCCAGTCCGTCCGTGAACACTAACTTTCGAACAGAAAGATCTAGAGACTTGAAACATTCAGAGTAGGTGTAGAGCCCGAATATCTCGGTTGAAGTGATTAATGGGCAGAATCGGTCTAATAGGCGCGCAGTTAGTCAAATTCGAATTTTTTCCTATTTTTCCAATTGTTCCGGAATGATTGATTCGATCGAAATTAAATAAGGTCTTTGGGTGTTTAATAATGACCCCAAGATTTATGCCAGACTCTCTGAGGATCTGGGTGGACGACTGGAGGAAAAAATGCTAATTTCCTATCGGAAACACCTAGGTTGTTTAAATTTTCAGTGTAGATTTGTGATCTAAACATATCAGTAACGTTGGAAAATGGACAGGATTCACTCTATGGTTCCTGAGCTATTTTCATTTGAAATATTATCTTTCGGATATTTTCGAAAGTACAAACAAATCTTATGATTACTGCTGGTGCGAATTTGTGACCTTGTTCAAGTATATTCCACAAGATGAAAGTTTGGTTTCTGAGAAGTTAATAACGCAGTGATGGGTGCCGATAACTTGCCGCGTTGGTGAAACCCTGGATTAGAAACCGGGCCGAGTTCATGCCCCAGCTAGAAGAGAAATATTCTAGCCAGAGAGTTTCAGTCGCCTTTTTGTTGTTCGAAAAATCTGGTATTTCGAATTTTATATGATAAATCTGGGTTTTTAATGTTTGATATATCTTATGTGAATAAATTTACTGATGTGCCACAGATCAGGTTAATGGTGACCATAAAAACTAATAATTTATTCATTCAGTACCAGCTTACTTACTGTATTTTTATGACAATTCGGGTTTTTTTCCGAGGATTTCGAGAGAATCGTTCAAAATTTTTTTCTCGAAATCGGCATCAGGCACGACAAAATTACAAGAAACCATATAGTTTAGTATAACAACAAAGCTTCTGTTTATAATTTTTCATACTAACAGTGGTACTAGGTAGTTTAACTTATCTAATAACAGTCAGAAGATGTATGCATGAAGACAATTTAATCGTGACGGAATATGTCCACCCACTTGCAGCCAGGCCATGGTGCATCAATCGGATTGCATCAGTTTGATTGTAGCAGCCATGCGCCTCCCAATTGTCTCTGAACAATTGAGGGAGTGCTTATCATGACTGAAATCTTAGTTTTATCCCGGTGAAATGGAGGCTAAAGTCATTATGCCTAAAGCAGAGACTCCCATTTTCCTATTTTCCTTTCTTTATTGCATACCATGCCATCCTGTTGTCCCATAACAATTTCTATCCTTTAACAAAGCTTGGAATCATACGGGGTATATGTGGCTCTAAATGGAGGACGGAGTCTGGACGGGGACCTTGAATGGTCTGCGCTTCAGGAGGAACAAAGGGACTTACGACTCTTTAAGGTAGAGGAATCTCTGTTGCTCTTCCGTTAATGGTCTAGGAACGGTGCGCGCTGGCTAGAGGACAAGGGGAGACTCAGGACGCTTTCTATCTGGAAAGACTCGTCCACTGCTCGCCCCCAACTTCGGCCCAATTTTTTGGACCATTTAGTCACTCCTCTATGATGCCTTGGAGCCTCGTTTTTTGCAGTCGAACAGCAACAGCGGTCCTCTTGGGGAGGGTGATCCCTGCTGGAAAGCTTATGTTTGAGTTGTTTCTGTGCTTCGTTCCTTCATAACCACCAAATAGTGACACTTTGCTCATGCATCTGAGTGCAGGGATCGTTACAGCGATCCTTTTTGAAAGGCAGGGATTCCTGCTGGTTCCTCCTCGGTTGTACTGACGCAGGTTCTCCATTATTCCTTTCCAAATATCCTTTTCTTTTTTTTTCAGCCTTCTGGGGTTTACTGGAGTATCAAAACTCAAGTAGAAAGCCGGGACATCAACGTCGGTTAAGAAGTGTGCTCATATGCCAACATGTACAATTCTGAGTATGTAGCAGCCATGAACATTGAGCTTGACACTTGATGATGAGGTTTCCATACGTTGCTCGACGTTTTGGATTATCGTTATGGACCCACTTCTCGTCGCTAGTCACAATTCGATAGAAAAACCGCTTTCATTTTTGCCTTTGAAGCAGTTGTTTGACACGTGAAAAAACATCGTCCCTTGGCTTCAGTTCATATGCTACCCAATTTCCTACCTTTCGGATCATTTCTATAGCCTTTAAACGATGGATAAAGGCTGGTTGAGAAACTCCCAAGTGTTTTTTCGAGTTCCTCTTGCCTATGTGATAGGCCTTCATCGAAGCTTGCCTCTAATTCTTCATCCTCAGACTTTGGTGGCGCTCCGGGTAGGTTTTTATTTTTCAAATCAAAATTGCCACTTTCAAATAGGGCAAACAAATTCTGTCACTTTCGATCAGCTATAGAGCAATGCATCCACTAAAAACCGATGAATTTCGGCAGCCATTTCTGCATATTGAAGTAAGTAATGAAGTAAAACTCCCCACAAAAATACATTATTCGTTAAGAAAGTTGACATTTTCAGAGCATACAGAAACTATCGGGTGTTTTTTTTGAGTGATAAAACTTTAAATTGAAATAAAACACATTTAAATTAAGATTGAAGCCAATTTTTTTTTATTTGAAAGATAATTTTATGACATTTATGTTTTGAAAATAAGTTCCGGCATATGTCCACCACGACAAGTTCTGAGGAACCGCAATCGAACACACCAATTTTGGACTAATTTTTCGAGTAACTCAGGCCTTATTTCAGCAATAACACGAGTTATGTTGGCTTCCAAAGCGTCTGTTGTTTATCAGCATAATCCAATGACTTGACATAACCCCAAAGAAAATAATCCAGTGGAGTTATGTCGCATGATCTTGGAGGCCAATTAATTAGACCATTTCTCGAAATAGTGTTATCGCCAAATCTTTCTTTCAATAAATCAATTGTTACGGTACCAGCATGAGGTGTAGCACCATCTTGTTGGAATCAAAACACTTCTGGGTCGATACCATTCAAATGTTGAAACAAATAATCATTGATCATCGATCTGTAACGAGCACCATTCACTGTAACAATAGCTCCAGCATTGTTTTTAAAGAAATATGGACCGATGATGCCTCCAGCGTGTAAGGCACACCATACAGTGCATTTTTCAGGATGCAATGGAACCTGCAGAACTTCTTTATAATTGTTTTCACTCCATATGCGGCAATTTTGCTTGTTGCTTGTGAAACAGAAACTATCGGGTGTTTTTTTAGAGTGATAGAACTTTAAATTGAAATAAATCACATTTAAATTAATATTGAAGCCAATTTTTTTTTGAAAGATAATTTTATGACATTTATGTTTTAAAAATAATTTCCGGCAGATGTCTACCACCGTTAGCTCTGAGGAACCGCATTCGACCAGACCAATTCTGGACCATTTTTTCGAGTAATTCAGGCCTTATTTCTTCAATAACACGAGTTATGTTGGCTTCCAAAGCGTCTATTGTTTCTGGTTTATCAGCATAAACCAATGACTTGACATAACCCAAAAGAAAATAATCCGGTGGAGTGTCGCATGATCTTGGAGGCCAATTAGTTGGACCATTTCTCGAAATAATGTTATTGCCAAATCTTTCGTTCAATAAATCAATTGTTACGGCAGCAGCATGTTGGAACCAAAACACTTCTGGGTCGATACCATTCAAATTTTGAAACAAATAATCATTGATCATCGATCTGTAACGAGCACCATTCACTGCAACATTAGCTCCATAATCGTTTTTAAATAAATATGTACCGATGATGCCTCCGGCGTATAAAGCACACCATACAGTGCATTTTTCAGGATGCAATGGAACCTGCAGAACTTGTTGATAATTGTTTTCACTCCATATGCGGCAATTTTGCTTGTTGCTTGTGAAACAGAGACTATCGGGTGTTTTTTTACAGTTCTTTGTCTTGTTGTTGTTGTTACATCGAGTAAAGAAAATGTTGTCCGAAATCCATCGATAGATCGACGAATCAGCTGCTCTGATGGACGATTATGTAATCCATAAATTTCACGAAGTGCTCTCTAAGTTTGCCGAATAGAACACTGATTTTGAAAATAAATTTCAACAATTTGTAAACGTTGTTGCGACATGAGTCTTTCCACGATAATTTGTCAATGCTTACTGAACAGAAATTTCAAAACAACATGGCTTTTACCTTCTGTCAAATCAAAGTTATCCCTATCGAAAGTTTTATCACTCTTAAAAAAACACCCGATATGTTGTATATACTTCCGCGGAAATGACTGAAAATAAAGACCAATGACGAGACTTCAAAATGAAAATGTGGCCTTTTTAAACAATGACAATTGACATCTGTTACAAAACTGCACGAACTTATTTCTATTTTTTTTTTTCAAGAACTTTAATATCACATAAATATGCTGACGGTGTTAAAATGGAGTACTTCCACAATTTTACCTATCTTTTGGCAAAAATTCCGTTCTTTTGGATAATAATCTACTGCCACGTAAATCCCACAAGATAAACACTGCTAGAGAGAACCGGAGTATTCCACATCTAGCTAGCATTACCTCCAAGATTCCTTGACCTAAATCCAATGGAGTATGGACCAATCACAAAGAACTCTTGATGACCATAGCCGGAGCAACAGCTCTGCAATTTTTTGCCACAATTTTGGCAACAGATTGAGCAGGATATTTGCTTCAATTTCAATAACTTCGTGAAAAAAGATCCGAAGCAGTAATTGATGCATGTGGTGATCATACTTTGTATTGAATTTTTAAAATCTTCAGAATTTCGGATTTTCGTAAGATTTCATATATTTTCAAATTCTTATTATTATGAATACATAAATTCTTTAATAAGAAGAATTGAGTTTGCGGTTGGTTCTAGGTGAAACATTATAATATTTATATTAAAAATAACACTCGGTTTATATTTCACAGTTTATTCAGAAATCTGACACGTGTTTCGGTATTTCAACCATCTTCAGAGGAGTACAAAAAGTAACTAAACTTAAAATCACAGAGGTTCATTTTTATTACAATTACAACATCTGTTGCTTTTTATGGCACATTTTTACAACAGAATCCAATACAGGCGTACTAGGAAAGAGTATTTGGGAATTGGTCAAATTTTCTTTATTCTCTAAAGATTTTTTGATTGAAAGAATCTCCAAATAGTCCATCACTTTACCCTTATTAACATTGTATAATAAACTAACATCCTTTTCGTTGAAAAAGTGATTATTCTCTATACAATGTTCTGCAAAACCGGTTGATTTATGGTTTTTTAGAATTGATACCCTATGTTCTTTCACTCGATGTTGTAAACCCCGACCTGTTTGACCAATATATATAGCATCACAATCATCACATTTTAGTTGGTAAATTCCCGTATTAGTCATATTAGGGTTCCTTTCTTTATTATTCCCTAAGAGTTTGGCTAGATTATTTTTATTGACTGTTATCGAACTAATTCCCATTTTCCGGAAACCATTACAAATTTTGTAACTAATACCTTTTATATACGGTATAGAGTACCACATTAAATCTCGGTTATAATCCTTTGAATTTATATAAAAATTTTTTAAAATATATTTAAATGCTTTCTTTTTAATCATTTTGTCAATAAGGTCCGTTCTATAGCCATTATTCAAAGCTATGGTTTTAATTATATTAACTTCTTTTTTGTAATTAGTTTCATTCAACG
Organism: Megalocaria dilatata; assembly: GCA_034642435.1. Taxonomy (NCBI): domain Eukaryota; kingdom Metazoa; phylum Arthropoda; class Insecta; order Coleoptera; family Coccinellidae; genus Megalocaria; species Megalocaria dilatata. The sequence goes on along the minus strand of CM067855.1, from coordinate 58,594,030 downwards.
GGATATTCAAGAGTCTATGTATGAAGCTATGGAATGATGACATTTTAATCTGCCATGACTGATTGGATTTGGAATGTATGGTGGTGTCTGTCGTAGTCGGTTTTCTGAAAATATCGAATTCAAATTTGTTATCTAAATGAGAGATTTTGAGATCTAAAAAGCTAATCGACGAGTTTTGTTCAATTTCTATGGTAAATTCGATATTTTCATTCAAGTCATTGAGAAAATTCAAGAATTGTTTCAGCTGTCTGTCGGTTCCGGTCCAAATGCAAAAGACATCATCTACATATCTAGCCCAAAAATGGATATACTTAATTAGTTTATTTGTTTTATTCGTGAATAATAAATTTTCTAAATATGCCATGAATATTTCAGCCAAAAGTGGACTTATAGGGCTACCCATTGGTAGGCCATTAAATTGATTAAAAAATTTGTTATTGAATTTAAAATAATTTTGGTCTAAACACATTTCTAGAATTTTGTATAGATTATCTTTGTTTGTTGGTGTTAGATGGCTGTTATTTATCATAGATTTCAAGAGTGGCTTGAGCTCGTTTGTTGGTATCGAAGTAAATAGGCTTTTTACGTCAAAAGAGATGAATTTACATTTGTTCGGTACGGTAGTCTGTTCTAATTTTTTAATGAGTTCAAGAATGAACTCATTAAAAAATTAGAACAGACTACCGTACCGAACAAATGTAAATTCATCTCTTTTGACGTAAAAAGCCTATTTACTTCGATACCAACAAACGAGCTCAAGCCACTCTTGAAATCTATGATAAATAACAGCCATCTAACACCAACAAACAAAGATAATCTATACAAAATTCTAGAAATGTGTTTAGACCAAAATTATTTTAAATTCAATAACAAATTTTTTAATCAATTTAATGGCCTACCAATGGGTAGCCCTATAAGTCCACTTTTGGCTGAAATATTCATGGCATATTTAGAAAATTTATTATTCACGAATAAAACAAATAAACTAATTAAGTATATCCATTTTTGGGCTAGATATGTAGATGATGTCTTTTGCATTTGGACCGGAACCGACAGACAGCTGAAACAATTCTTGAATTTTCTCAATGACTTGAATGAAAATATCGAATTTACCATAGAAATTGAACAAAACTCGTCGATTAGCTTTTTAGATCTCAAAATCTCTCATTTAGATAACAAATTTGAATTCGATATTTTCAGAAAACCGACTACGACAGACACCACCATACATTCCAAATCCAATCAGTCATGGCAGATTAAAATGTCATCATTCCATAGCTTCATACATAGACTCTTGAATATCCCGTTGAATGAAACTAATTACAAAAAAGAAGTTAATATAATTAAAACCATAGCTTTGAATAATGGCTATAGAACGGACCTTATTGACAAAATGATTAAAAAGAAAGCATTTAAATATATTTTAAAAAATTTTTATATAAATTCAAAGGATTATAACCGAGATTTAATGTGGTACTCTATACCGTATATAAAAGGTATTAGTTACAAAATTTGTAATGGTTTCCGGAAAATGGGAATTAGTTCGATAACAGTCAATAAAAATAATCTAGCCAAACTCTTAGGGAATAATAAAGAAAGGAACCCTAATATGACTAATACGGGAATTTACCAACTAAAATGTGATGATTGTGATGCTATATATATTGGTCAAACAGGTCGGGGTTTACAACATCGAGTGAAAGAACATAGGGTATCAATTCTAAAAAACCATAAATCAACCGGTTTTGCAGAACATTGTATAGAGAATAATCACTTTTTCAACGAAAAGGATGTTAGTTTATTATACAATGTTAATAAGGGTAAAGTGATGGACTATTTGGAGATTCTTTCAATCAAAAAATCTTTAGAGAATAAAGAAAATTTGACCAATTCCCAAATACTCTTTCCTAGTACGCCTGTATTGGATTCTGTTGTAAAAATGTGCCATAAAAAGCAACAGATGTTGTAATTGTAATAAAAATGAACCTCTGTGATTTTAAGTTTAGTTACTTTTTGTACTCCTCTGAAGATGGTTGAAATACCGAAACACGTGTCAGATTTCTGAATAAACTGTGAAATATAAACCGAGTGTTATTTTTAATATAAAAACATAAATTCTTTGAAATCTTATCATTCTAACCTGAAATACTCTACATATAATTACATAATCTCAACCCTTACTAATTAAATGGATCTTTTCCTATACGCCGTAAGACCTGTATATTGCAATGTATTATTTTGCCAATTCTGCATTTTTCTATTGCATCATATTTGTTATTCCCATTCTTGAATCATTTTACTGTCAGCATCTATTCCGATAAGGAAACCCATAAAGGGAATTGAATCTGTTTGTTTCAACAGCGATAGACTAGAGTTAGACTTGTTCAGACGTACCATTGTATTTTTGTTATTCGAAAATAAATAGTTTTTTTAAAAACTTGGTTTTCTACCCTAAAAACTTAACTATATACATATTCTAAAAAGAAATTAGTTTCTTTGGAAGGAAAAACACAAATTAATTAATATCCTTAATTGTTGACCACAGTCTATATACCGGAACCTTCAGCTAAAGTTTGCATCATGTTTCATCTAGAACCAATGGCGAACTTCATTCATTTTATTTTGTGTCTAAATAAAAACTTTTCGTTCATTTTCAATATTTGATAGAATTTCAGAAACACTTTCGTTCTTATTGTGAAACTCATTCCGACCTTATCTCAAATAATGGAACATCGCGCATCCTGTCGAATTTTTCTCACACAGCTGTCAACCGTTCTCCTGAAAAAAAAGAGCTAAAGGTCGACATTATGTCGAAGCACAACACGAAGCACCTATCTACCAAAATGTCACCGTAGCATTATCAGCAACGTGACCCGACGCCCCCACATATTATTTATATCCTTAAATGCTCCTCACCCGCGCTTCGACCTTTCGATCATGGTGACCCAATTCCTCCTGGTAACTCGTTCGACGATATTAGTCACATCCAACACACAATTTCTGTATCGGATTCTGCCGTGTAGTTCGTGCTTCCTAAAAACACAATAATGTTATTTCCACTGCGGAACGGCACGTGATATGGCATTGGCATGACGGGAAATTGAGGAAATATTGAATTCTGGCGACACTTCTCCAAAAGTGAAAGTATTAGGTATGACAACGTGTGTAGATGGGCATATTTTTTCAACATTGGAGATCTACTGAATCTTGAGTCATGTACGTTCGTGAGAATGTTGATATACCAGTACTATTAGGATGTTGAAGAACTATTCGCTTTTTTCAATTTTATTATGAAAAAAAAAACATTGAAATTTATCAGCAACATGTTTAACTGTTTATTCTAGAGCGCGTCCACCATCTACTTCACTTATTCCTTTCCATTTTCATGGCCGAAAGTTGTTTCTACAGGCAAAGGAGTTGCTATTTTTAGAAGCAATCCAAGACTCATCTGTCATCAAGACATCCAAATTCTCGTAAATTTTTTTGCAGTTTTTCATTAAGCGATTGAAGTGAATTTCAGTTGATGAATATGGCGAATATGGTAGCAGATCCCATCCCTTATTAGTCATTAATTAACGACACAACGTGCATTATCGTGATGAAGGATAATATGGTTCTTTTTGCGTAGTCTTTTTATCCTGATTGCTGCAGTTAGACGTTCAAGTTAGGCCTGGTAAACACCGCTACTGATTTTGAATTGCCATATGCAATTTGTGTCCGCTAAGGTTGAGGCTCATGAACGTCATGCAATCAATGACCACTTGTGATAAATTCTCAGTGGATGATTCCAGTCTGGTCTCACTATAGCTTTGGTCTCCCCAGGATAGCATATGAGTTTTGGTGCCCTTTTCGGTGTTTTCTTTGTCGATACCTTGATTCTTTTGACGTTTCTGAGGCTCAAACATGATTTGAGTGGCAAGATTCTCCAGGAAAGGTGTTTGCTCGTTTTTTTTGCAGCAATTAAAAAAAAATTGTATATCATCATCTCTGTTATCCGCAGAGAGGGGTCCAGACAATTCTCATATCTTTCTGAGTTTTCTCAGACGATGTGCGATACAAGTAATCGACTTCGACATCAGCATTGCCAGGCTTTCGTTCTCTTCCAGGGTCGCTAATAGGACCTGATTGTCTAAACCTGATGATCAACCTCTTCCCGGATTGTCCTTCAAGCTGGTATTACCTGATTCAAAAAGTGCAAACTCCTCAGTCGACATTATCTCTCGTTTAAATTTCTTTGGGATGCGGTATTGTGAGGTAGGTTACATACTTATTAATTACAGGAAGTGAACATTTTATCCCAGCTGGCATCCATTTCAAGATTTGATTATTGAGTGCAGTCATGCTAATGACGTCTGTTGATCTTGTTGCATTAGGAACGAAGGTTTGGAATACTGAATAGTGCTATTATTTAGAGCCCAAGAAGACGTTGAGATCTGCAAGTTTCGATAAATATCGTGAAAATTGTCAGTGCTTTTGTTCACCAATTTTCTCGCGTTCCTATAAGCGGCGAATTTTTTCCTTCCTAGGTACTTGGTCTTTTGATCAACTCCGCGTTCAGTTTGTAGGTGATTTCACAATAATATCCTTCACCTTTGCTGCATACTTTGCTGGCTAAGCTCCTACAATGCAGCCAAACACGGTTTGCTCCTGCGTGATTCTGTCGCTGGTGAAACACATTGGGCCATGGCAATCACTTGGTTTCAATACATAAGGAACCCTAACTTTTAAATCAGGCCCACATATGTTAAAGGTACAGATATTGCTTGTTGAGTCATCCCCAACGTAAGTACGAACTAGTCTAGCAGTATACTTAGATCTTCATCATGTAATCTCTGCAATTCATCGTCTTCGACTTTTTTTTGGCTTTTAAGAGCGAGGTCTATCTTCAACGTTAAAATCACCACTTTTAAAGCGTCGAATTCATTCTCTACATGACTTGTCAGTTGGACCATTGTCACCGTACACTTTCACAAGCGTAGGATGAGCTTCCGCTGCAATTTTTTCCAATTAAAACAAAAAATTAAAATTCCTGGATATGGTGTTTTGTGATAAAAAGCTTGATATTTTCAATAGCTTAACAGAAAACGTTTTGTAGGACACTCAAAATTTTTCAAACTGGATCTTCTCGGAGATGTCCAATCTGTCTAAAACCGCGGCAATCAAATATTACCATTTAAACATTTAATCTTTCAAGAGCCATCTTCTGAAAGCAGAACCCAATTAATTTGTACTGCCAATAAATTACGAAATTTAGTATATAATAGTTTGTTAATTTGATAATGTCATCAAAGATATTGGTAGGTAACCAGTTATATCAGTGTATGATTAGATATTTATGACAAAGTTTCCGAATAGGTGCATCTATATATACTTATTTAAATAACTGATTGATTTCATTTGAGAGCTCACAACTTCTTACGGTGAAAGATTGCGTTTCCAGACTTGGCAATTTTTGCACATTCTATGGTTTTGTTTGCACACAATGTTTCCAATATGTATAAATCACACGTTGCTTAGTCAGGCAGATACAGCGAGTGCTTGAAAGTTAAAATGTGATCATTTTTCACTAGATATGATCTCACATTATTATTTGATAAAATATGCCAGAAACGCTTTCCAATGATATTGAATTGTATCAGTCCTTACTTGGTGAAAATCCATATTAAATAATTTGAAATAAGGTTATTCTGATTTTCACAAATTTTTATTGTTAAACTCACAACAATTGTTTCGCTATCACAGTAGCATCATCAGGCAAGATCACATTTTGAATAATGCTTTCCAATGCATTAAAATACCAAGAAGAAATTAACCAACTGTCCTGTCCAGGTGGAAATTTGCTATGCAGTATATCTAGAACTTCACCAAATATTTCCGGCGATAAACAATCAGATAAGAAAACGTCGTGTTGTCTGTTCAACACTTCTTATCGCCTGTTCAATATCCATATAAAGAATAATTTTATGGTCGTTACATATCCTCATAGCATGCCATAGGTCAATGCGCTTCCAATGGCCCTCACCTTATTTATTCGTTGCTTTGCTACAACGGAGCCAGTATTGGGCCTTTATTGGAGTATTGTTGAATAATTCAATGGATTTCTGATATCTCGTAACAGTGTTATCGACGAAATGCTCCCTTTTTTCGCATTTATAATGCATGTCGTCTGGGTGGCCCATTTATGTCCGTAACATTGATTTTTTGGATAGAAGGAAAATTCCCCGTTACTTTCCAGAGGTAATGTTGACTTGGAATGACGGTAACATGCTCTTAAAAATTCATGGCCGGGAGAAACATCGTTATTTTGGGAATGAGGTCATGAAGGAAATTCTGCTTCCAGGTTTATAGAAATTGCCGTCAATTTACGACACAAATTGCCATTTGGAATTCATATGGATATCGTGTGTCACTGAAATTTTAGTTTTTAATTTTTCTTTATATCAATTTAAAAAAAGGAAGTATGACTAAAGTAGAAGATGCCTAATATTACATGTTGGGTAAGGGAATTGCTTCCTTCAGTCCCTAGGTATAAAGTCAAATACAGGCTGCAGAGTTTTTGCTTGTGGTCGAAGACTCGTTATCATTTATGAATAGTATCACAATGTCTTAACAAAAAAGTGTTTCACAGTTATTTTGTTAACCGAAGGAAAAACCAGTAGTTAAGAACTAACCAAAGTAACATAACCTCTTTTATTCGTTGTTTCTTTACGTAGCTGGTAATAGTATTGATGTATCGTGAAATTCATTGTTCAATATGAAATGAATAATGAGAATGTGTTATTTGTGAATTCATGTGTTTGTTGCCACATGTGCGAAACACTTTTGCGAAAACTAAAAGTTAACCAAAGAGTTTTTTGTCAAATAACCGAAAAATTAACTTGACATTTTAAAACTGACCTGTTGACTACGTCCACACTGACAGGTGCTAGCTTAGGGCTTCTAGCCTTATCTTAAATATCATACAGATTCTTTCTGTTAATCTCACTATAAATTTTGATATTAATTCTTTGGGAATTTTTTCTCAGAAAATTTTGAAAATTAGATTAAATTAATGTCGTAGAAAACACAGTTTCAATTAAAAAAACATTTAGAATTAGCACTCATTACACAGCACAAAAAGGAATAAAAGAATATAACGAAAATAAAAATGATTCATTAAAAATATTAAATAAATGCTTAAAGGATACAACATTTTTTTTCTTATCAATGTATTATGAAAATCAAATTCCTTTCCGAAAATACACAACATAACTTCAAGAATTTCTTCAAAAATAACTCTCTTTGAAAAATTCCTCCAACAACATGCAGAATATCTTCAAAAGGCCATTTGCAATTACTACATTGATAACTTGTCAATTCAACTTTGCTTAAAAAAAGTAATTAATGAAAATATATCTCACCCTCAGAAGCTTTTTCAGCTTGTGCGGATTAGGAGTTCAGTTGTGTTCTGGGTAGACTTTGTTACTGCGACCTTGCGCCAGTTTAGGTCACATCACTGTTAATGTGCCACCCAACAGTAAAATGGTGGCCGATACCCGTCCAACTAGAAAATTTCTTTTCCTTAACTGGATTCGAACTCGGACCTTCCAGTCACGAGTCCAATGCTCCACCAGTGAGCTGACCTCGCTCATATTATGTCTTTCTTTAAACAGACATAGAATAAAATAAAATTTAAAATATCAAAACCCCATGTATTCTATGTTCGTCACAGAAATTAAACAAAGTTTGTAGGCTTCTAGCCTTGTAACATTCTTCAGGATTGTTACTTGGATATACACGATGACCGCAGAAAAAAACATATTCCAACGCCATAATATATATTGAAAGCAAATAATATAATTTTCTGATGGATTTTCCATAATTATAATAATTATTGAATTGATTTGGTCGATGCTTGGTAGAAATTATTTATAATTATTTATAATGATATTAATGAAACCTTTGTTTCTACTTCTTCTTTATTTTCCTAACGACGTTCCGTCTATCTTATCTCAAATATTAACTTTTTGTGATTTATAACAGAAATGTTATACTCAGAATCATGTTGTGGAGTAACCCCTTAAAAATATTGAAAAGAGGATTGTACTAAAAGTAGATCTGTTCGTTTAAAAGAATGCTGTTATCCTTATGTTAATTCATTTAGTATATTTCACATGAATAATTTTGGGACCTCTGTTTTCAACATGTAACATAACAAAATTATTTGAAAAAGAATGATTATTTTCTAAGAGATATTTTGTATAATCTTATCTTTCTTAACTTTTTTTGTGTCCAGATAGACTGATTCCGAAATTTCTACCCGTCCTACCAATATATGTTTTTTAGCAGTTGAGTTTACACGTATCCGATAATTGAAATTTATCTATTTGCGTTTTATTATTTTTGATGGTTTTGGAGGCGACTTCAATATTGTTTTTAAAGTTAGTGTTTTTATTGTATACTGGTATTTCCTTAAAAAGTTAGTACAACACTAGATAATTTTAACTTCCAAAAACTGCAAAATATAATGGAACAAATAGTGTATAACTATGAATACTATATATCTCTGATAGAAAAAATAATAGAACAATGTGTAATAAAGAATTCCTTAAGAGAAGTTTATCCATTCGGTTATTATTTATCAAGAAATAAATACGTAAGTCTAACTTATTTAGGAAATATCAGTATACAATTTAAAAAACAGCTTTCAAAAAAAATATTGAAGTCGTCTTCAAAACCAATATTGATATTAGTAGATTTGTCAAAAATAATTGAACACAAATAGATAAATTTCATTTTGTGGTATATGTAAACTCAAATGCTTAGCTTGCCCCAGGATCAATATTGATAAAACAGGTAAAAACTTGGAAATACGTTTATCTGATCACAAAAGAAGTTTTGATGAAGTAATTTAACATGTTGAAAACTGAGGTCTGAAACTGAATTTATAGAAAATACACGGAACAGGGATAAAAATATTCTCTTAAACGACCAGACCTACTTTTACTACCCCCTCTTTTTAATATTTTTAAGGGATTAGTCTGAAAGGTGGTTCTGAGTGTCAAAAACTATAAATTCAAAACAAAAACTATATACGTGAGAAGTCCTTTGAGACGACCGAAAATACATTAGTGATATTAAAATCAAGTAGAGATAAAAATATGTATTACTTCAATAAATCATTTATAATGATTATAATTATTAATTCATTACATATATCTATTACATTATTAAATATTTAATATTATAATTTTTATGGAGATCATCAGATGAACAATACAAATGCTTTTATTTGATTCTTTCGGTCTTTACTTGGTGGAAACTCATTTTTGTGGAAATAAATTACTGTTTCATATACATTCTGTCAAGAAAGTACCGGGAATTATCGATTTAAATCTGGCGGGGAAATGAAGCAGGTAATTTTTTCCTAGGTTGGTACCACTGTCCTTAATTACTATGCCAAACTTGAGCGGGATCTGTCAACTAGTGTGTTTGCAACAGCTGATTAAGTCAGTCGATGTCAGAGTGCGTGCCGATTTTTACTATGGGTGATTACGTTGAGCAAAGAATTTGTTTAAAGTTTTGTGTTGCAAATGAATTTTCGTGTGCCGACGCATTGAAAATGTTGCAAAAAGCCTTTGGTGATAATGCTCTATCGAAAACTCGTGCATATCAGTGGTACAGAGCCTTCAAGGACGGTCGTGAAGTGGTCGCCCATCGACGGCTTCGATCGAAGATAACGTCGATAAAATTAAGGAAAGGGTGCTGGAAAACCGTCGTACCAGCTTGAGAGAGATAGCACATGATCTTAAGATATCCCACGAGTCCGCACGTACGATTTTGATTGATATTTTGGGCATGAGAAAGGTGGCCGCACGACTCGTACCGAAAGACCTGAATTTTCTTCAAAAACGTCATCGCGAACAGGTTGCTTCAGACATGCTGGATCGCTGTAATTCCGATTCTACATTCATGGAACGCATTATAACTGGTGATGAGACCTGGGTCTACGAGTACGATATGCAAACAAGCCAGCAATCATCGGAATGGGTGGCAAAAAATGAGCCGAAACCGAAAAAACCACGCCAAAGCCGCTCGAAAATGAAGGTGATGCTCATTGTTTTCTTCGATATCCGTGGCGTGGTGCACTACGAATTCGTTCCAGAGGGTCAGACGGTAAACAAGGAGTATTACCTAGGCGTTATGAAACGTTTGCGTGAGCGTATCCGTAAGAAGCGGCCAAATTTGTGGGCCAACAACTCATGGATTTTGCATGACGATAACGCGCCTTCTCATCGAGCTACGATTGTGACTGACTTTCTCGCCAAAAACTCAACAAACGTGCTTCAGCAACCACCGTATTCGCCGGAGTTGGCTCCCTGCGACTTTTTCCTCTTCCCAAAACTAAAATTTCCCCTTCGTGGCACCCGTTTTGAGTCGATTGCAGCCATAAAACAAAATTCGGCGCGAGAGCTAAAGTCCATCCCTGAAAGCGCCTATAAAAAATGTTTCGATAATTGGAAGTGCCGTTGGCATAGATGTATTGGAGCAAATGGAGCCTATTTTAAAGGCGACCCAATAAATTTTGACGATTAAATGTAAAGATGTTGTTTTAATTGAAAATTCACGGTACTTTCTTGACAGAGTAGTATAATACATTTTTTAATACAAATGCTTTTATTTTCAAAACGGTCCCAATTAATGTTTCATCCGAATGGAAAGACGATTAAACGTAATATTCGTGATTTCATCAACAATTTTCCTAACTTATTTCATTTAACGTTACACTCAACTGCAAGCGACTATTTTTTTTGTAGAGAAGTTGAGAAGACTTTTTTCTTTAAAATGTCACAATAGTTTGGACTGATGTTAAATGACCACGAAGCTTTAAAGTAATTTATTTTTTGAGATTAGTTCTTTGTTTCAACATCCTTAGTTATTTACGAATAGAATTGCAGAAAACTTCAGAATTGAATAACGTGCTAACAAAAATGAATTCCATAATTTCGAGCTCACTATTTCGAAATGAACAGTTTGGAGGCTTTCAATTTGCAGGGAAAGTTTCAAGCCAAAATTGGAAGATCATTTTATTGAATGAACAAAATTTGTCCATGGCTTCCAGAAGTATGCCTCTAATTTTTTTGCATATTGAAAAAACTTATATAAATTTGGATGAAGATGGATTTTCCTATGTTTCTTTACTTATTGTGATTTCATTCATTAGACTTCCACTGAAAAAAAATATGCTACGCATCTAAAAATGTAAAAAGGACTCTCTTATTCCATTTTTCAAAAATATAAGGCACATTCTCCAGGAAAAGCATTAGGAATTCTTACCTATAGTCTCATCAGTCAGAAGTCATTTAATAAAAACAAGAAATAATATATGAATTCGACCCACAAAAAAATTATGACAAATATTAGAGATCTGTCAGTGAAATGACAACAATTGAAGTTTTCTCCGTTAAGTAAGTCCTTCAAGAAATGTTTTTTTTCTACCTCTGTCTCAGAAAGTCGGGTGGTGTAATTGCTCCCTTCACTTTTGATAAATCTGCCTGTGAGAGGAGTTTATGAAGTCCAGTAAGCAAAACTACTTCGAAGGGCAATTGGGCTTCCCGAAGAATTTGCATCCAATCGTAAAGAAAAATCAACTTCTGCAGACAATTTCATTCGAATACAAATGGCTGACGAATAATCTGTCGGGACTCCCCGCTTTTCGGGGTGTGAAGCTACATTTATCACCCATGTACGAGTATCTCGCTGAATTTGCCCCTAAATTTGAATACTGCATTATGTAAATTGGTGCTACCACTTCTTTCTTCTAGTCTGGTCCATTTGAGTCGCCAAGACGTTTGCAATTTTTTAGGGAAGTGAATTGCTATTCCAATTCTGGTTGTTTTTCTTGAAGTTGGGGTGATAACTCGATGTTCTCTTATTCTAATGAAATATTCTGTCACACCGACTGTTTATCATGAATGAAAGGAAATTATTCAGCTAAGAATTCAATTTCTTCAAGGATAACGCATTAATTCATCACTCAGTAGTAATTGTTCATGATTGAGATTCAAAAGTTTGGTTTAGATCTCATAAAATTTATGTCAGAATTGGTTGGAAATTCTCTGAAATTGGACTAATTTCGCGGATAATATGCCAGAAATTAGAATAACATCCTGAATGTTTGTATCCTACTATATTGGCTGACGTACGTTTCTTTCATACTAGTGGATTTCATCAGAGTACAAGATTTGGATCATTGAATTCATAGTTTTCTAATAATAAACAAACAAATTTTTTGTATTAAGGAGTGTGAGCTATGGTAATAAATAGTTTTTCAAATCCAGACAGTGTGACATGCATCTGAATAACAATTCCATACTCAAACTCGATAAACCTTCCCTCATGCTCAAGTCATACCATAATATGCCTTAATGCTCACAATTAGCATATTAATATTCAAACAAATTAATTCGGCTGATCTATACCAAATATTAAAAGGAGTATGAGCTATAGTAATAGAAAGTTCTACAAATCCAGACAATGTAACATACATCTCCATTACGTCATATTATGGTCCGACTTGAGTATAAGGAAAGTTTTTTTCTGCGTTTGTAACCGATTAAGAATTTCGGGGAATTTATTGAACGAACAAATTGAGATATCTGATTAACTTCTATTAGATATATTCAACTAGTGATGCGGTGATTTTAACAACATTACTGAAAAAATTTATTGTACCCTTATCTCAAAACAAAAACCATTTTAATACAGTATTTTACCAAATTTTGTATCAGTTTTTTATAAGCATTTGAAGAAGTTACTATGTAAACGGAACGCGTTTTGTGAGAAATTTGTATGTATATTATTAAATTATAAATATTAAATGTACAACGTATTTCTATCGACTTAAAGTAACACGATTCGAAAAATGACATAATATTTAACATTTTAGGATTCAATTAGTTTTTCTTTCATGAATTTATTATTATGACTATTGAATTCACTATATTGATTAAGAAACAAAAAGAATAAGTTTATATAGCTATGTATCTCTTTAACGATTCTCATGAAACTCTCATTTATTTGCATAGTGAACTAAATATATTTTACAACTAACCGAATGTGTACAGAATTTTTTTGACGTTCCTTATTTTTCAGGTAAGATTTTGACATTAAAGGCATTACCAGGTGTTTCGACTTTGAGGCGATTTTTTCGTGAGTATTTCCATCATTAGGAAATTTTTACCGAAAACTTCTCTTAATTGCGATGAATTTTAAGTTTCACAAATTCCTGTAATTCCATGATTATGAAAAAAAAAAACAAAACAATTTTCTTCGTGAAATGATCGCCTTTTATGAAATACAAAATCACTATTTTTTCATACTTTGAATTTAACGTGAACGTAAAAATTGGAACTGTTTAATCTGACACTATGAAGATCTCAACCATTGAGCTTAATAGTGATCAAAAATAGAAAATGCAATGTATTTCTTAATAATCTATTTTACTTATCTTTTTTCATCTTAAACTGAAGAAATTCTAGATTTCTTTAAGTAGTAATCCATAAGAGAATATCGTATTTAAAAATCGGGGTTGTTTAACAAAAACAAAATATCCACAATCAATCCAGAGCACTTACAAATACGACTAAAAAACAAACGTGTTCAAAATTCAGTGACATTACTTACACTCGGAAAATAATAGTTTGAATATAATCATTTATGAAGAATAAAATAAGTTATTTCATTTGGTATCCAAATTATTTCGATGAAGACAAACATAATCATACAGAAAGAATGTGATTATTTAAATGAAGTGCAAGGAATTGTACATTAAAAAGGGTGTGTTAGGATAACATCAATAGAGGTTAATTCTTGATAGAAGGTGTGTTATGCTTTAAAATTTAGCTGTTATACATTGAAGGTGTTTACAAATGGTTATTAAAAACATGTCAAGAATTGATAAGTAATATCAGAAATCTGAGAACACTTCCACCATACAAGTATGGAAAAGACAGTCGGAAACAAAGGAAATTCAATGTTAATCAATAGATTCAGTGGACCATTCAAAGAATCGAAACCTCGGCACGGTGCGATAACAAATAAACGACTGTTTTCCCTCAAATTCTGTGGAAAGATGCTTCGAATGAAACGAGGAGTCTATGTTTTCCGACTGTCTTGTCATACACACACACACACACACATATATATATATATATATATATATATATGTGTGTGTGTATGGAAAAGACAGTCGGAAAACATAGACTCCTCGTTTCAATCGAAGCATCTTTCCACAGAATTTGAGGGAAAACAGTCGTTTATTTGTCATCGCACCGTATATATATATATATATATATATATATATATATATATATATAACACGAACAGAAGCCCAAGTCCGCTATACTCGTGTTTCTTGAAATTTAAACTAAAAATTGTAATCAAAGATTATCAATAGATAAGTCACAGTAAGTCACAGAAGCATATGAATTCTTCTTCTCAACAATCTTCTTGTTAATTTAAATTTTTTTCTGGAATAGTTAACATGCTTCACTGGGTGAATTGATTTTAAAAGCGAGTACACACATGTCAAGATGTCACTTAGCTCAAAACGATATGTTAGGAATCTTGATTTGGTTATCTAGAAGAGTATGAGCGTTTGAAGCACACTGAGCGTCAGAGACGAATTCAGCATTTAAAGAAAGTTCACAGCTACGAAGGCTGGGTGCAAATTCGCTTGCTCGCAGAACTGAAATCATTTTGCTAGATCGTTTTTTAACAGCCAATGCATAGAAATTTTCTTGGGCTATACATTTGTAGAACCTTATGTCCCAGTTTTAGACTTTTAAAGTTAAAAAACGCTTCACTGTTGATTTGAATTTCAATCGCTGAAAAATGCTCCAATAATGTATTTGAACTAAGACCATTAGGAAGTTTCAAGTTTCCGCAATGAAATTCGACGTTGTTATCGCATGCGCTGTAGAGTTGCATTGTTTTCAAGAAGTGTAGAATTTTCCAGATTTCTTTTTTTCGTACTGTGAGGTTGCACGAAGACACACCTTGTGGTATTTTTATTGAATTAATGTACATAATCCAAGAAAATCGCGGAATATTGAATTTTTTTCTCTTTCTTATGAGACGTCCAATTAGAAGGCGGTAAGTACTACGTAGATCCCAATCAATATTTTCTGCTTTTGTGAATGCCATTTATTATTGTGAGGTCAAGAAAATTAATAGTGTGGTTCTTTTTTCCTTCAATTGTGAATTTGATTTTTGGGTGGAGTTTATTAATAAACTTCGTGAAGATATGTAGTTGTCGGTCGGTGCCTTTGAAACAACAAAAACATCTACATATCTATACCAATAAATATTTGCTTATCGGATTTAGATGTATTTTTTATTCAGAATCATTCATGAAAATTTCGGCTAAAATTGAACTGAGTGGATTTTCCATTATTAAACCTTTGTTAGAAATATAGATTATTTCGTTAATTGAAAATAGTTTTGTTCAAGATATATTTCGAGGCAACTAAGAATATCAATCATTTTGATGGGGTTGGTTATATTTTTAATCAATATATTACATTATTTTAGATACTGTCTGTTATATATTTTTTAATTAATAGGAGTTTCTACTAAGTAAAGATAGAATTAATCAAACATTTATTATTATATCATTTAAAGGAGGTTACACATGTTACTTTATATGATATTATGCATTTGATTTCCCTTCTCATGCTCATGTTCAAATAACGTGTGATATTTCATATCATGTTTATTGCCTCGTTTTAATGTCTAGAGTCACTAAGAGTTGCAGGTACTATCTTGTAGATTTTAAATTCACAGTCTTAGTACCGGATGATCTTAGAATTGGACAATCTTTGTTCGGGACCTTCTTTTTGCTGGAGTGCCTTTTGATTGGATTATCTTAATACCAGACACTCTTCCTTGTGCCGGATTCAGAGTATCTTATTACCGAACCATCTTAGTTCCGGATGCTCTTCTGGTCATTTGGAACAAATTGAAACTGAAGATCTACTGATTATATGCAGAATAGTAACTATCGTTGGAGAAAGCACCATTAATCCGACACCTTGGGAAAACAATATTCCAGTGGAATCTCAAAGATAAGTCCTCGGATCTCAAGCTAACTGTAAAGCTGTATTATATTGTGAATAAGAGTAACTATTTTAATTGTGAAGTTGAAATAAATGTATAAGGAGTAAGAGTTTGCATTTTCACTATCAGATTGCCGATTTGGGATTCATTCGGGAAAGTATTTATCATTTATCTTTTCAATGGCACACTATGAGGCATTTTATGAAGTAGAATCTTTCATGGGCGGACGAACAAAATCGCTAGCGCAAGGTAGAGCGTTTTACTTTCACTTCCTTTTATCTTTATATCATAGCCTTCGCTGTGGTTGGTTAATGATTTGGTTTCAAACTGACTGTCCCCATCGCCGAATTAGAATCTGATAGAGTATTTATTTGATATGTTTCAGAAACGTGTTCTCATGGTACAAAACCATTAACACAATCGTGAAGACATCTTTCATTTTCCTACAGTTTTCAGTGTCTCTAGATTTTAAGCAAGTATGTTTTTGACCTTATGTCTCCTTTGTCGATTGCAATATCACACGTTTCGAGATTTCTGATGAAAGCATCCGGTTTTGTAGACATTTGATCCGTATTATTTCCAACGGAACGTCCTGATACATTTCCATATAATAACTTTTAAGATGGTTCCTCAGGAGGCAATATCGAAATGGCGAGTCCATTCCAGATATATTGCGCTCGAATGAAGTGTTCGTCCTTTCTGCCTCTTATTACCCTTTGAAGTTCTTTCAGCAGTTTCCGTCGTCCGATCATACTGCCGAACAACCATCTGCCATCTCTACCTCCTTCGACCTGCATCGCGTTCTTTTGAACCCCACGCTTCAAAGCTATTATATTCCTCCCCTTGTTTAATAAGCATAATCAGAACGTCGGAATTATTTTCTTAGTGGAAAATTTGCCCGCTATGCTCGGAAAATGGAAATTGGGTCCGCCAGGTTAATTTACACCTCAATGGACGGTCGACATCGACAAAGAATGGTCTGATATTTTCATGGATAACGGTTTGGATATTCGAAGAAAATTGGGATAGCTGGTAAATATGCGCCGTGTATTCTGGATTAAATGATTTTACATCGACGGTTTTTGCCACAATGAGATGACTTGGTGTTGTGTTATAAAGGGTGTTTCAATTAGAGCGCAAGATTTGAATTGCGCCTCATATTTGACAGTCATAATATCATATGATTATAAGGTAACAGTTCGAAAGTTGACAGATAGAGGAAGTAAACATGGAGCATAACACGGTAGAACAACGCGTCCTGATTGTCAAAAATTATCATCAAAATGGTGAAAGTTTAATTGCCACTATTCGTAAAGTGCCTCTAATGTTCGGTCAAAATAATGTGCCTAATTCCTCTACTGTGAAAAAAAAATTCGAAAGTGCTGGTTCGTTTAGTGATGTGAAACATACAATACGCGCTCATAGGGGTCGTTCAGAACAAAACAACACTGCAGTTCGCAAGAGTGTGACAGAAGGGCCAGAGACGTCAATTCGCCATCGGGCACAAGAATTGGATATTTCAACAAGCACTCTTCAGCGAGCTCTCACTAAAGATTTACAGCTGCATGCCTGCAAAATACAACTGACCCAACAACTTCTGTCGGTAGACCATGAACAGTGACGAGAATTCACCAATTGGATCCATGAGCAACCTGCTGATTTTGCAAACAAAATTATTTTCAGTGATGAGGCCCATTTTCACCTCGATGGCTTCGTTAATAGGCAAAACTGTCGCATTTGGGGCTCAAAAAATCCAGGAATGATTCTTCAGAAAGCAATGCATCCACAACGGGTCACTATATGGTGTGCATTATGGTCTGGAGGAATAATTGGACAGTTTTTCTTTGAAAACGAAGAAGGTAACACAGTTACAGTGAATGGCGAACGTTATCGTGCTATGATAACACAGTTTCTTGTGCTTCATTTAGAAGCTATTGATCTTGACAACATGTAGTTTCGGCAGGACGGTGCCAAATGTCATACCGTCCGTGAAACATTGACGATCTTGCACGAGTTTGCTTCTGGTCGTGTCATTTCCCGATTTGGTGACCAGAATTGACCTCCACGCTCTTGCGATTTAACGCCTTCAGACTTCTGGCTGTGGGGTTATCTGAAGTCACAGATTTATGCCAATAAGCCTGCAATCATCGAAGCATTGAAGGCTGACATTAGACGCTGTATCAATGAAATACCACCACATTTATTCAATAAAGTTATGGAAAATTTCGTCAAAAGCGTACGGATATGCCAGCAAAGCCATGACCATTTACAAGATATTTTGTTTCATGCATAATTCTCAAATGTATATTTTCTAAATCAATAAATATTTCAATACTTTGCTACAGAAAACCATGTTTTATTGAACACTGAAATCTTGCACTCTTATTGAAACACCTTCTAACATAGGCTGCTTAATCATATAGGGTGTTAGAATAATACGGATGGATGTTATCGTACGGTATTGGTTTTAAATGGCCAAGTGACTTACTTCACTTTTTCGGGTACCATCTTGTTGAAATCGCATATCATCGACAATAATGTTGGTCACAATGTGTTATTTAACATTGTGCTACAGTATTCGCCATTTAATGTAATCGAATTCCGAATAAACTTTGAAAAAATGATCCAGTGATTCCGACAGTATAAAATTCACACTACATAATCAATTGCTGTCTCGGCAATTCCTCTTGGATTTCCTGACAACAGATAAAGGAAATATCTTAACCATTATGTCAAATACAGAGTATAACACCAAAATTGAAGACTCAATAAAATCAGAAAATTTCAGAGAACTCAAATCGGACCAACAAATACTTTTTACAGATCGGTGAAACAATTGTCTGATGATTACATGAAAGTTTTGAGTATTAAAAACCCAAAAAATCTGAATGCATGAATCCTACAGGACCTGTTCTTTATGGAATGCCAAAATTACATAAAGAACACATTCCTATGATACTTGTTGTTTCATATATAAATTGCACCAGCTTATAATTTATGTAAGGATTTAGCTACCAATGTTTCGTCCATAATAAATTGTACTTCTCCGTATACTGTTGAAAATTTTTTAGAATTAATTGAGAAATTAGAACAAACTACCTTACCAAATAAATGTAAATTCATCTCATTCGACGTGATAACCCT
This sequence comes from Megalocaria dilatata, assembly GCA_034642435.1. Taxonomy (NCBI): domain Eukaryota; kingdom Metazoa; phylum Arthropoda; class Insecta; order Coleoptera; family Coccinellidae; genus Megalocaria; species Megalocaria dilatata. The sequence goes on along the minus strand of CM067855.1, from coordinate 58,574,788 downwards.
TAATTACTTCTATACCAACTGATGAAGTCAAAACAATATTGAAAACTTCGATCAATAACAGTCGTCTATGACAAGATAATAATGAAAATCTTTTCAAAACTTCAGAAAGCGTTTAGAATAGAATTATTTTGAATTCAACAAAAATTTCTTTAAGTAAACCAATGGGGAGTCCAATAAGTCCACTTTTAGCTGAATTATTTAAGTCTTACTTCCAGAAATTATTATTCGCTAACACTACAAATGATAAGTTGGTAAAACTCGTTTGGGCTAGATATGTAGATGACGTATTTTGCATTTGGACCGGAACTGACAGGCTGCTATCGCAATTTTTGAATTATCTGAATAGAATTTGAATATTAAAACGGATTTAATCTGTTAGTCTTCTACAATTTTAATTTCAAAAAAATTTTTTTTCAAAAAACTTTTACAATCGAATTAATGTCTACAATAAGCACCGCTTATATTTAATAGACGTATATAATCAAAACTCAATATACAATGTCAAATGGAATAAATAAACCAACCAATATAAAGAGAGCAATTAAAATTAATAAATAAATATTTGAAGGAGACAAAATTTTGTTTCTGATCTTACCATAATGAAACCAACTGCTTTTCAAAAACATAAAACACAACTGAAGGATTTCTCAAAAAATATTGTATAATTTATTTGAAATATTTAATATATTTAAATATACAGTTTTCTGTGAATTTTGTGATGAACTGACTACCTGGATTTTTAAAGTTAGTTTGTTGTCAAAACAAGTTCCGTGTTACACTCTCAAGGTATGATATACCGATTATTAGTTGATTTTGATATTTTAAATGTTATCTAGGGCCGATGAAGAGATTATCCGTATTCTAATTGTTTCTTGAAGATATATTACATGTTTTGAGAGATTTTTGAATTAACTTATTCGAATATTTAAATATATTAAATATTTCAAATGAATTATATTTTTTGAGAAACTCTTGAGTTGTGTTTTATGTTTTTGAAAAGCAATTGGTTTCATTATGGTAAGATCAGAAACAAAATTTTGTCTCCTTCATATATTTAGTTATTAATTTTAATTGCTTTCTTTATATTGGTTGGTTTATTTATTCCATTTGACATTGTATATTGAGTTTTGATTATATACGTCTATTAAATATAAGCGGTGCTCAGTGTCGACATTAATTTAATTCTAAAAGTTTTTTGAATAAAAATTTTTTTGAAATTAAAATTGTAGAAGACTAACAGATTAAATCTGTTTTAATATTAAAATTTTGTTATATTTCTTCTATCAAGTAAAAAGCCTTTTTCTATTTTATTATCTGAATAGCATAAATAAAAATATCAAAATGACAAAAGAAATTAAAAAAAAAAACTTCAATCAACTTCTTAGATCTTAATACAAATCGTAATAATCATAAGTTCGAATTCGACATTTTTAGAAAACCTACCACTATTGATGACATAATCCATTCGAAATCCGATCAGTCATGGCAAATTAAAATGTCAGCATTCCATAGTTTCATTCATTGATCCCGTTGAACGAAGTTAATTTCCGAAAAGAAGTCAATAGAATTAAAACAATACCGGTGAACAATGGCTATAGAACTGAAATTATTGACAAAATGATTAATAAGAAATCTTACCACAATATTAAAAAAAAATATATAAATGATCCTCATGAAGAAAAGATAACATGATTTTCAATGGCTTATATAAAAGTTTGCAGCAGTAGGTTCTCTATTGCTCTTCATGAAATGGAAATGAATTCTTTAGCAGTAAGTGGAAATAATTTAGCTGAGATTTTGGTTAACAATAAAGAAAGGAACCCCAACTTTTCCGAATCGGGGATTAAACAAATTAATTGTGATGATTGTAATGCTACATATATAGGACAGACAGGCCGATGTTTAAGCATAGAATCAAAGAACACAGGATGCCTATTTTGAAAAACCAGAAATCAACGGGTTTTGCAGAACATTGTATAGGAAATGATAATTTTTTTAATGAGAAAGATGTAACTTTATTATATAATGTTAATAAGGGTGAATTGATGGACTATTTGGAGATTCTGTCAATCAAAAATGCCGTTGAGAAAAAGGAGAATTTAACAATTTTCCAAATACTATTCAGCAACATGCTGTTATTTCCATGCGCCATAAAAATACACAGATATCCTGTAATAAAAGAACCTTTTTTAATTTCAACTTCAGCTCCTTTTTGTACTCCTTCGAAGATTATCGAAAGACCGAAACACGTGTCAGGATTCTGAATAAACGGTCAAACATAAAAACTGTGTGAATTATTTTAAATGAAAATATAAAGAAAGTCTTTTTAGAATTCTGTTAATAATTTTCAATACTTAAATTTGTTTGTCCATACGGTCGATAAAAGTTCAGTAAAATGCTTCGTAAGCTGTAATTCGCTGGGGTATATCAATTGTTTGGGTCCAAAACACTTCGTACTCTTTGTATCTATAGGCAAATGATGTTTTCCTCGGTCCCATACCTATATTTAGCTTATCACGTATGAGTTTCATCATGCTTTGTCTACCGTGTAACTAGAAAGAGTGGTTTCTTTGTTTTATGAAGGAGTATAGAGTCAAACAGCTCCATAAGTTATTGCACCATTATCCGACTGACATAACGTATTTCCTTACTGCTTCTTCGTTTCATGTAACCTCTGTCGGATATCTTGTTTAGTTTATTCTTATTGTCATTTCAAAAAAGAAATTTTGTTTACAGAACCGGCATTTACTAATTATTGTACTCACCTTCGCTTTGTCAGGATGTGAGTATATTTTTCAGAGGTGATTTTGAAATTCAAATGAATATTACACTACTTCAGATGAAAATTCATTATGATGCTTACGAAATAAGAATAGATGAAATTAAAATAACATAAATAGAGGTTAATACTTGATAGAAGGTATATAAAATTATTTCAGCCTTCTACATATTTAATTTAAAAAATTATATTTAATAATAAATACAATTTATTCACTATGAATGTGATACCCGACGCGCTTCGATTGTTAGAGCGTTGTTAAGTTACTTCACAACGCGTGGTGTATCACATTAGTGAAGGAACTTTGGAAATATACAATGGATTTTCATAGAAAACTAAAACATCAATATTATTAATTCTATTTGAACTAAAACAGAGTTGAACAGTGTTTTACGTACAAGGTGTCAATTGGAGGTCTAAACAAAGACGTGTGATAATAATAATATCAATAACGAGAGCATCATGATCAGATGTCCGCAAAACATGACGTTCTCGTTGATGTTTGAATTTAAACAAAATTTTTCCCTCATGGCGTTTCCTAAGATATTCATCTTAAATTTGACAAAGTAATTACATTTCAAGATTAACTTCATAGGACCACTAAATTGCCTGTGAAAATCTACAGGGGTGATTTTTTGTTCGAGCATTATCCACTCTTTCTTTCAGAACTTTGTTGTAGTGCGATTTAGGCGTTTAAGGGATATGAAAAAGAATTTTCATTTCAGTTGGGAATTTTTTGATCCTCAGGAATTTTTTAGTACCTGCTACTATTTCGAGCAAAAAAGTTGAACAATTCCCTCCAAGTCGCCACGCAAGTCAAGATTTTCAAAAGAATTCAATAGTCAGTAGTTGAAAAAATTTATGATTTCATTATTAGGTTCGACAATTGATCTCATAAAATTCAAACTTTAACATCCCATATTTCTGAAATGGGGCATTTGTAGACCAACAATTATAAGACTTTTATTCTTTATAATACCCAAGTAATCATGCTTTTTCGTTTGTACCTTAAATTCAGGAATATTCAATAATAACAATTCGTATCCTTATTATAAAGAACAATTTCAAATTGTTATGATGAAGAAAAATGTAATAGTACGGAAAGAATACGATTCCTGAAATGAAGTGGGAGATAAGAAATTGTTTAACTCGTGTGTTTTCATTTTGTGTTTATCTATTGTGAGGTGTTGTTGAATACACCCAAAATATCAATTAGCACTAAACCGTATTTTACGAGTCGTAGGAATGCCTGAGAGACCAATGCGTTGAAGTGATGTTGTTACTGCTCTGGATACTACTCAGCATTATATATCGGGTGTTTTGTTTAAAGTGATAGAACTTTAAATTGAAATAAAACACATTTAAATTAAGATTAAAGCCAAATTTATTTTTATTTGAAAGATAAGTTTATGACATTTATGTTTTAAAAATAATTTCCGGCATATGTCCACCACGACTAGCTCCGAGGAACCGCATTCGATCAGACCAATTTTGGACCACTTTTTCGAGTAATTCAGGCCTTATTTAATCAATAACGTGAATTATGTTGGCTTCCAAAGCGTCTATTGTTTCTGGTTTATTGGCATAAACCAATGACTTGACATAACCCCAAAGAAAATAATCCAGTGGAGTTATGTCGCATGATCTTGGATGCAAATTAATTGGACCATTTCTCTAAATAGGGTTATCGCCAAATCTTTCTTTCTATAAGTCAATTTTTACGGTAGCAGCATGAGGTGTAGCACCATCTTGTTGGAAGTAAATCACTTCTGGGTCGATAACATTCAAATTTTGAAACACATAATCATTGATCATCGATCTGTTACGAGAACCATTCACTATACCATGAGCTCCAGCATTGTTTTTAAAAAAATATGGACCGATGATGCCTCCAGGGTGTAAAGCACATCATACAGTGCATTTTTCAGGATGCAATGAAAACTGCAGAACTTCTTGAGGATTGTTTTCACTCCATATACGGCAAATCTGCTTGGTTACATAGCCGTTTAACCAGAAATGAGCTTCATCATTAAACACAATTTTACGATAAAAAAGTAGATCAACTTCCAGCTGTTCTAGGGCCCAATCAGCAAACAAACGACGTTTATTAAGGTCAAGTGGCTTTAGTTCTTGAACCAGTTGGATCTTGTATGAGTGTAAACCAAGATCGTCACGCAAAATTTTCTATGTGGTGGATGCACATAGTCCAACTTGTTGTGAACGTTGACGAATAGAATAGTTCTTTGTCTTGTTATTGTTGTTGCATCGAGTAGAGAAAATGTTGTCCGAAATCTATCGATAGTTCGACGAATAAGCTGCTCTCATGGATGATTATGTAAACCATAAATTTTACGAAGTGCTCTATAAGTTTGGCAAATACTGATTTTGAAAATAAATTTCAACAATTTATAAACATTGTTGCGATGTATGTCTTTCCATGATAGTTTGTCGATGCTTATTGATCAGAAATGTCAAAACAACATGGCTTCTACCTTGTGTCAAATCACAGTTACCCCTATCGAAAGTTCTATCACTCTAAAAAAAACCCGATATATGAACCCTGGAATCGGTATCGGGGAATTGGAAGCATATGGAGAAGACATTATGATCCTTCAAGCATGATCAATCCTCGTATGGACTGATATCTTCACTTAAAAGCACGAAGAAAAACCATTGCGACCATATTTAAACTAAGTAGTCCATTATTAAGCATTCTGAGGCATATCCTCTATAAAATATTGAAATATGAATTCATAATATCTGAAGGGGAATTGCACTTTTTGTTAGGTTTTTTTTGACAGTCAGTATGAGAAATGGTTTCAAACTTCTTGAAATAACATAATATCCTGGCTTTAGACTTCTTCAATCTCTAGATTTGAATCTAATATAATAAGCCTACGATACGTTTCAAAGGTGTTTCAAGGGATCATTTGCAAAATCCTGAACTTTTTCAAGTACTTCAGCAATCCTGGAATGAAATTTCAGAACAGCTGGATAATCTAATTCTTGACGTGGAACAACGCGGTAAACACACTAACTATTACTACTTATGGTGATGCTATTTTGATTGATTTTTGTTTTCTAATTTCCAAAAGAGAATTTTTCGGAATCACATTACCTACATGCTTTGATTCACTAAGTCTCTTTTTGAGCAGCTGTTTTAATTGTTTTGCTTAAATATCTGTAATTTTTGAATTTTAATCCAGAAATGGTCTGAAATGACTAGATTAGATTTACTGATAGGAAATCCGAGGTCAAAAGTGATTCTGTCCGGCAGGTCTGACCGGTTCGTCCGTAAACAGTTTACCTTCCGAACGGAAAGAGCTAGAGACTTGAAATTTGTAGGGTGGGTTTCGAGCCTGAATCTCTCTGTTAAGTTTGTTAATGGGTGGAATTTATCTAATAGCACTGCAGTTATTCATATTAGAAATTTTCTATAATTTTTTCTATATGTATGTAGAATTACGACAAGCTTCTTCGTGCAAAATTTCGAAGGATGGTATGATTACAAGATTCAATATAATATTTTTAAAGCGGAGCAGCGATGAGCGCTACCGAAACCATAGCACAGTCCTAGGGTGGAGTTTAAATTTCGCATTCAGATGTGAAATAGCGACACAAAAACTAATTTAAAATTTAGTGAGGATTGTATAATTAGAGGATAAAAAAAATTGAGCAGCGCAGCGTTAACCGCTAAAAAAATCATAAGAACCGTCCTGCAATTGAGTTTAAATTCAGCAGTTATGTATACAATAACGACAAGAAGGTTAATGCAAAAATTTATGACTAATTGATTATTTTACTATTGTTTTTATTTCCCAGTTGAAAGTGAATCACGCTAAATCACTGTGCCTGGTATATTTGTGAGATAATTGTCCTTCACATATTTTGTGAATGAGAATTAATATCATCCTGATACTCCTGATTTTCTGTCAAGATCCCTGGGAAGCTTTTTCAGCTTGTGTATGTTAGGAGTTCAGTTGTGTTCGGATTAGGTTTTGTAACTGCATTCTTACGTTATCTTAGGTACATCACTGCTTATTTTCGACACAATAGTAAAATGATGACTAGAAAATTTCTCTCCTACCTAGACGGGGCATGATCCTAGGATCTTTCGATTTCAAGCCCAGGGCTTTAACCACTGAGCTATCAGCAGATGAATTATTATGTTTTGCAGTTGACATAATTAGTAATAATTATCAGTTCAATTAAATTTTTCAACTGAAAGATAATATAAAGCCTGATGTGATGTGTTTTTCAATAAATTGGTACTCTTTATTGCTAGTTATAGCATTTTGAACTCACTGGAACTATTGTACTCGAACACTCTATTTAAAGTGAGTAGCTTCAGCTGATGCAATATATTTTTTATATGATATTTTCATTAGAAGTGTGTGGATAAAGGAAAATTCAAATTGTGGCCATATCTTGTAGAGCTGGTAAAAGTCGAATGAGAAAATATATTTACCTACAAAGAACGTAAACTTTTTGCCTCTAAATATTAAATTTTGGCTCCATAATACAAAACTTGCTGACTTGATTTTATTGATGTTTAACCTCAAACCAATAATAGATTTCGTTGAAAAGTTTCTCCAGTTATCATTCAGACATCTAACTGGCATAACGGGATTTTCTGTTGCAATTTTTCATTGTATTCTGTAATTGCTGAAATAAATTACTTCCTCAAGATTGAATCCGTCCTCAAGTTTCCTAACAAGCCGGAAGTGCATCCAGCTACCGGGTCCCATCGTCTCATTAGTCAAACTCACTGGTCGGTGATTAATACCAAAATAGCTTCGATATGGTTGAGCAATGTAACTAATCACGAATACTATAAATGGTACAATTTGCGGCTCATCTGCGGTTCTGAGGTTTGCGAATTTGTCAATTTGAATAATGAATCATGAATTAATTGATATTTCGCTATAGAGGAAAAGATGGAATTCTGATATAATATTTATTTTACTTCATAACTTGAAGTGGGATATTTGCTTCGATTTAAATTTAACTGATAGAAATGAGGGGGTGAAAAGCAATTACGTGAAATCAAAAGCTAAATTCGTTGGACTGTTGCTATGGTTTCTTTAGCGTTCAACGCTGCTTTGCTTACAATATTTTTGTGTTTGTTTCGAATCTTCCAATCAAAGGATGCGCTGAAATTTCGCAGGAAGATGTGCTTTTATTTTCTTTCTCTAAAATGCAAATTTTAGATCAATCGGATTTGAGTAATGGAAATTATTAAAGTGGATATTGGTGAAAAGGCACAGCGATCTACTCTTCGACCAAGATAATGTTTTCACCAAAAGTACAGATCAAAACTCCACCGCACCAATTCCAATAATTTTGAATGAAACAGCTCAAAATTATACACTGTACGATTTATATATTTAGGCTGCAACAAAAACCGAATTGAAGCATTTTTTTATTTTGTATCTCCATTGAAGTATGCTCGTTCTAGATTAATTGACTAATGTTTAGTCAGTTACTAATGAAGAATTCAAAAATATTGGTCAATATACCTAATAATTCTTTCAATACCTCTGCCATGAAGCACCTGGTCCTATGAAATTCCCCACTTTTCTAGGTTTTGAAGAGAATTAGTATTACTCCAATATAATATAAAAAGCGTTAAATACAACTTGATTTTACACTTTGAGTATTTATTTATTTATGTAGTAACACTACGAAACTTAGATTACCGTGATAGAAACGAAGTAATTTCTTATTCTGTTCGCAATGTATTATCACAAAATAACGAAATTTCTGTTAATACTTGGAAAACAAGCTGGGAAACGTGGTTCTCGGGTTTACTTAGGAATAAAGGAGCAACAGTTTTGGGTTGAACGTGGAACCAATGCGAAATCCATAATAAAATAAATGCCTGAAAAATAATTGTGTTCAGTAAAGTGGGCCATGATGGGACAGTCTGATTTCTTTCGTTTTCTTGTTTTTTCAAGGAACGCGAAATTACGATCATATTTTCTTGTCGGAAAACTGCTGTTTGTGGCGTCGGCAGTCTAACACGACCCTCTCTTGCCCCATGGACTCTTTCTGAAAACTCGATTCGAATAGAAATGATAAAATATGCGAAGAAACAAACTGAGGAAATCCTATATCTTCATACTGAACTCCCGACAAGGAACAAATAACCTCGCTATAAAACGAAAGTTGTCCGCTTCAATTTTCTCGATAGCAACATAAATTCTTTCGCTGATTACCAAAACTATCCCAATTACTTCCAAACTTCAAATAGAATCCCCGCAACTCTGTTGTTTAGGAACGAGTGCCGAAAAAGGGCTGCAAAGATGGCAAAGCAAGAATGCCTCCATCAAGAGAATCAATATACTAGATCTTATTTTTGATGCTTTCACTCAAATAATGGGGTGTTTTTGGACATATTTTATATTCCAAGGATGGCGCTATGATCTGGAAAATGAATTCTGTCGTATTGATGTATAGAATCTATTTGTCTCTAGTTCTTTTATTTCTACTGAAATGTTTCAGAGAAAATTACTAGTTGAAACGTCTACACGTTATACGAAAAAATGGTGAGTTTGAAATAATTTCAAAATGTGAAGTGGTTTTCCTGTTTCATGAAATGAAACTCTGAACTGAATTTTTCAGCTTATAATTCGTGTTTACGATAATTTCAATTACAAAATAAGTTATTATTACACAAGAAAGTTGGGAAGTTAGATAGTTTATTACATTTCCAAATCAAAAGCTTCAATGAAGCGGGAATAATATGGCAAAATAAAATGGAAACAAAACCCTGAGAAGCAACGATCTTGCCGATTACTAATAACTGATGCTTCGGAATAATTTTCGAATTCTTATGCTTTAACTTTGCTTTGAAAAAATTTACACGTTTTTATGATAAAATTAAGGCTTTTCTATAATAGATAATCTGGACAATCTATCCATATATATATATATATATATATATATATATATATATATATATATATATAGGTTTATCTATGAAAAAACATCGGATTGTGTTTACGGTCCTCAAACTCGCAATAGAGAATTAAAGTATATTCGTAGCAAATATATATATATATATATATATATTAGGAGTACAAATAAGTTTCCGCCGTTTTTTAACACAAATTAAATATTTATTATAGAAGAACGGTAATATAAATTTATTTAAAATATCACTTGCAACCACTTTTTCCCATCTCTCAGGCAGCATTCGAATCCCACGTCTGAAGAACTCCTTGTGTTTTGAGGCTATCCACGAATCAACCCAATTTTTGGTATCCTCATAAGATGTGAACCGCTGCGCCGTCAGAGCATGTGCCATGGACCGGAACAGGTGATAATCGGACGGTGCAATGTCTGGTGAATACGGCGGGTGGGGTAACACTTCCGAATCAAGTGTTTCCAAGTACTTTTTCACGGGAGCCGCAACATGTGGACGAGCATTGTCATGCAGAAGAATAATTTTTTCGTGTCTAGAATAGTATTGAGGGCGTTTTTCCTTCAGAGCTCGGCTCAATCTCATCAATTGTATTCGATAGAGGGCTCCAGTAATTGTTTCGCTCGGATTAAGCAACTCATATTACACTACACCTAGCTGATCCCACGAAATACACAGCATAAGTTTTTTTCCGTGAATATTCGGTTTTGCTGTTGATGTTGACGCGTGGCCAGGTAATCACCATTTTTTTTTTTTTTTTCGTGAATATTCGGTTTTGCTGTTGATGTTGACGCGTGGCCAGGTAATCACCATGATTTTCTTCTTTTTTGGATTGTCATAATGTATCCACTTCTCATCACCAGTTACGATACGATGTAAAAAACCCTTTTTTTATGTCTAGCTAGCAGCATTTCACTTAAGCATAATCGGCGTTCAATATCTCTCTGCTTTAATTCGTACGGAACCCAATTTCCTTGTTTATGAATCATTCCTAATGATTTTAAACGATGTGAGACTGCTTGCTGAGTGAGTCACTTGGAAAAGAGGCCTTCCTCAAATAGCCAATAACTATTCTGGTAGAATTCACCTGCTTGCTGAGTGACTTCTAATGTTAGAGCAAGTTCTTTTTGTGTTTGAGATGAATCTTCCTCCAATGATTCCTCCAATTATGCATCCTCGTAAATTTTTGGCCTTCCACTGCGATCTTTGTCTTCTACGTCGAAATCACCGTTTTTGAATTTCTGAAACCACTCTCGACACATTCTCTCACTCAAAGCACCCTCACCATATGCTTCTACGAGCAATTAATGCGCCTCAGCAGCAGATTTCTTTAAATTAAAGAAGTAAACCAATATTTCCCGCAAATGACGCTTACTTGGCTCAAATTTTGACATTTTCAACTTATAAAAATTATATTTTACCAATATAAAATCAATGATATTAATAGGTTATGTTGTTCTTGAATGTCCGAACTATTTTTTAAGCCGGTTATCATCTGCGAAAGCTAACCGAGACTCTGTGCCGCGCCATCTACAATAAAATGGCGGAAACTTATTTGTACTCCTAATATATTTATATATTATATATTATATTATATTATATTATATATTATATTATATATATATATATATTATATATATATATATATATATATATATATATATATATATATATATATATATATATATATATATATATATATGAAAATCATGTAGAAGTTGCTTTACGAAATAAAAGTTTTTCTACGAAGAAACTATTTATCCCCATCTAATAGACATATTTTATTTAATTTAGTGTATTTCAACAATATCCAGGCTATTCTAGTATATTTTCGTTAAAACTTTAGTAATTCAAAATGTAGATAATCTGACGATACTGTTGTGATAGCTGTTATATTTATGATAAATATGTGGAAATTAGAATAACCTTGCTTCTATTGATTTTCTATTGGACAAAGTTGGTTTATTTCTAATAATGCTTTGATAATTTCAAATCATAAAGTATAATATGATGAACATAAAAAAGAAAATATATTGAAAATGAATTTTCACAAATTCTTCCACTTCTAACATGGCGCGAAAAAGTGGTTCACTGATTGTAAGGCAAGAATTTCATTGACGTCTGAATCAATATTCACAATCTAAGGCTTCTTCAGTCAAATAAATGGAGTATTTTTCGCCATATACTTAAGCAGAAGGAGCGGTCGCATTGACTGGCTGTCTTGATCGTAAAAGGTCGCCCTTCAAGTCTTCCCTCGGCTCTTTTTCGATGTCGCGCTAGAGTGCATTTCTCGTAAAAAATCCATGAAATGTGTTTCCGTATATCGGGGTGAAAATGGACTACTATGGAGAGAAGCAGATCCTAGCAGATCGATCTAGATAGACGTTATCGTCATCTTCTTCTATCGGTAGATTTATTTAGAGAAGCGAAATTTTATGACAGTTTCTCATATTGATGTTCTAGCATTTTTCGCTATGGAAGTAAGCCCTCAGGGGATATCCTTATTCGAGAAAAATTGGAATATTTCAATAATTTCCTTAGATTTCAACAAGAATCGAACAACTAGAATCCAAAATTTATCCAAGAAAAATTTAATCCACGATTTGTTCCTGAGATGTAGCATCTCACGCTCTATACACCTCATAAGAAAGGCCTGATAAAGTATTTGAAGAATGGCATAAACTGATTAATAGTCTTTCCAGTGGAGTCGATCCCTGGATCTACACTAGTCGGTTAGTTGATATTCAGGAGTGAAACGTATTTAGAAAATTGTCCCATTCACTAAATACGAATATTAGACTATTAACCTGTCGGTATCTAATTGTTGCAATACGCAAATATTGAATAGACGAAATAACATTAACATTCATTAACAACAATAGAAGTTAATGTGAGCCTAAAATAATACAAACGAAACTCATATTGTAAAACACGTGGCCTTCCAGTCAGGGCTACTACGAAAGCCGATAAGATGAATAGCTTAGAGACGAGAAGACAGAGCTAGACTAGCCTCGCTGGTCAAAATACCTTGTTTCGATACACAGAAAAATCATAAAAATCCATAGTTTTCCAGAGAGAAATGGGCCCTTCCAGAATGATGGCTTCAACACAATATTTTGCCTATAAGCAGCTAACCAGGGGGATGTGTATTAACGCCAATATCGGCGTTAACACTTTTGTTAATGAGTGGAGCATGGCGACGACGTTTGCGATATATCCCTATTATTTGCTATGTTGTACATTAATGACTATGAGAAGTTCAAATTTCTTTAATATCATTATAACATGCCCACGATATCACCTCTCAACATGAATCAGTATTTTCTAGAGTTCATTTACCCATTCAAACCCACCAATGTTCAGGTAGATTCTTAGGACGTAATAATTTCGCAAGTGTTCCGAAGACGTAGCTGTTCAACTACTCAAGTTTTATAGGAAGAGTTGGTTTTTCCTGTGAAACATTCCCATAGCCAGAGCTTTGAAGCTCTGCGACGACACCCTTGCGTTTTTGTTCCATATTATGGGAATTATGCTTAATAATAATATTTTTCAGAGTTCTATTCTCCATATTGGCACTTTATTTGAATACAAGCCGATTTTCACCAAATCCAATTATCAATTACCCTGGTTAATGAACATTTGTTTGGCTCTTGGCATAATGAGAACATCTTTAGCAGATTTTCTAATAACTCACTATGTTCCAATCACCGTTTGGCTCTTGGCATAATGGGAACATCTTTAGCAGATTTTCTAATAACTCACTATGTTCCAATCACCGTTCTTTTACAGACATAACGTTACTTCAAGCCATTCTAATCATTTCACTAAAAGCGGAAAAACAAAAAATCAACGTATCAATTTGGAATAAGAGATACTGTGGACTTGTCTCTTATTTTTTGACTATAAAACACTTGGGTTTTAACAATGATTTATTTTGTTTATATGATACACATGAAAATGAATGTGTCGACCAAACAGGAACAGAGTCAGAGAGAAATGGAGAAAAAGAACATTTCTCTAAGGATGTCAATTTTGCCATAGAATATTCTATTATACATATATTCTCCTGCTACTGTATGAGATTCCTTACGTGGCCTATGTGCAAAATTTAATCCTTATATGAAACAATAATATTCCGCTCACCCTGAAACCTCGTGGTTCCAAAGAATGAAACTGGAATACACATCATGCATGAAACAGAAACAAAAAATTAATGATATATAAAATTTGAATATCAGAACAGATTTAATCTGTAGTCTTCTACAATTTTAATTCCAAAAAATTTTTTTAAGAAATTTTAAGAATTAAATTAATGTCTTTATAAGCACTGCTCATATTTAATAGACGTATAAAATCAAAATTCATCATACAATATCAAATGGAATTAAGAAAAACCAACAAATATAAATTGTCAATTGAAATTAAAATATAAATAAGCATAAGCAATAAGGTTTGCTTATTTATATTTTAATTTCAATTGACAATTTATTTATCGTTGGTTTTTCTTAATTCCATTTGATATTGTATGATGAATTTTGATTTTATACGTCTATTAAATATGAGCAGTACTTATAAAGACATTAATTTAATTCTTAAAGTTTCTTCAAAAAAATTTTTGAAATTAAAATTGTAGAAGACTACAGATTAAATCTGTTTTGATATTCAAAATTTGTAATAATCCTTCTATCAAGTAAAAAACCGTTTCTTCTTATTTTATAATGATATATAAAATTGAATAGAATTAATAACATGAAAATGAAACACTTAATAAGACACGAAGAATACAAATTGTTCACTGTTATCAGTCATCGATTGGAAGCACACACAATTTTTTAAATAGACCGTAGCACTTCACCATTTTGAGTCCTCACTGACATTACTCGACTGAGTCTGTCGGAACCAGGGAACAGCTTCAGTATTCTACCCATCTTCCATTTCAAAGGAGGGAGGTGGTCTTCCTTCAGAAGAACTAGTACTCCTGGTTTCAGTTCCTCTTGTCTCCTGGTCTTCCACTTAGTACGTTGTTGAAGTGTTGATATGTACTCGATAGACCATCTCGACCAAACCGCTATATTATTTGAGTACCCTGTTGATATTGAGTCAGGCGATTGGTTCCAGTTTCTTCGATATTGGGCTCTGCTAGTACTGTTAGGGGTGCACCAATGTGCAAGCCCTGGTGTGAGTGCTTGGAAATCTTGTCGGTCGGTTGAGATAGCGGTCAAAGGTCCTGAATTAAGACAAGCTTTAATTTGTGCAATAATCGTATGAAATATGTCCAAAGTAGGAGTGAAGTTTATATTAGAGACCCTATACAAATGTCATTTGGCTGCCTTTACAGTCGATTCCTAGATACCACCTTGATGAGGGGATCTACTTGAAATGAATCTCCACGTTATGGACTCTGTAGCTAATGCGCTACCTATTTTGTCATTGTTCATAGATAGAACCCTTAAAAAATCCTTCAATGCAGAATTGGCACCAATGAAGTGGTGCCATTATATGAAAATACGTCAACAGGTTTGCCTCGTCTGCTAATGAACTGCTTGGAACAATTTAAAAATGCGGCACCAGTTCTAAATGAGTAGCCTCGGTAGTGAAACACACAGAAATGCACAAATATACCTTGATTATTCTGGTGTTCCGTAATTTATTTGCCTTAACATTAAATGGCCTTGTAAAGTCTGCCCCACAGTACAAAAAATTTCGAGATGCAGTGATGCGCTCTTTGGGTAAATTCACCACCAGTTGTTGAGTAACGTCGAACGAAAACAAACTACACACTTTCTTGGAACAGAATTAATCGTATTGTTGCCTGCGATTGGCCAATATTTTTGACACATTATAGATAATAAAGCTAATGGACCAGCATAAAGGTTTTGATGATGCCTCATCGAATTAGCATTTCCGTGAATTTATGCCTTTGATGTAGGATTATTGGAAATTTTTTTCGAAAATTGCAATTCCTTCGAGTTTCTTAACCTACCACAAACTCTCAGAACCTTGTCATCATCCAGGAAAGAATTCAAGCATAAGATTCTGCTGTGTCTTGATATTCCCTTGTTTCTTGACAATGTGCCTATCTCGTCACAGAAGTATTCAGCTTGAGCTGACTTTGCTAAATACAGAAATCTGTTAAGTTCATCTATTGTTAGAAAATCCGTTGATATTATCTTATTCCTGCAATTAGGTATGAATCTGAATACATAGGATATCTCTTTATCGAAAATATTTGATTGTTTGTTGACAGGCGTCACTAAATTAACAACCTTACCCATCTCATCAGGGATCTCATCAATTGTTGCAAGGTTGTGTTCTGACCAAAATTCATTGTCTTGATTCAACCAGGGTGCAACGTTCCACCACAGCGTTGCAATACCTAATTTTTCAGGTTCAAGGTCTCTGGAAATTAAGTCGGCTGCATTGTCTTTCCCCGCTTCATGTGTCCTTTGATTGTAGTTCGAGAGGGTTTGAATTTCACTCTGCCACAAAAACCTTCCATCCATAAGATTCTCCTGCGATCCAAGCATGTACGACTTGTGAATCACACCAATAGGTTATGTACCTTGTGTTGATGTCCAGTGCCTTTACTACAGATTTCCTCAGCCTGGCCAGCAATAATGCTTCGCATAATTCCAGTTTGGGTAGCGAAATTCATTTTAAAGGTGACATCTTCGATTTTGCACACTCACTGAATGATTGCCATTGAAACTAGTAGATCTTGCATATACGCAAGCACTATAGGCTCGTTTTGATGCATAACAAAAGCCATGAATTTGAATTTTCACTGCAGCCGGGCTAACTACCTGTCTTGGTACACTAATGTTGTTCAGAGCGGCGAAACTTTCCTGAAATCGCAGCCACTTTGTGGGAACGTCAATAAGAAATGATTCATCCCATGACAGGTTCAATCTCCACAGAGTTTGCATTGTTAATTTGGCTTTGATAAGGCATGGATCTAACAATCCCAAAGTATCGAAGGTTAAAACTATTGTCTTGTGGAAATGATTTATCTCTTTGTTGCACTTTTTTCGATGGGAATCTGGTCAACGGTGAAACGAAGGATATCTTGTCTAGAACTCCTGCCTGTTGGAGGTCCATTTGCAAAGGTTCAGGTGACCCTTCTTTTATGTTTCCTGTAAGTGGAACTGCACTGCATCTTCTATGGTGTTGGCGCCAATCAGCAGGTCGTATACATAAAAGTCTTCAAGTATGATCATCCTTGAGTTGATCTTCCTTGCGTCCAGTCCAACTTAATGAAGACCACGGGTTACTAGGTATGGAGCTATTGAAGTTCCATATCTAAGAGTAAGCAATCAGAACTGTCTTATTGGTTCATCTTGATTAGGCCTCCAGAGAATTCTTTGTAAGTCTGGGTGATTTCTTTTAACCAGGACTTGACGATATATTTTGTCGATGTCAGCAGTTATTACAACATTGTGTTTCCTAATACGAACGAGTATCGAAAAGCGATCCTGTTGAAGAGTAGGACCGACCTTCAATCTATTGTTTAAGGAAACTCCAGTACTTGATGCACAGGAGCCATCTCTCAATTTTGTAGTCGTGCTTCCCTCCAGACTATGAGATTTCTTACGTGGCCTTTGTTCAAAATTCAATTCTTACATGAAACAATAACATATACTTTATGCATCTTTCTATATGAAACATTCATTTCAAATATTGATATATTCCAAATTTGTCACTTGGTATATATCCGAATGATTCTCTTTATTTTTATTATTCGTTCCATCTTTCTCATTATTAGCAATAATGAAGTCGTTAGTAGAACGGTACACATTTCTTGTTGTTCATTAATTTTGATCCCACTGGCTTCATTTTCCATGTGGTTCGCACCAAAAAGAATTCTACGATCGAAACAGTCAAAAATTTAAACATTATAATTTCAACCAGGCGTACATAAACTATGTCTGCCAACTTCCGTTAACTCCATTTCCAGGCCCAGTCTATCGAAATCGAAAGGGGTCTGGAACGTAGCAGCTCCAACAACGTAATAACTTTAAATTACATTTTACCGACTCACTTGCTTGAGCCGTTAATTTCAGTTTTGATTTATTCGATTTAAGATAACGTCCCAGTGCTCCAGAAGTCGTCGGGCGAACGATAATTCAGATTGAAAATGTCGATGAAAAATTTTTCCGGAAATCCCCACTTCTACTACTCCGCAAAATTTATTCAATTACGGGGGAGGAAGATCCGTTTGTCCGTTCACGAGTGACGGAACACGATAATGACGTGTTTAAGAAAGAATTTTGTGGAAATTTGGTCGTTGGATATCTTCATTCTAGAATTTATCATCTTGCCCTAAGTCAAACCAAAGTAACATGTAAAATTAAAAGTTTAAAAGAGAATAAATCTGAAAAATCTACAAAATTCAATTCAAGAAAAATTCAATCGAAATATCTTGGAAACACAGTTTATATTCAAGTTGGCATATAAAGGTTTGGAAAATCACGTTTTACGGTTACGCTATTCAATGCATAAGAAAGAGAACTCTGGCCATCCAGTCAAACATTGGAATAATCGAAAGATATGCTCGTTACGAAAATGAATAATTCAGTGTATAACTAGAAAAGAATGCTCTTGTCTCTCACACAGTAGTCCTTGTGAGAAGTGGGGAGTTGGACACCTCGTTATCGCGTAATCCTCAAATTCAGTTGTCGAATAGAAATCAGAAGTACTAATGTGTAGTTCATAACGCTTGAAAATCAAATACAATACGATATTCCTATTTCATTGCACATTGCGAGGAATTTTTTACAATTTATTTTGACATTGATAACGGACAATGGATGACACATATAATTTAATCTATGAAAATCAGTACTTGGGTTCTTTTTTTGCCATAACTGGTTTGAAAATAAAATGAATTCTATAAAAATGAAAGAAAAATCTAAGGTAAAATGAAAACGAATTGAAAAAAAAATCAACGCAAGGCTAAGAAATCTAAAATTAAGTATTCAAATAGTCTATCCTGTTGTGCTAAACAATAGCCAAATTTATTATAAAGTGATAATCTCATATCTCTGAGCAGATGAGGAATAGTGGGTATTTTGGCATAAAGTTGGACTATTTTTAACCTTTATTCAACAAGATTTGCAGCTCTATCGATCTGATGTCCATAAATCGAGTGTTTAGATAACTCACAAAAAATCATTGGGAGTTGAATCTGGTGATCTTGGTGGCTATTTGATTGTGCCGTTTGTAGAAATGACATGATTCAAAAAAGTTCTCCGATATTGTGTGACTGCTCGTGCATTGTGACTTGAAAAACCATCCTGTCCAACCAGATTTTATCTAAATTGATTGGCAGTTATCGAATTTTCGGAATAATTTGGTTCTCTAATAGCTCCAGATATTTGGCCGCATTAAGGCTATAAGGTGCACTGGTTTCAACAGCTGCACACATCATATTCAGACGGTTTTCACTCATCGATTTTGGACCTTTAGAAATGTTGCAATTCTTGCATGTTCGTAAACAAAAAATAGTGGAACTTGAAGGAATTGGCTGTTCTTCAAATGCAACAATGAATGTATTATTTTTTCAATTTAATGGCCACCAAAGTACCATTTTATAATTTGAATTTTTTCTTCTACAGTAAACATTTCTATTCACGAAAAGTCTATTTGATTTTTAACTGTTATGGAGTTACATACCAGCACATCTGCTTGATTTAATTTTGAACTTCCTCGAACCCGAGCAGTTCATGTTTCATGACTTTTCTTTGGTTACAGCTAGCTTTGTTACAAATTTCTGCAAATGCTTTCGTTGATTCATTTGGTTGAGACACTTTATGTACGAGGGGCGTTCAATTTATTCTCGGTATAGGGCATGATTTGCTAATAATGTGAGTAATGTAGTTATTTCATTTACTAATGACACTATCTGAGGGTATAAATATAAAATTTTACTAATTTACCATTATTACTTTTCTAGATATCATCAGTAAAAGACGACCTGAATGACTGACGCCACAATGATGATGAAAATCGAACATCGCGCTATTATAAAGTTCCTCACTAAGCAGGGAAAAAGTCAAAAAATCGTTCATGAGATGGTTGCTTTTTACCAAGACTGCGCCTCCACCGTTCAAAAGTGGTTGAGTGATTTCAAAAGTGACAGAGAAAGCATTGATGACGACCCTCGCTCATGCGGGCTCGTTAGAAGCACCAGTGACGAAAATGTGAAAAAAGTGGGAATGCTGGTACTTGAAGATGCCAGAATGAAAATCAAGATGTTAACAGAGATGACAAACCTATCCGTGGGTCAGTGCAAGATGGGAACCAGGAATGATCACCGCACCTCAAAAGAAAGTGCGAATCGAGTGCTGTAAGAAGCCCAAGGCCCGCGTGGCGAAGGCTACTGTGCTGGAATATGGCTTCGAAGAAATTACTCATCCTCCGTACAGTCCAGACTTGGCCCCTCAGTGACTACTACCTATTCCCAAATATGAATTCTTCGTGGAAAGCGATTTTCCGACGGTGAAGAAGTGAGGGTAGCAATTAATACCTATTTTGAGAAGAAGCCGGAAGAATATTTTTTACAAGGTTTAGAGAAATGTATTTCTCGATCTAACAAATGTATTGAAAAGTTCTAGGAAGCTTCATTGAAAAATAGAATTTTTTTTTAATTTTCTCAGTTTTCTCTCATACCCACATCGAGAATATATTGAACGACCCAAGTATTTTAAGGCTTTTAACATTATTAATAAGTAATAATAATAGTAATAAATAAATTTATTTCATATAATTTGATAACACACATGTACATCACTATTAAATGAAAAGATGTCGGAAACATTTACAGACTTAAGGTTAACATACTACTTTGTCAAGAAAGTACCGGAAATTTTCGGTTAAAACAACACTTTTAAATTTAATCGTCAAAATTTATTGGGTCGCCTTCAAAATAGGCTCCATTTGCTTCAATACATCTATGCCAACGGCACTTCCAATTATCGAAACATTTTTATAGGCGCTTTCCGGGATGGACTTTAGCTCTCGCGCCGAATTTTGTTTTATGGCTTCAATCGACTCAAAACGGGTGCCACGAAGGAGCAATTTTAGTTTTGGAAAAAGGAAAAAGTCACAGGGAGCCAAATCCGGCGAATACGGTGGTTGCTGAAGCACGTTTGTTGAGTTTTTGGCGAGAAAGTCAGTCACAATCGTAGCTCGGTGAGAAGGCACGTTATCGTCATGCAAAATCCATGAGTTGTTCGCCCACAAATTTGGCCGCTTCTTACGGATACGCTCACGCAAACGTTTCATAACGCCTAGGTAATACTCCTTGTTTACCGTCTGACCCTCTGGAACGAATTCGTAGTGCACCACGCCACGGATATCGAAGAAAACAATGAGCATCACCTTCATTTTCGAGCGGCTTTGGCGTGGTTTTTTCGGTTTCGGCTCATTTTTTGCCACCCATTCCGATGATTGCTGGCTTGTTTGCATATCCTACTCGTAGACCCAGGTCTCATCACCAGTTATAATGTGTTCCATGAATGTAGAATCGGAATTACAGCGATCCAGCATGTCTGAAGCAACCTGTTCGCGATGACGTTTTTGAAGAAAATTCAGGTCTTTCGGTACGAGTCGTGCGGCCACCTTTCTCATGCCCAAAATATCAATCAAAATCGTACGTGCGGACTCGTGGGATATCTTAAGATCATGTGCTATCTCTCTCAAGCTGGTACGACGGTTTTCCAGCACCCTTTCCTTAATTTTATCGACGTTATCTTCGATCGAAGCCGTCGATGGGCGTCCACTTCACGACCGTCCTTGAAGGCTCTGTACCACTGATATGCACGAGTTTTCGATAGAGCATTATCACCAAAGGCCTTTTGCAACATTTTCAATGCATCGGCACACGAAAGTTCATTTGCAACACAAAACTTTAAACAAATTCTTTGCTCAAAAACCCATAGTAAAAATCGGCACGCACTCTGACATCGACTGACTTAATCAGCTGTTGCAAACACACTAGTTGACAGATCCCGCTCAAGCTTGGCATAGTAATTAAGGACAGTGGTACCAACCTAGGAAAAAAAATTTTTACCTGCCTCATTGCCCCGCCAGATTTAAATCGATAATTCCCGGTACTTTCTTGACAGAATGTATATAAATAGTCGTCCAATGTATATGGCTCTAGATTAATTAACATTCGTTTAACCTCTCTTTTATAAATTGTAAAATTTTCTAACTGTTCAATTCTGTTGGATAATTTATTATAAACTTTAATACACATACAATAAGATGGACTTTTTTCTGTGAGCGATAATCTATGCCTTGGATAGTTTATATTTAATGTCCTATTATTGTAAGTTACATTTAAATTTTCATGAATAAAGGATTTTCTATTTTTATGTAAATAAATTGAACATTCATATAAATATAAAGCATAAACTGAAAGTATACAATTTCTCTCAAAAATATCCCTACAAGAATCCCTAAATGCCATTTTGTACATTGTTCGAATCATTTTTTTTAACAAGAAATACTTTGTCCAAGTTTTGATGCTTCCCCCAAAAAATGATTCCATATCTCATGACAGATTCATAATTGGCAATATAACACCTTCAGTGTTTTATCATTCATATTTCAAGCATTTATTCTAATTGCAATACAGATTTTATTTAATTTTTTCAGTACATATTCAGAATGCTTTTGCCTTCTGAGAAATCTATCAATATAAAAAAAACTTCAGAATATAATTCCATTCATTGGATCAATAATCCGCCATCTATTTCCATTTTCATTTTATAATACACAAATGATATTTCATTCAAAATAATTATAATATCTCCTCGTTTTAAATCAGACCCGTAAGGGAAAAGTTGAATCGGATAAAACAATCCTCCTGTTTAACCATGCAAATCATCAGTTCAAATAAGACATAACAATGGAGAATATCAACGTTATACTTCGCATTGTTCCCTCAGTAATTGAAAGTGGATTGTTTATTCAATTCTATGAACTGTTACAATTGTGAGTTAATGAAAATTCTTTTCGAATACATGTCGAGAACAAATTAAGAGAAAACGACATTGACATTATTGTTTCAAAATGATAATTAAAAGACTGTGTTAAGTTGAGAACTTCGTCAGTGATACAGAATATATATGTTGCATATTCATAAGGATAATTTTATTCTAAACTGCTAAGATATTCCACCAAGAAATTACAAAACTGATCTAATATATTGAATATTGTCACTATCATAATAAAATTACAATAATGCAATTTACTTGGTTTTTTTATTAAATTATAACAAAGTTAAATTCTTGTGCCCTCTTCTTATATTCTTTCCTTTCATATTTTATCCTGAATGTATTTTTGTTGTTCTCAATCTGTATTGTGATACCTCCAGAATTGCTAGCTTTTGAATGAATATATACCTGAAAGATTGAAGAATATCTGAATTCCTGAGGGCTCTATCGTGAAGATTTTTCATTCAACTTTCATCAAGTTAAAACCCAATTAAATAAAAATTTTAGTGGAGAATGTCTTGATGTTTGAGTAATTACATACTTTCTCATACTATTCTCCTGAAATAAATCAGGTTTATTCATTATTGCGTGCAATTTCCAGCTTTTATTTTTCAATATCCTTCTAATCTCTGTCCAGGTTTATTTTTGTGTAATTTATATAAACTGTATTAGATTCAGCTAGGGAAAATGAGAATAGCATTCAAAGGAATAATACGGACTAAGTTAGTTTTGTTTTGCCCAATGTTATTACACGAAAACACTCTTTGTTAAAAGAGAATGCGGACAAAATACTACTGTTTTGGTGACAACGTCCCCTTCAAGTTTATTGGAACTATATATCTTGTTGATTTACAGTGATGTTGTATCTGTTTTGGTAGCGGCATAGGAAGAAACAAAGAAAATGAACTACTATGATGGTCTCCTCTTTTTACAAGAGCTGCCACAACACTTACTTTCCTTAGAAGCCCTTGAAAATTGTGCGCAGAATTGTGTGAAACCGCAAACAGTTTTACGATAGAACATATCGACGTTTAATAGAATTTTTTCTAGTTGTCAAATCCAGAATAACTTTTTCAGTAAACAGAAATATTTTCATCGTGTGCAAAATTATATTGTATTCGCCAGCACCATTAAAAATTCTATAAATATGCAAAAAACTACGAATAAATTTTGGAGGAGTAGTTCGAAAGCTGACTTTCAATTAAATTGTGTTAATTCTCTTGACAGAGAGGCTATTCGATAATCTTTTAGAGAATAATATATTGTCATTGAATTTCTGTTTATTTGGTCAAGTAAACACATTCAACAAATTTGCCCATAGAGATAATGTACTAAAGCAGAAAAAACATCGTCATTATAATCAAAAAAGGGGCGGTTACTTGAAGGCTTATTACAATATCTCAAATATCATACAGATTTATTTTGTCGCTACAAATTTGAATTTTATCGAAATTTTTTCTCAAAAACTTGTTAGAATTAAAGTAAATAAATATCTTAGAAAACACAGTTTAAATTTAGTAGACCCATAGAAATAACACCAAATAGCACCAAAAGGAATAAAATAATTCAAGAAAATATAAATTATGAATTAAAAATATTCAACAAACACTTGAAGGATAGAAAATTTTGCGGGTATCAATGTATTATAAACACCAAATTTCAGTCCAAAAAATCACAAAATATCCTCAAGAATTTCTTCAAAAATAACTTTCTTCAAAAAAAGGTGGACTGTTGTAACTGTTGTTATTCCAAATAGCAATTTTGAAGATTCGGGTGCTTTTTTTAGAGTGATAGAACTTTCGATAGGAATAACTGTGATTTGACAGAGGGTAGAAGCCATGTTGTTTTGACATTTCTGTTCAGTAAGCATTGACAAATTATAATGGAAAGACTCAGGCCGCAACAATGTTTACGTCCATCAGAGCAGCTTTTTCGTCGAACTATCGATGGATTTCGGACATCTACTCGATGCAACAACAACAACAAGACAGAAAACTGTACGTACAGAAAAAATATTGCAGCTGTAAGTCATAGTGTTAATGATGATCCAGATTTGTGTATTCGTCGACGTTCACAACAAGTTGAACTCTGTGCACCCACCACATGGAAAATTTTGCGTAAATATCTTGGTCTACACCCATACAAGATCCAACTGTTTCAAGAACTAAAGCCACTTGATCATAATAAGCTTCGTTTGTTTGCTGATTGGGTTTTAGAACAGCTTGAAGTTGATCTACTTTTTTATCGTAAAATTGTGTTTTGTGATGAATCTCATTTCTGGTTGAACGGCTATGTAAACAAGCAACATTTCCGTATATGGAGTGAAAACAATCCTAAAGAAGTTCTACAGGTTTCATTGCATCCTGAAAAATGTATGGTGTGCTTTGAACGCTGGAGGCATCATCGGTCCATATTTCTTTAAAAACGATGCTGGAGCTAATGTTACAGTTACAGATCAATGATTATTTGTTTCAAAATTTGAAAGGTATCGACCCAAAAGTGTTTTGGTTCCAACAAGATGGTGCTATACTTCATGCTACTACCGTTACAATTGATTTATTGAAAGAAAGATTTGGCGATAACATTATTTCGAGAAATGGTCCAATTAAGTGGCCCCCAAGATCATGCCACATAACTCCACTGGATTATTTTCTTTGGGGTTAGTGATGTCATTGGTTTGTGCTGATGAATCAGACACAATAGACGCCTTGGAAGCCAACATAACTCGTGTTATTGATGAAATAAGGCTGGAATTACTCGAAAAAGTTGTCCAAAATTGGTCTGGTCGAATGCGGTTTTTCAGAGCTAGTCGTGGTGGACATATGCCGGAAATTATCTTTGAAACATAAATGTGATAAAATTATCTAAAAAAAATTTGGCTTCAATTTTAATACGAATGTGTTTTGTTTCAATTTAAAGTTTTATTACTCTAAAAAAAAACACCTGATATTTGAAAGAACTTTTTCTCAAATAAAGTTATTTTTGAAGAGATTCTTGGTGTTATATTATTCATTATTTTTTGAGTAATAGATATGGCCGCTTTCACAACCTTTCTTAAGTTCCCAAATACTGTACCCGAATTCGTCAGAATGCAGCTGTTGTTTTTCCATTCAAATCTTTCACATACTGAGGCTACGTTTTAGAAAAAACCGATTCAAGATGTCTCCATAGGATCAATCAAAGTCAGGAGATCTTAATAGACCTTCATTTGCTCCTCTTCGACAAATCGAAATATCTATTCACTATATATAATTAGTTACTTTTAATGAAAGATTATGACTTATCTTTAGAGACAAGTGAGTATCTATCAGGTGGAAAGTGAATTAAAACTTCTGCAATCACATTTTCAGTTAAATCTTTTTGATTTTATTAGTAGTTATTGTTGAAGTTTCTATGAATTTGTTAATATGACAGATCAGTTAACAACTGTGGATGAAAATTCGTGAATTTTTTCCAGTTCCTGCATCTCGTTTGTGGAGAGGTGTACACTCATAAGAAAAGTTTAGGAATACTTCTTAGTCTTTCCAAATAATGAATAGATACTCTAAACTTATAATATACTTTACTTTATGCGGATATGCTACTCCAGGAATCTTTGAAGTATTGATCGTGATGACGGCTGCTATTAAGACCTTTTCACATAAGTTCACAGAAAGTCACGGAAATAAAAAAAAAACAATGTCGTGCTTTAGAACAATGGAATATTCCGCTGGATAGCTGTAATTTATTTGTCGAATAACGGTAAATTATATCGCTGTCGACTTGATGATGGCTTTCAGCAATTCGTGTAATTTACATTTTATATCTACACTGTCCATCAGCTGAATTTACTACTCTGTCAAGAAAGTACCGGGAATTTTCAATTAAAACAACATTTTTACATTTAATCGTCAAAATTTATTAGGTCGCCTTCAAAATAGGCTCCATTTGCTCCAATACATCTATGCCAACGGCGCTTCCAATTAACGAAACATTTTTTATAGGCGCTTTCCGGGATGGACTTTAGCTCTCGCGCCGAATTTTGTTTTATGGCTTCAATCGACTCAAAACGGGTGCCACGAAGGGGCAATTTTAGTTTTGGGAAGAGGAAAAAGTCGCAGGGAGCCAAATCCGGCGAATACGGTGGTTGCTGAAGCACGTTTGTTGAGTTTTTGGCGAGAAAGTCAGTCACAATCGTAGCTCGGTGAGAAGGCGCGTTATCGTCATGCAAAATCCATGAGTTGTTCGCCCACAAATTTGG
Source organism: Megalocaria dilatata (assembly GCA_034642435.1). Lineage (NCBI taxonomy): Eukaryota > Metazoa > Arthropoda > Insecta > Coleoptera > Coccinellidae > Megalocaria > Megalocaria dilatata. The sequence continues at coordinate 58,547,843 of CM067855.1, read as the reverse complement.
CCGCTTCTTACGGATACGCTCACGCAAACGTTTCATAACGCCTAGGTAATACTCCTTGTTTACCGTCTGACCCTCTGGAACGAATTCGTAGTGCACCACGCCACGGATATCGAAGAAAACAATGAGCATCACCTTCATTTTCGAGCGGCTTTGGCGTGGTTTTTTCGGTTTCGGCTCATTTTTTGCCACCCATTCCGATGATTGCTGGCTTGTTTGCATATCGTACTCGTAGACCCAGGTCTCATCACCAGTTATAATGCCTTCCATGAATGTAGAATCGGAATTACAGCGATCCAGCATGTCTGAAGCAACCTGTTCGCGATGACGTTTTTGAAGAAAATTCAGGTCTTTCGGTACGAGTCGTGCGGCCACCTTTCTCATGCCCAAAATATCAATCAAAATCGTACGTGCGGACTCGTGGGATATCTTAAGATCATGTGCTATCTCTCTCAAGCTGGTTCGACGGTTTTCCAGCACCCTTTCCATAATTTTATCGACGTTATCTTCGATCGAAGCCGTCGATGGGCGACCACTTCACGACCGTCCTTGAAGGCTCTGTACCACTAATATGCACGAGTTTTCGATAGAGCATTATCACCAAAGGCCTTTTGCAACATTTTCAATGCATCGGCTCACGAAAATTCATTTGCAACACAAAACTTCAAACAAATTCTTTGCTCAACGTAATCACCCATAGTAAAAATCGGCACGCACTCTGACATCGACTGACTTAATCAGCTGTTGCAAACACACTAGTTGACAGATCCCGCTCAAGCTTGGCATAGTAATCAAGGACAGTGGTACCAACCTAGGAAAATAAATTTGTACCTGCCTCATTGCCCCGCCAGATTTAAATCGATAATTCCCGGTACTTTCTTGACAGAATGATATTGCCACAATGTTTTCCTGGCAACATGTAGTGTCGCCTTTTTACATATATACATTACAAATTTGTCTGTATCCTCTTCAGTAGATGAATTAGATGAGGCAGTCAGGCATAAGAAGGAAGAATCAAAGATTCAAAAGAATCTAGATATCAAAAATTATTTATTAAGGGGAACTAATATGCAAATACTATACTAATTTTGTCAGTTCAAGGTTTTTACCGTTGGTGATTTCATGTACCTAAGTAAGGGAACATAATTGATTCCTTATTTAAATATTTTAATATTAGCCTTCTACATATTTAATTTCAAAAAATTATATTATATTTAATAATTAGGACTTCTGTAAATAAATTAAAATAATGTCACATATGTACCACTTATATCAAATGACATATAAAATAAACATTATAAGACATCCAAATCGTATAACAAAATCCAATAAATAAAAATTGTTAACCAAAATCCTATAAATTAAATATTTTGAACAGACAAAATATTGTTTCTGCTGATTTTGTCTGTTCAAAATATTTAATTATTATTATGTATAATATTATCGATTATTATTTTATCTAAAATTATTTAAATATTTTTAAAAATTGGCCTTCTACATATTTAATTTCAAAAAATTATATTATATTTAATAATTATAACTTCTGTAAATAAATTAAAATAATGTCATATAAGTACCACCTATATCAAATGACATATGAAATAAACATTCATTATAAGACATCCAAATGGTATAACAAAATCCAATAAATAAAAATTGTTAACCAAAATCCTATAAATTGAATATTTTGGACAGACAAAATCAGCAGAAACAAAATTTCGTCTGTTCAAAATATTTAATTTATAGGATTTTGGTTAACAACTTTTACTTATTGGATTTTGTTATACCATTTGGATGTCTTATAATGAATGTTTATTTTATATGTCAGTTGATATAAGTGGTACTTATATGATATTATTTTAATTTATTTTCAGAAGTTATAATTATTAAATATAATTTTTTGAAATTAAATATGTAGAAGGCTAATATTAAAATATTTAAATAATTTTATATACCTTCTATCAAGAAGTAACCTCTATTTATGTTATGATTGATTACTTAGTATTTTAGTTGCGTATTTCAATGAATCACAAATGAAAGATATTAACAAAATAGCTGCACGAATTCAAAGTGTTAGTACAACCAGGACTATCTAGCAATAATTTATTGAATGTAAAGATAATTTATAAAGATTAATAATGGCTTAAACCTTACATACAAAATATTCTGTAACTTCTACAAAAATTATTTATATTAAAATAATGTGTTTCTAACAAATTAATGATTAACTATTAATCATTCAAACGTCATATATACTGCGAAGCAACTAATTTGTACATGAGACATTTTCTTGTCGTGTATTCTTTCGTTTCGATATTCAGAATTGAATTAAATACTACTGAATAGATTAAATACTACAGGCTTTTTTGGCGTCATTTGACGCCAAAGTTCAACAAACCTATAACTTGTACTGAAGGAGTGCACAGAACGCTATAACAATGGTCATGAAAAATTTCTACAAAAGAGTGCGAAGGTGCCAGCAAAGCAGTGAATGCTTTTTGCCCGATGTTTTATTTCAATACAAAACCCTACCTTGTGTTTTTCCTAACTCAGTAATAAATTAACAATTTTCAGAAAGAAAAATGTGATTTTTTTCATCTCATGTATGTCTAAACACTGTGATAGATGGTGTCCTTGATTTTGTTTTTTTTTTTCATAATTTCAGCCTTTTATTGGTAGCTGTAATTTCGCTTTCAATTTTATTGTTGTAATGTTATCATAATTCCCCATGTTTATAATAGATGAAGTATAACTTTCTGTATCTCATGTTAGAGCCCTGAAGAAGATTTTAGAATTAAATCGAAACATTTCGGCGTTGTTTTTATGAAGTGGTTTTTTATTTCCATGAACTGACCTTCAAACTTTCAACAAAATTTATCATTCAAGAAAAAAGGTGTCTAATCTACAACTGAAAAGAAAGCCTAATTATGACATTTAAATTGAAGGTTTTTTCCAGATGAAACGCAGGAATAATTAACTAGAAGCGATATATGTTATCAAAACTGCACGAACTTATTTTAACCCCTAATAAGTTTTCCGTTTTCGAAATTGAAAGACCAACTTTTTGTATCATTCATGCTTAATGATGAGGATAATTTCAAAACTTTATTTCTATGGAAGGGTTTCAGTTCCAATTCTCTGTAATAAAGCTAGGAATTCTCATCACATCCCATAAAGACTCACTAAATAGGCTTCGCAAATCTAAACAACTATCAGAGCCCAAGGCAACGAATGCACTTTAATCTAAAATGAATGGATTCACAAGACAAAGGTAAATCCATCTGATAAGCCCTTTTGAGACTCGGAGGAGCTAATGGTTATAGTTCTCATGCCGAGCGAAAACAATATAGAGAGGCACGTTTACAGATGAAATTGCAACAACTTTTCTTATGAAACGACCCTCAGGTCGTATTTTAATAAAATGGCAGAAATTCCATGCCAACCAAGGAGTAATTAAAGAAGGTTGCTTGTGGCGGAGATTTGTTGCTCAAAGCTTCTAGAATCGATTCCTATGGAATCAGAGAACATTTTATGGCAATCTTCGTCTTTGTGTGAGGCGTAGTTTCTGGGATAGTTTGAATTATGTATATTTTGAAGTCTTTTATAGCCAGTTTAAATTTTTTCTGTCAATAATTATAATGTAATGAGATTAAATTGACAAATAGTAGAAGTATGAATAAGTTCGTGCAGTTTCTGTCGAAAATGAAATGAAGGTGCTGTCAGATTGAACAATGCAATAATAAACTAGTAGCGACATCTGTTATGAACGCACGAACTCATTTCTACTTCTAATAGCACCTTAAAGAATTTTTTTCATAGCCACCCTAACATTTTATTCAGATTTTTCAAGACTGATAGGGCAATTGCTCTTAGGTCCCACTTCAGATCATTATCTCTCCAACTGATGTAAGAAAAATAACACTTCTTGAAATTTTCACCGTTTCCGTTAAGAATTTGGATATTATAAATCCAATGAAAGACTTTGATAGACACATGAGCGATGTTGTCAAAGGCACTAGATATGCCCAGGCATGCACTCATCTCGCTTTCTTCGTTATCCAGAGTTCTCTGGATGGCTTCGTTCAACTGATACAGGTCAGTCTCTATCCGCATATTGATATTTTTGAATAGGTGTTTTTTCCAGATTCTCTGTCCTGAGGTAGCTGCTTTCTTTATCGTCTTAAGTGATAACGATGTTAGGCAAATAGCTCTTAATAATCGGGGATCAGTTCTGTCTTTCTGCCTTTTGCTTGGCTATGAAGCTTACCCTTGCCCTTCTTCAGATACTAGGCATTTGATCAAGAGCTAAACAGCTTCTTGTGATCCTTAGCAGATGGAAAGAAATCTCCTCAGCTCTTTTCTGAGTGCCGGAAATATGGCAATTTTTGAGGCTGAAAGGTGCTGGGAAATGTGTAGAAAAAATCGATCGTTCCTCTTATCCTCCCATATATGAACCTCCAGGCTGTTTGAGCAACAATTTGAGATGGGTTTTCTCCTTTGCCATGACTTTATGCTGTCTGGCCGCTGCAGGAGTGGAAGTTATCTTTTCACAAAAGGCTTGAAGGCTAAGCATCTTGGCTTTGGTTTGTGTAGTGAAGCCCACAGACTCTTTCGAATCGTATAAAACGTGCTCGTTTTATGGCTTTACTGCTACGTTATGATAATTTTTATAGATCTCTAATGATTTCAAAGTGTCTGGTTTTTTGCCTTGCGGCTGCAGGTGTAATATTATATTTCAACATTATTTAATTCTGAGAAAATATGACTTCTCTCGAAAAAATATTTCACATAATACGAGCTAACTTTCGGATACATACATGATGACTGATGTTCTTTGAACCTTCATGGGAAAATTTTCCCATGTTGTCCTACATTCACAAAACCACTTCAGGACAACTCAATTCGGAAACTCCTGATTTATCAAGCCGGATGTTTTTATCTTGTTTCAAAGATAAACACGAAACAACTTTTCGAAATTCTACACAAACTGATGCTTTTTCGAATATTTAAAAACTTCTGAAGAAACAACTTTTTATACATCAGTTTGAAAATGTATTAACATTACGAAACTCGGGTTACTCTATCCTCAACAAAAAAATAGTGGTAGAAAATGAAATAAATTCTCATTCATTCTTCTTTCAGAAAGAACTATAACTAACGAAATATTGCAAATAATATTTAAACGTCGAATTATTTTTATGGGTATAATAATTGTTTGGCGATACAGGAGCTTCGTCAGACACATTTCATTTACATAAAACTCCTCTAGATTTCTAGAATATCCAAAAATTCGCTGACGCAGGCGACTACCTCATACAGGTTTGGAAAATCATGTTTTACGGTTAGGATATTCAATGCATTAGAAAGAGAACTCCGACTATCCAGCCGAACATTGAAATAATCGATAGATCAGATAATGAATAATCCAGTGTACCGGGAATTATCGATTTAAATCTGGCGGGGCAATGAGGCAGGTAAAAAAATTTTTTCCTAGGTTGGTACCACTGTCCTTAATTACTATGCCAAGCTTGAGCGGGATCTGTCAACTAGTATGTTTGCAACAGCTGATTAAGTCAGTCGATGTCAGAGTGCGTGCCGATTTTTACTATGGGTGATTACGTTGAGCAAAGAATTTGTTTAAAGTTTTGTGTTGCAAATGAATTTTCGTGTGCCGATGCATTGAAAATGTTGCAAAAGGCCTTTGGTGATAATGCTCTATCGAAAATCCGTGCATATCAGTGGTACAGAGCCTTCAAGGACGGTCGTGAAGTGGTCGCCCATCGACGGCTTCGATCGAAGATAACGTCGATAAAATTAAGGAAAGGGTGCTGGAAAACCGTCGTACCAGCTTGAGAGAGATAGCACATGATCTTAAGATATCCCACGAGTCCGCACGTACGATTTTGATTGATATTTTGGGCATGAGAAAGGTGGCCGCACGACTCGTACCGAAAGACCTGAATTTTCTTCAAAAACGTCCTCGTGAACAGGTTGCTTCAGACATGCTGGATCGCTGTAATTCCGATTCTACATTCATGGAACGCATTATAACTGGTGATGAGACCTGGGTCTACGAGTACGATATGCAAACAAGCCAGCAATCATCGGAATGGGTGGCAAAAAATGAGCCGAAAAAACCACGCCAAAGCCGCTCGAAAATGAAGGTGATGCTCATTGTTTTCTTCGATATCCGTGGCGTGGTGCACTACGAATTCGTTCCAGAGGGTCAGACGGTAAACAAGGAGTATTACCTAGGCGTTATGAAACGTTTGCGTGAGCGTATCCGTAAGAAGCGGCCAAATTTGAGGGCGAACAACTCATGGATTTTGACATGACGATAACGCGCCTTCTCACCGAGCTACGATTGTGACTGACTTTCTCGCCAAAAACTCAACAAACGTGCTTCAGCAACCACCGTATTCGCCGGATTTGGCTCCCTGCGACTTTTTCCTCTTCCCAAAACTAAAATTGCCCCTTCGTGGCACCCGTTTTGAGTCGATTGAAGCCATAAAACAAAATTCGGCGCGAGAGCTAAAGTCCATCCCGGAAAGCGCCTATAAAAAATGTTTCGATAATTGGAAGTGCCGTTGGCATAGATGTATTGGAGCAAATGAAGCCTATTTTGAAGGCGACCCAATAAATTTTGACGATTAAATGTAAAAATGTTGTTTTAATTGAAAATTCCCGGTACTTTCTTGACAGAGTAGTATAACTCGGAAATAATGCTTTTCTCTCTCGCACATAATGTCGTCTACAAATTCAGTTGCCAATTAGAATGCAGAAGCACTGATGTGTAGTCCATAACACTTGAAAATTAAATACAATACGATACGACATTCCTATTTCATTCCATATTGCATGTGAGGAATTCATTTGCGACAATGGATGACGCAGATAATTTCATCTTTGAAAATGAATACTTGGTACTTTTTGCCATAACTATTTCGAGAATAAAATAAATTCTACAAAAATAAAAATATATAAAGGAAAATAAAAACGGATAAAAAAACTGAATGCAACTCGAATGCTTACAAATATAAATTAAGTGTTCAAATGGTCCACCTGTTGTGTCAAACAATAAATAAATTAGTGAAATGGAATTGGAAGAGATGTGGTTCCAGCAAGGTATAACAAGCCACACAACACGACCCGATTTGGCTTTATTGCAAGAAAAATTTCCAGGACGCGTAATTTCTCGTTTCGGAGATGTTGAATGGCCATCAATATCTTGTGATTTATCGCCTTTGAATTTTCTTGTGGGTTTATCGTATCGTATTTATGCCGATAATTCTCAGTTTACTGATGAGCTGAAAATCAACATATGTCAAGTTGTTGGTGAGTTATTGCCCGAAATGAGCCAGTGAGTCATCGAAAATTATCTCGTAAGATCACGTAAGATCACGCAGAGGACATTGAAATGATGTTGTATTTCACGCATAATGGCAAGGTCAAAGCATTGTACTGAAATAAAAATTTGATCGATATTCTAAATGAAAGAGTGTTTTATTTGGGCTCACTTCCGGAAGCAGGAAATGGATAACCTTGTGTAATAAGAAATAGTGGAACTTTAAAGAAGTGACCGATCTTTGAATGCAACAATAAATAAATGTATCGTTTCTTCAATTGAGTGACCACCAAAGTAGCACTTTATAAATTGAATATTTTCTTCTCTTTCTATTTAGAAAGAGTTTATTTGATTTTCGACTGTAATAGTCATCAATACATCAGAACTTCTAAGTTTAAATGGGCTACTACTGAATTTGTGGACGAAATGAGGTACCCAACTCCCCGCTCCCCACAAGGGCTACATCTGTGTGAGAGAGAAGAGCTTTTTTTTGGGACATACATTAGATAATTCATTATCATAACGCGCATATCTTTCGATTATTCCCATGTTCGATTGGACGGTTGGAGTTCTTTACTTTTTATTGGATATCCTAACCGTAAAACGTAATTTTCCAAACCTGTATATCGACTCATTTGGAAGAAGGCCATATTCTAGAATACGCTCGAAATCTGCTAGATTTTGGAGACAAATGGTAATGTGGGCCATGATATGATCACACTGGGCTGGAAGCTCCTTATTCCTTATTGTTTACTAATTCTACACTAAAATTAGTGGATCAATTCCAGGAAGATAATCTTACGTGCAAACAATCCAACTGCCTTCGATACCAAAGCATTGTTCAAGTGTTCATCGTCCATAATCACGCACACGTGGTTTAAATCCGAAACGTGAATTTGAACATTTCATTGGAAATTGGCCAGCCGAGCAGTTGTTCAATTAGCGATCGAATTTCATGCAGATGCAATTTCCGACAAGTTGGAAACTACAGTGTAAACCGGCGGTTGATTGCTGATTGCTCTGTGCTTCCGTGTAACCTTCCTCGAAGTGATTTTCCCTGTACGGAAAATCGCTCAAACCGCGCGGGACCAGGGTAGCGCGTAGCTAGAACTCTCTGTAGAGACCACAGGTATAATTGATGAGACGTATGATGGAAATTATATCTACAATGCCATAAATTATTAGTGGTGCGTTTTGCTGTGGAGAAAAACTGAGTAATTAGCTTGATTTGTCCCATTAAGTTATTAAGGAAATGATGAAAATTCCCTGCTTCGAGTAGGCAGTCTCAGCATTTGATGGGTCAAATTGTCTCTTGACCCATTCTGTGGGTGCTGAATTTAATCGTTTAAATGCGAACTGCTGGAATTCATTCATTTAGAATGCTTTTACAGAATTTTTAAGTTTTTTCCTAGATTGAGAGGAGTGTTATGCTAATAACATTGAATGCGATCTGTGAAGCAGTTTATTGACGATATCAGTTGTTTGAGTAGGTCTTCTTCATTTGTTTATGCTGATTTTTACGATCAATGGAATTCTGGAATATGGGGAAACGTCTGAGAACGACAAAATCAAATTTCATTAGTTAACATAAAATTTTTTCCATCAAAAATTCTATTATTATAACTTCCGTAACTGAAGGTATATCAACATACTATCGCCTTCTCTTGTACGTACTGAATGATTCCACTACCATGAAAACCTTCTGGAAAATCAAACTCAATTCTGAATGTTATTACATTCAGAATTGAAAAATTTCGTGATATTTCCGGAAATTTTTCATTCTTCTCAACATTTCCTGTAATTATACATTAATATGTCACAAAACAGAAGTCATATTTACACGACATTTACTCGATTCATGTCTAACGAAGTGCACTCGAATTATTTTCGAAACCTAGTTTCTCTTCCGCTTTAAATATAGCCCGACGTTGTTGCATCCGTTCATCTTATTAATAGCGTTTTTCCAGATTGCGCTTAGCAGAGCCTGAATTTTTCGATAAACCCTCTCATGTGTAATGTCACTTCGTTAGCCTCTATTAGATTTGCCCCGTTATTCACAATCTGTTGAGTCTTGCAACAATGAAGCTCGAAAACGAGAAACGCATGTCGCTTTTTGCAGGAGGCGAGCAAAATTGGTAGAAATTGCCTTTTTGCAATTTGTATAAACTTAACGAACATGTTTTCTGTTGCAAAACATATTAGAGAATTCGTTAGTGAATTAAATTTGGTTCAATTGGTTTGTGTGAACAGGATTAATATTTTATTTCACTACATTGGCGGATGGGTGTGCACGATCTACTAATAAAAATAACTATAAAAGCATTGTCAAGCTTTGGCGCGAAATAAGAGTAATAATTTTTGATCCTTGAAATAGAGCGCTACCACTCCGTCTTCATCTATGCATTTTCTAAATTTTTGCGATTGCATTGCACTTGAAGACATGAAAAATCTGAGCTAATTGAACCCTTTTCATATGAATCATATAAATAATTAATCAATCAATCAAATATTTACTCCGAAATATAATAGAGTATGAGCTATAGAAAACAAAGTCGAATCGAATAGTGCAACTTGCATCTTGCATCTACGTAACAGCATTGCATGAACATGCTCCAACAAGCATTTAAACATGCATGCTTATTCCCGGCGATTAACAAAACCTCCTCTTTTGTATTTGAGTTTTGAATTGTTGTTGAGTTAGCTTGATTTACTATTATGTATATCCCCGTGCCTTGGATGGAGCTAGTGTTGAATTCGTCGGCATTACATTATTTCACTGAAGATATAACAACAGGAATTGAAACATGCATGTCTACTGCTTATGCCCGGCAATCAACAAAATCTATTCGGTTCTATTTGAGTTTTGAACTGTAACACAGATGCAAGTTGAAATATCACCATTCGAAAAATTAGCGTGGTTTTACCTGATTGTAGGTATTCTGTCCATAAGGGTGAATATGTCAGAAATAGATCTATCCTAGCTTGAGGGGAGGAATACGGTGACGTGTTAGAATTCCGGAGTTCGTGATTTTTGGCACCTTCTGTCAACCTTCTGGGCTCCTTTTGGAAAAAAGGTTACCACAGGTGGATGTCCATGGGATCGTTTGTTCTGCTTGCCATCCAAATGGTGTTATATTTGTGGGGATAGCCTGCATGCTAGGCTAGAAGAGTAGTGCGTCCGTAGTTATTGAGCCTGGGAAGTTCAGTACTGCGCTTGGAGGTTTAGAGGTCTCGACGGATGCGCTTTAACCGAGCTTGAAACCGAATCGTCCGGGGGTTCTACGGCGGGTCCGGCCCCGGAGCGGCGACTGGATGGTAGAAATAAAAAACCCTTCGGCGTGTGAGTTCTATCCCAAATAACTCGGGCACTGACACAGCATAGCTAGTAGAGGTGATATAGTGCTTCGGAGCTATCAGTCTGTACTGAAAGCAAAAAGAGAACTTCTTCGTTCTGCGTGCTCCAGTCGTATTCCAGTCCCTCGCCCATGGAGGGACTATCTATAGACTCAGCAGGTAGGAAAGTCACTGTAAGCCTTTACTGCGTCGTTTACCATAGCTCTTGTGACCGGAACCTTGTTGCGGTGGGGGAGCTTTTAATGACTTCCATTTCACTGAGGTGAAATGGAAGATTAACTCGTAATTCCTAACACGGAGGTTTGAGCAGATTTATCTGTCCAAAGGGCGAGTGCAATCTACTGCATTACATCGGGAGATTCGATACTCACAGTAGTATTCTTACTTCTGGCAACCCAACTGGTATTGCACTCGAGGAGGCAGTGGTTGAAACTCTGCATACTATACTGAAAGGTATTTCATTCACATGTTGCGTGTAATTCTCATCTCAGGATTGTTCGAAGAGTACCTCAGGGGTTTAGCGGGTATTGACGATATAACTAATCGTTGGCTCGAACCAGGTTTGTTTCTGAGACATTTCTGAAGTTTTGGGTACGGAGGATACGGTTGAAGACTATACCACGATTGAAAGCCTTTGCAAAGGTTCGTGGTTCTAATACGATCGGTTGTTAGTGCTAACTAGGATTTACTGGCGAACATCCAAAAACATAGTCACGGAACAAGCGGTCAGAGACGCAATAAGGTCCTTTGAAAACACCGGGGGTAGACGGAATCTTTCCAGCCCTACTTCAAAGGGGCATGAATGTGTTGATTTCGCATCTGCTCAAATTATTTAGAAAAAGTCTGGCTTGGCAGTTTATCTCTATAAGCTGTACATTAACTAAAATGGTCTACGTACCAAAGGTGGAACGAAAAAAACCGGACCCCTCATCGTTCAGAACAATAAGTTTGACATCGTTCTTTCTGAAGTGTCTCGAAAAGGTGATTTATGTCTATATCAGGGGGAAGGTACTAATTGTCAGTCCTCATCAATATGCCTACCAGGCCGAAAAATCAGCATAATTTGCATTACACAATTCGGTAAACCAATCTCACGATAATCGAGAGATAGCACTAACAGCGTTTCTTGACCTTGAAAGTGTTTTTAACTATGCGCTGCCGGCTTCCTTCACTGAGGCTATCTCTGCGAGAGAAATCAATCCGCTGATTTGTAGGTGGATACAAGCAATGTTTATCGGCAGAATTACAACGAGCTTATACCAGGATGAGGTCTTCGAGTGCAAGGCTGCAAAGGGTTGCCCGTAGGGGGTATTCTCTCACTCTTACTATGGACCCTTCTCGTCGATGAACTGCTAGCGATCATCTCACTGTAGGGAGTCAATGTTCAAGCATTTGCTGATAAACTAGCAATCATAGTGAAAGGTAAATTGGAGGTGACGATATCGGCCATCCTTCAAGAAATACTGGACACTATCGACAAATGCTGTTTAAGGAAAGAAGATATGTCGCTTAACTCACGAACGGTAGTTATAGTAGCATCCAGAAACGGAAACTGGATGGATTAAAATCGCCGACAATTCGTGGTGAAACAATACAATTCTCTAATGAGGCAAAATACCTGGAAATAGTCCGGGACAAAACTCTCAGTTTGAATGCACACCTAGACATAGTGTGTCATAAAGCCAGAATGTGATTCTGGACCTGCAGGTGAATCTGTGGTAAAACCTGGGGATTAAAGTCCAGGCAGATGTATTGGCTATACAATATGGAAATTATACCACAGATAACGTATGGTGCTGTGGCGTGGTGGAAGAAGAGCCAACAAACGATTAGCCAACAAACGATTAGCCAACATAAGCTCACTCGACTATAGAGACAGGCTTGCTTTTCAATTAAAGGTGCGTTTCCCACCACACCCACGGCAGCCATGGAGGTCCTACTAAATCTACCAACCCTGCACCTGCACGTGCAGATGGAGGCAGAATGGACCACATACAAACTTTATCAACTGGCGATCGATAGGCCAGAGGCAATACTAATCGGAGGCTCAGGACTGCCGGAAGAGCTTCTTACGAACAGCACCCTATCCATGCCCTCGGATCTAATGTCAAAAATCACGAGTCAAGAACGGCATTTCAATGTAATCATCCCCAGCTGGAACGAATGAACCCAACATGCTGAGGTTCTATTGAGAACCGACCTTGGCTTGTTCATAGACGGCTCGCGAACGACGAACGGAACGGGAACGGGGGTCAATGGAATAAACCGAGAGTCAACATTTCGTTGAGACTAGGTCAATATGCTATCATATTTCAGGCAGAATTATTTGCCATTGAGACAGCGATGGATCAGCTGATAAAACGGCAAATCCACTACGGCAAAATCAAAAAATTTTGCGGTCTGAAAGCTCTGGTATCCCGCTGTTATACATGGAAAACAGTCTCAAGTTGTCGCACTGGTCTAAACAGGCTCGGTATGTATAAAAGAATCACTCTTGTTTGGAGCCACTCAAACTATTTGGTTAACGAAGAGGCAGAGCAGCTGGCGTTTGCTGCAACATTGCCTCTGGTAGACCCGGAACCATTCCTGGGAATACCACATGACGTGGGTAAGCGGAAAATAACAGGCAGAATGAACTCTAGATTAGAGTCTTTCTGGCTGAGCCATCCTGGTCTGAAATATTCGAAGGCCTTGAAACAGCTTCGATTTCAAAGACTGAAAACCTAGCGCTAGGTCTGGACAAAACCAAACTCAGGCTGCAGACTGCAAGCTGAAAGCGCATTTGAACATCGGTCTGGTTGAAATCGATGAATGTCTTATTGAGTGTCTCGAGGACACTGAAACAGCCATGCACATCGTATCAGAGTGCCCAGAGATGAGTCGCATCAGATTTTAAGGCTTTGGTCAGGCTATTATATATAGCCCACTTATAAGATTATCGGTTTTATCCAAAAATTGGATCTCACCGGGGAAATATACATTAGGTGTGACCCACCACAGTCCGCACGGGCGCAGTGGTAGGCTGGACAGACGCCCGCTCACTATAATTAATAATAAAAAAGGTTTTAGAATAAATTCGCATAAAAGTCAAAGATTTAATGAATTTGAATTTAGGGTATATCTGGATGTTTAATGGAATGATTCAAGTAATGGACGACCTTCTTGGAAAACGCGGTAGATTGTGTTTTCCAATTTCTTTAAGAAATAAAAAATGAATAGTCTCCACACAAACTTTCATCAAATATTTTTAACTACCACGTTGACTTCATTGGTCAAAGTGTATTTCTTTATTTCAATCCTAGAACTAAGATCACAGATTTTTATTAATTTCATTAATCCTATTCTTCCCTTCTTCGTATTGAGAATGTAGCAATACTTTATAATTCACACAAACCTGTCGAATAATCGCTACTACACCTAATTCCCTGTTCCTGAAATAGTCTTGGCTCCTTCAGGGATCACTTCACCCCCATTAAATCCCGACGCAAACCACGTGGAAGTCGAAAGAGACGAATAGGTGCACGGTCTGCTTTTCTGCGGAAATTGATCACTCCAATCTCGGTCCATCGGCTGCATTACAATAAAATAGCTATAAAACCCAACTATAAATTTCATATAAAGTAGTCCTGCTTAATACAAAGAAGCATGCTGAATAAAAAATGGCGCCCTTTTCATTCTGCCGTGAGAGCGTCTGGAACAATGGCTCCCTCTGCAGCCATCATGTTCGGGCAATAAATATGTCACCGTCGGCTATGGAGAAAGTGAGGGCCGTGGGGATTTCGAGAGGGGTAATTGTGATGTTTACCGCCCGCGTGCACTGTTTCATTATAACTTATTTAGAGAGCGGCAGCAGTTTCTGCTTATGCCCGGTGTTCCTAATATTTCATCCGGTGATGAAGTGCGCTTTAGTTCGGTTGTTTTCCTGCAACCAAATTCGGGCCTCCGAAGAATTATTGCTAATGAGATAAAAATATTACTAGCAACTGAAAACTCTTCAACTGACTCAAAAATTCATGATAGTTATAAAGTTTGGATACCACTGGTGTTATCATTTACACCGTTAATAGAAATATATGTGAGTCACTTATTTTAAATAGATTTCTTTTATCAAATTAACAGATTTGACTCGTGTAAAAAGTTATAAGCTTTCAAAGATTTCACGATATAATAATACATTTTGTGTACACGCTCAACGTATTATTATGAAGCTTATAATAATTTGCATTATAGAAAAACCAATAATTTGGTGCTTAAAATTCAATGTAAATTATTCGAAAAATCTTACCAACTACTCAATTATCATTATTTGGTGCTCACTACAGCATTTTTCATCAAAATATTCCACTATTATTTACAAATAAGACACTAAATTTCCACTAGATTCTGATTCAATATCCAATTGTTTCCACTAAAAGATTATACACAATTTCATTATTTGTCATTCTCATATTCTTTCATAATAGTAAACCGCATATTTCTGAGTCTTCAAGAAATGGATCTGATCATATAAGAGTGTATATTGAAGAATAAATATACATTTTCACATAAGTGAATAATAATAATTATGAAGAGTATAGGTTTTACATGAGGATTGTTTCGGAATAAGATTCAGAACCAGATTATTCTGAATATTTCGGGCGAATGAAAATTTCTTGAAAATTTGAACCAAATCTCCATTTGATGACCTATAAAAACATACACCAGTGTATAATCGCGCGGTTTTTGGGCTGGTGGTGTGGTTGGATTTTACTTACTCGCAATGAGGCTGGTGCAACTGTTACGGTTAATGGATCGCGCTACCGAGCTATGATTCATGATTTTTTATAGCTGGAATTGGGAGATACTAATGTGGACGACGTTAATTTTCAATAAGACGGTGCTACATGTCACGCAAACAACGGAACAATTGCAATTTTCCAAGAAAAGTCTCCCGACCGTGATATTTCTCGAAGAGGTGATCACATTTTGCCACCAAGATCTTCCATTTTAGCACCTTTAGACTTTTTTCTTTGAAATCACGTAAAAGCCAATGCCCATACTCCACAATCAATTCAAGACCTTTAAGAAGTTATCAAGGACATACGGCCGCGAATGTATGAATTGGTCATGGAAAATTTCATGAAAAGTGCTGCAACCGTAGCCCTGACGGCCGTTCAGTTGATATCGTTTTTCACTATTAATGTACCTTACTCTCTACAATGAAATAAAGGTCCATTGATTTCTCTTAAAATATACTCGTTTTTCTCGAATTTATTGAGAATATCATTCATTCGTTCATATTCAGAAGGAAATGATAAGTCTACAGTTGAAATATACAGCGATTTTTATTGTTTATATTTTCATGAACTCATAATTTCTCTAAAACTGGCTAATGTAAAGCTTCATTGATTGATTTTTTCCGGTAACAGTCTGCTAGTTACCGAAAATATTCACTTACTACTCGGTCATGTTCCTAAAAAATTTGAAATATTCAAACTCACTAAAATAGTTTAAAAGTTCCTGCAGGGTATGCTCTAATTCTTCGTTCCAGGGTCCGTTCGCAGACGCTGCGGAATCCTAATTTGTTTTCGGGCGAAATTTTCCGCATAGAATTATTTCAGTCACGAAATGTGCTAATTAAAAGTATTCCATTACATTCAAACAATTCTATGGCGAGAGAGCCTGCACCTAACTTAGCAGTTTATTCATAGTGCAGAAACCCATTCTGTAAGACGCGGTAATACTTTTATGGGATTTTCACGGATGCTTACTACGCCCAAACAACGGTAATTAAAAATGTTTCCAAGCCCTATCACGAGCGACAGCAACAGGGTCGAATTAAAAATTGTAACTTTTACCCTAGACAAAAATATTACTTCTCCATATAATATGTTCGAATTGAAAAATGTTTCTTTTACCCCTGAAAAAAATATAACTCCTCCATATAATAGGCTGAAATTGTAAGTAAGCAATTTACGAACGGTCATAAAATGCTCATTAGCTCATGTTTTCTGTAAAAATTATTAAAGCGCATTTTTGCGTCAGGCTCTGGGAGCACTTACACATTAATATTTTAGTTCATTCAGTGAGTCATAAAACTTTTACTAATTAAAAGTTGATTCGATTATTCAGGATACCCAGCTATCGGTTTCGATCAATCAGAATTTCCAGGAAATGTCATTAAATATTGAATTTAATTTTATAAGTGATGAAGTAATTATACCTATCACGTAATAATAGATTCATAAGTGATTCCTGCAGCTAAAAACCATATTTCTAAGCAAAAATAAATCAGATAAGCCGTAGGAAAAATAAGTGAATCGATAATAATTATTTCAGAGATTATATTATGGAATTATATTTCAAGATGAATATATACTCACTGACAAAAAGATTTGAAATTTTGGGATTCACTATTTAGGGTTGTTTCTGGATTAGATTTGGAATCACATTATTTTGATTACTTATACCGAATGATTTAATTTGGAAAATGTATACTATACCTAGGAAAGAATCTCTATATGGAGACATATCTGAATGTCGAATATAATCAGAATAATTAATCAAAATAAAGAAATTGAAAAATATTCTGCTCATTTTCAAATAATCTTGGATAATTCCTTCATAATATGAAACACTGATATTGATAAATTTATATTTCTAATAAGTCTTTCTTGATAATAGCGATATATCTAATATCTATATCTATATAATTTCAAAAAATTCGACACATATCACAGCGAATAATGAAAGTGAAAAAAAAGTTGATAATAATAAATTATTGATTTATCGAATTTACTTTCCAAAGATACTTTCTGAATTGAATTGAGAATTAAACTTTCGTGAGTACCTTAAAAACGAGAAACTTTGTCAACATTTGTTTTTCAAATTCAATATAGATTCTGTGTTTGTCAAGCAACATTTAGAACTTTTGGTTGTGTAAGATATTGCTGGCATATTTTTAATTGAGTCGGTCCTTACTTGATGTAAAATCATTTCAATTAAATAAAATAATGAAGGTTATCTCCACAATTTATTATTTTAACGACAATTGTTTCGCCAAAGCTGAAGCTTCTTCAAGTTCAGATTTGGAAATATTTTGTTTCGCACTGCATTTCCTTGTTGTGGTGTTTTTATGGTGTGAAAGTATGGAATGACACTGGATCGATTGCTCCTTGTTTGCCCTAGTGAAATCTAGTAGTGTTACTACCCTATACAATAGGAAATGTATAAACCTTCAGTCTACCAAAATATAGCATTAAAAGTATTTTTCTGTGAAGGTGGGAAATATTGTGTTTTCTCAGAATTTTATGCGATATTCTACACTGAAATCTGTCTGTGCTCACTAGAGTCACCGTCACAATTCCTTACAATTCATCTTTGTCGTTCCCAATCTGCAGCAAAATGGTCATCGAGATATTCACAACTTATTCAATCAGCTAGGTTCTGCTCTTCAGGAAGATTTCATAAATATTTTGATTATTAGTTTGGTAGAAATTCGTCTTTTCAACTTGCTTGATTTTTGTGATAGTGTAAAAATTTCTAAAGTTCAAATGGCTTCATTTTTCGATCTCATGGACATTTTACCCTTGATCTTACCACTTCTACCTTAAGCCTACCATTGCATCGAGTTATATCTTCCAACATTCCTCGTGCTGAGAAATTTGCAGAAAAATTTTCATCTGTTAATCAAATGCACTCGTTTGATACCAAGTTGACTAAAAATTTGGAAAATACATTTTTGCGAATCAATATACACTCTAGTAGGAGCACTCAAAAAAGCTATAAGTACTTTAGAAAATGTCCTGTAAAATTTCTTCAACTTGTCTCATAACTTCCCAGCAATTATGGTTTGACCAATTCATTCGTGTTCCATTGCTAAATTATTTCCACGTACATGTATAAAATTAATATAATCCATACAAATGAAATTAGTCTCGAATTGAAATATTCACAGACTTTTCAGTCAAGCTATTCGTCAGTGAGTAAAACAGCCATTAATCATAAAATCTAAATTGAACAATTCAGTCGAAGCAAAAGCAATGTCGGTGTAACTATTATTCATCAAGATGATTTCGTCTCATGGTCAATATATGAGTATTATTTGTTAGATTTGACTCAACTTTACGTCGAATGTTAAATAGAAATAATGACGACTCCAGTCTAATAACCTTATGAATGTAATTAGTTAGACATCGAATCGTATTTTCAACGTGCGATCAATATTCCAATTACGGAAGGGTGATTTATTCAAGAAAATCACTTTTCTGTAAGAATACGTTCGAGGTAATCAAACCAGACATTATTTTCAAAGAAATACATGACACATACTATCACTATAGTTTAGATAAAACTGGATTCTACAATTGCGTCAGAAATATATTGTAACGACAAACCTTTTCTCTACAAATAATATACAAATTGACGAACCTCATATTTGAAAGATGGTCCATGGTCAAATCTCGCTACATTAAATTTCGATTTTGAATTTTTAGATTTCATAAATCACTGAATTTGTTTAACCATTAACGGTCGAGTGTTTTGAGGTTCTGAAATGAGTACCGTATTATGCGAGAGTACCAAAGCGTCATCGAAATTATCTATATTATGCGAATTTGCGACGAGAATGGTCCTAAACGATTACATCCAACTTACTAATAAAGATTTCGCTGTCAAATTCAATTCCATTCGTTTTTGAATACAATATTCTTCAAAAGACGTTACTTGGGCTGTAAGTGCACTAACAGGCAGGTTTTTTAGAGTCTAGAAGAGCCCAGCGAATCTTGTATTATGCATCAAAGTGGAACAAACAACAATTCTGGAATGTTTTTTTATTGCAATTAGTCGCAAAAGGGTAAACCATAGTGTGAGAATCAATACGACCAGTAGAAAGAGCAGAAAAGAAGGAGATGATTGAAGTCCCTCTTTTTAAGTGTTACAGTCATTATTTTTCAGAAGAACTGATTTCTCGAGCTTGTTCTATGCGGAAGCAGCCCTGAAAAAAAATAATTGGTGGAGATTAATCCTTGCAGAGCCAATTTTGCATTTGTCGGGAAAAAATCGGTATAATAATGTCAGGTCTGCAAATATTGTTCGATGTTCCAGTGGGTTCCTGTGAGAGTTAGGTTGTTTGTCAACAGAATGGCGCTTTGTGTATGAAATCTAGGAGGTGGAAGATAATGCTGTTGCGACAAGCCCAACTCTGACAGAAAAACTCTAACAAGAGTCCGATTTGAGCTTTGTACGTCGTCAACATCTGGTAAGGAGTCAAAAACTTCCTAGCTTTTCACAGAACACCTAGTCTCCGGCCTTTTAATTTCACAATTTTAGCAACATAGTCATCTAAAAACATATTTTTAGACCTCGTGACTCCCAGAATCGAGATGGAAAGCTCTGATTGAAAGTTATTTTCGGACATTATGATGTAGTGATTTAAGGAATTGGCTTTCTTAGGAAACGCACATTGTGTTCTCTTGGCGCTGGACTGAGGAAGATGGATGATTCCCTACTCAACGATTGCTTCAAGATCTCTATTGATGGAGTCAACATAGTCACCGCTACATGTTGGAAGCTAGCATGAAGCTTATGGGCCACTTGGGTGCAGCTTGGGTGGAACACCGTAGGCAGGAAATTGCTGATGGCAGAAGCGGTCGAAGACCTCAGATATATCTAAGGCTATCACACATGATTCTCCAAACTTCACAGTAGTGTTTGCTTACAATCAAGCTTTAATTGTGTTCGATATCCTAGAGATTTGGAATTTGAAAGCCAGGTTCGAAGATGGAATTGAAGTACAATGTTTGTATGTGATTGAGTAAAATGAGTCTGTGGCATCCAGAAACGCACCTATTAGAACTCTTGTCATTTCGGAATCTCAAAAATGAAAATAACTATAGCCTAAGATATAAGTTCGATTTCTGTTTTTTTTGCAGATTATGTCATTCATTGGAATTTTCTCGAAACGAAATAATTTCACTGTTACACCAATCAGTTCATATGACAAAGGCATGATACCCATTCTAATTAATGAACAAGTTGTTTGCGTCAAGTGAGAGTTTTTTGAATTTCAAGAATTGAAGTCTGAGGTTTATATTTGAATATATTGATTTACATACTATTAGTGATATTGTATAATCATCTTAATATGTCCCTCTAACATTTTTCTCTTTTCGATTCAATGTCACTGTAACCCCCACTGCTTCCATAGAAACAGCCAAATTTACAATGCGATCCTGTCGCAATACTCGAATTTCTTAATCCCTTATTAAGGGGACAAAATGTCTGGCTGCAGTTTCGTTTCAAAATTACGAAGTAATTAAAAAGGGAGGAACTACAAGGCTGAGGGCTAGTTTGAATAGGTTTTGCGCGATCGCGTCACTCTTTGCGCCCTCTGTATGTGTGTGAGGGGTTGACATGAGGGAAACAATGGACTGGTGGCATTATTTCCATTCAGGGTTCAAGTACGCGTCTGCAAGGATCGAGATGGATGGGAGTACAAAAAGCCAGACGTTCGGCATGTTTTGCACAGTCGGCGGATTTCGATGTTTCTTTCCGTTGTTTTCAACGGACACAGTATGTGGGAAATGGAGGAAGTGTCGATGGCCTTCTGCAATATTTCAGAAAATTTCGTGCATAATGATAGCATGCTGTTTCCTAGTACAAGCTCTCAAAAACTTTGTTTCTCTTTTATACATGCTGTGTTACTTTAATAGAATTTTTTTTAACCATATAATTGAAGTAAAATAATTATCCATAGCATAAAAACTTCTCCACCATCTTTTCCACAAAGGTTTCTAGTAATATGGTGCCCTCAGTAAGCCGATCCCCATTAAATTGCAATGAACTTACATGGTAATTATCAGTTATTTTTCACAATAAGGAATTTTCTAAATCGCAATATCAAATTGATATTTTGATATCTTATACTGATACTCTTTGATCTTCTGTGAAGATCATTCAGAAGCTATAGCTTGGGCAAATGTGGAGATCAGTTGTGTTCTAGTTAGGCTTTGTTTCTGAGTCCTCACGTCACTTTGGGCAGAGCACTGTTAATTTTTGACCCAACAGCGAGTGGAATGGTGGCCGGCCATCCTAGTGAGAAAATTTCGTTCCTGGTTAAGATGAGAACCTGCAAGAAGATGAATTTCCTCTTAAGAGTCTGTTTTAATCACTACATCCATCGGCGCTCTAAAAAAAAACTATGATTCGATTGTAGCTGCTCATGGTACACTACACCCACGCACCAAATACATAGCATGATCTTATGATCATCCATACGTTTTGGATTATCGTAATGGATAATTTTCAGTCACAATTTAATGTAGCCGACTATCTGCACAACTTATTTTATACATTATTTTTATCTTAGAATGTTACAAAAAAGAAGTGTATTAAAATTATGAAAAATAATGAATTCCGGATACTTCTAAACGAACTATGTTTACTTTCGATATAATAACTAGCTAGCCTGACATCAATCATTTTTTGTCTATTAATGTTTAGTTCCTTATATAATATAATTGGATAATTGGATGATTCTTGTTGCAGATAAATTGGATTCTTTTCTTTCTCATTGCCGTCTGGATGTGAAAACAGATGGAGAAATTTAAGGTGAGTTACCCTTTCCCCCGTCTCAAGCTTATGTAAACTACAGGAATATGGAAATCCGCTGTTTCTAAATGTTTGAACTTGCTGTTTCTTTCAGCATGTTTCAACGCGGAAAAAATTGTGTATGCTAATCCAACAGTCAGAAGGCATGGCTCAAAACTCTTAGGAACTCAACTCTCTCAACTCTCGACAGACTGTAAATTTCGACTGTCTTGGCGCCATTGTCTTTGATTTAATTCTAAAAACACAGGTCCTGTTAATTTTGAATCTACACACATCGTCAAAAGTCTTGGCCCCCCTTTGAATTCTCAACTTGTTGAATGTAACACGACAGTTTTTTGTGTGTGGAATCTTAACTATCTTATCACTTAAATGAAAACAATAAACCAGGAAAAAATTTTTCTTGTTCGGGAAAATACAGGTGTGAGTTAATCAATTTTCAGCAAATAACGAGGGTTGTAATATTGAGAATATTCCGTGGAAAATGCCGGGACATCCAATTACTCAGTTTGATCTGGCAAGAATAGTAGCCTTATATCAAGAAGCTTTGTCGACTCACCAGATTGCGCAACATTTGAATATTCCACGGACTTCAGTAATGCACATAGTGGCCCTTTTCCTGAAGGCCGCAGCGTTGCCCGGAGAACGGTGCCTGGTCAACCGAGAGTAACATCTGCAATAGAAGACCATTATATCGCAAACTCTACTCGAAGGACTCGAACGATATCTGTAACAGTCCTTCGAAGTCACTTTTTGAGGACCTATAGACGGGAAGTCTCAACCAGTATCATAAGGAGACGGTTGCGTTCCTCAAATTTAAGAGCAAAAAGACCTTCAAGGATATTTCGGCTATCACCTGGACATAGAGCTGCCCATCGGCAATGGACAGAACACCACCAAGACTGGCTTTTACCACAATGGCGTAAAGTACTTTTTTCGGACGATTCCGAATTTGGTTCACAAAAGGATAGTCGACTAAAAAGGGTTTGGAGAGGTGCAGGGACGCTAGAGCGACTCAATTTCGCTCGGGAAGTTGTGCCCTTTCAAGGCGGATCAATAATGTGCTGGGGGGTATAATGTTCGGTCACCGGACCCCTCTTATTATCGTTAATCGAACAATGACTGGTGCCATCTACGTAGAAAACATCATTGAACCAATAATTGTTCCTCTGCGCATTGAATTTGGGGATAATTTCATTTATCAGGATGATAACGCCCTACTACATCGCACACGAAGGGTTTAAAACATTCTTCAAGGAAAAAACAACCAGAGAGTGAACTAGCCAGCAAACTCACCAGACTTGAATCCAATCGAGCATCTATGGGATTACTTCGGGAGAGCAATATCCAATCGCCAAAACCCATCTTCAACTTTTCAGGAATTGAGTTTAGCCCTTCAGGAAGAATGGAACGATATATCTGAAAATTTCAATAATGACTTGATTCGTGGAATGCCTAGGAATATTGGGCAGTAGACTGAAAGAAGAGGTGGTAAAACGGACTATTGAATTTGGATTCAGTTGTGAAATAACTATAATTAATCAAAAGTATATAATCGAATTAAATTTTTTCTCATTTTTTCCATTTTGTCTTGTCCTGCATAAAGCAAAGAATAACAAAGATTTTCTATCCAATATATTGCAGTTGAAATAGAGGAAAATATCAATCTCATTTCCAGAACATAGATTGTTTATTTCTTGAGAATCCTAGGGGGAGCCAAAACTCTGGACGATGTGTGTATTTGGTTAATTCTGAAATTTCGAAAAAATCAAACCTAGAAATAGTGTATCCGATTAAATTTATAGCTCATTTCTAATTTTTGCACTTTACATTTAAAGTGCATGAAATTCCGTATTGTTTGTAAGAAATAATGGTAAACACTCAACACAATACGCAGGAGAAATTAGAAATTCAACATTTTCATGTGAAATTGAAAACAGTATCTTTATTTCTTTTACTGCGAGTGTTTAATCACAGTGGTATATAAGAATTTCTCGAAGTCTATCCTACTAGAGTGCAATATTCAAAACTGAATGAAAGGTAAATCTCTTTCATTGACTGTCATTTCGAGCAGCAGCGCATAATTCGCAAAATACAAAAATGTTACAATTAACAGAGGTCAAAAAAAGGAATTGTACCGTGTGTTTCATCAATTTCTTTATTTGACAACCTCTGTTAATCGTATTCCATTCTGCATTTTTGCAACCTCTTTTTGTCTAAATAATGGTTCACATTTTAGGATATATTTTATGTATCCTTGTCTTCCATTTCCCAATTTTGTAACATTTTTTGTTGGAGATTTTGTTTCAAGATTTTGGTCAGCATTAAGGAACATTGTACACCGACATAATTCAGGCAATGGAAGTCCGAAATTACAATAATCATAACACTTAGCCATCAAAATTTAAATCATATCTAACGGCAGTCTGAGTAGGATAAATATTTGAAACACGAGCTACCTTTTTATTCGAATGTGAATTTTTCACAATTATATTTCGATGTTATTATATGCTTATCTCGGCCCTGTTAACGGAATCGAATTAGATTGAATTAATTACATGAGTGGAGTATGCGGTTGGCTCTAGGTGAAACATTATAACTATTTTATTTGAAATAATTCACATTTACGTTTCACAATTTATTCAGAATACTGATACGTGTTTCAGTCTTTCAACCATCTTCAAAGGAGTATACTAAAAAGTAAAAAGTAAAAAGGAAGTAAACTTAAAATTGAAAACAGTTCTTTTATTACACTTAGGGTAGCTGTGTATTTTTACGGCATATAGAAATAACAGCATCTAATATAGGGGTGTTGTCGAATAGTATTTGGGAATTTGTTAAATTCTCCTTTTTCTCAATGGTTTTTGGTTTAAAAGAATCTCAAAATAGTCCATCAATTTATCCTTATTTACATTATATATTAAAGTGACATCTTCCTTATTAAAAAAATTATCATTTTCTATACAATGTTCTGCAAAACCGGTTGACTTCTGGTTTTTCAAAATAGATGTCCTATTTTCTTTGATTCCATGTTGTAAACATCGGCCTGTCTGTTCTATATATGTAGCATTACAATCATCACAATCAAATTTATGATAGATTGGGCCGTTGCTTGGTAGAAATCAGTTGTAATTGTCATTATAAAATAAAACACTTGTTTACATTTTCTACTTTATTTTTGGTATTGACGTACGTTTCGTCTTTGCTAGAAAGACTTCATCAGAATACGAAGTAACAGTTGTTGTACAATGAATTTATAAGATTTTTTACAGAAGGTGTACATGTGTTTTTAATTGTTCGTCGGGTTGGTTTTCTCAAAGAATATTCCCTTCAGAATCGTGTTCACTCGATCCCTTGTAAATATTGAATAGAGGGGTGTAATAAAAATCTATTTGTTCATTTACTAGGTTATTGCTGTTTTTATGTTTATTTATTTCGTAAATTTCCCATAAGTTCAATTTTAGACCTCTATTTTCAACATGTAGAATTCCTATTTCTTTTGTGAAAGAATGGTTATTTTCAAGAAGGTGTTTAGCATAATGTGAATCTTTTTTATTTTTATCGAAACTTCTTTTATGTTCGGTTAGGCGTGTACCGAAATTTCTACCTGTTCTACCAATATAAATCTTTGGGCAATCTGGGCAAGTGAGTTTGTATACACCTGATAATTGAAGTTTATCCATACTGTTTTTATTGTTTTTGATGTATTTGCTAATAGGATTGTTTGTCTTGAAAGAGACTTTAATGTTTTCTTTTTTGAGTAGGTTTTTTAGTTGAATACTAATGTTTCCGAGATATGTGAGGCTAACGTATTTGTGTTCAGATAACATCTTCAGTAACATCTGATCTATCTGAACACAAATACGTTAGCCTCACATATCTCGGAAACATTAGTATTCAACTAAAAAACCTACTCAAAAAAGAAAATATTAAAGTCTCTTTCAAGACAAACAATCCTATTAGCAAATACATCAAAAACAATAAAAACAGTATGGATAAACTTCAATTATCAGGTGTATACAAACTCACTTGCCCAGATTGCCCAAAGATTTATATTGGTAGAACAGGTAGAAATTTCGGTACACGCCTAACCGAACATAAAAGAAGTTTCGATAAAAATAAAAAAGATTCACATTATGCTAAACACCTTCTTGAAAATAACCATTCTTTCACAAAAGAAATAGAAATTCTACATGTTGAAAATAGAGGTCTAAAATTGAACTTATGGGAAATTTACGAAATAAATAAACATAAAAACAGCAATAACCTAGTAAATGAACAAATAGATTTTTATTTCACCCCTCTATTCAATATTTACAAGGGATCGAGTGAACACGATTCTGAAGGGAATATTCTTTGAGAAAACCAACCCGACGAACAATTAAAAACACATGTACACCTTCTGTAAAAAATCTTATATATTCATTGTACAACAACTGTTACTTCGTATTCTGATGAAGTCTTTCTAGCAAAGACGAAACGTACGTCAATACCAAAAATAAAGTAGAAAATGTAAACAAGTGTTTTATTTTATAATGACAATCATCACAATCAATTTGATAAATCCCCGATTCGGAAAAGTTGAGGTTCCTTTTTTATCGTTCACCAAAATGTTGGCTAAATTATTTCTATTTACTGCTAAAGAATTAATTCTCATTTTATTAAGACCATTAGAGATCCTACTGCTGAAACCTTCAATAGAAGCCATTGAAAATCATATTTTCTAAGAGAAAATATGAAAAGCTTTTGGCTTCATGTCAGTGCTTTCACAAATTTTTCTCAAAATTTTACCACATGACACCACCATACCGTAAATCCAGATCAAGAAGTAAGTAACTTCCTGAATGAAAGAGCTACTCTTAATTTTATTTTCAGAATATTTCTCATACCAAAAACGACAGGTTTGTTTTCATAAAGGTGTTTAATCAAAAATGATATCTTTAAAAACGACGGGATCATTTTCAAAATACTCAATGGCCAAATCAGCAAACATACCACACACTTGACTTAATGGTGCTACATTCTTTCTTGAGTTCTTGAGCCAGCCTCATTCGGATGTTAATCCAAAGCTCCTGCCAAAATACAATTATCGTTCTAGAAGAAACATTTGTTTTGAGTTCCTCGATTAATCGACAAATTTATATCGTTGGTAGTAGTGGTACGTACTCACAGAGTCAATATTATCTTGGTTTGCTGGCTTCTGTTGTCACTATCCTGGTATCGTTCAAAGTGAAATTTTGAAAAATCTTTATGAGCTTACGTTGATAATTTTTGGATAACCAAACTTTGTTGAAGCGTTAAATGATGAACTGCCATGGTGTTTCAATAAACATCGTTCCAATTGATCAATTCTTCGCAACGTATACTGTCAGTAAGGCATGATTATCTTTCGACGGTACATTCGGAATCTTTTTATGGCTTTAAATAAGGGAACGTCTGCCATAACGGCGAGTACTCAAGGAGCAATTCGGGTGGAAATCGAACTTCGGCAATGTCTCTATATCACTGAAGTATCTATTGAAATGTCGACACTCATTTTAAATTCTTTTTTTTTACTCGTAACGCAGTAAGTCATTATTTTTACTCAGTTATGTTGGAAAATGAAAGGAGCTTCAAAACAAGTTCTGATGTTTTCGTTCGGGGCAAAAACTATGTTGTGAAGTATTCCAATAAAAGCAAGAAACATATTCGGGAATTCTTTAGACCTTCTCCTAGAAAGACAGGGAGAAGGCGTGTAGTTTCGTTCCGAATACAAAGTTTCCCAATTTCGTATCGAAAACACTAACGAATGTGTGTCGAATCCGTTCCTTCGTCATCTTCTCTCCATTGTTCCATTGTAGGAGTTTTGATAGCGTGATCGAGATAGAAAAAAAGATACTTCCACGAGAATGTTTTTGCAATGGAACTGGGAGAAATAAGGAGGTAATGAGGAAATCATGAGACTTTTTGTGGCTCAGTTATAGACAAATTACAATGATGGCATGAATATTAGAGTAAAATCAGACTATTATCTGGAAATAATTCGGGTCTTAGTAAGTGACAATAGAAGTATATACCCAGGAGTAATAACTTCTTCATTCTTTTGGCAATATGGTAGTCTTGCATAGAGAATGAGATGATAATGATTGCAATAAAACATGTGATCAAAAAAAAAATGTACATGTTTGGCGACTCTGTAGTTGATAACATGATATAGTCGATGTTATCAGGACGTGTGCTGCCTTGTTAAAAAATAACCTGCCAGCGCTAATCGGAATAAGGCAGTCAATTGGTTTGTAGAACATTATCTGAAAAAAGTGTCCAACTTCCTCCAAATGAAGAAAATAGGTGATCGGCTACCTTCGACAGTAGCTCCTTAAACTTTTATTCTAATAGTCCGCGATAGCAAACTCATTAACACGTCGCTTTCTACCACGCCGTCTTACTCTTCTATGACTATTTACGATTTATAATCGTATATACCTAGTCATCGCTGAAGACAACATTCTGCTCCCCTGTGTTACCTTACCTGCACTAGTTCAAACGTTGACGACAGTATTCCGCAGTAAAACGAATCAGTAGAGCTAGGTATTTAAAGCTCCTTTCTGGACACTTGAGGTACAACTCGGTTGACCACTTGATTTCGTACCGTCTTCTTCCCACACAGACGACAAACGCCTTACCGTCATTGGAGTAGAGTTAACACGAGACGCCATATTGCGATATGACAAACTAACACATAGATAGCTAGACAACTAAATATAGATACCTGATTATATCAGTTGTATGTTTTTCTTCGAACCTAGTTAGAATAATAATTAATTATCCTTGCAAATTCTTCATATGCGCTTATCTGCTTATCACGATTCCTGTAGAATTTGTAGTTAACATTCCAGTTAATTCATTCTTCTTATAAAAATTAATTTATTGAAAAATTTCCTTATCTGTACATTACCTTCCATTCGTTTAAGCAAATTAATTGAAACACAACAAAGTTATGTGTATGATATGAATTAATAATATCTAATTGATTGCATGATGTGCCCTCAATTTCTCAAACAATAAAGAAAGACTGGAGGTCAATGGAATTTGTTTCAATTCGATGCCTTGAAGACCCAAACAACCACTTCTGCTTGGTAAACTTAGTGACTTCTGACTTGATGTTGGAAAACCAGGTGCTTCAGCGAATTGATTCTATGCAGATGCATAGAATCAATTCGCTGAAGCACCTCATTTCATGCCAAGAAGATTCTTGGCATGAAATGAAATCGACCTATTTCTCAAACGGATATTAAGTAAAGATAAGAAATGGATCGCATATGATAATTTTGTGCGAAAACTATCGTGGTCAAAGCGCGCTGAAGTAGATCAAATGGTGACCAAACCAGTTCTAACGGTAAGGAAGCTCTACTGTGCATTTGGTTAAACCGCAAAGCAATTATTTATTATCAGTTGCTTCTATATGACTAAAAACTAAATTCATATCTCTACTGTCAACAAGTTGAAGGTAGCGATTGACCAGAAATGGTCAGAATTGACCAACAGAAGTGGTTTTGTGTTCCATCAGGACAATGCCAGGTCACACACGTCTGTAGTTACTCGCCAGAAACTCGGGGAGCTTGGTTGGGAAGTTTTAATGCATCCACCATCAAGTCCAGACATGGCCTCAAGCGATTACCATCCTTTTCTCGCATTGCGAAACTCTCTGAGTGATAAGAAATTGACATCGAAAGAAGTTTATGAAAATAAATTTCTAGAGTTTTTCGACAATAAGGACCAAGACTTGTATGAGATATGCATTATGAAGCTACCTTTAAAATGGCAACAAATTACAGAACAAACGGTGAATAATTGACTAAATTCGGAAAATCCGAAACATCTTGAGTAAAGTTTCAATACTTTACGAGAAAATAATGAAGTTTTTTCATCAACCTATCAGTAGTCGATCTGTAATAAGTAGATTTGGTCAAAAACTGTCGAGAGTCAGCTTAAAGTTTTCTCTCTCGAAATATAATGTGTCGTCATCGACATATCAAAGGAAGAGCTCACTGTGAGACTAAAAATGCTGAAAACCTAACCTCTCATTCGTATTACATAACAATCTGCATACGCGTTCACAGAAAGAAACCCGTTCAAGGAACTAGATTCAAGATGAGAACCCCGATAGGCGTCGTCGGTGTGATCTTTGTGAAAGCGCGTTTGTTGTACATATACACGCTGCCTTCGAGCCGGGTTAAGGACCAGACGAGTCACGGTCGCGGAGGGTCCGCTTGCCGATGCCGTCTTGATTCATGTGGGAGAAAGCTACGAGGTTCACATGGAAATTATTGGTTTTCAGATAGGTCGGTCAATATGGAATTATATCTTCTTAAAGTTTCCATACGTTGGTAGGGGAATTATCCTCTTTTTACATACAGTAACATACACCTTATGAAATTCTTCTTTCAAGGATATGAGTCATCTTCTATATAGTAAGAATTCAATTGAATCAGTCCTTACTATATGGAAATTAATTTTAAATAATGAAGAATTTTTCTCTTACTCATTACTTCAAATGATTGTAAACAATTGAAAGAATAACAGTCAATTTTGTATAAGTGAAAATATGCAAGAAAGCTATATGAGTAATAGTGAAATACAGGCTGCCCAACGAAAATTTGACCCCTCCTCATAACTCGAAAACGAAGAATTTTTGAAGATTCAAAAAATAACAGATCAACATCTGTGTTGAACGTGCACGTGTTTCTTTCTCTCTCTCTCTCTCAAGCCAGTTATTTTCGTTTCGTCTTTCTATTTCGCATTAAACAGTGTGGTGTCGCGGACGATTATTTTTGTTGAGTGTATACAAGTTTTTTGAACATAATAAATAATAAAAAATAATAAAAAAAAAATGAATCCTGGCAGTGTTTTCTGCACAACTTCCGGATATTGCTGATGGAGTTAGGTAGGTAGAGATTTTATACACACAATAATGAATGCTTATGTATTTCTAACAAGTACGCATTATAACCTCTCTTTACTATTGAGCTAACCAAGTCATACGTGTTTTAATCTCTCCATTATTGTGTGTTTAGCAAGTGTACGCATCATAACTTTAAAAAATTTAAAAGCAAATTATATTTTAATATTACAACATCAAAGCGTATGTATTTAGCAAGCCGTGCATGTTCTAACCTATACGCTGTTGTGTTTACGAAGTCGAGAGAGTATATATATATATATATATATATATATATATATATATATACATATATATATATATATATATATATATATATATATATATATATCTGTTATGTTTACAAATTCCCGCGCATTTATGACGTTTACGAAGGAATAGACAGACAGAGTGCATATATATAAATGTGTGTGTATGTATATGTACAATTTTTTCCTTTTTTTATTTTAATAGCGAATCAACTAAAACATCGATTACTGGGGTACAAATCATAACATCAAGGAAAAAAACAAATGCACGAAGATGTAGAGAATATCGTGAGAGAAAGAAATTACAAAATCCAATGGTACAAAACATAACTACAGAAAGATCAGATGAATGTAGTGGAACTGATCCACCACAAGCTAAAAAACCTAAAACTAATGCAGAAAGAAGAAAAAAACATTATGAAGCGCAGAAATTGAAGAAACAAGAAAGTAAAAAAATACCTAAAACTGTTAAACAAAAAAATAAAGAATATTACGATAGGAAAAAAATTTCAGGCTTCAAACACTCTAAATCATCATTCAGGTGCGTAAGTATGATTTTTTTTATCTTTCTAAAGTTAGATAAATGTCCACTAATTTTGGCCGGTGATTTTAACATCAACTTCAGTAATGAAAAATCAAAACTATTGCTACAGTTTCTAGAGGAAGAATTTGAGAATAAACAATAATCCAGCAGAATTAACAACAAAATATAATACTACCATCGATGCAGTTTTTTCAAGACATTTAAATAAAATAGAATCCCAAACATATGTTTCCTACTTCAGTTACCACAAGCCAATTATTACTAAAATTGAGCCTACTAATTAAGTTTATATTACATTATATTTGTTAATAATAAAAAAAAATATTATTATAACTTAAAAATAATAAAATTTTTTTAGTCAAAAGGTGATGTTGAATAGACAGTTGAACCGCCCAAACTCAAAATCATAAGAGTTTCGAAGAATCAAAACATAAGTTCTGTATTAGGAAGAAAGAATTCCTACGATGACATTGTTCCGAAAAACATCTCCTGAGGGTGGCAACAACCCCCAATTTTTTTGAATTTGAAAGAGATGGCGTATGTGGCTTAGTTAAAAAGGTTGTTCTCTAAACATCCTAGTTGAAATTTCCAAATTCGGTAATTTTTTTTGAGTAATTTTATATTGAATATTATCAGAAGGGTAACTCAAACCGAAATTCGATACATTCAAATACACCAGATCTGTAAGTAATGATAGGAACATCCAGAAAAAAATGTAAACTATTTAAAGAACGGACATATTTATGAAGAAATTCTCTGTATTCCAAAACACCGGGCTTCTTAATATCAGCATAGGTTGAAGGTTTTGGAGAACGGAAGATTTGAGAATGAAATTAAAGTCTTGGTACCCGAGAAGGGCTTCTACAGTAAGAAATATTTTGACACTGTTATATATTAGAGTGCATTTATTTCCTGATTTTTTATTATGGTCAAAATTATTCAATTTTGTGGATTTTTCAGATAATTTTATTTGTTTAATTTTTAATAGTTTGAAGACATGTCCTATATAAACTTATTTTGTCAGAGAGGATTAACAAAACTAACATAATATTTTTATTATTATTACTATAGAGCAATAGTCAACTTATAACATCTCTTTTTTCATCTTTATGGATTTTATATGATTTCCAAATTATTTACCATACTAAAAGCTACGGTCGAGTCAAATTTTATTTCAAAATACTTGACAATTTTATCCGATATTCTATTCACGCAATGAAGAAAAATTTTTAGTCATATATTTTATAACGAGGTATGCTAGGTTCAATGCAATTTTCTTTAGTTATTTGGTTGGAACCTTTTCTATCATAGTTGCACTCATTACTGGATGCAATTTGTTACTAATATTCAATTATATCAAGCAGTTATCGCGAATCATCGTTACGTTATTTATTCTATGGATCATACTGTGATGTGCTGTCATTTTCTGATTGATAGGATGGTTTGATGTGTGATGAATATTGCTATCGGTTAGCACAGGTTTACCAAAAATACCCAATTTATAAAAATCACCCTTTATCAATATTTTGAGATCAATAGATAGAAATAATGAGCTGGCTCGAACCTCAGGAAATTTCGCATGAATATGCGCTTCATTATTCTAATTCTAATTGGCTAAAATCATATCAATAAAATCTGTAGTTTTGAAAATATTGGTAAAAAAATAAACGATCTTCCAACGTGAATCACTGTGAAGCTATTGAATCGAATCTGTCCTTCAACGATTTTAGCCGAAATATTTAGGCCCCTAAAACTTCCGTGAAAGTGGTCGGATCAATTGATTCTTTTTATCCAATAACGACTTTACCGAGATATTCGGGCCTCAAACCTACCCCTAAAAATTCAAGTCTTTATCTCTTTTCGTTTGAAAGTTAAAGGGTTCCGCTCACAAACACTCGAAACTTCTAATCCTGCGAATCCCACGAAATTTCGCACGAATATGCGCGTTGTTATTCATCTTCTAAATGCCGAAGCTGTAGTTTCTTAAATATTTAGAAGAATATGAAAAATTTGCTGAGTTGGATGACCGCGAAACTATTGAACAGATTCTACCACTGGTTCCTGGAACAAGCGCGCAAAAAATGGTTTGTAAGGTTAAGAACAAAATTGTTTGCTAGTTTAGAAAGTAACCAAGTATTATATATTCTGAAAAATTAAATCTAGAATTTTATATAAATTAATTTATATGATAAACCGTATATACATCCAATTCAGATAAGATGCGAATGGGATCCAAAGAAAAGAAATTTCAGTCACATCAACTATTAAAAAAGTATGTCTTCTTCACCGAGAACATTTGCTAGATAAACGCTATACGGTAGCATTAGCTTGATTCGAAATTTTATTCCTCAGAACTATTCCAAATAATCAGTTAAACAAACATACAACCCGTATAGATATGAATAATACCAAAAGGATCGGTCGAAAAACTTAAACTTTAATATGTGTCTAGAAAAAATTTAATTTTTGTTTTAATGACATTGAATATAACATCTATACATAAATTTTTCCCTCAGTGTGAAACCATAATATTCAAAATATTATACGTATTTTATGGTTGCTCCCAATCTCAGATATCTTAACATTGAGAATTGAACACAATAACAAAACTACAAATTACCCTTCAAGAAAAAATTCTGAACAAGAACCTACATAGTGTTTGTACAAGTCTATGCCTGATAATAACTTTGAAATTGAAATACAGATTTTCATTTTAACAACAGATATGCCACAGAAGCATCTGAATTCTTCTCCTTAATAATTTCTACACAAGTTTGAAATATTTTCTATAATCCTTAAAAGGCTTCACTGGGTGGAATTTGATTCTAACAGCGATTACTCTCTTATTTAAACAATTATATAAATTATGGATTTGAGTAAATTTTTTGTTTATTTTTCATATCAGAACTCTAAAAAATTTTCAATATATATAAATAGAACATCAATATTTGTCTAGAAAAATATCCATGTTTTTATGACATTGTAAACAACATGTATACGTAAATATTATACTCAAAATGGAAGAATTTTTTCTCAAACTGGAGCGATATGTTCAGTACAAAGATCAATTCGAAAGTACTTCTATTTTTCCCGGCAGGTCTATTTATGTTTGCTTCTTCCAAAAAAATTCAGGTAGGCCTTGGGATTTCGACACTTCTCTAAGAAAATCGTTTCTCATTGATTTCTTTCTATAGTATTTTATACTCGTAATTTAAAAACGTTGTAGGTTCCGCCAATCTTATTGAAATTTCCTTTTTCCTGAATCAATTTTGAATGATTTCTTTGAATAGTTTTTATTTAGGGTTTTCTTCGGATATTTAAAATTTTCCTTCAAATCTAATATTAATATGTTTTTCTTATCCAATATATCTTACCAATAATGCAAATTTCAAAGTTGTTCAACTTCATTACGAAAATGGGCGTTCTACGAGAAATGTGCATCGGGCATTTAGAGCAACTTATGGTCCACATAATCGGCCTACCGAACGCACAATTAGCTCTACTATCCGTAAATTTGAGACCCAATTTTCATTATTGGATAATACTCGACCAAATAGACCACACCCAGTACGTAGTGAAGAAAATATAGGGGCGGTAGCGGAGAGTGTACGCGAAAACCGTGAAGTGTCGATTCGTCGCCGTTCTCAACAGCTTGGTCTGTCATATTCATCCACTTGGCGTATTTTACGTAAAAATCTTTCTTTTAAAGCTTACAGAATTCAACTAGTTCAAGAACTGAAGCCGACCGACCTTCCGAGTCGTTGAGCTGTTGACAAGCTTGCCCGATACACATTCCTCGTAGAAGGCTGAGTTTCGTAATAAAATTGAACAATTTGTAGACGCTGTGCCGGGCTAAACCTTTCCACCATGAATTGTCAAACAGTACTGAACAGAAATGGCATTTCAGTTAACAAGAGGCATGCGTAATCTGAAATTAAATCCGCACCACAAAAAGTACCTCTAAATGAATCACTCTTTACAAATTGTCACATTCAAGTCAATTTTTGCATCTTTTCATGACAATTCTCATGTATCGTACTTCAGAAATGTTCTTTCTTCAGAAATTCACAAGTTGAATTCGAACAATTTGTCTTGAAAATTATTATATTTATTTTACTAAATTGTTTTCCGATAAATTACAATTATTTGGGCATATGTATCTCATGGAACAACAAAAATCTTCTCGGAAGCTCTTCGAAGACTGAATTATTGTATATATAATCCGTAACACTACCTATTGGGTCTCGCACAAATGATCGGATCACACGATCTTCATCAGTATCAGCCGAGTAACCATTGAAACATTTCAACGAGCGAATACGATTTTCGTAGAGTCCCTGTATAAACTCCAAGGCAGTTCTCAATCGATAATCCTTTCACACCCAAACGGTTTTCATCCGAAAACGTCGGCAATGGCCTTTTGGAAATGCAGGCTTCGTCCTCACGGCTGGCGAAATATGTTACATTGTATTACGGTACCTATACTTTATTGGATGATGTTGAATCCGGTTACTGGCATTGAATCATCCTCGACACCTCGAATGGAATCTCCTCATGAATTTCCGAGATTAATATCTCCCAACAATTTGCGATGAACTCGTGCGAATTTCGAATGCATAATCTGGGGTATTAGAATTTTTGATTGGAGTGAAAGTGTTGCTGGGAGGCAAATCACCTTATCTTAGGCTGCATAATTTCCATTTTATGTCAACCTACTACAATTGAAATGAGTTTCATATCTTGATTGTAAATTGGCACGATTTGCATTGAATCTAGATTTTTAGAAATTTTAAATAATTGGCGATAGTTCTCGTTGTCATGCAGTTATTTATGTTATAAAAGCATGGAGATAATTTTGTCGTGATGAAAGTTATATATGTTAATGGAGATCGTTTTGTCGGTCAACACACATCTGTCCCATACAGAAAGCTGCCCAGACTGTTAATTCCAATTGAAAAATAATTGAGTTCTTTTAATAATACAACATTTGTAGTCGCTGTAACTTTTTCAACAAGGTTAATATTGCCATTTACCCATTTTGTGAATCTCTTAATTATGAGTGATCGTCTTCTTATTTTATTGAAATAAGAATTTAATTGAATCGATGGAAATTCATTATAATCAGATAACGAAATAATTAAAAATAAAATAATTAAAGGAATAATAATTAAGAATTTTCTCCAAATTTTATTAACTGTATCAACCGTTGAAGTTCTTATAAACAGAAAGATTTGAATTCCGCTAGTTTCAAACGCACAGGACAAAGAAAATATTATATAAAGTAAACGAGACGTCACATAAGCGATTGGTACATTTCTGTGTAGAGATGCTGCGTCGATGTTCATAAGATCGAATGTCTTCAATTTGTAGATCGATAAATCATATTTTCAAGGATTGAAGTGTTTAATATACATAACCTCCATTGAGTATCACGACTCTATGAACAGTTAGAGAGCATTGAACTCAGTACCAATTTGAAGGGAATTTGTGAGCAGAAATATTGGATACTACATTTTCCAATAAGTTTGAAGGTATAGTAATACTGTGAAACCTGGGTTACTTTGTTGTACTTATTAGAAAATAATTGATACTAAGGAATTAATTTTTTTTTATTTCAGTGAAAAAATATTTGTGGCAGATTTCTACCTATAAAAACTTCAAAAACTTCTTCAGTTACCTGATGTAATTTTTCAGAATCATAACCTGTAATTTTGTATACATTTTATCCATTAATACTTCAAGACAACTCACAGAAACAATGCATTCCCTTACCACATAAAAGATGTTTCACTAAGAGTGCAAGATTTCAGTGTTCAATTAAACATGGTTTTCTGTAGCAAAGTATTGAAATATTTATTGCTTCAGAAAATAAACATCTGAGAATAAGGTATGAAAAAAAATATCTTGTAAATGGCCGCCACGGCTTGGCTAGCATATGCGTACCCTTGTAACGAAAATTTCAATAACGTTGTTGAATACATGTGGTGGTATTTCATTGATACACTGTCTAATTTCGGCTTTCAATGCTCCGATGGTTGCAGGCTTATTATATAAACCTGTGATCAGTTGGATTTTGCAGGCATGCAGCTGGAAATCTTTAATGAGAGTTCGCTGAAGAGTGCCTATTGAAATATCCAATTCTTGTACTCGATGGCGAATTGACGTCTCTGGCCTTTCTGCCACACTCTCGCGAACTGCCGTGATGTTTCACATCACTAACCGAACCAGTACTCTCGAATTTTTTTATTATTGTTTTCAGTAGATGAATTAGGAACTAATATTTCGACCGAACATTCGACGCACCTTAGGAATAGTGGCAATTAAACTTTCACCATTCTAGTAATAATTTTTGACAATGCACGCTTTGTTCTACCGTGTAATGCTCCAAGTTTAGTAACTCCCATCTGTCAACTTTAGTTCTGTCACGTCATAATCATGTGACATTATGACTGTCAAACATGGCGCGCAATTCAAATCTTGCGCTCTTATTGAAACACCTATTAGAACAAAATCTCTCTGCTTCTCATCAATAAGGTCATTCACATATGGAGAAAATACCATTCTTGTTTCTTAACAATAACAGGGTCAACCACCCTCAAACTCCCGACAGTACCCGATTGATAGCTTCAGTAATCAAAGGGCCAAAGATACGCTTGCTCCATGGACAAGTTCCACCTGCGAATCGTGGCCGAGTGGCCACTTCAACTGCGCCGACAGTGGCTTGACAAATGACGCGCAACTTGGGATCACGTATTGAATGCACCGTGCCGCTTTTGGCTCAGCAAAAAGATACCGAATAATGAATGGGTGCCGTGTTCAACGGCAGATACAGAGAAGATAGTGGAGACCGAGGGACGGCTGCAGAAGTGTGTGTACATAGTTTCGGTAAAGCAAAAGTCGGTCCTCATGAATATAAATTTTTGGGAAAGAAGAGGCAGCGTCAACATGTATTTTATCTTCTAACGAGCCGAGATGACTGAACGCAGGCGTTGAATATGCAGATCACGGGTCGATCCTTACATGTCGCTGTCGCATATTGCGTTCTTCTCGAATTCGTGATCGTTTAGCAG
Source organism: Megalocaria dilatata (assembly GCA_034642435.1). NCBI lineage: Eukaryota > Metazoa > Arthropoda > Insecta > Coleoptera > Coccinellidae > Megalocaria > Megalocaria dilatata. The sequence goes on along the minus strand of CM067855.1, from coordinate 58,508,761 downwards.
GCTTGAACCTGATAACCCTTTCAGTTTTAATCAGGACAAAATACATAAGAATTAACAAGAAATATCTGCTGGAAATACCCAAAGTATGCTGTTGATATAATATGATAATCGTGATACTAATTTAGCTGCAAATTAGATATTTTAGCAAAAGTTCACAGGATAAAAATTCGGTTTTCATTCAGCACAAGTATTCTAGCCTGTCATATCAAAGCCAAATGTACTAAGCTACTAAGTACTGTAACTTATCATTAAAATATGTCACTAAATCTATTTGGTTTTTAATGTTATATTTCATATGAGTGTGGATAGCTCAGCGGGAGAGCATCGGACTCGTGACCGGGAGGTCCAGGTTCGAGTCCTGTTCAGGTAGAAAAGAAATTTTCTAGTTGGACGGGTATCTGCCACCATTTCACTGTTGGGTCAAAAATTAACAGTGCTGTGACCTAAAGTGGCGCAAGATCGCAGTAACAAAGCCTACACAGAACACAACTGAACTCCTAACTCGCACAAGCTGAAAAAGCTTCTGAGGGATCTTCACAGAAGATCTAGGAGTATCAGGATAATAATAATAATAATAATAATATTTCCTGGAAATTCGACAAAAAAAAGATATTATTAAAACACTGAAATGCAGTCAAACAGTCACAATATCCTACAAAATTATTGTGATGGTTGATATGTGGGATTATATGCATCCAGTGTTCACTCTCTTCGAGAACTTCGATATGCAGTCCGTTGTGGGGTCTCCTCTTGTAGATGTTAAAAAGACTTATTCAACATTCAAGCAGCTAATTACCAGTAAGTTATCTTCTGAATACAGGAAAATATTCATATGAAGATTTGATGTAGGACAAAGGTTCAGTTTGATCCAAACCAAAAATAAATGCAGGCCAAAAATTGATTCAGGCCAAAAATTGATGCAGAAAAACTTGATCCAGGCAGATAACGTTGATCAATGCCTTTGAAGACTTTTCCAGATACCTTAGATTGTTCAGCTTGAGCCAAATCATTAATTGAAAAATAGCTAGAAATCTCTTCTTTCATTAACAGCGCCCCATACTGATTTGTGAATAAAACACATTATTTATCTGAAAATTATTGAAATTTTCATTTCATTATAAAGTACAATGTATACCATAAGTTATGAAAGAAAACATCATCTAAATGTCCACCACGGAAACGCTGGTCGGAATGAAGTCGTTGAACCCAATTTTCCATGACTCTCTCAAATCAAGTCGTATGTTAGCAATTATTCGTTCTACATTGATCTGTAAATCGTCTTATTTTGCTTTATGTTTGCTGTAAACCAATGACTTAATGTAACCCCCAAAGAAAGAAATCCAATCACAGGAATGAGGCGGATAATTTATCCTTCCATTTCTCCCGAATTTTTCTAATCGCCAATTACTGAATACACGACGTTTTAAATAATTTATTGGTTTGAGTTCTTGGGTTAAAATAATTCTGTACGGACAAGGTCTTTTCGTAAAATTCGCCACAAAGACGCCTATTTCTTGTGAACGTTGAGAAATCTATAAATTTTGATTTTTACGAACACTTTCACGCAATATTCTCTTCACTTTTTGCATTTCTTTGTCTCACCGGCACTGTAACATCATGAAGTGTAAAATTTGTGTCAATCTTCTTCACTAAACGTTGAACTGTTCTTTTATCCGGACTATTAGAACGACCAAAAATCAGTGTAGTTAGAGTAACAGATCGCGAACTTTCATAATAGATTTGGATCATTTGGAAACGTTGTTGGAGTGTATATCTTTCCATGATTAAATGGTGGACCTTGACAAATACAACTGTCATTGTCTCAAATAAATGATGACTGCCATGCGTGAGTAATATCAATTTAAAAATGTGGCGTTCCCATTGAAGGACCCTTTATATCAAATGACAAAAAAGGAAGCGCGAAGGAACCTTCAACAATTACATCACATAGCAATATTCCTAAGTGAAGCATTGATCAATGAAAAAGAAATAACTTAAGATGGAACAACACTTACAGTGTTAGATATCCAGGATGCGTTGTGCTATCATTGACATACCTGAGCACACTCTCAATAAAATAAGATTTCCTCTTGAGATATATCCACCAATACTTTATGCCGAAGTCCTCCCATAATATCTAGAAGATGAGATCTCACTCATAATGTCCAAAACATGTTCAAGGGATAAATACTCTTCCATTACTTCCTCCAAGTAACGTTTGGCAGTCATATAACTTCTTATAAAAAACAATTTTATGAACATGGAATCTCAAAGAAAATTAATAATCACCTCCTCGTCTACGTCGTCCTTTTAACCTTGCTTGAACCACCTTTGTCAGGTAAGCAGTCCTCATAATTACCGAAAGAGGTTTTGTAATAAGGGTTGCGCCTTATCATCACACAAAACTCCAGCTGATTCTAGTAGGCTTCAGTTCTAAGAACCTAGGTAATTGAGAAGCACTACCCAATCTCTACGGGCTTTGCAGGTCAGTTACCGGGTTGTGTGGAATGTAGCTCGCATGCCAAAGAGGGTACCACTCTTTGGTAAATTCAAGACCCACAAACAGCTGAGAAAAAAGTATCAATTTATCCTGTTTCTATAACTAACAGAAAGCCGTATCATCAAACCACTGGGACATATCCCGATGGATTCTGGATAGAGAATTACGTGTGACCAGATGAATGAAATACCCCTATAACGTAGCATTTAGGTTTTCAACCACTGCCCTCACGAGTTCAATACCAATTGGGTGGTGAGGAGTAGGAATGCGCCTGTGGGCTATTCACTCCCCTGTGGTTGCTTTATTACTAAACGTAACGTTGAATGCTAACAGTTGCCCAGAAGAGTTTCAACTCGATGCCAGAAACCATGAGTTTGAGGAAACTAACACTTCATGGTTTCTCTTTCCTTTAGATAGTGCATGACATATAATGACATACTCATTCGTTGGATACATAAACTGCACTTTGGTATAGCCACCAAAGTTTTATGGATGAGCGCCTTATGCTGCAACGTTCACCCCACTTTGTGCCACCATCAGTCATCATCAAAGAATATCTGAATTTCTCACTCAAGGTTTCTAGTTCTACTAGTTCGTTCACCTCGGTGTTCATGAGTAGGTACTAACACGAAATAAGGAAGTTTTGAGATATGAGAAGTCCGAATTCATGTGTCAGTGATAGGCATACCAATTGAACTCCCATGTTGTGGTAACTACTGGTCCACAATCACTCTTGTAGAAATGTTCGAGGCTAAATTCGAAGGCGTTCTTTTCAGCATTATGTGGTTCTGTGACCTATGTCCTTACTCTTATGACCTTTGTGTACCATGCTTAGTAAATCGCTCACCTCAAACTCATTATTCTACCATTGAAAACATTGCTGAGTTGGTGATGAAGTCATTCTTTAGTTTTAGGGATGATAAATCAGTTAGAAAGTATTCACTTGTTTTTTTGTGAAAATCCATTCCAAATTATGGAATAAAACCACATTCAATAGATTTGAAAGTTTTCGATTCATAATCGGTCTATGATGCTTCTTAATTCATTCTCGTTCAATGCCATTTTGATATCCTGAAGCTTCATCCTAGTTTCTAAAGATCCATGTCATGAGATTATACACAATTAATTAATTGCGTTATACATCTGGAACCCACAATGAAGGCGGCGTAGGTTCTGATTATCAACAACCCCAAGCTGTCATACGTTCACCTTTGTTAACATCAACGCTAGATATAAGGGATAAAGCGAGATGTTAATAATTGATATATGATTCAACAAGTATTAATGGATTTCGAAGTTTGTACTTGATTCAGAACGGGGACACGATCAAAAGATTTTTATCAAGGTTTCTCATGTTACTTACATTTGACACGCATAATTCATTACTTTACTTCATTTAGTTTGACAAATGAATTTTTAAATTATTCAGATCTTAGTAATGTAGCTTGATGAAAATTTAAAGAAAAAGTTATTCTCAGTTTCAATCCAGATATCGGTCATAATAATGAGGATTTCAGAATATTCTGATAATCAATAATTTTTTTCTGATTTTAAATATTGATGATAGAACGCACATAGTGAAGAGAAGTAATATATCAGCTCGTTTACAGTTACCATGTGATTTTTTCCATTTAATCTTACGATCAGTAGATTTATTTTCTGTTTTTATTTACAGGAGAGAGGCTTTTATAATACCACAGGGAAAAATCGTTTAACCCCTCGTTTGAGAACACGCAATGTCTGGTATTCATTTCAGCTAGAAGATTATGTCAGTATTTTTTGTGCGATCGTTAGACTTGGATTAAATTCCCTTGAGATCGTTTGCATGGTGAGTCTGATACGAACGATAGACCTGGAATATTAAATTTCTTGGGAGGAGTTTGAATTCGAACTATTTTAGGTATATGAGAAAAAAGAATGAGAAAGAGAAAAATATATAATATTTCCATCAAAATAACTGATAAGCATCTGAAAAAATTTTCTGAATTCTTTATGAAGTACATATGGCAGTGCTATAGGTAAAAATCCTTTAAAGCCTTGTTCACTTTCACACGACTCAGATCATTGGGTCCATATTTATATCCTGGCGTTCTTGGAATTTTAAGATTGAAATTTAGAATATTGCAAATACATTCGTAATCGTTTTCCTTCGTTTTAATTACTAATTAAACGAGTTACCGGTTGGATGAAAAAAACACAACGTCTTTGCATTCTTCACTTTTCGGTTTGTAAAACGAATTTGAGGACTCTTTTGAGGTGCAACCACCCCATTTAAGCGACCAGAGCTTGGTGCATTTTTCACTAAACCAAACAATAATAGTCGATTTTTCCGGATAACACTTATAATTATATAGTCCGTCTAGAAAGTATCCAGAATTTATTATTTTTCATAATTTTAATATATTGCTTTTTTGTAACAGTCTAAGACAAAAGTAATGTATAAAATAGGTTTTACAGATAGTCGGCTATGGCCAAAGTTGCATGGCAACACCATTTGCTAAATATTGTTGATTGTCAACAGGTATACAATTTATGAAATAATGTCGCAATTAGAAAAATGAAAAGAGGTAAAATATTTGTATAGAAAAGGTTTTCGATACGTTGAAAAGTTGTTGCAATTGACTGAACTGGGAAAAAGTGCTGTATATGAGACAATAAAGAGGATGAAAAATGGCATGGACCAGTTTCAGGAAGACCGCGTAAGATTAAAGGAAACAATTTAAACGCGTTATTGGCCTTATGATGATACAATCCGCCCCTGGGGTTTCGCAAATTTGCAAACAAATCTGGAAATCAACGAAATATGAAAGTATGTCCAGAAACCGTCCGTATGTTACTGAAAAGACAAGGCTACATATCAGGGAAACTAAAAAACCCTAGATTGACACATTTACAAAAGGAACGAACGAAAGAATTTTGTGAACGTTTTGAAGAAGAAAATTTTAATAATGTCCATTTATCTGATGAAAGTTCTTCCCAACTTGGTGGAAATCACATAGAAGTCCTATCAAAACAACCTGTTTCCGTTGAAATTTCCCACCAAAATAATGGTTTGGGGAGCAATATCTCAGCGTGGTGCTACGACTCTCTGTATAGTTGAGGGTGCCATTAATATTGAAAAGTATTGTGGCATTATGAACGATTTTCTCCTTGAAACGGCGCATGCTTTATATCCAGAGGGGTGGCGTTTTCAGCAGAATAATGCAAGATGCCATACTTCGACCTATACTTAAGTTGGATGCAAGAACACCAAGTGACAACCATTTCATGGCCAGCAATTTAACCAGATCTTAGTTCCATTGGGGACTAATGAGGATTGAAGTTAAACAAGCAGTGCCACGTAATAAAGATGATTTAATTCAGTCAGTTTTACAGTCCTGGGCTACCATCACCGAAAATTATGGAGGTGATTTAGTTTCGGGTATACCTCGATGTTTAGTCAATTATTCACAGTTAAATGGAGGTTGTATAACTAAATAAGATGAATATTTTGTTATATTTTCAATTCAAGAATCAAAAATATATACTAAATAATTACAACTGAGCTTTGTTTTTGCCGGAAACTTTCTAGACGGAATATAATAATGGTTTTATTTCTACATAATTCCTTGAATATCTTTCAAAGTCCATTAAACATTATTTATCAGTGGTTGAAAGTTTGGTTGAATGTTTTTTTCGGCTTGATTATTGAGGAAGCCAAGTTCATCAATAGATTTCCATCACAACGTTTTTTTTTTTATTTACTTAATGCTTCGTTGAGGTTTATGAAGCCAAACTTTCGTTCCAACGGAAATTTATTTGCTTCAAAAAGCAATATTTCATCAACACACGAAATTCTTTTCTACCACCTTGAAAATCATAAAAATTGTTTCACTTGCAACTTTCGAACTAAACGTTAGAAAATTCCACAGTTATCTTTTGAAAATCTTAATAATCCTAAATAATTTTAATATTGTGGCACCATCTATGTGTCATATCGGGAACTTATAAGCCGACGTAATAATTCCGTTAACCGCTGAATAGGTGAATTTATCAATAAATACCTGATATTTTTACCGCATAATAAAAACCATGCAAAGCTTTGGTACTTCTAAGCGACAATTGATGTGATATATGAATATCATTTCTCGTTTGAGAGAATATCCGTCTATTTTTATACATTTCATATGAAAATATTGATCAATATTGTTGCCGTCTTCGTGTAAACTATAAATCTGCTTTGTATCTCGTGATTCATTTTATCGTGACCTACAAGCAAACGAGGTTCAAATATAGCGCATAACTTCACCTTTCATTATTGATCAAAAGATAGAAAATATCGACCTTTTGTGGAACTCATTTGCTTGAGAAGGGCATTATTCTGTTAGAAAATATTTGCGAAACAAAAGCTTCGTGATAATATGAATTTTGCTGCAGTATATCAATTTTTCCCCGATAATATCATCTATGCGTTGAATATTTGAGAAGATACGTTCACCGTTTTGATAATTATTATAAGTAAATGAGCAAATTATCGTTCGATATTTGTTTTCAGGTTGTTTTCTTTTCTCCATTCTTCAACATTTTCATTAGAGTTTTCGAGTCGTTCCTTAAACATTTAATTCATAATTAATTAATATAGGTGGCCGGTTACGATTAAACTTTTGGATCAAAAAATTTAACAGTGCTGTGCCTTAAAAACACATTAACATATCCTACTCGGAACTAACTTGCAGAAGCTGCACTGAATCTTCTGAGGAATCTTCACACGAGATATTCTTCTCATCTGAAAATAACTGTGAATATAGAATATTAATATTGATAACATATAAAATCCACTGTTGATAAAACATTCTCAAATATGTTTAGAAAGTTTTCAATGTACCGAAAAACTACTGTTAGGTCTAATGCATACAACACAGGGATATATAAAAGATTTTTTCAGTCTACTTTTGAATAAGATACATTCATTATCACAATTACAGTGGGTTTCATGAAATTTCATTCATAGAATCTAACCTGTTGATCACGGAGTGCTTCTACAATTTATCTAGTTCTATGTTCCCAAAGTGCTGATCAGAGATTTAGTCACGGTGTCAAACTATAACAGTTGATCATCGATCATCGGTCCAGTAGAAATTGGGTTTCAGAAAACATTTTGTGCTCTGATCTAACCTATAATCCCTGCAAAATCACAGATTATGTTGATCTTTGTCGATTTTGTTGAATTAAGATATTCGTATTCTTCGTTAAGTAATTGATATAATTTTAAAATGCTTTTAGAAATCAGTTCATCGTCATCATCAGAAGAAGATTCGATTAAAATTCGGTGATCCCGAATTATTAAAGACAGGAGTGATCCTTTTGCAAAATATGATGATCTTGTTTTCAAAATACATTTTCTTTTCAACAAGAATGTGATGATGGAATTATCACATGAAATTGAACCACTATGTAAAATAAATAAAGCGATCAATGCGAGATTACAATTATTAGTTTGTCTATGATTTTATGCAACTGGTGATTTCCAAAGGACGATAGGAGATCATATCAACATTGCAAAATCATCGATATGCAGAATTGTTAAAAGGGTATCAGTTGAAATTGCCCGTTTGAAACCTCACTATATCTCTGTGCCGTGTACAAGGCTAGAAATATTAGTACTAGCTCAAGGGTTTCATAAAATGGAATACCAAGAGTCTTAGGAGCTGTCGACTGCACCCATTTCAGAATAACTTCCCCCGCGAAGAAAATGCAGAAGAAATCGAAACGGCTACTTTTCAATAAACGTGCAAGTAGCATGAGATTAATAAATTCCTATCCTCTGTGGTGAAATTTCTACCTATGTTAAATTTCTTTTCGTCTTCCATTTTGCACACACACAAGTGATACCAATAACGTAGTTCGTAGTAGTATGGTACGACAAGCATATAAATTATAGCAATTCGTTTCTAAATTCTAACTCTCCATTAACAGCGCTACCACAGAAATATATAGATTCTCATTTTCCTTCTTTCTGTTTCTATGGTGTAGTGGTAAAATTTCAGAAAAAGCGACGTTGTCAGATTGTTCTCTTGGATCAACTGATACACGTGAACTACCTGAACTTCGTTGATCCGTTTGTTAAATTTGACAAGAACATCTTTTGATCCAGTGATAATTGAATCAGCGTAAGTGTTAATAACTCATGGGGTTTTAATTGCAAAAAATGCGAAATGACTGCATTACTAGGCCAGACCTACCTTTTCCAACCATTAACAAGATTTTCTTTGTGTGTGTAACATGTAACATCTGTAGATCTTGTGGCTTGGTATTTGGTTCAAATTTGGCTTGTAAAACAGTCACCGCCGACCGATTAATTTCTTGTGGCGGGATTACTGTTGCCTCAGACGTCTTGATGATTTTGACAATCAGGATGTTGACAGACCTGAGGTGACATTCACCGATGACACAAACGGTCTTGCAGCGCTCTTGCCAGCTGCAGGTGCCTGAAGGGCCGGTATTGTATGTTGAGTTACCTGACTCGATTGTTTACTGTTACTCGCTTGACTGTTTTGTCAATGGCATTTGTTTTTGCAAGCATAATTATCAGACTACATGATAAAAACTACAAGAATTAACGATGAAAATCTGTTGATACACATTCGTATCTCACGCCATCTTAGCTGGCGATAGTTCGTAATAAGATGTATAAATAATCGATTCGAGTTGTTTGGGAATGAAGTTAGCTATAATATTTCTCCTATAATCTGAATGCTCAAGCTTTTTGCTCTACCTACAAAGAACCCACTGGGGGTTCGAAAATTTCGTGAATCGTTTTGCGAAACTGTGATGCCTGGTGGGCCTTGGTCGGGGTATGGCAGTTTTACCTACAATTCATATTTATTTTCATCTAGAATCTGATATTTTCGATATGGAGTTTTCAAAATTTTCAAGTATGTTTATTTCTTGAAACCGCATAAAAGTAACTTCGATCCACTTCATGGGACACAAAAGTAAAAATCGAGGAAATATTTCAATTCATCATGCGTAAGAAAGGGACGAAAATTACTCGGAATCGGCCAATTTTTTAGAATTAATGAAATGCGGACCCTGTTGCTGAATCGGCTCCTTTTGTTGTTGAGAATTGATGACATCTGGAGTTAACAAGAGTCCTCATTCTTACCCTCTGGCTTTTCAGAGATATCTATTGCCTCTGATGAAAGGGCGGGTTTCCTGTTCAAGAAAGGCGAAAAAGTTTTAAGGGTATTGATTGATTCTGATAAGAATTCGAGAGCTGGGTTTCCATCTCGCTGGACATCTCTGGTTGAACTTTTCTTAGGTCCATTTGTTAAATTCGGAGGTTCGAATCGATAATCATTTGGACTCGTGAGAAGCATCCAATATGGGGTTATAAAAACCAGGAGATAAGTAAATCATAGGCTTAAATCTAAGTCCATGTGCGATTTCCACTCGTCTTAATTTCTGAAATGATGAATAAAAAAATTCAATGTTTGTTAAAATTTGACTAGCTAAATTTAATTTCAATAAAAGTCACCTAGATGCAGGCGCTGCACCTCAAATTTTCATTTATTTTTTATTTAGGTGAGCTGTTATAATACGTTAATATATCGTCCATATTGTTACAGGATATTTTGAAAGATTAGTTCTTTTCAACAGATGGTATAATTAATCAAAATGAAATATTTCACCAAAATAAGACTACATATAATAGGTGATACAATATTAAGAAATTATTTTATAAAAAAAACTGAGACGTTATGAGCGCATTCAATACATAACCAACATGGTTCATGTTTTAGAAATACTATTATTAATTCAACATTAATTATAAGGATGTACGTGAATTCAGAATAGACACAAATGTGGCAACTTGCCCCTTGCTAGAGTTGATTATCGCATTACTTGGAGTTGGTTTCAAAATGTATTTTATTTATGATTTCTTAAATTATTTCAAAAACTTATATTCATTCAATATGTGTCTGATAAAAATAAAACTTTTTTGAAAAGCAGTCACTATCGCAGTTATGAAAAATTTAAATTGTCGATTTTATCCAGTTTTCATTCGGCATACTACTGGAAAATGGTTCGAGATGAATAAAGCACAAGCATTCTTCCCCAGTTTTACTATCTAAATAAATAACAGTTCTGTTTATGTTTCCTTTTTTTTCTTTTTGTTCAGGCCTTTCTATTTCTCTTCCTCTATTGGTCTCTAATTAGCGTTGGTAAGTATTGCATTTTTCGTGCGGATTCCTCTGGAAAAAGTCTCCAATTTTCCAGAGTTACTATGTTCTTGGCAAGCAGCCTTGCTGAACCACTGCAGCAGGAATCATTAAAATTAATTTGAATATGTCTTTTGATCTTTTGAACACCAGACTCTGGCGTGAAGCATGGAACAGGTTTTGTAAATGTTGTTTTCAAAGTTGTGTTGTTCTCTTGTATAATATTATTCATCTCACCTCGGTTACTTGTCAGACTTGGAGTTTCTGCTTCTTTTGAGATGCTCGGGCCTGACCTAGCGTATTCTCGTTTGAGATGCCGGATATGGTAAAGTCTTCTGGTTTGAGATGCTTCGGATCCGGCCTGCCAGCGACAGAGCTTGCTAGAAATTTTTCATCTGTTTTGTGAACACCTGACACTGAAACCCAGTCTTGATATTTTTAGGAGTAAGAAATCACAGGAAGTGTTGACTTATTTCTTAAAAGCACGGTCGATAGGCTGAAGTGTATGGGAGCAATGTGGGTGAAAGGAAAGTATGATAAAAACATTCGCTTCGGTAAAAGCAAGACCTTCTAAGCTCAAATGTGAATCATGGTTATCTTATAGATGCAGACTTTCATGGTACTTTTTAAATGAATTTTTACCAAAAAATCCCAGGAATGTGACTCCTGTACGCAACCTGACGGGTTTGCTAGACCATGTTAGACAGATGGAGTCGAATTTATTTAGAAAATTTGGTTTAAAGTATACGTGTGAATATATAAAGAAAGAACGTATGCAGTTTTCCCCATTTGACACTTCACTTGCTATGGTAATAGTCCAAGATCCCAGAGCGATAAGACACAACTTATTTTCACATAAATGAAACCTCATGTTCTCAGTAGTGTCTTATGTGCTCAGAATACCTGCGCGCTTGTGGAGCTTGCCGAGTGACACCTGGGCAGGTACCAGGTGTGAAAGGTAACTAAAATTAATAGTTACCTAACTTAAATTTTCATAGCTGATTTTTAAATATATTTTGTAGAGTGTTATTATAAAGTTATACCATAAGCGTCAGACACTTTTCATGGGCCAGAACTTTTGTCAGACGCTTTAAAGCTCTACAAAAAATAAATTAACTTAACTTATTTTTACATGTCTGACATTTAAATATGTTGTTCAGACAATTGTTACGAAGTTATATTTAAGTAGTCAGACAAAATTGATTGACCAAACACCCCCTAAACAGCAAAATTATTCTGCCGTGAGTATGAGCGCGAAAGCATTATGCGCATGCGTCTTAGAGTAAATATATGAAAAATACTTACGGTACAGCTTCCGATATAAAATTTTTGCATCTCTATTTCAATATTAACGTAATATTTAGTCAGTATGAAAGTAAATTATTTAATATTTCTGGTATAATTAATCTGTTCAGAGCTATTTTTTCTTAGAAACATTTTTATTCCATTGTTAAAAATATCATTTGCAATTATTTTTTTTACAAAATCATTTTTGTAAAAAAAAATTTACCCATAATTAATTAAAATAAGCATTTATTCTATTGTTTAATCATCGCAATCATCATAACAATTATTTGAATTTTCATCATTCAACCAATCACGATACTGTCCAACTAAGTCATCATCTTCATCGTCATCAGTTATGTTGTTGCTGACATCTTCTTCTGCAAAAAATAATCAAAAGAATTAAAATACATAAAATTACTAGTTAGATAAATTTTAATCTTGAACTCTAATTATAGTACCTGATTGTTGAAGAGATTCACCAACGTCCCTTGGTAATTGGTCCTTATCAAACCAATGAAAGTGAAACTGGTTTTCCTCTAACCTCCATCCATTTTGTTCAGGAGTAAAAATGGTTGGTTGTTTTTCATGAGCATAATTCCATATGCTAGAAATGTAATTAGCTCGTAGAAATTGTTGAAACAGTTTTACACGGTGGTAAACTGCTTGCATCAAAGTTTTTTAAATTTTTACGGTTAAATTCTTCATTTATATTAGATACGCTGTAATTATTTAAAAATAGCTGAAGACGGCTAGCGTTAACATCTTATGTATCAGGAACACTATAGATTTCACAGATAAACTTTTGAATAGTCTTGAAAATATCTTCTTGTCTGTGCTCATCGGTTAATAATTCAGGATCACCAAAGTGCTTCAAAGCTTGCTGATACTCAGGTCTCTTCATTAATATTTTAAATGGTCTTTGTTTACCTTTTTTAAAAAAGGCAGGATTATAGTCACATCCGGTTAATGCATGAAATCCTGGCAAACTTCGACACAAAGATGATCCCAAGTTCTCGTACACTTTTGTCAAATTAATATATCTTTGGTTGTTTCCGGTGCCTGCGTTTAACCATACATTGGAACCATCGTCTTTCAAATTATGCATATGTCCTAACATAATAATCGCTATATCGGTATCAGAACATCTTACAACAAAATTTGCCTGAACGTCAATATTACAAATATGAAAGACGATTTTTGTGTCTGCCTCTTCATGCTCTGGACATGACAAACTGTCATCTACAGTTGACACAATTTTGTTATCATCAACTACGTAGGAATGACATTGCTTAAAGTTAATAAGTATGTGTTTATTCTCAACGAATGGTACCATTTCATCAGATGCCCAGTGTTGAATAAAAAACTCTACGAGGGCTTCTTTAAAATGAATATTTTTTAATTCTTTCAAAAAATCTGATGGTCTAACTTGATCGGGGCCAGTAATGTTAAAATCCAGTTGAGTCGACTCTCGGCGAAGATCTCTTTCGTAATCTTTGATCGAAGGAGATAGATATTGATCAAAAATAACATCGTATCTTGTGGCTGCAAACTGTGTTACCAGTAGGAGCATTTTTTTAGAGATACCTCCGAATGTTTTTGGGACATTTTTCATAGTATGTAGTAAAAAGAAACCATCTATTAATAAAATATCAACTCGATCAGGTGCAATGTGCTCTACTCCATTCTCTAAAGATTTCATCACAGACGATTTCTGGCTTTTACAAATGATTTTCACGTTAATTAATAATGTAAATAACTCACAAATCACACGACGTAAATAACAAAAACATGTGGTCTCACAGATCCAAACTATACTGTATACTACAATTAGGTTGTACCCAAAGGACACATACACAATACACAGAAGAATTACACGAATGAGAGAAGGGGAACTGAGTTAGTAAGACCGTCTCACTCGCTCCGAAACGCACCTATAATGCTTTCGCGCTCATACGGCAGAATAATTTTGCTGTTTAGGGGGTGTTTGGTCAATCAATTTTGTCTGACTAATTAAATATAACTTCGTAACAATTGTCTGAACAACATATTTAAATGTCAGACATGTAAAAATAAGTTAAGTTAATTTATTTTTTGTAGAGCTTTAAAGCGTCTGACAAAAGTTCTGGCCCATGAAAAGTGTCTGACGCTTATGGTATAACTTTATAATAACACTCTACAAAGTATATTTAAAAATCAGCTATGAAAATTTAAGTTAGGTAACTATTAATTTTAGTTACCTTTCACACCTGGTACCTGCCCAGGTGTCACTCGGCAAGCTCCACAAGCGCGCAGGTATTCTGAGCACATAAGACACTACTGAGAACATGAGGTTTCATTTATGTGAAAATAAGTTGTGTCTTATCGCTCTGGGATCTTACTCTATAACGCGAGTTCCTCTCTCTGCTGAAAGTATAGAACCAATCTGTTCGAATTTTCGTCTTGCAACAACGTAAAGTATTTTAAACGGTTGCTATGCCAGATTCATTCATATTACAAATTTCGTGAACCCCAAATTTATATTCCTCTATAACTCAAGCTTTTTACATTTGTTCTAAGGAAAGTGCTGGCCCTTGTTAAACTAAGCGGTGGGCCATTTAAAATTTGCATTTTTGATCGGCTATAAATGAAAAACTAATGAATATTTGTTCAAAGTTATGAGTTAATTAAAAAGGCTGAATCTTGACATTCAAGAATGGAAAACTATGTGATTTAAATGACTGCCAAGACTGGCTACAGTACCCTATAAGATCAGTTCAATTTTGATTGCTTTGTTGATTTTTTGTGGCCCAATCTCATGAATGACAACTTATGTTTCGTGTTTCAAGACATCAATCGTTTCTGAATAGTTAACGAAACACTTATCCTCAATGAATTCCGACAAAAATAAACCTCCGAGGTGAGAATGAGCTTCATCGCTATAGATGATTTTCCTGGAAAAATGCTCATCTTTGGTCATGCAATGATTAGCCTATTGAGCGAACTGAAAAAGTATGGGATGTCACAGGGCTTCACTTTTTGCACTAGTTGCACTTTGTAAGTCTTCATACCGAGGTCTTTTTGCAAAATTCTCCTCGGAGAAGTGCTACAAATGTTCAGTTCTTGATCACGATGAGATGATATTGTTGGAACATTCTTGGCTACATCAGCAATGTTTTCAGTTGTGCGCACTGGACGAGAAGGTAAACGGGTTGTTTTATCAAACAAGGAATCGGTTTCATGAACTCGCTTTACAAATCAATCCGCAAATACCCGTGAGGACATTTCGTTTCTATTGAATTTTCCACGTAAATTCCTAACAGCGTGGTAAGAAGATTAACCACTTTGCAAATAAGTTCTTAATATTTCTCAGTTTTTTTTCATGCTTCAATCAACCCATTTCATTTATGTCAAATATTAAACTAACTTTCTTTCGAAACACGAATGACTACCTCAAAATAACCACCACTTTAAAATGAAAACTCCAGACGGCCAACCCGCACTAAACTAGTCAACGCCAGTCATTTTTTGAAGCTTTTTTGCCGGCTTCTTCAATGAATTAGCACTAGCAAACTGATAAGCTACGACACGTACTTTTTTAGTGAGGATTCATTCTATATTAGAACTGTCCTTTATTTTTTTATGTTGAGACTTATGGCATATACTACTATGGTCATTAGCTCCACCACACACAAATACACCCATGGGGACAGCGGGACTCAAACCCACAATCATAGCGCGCATCTCTGCTTACTATGACACTGAGATCCCGCGCTGTGTTTTATCAACTCAATAATATTAAATAATAAAAAAAATTCTGACCAATGCATTTAACTTATTTTTTTTTCACCTCACAGGCTCTCTACCATAATCAGTAAGTGTGTCATAAAGCCAGAATGAGTTTCTGGACTTGCAGGCGGATCTGTGGTAAAACCTGGGGCCTAAAGCCCAGGCAGATGTACTGACTATACGCTATGGTAATTAGACCATGGATAGTGTATGGCGCTGTAGCGTGGTGGAAGAAAGGCCAACAAACGGTTGGCGAACAAAAGCTAACCCGACTACAGAGACAGGCTTGCCTTGCAATTACAGGTGCGTTTCGCACCACACCCACGGCAGCCATGGAGGTCCTACTAAATCTACCACCCCTGCACCTACTCGTGCAGAGGGAGGCGGAACGCACTCCATACAAACTATATCAACTGGCGATTGACAGGCCAGAGGCAATAGTGATGGGAGGCTCAGGACTGCTGGACGAGCTTTTAACGAACAGTATCCTATCGATGCCCTCAGATCTAATGTCAAAAATCACGAGCCAGGAACGGAATTTCAATGTAATCGTCCCCAGCCAGGACGAATGGACCCAGCATGCTGAGGTTCTATTGAGAGCCGACCTTGGCTTGTTCACAGACGAATCGCGAACTACGAACGGAACAGGAGCGGAAGTCTATGGGAGCAAACCGAGAATTAACATCTCATTGAGTCTCGGTCAAAACGCAACCATATTCCAGGCAGAACCATTTGCCATTGAGACCGCGGCAGAACTGCTGATAAAACGGCAAATCCACCACGGTAAAATCAAAATACTTACTGATAGTCAGTCAGTACTAAAAGCTTTGGAATCCAGCTCTTGTACCTCAAGAACAGTCTGGAGTTGCCGCATGGCTTTAAACAGGCTCGGTATGTATAACGGGGTCACTCTGGTTTGGATACCGAGCCACTTAAACTATTTGGGTAACGAGAAGACAGATCGGCTAGCGTTTGCTGGAGCTGCGCTGCCTCTGGTAGGATCGGAACCATTCCTGGGAATACCACATGACGTGGCTTACGAGGCGATAACAGGCAGAATGAACTCAAGGCTACAGTCTTTCTGGCGGAGCCATTCTGGCCTGAAACATTCGAAGTTGTTCCTTCGAACAAAAAAATGACGAACCTAGCGCTAGGTCTGGAAAGGGCCAAACTAGGAACACTTGTCGGAATTATGACAGGTCACTGCAGACTGAAAGCGCATTTTCACAAAATCGGTCTGGCTGAAGACGATGAATGCAGGCTGTGTCTTGAGGACACTGAAACAGCCATGCACATCGTCTCAGAGTGCCCAGCGGTGAGTCGCATCAGATTCGAGGTCTTTGGCCAGGTTTTTATAGCCCACAGCGAACTGAAAAAATCCCCCCGAACAAGATTATCGGTTTTATCCAAAAACTGGATCTCGTTGGGGAAATATAAATTAGGGGTGAACCACAATAGTCCGTGCGGACGCAGTGGTAGGGTGGACAGACGCCCGCTCGCCATAAATAAGATAAATAACATAACCATAATCAGTCTAAGGAATGATAGAATTATTATTATTTAAATAAAATTATCGTCAAGTATCTTTGAATGCTGATTTCAGAAGATATAAACCTATTAAGTACAATTTTTTGTGTATTTTCATGAAAATCTTAGGAATATATATATATATATATATATATATATATATATATATATATATGTATATATATATATATATATATATATATATATATATATATATATATTCAATGCAGGGTATGCAGGGTAGCATTAGCTATCGGGGCGTGACGACCCCGCATACCCGAGTCATCCAGAGCCTCAGGTCAGCATCCTGAGGCTCTGCAGAATATATCGCTCCTATCACTAGAAGCCAGAATCAGGGCGGTAGGGGACAGCGGGCTGGTCCTCTTCGGAACCGTCTGGAGGCAGAGCCCGATGGGGTCAGCTGTGGTGCAAGCGGCGCAGCCCCCCGAGATGGCACCGTAAGCCAGGATCTCGTTTCACGGAATATGGAAGGAAGCTCAAGTTTGGACGAGAGAGGATCTCGTCCCACGGGAGTTTCAAATAGGCGAGATGCGAGAACGCGATGGACGGAGGAGGACAACATCCTTATAATGCGCGTTCATTTTATAGCGAAGGAAATGCAACCAAGAACAGGAAAGACATACAGAGAGCTACTTACAGAATTATGGAATGACACCAACCCGCAGAGACCATCGTACGCCAACCTTCTGGCAAATAGAGTCAGGTGGCTTCTTGAAAGGGAAAAGTTCTCCACCACTGAACTTGACACCATTGCTCAAAGTTATATCCCGCGTGGTGCCCCTATAAATGCAGAGCCTGATGAAGAAACACGAATGGAAACCAGATCACATATCCGAATGAGCGTACAACCATCCAGGCTAGAACGTAATTATTACCGAAACCTCCAGAAATACTCAGGACTTTCTCCGAGTAAAAGGGCAAACATCCCAAGAATGAAGCAATCCAAAGAAATGCTAGAGTGTGTCCAAAAAATCAACAGGATAATGGAGAGATACATCGATGTAACCGCCACACTGAGAGAGGTGGTCGACTGCGTATACGCTGGAGCAATCACAGTATGCGAAGATCTCAAAATAAGCATAAGCGGGGCCCAACCAACTCGCCGTCAAGAAATGATACCACCATGGAAAATGAGGCTGGAAAAGAAAATTAGGATTATAAGAAAAAGAATTGGCACCTTACATACTTACCTCAATACAGAAATACCGTCCAACAGGATCATGAAGGGAGTACGGCAGATCGCATCAGAAGCACGTATTAGAACAAATGGCTCGAACCAACTTCTCGCAGAGCAGATGATGGTGGTCCTCGACAAGCTGAAACAGAAGGTGAAAGCGTTAGGAAACCGCATACAAAGGTACAACGAAAGAGTAAAGAGGTATAGGAACAACCAGCTGTACTACAAAAATCCTAAAGAGTTCTTCCGCAAGCTTGAGAACGCAAACAACACGGAAGGAGTGAACCCAGATGAGAGAGAAATGTTTGAAGTCTGGAAGGGAATTTGGGAGCGAAGGGAGACTCATGATGATGAGGCTTTCTGGATAAAAGACGCTGAGAAGGAGGCAGGAAACTACACCATGGAAGATCTCGAAATTATGGAGGAAGACATATCATCTGTCCTTAAGAACTCAAATAACTGGGCTGCTCCAGGATCTGACAAACTCCATAATTACTGGTGGAAAAACTTCAAGGCCACTCACCATAAATTGGCCAAATTTTTTCAGAGAGCGTTGGCGGAACCCTCCATCATACCAGAGTTTTTCACTTTGGGGGTCACCCATATGCTTCCAAAAGGAAACACCAGTCCTGACCCCAAGGCTTATCGACCCATTACATGTCTTCCTACTGTCTATAAGATACTCACAGGAATAATCACCAAACATCTGTGGAAGCATGTAAGCAAGTACAAGATCCTTGCACGAGAGCAGAATGGCTGCAGAAGAGGTGCCCAGGGCTGCAAGGAGTTGTTAACCATCGATCATCTTATAACCAAACAGGCAAGGAAGAAGTTAAGGAATATCTCGGTCGCATGGGTCGACTACAAAAAGGCTTTCGACTCGGTCCCGCACTCCTGGCTTCTTAAAGTTCTGAAACTCTACGGTGTATCTGGAAACATTATAGGCTTACTAGAACATCTGATGACAACCTGGAGGACGAACTTAACATTCGGCAAAATAATAACACCAGAGATAAGAATCTTAACTGGCATCTTTCAAGGGGATAAGCTCAGCACCCTCTGGTTTTGTCTAGCTTTAAACCTCCTCAGTAGGCTGCTCAACAACAACCGATACGGATACCTTGTGGACGACAGGTCAAACATCAAAATTACTCATCAACTGTATATAGATGACCTCAAGCTATATGCCGCGAATGAGGAGCAACTGAGGAGCCTTCTTGGGATAGTGACATCTTTCACACAAACCATCAGAATGGAGATGGGGCTGGACAAATGTGCCTCATTACACGTCAAGAGAGGAAAGTTGACACAAGGGGGAGAAATGCTTATTCAAGATGAGGTGACTATACAAGAACTAAGCCCAGAAGAATCATATAAGTACCTGGGTATACAACAAGCATTGGAGATAAGAACATCAAAACAGAAAGAAGATTTCAAAAATAAATTTTTTGCTAGAATAAAAAAAACCCTCCGCAGTAAACTGAACTCCAAGGCAATGTTTACGGCAATCAATACATGGGCAATTCCAAGTGTAGCCTACTCTTTCCGCGTGATCAGGTGGTCAAGCACAGAGTTGAAGGCGATTGACACACATGTGCGAGTCCTAATGTCTAAATACGGCATCCACCATCCCCATGCATCGGTGATCAGACTTTACATGCCTAGGCACCAAGGAGGAAGGGGTTTGCGAAATGTTGAAAAGGCCCACAATAAAGCGGTAACTGAACTCAGAGAATATTTCCACTCAAAAAACTTACCGTTCTTTCAATCAATATGCCAGGAAGACCGCAACATCACGGCTTTAAATCTGGCAAGCAGAAATAACCCACCACAGACGCCATCATCTGAACAACTACTGGAGGAATGGCACGGCAAACCCTTACATGGCAGGTATCCGGAGGCACTGAAAGAAAATAGAGTTAATAGAGAGCAGTCACTAACTTACCTTAAATCCGGTTATTTATTCCCAGAAACCGAGGGACGTCTCATCGCAATCCAAGATCAGGTGGTGCCAACAAGAGCGTACCTGAAACATATAGCCAAAAAGAACATACCGACTGACAGATGCCGGAAATGCTGCCAAGCCTTGGAGTCTATACAACATGTGACATCCTCATGCCCCATTCTTGCACCCAGGGAGTACACCCAGCGGCATAATGCTATGGCAAAAATCTTTCACCAAGCCATTGCCATGAAAGTAGGACTTATACTTACCTCTCGAAGGGTACACGAATACTTACCCAAGCCGATACTTGAAAACAGTCAGTTCAAACTCTACTGGGACAACCCGATAATAACGGATAGATCGGTGCCGCACAACAGGCCCGACATCGTGATCTTTGATAAAGGAAACCGCAAAGCAACAATCATTGATATAACCGTCCCGGCAGATGATAACATAAGTAGAGCGTACACGGAGAAACTAACAAAGTACCACGACCTGGCTTTTGAAATAAAAGAGATACACCAGCTAAGAACGGTAAAGATTCTGCCCCTGATAATCTCCACGAATGGATTGGTTGAGAGCCACCTGGCAGAAAATACGGAACTCCTTGAACTGGATCAGGAGTTGATAAGTAAAGCTCAGAAGGAGGTGATCCTCTGGACAACAAGAATTGTTAGAATGTTCCTTACAGCTGCCTAGAAGGTCCTTGGTCGTTAAGACCCGGACCTTCTAGAGGAAACTCCCATAATGGTGATTATTAAAAAAAAAAAAAAAAAAAAAAAAAAAAAAAAAAAAAAAAAAAAAAATATATATATATATATATATATATATATATTCCACAGGTTACTCAACAAAATAAATAAAAGAATTCAAAATTGAATAATATAGGTGTAATGTTCAGGTTTTGGCACAAATCAGGTGGGTGCTATTTTAACAACTATTGGGTGTTATAACTATAATATCATCATCATCCGTAGCAAAGGCCTCTTCCAGTGTTCCTCATATTGAGCGATTTGTGTCCATAATGTGAACTTTCAGCAAATGTGAACTTTCAGCAATTAGATAAGCTGCATTTAATGTGTTTGTGATATGTTTATTCCTCTCCTTCTAGAGGTTTTAGTACTTTTGTCAAGATTCTGGAGTTTGCTCTTGAATGTTTTGATGTAAGGAAGGACAGGGTTGTTATCTGTGGCGATTTTAATATCAGATTCAGAATTGATGATCGTGGCTTTGATAAGGAGGCGAGAACTGTTTGTGAACTTATGAGGTTCTTTGGTTTTCAACAGAAAGTTTATCAACCAACAAGAGATTGATAAACTGATAAACAATATTTTCATAAATTTTGACACAGGAAGAGAGTACGATTGTTGTTGCAGCTGATTTTTCTGATCATGATGCACAGTTTTTACAGTTGAGCTTTCCTGGTCATCCTACAACTTATACCCGCAGAGCGTTGAGATCTCTCACTAAGCGTGGTTTTTATATCATGCACCAGCTGCTTGGTGAGCTGGACTGGGCTTTCATGGATAATATTAGTTTGGACTGTGGTGTGTGTTTTGAATTCTTTCATCGAACATTGGTGGATATATTTCTTACCCGGAAAGGCTGGTTAGAGTGAGGGGTGCGGAGGTTGACGGTGGTTGGTTTATTGATGAGCATAGACATCTGATATGGCTGAGTTATGCAGTATCTCTGATGAGGTTAAGTCGGCGGCCTTGGATTGGTTCTGTGCGAGTAGACTTAGTGTGAATGATAAAAGACACATATACTGATTTTGAACCTGAGAAACCGAAGCCAAGATAAAAATGAAGTACACTCGATTAAGTTTCTTTGAGTACGTTTGGATACTATGCTCACCTGTGCGTTTCATGCGGATGAACTGATGTCTACTCTTAGCAGGAGTATTTTGGCTCTGAGGGTTTTATCGCATTCTATCTCAGATTGGTGGATGGTCTTGGATACAGGGAATGTTGTAAGGAACTGTTCAAGATATTGGGTATACTGACATTTCCTTCTATTTTCATTCTAGAAAATTGAATTTAGGTTGCTAATAATATTGAAAGATATCGCCTGCAATCCGATATTTATGAGTACAACACACGAAACAATTCATGTATAAGAAAAGACTACCTTAAGCTATGGAGATCACAACAGAGTCCGGACTACTGCGCAACTTCCCTATATAATAGGTTGCCCGTTTGGATGAGAAGATTATCAGGGACTGAATTCAAGGCAAAGCTAAAAGCAATTTTGGTGGATAATGCTTTTTATTCATTGGATGATTTTAATGCTTTCGAAATCAAGCAGAAGTGAACTATTTTATATTCAATTTGTTCTTGCTCTTTCTTTTAAGTTTATGACATATTTGTCGTTTTCATTATACTTGCAATTCTCTCTCTCTCTCTCTCTCTTCAATATTCCTTTCTTCTCCTTAATAGAATCCTGACATCTTGTCGCTGGACGATCACAGCTTCTTCTACCATCTCTTGCATACCATTCCTGCACCAACTTGGTCCATTTTTCAGTTTACATCCTTGCTACATGGTCAATCCAACTCCACTTTTTCTTAAACAGTTCTTTGCTTACATCTTTTATTTGTGTTTCACTTCTGATTATTCATTCTTTTAATTTGATTCCTATTAAAGTGGTTTCCATTCTTCTGTGACATACTTTCAGTTTTTTTGTTTGTTTTTCAGTCAGGGACAAAGTTTCAGCACCATATGATAGAACAGGCAGCACTCACATATTCCTGACTTCCCTCTTGATATTCATGGGAAAGTTACCCTTCAGGATAAACGCAAGTGACCAGTACGGACAGGCTTGCCTTGCAATTACAGGTGCGTTTCGCACCACACCCACAACAGCCATGGAGGTCCTACTAAATCCACCACTCCTGCATCTACTCGTGCAGAGGGAGGCGGAACGGACCACATACAAACTATATCAACTGGCGATTGACAGGCCAGAGGCAATAGTGATGAGAGGCTCAGGACTGCTGGACGAGCTTTTAACGAATAGTATCCTATCGATGCCCTCAGATCTAATGTCAAAAATCACGAGCCTGGAACGGAATTTCAATGTAATCGTCCCCAGCCAGGACGAATGGACCCAGCATGCTGAGGTTCTATTGAGAACCGACCTTGGCTTGTTCACAGACAGAGATATGATAGAACAGGCAGTACTCACATATTCCTGACTTCCCTCTTGATATTCATGGGAAAGTTACCCTTCAGGATAAACGCAAGTGATCAGTACGGACTCTAAGCGTTTTCTGTTATTATCTTAATCTCTTCATGCTGCCGATTTGTGAAAAAACGACCTGGCCAACATAACAATATTCCTGAACAAAGTCATTGGTTTTATCATTCATTTTTATTTTTTCTTCACTGTTTGTCGCCAATTTAGTTTTAGTTTCATTTATCGTTAGTCCAGCTACTCTACTATGAGTATTCAAGTCAATCAGCATTTGTTGAATTTGTCCTTAGCTTTCTGAAAAGAGGACAATATCGTCCGCGAATCTAAGATTAGATGAAGATTTCCCATTGATTTCGATGCCTTGTTCATTTCCCCAATCAATTGTTTGAATATTTGCTCTAACAATGCTGTAAATAGCTTTGAGGAAATAGGTCTTCTTGACGGACACCTTTTTTGATTTTAAAGGGCTTTCCTACTATTTCAAGTTTGATTTTTGCTATGCAATTGTGATAAATTTGTTGTAGGATACGAATGTACGGTTCTGGTATACATTCTGTCAAGAAAGTACCAGGAATTATCGATTTAAATCTGGCGGGGCAATGAGGTAGGTAAAAATTTTTTTTCCTGGGTTGGTACCACTGTCCTTAATTACTATGCCAAGCTTGAGAGGGATCTGTGAACTAGTGTGTTTGCAACAGCTGATTAAGTCAGTCGATGTCAGAGTGCGTGCCGATTTTTACTATGGGTGATTAGGTTGAGCAAAGAATTTGTTTAAAGTTTTGTGTTGCAAATGAATTTTCGTGTGCCGATGCATTGAAAATGTTGCAAAAGGCCTTTGGTGATAATGCTCTATCGAAAACTCGTGCATATCAGTGGTACAGAGCCTTCAAGGACGGTCGTGAAGTGGTCGCCCATCGACGGCTTCGATCGAAGATAACGTCGATAAAATTAAGGAAAGGGTGCTGGAAAACCGTCGTACCAGCTTGAGAGAGATAGCACATGATCTTAAGATATCCCACGAGTCCGCACGTACGATTTTGATTGATATTTTGGCCATGAGAAAGGTGGCCGCACGACTCGTACCGAAAGACCTGAATTTTCTTCAAAAACGTCATCGCGATCAGGTTGCTTCAGACATGCTGGATCGCTGTAATTCCGATTCTACATTCATGGAACGCATTATAACTGGTGATGAGGCCTGGGTCTACGAGTACGATATGCAAACAAGTCAGCAATCATCGGAATGGGTGGCAAAAAATGAGCCGAAACCGAAAAAACCACGCCAAAGCCGCTCGAAAATGAAGGTGATGCTCATTGTTTTCTTCGATATCCGTGGCGTGGTGCACTACGAATTCGTTCCAGAGGGTCAGACGGTAAACAAGGAGTATTACCTAGGCGTTATGAAACGTTTGCGTGAGCGTATCCGTAAGAAGCGGCCAAATTTGTGGGCGAACAACTCATGGATTTTGCATGACGATAACGCGCCTTCTCACCGAGCTACGATTGTGACTGACTTTCCCGCCAAAAACTCAACAAACGTGCTTCAGCAACCACCGTATTCGCCGGATTTGGCTCCCTGCGACTTTCTCCTCTTCCCAAAACTAAAATTGCCCCTTCGTGGCACCCGTTTTGAGTCGATTGAAGCCATAAAACAAAATTCGGCGCGAGAGCTAAAGTCCATCCCGGAAAGCGCCTATAAAAAATGTTTCGATAATTGGAAGTGCCGTTGGCATAGATGTATTGGAGCAAATGGAGCCTATTTTGAAGGCGACCCAATAAATTTTGACGATTAAATGCAAAAATGTTGTTTTAATTGAAAATTCCCGGTACTTTCTTGACAGAGTAGTACCTTGATTGATTAGAGCATTCATGAGATAGGTATGATGCACCATATCAGAGGCCTTGTTGTTATCTACAAATGCTAAGTACAATTTTTTGTTGTATTCTGTATATATATCATCTCCAGAAGATTAACCAACATTTTGGATGTAAATCAAGCACCTGAGCAAGCAGGATTTGGAACTGGCTACTCAACTATGGACCACCTATTCACTGTAATTCATTGAAAAATATACAGAATACAACAAAAAATTGTACTTAGCATTTGTAGATAACAACAAGGCCTCTGATATGGTGCATCATACCTATCTTATGAATGCTCTAATCAATCAAGGTATACCAGAACCGTACATTCGTATCCTACAACAAATTTATCACAATTGCATAGCAAAAATCAAAGTAGTACAATTTTTTGTTGTATTCTTTATATTTTTCAATGAATGACCTGGGTTACAGTGAATAGGTGGTCCATAGTTGAGTAGCCAGTTCCAAATCCTGCTTGCTCAGGTGGTTGATATACATCCAAAATGTTGGTTATTCTTCTCGAGATGATTTTTGAGAATACTTTGTAAACAGTTGACATTATGCTAATTGGGCGATTTTTTTTCAATTTTTGTTTTTTAGCCCTTTTTATGTAAAAGTACGATTTCGCAAGTTATAATTATAAAGGTACAAATTTTAGTGATACAATGTCAGAAGTTTACAGCATTTCAATCCTACGCTGATGCTTGAGTATTAATACGCTCTGTATTCTCACGAGGGCCTTGCATTCTCCGGATTCCATTCAAGAAGGGTGGATATATGGTTTGACGCTTCATGCCATTATCTCAAGAAATTGAATTTCAGAGGATTCAAACTATTTACGTCCTTGCCGTACTCAGAATCGGAGTTGATCTAACGAGATTCGTAAGTATAGTCGAAATCTTAAATTCATCAGGGACTCAATTAGGAGCAAGGTGAAAACAAACTGTCGACTTAATTTAATTCATCCACACCTCCCAGCAACACTCGTCAAATTCTCAGAAGTTCTGAGTTAAATATTAAAACTCTCGAAAAGTTTGAAGTATGAAGGCGAAGGTATCGAAGTGTAAAATTGTCTTAAAAACTGGTTAAAGTAAATGAACGGTTGATGAACACCAGACTTTGCTTCTTAAGGGGGCAAAAATTGTAACGGCAGCTTGCTGAGTTTATATTAATTCTGGAGGTTAAAATTGCAAATTTTTGGTGTTGGAATTATGAGGATTTTAATTCAAAAATATATTAGGCAAATATTCTCTAAACAAAATACGAACCCAAATATTCTCTACACAAAATACGAAACCAAAAATTCTCCAGCATTTTTGAGACATTTACAATCAGTCAATCAGATAATTATAATAAGATAATGTAACAGGAGCCTGTCATGAATCTTGATCAGAATACAGGTCTCAAAGTATCTGTCAATTTGGAAACAATAATTCAAATATTTCATGTACTGATTTATGTAAACAAAGTTGATTATTTTTATTTGTTTTGTTGGATATCTATAATACTTTTTATTGGCATCAATGTCTATTTATCGTTATATCAATGAGAAAATAACTTGGAGCCAGGAAAAGATTAAATATATCTGTTATTTTTCTCACACGAAAAAAATTCCATATTTATGAGAAAATTGCTATGAAACTAAATAATTCTACTAACTAACAAATTTTAATTTCATGAAGAATTTTTTTCCCGAAAACTTCTAAAAATTAAATTTAATTAATGTCTTAGAAAGCACAGATTCCATTTAGTAGACACAGAATTAAAACTCATTACATAGCACCAGAAGGAATAAAAGAATAAAAATAAAATAAAGAGAATCAATTGAAATATTGACTGAATACTTCAAGGATACAAACGTTTGTTTCGTTTCGATGTATTATGAAAACCAAAGTGCCCTTCGTAAATGCACAACATAACCTCAAGAATTTCTTCGAGAATAACTATTTTTAAAAAGCTTCTTTCAAGAAAATTCCGAAAACATGAAACACATCTCCAGAAAGGCCATTTGGAATTACCACATGCGTAACATTCCGACTTATCCAAAAAATAAAAATAATTAATGAAAATATATATACCACGTGTTATTCGGTAAACAAATATAAAACTGTAGTGATTTTTTTAGATATTAAACCTTACTTAAACCTTTTTAAGGACTCTAGTTCTTGAGGTTATATTGTGCATTTTTGGAGGGGAATTTGATTTTATAATACATCGATACGAAACAAACGTTAGTATCCTTCAATTATTTTCCGAGAATAACTCTCTTTAAAAAAAGTTCTTCCAAAAAAATTCCGAAAACATGCAGCACATCTTCAAAAGGGCCATTTAGAATGATACCATTTGGATATGACTGGAAAATAAAGGAGTAATACTAGACACTTGTTTATTATCAGTCTATTTATTACACAGTGAATTATACAATTTTTGGTTGTTTTACCAAAATTAAAAGAATTATTGCGATGGAGTTTTTATAGGTGGTTGTGGTGAAAAAACGTTATTGTACGTATACAAAATGTTCGATAGACATTTTTCATGTTGCTAACTTGGGTTTACTGAGTTCACTTTACAAATTCACTAACCTTAATTACGATTGTAAAAATCATTGATAATATATTCACTTTCAGGACCTTCAGTTGCGATATTTTTATTATCACGAGAGGGTGAACGAAGAGGTTCCTTAAAATTCAATTTGAGAAGTTAGCAATGATTGCGAGATAGAGTTCTTTGTTGAGTGCGTTATAAACTGAAAGCGGCGTACTGATTCAGAGTGGCGGATTTGAGCAACATTTGTTGTCCAGCTACTTATGGGGTAACTAATTAAGCTTTCTACGAAAACCGACGTCACTTTAGAAAGTTGCTTTGGTACTGTAACAAAGAAAAAGAGTAGAAAGCTGAACTGCGACGGATTTTATGCCTGCTGAGTAAGGTTGATAATATCTAGTTCATTTTCGATGAAATCGAACATCTCTTGTACACGGTTATTGACTGTGGTATCAGTATATATCTTGTACTAATTGGTTCATATCAAGATGTTTTCAGATCATAAAAGAAAATTCAATTAAATATTGCCCTATTTACGTACGTATTCACTTCTGCGTATATTAGGTCTTTCATATTGTAAAAATGCAAATAAATGATCAAATTTGAAGCAACTGCAGTGGTGATATTTTTCATTTGCAGGGTTCATCCGTTGTACCCCATGCTAGTGGATCTTAAAGCAAAATCAAGCATTATTTTGATGTCAAACTAGCTGTAACGGCTTTCATTTCTATGATAGAAAGAACAAGCCAAGTCTCTTTGGGAAATAGTGGTAAATGTAAGAAGCAAATCTTACAGTCTACAATCATTATCTCCATCATCTCGAAGCTCATGTTCTGGACTCCTTCAACAACTTCCATGAAGTATATTGCGAAAAGACAATATCCGTCCAATTTCCACGAGGAACGGCCCAGACGGTGTCTGTTCAGGCTCCGAACACATTGTTATCGCTAGGAAAACTTTTCTAGGAGACCTTCCATACCTTCGTGTATTGTACCGGTGAAGATTAGAAATTTGCAGCTTTCCGGAACCGCGTTTGTTTTCTCAACCTAATTTTGTTGGAATTTCGTCGAGCGTGTTCCATTCGAGTTGGAAAATTCGATGTTTATTATTCTTGGAGATTTACGTGAATTATCGAATTTGTTAATGTTTGTTAACAGTTTGGAGTTGGGAAATGAGTGCCATGCTATTATTATTCACGTCAAATTTGGAGTAGAGAAAATTCGTTGCTGACGGAAATTCGCCAATTGAAATTTAAAAATAATTGGTAGTGTATATATTTGATAATTTTTGAACTTCAATACGAGTTTCAACTCGGATCATATACGATTGCAAATTTTTCAGTTCTTGTAAGGATCACAAATAATTTTATTCCATGTGTGGTTTTCACACTCTATATTAACTACTTCACTGCTTTCAAACAATTCGTCAAAAATTTGATAGCATACAATGTTTAATTAATGATATTGATTTCTCGCATAGCACTTGGTGAAACATTTTTAAATTCATAAAGTAAATAAAAACAACTTGGCTTAACTTTCACTGATATATGTGAAACTTAAGCCAAGTTGTTTTTATTTACTTTATTTATTTTCTTCTTATTTAGGAAAGATCGCCCATGTGTCCTAGTATTCATGGACCTTGTAGTTTGTCGAATACAGTACGGATTGAATAATTAGTGCCGCTAATAATCCAAACGCTTCTGTAGTCCGAACAACCTTATTATGTTAAATGTGAAATCTATAATCCGAACTTTTGCATTTGGTAGTCCGAACTCACAATAGCGCGTTTTCACGCTTCGCTAAGCAATAAAACGCTGTCGAACACATGCAATCGCATGCAAAATTTATATTCTGTTGGTCGATAGTGTTTATGTCTTATTTCGAATGATGGCTACAAAAAGAAGCACGTGACGTTGTCACTTGAAGAAGAGGTTGACCATTAGATCCGACATGTTCGTCCACATCATTAGCAACATGGTTACATGTCGGAAAATTTACCATAAATGATATTAAGAAAAAGGAGGGATATATTCTTCGACAAGTATCCCTCACTGAAAAAGTGCCAGCAAAGAAAAAACCCTTCATCAGGCTGAATTTTCAGATATAAAAATACACAATGTGCTTGGTTTTTAAAACAAATGTCACGACATACACCAATTTTAGAGGCTATTTATTCTCCTGCAAAAAGGACTTCATTTTTTCAAAGAAATGGATTATGATGAAGAAGTTGAACTTAAAGCTAGCAGAGGATGATTTCAAGGCTCCATGCAAATATATGGTATCTGCTCATTAAAAATATCTGTTGATAAACTCTCAAATAACGAAGCTGAGTTAGAACCATTTCGAAACAAATTTAAATAAAAAATTGAAGAACTCTAGGTCAGGATATAACGCAAATGAATCCAGCTTATATTGGCGATTCTTTCCTGAAAAAAACATTAGTGCATGGGGATGAAAAAAATGCACCAGGTCGCAAAATTAGTGGAGATCGCATTACATTCATGCTATGTAGCAATGCAAGATGTGATCATAAGCTGCAGTTACTTGTTATAGGCAAGTCTAAAAATAGTGAATTGCTTCAGCCGTTACTATTTG
The DNA here is from genome assembly GCA_034642435.1 of Megalocaria dilatata. NCBI lineage: Eukaryota > Metazoa > Arthropoda > Insecta > Coleoptera > Coccinellidae > Megalocaria > Megalocaria dilatata. The sequence continues at coordinate 58,478,142 of CM067855.1, read as the reverse complement.
GTAGTTGATCATAATTGAAACACAATAGATTGGAGTTACTATGTATTTACTACCAAGGTTTTTTATTATTTTTGGTTCACATGTTACCGCGGTTTCGAACGATGACCATTCATCTTCAGACGTAACAGAGGACTAAAGCACTAGTTACAGATTCAGTTTTGAAGTAATGTTCCATTTGGTACAAAAACTGGAAAAAATAGAACATTACTTCAAAACTGAATCTGTAACTAGTGCTTTAGTCCTCTGTTACGTCTGAAGATGAACGGTCATCGTTCGAAACCGCGGTAACATGTGAACCAAAAATAATAAAAAACCTTGGTAGTAAATACATAGTAACTCCAATCTATTGTGTTTCAAGTCTAAAAATCCTCAAATGTTCAGGAACTTTTCTTCGTCAGTGTATTATCCTAATTAGAAAAGTGCCTGGGTTAATCGAGAGATTTTCGCAAAGTGGTTCCACAAAGAATTCTTATCTACAGTGAAGAAATACCTTTGCAGCGAGAATTTGGGGAAAAAGGATTTACTGATTTTGGATAACGTTTCGTCCCGCAACATTGGTGAAGATAATCATAATGATGTCAGTATAATTTTTCTCCCACCTATTTGCACTGCTGTGATTCAACCGATGGACCAAAATGTGATCCAAAATGCAAAAATAAGTTATCAAAAACGATTATTATAAGAAATTTAATTAACTACTATTTTGTGCTGTACACCTGTCCATTGGAAAAATATTTTCGTCTCAATTATTTGAGTTCCATCATATTAACCCAAGTGTGTTCCTAATGCGAAACGGATTAAAGCCAACCACGCATTACTTCATATATATATTTTCGAGGTGCGGATGTACCAACCTTATCTTATCTCGAGAGGCATCCATAATAGAGACGCGTCCAGCACTAACACACAGAACAGAGAGAAGCAGTGAGAAACTGCTAAATTTCTGAGTGCTCATACATTAGCGAGAGGAGATGGGACCTCCTAGACATCCATAATTCATACGCTTATTAGAGACGCCGTGTATCCATAATTCAAGGGGCCATTTAAGACGGATGTGTTACACTTTGCAGCGTCATTAAAAATTTTTATGGTTTGGACTTTGTTAGGTTGTGGTCTGGATGAAGTTCCCAGACCTAGTATAATGACGAGTTGCGGCAGGAAACTTTGAGATGGAAATGTGGAAAGTTTTGGTTACTTTGTATTTTGAGAAAAACATTGTAGCTTTCAGAACGATTAATAATCAAGGAATCCATCCTGATAAAAAATAACAAAGGTGAGAAGCAATAAATATTGAGTTTATAATAGAGTTAACTTGTAATAATTGTTCTATAGTATATCATCTTATTCTTCACTAATTAAAAATACAAAATCGAATTTTCTCTGAGGTGTTTGAGCGAATTGTTTTTGATAGAATGGTGTATTATCTGAAAAAGTATGGAATATTGGACAATGCACAACATGGTTACAGTTCTGGACGTTCCGCACAAACTGGAGCGATTCATTTTGTTGAGTTCATCTACGAACTACTCCACAAGGACTTATTTGTTTTCGGATTTGTTTTTGACCTATCCATTTGACAGCCTATCTTTCCAGTTTATACTGGATGAATGTTACAATCTGGGTTTCAGGGCTGTGATTTTGGACTGGTTTCAAAGTTACCTACAGGGGATATCGATGTCTGTTAAAGTCCAAAACACATACTCATCATATCATGAAATGAATCCAAAGGATCTGTTCTAGGACCGCTCCTATTTTTGATATTCATCAATGATTTACCAGTTAGCTTGATGAAGATTTTAGTTCGTCGAAATCTTCTAACACCAATAGAAAGGTACAGGGTAACTCTATTCGCAGATGAACATCAGTAGCAGTTACTGCGCCTATTTTTGAGGAATTACAGAGTTCATATCAACTGCTGGTACAGAGCTTTGTGGATTGGTGCCATGAAAATGCTCTCATACATTAACAAAAGCTTATGTATTCATTTTTCATCTGGAATTGATAATCAAAAGTTCGTTATTGGTTATCGGGGAAATACTATCATTTTCAAAGATTTCACTGAATTTCTTGGAATTCATATAGACCGGAATCTCACATATTGATATATTGTGCCGAAAACTCAATAGCTCGTATTTGCAAAAAATAGGGTCAGAAAAACATTACCTCTTAGATCATTTCTGAATGTTTCCTACAGTCTGGCCTACAGGCATTTGAGGTAGAGCATCTCATTGTGGGGAACTTCCACAGATGCAAACAGAATTTTTGTTGCCCAGAAAATAATTTTACGTATGATCTTCAACATCAGCCCACTTACATCCTTGTAGGCCACTTTTCTTGCAATATAAAATATTGACCTCAACTTGCATTTATATATACGGGTTTCTCCTGTTCATAAGAGACAGTATTGAAAGTTTTAGTGAATTGTCTAGTTTTCATTGTTATCGGACAAGAAGTGTACAAACTTTATGTCTACTGCTGCATAGAACATCAAAATTTTAATGTTCCCATCGTACAAAGGAAAAAAACTGTACAACTATTTGCCCAATTCAGTAAAGTCCATGAGGAAGAATAAATTCAAAAAAGATATAAAAATTAGCAATTTGTCTGATTTTAGTATTGTAATTTGTTTAAGAAGTTTTTTTCTGTTATTTTATGATTTATCTTATACATACATTACTTGTTATGTTTATTAGACCAATAAATTATTATTATTATTTGAAAAAAATATATGAGACAGTATTTCATTTCCACAAAAATGTTTGTACTACTACAACAATTGTTTCACCACGATGTGGCTTCTTCAGGTATTACATTGTACTGTCTGATGGTATTCAGTGTAAACGAGTTTGAATACATTGTTAGGTACGTGACCAAATAATGGAAGCACAAGTCATACAAACTCTAGGTGCTTATTGGAGTTTGCCGCTTAAAATTCCATTGAGGAAAGATATTCAGTAATGGAGACTTATCAACATCTGTTTGTTCGTTCAAAAGGATTTTACGAGCATTATACCTGTTAATTTTAAGAAATTCTAATAGTGTTAGTCTAGAACTTTCACTTTCAACGTGAATAATTTCATAATTATTGTTGAAATTATGCCTATATATATATATATATATATATATATATATATATATAATATATATATATATATATATATATATATATATATATATATATATATATATATATATATATATATATAATATATATATATATATATATATATATATATATATATATATATATATATATATATATAATATATATATATATATATATATATATATATATATATATATATTATATATATATATATATATATATATATATATATATTATATATATATATATATATATTATATATATATATATATATTATATATATATATATATATAATATATATATATATATATATATATATATATATATAATATATATATATATATATATATATATATATATATAAATGGCATTAATCATCTTAAAAAATGATAAAGATCGAACAAATAAAGAAAATAAATTCGTAGACTTGCAAAGATTGCCGTTTAGTATACATTCGCTAGACTGGTAGATCATTCAAGAAACGTGTCCAAGAACACCAAAGGGGTTATATATCCGATTCTGTACATTCGATATATGCTAATCATCTCAAGGAATTCAGGCATAATTTCAACAATAATTATGAAATTATCCACGTTGAAAGCAAAAATTCTAGATTAACACTTTTAGAATTTCTTGAAATCAACAGGTATAATGCCCATAAAATCCTTTTGGACGAAGAAACAGATGTTGATAAGTCTCCATTACTGAATATCTTTCCTTAATGGAATTTTTAGCGGCAAACTCCAATAAACACCTAGAGTTTTTATGACTTGTACTTCCATTATTTGGTCACGTACCTAACAATGTATTTAAACTAGGTTACACTGAATACCATCAGACAGTACAATGTAATACCTGAAGAAGCCACATCGTGGCGAAACAATTGTTGAAGACGTACAAAGATTTTTGTGGAAATAAAATGCGGTCTCATATATATTTTTCTTAATTAAAATGAGTTTCCACCAAGTAAATCCGAATCAATCAAATATTTATTATCATTATATTGGTCAGATTGGAAATACTTAAAGAAAAGAATACGTTAGACATCAGACATCTCACACTCGACATACAACAGTTGTTCGAGACAATTCGGACATAATTTCAACAACAACTGTGGAATTGTCAATAATGAAAATGATATTATAGTACCAGAATAACACTGTGAGATTGACTTGAGATTGTCGGATATAAATTCCTTAAAACTCTTTTTAACGATTATTTTATATCAACACAAAAGTCGCCTTGGGGTATGTTAGACCCCAAGAAGACATGAATGTTGATTTTATGATTCAAATAAATTAATTCGTCTGATCTGTACCAAATATCATTAATAAAGATTATGAGCTATGGTTATAGAAAGATCTACAAATCGAGACAGTATAACATACATCTGTATTTTTTGTGTTTTCTGTTTTTTTTGCGTTTGTAACACAAAAATATTGAGAATACATTTCTTTACTTGAAAGTAAAGTATGTCTTAAATGTATATTTGCATACTCTAGATGGCGCTAGTGTATAATTTATACCTTAGTATTTCTGTGTATAGCGAATATATATATACTTGATAGATTTGTAATCACTAGCATACATTACACTGATGAGAACCAACCAGTTTGAAACGTGCGCATGTCTGCAATTATTCTCACTGATCAACACAAACTTGTCGAGTTTGTTTAGCTGTAGAAGTGTTATACAAATATATGTTTGTACTGTCTCGATTTGTAGAACTTTCTATTACCATAGCTCATACTCGTTCTTAACGATAGTTGATTTTTTGGATATATTATGCAAAAATCAAACATTTTATTGTACTCTTTTTAATTTGGACATCTGCAGATTTTAGTGAATGAGAAATAGTACCATGATTTTGTAGCTCGTTATGAAAAATATTTTATAAACAATGTACACTAATATACAAGAATGAAATTTATTGCTGAATAAGAATACAAATTATTTCACAATAAAAAGTAAGAAAATATCAAAACAAATGTCCAACTTTATGAAAGAACAACATATATTCACCACTCTCAATAAACAAGTTTGTTCTCTTTGTCTAAGACAAAATATACAAAGCATTGTTTAGTTCAAGACGTGGATTTTGTTATGTATCTGAAGTTTTTGCAAAATTTCTCTAATGAACACGGAGATACACTTGATGAGTGTTGGAATGCTCAGGCGCGTTTGTCTGAGTTGAATTGTCTTTATTCATCAATGTTTCACACTAGCACAAACGTCACACTGTGATCGAGCTGACCACACTTCTACTCGGTATTACTTCAAGAATAAGCATGAAGAAACGGCTCCAGGTACTGCCTAGTCTTCTTGTAGCATTGTTATGAATTTAGGTGGAAGGAGAAATCTTAAACTCAAGTAGTCTAGCGAACAAATGTTGACAGATCTCCCTTGTCGAATATTTTTTATGGACCACAAAATATTTCACACTTTTATGAGTGTATCTTCATCAATATTTTTGCTGGAGGAAATGTGATGTTATACTTTTCTATAGTTAGGGCAAAGTGTAAACCTGAAGAAGATTTTTCAGTGAATTTGTGGAAATTAGTCTTTAATATTGAATGATGAATGAATGCAAAGTGTCAAACTAAAGAAGATTTTTCAGTGAATTTGTGGAAATTATTATTCAATATTTGAAGGATGAATTTCTTTCAAGCAAAAACAGAATCTTTGATAGATTCGGTCTTCACTTGGTGGAAACTCATTTTAATTAAAAAAATGTATATATAACAGTAATTTATTTCCACAAAAAAATGTTTGTACTAATACAACAATTGTTTCACCACGATGTGGCTTCTTCAGGTATTACATTGTACTGTCTGATGGTATTGAGTGTAACCGAGTTTATATACATTTTTAGGTACGTGACCAAATAATAGAACCACAAGTCATAAAAACTCTAGGTGTTTATTGGAGTTTGCCGCTAAAAATGCCATTAAGGAAAAATATTCAGTAATGGAGAATGATCAACATCTGCTTGTTCGTTCAAAAGGATTTTACGGGCATTATACCTGTTGATTTCAAGAAATTCTAAAAGTGTTAATCTAGAACTTTTGCTTTCAACGTGGATAATTTCATAATTATTGTTGAAATTATGCCTAAATTCCTTAAGATGATAAGCATATGTCGAATGTACAGAATTGTATATATAACCCCTTTGGTGTTCTTGGATACGTTTCTTGAATGGTCTACCAGTCTGGCCAATGTATACTAAAGGGCAATCATTGCAAGTTAACTTGTAGACTCCGGATTTATTTTCTTTATTTGTACGATCTTTATTGTTTTTTATGTAGGTACTAAGGTTATTAATTGTCTTAAAAGCCGCGTTATAATTGAAACAACTTTTGAAATATTTAGCAATATTTTCAGATAATCCATTGACATAAGACAACAAAAAATATTTCTGTGTATTGTCCTCTTTTATGATTGGGTACACGAGATTTAATGCCATTTTCTTTTGTTTATTGGATACCATTTTGTCTATAAGAAAGGGATTGTAACCGTTGTTTGATGCTATTTGTTTAATGATATTTAATTCTTTCATAAAGTTTTCTGAATTTAAAGGGACATTCAATAATCTATGAATAAAACTATTATATGCTGACATCTTTTGGTTAGTGGGGTGGTTTGAAGTTTTATGTATTGTGATGTCTGTATGTGTTGGTTTTTGAAAAATACTAAAATCATGTAAATTATTTAATCTTGTTATAGTGAGGTCAAGAAAATTAATACTTTGATTCTTTTCTTCTTCGATTGTGAACTTGATTTTTGGGTGGAGTTTATTAATGAAATTCGTGAAGATATGTAGTTGTCGGTCGGTGCCTTTGAAACAACAAAAAATGTCATCTACATATCTGTACCAATAAAGAAAATATTTGCTTATAGGATTCAGGTGTATTTTTGATTCCAGATCATCCATGAATATTTCAGCTAAAATTGAACTGAGTGGATTTCCCATTATTAAACCATTGTCAGAAATATAGACGGTTCCGTTAAATTGTCTCGAACAAAACTACTTTCAATTTAACGGAACCGTCTATATTTCTAACAATGGTTTAATAATGGGAAATCCACTCAGTTCAATTTTAGCTGAAATATTCATGGATGATCTGGAATCAAAAATACACCTGAATCCTATAAGCAAATATTTTCTTTATTGGTACAGATATGTAGATGACATTTTTTGTTGTTTCAAAGGCACCGACCGACAACTACATATCTTCACGAATTTCATTAATAAACTCCACCCAAAAATCAAGTTCACAATCGAAGAAGAAAAGAATCAAAGTATTAATTTTCTTGACCTCACTATAACAAGATTAAATAATTTACATGATTTTAGTATTTTTCAAAAACCAACACATACAGACATCACAATACATAAAACTTCAAACCACCCCACTAACCAAAAGATGTCAGCATATAATAGTTTTATTCATAGATTATTGAATGTCCCTTTAAATTCAGAAAACTTTATGAAAGAATTAAATATTATTAAACAAATAGCATCAAACAACGGTTACAATCCCTTTCTTATAGACAAAATGGTATCCAATAAACAAAAGAAAATGGCATTAAATCTCGTGTACCCAATCATAAAAGAGGACAATACACAGAAATATTTTTCGTTGTCTTATGTCAATGGATTATCTGAAAATATTGCTAAATATTTCAAAAGTTGTTTCAATTATAACGCGGCTTTTAAGACAATTAATAACCTTAGTACCTACATAAAAAACAATAAAGATCGTACAAATAAAGAAAATAAATCCGGAGTCTACAAGTTAACTTGCAATGATTGCCCTTTAGTATACATTGGCCAGACTGGTAGACCATTCAAGAAACGTATCCAAGAACACCAAAGGGGTTATATATACAATTCTGTACATTCGACATATGCTTATCATCTTAAGGAATTTAGGCATAATTTCAACAATAATTATGAAATTATCCACGTTGAAAGCAAAAGTTCTAGATTAACACTTTTAGAATTTCTTGAAATCAACAGGTATAATGCCCGTAAAATCCTTTTGAACGAACAAGCAGATGTTAATCATTCTCCATTACTGAATATTTTTCCTTAATGGCATTTTTAGCGGCAAACTCCAATAAACACCTAGAGTTTTTATGACTTGTGGTTCTATTATTTGGTCACGTACCTAAAAATGTATATAAACTCGGTTACACTCAATACCATCAGACAGTACAATGTAATACCTGAAGAAGCCACATCGTGGTGAAACAATTGTTGTATTAGTACAAACATTTTTTTGTGGAAATAAATTACTGTCATATATACATTTTTTTAATTTTAAAAACAGAATCAATGAAAAACAATTTTGAGTCTTCACATTTAAGTGATTGATATGTGCCAAGAGTTAAGTGAATAGGAATTTAAATCGAACTATAATATATGAGCCAATTGTTAAAAGGGAAACTGCAAGAAAATCTTTGTTATTTTTTAAGTCATTAGTTATTTGTAGTAAGTAGTAGTCAAGCCATCATTTCTTTACTATATTATCTTTTTCCGTCTTCACAAATTTGTTCTGAAATCTCTCGAAATTCAAGTTTCCTAAATAGCTCGAGGTTGCCTCATTCATCTCTGACGAATTTTCAACTGTCAGTTTAACCTTCTACTTAGTTATACTTTTTACTGCTCCAAATTCGAACGAGAAAATGTGTTCAGCATTAGTTTTCAGCGTCAAATCAAATTCATTATAAACGACTTCAAGGCAAACTTCTAGCATGTACCAGGTGGGAAGAGAGCAAATCCAATTGAGCTTCGGAATTTATACTCTAAGTTTCGACATTGAAAAGCTAAAATCAATCGTAATGGGGATATTGTCAAATGGAAATTCCAAACAGAGTCAATTTCATTTTCGTTCGGGAAAAACTGTTCTACTGAATTTAGGGTGGCGGATTGGTATTGCATTGAAAATGGCAATAAATTGAATGAATGGAACAAGTGAAGGTTGAAACGGAAACATTGTTTATCATCTATCTGAAAAATCGGGTTGATCGTATAGGGTAATTATCATCAGCCGTGGCGGTCATTTTGATGATATTATTTTTCGTTCGTACATATCAAGGTGCAGCCTTTCTAATAAACTGACATTTTCAGAAAAATATTGATTAGGTTTTTATTTATAACCGATCAAAAAGGTAAATTTTAAGCCTGCTCCTTAGAATCCACTAAGTATATATCATCTACGTAACTATACCAGAATCTAATATGGTATTTCAATAACATTTTTAGGTATCCATGAAAATCTTTGTTGAAAAATGACTTAGAAGTGATCCATCGGTAAGCCAGGTGTTTGGAACAAATAAATATTAAAAGAAATCTCTATGAAGATAGCAGAGGATAAGCAAACTTACAGCAAAACAGATAAAAGAAACAACTTTGTTTGCCCACCAAAAATCCAATATCGAAAACAAGGCAAGATGTGATCAACACATTAGACTTTAAATAAATAAAAAAATTCTAAATCGTTCAAAAAAAAATATTATAGAATCTACACGCTGCTCGAAACTGCAAAACTCGCTTCCATCAATCTCCAACTCCCTGAAATATACGGACTAATCAAATCATACAAAGAAGAAAATCCAATCAGATTAATAACTTCCTACTTACATTATCTATGTTTCAGATGAACATTATAAATTTTTTATGAGAAATTTGAAAAATTGACAATAATTTTACCTGAATATAATATTAACAATTGAGAATTCTACATAATTAATAGTGTAATTAATTCAATTTGATGCAAAAAAAATGAATTCTCTGGATGAAAAGCTTTGTGATTCAAATCTAAATTCTTTTTTTACGAATCAATGAATTCAATTTCAAATCGTTTTTATCCTTAAATTAAAACAAATTGTAGAAATTACTAAATTTGAATATCAAAATACTTTGAAGAAACTTTAAGAATTAAATTAATGTCTTTATAAGCACTGCTCATATTTAATAGACGTATAAAGTCAAAATTAATCATACAATATCAAATGGAATTAAGAAAAACCAACGAATATAAATTGTCAATTGAAATTAAAATATAAATAAGCAAACATTTTCGTTCCAGGCATGCGTAATGAACTCTTCAGACAAACTTACGAAGCCCTGTTTGTTACAAAATGTATTGTTTTCTGATCCTATATTAATGAAAAATAACTCTTTCTCAAAAATATAAAATATAATTATATCAAGAACAATTACTATGTTTTACTACCAATAAAAAGATATATTACACATTTTCTTGTAACTCGAGTTTCGGGAAATGAACTATCCCATCATCAGAGAATTTTGATCAACTACCAAATAGTAACGGCTGAAACAATTCAGTAACCGTTTTTTATTAGATAATTTTATAGATAAGTTAGAAAATAATATAGTCTCAAAAGAAGGTACCCTGAAGAAGTGCATGATGAGGAACGAAATGGATATCAGTACCGATAAAATATTGTAGAAGTAGAAATTTGTGCTTCATTTATAATGCAAATTATAATGAACTAAATTTTCAATAATGTTCTTTACTTACCTCTGAGAATTGAACTTCTTTCTAATTCGGAGGTTAGCTACCCTTTATATTGTCATCTCCATTATCTACTTGTGTGATTGACACGGCACTCCCAAAATAACAAACGAAGCCTATAGTTATTATTATTATTATCCTGATACTCCTAGATCTTCTTTGAAGATCTCTCAGAAGCTTTTTGAACTTGTTCGAGTTAGGAGTTCAGTTGTGTTTTGGTTAGGCTTTGTTCCTACGATCTTGTTCCTGCGATCTTGCGCCACTGTTAATTTTTGACCGAACGGTGAAATGGTGACCGACACCCGCCCAACTAGAACTAGAAAATTTCTTTTCCACCCGAACAGTATTCGAACCCGGACCTACCGGTCACGAGCCCAATGCTCTATCACTGAGCTGGCCGCACTCATAATGAAACACCTCTTTAATTATTGTTTCTCATTTAAGCACCAATGTGCGTATTGATAATTCCCGAATTTTTCTACACATATATGCATTGGCATTCTTTCAACATGAAATAAAAATGGTAGCTCTTTTCAGACCATTTCCATTACATAATTTAAAATAAGGTTATTCTGATTTTCACAAATTTTTATTGTTAAACTCACAACAATTGTTTCGCTATCACAGTAGCATCATCAGGTAAGATTACATTTTGAATAACTAAGCTTGTTTCCGAAATCCGTGGCTATTTATATTACAGTAACTACAATAAATTTTTATTAGGCACTAAAACCCAAAAAAGGGTCCCTGCAAATTCCAGCTTATCTGAATATATTTAACAGAGGTGAGCTATTTAAATCTATTTGTTCGTTAAGTAATATTCCAATTTTATTATGTTTATTTATCTCTAGGGATTCTAACAGATTTAAGGCATAACTTTTGCTTTCTATATGTAGAATTTCAAAGTTATGGTTGAAATTATGTCCTGTTTCTAACAAATGGTTGGAATATGTGGAATTGCTTTTATTGTTGAGGAAACTCTTCAAATGTTCACACATCCTATGACGGAACGTTCTTCCAGTTTGACCTATGTAAATTTTAGGGCAATCACCGCAGGTTAACTTATAAACCCCAGATTTATCATCCTTATGTGTGTAGTCTTTATTATTTTTGATAAATTTACTCAAGTTTAAATTAGTTTTGAATGAAGTTCTCAAATTATATTTATTTTTGAGGTATGTAGCAATTTTTTCTCAGAAATACCTTTAGTGTAATTTAAGGAAATGTATTTAAAATTTTCTTTTATATTAGGAAACACCATATTTAAAGCTATTTTATTATTTTTCTTCATCAATAATTTGTCTATCAACTTTGGATCATATTCATTATTAAAAGCTATTTGTTTAATTATGTTAAGTTCTGAAATATAATTTTCTCGATTCATGGGAATATTAACTAATCTATGGATCATACAATTAAATGCTGATAATTTTTGATTTAGAGGATGATTTGATTTATTGTGTATAATAGAATCCGTATAGGTTGGTTTGTGGAATATTGAAAAATCATGTGAACTATTTATTCGAGTAACAGTTAAATCAAGAAAATTAATAGAGTTATTAAGTTCGGTTTCCATAGTGAATTTAATTGAAGGATGTATTTCATTGATGAATAAAAAGAATTTTTTCAAAAGTCTGTCTGTACCTGTGAAGCAACAGAAAATATCATCTACATATCTATACCAATATAAAAAATACTTCTTAAGGGGATTTTGGTGAATTTTAGTTTCAATATTGTCCATGAATATTTCTGCTAATAAAGGACTTAAGGGATTTCCCATAATCAAACCGTTTTCGGATTTATAAATTTTATTTTTAAATTGAAAATAATTTTGTCTAGTGCAAATATCTAGACATTCTAAAATATCTTCTTTGATAATTGTATTGCATCTATTGTTGATTAATAGATTATCTACTAGTTTAATTGTTTCGTTTGGTGGTATACTTGGAAATAAATTTTGTACGTCAAATGAAATGAATTTAGCATTATGAGGTAAGTGGATATTCTTTATTTTGTTTATTAGCTGTAGTGAATTTTTTATCGAGTATTTAGCTTGGAATTTAGTTTCTTTTAAAATAATCTGAATAAGTTCTTTCGAAAGTTTAAATGAAGGTGCACTAACGAACGAAACAACCGGTCTAATAGGATAATCTTCCTTGTGTAATTTAATCAAAGAATACATTTTTGGAGGTTGTGGATTCATTAAAATTAATTTATTTTTTGGGGTATTCCGAAAAAGACTGGATTCCGGGGTTATTAGGGATTTAATTTGTTTTTGGAAAATTGTCGTTGGATTGTGTTTGATTAATTGAAAATTATTTAATTCTAGGAAAGTAACTGATTTGCTAATATAGTCACTTTCTGTTAAAGCAATAATAGTGTTACCTTTATCGGCTCGGGTGAAAATTAAATTATTTTCCGTGATTTTCTGATTTATAGTTTTAATAGTTTTATATTCTTCTTTCATTCTGGAATTTCTATTGGGTAATTTATGATGGTTTGTAATCATATTGGTAATAATATGTTTGTCGATATTTGTGTTCTTGTAATTTTTAAGTGCTAGTTCTGAACCTATTGCTACATATTCTAAGTCTTTTTTGTTATTTGAATTAATATTATATTTGAATCCTTTATTCAAAAGATTAATTTCTGTTTCATTAAATTCTGTTCCGGAAAGATTTTTGAATCTAGGGTAAAATATGTGTTTTGAAAATTTTTTTGATTTTGTTGAAATTTTTTTGTTTTTATGAATTTTATCTGATACTAATTTGGTTATTTTCTTCTTCTGAGTCAAGAATTTTTTATATATAATATTAGCGACTTTTTCTCTTGCGTTTTGATCTATAGAATCAAAGATGATATTATGGAGTCTATAAGTTAATTCTGAGTGTATTACCTTAAGATATACGTTGTGGGCATCTCGTTTGGCATATTCTCTCTTCATGTCTCCTTTTAACCAGATCTTCATTCCATATATTCGTCCCTTGTCAGCGGTAGTACTTTTATTCTTCGTTCTTAATGTTATGTATTTCGGGAACACACTTAGTTTCAAACATTTGGTATAGAACCAAATGTTTTGTGTATTAATATTGCACCTTATTAGGAGCTTATAATACCATAGGACTAAAAAACTGGTTTCAGCTTGTCTTAAATATTGAATTGTATCAGTCCTTACTTGGTGAAAATCCATATTAAATAATTTAAAATAAGGTTATTCTGATTTTCACAAATTTTTATTGTTAAACTCACAACAATTGTTTCGCTATCACAGTAGCATCATCAGGTAAGATTACATTTTGAATAACTAAGCTTGTTTCCGAAATCCGTGGCTATTTATATTACAGTAACTACAATAAATTTTTATTAGGCACTAAAACCCAAAAAAGGGTCCCTGCAAATTCCAGCTTATCTGAATATATTTAACAGAGGTGAGCTATTTAAATCTATTTGTTCGTTAAGTAATATTCCAATTTTATTATGTTTATTTATCTCTAGGGATTCTAACAGATTTAAGGCATAACTTTTGCTTTCTATATGTAGAATTTCAAAGTTATGGTTGAAATTATGTCCTGTTTCTAACAAATGGTTGGAATATGTGGAATTGCTTTTATTGTTGAGGAAACTCTTCAAATGTTCACACATCCTATGACGGAACGTTCTTCCAGTTTGACCTATGTAAATTTTAGGGCAATCACCGCAGGTTAACTTATAAACCCCAGATTTATCATCCTTATGTGTGTAGTCTTTATTATTTTTGATAAATTTACTCAAGTTTAAATTAGTTTTGAATGAAGTTCTCAAATTATATTTATTTTTGAGGTAAAATAAATTAATTTTAATGAATCCACAACCTCCAAAAATGTATTCTTTGATTAAATTACACAAGGAAGATTATCCTATTAGACCGGTTGTTTCGTTCGTTAGTGCACCTTCATTTAAACTTTCGAAAGAACTTATTCAGATTATTTTAAAAGAAACTAAATTCCAAGCTAAATACTCGATAAAAAATTCACTACAGCTAATAAACAAAATAAAGAATATCCACTTACCTCATAATGCTAAATTCATTTCATTTGACGTACAAAATTTATTTCCAAGTATACCACCAAACGAAACAATTAAACTAGTAGATAATCTATTAATCAACAATAGATGCAATACAATTATCAAAGAAGATATTTTAGAATGTCTAGATATTTGCACTAGACAAAATTATTTTCAATTTAAAAATAAAATTTATAAATCCGAAAACGGTTTGATTATGGGAAATCCCTTAAGTCCTTTATTAGCAGAAATATTCATGGACAATATTGAAACTAAAATTCACCAAAATCCCCTTAAGAAGTATTTTTTATATTGGTATAGATATGTAGATGATATTTTCTGTTGCTTCACAGGTACAGACAGACTTTTGAAAAAATTCTTTTTATTCATCAATGAAATACATCCTTCAATTAAATTCACTATGGAAACCGAACTTAATAACTCTATTAATTTTCTTGATTTAACTGTTACTCGAATAAATAGTTCACATGATTTTTCAATATTCCACAAACCAACCTATACGGATTCTATTATACACAATAAATCAAATCATCCTCTAAATCAAAAATTATCAGCATTTAATTGTATGATCCATAGATTAGTTAATATTCCCATGAATCGAGAAAATTATATTTCAGAACTTAACATAATTAAACAAATAGCTTTTAATAATGAATATGATCCAAAGTTGATAGACAAATTATTGATGAAGAAAAATAATAAAATAGCTTTAAATATGGTGTTTCCTAATATAAAAGAAAATTTTAAATACATTTCCTTAAATTACACTAAAGGTATTTCTGAGAAAATTGCTACATACCTCAAAAATAAATATAATTTGAGAACTTCATTCAAAACTAATTTAAACTTGAGTAAATTTATCAAAAATAATAAAGACTACACACATAAGGATGATAAATCTGGGGTTTATAAGTTAACCTGCGGTGATTGCCCTAAAATTTACATAGGTCAAACTGGAAGAACGTTCCGTCATAGGATGTGTGAACATTTGAAGAGTTTCCTCAACAATAAAAGCAATTCCACATATTCCAACCATTTGTTAGAAACAGGACATAATTTCAACCATAACTTTGAAATTCTACATATAGAAAGCAAAAGTTATGCCTTAAATCTGTTAGAATCCCTAGAGATAAATAAACATAATAAAATTGGAATATTACTTAACGAACAAATAGATTTAAATAGCTCACCTCTGTTAAATATATTCAGATAAGCTGGAATTTGCAGGGACCCTTTTTTGGGTTTTAGTGCCTAATAAAAATTTATTGTAGTTACTGTAATATAAATAGCCACGGATTTCGGAAACAAGCTTAGTTATTCAAAATGTAATCTTACCTGATGATGCTACTGTGATAGCGAAACAATTGTTGTGAGTTTAACAATAAAAATTTGTGAAAATCAGAATAACCTTATTTTAAATTATTTAATATGGATTTTCACCAAGTAAGGACTGATACAATTCAATATTTCCATTACAGACGTGGCTTCAGAGACCTGATTCTTTATTGAAGCGAGAACACAATTCCCCATTTCAAACCGAACCAAAACAGCAACGACATTGATTTGCATAAATTATGAGTATTTCAAGGATGCGAACAACTTCGTAATGAAAATTTTCATTCAAAATGTTTCCTCAGTGAGGAATGGTTATGGACTTCTTCAAATGGAACGTCAAAAACTTTGATAAGTTTCCCCGGAATTAGATGCCTTTAAGGAGTTAATTTAGGTCGAGAGGTTAAAAAGTATATCTTTGTCCTCTTAAAGGTTAGTTTATAATTAATATTGGAAAACTGTTCGGGTATGTCGAGGAAATCAGCCGTAATGTATCTGAGTTTTTTATCTAGACAAACATTTAAATTATTTGAAAGGCGCTCTCGAATTTTTATGAACAACTTTCTGGCCAAAAAGTCAATAGAACATAAATGGAAATTTACGGCAATTAGCAATTACTAAAGTTGGCACACGAAAATATGCCTAAAAATGTTTTAATAATTGATGTTACTCTATTATTTTGCAAGAGGCCTACTTTGAAGGAAATACAACGGATTTTGATGAATTATATATATTTTGTATTTCATTAAGCGATTTCCGATACGTTCCTCATATTGCATCATGAAAAAATTTCCTCTGAGAGATGAACAGTGTACTTTTTTCTGATCTATCATAGTTTTGATCAATGTCACGCGCTGAAGTAATTCATGAAAATTTCATAGCAATAGGGATAATTCTCAGAAATATTTCAACTTGAGAACATTTATTTTATATGGTTGGTCCACATAAAACGCTGCAGCTTGATATTTCCGTAAGTATGAGCTTTCTCGGAAACGCAGAGACAGGTCAAATTTAATTTGAAAAGTCATATTTTGATTGGAAACTCGTGGTTGTATGATCATCTCCCTAAGCTGAGCGGCAACCCCCTCAAGAACCTTACATGGCAATGATTTCGAAAGACATATAATTTAGAAAATTTTGCAATTCTATTTATGAGTATTTAAGAGAAAATTGTTTGGTGACCATTTCGTTATAAAAAAATTATTGGGAATGATGGGCAAACTGTATTAAGTGCTCGAATTACTGAACGAATTTTAATTGATAAAATTTTCAAATAGCCTATCGTTCCTTTTTAAACATTGATAGTGTCTTGGTCCAACATTTTTTCTTACATTCTGTAACCTGCTTCTCTATAAGAGAATAGTGTCAGCATATAATGAAATCACACCTGATATGTTACAGAATGTAATTGGAAATATTGAACAAAGATATTATAAATATTTCTTAATTAAGGGTAGGCAATTTAAATATCTTATCAATTCAAAGTCCTTCAGAAACTAGACCACGATATGCACCCTTCACATCCAATGAGTTTTAACTCCGAAACGAATGCAAAACATAAAATTTTCTGCATATAACAAGAATCACAAAAAATTCAAAGTGATGTCACTAGACCCTTAATCTCATTTAAGATTCTTGAGGGGGTTGCCACCTCGCTTCGGGGAATGTATACACAGCCAGGAATTTGCTATCAGAAGATGAGTAGTTCCCCAATTTCACATCCTGATAAAAATTCAACTGCTCAATAAACCCCTTAAAAAGAAACCTGTCTGCTTTATATAGTCAACAAACAAACAAAAATTGGTCCTTATATTCAATTCTTGAGAAATTTTAAATGGAGATACAGGGTTCGTCTTGGGAAACTGAAGATAGAAAACGCTGAGAAAGGTTAATTTTGATTTACAAAGGGACATCTTTAAGATTACAGATATCTCGAGAAGCAGCCAATGTCTTGATTGGCGTCCTTTGGGAATTTTGAATATATGTTGCATCAGATTTGAAAGTTCAAAGTAAAAGTGATACATTAAGTCAAGAAAGTACAAGAATGTTTAATTCGAGACCCCCGCTTGAAGGGATTGTAAAAATTCTTCTTGTCTCTAAGTTGGCGTTTTTAGGGCCCGTGTTATTTATTTGAGATTTTGATAATGGATAGAAATATCGAAAATATTTCTGTTTCAAATTTTTCTGTGCAGGTGTAAAATATGGTATTGAACTATCATCAAAGACAGGTGCGTTTGAGTAGTATGATTCATAATTAAAACAAATTGTAGAAATTACTATGTTTTACTTCCAAAAAATATATATTACACATTTTCTTGTGACTCGAGTTTCGGGAAATGAACTATCCCATCATCAGACAACTGAAGACCTAACAGTGGTACAGTGGTATTCAAACAAAAGTGATAAATATTTTGAATATTTCAATGGATTCTAGGTAACACCTAATAGTGGTACAGAGGTTTACAATCGGAACGTGATAAAAAACTGGGTTAAAAAAGAGGGGCCTTCTAACAAATATCGGAATGTCGGCAATCGACAGAGGAGGTTAAACAGATGGTAGCCATTTAAATATCTCAAATAATTTTTGGGGTTACATAGCTCCGTACAGTCATTCATTATTTTTACATTATTTTGTTGAATATCTCAAATATTTGGATTTACAAAGCTCCATACAGTCATTCATTATTTTTTACATTATTTTTATTGTGAACGAATTTGAAAATCTCAATAATCAAGTTTCTTTTCTTTCGAATGTACATGTGAAATTTTCTTAAGATTTTCTTTTGTCGAGAGGAATTACTGTTTTCTAAAGTACAGTATTTCTTTTCGACAAAAGAAAATCTTAAGAAAATTTTACATGTAGATTCAAAAGAATATAAACTTGATTATTGAAATTTTGAAATTCGTTCACAATAAAATTAATGTAAAAAATAATGAATGACTGTATGGAGCTTTGTAAATCAAAATATTTGAGATATACAACAAAATAATGTTTCTCTTCTCTTTTTTAACCCGGTTTTTTATCACGTACCGATTGTAAACCTCTGTACCACTATTAGGTGTTACCGAGAATCGGTTGAAATATTCAAACTATTTATCACTTTTGTTTAAATACCACTGGACCACTGTTAGGTCTTCAGTTGTCTGATGATGGGATAGTTCATTTCCCGAAACTCGAGTCACAAGAAAATGTGTAATATATATTTTTTGTTAGTAAAACATAGTAATTTCTACAATTCGTTTTAATTATGATGAACTACCAAATAGTAACGGCTGAAACAATTCAGTATCTAGTACGATTCATTTAAAACCGATCGAGATGTGCTGAAATATTTTCTCGCTCTGTCTGCCATCAACTTTCTCAACTAATCTTAACATCGTAAAGAAAATAGTGACTGAAAATTATCGTTTGAGAAGGATATACGCTGAAACTTTGTGTCTTACGAACTAATTCTTACCATTTAAATGATTGGGCATGAAGCAAATAGCCGCTCAACTTGCACCGAAAAATCTGGGTATCACTATTCTGAAGTGAACAAAATCACTCATATTTCTCCAATGGTTTTATCGATAAAAATTATTAATTATAGACATGTTTTCTTTTCAGAAAAAATACCTCATTTAGTGTGCTTTTGGAATGACATATCAATTTTTGTGCTAGCTGCTTTTTCTCTTCCATAATATGATGGCTAAGGAGATAACAACGAAAAGTTGAAATATTCCAAACCTAAATTTGCTCTATTTTGAAGTTCTTTATAATTGAATATTAATTAATTCTCATGGAAATCATGAACTAACAAACGAATAAACTTAATTTTAATAATAAAGATCTGATGAAAAAAAGTAAAGAAAACAGACTACTACTACTTAAAAAAATTGTTCGAAATGTCCACCGCCTTGTTTAATACATTTCATACATCGTTTTCACACTGAATCTACAACACTGCGAAGTTCACAACGTTTATGACGCATTTCTGCACAACAAAATTTTATTCTTTGGATCAGATCCCCCGAGTCTGAACGCGAATTTGAACTTCATATCTTGTAGCAAATTTTATTCCAATTTCAGATATGGGGTCGAATTGAACGAGGCTGCAAGGATAATTGAAGTATCTATAATTGATTTTATGGAACAACTTGAAATATTTCATCAAGAAATGTAAAATTGAAAAATAACCATCACAATTTTTACCATGTTTTATATAAAATTTTTTGTTGCAAATAACATGTATGATCTCCCCTTGAAGTTTGGTCCTTTGAAAAGTAGATAGAGTGAAAATTCTTCAGATTTATTATATTAATTTTAAATTCTCAAATACATATTGTTTCGTTGACCGATCTTTTGACAGCTTTTATTGTATTATCTAATCCTTGACTGCAGCAAATTTAAATGAGAAAAGGAATATTTGGTGGATTTTTAGAGTTTCTAATTTTGGTATTTAATTAAAAATGTCCGGCAATATCCAATTTTTAATGCATAAGTATTTCTTGGTCCATTTAGAGTCCCCGTGAAAATCTCAATAAATAAAGATGAGTCCTCCGAAAAGAAACTTTCACTTTCTTTCGTACAAGACCAAGGGACGGATGGATAAAATTCTCCCTCCGGTAAATCCATCCGTGACGGTGCATCAGCATGTGATTCCTATCGATCCATCCTAACAGTAGGGCTATCCTGAATTCTCCGGGGCATATTTCAGAGGGATAAACCAGTTCAAAATGGTTCAGCTCAGTGGATGAAGGCCCTGTAATACTGAAGGATTAAAAGTGCTGAAGAATTTGTCATGACAACGTCTGAATCCCTCGCAATCTTGTGACAGTCTGGACGAAAACGACTGACTGGGTGTTATTCATTTTTTGTGGCTTACGTCCTTGGATGTTCTAGCTTGGGATATATATTTTCAGAGAATTCTCGATATTGTAAATTTATACTGTTTCTGAAGAAAAAAAAACCAGACTGAAGTTATTTTTTCGTTCGTATTGCTAAACGAGTAGATAATTCGATTAAAGAATGAATTTTAGAAATGATGTTTCAAATAAGAGGTAAAATTAAAGAAAAAATTTCAACATGAATCTTCAGCAAAGAAGTTGCAGAATGAGCTTAATAAGTAGTTTCAAAAAGGACCGATGCTTTCATTTGTATTAAGATTTTGGTGTATTGAAACGAAGATATTATACAAGGTGTTTTCAAAACTGAGATTTTTTCAACAGGATGTGAAACTCATCAGAATGAATCATTTGCACCAAAAATTGCTCATAGAAAATATTCAAAGGGGCAAAGTTGAACATACTGTTAGGTTCAGTTCGAAATCTTTGAGTTTCAGAAAAAATCTAGTCCTATCCTGTTATTAGGAATTTTAATTCATGAAGATATTATCTCTAGAACTGACAGAACTGGACTTGAATTGCTGTGAATCTAATTTTACTGAAAAGGCTTTCAGCTTTGTCCCCTTGAACATTTTGTTTGCATACGTGATTTTTGTTGAAGTTGTTTCTTGTAGTGAAATTCATTCTTTCAAAAAAGAGTCCAAACTACTCTTATATCTGAAGTGAAGATTCTCCAGAAGCTTCTGTGCAGCTTAGTGTGAGTTAGAAGATCATTTGTGTTCTGGTTAGGCTTTTTAAACGTTACCTCAGGATCATCACATGAATGGCAACAATGAAATAGTTAATAATATATTGAGTGGGTTGAAAGTAATCGAAAGAAGAGCGTAACAAGTAAGAGCAAATTTACTGTTGTAAATGTTTTTTCCGAACAACGTGAGAATTTGTTTTGAAGAAATACGAATTTTATGAATTATCCACTGAATGGTGTAAAAGTTGCCATAACCTGTAATAAACCGTGACAATTTCAAATAACCATTGTTTGGAGATGAATACAGTATACAAATATGTATATATATATATATATATATATATATATATATATATATATATATATATATATATGTATGTGTATATATTTAGTAAGTAAGTATACAGAATCAACTACTCACTAATATGTCAGAAAAATAATTCTTTACTGAATAACAGCATTTACGCAGCAATATACCTTCAACAGTTTCTTTAAATTCCTTGAAATGAAGAGATCCAACACCATGGGGAATATGTTTATAAAGTTTAATGCACTAATACATAAGAGACATCTCAAACCTGGCAGCATTGTGTTTTGGGACATACAATGATTCCTCATTTCTGGTATTACAGCCATGAAAGCTGGATAACTTAACAAGGTTTTTTTTATTTTCCATCACATATATAAATGTAAATGGAGGAGAACGTTAAAATATCAATTTCTAAAAATACGGGTCTACAGGACGAACGTGGATTTATATTGAACACCATGTGTAAGAACCGTTTTTGTAATATGAAAGCCCTACCAATCTCTGAGGAATTTCCCCACAGCAATATATTATATGAGGGGTGACTATGGACTAAACTATAATATTAAAATAAATTAATCCGGCTGATCTGTACCGGAAATCATTAATAAGGTGTGTGAGCTATGGTAATAGAAAGTCCTAGAATTCGAGACAGTGTAACATGTGTATAACAATTCTATACTCGCACAAACTCGTCAAGGTTTTGTAGATCACAGAGGCAAATTGAAGATATGCGCACGTTTCAAACTGATTGATTTTCGTCAGTGCAATGTATGCTAGTGACTCCAAATCTGTCCAGTATCTATATTCGCTATACACAGAGACTCCAAAGATATTACTAATACACTAGCGCCATCTAGAGTATGCAAAACACATACAAGACATACCTTTGCGTGTTAATTCAAGTATAGAAATGTATTCTCGATATTTTTTCACGTTACGAACGCAGAATAAACTTTCCTCATGCTCAAATCAGACAATAAATTGCCGTAATGCTCAAAAATTAGCTCATACTCCTTACTAATGATAAACTATAATATATATTAACAAGGGAGTGAATATTTCATTCTATTAATAACATGATATGAAGTATTCAATATCTTATACAAATATTCAATATGCATAGACCACCTCAAATTTTCATTCAAGTATAATAGATACCAAGAAGTTTGGTATTATCCGTTGATGGGTTGACAGTATCTGAATAGCGAATGGCAACTCTACGATCATTATGGCCAATTGTGAAATGAATACATAAAGTTTTATCAATGTTGACCATCAAATTATTACCCTAACACCAGTTCACAAAGCTCTGTACTACTAGCTCACAAAGCATCTGAAGCTCCTCAAAAGTAGGCGCCTTAACTGCCATTAAAGCATCATCAGCCAATAGGCCAATACATAACTTTTTTGAGAGTGATAATACACTGTGACATCCCAGACAGTTACACAAATTAATGAACTTTCATCGCAAATTATCGGGAAGATCATTTATAAAAAGTAGAAATAGAAGTGGCCCGAGGACGGACCCTTGTGGTACTCCCACTGATTTTGAAGTATCGTAAACTGCTTCATGAGCATTTCAATCTTTCTTATATTTCAATTTATTATTCTTTTTTCATGTGATCTATAATTACTCATTTCATTCTGTTGATATTGTATTAATTTTTCCGTTTTATTTACAGGTAACTTCACCATAAACTTCCTGTGAGCGGTAAGAAACGGCCATGCTGTTTTTCTGTATTTTACTAATCATTTCAACTGCAAATTATATATGGAAGAACCTATGTCCCATTTGTGACAGTCATCTTTGTCAATAACAACCCCATCCAGGAAACCCTTTAAGGAGTGTTTTAAGATAACATAATAGGTGTCGTAATTGCATAAACATTTCCATTCAATTTTGTCAAGTTCTCTAAATATATCCTTCCACAAAGACGTTTAAAACGTTCTACGGAAAGGGTCATTTCGCAGGGGATTTGCCTGAATGGAGGGCTCGTTGCACGATATAAATGGGGGTGGAAATGAAAGGAACATGGCCCTCAAGTTTTCCGGACCCGCGTTTTCCGTTCCGTTTAATTTCTAATCTAGACGATTTATTATTAATTCGCAGACATTTATTGTATCGTACTGACGTTCTGAAGATAATCGTTGAAACAGTTTTACTTTTTGATGACGTAGGTATTTTCTGACAATAGCTGGAGGATAGGAAAATTCGAGATTATACGTCGAGAGCAATCTTTTTTCGATACAATAAAGATTGAGTTGCCGGCGGAAATTAGGGATTTGATGGCACTGCGAAAAAATATAGGGTGATTGTAGAAATACTGGTTTTCAGGACATCATATTAAATTTATTTGTCGGGTTTAGCGGGACTTGACAGTTCGACCGGCCTCGTCCTGAACCAGGATCGATTTCGAGACGTTTCTGGGGCTTGTGGATCTCGACAATTCGGCTAGACCGTTGGTGCTTGAAGCCAGGATCAATTGAAAGACTTCAGAATGGTTCGTGGGTCTTGACGTACAGGCCGGATTGACAGTGCTCGTACCACAATAAATTGAGGCGTTAAATCTTGAGACTATCTTGGTTCATGGGACTGCGTTTGGGTGGGTGGATAAGAAGCCCCTTCGACGAGTGAGTTGCGTCACAAAATAACTAGGGTACTGGCCATGCAGAGCCAGTAGAGGTTGGATAGTGCTTCGCTGCTACCAGTCATGGTGTAGGTTCTCAGACTGAAGCCGAAACTGGAAGTTTGATGGATTCAACCCTTCGGAGTGGTCCTCGCTAATGCGCGATCATAAGGCGTAACCTTTATCACACTTTCAGACTCCTGGGCAGGTTATAGAGAATGCTGAGTAGTCGCCTGGTGAAAGAGCCATGCCCCCATGCCAGTAACATAACCAGTAGAATTCACGTTGTATCAAGTTGTCTTGTATTGTAAATTTGTTTGTGCAGGAAAAAGAATTGATGACTATCCTTCTCTTTAATAAACAGACTAGGTAGGACGCATTGAAACATATACCTTTAAATTTTTCTTTGGGAATTTTTCATTCTAGTACATACATGAAAATGATACCCTAGATACCTCCCCATATTCTATTTACTTTTCAATCAGAAATCCTCCTATAGTGCACATCTATATACTCTGACCATGTTCTGTAAATTCTATTATTGTCAGCTTGAATGGCATACTAATTAGAATCCACTTTGTCGTACTACCTGAAAAAAGAAAAACCATGTAATATATCTGATGCTTGTTTCAGCAGCTTGTGGAACAGTTTCAAAACTATTATTATTCTGTTGATAGAACTTTGTTTTTGCTATCTAATTTCAGATAGCAAACAGTTTTATATTGCGTGATCAAGGTCAGTGTCAAATCTATTATAAAACTCGTCGCTGCCAAGTTTTGATATCTAGAAGAAGAATTTATAATGCAGCGAAATGATAATCCTTCAAATTTGTTTAATGTTTAATGAATAAATGAGTCAATCTATGCTATTGAACTCAATATAAGCACCAAAGCGAAATATTCATGGCTCGAAAGTTATATTAAGTATTTGGTGGGACCAAGGGGGCGTTGTTTACTAGAAGCTGCTAAAACCATTACGGGTGATCGATACAGACTGAAATTACTCCGTTTGAACCGTAAAATATGAGAAAACGGTTGGAATATAAAGATAGACATCATATTCTTTTATATGACAAACGTCGCGAAAGTTGTCAAAAAATATTTGAAAACGATCAAATGAGAAATCTTACCACATCCGTCGTATTCTTTGAACATTGCTCCTTCTGAGTACTTGCTCTTTCGACAGATGCAACACGATTTGGCAAGTCACCGCTTCAATTCTTTCGAAGAATTCGAAAATTGGTTTCAAAGTTGGATCGCCTCAAAAGACAAGAAGTTTTTCCGTGACTGGATTCGGAAATTGCCTGAAGGGTGGGCAGTGATGAATAATATTTTGATTGAATTCTCAATAACTTTTGAAATAAGTACATTTTATGAGCTGAAAAAACGGACCGAATTGATTTGTATTCCCAATATCGTGAATTAGTCCAAAAAATTTAAATTTTTTTACATCATTTTTTTTATGTGATTGACAGAATTATATTGGATGGAGTAGTCCGTTACTTTGTGATAGTTCATTTTAATGGAATGAAATAAGGAATTACTTTGTTTTCTATCACTTTTTATTATAACTGATATACAGTGACTCGAGTTTCGTAGTGTTTACTACATTTTCAAACTAAATGAACAAATTAGATCTCAACTATTATATATGCTGATTGTAGGCTTCGGCAGAGCTTCGAAGAGAGGGGTTTTCCAAAGTTCCGTCTGTTCGTTAAGTAGTTTTATTATTGGTACGTGCCTCTTATATTTTTCAATTTCTATGGATTCCAGGATGTCAAGTTTTTTCCCTTTCGCTTCCACGTGCAAGATAACAAGGTTGTTCAATTCTGGGAACGTGTGATCTGTATTGAAGAAATGGTTCACAAAATTGGAATTATATAGGGAAAAAACATTATTTCTAGAAATGGTCCAATTAATTGGGCTCCAAAATCATGCGTCATAACTCCATTGGATTATTTTCTTTGGAGTTATGTCAAGTCATTGGTTTATGCTGAGAAACCAGAAATAATTGACGCTTTGGAAGCCAACATAATTCGTGTTATTGATGAAATAAGGCCTGAATTACTCGAAAAAGTGATCCAAAATTGGTCTGGTCGAATGCTGTTCCTCAGAGCTAGTCGTGGTGGACATATGCCGGAAGAAATTATTTTCAAAACATAAATGTCATAAAATTATCTTTCAAATTAAAAAAAATTTGGCGTCAATGTGTTTTATTTCAATTTAAAGTTCTATCACTCTAAAAAAAGCACCCGATATATTCTCGATAAAAAATAATGAATTCGTATATCGCATCGTTAACACTTCAAATTGGGACCCTAATTAAAACGTAAACTTTTATCAACGCACCAGTATACTGAGAACAAACAACCATCCGAATTCAACGCTGCTGACACACGGAAAGCAAACATCCCCCGTAACCTATTTTTCAGAATTATCCCTATTAACACTCTCTCTCCTTATAATTCACCCGAAAACACGAAATTCGTAAGGACACGCTCGCTCTTCGCCACATTTAGTAGTCGGTTCAAATAATGCTGATAACAAACGGAATCCTTTTAATTTCGGCTCGTTAGGAGAGCGCTCCGTGTCCATTATCAGGACGAGAACGGAAAAAATTCATTGCGTCGGTTTTTTTCTCGCGGGCGAAATGTGTTTCCTCCATTCATGGAGGGAGGAAATTACTTTCCGTCCACCTAGATAATAATTCATCGCGTACGCGATGATGAATTTGGTAGTTTGTTGGTGGCGACTCGGATCTTCTGTTTGAGGCCGTTCGCACTGAAAAAATTCATGTAGTCGATCAATATGTAGCTTTTAAAGGTTTTGTGAGGAGATACAAACTTCTCATTCTAAGGACTGGGGAGAGTCATCGCGTTTCGTCCTCGTTCATACATGGGCTCATCAATGTGATACAGTGGAAGATAAGAAAGTATAGTCACAGATGGAATAATATCATATAGCCAGAGTTTCGAAGGTGAGAACTGATTTGGAAGATTGTTAAACTATCTATCGTGCACTGAGAGTATTTGCATGGTTTCATGGTTTCATGGACGAGAGATACAGGGATAGAAAAATTTACCTCAGCTCATACCGAGAAAGTATCAACCCCACGAATATAAAAATTGTAAAATCTTGCCTGATGATGCTACTCTGATAGCAAAACAATTGTTGTGAACATAACAATAAAAATTTGTGAAAATCAGAATAACCTCAATATAAAAATTGTTCTATATCTTGTGGAAAATTGCGCAGTATTGTGTATATTATGTATACAGATAACGAAAATAATTTTCGGAATGTAGGATTCACCATGCACAAAAGGAGTTATTAAGCCAGCCACCCAGTACAAGAATATCTTCATTCTACGTTATACATGTTGATTAATATTCAACTGGATGGCTGTTTGAAACTTCCTCCACCATTTCGCATTGCCTAGCATTCTGCTGCAACTGTTTTAGTGGTTGAGAGGCTGTTTACGACATTCCTTAGCAGCTGAGAAATTTATTTGTTACAATAAATTCAACAAATGATTTTTTTCCTGAAAAAAATTGTTTCAACTTTTTTTTGCCATAACGACTTTGAACAGCAGAGTTTAGAACTATTGAAAACTTGGATATCTACGTCAAAAATAGTAAAGACAAATCGAACAGATAATGAAGCAGGAGTATACAAATTGGCTTGAAATTATTGCCTGTTTAATAAAATAGAAAAAGGCTTTTCACTTGATAGAAGAAATATAATAAAATTTGAATATCAAAACAAATTGAAATATGTTTGTCTTCTACAATTTTAATTTAAAAAAATTTCATTCAAAAAACTTTTAGAATTAAATTAATGTCTAAAATAAGCACCGCTTACGTTTAATAGACGTATATAATCAAAACTCAATATATAATTTCAAATGGAATAAAAAAAAATATTGCCTGTTTGTTTCCGTTGGTCAAAAAAATTCATGAATATCAGAAAAGTTACATTTCAAATATATCACAATCAACGTAGGGCAGGCATACATTTGGAAGAATTTGGACAGTGAATATGTTATAAATAATAATAATAATAATGTTTATTTCCCAAAACTACATAAATGAAAGAGTTCTCACAATTAATATAATAATAATAATAACAAAAATAATGTGATTTACTTCAAAATAAATTTAGAAAAATTTTATACTAAATTATAACAGTCTAAATTAATACAATAAAAAATATATTTGCACAAATACTTAAACAAAGCAATATGATCCAAAAAAAAATAAATAATAATGATAATAAGAAACAAGATCCACGTGCTGAAAACAAGCAACCTTCACCACTCCAATGCGTCTTCAAGTAGAAACCGCGGCCACCCTGTTATTACGGGAAGTGTCCCAGAAATCAATGTCAAGCCGACACTGGGTGACGAGAAGTCGTACTGGTTATCAGAAAAATATGAAGAAAACCTATGTGGCATGCTATAAAAATGAAATTCTAAAAATTCTACACCCTGTGACGGTCTTTTTACTCCTGTTGCCACAAATGTCCACTTTTTTGAGATATTTTTTTCGTTGTGTAAATTTGAATAATGCTTCTTCAAACAGTCATCAAAATTTCATATCCAGCTGCTTCAGTTTGGATAAAAAAAGACATTTTTCCCAAAAAAAATTTCAAAATAAAAATTTTGCCCAGTTTAAACTGAATATCCAAAAAAAATTGTACTTCGCCAGTTTGGCCAGTAATGTCAAAATTTCGCGCATTTAGTCAGGATTTCAAAATGGTATAACACTCGGTAAATTCTTGCTAAAATTGAAGACAATTTTTTATTTGGAAATAATATTTCTAACAAATGTAACTTCCTTAGTAGTTATTCTAATGTGTCATTTCTAGGTACGTTTGAAATAAAAGTTAGTGGGTTCCTTAAGTTTTCAATCAAATTAAGATTTATAAGGAAGTTCCGCTGCCGCATTTACGGTAAAATTTTTAGTTTGAAATTTCATTTGAAAAAATTTCACTTTTTAATTCGAACTGGAGCAGCTGGTTCTGAAATTTTGGCAACAGTTTAGGAAAACATTATTCAGGATTACATAACAGAAAAAATATTTCGAAAAAGTGGATATTTGTGGCAACAGGGTGTAGAATTTTTTTTAAATGTCTATCGTTTTGAAATCATGCCACATAGACTTTTTTGTATTTTTATGATAACCAGTACGACTTGCCTCGTCATCCAGTTTCGATTTGAGGTTGATTTCTGGGACAGCCTGTATATGTCGAGAGTAAAGGTTCTAGACTGATACTCTTAGAATCATTTGAAATAAATATTTGATAACAGATTTTAGTATCTGAATTTCGATACATGTTTATTGTATAATTGATTAATAGAATGTATTCTAATTACTTCCACATAAATTTCTTTCTTATATTTATTCAAAGGGAGAAATTCTTATCGTTATTTTCTTGAATTCTGTTCTTCATCAAGTCTAATTTGTATGTTCCTTAAGTCTCCTAAGTTGTCTTTTTGCATTATATTTCTCATTCCTGTTTTCATTGAAATTTTAAGGTCTTTTCCTTATATAAATTGTTTGTGTCTTATCAATCAGGTTATTCGCATAAAATGGTGTTGATC
Source organism: Megalocaria dilatata (assembly GCA_034642435.1). Taxonomy (NCBI): domain Eukaryota; kingdom Metazoa; phylum Arthropoda; class Insecta; order Coleoptera; family Coccinellidae; genus Megalocaria; species Megalocaria dilatata. The sequence continues at coordinate 58,447,984 of CM067855.1, read as the reverse complement.
CAAAAACAAAATCAGTTTAAAATCAAGAGCATCATGTGTTTCCTGAATGGGCTTTAGACCAACTTGGAATTGGTCTTAATTTTTATGAAAAATCAGATATGAAGTTCATTTCTAGTTACACGCTTTTTAAAGAGTGTTTATTTTTGCTTTGTTCTATATCAAAGTCAAAGAATCTTTGAACGATTGCTTTATACAATAAAAGAGCTTGTGCACAATGCGAAAGCTTCAAATATGCCTGATACAAAATCGTAAACTATGATAATTAATACAATTTGATTAAGCATACCAATCTTGATGCATTCAGAATCGTAGACTGTGATAACCAGTTTTGGTGCAAAATGGCGAATGCGCGTTCTGGACGGAATTCCCTGTGATGAACAATGAAGAAATTGGATCTGAGTTACTCAGAATTATTTCTTTTATTAGCACTAAACTACTTAACTTTATCAGCTTCAAATTTCACACAAATATCTTTTATTTCTTTCCTAGAATATAGACCAAAACTTTTCAGTTCCTTGAGATTTTCACATGTTCAGTTAAATATAACAATTATTAAATATATTACTTAAATATATTGATTATAACAATTATTTGGTTACAAAACCTCTTCAGATAATGAACTCTGACAAATAAAATTTGTTTCACAAAATATCCACCTCATGTTGTAGGATGAACATACATTTCAACGAAGAATTAAAGGACTTCCTCTTTACGACATATGTGCATCATTCGTTAAGTAAGATTTGTATTTTTGTGCCTCGAGACAGCGTAACAGATTTTTAATTTTTGAAACCGTAAAAAAATATTTTTCTAATATTTTGAAAGTACTCTCCTTGAATATTCATTTGGTCAGTTGATTTGTTTCCTGATGATGTAATGCAATTTTAAAATTTCTGGATTATACTTCCGATGTTCGAATTGGTGTTTTTGAACAGAAGGGCGATACGTTCCGTACGGGAATAAATCGAATTCTGACTCTGATGTATTCATTTCTCCTGTTTTTTTTTTCTGAAGTTGTACCAGGTATTGGAATCTTGACATTTTTGCATGAACATGATTTTTTGTCAATTGCTTTTTGTAGGATCGTTTTCCGAAATTTTTCTTCATTGAATTTTGCTCAATGATTTTCACATATTTCCATCTATTTTTGTTTGAAACGATATTCATTTTCTACTTAATTTTGAAAAAATGGTATAATATATCACTTTTTTTGATATTTCGCTTATTTTTAATTAAATTTCCAATGATTTCTTCTGCATAAGATTCCCAAGTTTTCAGAGTTTTCTCCTGATATTTTCATGCAAAGTTTTTATTTATATCAATGACTAATATGTTTTTTCACAATATCCTGATATGTTTCTGAATTAATTTTAAATTAATATCTTTTCCAGTAGGTTTTATGTAGAAATAATATATTAAAGGATGAATCCTTATATATAAAAATACATCCGAATCTAATTTCCTGCTCTTCAATAACAATTTTCATATATCGAACTTCAACAATGACGTTCCTTCAGAAACTTCCATATTAGATTCTGATGGCTAGTTCTAAAAATTATAACATTCTTTGCTTCAACCTCCATAATTAATTTAAATTATTTATGTATTTCTTGATACAATAAACATCCTTTATAAAACTCTTTGGAGAAGGAGGTTGGTTAAGTAAACGGTAGGTTGTTTCTACTTATTGTTGTTTATCATTTATAATCTTCCAATAGATCACGGAAATCAATGTACATGGTTTATTATGTAAAATCCATAACACTGAGTATTGGTTCTTTCAGCATTTCCATTTATTTCTCGATTATCTAAATCTTCATATCCCAAGACAAATCCCTGAAATTTTCAGGAGGATATTTTTTGCTGGTTCACTCAAGTTCATTATTTGGATAAATATGGACAGCAAAATCCATTAATCATTAAACATTCGAAAATACAGATTATAGGAAGTAATTACGGCAGACTGCTGAAAAAGATAGTTTCTCATTTCAAATCATTATTTTTGTGATGTTACTGCAGATGTATTTTTGGCCCTCGAAGAATTCTTGTTCCGCTGTTGCTAAGATCATTAGTTCTTAATGAAGCGAATAATGGAGTAAACGTAATAAAGGCCTAGAAGTTAATGGAAGCCTAACGAACGTGTCAGAAACTCTACGTATGCGGTAGGTAAACTTGTTAGAAGTAGCTAATTCAATTGAAAATAATATAGTGAGAGTGGATTAGCTGAACATAAACCAGAGCGGGTCATTTCTCTTCTGGATGGAATGATCCAGAGACTAAGATTTATTTCGAATATTTGTTGGGGAACAATTTAAGGTCAAGGTGGTTGGACGCAAGCAAGCAAATGTCATGTTCTCAAGAGCAGGATTATCAACTATCAACTTAAAAACTAATAGGTGTTAAACCGTGTTTTCTGAATGGGATCAAATGATATTATTCCATTTGCTACAATTCATGTTAATATTCCACTAATCTTAATTTCGCTACACTAATTCTCGTATTATATATCCTGAAACTCAAAGATTCACGTAGTGAAACTATCAAGATAACTATGGACTATCAGCTGTGAATCCAAATAATAGATAACAATTGTGTTTCATTTACCAGCGGCAAATTTATATTTCTGTTCCATATTCGACCTGATGTCAAATAAATAACAGTCACTTGTCCACATTTGAGCGGCAAAACTGTCTAGGATTTGATACTTCAATTTATTTATGCATTCTACGCCAACCTCGATATGATATCCTGTTCAAATTTTCGACGAAAATGGGGTGTAAATATTTCATACGGGACCCGCGCTTTTGGGAAAAACCATATTGTCATCCAATCTACACTTTGTTGCAGATCTGTCGACCCAATATTCCTCGTATTGTATCGCTTTTTTTCTCTCCATTCCAGTTTTCTCGGTTTTATCAGGGGATGTAGAAAAACAGAACTCGTCCGACGTGCGCTTTTACCTGAATCCCAATTTCGGTGAAAAGTATTCGCAATATTGCTATGCGAGATGAAAAAACTTTCGGGAAAAATTTTTCGTTGTTGTTCCACACGAAATTCATTTAAAGCAGTAACGTTGGGCAGTTTCTGACTGACTCACTTTTATGTATGTATTTTCAGGTTTTTCGTTCATTTCCTAAACTAAATCTAAAAATTTCATGCATAGTTTGTATTTTTTTATAGAAAATAAGCAATGGAAGGAGTTTTGTCGTGCTCATTCATTAAGCAATAGAAGCGCATCATATCACTGATAGCCAACTAAATTATTTCTCGTTACATGTGTCTTTGCTTCAAGATTGTTGAAAAACTTGTATTCTTATCAGTTGTACCCATCCTGGAGTTACAATCAACCTCCTGTATATACCTTACATTATACATGTCCTCTGCCATGTAATGGGTAATTGAAAATTTGCATTTTTGATCAGCTATAAAAAAACAAATTTATTTGTACATATATATATATATATATATATATGTATATATATAAAATATATATATTATATATATATATATATGTATATATATATACATATATATATATATTTTTTTTTTTTTTTTTTTTTTTTAATAATCACCATTATGGGAGTTTCCTCTAGAAGGTCCGGGTCTTAACGACCAAGGACCTTCTAGGCAGCTGTAAGGAATATATATATATATATATATATATATATATATATATATATATATATATATACATATATATATATATATATATATATATATATATATATATATATATATATAGATATATATATATATATATATATATGTATATATATATATTCAACTTATAAGTTCTTGAACCCTGTTATTTAAAGTAAAATTGGTCTTTCTTAGGATTTTGGATTCCATAAACAAAATAAAAAAGTACTATGAATATTAAAAAGACGTTTCGTCCTCGGTTTAGGACATTCTCAATATTATTAGTATAAAATTAAAATTCTCTCTGTCATGTGACAATCTGAAAAAAGATATCAAAATCATAAAAATATATAAAATGGGACTAAGAGGTGACGCACCCAAGCAGAAAATTAATATAATTTATTAGTAGCTCAACATTCAGAAACAATCTACTTTCCACTGGTATGCAGCATCGTCTACGTATTGGTTCACACAAATTATCGAATGACGCGGTCTGCCGTAAAATATCAGTATTGTTTCGTATACCATTGTGTGAGTATGATATTATTATTTCTGGTAAGGGTTAAATCTAGGAAGTTTATTCTGTTATTTTCTTCCTTTTCTATTGTGAATTGAATTTTATCATGAAAAACATTAAACGCACTTAAGATTTCATCCTTCTTGCTTTGGGGTACAGCCATGATGCAATCGTCTACATATCTCTTGTAGAAGAGTAATTCGATGTTCAATTTCTCAATTATAAGTTCCTCTACCATTTCCATGACTAGTTGTGCAACAGGCCTTGAGATTGGCGAGCCCATGGCACATCCATCTATTTGTTGGTAAAAACTACTTTCATATTGAAAATAATTTGTTGATAACGTTCGTTCGACAGCACTGACGAATTCTTCATAGGGTAAAGAGGTGTGTTCGCTTAGTTTTCAGCCCATTTCTTGCTTAACGTTTGCACACAAGTTGGTTGGGGATGTTGGTATATAGGGATACTACATCTAAGGACACAAGAAATAATTGGTTTCAGTAGGGTATTCTCCTTAAGGAGCTTAGGTAAACGATAAATTTTAGGGAATCTATCATAATTCATTTTCAACAGTTTTTCCGCCTCAGTCGATATCAAATTGTTTTTACGCCATTTTTTTATTAGTTTGTTGTTTTGTATCTGGTATTTATTGGTTGGATATTGCCTCAGTTTTTTGTAGACATTGTCCGCCCGCAAGAGATGCAACATTTTTTCCTCGTAATCAACCTTATTCATGATAACAGTTTTATTACTTTTATCTGGCTTTAGAATGACAAGTTGAGGATAAGCTTTAAGATATGTTTTAGTTTTGTTGATGTTTTTCATTATTACTTTTTAGGCATTGTTAATATGATGTTTGTTCTTTTTTAGTTTTTCCTTATGACTGGAATGTTTTCAATCTTTGTGACAGGAAGGGCAAAATTTTCACCATAGGCTAACAAATTCTTTCTTCATTCTTTGGGACAGGTTGGAAATCCAGTCTGACATATCTACCGGTTTTTCATTTTCTTGTTTTTTTTTTACAAGATTATTGATTTTATTTATATTGTGGCTTTTCTGTTTTTAGAATAGTTTTTCATTTTTTTTTGTTTAAAGATTGATAAACTCTTGTGCTACATGGTGGGGTATAAAATTCATAAGATCAACAATTCCATTATTTATAAAATAAAATAGAAAGGCCTTCTACTTGATAGAAGAAATATAACAAAATTTGAATATTAAAACAAATTGAAATATGTTTATCTTCTTCAATTTTAATTTCAAAAAAAATTTTTATTTCAAAAAAACTTTCACAATTAACTTAATGTCTAAAACAATCACCGCTTACATTTAATAGACGTATATAATCAAAACTCAATATATAATGTCAAATGAAATAAATAAACCAACAGATATACGAAAGTCATTGTAATTAATAAATAAATATTTGAAGGAGACAAAATTTTGTTTCTGGTCTTACCTTTAAGAACACCAATTGCCTTTGAAAAACATGAACACACTTAAAGGACTTCTCAAAGAATATAATTTATTTGAAATATTTAATATATTTAAATATTCGAATAATTTAATTCAGAAATCTCCAAAAAAATGCACTATATCTTCAAAAAACAAATATAATTCTAAGCAATTCCGTCTTCAGTCCCCAATAATATTCCAAATATCAAAATCAAAAAACTAACCTATATGAAAACCTCAGCACGTGAAAAAGGACAAATGCTTCGAAACACAGATCAACTATATAATTCAAGATTGATCTATGTTCTAACAAAATCAAAAAACAGTGTGAGTTATTTTTAAGGCTTATTTAAATTTATTGACATTCCATAATGAGATTTGTTGAAGCCAAAATATAATTATATATTATATGTAAAATAAAATAAAATAGAAAGGCCTTTTACTTGATAGAAGAAATATAACAAAATTTGAATATTAAAACAAATTGAAATATGTTTATCTTCTACAATTTTAATTTCAAAAAAAATTTTCATTCAAGAAACTTTTAGAATTAAATTAATCTCTAAAAGAAGCACCACTTACATTTAATAGACGTATATAATCAAAACTCAATATATAATGTTTTTCGAATATTTAAATATTTCAAATGAATTATATTCTTTGAGAAGTCCTTTAAGTGTGTTCATGTTTTTAAAAGGCAATTGGTGTTCTTAAAGGTAAGACCAGAAACAAAATTTTGTCTCCTTTAAATATTTATTTATTTTAATGACTTTCGTATATCTGTTGGTTCATTTATTTAATTTGACATTATATATTGAGTTTTGATTATATACGTCTATTAAATGTAAGCGGTGCTTGTTTTAGACATTAATTTAATTCTAAAAGTTTTTTGAATAAAAAAATTTTTTGAAATTAAAATTGTAGGAGATAAACATATTTCAATTTGTTTTAATATTCAACTTCCATTATTAACTGCCTGATTCGATTTCTGAATTATTTGGGTTGAATCTTTTATTAGGATATTTAAGATTTGTGTTTTATATTTTTTGATGTAAGCATCGAATTTTCTGCAAAGGTACGTACCTGTGGGTCTAACCCTAAAAAGGTTAAAGTTAAGGAAAACAGGAAGAACGTCCATATCCTTGCATCTCAAGAGAAATATTCTCCGGTTCTTCTGTTTGGTAATTTTCAGTTTCAATCTGATATTTCCTTGAAACAACAAACAGTTGGAGTTCCATATTGTCGACTGATTTGGTCGTAAAAAAATGTCATGTTGTCAGCTTTTTTCACCCTAGCTGGAATATTCAACTTAGAATTTCTTGAACCCTGTTATTTAAAGTTAAATTGGTCTTTCTTAGGATTTTGGATTCTACAAACAAAATAAAAAAGTACTATGAATATCAAAAAGACGTTTCGCCCTCGGTTGAAGACATTCTCAACTTTATAAGTATAGAAATTAAATAATATTATTATAATATTAATATTAAATATTTTAGTATTAACCTTCTACATATTTAATTTCAAAAAATTATATTTAATAATTATAACTTCAGGAATTAAATTGAATTAATGTCATATAAGTACCACTTATATCAAACCACATAAGAATAAATATTCATTATAAGACATCCAAATGATATAACAAAATCCAATGAATGAAAATTGTTAACCAAAATCCTATAAATTGAATATTTTGAGTAGACAAAATTTTGTTTCTGCTTATCAATCTTATGAAAACAGATATCTTCCAAAAATATTTAACATAATCTTAAGAATTTCACCATGAAACTATCTTACTTAGAATAATCAATATTATTGGATATCTAAGTTACTTTCTATAAAATCTCAAGATAAATAAAAATATTACTAAAAAACAAGTTTCAAGAGAGACTTTGCTTCGTCAGTACTCAATTGTGTTCATACTCAATAATATATAACATCAATCAACAAATATATTTTCTCACCTTTTAACAATAATTGAATACTGACGAAGCAAATTCTCTCTTAAAACTATATAATTTTGAATATTTTAAGTAAGACAGTTTCATGATGAAATTTTTAAGATTATGTTAAACACTTTTGAAAGATATCTGTTTTCATAAGATTGATAATCAGAAACAAAATTTCTTCTACTCAAAATATTTAATTTATATGATTTTGGTTAACAATTTTTATTTATTGGATTTTGTTATATCATTGGGATGTCTTATAATGAATGTTTATTCTATATATCGTTCGATATAAGTGGTACTTATGTGACATTAATTTAATTTAATTCCTGAAGTTATAATTATTAAAAATAATTTTTTGAAATTAAATATGTAGAAGGCTAATATTAAAATATTTTAATAATAAAGATTTGAGGTGATCTCGATTTTTCCATCTATATCCAGGATTTAACTGAGATTCTGATTCATTTCATTTAATTTTATACACATCTATGAATGTTTGCGCCAGTAAGAATGCATCCTGTGTGTCGATAAAATAAGTGATAGTTATTTTCTTAACATAACGAACACTTAAATAAATGTTCTTTTAGAACCATCTCTGTTTATTTCAGAGTTAATAAAATAATCTGGAATAGAAAATTCTAATGCACCACTGAAGTCGTCCTTTTGAGGTTCGTTTAATTGGAAAATTCTTTAATCAAACAGAGAACTGCGAATCTTCCTACTGGAACCCATAATGAGTCGACAGAATTGAAGTATTCTTTTCATTATTTTCCGGAGAAAGATTAATGTAGCATTTTTTCGTTCGCAATTAATTTTTTCCGCGGTTTCGGGGTCAAGTGCACCCTGATGAAAAATTTATTTTGCCTCAAATTAATTCTATACGTTTTTTTCTGGTTTCGTTGCTAACGGAGGAAGTTGTCGCTTGGAGGTTAATGATGTTCTGTTTATTCCTGAAAATTGAGAGGGTTCTGGAACGAGAATTCGTTGACGATGGAATCCAGATCTTAATCTGTTTCATGATTCTGGATACTCAAACTCCACGGAATTATTTAAATCTCAAACACGTTCGAATAATCTGGAAAACTGTAGGTCATCAAGTTTGCAATGTACACTTTTCATTGCAGTATGGAAATATACAAGTTTTAATATGTTTACTGCGGTTCATTATTAACAACATCACAATATAATTGAGAAATCATACAAACTCTTATATTAATAATAAGAAAATCTACTACCACATTTACATGAACTCAGTGCTCCTATATATATATATATATATATATATATATATATATATATTAGGAGTACAAATAAGTTTCCGCCGTTTTTTAACACAAATTAAATATTTATTATAGAAGAATGATTTTAAACTATGTGAGACTGCTTGCTGAGTGACTTCTAATGTTAGAGCAAGTTCTTTTTGTGTTTGAGATGAATCTTCCTCCAATAATTCCTCCAATTCTGCATCCTCGTAAATTTTTTGCCTTCCCATTTCCCGCAAATGACGCTTACTTAGCACAAATTTTGACATTTTCAACTTATAAAAATTATATTTTACCAATATAAAATCAATGATATTAATAGGTTAAGTTGTTCTTGAATGTCCAAACTATTTTTTAAGCCGGTTATCATCTGCGAAAGCTAACCGAAACTCCGTGCCGCGCCATCTACAATAAAACGGCGAAAACTTATTTGTACTCCTAATATATATATATATATATATATATATATTGTTATGGTATTATATTAATGAAATTTTAATAATGAATACTTATTTAAATACTTATTAGATCACCCTTGTATCTAGTTACTGTATTCTATGTTTCCGGCTAACTCTTATGATTATAATTTTTGAATAATTGAAATTAAAATATTATTAAATCTGATTCAATATTTGAGGGAGGATTCAATTTGAATTTTCTAAAAAGATTGAATTTTTAAATTATATTTTATGGAAGTAATTTGAAATATTATAATCAGTGAACAATAAGCTAAATCTAATTCTATGTTAACCTAACCTCATCTAAATAACCTAACGTAATTCTAATGTAAACAATGATTGCTATTTCTGATCTTCTTGTGGAAATATTAACAGGATTGAATTTGAATACCTTTGGTAAGTTTGTTCATCAATTTAGGATTGTTCTTTTTTTATTGTCTCTTCTTTCAGGAATAACGCTGGTTTCGTTGGAAACAACACTTCTAGAACGTTCTGAAATTCACAGGCTACTTGTTGATTTTCTTCAATATGTCCAATTTGTTTGAAACTTGATTTCTATGTGATATTTTTCCATTCACATTCAGGTAATGTATTTTCTGGATTCAATTTCCATTCACAATAACCAAATAATCTTCTTTTTTCAGATGATGATACTTTTTTGGCACTTTTTTAATTACGGACCGACAAGGATTCTGCTCTGCTATTAATTGGAGACTGCCGACTTTTTCTGTGTCTGCACTATTTATAGTTTTCAAGAAAAGTTGAATTTCTAAGCTTACTAGCTTCTGTCAAAATTATATAAAAATGATGCTTTTGATGATTTTACAAAATTTACAATATTTCCTGGTTTGAAATTACTTTTGAAAATTAGCTTATTTTTTAAACTACATTTTGATGTATGTTTCATGTTAAACAGAACAGTAAAAGTCTTGCTTTTCGTTCGTAAAGTATTTCAAGTGTCAAAATTTAACAAATTTTAACTTCTAATGCTTATAACTTATAAAATACTTAATATTACTTATGAAATTGATTAAATTTCTTTAGCTTAGGTGCTATTACAATACTGTTGATGCCTAAACATCTTTAAGGATATCTCTTACATTAATCATTTGAAAATATCTGACGTAGATGCTATCTTTCATTTAATTAAGTGATTTTTGATCAAATTTGTCCTATTTACATCATTCTGGTGAGTTATATTTAATTTAGCTTGTTCTTTGTCAACAATTTCACTAAAGTTTATATGTGATTCATTATAATAACAAATCTTTTCAACAAATTCTTCATCAATTTCAAATTGGATATCTAAATTCAAATTACTTCTATTTATTGCAACTTTGGCTGGTTTTATATTGAATAATTGTAAATTGAAATCTCCCTGTGAATTCTATTTATAAACTGTCAACAAGATTAGTGTTTTTTGATTACCGTTCAAAGAATTTTAATTTGAGTAGTCGTTATGTATCCTGAATATGCTTTTTCTTCATAATTTTAGCTCGTGAGTATTTTTATGAATTGAATTATTAATATTTCTATCAGAATGGATATTATTCAATTAATTTTGGTCTGGTTACACTCTAGCGAGTCAACTTATATACAACGGTCTTTTCCTTAATATATTTATGTAATTATTCAATTTAAGTAGTGTAAATTCCATGACAATATATATATATTGTCATGGTATTTACAGTTAAAATAAATAATTACATAAATATATAAAGGAAAACACTCACCGTTGTATATAAGTTGACTCGTTAGAGTATAACTAGAGCAAAATTCATTAAATAATATCCATTCTGACAGAAATATTAATAATTCAATTCGTAAAAACACTCACAAGCTAAAATTATAAAGAACAAGCATATTCAGGATACATAATGACTAGTCGATTGAAAATTCTTTGAACGGTAATCAAAAAACAGTACTCTTGTTGACAGTTTATGAATAGAATTCACAGGGAGATTTCAATTTACAATTATTCAATATAAAACCAGCCAAAGTTGCAATAAATAGAAGTAATTTGAATTTAGATATCCAATTTGAAATTGATGAAGAATTTGTTGAAAAGATTTGTTATTATAATGAATCACATATAAACTTTAGTGAAATTGTTGACAAAGAACAAGCTAAATTAAATATAACTCACCAGAATGATGTAAATAGGACAAATTTGATCAAAAATCACTTAATTAAATGAAAGATAGCATCTACGTCAGATATTTTCAAATGATTAATGTAAGAGATATCCTTAAAGATGTTTAGGCATCAACAGTATTGTAATAGCACCTAAGCTAAAGAAATTTAATCAATTTCATAAGTAATATTAAGTATTTTATAAGTTATAAGCATTAGAAGTTAAAATTTGTTAAATTTTGACACTTGAAATACTTTACGAAGGAAAAGCAAGACTTTCACTGTTCTGTTTAACATGAAACATACATCAAAATGTAGTTAAAAAAATAAGCTAATTTTCAAAAGTAATTTCAAACCAGGAAATATTGTGAATTTTGTAAAATCATCAAAAGCATCATTTTTATATAATTTTGACAGAAGCTAGTAAGCTTTGAAATTCAATTTTTCTTGAAAACTATAAATAGGGCAGACACAGAAAAAGTCGGCAGTCTCCAATTATATGCAGAGTAGAATCCTTGTCGGTCCATAATTAAAAAGTTCAAAAAAGTATCATCATCTAAAAAAAAAGGAAGATTATTTGGTTATTGTGAATGGAAATTGAATCCAAAAAATACATTACCTGAATGTGAATGGAAAAATCCCACGTAGAAATCAAGTTTCAAACGAATTGGATATATTGAAGAAAATCAACAAAGCAGCCTGTGAATTTCAGAACGTTCTAGAAGTGTTGTTTCCAACGGAACCAGTGTTATTCCTGAAACGAAGAAGGGACAGTAAAAAATAACAATCATAAATTGAAGAACAAACTTACCAAAGGTAGTAAAAATTCAATACTCTTAAACTTTCCACAAAGAAGTTTAGAAATAATAATCACTGTTTACATTAGAATTACGTTAGGACATTTAGATAGGGTTAGGTTAACATAGAATTAGAATTTAGGTTATTAATCACTGATTATAATATTTCAAATTACTTTCATATAATATAATTTAAAAATTCAACCTTTTAATAATTCAAATTGAACCCTCCCTAAAACACCAAATCAAATTTGATAATATTCAAATTTCGATTATTCAAAATCTTAGATCACCCCTGTATATAAGTGATCTGTTCCAGGGTTTTTTTATTGAAAATTTAAAATATTATTAAATTTAGATTTGATCTTTGAGGGAGGGTTCAATTTGAATTTTTAATAAGTTAATTTTTGAAAATATATATTATATGAAAGTAATTTGAAATTTAAAAGTCAGTGATTAATAATCTAAATTCTAACTTTATGTTCTCACCTAACCCTATCTAAATATCGTATCGTAATTCTAACGTAAACAAGCAATGATTTGTTTTTGAATTCAAATTGGAAAACTTTACATAAATGAACTTATTTCTACCTTTGGTAAGTTTAATTATCTTTGATGTTGACTTCGCTCTATTTCAGGATTTTGTTTTGTTTCCTGAAGAATATTTTCGGAATGTTCGGATCTCCCAGCCCACTTAGTTGATTGCTTCTTATGGATATAAATTGATGAATTCTTGATTGTTATTGGGGATGTTTCCATTCACAACATTCATGTAACGAAACTTTTATATTACATTTCCATTCCCAATAATAATATTAATTTATTTTTAGGTTTTGGAACTAGATTATTGAAGAGAGAAATGTTCTATATTGAGACAGACCGATATGAATTCTACTGACTGTTTTTTCCGTGTCTTTCCTATTTATAGTTTTCACGAAAAATTGAATTTCAAAGCTTACTAGCTTCTGCCAAAATTATTGAAAAATGATGCTTCCGATGATTTCACAAAATTTACAATATTTCTTGGCTCGAAATTACTGTTGAAAATTAGCCTATTTTTTAAAACTACATTTTGATGTATGTTTCATATTAAACAGAACAGTGAAAGTATTTCAAGTGTCAAAGTTTAACTTTTAATGCTTATAACTTATAAATTATTTAAAATTACTTATGAAATTGATTGAATTACTTTAGCTTAGATGCTTTTACAATTTTATTGATATTGAATTGAATCAGTCCATATTTGGTGAAAATCCATATTAAATAATATTTAAATAAGGTTATTCTGATTTTCACAAATTCTTATTGTTATGTTTACAACAATCGTTTCGCTATCACAGTAGCGATTGTTTTAAACATAACAATAAAAATTTGTTAAAATCAGAATAACCTTATTTAAATATTAATTTTATTGATGCCTAAATATCTTGAAGGATATCTTTTACATTAATCATTTGAAAATATCTAACGTAGATACTATGTTTTCCTTAATTAATTGAAGTTTGCTAAAATTCTTCCTATTTACATCATTCTGGTGAGTTATATTTAATTTAGCTTGTTCCTTGTCAAAAATTTCACTGAAGTTTATGTGTGATTCATGATAGTAACAAACCTTTTCAACAATTTCGTCATTAATTTCAAATTATATATCCAAATTCAAATTACTTCTATTCATTGCAACTTTGGCTGTGCTAAACATTTTATATTCATGAATTCTGAGTTCTGTCTAAAATTCTCCCTGTGAAGGTCTGTATAAAAATTTCAAAAGTATGAATGAATATTGTTTAACGTAAAAAAAAATGTTTGCTCGACTGAAGGTTTTGTATTCTAAATATGTTTTTCTTCATAATTTTGACATGTGAGTATTATTACAAGTTGAATTAATCATGCTTCTGTCTCAATTGATATAAATATATTAATTTTGATCTATTTGTGTTTTAGCGAGTCAACTTATATACAAATGTGAACCTTTTCCTTGCGTTGTAATTTTTCATCCTATGAGTTTTCAATAAGGAGTCATTATAACTTATTTACAAGATTTATTATCCATGACAATATATATATATATATATATATATATATATATATATATTTTATTTTTTTATTTTTCGATTATATTATTTTGTTGGTACAAACGTATGTTTCATAGTGTTAGATTGAAATATACAGTTTGAATTATTAAATTTATAGTTTTCATGAATTAAAATGTACATATGTTCTTTTTATAGTTTTTAGAAGGAAAAGCAAATGCGGACATCCCACCGTTGTTCCACAAACTTTTAATTATTCCCTTCACAATCACGTTCAACCTAATCTATTGAAATATTGAAACAAAGGGTGGAATAAAATTTCTTTTTTTGAACATTTAGAAGGTTATTGTTACTTTTATGGCTATTAATTCCATATGTTTTACAAAAAATCGATTTCAAACCTCTTTCTTCACTCTCTTAAATGTCAAAAAGGAAAAAGACTGATTTTTTTCCAGAAGATGTGTGTCATGTGAGGAAGTTAATTTTATCAAAACGTCTTTCAGGTTCAGATAAACTGATTTTAAATTTTGTTGGTTTCGGAATTTTGTTTTAAGGAAATTCATTTTAAACGAATAGTAAATAAAATTCAATTTCCACAAACTTTTTAGTGATGAACGATAATTGTTTCGCCACAATATGGCTTAATCATGTTCTTCATTTGAACTGATACTGGGTGAAAACTTACATATGTAGGTTCCTCCATATGTATTGACAGGTTATTAAATGATTGGCGTATGTTGAATGTGTGGAATTTGAAGTGTAACTCTTCTGATGTTCGTGGATTCTCTTCTTGAAAGATCTGCTGGTCTGACCAATATAAACTAATGGTCAATCCTTGCAAGTCAAATTATGATTCCTGATTTATTCTCTTCGTTTGATTTATCTCTATTTTTTTCAAGTATTTGTCTGTGTTGTTAGTGATTCTGGAAGCTACTGTGTACTTAAAATTCTTCTTAAAATAATTGACAATGTTTTCGGATATTCTATCGATATATGAAATTCGTATGAATATTTTTGGAATGTGATGTTTTGTGGCACGATAAACATGAGTTAATGCTGTATTTTTCTGTTTATTTTTAATCATTTAATCCATAACGGTTAGGTTCAAACCATATTTGAATTCTATTTGTTTCATTATATTAAGTTCTTTGGAAAAATTCTGGGTGTCCATCGGTAGGTACTTTAAGTAATCTATGGATTAAACTATTATAGACTCACGCTTTTTGATTGAAGGGTTGGTTGGAAGTTTTATGTATGGTAATGTCTGTGTGGTTAGGTTTGTTAAATATACTAAATTCATGTGAACTAATATAAGAAAAACAAATGTTAACTTCCGCTATTTTATTGATTTACACCATAATTGTTTCATGATGCCATGACTTCATCAGGTGAGTATTTAAACTGAGGTATACAATGCAAAACATGGTTACAATTAATGAAAAATATTAAGTAGGGGGATCTGTTTTAATCTATTTGAACATTCAATAAAATTTGTCTTTTATTATATCTATTGATCTCTAAAGTTTCTAACAGATTTAGTTTCTGACTTTATATTTCGATATGTAGAAACTTTAGAGGTCAATAGATATAATAAAAGACAAATTTTATTGAATGATTAAATAGATTGAAACAGATCCCCCCTACATAATATTTGTCATTAATTGTAAACCATCTCTTTCAACCCCTCTAATTTTTGTGTCAGAGCTGTGTATTTGAGGCCATGTTTTGCATTGCATACCTAAAGTTAAATACTCACCTGATGAAGTCATGGTATGACGAAACAATTGTCGTGTAAATCAATAAAATAGCGGAAGTTAACATTTGTTTTTCTCATATTGAAGATGAATTTCCATCAAGTAAAGACCGAGACAATCAAAAACCATGTAAACTATTTAAAATAAAATAGAAAGGCCTTTTACTTGATAGAAGAAATATAACAAAATTTGAATATTGAAACAAATTAATATATGTTTATCTTCTACAATTTTAATTTAAAAAATTTCTATTCAAAAAAACTTTTAGAATTAAATTAATGTCTAAAACAAGCACCGCTTATATTTAATAGACGTATATAATCTAAACTCAATATACAATGTCAAATGGAATAAATAAACCAAAAGATACACGAAAGTCCCTAAAATTAATAAATAAATATTTAAAGGAGACAAATTTTGTTTCTGGTCTTGTCCTCAAAACGCCATTTGTACCTTGAAAACATGAACACACTTAAAGGACCTCTCAAAGAATATAATTTATTTGAAATATTTAATATATTTAAATATTCGAATAAGTAAATTCAGAAATCTCTCAAAGCATGCACTATATCTTCAAAAAACAAATATAGTTCAAAACAATTCCGTCATCAGTCCTGAAATATATTCAAAATATCAAAATCAATGGTACAGGTTAGTTTTTGATTTTGATATTTTGAATATATTTCAGGACTGATGACGGAATTGTTTTGAACTATATTTGTTTTTTGAAGATATAGTGCATGCTTTGAGAGATTTCTGAATTTACTTATTCGAATATTTAAATATATTAAATATTTCAAATAAATTATATTCTTTGAGAGGTCCTTCAAGTGTGTTCATGTTTTCAAGGTACAAATGGCGTTTTGAGGACAAGACCAGAAACAAAATTTGTCTCCTTTAAATATTTATTTATTAATTTTAGGGACTTTCGTGTTGACATGAAGACTCCAAGAGATAACTGAATAACTGAAAATATCTGCAATAGTCAGCTCTCATGGGCCCTTTATCCAGAAAAATGAGGAAATAAAATTTTGTCATTGCAAAATTTTATCAAAGATAGTCCTTCGACGTTGCTCATATAGCTTTCTTTAAATAAAGTCTATCTGTCCCTAAAAAATTAAGTTGTAGCAAATTATTTATTGTAGATGTAATACTTCTAGTGAGAAAAGTATTGTTGTAAACAACATATTCTGCCGTAATTGATGTTTTGGCCAAATTCCGTCAGATGATTGCCAACGATAACCATAGTTATTATCACAGCTTTTATCAATGTTTTATTAAAATTTCAGCATGTACAGCTTCAATTCGATATAATTCTGTTAATTACTGTTAACAAAATGATAATTAAAACTTTCTGCACTCGAACCTTCGGATCATTTATACAGGACTGTCAAGTAACACGAACTCTGATAAGATCGAACCTTCAACTGTTCAACATAGTTATAGAGAGCGACAGCTACAAGTCTCTTCAAACAACAAACAATATCGGGTTCTTACCCATTCGAGTTCTGCACAAACAAAGGACAACAAACTTGTATCTGGGCATATCCCCATCCTAATACTGAGGGTGGGTATGGATAGGGCGAATGTAAAATCAGCCGTTGGCAAATTCGCCCTTCAGATTCGGTATGTAGAGCATTGTCGGTCGTTTTGGATTTCCGAGAGTGCCCAATAGGAAAATTTGATTTACGATGATGTGAAGATTTTGGGATGTTTGTTTTCTTGAAGGACACTTTCGAATAAAATATAAGTGTGTGTATTATTGGATTTATCAAAAGTGTTTACACAGATGTGATATATTTAGCATATCGAGGATATTTGGAGGTGATTGTTTTAATTCTTGTAGCTATATTTTCCATGATAAGTTTTCCTATATTATGCAAGGAATATTCTACAATTTCAAAAATTTCGAAAGCATTGACGTGACTGAAATTCATAATAAATGTGATCATTGACATGTCGTGTAGCGCACTGGTACATCGATATTTAAATGAATTTTACTATTATGTAGAAGCAAGAACTGGCTGAACTGTGATCTATATTCTCTGTTTATTTTGGATTTCTTTTTTTGCCGTAGTTATAGTACTGCTTTTCATCTTTCATATGGAAAAATAGACAGATTTCCCATGAAAACTCTTGAAGAGAATTCATATGTGTAAATTGGAAACATATCTATATTCTCCAAAAAACAAGCCAACCATTCAACATAAATTTTTTTTTTCATTATTATTATTATTATTATTATTATCATCCTGATACTCCTAGATCTTCTGTGAATATCCCTCAAAAGCTTTTTCAACTTGTGTGAGTTAGTAGTTGAGTTGTGTTCTGGGTAGGCTTTGTTACTGCGATCTTGCGCCACTTTAGGTCACAGCACTGTTAATTTTTGACTGAACAGTGAAATGGTGGCCGACACCCGTCCAACTAGAAAATTTCTGTTCCACCTGTATTCGAACCAGGACCTTCCGGTCACGAGCCCGATGCTCTGCCACTGAGCTACCCGTGCTACTATACCAGATATGTTCAACAATTTATTCTCCCTTAAGACTCCTGTATATAATACACTGGAGTTCATTTTGAACATATGCCTTGAAAAATTTTTGTGTATAATGCCGTATCTGAATAGGCTTTTAAAATAAGCATAATTTTCAAGTTATTTATACACGAATAGTTTGATAGGGTCATGATTGCAAAACCTACACGACCTAACTTCCCTGCTAGGTAATCTATTTAACATTACAATTTAAGGAAGTCATCCAGTTCTACCCCAAAAAACATCCAATTCAAAAACATGTTTCCTCATTTAGTTCGTTTTGCTGAAAAACAAAACTGATATTCCACTTTCGTTCAAAATTAACTGTTTTTTTTTTTCAAACCACGCTTTCAACTGATAATAAGTCGAAAATGCTTATGCTTTTATATCACCAAATTCACCTCACCAAATTTATTCTCCTCTAATCATCATCAAAAGAAGTTAACAATTCTAAGATTTTCCCGTTCAAATCACACATATCAATTACGAAAAAGACGGAACCCACAACTCTACCTTTAGATACATACACCAGGATTTGATTCGCCTATATGTACCTTCTTCAGATGAAAAATAATGACCGAGCTACTAACTTTAAATCGTTCAAGTTAATTTTAAGTTTTGAATGAAATTGGGTGATTATCATTAAAATTCGATTCTGAAGAGTATTAGCAAATAACCAATTCATTAAAGTATTGGCTGAAAATAAAGCGAAATGAAATATTTATACTGTGTTCTGAATTTTGAGAAAATTCAATGTGCCGCAGTCATTTTCAAATAGAATTATACGAAGCTAATCAAATTGTATGGTCTGAAATACAGAAGATTTAACACGTTTATCATTTCGCTTATACAAAATGTCTGAATTCCTTGTGAGTAGACAAATACATTTGGAATGAAACATGCGTATGTTCGAAAATAACAGAATCTCAGATGCTCTGAGTTCTAATCATATCATCGATGCGGATTCCAGTGCAACTTGGTTTTTTTAATCCCCATATTTAAATTTGTTGAACTTATAATTATCCCTTCATCTGAATTGAAGAGACCTATAATTAAGTGTTTTGACAATAATTGAAAAGGGGTGACGCAATAGTTTAATACTTTTCAAGACTCAATCATTTCAGATATTTAAAAATTCCAGAAAAAGTCGTTCTATCTCTACTCGAATACTTCAAGCTTCAAATTGAGTTTTGTGAATTACACAAAATCTTCTTTTCTCTTATATTTAGCTCAAGTGGATTATTTTAATTTACCACTATTTTACATCATTTCATGAAATAACCGGGAATTGATCAGTTAAAAAGTCCGCTCAAACGGGAGCGAAAATCTGGTTTCCACCAAGTTAGCACAACTGTCCTCTACAGGTTTTAGATGACCATCTGTCATTTATACATTGTATCATTGTATGAAGTGCTCCATTTTGTTCATCTCAAATGGTTTTCTTTTGGACATGAAATGCGTTGGCGCTCGACTAGGGCTTAAAGATTTAAGTCATGAATGTATTTTGTGAACGAATTGCGGGCCATAAACTCCATCAATCTTAACAAACAACCATTGTATTCTCCTGATATGGCTTCTGCTAATTTTTTTATCTGAAATGACGAAATTGATTTAATTGCGCCAAAAAAACCTGGTCATTGGGATCTAATCACTAGTAGTTACTTTTCTCAAATTGATGAACCTGACACAAAAATTTAAGTTAAGGTCAGCCTAATATAATATCAATGAAACTCACATTTTAAAACACGTGGCCTTTCAGCCAGGATGACTACAGAAGCCGATAAGACGAAAAGACTTACGACTATAGTCTTATCGACCAGCCAGAGTCTAGGGGTTAACTCGACTAGCCGATCAAGCTACCTGGTCTCGAAAGATAGAAAAAATAATCAAATTCAAAATATTTTAGAGTGCAATTGACACTTCCTGGATGATGGTGGCCTCAACACAATATTCTGGTTAACCAGCTGAATGTAATGCGTATTAATACCAATAGAGGCGTTAACAGAATCTGTTCAAATTAACTTCGAACAAAGAATTTTTAATTCACTTTGCAGGTACGTAACAATTACCTACCCAGAGTTGAACAATTTACGCCTTTCAAATATGTCTCATTTAATTCCTAGGAACCTGAACGGGCCTAAACATCAGTTGGGAAACGAAAATATTTGTCCCTTAGATTATTCTTAGAAACCTATTAGAATCGTTTTAGCTGTTTCAAGACGATTGTCGTATCGGTATTACCCGGGCTACCTTTTCGGGTCCAAACCCATTCTCTTATTCGCCAGTCAGAAGAAAGGTAGAGTTGAACACATTCCCTGGGCCAGACAGGTCACGCGATACTAACCCTGTATAAACAGTTAGTTAAGAAAGTTCAGTTGAAGACAAGTTCTGATCCCATGCACATTCTCTTGAAGTAAGCTCTCGTAACTTATGAAATATCTTTTACGCTTGATTTATTTTATATTCGCATTTTTTGACTTGAAAAAACTCAAAGAAGAACTATTCCAGGATCAAGATAGTGTATCCACCTCAATCTTGGTCAATAACTCTAAATCACAAAATGATGATTAATGCGAAAAGCTTCAAGTTCAATTTCTTCTACCAACAAAGAAACCTTCTTCAGATTTATTTCAAGCTGACCATTTCTCATTCATCAGTTCAGGATTTCAAGCTATGATTTCCTTCCTGAACCAGGTCGTTAAATTGAAACTTCACTTCTATTCTCGAGTAGCGACTAATAACCCGATTGCGAAATCTTAATCCTGAATTTTATTTAACATTTCTAGCTCCAATTATTTCGTTTCCGGCATTAAAATGACAGAAACGGACCATTGTTCCGCAATTCCGTGTTGCATTGTTCACGAAATTATGAGTAATTTCAGTACAAATTGAAATCTTGAGTTGCCATTCAACTCGGCAGGCCTACCTTCTTTTCCTTTAGCCGCTACAGATGCTTCACTCACTTTATTGTTCGAAGTAAGAGGTCCTTATGGTTTTAATTAACAGGTGCGTTCTAGAAATTAGGTTAAGAGTTTCCGCGAGCCAAGGTTTCGATGCCAACATGACAGGACAAAAAAGCCTGCTGTCTTTCATTCTTCTATTTAGTACCTGTTTCATGTAGTGGTGGCTAGGAAGGAATTTGCTAGTGCCACAAAGAGATGGGTTAATTAGCATGTTTGACAGTGATTGTTGAAGTGAGCACCAATTGATGTGAGGAAAAATTAACCCCGACAATACTGTCCATTGTATTCGGCCACTGTTTGATATAAAATTGAGAAGGTATCTTTTATAGACGATTCAAATTAAACAATTATGTTTATATAAATAGTTAAATAATGCAAATTACAAAAAAGCACCCCTGGCGAGTTGAGCCTCTTTATCACGATTCCTGAATACTTGTATTTTTGCGATTATTTGGTCAAAATTTGTCAGGTACAGATGGAATCCATCACACCTGAAACTTTCGATGACTTAAATCATTGAAGATAAAATTCTTCCAACGTTTTTGAGGAAAACAGATAAGATTGGTTGGAGTGTTACGAAGTACCATTCTCGAGAAAAAAAAGTTATGATGTGGTGTTGTCCAACAACAGTGAATTTTTCTCTTAAATAATTCAGTAGACGCCTTTCACTCTATCGGTGGCTATGCGTTTTGATACGCCGTCCGAAGCTTTGAGTTTGAGTGCGTCAATTTAAACTGGATTCCATTTTGACCAGTAGGCGAACCTATTTGAAGAGTACCAAAAAGGAAAAACGCAAATTTTTAGCATAACACTTACATAACTGCGAAACTTTAAACAACACCTGTAGCTTCATTATGATTTGTAGTTGATACATTGTGTTGTGAAGCCACATTACAGTCCAGTTTTTCATTATTAATTATCGTAATAAATGCGTATTACTATGAAGCTCTGACGTGGATTATTATGAACTCATCAAACAGGCGTGCTGCTCAAGTCTGCCTATGATGCCAGTGACCTTGTTCCACGTCGGAACTCGGTTTTCGAACGCTTGTACTCCGCTCTACTTAAACCGGACGAGGACAGTGAGCTCGGTGTACGAAAAGCGGCAGCGTCCTCTATATGCTACGCCGGAAAGCTGTAGCAGAGCGGAGTAGAATTCTGCGAAAGGAGCGGACATGCTACAACTTCCCTCTGGTTCATGAAAGAAATTTTGTATTTGTTTACTTCGTACCACGAAACCCAACAGTGACTTTGTCAAAACGCATCGCATCGTTTTTGCTCGAGAATAAAGTTCCATAATACTCTCAATAAGATGTACCTATTTTTTACAATGTCCGTAGAATTTCATTCTTCGATTAAAAATTCGATGAGATCACTTAGTCAGGAATTAGGAGTCAAATTTTGATAATCGATTAACTCCGTTATCAATAAAAATAGTATGTATTGTTATCACCAAACAGCTCGACTGATCAAGAAACCTTTGCATACTGAAATTCGTATGTGTTCACCTAATTTTGTCGAAATAACCACGAAAATGCAGGTTTTCAGGGGTAAGATACAGGCTCTAATTTGTGTTTTATTTGTTTCTTCAAATGAGTGAAGATTTTTTTCATTTAAAATTCTAAATTGAGCAAAAATAAGCTATATCGCTGAACATGACAGTAAGCTGAAAGGTAAATTGTTGGGTCATAAAAGTACGGTGATAATGGTGATCACTTTTCTTTGGTTCTTGAACCAGTTCAATTTATTTGGCTGAAACAAAAGTGCTTTCTAAAAATCCTCGATGTTGACTCGTTTGTCAGATTCATTTGCTAAAAACGACATTTAACATACATATTTGAATTATCTTGAACACTTCATCCGATTATAGGGACTGTAGCACATATCAGGTGTTTTTTTAGAGTGATAGAACTTTCGATAGGGATAACTGTGATTTGACAGAAGGTAGAAGCCATATTGTTTTGACATTTCTGTTCAGTAACATATTATAATGGAAAGATTCAGGCCGCAACAACGTTTACGTCCATCAGAGCAGCTTATTCGTCGAACTATCGACATACTACTCTGTCAAGAAAGTACCGGGAATTTTCAATTAAAACAACATTTTTACATTTAATCGTCAAAATTTATTGGGTCGCCTTCAAAATAGGCTCCATTTGCTAATACATCTATGCCAACGGCACTTCCAATTATCGAAACATTTTTTATAGGCGCTTTCCGGGATGGACTTTAGCTTTCGCGCCGAATTTTGTTTTATGGCTTCAATCGACTCAAAACGGGTGCCACGAAGGGGCAATTTTAGTTTTGGGAAGAGGAAAAAGTCGCAGGGAGCCAAATCCGGCGAATACGGTGGTTGCTGAAGCACGTTTGTTGAGTTTTTGGCGAGAAAGTCAGTCACAATCGTAGCTCGGTGAGAAGGCGCATTATCGTCATGCAAAATCCATGAGTTGTTCGCCCACAAATTTGGCCGCTTCTTACGGATACGCTCACGCAAATGTTTCATAACGCCTAGGTAATACTCCTTGTTTACCGTCTGACCCTCTGGAACGAATTCGTAGTGCACCACGCCACGGATATCGAAGAAAACAATGAGCATCACCTTCATTTTCGAGCGGCTTTGGCGTGGTTTTTTCGGTTTCGGCTCATTTTTTGCCACCCATTCCGATGATTGCTGGCTTGTTTGCATATCGTACTCGTAGACCCAGGTCTCATCACCAGTTATAATGCGTTCGATGAATGTAGAATCGGAATTACAGCGATCCAGCATGTCTGAAGCAACCTGTTCGCGATGACGTTTTTGAAGAAAATTCAGGTCTTTCGGTACGAGTCGTGCGGCCACCTTTCTCATGCCCAAAATATCAATCAAAATCGTACGTGCGGACTCGTGGGATATCTTAAGATCATGTGCTATCTCTCTCAAGCTGCTACGACGGTTTTCCAGCACCCTTTCCTTAATTTTATCGACGTTATCTTCGATCGAAGCCGTCGATGGGCGACCACTTCACGACCGTCCTTGAAGGCTCTGTACCACTGGTATGCACAAGTTTTCGATAGAACATTATCACCAAAGGCCTTTTGCAACATTTTCAATGCATCGACACACGGAAATTCATTTGCAACACAAAACTTTAAACAAATTCTTTGCTCAACGTAATCAGCCATAGTAAAAATCGGCACGCACTCTGACATCGACTGACTTAATCAGCTGTTGCAAACACACTAGTTGACAGATCCCGCTCAAGCTTGGCATAGTAATTAAGGACAGTAGTACCAACCTAGGAAAAAAAAATTTACCTGCCTCATTGCCCCGCCAGATTTAAATCGATAATTCCCGGTACTTTCTTGACAGAATGTATTTCGGAAAACATTTTCTCTACTCGATGCAGCAACAACAACAAGACAAAGAACTGTACGTACAGAAGAAAATATCGCTGCTGTATGTCATAGTGTTAATGATGATCTAGATTTGTCTATTCGTCGACGTTCACAACAAGTTGGACACTGTGCATCCACCACATGGAAAATTTTGCGTAAAGATCTTGGTCTACTCCCATACAAGATCGAACTAGTTCAAGAACTAGAGCTACTTGACCATAATAAGTTTGGTTTGTTTGCTGATTGGGCCCTAGAACAGCATGAAGTTGATCCACTTTTTTATCGTAAAATTGTGTTTAGTGATGAAGCTCATTTCTGGTTGAACGACTATGTAAACAAGCAAAATTGCCGTATATGGAGTGAAAACAATCCTAAAGAAGTTCTGCAGGTTCCATTGTATCCTGAAAATGCACTGCATGGTGTGCTTTACACGCTAGAGGCATCATCGGTCCATATTTCTTTAAAAACGATGCTGGAGCTAAAGTTACAGTGAATGGTGCTCGTTACAGATCGAAGATCAATGATAATTTGTTTCAAAATTTGAATGGTATCGACCCAGAAGTGTTTTGGTTCCAACAAGATGGTGCTACACCTCATGCTGCTCCTGTAACAAATGATTTATTGAAAGAAAGATTAGGGGATAACAATATTTCGAGAAATGGTCCAATTAATTGTCCTCCACGGTCATGCGACATAACTTCACTGGATTATTTTGTTTTGGGTTATGTCAAGTCATCGGTTTATGCTGATAAACCAGAAACAATAGACGCTTTGGAAGCCAACATAACTCGTGTTATTGATGAAATAAGCTAGATAGAGCTAGTCGTGGTGGACGTATCTCGGAAATTATTATTAAAACATATGTGCTATAAAGTTATCTTTCAAATAAAAAAAAAATTGGCTTCAATCTTGATTTAAATGTATTTTATTTCAATTTGAAGTTGAAGTGTAATATAATTATATGTGTCCTTCCTCTTTATTTTAAATGATACACCCTGTATATTTTAAAATTTTTCAAAGCTCCTTAATAACCTGATTTCAGCGAACTGAATCATGTATGGTCTATTATGAATAATACCGAATGAAATTCCGAAAGTATTTATAATTCGTTTCAAGAAACTGAATATTTAAATTAGATGATGTAATAGATTTTAATATATTAAAATAAATGCTCAAAGTGTTCTCCACCTCGTTCTTGGCAATAACACAGTCTCCTATAAAACTCGTTTCTAAATTTGTTTAAAGTTTGATAATAAATTATAAATATTTCGTATTGCTGTAGTTTTTCTTTCTTTGAGGTCCTCGATGCTCGTCAGCTGTGTTGCATAATCTTTGTCCTTGTGATAACCCCACAGAAAAAATCCCACGGCGTAAGGTCTAACGATCTAGCTGGCCACTCAATAATACCTCTTCGTCCAATCCATTCATCGGTGAAGATTGCGTTTAAGTAGGTTCTGACCATCGAAGCATGTGGGGTTCCATCCTGCTGGAACCAGACATTTTCATTCGGTAGGCTTGGATCTATTGCATTAGGAAATAAGTTGACGAGCGCAGGAATAACTTCATCTTTAATAGAACTCAAATATTTTTCGGCTGTCAAAGTCCCATCTATAAATATGGGACCAATAATATTGTCATCTATGACACCTGCCCAAGCGTTGACATATACTAATATCTACAATTTTGTCGGTTTACCTTCAATGTTCAATGTAATTGTTGATTCATCAGAAAAAAATATTGTACCAACAGCTATTTCATTTCTGTATGGTTCATTCATCATTATTTCGCAGAAATGCATTCTACGATGTGGATCGTATTCTGTTAGTTCCTGCACAAAAGTCATTTTATATGGAAGAAGTTTTTCTTTATGGAGACACCTTATGACAGTTGTATGACTTACATTATTTTCACAGGCAATTTGACGTGTACTTCTCGTTCGATCCTCTGCAACACCTAACAAAAAATCCAATTTCACAGTATCTTCAACGAATTGCGTTTTTTCTTCAATGGTTTGAAACGTCCAAGTTTTCTGAATTGTGAATGAATATTAGACACAGTACCTTGTGAAATATTAGGCAACTGAGGATACCAATCATCATTATCAATTCGGTGAGCCTCAGTGGAATATTTTATTATAACTTCTACAATTATAACGTTTTCAATTGAGAATTTACTACTTCAATATGAATCTCAACACAGCAATCATTTGATCATCATCAGATTCTCCTTATTTATCGGCATATGTAGATAGGTTTTTAGGTATTCATGATAAAAATGTTAACAAAACCAGGATTGAGCGCATCGAGAATTGATTTTAGGAATTTTCCCAACTTAATAGTTTGTTCAGAAATTTTGTTTAGATTATTTAAAAAATACCATTATTTAGCGCATGATAAATCAGCAATTTCATTATTCAACTCGGTATTATTCATAATAATAGTTCATACATGATCAAATCTATGATTGTTTCGGTCTTTACTTGACGGAAATTCATCTTGAAATTATGAATAAAAACAATATTCTACTTCCGCTAATATTTCATTTCACAACAATTTGTTTCGTCATACCATGACTTCATCCGGTGAGTGCTACTAGATACTAGTAGTACTCACCTGTCCTGGTATGACGAAACAAATGTGCGGAAATAGAATATTGTTTTTTATTCATAATTTCATACATGATTAGATCATTGAAAATAGGTTATTAAGGAGCTCCGAAAATATAAGAATGTACAGGATGTTCCATTTAAAATCAAGAGAATGAACTGTGGTGGATTCGCGCAAATCCTCCTCTATATTTAAATTTATGTTAAAAAGCGCACTATTGAATTTAAAAGTTGACGTGTACCAGTGTTTTTATACTTTGCTAACATAATGACACAAATAATTTTTTTCCATAAGTGGTTTCCACACTGCATATTGTACGTAATCTGAGCCAAGTTAATTTTGATAATTTTCCAACATTGTTGTTGACTCATCGAATAATTTTTTTTTTTGAAGTTTCAAACTCAATAATAAAGAATGTTTTTTTTAATTGGAGCTTTTCTGAACCTGAAATAAAATTTAGTCCAAAGAGTTGAAGACGGAAATAAAAATACGTATCTTAACAGGTGTGGAATTAGATTATGAGAAAGTATTGTTCAAATTTACTTTGAAACAAAGAATTTTTAATTCACTTTGCAGGTACCTAACAATTACGTCCCCAGACTTCAACAATTTAGGCCTTTCAAATATGTCTCATTTAATTCTTAGAAACCTAAAACACCAATTAAGAAACGAAGATATTTCTCCCTTAGATTATTCCTAGAAACCCATTAGCCGTTTCAAGACAATTTCGTATCGGAATTACCTGGGCCACCTTTTCGGACCCAAACCCACTCTCTCATCCGCCAGTTAGCAAAAAGGTAACAGTCGAACACATCCCCTGCACCAGACAGGTCACTACTCACCCTGTATAAAAAGTCAGTTAAGAAAGTTCAGTTAGAGACAAGTTCTGATCCCACGCATATTCCCTTGAAGTAAGCTCTCGTAACTTGTGAAACATTTTTATCTCTACGCTCGAATTATTTTATTTTCGCATTTTTCACTTTGAACTTTCAAGGAACTCTCTCTCTCTCTCAGTTACTCATAACGCACTAAAGACCTGGAAGTGAATGTATTATTTACATTATTCATTTGTAATTAGATATTAAGTTGTGAAAAGTGAACTCAAAAGTGAAACCAATAAAATTGAAGTCTGTGTCGTGAACAACAATAGAAAAAACTCCAGACAGAACTGTTCCAGGATCAAGATAGTGTATCCACCTCAATCTGGGTCAACAACTCAAAATTGTACACTTGTATTATATGTACTTCTGCTGACAATTCTCTACATGGTCCCTACGAGTTGGATTACATTCCACATCTGGTCACGAAACAAACCCCTGAATTTGGGTAAAATAATTCAACTCTCCGAACTTGTATTATATGTATTTTAGGCTCTGAATAAAGCATTTAAGTCTAATATACATCCCTCCTTCAACCCCATTTGAAGTATGCTCAACCAAGAATTTGCATACTAATTGATTAACGTTTAATCAATTACTTTCGAAGAATTCAAAAAGGTATCTCTACATACCAAGCAATTTTTTACAAGTATTTTTTGAATTTTTTATTATAAAAGCAGTATTATTATGTAAAATCTATATATGCATAATTCAAATGAAGGAAACTAAATCAAAATTTTTTAGAAAAACTCTGTTTCCATTTGAGTAGGCATATGGAATTCTCAAATATTCGACAACACTTCAAAATATAAAGAATCTATAGAAAATAAATAAAATTGAGAGAAATTAAATACCATACATAGCCGATGCAGTAAACTGTTTCATTTCAATGTTATGACCAAAAATGCTTTATATACATTTGAAATATAACACTTTCTTCAGGAAATTCCCGTCCAGAATCTTCAGTGTCCACTTTTAAAATGGAGAAAAACTATTATATAAAGAAAAATATTACATTATCTCCCTCCATAAGAATAGGCTTTTGAAATAAACATCTGAAAGACTGAATGTAAGAGGTAAACTCAAAACAAATTGTCAACTCTTCACTTTTCCACACCACAGAAGATATCCAGTTTTCTATCTCACCATTTGCGGATTATTTAGCGACTTTTTTCGCACCAGGTTATACCGGATGGAAATTTTGTCCATGCCTGGAATTTTGGTGAACTGAGTATACCTGTCCCTGCGGAATGTTACGTTGGTTAGACTTTTTGAAGTATTGAATGTCCGCTGTAAAGGAGATTAAGAGAATAAATGGTAGCTAGACATGATATACACTATACACACTAACTTCCTGTAAGGGCCTATATTCCACCGTGCAAATCAATATGTAGCTTCAAGTTTTTTTTTCGATAATTCTATCAGGTTCAAGGGGAAAGGTGCGGAATAAAAATTTTATATTTTCATCAGTAGGTCCCAAAGTCTCAAAACATAGACATTGTATGAAATTATGGTGCCGGAAAGGATAAAGCAAAAACATCAGGAATGCCTTCTATGTCATTCTGTTACGTGTATACCACAAAATAATGAGGTAATTAGCGTCCTTGATAGTGGAAAACCACGCTTGAAGTAGAACGTTAACTGATGTGTGGAAAAAGGAGATAAATCGATTCGGCTGATGTTGCACCATTTTAATACAGTAGGCGGACACAAATATCCAGAAATAGAATCGGGAAAATCAAGAACCAGTGATGAACTAGCCACATATACTTTATGCAGAACTAAATTTTTTTTTTAATGAAGTACACTTTTTTCTTTCTCATTTTTATTCTGTTTGTAATTGAAGTTTTATTCTCTTGGGCTAGGGATTTTATGTTTTTCTGTTGGTCGAGATTTTTAACAGCGAATTTCTAATTTAAAATGTGGGTACATTATTTGTTTCACATCTGTACAAATAATATCTAATTATCAGAAACATCTATTTCATTCCATTATTTATGGGTTATGGTGGCGACCAGCAATATACAGGAGACAAGAAAAACTTCGTAGAAATTTTACTGTTTTCTGGATCAAAAGTATTTCAGCGCAGCCTAATGAGTTTTATTCTATTAGATTTTCTGCACTTTTTTGTACTAATATGTGAATTTTTAGTTTGATATTACTTTATCTTGCAGATTGTTAGAATGTCAAACAAACGTAGTGCAATTTTGGAGCTGTTTCGTCAAGGTAAGCGTCAATGCGAAATTTTTCGTGCTTCGGATCCGTCATGGTCTGGGGAGGAAATTGCGCGAACGGTAAAACACCCTTGGTTTTGGTGGATAAGGGGTCAAAATCAAGCAAAGAGTCTACCGCTGCGACATTCTCGAGGCAGTAGTACTTTCGTGGGCCCAGCAGCACTTCGGCGACACGCCTTGGACCTTTCAACAGGACTCCGCTCTGGCTGACAAAGCGAAAATGACGCAAAAATAGTTCAAAACCCATTTTCTGGGTTTTATCTAACCGCCCTACTCGCCAGATCTCAACCCAATGGACTACAGCTTGTAGTCTATTTTGGAGCTCAGGCCGTGTGCTAAACACCACAAAAGTTTGGAGTCGCTGAAGCAATCTCTGCGCCAGAATGGGGCCGATTTACGCCCGAAGAGCTGCCGAAAATTTTAGGAAGCTTTGAAGCTTTGTATCGCCGCCAAAGGAAGCCACTTCAAAACCGCTCAAATATTTTACCACCAAATATTTATTAGTTATTGTTTTGTTTAATTTTTTTGTTTAACAAAGTTAAATGAAAAAATTTTATCCGAGGTTTGTTCTTGTCACCTTGTAAAGATATATTATTTCGAAAAAATTTTGATGAAAATTATCAGTGAACTATTATCCTACTAATCATATACGTGGCAACACAATAGTAATATATATTTAGAAATTTTCAGTATTTTACATATTCTTCAATAGTGAAGCTTCCTCAACATTATGAAGACTTATCAAAATTATTTCGATTATAGTTTTTAAGTTTGAATAAAAGTAACGGAGTGCTTCTTCAAAAGATACTGCAGAAATCTACAGTTACAAATACTTTATGCTATTCAGGTTTCATAAATTTTCAATTGTGCTTTTTTGTTCGTGTACATGTTGAAAAATGTGGTTAATATTCCTAAATTAATTGAACGATTATCGGGTTATAAGTGGTGTAGATAATGAAGGCTTCTGTAACGTGAACTGACAAAAATCAAAGGAAAAAATTCGAAAATATTTAAACAAGAATCAAAATTAAGTTATCCTTGTCCTTTATCGATATTCTATCTTAGCTATATCGGCTCACGTTTTCAAGGTGAAAGAAGGAACTGTAATTTCATTACGTAAAAACAAACCGAAAAGAATTTTTTCAGAGAAATGTGCCTCCTAAGGAATTTCAAAATAACGTTCAATATACATGAATATAATAAGTATAAATATCGATACAATTGGTCATAGCTAGTATAACATGTCCTCAGGTACAGGAAAGGTATTATCTTGCCCTCTAATAAGTTATACGAGGGTGGTTCAAATATGATCGAGACAAATAGTCTAACACGTTTATTTATTATCGAAAAATTCACGAAAAATCACATTTTTTCTAGGTAATTCCCCTCACTATGTACACATTTTGTCCACCTTTCCGGAAGTTTTTTGATGCCGGTATCAAAAAATTCCTTGGGCAACTCGGACAGCCATGTGCGCACGAACCCCTCTACCTCGTCGTGGGTGTTGAACTTTTGACCTCCGAGGGCCTCTTTCAGTAGTCCAAACATGTGGTAGTCGCAGGGCGATAAATCTGGACTGTAGGTGGGGTGTTCCAGTATCTTTCACCCCAATTCCGATATTGTATCGAGCGTGAGACGCGCGGTATGAGGGCGCGCGTTATCCTGGAGGAGAATCGCACTTCGTGCAGGAATGCTCCTCCATTACGAGCGATAAGCGGGTTTCACGTGTGTTTTCAGAAGGTTAGAGTATGCAGCATTGATGGTACGTTGAGTGTGCAGGAAATCGACGTACAGCACGCCCTGCTAATCCCAGAACACAGTAAACATTACATTACCCGCGGACCAGGTTGTCTTCGCTTTGACTGGCGCCCCTTCCTCCATCTTCCTCCACTCTTTACTTGAACCTTGGTTTCAGGAGTGTAATAGTGTACCCATGTTTCGTCTGTAGTGAAAATTCGCGTTAAAAAACCGTCCACCTCCGCCTCGTGTCGCTTCAGTAAGCGGCGACAAACTTCCAATCGCGTTAATTTTTGCTCAAACTTCAAGAGTGTAGGAACCCATCGCGCCGTTATTTTGCGATATTGAAGGTGTTCGTGGATGATAGACTCTACACTACCAATACTGATGCCGACTTCAGCCGAAATGTCTCGAGCATTCATCCTACGGTCCTCCAAAATGAGTTGTTCTACGCGCCGAATGTTGTCTGGTGTGACGCTGGTTCACGGTCGACGACCATGCGACTCATTCTCGATGGTTTCGCAGCCATCCTTTAATGCTTTGGCCCATTTAAACACGGCAACCCTAATCAGGCACTCACTACCGAACTGCTTTCGCAAACACACAAGAATATCCGTGTTTTAACGTCTTCTCCCACTAAAAAACTAACGATATTACGTTGCGCAACGGCAGTCGGCACTTTACGTTCACTCATGGTCGTAGCACACACGTAAAACACGTGCTCCGACGAAAACAAATGCCACACTGTTCGTAAGAGACCCAGCTATCACATACTCAAGCCACGACCTTCGAAACATACATGCGTGCCATCTACAGAGTTTGTCTCGATCATATTTGAACCACCCTTGTAGTTTCAGTATAAGTTGATAATCTTGTGGTTGTAACGATTGTACAATTTTCATTATGCCAAGACAATTTTTATCCGAGGTCGATGCCAACAAAGCCCTCAGGATACTTCAGACTGATCGGATACAAGTGCAAGTGGCCAATTTCTTCCATTTTAGCTAAAGTTTGATATCACGTTTACTTGTACAGTATTTTTTCTTTGAACTGTTCGTCGAAGAATTAGAAGTGTTAGACCAGTAGAAGACCGTTTTTTTCTCCTATGGCGAGAAGAAAGCCCCTCCGCACTTGCAGAATGGCAAGAAGTCTTTGAGATGGCATAGTTACTTCAATTTCTCTAAGCCCAGTCAGAAGACGTTTCCATGAAGTCAATCTAATATCGAGACGCTTAAATTCTACTGACTAGCGAACACAAGCGTCACAGATTATATTGAACAATGGAGCTGATACACTGGCGAATTGAATGGCAATATATACTCTTTACTAATGAGTCTAGATATGGACGTTTTTCTCATAGTCGACAAGTATGAGTGTGGACACGTCCACTCATACGAAGGAACCGCCGCTCTATTCAAGAAGTCCTATTCGAGGAGGCACAATTATGGTTTGCGGTAGAGTTTGTTTCGATTGGCAAAGCTGACTTATTAGTACTTCCCAGAACCGTGACGTCCCCGACATATATTGATGAAGTTGTCAACCCAGTAGTCCCACAATTTCACGCAGATGTTGCCGAAAATTTCGTTGCTCTAAATAAAAATGCACTGACACAGATCCTATCAGACGATTACTGCTAGAGAAAATCACGCTATTCCATATCTCGCATAACTTCGTAGATCGTCTGACACGCTTGTGACCAATAACAAAGAACTCTTGATGCCAAAAACGCTTCGAGATTTTTTACCACAGCAAATTGTGCAGAATATTCTCGAAAATACAAAAAACATGAAATACTGTCATAGTTTTAATTCAAAATTCCCAATATTCAATTAACAAAAAAATGAGAAACTATTCAAATGATGAAACCACAACTTTTTGAATTAGAAAACTTTAATTGATGGACCTGTATATTCCATTAGTCTAAGTTGAAATTTCCTTGTTCGTGAGAGTTGAGACTGGGAAATTTTCCTTGCACTTGATCCCAATTCTTCTTAAGATATTCAAAGCACCATCAATTATTTAGGAACGTCACAAGTGCCGTGAAACGAGGGGACCGGAAAATCTACCTGTGACTTCCAATAGTGTCAGCGTAACACTTCCAACCTGTCTCAGCTCGCTCTCTCCATCTGAATTAAACATTTTCAACCATCGAAATCTCGCTGACTATGAAAATTGAACTCGTACCTTATTCAAATGAAAAATACACATTTCCTAATAGCGTGACCTTGTAGAAATTTTATATAATCACGAAGAGTGTTGCCTAATTCGATGAATAGGAAAGTCTATGGAAAGTAGAACTGAATTCATTTCGAAGGGGAAATTGGGTTTTCGCCAGAGGAAAGCGCGATTCTACTTGTCGAATTCAAATAGAGATGGGTAATTCAAATATTTTATGAGAAATTCCTGTAATCTAGGTTGGTGTTTAACTTAGTCGTATAACAAAGAGGGTTAGCGATTGTGAAGAAAATCAATGGTGGAAGTAGTTGAAGAATCCGAACAGTACCGATCGTTAATGGAGTTTTGAGGCACGATTTTGAAATTCGAACGCTGACATACCATGATAGAACATTTGGCATAATCGTAAAATTTCAACGACTGTGATAGTGATCAATTTGATTATAGATCACAGGCCTTTCCTTAAACGGGTCGCCGAAAGCATACAGTTGACATTGAAATGATACGCAAATTCGCATCTTCTCAAAAGCATAAAATTCACTTGTAGTTAGATACAAGTAAGTACGTTCATCTTCAGGTATCTACATTCTACCATCAGCTAGTAGAATGTAGATACCTGAAGAAGCCACATCGTGGTGAATCAATTGTTGTATTATAAATATTTTTGTGAAAACTGAAGAACTATCTCTTATATATTTTTTAATTAATAAGAAACAAATTTCAAATCGAATTCCAAAAAATAAAAACCTTATTACCAGAAATGATAACGTTACAACAGTGATAACTCAGTTTTCAATAGAGTCATTCATATGATTTGTCACCAAATGAAAGGCGTTTATGAAAGTACTCCTTTCTCTCTGACGTAATATTTCTTTTACAATACGCCTCAAACCTCAAAATTATATGTTCAAGGACGAAATATAATCTTTGTAAAAATAGTTACTCGATAAGGTCTGCTTACATTTGAAAGAATATATCGCATAATAGCTTATGTCCTACAACAAGTATTTTGTCTTAGTTTAAATATTTCTGTCTTATCGAAAACACTCTTTTGAACTCTATTATTTTAAGGTATGTGGCATCAAAATTTTTGTATTTCAATAAATCACAACCTTGTTCAACTTCCAAATAAGACGGAAGAACACTCAGTATTTTTGATGATGTTTATATATAAAACACTGTTAGGTCTCTTTTGGAGACGTCCTTATTTACTCTATAAAATATTTCCTTTGTCCTGTGCGTCTGAAGCCTGCGTAATTTAAATCTTTCTATTTATAAGAATTTCTCACTATTTACATTGTTTTTGTCAACATTTTGTTAGAAATTTTAATATCTGTTGCTTTAGATACTTATCTCTAACCACACATAGAAACATTTCAGAGAACATGTGAAAGACTTTTATTGCCATAGCGTTGAGCTCAAGAGATAACAGATATAACAACTGTCATTCTCTCCATATCTGACCTTAAAATCCTTTCTATTATTAATCAAACACTTCATTTCACATATTTAGTCAAGCCACAAATAGCATTTCTAAATAGTTTTGTTATTTTCCTTTTTTTTTATTCGAAGGAACGCATTCGGGCATACCCAGTCTTTTGTTTTCAAATACTCTTTAAAACATGTAAAATGTTTATTCTTTTAATAATCAGTTATTGCAGTGATTCCGGCCCAAGAATTATCTCAGTCAACCTGCTTTCGCGGCCATTTCGGCCCTAGAATTATCGCGATTAATATCATCAACATTCCAATACACATTTTGTCGATTGCCAAAGTGTTGAAAATTTCATTAAAT
Source organism: Megalocaria dilatata (assembly GCA_034642435.1). Taxonomy (NCBI): domain Eukaryota; kingdom Metazoa; phylum Arthropoda; class Insecta; order Coleoptera; family Coccinellidae; genus Megalocaria; species Megalocaria dilatata. The sequence goes on along the minus strand of CM067855.1, from coordinate 58,411,691 downwards.
TTATTCCTGGTGTAATAGTAATAACTCTCAACTTGTTTTCATACGCTAAATACAATACAAGAAATATATTCGTTATCGTTAAAGTCTTTGCGTTCTCTTCACTTTCTTCGCTTCTCTCTTCACTTTCTTATCGTTGTATTTAAATAAATATGCCCCATATTTCGACAAATTAACGAAAGTCAAAAAACTCACAAGTTCGTTGAATGTCTACATCGAAATTGTAATCTTAATTCAGCATTTCATTTGACACATGCTGTGAATCAAAACCACATGCTCTTTGACGTCACCAGCACTAACAGAACCAGACTATATTTACTTGGAATCGAGTTCGATTGAAGGGGCTTTCAACTCTCTCCCCTTGAAAATTTTTAGAGGCGATTTTTGTTGGAATGGTTTATTAGAATAAGTTCTACCTTGTGTTTACAAAAGTCTCAACTTTGAAAATACACTATATTTATCTGATGATTTGTCTGCTTGTTGTGGATCACTTAGGGTGTTCATTGAAAAAGGCAAACGGGGGCTCCCTCGAATAGAATAGGCCGAACATTCTCTTGATAATTACTGTTCTCCTAACTTTGATTTATTTTCATCAGATTAAGTTACTATTTTAATCATCTGCGTTGTGGACTTCTGTGAAAATTTGTTCTATTATTATTGCTTGTTTTAGTTACTAAAAGTTGAATGATTACTTCAGCGTTTAATGTTCTTATTCATTCGAAATGGAAACTTGATTAATATTTATATTATGTTTTCTCAACGCTTCAAGTGGGCATTTCATTAATCTTCATTTATTTGGATCTGAATCTTCGTTTCGCGCAATCTGAAACATTCCTCTTCAGCAGAAAAGGGTACGTTGTTTGAGCAAGAAATCCCGGGGAATAACAACTCTCGCCCAAAGGAAAGATACACGCTTTGGATTCCTCTCCCCTTTTACCGAAATTCCGAAACCTTTCACTAACATCTACACGATGTGCATAAATTGTCTCCAAGACAACGAGTAAGCTGGGATTGTTTGCAGATTCAAAGTGAGTCATGTATTTGAATTAATGATATGCCTTTGTGGGGTATGAACCTTCGCCAAATGTTTACTGTAGATTGCATTGCTATGTCAACACTAACATGACCTGAAAACAATAGAATGATAATTTCTGATGTGAGCGGTAGCAAATCTTCAACCTTATTTGCCACCAATAATCAATAAAATACTATTCAATATTAATTGTACCAACATTTTCGAATTATGCGCCTATGGGTATCTTTACAGCCTGCTGTTGTGTTAATCATAATCTCGTCTCTAAATTCATGTTTTTGGATTATTGATTTTTGTTATTTTTTTATTCGAATATTCAAGTGTTGTTCTCCACACCCTATTTGTACTTTGGTAGTATTTAGATTTCTGATTGTTCACTTTTTCTTTTGTGTTCAGTATCAACTATCATGATTTAGTTATACACCCTATCTTGAATGGAATGAAATTTTTGCTGTTGTACCGGTATTTATAATTTTCCAAAATTTAAAAATATGATTAGCCAGCCTGCCAAGTCCGCTTAGGAGAATGAAACTATTGCAAATTTCTCTTTGGAAATATTTTTCCAAGAGGGTAACTGCGCAAGAATATTTCTGTCCATAATAAGCTCTTATTTACAACAAGCACTTATAACAACCCTAGATGCCCCTAGATCAATGCCGACACAATTCTCAGAAAATAAGTTAAACTATTGAAAACACATGTAAACACTATTTAAGGAAACGGTGTTTTTGAAGTAGTTCAGTTTAAAAATTGCTCAGAGTGTGTTTAGAATCAGTCAGCTTCATAAAGACTGATTACATTGAATAAATAGTGTAAAATGGAAATTATGTTTTATATTTCTCCTATTTATCATCTGCATAAATCGTAATTGTTATCTTCTGGAAATTCAAACACATATTTTCAATTGAAGTTTTCTCTGAAAAAGTGTTCTTATCTTTTCAGTTAGAAAAATATTGAGTTCTATTTTCATAACTGATACATTGTTATGTTTTTATTTTATTTTATTTATTATTATCCAGATACTCCTAGATCTTCTGTGGAGATCCCTGAGAAGCTTTTTCAACTTGTGCGAGTTAGGAGTTCCGTTGTGTTCTGAGTAGGCTTTGTTACTGCGATCTTGCGCCACTTCAGGTCACAGCACTGTTAATTTTTGACCCAACAGTGAAAATGTGGCGGACACCTGTCCGACTACAAAATTTCTCTTTCACCTGAACAGGATTTGCTCCCGGACTTCCCGGTCACGAGCCCGATGCTCTCCCGCTGAGCTGTCCACACTCATTATACATTGTTATGATTATTAATTGCAATTTATTTTCATATAAAACACTTGATTTGCATCCTTTCGTTATGATTCCAACTGTGAACTGTTATTATTTCAAGTTTTCAATGTGTTTTCACCGCAAGCTGGATAAAAAAAACAGTTTCAAAATAATTCAATTATTCTTGAAAATACACAAAAGATCATTTCTGTACGTTTACGGTCACAAGCTAATTACGAAAAGATATTGGTGTGTTGTTATAGTGGGTTTGTTATTAGACGCGCTTATTGAATGAGATCCATTTTCAGAGAATAATCAACATACGAGTTGAATCTAATTAATATGTGATTATTAGGACTCTATATTTCCACCCGCGATGTCAACAACGCACTTTAAGTCATTCATAATTTTCTACTCAATCCTGTTCCTAAAACCATTTACCACCTCAAACTTTTCATATCTCAGTTTTAGAACTGCCTAAAATTCAAATTGCCTGCATTTGAGGTCCAGGATGTAAACAGAACATGAGAGGTTCTACAGAGAAAGTTATAATGAAGTCAAATTAGCAAGTAAAATGGAATAAAACCAGGGGGAAAGTCTTCGCACGAGATTTCGTACGTTAAATTTCGCCAACTTTTTAATATCCGTTGTGGCGATCTTTCAATTCAATTTTACTCGAGCTGCTCTCGTATTTTTCCAATTAAAATTCCTATGGTCTTGATCCTTTCCTTATTCTTCAGTTCATTCAGTAAAAACTCCATCATATTTGTAACGTATCACAGTTAGTTTACCGCAGTATTTTGCCTATTATTTCAGTATTTAGAAATAACAGGCAGTTGCAATTTAATTGATCTCGATGAATAATTTCGACGGGTTTAAGTGGACTGTATTTTTGATGTAGTTTGGCGAAAAGCTTTACTTCAAGGGCAGTTATTTCGATGATGAACTAGTTCTGTTTATCCAATAAGATTGAAGCTCTCGAATGAATGCGGATGTTGCGAGGGAGCTTCCACCTCTTAGTTAGGGAAACGGCGTTTCGTTTCCGATGCATGCGCATCTGAAACTCATCAGACAGGCTTGATGCGCAGGCTCTGCCTGTTACGCCGGTGACCATGCATCTGCTTGAAACGCTGACTTCAGACGCATTGCCCTGCTCTATTTGAACCTAGCGGGGACGGTTAGTCACGAATCTGATGAGTGGTCGGGTCCTCTATCGGTACGCCGGTCAAATTACAATAGAGCAAGGCAGGTTTCCGGAAGAGGAGCGAAGAAGTTGTTCGCTACAAGATAAACCAACAAAAATGATAGGGAATTAGAGTAAAATACTTGTAATACACTATGATAACAACGAATTATAATTCTTGGTTTACTATATATAAACCAAGTCAAAATATATGATTACTACACTAAAAATAAATGTTATGAATTTGCCAATACTTTAGTAATCGACTAGATTACTATATTAACAATAATAACCGCGATAACTTGCACCGAAATATCACAAGCTACGTACGACACATTTGACTATCCGAATGATAGTGCATAATGTAGCAAAGGCTACATGCAACAAGGTTGACTATTAGTAGAATAATGATTTTATAGTATTTTCAAAGACTGAACGTTAGAGGTGTTCGATGCATCCCTTCTAACAAAAAGAGGAAAATTAACGAAATTGATTGAGAGGTCCATTTGGGAATGGACTGAATGAACGAAATAAACTTCTTATTGGTTACAGAAAAAATATGAAATTAATGCAAGTAAAGAAGGACAGTTAGTTTATAATTCTGAATGCTGTGTCATGTGAAATTAACAGGCATAAATATATCAAAATCTTTAAATAACTTTCCATATTTTATAAGGCCATATATAATAATCAGAAAACAAATCATCTGAAGTGTAAACAATTCAAACGACAATTCTCAAAAGCTAGATCGGAATATTAACATGAAAGGCCTAAGTATCGATGATAAAGAAATTTTGAACGACAGGGCCGTCTCTAATGAGACGGAAAAATATTTATTAAACATCAATATTTCATGTTCCACGAGCCTATGTGAGAAAAATCAAGTATTGAGTATGTGTTTTCGGAAAAGTTTTTTTCTGTTATATTCTTTTTTAATAGGAAAATTTTTTTATTAACAATCAATTTTTTTCGTTTTATCTCCTTAAGTACTTAGAATTCGAATATTGCTTGACAAAATCCTCCGTCCAGAGCCTTTTTCTATAAATACTTGATAGAAAATTTAAAACTTAAAATAGAAAGTTGATTTTTATTTGAGTGAGCATTCAGTTTTTTAATTCCTATGGACCTACGTCATAAAATGAATATTTGGTTCAGGAATAAAATATTGAAGTTCGTAATAAATTGATTTAGAGTCTGCAAAAAAATTGAATCTGAATCTGAAATTGAATCTGTATTTTGCTGAATATATAGTCTGGGTAAGTCACTCTTGTAATTAGGGAAAGGATGCCTGGAAAGAGAGTTGACTTCGCGAGCAGGTACAGCACAATTACTACGGTACATATTATTCATTTATATTTTCTGTACTTCACGAAACACTCCATATTATGAAAATGCAAGAAACAATTTGAGAAGAAATTTTTCAGAAAATTTGTATACCATTCAATCGGTTTGTCACAGATATTCACATATTTTACACACTCATCTAAATAATCGCCGCATTGTACATGAATTATATATATATATATATATATATATATATATATATATATATATATATATATATATATATATATAATTCATGTACAATGCGGCCATTATTTAGATATATATATATATATATATATATATATATATATATATATATTCGTTGGAGCCCTTTTAAATATGGAGAGCAAAAAGCAGCATTTTTGTCATATTTTACTTTTTTACTATAGAAAAGGTAAAAATGGTGTTTAAGCCAGAAAGAAATTAACGGATGTGTATGGAGAAGATACATTCTGTCAAGAAAGTACCGGGAATTATCGATTTAAATCTGGCGGGGCAATGGGGCAGGTAAAATTTTTTTTTCCTAGGTTGGTACGACTGTCCTTAATTACTATGCCAAGCTTGAGCGGGATCTGTCAACTAGTGTGTTTGCAACAGCTGATTAAGTCAGTCGATGTCAGAGTGCGTGCCGATTTTTACTATGGGTGATTACGTTGAGCAAAGAATTAGTTTAAAGTTGTGTGTTGCAAATGAATTTTCGTGTGCCGATGCATTGAAAATGTTGCAAAAGGCCTTTGGTGATAATGCTCTATCGAAAACTCGTGCATATCAGTGGTACAGAGCCTTCAAGGACGGTCGTGAAGTGGACGCTCATCGACAGCTTCGATCGAAGATAACGTCGATAAAATTAAGGAAATGGTGCTGGAAAACCGTCGTACCAGCTTGAGAGAGATAGCACATGATCTTAAGATATCCCACGAGTCCGCACGTACGATTTTGATTGATATTTTGGGCAAGAGAAAGGTGGCCGCACGACTCGTACCGAAAGACCTGAATTTTCTTCAAAAACGTCATCGCGAACAGGTTTCTTCAGACATGCTGGATCGCTGTAATTCCGATTCTACATTCATGGAACGCATTATAACTGGTGATGAGACCTGGGTCTACGAGTACGATATGCAAACAAGCCAGCAATCATCGGAATGGGTGGCAAAAAATGAGCCGAAACCGAAAAAACCACGCCAAAGCCGCTCGAAAATGAGGGTGATGCTCATTGTTTTCTTCGATATCCGTGGCGTGGTGCACTACGAATTCGTTCCTGAGGGTCAGACGGTAAACAAGGAGTATTACCTAGGCGTTATGAAACGTTTGCGTGAGCGTATCCGTAAGAAGCGGCCAAATTTGTGGGCGAACAACTCATGGATTTTGCATGACGATAACGCGCCTTCTCACCGAGCTACGATTGTGACTGACTTTCTCGCCAAAAACTCAACAAACGTGCTTCAGCAACCACCGTATTCGCCGGATTTGGCTCCCTGCGACTTTTTCCTCTTCCCAAAACTAAAATTGCCCCTTCGTGGCACCCGTTTTGAGTCGATTGAAGCCATAAAACAAAATTCGGCGCGAGAGCTAAAGTCCATCCCGGAAAGCGCCTATAAAAAATGTTTCGATAATTGGAAGTGCCGTTGGCATAGATGTATTGGAGCAAATGGAGCCTATTTTGAACGCGACCCAATAAATTTTGACGATTAAATGTAAAAATGTTGTTTTAATTGAAAATTCCCGGTACTTTCTTGACAGAGTAGTATGTTGGCGGTACTCCAGTCTCAGAACTGGTTTGCAAAATTTGGATCTGGCAATTTTGATGTCGAAGATGCACCACGTTCCGGATGGCCGGTTGACGCTGATAAAGACACGAAAATGATCAATTTTTGAAACACATTATTACTGGCGACGAAAAATGGGTTGTATATAACAATGTCAAACTAAAGAGACAATGGAGCAATAAAGATGAACACAAGCATTTCGAAAGCCAATATCCATGACCATTAATATATGTTTGTTTGTTGGGATTTTAAAGCAATTTTTGAGCTTTTGCCGGATAACACAACAATTAATTCGGAAGTCTACAGTCATCAGTTGGATGAATTGAATGATGCAATTCAACAGAATAAGCCAGAATTAATCAATAGAAAAGGTGTAGTGATCCAACAAGATAATGCGAGACCTCATACAAGTTTGGTAACTCGCCAAAAGCGTTTACAGCTTGAATGGTATACACCGCCACCCACCATATCCTCCAGATCTGGCGTCTTCGGGTTATTATTTATCCCGGTCATTGCAAAATCATTGCAAAATTTGAAGTAAAACCTTTACTTCAAATGAAGGGTTCAAAAATCAACTGGATCAGATTTTTGCCAGCAAAGACCCAAAAATTCATGTACGTGGAATCATGGTACTACCAGAAAGATGGTAGAAGGTGTTGGACAAGAATAGCCAATAAATAATTTAATAAAATATTTCTTCATTATACGAAAATCTTTCATCTAAAAAAAAAACGAAATTAATTTCCGAACAACCCAATACATTCTAGTTTATCTATAGCAGCTGCTTATGAGTGTCACGTTACGTATGTGATGATGAAGTTGACAATCATCAGAGATGCTTGTGGTTGAGCTCCGAACTAAGGAAACGCAGCAAGAATTTTGCTTTCGTTGAGTGTCTTATAATTAGTTTATCTATGGTATCAGCTAGTTAAAAGACTTCCGTAATTTATTTCGTACCTTGCAGAATTTTCTAACGTGATGAAAAGAAGTAATAGGGAAAATCAAATAACACGATAAATCATGGTGATTATTTCTATTCAAACTAGAACGAAATCATTAATGTGCGATGAATTAATGACATCGCAAGTTTAAAAGCACGTACGAATTACTTTCAATCATTTTATTGAAGTAATTTCGAATGAAAAATCGTGAATACCGATTTATACCAACATGAAACTCAACCAGTAATTTTAATGAATTCGTTTAATCGAGTTATCGATATAAGGCCAGAGTGACAATCAAAGCGATATCCATTAATCGAAATTTCATTTATTGATGGCGCCTAAAGTCCCATATGTGCTTACAAAAACACATCAACAAATATCTATGAAATGCAATTGGAGTATTAGCATTGCATGAAAGTGTACAGGAAAATGAAATGCTGTTCAAAAGTTGAGGATATTGAATTAATCAGATTTGGCGTAGTTGCTATTTTGGCACAGAGTTGGATTATTTTGAACCCTAATTCATTAATATTCATCGCTCTATCAATTTCATGCCCATAACGAAATTTTTCAGATATTTACAAAGAAAAAATCATTGGGAGATAAATCTGGTTATTTGGGGGGCCATTTGATAGTACCATTTGTAGAAATTTTATAAGAAATTCAATATTCTCGAAATTCATAACTCCACAGGTGTATGAGTGTTTCCTACCTATAATAGGATAAATCAGTTGGGAATTCTGATTATTATTACTTATTTCTAATTTACGAACTATGTGGTCCATCAATTATAACCAAATTAACCCTCAATAGCTCAAAAATCCAAATGAATATTTAAACTCGGGAATGTATGTACTGATAATTGAAGAAAGAAAAGGTAAACCGTTCTTACCAACGTGGTCTATGAGAAGGATACAAACTCGTTTGATTTTGTCCCTTAGTTCGCAAAGTTGCTATCTTCTACAAGAAATTTTTTATAGAAGTATATAGTGTTTTCATAGGAAGTCATTATTTCATATTCGTTAATAGATAACTAACTTCATTTGATAAAATATAAATATGCAGCTATACTACTCTGTCAAGAAAGTACCGGGAATTTTCAATTAAAACAACATTTTTACATTTAATCGTCAAAATTTATTGGGTCGCCTTCAAAATAGGCTCCATTTGCTCCAATACATCTATGCCAACGGCACTTCCAATTATCGAAACATTTTTTATAGGCGCTTTCCGGGATGGACTTTAGCTCTCGCGCCGAATTTTGTTTTATGGCTTCAATCGACTCAAAGCGGGTGCCACGAAGGGGTAATTTTAGTTTTGGGAAGAGGAAAAAGTCGCAGGGAGCCAAATCCGGCGAATACGGTGGTTGCTGAAGCACGTTTGTTGAGTTTTTGGCGAGAAAGTCAGTCACAATCGTAGCTCGGTGAGAAGGCGCGTTATCGTCATGCAAAATCCATGAGTTGTTCGCCCACAAATTTGGCCGCTTCTTACGGATACGCTCACGCAAACGTTTTATAACGCCTAGGTAATACTCCTTGTTTACCGTCTGACCCTCTGGAACGAATTCGTAGTGCACCACGCCACGGATATCGAAGAAAACAATGAGCATCACCTTAATTTCCGAGCGGCTTTGGCGTGGTTTTTTCGGTTTCGGCTCATTTTTTGCCACCCATTCCGATGATTGCTGGCTTGTTTGCATATTGTACTCGTAGACCCAGGTCTCATCACCAGTTATAATACGTTCCATGAATGTAGAATCGGAATTACAGCGATCCAGCATCTTTGAAGCAACCTGTTCGCGATGACGTTTTTGAAGAAAATTCAGGTCTTTCGGTACGAGTCGTGCGGCCACCTTTCTCATGCCCAAAATATCAATCAAAATCGTACGTGCGGACTCGTGGGATATCTTAAGATCATGTGCTTAAACTTAAAGTTTAAATACTCTCCTGATGAAGTCATGGTATGACGAAACAATTGTCGTGTAAATCAATAAAATAGTGGAAATTAACATTTGTTTTTCTTATACTTTTTTAATACGTCTATGGAAATAATCTTCAGAAATTCCAAGTTCGTTGAAAAATTTGTGAAAATGTCAATGACGATCAAGTTGGGGGCGTTGTGATATCAAATAACTGTTTTATCTGCGCCACAAAAAGGATGGAGGAAGCTGTATACAAATTATCGACGATTTTTTTCATGACATTGCGGCAAATGAAGTTGACTTGGTCGAGTTTGTGGGATAGTGCAGTTTGGAGACTTCTTACCGCTGAAGAAACTTTACTTGCTATGTACGAAAACCACGAAGAGATAGAAGATGATGACGAAAATATTTCAGGTGCAAGCAATGACATTAAAACTGGCGAGATCTTCACTCCAACAACCACAAATTTTGCCTTAAATCTGTCGTTGGTAAGATAGCTTTCCAAGCCTTATTCACGTTTAAGAAAACAATTGTTCATATGCAATCATTAACTCTGAAGCAAACAAAAAGAACTGACTTTTGTCAATAGTCTATCTAACAAGAAGATCAATCTAGAAAAAACTTGTGCGTTAAGATTGTAGTTACGTCTGCATGCCCTTGTTAATTGTTTTTTTCTTTATTTTAAGTCTATTTCTCCATTTTCTGATAGTTTTTTTGTTATGTCAATGTTTCACATGTTCATATATACGTCGTTTAAAAATATATTATTAAAAATCTACTCTTTCGGTATTACAACCTATATATTTAATTTCTCCCGATTCCATCAACCTCTCATTGATTCAAACCTCAATTATTTAACAGGTCTCTTCAACTTCAAATTATCGAGAGTCCACTGTATAAACTCTGTCAGTTTGTTGCACATACTGTGGGACATTCTGTATAATACCGATTAATTTGAAGAAACTAGGCTAATTAAAAGGAAAAAATCATTGTCTCATATTTTCAAAGGTCCGTTTGCTTGTCACACAGAAAAATTCTATATCTCTTGAACTACGCAGATGAATAATTGCTTTATCAGCGTCATACATGAATTATCGTCTTTTAATAACCCAAGCGTCTTCCTGTCAGCTGCTAGGAAATGGATATTAATAAATGTCTTTCCACTTTCGAAAACTCTACCCCATGCAAAAACTTATCAGAATATCAATTCGGAATCTCATCGATGTCGTGGATCGTTATTCGAATCATCTCGAACTTTTGCTTGCAGTCAGTTATTTGGAATTCGCAACTTTTTCCGCTATATGACTTTCTATTATGAAAGTTCCGAAACTCTTCTTCTTTCGACAGTGCGGATGATCGATGCGGCAATTAATGAAATAGTTTCTTCACAACTTGTTATAAGGGCCTTTTCGGCAGGCAGATTTGTCTGAATAAAAGAACTTTGTGACGGGAAATATTGTGGATAATCGACTTGACTGTCGTTGAGACGGATAGCAGTCTCAGAGAAATAACCAAATTTTTATCAAGTTGGTGTATTGTCATGCGGCATTCTACCCGAATGCGTACTTTTTTTAGGCCTTGCCGAAAAAAAGCCTCTCGACTCATAAAGCGAGCATTTTTGAGGTTACTCTTCAACAGTTAGTTGCAAAGACGCTTAGTACTACAATTATTAGTAGAGAACAAATATGATTTTTCCTGACATCCCCATTAAACGGGGGCCGTTCAATGTATTCAATATATAGGCATCAAAGAAAACTCAGAAAATTTTAGAATTTCAATAAATTTGACAAATCAAGAAATAAGCTCCTCTAAACCTCGTAAGAAATATTCTTTCTGCTTCTCCTCAAAATAGGTATTAATTGCTACCTTCAGCTCTTCAGCGTGGGAAAATCGCTTTCCACGAAGATATTTTCTCACATTTGGAAATAGGTAGTAGTCACTGGGGGCAAATCTAGACTGTACGGAGGATGAGTTATTTCTTCGAAGCCATATTCCTGCACAGAAGCCTTGCGTATGATGCTGCTGTGATGTTTTTACCATGTTTAGTTTATTCTATCAATAAAATAGCTTTAGAATCCCAAAAGGCCGCAGCCATCATTTTTCCAGCGGATGAGGTGACTTCAAACTTCTTTGGAAACTGTGCAGCCTTTTCAATCCACTGCATAGACCCTTGTTTACTCTCGGGGTGATGAACCCACGTCTCATCCCCAGTAACCAGCCGGTTGAAAATAGTCGAAGGGTCTTCTCCACAGAGCTCTAAAAACTCCTTTTTTTTCTTTCATCTTCAAGTACCAGTTTTTCCACTTTTTTACATTTTCTCCAGTGGTTTCCCTAACACGCCCGCCCGAGAAACGGTCGTCTTCAATGCTTTCTCTGCTCCATTTGAATTCACTTGACCACTTTTGACCAGTAGATAACGATGGGGCACAGTCTTAGTAAACAGCTTTTTTTCATGAATAATTTCTTGACTTTTTTCTTGCTTAGCGAGGAAATCTATAACGGCGCGGTGCTCGATTTTGTTCATTCTGGCGTCAGTCATTCTGGTCGTCTTTCAAGGAGGATACTTAGAAAACGAATGATAGCAAATTAGTGAAATATTATATTCACACCCTCAACTAATGTTATTAGTGAATTAGATAATTAGGTTACTCACATTATTACCAAATCGAGAATACATTGGACACCCCTCGTATACAGGGTATTCTATGACAAACGTTGGCAGATGATAGCTGTGCCTATTCTAAACATTATTTTTTCAAGAACATTGGTCCGATTCGTTTTCGTTTAGAAGATACAAGCATTGGAAAAAATATATTTATTTGTTCAAATCAGATGATGAATAGAAATAATAAATCGGAAGATCAGACATATTGTTCGAAATGTCCACCTCCAGCTTGACTCCAAGCTTAACATGCACAAACTATAGACACCTTTACTCGACAAATGAGATTTCGGTCATCTATTATCTGGTTAGCTGTATCTTGAATCCTATTAATTAATTGTTGATGAGATGTGATTTAAGCATGATAGACAAACTCCTTTATATGTCTCCACAAAAAAATCTTAATCATTAAGCTCCGGCGAACGGGGCCATGCTATTGGTTCCCCTTGACCTCTCTCCATCTATTCAAAAAATATTTATTTAACAAACCAACTACCTTTCAAAATTGTTCAAAATTTCCTTAAAAGAAGAAAATTTCGGGAATTCTATATGAGTTACAGCTCAAATTGAAAAAACCAAAATTTTTCGAAGAAGGAACAAGCACCAAATTCATAGCATACGGCACAACATGAGCATAATTTATCGAAAAAATAAAATTTCTAAAGTTGGATATATGAGTTACATCTTCAAGTTAGTGACCGAATCTCTAAACTAACCCCTAAATCATCGTAGAAATCTTAATGGGATAATAGTCACTCAGAAACGCAATTGGACAAACGTCGCTTTGATATTTGACATTAGAATTTTACCTGCCTCGCAGTAACTAGGAGTTCAGTTTCATTTTGCCATCTGCCCTAGTCATATCTCAACAGTCTCTCGTTTTACGTCGACCAAACGATCACAGCACCATTAACAGTATTTCTACAGAATTAACTCGCTGCGCTATATCCATTCGGTCGCGACAGTATCGCTACAGGCTCTATAGTATCGAACAAAATAGTCAGTCTTTGCTCTTTGAATAAGTTAATTCAATTCACACACTCTCTCTCTGCTTTTCGAATGAGCAAGTCCATCCAGCCTAGTCACTTCTCGACAGTCGCCCGTTGCGCCTCGACCTAGCGGTCACCGAACATTAACATTAACTATTTGCTCTTTGAACAAGTAAGTTCCATTGAGTCTCTTTTTCCAACCACCCTAGTTACATCTACACAGTCACTAGTGCACTTAGATCAAGGCAGTCACTGAAATCGAAGAATAACCTGGTTCTTGTGGCCCTTGTCTCATTTTCTCTCGCTACACTGAAGAGTTTAAACGCGTTCAAAATAAGAACTCTTTTCGCATTCATTTAATTAATTAAATCTCAAGGAGCATTTTTTTCACCCTCTTGTAATATGAAAAACCGCTATAAAAAGCCTGGAAGTGAATTTATTATCTGTAATATTTACTTGAAATTAATTTAGTGAATGTGTTAAGTGAAGCCAAGTGAATAACGTTAAAAAATCCCAGCGATCTACTCCTCTACGAGCAAGATCGTGTATTCACCACAATTGCAGATCGAAACTCAACTGCACTAAATTCTTTTATTTATAGAATTATCCACCCAAGTCTATCTCTACACAGTCTCTAACGAGCTTCGATCAAGGCAGTCACTGAAGTCAAAGAATAACCCACTTTCCATGGCTCACGTCTCATTTTATCTCTCTACACTTAATAGTTTACATGCATTCAAAGTAAGAACTCTATTCACATTCACTTCACAATTCAAACTCAAAGAGCATTTTCGTCTAACCCCTCGTTATAATGAAATATCGCACTAAAGTAAGCCTGGAAGTGAACTCAATCGCACTAATTTCCTTTATTTATAGGATTATAATCCCAATATTTCTCTAAATTTCACATGAAGTATCCTCATCCTGATTGGTTGACGTTCAATCAATTGGTACAGCAGAATTTAAAAAGCATACAGCTATATAGCAAGTAATTCTTTCAGTGACTCATGGAAAAAAACTGTATATATACATTCTGTCAAGAAAGTACCGGGAATTATCAATTTAAATCTGGCGGGGCAATGAGGCAGGTAATAATTTTTTTTCCTAGGTTGGTACGACTGTCCTTAATTACTATGCCAAGCTTGAGCGGGATCTGTCAACTAGTGTGTTTGCAACAGCTGATTAAGTCAGTCGATGTCAGAGTGCGTGCTGATTTTTACTATGGGTGATTACGTTGAGCAAAGAATTTGTTTAAAGTTGTGTGTTGCAAATGAATTTTCGTGTGCCGATGCATTGAAAATGTTGCAAAAGGCCTTTGCTGATAATGCTCTCTCGAAAACTCGTGCATATCAGTGGTACAGAGCCTTCAAGGACGGTCGTGAAGTGGTCGATGGGCGGCTTCGATCGAAGATAACGTCGATAAAATTAAGGAAAGGGTGCTGGAAAACCGTCTTACCAGCTTTGGAGAGATAGCACATGGTCTTAAGATATCCCACGAGTCCGCACGTACGATTTTGATTGATATTTTGGGCATGAGAAAGGTGGCCGCGCGACTCGTACCGAAAGACCTGAATTTTCTTCAAAAATGTCATCGCGAACAGGTTGCTTCAGACATGCTGGATCGCTGTAATTCCGAGTGTACATTCATGGAACGCATTATAACTGGTGATGAGTCCTGGGTCTACGAGTACGATATGCAAACAAGCCAGCAATCATCGGAATGGGTGGCAAAAAATGAGCCGAAACCGAAAAAACCACGCCAAAGCCGCTCGAAAATGAAGGTGATGCTCATTGTTTTCTTCGATATCCGTGGCGTGGTGCACTACGAATTCGTTCCAGAGGGTCAGACGGTAAACAAGGAGTATTACCTAGGCGTTATGAAACGTTTGCGTGAGCGTATCCGTAAGAAGCGGCCAAATTTGTGGGCGAACAACTCATGGATTTTGCATGACGATAACGCGCCTTCTCACCGAGCTACGATTGTGACTGACTTTCTCGCCAAAAACTCAACAAACGTGCTTCAGCAACCACCGTCCATCCCGGAAAGCGCCTATAAAAAATGTTTCGATAATTGGAAGTGCCGTTGGCATAGATGTATTGGAGCAAATGGAGCCTATTTTGAAGGCGACCCAATAAATTTTGACGATTAAATGTAAAAATGTTGTTTTAATTGAAAATTCCCGGTACTTTCTTGACAGAGTAGTATATCGAAAACTGTACAGGTATAAAATGCATATCATACGGAACAAATTGGTACAAAATAACCATAAAATTTTGAAGTTAAAATTATACAAGTGGATCACCAACTTGACGGACCTTCAAAATTTATAGATACTTTGGCATTCCTGTCTAAGTGAATGGCGGCTCAATGAAAGTCTGTCAAATCAATTAAATGTTGAAATATCCTTTTTCTAAATTAATCTGCCTTTGTGAGCATTCTCCAAACATTAAGCTCCACATTACTGAATCGCAACACATTTTCCACAACTCCGAATTTAATTAACAGCGAACTATTATTTATACGTACATGGCGCAAAATATGAACGAAACTGCATAATGTTCGATCTCTTCTACCCGAATGTAGAACAAAGCGAACAGACGTTAAATGATCATAATATCAAAACCTAATATGCATATAAATTGGTAGCGTGTCGACATCGAATGCATTATGCGTCCGCCGAATTCTATATTCCACACTTTAGACCGTTCTATCGGAAAGCATCAAAAGGATAGCTAGCGTCGAAAATATTACGGATTAATCAGAGTAAATCGTGTGTACGAGTATTCTTCGAATATGCCGTTATGGAGCCATGTGTGCGACTAGTTCTAAACTGGTAGCTACAGATATTCAAATGTATATTCTCCGGCATGTTGTTAACCCATATCCTCATTTCCGGATGTATTGAGTTTCCGGCGATTTGATTACGTAATCATCGATTACCTTTGATCTTGAAATACGTTATGAAATATTCCATTAAATGCGCCGACTATGGGACGGAAGATGGAAATTCAAAAGTCAAAGCTAGTTCGGACCATACATTTGATTGAATCGGTCCCTACTTGATGTAAAATCAATATGTTGAACCATATTATTCAAGTTTTCATTTATTTATTATAAAATAGAAGGATGGATATGAAATAAAAACATACCAGAAGAAGCTACTTTCACACATATTATGTGACCGTTGTCTGTTCTAATGGGTTTCTAAGAAAACTGTAAAGGACAAATATTTTCGGTCTTTAACAGGCCCAAAGATTTCAGAGGAAAAATAAAACATATTTGGAAGGCCTAGATTCCCTACTCGGATATCATAATTGTTATGTACCTGCATAGTAAATTAAAAATTCCTTGTTCGATGTAAATTCGGACAGTGCGGTTTTGATAACATATATCACTAGTCTGTTTATTATTGCATCTGACAACATCTACATTTTGAAGTGTCATCATTAGGCTTTCATCTCGCTGAAGTATAAAAAAAAATTGTCAACTTTAGTATCGAATAATGTGTTTCTGCGGGAAGTTCCACTTTATTACTTCAATATGAATATTTTAAATGATGTTTATGGTGACCATGCTCCTTATGCTGAGCAAATGTGTAAATGTTGGTTTGTCCAATTCAAAAGTGATAATTTTAATTTCGAAGACGAAGAACGAACTGCGGTGCCACCAAAGTTTAAGGATGAAGAATTTGAAGCAAGCATCAATGAAGATCCATCACAAATATAAGAGGATTTCGCAAAAACACTTGAAGTCATTCCACCAGCCATTTGCCATCGTTTGAAAGTAATGGGAATGATCTGAAAAGAAGGAAATTGGGTACCTTATGAAGTGAAGCCAAAAGACGTCGAACGCCATTTTTTCATGTATGAACAACTACTCTAACGGCAAAAAAGAAAGGGATTGTTGCATAAAGTAGCGATTGACGATGAAAAATGGGTCCATTGCGATAATCGAAAACGTCGGACAACCTATGGATGCCTCATCATCAACTGTCAAGCAGAATATTTATGGTGAAAAGATCATATTGTGTATTTGGTCGGACTAGTTGGGTGTGGTGTATTATGAACGGCTACAATCGAACGAAAGGATCAGTTAAATGCGCTCAAATGGGAAGTAGAACTCCACCAGCCGAACAGCCCAGATATTGCTCTGTCCTATTATCATCTCTTCCGATCGATGCAAAGCGGCTTGGCTGACCAGGACTTCTACAATTACGATGAAGTCAAAAAATGGATCGCTGCCAAAGAGCATTTTTTCGGGATAGCATCCGTCAAAAAAAATGGGAAAATCTTGTAGCTAGCGACATACAATACTTGGAACTCTAAATAAACAACCAATTTTTCACAATAAAGCTTCAATTTACGAAATAAAACTGCATGAACTTGTAATCCTAACATTTTTCTGATTCTTTATTCGTTAACTGCCGCATATATGTGTTGATAATTCTATACATCTATAAAAAGGAAGAATTTTTTTACGACATTTAATTCAAATCAATTCGAAAATGGAATTTTTAGATTTCGGAGAATTGGTGGAGTAATTTTCGATTTATTTTGTTCAAAAAGTTTAAGTTATAGTGTAGTAAGCTAGAAACAATCTTCATAGCAACAAATTCAAACAATCACTGCAGATGATGAGTCGATATTTTAGACTTAATATATCAAAGTACAGCACATTAATATCATTCTAGCATTTCTTAGCTTCTTTCTCTATAATAATAAACGAGTTGGGCTCTTACTGTGTTTCCAACTGAACACTGAATAATATTAAACCCTAATGAATAGAAGTAACAAATCATATTGCTTCACATCTCGAAATCAATGAAATTCTTCTGGGGATTACTAAAGGATTTTCGGTGCCCGAAGAATATCTCCCATTCCGAAAATGAACAAATGAATAGGGGAGAAAATTGGCTCATTTGGCCTCGGCTTTTGATGATATGAAACCTACCCCATCTCGGTCTCATTGTTCGCCACCAAGTAACAGAGGCCACCGAGAAAATTCGTTATATCTTGGGAATATTTTTACTGCTGATAAAGATGTCAGTGCTCGTCCTCTTCCGTTATCTAGATCCAGCCGGACAGGTTGAAAATGGAACAAAAAAATGCTTATCGAAAATAAGATGAGAGGATTTCGTTGAGGGCTAATTCAAAGTGACATTTTTCTCGTATTTTTGTCACATAAAAAGTGTCTCATTTCTACAGAAAATATTTATGGATTGAAACGCGCTACTCTCAGGGTCCTATCATTTTTTTTTCCAAATGCCTGTATTTTGCGAATTAACAAACGGAAATACAGGGTGATCCATTTTGTGCTTCCGAAAGTAATCGTTAATAAAGCATTCTTTCATTTATAATAATCAATACGATATCGAAATAATAATTTTTATTTCGATATACTGCTTGGACCTTGCCATTATGTGTGGATTACAACATCATTTAAATGTCCTCCGCGTGACTCGATCCTTGTGGGGTAATTTTCGATTAGTCGCCGGCACATTTCGGGCAATATCTCACCAATAACTTGAAGAATGTTGGTTTTCAGATCATCAATAGTCTTAGGATTATCGGCACAAACATTCGCATAACTTCACATAACCGAAACGAGAAATTATGCGTCCTGAGAATTTTTCTTCCAATGAAGCCAAAACGGGTAGTTTTGTGTGACTTTTTTGTAGCATCTTGCTGAAACCACATCTCTTTCAATTCCATATCATTAACTTCAGGCCAAAATAAATCGGTAATCATTTGGCTATATCGATGAAAATTGGCGGTTTTAGTAACATCTTCTTCATTTTCAAAAGAAGTACAGGTCAATCCCTCCACCAGACTAAACTGCACACCATACAGTGACTTTTTGTGGATGAAATTCTCACTCAGCAGTTACATGAGGATTTTCACTGCCCCAGATGCGAGAATTTTGCTTGTTTACTTAGCCACCGAGTGAAAAATGTGCCTCATCGCTGAAGAAAATTCGATTAAAAAATCGTCATCCAAACGTTGAGGTTCAAGCACCCAATCGGCATATGTTCTGCGCATTCTATGGTTTGCTTAAGTTTTTGTATCAACTGAATCTTATATAGGGGTGGAGATGCAAACCCAGATGCAAAATATGCCATAGGGTACCGTTAGAGAGGCCCAAATGTTGTGCGCGCCGATGAATTGATAATTTTGGAATCTTCTTCAACATTTTCACTTACAGTAGAAATTTTTTCGGTCAAGCGTGCATTTCGATAATGTATGGGCCTTAATACATCAGTAACAGATCCAGCCTTTTAGAATTTTTCACTGTGTTACCAATTGTAAGGTCAGATGTACGATTATGTCTACCATAATCTGCCCGTAATGCACGAAACGTACTTACTACAGAATCATTGTGTTTGTAGTAGGTTTTAATAATCTTTACACATTCAGCAGTAGATAAACGACCCATATTGTTAAATGCCTAACCTTCAACTAAACGTATGAGGCTTCGGATCACAGTTCTGTTCAACATAGAATTGTGAAATCCGGACCACGAGGTTGATAACCCTATTGGAAAATTAGAAACTGTTACAAAGAAAATCTAATGGTGAAATTCATATTGGGCTTAAATTTGAAAGGTAAATTCCTTGAAAGAGAGATTTTAAAAATTTTTCATTCCTTTGTATTACTTAAGAATTTCCATGGATTTTCTAGAAAATTTGATTTTAAAAAAATTTGATGAATTTGTACAAATATTGAATGGAAATATTTCAGAAACACTGTTTTCAGTAGACATAAAATTTTCAACATCACACAATATTCAAATACATGAAGAAGTCTATAGAAAATATGGAATATTGACCTAAATTGCACAACAAACTTGAGCCGATTCAGCTGTTCCATATAAACCTTAAGAAATAACAAATTCTATTCGAAAAATGCTCTATATAAATTTAAAAATATCATTCAAAAAAATTTTTCATAAAAATTTTCAAAAATATTCAGCATTTTCTCCAGAATACCGTTTGAAACTCCCATCCATAAGGTTAGTGGACTTTTTTCAAACAATAAATGAGAAAAGTCAATAAAAATATATTACATACCTTGCCTTCCTTCACATAGACTCTCCAGTTAAGAATGGAGATTAACCTAAAACATTTCTTATATTCTATTTAAAAAAAAATTACACAGTTTACCTGTGTGAATTTCTTTTTTAAATAAAATTGTTATAAGGTTTCACCTAGAGGCAACCGCCTACTTCATTCTAATATTCTGTATTCGTCTACAGGATATACATAAAGGTCAAGAAGGCATGGTCCAGATTCATTTATGAGGGGTGGGCCATTTAAGATTTGAATTTTTGATCGGCTATAAATAAGAAACTAATAAATGGGATGAATATATTTTCTAAGGTATGAGTTTATTACAAAGACTTAATCTTGACATTTATAAGTGGAAAACATATCATTCAAACGACCCCCACGACTGGTTACAGTACAGAGAAGTGCGAGAAATGTTCAATTCTTGAGCACGATTATGAGTTGATGTTGATGGATGTTCAGCCACATTCTGTGCTACAGCAGCAATGTGTTCACTGGACAAAAACGTAAACGGTTCATTTTATCATATAACTATCCAGTTTTCAAGGACAAAAATTGTCGTAAGGTAATTTTTGAATTTTTCACGTAAATTTCTAACAGTTTGAAAGAGATAAATAGAAAATTCAGAACTTTGGAAATAAGTTTTTCATATTTCCCAGTTTTGTTCAAGCGTAAGTTGACCCATTTCATTATTGACAAATATTAATTGTCATTATAAAATAAAACACTTGTTTACATTTTCTACTTTATTTTTGGTATTGACGTACGTTTCGTCTTTGCTAGAAAGACTTCATCAGAATACGAAGTAACAGTTGTTGTACAATGAATTTATAAGATTTTTTACAGAAGGTGTACATGTGTTTTTAATTGTTCGTCGGGTTGGTTTTCTCAAAGAATATTCCCTTCAGAATCGTGTTCACTCGATCCCTTGTAAATATTGAATAGAGGGGTGTAATAAAAATCTATTTGTTCATTTACTAGGTTATTGCTGTTTTTATGTTTATTTATTTCGTAAAATAGAGGTCTAAAATTGAACTTATGGGAAATTTACGAAATAAATAAACATAAAAACAGCAATAACCTAGTAAATGAACAAATAGATTTTTATTACACCCCTCTATTCAATATTTACAAGGGATCGAGTGAACACGATTCTGAAGGGAATATTCTTTGAGAAAACCAACCCGACGAACAATTAAAAACACATGTACACCTTCTGTAAAAAATCTTATAAATTCATTGTACAACAACTGTTACTTCGTATTCTGATGAAGTCTTTCTAGCAAAGACGAAACGTACGTCAATACCAAAAATAAAGTAGAAAATGTAAACAAGTGTTTTATTTTATAATGACAATTACAACTGATTTCTACCAAGCAACGGCCCAATCTATCATAAATTTGACAAATATTAAACTGAGTTTCTATCAATACACGAACGACAGAAGTTTTGTCAGACTCGAAATAACCACACTAAAATGCAAACTCTAGATGGCTCACCCTTTAAAAGCCACAAGCATTCAATGTTTGATTCTAATGAAGCATTTTTCCGTAAATAAATGGAAATTAATAATATTGCAGAAAATTTTGGTTTTAGAGATTTTCCTCTGATTTCTGAAGTGAATATTTGTGTGCGGTGTGTCAAGTGAATGAATATATACTACGAGTGAAAATATTTGAAATATTTTATTTCCATCAAATATTCAGAGGGAAACTCGCACAATCGAGAATATTTCAATAACTCGCGGGTCAAATGTTGCGTCAGGCCGCAGATTAGGCTTGGAATAGGGAGAGAGTCAGTGACCCATGAAAATTTTTCCGATATATAGAACAATGAATTCCAGTTCAATGTGCGTTTAGTTTAGACTTGGCTGAAAGGAATTTCTCTCAGGACCGGCACGAGGATGAAGGATTCGGGTATTCCATATTCCTAATCTACATATTAGAAATTTCATAAATTCAATGAATGACCTTGAAAAAAAGTTAATTTCGGATTTCACGTCTATTCACATGGTGATGGCATAATAAAGCCACTTTTAGAAAATCTTGGAGAAGAGACGGATAGTCTATAAGTCACATGTAAATATTCCTGGTCATTTCTGACCAAACACATCTCATCTACAAATCCTTAAAATGAAACTATCGAAGAGTATAGTTTTGAAAACTTTTTCATCGGAGTACACAACAGGAAGAAAGACTGGGTAAAAGAGTCACTTACCACCTATGATTTCAAGGATAATACCAGAAAATATTATGAAGATAGCTCTAAAGGGACAATTAGACTATAAGCTGAAGCAGAACGCAGAATTAAATACTCGGACGCAATGGGTTTTTACCTTAGCATTCTTCAGATGGAAATCCAGAGTTGCGCATTTATCATAGAAAGGAACTATTAGAGATGTGGTACATTTCAACAGTTAAGCTGCTAATATAGTATTAAGACCAGTTATGAATATTATAGTCTTCTTAGTCTGGAATTATAAATATACGAAAATCAAGAAGAACGAGAAAAAACACTAGACCGAAAAGGAGCTCTAATGTTCCTTTTGAAAGCAGAACTTTTCTGTTGCTAAATAGAACACACCTAGTTTGGAGTGATTCAGAATGCTGCTTCAGTACTTCTTCACTGAAAATTCAAAACCACAGTTAACTTCAGAGCTAAGAGTTTTTCCATACGTAAGTAGAGTTAGCTTCAGCAAAAAATGAGAATGCAGATCTTGTGGGAAGGAGGAAGTCTCTTTGGAGTGAGCTAATGCTCACTGTGATTAAGCTATGGAATCATAAAAGATGGAAACCAATCTTACTTGAAGCTGTCTACGCTATTGAACGCTGTACAAACTCTGGAATTGGATTGCAGCTGCGCATCAACACTGAAGGATCTAATGTCTAATTGATAATAACTACCACATATCATTGAAAAAGTTCTAAAGAGCCATAAGATTGAACATGCAGGTAGATAAAGGCCATAATGATGTATCAAATAACTTCCCTTGATATGAATAAAAGAAATTGGGGGTTTGAGATTGATTTGGTAGATATTTCAGTTGCCAAGAAGTTCCTACTTCCAAGGCCTGAAATGGACATCTCTTTCATTGTCTGTTTCTTCGTTTAGATATTTAATTCAACAAGATCAGAAAAATTTAATAATAAAATACAAAAAATTTAAGCCTTCATTCTCCGTATAAGAACAATGATTCTTACTACTCTGTCAAGAAAGTACCGGGAATTTTCAATTAAAACAACATTTTTACATTTAATCGTCAAAATTTATTGAGTCGCCTTCAAAATAGGCTCCATTTGCTCCAATACATCTATGCCAACGGCACTTCCAATTATCGAAACATTTTTTATAGGCGCTTTCCGGGATGGACTTTAGCTCTCGCGCCGAATTTTGTTTTATGGCTTCAATCGACTCAAAACGGGTGCCACTGTATAGTAGTCGCAAATAATATTAATTTTATGTTAATGATGCTCCAGTAAATTTATAGTATGGAAACACAAATTCGGTTACCTGTGCATTCTGCTAAAGGAAACTGTCATAAGGAAAACGGCATAAAAATAAAAGAAACTTCAATCCGAAACATTCAACAACTGCAATCAAGGGTTTGTGAATATTGTTCAGTTTTCAGCAGCTTCAATCGCCTGAAAGTAGATTGACTTTACATCGTCAAGCTCGCCGGCCCTGAGTTCATGCGACACATGACCCAGTTTTCCCATCACAACTTTCCATTGAAATTTCTGCGGATTCTTCCATTTTCTATCTGCCTTAATTCCTGCCAGCTTTGTCGGACTTTCCGAATTAAATTTCTTTTATTGGCTTTTAGAGTACACCACCATTGCGATAATCTGGCATATCTATGCTAAATAAAGGCTGAACTTTCTGCATTGCGAATATATCCAGGTTGAAAATTGAATTTTATGCTTTTTCCATTAAATGAAAAGGTTTTAACTAACTCATTTCTCCCTTAGTAAAATGGTGCTCGTAGATTATTGCGGAAATAAAGTAGGTAGTTGAGGTAGCGTAATGGAGGAAGTTCCTTCGTCCATTATGGATTGTTATCAAAGATAATATTCCAGAAAGCTAAGGGAGGATCTGAATTATTGAATTGCTTCGGTCCGATTTCACTCGAAAAGTTCGTAGATTTCTTAGATAGTAATATCATTACTATTCATGGTTTCATAATTGTGACGAATTGGTTTTGTTTCAGGTGAGCAGAAAGATCCTCAAATTGCTGTTGGTATGTATGTCATGAATATATCCAAGATTTGTTGGTTCTAAGGAACATTTGCTCCAAGTGTTTGCATAATACGCGGAACATTTCAAGTTTGTCAAAGTTTTTTCCATATTCTCAAAGAAAATGACAAATTACACCATGTTTCATTAAAATCGTTGAAACTTATGTACCAAATGATTGCGATTGGCGCAAAGACGGATGGAGATTTGGTAGCATTCTCAGAATGTTGATCTTTGGTATTTTGAGAACTACTAAAACACGACAATATAAACTATAGCAGCTGCAGCCACTACAGTCAGTATGATTATACAATGTAGTTGCAGGGATTAGTCATTCAATTTTTATGTAATTTATACCTCATGAAATGAGATGAATGAGTGGGCACTTGTTTTATGCATTTTACAGGAAATATTCGTACTGAAGAATCTCTCCGTATGTAATTTATATCAATAATTATTTCGTTCAACTTCTTCTATATTCTAATGACTTCTTACTGTCACTTATGTTAATTCAAATAATGTCTCTATTTGCCTGAAAAAACAATCCGCTTTGCTCTTCCATTTTATTCAATCTGTCTATTTGCTGAACTCATTTTGAAACTGTCAATGATTATCCTGATCCTGATTATTTCTCCTGATACTGATACTCCTAGATCTTGTGTGAAGATCCCTTAGAAGCGTTTTTAGGTTGTGCGAGTTAAGAGTTCAGTTGTGTTCCGGGTAGGCTTTGTTACTGCGATCTTGCGCCTCTTTAGTTCATAGCACTGTTAATTTTTGACCCAACAGTGAAATGGTGGCCGACACCCGTCCAATCAGAAAATTTCTTTTCCACATGAACAAGATTCGAACCAGGACCTTCCGGTCACGAGTCCAATGCTCTACCACTGAGCTGTTCGCGCTCTTTATTATTGGGTGGAACGTATTACAAGTTTTTCACTTCTTCCTAACAGTCTTCGTTCAGTTGAGCCATAGAATGCTTATTCGTTGTTCAAGAACTGAAGGAGTGTCATTTCAATCTCATCATAATTTCACATCCGGATACTTCAAGGAATAACTTGAGCTATCCAGTATTTCTACCAAAATTAGTTTATTATAAGACTGATGATGGTTTTACAATGACGGGTGCAATAATGCGCGCTCTTTTGGATAAAATAAACTACAACACGTATAAAAGGCACATATGTGTGGACTTCAAATGTATAAGAATTTTAGTGCGACTTCAGGGAAGACTTACAAAATATTGCGTTTTCTTTGTCTATAGGACAGTCCTGCACTAAATCAGTATTATATAATGAAAATTTGGCCAGAAAGAAGTGTATTTCAACCGGGATATCAAAATGTTGATTTTAGACCTCAAAAATGTCCTTCTGCCTCCTCTTCACATTAAACTTGGGCTGATGAAAAACTTTGTAAAGGCTATGAATAAAGATGATTATGGATTCAAATAGTTCAAATAAATCTTTCCCAAGTGATGATGCCAAATTAAATAAGGCATTTTTATTGGACCACAAATCAGAAAATTGCTGGACGACGTTAATTTTACAGAGAAGCTTACCAGGCAGTAACTCAGAGCATGAAACTCATTTAATAGTGAAGTATTTTTGAGCAACAATATGGATGCAAACTACCAACAGTCAGTTAATGAACTATTAGATGCCTACAAATCGCTTGGTGCCCGAATGTCATTAAAAATTCATTTCCTCCATTCACATCTGACATTTTTCCTGAAAATTTCGAAGATGTCAAGATTTCAGCCTGCTCGTCAGAGCAGGCTGAAAGATTCCAACAAGATATTAGGACAATGGAAATTCGCCATCGAGGACGATGGGATCCAGCCATGATGGGTAATTACTGCTGGTTCTTGAAGAGAGAAGATTTGACCCCTCATAAATGGATAAGATATAATTTGATTAGTATTTCAAAATTTGAATATTAAAACAAATTGAAATAGGTTTATCTTCTACAATTTTAATTTCAAAAAAATTTTTATTCAAAAAACTTTTAGAAATAAATTTATGTCTACACAAGCATCGCTTACATTTAATAGACGTATATAATCAAAACTCAATATATAATGTCAAATGGAATAAATTACCCAACAGATATACGAAAGTAATTAAAATTAATAAATAAATATTTGAAGGAGACAAAATTTTGTTTCTGGTCTTACCTTTAAGAACACCAATTGCCTTTTAAAAACATGAACACACTTAAAGGACTTCTCAAAGAATATAATTTATTTGAAATATTTAATATATTTGAATATTCGATTAAATTATTTCAAAAATCTCTAAAAAATGTGCACTATATCTTCAAAAAACCAATATAATTCTAGACAATCCCGTCTTCAGTCCTCATTTAATATTCCAAATATCAAAATCAAAAACTTAACCTATATCTCTCACGTGTTAAAAGACTTAAGCTTCGAAGTACAGATCAACTATATAATTCAAGATTGATCTATGTTCTAACAAAATCAAAGAACAGTGTGAGTTATTTTAAGGTTTATTTAAATTCATTGACATTCTATAATGAGATTTATTGAAGCCAAAATATAATTATATATTATATATAAAATAAAATAGAAAGGCCTTTTACTTGATAGAAAAAATATAACAAAATTTGAATATTAAAACATATTGAAATATGTTTATCTTCTACAATTTTAATTTCAAAAAAATTTTTATTCAAAAAACTTTTAGAAATAAATTTATGTCTACACAAGCACCGCTTACATTTAATAGACGTATATAATCAAAACTCAATATATAATGTCAAATGGAATAAATAACCCAACAGATATACGAAAGTAATTAAAATTAATAAATAAATATTTAAAGGAGACAAAATTTTGTTTCTGGTCTTACCTTTAAGAACACCAATTGCCTTTTAAAAACATGAACACACTTAAAGGACTTCTCAAAGAATATAATTTATTTGAAATATTTAATATATTTAAATATTCGAATAAGTTGAATGAGTAGTTTTTTCATGAAAATCTCCATGAAATCACCCTTATCTAAAGAGAATTTGCCGCTTTTTCTAATGGTGTACACTGAATAGTTAATATAGTTTTAACAGTATGTTTTTTTGTCAAAAAAGTGTGAAACGTCACAAAATATTAGAATCTCGAATAACTTTACAACGAAAAAAAATTTAATTATACTTTTTAGGAACTTTTTTGTTGCAAATAAATTGTAGAATCACTTCACTTTAACCTTATTGAACCCCTCTTGAGATGAATGACATTGAAAACAATGGAGTATAATTTTTTCGAGGTACAATGTCTGATTGTGTTAAATATTTCTTCAGAAGGAAGGTCATAATTTTCATGGTAACAAGCATCAAGCTCTTATATCATCTGAGAAATAATATGGGAGGTCCCTGGATGGAAACGAAAACTACAAAAGCTTTCCTTCAAATTCAAAAAATTTGCATTATAACATAAATAGAGGTTAATTCCTGATAGAAGGTATATAAAATTATTTAAATATTTTAATATTAGCCTTCTACATATTTAATTTCAAACAATTATATCTAATGATTATAACTTCTGAAAATAAATTAAAATAATGTCATATAAGTACCACTTATATCAAATGACATATAGAATAAACATTCATTATAAGACATCCAAATGGTATAACAAAATCCAATAAATAAAAACTGTTAACCAAAATCCTATAAATTAAATATTTTGGATAGACAAAATTTTGTTTCTGCTGATCAAACTTATGAAAACAAATATCTTTCAAAAATGTCTAACATAATCTTAAGAATTTCATCATAAAACTATCTTACTTAGAATATTCAATATTATTGGATATCTAACTAAGTTACTTTATATAAAAACTCAAGATATGTAAAAATATTACTGAAAAACAAGTCTTAAGAGAGACTTTGCTTCGTCAGTATTCAAATAATTCATATTCAATAAATATAACATCAATCAACAATAAATATTTACTCACCTTTTAACCGTTTAGAAAACTTCTAGTAAACTTGAACTGAATATTGAATATTCTAAGTAAGATAGTTTTATGATGAAATTCTTAACATTATGTTAGACAATTTTGAAAGATATTTGTTTTCATAAGATTGATCAGCAGAAACAAAATTTTGTCTATTCAAAATATTTAATTCATAGGATTTTGGTTAAAAATTTTTTTTTTTTTTTTATTAAGTTAAGCATCAACCACTAAGGGTTATTAGCTGAAGACGATCGTGGCATGATTTACATTTTTATTTATTGGATTTTGTTTTACCATCTGGATGTCTTATAATGAATGTTTATTTTATATGTCATTTGATATAAGTGGTACCTATATGACATTATTTTGATTTATTTTCAGAAGTTATAGTCATTAAATATAATTTTTTGAAATTAAATATGTAGAAGGCTAATATTAAAATATTTAAATAATTTTATATACCTTCTATCAAGATTTAACCTCTATTTATGTTATTTTATTCATAATATATAATTATTTGGTTTCCTTAACATTCTTTATACAGATAGTCCTTGTGCTATAACAGAGGCCGTTAAATTGTCTTTTAATCTTTTAGATCAAGGGTAAACCACAGAAATATTTATATATAGTGAACAGTTACACTACATTTAAAGATTTTTCATTTTACTAGAAGTTTTCTAAACGGTTAAAAGGTGAGTAAATATTTGTTGTTGATTGATGTTATATTTATTGAATATGAATTATTTGAATACTGACGAAGCAAAGTCTCTCTTAAAACTTGCTTTTCAGTAATGTTTTTACATATCTTGAGTTTTTATATAAAGTAACTTAGTTAGATATCCAATAATATTGAATATTCTAAGTAAGATAGTTTTATGATGAAATTCTTAAGGTTATGTTAGACATTTTTGAAAGATATTTGTTTTCATAAGATTGATCAGCAGAAACAAAATTTTGTCTATTCAAAATATTTAATTCATAGGATTTTGGTTAAAAATTTTTATTTATTGGATTTTGTTTTACCATCTGGATGTCTTATAATGAATGTTTATTTTATATGTCATTTGATATAAGTGGTACCTATATGACATTATTTTGATTTATTTTCAGAAGTTATAGTCATTAAATATAATTTTTTGAAATTAAATATGTAGAAGGCTAATATTAAAATATTTAAATAATTTTATATACCTTCTATCAAGATTTAACCTCTATTTATGTTATTTTATTCATAATATATAATTATTTGGTTTCCTTAACATTCTTTATACAGATAGTCCTTGTGCTATAACAGAGGCTTTTAATCTTTTAGATCAAGGGTAAACCACAGAAATATTTATATATAGTGAACAGTTACACTACATTTAAAGATTTTTCATTTTACTAGAAGTTTTCTAAACGGTTAAAAGGTGAGTAAATATTTGTTGTTGATTGATGTTATATTTATTGAATATGAATTATTTGAATACTGACGAAGCAAAGTCTCTCTTAAAACTTGTTTTTCAGTAATATTTTTACATATCTTGAGTTTTTATATAAAGTAACTTAGTTAGATATCCAATAATATTGAATATTCTAAGTAAGATAGTTTTATGATGAAATTCTTAAGATTATGTTAGACATTTTTGAAAGATATTTGTTTTCATAAGATTGATCAGCAGAAACAAAATTTTGTCTATTCAAAATATTTAATTTATAGGATTTTGGTTAACAATTTTTATTTATTGGATTTTGTTATACCATTTGGATGTCTTATAATAAATGTTTATTTTATATGTCATTTGATATAAGTGGTACTTATATGACATTATTTTGATTTATTTTCAGAAGTTATAATCATTAAATATAATTTTTTTTAATTAAATATGTAGAAGGCTAATATTAAAATATTTAAATAATTTGCATTAGTTAAACGACACAGAAGGAATTAACAAATAGCATGGTTCTATTTTTGGGACATTAGTTCCGCTCATGCATACTCAACGTGATTTTATGCATTGAAGTAGTAACTACGAAATTACCATTCACGATCGCGAAGGCATTATGGAATGAGATTTTTTATCGTACTCGCTTGTACCGCGCACGGTGTTATGATCGCAGAAACGTGCACAACGGGACTTTTAGATTTAATTTCGGCTGTTGACGTGATTGGACTTACTACGTTCGGTAGACGGAAAACAATTATGAGGCTCATAGGTCAAACTTGACAGTTTTGTCATTTTTAACTTTGTATATGTGGAAAATTTTTAGGTGAATGTCTTCAATTCAAAGTCCATCAAATATTGGGAAAGTGTTAGTTTCCGAAGAGAAACCCCAATACAACATGTCTGGTTCCCGAAATATGGAAGAACACATTACGAACACATCAATGTTACTTATTCACCGTCATTTCCCAGGTCGTGTGATTACCCGGTTTGGAAACATTCCTTGGCCACCCCGATCTTTCGACCTATCAAAATGTGATTATTTCTTGTAGAGACACATTGAGGTGCGTGTATATATGCATAAGCCTAGAATTTTGTGAAATTCGAAAGAAGCATTTCGCGGGGAAATGATGATCTATAGATAACAATGATGTTTTCTCAGCTAACAACAATTTGCGGTAGAAGTACGTGAGAATCTACAGATATCATAACCTGCAAATATGGATAAAAAGATATTTTGGAATCGTGATCGTTTTATCAGTTCTAATAGTTATATTTACTACATGAATAATTTATAATAATTTCAACTTCCACATGAAGGGGCTGGGATTAAACACCTCGTCATTGCTAAAGCGGTACAGAAATTTGTGAAAAACGATAGACGACTGGAATAATCTGAAGAAGAATAATTGAAAGATTCAGTACCGATAGAAGCAATAACTAAATAACAAAGGACACATTTTGCTGTTCACTACTAGATGAATTGTTATAAAATGGGTTTTAAATATTTCATAGTGTTATTTTTTAGAAACTAATAATATCAATTTATACCGGATATAAAAGTGATTATTTTTCCGACCCAAATATCGACCAATAGAATTGCACCATTCGACGTCACGTGGTACAACCTACATGGTATTATACTGATAATTTTTTGATTATTTTCTCTGGTAGTTGCTATATATAAAAAACAAAACATGATCCAGTCAAATTAACCACACGTCAAACTGACAGGTTGAATTCAATTGTGAAAATTGGAGATTTTGCATGAAAATGAGTCGATTTGGAGTTTGTTCTCTGCCCACCATCGATAAAAAAGTCAAAGGAAATGTTCCCATTAATACGGAGAAGGCAAAAAAAACAGTTTGGAACCAATTTACTACTTTTTGTACTGAGAGGGAATACACATTGAGTGCTGAAACGAGTGAAGCGCAATTGGCAAACATTATGAAAGATTACGCTTACAATATGAAGAAAATGGATGGAGAAGACTATAAGGAAGGTACAATAAAAACAATGTGGAATCAGACTGCCAAATCATTTGGGACGGAAAAATAATCCCCCGAATACCACACGAGCTTCAAAATTATCTGGCATTTCCCTCAAGGTTCCCTGCAAACAAATAAAGTCGTCAAGTTTTTCAGGAAAAATCACTCGCGCTTCGCGCTCGTGATTTTTTAACCTGAAAAACTTGACTCCTTCATTTGTTTGCAACGAACCTATCGGGAAATACCCGATAATTTTGAAGCTCTTGTGGTATTATAAGTGATTATTTTTCCGACCCAAATATCGACCAATAGAATTGCACCATTCGACGTCACGTGGTACAACCTACATGGTATTATACTGATAATTTTTTGATTATTTTCTCTGGTAGTTGCTATATATAAAAAACAAAACATGATCCAGTCAAATTAACCACACGTCAAACTGACAGGTTGAATTCAATTGTGAAAATTGGAGATTTTGCATGAAAATGAGTCGATTTGGAGTTTGTTCTCTGTCCACCATCGATAAAAAAGTCAAAGGAAATGTTCCCATTAATACGGAGAAGGCAAAAAAAACAGTTTGGAACCAATTTACTACTTTTTGTACTGAGAGGGAATACACATTGAGTGCTGAAACGAGTGAAGCGCAATTGGCAAACATTATGAAAGATTACGCTTACATTTGGGACGGAAAAATAATCCCCCGAATACCACACGAGCTTCAAAATTATCTGGCATTTCCCTCAAGGTTCCCTGCAAACAAATAAAGTCGTCAAGTTTTTCAGGAAAAATCACTCGCGCTTCGCGCTCGTGATTTTTTAACCTGAAAAACTTGACTCCTTCATTTGTTTGCAACGAACCTATCGGGAAATACCCGATAATTTTGAAGCTCTTGTGGTATTATAAGTGAATAATTTTTAAACTTTGTTTTTTACTAATCTGTGGGTTATTGGAATAATGACAGCTAAAAATTTCTTGAATAGAAGATTCACTGCAGTTTCCCCTCTTCGTCCGATTCACAGGATTCCACCCTTATATCAATTACATCTACTCGAATAATTAACATTCGTGAGAAAATCCGTCGGTTCAGAAACAAGACAGTGACAAATACACACACATTCTGTGCGACAGCCCTTTTGTAATGAACTCCCCTAACTCAATCCCCAAATTAGGCGGACTGTATATTTAAAGTTCCGGAACTACCCCATTCTTCGTCGCCTTGCATCTATTGAACTGCTGTCATCTCCACGACTTCGTATTTAAGATTATATTAGTTCGATGTTGCCTTTGTTCTAGGCGGAATAAACTCGGTGGAATATGACTTGAATTGGAAATTGTATTGTCTGGGATGAAGTTCATTTAATATTGGCGGGGGTCCTTGTGGCCCGAGTTTCTCGTGGATTCATATTATCGGTTTCACGAACGCGAGCAGAAAGTAATATTTTCTGGTTTTATTTCAAACAGTTGCTGATCATATTTTATATTCCGATGAAAGGGCCCTCAAATCGAATTTTGTACAGGCCGTCAATCGGGCGATGGCTAATGTATACATTTTAGCAATTTCAAACCAAAAGTTATCTGCGATGCATTGTATACTCCTCCTGAAATGTAGAGCAGTTATCATTTTTCATGTTGAAATATTTCAATTCATATTTGTGGGTATGTCAGCGTACAGCATTAGAAAGACTCAATAGTGAAAAACAACATTTGAAATGCCCTTGAAGTCGTTCTTGGAAGTTTGCCACCACTCCCTCTAGCATCGCTCTTCCGACCGAGTCTCTATCGTTTTTCACAAATTTCTGTACCGCTCCAGCAATGATGAGGTGTTTAATCCCAGCCCCTTCATGTGGAAGTTGAAATTATTATAAATTTTTCATGTAGTAAGTATAACTATTAGAACTGATAAAACGATCACGATTCCAAAATATCTTTTTATCCATATTTGCAGGTTATGATATCTGTAGATTCTCACGTACTTCTACCGCAAATTGTTGTTAGCTGAGAAAACATCATTGTTATCTATAGACCATCAGGTGTTGACATAGAAATATTTTCTAACCAAAACTCTGTAAAGCTTTATTATTGCGTAAAAAATTTCGATAAAGTCATATTTTGTGGTAATCTAAATATTGACTACTTGACATTATGCTAGCAATTGAAGATACCAACAGTTCTTATATTTTCACATGAAAATAAATTTAAAATGATTTCCACTTTTCATTTTATTTACCCCAATATTTTGTGATGACCTTATGTATGAATTTGCAACTATTTTTACCGACCGTCCTTTTATATTCATTCAAATTCCTTCATCGACATCTCCTAATTAACTTTTCGCAACAGATAAAGCAGGCCCTGAGCATTTTCACGTGTCGTAAAATGAGACTCTCAGGGGACAAGGCAGGCGTTTCGTCTTAATTTATAGATGAACCCAATGAGTTCTTTAATTACGCCATATACTTTGGATTATGGTCTTTCCGTCTTCTGCTGATGATATCCCACCCGAATGGATTGAGATATGGTTATGACCGCGTGCTTCAGCCACTCTGAATAGTGGTACTAATGAGATGTGTCTCCAAGAAAGTTATATTCCACAAAGTACAGGATCATCCTAAAGGAAATCGTCAAGTATTTGCAAAACTGGGTTAACTTAATGAATTATATGTAGAGCAGTTTGTTGGGATATGATTCGAATTTTATCGAACGATTCAGTTTTAAAAATTTATACTCTGGCAATTATTTTGCTGTAAAATTTGAGTTCAAATAAACGTTAATACCCACTAACTACGAAATGACACAGTTAGCTGATTTATAAACTTGCATCTTTCGCTTAAGTCCATGATGGTCTTTGATTTCTAATCTGAAATCTATATCTTTGCTATATATGGCCGATTTTACTGTAAAATGGTTTCACCTCAATTTATCGCTTTCCGCGTGATTTAACAACATTTTTGGTATAAACAATTTTTGAGCCCAGATGATATATTACAACCACGCAGTTTAACCGATATCAAGGCAAAGTGGTAGGGTCATCATCATCATTGGCCTTACAACGCCTCGTGAGTCTTAGCCACGCTTACTACAGCCGTCCAACTCTCCCAGTCCTGTGCTACAATTTCCCACTGCCGTACATTCAGCCTACTAAGATCCTTGCATCTTCTTCTGAGTCGGCCTACCTATCGTCTGTCCTCTGGTCTATCTCAATATATTGTATTAAAGAGGCGCCGATACCCACTTCTCACAACAGTTCCTTCCCATCTCAATCTATTGGCCTTAATATATCTCACGATATTCTCTTTCCCGTAGAGTTACTCCAGTTCCTTGTTGTAGCTTCGTCTCCAATCGTTCGTAAATAATGCGTATTTTCCATACCAGTAATTTATTTATTTCACGTTTATTTCATGTCTAAGTCTCACTACCATAGGTAATAACTGGTTTCAGCATGCTCTATAAATTTTAATTTTTGTCCTTCTACCAAGAAGCTTTAGACCTGAACATATGTTGCAGAGCGACAAAAATATCTATTTCCTAAGGGTAATCTTGCTGCGACATAAAAAAAGTTGGTAAGATCGAAGATATTCAATTATTTCATATTATCCCTAAATAATGTATGGCGGTTTCTATTCATGTGCTGCAGAACTACCAAATTTTCTCCATAAAATTGGTACTTTTTCTAGAAAACACTGAAAAATACTATTAAAATATTTTTTTAATTGCCTGAAACCTTCTGTGCCCTTTTAGCAGTCGCTCAAAACCGAACCGCCCATTCGGTAAACCAATGCATTAGTTAGTATGACGGTACATTTACTTATCAACTTATTTGAGTAGCTTCTGCACGACCTGCCATTTCCCGTGCAGCTATTTGCCAGGAAGCTGAATATACAGTCGCTTATAAAAGGTTTGAGCTGCCTTAAATGCAGCTCAACGTTTATTTCAACGTTTAAAACTCAGATGAGTTTTGTTTTTTGATCGTGTCGTACATGTTGATGTGACTTTCGTATATTGTGGATTTAATCGGAACATTTTGAACTTTTTATAAATGATTGTTTATGAAGATACAATTTATAATAATATTTATATTGAAAACTTTCACGAGTATTCGTTTTTGTGAAAAATTAATATTGAAATAAAACCGTATACCTTTTCCAGATATTAATTCAGAAGCTTCCGGCTCAAGTCGAAGAAAATCTCACAAAACAGCTTCAAGTATTCGCGAAATAAGTGAATGTGTGGGTGCAGCAAAAAAAACGCGTTATATTGTTCTGCTTTTGTAGTGAAAAATTGTAGTCTCAGTCGTGTGTTATTGATTTAGTCATTTTGGTGAAAAATTTTTAGAAAATGAGAATATCCAGATGTAGAACCAAATAGAATTCACATTATTAGGAAACATCAATTTTGCAGAGTTATTCATAAAGAAAATAATCCGAGAAAATAGATCCTTATTCTACATTTTTCATTATTTTTTCTCATATTTTGAACTTTGAGTTTAAAATGTAAACCTGAAGAAGCCACATTGTTGGCTCAACAATAACTGTTATTTATTTAATTGTGAAAATATTCTTCATTATTTTATTCAATTGTTTTCTACACTTGCTTGAAAGTGTAGTCGAATCTAAGAAACTCAGGTCAATGTATCTTAAATAATAAAAAGGTGGATAAAAAAATTGTCCCTTATTTACTCCATTTTCAAAATGAACTATCAAAAGTAACGGTCCACTCTACTCCATTCAACAGTTTTTATGAATTTATCTTCAAAAAGAATTTCATGATACAAATAAGAGAATTTCATTGACTATCTATGTAAAGGGTACCAAGATTCCTCCGTCTGATTCATTGATCATCAAATTTTGATTTCTCAGTCTATTGAACTGTTTTGGTCAATACTAATTGTTAATCGATCAAAATCAAAACAAGTTTTAAGATATTATTATGTTTTAATTATTTCTTAATCTAATTTTGAGGCAGCGAGCAATTTTTTGTGTAACTAAATCTTCCTCGCTATAAAATAAATCGATGATGTATTCACGATAGTCGAACTTTCTTCATTTGCTCAGAAGAAAGAACATTATTCTGCTCTCCTGCCCGTTAACATTTTGTACCTACAAACTTATCCCCTGAGTCGGGATAGCTCAAGTTGGCTCACGAATTCTGGAATCGACCTCAAAATGAGATCAGAATATAAATCACACCAATTACGAAGGACCTGAATGAGAAACGAATGTAGTTGGCTCCTGAGAACATCTATCAATTCAGGTTGGATCTACCCGTACTTTGAACTAATGGATTGAATTCATATCATGTCATTCAGATCAATAGAGGTCCGTTGATTGACAAGAGTTATTTTCAGGCTATATTTCAGCACTTCGAACTCACTTCAATAAATTTTAACGAAAAACAGATACTGTAACATTTCGAAACGAAATGTTTCCAAATATCAGCTATACCTATTCCATCACTAATTGTCTTTGATTCATTCGTCTCCATCTGCAATGTTGGAAAGCGATACTCTACATCAGGTTATGGAATGCCCTATATTCTGCACAATTGGAAAGTTTTCCGTGTGAAATTTACATTTCCACTTGTGCAAAATAAAATCTCTCCATTCAATCAAAGATTTGGACATGTCAAAATTCAGAACCAAAAAATAAAAACATGCAGGAAATTTCTAGTGATTTTTGCATTATCAAGCGTGTGACAAATACCTGGCCCAACCAAATTTCCATACAGAAGGACCTCAGATTCCAAAATATTCATTACAGATTCGTTAGCTGTCAAAAAACGTTCTAGCAAAAGGAGTTCTACGACCAAGCTAAATTCCGCCCCCTTCTGACTATGATTATACCACGGGTGTAGCTGTAAACTTTTTGTACAAGCTTAATTTGTTCTTTGGTATCTGGTCCCCTTCTTGAATTTGGATTTAAACGAAACCAGAGTTCGTCAGTACCTAAAATGTTATCCATTGATTCTGCTTCTTAATTTTAGAGGAATGACTCAATTGACTCAGGTTAGGGATGCTTATTTCCATCTATTAACTAAACTGGCCTCCCTCAGTCTATTATGTATGGTATGTCCTGAAACACGCACATTAAAACATACTTAGCAACGAAGTATTCAGTTGAGATGCGGTCGTAACTTTATGTCTTGGTGCTTCTAATTGAACATATCGATCCTTTCCAAGGGTTGTAATCCTGGATTAGTCAGGATATCTCTGCCAGAAGCAGCCACTTTCACGATATCGATTCGAGAAATTACACTTTGAGTATTCTCCAAAGCAGGACAATATTGCCTTGGTGCATTTCTGTTTCAAATATTTCACAAACAAATTATTTTGTACTAAGTGACGTCTTTTTTTATTTTTAGTAAATATTCGTAAACACTTCCACTGCATAACAGCTAAACATCGGGTAATAACACATCATTTTTTATCCTTCGCGTCATTTAAAGAATCGCATTATTTCTGCATTATGCGCTGCTTTATCGAAACCGTTTGGAGGTTAGATAAAATTGTTATTTATAACATAGACATGAAATATAAAGATTGTATATGAAATACTGCCCAACTCTGCTTGGAATTGTTCTTAAGTCCTAAATTTTAAGATTTAACCTTGCTTATAAACTCACAAAATTGCAAACTTTTAGGGGTCCACCCCTTAATATTTCTCGATTTTGGAAGCGTATGTCATCATCATCATCATCATGAGCCCGTACAGTACCCATCCAGAGCAAGGGCCTTTCCAAATTTCTTCCACTGTTTCCTATTTTGAGCGATTTGTGTCCAAAATATTCCTTTCTTTTTCTTAATAAAATTCTGCCCTCTTGTTGCTGGACGACCAAGGCTTCTTCTACCATCTCTTGGATACCATTACTGCACCAACTTGG
Source organism: Megalocaria dilatata (assembly GCA_034642435.1). Classification (NCBI taxonomy): domain Eukaryota; kingdom Metazoa; phylum Arthropoda; class Insecta; order Coleoptera; family Coccinellidae; genus Megalocaria; species Megalocaria dilatata. The sequence continues at coordinate 58,373,052 of CM067855.1, read as the reverse complement.
TTCATCTTTCAGTTGACATCCTTGCTACGTCTCCAGCCCAAATCCACTTTTTCTTGAACAGTTCTTTGGCTGCATCTTTTATTTGTGTTTTTCTTCTGATATCTACATTTCTTATTCGGTCTTTTAATTTGATTCCTAATTAACTTCTTTCCATTCTTCTTTGACGTACTTTTTACTTTTGTGTTTGTTTTCGATCAGGGGTCAAGTTTCAGCGCTATATAATAGAACAGGCAGTACACACATATTCATCACTTTCCTCTTGATAGTCATGGGAAAGTCACCCCTCAGAATAAAGTACTGACGCCAAGCGTTTTCTATTCTTCTCTTAGTCTCTTTGTTTTGACGATTTGTAAAATAAACGACCTGGCCAAGATAACAATATTTCTGAACATAGTCAATGTTTTTGTCATTAATTTTTGTTCCTTTTTCTTCACTGTTTGTCATCACTTTAATTTCATTTATCGTTAGTCCAGCTTCTCTTCTATAAGTATTTGAGTCATTCAGCATTTGCTGAAGTTCTTCTTAGCTTTCTGAAAAGAGGACAATATCGTCCGCGAATCTAAGACTAGATAAATACTTCCTATTGATTTTCATGCCTTGTTCATTTCCCCAATCAAAGGTTCTGAATATTTTCTGTAACAATGCTATAAATATCTTTGGAGAAATGGGGTCTCCTTGACGTACACCTTTTTCGACTTTAAAGGGCTTTTCTACATTTTCAAGTTTGATTTTTGGTGAGCAATTGTGATAAATTTGTTAAAGGATATGAATGTATGGTTCTGGTATACCTTGTTGTAATATACAAATGCTAGTTACAATTTTTTGTTGTATTCTTTGTATTTTTCAATGACCTGTATTACAGTGAATAGGTGGTCCATAGTTGAGTAGCCAGTTCTAAATCCTGCTTGCTGGGGTGGTTGATTTTCATCCCATATGTTGGTTATTCTTCTCAAGATCATTTTTGAGAACACTTTATAGACAGTTGACATTAAGCTGCTTGAGCGATAATTTTCAATGTTTGTTTTCAACCTTTTTTTTATGTAAAAATACGATTTCGCAAGTAGTGCACTCTTCTGGTACGTTTTAGCTCTGGATGACTTAATTAAATATATGAGTTAAGAATATTGTGATTTCTTCTGCTATAAACTTCAACAATTCGTTTGATATTCCATCTTCACCTGGACATTTAGGGTTTCTGAGATCTTTAAGTGTGATGCTTACTTCCGATTCTATAATTAGTGGTACTTCATCCATAATATGATCTAGTATACTCTCTTCTATATCAGACATCATACTTGTAAAGGTTTCGATACAATACAGTTATAATATTGAGTACTTTTCCTCTATTTCCATTTATTTTTCATTCCATTTGTTTTTCCCCCCGTGCGTTTGTATATCACTAAAAATATTCCTCGCAAGAAATCATACATGTAACCTTGTTTTAATCGAAACGTACGGCCACATAAAATTTAATTTCCTCGAATTTTTTGTGGCCTTAATCCCACTTTCAACAGTCAAAATTATCATTCCTCTTCGTGCAAGGAAGTGAGTGTCTCAAAACGAATGATATCAGCATTCTCGGATTAATGCAATCAGCATAAATGTGAATGAAGTCCTAAGCAAACATCATTCATTGATTAGAGTTCTGTTGTCAGTGACTTCGTGTAAACATCCGAATTAGCACAATTGTCAGTTCGAAGCTGCCGTGTTGATATTTCCCCTAGAGCAGCTCTAGCTCGAAGACATTCGGCGACGGTGATGTTAAAATCAATATTCAGAAAGGAAAACATCATTATCTCTCGTTCTGTCATTACAAGGAATTAAACATTTATGCATGCCTGCATATATTGTTTTTGTGGTATAATGAAACAAACTGTTGATATCATTGAAACATTATGGGGAAATTCAATAATTGTTTAACAGGTTCTAGATTCAGGGTAAAATAATACCAGTTTGAAAAAAAAAGGCCAACTAGTTTCACCTTTTCCTTAAAAAGATGGTGTTATTTTATCCTGATCGTAGAAACTGTTAAAGAATTATTGAATTATTGTATACCTAGGTCTTATCTTAATTAATTATTGTGAGGAAAATTGGGGTATTTTAAACCAACTGATTCATTCAGTGAATTTTTGTCCGCACATGAAATAAACTATGGTAATAAATATATTCAACTAAATCTGTTTATCAGAGCTGTCTTCAGTTTATGAGTAATTGTTCGTGTTCCATTGAGTCTCGAGAGTATTCTCGAAACTGGACTCACAAATCTATCGGGTGTTTTTTTTAGAGTGATAGAACTTTCGATAGGGATAACTGTGATTTGACATAAGGTAAAAGCCATGTTGTTTTGATATTTTTGTTCAGTAAGCATTGACAAATTATCATGGAAAGACTCACGCCGCAACAACGTTCACAAATTGTTGAAATTTATTTTCAAAATCAGTGTTCTATTCGCCAAACTTAAAGAGCACTTCGTGAAATTTATGTTTATATAATTGTCCATCAGAGGAGCTTATTCGTCGAACTATCGATAGATTTCGGACAACATTTTCTCTACTTGGTGCAACAACAACAAGACAAAGAACTGTACGTACAGAAGAAAATATCGCTGCTGTAAGTCATAGTGTTAATGATGATTCAGAGATTTGTCTATTCGACGATGTTCACAACAAGTTGGACTCTGAACATGTACCACATGGAAAATTTCGCGTAAAGATATTGGTCTACACCGATACTAGATCCAACTGGTGCAAGAACTAAAGCCACTTGACCATAATAAGCGTCTTTTGTTTGCTGATTGGGCCCTAGAGCAGCTTGAAGTTGATCCACTTTTTCATCGTGAAATTGTCTTTAGTGATGAATCTCATTTCTGGTTGAACAGCTATGTAAACAAGCAAAATTGCCGTATATGGAGTGAAAATAATCCTCAAGAAGTTCTGCTGGTTCCATTGCATCCTGAAAAATGCACTGTATGCACGCTGGAGGCATCATCGGTCTATATTTCTTCAAAAACGATACTGGAGCTATCGTTACAGTGAATGGTGCTCGTTACAGATCGATGATCAATGATTATTTGTTTCGAAATTTGAATGGTATCGACCCAGAAGTGTTTTGATTCCAACTAGATGGTGCTACACCTCATGCTGCTACCGTAACAATTGATTTATTGAAAGAAAGACTTGGTCCAATTAATTAGCCTCCAAGATAATGCGACATAACTCCACTGGAGTTATGTCACTTTGGGGTTATGTCAAGTCATTGGTTTATACTGATAAACCAGAAACAATAGACGCTTTGGAAGCCAACATAACGCGTGTAATTGATTAAATAAGGCCTGAATTACTCAAAAAAGTGGTCCAAAACTGGTCTGGTCCAAAGCGGTTCCTCAGGGCTAGTCGTGGTGGACAGATAAACTCACTTCAAAAAATTTTCAAAGTAAATAACAAACTTATAAAAAGTAATAAGGCATTTAGCCACAATGAATTTCAACTATGTAGTTAAGCACTTAGTATGTAGGAACTTTTATATAAACCTAGACATAAGAATAATATAGACTCTGTATTATAAATGTATCACCTTAAGAACCAATAAAGATCCCTGAACTTGTGAATACAAAATAATTTTGCATGTTCATATTTTTAAGCCGTTCACATAAGTGGAAGGTGTTTACAAGAAATTAAATAAATGTTTATAGGATTAAAAAAAATTATATGAAACCAAAGCTTTCGACGTTTAACTTTAATTAAAAAAAATTAAAATTTTTCATTTGAAATAAGGAGTTATTTTTGTTTGCACTTTCGTAGCTGATAGTTGAGCATTCACCTCTCTTATACTGAATTTGTCCTAGGCTTTCCATTTCACTTTTGTTCATATCAGTCTTTTGAGAAACCACTTTTAATGCTTTCAGAACCTCTGCAAGCATATCTCTATTCCTGTTTTCCACATCCTCGCAGTTATACTCAGCCTAAAAATTTTAAAATATCTTAAGTAGTTACTAAGTATCTTAAATTGAAGTTGATTTGCTCGAATATTTGATGAGTATGAGTGTTTCAAAGTTTTCTCAACTGACCTTCTGAACTCGATAGTTTCCTCTACAACAGGTTACGATTTTTCACTCATCAATATTTCTCGGAGCTTCACAAGAGGAAGATCACCTTCATTAATGGCGCTATGGTCAAAAACGTTTTGATTACCAGATGATCTAATTGTTGCCATGTTCGGTGTAAATGTAAAGCAGCATCCCTCAAGGTGAGGTTGTTGAGCACATCTTATGCCATGTTATGCCCTTGAGCCACCAGCAAACTGAAAATATTTTTTCTGTAATACAGTTTGGTGAACTTCAAGGCATTTTGATCCATTGGTTGAACTAAGGGAGTTACATTAGGAGGCAAAAACATCACAAATATTTTCCTGTTTTTAACTCTTCAGCTGATGTACGTGAGAGTGCATTATCTAGAAAAAGCATTGCCTTTTCCCTAAAATTTGAACGTTTTAGAAATTGCTTTACCTACAAAAAATCTTATTTGCTCACATTTCATTTTTCATACTAACACTTCTCTGGTACGAAGGGATCATGGAAATTTTTGAATGCTGTTGGAGATTTTGCTTTTCCAATAATCAACGGCGTGAGCTTATGGGAACCTGATGCATTTGCAGAACCCAAGAAGGTAATTCGCTGCTTTGATATTTTGAGACCAGTTGCAGTTTTTTCAGAACTCATTACATAGGTCTCATCATGCAAAATTTTCCAGTAAAATACAGTCTCATCAGCATTGTATATGTGGTCGTGAGTGAGCTCAAATTTCTCTATTAATTGAACCAATACAGTTTTGAATGAGCTAATAGTATGTACCTGTGACGATGCTTTTCCCCACAAATTTTTAAAAATCTAAGACCATAACGAACCTTGAACTTTTGCAGCCATCCATCACTCGTGGTAAATTTTTCATTTCCACTTTTCAAGGTTTTATGATGCTTTATAATTCCTCCTGTTATGGGCAAATTTAATTTTTCCTGTTTATCAAACATCTGCGCGACAAAACTGAGCCTTGGGGCACTCCAGCATTCACTTTGAAATCACTGGGACGTACATCATCCGCGACACCAGGAATGCTCCTGTTGGTGAGAAAACTGTTCATCCAATCGCACAGACTCTCAGGAAAACGAAGGTAGATTATTCAGAACATCCTTATGCTAGACATGATTGAAAAAACCTTAGATATGTCCAGAGCAACTAACCTAGACTCTCCATATCGCTAAATAATCCTTATCTACACTTCATATCTCCAGGTATCTAATTATATTGAGATTAATAGCTACTTCCATGAATTTCAACAATATGGATATAATCGCTATTTGATAGCGGTAGTTTGATAGTAAACACTTCCTTCCTTTTTTTGATATATACTGCACTCGTGCACTCTTCCATGAATCATGTTGTCAGCGGGTTCAAATCCTGTTCACGTGAGAAAGAAATTTCCTAATTGGTCGGGTTTCGGCCACCATTTCACTGATGGGTCGAAAATTAATGGTACTGTGACCTAAAGTAGCGTAAGATTTCAGTAACAAAGCCTACCCAGAACACAACTGAACTCCTAACTCGCACAAGCTGAAAGAACTTCTAAGAGATCCTCACAGAAGATCTAGGAGTATCAGGATAATGTAATAATAAAAATATTCATAAAGTACCATATTTTTTACGAGTTTTTCATTGTTTTTCTGAATATAGAACCAATAAAATGAATAAAATTTTCCAATACTGACATTTCCTAATAATGCAAATTCCGTTTTATTGTGCATATCAGTCTTCGAATCCTCATGTTTTTATTTTGTCACTCAAATGAACTAAGGCACCCATCTGTGGTCACAATTTTCACCATTGAAAAGTACACAGGCTGTACAATGTAATACTCTCTTTCTTTTTGTTGCACCCACAAATTCACTTATTTCGCGATTATATTTCCTGATTAAATTTTCTTTCATAAGATCTTCGCGATTTTAGCTGGAAGCTTCTAAATTAAGGCCTGAAAGATATACCTTCTTCTTCATAAATACTCATTTTCAAAAAGTTCCGAATGTCCCGCTCAAATCTACGATAATAAACGAAAATCACGTCAACAAACGTGACCCCTCAAAAAAATAAAACTCATCCGAAATTAAAAGGTTGAAACGATGCTGCTTAGATTGCATTTTTCTGATAAATTCTTTCATGATAATTGAATTGATTTAATTTATTCAAATACCATTTCATTTATTTTCTTTTACTTCTACCAATTCTCTTCCTCATCATATAGTTCAGGGAAAAATTCTTTCATCTATATATATATTCCACCATATGAACAAATTTCATGTTTCGTAACGATCGATTGAACAAAATGAAATGTGACAGCATCTCCTGATTGGAGGGAGACATATTGGCAAACTTTCCAATTTCTCGGATACGACACGTAGCATATAAGGAAAACTTAGACAGTAACATTCCAAACGTGACTTTATCTCATGTGAGTATTTTCGAGCGGAAATTTCGGTTATAACAAGCGCTTAAACGATTAATTTACTTGGACATTATATTGCGTCTTCCAACAATACGATAAATTTTAAATTTCGCGCCAATGTTGAAGTGTCAAGATTAAACTGACAGGGATATTGCATGTGACAAGTGAAAATTGTGAGGTTTTAAGAAATATCAGATCAATATACGCACTCACAATCCAACAAAGTATTGAATTTCACTATAAAAATGGTGACATTTTCAGTTCGTTAATGTTCGAACTGCTTTTGGCCTTCGTCAAGCGCACTTCCGTTCTGCTATACCGAAACTATTCAATAAATGTAAAAGTCTCGAACCAGTTAATGGTAAAGATTCCACCTTGTGATCGTCCGCTCAGGTCTGTTGAAAACATCGCCGCTGTTGCTAGAAGTATGGATGAAACCACAGATTCATCCATTTCAAGACTTTCTTAGGAATAAGACTTTTCAGGATCCAATTTAGAACATATGTTGCATAATGATCTTGACTAGAGACTTAGAAAATCCAGCTAACGCTGAAATTACAGCTACAAGATGGCAAAACATACATCCCCTGATTTGATGCATAATGATCTTGACTAGAGACTTAGAAAATCCAGCTTACGCTGAAATTACAGCTACAAGATGGCAAAACATACATCCCCTGATTTGATGCTCAGAATGCAAGATTTTTATCCAATTTATTTTGTCATGATTAAAAATTGGACGCTGAGTCACGTATCCACATTTCATTTTCTCATCAATTGATTTCACTGTCTAATCAACACGTGGAACGTATATACACATTAGTAAAATTCACCGAAATTCCCATATATTAGTACATTCCGTAGATTTTCCATTAATGAAATGTAGCAGTATACAATTTGTGGAAGGGTTTTTTCTCACACCCAGAAAATCCGAAACGTCAATCTCTAATAATGACGTCCTCTAAATTAATAATGGCCGCAGGAAAGTCCAATAAGAAGAGATAGAAAACTGTCAAAGCTTTCTATATGGTCATGTTATGATATTTTTCTGATACTCTTATATCTCCTGTGAATAGCCATCAGAAGATTGTGTAGCTTATGCGGGTTAAGAGATCTGTTGTATTTTGATTTGTTACTGTGTCCTAACGCAACATCAGGAACAGTATTGTTAATTTTCTATTCAAGAGTGTCATCCTTGGTAGAAAATTTCTTCTCTCGCCATGTGCAACAAGAGAATAAGTTGACCGTAATGTGATCACGTTTCTGTTCAAAACACCATGAGTATGAATTTTTGTCGAGAGGAACCAGTGTTATTCTGTGTCTGTTTAAATAACCGACTATCCAAAGTCTTTACCACGCCATATACGCCAAAGTCTGCACATCAGGAGAAAGACGTCGAACGTCATTCCAAAACCATCATATTCAGTCTGTCGCATCGCGTTATCAGGCGAGATAAGCGCGAGAAATTTACGTTAAAACACCGTATAACAAAACATGTCCCGACGTCGCATGTCTTGTAAGTCTGCCAGGAATTCGAGGAGGGAATTGGAAGAGGAAATTTGCTCTTGGAGCGCACCGTCCCCCAGCAACAGCCACCCTTCGCGGGGGGTGCAGTCGGCGGCGGTGGTCGGTATGGCAGCCCGTGGACTCCAGACGGAAGAGGATGAGTTGGGGCTCGACGCAGGGGTGGTTCGGGGAGGATTTATGGGTAGCTATATGAACTGTTTAGGTCCAAAATGCTAAACACCTGCGTATTATAGAGTTGGATAAACGTTTAATGGGGGTAAATGGTGTGTGGGGCAGTATTTCTTCTTTTCATAACCTGGAGGTATGAATCTCCCGCTGCAATATATTATAGAATTCATTAAAATGCGGTGGAAATTTTTCGTTATCTCGTTTTGGGGAGTTGCAATTGAAATTCGGAATGATTTGGGGTCGCTAAAGAATTCGGTTGAATTCGGTGTTGCAATGGACTGTTATGACCCTATGAATTTTCCGAAAAATTTTTGGCAGCCAATATCCCTTTTTACATGGCAGAAAAAATGAACTTCGTCAGAATTATGATTACCAGCAGCAATATACAACCTTATTCAAAATGAAGTATTCAGGTGGTAGGGCAAGGTCCGCAATATCCACAAAAACGCTTCGATATCATCTAATTTCACTGTATGACAAAAACTGGTACGAAACTCACATGAAGGTCTTTTCTTTCCTCGGAAGAATATCCCAGTTCTATTCATTATTTTTCTAGATCCACCATTTCTGAATTGTTCTAGAAAATACCGTGCGATAGTCTAGCCCAAATGTCCGTAATTTTCGAAATTTGGGCCGAAAATAGTCTCAAACAACAAGGTGGACTCACTGATAAAGAATCCGAGGTCGGAAGTAATACTGTCCCGCCAGTTCGTCCCTAAAATCTCTCTCACTTTTAAACGCAACGAGCTAGGGACTTGAAATTTTCAGAGTAAGTTTGGAGCTTAAGTACCTCGGGCGAGTTTGTTAATGAGATTATGGCTAAAAAACTTCGCTATACACAGATACACTAAGTTATTAATCATTCACAAGCGCCATCTAGAGTATGTAAACATACATACAAGACGTACCTTTGCGAGCTAATTCAAGTAAAGAATTCCCGATATTAACACGTAACAAACGAAGAAAAAGCTTTCCTCGTGCCAAGTCAGACCATCATATGCCGTAATACTCATAATTAGCATATTCATATTCAAATAAATTAATTTGGCTGATCTTTACCAAATATCATTGATAAGGAGTGTGAACTATGGTAATAGAAAGTTCTACAAATCGAGACACTGTAACGTACATCTGTAAAACGATTCTATACTCAAAGAAACTTGTATGTATGTTTGCATACTCTAAATGGCGCTAGTGTATGATTAATACCTTAATGTTTATGTGTATTGCGAATATAGGTACTTGAGAGATTTGTAGTCGCTAGCATTCATTGCACTGATGAAAACCAACAAGTTTGAAACATGCGCATGTGTGCAATTTGCCGCTGTGATCAAAAAATCTTATCGAGTTTGATTGAGTATAAAATTGTAATACAGTTTTATGTTATACTATCTCGATTTGTAGAACTCTCTATTACAATAGCTCACAGTCCTTATCAATGATATTTGGTACAGATTAGCCGAATTAATTTATTTTTATATATTCTTGTTTAATAATTAATTGCAATGTGATACAAAGTGAGATGGTTTGAGATTCGTAATTCACATAGAGATGCACAGAAACATATTGAAAAATTTCTCAGCGGTAAAGCTTTCGTCAAGCTCCAGGAAGGATGTGAAAATACCAGAAAAAAATTCCTTATTGCAGTATTCCTATGGGTTAACGCTTTAATCAATTAAGGCAACACAAGAGAAGTCGTCCATCGTTCAAACTTCTGACAGAAATTTTGCATCCCAAGGAATCATCCATCTTTCAATTTTCATGTGGTTATTTTGTTGAGACTTTCAACAGTATTTTTAAAAATCAGTTCTGAATTTTTCCCTCCATCGTGATTCGATAAAGGAAATTTTCTTCTAATATTAATACATGAATTTATACAAAAATTGATTAATTATGTGGTTTATATTTTTTATAATTCTTGATTTCTTCGTGTAAACTCATCCAATACACGAAAGTACTGGTGGTACAACTGTCGATTTCAGTACATAAAAAAAAAGAAAGTGTTAGAAGAATACTATTTTTGGTAGTGACACCAAACAGTAAATTGGATGGCGTACAAGTTTTTGCCGGGAGATACGTAAAGTTATGAATATTTCTTCAAATGCATTACTCATACTTCTGGCCAAAAATCCACTACGTTTAATACTGTGGCTTTTTATGACATAATAATTTCTCTTCCAATGGACAAAATTGTCCTACAGAACTCAACAACCACAAGGAGTTGTCTACTTGATGCTCCTCCTTTGTCCTATGCAAGATCTTTCTAACCTCTCAAAATAAGTTATTTTCGGTTATGTTTTGCATTTTTGGAAAAGGATTTGGTTTTCATAATACGAGATACGAAACAAAATTTTGTCTCCTTCAAGTATTTTTAATTAATAATTCATATTTCTTGGAATTCTTGTATTCCTTTTGGTACTGTATAATGAGTTTTAATTCTATATGTCTACTAAATTGAAACTGTGTTTTCTAAGACATTTATTTAATTTAATCCTTAAAAGTGTTTTTAATTGATTAATCAAAATCTGTAGGAGGTTAGCAGAATAAATCTGTATAATATTTGAAATATTGTAATAATCATTTTTTTAAGTTAAAACCCCTTTTTTCAATTTATTGTATACACTATAATTATATTCTGGTTTATCACTCATTCATATTATCCTTTAGGTTTAACTGAGTCCTAAAATTACCTTGCAAGCTTTTTGTTATTTCTGCGACGAACATAGAATACGTAGGATTTTCAAGAGTTCACTATATTCTAGTGTTTCTTTAAAGGAAGACACGAGGCTGGTCTGGTGAGGTGTTTTTGGTTAATTATTTTTATTTTTTAAATATGAAGTGAGACTGAAGAGTTATCGTTTTTTAATTCTTAATTGCTTTTTGAAGATGTGCTGCATCTTTTATGAATTTTTTCGAAGGAACTTATTTAAAGTAGTTATATTTGAAGAAGCTCTTGAGGTTATGTTTAGCATTTTTGGAAAGGGATTTGGTTTTCATAATACGAGATAATACGAAACAAAATTTTTTATCCTTCAAGTATTTATTTAGTATTACTAATTTATAATTTATATATATTTCTTGGAATTCTTTTATTCCTTTCGATACTGTGTAATGTGTGTTAATTATATATTTATACTTAGTTGAAACTGTGTTTACTAAGACATTTATTAATTTAATTCTAAATAGTTTTTGAATAAAATTTTTGGAAATCAAAATCTTTAGAAGGTTAACAGAATAAATGTGTATGTCATTGAAAATATTGTAATAATCGTTCTATCAAGTAAAAAACCTTTTTTTTATTGATTAAAATTCAACCTCAAAAATTGCAGTGTACAAAATTCGGTAACAAGGATTTTGATGTCACCAAAATCTATTAGACTGAAATTCTTCTCTATTCCCTCTATTAATTATTTCAACACAGAATTGAGAGGTATAAGTATTATTATCAAGGTTTAAACATGTTATTCATAAATAGAATGGAGCGGAAATTTTTGTTTTCAACAAAAAGCTCGATATTTTTTCTATCTCTGTATTCGGATCCGAATTTGGAGTCTTCTAAATTTCATTTCATCCTCCCCTGTTCTTTCTTCCTCAGAATCCCCATAGGATGCTGCCGACTGGAAATTTACAAATTAAAAGGTCGATTTACGCAACTAAAGATAGAAACCGGGCGAAAAGCAATTACCGCTGTGTTCCGCCGGCCACAGGATATTACCCACCAAACGAATTTAATTCGAAATTAATTTGACACCCCTAAGGAATAAGTATGTGTTTTTTGATTAGATATCCGCTGTTACTTACAGTTATGAAGTATTATTGAATTATATGGTTAGAAACGAATAAATTCATCTCGTAGTTAATTTGGGAAACTTTTTCACCTGTTTCTATTTGGCATCCAGTACATTTTAGAAATTCCTATATCTTACTACAGAAATTGGGGAACTGAAATTTCAAGACGGATTATTAGAACATTTTAAATATCATACAGATTTAGCCGGTTAACCTCCTACAAATTTTAATTTCAAAAAAATTCTATTCAAAAACTTTTAGGATTAAATTAAATAATTGTCTTAGAAATCACTGTTTCCATTCAGTAGACATATAGAATTGACACTTATCACACAATATCAAAAGAGATAGTCTGGTCAATTTAGACATTCGAAGTTACATAAATTCCCACCAAACTTAAAATCGGTAAGATTGTTTAAAATATCATTAAAAACAAAATTTGAAAGTTCCCCAACTTTCCCCTGTAAGAAAAATTTTTTATTGAAGGTCAAAGGTCAAAAAATGAGTTTTTCGCGATTTTCAGCAAAGCGGTAAGTTTTGTCATTAAAATACCCCAGACAAAAATTGTAGATCATAAAATTATCTACAAAAAATTTATCGATACTTTTTTCTCTACGAGCCACCGTTTTTGAGATATAACGATTCAAAAAGTTGCAAAAGTTGTAATCGTCATAATATGCACACGTTTCCTCGCCACCTATGAGATAGTGTACGTAGCGCGTTTTTTTTTAACGTGGTTTCCCCAGTAGGCCTATTCCACGGGTCAGTTTTGATCCTGTTTAATTTGAAACTATTGAAAAATAATGGATATTAGCAGAGATTGAAAAGATAAAAGCAATTCAAGTTTAAAAAAAGTAGTGCAATTTAATCGTCCGAGTCGTAACTTTCAAAATTTTCTTCTTGTTCTTCTTCTTGATCTTCTTGTTCTTGTTCGTCTTGTTCTTGTTCTTCTTCATCTTCATCCTGAGTGCATGTAAACTGCGTTAATAGCGATGTATCGCATGTTGCCTCGTTGGAATCAAACAGATCCTCTACTGTTGGTGATTCAATATTAGAGCACAACCGGCCTTGACAATGTGTACATGCCGGAAAACAGAACAGTCCGACTTTTTTGCAACCACATTTAGCACTGCATCCCTTTTTGCAATTGCAAAAAACCGAGTTCAGTAGTTTTTCCGGCGCAGGTGCAAGTAAAGTGTGCACTGGTTCTAATGAATTGTTGACCAACTTCCAACCCTAGTCTGTAGGGTCTAGCTGATAACCAAACCACACTTGAACTTGGTAATATACCCTAAAAAGATGTTGATGAGCAGCAACTGAGGTTGGAGGAAGACAAGCTAATTGTACTTAGTTTTTACTTTTGGTGTTTTTAACGAAACATGCATATCTATACTTATCTAAACAGGTACTTTTTTTAGGAGCTCCGTACATAGAAAGGAGAAAGCGAATGCCGTTAGTAATAATTTCTTGTCCAACAGAATTACTATTTTTAAAAACTTGAGCACATTCAATTAAATTTTGTTCCTCAAATAGTTTGAAAACTGTTATTTTACCCCTCCTGTAAAATGCAGATATCGTATCACAGCCAGTTATTGCGTGTAAAAATAGTACTTGATTTTGACACATTGCAAAAGTAGATAAACTTTTTGATGAATACATTTGCGATTGATGTTGAGCTTTTCCTGGTTTTAAGAAGAAAATAGTTTTTTCAGTTGGAGTTCGAGCAGTCAGTAATACGAGTAAGTCTATATCTTCACCAACAACAATAGTTGTATTTGTCAAATTGAATTGCTGAATTGCTGTTTCAATTATCAATACATCAGCATCATTATTAGCATGTCTTACCAATATATTTTCCATAGTAAATCTTTCTTTCAACATTGAAATGAACCGAGATTTGTTGTGAGTATTAGAAAGAAATTTTTGTTGGCTGGTTGGAACTGTCATATTTTCATCAAATAAAATATCAATGGATGAAGATGTTGCTAAAGTTCGACGTCGCTGTTCTGCAGCTTTGGTATTTCTCGTGCAATCATTATATCCATCAAATACGACAGTAACTCGGGAACCAAAATGTCGACGTACATACTGTACGTATTTATCGTACTCATGCATACTACTCTGTCAAGAAAGTACCGGGAATTTTCAATTAAAACAACATTTTTACATTTAATCGTCAAAGTTTATTGGGTCGCCTTCAAAATAGGCTCCATTTGCTCCAATACATCTATGCCAACGCCAATTATCGAAACATTTTTTATAGGCGCTTTCCGGGATGGACTTTAGCTCTCGCGCCGAATTTTGTTTTATGGCTTCAATCGACTCAAAACGGGTGCCACGAAGGGGCAATTTTAGTTTTGGGAAGAGGAAAAAGTCGCAGGGAGCCAAATCCGGCGAATACGGTGGTTGCTGAAGCACGTTTGTTGAGTTTTTGGCGAGAAAGTCAGTCATAATCGTAGCTCGGTGAGAAGGCGCGTTATCGTCATTCAAAATCCATGAGTTGTCCGCCCACAAATTTGGCCGCTTCTTACGGATACGCTCACGCAAACGTTTCATAACGCCTAGGTAATACTCCTTGTTTACCGTCTGACCCTCTGGAACGAATTCGTAGTGCACCACGCCACGGATATCGAAGAAAACAACGAGCATCACCTTCATTTTCGAGCGGCTTTGGCGTGGTTTTTTTCGGTTTCAGCTCATGCTGATATGCACGAGTTTTCGATAGAGCATTATCACCAAAGGCCTTTTGCAACATTTTCAATGCATCGGCACACGAAAATTCATTTGCAACACAAAACTTTAAACAAATTCTTTGCTCAACGTAATCACCGATAGTAAAAATCGGCACACACTCTGACATCGACTGACTTGATCAGCTGTTGCAAATACACTAGTTGACAGATCCCGCTCAAGCTTGGCATAGTAATTAAGGACAGTGGTACCAACCTAGAAAAAAAAAATTTTACCTGCCTCATTGCCCCGCCAGATTTAAATCGATAATTCCCGGTACTTTCTTGACAGAATGTATTATGACGATTACAACTTCTACAACTTTTTGAATCGTTATATCTCAAAAACGGTGGCTCGTATAAAAAAAAGTATCGATAAATTTTTTGTAGATAATTTTATGGTCTACAATTTTTGTCTGAGGTATTTTAATAATAAAACTTACCGTTTTGCTGAAAATCGCGAAAAACTTATTTTTTTCACTTTTGACCTTGAATAAAATTTTTTCCTTACAAGGGAAAGATGGGGAACTTTCAAATTTTGTTTTTAATGCTATTTTAAAGAATCTTACCGATTTTCAGCTTGGTGGGAATTTATGTTACTATTACTCTTATTTTTGGTCTAATTTGACCGGACTAGAATAGAAGAATACACAGAAACGAATCACAAACTTTAAGAAACAAGTGTAAGTTAAATATAATTCTTTCGTTAGTGCTGATAGCTCAATGGTTAGAACTTTGGGCTATGTGGTTTAGTTTTAGTAGAAATTTTCTAGTTGGAAGGTTGGGTCGAAAGTTAACAGTGCTGTGATCTAAAGTGGTACAGGGACACAGTAACAAAGCCTAACCAGAACATACCTTAACTCGTATAAGCTAGAAAAGCTTCTGAGGGATCTTCACAGAAGATCTAGAAGTATCAGGATAATACAGTAGACTCGCGCTAGAGTGAACACAAAAATAATTTGCTTGTTCATATTTTCGCACCGTTCCCACTAGTGGAAGATGTGTAAAAGACATGAAATAAATTTTTATAAAATTAAAAAAATGATATGAAACCAAAGCTTTCGATGTTGAACTTTAATTGAAAAAAATGAAAATTTGTCATTTGAAATAAGAAGTTATTTTTGTTCGCACTTTCTTGGCTGATAGTTGAGCATTCACTGCTTTATACTGAATTGTTCATAGGATTTTTATTTCACTTGTGTCTATATCAGTGTTTGTTCGGCCCATTGAGAAAGTACTTTTAATGCCTTTAGAATATCTACAATATTTTCCTCACTTTCCACATCAGAGTCGCTTCTTTCGGAATCAGTGAGGACATTCGAATCACAATCAATGTCAGCTTGACTTTGGTTCACTTCCAGCATATCTTTATACCAGTTTTCCACATCTTCACAGTTATACTCAGCATAAAAACTGAAAAATATCTTAAGTAGTTACTTAGTATCTTAAATCGAAGTTGATTTGCTCGAATATGTGGTAAATATGAATGTTGCAAAGTCAGTTTTCTCAACTGACCGACTGAATTATGTTCAACAACTCGATAGTTTCCTCTATTGTAGGTTCCGATTTTTTAGTCATCAATATTTCTCGGAGCTGCATAAGAGGAATGTCACAATGTCACTATGGTCAAAACTTTCGTTACAACACTTTTTGATTAAACGAGGATCTAATTTTTGCCATGCCCGGTGTTAATGTAAAGCAGCATCCCTCAAGGTGAGGTTGTTGAGCCCATCTGCCATCTTGGGCCACCAGAAAACTCAAAAGATTTTGTCTGTAATACAGTTTGGTTAACTTAAAGCCATTTTTATCCATTGGCTGAATTCAGAGAGTCACATTAGGAGGCAAAAACATCACAAATATTTTACCATCTTCTGTTCTCAACTCTTCAGCTGATGGATGTGAGGGTACATTATCTAGAAGAAGCATTGCCTTTACCGCAAAATTTGAACATTTTAAAAATTGCTTTATCTACAAAAAATTCTCATTCACTCACATTTAATTTTTCATATAAACACTTACCTCTGATACGAAGCATTCGAAGAACCAGTTTCTGAAACTTTCCGTTGTCATCCAAGCATTTTTTGTATTATTCTAGATACAGAGATTATGGAAATTTTCGAATGTTCTTGGAGATTTTGCTTTTACCAATAATCCACGTCGTGAGTTTGTGGGAAGCTGATGCGTTTGCACAACTCAAGATATTTTGACACCGCGTGGAGTTTTTTCAGAACACATTACATAGATTTTATCGGCATAATTTTCCAGTACAATCCAGTCTCATCAGCATTGCATATCTTTGCATATTTTGAATGGGCTAATATCATGCACCTCTGATGATAGTTTTTCTCCACAAATTTTCAAAAATCTAAGACCATAACGAACCTTGAACTTTTGCAGCCTTCCATCGCTCGCGGTAAATTTTTCATTTTCACTTTTCAAGGTTTCATGAAGCTGAAGAGCTTTATGCGTCATAATTTCTCCTGTTATAGGCAAATTTAATTTCCTCTGTTTAAGACTTTCTCCATTTTCGGATGTTCTGCTTTCCTCAAAGTGCATTTTTTATTTTGTTTGGCTTAGTACTCTGGTCCACAACACTGATGATTTTGATCTGTTTTTTTGAATCGACCATACAGTTGATTTCGCCATTCCGTATTTTTTTTAAAGCAAAGTTAAGCTAATGACTTTCCGGTGATCTCCCAAGATCTTCGATTTTTCATACAGACTCAAACATTTCTTGTGTTTAGCCATTTTAACTACATATTTCACATTAAAAGACACTTCTCGCAGTGGATGATAACTCGTAATAAATAAAATTCGTATCATTTGAATGGCTTTAGGCATGATTTTATCAACAAGTTGGAACAAGAACTGAAGAAATCGTGGATTGTTCACATTACTGGATATACAATGAGAATATTTTCTTGTTCACACAGATGTGTGTTAATAATAGCGCTAATCTACTGTATATTATTATATTATCGGAGTCCTTCAATTCCTGAAAAAAAATTGTCAAACACCTGACAAAAATTAACAGGCATATTCTTTCATCCCTCTGATGCGATAACTGAATCCAAATCTGGGATAATCCCCGAAGAATTTTACACTGGCAAAAAGTTATCTGAACTTCACAGCAACGCTATAATGTACGAAACCAACTCTCTACAAAGCCGTTCAAACTTCACGGGAAAAATCGCCCGGACAAAATAAATTCGAAAACTTATCCTCATAGCCGTTCTTCGCCGTTTTATCGGAAAACAATTCATCATGTGCTAGACAGAATAAATTTCCATCTAATAATACCCCGCCGCTGTTTAGCGGAATGAATTAATTAGTTGATAACAAACCGTCTCGTCGTGCTGCTATTTGAGATCACCGACGGCATGTGGCTGCAAACTTTGAAGGATTCATTAAAACTTGGCGATGTGGACGATATGCAGGTATCTGTTGGTCAAATACAGATGAATGCCTACTTCGATTATAATTGAGTTTGATTGAATCGACTTCTGTGTGTACTCGTTATCGGGGCGGTCGCTTGCAAAGTTATAATCAGTTAAATGGTTGTGATGGCTTGTGTTCTAGGAGAAGAGAGTTCGTTTAAAGAGCATTAAATACGTATTGATTGTCATTTAAATTGATTCGGATAGGTGACATCGGAGGATTTGGATTTTGAACGAAGATTTTTGTACGTAACAAAAATAAAAGTTTCATTCAATTGGCTCATTCCATAGACTGCATGCTGCCTTTTTCATTATGTTGAGAGGAGTATTGAGATATATAGGATATAGATTGAATATTTAACATTGATCACATTTCCTTCAGTTGGTGTCAAACCAGTATCCTGTGATTTTATGATTCCTTCATATAGAATTGAAAATTAATCATAATAAATATATAACTCAGCCTATTCAGAATCACGACACTTCAATAATGCTACGTTTCGTGTATATATTGAGACTTCTTCACGGCGAAACATATACAAAAAATATTACAGAATATTCAACACATACTAGAAATTCACCCAGAATTAATTGTTGTAGGCTAATGTCGTAAACAAATTATTGAACATACAGTGTATGAATGAAATTGAGTCAACAGTCAAATAATATCGAACGTTCCAGGTTCGTGTCAATATATCCTTCTCGTCGGCTAGATCTGTTGCGAGTGGACTTCCCTAAGGATCTGTTTTAGGCACAATTCTCTTCCTCCTATACATCTTAGATTTTCCCAAGATCTTCACATCTCGATTTTCTCAATTTTGCCGACGACACGAAATTGTTCGGCAACCCCAATGGGACCGGTCATCTAATCCAGGAAGATCTGGAGATATTAAACCGTTGGTGTCAGGAGTGGAAGTTGCTTATCAATCGTGAAAAGTGAGCTGTTATGCACACAATCCGCGTCGTCAGTACTTCCTGAACTGTACTCCCATTGCTACTTGTAGTGGTCGCGCTGACCTTGGTGTGATTGTGACCGAGAACCTGAGCTGGTCCGGTCACATTCTCCACATGGTGAGCAGGGCCAAAAAATCATTATTTATGATCCAAAAAGCTTTTGATGGTTGTGATACGTCCACGTGTGTTACTCTCTACAAGGTGCGCCATATTGGAGGTTGCGGGCCCTATGTGGGGTCCATTGTTGACTAGGGGTTCTGCCTTGCTCGAGAGTGTCGTGAAACTCGTCTACCTTACGGCATCTTGCATCCCAGCTATAGCGAAAGACCAGAATGAACTTGCCTACATTTGATGTCAGGAGGGAGCGTAGTGGTCGCTCATCGCGTTCTTCACAACTTGTTCGGGATTGATCCGAGTTATCTCTTCAAGTTGAACCTTGATAACCGTCTTCGTGGTCACGCCTACAAGTTGAGGAGGGAGATATTTAAGACGCCACAGAGGCAAAACTTCATTACTAACTGGTGTTTTCCATGTGGAAATCTCTACCCTCGTCAGTGGTTAACTCAGTGTCTGTATACGCCTTCAAAAACGGTTTCTATGCTTGGTTTCGACGTGAGTGAGTGCCACTTGTCAATCTGGCCTTTATTTTTTCCCTCTTTGGTATTGCACTTATTTTTCGTTTGTATGTTTAGAATGTACTAATATGTGAGTTTATAGGCTCTGCCTCAACTTTAATCGTTTGTATAATAATAATAATAAAATTGCTAAAGAGAATAAATCAGGAATCATAAAATTCAAAAAATAATTATATCGAAAGGTGAAGATACAATAACCTAGAATATATAATAATAACGCCCATATATTTCGATTATTCTAATGTTCGACTGGACGGTCAGATCTCTTTTTCATTGAATACCGTATGTCCAAAAGATCATTTTCCAAACCTGTATATTATTAATTTATTTTTATTATTTTATAGTGAACGGGCGTCTGTCCACCCTGCCACTGCGTCCGCACGAACTATTGTGGTTCACCCCTAATTTATATTTCCCCGACGAGATCCAATTTTTGGATAAAACCGATAATCTTGTTCGGAGTTAATTTTTTCGGTTCGCAGTGGGCTATAAAAGCCTGACCAAAGACCTCGAATTTGATGCGACTCACGACTTGTGTCCTCAAGACACAGGCTGTATTCATCGTCTTCAGCCAGACAGAGTTTGTGCAAATGCGCTTTCAGCCTGCAAAACCTGTATAAGCTATTATATGTATTTCACGGTTATTCCCAATCTTCAGATAGCGTTTTGAATCAAATACAGTTAAGCGGATAGAAACTCACCCATTGAATGAAAATTATGAACAAAAACCCAAATACTGTCAGCTATCAGCACGTTGGTTTGTCTTATAATAAGTTTCAAATTGAAACAGATGTTATCATCCATCACATATGTCAGATATGTAAATTTAAGATCTTTTTCATGTAGTGAAGATTTGAAAATTGAAAGAAATTTCAATTTAAAAATTAATACCAGAAATCTGAAAAATTCATAATTGATAGTTATATGAATAATCGCTTTTTGGGTCAATTGACCTTATGAAATCAATTAGGGATAATAGAGAAAATCTTAAATTTACGTAGACTGTTAAAAAACGAATTCAGATGTTTTTGTAACTTACAACAACTTCTTCATTAATGAGCTTAGAATGAAATTGTGTATTTTAATTTCAATGTTATTATCTGGTAAAGAAACGTGTTCGTAGCTGATAGTTTTTGAGATTTTGTTCAGAATTTTTCTTGAATAAAACGATACATTAACATGTGTATCTGGAGATACACCACCATTTCTACGTTTCCATTTTATTACCAAATTTTTTAAGTTCCACGATTACATTTAGTTTTTCCTCACGCAAAGGTACGTTCTAATTTTGTAATTACTTTATATCAAACTTTAAACAACATGGTGCCCAACGTGGGGCATTTATAATATGTAATATTTCTCCTCGCACGAAGATAAAATATACAGATATCGGAAAAAGTATACAGGACTGTTTCCGTCGACTTGCAAGAACTGTACTCATAAACGTCTGCTGTCGACATGCCGAAAGAGCACGGAGGCATGCATCGGCTAGAAACTAACTTTCGTCGATTTAAATTGCATTAACAAACTCGATACTTATTGGATTCGATTAACAGGGCGTCTGGAGCAGGACGATGAAATCTAATCGCTGCTATTTTCCGGTCACCAGAGTTGTTTCATACGTGACAGAGTTTGTTAATGTTTATCTAATTCATTAGAACCAAGGAAAATAAACTGATTGCCAAAAGTTTTGGATCTTGTATTTTCTTTTTACAAAAAACATGTAGATAAAAAGCAAAAGAATGTGCAGAACCTTTTGGCTTAAATAATATCAAAAATCGACGAAAACAATAAATAATAGCGGAGGTCAATGATGAATTGAAACTATATTCATGTGAATTGGAATAACAATTTTTGGAAGTTCGGTCGGCGACTATTCACTACAGCTAAAATTTAAAAGTTAAATGTTCTTAGATGAATCCCGTAGTGATGAGTGGACCATCTAGCGGATGAAAAAACACCGTTCGTCGTATCTTGGCTTCAGTTCATACGGCACCCAATTCAATTCCCTACCTTTAGGATCATTTTCATAGCTTTTAAACGATGTCGAATGGCTGGTTCAGCGACTTCAAGTGTTTTTGAGACTTCCTCTCGCGTTTGTGATGGATGATCATCGAGCCTTACCTCTAATTCCTCATCCTTAAACTTTGGTAGCGCTCCGTTCTTCGTCTTCCAAATCAAAAATGCTTTTTTTAAATCGGGGAAAAACTTGAAATTTTCAGAAACTACGTCGCTTATACTTCAGCGATATGACAGATATTGAAAAGAATATCTAGTGATGACACTTCAAAATGAAGGTGTTGACAGATGAAACAATATGATAATAAACTGGTACCGACATATGCAGGGTTGTGCCTCCGAAATCAAACGTAAATAAAATACTCTTTCATTCAGAATATCGATTAAATTTTTATTTCAATAAAATGCTTGTACCTTGCCATTATGTGTGGAATACATCATTTAAATGTCCTCCGCGTGATCTCTCACAGGACTCGATCATTGTGAGGTAATTTTCGGTGACTTGTCGGCACATTTCGGGCAATATCTCACCAATAACTTGACGGAAGTTGGTTTTCAGATCGTCAATAGTCTGAGGATTCGTGAATTCTATCGGTTAAGTTACTGGAATGTGAGCATGGCTCTTCCACCAGTTGACTAATCAGCAGTCTCCACAATCTGCCCAGGAAGCAGATAGAATGATAAGGATACGCTTTATCATCGCGCATTAGTGAGAACCACTCCGAAGAGTTGAACCACCAAGCTTCCAGTTTCGGCTTCAGTCCGAAAACCTACACCGTCACTGGTAGCAGCGAAGCACTATCCAACTTCTGCAGTGTCAGTACTCGACTTGTTTTGTGATGCAACTCACTCGCCGAAGAAGCTTCTTGTCCATCCACCCGAAAGCAATCTCATGAACCAAGATAGTCTCAAGCATTGATGAACAAAAAAAATTTCAAAAGCGATAAATTACAAGATCTTGGTGGCCAATTCACATCGCCGAAACGACAAATTACGCGTCCTAGGAATTTTTTTTGCAATAAAGCCAAAACGGGTCGTGTTGTGTGGCTTGTTGCACCACCTTGCTGGAACCAGTCGGTAATCGTTTGGCTATAGCGATGAGAATTAACGGTTTGAGTGACACCCTCTTTATTTTCGAATAATTAAGGGCCAATCGCTCCACCAGACCAAATTGTACACCATACAGTGACTTTTTGAGGATGTAATGGTCTCTCAGCAGTTACATGACAATTTTCACTGCCCCAGATGCCACAATTTTGCTTGTTTACACAGCCACTGAGATGAAAATGTGCTTCGTCGTTGAAGAAATTTCGATTGGAAAAATCGTCATTCAAAGGTTGTTGTTCAAACACCCAATTGGCATGTGTTCTACCCATTCTAAGGTCAGCTGTTATTAGTTCTTACGACAACTGAACCTTATAAGGATGAAGATGAAAATCGAGATGCAAAATACGCCATAACGAGGCCCAAATTTTGTGCGCACAGAATTGATAAATTGCGATCTTCTTCAACACTTTCACTTACAGTAGAAATATTATCGGTCAAGTGTGCATTTCGTTGAACATCAGTAACAGATCCAGCCTCTTTTTTCAACTCGTTACCAATTGTACTGGCAGATGAATGATTATGTCGACCATTATGCTTCCGTATTGCACGAAACGTACTTACTACAGAGTCATTGATTTTGTAGTAAGTTTTCAGAATTTGTACACGTTCAGCAGTAGATAAACGATCCATATTGTTAAATGGCTAACCTTCAACTAAACACATGAGGCTTGTGTTCACAGTTCTGTTAGACATATGTCATTGAAACTGGGCTGTGAAATCCGGAACACGAAATGGATAACCCGTTATTACTATTACCTTAAATTTTCTGGGAATGCTGGAGATGCTGATTTAACTATCTGGTTCAACATTTTCAAGTTCAATATCCGAAAACAAATTCAACACCCAAACCCATTAAATTCCAGACTATCTAATACTAGTAGCCAGATTTAATTCCATAGCTTTAACAGCCTCATTTTATTGAGTAAATAGCGGTGTTGCTCATCTCACCTCCGGATATAAAATACACACAACTGCATTTCGATTATCTGTCTGCAACTCTAAACGAATTTCCGTTCAATTTTCCCCGCTTGTGTTGCGCGTGGCTTTCCAATAAATATTTATAGTGGCAGCCTCGGCACTTCAATAAAATTTTTCGAACGTCTGGAAAGGAGAACTATTGAAGAATTGCAGCGATTCGGTTGCCCCGACTTAAAAGCACAAGGTTTGTAAAGGCTGATTTCGTAAAGGCTGATTTACTGATGCACCTGGCAAAATTGAGAACTGTTGGATGTCGGGTTACTTAAGGGTGAGATTCGAAGATTTCACAGACGGATTATGGTTTTTTAATTTCATTCTATTCTTTTTAAACATCGACAGATCTTGGATCCGTTATTTGCCAAAGCATCTTCATATTATTTTAGACACAGAATATTTTATAATCTTGCGAAAGTATTGATATTTGCTCCTCTCAATGGCAAACAATATGATTATTTTGAGCAACAAAATGATAAAGACATTGTTTCATGATAACTTTGAATTCAGAATTATATCATCCAACTTTTACAATAGTGAACGTGAATTTGTCAATAGAAATGCAACGAACGTGAAAAAAGTCACGCTGAATACCTACTTGAAATAATGTATGCAGGTATGAAAAAGACAGTCGGAAACATAGGAATTTCATTGCTTATCTATAAACAACATCGGTCCAGTGGAGCAGTAAAAGAATCAAAACCTCAGCGATGCGATGACGGATAAACGACCGTTTTCTCTCAATGGCAGTGAGGGGATGCTTCGATGGAAACGAGGCTTTGCTTTCAGCAATCAGAATTATTCGGTCTTCAAACGTGGGATGCCTTAGTCCATATCGGTTGAAAATAAAGTAAATCGAAATTTTCATTGTAGAAGAAAAAATTCAGATCATAAAATGATACTTTGGTGATCAATCAATTCAAGAGACACTAAATTCATTTATTATTGCTTTTGACGATAGGTCGGTACCTTCAAGTTCAGCTATTTCTGAAAGAATTGAAAAATTCGGGAATTATGTGTCTTTACAAACATGCAGGCATTGCAAGATTGATAAACCACCAAAAATCATTAGTGAAAATCGTCTGGAAAATGACTATCGGGTGTTTTTCTTTAGAGTGATAGAACTTTCGATAGAGATAACAGTGATTTGACAGAAGATAGAAGCCATGTTGCTTCAACATTTCTGTTCAGTAAGCATTGAGAAATTATCATGGACTCACTCCGTCAGACTATCGATAGATTGCGGACAACATTTCCTCTACTCGACAACAACAAGATAAAGAACTATACGTACAGAAGAAAATATCGCTGCTGTAAGTCATAGTGTTAATGATGATCCAGATTTCTCTATTCGTCGACGTTCACAACATGGAAAATTTTGCATAAAGATCTTGGTCTACACCCAAACAAAATCCAACTGATTCAAGAACTAAAGCCACTTGACCATAATAAGCGTCGTTTGTTTGCTGATTGGGCCCTAGAACAGCTTGAAGTTGATCCACTTTTTTATCGTAAAATTGTGTTTAGTGATGAAGCTCATTTCTGGTTGAACGGATATGTATACAAGCAAAATTGCCATATATGGAGTGAAAACAATGCTTTGTATGGTGCGCTTTACACGCTGGAGGCATCATCGGTCCATATTTTTTAAAAAGGGTGCTGGAGCTAATGTTACAGTGAATGGTGCTCGTTACAGATCGATGATCAATGATTATTTGTTTCAAAATTTGAATGGTATCGACCCAGTATTCCAGTAACAATTGATTTATTGAAATAAACATTTGGCGATAACATTATTTCGAGAAATGGTCCAATTGGCCTCCAAGATCATGCGACATAACTTCACTGGATTATTTTCTTTGGGGTTATGTCAAGTCATTGGTTTATGCTGATAAACCAGAAACAATGGACGCTTTGGAAGCCAACATAACTCGTGTTATTGATGAAATAAGGCCTGAATTACTCGAAAAAGTGGTCCAAAATTGGTCTGGTCGAATGCGGTTTCTCAAAGCTAGTCGTGGTGGACATATGCCGGAAATCATTTTTAAAACATAAATGTCATGAAATTATCTTTCCAATAAAAAAAATTGGCTTCAATCTTAATTTAACTGTGTTTTATTTCAATTTGAAGTTCTATCTAAAAAAAACACCCGATATATAATATAAATATACATATACAGGAAAATATTTTGTTCCAAAATTATATAAAATTTCCAAAAAAAAAGAGTGTTCTGGAGTTTTGGCTCAACTATTTTTTTTTCATTTTGGAAATTTTATGTATTTTTGGAATATTATATTTTTCTGTATAAATGTATATGTTTATATACATAGCTATATATGTTTTGTTAATAAAAATGTAGTAATACGTATCATATCGCAAAGTAAAAGGAGTTTTTTCTCCTAAAAATTAAAAAATATTTCACATTGATTTTATATTGTGATAACATTTTGATATTTTAGTTTATAATTTTCAATATATTTATATATTTCATAAGTTCGAAGATATAATTCTGAATTTGAAGTTCCTCTAGCATCATAAATTTCTCTTGTTCTTTTAATTATACAATTTTTACGAAATTTTGCAAAAACATGGTCCTTTCAATTCTACTTCTGAATGTTGAATTTCAGATCGGTCGAATCCTTAATTGAGAAAATATTGGGAAAAATATAAAAAATTTTCAAATGATCCCCACAAAAAAATTATTTTTTTTCTATTATATTTATACAGTTCTCACGAAATTTTGCATGAACATTTCGTTATTATTGTACCTCTAAATTCTGAATTTTAAATCGATTGAATCTGTAGTTTCAAAAATATCGAGAAAAGTGTAAAAACATTCCAAGCTTGAATAACTGAAAAACTTTTTAAACAATTTTGTCTATTAACAAACTTAACTGCAACATTTGGACCCGAAATCTTTCCTAAAAGTTTCAAAGCTCTAGTTTTATTCGTTGTTTTTCGAACTAGCGCGCAAAATCTACTTTGTACAAATGTATTCTTTCCCTGATTCTGATTAAACTATCTTCTGTTCATTCATGATCATCTTGTTCCTGTGAAACGAATATACCCTCTATCGAGGGAAAGTAGAAAAGACCCTAGAATCCCGACAGTTAATTAATTTCACCCCCTTGAGATGCAAAAATCCCAAACAGCTTCAAGAAGTTAAGTCTGATTTATAAGTCTTGGTGGTTATCTGTATCATTAGTAACTTTTGTGAAGCATGGTCGATGTTTTTGGATGTTTAAGCCTCCTAATCAGCCCCATTTGTCTTTCCAATTACCTATTCTACAGCTGGAGCCTATGTTCACCAGTTGGGGTAGAATCACTCCTGCAAAAATACAATTCATCCTGGGTTTTAGTTTCCAAGTCTGGAAAAGGCATCGGTGAAATTTTTATATGAAAAATTCATGGATTATATACAAGGGCAGCTTTAACAATATATATTAGTACCTATATTTATCTCATGAGTAGAAGTAATGATCTAAATGACGACAAGATTACAGTTGATAAGGTTTCATGAAAATAGTTACTTGACCTTAGAGATCTTGTTCATTTATATATGCTGATATATCATTTACTGTCATCTGACAGTTATCTGAATTTTTCTCTTGATCAAAGCTGAAAAAATATATTCCTGTGTTTTATCTGGAATCTGGTGGTTACAAGTCGAAGCTGTACCTAATACGAGAAAAGGTACCGAAAAAGTGAACTGAGAGCATGCTGCATTCATAGGCGTAGTAGAATTCTCCCAGTAGATGTGGTTAGTAGAGATTTCCACCAAATAACTGTGCAGCTTCCGTTAGTTTGTAGGCTGTTTGAACATAGCTCTCGTGTTCCACCTGGTAAGTCGCTGAGGCGAATTGAAAACGACAAAGAATGTGTTTGAAATGTTGTGCATGAAAATTGGGTAACGAACATATTTAATGCTTCAACGGGCTTTTAAGAAGGATGATTTTCGAGTCGTATGGGCGCTCTTTAACATCTCGAAACGATGGTTGGAAAAATCAACCAACAACGGTGTTTAATATTTCAAGACCTCTACGAGATGACGTGCGGAGGAAACAACCTGAAATTAGATGATCGTTCGACTGGTTCCTTCACCACACCCCCTTGTCTCCAGACCATGTAGCGGTAGGGAAGCTTCTCATGACTAGGGTACTGGTTTTACTTCGGTGAAATGGAGGACTGAATCTTGATTCTTAACAAGTCTTAAAGCTAACGTTACTCTACCCAGTTTTAAGGTCTTGACGATATGATCGAAGACCGTTGGTGCTCGAACCAGGATCGTTTGAAAGACTTCGCAAGGGTTCGTTGGTCTAGACGATATTATCGGTTGTTAGTGCTCGAACCAGTCAACTATCAGTTGAAGCATCTATTCTTGAGGCAATTCCTGTTTCTTGAATTTTCGGCTAGGTGGTGGAAATCCAGCCCCTTCGGCGTGTGGGTTGCGTCTTAAACAATTCGGGGACAGACCTGCAAAACAGTGGGGGTTGAATAATGTTTCCCTGGTACCAGTCAGTTTCAAATTGAAGCGGAATCTGGGAGCGGAGTGGATTCACCTCCAATGGAGGGGATTTTGCTTTGTGCGATATAAAAGCGTATCCTTATTACACAACCAACTTTCGAGCAACGTGGAGACTACTTAGTGGTCACCTAGTGAAGAGCCATGTTCACATGACTAAGAATTGAACAATATATCATTCAAATGACCGCCAGCACTGACCATGCAGTACCCAATCCGATCAACTCAATTTTTCAGTTCATTGAGATTGTTTGGGCCACAATCTCATGATTAGCAACTTCAATTTTGTATCTCAAGACATCAATCATTTCATGGCCTTAACGACCATGCAATCATTAGCCCATTAAGCGAAGTGAAAATGCATCGGATGGTCACGACGCTTCACTTCTTACACTAATTGAACTTTGTAAGTCTTCATACTATTCATGAAAAATCTCCTCAGCGGAGTGTGGGAAATGTTCAGTTCTTGAGCATAATATAGAGTTGATGTTGATGTATGTTCAGCCACATTCTGAGCAACAGCAGCAATAATTGTAGGAGTGGTCACTGGACGAGAACGTGAATTATTTGGTTTATCAAATAACAACCCAGTTTTCACTTACAAATCGATCCATAATTTGTCGTGAGGAAATTTCATTTCTCTCTTATTTTCCACGTGACTATCTGACAGTTTGGATGAAAGATTAACTCTCCACTTTGTTAATGAGTTTTCAATATTTTCCAGTTTTCTTCAAGCGTAAACGACCTGTTTGGTTAAATATTAAACTAATTTTCTATCAAAATACAAATTACTGAAGTTCTGGCCTACTCGAAATGAAAACAATTTCAAAATGCAAATTCTAGATGGCCCAATCTTTACTTAGGCGAAAGCGGCCCAATTTTTCCCGACTTATAACCATTTGAAATTGTACTTTACAAATCTAATCTAATTCAAATTTGGTATTGGGATGTGAAATAACTACGCGGACAATCACGCAATATTTTGTGGGACTATAAGATTTTTTCAACTTTTATATCAGCTAAAGCTGAAAATTGAAATATCCAAGTAATATAAGGAAAACGACAAAGCTACAACAGCATAGGTGGCCGCCTAAGTGAAGGCGTAGGACTCTGATCTCTGTCAATGCAATGCGCATATCTTTATGCTGTGGGCTCGAACCCAAGAGCTGAGTAATGATGGTATTTCTTAATTTTTCCGTGAAATGATTGGTTTGCATATCATGTGATAGAAAAATTAAATTTGCGGCTACAATCAGTCCACTGGCTACGCAGTTATTCAAGTTTGGAATGTTTTATCATTTTTCCCAATATTTGTGAGACTACTTATCCTATCGATATGAAATGAGGTGTTTAGAGGTAGAAGTTATATCGTGCATATTCTTGCTGAATTTCGTGAGAATCGAATTATCAGAACCATCGCAGTAGTCCTACACCGAGTTCAATTTCAGCCTGTAGATGTAAAATAAAGGCAGGAAGGATCGTGTAGCTTATGGGTCATATGAAGAAGCGCGCAAAAGCTCCTCCTACAGGCGTATCAAGGTAACATTATTTCCATCTAAACGGTATCCGGAAAAAAGCTCAATTGTAATTATTTAGTATATGTTTTAAATTCTTGAATTAGAAAATTATAGCAAAATATTCATCTTCTTTATTTATGCGACCTCCATTTAACTGTATACACTTAACTTAACGTCGAGGTACGCCCGAAATTGGATCACCTCCATAATTTTCGATGATGGTAGTCCAGGACTGTAAAACCGACAGAATTAAATCATCTTCACTTCGTGGCGGTGCTCTTTCAATTTCAATCTTTATTAGTCCCCATATGTTTTCAATGTTACTAAGATCTGGTGAAGCTGCTGGCCATGAAATGGTTGTCACTGGGTGTTCTTGCATCCAAGCTTGAGTATAAGCCGAAGTATGGCATCTTGCATTATCCTGCTGAAAACGCCACCCCTCTGGATATAAAGCATGCGCCGTTTCATGGAGAAAATCGTTTTAAATTCAACAATTCTTTTCACTATTAATAGTACCATCAAGTGTACAGAGAGGCGTAGCATCACGCTGAGATTTTGTTTCCCAAATCATTATTTTGGTGGGAAATTTGAACGGTAGCAGGTTGTTTTGATAGGATTTTTTAGTCATTTCCACCAAATTGGAAACAATTTTCATCAGATATGAACATTATCGAAATTATCTTCTTGAAAACGTTGACAAAATTCTATCCTTCGTTCCTTTTGTGGAGATGTCATTATAGGAATTTTTTTGGTTTCTTTGATATGTAGCCTTGCCTTTTCAGTGATATGCGGACGGTTTCTGGGCATTCTTTTATATTTCGTTGATTTTCCAATCTGTTAGCCAATTTCCGAAACCCCAGGCGCGGATTTTGTCGTCTTAAGGCCAATAAAGCGTTTAAATTGTTCGTACGCAGTCTTCCTGAAACTGGTCTACGCCTCATATCCATGCCATTTTTTATCCTGTTTATTTTCTTATATACAGCACTTTTTCCCAGTTCAGTCAATTATACTAATGTTTTAACGATTCGAAAATATTTTACATACAAATATTCTACCTGTTTTCTTTTTTCTTGTTGCGACATTATTTCATAAATTGTATACTCACAAACAACAATATTTGACAAATAGTGTTGTGTTGCAACTTTGGTCATAGCCGATTATCTACACAACCTATTTTAAACATTACTTTTGTCTTAGAGCGTTACAAAAAAGAAGTTTATCAAAATTATGAAAAAATAATAAATTCCGAATACTTTCTAGAGGGACTATATAATTTTCAGCCTGCAAAACAGTCTACAATTAAATGTGATCTTTTTTTAAATAATTTGAAAATGCTGGTGCTGAAAAGAAATCCATCTGCCGAAAAATAATCATTGAAGAATTGGTCAGATGCTTGTTTTCCATCTGTCAGCAGCGAAGAATAAGGAATATTCAAAAAAATTTCGATCTAGTCTACAACTAAATTAATTGTTGATTTATGTAGCATATGTAGGATGTTTTTGTTGGGAGTAAATGTAGTCGAACAACTTAAGCAACATAAATGTCGGATATGTGCCTTATATCTTCGGTGTTCGGCAGCAATTATTTGGATATACATTCTGTCAAGAAAGTACCGGGACTTATCGATTTAAATCTGACGGGGCAATGAGGCAGGTAAAATTTTTTTTTCCTAGGTTGGTACCACTGTCCTTGATTACTATGCCAAGCTTGAGCGGGATCTGTCAACTAGTGTGTTTGCAACAGCTGATTAAGTCAGTCGATGTCAGAGTGCGTGCCGATTTGTACTATGGCTGATTACGTTGAGCAAAGAATTTGTTTAAAGTTTTGTGTTGCAAATGAATTTTCGTGTGCCGATGCATTGAAAATGTTGCAAAAGGCCTTTGGTGATAATGCTCTATCGAAAACTCGTGCATATCAGTGGTACAGAGCCTTCAAGGACGGTCGTGAAGTGGTCGCCCATCGACGGCTTCGATCGAAGATAACGTCGATAAAATTAAGGAAAGCGTGCTGGAAAACCGTCGTACCAGCTTGAGAGAGATGGCACATGATCTTAAGATATCCCACGAGTCCGCACGTACGATTTTGATTGATATTTTGGGCATGAGAAAGGTGGCCGCACGACTCGTACCGAAAGACCTGAATTTTCTTCAAAAACGTCATTGCGAACAGGTTGCTTCAGACATGCTGGATCGCTGTAATTCCGATTCTACATTCATGGAACGCATTATAACTGGTGATGAGACCTGGGTCTACGAGTACGATATGCAAACAAGCCAGCAATCATCGGAATGGGTGGCAAAAAATGAGCCGAAACCGAAAAAACCACGCCAAAGCCGCTCGAAAATGAAGGTGATGCTCATTGTTTTCTTCGATATCCGTGGCGTGGTGCACTACGAATTCGTTCCAGAGGGTCAGACGGTAAACAAGGAGTATTACCTAGGCGTTATGAAACGTTTGCGTGAGCGTATCCGTAAGAAGCGGCCAAATTTGTGGGCGAACAACTCATGGATTTTGCATGACGATAACGCGCCTTCTCACTGAGCTACGATTGTGACTGACTTTCTCGCCAAAAACTCAACAAACGTGCTTCAGCAACCACCGTATACTCCGGATTTGGCTCCCTGCGACTTTTTCC
Organism: Megalocaria dilatata; assembly: GCA_034642435.1. Classification (NCBI taxonomy): domain Eukaryota; kingdom Metazoa; phylum Arthropoda; class Insecta; order Coleoptera; family Coccinellidae; genus Megalocaria; species Megalocaria dilatata. The sequence goes on along the minus strand of CM067855.1, from coordinate 58,340,549 downwards.
TCTTCCCAAAACTAAAATTGCCCCTTCGTGGCACCCGTTTTGAGTCGATTGAAGCCATAAAACAAAATTCGGCGCGAGAGCTAAAGTTCATCCCGGAAAGCGCCTATAAAAAATGTTTCGATAATTGGAAGTGCCGTTGGCATAGATGTATTGGAGCAAATGGAGCCTATTTTGAAGGCGACCCAATAAATTTTGACGATTAAATGTAAAAATGTTGTTTTAATTGAAAATTCCCGGTACTTTCTTGACAGAGTAGTATATGCGAAATATTTGAAGGCCACATAATTTATTTTTCTACATCTGGCATGAAGAAATTAATTTCGTAGATCATAGAACAGGTGATGTGTTAATGATTAATATCAACATAATAATTTATAGATCTATTAATTAATAACTAGATTATAGATTATAAAAATATATTACACATGTTCAGAATGATAAATATGCGAATGAAACAAATACGTCAATTAAATATACATTATCAACCTCAAATGAAGGTTGAACTTCTCATATGGACTGTCACACCTTAATACTATTTTCGTATATGCTTTTATGCCCGACAACTCGTATTATCAAGTTTCTTCGGCATTTCAAGGCGCTACCACGAATTAATTTGCTCTGAAAGTGGGTTTTAGTGGGCGTTCAATGATATATGTCTGTTTCAACGTATGTACCGTTCCTGCGAGCAGAACCTCCCACATTTTGTTTTGGAAAATTAAAGATACAAAGCGCTTTCACATTTCGTTACTTACCGTATTTTAAGTGCTTCCAATTTGGGACGAATGTCACTGTCAGAGAATTGGAGTAGTGCACGGTTTGTTGATTCAGTCGTTAAGAATGATTATGTTGTTCAGACACCGTTTGCTTGCTGATGGGAAATCATTGAATTTCATCCACATACATACGTTTTCAGACTACTAGATATTCCTAAGAATCAACAAAATTACATTAGAACACTCAGTTTTCAGATAATTATATGAATTCCACCTTAGTAGATGAGTTTTCTATGAATAGAAGTCCTAAAACTTCAACCATATTTTAACCGAACGTGAGAGAGGATTTTGAGTATTCAAATAGTATTTTTGCTTTTTATCTCGAGAATATAACTAAACTAGATTAAAGTTCACGAATGTAAGGTCATTTATATCTTTTAAATTATGTAACTATAATAGAATCAGAATATTACCCTATGAGGAAACACATATAATAATGCTTTCATCGAATCATCCACTCTCGAATCTGATTTTTTGAATTATAAAGAAATTATTCCAGGCCCAAGTTTGTGGTACATCTTAGGGAGTTTTAATTATAGAAAAACTATTAATACTTTAAAAATGAATGAGCCACTTTTTTCAGTGACTAATATAATAAAAGTCATTAATATTTTTGTTCACTAGTGAACAAAAATAACCAAGCTTGGTTAAAATCCACTTATACTCAAGTAAAATGATAATTAAAATTCAATTTCTTCGAAATTAAATGCTAACAAAGAATCCATTATAAAAAGCCATCTGAAACTTTCGTTATTTCACCTTCTGTATTATTGAGATCACTGAGAAATATTATTCTTTAAGTAGCCTTCACAGTAAAATTGAACGACGTTAAGAGTATATAATGTCCGAAGAATAGGTTGGTTATAATATTATGTATACTCAAAGCGCCGCTATTGAATAATTAAATCAGTATGTTACAATGCGATGTATCGATTCGAAATCCATTAGTTTTTTCTCCGAAATTCTTCTTTCAAATTACCCCAAGTCAATGGGAATTCGTCGATAACAACAAACTGTTATTTCAATCTGAAAAGAGTGACTTCAAAATGTTACTTCCTATCAAACCTCTTATTAAAATTTCTTTAATAATTTTTTCTGTATCGAAATGATATGATTTTTAAGTGTGTCATTTTGTTGTGGTATAAAATATCTTTCTCCGGTTAATAGTTATTGATATATTTCTTCTTTTCCAGGTAAATTATGGAACATCTTGGACAATGAAGAATAAACATAACATGCAGGTCTAAATCGTGAAAAACTGTAGTACCGAAATTAATTGGTAGGTTGAAAAATTTAGATATAATCAAATTTCGGAGTGTCTATTCGGTACGAACCATCATCATTTATTCTGACGACAAAAAAACATCTGAATCGATAAATGACAAATGATTAGGAACTTCTTGCGAAAGAGAAAGTATATGACCTATAGTGTTCAACCATTTTAATTCAATTATTACTTTCAATAAGGTCAGTGGATTTGTTTTTTGATTCACTCAGTTACTCAATGATAATAGAATGTTTATCAGGTATGATCTCAATCCTTAGAAGCAGCCATTCGTTTTTCATTTATTTGGAAGTATAATTTTCCATGAATTTGCATTACGTATTCTTAAAAAGAAGAAACAATTGTACTGAATATACTTTAAATTTCAAAAGTCTTAGACCATTTCTTTATCGTTAATAGACCATATCTCAAACATTGATATACAGGGTTTTTCTAAATTGGAGTTACAAACAGAAAGAAATTATGGAAGAATGAAAGTTTCATAAATATGAGCTCTCAAACTCTTCGTTTTCGAAATACAGGATATAAAATTTTGAACGTGTTTCCTCACATTATCTGTATTTCTTGAGATATTAATCTAAAATTTGTAAAGGTATTATAAAGTGTTTTCCAATAAGAGGTTTCATTTTGCGTAGTCCTCTATCTGAGCAGCTTTTATTTTTGAAGCTGTCATCTTTTGACTTTTGACCAGTAAAAACTATGCCATCACTAAAACTGGAACGAGGCACTCAAAGATGGAATTAGTGAAGTAATCGAGAACATACAGCCGCAAAATTGAAAAGTCCCATACTGACAAATTAATATTTCCTATTCTTAGGTATTTTCATATTTTATACTCTTAGGTATGCGATGGTGAATATATTCTGGGTGAGATACTTTGTCTAAATATGGTTCTTGATATATAATCCCACCCATATTTTGTGGAAATCATATAAGAATAATTATATGCCAGCTCAGTCTAGTTATTATATTCCAATGGTTGCTGGGTGGCTCTACAACGACGCTGCCTGGCATAACATTCCCGAAATAGATCGTTCCTGATTCAACGCGCGAGGGGATAAATATGGGATTGGTGATGACTTAGAGATAGTATCCACTTTTGATTGTCCATGATACATGAATCAACTAAATTCTTCTGTTGAACAAAATACTTTCTCAAAACATTATTATACCGTTGCTTTAATGAGCAACTGGTAAGTCTTGGTTCCCTCCATACTCTTATGGTAATCATCACGAGAACAAACCGCGTCTCTAGATCCCAGTTCTAACTATCTTATCGGTCTACGTAGATTAGATGGTTAATAATTTTTGTGATAACATTATTTCATCGTTTTTATATGTGAGCAAGTTGTTTTGTTATTACGTTTAATAATTTCTTATATTTCATTTCAATAATTCTTATATTTCATAAGATTCTTTCAATGATACAATAGTGACTTCAAATTCAGAAGTATATATTCCAACTTCTACAATATATATTGAAACTATATACAAAAACTGTCGAATTGATATCCTTATATATAATCACTATATAATATTTTTCAATGTCTGGGAAAAAACCTTTTTAGATCCCGTCATGAAATTTATTAGCAAAAACTATATAAGTATGTATATAAACATACAAATACAAGAAAATCCACTATTCCAAAATTATCTAAAATTATCAAAGTAAAGGATCAAATAAAAATAATTGAGCGAGAATTCCTACATTTAATAGCTGCTATTTCAGCCTCTCTAACCTGATCAGAAATGTATTGAATTCAGATTCAAATATATAACAAGATTAAGATTAAACTCACCAAATAAGATAAAACCTGGAACGAATAAACTTGAAGTAAGCTTTAAAGTATCCAAAATGAAACAGAAATGATCAACGTGTTGTTTCGTCTAACCTATAATTATTTGTACTCGGAACACAAAAAAAACAATAACATAACTTATTCACCCCAAATAATGTCCCATGATGAGAAAAATATAGACTTTTACAATTAAATTGTTGTTTAATAATAAGCACTGCTTATATTTAATATCATACAGTTTCCAGTGGTTTAATGAAGGCCATAAAATGCCTTACAAACTTTGTGTGATTTCTGTGTTCAGCATAGAATATAGATTACCGTGGATATTAGATGTACCTACCTAGTTTAATTGTATTCACAGATTTTCCAGAAATTTAAAAAACCGCATCTCATTATTTTAATAGTGGTTATGATTTCTATATATAATATATAGTATAAATATTCATATCTAAAATCAATCAAGCTGCAATGTTTTTTCAGAATAAATAACTGATTTCTGGTATTAATAATATATGTATACGATTCTTCGGCATAATTCTCTTTGTGTCTATACTAAACTTGGATAAACGGCGGATATTATTTCTGAAACATTTTCCATGCTATGTCCGAAAAATGACAGTTATTCACGATAGTCCTCAAAAAATGTTTCATCCCCCAGTTCTAACCCTCCAGTCGCTAAAACATAGTATATACTACACCTTTAATTCGTACATATATCATTTCCATTCCTAAAACTGACTCATGATAAGCCACGTACGAAAAAAGTAATAGCTTTCCCTGTCTGTCGGGCAGTTTCCACATACTTTACTCCAAAAGGAATATGACGACTAGCAAACCAACCCATCTAGTTTGGCGTGCTCATAAGGGTAACTTGGGGGTAAGTAGCCCCGACTAAGCCACAATAACGTCCCGAAATTATGTTGTGCTTATGGAAAGCTCAATTACAGTTGCCTCGATTCAGGGTCGACTGCAGAGATCCCGGGGGAAAAACATGGGATAGGATGCGGCGAAATAATATGAATCGTATACATATACAAGATATCTTCCTTGCTTCTCATTCACGGGGTTATTTTGAATGTGCGAAATTACCCCTGAGAGACTTCCATAGAATATCACGTCCCACTGGAAATATAGCAATAGAAATAGTTATTTTCCGATCTATTTCCCTTAGGTTTATTATTTCCGACTAATAAGCTGTATTGATCGAACAAAATAATTTTTCTACAATCTTATGGAATCTTCAGAAATTAATCTTAATTAGGAAAAATAAGCATTAACGGAGTTTGTCTGAGCTTCATGAGGAAATAAGATAAACAAGTAATTCATTTAGCCTCGGATCATTCTTTACAGTAGAACTCATTGAACGAAAACAAATTAAAGAAACGAATGAACCATTGGGCGTCTCTCATTGTTGAAAGTGAATGGCAGAGAAAGTCTGGTATCGATCTGCTGCCAGTATCGGCTCCGCTGATTTCTAAGTCCTGAAGGGCAATGTCAAGGGTGAGAGAATATACTTACATGGAAGAACCCAGTATTCCTGATGAAAATGTTATCATATCAAAACATAGTTCAAGATATCACAGTACAAAAACTGGCAGAAATATATTAACATTCATTATATAATAATAGGGTTGAAATAGGATTGTCTTATTTCATATAAGCAACTTTATAAAAAATTGTAAATTCTTACTGAAGTTTAATAATCTGTAGTTTTACCTCTCATCTTAATGCGACAGCGCCAGCTTTCTATACAGGGGTTTCACAACGAAAATTTGACCCTCCCCAAAACTCAGAAACGAAGAAATTTCGAAAATTTTAAAAAACAGATCAACTTATGTTTTGAGGGGAGCGAATTTCCATCATTAGTTTGTTCCGAGAAAAGTACCCTCATGAAGGTGGCATCAACCCCCAAAATTTTTTTGAATAGAGAAGAGATGTCTAGTGTTGGTTAGTTTGAAAGTTATTTATGTTCTGTGCACAACCCAGTTAAAATTTTCAAAATCGGTTCACTATTCACGAAATCATGTAATATTGAACTTATCGTCAAAAGGTAATGTTGAAAAGACATTTGAATCGCCAAAACTCAAGAACCGTAGAGTTTTGAATAATCCAAAAATAATTTTCAAGATCTGTATTAGGGAGAAAGAATTTCTATAACGACATTATTTCGAAAAAAACACCTGAGGGTGGCAACAACCCTAAAAATTGTTTTAATAGAAAAGAGATGGCGGATATGTTTCAGTTAAAAAGTTTTTTTTTGATCCCTAAACATCCTAGTTGAAATTTTCAAATTCGGTGATTTTTTTTAAGCAATTTGATATTGAACATTATCAGAAGGGTAACTCAAAGAGAAACCCAATACATTCAGATACACCAGATCTGTAAGTAATAATAGGGAACATCCAGAAAAAATGCAAACTATTAAAAGAACTAACGTATGTATTGCTCAAAATTACCACCACTAACCTCCATACAATGATGTAATGAGTTTTATACGTTCCATACATTTTCCCATCATGAACGATAAGAACATCGAATGTTTTTAAAGTTGAAACATTCAAAAACTCAGATTGCTCTGCCATTAAATGAACAAATTTGAAAATTTCAACCGCGATGTTTGGAAAACAGAAAAAAATTCCGAACTTCATTACATCCAACATCTCCTTTTTCAAAAAATATTGGGGGTTGTTGCCATCCACAAGTAGTTTTTTCAGAATTATGTTGTCATAGAAATTCTTTCTCCCTAATACAGAACTCAAAAATTATTTTTGGATTCTTCAGGTTCTCTCAGGTTCTTGAGTTTGGGCGGTTCAACTGTCTGTTGAACATCACCCTTTGACGGTAAGTTCAATAGTACATTATTTCTTGAGAAATGAACCATTTTTGAAATTTTCAACTGGGTTGTGTGCAAAACATCGATAATTTTCAAACTAACCAACACTCGATATCTCTTCTCTATTCAAAAAATGTTGGGGGTTGATGCCACCTTCATGGGGGTGTTTTTTTCGGAACAAACTCATGATGGAAATCCGTTCCCCTCAGAACAGAAGTTGACCTGTTTCTTTTAAATCTTCGTTTCTGAATTCTGAGGTGGTCAAATTTTCGTTGGTTCATGAGAATATCAATTTCTTTCTGAGGAAGGATCTCGCTATTCTTCAGGAACTACTTGATTACGTTGTTGACAGAACAAATAACGGGTTGTTTCGACGAACTTTAATTCTTTTTTTCACTACATCCCACAAGTTTACAGTTTACATCAGAATTAATGTTGAAAAGCCAAGCAGGCTAGTCTGAGCTTATGTTTATAGTGCAGCCAGCGCCTTTGACATCTCGGTTTATAATGGCATAGTAGACCAACTCAAACTGCTTCCTGAACGTCCACGATTGCAGCAGGTGTCTATAGTAGACGGCTTGTCGGAACGTCGCACTGCGTTGTATGTACAACAAATGTTTTATTCACCATGGTTTACATCCATGATGGTAGCTATATCGCCATGTCTTTTGCGTGGTGTTGCAGTTCAACTGTTAATTCCACATTAAGTTATTCAAAAAAACTTTCGAAAGTAAAATTTCCTTATGCACGTTCATCCTAACAATATTCGTTGAAAGAACACAAACAATGAATCAAGTTGATCAAGAGGGTAAACCGGCAAGAGTGAAAAGTAAAGATAATATATACCGGTAAAAGAGGGTAGAAGGCGGTTGAGCCTATTAAAGCAGGTTGGGAGGCCCACTATTACCATGCGCGTACATTTCTCCATACATTTTTGCCTCGGTAGTCTGCAGCGATAAAACGAGATATGATGGCCTATGGACGTACCTTAAGGCTGCTTTCACAGACTGCATATGGAATGAGAAGCGTTCACATTGGTCTAGTGCACAGCACGTGGTTCCACGCAGTAATAGTTAGGGTCATCTGCGAACAGCCTGATGCTCTAACAACCTCATCTCCAAGACATTTTCAAACACCTAGCTAGTATGCTGCATATATAAAAATGTTTTTGAAAAATCACCTCTCAAAGATGAATTATAAGATGTAACATAAAATAAAGCTTCGCCCGATCAAACTTTTCTATATGAAGATGTTCCTTCAACCTGAATCTAGAAACTTGGCTCGTCTTTCACGACCTCATAAAATATGGATTCGTTAGAGTCATTAGAGGTGATAAACACAAAATGAAAGAGGGCGCGAAGTTCGAATACCACACTGATTTCAACAACCAGACAGTTATTTCACTGGTTTGCTTTGTTTTTATTCGAGGAGACGCTAACGGAATTCGGAAGGAAAGCATTAGATGAATCCTTGTGCCAAAATCCAGTTTACTCGGTTTGGTTAGTTTGCTTCTTAAGGGACAGGGACTGGATGTAATAAACAGAGTTGGCTTCGACGGAGTGCATTTCTTTCTGTTTCCTACAATTGCCGGCTGACAAAAAGGCAGGAAGTTGGAAGAATTGTGTGGGGTATTCCGGTAAAAAGTTGGGGAAATGAAAGTAAAGTTATTGTCTCCTGAGTTGAGGTTTCGATGGAACAATTCCCTTCAGTAAGCTTCTTATACCGCTGATTGCAAGGTGTTCCACACTATTCGAAATCTCGGTGCTGTTTTCTTCTGATTTTACCGACTTCAACTCCTATGGGGAGGTATTGAACGGGGTTTATCGACCATCATGTTTATAAGATGAAGTTGTTTAGAGAGATCAGTGGTTCAAAGATACATTTTTCAGATTTCTTCCACTTATTCTACACTTTAACTGCAAAAAACGTTTTAGTACCGAGTTCTGAGAATAATTTTTTTTCGATTAACTAAAGAGTGATTCAGTTAGTGCTTCAGAATTTTAAAGTGAAATAAAAACAAACCTTACTGTGCGGTCAAAATATTTTCATTTAATTAGAAAGATCAGCTAACTTACATTTCTCATATAACAACTCTAATGTTCTGAATTTTTCTTGAATTATTAGCGTAGATCTAGGGTTCCAAATAAACTCGCAGGCAGAAATCACACGGTATAAAATACAGGATTGAACTGGATAATTCTCAATTTCATTTCTGAAAATTACATTCTCACTAAACCACTCCCGCAATAATGGTCATTGTTTCTTTGGCGGTATGGCACGTAACGCTGTCCAGTTGCAATCAAAATTCCTTAGTTTTCAATGACAGTTGGTAAAATATATCGAACAAAATTGCCCTATAAATCTTCTGGGTTTGCATTTTATGCAGCTCAACATCATTTCTTTCAAATTATTATATTATCATGCTTCATTATTCTGTCTACCAACTGGCCCCTAATTATAAAGTTTTTTCTTGCCAATTACCCTTTTTGGCACTCTCAAACATTCTCGATTAGATTTATGTCAGGAGAGTTTTCGGCGCATGGAAAAATAAGTATTTTTTCCTCATCCAAGAGTTTTTTATGCTATTAGCAATATAGCAGGGCCCTCATATTGCATGAAAATTTTACGTCTTTTACCAAACCATTCGTTGATCTGTTGTATCATTTTGATACTCCATGATATGAAACCTTCCCAAAACTTTGATTTATTACTGATCATATCATTACAGATATTTTACTCTTTTCACAACACAGTCTGTATGGTATTTTCTTGTGATTGCCTTCGAAAAAATTGAGCTCTATAATCCATTATTTGGAGAATTGCTTCGTTACTGAAGCAAACCTGAGTATTCAGTAATATCGGGTGTTTTTTTTTTTTTGAGTGATAGAACTTTTAATGTTCGACTGACTTCATGGAAACCTCTTCTAACTGTGCTTAGGGAAACTGAAGTATCGGGTGTTTTTTTAGAGTGATAGAACTTTCGATAGGGATAACTGTGATTTGACAGAAGGTAGAAGCCATGTTGTTTTGACATTTCTGTTCAGTAAGCATTGACAAATTATCATGGAAAGACTCAAGCCGCAACAACGTTTAAAAATTGTTGAAATTTATTTTCAAAATCACCAAATTGCCAAACTTATAGAGCACTTCGAGAAATTTATGGTTTACATAATCGTCCAACAGAGCAGCTTATTCGTCGAACTATCGATAGATTTCGGACAACATTTCTCTACTCGATGCAACAACAACAAGACAAAGAACTGGAGGCATCATCGGTCCATATTTTTTTGAAAAAGATGCTGAAGCTAATGTTACAGTAAATGGTGCTCGTTACTGATCGATTATCAATGATTATTTGTTTCAAAATTTGAATGGTATCTACCCAGAAGTATTTTGGTTCCAACAAGATGGTTCTACACCTCATGGTGCTACCGTAACAATTGATTTATTGAAATAAAGATTTGGCGATAACATTATTTCGAGAAATGATCCATTTCATTTTCCTCCAAGATCATGCGACATAACTCCACTGGATTATTTTCTTTGGGGTTATGTCAAGTTTATGCTGATAAACCATAAACAATAGACGCTTTGGAAGCCAACGTAACTCTTGTTTTTGATGAAATAAGGCCTGAATTACTCTTTTAAGAGGTCCAAAATTGGTCTGATCGAATACGGTTCTACGGAGCTAGTCGTGGTGGGCATATGCCAAAAATTATTTTCAAACATAAACGTCATGAAATTATCTTTCGAATAAAAAAAATTGGCTTCAATCTTAATTTAAATGTGTTTCATTTCAATTTTTCAAGTTCTATCACTCTAAAAAACACCCGATATAAGATAACAAATAATTTTCAATCACTTACTGCCTGCCAGTGCTCAACAGAAAATGTTTTATGCAATTTAGGCCAATTCAACTGCTTTCTGATCAGGATTGGTATCAATTTTGTTTTTCAGTTACTCTCAGGTTTCGCCTTCTGGTATTTTGGACGAGGTACGGGTGCACTACTGAGCACTCTTGTCTTTTCTTGATTCAAGAATCTTCTGACAATCCGAATTCTGTTCAGGATCAACATCTTCTGGAGGAGTTGAAAGAGGTTGTCGTATATCCCAAGGATCTCTAGGCTTTCTGACAATAAATTTCACACAATTCTACGTTTTTCCTCGTCTTCTTAATATCATCTACCAGGTTTGTGTGCTTCCTTTTCTTCTCGGCAATTCTTGATTCAAGAATCTTCTGACAATCCGAATTCTGTTCAGGATCACCACCTTCTGCAGGAGTTGAAAGAGGTTGTCGTATATCCCAAGAATCTCTAGGCTTTCTGACAATAAATTTTACACAATTCTACGTTTTTCCTCGTCTTCTTAATATCATCTACCAGGTTTGTGTGCTTCCTTTTCTTCGGTGTTCGGTATTGTCACGTCTATAAGCAGTGCTTCCTTCTCTTGTTTATCTCGTATTACGATCGGTTATGATCGATCGGTCGTAATAGATGTATACTTGGAAGTTTCAGTGACTGCCGGCTGCTCGTACTTATATTAAGGCTTTCTGGGCGTCTGTTGTAGCCTGAAGCACTGCTCTGGATTTATTACAGCAGCTACACGGTTGTGTCGCATTGGCTCCGTAGATTCATGCTACTGTAATGAATTTAATGGTTTCTGACTTCGCTCTGTCATCTCGTATCTGGGTGTCTTCAACTGTATGCTTCAGGTAGTTATTAGTACCTCGTCCTGGATCACCATCATGAAACCCTCCGTTTCTAGAAAGAGTTCCCCACTATTCAACCATGTCGACATGAGATTAGTCGGGGTCGTGAAGGTGTCCCTCATGGAGGACCTTGCTTTGCCATTCTTGAAGTTTCTCCTTCTGTCGACAAACTCGTTATTTTGTTTAACTTTATTCGCCAGCTGTAGAGGCGAAATTAACGAAAGTCAAAAAACTCACATTAACATTTCGTAGGTAAATCTCTTCTTTCACAATCGAGGGTATACTGAACTGTTAATATTTATTATATATTTGAAACATGGACGTTTGGCCTTCACTGCAATATGCACTGTTTGAAGTAGCAGAACAGGACTTGAAACTTAACGGCATCGAATTAGACTTTTAGGCATTTTATCTATATCCCCTTGAATATTTCATTCAGTCGATTTCCGGTGAAATAGTCAAATTCGATAAAACCTACCTTTCTTTGAAAAAAGGACTTACCTGTTAAAATATTTCATAAGCAATAGAGATAATATTTCAATTTTCCTATTACGAAAAGTACATTTTTAACAAGTATTTTGATTCAGTTTGTTTATCTGTATTTTATTGAACTTCAAATATCTTATGGAAAGATTAATTTTTACTAACAATTTGAATTAGTATTCCTGTATTCGCAGACCAATAAATGGATCAGTTCTTCAGATAATTTTTTCGTATTCGTTATTTTGAACCTTTTATTTGAGATTCTTTCAGTCAAAAAATTATTATGTTCTTGGAAAAGCCTCATTATTGAAAACATCCTGTTTATCCTCATCAATTGCACATCAGGTATGAGAAAATCGAGTTCTCAGTGTTTTTGCCTTTTCTCATTATCTCTTCTTTTTTCAAAACACAAAAGACATACATTGTTTTTGTTTATGGAATATTAAGTTCAGACAAAGCGGATCAAATCTTTCTATTCAAACAGTCCCTCCATAAAAACCTAGAAATAAGCTTTTAACCCCTTTTCCCTCCCCAACAAACATTGTTAATAAATGAAGGAAAAATCCCGAATGAATTCGAAAGATGAGCACTAAACCTTAACAGCCTCGGAAAACACAACGTACGTTTTCATCCACGATATCATTTGGGAAAACGGCGAAAACACATGGAGGAAAATGAACTCACCTATTCCCGTCCATTGTTTGAGTAAATGGAAGGCCGGAAGCGGAAGCCATTTCATCGACCCATCATATAATGACTTGACTCATATTTTCGATGGAGATTTATCTAGATGAAATGCCTTTTCCGTTTGGAAATCTGACGAGGGATTCGGGGAAATATTCACATTGTCTGAGAATGTAAGGCTTCCGTTCGTTTTGAGATCGTTAAAGATGAAGAATGTTGATCTTCTGATTAATCGTTGTCGGAATTCAGAATCTTGTTTTGTTATGTTGTGTGGAAAACACAAAAATATGATTAAGATTCAAAAAAGAACATCCAGTATGGCAGGAATATCTTAATAATTTGTGATATAGTTTTAGATTAAAGCAAATAAATTTGGGAAGATCAATTTATGGAGTAGCCGACTTTGTGAAACAAAACAAGAATATGACAGGAAATTGAATTACAAATATTTATGAATTCAGAAATACAATGAAAGTTTACTGGGATGTAGTTCAATTCATCTTGAGTTATCATCTCTGAAATTACATATAATAGCTGGATTAATCCGAAACCTCTAAAAATTCTATCTAGAAGATCTTGAAAACTTTTTGAAATTGAATTTAATAACATTCCTGAGAAAAGAATGTTTCGCTTTATAGACGACTCAGGAAAAATGTGTTTCTATTTAAGTAGACAAGCAGAATTCTCAAATATCGTAGCATACGATATACATAAGAGAATCGGTATAAAATTGATAGAAATTAAATAACATACATAGATGATACACAGTGAACTATTTCATCTGAATATTATGACAAATTCTGTACCAAAAATTGCCTTATATATCAATTTAAAATATAATACAGTACAAAAATGTTAGAGACTTTCATGTAGAATCTTCAGTCAATTCTTAGAATGAAAAATGAAAAGTATCAAGAAACAATAGTACGTTAACTCCATAAAATCTGAAACTTGAAAATAACCTGTGTAAGACTGAATGATACAAGCTTACTCAAAATATTCAAACTACAATATATCAAAGGTCATGTGAAAAAACAAAAACTCAGAATATGAATTTATTACTCTAGATAAAATAAGATAAATTTGAAAAGTATATTCTTGATAGGAGATAATATTTAATTTTAAATATAAAAGTATATATATATATATATATATATATATATATATATATATATATATATATTCAAAACTCATTAAATGATATCAAAGTAAATAAGACATTAATTTAATTCTGAAAGTTTTTGAATATAATTTTTTTCAATTAAAATTTCTAGGAGGCTAACAGAATAAATCTGTTTTGATATTCAAATTATATAATAATCCTTCTATCAAGTAAATAACCTCTTCTCATTATTTTATCATTTAGATTTCCTTTCTGAAAAAACAAATAATATTTTTACAGATATTGACAATTAATGGACCTCGGAAATTGACTGAACTACATGGAACTGCAAATTTTGTATATTTTCTATGCCCGAATATAAAAATAACAAAGAAAATCGTGGAAATAAATTCAGCAGACGGGTTTAACGAAACCAAGCTGAACAAATATGAGCCCAGATTTAGTATTGCAGCTCAACCTCTGTCGACACGAATATTCCGCAATTTTTTACAAGTGCACCAAATGAAAAATGACTTCTAAAATCCCACGTCAGCTTTTCTAAATGAGGGATCCCAGATATTCAGCTCGATATTAATGCGATTTGCGGCAGGCATAACCAGATTAAGCGTCGTGATAAAGTTTCCGAATTAAAAGGCGTCTAGGTGCCATATTACATTGTCTTTTTTCGGTTGCATATTGAGCACAATGGAAGAGGAAATTGGAATCAACCAGTATTATATGACACGTTTTGTAGGCCATTCTTGAATACGTTACTTGCTCATGTTAATGATCTATCATAGTGCCGTTATCGTGTGTGATTTTCAGGGGAAAGGCGATTGTTCTTTCAACTTACTTAAAATATAATGAAGTGTACCTAAAAACCACATATTTCAATGTATTGTGTCGTACTACAGATAAAAATTAGTAATTTTTCATAATAGTTCGAATTTGCTATATTGAATTTAAATATTTAATTTCAACTGAAGAGTGGGCCATCTAGCGTTTGCATTTTGAAACAGAGATTATTTCGAGTCTGGCATCAATTTTGTCAATTGTGACGGTCATTTGAATGATAGTGTTTTTCGTTCGTAAATGTCAAGGTTCAACCTTTCTAGTATACCAATAACTTTGAAAAAATATCCATCAGTTTTTTATTTATAGCCGATGAAATATTCAAATTTTAAATGGACACCCGCTACTTTTACTCAACGAAAAATATATGAAACAAATTAGGATAATACTATCAGCTTCTAACAAAAATCCGAGATTACGCGAACTCTTTCTGTTCTTGAGGGAAACATTTATGTCGAGCTTGGTGAATCCTCTAATCATCCGTTTAAAATTTGGTCACAATTTCACTAAAAATTGCCTATGTGAAGGTTGAGAAATAAAGAAGCTAACAAAACAATCGTTAATTTGGTTTCCTATACGTTCCTGGTATTATAACAAAAAGAAGTTTTTCTTGATAGATGAATTATAGCAAAATTTAAAATATCATACAGATTTCTTCTGTAAACCTTTTACAAATTTCAATTTAAAAATTATTTTATTCAAAAATTTTTGGAATTAAATGAAATAAATGTTTTTAGAACATACGTGTCAATTTAGTAGATATATAGAATTAATACTCTTATTACACAGTACCAAAGGGAATGAAAGAAATTCGAAGAAATATAAATTGTCAACTGAAAATTATTAAATAAATAGTTGAAGAGTACAAAATTTTTGTTTTATGAAAACTGAATATCCTGTCAAAATCGCAAAACATAACTTCAAGAACTTCTTCAAAAATAACTTGCTCAAAATAAGTTACTTTAAAAAAATTCCTCTAATGTGTAGAACATCCTTAAAAAACAATTTAGAATTATTACAACGCTAAATCATCATCTCGACTTCATATTTAAGAAAATGAAAGTAATTAACCAAAATATCTCACGAAACCGACTGCATGCTGTACTCTTCAAGTATTTATTTAATAATTTTTAATAAAATGGAAAGGCCTTTTACTTGACAGAAGAAATATAACAAAATTTGAATATTAAAACAAATTGAAATCTTCTACAATTTTAATTTCAAAAAAATTGTTTTATTCAAAAAACTTCTAGAATTAAATTAATGTCTAAAACAAGCACCGCTCACATTTAATAGACGTATATAATCAAAACTCAATATATAATGTCAAATGAAATAAATAAACCAACAGATATACGAAAGTCATTAAAATTAATAAATAAATATTTAAAGGAGACAAAATTTTGTTTCTGGTCTTACCTTTAAGAACACCAATTGCCTTTTAAAAACATGAACACACTTAAAGGACTTCTAAAAGAATATAATTTATTTGAAATATTTAATATATTTAAATATTCGAATAAGTTAATTCAGAAATATCTAAAAACATGCACTATATCTTCAAAAAACAAATATAATTCTAAGCAATTCCTTCTTCTGTCCTGAATAATATTCCAAATATCATAATCAAAAAACTAACCTATATCAAAAAACTCACCACGTGTAAAGGACTAATGCTTCGAGACACAGATCAACTTTATAATTCAAGATTGATCTATGTTCTAACAAAATCAAAGAACAGTGTGAGTTATTTTTGAGGCTTATTCAAATTCATTGACATTATATATTGATTTTTCATTATATACGTCTATTAAATGTAAGCGGTGCTTGTTTCAGACATTAATTTAATTCTAAAAGTTTTTTGAATAAAAAAATTTTTTTGAAATTAAAATTGTAGAAGATAAACATATTTCAATTTGTTTTAATATTAAAATTTTAATAATTTTCAGTTGGAAGTTTATATTTCTTTGAATTTCTTTCATTCCCTTTGGTACTGTGTATTAAATATTAATTCTATATGTCTACTAAATTGACACGATGTGTTCTAAAGACATTTATTGAATTTAAATCTAAAAATTTTTGAGTAGAATTTTTTTCAAACTAAAATTTGTGAGTTTAAAGGAGAAATCTGTATGATATTTTAAAGTTCGTGGTATTATTACTGCTTACTAGTGTTGTTGAAAATAGTTACGAAAATCTTAATTTATTAACATCCAAGGTAGAAAACACAACTTATAAATTCCATAGAAATCCTTGTTGAAAATACTGAATGTCATTAGATACGTGTACAAAATTTTGTTTTGAAAAATTTGTACAGTTTTGGATATGATTCAGGATATCGGCAAAATTATGTTACATCTTCTCGTTCCTTCGGCATTCATTATGTGAATCTCTAGGGTCAATTTAATGGAATATTTCGGATATTGCTAAGGGGATAAATACCGAGTTCACTCAACACTGAAAATTTCAAGTCTCTAGGTCTTTCCTTTGGAAAATTATTTTTAACTGCGGTCTACCTGGGCAGCCCATGCTCACGAAATTTGGCATGAATTGTTATGTCGTAATTTTATTTCTAAATACCAAATTTTATGTTTAATTGTATCGGTCTTTACTTGTCGGAAATACATCTTGATGATTAAAAGTAAAACAACTTCATTTCCGCTTATTTATTTAATTTCACAACAATTGTTTCGTCATGACAACATGACTTCGTCAGGTGACCATACCAGACGAAGTTATGAGCGTCTAGAGCCATTTCCAGGTGAGATAATGCACCAACAATTACGCAAGAACCATTTGTTGCTGCAATAAAGAAAAGCAGCAATTTAGCCCAAACACAATGAATGATTCAGTTATTGATATTCATAGACAAGTTGAATCATTTACAGAATCTTAATTCGTAATTATTTGACGAATGGACAAAGTAATTTAAATTTTTCAAATTGTTTGAATTTTTCACCTGATTATAAACGTGAGTAGCATCGATTATATATTCGCTCTTCTTTTTGTTAATCGTTAAAAAAGAATTAGTTTTGGAAATATACTATAGTGAACAGTCGATTGAACTTCGAATGCAAAAGTCCAAATCTCTACGTTTGAAGAGAGCACAGCACCAAATCTTTATATATCAAAGGTTCGAATCTCTTCAATGAGCCTACAATCAAATAGTTCATTAATTACAATTTATAGTACATTCGCTTTCAAATAGACCATAAAAGCAGCGTATAAAAATATATGAGATAGGAACTGTAAAGAAGAAGTTTTCAAGTTAGGCTATTTAAATTTTAACCATTGTTCAGGTCGAATTCGAACGAAACCGAGGCATATTTTATACAGAATAAAATCATTTATGTCAAATCTGCATACTTGGAGAATTTTCATCTCCTTGTTCCAACAACATGACAGGAATGTACCAGGTGCATGTTCCCTTCACTCAAGGAATGAACCCCAATGTAGAGGGGGAAAGCTGCCCTCTTAATGAAATTCTCGAGGGGTAGAATTTCGTCGGCCGAATCAGAAAATTAAAAACTGCCAGGGTTATATATTATATTCCCAAGTAGTCATTATTAAATTCGAATTTATTTACTTCGCCAACTGTAAATTCAATCCCCTATTTTAAATATTATAATTTTTCTAAAATAAAATAAGAAGGAACGGTTTTTTACTTGATAGAAGGATTATTACAAAATTTGAATATCAAAACAGATTTAATCTGTTGTCTTCTACAATTTTAATTTCAAAAAATTCTTTGAAGAAACTTTAAGAATTAAATTAATGTCTTTATAAGCACTGCTCATATTTAATAGACTATTAATAGTCTATTAAATATGAGCAGTGCTTATAAAGACATTAATTTAATTCTTAAAGTTTCTTCAAAGAATTTTTTGAAATTAAAATTGTAGAAGACAACAGATTAAATCTGTTTTGATATTCAAATTTTGTTATAATTTTTCTATTCCTAACGAACTTACATAAAGAAATTGTTGCTTTCTTAATTGCATCGATAGATTTTTCTCACATTATCATCTTATCAACAATAAGAAAACTATTAATTATAAAAATATGGAGCTCAATATAAAGACACTAATATATATTTCAATTTTCAACACTTTGCACAATCCTTTCCTTTATGTTTGATGATAAAATACTTGGAAAGAGACTGTATAAATTGCATACCTAAATGAATCACTTGAGGTTGTTTAGTTCTCATATTTTCGTTTCATCTGTCAACAAAATTTTGTTAAGGTATCGTAATGAACGGTAGTAATAATGAATTACACACTCTTTAGTATCCAGATGGTGAAAGAATTGAACAAATCACATAATTATTGGAACCTAAATATTCAATATAAACTATAATATTCAGGGAAAGATAAAAAATTTTCTTCGACGTCAACTATGGTTCATTATTTGGAAATAACAGTTAACAAACATTGTGAAATTTGAATGAATGAAATCAGTTTCCTTTTAATTGGGAGCGAAAAGTTCAATCGGGAATGTCATATGATTCATTCTACCCAGTTTCATCATTAGCAACACTCGGAGGCAATTCAGTTCAATTTAAATCTTAAATGAGTGTTGTTAAAATGCATTTTCATTTGAGCTCGTTAAGACTGATTTGATTTTTCGACAGTAAGTATAGAGTGACAAACTAGTTTCAGGAACTCAATGTTATAAATAAGAATGGAAATGTGAACTAAAATGTTTCTAAATAATTCTAAAATGATATTATTCTATCAGGTTGTTCGGAAAGTAATTTCGTTTTTTCCCGATAAAGGATATAATTGTATTTTTTCGAACCCAACTTCAAACTGAAGCCGCAAGATCATTATATTTTTTGAAAGCTGATATAGCAAGGCTTGTGTGTAGAAAAGTTCAATTGATTTTATGCAGTCGTTTTTGGTTGGTGCCCTTTTAAATATGGAGAGCAATAAGCAGCATTATTGTCATATTTTACTTCTGACAGTACGGCAGTGCCAGAACTGGTTTTCAAAATTTCGATCCGGCAATTTTGATGTCGAAGATGCACCACGTTCCAGAAGGTCGCTTGAAGCTTATAAAGACATGATGAAGGTATTTGTTGATGGAAATCGATTAATAACAATCGGTGGGAGGTTAAATTTATCGGTTTCAACTGTTTATGATGATATATAGGTTCCCGGGTTTTTTAGGAGAAATTTGTGTCTTCGCGTTGACTTATGTGATTCGCTCCTCAGACATCACGAAAATGATCCATTTTCTAAGCGCATCATTACTGCTGACGAAAAATGGGTTGTATATAACAACGTCAAACGTAAGAGATCATGAAGCAAAAAAGATGAACCGACTCAAAGCATTTCGAAAGTCAATATCCATAAAAAAAATGATGCTGTCTATTTGGTGGGATTTTAAAGGAACCGTTTTTTTGTTAGCTATAACCTGATAACACAATAATTAATTCGGAAGTCTACTGTCATCAGCTGGACAAACTGAATGATGCACTTCAACAAAAAAGGCCAGAATTAATCAACAGAAAAGGTGTAGTGTTCCACCAAGATAATGCGAGACCTCATACAAGTTCGGTCACTCGCCAAAAGCTTTTACAGCTGGAATGGGATACACTGCCACACCCACCATATTCTCCAGATCTTCGGATTATTATTTGTTCGGGTCATTGCAAAATTTTTTGGATGGTAAAATCCTTATTTCAGATGAAGAGGTCAAAAATTACCTGAATCAGTTTTTTGCCAGCAAAATCCAAAAATTTTATGAGCGTGGAATCAAGCTACTACCAGAAAGATGGCAAAAGGTGTTGGATCAGAATGGCCAATATATAATATAATAAAATATTTATTCATTATACAGAATCTACACAGAAATTTTTTAAGTTCGACTGAAACTCCTGTGTTATTAATTTCAATCATGATGTACAAACAAGTACTTTCTTTTGAAATCGTGAATTCCATTAGGTTAAGTGAATGCATAATTTTAATGATTCTTAGTTATCATGCCTATTCTAATTACTAACACCGTCCTCCAATATTTGAACATCTACCATCCAATTGAAAATTCTCCGAATTCCTGCAACAATATCATACAAAATAGTTTTCATCTACCGCAAACAGAATACCTACCCCTCTCACATCCGCGAAAGGGTCCGAATTTCAATTTGCAATTAAACAAACATTAGCAGCGTTCGGGCCCTACGCGGGACTATTCATTTTGCAGCAAGGCTATCCTTTTTTATTGTCGATATCCATTTTAATTCCGGCTGATATCCTAGGCCGTTTGGATATTTTCATTTCGATGATATAACAACGGTCTCTCCCTTAGTTGGGGGCAAATTTCGAACAACTATAATTGGCCTCTGCACTTGGGTGGGTCTGGATTCGGCTTTTAATAGTGGTTAGGTGGGTTCACGGAACAACATTTTGGAGCACATGAGGATTATGGAAATGAAAATATATACGCCTGGAAATTAAGTGGTTCCTGAAGCAGAGGGATCTAGCATCGGAGAAGTTTATCGCTTGGATTTATCCTCTGAGGAGTATGAACTCGCAGAAATACAAATAGATTTGATTGTTGCTTATGGGTTGTTACACTACTCAAGAACTGAAGTGGATATTGAAAGAATATAATGATGGCCTAAGGTTATTTGGAATGCTAAACTGATAATGAGCAAAAATAATATAAAGGACCAATAAAATAATATTGTTGTAGCAATAAAATTGGATTCAATAGCAATAATCACACCAAGACTTGACTGAAATATGTTGATGACACTTCAATCAAATTAGACGACACCGAAGAACTGGATCATTTCTTTCATATTCGACATGGGAAAAGAAGATGCCAAATCACCCTTCTTGACATAATCATTAGAAGGAACCACGATACAACTGGTTAACAGGAAACCTACACGTGGGGCAGTAACCAAAATATAAGTCCGTTGACTCAGCATCGACAAAGGAAGGTATCATATATTCATTATAGATTCGTGGAAAAACTGTAGGCAACAACTAAGATGACAAAGAAAAGGAAGTAAGAAATATTAGGAAGGATCTCTTGGCAAATGACTACAGTTCTTAACTAATTGAGGCCACCATACAGAATTACGACAAGCGGACAGATAAATCTGACTCTTCAGAAGATGAGGCAAGAATATTAATAATTTATGTGAAAAATATGTCAGAGAAAATCCACAGAATATCTCAGGACACAATATCTAGACGACTTCGAAATCGAAAAAACTGAAACGGAAGATCCATAAACAATAAGATCTGCATCTATATTCTTGTGAATGTAGGGTAAACTATATAAAAAAAGCGAAACGGCCTCTTGAAATCAGGGATAGCAGAATATTCAGAAAGTCTTCATACAATAAGATAGATCCACACGTCTACGGGGCGGAACGCAGAACGTGAAATTAGCTCATTTCTCATTCCTACCTGTGATATATATATATATATATATATATATATATATATATATATACATATATATATATATATATATATATATATATATATATACATATATATATATAACACGAATCCCTCAAAAGATCATCAGTATTCCTTTGAAAATGGTCAGAGATGTCTTACTGATCAAAACGTCGTGAAACACACAATTTCTATCATGGAACTTACCTCAATAACATCTCAATTATTCTCAATGATTTTCTGGTTTTAGATTCAATGCATACTAATTGTTATTTATGTTCCAGGACATATTCCAACAACTTTTTTTTTGCTTAAAATTCTTCCCAATTAAACGGATTTCTTCTGTAATCAGATTCAATTCATTCTAATTGTTTCTGTCTCAGGATATATTCCATTACTTTAATTTTTTTACAAACAATTTTGTATTCTATTTCGTACTTTTTTTCTTAATGCTTCTTTTTCTTTGGAGTTTTTGTATTTGATTATGTCCATTTCAAGGAATACTGTATAATGAATATCAGAAAACAAAATAATCAAATCACTTTTCCAATGACATCTAAATAAAATAGTGTTAGAGTTGAAGTGACAATTTTAAAGAAATCAAATTCGGCTGAGAACTCGCCAAAGTTACGATCAACTTCTAATTCATTTTCGATATCTAGTTTGCTGATAAGCCGACGGACAAAAAAATTCGATAGAGAATAACACCAATCTATACTTATCCCATTTTAATAATTCTTACAAAACATGTTGATTACCTCTTACTTAGTGAATTATTATTATTTCATCTTAATTAGACAACAAAGTGATTCAATAGTTTGTTGACTAGCCGCGATTTCTTATGCATTGATTGATACGCTCAGTTTCGGTTCTGGTGATGTGATCGATGTCTTCTCAAAGTATCTAGTTCTGGTGACTTAACTATCATGTGAAAGAGCTACTACAGTCTGTGAAAGAGGTGAAGGCTAAGGTAAAAGGTTCATTATTCGACAGTCGATTTATGAAGGCCCCTGGCAACTTGCGATGTGTAATTTGATTGGTGTGAAAGTAAGGAATCTAACATATTCGTAGTTCAATTACTTTCCGAATGTAGCACCAAGCTGTCGTGTAATGAAAAGTAGTACTACCAGATGTCATAGAACCCCATATCATAATGCCACATTGTGGTGAACATTGCTTTCTATCAAATTTTGCATCACGTCTCTTATCACGTGACCTTCTTATCTTTGCCAACCATCTGCATCTCCAGACATAAGCAGAACTCGTCGAAGTAGCACTAAGTATGGAAGATAAGAAAAATACCTAAACTTCGTATTCGTTCGACTACCAACTGTACTATCATGCTCTTCAAACCATCTGTCTCTGTGAACCATAAGTCTCTACCGGCGCTGTGTGATTCTTCTGAGTTCAATTTCTCAATTAGGAAGGCCTTAATTAATCCATTGAGTCCATTTTATTTTCATATTTCTAAATACACGCCCCTCCTGACATTGTAGCTTGACGTGCTGGGAGCGCTTGTCTTGACTAAGATCATATTTTCATTCCGGTGAAATGGAGCATTAAGTCTTGATGCCTAAAATAAAGTCATTCGCGGCCATGTGATAGAATTTTAACCGAATGGGGCCCTAGTTTTACCGTAAAGGTGAAATGGAGGGCTGAGCCGCGTTGTCCAACTCATGGACAATGGCGTATGTCGCAGCACAGGGCTATTGCAGTAAGTTTCCGGATTTTTCTGTCCAATGGCCGAGTGAGTTAGGTAGCATACTGCATTACCTCGGCAGGGTAGTGGCGCTCGGGAAGTATTCGTACAACCTGGCTACAGAATTGGTGTTGGACTCCAGGGGACAGTATTTAAAAGCATGCTGGACTAAAAGGATACTCCATCGATCTGTTCGCAGAAACTCATATTCAGGATAACTTGAAAAATGCTTCAGGGCTTAGCGAGACTTGAGGGTTCGACCGGCCTCGTCCTGAACCAAGATCGTTTGCGAGACGTTTCTGGGGTTTGTGGATGTCGATGATACGGCTTAGACCGTTGGTGCTTGAGAACAGGATCAATTGAAAGACTTCACAAGGGTTCGTGGGTCTTAACGTACAGGCGGATTGACAGCGTTTGTACTTAAATCAATTGAGACATCAATTCTAGAGACCATTTTGGTTCATGGGACTGCGTTCGGTTGGGTGGATCAGAAGCCCCTTGGTCGTGTGAGTTCCGTCCCAAAACAACTCGAGTTGACACTGCAGAGTCAGTAGAGGTTGGATAGTGCTTGGCTGCTACCAGTTACGGTGTAGGTTTTCGGATTGAAGCTGAAACTGTAAGCTTGGTGGATTCAACTCTTTGTAATGGTTCTCGCTAATGCGCGATGGTAAAGCGTAACCTTATCACACTATCTGCTTCCTGAGCAGATTATGGAGACTGCCTAGTAGTCACCTGGTGAAAGAACCACGCTCACGTGCCAGTAACCTATCCTGTAGAATTCACGATTTCTATATACAAAAACTTTTGATACAGGAAGTATGAAAATATTTTACTTAATCATGGCATACATGAATTAGTATCTAAATACGTGTAATATATCTGAAATCAACAAGTTGTTTCTGCATGGAGATACTATGAGGAAAAAATTCGAGAAAATTCGAACTTTACATTATGTATCTCGAAAACCAAGCGTTCGCGAAGCCATGTTTATTCATTTATATATTCCTGATATCATCCAAGTAATCACCCGTCTTCCTTTGTACCTATTAAGAAGCTCCCTTAATAAATTATATATAAAAGGTGTTTTCAAAGTTGAGATTCCTTTTAACAGAAGGTAGAATTCATCAAAATAAACCATGTCAACAAAAATCGCTAATACAAAAGGTTCAAGTGGAAGGAGCTGGAAACCCTTTTAGTAAAATTCGATTCCCAGCAATTTAAGTTCGGTTGTGTTAATTGTGGTGACTCCAGCGAGCATGCGGTCAATTCAAAACTGAATCGATGTGAACACTCAACGGACTTGTGAATTGTTTACTTACGTTTACTTGTCGAAACATGCTGCATATTTATTTAAATACAGAGATAATACAGTCCTATATGTATATCCAGATTGAATCAAGAGTGGCTAATTTCCCTTTATCTCGTGATAAATGAATGCGCTATATGGTTTCTTTTATTGACTTGTTCGATTTTTGGCTGGAAATCAAAATTATTGGCAAATTTGAATACATTTGAATACATTAACGTATGAGGAATTCTTTATACAATGCTTCAAGTTCTAATAGGATGTTTTTTTCTGAAATGTTTCATCGTGACGAGTATAAGTCCTTACATGAAAAAAGTAATCTTCGTTAACTCTCCTATAATAAAATTGAAAATATTGAAGTTCAAATACTCGCCACTTTACGTTGTTTAAAGCATTCAGCTCTGCATTACCACTCGTGGGTATTGACGATTTCCCAAGGGATATCTTTCAGCTGCATTTGTTCAATTAAAATTAATTTATATTCAGTAAGGACCAATTCATTTGAATTCTTTCAGCTGCATTCTGCTTGAACTATAAATATTTATGGTAATGTTTGAATAAATATGATTTTCACTAATTTGAAAAATGGGATTGACTGAACTGACATTTTACGTAATATATCTAATTTAATCAGAATCAAACTCTTGGAGATAATATCTCTATGATTTGAAGTCCTGAGTAACAGGACCAGACTCGAAATTATTTGAAACGTTTTTGAGTTTTCTTAAATGTTTTACTTTAAATAGATCGAAATAATATGAAATAAATAAAATAAAATTTAAATGAATGTTTATTTAAACAAAACATTGAAATTCATTCAACAATTTATGTGCAGGAGACCGAAAAATCGCAACTGGTATTTTCTTGAATTTTTTCAATAAAATCGTACTCTTTTCTTCGCTTATTGTTTAATCTTGATCCTAATGAACTGAGAATATGACTAAATAGACTCCACCTCCTAAATTATCCAACATATTTATATCAAAAAGCGCGAAGCCATTTTTTCCCGAGAACTTCCTCTCATCCCCATTAATTTGTCGGATGGGCCCCGATCCTGGCCTACTTTGATTCGTTCGCCTCTCCGAAATTCATTCATCACACCAGTAAGTCCTTCCTCCGGCAAACCCAATTATTACACTCGTTCCAATTCGTCACTAAGAAGCAGAAGATTCATCTCATCATCTGCCGGTGGCTGAAGAGGTTGCCTGCGATACGATTCCGAAAGCATCAAGTTGTTAAATTTACCGTGGGTCTCCCAGGTATGGGACCCAATTACGAGGGGGGAAAAGCTGTGTCGGCCCACTGCGGGGTTCGGTTGGTATTATTGCCGAATGAGAAATTTGCCGAGATGATATGGGGATGTAATCGCGTTCGATTGCAGTGAAATGAAATATGGAACTCGTGGATATATGGGAGATATATTTTGGTACGGAAAATTGGATCTATATATTCAGTTGCTTGATTATGAGGCCTCCTTCATATATCTTTTGATTTTTCGAATTTTGGAGTAGGCTGTTGTAGACGTAGATGACGTGAATTCTTAAAAACTGTTTTCACCTACATTGCTCGGAAGTTTTTGTAAAACTTCTTTGCAACTTCAT
Source organism: Megalocaria dilatata (assembly GCA_034642435.1). Taxonomy (NCBI): domain Eukaryota; kingdom Metazoa; phylum Arthropoda; class Insecta; order Coleoptera; family Coccinellidae; genus Megalocaria; species Megalocaria dilatata. Next base: position 58,314,003 of record CM067855.1, on the reverse strand, counting down.
ATCGGGTGATTTAGAGGAATTTTTTTTAATAAAAAAATTTTTATTCATTATTACACAGAAAAACCATTCTTTACAATTATTTTTTAAAGATAATTTCTTTCAATTCTTGTCCGCGATTACGGTTAACAACGTCCATTCAGAAGTTTCAATTTCTAGTGGTATTTGGCCAATAACACGAGTAATATCGGCCTCCAATGCCTCAATTGCCGCCGACTTATCCATATAGACTTTGGACGTTACATAGCCCCAAAGGAAAAAGTCAAGAGGTGTGATATCACACGATCTAGCCGGATAATTCGTTGGTCCAGCTGCGATTTCAATATGATATTTGAATTATGCTCCAAAGTGACGAGGTACCCGAGGCGATGGACTGCAAATCAAATGGGCTTTACCCTCTTGTGTTCGAATCCCATTTCGTCGTTTTATTTGATTTATTATTCAAAGAAAATAATTTACATTTATGATCGAAGAAATAACTAATTAATCCGCTCTAAAATTTTCATACTTCGTGTTTTTAATTCTTCTTTCGAAACTGCTAGACGAAACGGAATTCATGATAGTTAATTCAAAAACAATTTTGTTATTTATCGTCTAGAAAAGTTTGATCAAAAATCTCAAGGAGGTAAGTTAAAAATAATTGAGTATTTCGGTTCATCTGTGAGAACTCAAGTAAATCAGGTTTTACTCTGCAGCGACGAGTGGCCGAGAGATTAAAGTGTTGGACTGCTAATCCAGTGAGCTCTGCACGCGTGTGTTCGAATCCCATCCTCGTCGTCTTTTGCGATAAATTTCTTAATTAATTAATTTCTTCAGTTAATAGACATTAATGTTCGAATGAGAACAATGTATCATCCACTCTAAAATATTAACGGCCAGTTTCAAAAACAACATCAAAAGGCTCCTTTATGATAAAGTCCCTTTATGATCCTCAGTTTCATAAACGCATATCGACCGTCCTTTACTTAAAGCTTCCTTTAATGCGCCGGTCATATGTTTCCGACTGTTGACTATCCTGAGAACTAGTGATTTTACAAATATAGTTGGTAATATTGTGTGTATTATTGTTGTAAAAATTGTGAGTTATGCGTCGGAACTTGTAAAAAGAAAAAGAAAAGAAGCATAAATATCAGTCTTTGCATAAACATCGTTATGTGCAGAAGACAGTATATTGGAATTTATATCATTATTACTTGCGAATTGCTATATTTGAGTGAACGTGAGTTATATGAATGAATATGGAAGAAAAGAGAAAAAAGTATTTCTTTAAAACCTGAGGAGGAACTACGTCTCTTGAAATTGATTGAAACAGAGAATTTTAATGTTATAGGATGAAGTCTGGCAGAGAATAGCAACTGCTTTCAATGCAACAGTTCTCCATTTGAGAAATGGGAACCAGCCCATAACCAAATATGACAAAATAAAAACTTAAGTTAATTATTAAAATATTAAAGGGACATGTGGTGGGGCTCCATTGAAATTGCCAAACAGTTGAGCCCAACTGTTACGAACCCACTTGCCAAAGCGAAAGAGATGTATTATAAAAAAACAGCTCTAGTAGAAGCTCAGATAGTAGCTATCAAGGAAGAGAAGCTTAAAATATTAGATTCGCAAATTATGGAGGTGAAGAGAAAATTAAATAATAATGATTTAATCTTTTTTATTTTGAATGCACTTTCTGGGAAAAGCGGTATTAGAATTCTATCAGCACTGCTGCCGACTATGAAATCCCCTCAAAGAATTAAAAACAGAGATTTCAAAAACACCTATTTTTATTTCTTTATTCTCACTTGAAACTTTTTCAGATGTTATCTAAAGTAAAACAATGAATCAGAAATACAAACATAGAAACCTATCTAAATACATACCTTGTAAAATCTTATAAAAATTATATGAAATCTTGTGATGTTGAAGGCACAAATTGAATATGAAGAATAGTTTCACAAGTGACAAGCAAATTTATTTTCAATTATCACACAAATATAAATTGTAAATTAGCAAAATGTTCATTAATAATGGACTCTGACTTGACGACCTGCATTAACATTAGTTGAATTTGTTTGAAAGTCCTCTTCCCCCTGTATCATTCATTTGGAATTATTTCGTTCATATCTACAGCTATATTGTGCAAAACAGCGGTAGCAACAAAAATTGCCCTTATGGTCGTTAACTTAACACTCATTCCTTCAGAAAGGATAGGAAAACGACGTTTCTAAACTCCATACTGTCTCTCCACCACATTTCTAGTTAGTATAATTGACTGCTTATATAAATTTTCAGCTGCAGTTATAGCTTCCGGTAACTTTGTCATAAGATGAGTCTGCAAACTATAACCACTATCACCAAGTAACAAATACCGTCCAAATTTACCACTCTCAAATCGTCTCTTCAAGACACTGTTATTAAATATGGATCGATCATGTGTTGAGCCAGATCATCTAGCTACAATAATTCTGATTCTCAAGTCTGTATCACACACGGTTTGAAAGTTAAGGGCAAAATAATGTTTTCGGCATCGAAAGATCTCTCCATCGTCACCACCTGGAGAAGTGATTTTAATTAATGTGCAATCTATAGCACCAATAACACGTGGAAAACTAGCAATTGCATAAAACTTTTCTGCTGCTTGCATTTCATTATCACCTTCACACATCTTTATATATTGTGGACACAGGGATGCGATTGCAAAAGAAACTCTTCGAATAATTCTAGAAGCAGAAGGTTTAGAAATTCCCAAGATGTTGCTGTTTGATAGCAGCATATTTCCAGTTCCACAGAATCTGAATGTCAAAAGTAGTTGGTTCATCGGATCAATACAGCTGCCTCTGAAAATTGTCAATTTAATGATTTAGTATACAGAAAATTATATCAACAGAATAATAAATCGAAATTTGTTTACCTGTTAGATGGGAAGTACAATTGATCTGCAATTTTTTGAAGCAAGGACAAAACAGTTGGTTTTGTCAGGCGAAAACGATCAAAGAAATCTAGATATTCTAACGTGGAAAAATGTCTCCCCTTTTGTAAATTTTTGGTCTTCTCACAATTATTTCTTCATCATTTGATGAAGAACTAGAGCTTGAATCAGCATTCAACATATTTCGAAGTACGCTAAAATCAAACAAAATGGGCAAATGTGACAGAGGAAGGTTGTGTCCACTGTTTTCGTGTTTATCGAGCACCTGCGCAGTGTAGAGCTTCTCGTTAAAGGATCCTTTTCCAGCCGTAAAGGGCCGATTTTCTCACTTTAAGATAAAGGACGCTTTTAAGTTCCCTTTAACCCTAAAACTTGCTTATGAAACACGTTTTATCATTGAAGGAGACTTTTTGGAAAGAATGAGTCTTTAATTTCGTTTATGAAACTGGCCGCAAGAGGTAGTGAGTGTATTTAATTATGTGCCTTGATATTTTCATTCGAAACTACTAGGTAGAAGGATTTCAGCGATTTCAGTGGACAGTCTGGGGATTGCTCTACATCGACGAGGTGGTCGAGTGATTAAGGCAATGCTCTGCAAATCTAATGGTCTTTACCTTCATGTGTTCGAACCCTATCTTGTCGTTTTGCTTAGTTTATTATTCAAAGTAAATAATTAATTTATGATCTAAGAAAAAATAATTCTTCCGGTCTAAAATTTTGACAGTTCATATTTTTGAGTACTTACATTGAAGCTTTTCTTCGAAACTGCTAGACATGACAGTTAATACAGAAATACTTTATCATCTAAAAAAGATTTACCAACAATCTTTAGGATGTATAATTCGTAAGTTGTAGTAGTAATCAACTTTATTGACAGTAATCAAATGGTTATCGACCAAAGTCTTTCTGCCAACTAACATTCATAATTATTGTTAAATAAGGTTTATTATATGAGAAAAAAGTTTACTCTGAAGATAAGAGGTAGTCAAAAATTGGTAGCGCTGGTAGTTTGACCTTTGGTATGCTTTCTATGTCATAATGATATATCAATGATTCCATATTAGCCCTGTTGGTGTGCTTCTTGACAAATTTTTTGCTCAGTTCTTGTAGTCTTTGCAATGTTGGCTGATTTGTATAAAAATTGGTTTGGATGGTTATGCAATGTGTTGTTAGGGTGTCTACTTTTGGTAATTTTTCTCAAATTTGTTCTTTCGGCTACTTCTAAATTATAGAGCATTGATCTAGAAGAGTTCATAAAAATTGCAGGCCCAAAAGGGGCCTGCATATTATCTTATAAATTGAACTACCAATTTTCACATTGATGCCCGAGTTTTTATAAGTGAGTGATCTGAAATGACTCGCTCATGTAATGTTTTTTGGTCGTAAGTTGTAAATAATTGAATATTTCGGTTTATCTATTAGGAGTACAAATAAGTTTCCGCCGTTTTATTGTAGATGGCGCGGCACGGAGTTTCGGTTAGCTTTCGCAGATAATAACCGGACATTCAAGAACAACATAACCTATTAATATCATTGATTTTATATTGGTAAAATATAATTTTTATAAGTTGAAAATGTCAAAATTTGAGCCAAGTAAGCGTCATTTGCGTGAAATATTAGTTTAATTCTTCCATTTAAAGAAATTTGCTGCTGAGGCGCATCAATTGCACGTAGAAGCATATGGCGAGGGTGCCTTGAGTGAGAGAACGTGTCGAGAGTGGTTTCAGAAGTTTAAAAACAGTGATTTCGACGTAGAAGACAAAGATCGCAGTGGAAGGCCAAAAATTTACGAGGATACAGAATTGGAGGAATTATTGGAGGAAGATTCATCTCAAACACAAAAAGAACTTGCTCTAACATTAGAAGACACTCAGCAAGCAGTCTCACATCGTTCTTCTATAATAAATATTTAATTTGTGTTAAAAAACGGCGGAAACTTATTAGTCCTCCTAATACAAAAAAATAATATAAGAACTAAAGACAATCAGTATCTACTTATGACCAGCACGTTGTGAAGGCAGATTATTCTACTTCGACTGAAGTTTCAATATGAGGTGTGAAAAAACGTTTAATAGCGACAAGGTGGCCGAGTGGTTAAGGCGTTGGACTGCTAATCCAATGGGCTCTACCCGCGTGGGTTCGAATCCCATCCTTGTCGTCCATTTTGATTCAATTTTTGAGAAATATATGAAACCTTCATAATCTAACACCTTCATAGTTCAAATTTTGAAGTATTATATGTACACTGATAATTTCATTCGAAACTACTAGGCAGAAGTAAATTCATGAACATTGGTACAAAAAAGGAATTTTGTTATTTATCATCCAAAAAATTTTATTAAAAAATCTCAAAGGCTTATAATTCGCAAGTTATAAATAACTCAATATTTCGAGATATCTATAATACCTATATAAATCAGATTCAACTCATGACGAACATGTCCTTGAGGTAAAGTGTTTTGCTTTATCTACGATTTGCGTGTAACGATTTGGACATCGCTCTACAGCGACAAGGTGGCCGAGTAGTCAAGAAGGCGATGGACTGCTTTGCCAATGGGTTTTATTTTCGTTTGTTCTAAGCCCACCTAGCCGTTGTTTTTGGTTTACCTTCTTAAGAAAATAGTTAGCAGAAAAATGATTAATTCGCTCTGAAATTTTCACATTTCACGTTTTAAAGCCATTATAGCCATTACGCCAACCGAAATTTTCATTAAAAACTGCTAGGCAGACTGAAATTAATGAAAGTTGATTAAAAGCAATTTAGTTATTTCTTATCTGAAAAATTTTACAAAAAATCTTTACGAGTCCATAATTCCTAAGTTATAAATAACTGAATATTTCGTTATGTCTAGAAGACCTAGGTATATCAGTTGTAGTTACGACAAGCACGTCTTTGAAATGAAGCAATTTGCAAATACTGAACTGTTTCAGCCGTTATTATTTGGTAGTTGATCATAATTAAAACAAAATATAGAAATTACTATGTTTCACTACAAATAAATTGATAATAAATATGGAATAGTTAGTTACCGAAACTCGAGTCACAATTAAATGTGTGAAATACCAATTTATTGGTAGTAAAACGAAGCAATTTGCTTTGGCTACAATTTTTTGTAGCAATCTGAATATGGCTTTACAGCGACGAGGTCACCGGGTGGTGGGCGTTGGACTACAAATCAAATGGGTTCCTTGTGGTTTGAATCTAACATTATCTCAAGAAAATATTACGAGCGAACAGAAAAATAATTAATCCGCACCCGGTTCATCAACTTTCATTCAAAACTACTGGGCAGTTAAGTTTAACAAATATATCTAGGATGTTTAAATCGTGAATAACAAATTATTGATTATTTTGCTTTGTGCATAAGAACTTAAGAACTAAGTTACTCAGTTTGTACTCATTGCACGTTGAAAGGGTAGAGGATTTTCCTTCGGTTGTGATTTGTATGTGATGTTAAAGATACAGCTCTACGGTGAAGAGGTGGCCGAGTGGTTAAGGCGTTTGACTGCAAATCAAATGGTCTTTGGATTCGTGTGTTCGAATCCCACCTCTTCATTTTATTTTGTTAATTACTTGAAGAAAATAATAAATATTACCGATAATGATAGATTGACATCTACAGACTCAATTTAAAAATTTCTCAGAAGAGTTTTTGAATTAAATTAAATAGGATCAGGAACACATATGAGCGTAAACCAACTAATAAAGAATCAAAATAAAACCATAAAGTATTGACCAAAATTATGTAAGTCCATCACACAATTAAGTTTGTGTCGGGTGTATATTGAGGGAAAACAAATTCAATTATCAACAAAAAATGTTCCACATAGAATTCAAAAAGTTCTTTTTTATTTTCCTCTTTTAAAAAATAAATATCACATTGTTCAGAAAAAGAATTTGAATTCTAACCCATCTTTTCATCAGTTGGTAGTTCTTTGGATGCTAAATGAAAACAATCAAAAAAATATATATATATATATATATAAATATATATATATATATATATATAAATATATATATTTATATATATATATATATATATATATATATTTTTTTTGCACCCAGGGAGTACACCCAGCGGCATAATGCTATGGCAAAAATCTTTCACCAAGCCATTGCCATGAAAGTAGGACTTATACTTACCTCTCGAAGGGTACACGAATACTTACCCAAGCCGATACTTGAAAACAGTCAGTTCAAACTCTACTGGGACAACCCGATAATAACGGATAGATCGGTGCCGCACAACAGGCCCGACATCGTGATCTTTGATAAAGGAAACCGCAAAGCAACAATCATTGATATAACCGTCCCGGCAGATGATAACATAAGTAGAGCGTACACGGAGAAACTAACAAAGTACCACGACCTGGCTTTTGAAATAAAAGAGATACACCAGCTAAGAACGGTAAAGATTCTGCCCCTGATAATCTCCACGAATGGATTGGTTGAGAGCCACCTGGCAGAAAATACGGAACTCCTTGAACTGGATCAGGAGTTGATAAGTAAAGCTCAGAAGGAGGTGATCCTCTGGACAACAAGAATTGTTAGAATGTTCCTTACAGCTGCCTAGAAGGTCCTTGGTCGTTAAGACCCGGACCTTCTAGAGGAAACTCCCATAATGGTGATTATTAAAAAAAAAAAAAAAAAAAAAAAAAAAAAAAAATATATATACATTAAGTCATCAATTTATTATTCTGTTCAAAAGGATAAAAGGATAATATTAAGATCATATTTGAGTGAAAATTGCAAAAATTAGGCCGGTACTAATAAGCTTACGGATTGAACAGAAAAATAATTCATCCACTCTAAAATTTTTTCTCAAAAATTAGTAGACAATTATGATCAATCATCCGCTCCAAAATCTTCATAGTTGTTGTATTTAAGCATGTACTTTGAGAGTTCCGTTCCAAATCATTAGGTAGAACGAATTTTATAAAAGTTGGTACGAAAACAGTTTTGTTATTCATCATCTAAAAAGTTTTACAAAAAATCTGTAGGTTGTCCATACGAAAATTTGACCCCTCCCCAGAACTCAGTAACGAAGAATTTTCCAAGATTTAAAAAAACAGGTCAACTTCTTGTTTGAAGGGGATGAATTTCCATTATGAGTCTCTTCCGAAAGAACCACCCCCATGAAGGTGAAATCAACCCCCAATATTGTCTGAATCGGGAAGAGATTTCTAGTGTTAGTTTGAAAGTTATTTATGTATACACAACCCAGTTAAAATTTTCAAAATTGGTGTATTATTCATGAAATAATGTAATATTGAACTGACCGTCAAAAGGTGATGTTGTACAGACAGTTGAACCGCCCAAACTCAAGAACCCATGAGTTTTGAAGAATCCAAAACTAATTTTCAAGTGCTGTATTGGGGAGAAGCAATTTCTTTGACGACATTGTTCCGAAAAAACAACTGAGGATGGCAACAACCTCCAACATTTTTTGAAGAGGGAGGATTTGGTTTATTGAGAAGTTTTTTCTGTTCCTTGAACATCGCAGTTGGAATTTTCAGATTTGTTTATTTAATGGCAGAACAATTTGAATTTTTCAATGGTTTTACTTTGAAAACATTCGATTTTTTTATCTTTTATGATGGGAAAATGTGTGAAACGCATGAAATTCATTACAATGTATAATATTTTCTTGATGATTCTTTCTCAAATGTGTTTCAGTCTTTCGTTTCTGCATCATAATTGAGTTTGAGACTTACTTAGGTGGGCGAAAATGGTCTATGAGAGAATGAATAAAAATTCTCAAATTATGCTATCACAAAATTCTACGTCAAATACAAGGTATTTTAATGGCAATCATCCAGAAAGAAATGTAAGTCACCAATATGTTAAGCATTTGATTAATAAAATGATAACTACTGGTTTCATTCAGAATAAGAAACACGAAGTTGAGTGTCCGGTCGGAAATGAAACTATTAAAATACCAGTATTGGGATATTTACAGATGGATAATCAGCAATCTATCGACTTAAGTACGAGCATCTAATCTTCTGAAATCTAGCGTTCCTCAAATTGTGAAAGCTCATAAATTTCACTCTTTCAAGATACGGCTGCTGCAAGAGTTGAATGAAGATAATCCTGACCATCGGACTCAGCTTTGTGAACAATATAGTGAGTTACACCGACTCTACAATACAATATTTTTTTTATTCTTCGAAAAAAAAATGTTCTGAGATGTTGTGATACCCTGTATGTAAATCAGTTTCTACTCAGATAGAGAACTTCTATCAGTAGAGTATTTTGCTTTGGCTGCGATTTGAGTTGGATTATACTGCTCTACAGCGACGAGGTGGCCGAGTGGTTAAGGCGTTGGACTGCTAATCCAATGGGCTCTGCCCGCGTGGGTTCGAATCCCATCCTCGTCGTTCATTTTGATTTTATTTTTGAGAAATTACGAAACCTTCATAATCGAACACCTTCACAGTTCGCATTTTTGAGTATGTACACTGATAATTTCATTCGAAACTGCTTGGCAAAAGGAAATCAATGAACGTTGATACAAAAAAAGAATATTGTTATTTATCATCCAAAAAATTTTATTAAATAATCTTAAAGGCTTATAATTCGCCAGTGATAAATAACTCAATATTTCGATTTATCTATAATACCTAATTAAATCAGTTTCAACTCATGGCGACCAAGTTCTTGAGGTAAAGTGTTTTGCTGTATCTACGATTTGCGTATAGCGATTTGGACATCGCTCTACGGCGACAAGGTGGCCGAGTAGTCAAGAAGGCGATGCACTGCTTTGCCAATGGGTTTTATTTTCGTTTGTTCTAAACCCACCTAGTCGTTGGTTTTGGTTTACCTTCTTAAGAAAATAGTAAGCAGAAAAATGATTAATTCGCTCTGAAATTTTCACATTTCACGTTTTAAAGTAAAACCATTACGCCAACCGAAATTTTCATTAAAAACTGCTAGGCAGACTGAAATTGAAAGTTGGTAAAAAGTAATTTAGTTATTTCTCATCTGAAAAATTTTACGAAAAATCTTTACGAGTCTATAATTCCTAAGTTATAAATAACAGCCGTTACTATTTGGTAGTTGATCATAATTAAAACAAATTGTAGAAATTACTATGCTTTATTACCAATAACTTGATGATGAAGATGGGATAGTTAATTCTCGAAACTCGAGTTCCAATTAAATGTGTAAATTATCAATTTATTAGTAGTAAAACGAAGCAATTTGCTTTGGCTACAATTTTTTTGTGGCAATCGGAATATAGCTCTACAGCGACGAGGTGGCCGGGTGGGTAGGGCGTTGGACTACAAATCAAATGGGTTCCTCGTGTGTTCAAGTACCACATTGTTGTTCATTATCTCAAGAAAATACTTCGATCGAACAGAAAAATAATTAATCCGCACCCGGTTCATCAACTTTCATTCAAAACTACTGGGCAGTTAAAATTAACAAATATATCTAGGATGTTTAACTCGTGAATAACAGATTATTGATTATTTCGCTTTGTCCATAAGAACTGAGTAACTCAGTTCGTACTCATGGTGAGCACGTTGGAAAGGTAGAGGATTTTACTTCGGTTGTGATTTGTATGTGATGTTAAAGATACGGCTCTACGGTGAAGAGGTGGCCGAGTGGTTGAGGCGTTTGACTGCACATCAAATGGTCTTTAGATTCGTGTGTTCGAATCCCACCTCTTCATTTTATTTTGTTCATTACTTGAAAAAAATAATAAGCATTACAGATAATGATGAATTAACATCTACAGATTTAATTTAAAAATTTCTCAGAAAAGTTTTTGAATCAAATTAAATAAAATGACTCAGAAAACATTGTTTCACTTCATGAACATATAGATTATCAACACATATGAGCGGCAACCAACTAATAAATAATCGAAATAAAACCATGAAGTATTTACCAAAACTGTCCATCACCCAATATAAATTTGTTTCGAGTGTATTGAGGAAAAACAAATTTAATTATCACCAAGAAATGTTCCAAATAGAATTCAAAAAGTTCTTTTTTATTTCCCCCTTTCAAAAAATAAATCGCACATTGTCCAGAAAAAGAATTTGAATTCTAACCCATCTTTTCATCAGTTGGGAGTTATTTGGATGCTAAATAAAAACAATTGAAAAAAAAAATATATATATATATATATATAAGAATGTTATCAATTCTTATTTTTATAATCGAAGATATAGACGATTTGATGTCATGATTCTGGAAGAGTTTATTTTCTATCGTTTAAAATATACCAGAACAACATACATAAAATAAAATAATAACATACAAAGAAATAAAAAAACAGCTTGCTAACTTGGAAGAAATCAAAAACAATGCTATTTCTTCGGTTTTCCCAATTCACATTTCTAACAGCTAACTAAATATAACAAGTGACAGTTTTAGGTTAAAATCGTAGACATAGAACATAGATCATAGAACATAGAAGTTACAAAGTTGTTTTCCCTAAAAATAACACTTTTATTTTTACATCCCCCCATACAAAGTATGCACCCCTCATTACATTTTTGCGTTTTCACATTGAAGCAACTTAGTTACATGAAAATAGTTATTATCCTTTTTTTTTTCACTATTGAAAAAGGTCCTATTCTTATTGCATCAAGTTTTTTTCTATTCAATTTCGATTTATTTTCAACGTAAGCATAGTCTCCAATTTTTAAATCATAATGTTTCCTATTCTTATCAATCAGTTTTTTTATTGTATTCATGATAGCGTAACGAATTTTTATATTTCCTTATCTTTTGGTAAATTTCTCTCTTCAATAAGTTCTTCTGGAGCAATGAGATCAGTTCTATTGTATTCTTCAATACATTCATCGGTTATTTTCGTCCATGCCCTAGTTTTCTTTTCGTTTTGTTTGCACCTTATTCTGTTCACTAATGTTTGATTTAGTCTTTCAGTCAAACCATTAGAAAAAGGACAATCTACTGTTGTGAAAATCAATTGTATATTCAAACTTCTCATATGTTTCTTAATTTTTCCTAATTTATTTCTGTGTATTTATTGATCTGTTAGTAGTGTTTTAATTGGTCGTTTATCTTGAATTTTATTAATTAATTTGATTAAATCTTCGGTTGTTTGGTGTTTTGAAGTGCTCGCAAATGCATATTGAGTATAATGATCCACTAGGAGATGAAGGTATCTTTTTGAAGAGCTGTTTCCAGTAAAACCTCCAATTGTGTCTAATTACATTATTTATGGTTCCTTTGCTGGGCCCAAATGAGAAAGGAGACCATACTTTTGGCCTACTCTCGTTTCATTTTTACAACCTATGTCACATGATCCACTAACTTCTTTTGTCAGTGAATCCATATTCTGAATGTAATAAAACTTCCTGATTTTATTATTTATCCAACTAGCACAAATATGGCCGTAATGCTTGTGCTCTTTTCTGACTAAATCTTTTCCGAAATTATTGGATAAAATAATTTTGTTTGTTATTTTTGTGCAATTTGTAATGTATCTCTTTCTCTACAACAGTTCTTCTCATATTATTTATCTTTAAGAGATTATTCTGTTGATTGTTTTTTATTTCATTTAATTCCACCAAATCAACTGTTCTTATACATTAGTCCATATTCTCCGTTTGTTCCAGAACTGGGTTTCTAGAAAGGCAATCTGCTTCGACATTTCCTTTTCCTGGTTCATATCTGATCTCAAAATCGAATTGTGATAGAAAATTCATCATGTCACCCAGCTCTTCATCTGGTCTTGTACGAAATTATTTCCCTTCTAATGGCTTATGGTCAGTAACAACAATAAATTTATGTCCTATTAGCCAATATTTCCAAAATTTAATTGCCTCTTTAATTGCCAGACATTCTAGGAATATTGCTTTCTTGTTCTTTTGATATTTATTCAGTTTTTTAGAAAAATACGCTACTGGTTTCATTCCATCATTAATCTGTTTTTGTTTAAGAACAGCTCCTACTCCTTGAATCCTGTCATCAGTATATATAGTAGTGGAAATTAAATTGTCATTCATAGGTACAATATGTACAATATGTCCTAAATATTTGACTTCTTCTTCTGCAAAATTACACTTGATGAATTGAAGTCTGAATCCTTCATTACATATTGCTTTCAAGAGACTCGGCAAATGTTCTATATGTTGGTCAAATGTTGAAGAAAATATTAGAAAATCATCTATATAATTCAGGCAGAATAAATTCAGATTATATTTTCTGATAATATTATTCAATATACGTTGAAATATGGCCGGGTATGTTTGAAGTCCAAAAGGTAAACATTTCCATTGCCAGTGACCAATCTGTGTCACAAAAGCAGTCTTATATATATCTTTGATACGAATAGGAATCGACCAAAAGGCAGAATTTACATCTAATGTAGTAAAGAATTTTGCATTTCGGGTTTTGGCTAAGATTTCATCAATTAATGGGAAAGACTGTGGTTCGGGAACAATTAATTTATTGAGTTCACATTCACGTTCACATTCGACACATAATCTGGTTTTAGACCATTCATCTCTCTTATATGCTAAAGTGACTGGTGATGCAAAAGGTCAGTCAGGAGGACTCCTCAATCAGATTCGCTTTCAACAATTTTTCTATTTGGAATTCTATCTCTTTTTGATCCTCCATTGAGCATCTGTATGGTTTTTTTGCTATAAATTTGTGTTCAAAAAGTTTTATATGTGCCTCATTACTTTGCACCTGACCAATATCAAACTTGTGTTTTACAAAAATATGGTCATATTTATTTATTAAAACTTCAATTTTATTTCTGTGATTTGTTTCCAAATGGTCTAATTTTGCTTAGAAAAGTTCTGTCGGTATCCCTTCATTGTAATTGATGGTGTACTCATTGTTATCATTATTATTATGGACACAATCGATTTTTCTCTCTTCATTTATATCTAATCTTTGATAAATATTCAAATCAAAATCTTGTTTTAATTGGAAATTGGAAATAGAATCTAGTCCGAGTAGAATATCATACTCGAAATTTTTCTCATTAACTACAAAAAGTACAACTTCCTTTTTGATATTATTGATTCTCATTTTTGTGATTATTTTTACTGAAAAATTCGCCCTGCCACTGACTGTTTTGAATGTGTTTCTATTATCTTGAATGTGTAGACATAACTTTTCTGCTACTTTGGAATTCAGAAGACTAACATTTGACCCCGAATCATAATTTCCACATAGTTCATTATTATTTATAAACACCTTCAATTTTATCAATGGTAGCAGTCTTAGTTTTTTTGGTTTTAAATGGCCTCATTTAATTCATCCTGTACCCCAATATTGTTTACAGTTCTTATGTTACCGGGTACGTTCTTTTGTTCAAAATTATTGCATTTATTCCTTAGCCGACATAAAGTCTCCGGATGAAATCTACCTGAGAAACCATTCTTCTCACAAATTGAGCATGGTTCCTTTTTAACTGGTTTTCTATTTGTTTGTGAATAGGAAGGAATTTGTTCGACAGATTTATTCATTCTATGATGTTTTTATTTCGATCGTTGTCATATTTTTTTAAAATTTCTAGCTTTCGCAACTCACCCAATAATTTCTCTCTCTCTCTATATATATATATTCACCGTCATTTTTCGATTTATTATTCTGTTTGAAAGATACTATTAAGATCATGTTTGAGTGAACATTGCAAAAATTAGGCCGTTACTAATAAACTTTAAGTATTAAATAGAAAAATAAATCATCCACTCTAAAATTTTTTCTCAGAAATTAGTAGATAATTATGATCAATCATCCGCTTCAAAATCTTCATAGTTCTTGTATTTATTTATGTACTTTGAGAGTTTTTCAGATAAGAAATAACTAAATCACTTTTTTACAACTTTCATGAATTTCAGTCTGCCTAGCAGTTTTTAATGAAAATTTCGGTTGGCGTAATGGTTTTACTTCAAAAAGTGAAATGTGAAAATTTCAGAGGGAATTAATCATTTTTCTGCTTACTATTTTCTTAAGAAGAAAAACCAAAAACAACGACTAGGTGGGCTTAGAACAAACGAAGACAAAACCCAGTGGCAAAGCAGTCCATCGCATTCTTGACTACTCGGCCACCTCGTCGCCGTAGAGCGATGTCCAAACTGCTACACACAAATCGTAGATAAAGCAAAACACCTCAAGGACTTGGTCACCATGAGTTGAAACTGATTTACTTAGGTATTATAGATAAATCGAAATATTGAGTTATTTATAACTGGCAAATTATAAGCCTTTGAGATTATTTAATAACGTTTTTTGGATGATAAATAACAAAATTCCTTTTTTGTACCAAAGGTTCATGAATTTTCTTCTGCCTAGTAGTTTCGAATGAAATTATTAGTATACATACTCAAAAATGTGAAGTACGATTATGGAGGTTTCGTAATTTCTCAAAAATTGAATCAAAATGGACGACGAGGATGGGATTCGAACCCACGCGGGCAGAGCCCATTGGATTAGCAGTCCAACGCCTTAACCACTCGGCCACCTCGTCGCTGTAGAATTGCATCTATAACATCCAACGCGGCCAAACCAAAATACTCTACTTATAAAACGTTTTCTTTTTGAGTAGAAACTGATTTCCATACAGGGTGTCACAACGAAAATTTGACTCCCCTCAGATAATTTTTTTCTCGGAGATTAAAAAAATTCAGATCAACTCCTCTTTTGAGGGGGACAAATATTCATCAAGGGTTTGTTCCGGAAAAAAACACCCCTATGAAGGTGGCATCAACCCCCAAAATTTTTTGAATAGGAAAGAGATATCTATTGTTGGTTTGTTTGAAAGTAATTTATGTTCTCTGCATAACCCAGTTACAGTTTTCGAAATCAGTTCACTATTTACGAAATAATGTAATATTGAACTTACCATCAAACTGTGATGTTGAACAGACAGTTGAACCGCCCAAACTCAAGAACCTGAGTTTCGAAGAATCCAAAATTCTGTATTAGTGAGAAAGAATTCCTATGACGACATTGTTCCGAAAAATCTACCTGAGGATGGCAACAACCCCCATTTTTTTAATGGGAAAGAGATGGCATACGTGTTTTAGTTGAAAAGCTTTTTTTGTGCTTTAAACATCCTAGTTGAAATTGTCAAATTCGATAATTTTTTTATGCAATTTGATATTGAACATTATCATAAGGGTAACTCAACCAGAAGCCAAATACAGTCAAATACACCAGATCTGTAAGTAATGATAGAGAACATCCAGAAAAAAATGTAAACTACTCAAAGAACTAACGAATGTATTGTTCAAAATGACCACCACCAACCTCCATACAACTATATAGTCTACTTTCAAATCCTTCTCTAACATTTTCGAGAATGTCTGGTGTCAGTAATTGGCATTCCGTGATGCTTTTTTGTCACAGTTCTGTAAGATTTTCAGGTGGAGTTGCGTATACCATGGACTTCAAATGTCCCCCCAAAAAAATCTGATGGCGATAGATCGGGTGATCTTTCTGGCCACTTTATAGGACCCCTACTGCAATCTGATGTCCTGGATAACAGTCCTTCAAAATTTGTCTAACCCGGATATCGAAATGTGGCGGTGCACCATCCTGCTGAAATGTAGCTCATTTTCTTATAGGTTGTCGTCGTTTTCCAGAATGTCAGTAATCATTGAATCAATAACATAGTCTAATAAATTCAAATAAAATGTTACGTCAAGATTTCCATCGATCAAAATTGTTCCAACAATATGGTTTCCTAATATTCCTGCACAAATGTTTAATTTTTGGGGAATTCGTGTATGTGTCTCCATGAATAAAAAATAAGGATTACTATCACTCTAGTACCGATAATTATGTCTATTGACATTGAGTCGGTGTAACTCACTATATTGTTCACAAAGCCGAGTCCGATGGTCAGGATCATCTTCATTCAACTCTTGCAGCAGCCTTATCTTGCAAGGGTTAAATTTATGAGCTTTCACAATTCGATGAAGCTAGATTTCAGAAGATTAGATGCTCGTGCTGAAGTTCTCATAGATTGCTGATTATCCAGCTGTAAATGTCCCAATATTGCTTTTGAAAAAGTTTCATTTTCGACTGGACACTCAACTTCATGTTTCTTATTCTGAATGAAACCAGTAGTTATCATTTCATTAATCAAATGCTTAACATATTGGTGACTTACATTTCTTTCTGGATGATTGTTATTAGAATACCTTGTAGTTAATGTAAAATTTTGTGATAGGATAATTTGAGAATTTCTATTCTTTCTCTCATCGGATGGACCATTTTCGCCCACCTAATTGAGTCTCAAACCCAATTATGATGCAGAAACGAAAGACTGAAACACATTTGAGAAAGAATCTTCAAAAAAATAGTATATATTGTAACGAATTTCATGCATTTCACACATTTTCCCTATCATGAAAGATAAGTAAAAACATTCAAGAACTCAGTTCAATATTACATTATTTCATGAATTTTGAACCGATTTTGAAAATTTTAACTGGGTTGTGTATAGAACAAAAATAACTTTCAAACTAACACTCGAAATCTCTTCCCGTTTCAGACAATGTTGGGGGTTGATGCCACCTTGATGGGGGTGGTTTTTTCGGAACAGACTCATAATGGAAATTCGTCCCCTTGAAAAAAGAAGTTGATCTGTTTTTTGAAATCTTCGAGAAGTCTTCGTTTTGGAATTCTGGGAAGGGGTCAAATTTTCGTTGGCACACCCTACAGATTTTTTGTAAAACTTTTTAGATGATGAATAACAAATTTTTTTTTGTACCAACCTTTATGAATTTCGTTCTGTCTAGTGGTTTCGAACGAAACTCTTAAAGTACATAAATAAATACAAGAACTGTGAAGATTTTGAAGCGGATGATTTATCATAATTGTCTACTAATTTCTGAGAAAAAATTTAAGAGTGGATGATTTATTTTTCTATTCAATACTTAAAGTTTATTAGTAACGGCCTAATTTTTGCAATTTTCACTCAAACATGATCTTAATATTATCCTTTTAAACAGAATAATAAATCGAAGAATGAAGGTGAATATATATATATATATATATATATATATATATATATATATATAAGAGAACGTTTTATAAGTAGAGTATTTTGGTTTGGTCGTGATTTGAGTAGGATGTTATAGATGCAGCTCTACAGCGACGAGGTGGCCGAGTGGTTAAGGCGTTGGACTGCTAATCCAATGGGCTCTGCCCGCGTGGGTTCGAATCCCATCCTCGTCGTCCATTTTGATTTAATTTTTGAGAAATTACGAAACCTCCATAATCGTACTTCATATTTTTGAGTATGTACACTGATAATTTCATTCGAAACTACTAGGCAGAAGAAAACTCATGAACCTTTGGTACAAAAAAGGAATTTTGTTATTTATCATACAAAAAATTAAAATAAAAAATAAATAATCTCAAAGGCTTATAATTCGCCAGTTATAAATAACTCAATATTTCGATTTATCTATAATACCCAAGTAAATCAGTTTCAACTCATGGTGACCAAGTCCTTGAGGTGTTTTGCTTTATCTACGATTTGTGAGTAGCGGTTTGGACATCGCTCTACGGCGACGAGGTGGCCGAGTAGTCAAGAATGTGATGGACTGCTTTTCCAGTGGGTTTTGTCTTCGTTTGTTCTAAGCCCACCTAGTCGTTGCTTTTGGTTTATCTTTTTAAGAAAATAGTAAGCAGAAAAATGATTAATTCCCTCTGAAATTTTCACATTTCACTTTTTAAAGTAAAACCATTACGCCAAACGAAATTTTTATTAAAAACTGCTAGGCAGACTGAAATTCATGAAAGTTGATAAAAAGCTATTTAGTTATTTCTTATCTGAAAAATTTTACAAAAAATCTTTACGAGTCTATAATTCCTAAGTTATAAATAACTGAATATTTCGGTATGTATATAAGACCAAGGTATATCAGTTGTAGTTACGACAAGCACGTCCTTGAAATGAAGCAATTTGCAGATACTGAACTGTTTCAGCCGTTACTATTTGGTAGTTGATCATAATTAAAACAAGTTGAAGAAATTACTATGTTTCACTACCAATAAATTGATTCTGAAGATGGGGTAGTTAATTCCCGAAACTCGAGTCACAATTGAATGTGTAAAATATCAATTTATTGGTAGTAAAACGAAGCAATTTGCCTTGACTACAATTTTTTTGTGACAATCTTAATATTGCTCTACAGCTACGAGGTGGCTGGGTGCTTAGGGCGTTGGACTACAAATCAAATGGGTTCCTCGTGTGTTTGAATCCCATATTGTCGTTCATTATCTCAAGAAAATATTACGATCGAACAGCAAAATAATTCATCCGCATCCGGCTCATTAACTTTCATTCAAAACTACTGGGCAATTTAGTTTAACAAATATATCTATGATGTTTAACTCGTGAATAACAAATTATTGATTATTTCGCTTTGTCCATAAGAACTGAGTTACTCAGTTTGTACTCATGGCGAGCACGTTGCGAAGGTAGAGGATTTTACTTCGGTTGTGATTTGTTAGTGATGTTAAAGATACGGCCCTACGGTGAAGAGGTGGCCGAGTGGTGGAGGCGTTTGACTGCACATCAAATGGTCTCTAGATTCGTGTGTTCGAATCCCACCTCTTCATTTTATTTTGTTCATTACTTGAAAAAAATAATAAGCATTACAGATAATGATGAATTAACATCTACAGATTTAATTTAAAAATTTCCCAGAAAAGTTTTTGAATCAAATTAAATAAAATGACTCAGAAAACATTGCTTCACTTCATGAACATATAGATTATCAACACATATGAGCGGCAACCAACTAATAAATAATCGAAATAAAACCATGAAGTATTTACCAAAACTGTCCATCACCCAATATAAATTTGTTTCGAGTGTATATTGAGGAAAAACAAATTTAACAGATTATGGATTATTTCGCTTTGTCCATAAGAACTGAGTAACTCAGTTCGTACTCATGGTGAGCACGTTGGAAAGGTAGAGGATTTTACTTCGGTTGTGATTTGTATGTGATGTTAAAGATACGGCTCTACAGTGAGGAGGTGGCCTAGTGGTTAAGGCGTTTGACTGCAAATCAAATAGTCTTTGGCTTCGTGTGTTCGAATCCCACCTCTTCATTTTATTTTGTTTATTACTCGAAGAAAATAAACATTACATTTCATATAAATTTCTCAGAAATGTTTTTGAATTAAATTAAATAACATGACTCAGAAAACACTGTTTCACTTTATAAACATATAGATTATTATCAACACATATAAACGGCAACCAACTAATAAAGAGGTCCATCACCCAATATAAATTTGTTTCGAGTGTATATTGAGGAAAAACAAATTTAATTATCAGCAAGAAATGTTCCACATATAATACAAAAAGTTCTGTTTCATTTCCCTCTTTTAAAAAATAAATCGCACATCGTCCAGAAAAAGAATTTGAATTCTAACCCATCTTTTCATCAGTTGGGAGTTATTCGGATGCTAAATAAAAACAATCCAAAAAAAAAATATATATATATATATATATATAAGAATGTTATTAATTCTTATTTTTATAATCGAAGATATAGACGATTTGATGTCATGATTCTGGAAGAGTTTATTTTCTTTAGTGTAAAATATACCAGAATAACATACACAAAATAAAATAATAACATACAAAGAAATAAAAAGACAGCTTACTAACTTGGAAGAAATCAAAAACAATGCTATTTCTTCGATTTTCTCAATTCACATTTCTAACAGCTAACTAAATATAACAAGTAACAGTTTTAGGTTAAAATCGTAGACCCATATTTTCATCAGTTGAGAGTAATTTGGATGCTAAATAACAGCAATAAAAAAAAAATCAATTTATTATTCTGTTTAACAGGATAATATTAAAATCGTGTTTGAGTGAAAATTGCAAAAATTAGGCCATTACTAATAAACTTTATGTTCAACATCACTGTTTGTGCTCAAAAAGTGAACGTTCTGTAAGTAGAGTATTTTGCCTTGGCTGCGATTTGAGTTGGATGTCATAGATGCAGCTCTACAGCGACGAGGTGGCCGAGTGGTTAAGGCGTTGGACTGCTAATCCAATGGGCTCTGCCCGCGTGGGTTCGAATCCCATCCTCGTCGTTGCTTTTGATTGATGTTTCAAGAAATTAATGTGCATTTTGAGCAAACAGAAAAAAAATCATACGCTCTGAAATCTACACAATTCTTGTATTTAATATGAAATTTGACACTTTCATCCGAAACTACTAGGCAGAATGTAATTAATAAAAGTAACTACAATTTTGTTATTAGTTTAAGTAGTCCGTTGGTTTGTTGTAGTCAATAAAGTTATAAAATGTAGTAGACACTACGACTCTCGAGTCACTGTCTTCAGTTAATTAAAACTGATTGAAATTTCTTAGTTTTTTCCATTTTTAATTTCGTTATTTTTTATGGGAAACCTCAAGGCTGTATAATTTATGAGTAGGTATTCTGTTTATGCTGCTATTTGAGTGTAACAGTCTGAATATTAGTCTACAGCGACGAGGGGGCTAAATCGTTACGGTGTTGTTCTGCAAATCAAATAGACCTTGTCCTAGTAGTTCGAATTCCAGATCCTTGTTTCTTTTAATTTAATATTGCACGAAAATTTTCACAATTCGTTTTTTCAAATACGTGCATTGCAACTTTAATTCTAAACTAAAAGGCAAAACAAAATTCACGGAAGTTTATACGAAAATATTTATGTTATCTATCATCTAAAAAATTTTACTAAAAATCTCTGGGGTGTGTAATTCGTAAGTGATAAATATAACAACCGAATACTTCCGACCTAAGTGAATCCGTTTTTTCTCATGAAAAGCAAGTCATATATGTAGAGTATTTTGCTTCGGCTGCCATTTGAGTGTAATGTCATAAATGCTGCTCTACAGCGACGAGGTGGCCGAGTGGTTAAGGCGTTGGACTGCTAATCCAATGGGCTCTGCCCGCGTGGGTTCGAATCCCATCCTCGTCGTTCCTTTTGATTTATTGTTATTAGGAAAATAATAAACATTTATGATCGAACATAATAAGAAATATCAATCGTTTTACAATCTTCACCGTTCTTGTATTTGAATGAACTTTGATACTTTCATTCGAAACTACTAAGGAAAACGAAATTCATGAAAGTTGGTACAAAAGCAATTTTGTTATCGGAGGGAGCAGTCCGCTACCTTGTGATGGTTCATTTCAAAAATGGAATAAAATAAGAAATTTTTTGTATCACTCTTTATTACTGAAGGTACAGTCGGCTTACTACATTTCCAAAAAAGTTTGAAAATATTGTAAACACTACGATTCTCGATTCACTGTATCTTCAGTAATAGGAAATGAACGAGAACTTAGTTCTTATTTCAATTTACTCTTAATTTTGTTATTTTTCATATAGAAAATTATTATTCATAAGTAACACATTATTATTCATAAGTAACACATTATTATTCATAAGTTAACATATTAGGTTAAACGAAATTAAGGAAGGTTGATAGAAAAATTAGATATTGAACGGTTTCAGCCGTTACTATTTGGTAGTTGACCATAATTAAAAAATGTTGTAGAAATAACTATGTTTTACTACGAAAAAAATGATATTTCACATATTTAATTGTGACTCGAGTTTCGGGAATTAACTATCCCATCTTCAGACAATTGCAGACTTAACAAACAGAACAGGGTATTTATGCATATACCGAGGTAGAGAGGTGATAAAAATAGGTTAAAAATGGTTTTAAATGAGAGGACGCCTAACAACTATAAGAATGTGGGCACTTCAGAGAAAATTGGTAAACAGATGTTACTTATTTAAATATTTCAAAAATTTTGGATTAACATAGATCCGTACAGTCATTCATTATTTTTATTGTGTACTAAATTTTAAGTTTATCTATTCTCGGGAAAGGATGGCCGTTTTCTAAACAATGAGTGGCAAGAGTAGAGGTTTGTTTATTTTTCATCAAATTCATTTTATGTTCGTTGAACCTCGTCTTGTGTTTTGAAAGCATAACACAAAATAAATTAGCATCCGTATTATTTAATGCAAAGGTAATAAATATGTAGGACAGACGGGACGTTCCTTCAAGATGAGTTTCAATGATCATAAAATGAATTTCACTAATTGTTTAGAAAACGGTCATCCTTTTCCGACAATAGATGAACTTAAAATTTTACATGTAGAATCAAATGGAAAGAAACTTGATTATTTAGAATCTGTTGAAATTTTCAAATTAGTTCGCAATAAAATAATGTGAATCTATGTAAATCCAAAATTTTTGAAATATTTAAATAAGTAACATCTGTTTACCAATCTTCTTTGACGTGCCGATATTCTAATAGTTGTTAGACGTCCTCTCATTTCAAACCTTTTTATACTTTTTTCTATTACCTCTTCTACCTCTGTATATGCTTAATTACCCTGTTCTGTTTGTTAAGTCTTCAGTTGTCTGAAGATGGGATGGGTAATTCCCGAAACTCGAGTTACAACTAAATGTGTAAAATATCAATTTATTGATAGTAAAACATAGTAATTTCTAGAAATTGTTTTAACAGTTTTTTTATTTATCATCCAAAAATTTTACCAAAAATCCCGTCCTAAAGGTAAAGTATGTCGTTTCGACTGCAATTTGAGTATCGAGTTATAAAAAGATGAAGCTCTACATAGACGACATTCTCGTCGTTCTTCTCGTACTATATCCATTTTTGAAGACATCAATCAACGTCATCAATTGAATATTACTTTCAACTCTTCTTAAACATGCTTTTATCGTATTCGTTTTTGAATCAAATTGAGACTTTTTCGAATAAAATAAGTAATTTTGTCAAAAAAATACTTTCTCTGTTTTTAATATTAATTATTCTCATTTTCTTTGTAACACAGAGAGTTTTACGTAACTGGTAGGAAGCAAGAATTTGCTACTATGCACGAATTTTCCAATTTACCTTCTTACGTCCTCCTACATCCTAGGGGATATCCCAAGATCGTAACGCCCCCTAACTCCGTCGATATTAAAAAGCTTTCCCTTTTAATAGGTGCCTATTAAATTTTCCATCTCCGCAATTTTTTCTATATAATTTCCTGCGAGAAATTCGTTCGTGGAATCGAATCATGTTTACGAATTTCACGAGAACGGCGTGACAACTTTACTGTTCAGACATAACTGGTTAACGGAACTGATGAGAACTGATGGTCAGGAGTCGATAGTAGGCAGTAAAACTTGTGCAATAATCCGAGATGGTTTATAGGGACTAACCGAAATTGCATAGTTGGGTCGAACGCAAACAAACAGGGAAACAGGCACTAATCATCGAAGACGTTTCTATTTATCGTAGCGAGGGAACTTGGATATATGCTGGCTATAATGCAAGCTGAAAGACGTTCTAGAAAAGGAGACGAGAAGACATTACTCTAATTTGAGAGGAAGAAGTTAGTTTTTTCAGTTTTCTGTATCAATGGATGGTTGAAAAGAAAATTTTCGGAAATAATAAATAGTTCAAGTATGGCCAAAGTGTGCAACATATTTTCAATTTTACGAAAATAAAGGATGAAACATTTTAGAAAATTTGACTAAATAAATATATACCGGGTGCCCGAGTTATTTCTGCCTAAATTTCACAAGGTGGTTTTAGAGGCAATTTGCAACAAAAAAGTTCCTACAGAGTATGGTCTAATTATCTTTCCTTGTAAAGTTATTCAAGATTCTAATATTTTGTAACTTTTCACAATTTTTTTACTGAAAACATAGCATAACTTGAAAAGTATCAGATTTATCAAAATTCAATGTAGACCATTGGAAAGAGCGAAAAACAGTCCTTATAAGATGGATTCATGGTGATTTTTATGAAATGTTTTTCATTATAGGCTGGTTACGGAAAAAAATATTCTAGAATTTTCTTCATCCATAATCTTTGGTCAAAAACTTTCTTATTTATAAAGTTTTTAAACGACGTATAATACATTCTATTATATCATCATTTTCATTGAACAATAGATGTGAAACTGTGAAAGTGCCAGGTTTTTTTACTATAATTTGACCCTCTCTTCCAGTTTGTTGGGATCAACCTGTTTTCAAGTTTGTCCAGCTATTTCTCTCCTGATTACGAATATATATGAATGTGTTTTTCTATCTCTCTTATTTTGAGAACTACAAAGTCTCAAATTTGAAGAACCACCTGGCATGCTCATTGATCGGTTGTCAAGTGGTAGGCTGTGATAAATCAACAAACAAAACTGCTAACAATATGATACACGTTGATATTCAATTAAATTATTTCTGAAACATGCATTACACAGAAACGGAAAATTTTGAAATATTTTCACCTTTTTTGAAGAACAATAAAAGCAAGAAAGCTGCAAAGAAAGATTATATGGCATGACATCCAGGTGATCCAATTCCAAGTAAAAATACATTATTTCATACGTACAACCGTGTAAGAGATCCTTAAAGTGTTAAGAGGAAGAGACGTAGCATCTTAGGCAATGAAAATTACGAACTCGACATAATGCTTTATTTTTAAGGGAATGTTACTATAATTAATTGTTGATAAATGCTGAAACTTCAATATTATTGAATTTGAAATCAACTGCACAACTTCAAAAAAATTATTTTAGACACTCCAGAAAATGGATTGCAGGAAGCATCATCACGTGAACTTGCAACAAGTTGTTCGAAGATTCATATAGTGTTAAAAAAGAACAATTATAGGCCTTACAAGTTACTGCCAGCACAACTCCTCACAGGAGACCAAAAGCGGAAATGCTTAGAATACTGACAACTGACATTCTTAGGAAAACAAAAATAAAAGACAACGCAAAATTAGAAAATTTGGAAAATTGCAAAATTAGAAAATCTGGAAAATCTGTTAACCTTTGGTGTGGCATTGTAAAGAATAAAATTGTGGGGCCTATATTTTTGACTACACATAAACACGTGAAGCATATTCCGAAAAGATACTGCTAGAGGTAGCTCACTTTTGGGGCGTCTGTTTTCTACTGAAGAATTGAAGAAAATAATTTGAGAACAGAACGGAGCATCCCCGCACAGAGATTTGGAAGTTCGAGAACATTTGACCTCTGGATCGATTATGGTGCACCTTTTTCTTGACCATCGAATAGTCTGGATTTAACACCTGCACACGTTTTTATGGCCGTTCCTGAAGGAAAAAATTTACTCTGGTAATAATGAGAGTGTTGACATCATTAAAAACAAAATTGAAGCATTAATTCATGAATTCAGTCAGAACCATAATAATGCCATCCCAAATAGTCTAACCAACATAAGAAAACGATATGAACTATGTATATTAAAGAATGGTGGCCGTTTCTAGTAATTTCATCACTTGTAACTGTTCATTTTATACCACCATAAATACTCAACAGTATCGAGTTCTTGATTCTCATTCCGTACGCCTCCCTCTTTCTCTAAAAATTTTTCGAATCTTTTACAAGGTTGTTAGTATTAATAAATGTATTTTAACTTGGAATTGGATGATCTGGATGTAACGCCATATATTCTCCTCTTTCAGTTTTCTTGTTTTTATTGTTCCCCACATAAAATATAGGATATATTTATTGTACTAGTAATGATATCTCTTTTTATGTATTAATTTATTGAAATATATTTAATTTGATTTAGATTTTTTTCCGCTTTTGTCTAATGCATGTTTTAGAAATAATTTTATTGAATATCAACGTGTGTCATATGGTTAGCAATGTCATTTGTTGATTCATCAAAGCCTACCACTCGACAATCGATTTCTGAGCCTGCCAGGTGAATCTTCGAATCTCACACTCTGTAGTTCTCAAAATAAGAGAGATAGACCAATACATGCACATATATTCGTAATCAGGAGAAAAGGAGCTAGCCAAAAACAAGGAAATATACAGGCTGATCCTTTTAAAAAATGACGTTGCACTCAATATCTTGCCCACCCTGTGTATATTCTATATTGTGAAATCATTTTGAAAAAAATCGATTGATTTCGTACAACTTTTGTGAATAATTTTTTTTGTATCTCCAAAGTTAAAGGGGGGGTCAAATTATAGTGAAAAACTTGGTACGTCGCCGAAAAGCTTAATAAATGAGCAACGACTCCAAATTTGGTTTCAGATAGACGGTTGGTCAGCACACAATAGTAGAATAGTTACAGAATGAATGAAGGTTCATTTTTAAGGAAGATGGATAGGAAGATGCGGGCCGATCAGATGGCCTGCTCGAAGTCCCGAACTTACACTACTAAAATTCTTTTTTGGGGTATTTTAAAATATATGTTGTATACTACCCCAATTCATACTCGTGACCAGCTTACCGAAAGAATACAAAACTGCTGCAATATGTTGAGGCAACGACAAGGGCAGTTGCGAAAAGTCTTCTTCTGCTTATGCTTCTTAAAATTAACGTCACAGTACTTCGATTCAGTGCTCGACAACCTGTGGTCGTCAATCATCATGATTAAATAAATCCGCTCTTGTTTGTTGTAACAAAATATTGAATCAACAAACAGAAAAAAACCCTTCGGAGACCGAGGTTAGTCCAAATTTTTAGTTTTAAATGAACTTTGTTGTCATTTCTGTTTGCATTTAAAATTGGAGACGTGACCAATATCATCAATTATATTTTAATTGAATTTAAATTGAATTATTTATATATATATATATATATATATATATATGTATATATATATATATATATATATATATATATGTATATATATATATATATATATATATATACACAGTTTTATGGCTTTTTCGTATTTTGAAAAGTTCCTTTCTGAAGTGTTCTTCCTAAGTAATATTTCATACAAGTTCAATATTTCTTTCTTTTAGATTCACAAAAGTTTGCTTGTAAAATTGTGACTATCTTTAAAAAAATTGTTGTAAAAGTGTTCTAGTTTTCTTCAATTCGTCAAAGTCGTTGTGGTTTATATTATTTGGTAAACGAAGCTAGTTTAACATCGAGATAACTACATACCAAGTGCTTCTCAAATTTAAACAACGTCATAGTACTTCAATTCAATGCACGACAACCCATTATTATTAATCATTGCAATTAACTTTGTTCACGTTTGTTGTATCAAAATATTAGAATAATAAACAAATTATGGCTTTAAACTAACTGTAGTACGATACAGAGCATAGAGCTTTTTAAACAAGTATTTTTCCGTTTCTTCAGAATAACAGTTCTAAAATTGTGAAGAATGACGTATATTCGATTTTTAGATGACAGGACAAAGAATCCTGTATTTTTGTTCATCAGAAGTAGCTTCTTCAAGAAGTTTTCCATAGATTTGAAATTTTTAGGGGAAATAGACTATTGAACAAGCGTGTAAAAGTTTTCTATTTCACGTCAGTGCTATTCTAGATTTTTGAATTAAATAATTTTGTCCTCATAAATTCCATAACCTAGTGAAAGAAGAGCCACATTTGAAAACTGTCTGTATAAAAGTGCGATCCAACAAATATCTGGTCGTTTAAAAAATCGCAACGCAATGAAAGAGCCCAACCCCAGAAAACAATAACCGGAGAATTCTCGTTTCCACTGATTGATTCCGTTTCCATTGTTCCCATCCTCCAGCTACTGATTCCCAATTATCAGATTATCCTCCTGACCCAATTCTCCATCCCCGCGATTTCCAAAAAGTCGCATTCAGCTCTTTCTCCGAGGATTTCAACAGTACTGTCGCGAGATCTATAACTTCGGCAACTATAATTATAATTCATAAGCCGCTCTCAGGGCTGTGATATCTGATAACCCCCGAAGTTTGGCCCTTATCAGATATGGCCTCGAGTGCTCCCGAGGCTTTACGCGAAATTGAATTCTTCAGTTTCCTCCTTATCAATTTGCCATCTAGATTTAAAATCCCCGCGAGCCACTTCGGGGAAGAATGTGACGTGAGTTTTTAAGGATAAGATTGATTCTCGATTTTCTGCAAGACTGGATATTTTAGAATGTTGAATGTTCCGTTTTTCTGATTTCCGGTCCAAACTCGATGTATATATACATTATTTCAAGAAATTGTCGAATCGTTAGAAAAGTACACTTGGAAGGATTGCCGAAATTGTTTTGTCGATAAATTGACACAAATGTCTTCTATGGTAACGCAAAGTTCGAGCATCATATAATACATCATTCAAGTTTGTTCACAGTGCTCCATTTGGCGAGTTCAACTCATGTGTGTTTTACGATTTTTAGAAATAAATAAATAAATATGATACGAAATAACAAGTAGAATATCTTTAGAAAATGTAAATTCTGATTTAATTTTTTATTAGAAGTACCCGGTAAAATTTTGCACTACTAAGACTTTTCCTATATTGTGGATGATTCTTGATTGTTCAATAGATTTTCAGTTTATTTGATGAAAGAAATTTTGATAAAAAATTGTTTTTAAATATAATTTTTAACAATATTTCATTAAAATCCAACATAAATCATTACAAACTATAAACAAACCTACTACTCTATGGTTAACCTAAATGGTGATACAAGATTCTTAATTGCTGAATAAATTTTCAGTTAATTTGATTAAAGAAATTTTGATCGAAAACTGTTTTTAAATATAATTTTTAACAATATTTCATTAAAGTCTAACAGAAATTATTACAAAACAAATGTTTACGAAAATGGAATTCCTATTTTGAAATTTATTATTTAATTTGTCCTACTATGCAAGAACATTTTTAATGAGAGATCGTGGTTTTATATTATAACTCATTTCATTTACTCCTGGATATTTTGTTTTTACTTGGATGGATTCATCAGATGATATTTTCTTCCAATTGTGTTGAGATTGATGAGAATAGCTGTTTTACTAATGTTTAGAAATGATATAAGAAACAGATGCTATTTTATTGATTTTCACAACAATTGTTTCGTCATACCATGACTTCATCAGGTGAGTATTTAAACTGAGGTATACAATGCAAAACATGACCTTAAATACACAACTCTGGTACAAAAAATAGAGGGGTGGAAAGAGAGGTATACAATTAATGAAAAATATTAAGTAGGGGGGATGTATTTAAATCTATTTGATCATTCAATAAAATTTGTCTTTTATTATATCTATTGATTTCTAAAGTTTCTAACAGATTTAGTTTCTGACTTTTGTTTTCAATATGTAATATTTCATAGTTTATATTAAAATTATGGCCAGTCTCTAACAAATGGTTGGCATAAGTTGAATTCGGTTTATTATTAATGTAACATTTTTCATGTTCTCGTATCCTTGTTTGGAATGAACGGCCTCTCTGTCCCACATATCACTACATGTTAACTTGTAAACTCCTGATTTTTTGTTTTTAGGAATGACGTCTTTATTATTTTTTATTAAGCTGCCTAAAGAATTAATAGTTTTAAAAGAGATGTTACATTTTTCTTTTTTCTTTAAATATCTAGCAATCTTTTCAGATTTTTAGCCTATGTAAGTTAATGAAATAAATTTGGTTTCGCTTGAATTTTGAAAATTTGGATATACAAGTGATATTGCTCTCTTGTAAGTTTAAATACTCACCTGATGAAATCATGGTATGACGAAAAAATTGTTGTGAAAATCAATAAAATAGCGGAAGTTAACATTTGTTTTTCTTATATTGAAGTTGAATTTCCGTCAAGTAAAGACCGAGACAATCAAAAATTTAGAAATGATGTTTCTTGATTATTTTCATGGTAAGTTGATTGTTCCTCGTTTCCTTTTGCAGTTTGCAGTTATTTTTTTAAAGTTAAGTTCTAATGTATTGGTTCTGCAATAAATATATTATTATTATATTAACTAATTCAATATTTTTTAGGTTAAATTCGGAATAGCAGATTTTGAGCAGGAGCGACACCTTCGGTACGGACACAAATTTGATAGTAACTTTTGGTTTTCTAGACAGATGTGTTAATATGATCGGTTTTCCTGAAAAAAATTAAATCAAGGCCCTAGCATATTGACTTTTCTCTGAGGAAATCATTTCGCGTGGATTTCCTTCTATCTATATGCTAATTTTCCAAGCTATTACTTCATTAAATTTTGTTCTTGAATTTTTTAAAATTTTATATGCCCCTTTGAGAACGGTATACATTTAACACTCGTGATTTTAACAATTTGAATGATTCATCAATCTCATTGAATTTTTCATCTTCTGAATTAATTTTAAATAATATCTTCGAGTTATTTTTATCAAGTTTTTCTGCTGATATTTCCATGCAAAATTTTACTTCACATCCAAAATATGTTGTTTTATTCCGATATCTTATCGAAGGCTACCAATAAGGCAAATTTTCAAGCTTATTTCTTTCTAATTTAGGGTTTTTAACAAAACATATACAAATATTTCTTCGACTGCTTCCAAGATGGGAACATTTGCCTATGAAAATTTGATATAATAGTCATAGTTTGGATTGGATTTTACTAACGAAATATCTTAAACATTACACAAATTAATTCAGCTAACCTCATTACAAAAATTTCATTTTATAAAATTTTTTTCTCAAAAATTTTTTGAAATTGAATTAAACAAATTTTTTAGGAAACACAGTTTTGGTTCAGTAGACTCATGAAATTGACACTCATCACACTGCACCAAAGGGAATAAAAGAATCCAAAGAGAATATTAATTGATATTATTGAATAAATACTTGAAGGATACTAACGTTGCTATCATAACGATGTATTATGAAAACAAAATTCCTCTCCAAAAATGCACAACATAATCTGAAGAATTTCTTCGAACATAACTCTCTTTATATAAGTTCTTTTAAATAAACTCCAAAAACATGCACCACATCTTCACAAAGGGTATTTGGAATTCGACGCCGATACTCTCCAGTCGCACTTCGTAATGAAAATAATTAATGAAAAAACCAACCCCATGTCTTTCGACAAACAAACATAAAATTAAAAAAGTAAAAGCCTTCTATCAAGTTATATTATTTTAGATAGAAATGTGTTCATATATAATAAAATAATGAGAAGCGGTTTTTTTACTTCATAGAAGGATTATTACAAACTTTGAATATCAAAACAGATTTAATCTGTTTGTCTCCTACAATTTTTATTTAAAAAAAAATTCTTTAACAAACTTTTAGAATTAAATGAATGTGTAATAAGCACTGCTTATATTTAATAGACATATAAAATCAAAATTCATTTTATAATATCAAATGGAATAAAAAAAACCTAACAAATATAAATTGTTAATTACAATTAAAAAATATGTAATATTGAATGTTTCGTTCCAAGCATGCGCACCTGAACTCATCAGTCAGGGGGGTGCGCATGTCTGCCTGTAACAAAATGTTTTTTTCTGATCTTATATTTGTGAAAACTAAATCTTTTTCAAACATAATTTTAAGAACTTCTCCAAAACTAATTTATTTGAAATATTTAATATATTCAAGTAAGTCACTTCAAAAACTCTCAAAAACATGTAGCACATCCTCAAAAACAATAAGAATTCAGATAAAATCAGTTAAACTTCACATTTAAAAGATAAAATCAAAACAATAAATGAACTTGCAAACTTACCCATACAATTTGTGGGATTTCTGTTTGACATTCAAACTAGGTACATAATAATATCCACGGTACTTTATGTTCTATGCTAACCTCAAATTTCACACAAAGTGTGTAAGGCACTTTATGGCCTTCCTTAAACCACTGGAAACTGTATAATGAATTTCTTTATTCAAAAACCTAATATAATTATATATAAAATAAAATAAAAATTATAGGAGACTAACAGATTAAATCTATTTTGATATTCAAAGTATGTTTATATATGATATTGTATTTGGATTATGTTAGTTATATTGAATTACGTCGCTGATTTTTATTTTGATTATTATTATGTCCGTTGATAAAACTTAAAATTTGTCATTTATAGAGACAATAATGTATATCGAAATATGTAAAAAATATCGTAAGATATTTATGAAAAGTATTGCATAGTAATTCATACTTTTTCAAATGGTTAAAATTTGTGGACAATATGGTTTGTCAATGTCAAATATATAAAGATTTCCATCCTGACTTCTACTATTATAGGTAAGAAGCACATATCATATGTCCATGCTGTTGAGAATTGGAAGAATATTGAATTCCTCACAGCGTTGCCAGCGACGAAAAATCAGTTTTATTCATCCTTGTCGCACTCGTAAATTCTGCTGTATTCATCTTTATCTAAACAGTCTGGAATGCTGGAATCGCAACAATTAGGATTGCAATAGAGGGATGTTTTGTCTACCTAGTATAAGTCTATGGGTATTCCCCACTTCTCGAATTTGTACACAAACCAAAAACACTCCATCTTTTGAAAAACAACTTGTTATATACCAGTTTGAAAATATATAATATCTGAACTCGAAACTCGACTCACTGTATCCTAAATAATGAAAAAGTGATAGAAAACGAAATAATTTCTTATTCAATTTATCTAGTTCTATGTTTCCAAAGTGCTGATCACAGATTTAGTCACTGTGTCAAACTATGACAGATTAACCCCTGCTGATCATCGATCAGCAACAATTGGGTTCCACAAAACATTTTGTGCTATGATCTAACCTAGATTCGCTGCTGAATCACAGACCAAATTGATTTGTCAATTTTGTTCAATCAAGATCTTCGTATTCTTCGTTAAATAGTTGAAGTGAAGTGTATTGTTTATTTTTCATTTTTTTTTTCAACTGATATACTTGTAAAATACTTATCAAAATCAATTAGTCGTCATCATCAGTAGAAGGTTTAAGTAAAATTCGAAGACCCCGAATGATTAAAAACAGGAGCGATAATAGAATAAGATAATAGAAAGAATGGGGCAAGACGGAATCGTGAAGAAGGCAAGGGATAAATCACCTCTAGGAAGAAGAAGTATCGGGCGACCCAGAAAGAGATGGAGTGATAACTTACCCACCGAATAGAGACATCATCGAAGAAGAACAGGCTCCAAGCATAAGTGGAAGACGGAAGAAGAGAAGAAGAAGGAGCGATAATTTTACAAAATATGATGATATGTTGATTTTTATTTGAAGATACGTTTTCGTCTCAACAAAAATATCGTTATGAAATTATTATATATAATTAGACCACGCAGGAATAAATCGATCGATACGAGATTGCAATTATTAGGTTGTCTACAATTTTATGCAACTGGTGGTTTCTAAATGACGATAGGAGATAATATCAACGTTGCAAAATGATCGGCATGGAGAATTGTTAAGGGGATATCAGTTGAAATTGCTCGTTTGAAACCGCCTTCCCTTTTGCCCCCACCAGGTTATACTAATAACGTAGGTAACTCGTAGTAGTATGGTATGACAACCATATAAAAAATAACAATCCGTTCCTAAATTCTAACCCTACATTAACAAGGCTACCACAGAAATATATACATTCTTATTTTCCTTGTTTCTATTTCTGTGGTGTAGAGGTCAAATTTTAGAAAGTGCTAGATTGTTTTCTTGGATTAACTGGTCCACTACCCGAACGTTTTTTTGTGAATCCCAAATTTTTCGATCCGTTTGTCAAATTTGACAAGAGTATCTATTGATCCTCTGATCACCGAATCTCTATGAGACCCAGCAATAATGTAGCAGAAATTTTGAAAATGATCTATTTTATTTTATTTAATTAAAGTAACAGAAGGTAAATAATAAATACCATTTAGGTCTCTTTCACGTCCAATAAATCCAAAATTTAACACAATCACATACTTCCTTCGGGATTAGGAGAAATCAGTCCGGTAAACCAGATATCTATCAGTAACCGACGATCCGATCTACTTTTTCATAGAAAATAGATCGTTCCTGGGATTTCCGCATTCAATTGGGGAATAATACGGTGGATTCTAACTAACCGCGAATCGCATAAAGCAGATCTGGAATCGGCGCTTTTACTGTTCCTTTGTGATATCCCAGACTACCCGGAATTTTTGATAGTTAGACGTGCATTGACCGTCTGGCCGCCGAAAGGGGTGATTGATGCTGGCTGTTTGTCTCGAACATTCGACCATAAATTCGGATGTAGCAATCGCAATGCGATCAATCCTCCCCGTCCCATTCTGTATACTTCATATTTTTCGTGCACTCGTGTCTAACGCAGGTGATGAGATAAAAATTATGGAAGCGTCAGGAACTCCAGCTTGCTTGAGCATTATTGGTTAGATATTGTTCGGACCGCGATTAGTTTATCGCAGCAGTTAGTTGGTTGAAATGTGTGATTTAAACCGATGATTAAAGGTGTAGTTTTTGTGAAACGATGTGTAAATTTTTTGAGGATTTAGTGTGTTTATCGTGACGGATTGGTTTGATTTCAGTGTTTTGAAATCGAGATGTGTGAGTAAATTAAACGTTGATTTTATTCGGGACTTTAATGAACAACTAATTGAATTACAACAGATGAATGATCCTTCTTTTATTTTGAAGACACCTAGAATTGATAATCTTTGGTTTATGTTTATAAACTTATCAATAGTTATATGAACCTGAGGGTGGCAACAACCCTCAACTTTTTTTTTAATAGGAAAGAGATGGCGGATGTGTTTTAGTTAAAAAACTTTTTTTTGTTCTCTGAACATCCTTGTTGAAATTCTTAAAGAACTCAGAACTCTAACAGAAATCCAATATTTCCAAATACACCAGATCTGTAAGTAACGATAGGGAACATCCAGAAAAAAAATTTAAACTATTTAAAAAACTAACGTATGTTTTGTTTAAAATGACCACCACCAATATCCATACAATGATCTCTCTATTCAAAAAATGTTGGGGGTTGTTGCTATCCTCAGATGGTTTTGGAACAATGTCATCATAGGAATTCTTTCTCCCTAATACAGAACTTGAAAATTATTATTGGATTCTTTAAAAATCTGAGGTTTGAATATCAAAACAGATTGAATCTGTTAGTCTTCTACAATTTTAATTTCGAAAAAAAATTTATTCAAAAAACTTTTAGAATTAAATTAATGTCTACAATAAGCACCGCTTATATTTAATAGACGTATATATTCAAAACTTAATATACAATGTCAAATGGAATAAATAAACTAACCAATATAAAAAAGGCAATTAAAGTTAATAAATAAATATTTGAAGCAGACAAAATTTTGTTTCTGATCTTACCATAGTGAAACCAATTCCTCTTCAAAAACATAAAACACAACTTAAGGATTTCTCAAAAAATATAATTTATTTGAAATATTTAATATATTTAAATAATCAAATAAGTTAATTCAAAAATCTCTCAAAACATGCAATATATCTTCAGAAAACAATTAGAATACGGATAATCTCTTCATCGGCCCTAGATAACATTTAAATATCAAAATCAACTAACCATCAGTATATCATACCTTAGAATGTAACACGGGAGTTGTTTGAAACAGACTAACTTTAAAAATCCAGGTAGTCAGTTCGTCACAAAATCACATAAAACTGTAAGGCATTCTATGGTTTTCGTCACACCATTGACATTCCATAATGAGAATTATTTTTGAGTTTGGGTGGTCCAACTGTCTGTTCAGCATCACCTTTTGACGATAAGTTAATTATTATATTATTTCGTGAATAATGAACCGATTTTGAAAATTTTAAGTGGGTTGCCTACAGAACTTAAGTAACTTTCAAACTAACCAACACTTGGCATCTCTTCCTCATTCAAAAAATGTTGGGGTTGATTCCACTTTCTTGGGGGTGGTGATAGAAATTCGTTCCCCTCAAAACAGAAGTTGACTTTTTTTTTAATTCGTCGAAAATTATTCGTTTCTGAGTTCTGGGAGGTGAAATTTTTGTTTGGGACACCCTGTATAATAATATATAAAGAGAAATGAGAGAGCAATTTTGTATTTGACCTGATGGATTAAGTCTAAATGTCTAAATACGGTTGAACTACCTGAAATGACCACAGTAAGCAAGACTGCATTAAAGCGACAACGTAGTAGAAAAATAAACTAAATGAAGATTGTGAATTGGTGGCATCTACAGGCTCAAAAAAGGTTCCTTCTATTAAAAAACCTCGAAATCACGATTTAATGTCGGGTGGAGCCTTCTTCAGCTCTTTGTAGTGCTCTTACTCTATTTGACATTGTGCCAATGAAGTTATCAATGAAAGCTGCCCGTAAAAGCATTGGCGAGCTATTTTAATGTCTGCGGTGGGTCAGGTAAGCGGTGTAATTGCTGTGACATTGCAGATCAGATATGTTCAATACAATTTTGGTTTGGAGACAGCAAGCCAATTCATTGGGTTAATGCCATGCTTTTCTATGCGGTCGTTGATAAGTCTTGCTCAGTGGGAACGAACACTATCGTCGATTAATATAAATTGATCGCCAATGGCTGCCACAAGGAAAACAATAACTGGCTCTATAATCAAATCAGGATACCTTACGCTGTCATGGTTGCGTTAATGAGGATAATGAGATTTATGCGCCCATTGAAACAAACGCCTCCCCAAGCGAACACTGAGCCCTCACCGAAAAGAATTGTAGGCGTCATTATACAGTTGACTCTGTTCTCGCCACACCAATATTCGCCCATCAGACTGATACAGACGAAATTTGGACATGACTAGACAGGATTTCCATCTGTGCGCGTATCAGTTCTCATGTTCAAGAGTCCAACGATATTTTACAGCCCGGTACTCCCTACTCAATCGCGAGTGGCCCTCAAATTGAAACTGTGAACCTTATTTAAGATTTTTCGACAAGAAACTATCCTATACGTAGCTTGCCAGAATGAGTAATTAATTCGGTATGCTGTGAAGAAAGAATTTCGTCATGCAGTTAACCGTATTAGCCGATCTTGTGGGATGGTTGTAACTCAAGCCCTTCGACCCCCATGAATATATCCAGCACTTCCACTAATACGATAGCAATGCCACGCTCTACTGACTATACTCTGTGGAATTCGGGGAAGTTAATAATTTCTTGTTGAGTTAAACCTTCGTTTAACTAGTACACCAATTGTTCAAGTTGGACAACTTCTAAACGCATGTTAAACTCGTGTCAATTAATCCACAACTGATACTACACAACACCAGATCGATTGAAATAGCACATTATCGCACATACGGACCACAAAAAATATTATTATTTCACCTACAAGAAATGGTTTTTTTGTAATTAAGCCATTCAGTGTCATGAAGACCATATTTTGTGTGTATGTAGTATGCAAACATATGCCTCTCCACATAGTATGTACATTAATCCTGAAAATTTGACTCAAGTGCAAAAAGTAAGTTTTCTCTCGAATATTTGCTTGAAGTTTTGAGCAGTTTATTTAAAGCAAGATTAGATCTTTTTTTTGGAATAGGAACTAGCTTGTTCATTATAGAAAAGAAAACAAAGGGTTTGTGCATAATCTCTTCAGGAAAATGAAATGCAGTACAAGAAAAATATTTCAGTATATGAACGGGTATGAAAATATTGATTGGTTCTTTTTAGATTTCACAATTCCTTGAATTTTGCATTCGTGAAACATTCACAATGCGAGCATTGATATACGAGAAATGAATGTATCTCGAAAATCAAAATAACAATATGTAAGGGGCCATTTGAGAGTAGGGGAAGTTTCTAGTTTGGCAAATGTTGAAATTCACCTTCAAGGATCTTCAAGTTCAACAACAACTCTTTTGTGAATATCATAAGCGAGCTATCGGCTTCATAAAAACATATGGGCTCATTGTTTGGAACGCAGCTTTTGACACCCTTTTGAACAGTCTGCAGAAAACGAGAAACCTAGAATTACTATTTGAGGTTATCTTCCAACAATCATCATGTAATTATTGTGTGAAGAAATTATGCTAACGAAGTAATACAGAAATAAAGAACGACTAACCGTTTTCAACTAGAACTATAGAATAAGATACAGTATCGATGTTCTACTTTTCTTTCGTTCGGAAATAAATTGTTGGTCAAAGAATACGTATTCAGGTCAAAATTCATTTAAATATTTGCCACCAAACTCCAAAATCGTCAGTTCGTCTTGATTGTTCAATAAAAAAATGAAACTGTGGTTGATCTCTCATACCTAGATCTCTTTAGGACATCATTTTGTCGAATAAGGCGTGTTGTAGCCTCAAAAGTTCAGTTGCTTCAGGTAATACATTCTGTCAAGAAAGTACCGGGAATTATCGATTTAAATCTGGCGGGGCAATGAGGCAGGTAAAATTTTTTTTTCCTAGATTGGTACCACTGTCCTTAATTACTATGCCAAGCTTGAGCAAGATCTGCCAACTAGTGTGTTTGTAACAGCTGATTAAGTCAGTCGATGTCAGAGTGCGTGCCGATTTTTACTATGGGTGATTACGTTGAGCAAAGAATTTGTTTAAAGTTTTGTGTTGCAAATGAATTTTCGTGTGCCGATGCATTGAAAATGTTGCAAAAGGCTTTTGGTGATAATGCTCTATCGAAAACTCGTGCATATCAGTGGTACAGAGCCTTCAAGGACGGTCGTGAAGTGGTCGCCCATCGACGGCTTCGATCGAAGATAACGTCGATAAAATTAAGGAAAGGGTGCTGGAAAACCGTCGTACCAGCTTGAGAGAGATAGCACATGATCTTAAGATATCCCACGAGTCCGCACGTACGATTTTGATTGATATTTTGGGCATGAGAAAGGTGGCCGCACGACTCGTACCGAAAGACGTGAATTTTCTTCAAAAACGTCATCGCGAACAGGTTGCTTCAGACATGCTGGATCGCTGTAATTCCGATTCTATATTCATGGAACGCATTTTAACTGGTGATGACACCTGGGTCTACGAGTACGATATGCAAACAAGCCAGCAATCATCGGAATGGGTGGCAAAAAATGAGCCGAAACCGAAAAAACCACGCCAAAGCCGCTCGAAAATGAAGGTGATGCTCATTGTTTTCTTCGATATCCGTGGCGTGGTGCACTACGAATTCGTTCCAGAGGGTCAGACGGTAAACAAGGAGTATTACCTAGGCGTTATGAAACGTTTGCGTGAGCGTATCCGTAAGAAGCGGCCAAATTTGTGGGCAAACAACTCATGGATTTTGCATGACGATAACGCGCCTTCTCACCGAGCTACGATTGTGACTGACTTTCTCGCCAAAAACTCAACAAACGTGCTTCAGCAACCACCGTATTCGCCGGATTTGGCTCCCTGCGACTTTTTCCTCTTCCCAAAACTAAAATTGCCCCTTCGTGGCACCCGTTTTGAGTCGATTGAAGCCATAAAACAAAATTCGGCGCGAGAGCTAAAGTCCATCCCGGAAAGCGCCTATAAAAAATGTTTCGATAATTGGAAGTGCCGTTGGCATAGATGTATTGGAGCAAATGGAGCCTATTTTGAAGGCGATCCAATAAATTTTGACGATTAAATGTAAAAATGTTGTTTTAATTGAAAATTCCCGGTACTTTCTTGACAGAGTAGTATATAATAATGTTTATATGGTGATTTGAAATAACCGTTTCATATACTTTGTATCCAAAATGTTTGCGATTATATTTTGAGGCAGATAAAGTTCAATTATTCATTCAACTAATTAACTTTACGGACAGCTGCTAGAAGAATAAAAAGTACATGTAACTTTTATTCAGGATAAATGTCACAAATCCGTCACGTATTCTAATGCCGTTATCCAGAAACTTCTTCACAAACTACATAATTTTTTGCCGATCTCGTGTTGTTCCAGGCATCAGTTCTGGCCACCACCCCACTAATTTATCCTATCCCGTTGTTCCACAATGAATCTCATGGTGATTCATTTGAAGCAGTCTGTTCTTTTTTTCCCAGTCGGAAACAATTCTTTGCTCTCTACCTCTCCACCCTAATCCGTCAGCTGATAAATAGAGCTCTTCCTCAAGACGGACACTTCGACAGTGGTGAGGTTTTTTCATCGCCCTCAACAAACATCAATAAGTGTTAGCAGGAACGTATTTTGCTAGACTAGATGCGCTGGATTTTGTCATCCTTTCAGGGGACACTGATGAGTATTGGATTGCGTTGTATTCGCAGACTAACTCAGAGTTACGTGATGGTGCGTATAGCAATTTGTGGAATTGTGTAGACAGATTTTCAGAATTTTTTTGCTTTTAGGTTTTCTCAAATAAATAACTTGTAAATTCGAAGGGTATATTCCTTGGAAGAAGGTTCTTCGAAAATATTTCAAATATGAAGCAGAGTAATCCAGTGAAACCTCTGCCAAATATAATTTGGGAAAATTTCTCGAAGAGTTGTGGAAAATTGAATTGAAATGTCTAAGAAACACTGTTTTTTTTTAATGGATATATATTATTCTCATACATCATACAATAGTTAAAAACATAAAGAAATCTTTAGAGAATATAAAATGTTGATTGAAATTACCTTTAACCAATACAAGTATTTCAAATGAACGTTATGAATAGTAGCAGTAGAATAAAATTCATGCGATTTTGATAGCAGATGTCGATACTAGTTTATTATTCCATTGTTCTATCTGGCAACATCGTCATTTAAAAGTGTCAAGAGTAAATAACATATTTCTGTGTGGTCTGAAAATGCCACTATTTATAACGAATTATGTGTTTTTGCGGGTAGTTTTACTTCATTACTTTAATATGAAGAAAAAGACTGCCGAAAGTCATCGTATTCTAGTAGATGTTTATAGTGACCATGCTCTAGCTGAACGAATGCGTCAGAAATGACAATTTTTGATTTGGAAGACGTAAACGACCAGGAACGCCACCAAACTTTATTGATGAAGAAATAGAGGCAAGGTTCAATGAAGATCTATCACAAACACAAGAAGAACTCGCAAAAACATTTGGAGTCACTCAACTAGCCATTCGCCATCGTTTGAAAGCAATGGGAATCATCCGAAGGGTAGGAATTTGGGTGCCGTGTGAACTGAATACAAGAGGCATCGAAAGACATTTTTTCACGTGTGAACAACTGCTCCAAAGGCAAGAAAAATAGGTGTGTTTGCATCGAGTTGTGGCTGGCGATGAAAAATGGATCCATTATGGTAATCCACAAAACATCGGCCACATACGGCCATGCCTCATCATTAACTGTCAAGCCGAATATTCATGGCAAAAAGATCATGTTGTGTATTTGGTGGG
Organism: Megalocaria dilatata; assembly: GCA_034642435.1. NCBI lineage: Eukaryota > Metazoa > Arthropoda > Insecta > Coleoptera > Coccinellidae > Megalocaria > Megalocaria dilatata. Next base: position 58,272,068 of record CM067855.1, on the reverse strand, counting down.
ACCAGCTGAGTGTGATGTATTATGTTCAAACCAAGAAAATTTTCCAGAAGACCATATCAAACGAATGGAGTTTTGTGAAACTATCATGAAAAAATAAATGAAAATAGTTCATTCCTTAACAATATCTTCTTCACTAATTCATCGTTTTCCTTGAAAAGAAAACATAACCCATCAGCAGTAAGATATTCGTCTAGGAAGAATAAGCATCTGAATATTCCTGTGCGTACCTAATATCCCCAAAAACTCAATGTTTGGACAGGAATTCTAGGAAATTACATCATAAGGCCATTTTTATCGATGGTAACCTAAACGCTGCCAAATATCTGGAGATTTAGAGAATCAAATTATTCCAGCAGTTCGAGGGCTACCAATTAATTTCGATAATGTGTGGTTTCAACAGGATGGCTGTCCAAGTCACAATACAAGAGTAGACAAACAATACCTCAGGACGATTTTTTCGTCCCAATGATGTTTTCTTTGGCGATATCTGAAAAATTTGGTTTATGCACATGAAATGGAGACAGCGACGAATATTAATGAAATCCGACTTTGTGCCAAAATAGCAACTATACCGAATCTGCTCAGAGATATGAGATTATCTCTTTTTAATGGATTTGACTACCGTTTAACTCAACAAGGTGGATTATTCAAACATTTAATTTGAATTTGTCAACCTTCGATTCGCATTTTTTAGAATTTGTTTTTGTTTTCGAATTTCTCATTTTCGTAGAATTTATTTTATTTTCAAACCAGTTATGGCATAAAAGAAGCTAAGTGTCCAATTTCACACAGGAAATTATTTATGTCATTAATCGTGGCAAATAAATTCTTCGCATACAATGGAATAAGATTGTATTTATTTTCAACCGATATGGTCTTAACTATCTCACGTTTGAAGTGCAAATGAAAGCAGACTGCGGAGCCTTTCGATCGCCACTGCCATTGAGAGAACAGTCGTTTATTCGTCATCGCATCGCGCTGAGATTTGGATTCTTCCACTGTATAAAATGGAAGTGTTTTCAAAAATCGTTGAACTACAGATGGTTGAAGAGAGTAAAACGATTCGAAGGTTTATTATTTGGGAAAATCACGAACGAAAATACTCAACAATCGGGTGTCAAAAGCCGAAACGAACAAAAGACTAATTATAATTTGTATTTTGGCGACGTCAAACAACCGTTCGAATACGGCGTTTTCATTGAACTTCAATTTGCGGAACCAAACTTCCGCTCGCGTCGCGCGGGTTAGTTTCGATATTCAGGCAACGTCGCCGGTGAATCCGATGCCAAATTAATATGCACCCTACGGAATTAGTTGCAGCTGGGAGGCGTATATGATTACGGTATTTCGGGAACTAAATTACATGAAGTAATTTTGATTATTGATTTAATATTTGAGCTATTCACAAAATTATTTCTTTCAAATTATTTCATTTCTCAATACCTCATATAGAATCCGTAAAACAGGATGGACCAATGATTCTTTGATCATAACAGAAAAGAACATTGTTATAATATCGTAATTGCATTTTAAAGTACACTTATTAATATTTTCTTCATTGGAATATCTCATTGAGTATACACTGCTCTTGACCTAGAACGGAAAAATTTCATGGCCGACGCCTACAAATTGTTTTTTTTCTTTGTGACTTATGGCATTGACTGCTGTAGTCATAAGCCATACCCCACCATTTGACGTACACAAATACGCCCATGGGCGCAGCTGGACACGAACCCGCAATCCCTGGCACCATAGCTAGCATTTATGCTCACTATGCAACTCCTTTGATAACTTCATCACATACGTCTGAGACGTCATGTTTCTAGGACGTATTAATAAGCCAGTTCTGCCATGGAAACAAACTCAACCCCAAACCATAATTGTGCCTCCTCGAAAAGGATGGACTTCTTGAACATAGCAGCGGTTCCTTCGTATGAAGGAACGAGTCCATATCTGGATTTGTCAGGTTACGTATTGCCTTCATGTGGTCAGTGTACCCGCTTCATTGCTCGCTCTAATCTTTGTTCGGGAGTGAGTGAAACTTTTCTTAACAAACGTCTCGATGTTCGACTGACTTCATGGAAACTTCTTCTAACTGTGCTTAGGGAAACTGAAGTATCGGGTGTTTTTTTAGAGTGATAGAACTTTCGATAGGGATAACTGTGATTTGACAGAAGGTAGAAGCCATGTTGTTTTGACGTTTCTGTTTAGTGAGCATTGACAAATTATCATGGAAAGACTTACGCCGCAACAACGTTTACAAATTGTTAAAATTTATTTTCAAAATCAGTGTTCTATTCGCCAAAGTTATAGATCACTTCGTGAAATTTATCGTTTACATAATCGTCCATCAGAGCAGCTTATTCGTCGAACTATCGATAGATTCCGGACCAAATTTTCTCTACTCGATGCAACAACAACAACAAGACAAAGAATTGTACGTACAGAAGAAAATATCGTCGACGTTCACAGGTTGGACTCTTTGCATCCACCACATGGAAAATTTTGCGTAAATATCTTGGTCTACAGCTATACAAGATCCAACTGGTTCAAGAACTTAAGCTACTTGACCATAATAAGCGTCCTTTGTTTGCTGATTGGGCCCTATATGGAGTGAAAACAATCCTCAAGAAGTTCTGCAGGTTCCATTGCATCCTAAAAAATGTACTGTAAGGTGTGCTTTACACGCTGGAGGCATCATCGGTCCATATTTCTCTAAAAACGATGGTGGAGCTAATGTTACAGTGAATGGTGCTCCTTACAGATCGATGATCAATGATTATTTGTTGCAAGATTTGAATGTTATCGACTCAGAAGTGTTTTGGTTCCAACAAGATGTTGCTACACCTCCTGATGCTACCGTAACAATTGATTTATTGAAAGAAAAATTTGGCGATAACATTATTTCCAGAAATGGTCCAATTAATTGGCCTCCAAGATCATGCGACATAACTCCACTGGATTATTTTCTGTGTGATTATGTCAAGTCATTGGTTTATGCTGATAAACCAGAAACAATTGACGCTTTGGAAGACAACATAGCTTGTGTGATTGTTGAAATAAGGCCCGAATCGAAAAAGTGGTCCAAAATTGGTCTGGTCGAATGCAGTCCCTCAGAACTAGTCGGGGTGGACATATGCCGGAAATAATTTTTAAAAATGTCATAAAATTACCTTTCAAATAAAAAAAATTGGCCTCAATCTCAATTCAATTATGTTTTATTTCAATTTAAAGTTCTATCACTCTAAAAACACACCCGATACCTGTGACGTTGACTTGTCATTCTACAACTGCAGAAAGGCTGTCTTCTCACCGAAATAGATAAAGAACGGTCTTTTACTTGCATTGTAGCACGTGGTCTACCACTTCTGGATCCTTGACGAACAGATCCAGTAACAAAGTATCCTGCCAGTAAACGAGATATCAGACTTTGGCTAACAGTGAAGAAATTGGCTATTTGCACTTGTGTTCGACCAGCCTGAAGCATCTCAAGGGTTCTGTTGACATCGCTCTCTGGTGAATTTGTCGTGGTCTAATGAATATTCGATTTGTAATTGCGTAGAACTGTTAGATTTCATCAAAAACGAAATACAGACGGAAGAACAAATCCTGAGAATGTGCATTTCTGACACACATGTACCAAAAATCATTGAACTTGTTGAAAACTTGCTTCACGATTAACCAGAAGATTTCTGTAATCATTATAAGTTTATGTAATAGAAAAAAATATAACGATGATACGGAAAGTTCCGCAGTTGAGAATTAAGTGATCTGGCTGCTCTAGAGCCTATCATGACTACCCCATGAGTGCGGGATTGGGATAAGCCCAATCAGCACGCAAAACGAAACAGTAGTTCCCCTTCGCTTCCAGTGTAGACTGGTAGCTATGAGGTGTCAGTTTCCGAGTTATTTGGGACGCAACTCATACGACGAAGGGGCTTCTTTACATCCATCGTCCTTCGACCGCTCGAGGTCCAGACTCGCCATGGACGCCGCAGTCGATCCGGGTTCAATCCCAGCATAAAGTGTGGTCAAGACCCCAAACCTAGGTGCGAGTCCCGATTATCCAGGCGCAAGAACTACGCCGAAAGGGGCTTTATGCCTCCACAGTCTATTCGACCGCTCGAGGACCTGATGAGACTCCTTAATGCCCGGACCAGTCCTGGTTATCCAGGCACAAAAACTATGACCCTGCACGGCAGAGTACTCTTCTAGCCTTGCATGCAGGCTCTCAACCACTTTCCAACACCAATTTGGGTGGCCAGAAGTACGAATACCCCTGCGGCCCAAACCACCCACCCATAGCAGCCTTGTTTCCAAAAGGAGCCATTGAAGGCTAACGGTCGCCAGGAAGAGTTCAACTCTATGCTAGAATCCATGAACTCGAGGAAACTAACACGTGTTAGTATCCCTTCCCTTAAAGCTAGCACAGATCTAATTCTGACGCATTCGCACTTATGGACAGAAGACCTGCAATCGGGTAGAACCACGCCAGTTCTATGGGTGAGCGCTTTGCAACACCCACCCCGGATGCTACGGAAAATATGCATCTTCGGGAAACATCAATATCCTTAACTTTTAAGAACAGTTTATTAGAAGATACTTTAGAAGATTATTATCATTATGGTCAAATTCGCCAAAGCTCATTCTAAAGAAATCGGCTGCTCAAATATTTTAAAACACTTATTCGTACTCGTTTTCATCTGTTAGCTGAAGTAAGTACAGTCTAGAGATATTTATTCTACTTTTATTTCTTTCCTCGCTGAAATTTTCACTCAAGTTTAACCCAATCATCGCTGAAATCCAGGTCTCGAGGACCAGAACCGCCAGATGCATAACTCAAACTTCTATCTGTTTGGATAGGAAATTGAAGTCCGGACCCAAATCTGAATTGATCTTTGGCTACGAAATTACAGTCCGCGATCGTGCTTTGTTCGCTGCTTCATTTGAAGTGCACTCGCCGTTTCAATTTGAGCGGTAATGAAAAACTATCAGCCTTAATTCCGCCCGTAATTTCCCATTTTTATTGATTGCTATTCTGGCCGTCCCATAATTGCCATCTAAACTTCTCAGACGACAACTTTTATGGGAATTTCATTCGTCGGTTTTTGCCTGAACTTTGTTTTCGTCGAAAATTGTGAACTTCACGTTAGAGTATGTTGGAAAATTTCGTTTTATTGCCGTAGTTCTGACTTTATAGAGACGAATAAACCGAGTATGGAGATGTTGTAAATTTTCTTTCAACGTTTATGGTTTTGTTACACCAATTATAGATTTCATCACATTTCAGTAACTGTGCTTTCCTGTCGAATAAATTTCCAACAACCTAGTCGACTAGAACATACTATTCTCAATTGCCCCTCCTTCCTTCTCTGAAGAATTTCTGGTCGGTATAACGTTCAGAAAGTTACAATAAGAAATTTGTTGATGAATAAAACTGCAGGAAAAAACATTATTCATCAAAGTGTATAGCAGCCAGGTTAAATGATATGGAATCAGTTCTTGTAGACTGGATAATTTCATTCGAATCTCCGATAATATAGCACCCATTATCAAATTCTCAATTAAAAAAAAATTACTTCAATGGAAAAATAAACAAAACCAAAAAAAATAAGAAAGGCTAGGATCACCTCGGTTTGCTTGCAGTGGAGATTGGGTGAGTTCAAGTTATTACAATAGGGCGCCAACGTATTTTATCCTAGCGAATCAGAGCAAAAAAATAAAAAAACTAGAAAATTAAAATGGTACTTAACCTGAGAAAACTGCTCCAGCAAAATACGTAAATTCCGAAAACGAAATTAATAGCATATAAATAATAAAATAAATAAATATGAAAAAAAATTCAATTTTAAAACTTCTATTATCAATTGAATGCAGCGAAATTGAAATTTTTTTACAACTGAATACTGCTATATTAAAATTGAAAATCAACCTTATACACATACACATTTATTTCCCACTATGCCTGATCAAGCCTAGTTTTCACACTGTATACTTCAGAAATATTGTTATAAACCTTAACTATAAGAATTTTACCTGTTTTATTCATTTGATGAAAGACAATTTGAAATTTATTTAGAATGAAAATAATGGATATTTATGTTTTTTTTTTTCAAAGAAAGGTTATAAGTTATTTGAGAAAATGAAATCTAATAACAGTTCTTATGCAAGAGAATTTATAATTTTAATTTAGAAAAATGAGAAACTCAAGGTTTAACAATTATTATGAAAAAAAGTAAGGTAAATTCTAAAATATAATTAAGTAGTTAAATTTGAAGATTAAATGATTTGTGTGACGTATGTATGTTGAACTGAGCAGACTCCGAAGACTGCAACTAAATCAAAATGGACTCCAGAGATGACAATTTGACGTAAATGGCCAAGACAAAAAAAAAGGTATTCTACATACCAAAAAGTCCAAGATATCCACCAATATTTCGGATTTTCCACTAAATGGTAAAATCTATCATCTTTATCCTGAGCTTCAAATAAATACGCCAAATACTTTGGATAGTCAAATATCGTGAGAAACTGGTATCAGCTTTGATCAGGGTGCAGATTTTTGGCCACAAACAAAGTGAAAATTAATTGTATTGCCAAGCAGTTGCAGCAATAAATACAGCAAAAGATAGCAGGAAAAAGAAGGCCTCTGATGTTGGGCGGCCTTTATTCTTAATAAAAGGCTTCCCAGATGGATCTATATATTATTCCAAAATAACAACCAAATCAGTAATATAACTCCAATTATATAATTATATTATAAATATATAATTATTCTTATCCCAAAAATTCGATTTTTCACCAAAATAATTCAGAAAACAATTTCTATATAACATTTGATTTCGTTCACCAGAATGGAATAAAAAATGAAATATCTTATTAACCATATGTTCATATCGATAAGTGAAAATATTATTTATAAAAGATAGAAATATAGGCAACCCAAAAATCAGAATCAAGTATTCTGAAAAGTAAACGCTACAATAAACGGACATTTCGTCGATCCACAGTTGAAATATTTATAAAAAGTGATTGGGTACTGGACTTCAGGGGCGCTACAGCTCTATAAAATCAATCATTGGATAGAATTCACTTATGCAGGTGTACCCCAAAAAAAAATGAATGATCTTGAAATCCTTCAAGAATATTTTACTTATTCAAATAAAATTTCGGACAGTTGCAAATTGTTTCATAGGTTATTAATCTTCAGTAGAGTTCAGTAGTTAGACAGTTAATATAACTAGGATTGTAACTCACTCAGCACAATTTCAAAATAAAAATGAAAACTCAATGGAACAAACAAGATACTAATAATATGTAACATAACCCGTACTAGATGGCGTTTTTCTAGGCAACCATGGAACTATATGATATTCTTCTTCTTTCATTTACAATGTGCTCGGTTGATTACCATCTACATATCAGGCAAACTGTCTTCCCAGCTCTGGGAATGGTGTAATTAATATCACCTCGGCAAAAATAGATGGTCTGCTAATTATAATATTAAAATCAAGTTGTTTTGCCTTTACTCTTTAGATTCTCAACCGATAACTATTCGAAGAATAGGGCATACAAGGTGTTCCCCATATAAATGGGGAAAAATGGGGGCGATGGGGATCAGGAGGAAATACCCCAATATTATTATAAAAAAAGGAAAAGCACACACCTAGACCATGGGCATTCTACAGCTTAATTTTTGAAGCCAATATATGTATTTTGTGATATTGTTACCGAAAAGTAAATCATATATATTAGCAGAAAAAATCTTTATTTATGAGATCATTGTATAACCTCGAGCAATTCAATATATTGTTCTGACAAGCAAAAAATAAGTGGATAGTATCACCTCTCTCTCTCCGCAACTTCACAGATCTGTGTCACTGACATGTTTTCTCTTTAGAAGAAAAGGAGCACAGCAATCGTGAAATATTAACCTATTTATTGCAACGATGTTACCCCTTTGGGAAGTCAACTCCCATGAACCAAGGTTTGTCACCAAGGTTAGCCACGGCATACGTAATAACATAATTAATTCTATATGATATCGTTGAATTTCGAAATACAGTTATTGACATAGTTTTCGCAATATTTCTAACATTTCAAAAAAATTCGACTCATCATATAACATCGAGGGTGAAAAAAATATTTCATATACATTCTGTCAAGAAAGTACCGGGAATTATCGATTTAAATCTGGCGGGGCAATGAGGCAGGTGAAAATTTTTTTTCCTAGGTTGGTACCACAGTCCTTAATTACTATGCCAAGCTTGAGCGAGATCTGTCAACTAGTGTGTTTGCAACAGCTGATTAAGTCAGTCGATGTCAGAGTGCGTGCCGATTTTTACTATGGGTGATTACGTTGAGCAAAGAATTTGTTTGAAGTTTTGTGTTGCAAATGAATTTTCGTGTGCCGATGCATTGAAAATGTTGCAAAAGGCCTTTGGTGATAATGCTCTATCGAAAACTCGTGCATATCAGTGGTACAGAGCCTTCAAGGATGGCCGTGAAGTGGTCGAAGACTTGCCTCGTTCCGGACGCCCATCGACGGCTTCGATCGAAGATAACGTCGATAAAATTAAGGAAAGGCTGCCTCATTGCCCCGCCAGATTTAAATCGATAATTCCCGGTACTTTCTTGACAGAATGTATATACATATACATATATATATATATATATATATATATATATATATATATATATATATATATATATATAAATATATATATTATAAGAAATAGTTTAAATACTCACCTGATGAAGTCATGGCATGACGAAACAATTGTTGTGAAAATCAATAAAATAGCGGAAGTTAACATTTGTTTTTATTGTTTTCCTAAGAAATTTGATCAAACAATGTAATGAATTTCCTAAATGTTACAATCACTACACATAGTAATCATTATTATTATTATTATTATTATTATTATTATCCTGATACTCCTAGATCTTCTGTGAAGATCCCTCAGAAGCTTTTTCAGCTTGTACGAGTTAGGAGTTCAGTTGTGTTCTGTGTAGGCTTTGTTACTGCGATCTTGCGCCACTTTAGGTCACAGCACTGTTAATTTTTGACCCAACAGTGAAATGGTGGCAGATACCCGTCCAACTAGAAAATTTCTTTTCTACCTGAATAGGATTCGAACCCTGGACCTCCCGGTCACGAGTCCGATGCTCTCCCGCTGAGCTATCCACACTCATCATACAACATTTGTAGACAAAATTATAACACAGATGCTACTATTCAAATACTATACAGGGTGTCTCAACGAGAATTTTACCCCCCTAGAATTCGAAAACAAAGAATTTCCGAAGATTTTGAAGAAACAGGTCAACTTCTGTTTTGAGGGGGACGAATTTCCATCATGAGTTTGTTCCGAAAAAAACACCCCCATGAAGGTGGCATCAGCACCAAACAGTTTTTGAATAGAAAGGAGATATCGAGTATTGCTTAGTTTGAAAGTTATTCATGTTCTGTACACAACTCTGTTAGAATTTTCAAAAATGGTTGTAATATTGAACTTACCGTCAAAAGGTGATGTTGAACCGCCTAAACTCAAGAACCTAAATATCTTTGTATGGAGGTTGGTGGTGGTCATTTTGAACAATACATACGTTAGTTCTTTAAATACTTTATTTTCCTTCCCTATCATTACTTACAGATCTTTACTTGTGTATTTGAATCTATTGGGTTTCTGTTTGAGTTACCCTTCTGATAATGTTCAATATCTAATTGCTTAAAAAAATCATCGAATTTGAAAATTTCATCTAGTTAGAGAGAAGCTTTTTAACTAGAACACAACCGCCATCTCTTTCCTATTAAAATAAAAATTGGGGGTTATTGAAGAATCCAAAAATAATTTTCATGTTCTGTATTTCGAAGAAAGAATTCCTATGACGACATTGTTCCGAAAAAACTTCCTGAGTATGGTAACAACCCCCAACATTTTTTTAATAGGGAGGAGATGTTGGATGTGGGTTAGTTGGGAAAATTTTTTCTCTTCTCTAAACATCGCAGTTGAAATTTTCAAATTTGTTTATTGGCAGAACAATTTGAGTTTTTGAATGTTTTTACTTTAAAAATATTGGATTTTCTCATTGTTCATGATAGATCACCCGATCTATCGCCATTTTCTGTGGGGACATTTGAAGTCCAAAGTCTATGCAACTCCACCTGAAAATCTTGCAGGGCTACGACAAAGAATCAGGAATGCCAATTACTGACACCAGACAATTTCGAAAATGTTAGAGAAGGATTTGAAAGTAGACTATATAATTGTATGGAGGTATCCATTGTATGTAGGTAGCCAACTCTGTATTAATAATTCACCCTTACTCAACCTGAAATTGTAAACCTGTATTTCCATAAATCGTGCCAATACATTATAACTGCTGTCTATCTCCACTCGATACTGTCCTAACCGGTTGCACTTAGTGAAAAAGAAAGTTCACTGGAGAATTGTATAAATGTGTTTTCTTTCTCATTCATAATGAATTTCTATAGAATAGAGATCATCTATCGAGTGTTTTTTTTAAGTGATAGAATTTTAAATTGAACTAAGACACATTTGAATTAAGATTGCAGCCAATTTTTTTTTATTCGAAAGATAATTTTATGACATTTATGTTTTAAAAATAATTTCCGGCATATGTCCACCACGACTAACTCTGAGGAACCGCATTCGACCAGACCAATTTTGGATCACTTTTTCGAGTAATTCAGGCCGTATTTCATCAATAACACGAGTTATTTTGGCTTCCAAAGCGTCAATTGTTTATGGTTTATCAGCATGAACCAATGACTTAACAGAACCCCAAATAAAATAATCCAGTGAAGTTATGTCGCATGATCTTGGAGGCCAATTAGTTGGACCATTTCTCGAAATAATGTTATCGCCAAATCTTCCTCTCAATAAATCAATTGTTACGGTAGCAGCATGAGGTGAGCACCATCTTCTTGGAACTAAAACACTTCTAGGTCGATACCATCCAAATTTTGAAACAAATAATCATTGATCATCGATCTGTAACGAGCACCATTCACTGTAACATTAGCTCCAGCATCGTTTTCAAATAAATATGGACCGATGATGCCTCCAGCGTGTAAAGCACACCATACAGTGCATTTTTCAGGATGTAATGGAACCCGCATAATTTCTTGAGGATTGTTTTCACTCATGGATATTTTCTTCTGTACGTACAGTTCTTTGTCTTGTTGTTGTTGTTGCATCGAGTAGAGAAAATGTTGTCCGAAATCTATCAATAGTTCGACGAATAAGCTGCTTTGATGGACGATTATGTAAACTATAAATTTCACGAAGTGCTCTATAAGTTTGGCGAGTAGAACACTGATTTTGAAAATAAATTTCAACAATTTGTAAACGTTGTTGCGGCGTGATCCTTTTCATGATAATTTATCAATGCTTACTGAACAGAAATGTCAAAACAACATGGTTCCTACTTTCTGTCAAATCACTGTTATCCCTCTCGAAAGCTCTATCACTGTAAAAAAACGACCCGATATACATTCTGTCAAGAAAGTACCGGGAATTATCGATTTAAATCTGGCGGGGCAATGAGGCAGGTAAAAATTTTTTTTCCTAGGTTGGTACCACTGTCTTTAATTACTATGCCAAGCTTGAGCAAGATCTGTCAACTAGTGTGTTTGCAACAGCTGATTAAGTCAGTCGATGTCAGAGTGCGTGCCGATTTTTACTATGGGTGATTAAGTTGAGCAAAGAATTTGTTTAAAGTTTTGTGTTGCAAATTAATTTTCGTGTGTCGATGCATTGAAAATGTTGCAAAAGGCTTTTGGTGATAATGCTCTATCGAAAACTCGTGCATATCAGTGGTACAGAGCCTTCAAGGACGGTCGTGAAGTGGTCGCCCATCGACGGCTTCGATCGAAGATAACGTCGATAAAATTAAGGAAAGGGTGCTGGAAAACCGTCGTACCAGCTTGAGAGAGATAGCACATGATCTTAAGATATCCCACGAGTCCGCACGTACGATTTTGATTGATATTTTGGGCATGAGAAAGGTGGCCGCACGACTCGTACCGAAAGACCTGAATTTTCTTCAAAAACGTCATCGCGAACAGGTTGCTTCAGACATGCAAGATCGCTGTAATTCCGATTCTACATTTATGGAACGCATTATAACTGGTGATGAGACCTGGGTCTACGAGTACGATATGCAAACAAGCCAGCCAGCAATTATCGGAATGGGTGGCAAAAAATGAGCCGAAACCGGAAAAACCACGCCAAAGCCGCTCGAAAATGAAGGTGATGCTCATTGTTTTCTTCGATATCCGTGGCGTGGTGCACTACGAATTCGTTCCAGAGGGTCAGACGGTAAAGGAGTATTACCTAGACGCTATGAAACGTTTGCGTGAGCGTATCCGTAAGAAGCGGCCAAATTTGTGGGCGAACAACTCATGGATTTCGCATGACGATAACGCGCCTTCTCACCGAGCTACGATTGTGACTGACTTTCTCGCCAAAAACTCAACAAACGTGCTTCAGCAACCACCGTATTCGCCGGATTTGGCTCCCTGCGACTTTTTCCTCTTCCCAAAACTAAAATTGTCCCTTCGTGGCACCCGTTTTGAGTCGATTGAAGCCATAAAACAAAATTCGGCGCGAGAGCTAAAGTCCATCCCGGAAAGCGCCTATAAAAAATGTTTCGATAATTGGAAGTGCCGTTGGCATAGATGTATTGGAGCAAATGGAGCCTATTTTGAAGGCGACCCAATAAATTTTGACGATTAAATGTAAAAATGTTGTTTTAATTGAAAATTCCCGGTACTTTCTTGACAGAGTAGTATATCGCTCAGGAGAAAACACTATTTCATGCACATGTAACTTTTTTGAGCGGAGAAATATTGCAGTGAAAAAATGAGTGTTTTCGTTCAAATTTCATTAAAGTTGAAATGTTATATTATTACATAGAACATATTTATAAATATAAATAAAAACAGAACATATACAAACATCTTTGTTGGATAAAACCTTTTGTGGTAGATGTATCCCGAAAATGGTTCTCGCCTGACTGCATATTTTCATCATACCCATTTTAACATCGTCACCCAAACCTACGCCTTCCAAAGTGACACACATAGGACATATAAAAGACGTTTTCAGACGCATCATCTACACGGGCTCGGCAAAATGAATACTTATCTCCCAAGGAGCTGTCATTCGAACGTCAGATTACTCTTCCAATCCAGTATTCCTCCGAAATGAGGAAACCGACAATGGACGTTTATCGCACATGCTATTCGTCTGACGCGTCTAGCTCCATTTCAACCCACGTGATGAATGCTTTAGTTTTTTGTTGTTTGCACTGGGACGTCATGGTGATGTGAGAATTTTGTTTGCAGGTGTGATGGCTCGAGCTGGTATGGCGTTGAGAAGAGGAACTAATCATGGAAATACTGAGTAAGTTTTATTTAAATATGAATGTCCTTCAATTATAAAAATGAAAGTTCGCCACGTGTGATTGGCCCCTAAGGATGATTCCATTAATGTGATTTATTTGAACGATGAAGCAAATGTGATTTCTAAGGTCAAAAGATTGAAGAAATGGAAGTTGTATTGAATCCACCGTTACAACTTCGTATTGAACTCACCATTCATAGTCAGTAACGATGTTTCTTGATTGTTTCTGTTCGGTTTGAACAGCTACAAATCAAGTACACCCAGTTAGTACCACCGAATGCAAAATAGAATCTTCGAACCATAGATAATCGCAAACGACTAGGTGACTTCCAACAATATTTTTCACGTTTGAGTTTATCATAGTGTATTTATCCACTTTTATTGCAAAAGTATGACTATGATGAACCTGTTCATCCGTCAGAAGACTGCGTTGAGTATCACTCGTACTAACCTTATATGGCACCTAATGTCATTGCTTTTGAATTATTCAAGACACTTCTTAACGTCCAGATAATTTTATTTGGTCAATTTATTTCTCTGTACTTTGTTGACTATTTCATCATTTAAAACAACAAAGAAAAGTGAATGTATTAATCGCAATGATTACAACCTGTTGCTCTGGACTGAATCGAAGTAATTTGATGGTGACTAACTTACGAAAACGTGTCGTTCCACATGTATTCAATATTAAAACAGAACATATCGCACTGCGGTTAGTTTATCGTCGTATTTCTTTATTGTTTCGGTATTTTGGAACAATAGCAGTAGATTTATTGATAACAATATGTTCTTGTGGACTGAGTCTAAATACTGTAGTGGTGTAATTTCGAAAACACTTAGTATTTAGTTATCTCAATGAACAACTAGCTTTGTTTATCTGAGAATACGATAACCCCTAATGACGAGGAGGAAATAAAGAAAAACTCCAAGACTTCAACGATTACAAATATATTTCTTGGATCACTGTATATGATTCTAACAACAAGGATGATTATCACACTGAGAATGAAGATATTGATTTTGGCAGTCGACAATATATGAATTACAACATTCAAATTTTACCCCTTCAAATGAAAAAAAAGTTCTACGGAAACAAGTGGAAAACGTCGTGATTCATCTGAACAGATTTAAGTGTCTGCTGGGCATACTACTCTGTCAAGAAAGTACCGGGAATTTTCAATTAAAACAACATTTTTACATTTAATCGTCAAAATTTATTGGGTCGCCTTCAAAATAGGCTCCATTTGCTCCAATACATCTATGCCAACGGCACTTCCAATTATCGAAACATTTTTTATAGGCGCTTTCCGGGATGGACTTTAGCTCTCGCGCCGAATTTTGTTTGATGGCTTCAATCGACTCAAAACGGGTGCCACGAAGGAGCAATTTTAGTTTTGGGAAGAGGAAAAAGTCGCAGGGAGCCAAATCCGGCGAATACGGTGGTTGCTGAAGCACGTTTGTTGAGTTTTTGGCGAGAAAGTCAGTCACAATCGTAGCTCGATGAGAAGGCGCGTTATCGTCATGCAAAATCCATGAGTTGTTCGCCCACAAATTTGGCCGCTTCTTACGGATACGCTCAGGCAAACGTTTCATAACGCCTAGGTAATACTCCTTGTTTACCGTCTGACTCTCTGGAATGAATTCGTAGTGCATCACGACACGGATATCGAAGAAAACAATGAGCATCACCTTCATTTTCGAGCGGCTTTGGCGTGGTTTTTTCGGTTTCGGCTCATTTTTTGCCACCCATTCCGCTGATTGCTGGCTTGTTTGCATATAATACTCGTAGACCCAGGTCTCATCACCAGTTATAATGCCCCCCATGAATGTAGAATCGGAATTACAGCGATCCAGCATGTCTGAAGCAACTTGTTCGCGATGACGTTTTTGAAGAAAATTCAGGTCTTTCGGTACGAGTCGTGCGGCCACCCTTCTCATGCCCAAAATATCAATCAAAATCATACGTGCGGACTCGTGGGATATCTTAAGATCATGTGCTATCTCTCTCAAGCTGGTACGATGGTTTTCCAGCACCCTTCCCTTAATTTTATCGACGTTATCTTCGATCGAAGCCGTCGATGGGCGACCACTTCACGACCGTCCTTGAAGGCTCTGTACCACTGATATGCACGAGTTTTCGATAGAGCATTATCACCAAAGGCCTTTTGCAACATTTTCAATGCATCGGCACACGAAAATTCATTTGCAACACAAAACTTTAAACAAATTCTTTGCTCAACGTAATCACCCATAGTAAAAATCGGCACGCACTCTGACATCGACTGACTTAATCAGCTGTTGCAAACACACTAGTTGACAAATCCCGCTCAAGCTTGGCATAGTAATTAAGGACAGTGGTACCAACCTAGGAAAAAAATTTTTACCTGCCTCATTGCCCCGCCAGATTTAAATCGATAATTCCCGGTACTTTCTTGACAGAATGTACATTAATAGGACAAAGAAATCATTTTCTAACGTAAACAAAGACGTCTCTAGTGAAACGTAACACTAATGATTCTTATAGTTGAGCTAGCATCTTCTTTTTATTTCCGGTAAATCATCATTTGGAAAGCTTCTAAACAAATTCCTACATAATTTTGCCACTAAATGATCAATAATGATCAATAAAATTTCTGTGTATTCCAGGTGCAATTTTCCTCAAATAAAGTAGTGCAATAGCATTCTCCATAAAAAGTCTTTTTTTTTTGCTTGATACTTATGCTGAACTTCATGAAAAAAGGAGTAGTTCTTAGACTGTAACACTTTATAACCTACAGTTCATTGAAAAATGTGTTACCACGTAAATCTATTTCGTTTCATCATTAATATATTAATCTCAGGCTGATTTGGAAATGAAAGATTGACTTTTAACTTTCATTTGGTTTCATCAAAGTACTCATAATTAGATTGATTTGGCAGATATTTTATAGAAATTATTCATGACTGAATTAATAATGAAACGAATGTTTTTAATTTCATTCCGTTCAAATTATACTAACGTATATTTTATGAATGAATTACATCAGAGTTATGTGATTGAATACGTTCATTGAAATGAATTATAAATAGAAACGTTTGTTTCATCGGTAAGTCAATTATAAATAATTTCTACCAAACACCGAATTTCTTCTTTCAGGAATTTCGAAATGTAGTTTGACTAAAAAATGATGAAATCTTAAGGTTTACTTGATCTGTGTTGAGCAGATCCTTTCTGGATTTCATATTAAAAAAGTGATATCCTCAAAAACTGTCGATTCAAACCGTTGATTGAAATCTTCGGTTCTTACCAAAAACTGTGAAACTGTAGTAAATTAAGTAGCTCACATACTAAAAGAGACAAACATCAAAGTAGAAAGAAAAAAGCCTTCCAGGACATTATTGGTTATTTCTCTATAATTAAGATTGACTTGAATTTGGAATTCAGCCTAATAACAAATTATTCCATCCATTATTAACTCAAAGAGATATAAATAAGTGTTTTCAGGTATATCTGATTGATTTTTAGACTGCTTCAAGGATTTTGAGTATCCATCTCTATAATTCAGCTATATGTAATCTGAACCACTACTTAATGGAAGTTAGAGTGAAACGTTATATTATCGACAGCTTAATCTGTGTTAATTTTGTGATTGAAATATTCTTTTTATGAAGACCTATTATTCGAAATTAACCAGTCTGAAACTATTTCACGCCTTTAATCACTATACTTAGCATTAAGAGACATCTCGTCGGTGATTACAATGATAAACTTGAAACGATTCGGTGATGCTATATTTCCCTGAACAGAATTGCTCCGTTTAAGCCAATCGAGAAATTACAATTTCCCTTACCTGCATTCGTCCACTAAATGAACCATGATCGATCCGAGCCAAACTCCAAAAACCAACCGAGCGGAAAACTATTCCTCAAGAAATAAAATTTAAAAGAAGCTACCGCCCGCATGCCGTCGGCCCAATTCGTAGAGTTTTGGTTTCCGTTTCCGTTACCCCCATAACTAACGGTCTTTATCCATTTTTCCACTCAGCGAATAAAGTCCCGACTGCGAGGCAATGATCGATTTCATTTTCACACCCCAATATGTTTCTGAACGTTCGAAATTGATATTTCCTCCTCTGGAAACTACATCGTCGGTTTTCAGGTGAAGAAAGAACGGGATGTCAAACAACAATGATTGGTTTTTGATCGATCGGGGTGCACGTAGGTCGACGGTTGTTGACCCAAGAAATTTTGGTACCCTCGGGTTGTCCTATGAGGCGTAAATTTTCGCTCGAATTGGATGGGGGGGGAACGATCAATTTGTCTTATCGGTTTAGTGGCCTACGAAATCTTAGATAAATAGGACGAAGTTTGCTTTCACTTTATTAACTGGACCCATATATCATTTCACCTACCTTGCTGGTGTTTAGTTAATAACACTTTGCAGCACCACAACACTCGGTGATGTTATAAGGAGATATAATCACACTTTCCTTGTGTATGAATGAGTCATGACCATTGCAGATGTGGAATATGATTCTGGTTATAGGAAAAACTAAACATGTTCTCGAGAGCATCAAACGATAAGACTAGAAATATTAATACATTAAAGAAAATGGAAACGCCTATAATCCTATCAAATTAACAATTAAACATCAATCAGAAAAACTAAAGTGAAACCAGTCAAGTTGACAAGAGGAAGATTTCCTTCTATGATAACTACAGTTTCGAAAAATTTTAATATAAAATAGAAAAAGGCTTTTTACTTGATAGAAGAAATATAACAAAATTTGAATATCAAAACAAATTAAATCTGTTAGTCTTTTACAATTTTAATTTCAAAAAAATTTTATTCAAAAAACTTTTACAATTAAATTAATGTCTAAAATAAGCACCGCTCACGTTTAATAGACGTATATAATCAAAACTCAATATATACTGTCAAATGGAATAAATAAACCCACAGATATAAGAAATTCATTAAAATTAATAAATAAATATTCAAAGGAGACAAAATTTTGTTTCTGATCTTACCTTTAAGAACACCAATTGCCTTTTAAAAACATGAACACAACTTAAGGACTTCTGAAAGAATATAATTTATTTGTTATATTTAATATATTTAAATATTCGAATAAGTTAATTCAGAAATCTCTCAAAACATGCACTGTATCTTCAAAACACAAATATAATTCTAGATAATCTCTTCTTCGGTCCTAGATAATATTCCAAATATCAAAATCAAATAACTACAACTATATCACAACAAACACGTGTTGAGGATGAATCCTTCAAACAGACTAACTTTAAAATTCAAGATTGGTCTATGTTCTAATAAAATCACAGAACAGTGTAAGTTATTTTTAAGCCTTTTTCTATTTTATTTCATATATAATATATAATTATATTTTGGCTTCAATAAATCTCATTATGGAATGTTAATGAATTTAAATATAACCTTAAAAATAACTTACACTGTTCTGTGATTTTGTTAGAACATAGACCAATCTTGAATTTTACAGTTAGTCCTTAACACGTGTTTGTTGTGATATAGTTGTAGTTATTTGATTTTAATATTTGGAATATTATCTAGGACCGAAGAAGAGATTATCTAGAATTATATTTGTGTTTTGAAGATACAGTGCATGTTTTGAGAGATTTCTGAATTAACTTATTCGAATATTTAAATATATTAAATATATCAAATAAATTATATTCTTTTAGAAGTCCTTAAGTTGTGTTCATGTTTTTAAAAGGCAATTGGTGTTCTTAAAGGTAAGATCAGAAACAAAATTTTGTCTCCTTTAAATATTTATTCATTAATTTTAATGAATTTCTTATATCTGTTGGTTTATTTATTCCATTTGACATTATATATTGAGTTTTGATTATATACGTCTATTAAACGTAAGCGGTGCTTATTTTAGACATTAATTTAATTCTAAAAGTATTTTGAACAAAATTTTTTTGAAATTAAAATTGTATAAGACTAACAGATTTAATCTGTTTTGATATTCAAATTTCGAAAAATTTTGTCTGAAAATATATAATTCATCATCATCAAGGGTTGACAGCCTTATAGCGGGTCTGCAGAAGCTTCACGATTTTCTCCTTTTTTTTTTAAATCATAATATTATGTTACATTCATATGCTTCATTATTTGGTTGATCTGTGAAATTAGAGGTCTTCATTATGTTTTTTTTCCCCCACTCATTTCTTGCATTGCTATGTCCCCTTCTTTCTCTTAGTATTGAAGCTCTGAAGTGAATGCGGTATTATGAGGGAGCTTCTATCTCTTAATTCGGGAGGTGGCGTTTCGTTAGATTTCATTAGATAGACGTGCTGCGCAAGTCTGCCTATGACATTTTATGTTACTCACATGTCTCTAAAAGTTTCTGTCCACTATCGTTTACTGTCTCTTCTCCATTCATTTTTCTCACTCTGGCATCTAGATCTCCCAGCACCATTATTTCTCTTTGATTTCTGGGTGTTGAGTGTATTATTCGATGTGCTGTAGAAGTAATCTTTTTCAATTCATCTCTAGTCATCATTACTACGCACACGCCAATAATAATTGTTCTATGTCCTTTTCTGTTAACATGGGTAACAATTTTGCATCCACACCTCTTCTGCACAAACTGTGACCCAATTCCAGGGAAATCATCCCGAATTCAAAACGCACGTCTTTCTCGTACACCTAATATCGTACAATTCCGCAGACAGGCATCACAGAGAAATAAAAGGCGTCCAACAATTTATAACGCGCAGTCATTTAGTTGATTAGTTCGAAGATACGGCTAGAGCATTGTGCGGCCTTAATTGAAAGGGATCCCGGAGGCTTTTGATATAAATCTCGCAAAGTTGGGAGTTTGTTTTGACTCGCGCTTCTAAATAAACGTGACCAAACGGGCGTATTCTCACTCATGAGACGGCGTTTTATTGTGTTTTAAGTAATTGCTGCCTCGGTTCTGGGCCGTTCTGAAGTTTGCAGACTTAATAGTTTGTCGTGGGAGATTTTTGCCGTGGGTCTGTGTTGTGCCGTGAGTAAAAGTGACGGCGTTGTGTCTATACGTGGCACTTTGTTTTCCTCTGATATATTGTTCACGTGCTGTTTTGTGCAAATGACGTTTCATAGCATATATGAGATTTCTAAAGATTAAGGATGCCATCCTACGTTTTTTAATTAGTTGCCAACTCTGGTACCTGAGCAGTGATCTATGAAGACTAGAGCTTTTTCATTCTACTCTCAGGGTGAATATAAAACATACGTAAATGCCTACTGTCGTTTCCCTACTCCTTTACACTTCAATTTCAAAGCTGAATCTCTGTTTGGTAGGATATGGAGCCAGTCGAAATGCATCAATCATTTTATAACGGCTTATCCATTGCGTTGTCCGGATTTCACAGCCGTGTTTTAATGACACATGTTGAACAAAACGGTGATCCGAAGCCTCATATGTTTAGTTGAAGGTTAGCCATTTAACAATATGGATCGTTTATTTACTGCTGAACTACATAGAACTACAGCTATCCATAGAATGGGATTGGGTGCTTGAATAACAACATTTTTCACTCGGTGGCTATGTAAACAAGCAAAATTGTCGCATCTGAGGCAGTTTAAAATCCTCATGTAACTGCTGAGAGACCATTACATTCACAAAAAGTCACTATATGATGTTCAATTCGGTCTGGTGGAGTGATTGGCCGTACTTCTTTGAAAATGAAGAAGGTGTCACTCAAACCGTCAATTCTCATCGCTATAGCCAAATGATTACCTACTTTTTTTAAAGCCTGTAACTAATGATGTGGAATTGGAAAAGGTGTGATTCCAGCAAGATGGTGCAACAAGCCACACAACACGATCCGTTTTGGCTTTATTGCAAAAAAAATTCCCAGGAGGCGTAATTTCTCGTTTCGGCGATGGTCACCAAGATCTTGTGATTTATCGCCTTTGGATTTTTTTTGTGGGGTTATGCGAAGGATCTTGTTTATGCCGATAATCCTCAGATTATTGACGATCTAAAAACCAACATCCGTCAAGTTATTGGTGAGATATTGCCCGAGGTGTGTCGGTGAGTCATTGAAAGTTACCTCACAAGGATCTAGTCCTGTAGAAGATCACGCGGAGGACATTTGAGTGATGTTGTATTCCATACATAATGGCAAGTTCCAAGTATCATATTGAAATAAAAATTTGATCGATATTCTGAATGAAAAAGTATTTTATTCACGTTTATTTTCGGGAGCACAAAATGGATAACCCTGTATGAATTTTCTTTCGAAAAATTTACAAAATAAACAAGATATGGCCATTCAAATACATGACTCGGTCAGTAATCAAGGTTAGATATGTTGTTAAACGGAGTGGCATACATAACACAGTCCACCCTGAAAACGCCGAGACTGGTCAATTTTTATTTGAAAAATGAAATATGATATGCTCTCCTAAAATCTACACACCCAAAGCATATCATATGTTGGTATAAATATGTTGATAACATATTAACTTGCTTCTGTGAAATATATTCAGAACTAGTAAACTGACTAAAATGTCTTAAAAGTTTGCACCCTAGTGTCAAATTCACTATGGAATTTGATGATGAAACCCACACCGTCAGATATAACCATAGCCAACTCTTCAAACCATCCGAACACTCATAAACTCGTTGCCTACACATCAATGGTATAAAAAGTATTTTCAAAAAATATGAATAAAAACAATATTCTAATTTCCGCTAATATTAATTAGAAATTAGAATATTGTTTTTATTCATATTTTCAAGATGAATTTCCGTCAAGTAAAGACCAAAACAATCATAGAAGAGTATTTTCAATTCCCTTAAATAATGTTGCGGTGAATAGGGAACCAAATGCAATAAAACAAATAGCTATCTACAATCATTTCAAAACAAATATTATAAATTTTCTCAATAAACAAAGAAGAGAAACAACTTATTTTACAACAAATATACTCCACTTCTGAAAAAGAAAACAGGTACAGAAAATTTGTAAGACTAATATGTTTTAAAACAATCTCGCAAAAATAGTTCAAAACAGACTGGTCGACAAGATTTTTGTAACAAAAAGTAGATCTTAATTTTTTTGATGGAAATACCCTTCTATTAATAGGAAAAATATTTCTAAAGCTCTAACACGTTCCACCTTTCAATAGCTCAATCAGACCATTTTACATTAGCAAATAGTCGATTTTATGAGAAGACGGTTGGAATGGATGCATTTTATAACAGGAAAAGTACCTAACCTGTTTTGTTTACAATATAAGACATAAAATTAAGATTAGAAATTAGTCTTTTGTTGAGTTTCAAAGTGAGTGGTTTTCTGTGTGTAGATAAGAAAGAGTTTTGAGGACGAAAATGTCAAGACAGACGTGCAGTTGAAAAATCTCTCCTGACAAATTTTGTCATATTTGTGGAGAATTTATGGTGAAATCACAAACCAGGTGATTTTCTGAAAATATTAAAAAAGCCTAATTCCAATATTTTGGGGTTTTAATTGAAGATCAAGACAAGGAGTGGGCTTCTCATGTGTGCTGTGATAGTTGTAGCTTATCATTGATGCAGTAGAGGAACGAAAAGAGAAAAAGCATGCTTTGGTATGGCGAGAACCCAGTATTCATTTAGACGATTGCTATTTTTGTCTGACAAAGACTATTCTGAAAAGGGAAAGCACAAGATCGACTATTCAAATTTGCAGTCTGCAACACCACCTGTTTCTCAAGATGCAGATTCAGCACTGCCGATCGCACCTTTAGATCCGCAAAATGTTGTTTTGGAAGATATTGGAAATAACTCATCCTCAGGCAACTCTGAAGAACAGTGCTACTACCCTACTTTTACTTCAGGTACCAGTTCCGGCGAGCCACATTTAATTGTTCAAAGTGAGTTTAATGTTTTAGTACGTGATTTCGGGTTATCAAAGCAACAGTCAGAACTTCTTCGTTCCCGTTTTAAAAAATGGAACTTATTGGGCAACGAAACAAAAATTACGGATTTCAGAAAGAGAAATGATCCGTTTTATGCATTCTACAGTATGAAAAATTCGTTGTGTGCGTTTGCTGATATTTATTGTTTAATGCAGAAACTTGATATTTATCATTCCCCCTATGAGTGGCGTTTATTTATAGATTCGTCAAAATACAGTTGAAAAGCTGTGTTATTGCTTAATGGGAACTTAAAACTCTCTATACCAGTTGCTCATTCAGTGACCATGAAAGAAAGTTATGAAAATATGCTCACTCTTTTGAATAAAATAAACTACAACACGTATCTGCGGGGACTTAAAATTTAAAGGAATTTTAGTGGGACTTCAGGGAGGATTTACATTATAGTGCTGTTTTCTTTGTCTATGGAACAGTTGTGCTGTAAATCAGCAATACATAACAAAAATTTTAAAAGAAAGAAGTGTTTTTTAATTGAGATCTCAAAATGTTAAGTATAGACCTCTTGTAGACCCCAAAAATGTCCTTTTGCCTTCTCTTCACATTAAAGTTTAAGAAATGAACTGGCTATTGAATGAGCAGACGGACATTTGGCGCACCTCATTTCTCGAAGTTATATACCCATGAAGTGCAGTTTGTTTTTTCACCTTGAAAATGTATAAATACCACAACACTCGAATCACTGTATATTCAGTACTAAAATGTGATAGGAAACATTTATTTCTTATTTCATTTTTAAATGCTGTAACAATTCAAAATTATATTCAACTCAAAAATACGAAATATCATTTCGATACCCCAAACCAGCCATATTCTTCATTACATTTCAATGCGAAAAACAAAAAATGGTTAACGGATAACAACGAATTCCTTACCAACCACATCCATAAATTCGGGTCACGATGGAAGATGCAACGTGCTTCACGGAAAATACAAAAAGCTATGATTTATTTCACAGATTTTGTGTTTTTCAAGGTGCTATAAATCCACTCTTTCGCGAGGGCATATGTCAATTATAAAGAAGGCATTTATCTTTCGCTGGAACTCGAACATATGGCAGAAGATGTTCCATAGTCTGTGACTTGTTTTCGATTCTTGTCGTTTTTTTTTCGCATTGCTTATTCTATGGTTGTCTGACTGGGAGTGACATCCACAAAACGACTGAGAATTTCTGAGAATTTGTTCAGGATCTGCGTTTCAATTATTGTGCGTTAGTTTTCGATATTGTACCTGTAAATATACAACTCAAACGTAACCGACCAAGAAGAACTGAGCATGTAATGAGCAAAGTTTGGATTTTAAGTAGACAAAATATTTAATTTATAGGATTTTTGTTAACAATTGATATTTATTGGATAATAATGAATTTATTCTTATAATGAATATTTACTTTATATGTAGTTTGATATAAGTAGTACATATATGACATTAATTTAATTCCTGAAGTTATAATATTAAATATAATTTTTTGAAATTAAATATGTTGAAGGCTAACAGAATATATCTTTAAATATTAAAATATTTAAATAAAGTATTATGTATACATTCTGTCAAGAAAGTACCGGGAATTATCGATTTAAATCTGGCGGGGCAATGAGGCAGGTAATTTTTTTTTCCTAGGTTGGTACCACTGTCCTTAATTACTATGCCAAGCTTGAGTGGGATCTGTCAACTAGTGTGTTTGCAACAGCTGATTAAGTCAGTCGATGTCAGAGTGCGTGCCGATTTTTAGTATGGGTAATTACGTTGAGCAAAGAATTTGTTTAAAGTTTTGTGTTGCAAATGAATTTTCGTGCGCCGATGCATTGAAAATGTTGCAAAAGGCCTTTGGTGATAATACTCTATCGAAAACTCGTGCATATCAGTGGTACAGAGTCTTCGAGGACTGTCGTGAAGTGGTCGCCCATCGACGGCTTCGATCGAAGATAACGTCGATAAAATTAAGGAAAGGGTGCTGGAAAACCGTCGTACCAGCTTGAGAGAGATATCACATGATCTTAAGATATCCCACGAGTCCGCACATACGATTTTGATTGATATTTTGGGCATGAGAAAGGTGGCCGCACGACTCGTACCGAAAGACCTGAATTTTCTTCAAAAACGTAATCGCGAACAGGTTGCTTCAGACATGCTGGATCGCTGTAATTCCGATTCTACATTCATGGAACGCATTATAACTGGTGATGAGACCTGGGTCTACGAGTACGATATGCAAACAAGCCAGCAATAATCGGAATGGGTGGCAAAAAATGAGCCGAAACCGAAAAAACCACGCCAAAGCCGCTCGAAAATGAAGGTGATGCTCATTGTTTTCTTCGATATCCGTGGCGTGGTGCACTACGAATTCGTTCCAGAGGGTCAGACGGTAAACAGGGAGTATTACCTAGGCGTTATGAAACGTTTGCGTGAGCGTATCCGTAAGAAGCGGCCAAATTTGTGGGCGAACAACTCATGGATTTTGCATGACGATAACGCGCCTTCTCACCGAGCTACGATTGTGACTGACTTTCTCGCCAAACACTCAACAAACGTGCTTCAGCAACCACCGTATTCGCCGGATTTGGCTCACTTCGACTTTTTCCTCTTCCCAAAACTAAAATTGCCCCTTTGTGGCACCCGTTTTGAGTCGATTGAAGCCATAAAACAAAATTCGGCGCGAGAGCTAAAGTCCATCCCGGAAAGCGCCTATAAAAAATGTTTGGATAATTAGAAGTGCCGTTGGCATAGATGTATTGGAGCAAATGGAGCCTATTTTGAAGGCGACTCAATAAATTTTGACGATTAAATGTAAAAATGTTGTTTTAATTGAAAATTCCCGGTACTTTCTTGACAGAGTAGTATGTTGCATAAATATGGTTATTATTATTATGATCATATTATACCTAACCATTTCGAGCCTTATAGCAGCTTCCATGACTTTCGACAATATGAATATTATTGCTATTATGCGGTAGTTTGATGGAAAACACTTCCTGTTCATATTATTGATTGGTGGAGTTTAACAATTCAAGACAGGATATGGGAGACATGTTAAGAAGAGAATCTGTTGAAAAATTGTGATAGTTAATTCATTAGAAGACCATCATATCAGCGGATAAAATTTGATAATAAATGTTGAGTTATACGGAAGATGAATATTCCAAATTATTATACATACTACTGAACACTACAATTTTCTTCAGACCTGAAATAAATATCAATATTTGTACCAGCTGAGTTCAGAAATTCCAAGTCACTATAATATCTTATTATTTTGGACTAGGTTACTAGAAAGTATGATTGTTAAAGAACATAATCTTCAATCAACACCACTGTTCGTGACCTAGCCTTCTTTGCTTGAATTTATTCGTATTTTTGTCTACTTGGATAAATCAGTTGGTTTTTTTTTCCATTATTTGGATATTCTTAGTTTCATTGTTGACTGTCTTCAAAAGCATAGCAAACTAAAATCTCATCGATATCTGAAAATTTACAATCTCCAAGTTACTTCTTCCGAATGTCATTATGCTTTTGAATAGTTAGCCGGAAGAATAGAATTGAATTTAAGTACGAAATTTCCATGAGTCACTCGAATTCGCAAAATACAGACATTTGTATGAGAACCCCAAAAGAACTTATTATGTAGCCTAAACTTTAGACATCTGAATATCATGAGATAATCCATATTACCACACTTTCATGTTTGTTTCCACACCGCTTATTGACCTTTAACTAATTTAATGGACCGACCATTTTTCATCGATCCCCTATAAGTCCAAGAATAATGAGTCGTTTCGACTGTAACTGATTCGTCCATTGTGGCTTTTGTGTGGGTCGCGATTTTCAGCCCTAAATGGTTGTAATGGACGATACATCCGGTTCTGCTATTTACCGATTTGCTTTGGTGACTGTTCGTTCGGCGCTTTGTTCTCAGCGTGGTGTGCCACAATATCGATCACACTGCTATCTTCAGAATTTGAGTTTGAACAAATTTCCGTCGAATTGAAGTCCCTCGAACATTGAACTGAATCGGAAATTAGATCTGTTTGATAAGTTATAGAAATAGGACACAACTTTCTGCTCGGCGCATCAACTAAAGGGTTTTCCATTAAGAGGTTTAATTTTGAATAGCCTGCTATCTGGGCCGCTGTCACTTTTGAAGCTGTCATATTTTAACCTTTGACAACTAAAAACTACGCTAAAAATGGAACGTTACACGATTCAACATCGCACTGAAATTGTTAAATTCACTACAAAAATGGTGAAAGTTTTGCAGTTACAGTTCGCAAAACTAAAGCACATTTGAGTCGACGTGAAGCACCTTTTCGGCCGGCAATAGTAAAACTGGTGGGAAATTTTGAGCTGCTAAGACAAGCTAGTGATGTGAAGAATAGAAACCGTGTGCGTCGCTCAAGAACAACTGAGAATGTTGCTGCTGTAGCCCGTAATTTTGACGAAAACCGAGATTTCTTTAGAATTAGGCATTCCACAAACGACATTACAACCTATTTTACATAAAAACTTGGGTCTTAAGGCTTGTAAAGTTCAGCTTACACAAGAGCTCAAGCCGGTCGATTACTAGCAATGTATCTTCGCTGATGGGATCCGCATCAAAATGATCCCGATTTTCATCGAAAAGTCATCTCCAGTGATGAGGTCCATTTTCACCTCGGAGGCTACGTTAATGAGCAGAATTGTCCCATTTGGGGCTCGCAAAATCCAAGAATGATTCTTCAGAAGCTTCTCTAAACTCAAAATGTCACTGTTTGGTGCGGTTTTGGGCTGATGATGTGATTCGACCTTACTTATTCGAAAATGAGGCTGGTGCAACTGTTAAGGTGAATGGATTACGCTACCGAGCTGTGATTAATGATTTTTATGACTGGAATTGGAAGATATTGATGTGGACGACGTTTATTTTCAACAAAAGGGCGCCACATGTCAGACAAGCAACGGAACAATTGCAATTACGAATTGATCATGGAAAATTTCATGAATAGGTTATGGTTCTCAACTTTAGCCGTGGTGGCCATTGAGCTGATATTGTTTTCCATTGTCATCCTTATGATGATAAACTGATAATTTGCGAAGACCATGTGAAGGAAACCGTTTTGCTCTATCTTATCATTCTCATTTCTCGATGTTCACCATGAATAAAAATGGCGAACAGAAAAATCTGTCTTCATTTTTGTATTACAAATGGAGTTAAATGTGTGGAAGAGCTGAAAAATGTTACATGAGTCTTAGGGTGAAAGTCTCCATCAGAACAGACAGTTTTTTCATTATCGCACTCTTGTGCACATACCACAGAGTGGTACTGTAAAATAAGTTATATCAGCTGAGTGTTATCCGGTATTTGAAACAGCAAATTAGTTGAAAAAGACTAGATCAGTGGAGATGAAACTCATGGATTTTGCACAACGATAATGCATCTCACGAGGTTATCATTGTTAACCAATTTCTGAGAAAAAAATCATCAAATCCTATCAAACAACTACCGCATCTCCATTTGATAAGCTAACGACCTCATTTTTTATCCAAAGTCAAATTATCATTTCGAAGTACCCGTTTTAAATCGATAAAAAATATAAAAAAGGATTCGCGACGAGTACTGAGTACTTTCTGACAATGCGTTCAAAGAACGTTCTGCTGTCACAAAATAATCGATCGAGTTTCTAGCCAAAAGCTTAACAAATCTCGTAGAATAACCACCGTATTCCCCTGACATGGCTCCTGCCAATTTTTTCTCTCATAAAATCTCAAATTAGCATTTCGAGGCTTCAGTCCATAGAAAACATTCTCGGTAAATATTGCAGTCAGTTTTTAAAAATGCATTTAAAGAATTGTTTGATGATTGACTTTTACCTTGGCATAAAAATTATTAAATGTATTGATTTCTTGCAAACCACTTGATGAAACATTTCGGATATTAATAAGGTAAACAAATACACTTGGCTTAAGTTTCACAAAAGTTTAATTTATGCTGTTGACATATATGTTTTGGATTTCAACTCATTTTCAAAACTAAGGAGAATTTATTTAATATCACAATTTATATATTTTTCGGACAACATATGGAAGCAACGGGATTTTTTTTATTTGAGATAGTTAGCAGTAAGTTGTACCTGTTAAAGATATTTGCTTAATTATTTAAATATCTTAATATAAGCCTTCTACATATTTAATTTCAAAACATAACATTTAATAATTATCACTTTAGGAATTAAATTAGATTAATGTCATATAAGTACCACTTATATCAAACGACATATAAAAAAAAACATTCATTATAAGACATCCAAATGATATATAACTATATTTTTTTTTATACAATAACAAAAGACAATAAATAAAAATTGTTAACCAAAATCCTATAAATTAAATATTTTGAATTGACAAAATTTTGTTTCTGCTCATCAATCTTATAAAAACAGATATCTTTCAAAAATGTTCAACATAATCAATTTCATCATAAAACTATCTCAGAATATTCAATACTATTGGATATCTAACTGAGTAACTTCTTATAAAATCTCAAGATATGTAAAAGCATTACTAAAAAACAAGTTTCAAGAGAGACTTTGCTTCGTCAGTACTCAATTATATTCATATTCAATAATATATAACATCAATCAACAAATATATTTTCTCACCTTTTAACAATTCAAAAAGCTTCTGGTAAATGAATAATGAAAATTTAAATGGAGTGTAATGTTATCTCAAATAAATAATTCTGTGGTTTACTATTGATCTAAAAGATAGAAAGGCAATTTAACGGCGTCTGTTAGGTGAGAAAATATATTTGATGATTGATGAAAAATTGGAAGTAATTTTATGAAAGATCCTTCTATTATCTCCGCCACTGATGAGAATCAGTAAGTTTTTAAACAGACGATTCAATTTATCCAAAAACCTTCACATACTAAATTTCATTTTAATCCACAAAATTTTTTAGTTTATTGGATTTTTGAGGTCATGTTAAAGAAACTCTAGCATTCGTAGGGTGAAATTTAGGAACCACATAAGTCGATATGAAGTTTTCTTCATATTTTGACCTCTAGAATAACCCTCTGAAATAAATGAAAGTTAAATCCGGACACACTGTATATTGCGAGGTAGTGATTGTTGCTAATCAGTGACATGTTCTTTTCGCGAATCAATTACTCATTGATGGGGCGGGCGTTCGCCAGTTTTTATGCACTAGTTTTTGGTGAAAAACATGATGTTTCGTTCAAATGTCTGTAAAATCGAATGTTATGCCAAAAATGGTCTTAAACGACTAGTTTGAACTCACTGATGAAGAATCCGAGGTCAAAAGTAATTCCATATAAGAAAAAGAAATGTAAACGTCCGCTATTTTATCGATTTACATGACAATTATTTCGTCATACCATGACTTCATCAGGTGAGTATTTAAACTGAGGTATACAATGCAAAACATGACCTTAAATACACAGTTCTGGTACAAAAAATAGAGGGGTGGAAAGAGATGGTTTACAATTAATGAAAAATATTAAAGTAGGGGGGATCTGTTTAAATCTATGTGATCATTCAACAAAATTTGTCTTTTATTATATCTATTGATCTCTAAAGTTTCTAACAGATTTAGTTTCTGACTTTTGTTTTCGATATGTAATATTTCATAGTTCATATTAAAATTATGACCAGTCTCTAACAAATGGTTGGCATAAGTTGAATTCGGTTTATTATTAATGTAACATTTTTCATGTTCTCGTAACCTTGTTTGGAATGAACATGTCTGTCCCACATATACACATGGGCAATCACTACATGTTAACTCCTGATTTTTTGTTTTTAGAAATGACGTCTTTATTATTTTTTATTAAGCTGCCTAAAGAATTAATGGTTTTAAAAGAGATGTTTTTTTTTCCCTAAATATCTAGCAATGTTTTCAGATTTTTGGCCTATGTAAGTTAATTAAATAAATTTTGTTTCGTTTGAATTTTGAAATTTTGGATATACAAGTGATATTTCTTTCTTGTAATTTATTTTATCAAGTAAATTATCTACAATTAACGGATTAAAACGTTTCCTACTATTTTCGAAAGTACAGATTCGATCGATATGAAATTCAACAGTTAAGAGTAAAACAAATACACGCATTTTTATGCAAACTTTGACGAGGATCGTGTAATAAAAAGACAAAAAAATTTTTGTTAGGATCGTGGGTAATATGAACTAGCGCGAAAGGTTAGTGCTTTTCGCCATTTTTAGGTGTATTTCCAAAGAGCAAACTTCATATCAAATCAAAGAGAATCAAATTCACCTAACGAGTATCTGTAATTGTATGCTGCAGACACAATATACTTTGAAAGTTACCTTTATATTAAATTTGCACCATTTTTCTTAGTTTTACTGTAAGAAACTCATCAAGAACACCTAGCATATGTACACATTAGCAAAACTGTCGTGTCAGGGGGGCCTTCGTTTCATCCCCCATTTCCACTCCTTCCCCAACACGATTCGTATTCAGTCACCGCCATGGTTAACTTGCAGTTTCCCAGTATTCTAGTTTTCCATTATCATCACTCCGAAATTCTGTACACGAAAATATAAATAAAGAACTAAAACACACAGCCCTGTCGATTATAGCAGGCGTGTAAGGTCGCAAATTGAAAATTCGTTATTTAAGAGGTCCCTTTAGAAAGTTTTAAGTATATTTTCCGCTATGAAGAATTCATGCGACGTAGAGAGTACGTGATCATGTTGTCGGCCAATGGCGAAAGTTTTCGAGGAATTTGTTGTTCGTACATTCCGTATGAATTATTTCGAGCTTCCCGGGAATTTGGTCAATCAACTGAGAGCCTGAAGGCTGTCGCAGATAATTTTTCAAAGACGAAATGTGTCGTGTGTCGAGCTACGTGAAAAATGGCACTGATGTCTCAAAATCGATTCTGAACATCAATTTCATGTTCTAACACGTAGAAAAATCAAGATTTCTTCCTTTGAACAGTTTCAATTTGACGAAAATGTCCATGCAACTTATTTTGTGGCTGTTTATGTCAGCATTAAATTCAATAATTTTGCATTTGTTTCTGAAGAACGAAATATCTCAAAATAAATAGTGCATATTTAAAAAAATCATCTTTATTGACCTTGGATCATCTGGAAAGCTATTCAACACTTCAACACTCATTGATGACGAATCCGAGATCGAAAGTAATTCTGGCCGAAAATACGCTAATTTTGGAAGAAAAGAGGTCTGAAACTTTCAGGGTAGGGCTAATGGTTTCGCAGTATATCATGCGAAATTTCGACAGGATCGTACTGAGTGGATTTCCCATTATCAACTCAGTTCAATTTCAGCTGAAATTTCCATGGATGATTTAGAATCACCTAAACCCGATAAGCAAATACTTCGTTTATTGGTTAGATATGTAGATGATACTTCTTTTTGTTTCAAAGGCACCGACCGACAACTACATATCTTCCCGAATTTTATTGATAAACGCCATCCAAAAATCAAATTTACATTCGAAGAAGAAACGAAGAACCAGAGTATTAATTTTTTTGACCTCACAAAAACAAGACTAGGTAATTCACATGATTTTACTATTTTCGCTAACCCACACATACAGATATTACAATACATAAAACTTCAAATCACTCCACCAACCAAAGGATGTCAGCATATAATAGTTTTATTCATAGACTATTGAATGTCCCTCTGAATTCAGATATCTTTTCCAAAGAATTAAATATTATTAAACAGATAGCTTCAAACAACGGTTACAACCCCTTTCGTATAGACAAAAAGGTATCCAATAAACAACAGAACATGGCATTAAATCTCGTGTACCCAATCATAAAAGGAAATAATACACAGAAATAAGTTTCGTTATCTTATGTTTAATGGATTATTTGAAAATATTTCCAAAATAGTTTCAATTAGAACGCAGCTTTAAAAACCATCAATAACCTTAGTACTTACATAAAAAACAATAAGGGTTGAACAAATAAAGAAAATAAATCTGGAGGCAACAAGTTGACTTGCAACGATTGCCCTTTAGCATATAATGGCCAAACAGATAGATTATTCAAGAAAAGAAGTTACATATCGGATTCCATACATTCGATATTTGCTAATCATCTTAAGGAATTCAGGCATAATTTCAACAATAACTATGAAATATTAATAAGGAGTATGAGCAATGGTAATAGAAAGTTCTAGAAATCGAGACAGTGTAACATTCATCTGTATAACAATTCTATACTCAAACAAACTCGACAAGGTTTTGTTGATCACGTAGACAAATTGCAGACATGCGCACGTTTCAAACTGTTTGAGTAGAATTCTTAGACATATGTATATTACAGTGTCTCGATTTTTAGAACTTTCTATTACCACAGCTCATACTCCTTATTAATAAATTTTGGTACAGATCAGCCGAATTAATTTATTTGAATAACTATGAAATTATCCACGTCGAAAGCAAAAGTTCTAGATTAACACTTTTAGAATTTCTTGAACTCAACAGTTGCAATGCCCTTTAAATCCTTTTGAATGAACGAACAGATATTGACAAATCCCCATTACTGAATATCTCTCTTTAATGGCATTTTTTAGCGGCAAACTGCAATAAATACCTTTAGTTTTTATGCCTCGTTTCTCCATTATTATATATATATATATATAAGTTATGATATAAGTTTTCGTGTCTACTGAACGCAGGAGTGAAAATAACTCTAAGGATACTGCTGATAAAATATGAGGCATTCAATTCTTCACATTAGCGTGAAAAACAATACAGGATATTATATTTGAAAAAATCGAGAAATAACAATTTGAAGTTCTTCATATTTGGTCATTAATAATGAAATACCCTGTGTATGAATCTGTCATAGCGTAAAGAATATATCAAGACAAACAAATACGTCTTCTTCAAGTACTTGGAGGATACTTAAATAGCAGCAGCTACATCCTTATCATTACAGACAAGTCCAAGAGCTCTTGACAGACGATCTACCGGTTAGAGTGGATTTTTGTCAAACAGTACAAGAAAGGACAGCTCTCAATCCAATTTTCATTAAATGTATTCTTTTTACGGACGAGGCCATCTTTACGCGACAAGGTATATGTTTAACTGCCATAATGCAGACTACTGGTTTGATGAGAATTTCCTTTGGTACTGTGTAATGAGTATTAATTCTATATGTCTACCAAATTGACTGGGTTCGTTCTAAAGAGCTTTATTTAATTCAATTCTAAGCATTTCTGAATAAAAAATTTTCTTGAAATTAAAATTTGTAGGTTTGTAGAAGAAATCGTTATGATATTTTAAATTTTGTAATAATCCTTCTATCAAGAAAAAACCTCGTTTTTATTTAATTTAAGAGTATAACTAGTCCTTATTATTTATAGTAATTGAGACAACACCTATCACTGAACAATCGATCGGACATTCCCGAAGACAATTTCATCTCACCGCAGATTCAATTGCTCCTGACTTACAAATGATCCTTCAGATCACTGAGGCGAAATTCACATACTAATCGGATGCCGACTCAAAGAGCAGAAAGTTTAGGGTCGCCTCGATAACCTCTTGACCGCCCTATGATGGTGTGTAGTGACCACACGCAGGGGACGATGGCCCTTATCTGCATCCACGCACTTCGAAGGGTTCCGAAATTGTGGAGTCCGGATGTCTTCTGACTGCGTTCTTAATATCCTCACTTGAATACGGGAAATGTCGGGAATGGAAATCTTGCTTTTCATCAGAGAGGATTTGGGGAATGCGCACCCTTGGTATTGTTTGAGGAGAGAGGAATATTTCTTACGGTATTAGGATGCCACCGTGGTCCCCCCTACCTTCAAATACTCGGTTTGGTCATCATAATGGGGCATTATGGATTTATGGTTTTCGTCACTGAGCGACCGCTTGCGAGGAGATGAAAGTAAAGTGTCAGTTTACTGTATCTAAAGTGGACTGTTTTTTGGGTTCGTGCTAGATGAATTATCTAGTTGTCTGTTCAAATAGAAAATTCTCTTTGGAGGTTTTTTTTTAATATTACAGATAATGCTGGATTAATTCTCCGAAACATCTACAAAATTGAACTGAAAGTCTCTTAAAGACTAAATTGAGTAAAATGTTTTCGAAACACTGTTTAACTTCGAAAACATATACAAAAAAAAATCAACGTTTTAGAGATAGGACATTCAATGCATAAGAAAGAGAACTCCGACCGTCCAGTCGAACATTGGAATAATCAAAAGATATGCCCGTGATGATGAATAATCCAGTTAACTCGCAAAGAATGCTTTGCTCTCACCCAGATGTAGGTAACCCCTGTAGGGAGTAAGGAGTTGGATACCTCATTTAGTTTCGCGTAATCCTCAAATTCAATTGCTGCATAGACCTCAGGAGTGATGGTATGTAAGTCCATAAAAGTTGAAAATCAAATAGACTCTTCCTTAGTAGAAATGTTTACTGTAGAAGAAACAATTCAAATTATAAAATGGTACTTTGGTGGTCACTCAATTGAAGAAAAAATACATTCATTTATTATAATATTGACACTTCAAAACGATGACTCATTAGTGAATAAGATATTGTTAAGGAATGAACTATTTTCATATTCTTTTTCCATCATAGTTTCACAAAATTCTATTTGTTTGATATGGTCTTCTGGAAACATTTCTTGGGTTGTTTGAACGTTAAAACATCGGCAACCATTCCTTTTCAAAATATTTCCAAAACTTCTATCGCTCATATCGACTTGTTCAGCAATTTGTTTACTCGAACAAGGTGCACTAGTTTCAACAGCAGCACACACATCTACTTCTTTTTTCAGACGATTTTCACTAATGTTTTTTGGTGGATTATAAGTCCTGCAATACCTGCATGTTCGTAAACACCTACATTTCTCGAATTTTTCAACTATTTTAGAAATAACCGAACTTGAATGAATCGGCCTATCTTCAAAGGCAACAATAAATGAATTTATTGTCTCTTGAATTTATTGACCATCAAAGTACCATTTTATGATCTGAATTTCGTCTTCTAAACTGAACATTTCGATTTACCTTATATTCAACAAACGAATCTCACGTCAGAAGTGCGAATGATTCACAGACTGCAGATCCTTTCGATCGAAGCATCCCCCACCTGCCACTGCTATTGAGAGAGAACACTCGTTTATTCGTCATCGAATCGCGCTGAGGTTTTGATTCTTCCACTGCTCCATTGGACCGACATTGTTTATAGATCAACATTGAATTTCCCATGTTTCCGACTGTCTTTTCCATACCTGTATATTCATCTACAGGTTAGAGTGGATTTTTGTCAAACAGTACAAGAAAGGACAGCTCTCAATCTAATTTTCATCAAATGTTTTCATTTTTACGGACGATGTCACCTTTACGCGACAAGGTATATGTTTAACTCCCATAATGCAGAGTACTGGTTTGATGAGAATCCACAAGTCAAAAGAGTATCACATTACCAACACTCATTTAAACTTAATGTTTAGGCAGCAACTTTAGGTAACAAATTAATAGGTTATCATATTCTACTAGGAAATTTCAATGGTGATATGTATCTGGATTTTTCAAATAATCACTTATTCGAGATATTAGAAGTTTTAATGCTAAACGAGCGGAGATCTCTTTTTTTCTATGCACCATGGAGCTCCACCGCACTTTGATAGAAAGTGTCGTAATTGGTTGAGTAACCATTTTCTGAATCGATGGATTAGTAGATCTTCAGAAGCTCCGATTCATTGGACTCCTCGGTCATGCGATTTTAATCCTTTGGACTACACAGTTTGGTCGTATCTTAAGGAAAAAGTCTATGCTACAGAGGTAAATTCACGTCAAGAATTGGAAGACAGAATTCAACGTCACTTTAATGACCTCATAGCAGATCCCCAACTGTTTAGAAGATTAATGGATTCTTCAGAAAAAAGGATAGACATGTGTATTCGTGAAAATGGGGGACATTTTTAACACTTACTCTAATTGAATTTTATTTTATGTTCTTAATCTTTATTTTAATTTATTTCTTGTGATTTTTTGTTTAATCAATAACTTTATACCAGCATCGGTTTTTAATTCATGATTTTCAAATCAAAATATTCCGAAAATGGCACACAGTATCAACTTTTACCAAGAGTACCTTTTTGGTGAAAAATTGAATGATATTTAAGTTCACTTGAAGTTTGATTAGTAAATCCAACCTTAAAAAAGTTATGTTCAATACTACTTGGTACGAATCGTGTAACTAGCGTCGCAATGAAAGTCAGGTATAAAAACGAATTCATGGGATGTATCAGCTTCCAAAATATTTTCGTATGAAATTTCATTACAATGTTGTCAGTAGTTTCGGCAAAATTGTAAAAAAGTGTATGAATTTTATCAACCCCTTTATCTTGAATAAGGATGACGTTATAAAATTTTTTACTAAGCAAACCCCAATTACTTACAGTTTTCTACCTATCCTAGAGGAGTCACCTTTTTTTGAAACACCCTCTATATTGCATTCGAATCTCTTTGTATTTTTGAAAGGGAATTTATTGTCTCTTGAATTTATTGACCACCAAAGTACCATTTTATGATCTGAATTTTGTCTTCTACACTGAACATTTCGATTTACCTAAATTTCAACAAACGAATCTCACGTTAGAAGTGCGATGATTCACAGACTGCAGATCCTTTCGATCGAAGCATCCCCACCTTCCACTACTATTGAGAGAGAACACTCGTTTATTCGTCATCGCATCGCGCTGAGGTTTTGATTCTTCCACTGCTCCATTGGACCGACATTGTTTATAGTTTAACATTGAATTTCCCATGTTTCCTACTGTTTTTTCCATAAGTGTATAAATTATTTCAAGTGGGTATTACGCCTAACTTTTTTAATGATGTTTGTTCCATTTCTACTGAAAAAATTCACGTTCACTAACACCGCACGTAAAAAATTCTCACCCGCGATCTAATAAAATACATAACAACTTATCCTTGTAGTTACCCCGGGAATTGGCTCATCTCATTCCTCAACTTCTACGCACACTTCCCATAACTCCTACAGGCGTTGAACAAACGCTCCCCTTTCCCCGTCGCCATACAGAACGCCGTAAAAAACTCCATTTTCAGTAAATTCAAGAGAACCAGGCGACTCATGTTTACGGTAATGTGCCGGGCATAACGGTCACGCAGTCTGAAATTCAGCCGGCACACGACATGAGTTTTTGTTTGAGTGCCTGCTTCAGGGCTCCCTCAGGACTCGGAAAGAAACTTACAGCTTCCTCCTCTATCGATTTCCCATTTTCGACGAGATAAGATGCCGCCTAATCAACGTGTTCGCCCGTGAAATTTGTCTTCGGTTTAGCAGGAATCGAAAATCGGCAGCTCGGATGAAGACGGGAAGGATTAGAATACGTCACATGTATTTTTCACTCTTGTGAAGTTCGGGCTGATACCGTCGGTTTCTCTGCGTTGATAACTTAAAGTGGTATTGTTAGAGGTTCTTCACGTAGTTCGATCTTTATAAAGTCTAAGGAAACCCCAATTTGTTTTTTGAATTATAGTGCAAACATTTCTTGCGCATGTGTATCCTTTTAGGTAAACTCATGTGGGGTACGCATTAGCTGCCCAAGTGGTATACAGGTATGGAAAAGATAGTCGGAAACATAGGAAATTCAATGTTAATCTATAAACAACGTCGGTCCAGTGAAGCAGTGGAAGAATCGAAACCTCAGCGCGATGCGATGACTAATAAACCACTGTTCTCTCTCAATGGTAGTGGCTGGTTGGGGATGCTTCGGTCGAAAGGATCTGCTGCCTGCGAATCATTCGCACTTCAAACGTCAGATTCGTTTGTCCATATCGGTTGAAAATGAATTAAATCAAAATGTTCAGTTAGAAGAAAAAATTCAGATCATAAAATGGCACTTTGGTGGTCAATCAATTCAAGAGAGCATAAATTAATTTATTGTTGCCTTTGAAGATAGGCCGATTCCTTCAAGTTCAGCGATTTCGGAATTAATTGAAAAATTCGGGAAATGTGGACGTTAACGAACATGCAGGCATTGCAAGAATGATAAACCACCACAAACCATTAGTGAAAAACGCCTGAAAAAAGAAGATGTGTGTGCTGCTGTTGAAACCAGTGCACCTTATTCGTGTGAACAAATTGCTGAACAAGTCGATATGAACGATAGAAGTGTTCGAAATATTTTGAAAAGGAACGGTTACCGATGTTTTAAGGGTCAAACAAGTCAAGAAAATTTTCCAGAAGACCATATTAAACGAATGAAATTTTGTGAAACTATGATGGAAAAAGTAAATGAAAATAGTTAATTCCTTTACAATGTCTTATTCACTAATGAGTCATTGTTTTCCTTGAACAGAAAACATAACCCATCAGTAGTAAGAAATTGGTTTAGGAAGAATATGCATCTGAGTATTTATGTGCCAAAAACTCAATGTTTGGACAGGAATATTGGGGAATTACATCATAGGGCCATTTTTTATCCTTGATAACCTAAACGCTGCCAAATATCTCGAACTTTAAGAGAATCAAATCATTCCTACAGTTCGACAGCTTACAATTATTTTCGATAATGTCTGGTTTCAACAGGATGGCCTTCCAAATCACAACTCAAGAGTGGTCACACAATATCTCAGGACGACTTTTTCAGAACTTGTAATTTATACAAATAGCACGATCAAATGGCCTCCCAGATCACCAGATTTATCTCCCAATATACATAATATTATATAAGTACTCCTGTTTAAAAATGATAATTTTATCCGTTTTTGAGAAAAATGCAATTGAAGAGTCCATTTTCTCAGAAAGGGCTTTCAAATAATATTTCATTTATGAAAAGTATATTTTGGTCCATAAAAATGTTACTGGTAAATGTCATTTTTTCTCAGTTAATTATTTCTGCTGTCAGATCATAATAGTAATAATAATAACCTTTATTCATCCTGTCAGATATTTCTACAATGTCTATAAATACAAAAATAGAAAAAAAATTTACATAATTCACAGAGCCAATACTAAAACCTATCTAACAAATACTCGTCAACACTATAGTAAGCTTTATCAAGTAACAGTGCTTTCACAGATTTACAGAATTTTTTACTGCTGAAGGATTTAACACATTCAGGCAGTTTGGTATAAAGAATTATATCTTTAGTATTATTATTATCCTGATACTCCTAGATCTTCTGTGAAGATCCCTCAGAAGCTTTTTCACCTTGTGCGAGTTAGAAGTTCAGTTGTGTATGATATTTAAAATTTCAAATTTATCGGAACGATTTATCTTAGTATTGATATTCCATTTCGCAAAACATCTTTTCCTTACCGCCGCGATATCTTCGGTAGTTGTTTGCCATTTCCTTACAGAGCTGAATATTATGCATGTGCAGAAACCCATATAGAAGCTATCTCATCTACACATATATCCTAATCATTCCCGATCGCGCTCAAGTGCGCACACTAATTTGTAATTTCCCGCTAAACAAGACGTGTGTGCATATGATATTATTATATATTAACTCCATCCCTACGTTCTCCGTCGTCATGACCCAATTGTTAGAACATTCTAGTGTATAATATTGCATGAAGAGCTTGCTAAAATGGGGTGAATTATGTGTTGTCGATAACAATATTCAATGCCGAATGTGATTCATTCCAATGATGAATATATTACAGTTAGCATGAAATGAAACTCGAACGTCTATTCTGATATCGTAAAGCCAGAATGCTCAATGAGTCGCTTTCATTCTAATCACAAAAAATTTTTATTGACCTTTTGTACCTTTTGTACAACTCTGCATTGAATTCCAGCAGACTGTAATTTGGAACTTGAGAAAAATAAGAAACATTGTTTCATCTAATTAATCGTCATTTGTACCATGATTAGTTCATGTAGTAAATTTTTTTATATCAAAGTGCTACGCTGGATATGAAGATGATAAATGTCCAGCTCAATGTTCTGCCACGTGACAGCTTGTTTGGTTTTAGTATTACGAAAACAGTAATGTGATATTTGTGAATCAGTTGTGGAATAAATTCGGAATTATTGTGACCAACTAATAGGGACACAAAAGAATCTTTCAGTGTTTGTATCCTCAGGGACATTATAAGTATTACTATATTTGAAACATGATATGATACAAGGCGGATCTAGCGTTCAATTCAGGAGGCGGTCATATACATACTACTCTGTCAAGAAAGTACCGGGAATTTTCAATTAAAACAACATTTTTACATTTAATCGTCAAAATTTATTGGGTCGCCTTCAAAATAGGCTCCATTTGCTCCAATACATCTATGCCAACGGCACTTCCAATTATCGAAACATTTTTTATAGGCGCTTTCCGGGATGGACTTTAGCTCTCGCGCCGAATTTTATTTTATGGCTTCAATCGACTCAAAACGGGTGCCACGAAGGGGCAATTCTAGTTTTGGGAAGAGGAAAAAGTCGCAGGGAGCCAAATCCGGCAAATACGGTGGTTGCTGAAGCACGTTTGTTGAGTTTTTGGCGAGAAAGTCGGTCACAATCGTAGCTCGGTGAGAAGGCGCGTTATCGTCATGCAAAATCCATGAGTTGTTCGCCCACAAATTTGGCCGCTTCTTACGGATACGCTCACGCAAACGTTTCATAACGCCTAGGTAATACTCCTTGTTTACCGTCTGACCCTCTGGAACGAATTCGTAGTGCACCACGCCACGAATATCGAAGAAAACAATGAGCATCACCTTCATTTTCGAGCGGCTTTGGCGTGGTTTTTTCGATTTCGGCTCATTTTTTGCCACACATTCCGATGATTGCTGGCTTATTTACATATCGTACTCGTAGACCCAGGTCTCATCACCAGTTATAATGCGTTCCATGAATGTAGAATCGGAATTACAGCGATCCAGCATGTCTGAAGCAACCTGTTCGCGATGACGTTTTTGAAGAAAATTCAGGTCTTTCGGTACGAGTCGTGCGGCCACCTTTCTCATGTCCAAAATATCAATCAAAATCGTACGTGCGGACTCGTGGGATATCTTAAGATCATGTGCTATCTCTCTCAAGCTGGTACGACGGTTTTCCATCACCCTTTCCTTAATTTTATCGACGTTATCTTCGATCGAAGCCGTCGATGGGCTACCACTTCACGACCGTCCTTGAAGGCTCTGTACCACTGATATGCACGAGTTTTCGATAGAGCATTATCACCAAAGGCCTTTTGCAACATTTTCAATGCATCGGCACACGAAAATTCATTTGAAACACAAAACTTTAAACAAATTCTTTGCTCAACGTAATCACCCATAGTAAAAAATCGGCACGCACTCTGACATCGACTGACTTAATCAGCTGTTGCAAACACACTAGTTGACAGATCCCGCTCAAGCTTGGCAGCGTAATTAAGGACAGTGGTACCAATCTAGGAAAAAAAATTTTACCTGCCTCATTGCCCCGCCAGATTTAAATCGATAATTCCCGGTACTTTCTTGACAGAATGTATATCACAATTATATATATAATTCTGAAATTGTTTCCTTATTCTTCATTAACTTCACTCGATGTAAGTTTCTATAACAAATTTCATTCAGTAAATACAAATCAATTATAACTAGAACATACCTTTAACAAAAATCGAGAATAAAAAGTCAATTCTTCTAGAAACAATTACTCTTTGCTACAATAATTGATAGTGTAGCAAGAATGCATAAAAATTATCTTACATTAGGATACATTTCAATATCACAACTTTCTATAAGATGAGAAACCGACTGCGGAATATTCTGATTCCGCTGCCATTTCACCTTCCACAGCCGAAATAAGTTTATATTTACTGAAAAACTGGAGTATTGTCTATTAGCAGTTTATAGTCGTTTGCAAGCTGCTTAACAGTTTCATTGTCTTCATCTTCATTACTATAATCAACTTTTGGAATAAAAACACCTAGTTGAATTAATTTTAGTACTTCTCGAGATAGACAGTCCTCTATGTTATTTATTACAGAAGCTGGATGTAAACAGCACTGCGGAAATACTTTTCAGCAGATTGAGCAAGATGGTAGGTAGCTCTGTGTGTTTGTCGTGATACTATTCCGGGGGATTTAATTTCTGTATCTAGTTGCTCAGCTACTTCTTTTGCCTCTTCAAAAAGCTGTCGCAAAAATGTATCAGCCTTTTCTCTTTTATTTCATAGGACAGTCATTGTATCATTTATGACGTCCGTAGTCCTTTTTAAATCTATTGACCTCGTTTGCAATAGTCTGATTAAGGCTACTATTCTACCTGAAAAATATTAAGTTATATTCAAACTACACTTTGACTCTACGTGATATACGCTAATTTGAACTGCCTTTGCTGAAATGCTCAAAAGTTACTAATAAAATAAAATATTCAGATCTTACTTTCATGCAATAGTATCTAAGAATAAGAAACAAAATATTACGGTACCTAAAACATCACTCAAGCAGATAGATGATATGATGAAGTGCGAACTACACGACGTTTGCAGTAAGCAATGTGCGACATTGGCAGTTTTGTGGTCTTGCCAAGTAGAAATCTTTTCCAGAGCGCTACAAATATTCACTAAATTTTTTTTTTGGACCTAGCGTCTCAGAGATACTTTGCATTGTATTTCCAAGTTCTTTTGTTAAAATTTGATGTCTCTTAGCGAGTCCATTGGCAAATGCCACGACTTTTCTCATCGTACGCGAGGTATTGCGGCAAGAAATAACTTTGGATAACGTAGCTAATGTACAGCACTCCTCCTATCTGAGGCCATAACCTCACACCATGTTAAATTCATCTTAAATTTGAGACAAAAATTTTCAACAGTTTTCCCCAGTACTACAACACCTGTCAACAGAGGCTCCTCCTATCTAAGGCCATACCCTCACACCATGTTAAATCCATATTAAATTTGAGACATAAATTATCAACGATTTTCCCTAGTACTACTACACCTGTCAACAGAGGCTCTATAACGTATTTATTGTTATCTAATTCATTACATCTAAAAGTATCGTATGTATCACAGAAAGTCACAAAATCTTCCTTTATGATATAATTGTGAAGATATTTAAATGATGCGCTGAGCTT
Organism: Megalocaria dilatata; assembly: GCA_034642435.1. Lineage (NCBI taxonomy): Eukaryota > Metazoa > Arthropoda > Insecta > Coleoptera > Coccinellidae > Megalocaria > Megalocaria dilatata. The sequence continues at coordinate 58,227,642 of CM067855.1, read as the reverse complement.
TGAGATATGTAATTTATCTGCTGTTTCATCGAATAAAATTGAAAAGTATTTAGCTTCCTTGCCTTTATGTAATATTGTTTCTTGAATGATTTCCTTGCAAACATCAATCAACTCATTTTGCACACTTTTGATGATCTATGTTGTTTAAGATTTAGAATTTTAATCAATAAGAATAGAAAAATTATCACAAGTTAACCTAAACCCAGCCCAGAGGGGAGGGTCATGACCCCCTGACCCCCCTGGATCCGCGCTTGATATGATAACGTGTTATTTCTGAGAATTTTTCTTGAGAACAAACTAAATGTTTTAGTTGAAAAAACCGGTTTATGAGAGCTGACTACTATAGATATATGAGGTTAAACGGAAAGTAATTTCGTGAATTAGTGAATTGGCCACCAAAGTCATGAGATTTGACACCTCTGGAATATTTTCTTTGGGGTTATGTGAAAGCAGAAGTCTATATCACCAAGCCACAGACTTTGGATCTCTTGGAAGAGAATATTCGTCAAGTTGTTACCGAAATAGAGCCGGAATTATTGCATAGAGTGATAAAAAATTGGAGCGATCGGGTGCGTCATTGTCAAGGAAGCTGTGGTGGACATTTGAACGATATCTTATTCTGAACATAACTACATTGTTGAAACTTCAAAATAAAGCAAGAACTCAATTGATATGTCAAATCTTCGTTGGTTTATTCAGAATCAAAATCATATAATTCCTAATGAAAGACCCTTTACTTGCGAATTATGAACTTATCCAATTTTTGTAATTCACCAATGAAAAATATCAAATTACATCCAACTGAAAATATTCAATGTTATTTGACAACGGCGTATCAGTTTAGTTATGCTTTGATATCGTATTTTTCCACTTAGAAATATGCCACCAAATTATCAATAAACAGCCCATTTGATTACACTCATTATCGAATATTTCCAGATGTCAAACGGAAAACTTCAAAGGAACTCCAATCGAAGAGAATCCCTCCAATTAACTCGAACACCGAACGTTTTCCCCTTTTCATGCGTGTGTTATAGGCCTCCTTGACGAGAAATCGGCTTATAAAATTCCGCGTAATTCCCCGCCGCAAAACCACCGTCGCCTCGAGGACGCATTTCACGAGAAAATCAAACGTCGCGGCGATGAACCGGCGCCGTTTATGGAAATATAAAACGCTGGTATTTTGCTGTTAGGACGGCAATCGAGAGAACGAGCATTTTAAAGCCGCCTCGTGACGGAAAACGAGCCTGAAGTGGAGGAGATCTGGTTAAGCCCATAAGAGGAGAGATGGTTACATTTCCTGGATGCGAGATGCTTCGGGAACGACGCTTGTCGTTCAACAGGACCATTTCCTCGAATATGCGGCTCTAGCTGGATGAAATGGGATTATAATGTTGCCAACAGTTGTTTTTTAACCGAGTTTGAACAGTTTTTTCGTAGTCTCCGATCGACAGTATATTAGGATCAGATATTATTATCTTTCAACAATTGCTACGCGAATGCTGTTAATGGCTAATCACAAATGGTCTCTTAGTGATTAGACCAGATTACCATTCGGATTGTATGTTCGTCCACAGAATATACACAGAGGTTGAATAAAGTATTTTTCAAGACTGTATATTCTGTGGACGAACAAAGAATGCGAATGATAGTCTGGTCTAACCATTAAGAGACGTGAATTCTACCAGTTAGTGAATTGGCATGTGAGCGTAGATCTTTCAACAAGTGACTAAATTAGCAGTCTCCACAGTCTGCACCAAGAGGCAGAAATTGTAATAAAGATTACGCATCATCATCGCGCGTGGTTAGAACCCCTCCGAAGGGATCCACCAGCTTCCAGTTTGGGCTTCAGTTCGAAAATCTACACCCATCTGACTGGTAGCAGTGAAGCACTATCCAACCTCTACAGGCTCTGCATGATCAGTACCCGGGTTGTTTGTCAAGACCTACGAACTTTGTGAAGTCTTTAAATTGATCCTGGCGTCAAGCACCAACGGACTAGCCGTTTCGTCGAGATCCTCAAACCCAGAAATGTCTCACAGTAGAACCAGGTTCAGGACGAGGCAGGTCGAACCGTCAAGTCCGGAAAAAAAAATAAATATAAAGGATATATGAAATATATGACAAAATTGCATCATTCAATGGTTTTTTGGTATTGGTTCGGTTGTTTATCTCAGAAAATGCAGTTGAAAAACTAAAAGGAGGCATATTCAATATTTTTTTATTGTTATAAGTCTTGTTATAATATTCATTTTGTTGTTGACAAATTATGTACGAGTAAAACATTTATTATTATATGTATGTGACCATGGAAAATTGGATTACAATTTCCAAGAGAGGTAAAGTTTCCATTGAAGATGAAGCCGATCAGGAAGATTATTTTCTGTGTCTGTCCCCAAAGATATCGATGTAGTTCACGCAATGATCATGTTCGGAACGAATACTTTAGGTATTAAATATTTCACAAAATCACGCTTGTCGTATACTTCACGTCGATTTGGACATCGGAAAAATTTCTGCAAATGGATCCCAGGAGCAAACCAGAAGCATACAAGGTTAGAAGTGTTGTGTTCGATCCTTACTGGGTTTAAAAAAGATGCAGTGTAAAAAAAAAATCGACGGTTTTTCAATAGGAAACTTCTTAGATCTTGGAGAAACAGATTGTCTCCAAGGCCTAAAACACCTGCTGGAAAATTCTTGCTTCGGCTTTTTCGGACTGCCATGGAGTAGTTATATTTGCTTATCTGGATAAGAATAAGTTGATTACAGGAAATTACTATTCAAAGTTACTGAAGACTCTGCGAAAAATAATTATGCAGTGAAAAGCGCAGAAGTGGTATTTTGTTTTTGCAGAAAAATGCCTCTGCCCACAAATCACATGTTGCCATGTAAACAATTGGTAATTTAGGGTTCGAATTACTCGAGAACCCCCTTTATTCACCTGATCTAGCTCCGTCATCTCTTTCTTCCACCGTAACAAATTGAAAAGGTGGTAAATTTCATAACAACGAATAGGCGATAGAAGCTGTGGAGGTTCTTTGAAATAAATTAGAAAGAGAGTATATTCTGGCTTTGAAATCATGTTTCGCTTCATTGAAGCGAAACAAACATAAATATCTGACTCTTAATTCTTTTCATCGCCTGAAAACTCCCCGCCGATATCCTCCACATACAGATCAACAAATAGCATTCATCAGTCCCGATCATGAACAGATATCTTATTCAAAAACAGATACAGTTTAGTCGCGTCTGCGAAAAACCTCCTGATTTATGGCGTTCTTTTTTGCCCCTATTGTCAAACAGCGATAAATCTTATCTTTCTCCTAGGGTTGCGTCAATTATCAATGGTAGATTTGACCCCGTCGAAATAAACCGATACGGCAGGCCCACAATAATCCGCTTATTAACGGAAATGTCAGATGCAACCTTGGGGGGTAACTGATATGGAGAATCGGGATTGATGATGGACGTCATCATATACCAAATATTGATTCTATATTAGATTTCGTCGTGATATCCTGTTGACAGAATTGGATCAAAGCTAACAGTCTTGTGGAATAATGAAAGAGAAACATTTTTACACTGGTATAAGTTTGCTAAAATGTTTCGTTCATTGTAGTGTCTGTGTATTGTGATGGAGAAAACTAATTGGATCATAATTTGTGACTAATTTATATAGTAAAAAATGTATCATTGATACTGACATCCAGATACTCCTAGATTTCCAGTGAAGATTGCTGTGACCAACTAATGGAACTGCAATAGACGAATGGTTGGTGTTTGAATAAGGTCTAATAGTTCGTTGAGTAACATTCCGATTTTATTATATTTATTTATTTCTAATGATTCTTATAGGTTCAAGGCATAACTTTTGCTTCCTATATGTAAAATTCCAAAATTATGGTTGAAAGTATGTCCTGTTTCTAACAGATGGTTCGAATATGTGGAATTACTTTTGTTATCGGAGGAACTCTTTAGATGTTCTTCAATTTTCTATGGGAAAGTTCTTCTTGTCTATTCAACGCAATCTTTTCAACAATCTCCGCAGGTTAAATCATAAACCCCCGATTTAACATCTTTATATGTAATGTGTGTTATATGTGAAAAATTCTCTCAATAAAAAGAGGTTTTTTACTAGATAGAAGGATTATTTGAAAATTTCAGATATCATACAGATTTATAAACGAAGGTACGAAACAAAATTTTGTACCCTTCAAGTATTTTTTTAGTAGATTTAATTAATAATTTATATTTCTTCGAATTCTTTCATTCCCTTTTGTACTGTGTGATTGATAAGTGTTTAATAACAATAATCTTTCAGAAAAATCTTTAGTATATTTCAAGGAAATGTATTTGCTTTTTCTGTCATATTCGGATATACCATATTTAAAGTTATTCTAATATTCTAACTTAATCTGATGCATAGTCATTATTAATATCTATTCGTTTAATGATATTGAGTTCTAAAATATAATTTTCTCGATTCAGGGGTATGTCAACTAATCTGTGGATCATACAATTAAATGCTGATAAATAATTTTTGATTGATAGGATGATTTTATTTATTATGTATAATAACATTTGTATATGTTGGTTTATCAAATATTTGAAATTCATGTGAATTATTGATTCTGGTTACTGTTAAATCAAGAAAATTAATACGATTATTATGCTCCGTTTCCAAAGTAAATAATATTGAAGAATGAAGTCTGTCTGTACCTATGATGCAACACAAAACATCGTCTACGTATCTATACCAATCTAAAAAATATTTCATAAGAGGATTTTGGTGAATTCACGATGCTGCTGTGCTAGCGAAACGATTGTTCATAATCATAATAAAATATGTGAAAATCAAGAAAACCTTATTTAATAGGTTCATACATATTGCCGTGAAGATAAAGAATTTTTCACACTTTTTCCATTTGATTTTCACAATAGGTATGGAAAGTATATGAAGTTGTATTCAATATATTTTTTACACTCTTTCGTACCAATATTTAACGATTCATGTCGGAAGAAGAATGTTATAGCCTTTTTACCATGTATTTCCATTTCCGTTTGTCCAGAAGAACCATTTTAAATCTGCAAAAGTGAAGTTTATTTAACTTTCGAATGACAAAACACAAAATTCTCCGTTTCTGTTCATCATATGTAGATTCTTTGAAAAGTAATTGACACGTTTGAATTTTCAGAGGAAATGAACCGTTGAACTAGCGTATAAAAGATTCTGATTTCACATTAGTGCTTTTTATTATAATTCTTGAGTGACTGCAGAAAAATGTGTATCGAAATTGAAAAAATATCATTTCGTAATTATAAAGTATCGACAATAATTTTTTGACATTCTTGTTTCCGATGCCTGATAAGAATTTCCTATAATCCATAGGTCAATGATCGCAAATAAATTCTTCAAGAAAAACCGAGAAATGATTATTTAAAAATCTCGCTCAAAGAAATTGTCAAAATTCTTTTTGTGGCTAATTTTGCACAATATCCGCTATAGTTAAGCGTCATTTGTCATTTAAATTGTGCATAATGCTCCGTTTTATTAGTCCATTTCAAATGCGTTTTGCGAAATTCACAGAGGAAAAAAATATTGTAAATCTGCATTGCAAGTAGAATTTTGTATTCGGAAGCGGTGAAAATGTTACATAAGGCTCACGGAAATTCATATTCATATTCATCAAAAATACGTACGTTCTAGTACGGAAAGAACCATCAATATCTAGGAAAAATTAAGGTGATGTTAATAGTTTTTCGATCATTGTGATGTTGTGGATTCAAAATTCTTGAAGGAGTAAATCCTTAGAAACAAACAGATTTGTGGAAAGAATACTCGTGGATTAAGCACCACGATGATTCATCAAATCGCATTCTCATTATTGTTAACAAATCTTTGGCCAAAATCTCAATGAAACCTATCGAATTACCACCGTATTTTCCTGGCATTATTCCGGTCGAATTTTTTTCCCTTTCTTCCACTTAAATGACCAATTCTAGGAAACCAAAGAATACTTTGAAATAATTTTTAGATGATTGGATTATTCGTTGGCGTAAGTTTATTATTTCTGAAGGGGCCTGCTTTGAAGGCAACACGAGGAATTTAGATGAATAATACATATTTTGTGTTTCACTGACCGCTTCCTTATACTTTTTTGTATATATAAAAGAAAAATATTGGTCAATTAGGTTCGATACGCCAATATGTTAATGAAAAGTGAGCAGGAGAAGCTGCGTGTTAAAGATGAATTACTGAATATATTAGCATCAAAATATCATTGGAAACCAAAAATCTTCATGAAAAGGTCTTACTAATTATTATTCATTGAATAGTAGAACATTGATATGGTAGACGTTTTCAATTTCAACATCTCACTTCCACTTCCTGGAGCATATTTGAAACTTTCGAGGAAAAACTATCCTCTCTCCCGTATCCTGAAACGGAAGGAAAATTGTAATTTAGAACCTACACCCGACAAAAAACATTATAAACGGGTTTTCGCTGAATATAGAACAACGGGTGAAACATATGTTCCGTCCTAAAAAAATTGAAAGTTCTAGATGAAAGAAGAACAAAAAGTTGAGTACTTCACCGGAGTAACGGATATTGTTCTTCGTCAGAACGAAAGCTGATCTATTTACAGAAATAGAGATACTAATGACAAAATGAAAAGAGTTGGGTGTTGAATGTCTTCGTTCTATTGTTGGACATAAAATGTTTGATTAATTGAATTGAAGATTGGATTGAGAATTAAACAGAATCCATTAAACGAATATTTCGCAAAATCTTAAGAGCTTCATCGTGAATTATATTTCAATTATTTCAATCTATTCATGATTATGTCGAAATTGTGTGGAAACAATTGAATTTCTTCGAAGATTTTGAACTATTAATAGCTATTTTGCTTCAGAATTTCTAGAATATTGATGTCATTTTACTGGTTATTTCCAAGGCAACTTTCATCAGAAGATTTAATCAAATTTAATTCATTTAGACTGCTCACAGATTTATACTGCATTAAAATTTTTAAAATCTTTCGTTTAGACATTTTGATATAAATAGTACCATTAGGCGAAACGCCTTCCAACAGATAATCATTCTTCGCTCCTAGTATTTTCATAACAAAATGTTAGGCCACTTTTCGCCAATTTGCTCCGTATATAAGAAATTTTGTGCACGTTAGTTTTCGAGTTTTTATCTTAAGTTACCAGCTTGATGTTGGTAGCACATGTGTTAAAATTTCGTTTTTTATGATCGGATTGATGTCATTTTGTGTTGGGATATCATCGATTATATTCAAATATTTGGTATTTTCGGAAACTTTGATGTAGTTAATATGTTCCCGAGTACCTATATGAATATAATCGAAAATGTCCTAACAAAAAATAACATCAATCTGGTTATAAAAAACAATATTACTACTCTTTTCGGACTAAGCGTAAAGGAAAATTACTTCCAATACGATAGTAACTTTTACAAACAAAAAAATTGACTGGCCATGGGCCACTCAGCGCACTATTCGTTGAAATCTTTATGTTCTTTTTCGATAAAAAAATCCTAAAATCCACACACGCAAAACATATCAATTTTGGTACAATATAAAACAGACATATTGGCTTGCTTCTGTAGAACACATTCAGAACTAGAAAACACACTGGAATATCTTAAGAGTTTGCACCATAAGGTCAAATTTACTATGGATCCAAAATGTGATAATAAAAGAACTTTTTGGACATATCTTTAATTAAGAATAATGATGAAATTTCGTTTGATACATTCACAAAACCACAACGACAGATACAACCATACCCAACCTTTCAAAACATCCGAACACTCTGAACTCGCTGCTTACAGATCAATGATACATGTAGCATTTTCAGTTCCTTTAAATAATATTATGTTGAGGGGGCAACTGAATACAATACAAAAATAGCCACAAACAGTCAATTCGAAAAAAAAGCAATCCATAAATTCTTTCATAAACAAAAATGAAAAACATTTAATTCTGAAACAAATATGCCCCATTTTGAAAACAGAAAATAATGACAAAAAGTTCATAAAACTAACATATTTTGGACCAATTTCGCACAAAAAAACGGCGAATATTTTCAAAAACTGAAATTAAAGCAGCCTCCTTACGGAACATAAAATTTTCAACCCATTTTTAAATAATATTAGGAGTACAAATAAGTTTCCGCCGTTTTATTGTAGATGGCGCGGCACGGAGTTTCGGTTAGCTTTCACAGATGATAACCGGCTTACAAAATAGTTTGGACATTCAAGAACAACATAACCTATTAGTATCATTGATTTTATATTGGTAAAATAAAATTTTGATAAGTTGAAAATGTCAAAATTTGAGCCAAGTAAGCGTCATTTGCGGGAAATATTAGTTTAGTTCTTTAATTTAAAGAAATCTGCTGCTGAGGCGCATCAATTGCTCGTAGAAGCATATGGTGATGGTGCTTTGAGTGAGAGAACGTGTCGAGAGTGGTTTCAAAAGTTTAAAAACGGTGATTTCGACGTAGAAGACAAAGATCGCAGTGGAAGGCCAAAAATTTACGAGGATGCAGAATTGGAGGAATTATTGGAGGAAGATTCATCTCAAACACAAAAAGAACTTGCTCTAACATTAGAAGTCACTCAGCAAGCAGTCATTTATTTATATTACCGTTCTTCTATAATAAATATTTAATTTGTGTTAAAAAACGGCGGAAACTTATTTGTACTCCTAATAGAAAGAGGTTTTTATTCTTGCTAGAAGGATTATTGAAAAATTTCAAATTAACCTACTAACCTACTACAGATTTTAATTTCAAAAAAATTTTTTATTTGAAAACTATTAGAATTAAATTAAATGAATGTCTTAGAAAAACACTGTTTCAATTCAGTAGACATATACAATTAACACTCATTCATAAGGAGTATGAGCTTTGGTAAAAGCTCATACTCATTAATGATTTTTGGTACAGATCAGCCGGATTAATTTATTTTAATTAAAACTCATTGCACATTACCAAAAGGGGATAAAAGAATTCAGAAAAATATGGATTATTAATTAAAATTACTAAATAAATACTTGAATGGTACAAAATTTTGTTTTTTACCTTGTATTATGAAAACCATATCCCTTTCCAAAAATGCAAAACATAACGTCAAGAACTTCTTCAAAAATAACTTGCTTCAAATAAGTTCCTTCAAAAGAATTCCTAAAACATTTTGTACCCTTCAAGTATTTATTTAGTATTTAATTAATAATTTATATTTCTTTCAATTACTTTATTTCCTTTTGGTACAATGTATAATAAGTTGGTTCTATATGTCTACCAAATTGAAACAATGATTTTATAAGACATTTATTCACTTTAATTCTGAAAGTTTTTGAAAAAAAAATTTTTTTCAATTAAAATTTATAGAATAAATCTGTATGATATTTTAAATTTTGTAATAATCAAGGAAAAATCTCTCTTTATCATTTTATTGTATATATAATAATTATATATTTCGGTTTAGACTTATACATATTATCATTAACAGAGTCCGTAAAATACCTTACAAGCTTTGTCTAATTTCTTTAACGAAGATAGAATACGTGGGATTTTAAAAAGTTCATTTCATTCTAGTTTTTGTTTATATGATACATTCAGCTGGTATGGTAAGATATTGTTTGTTAATCATTTTTATTTTTTTGAATATGAAGTAGGGCAAATAAGTTCTTCGAATTCTAAATTGTTTTGCAGATTTTCTGCATGTTTTAGAAATTTTTTTTAAATAACTTATTTGAAGCAAGTTGTTTTTGAAGAAGTTCTTGAGGTTATGTTTTGCATTTTTTGAAAGAGATTTGGTTTTCATAATACAAGGTACGAAACAAAATGTTGGACCCTTCAAGTATGTTTTTAGTAATTTTAATTAATAATTCATATTTCTTTGAATTCTTTTATTTCCTTTTGGTACTGTGTTAATTCTATGTCTACTAAATTGAAATAGTGGTTTTCTAAGCCATTTTTTTAAGCTAAAGGCAAAAATTACGGGCTGAATAATTATGAAGTTATGAATTAAGTCGTCAAAAGTCCAGTGGCGTATATATACGACAAACCGGGAGATCTTTCCAGAAAAGATTCAAAGAACATCAATCTTCATTTAGGAACTGGAAAGATAACTCTAATTTTGCGAATTATTTTTTCGAAACCAAATATATCTTTCCAGAATTGGACAATCTTGAAATATTGCACCTAGAAGCTAAAGGAAAAAACTGGATATCCTAGAGTCTATATAGATATCTAAGCACAAGCACATTCTAGAAATAAAACTACTAAATGAACAGACGGACCTTTGGCACACCCCACTTCTCGAAATGTATATCCAGTTAAAAAAAGTGATAGAACTAATTCTTATTTCGTTACATTTAAAAATGAACTATCACAAAGTAACGGACTGCTCCGTCCAATATATCACTTTTGTTCTGGGAAGATCAAATATTGAAACGTTGTTGATACCCTCTCTGTCATTAAAACCAAAATGCCAAATTGTCATTCGTAAATCAGTGCTACTTCCATAAATATATTTCTCACTCAGTAGTCACGCACACCTTCGAAAACACCCCTAACATAATTTGAGATACCATCAACAAAACTTTTACGATACTTGCGTGACTCCGGATGTGGTATAAAGATTAAAATTCCACGTATCACAACCGTACCAATGAGCTCCACAAACTACCATTAGTAGGCATACGTGTGACCCAATGTGTCGTTAAATATTCAGTTTAATATCGTATACAGGAACATTCAAATGGTGTGGTTTTGAAGATAATATTTATATTTTTTGCCTGGTCGTTATCATTGTGGCTCTTATCAATTTATAATTGATCAGCGTGGAGAATCTCCAAATTTTTATTTTTTATTATATTTTATTCGAAAACTTCGAAATTTTTTTATATGGTATTATTTTCAAGTTAATTTTTTTGAAAGGAGATATAATTCATTGTAGTGGAACATCTGTAAAAATGATAATTTTGATTTCGGACATCCATTGCCTGAATTTTTTACATACACAATATATTCTGACCTGAAAAACAGAAAATTTCCTGAAAATTAATACAAAAATGATTGTAACAAATGTCCAACGTATACTGTGAAACAGAGACAATAATCATGGATTGAATCTGAATTCACAATTTTTTCATATACACAATATATTCTTAAAAACAGAAAACTTCAGGAAATGAATACTTGTTTTTTTAAAAATCAAGTTAAAGTAAATTTAAAAATATATATACAATTACAAATCTCGTCAAAAAATTAAGTTGAAAATTATGTTGTGTATACACGACGTTTCGGTCAGTATAGTATCCTGACCGTGTCAACTATTGTTGACTCAGTTGACACTTGATAACGGTCAGAGATACTTCATTGACCGAAACGTCGTGTTATACACAACATAATTTTCGAATTTATTTTTTGACGAGATTTGTAATTGTATATATATATTTTAAATTTAATTTAACTTGATTTTTAGAAAGACTAGTATTTATTTCGTGAAGTTTTCTGTTTTTAAGATCACTTCACGTTAGAATATATTGTCTATATGAACAAATTGCAAATTCAGATTCATTTCATGATTATTGTTTCTGTTTCACGGTATATGTTAGACATTTGTTACAATTATTTTTTGTATTAGTTTGTAGGAAGTTTTCTGTTTTTCAGGTTAGAATATATTGTCAATGTAAAGAATTCAGGCAATGGATTTCCGAAATCAAAATTATCAAAATACTTTGCCTTCCACATTTAAATCAACATTTGCAAAATGGTAGATACAAAGTTAAAACTGACTTAATGAAAAGTTGATATTTCAAATCCACACCTACAATCTTTCTACATGACCACGGGGATGATTGAGTCTCGCTGAAACGATTATACAGGGTATCCCAACGAAATTTGACCCCCCCAGAACTCAGAAACGAAGAATTTTCGAAGAAGAAAAGAGGTTAACTTCTGTTTTGAGGGGGACGAATTTCTATCACCCCCCAAGGGGTGTTGGTTAGTTTGAAGTTTATGTTCTGTGCACAACTCAGTTGAAATTTTCAAAATCGGTTCATTATTCACGAAATGATGTAATATTGAACTTACCGTCAAAAGATGATGTTGAACAGGCAGTTGAACCGCCCAAACTCAAGAACCTGAGAGTTTTGAAAAATCCAAAAATAATTTTCAAGTTTCGCATTTAGGGGAAAGAATTCCTATGACGACATTTTTCGATGAAACCCACCTGAGGGTGCCAACAACCCCATTTTTTTGCCATTAAATGAACAAATTTGAAAATTTCAACTGCGATGTTTAGAGAACGGAAAAAACTTCTCAAGTAAATCACATCCAAAATCTCCTCCCTATTCAAAAAATGTTTAGGGTCGTTGTCATCCTCGGGGTGGTTTTTTCGGAACAATGTCGACATAGGAATTCTTTCTCCCTAATACAGAACTTGAAAATTATTTTTGGAATCTTCAAAACTCTTAGGTTCTCGAGTTTGGGCGGTTCATCTGTCTGTTCAACATCATATTGTGACGGTAAGTTCAATATTACATTATTTCGTGAATAATGAACCGATTTTGAAAATTTCAATTGCCTTGTGTACAGAACATAAATAACTTTCAAACTAACCAACACTCGACATCTCTTCTCTATTCCAAAAATGCTGAGGGTTGATGCCACCTTCATGGGGGTGGTTTCGGAACAAACTCATGATCTCAAATAAACCTTGACCTGTTTTTTTTAAATGTAAAATTTAAATTGTTCGTTTCTGAGTTCTGAGGGGGGCCAAATTTTCGTTGAGACACACTGTATGTATATTATTTAATTAGTTGACAATGAATTTCTATTAAGTAAAGGCCAACACATTTCGATACTATATAAATGTATATTAGTCCAGAAGGAATCGGCGCATGAGTACCGAAAACTATTCCACCTCAATTTTTTTATGCGAGTCTCTTCAAATTACTCTACTAATGATATAAACGCATGTTGCCATGGGGCAACCCCGTGCCATATTGAAACCGTAATTGTTTGAACAACTGCAAGGAATTGTTATTTTTCAACCGGACAATTTTTTTTGTATTCTTTGTTGAAATACAATTAAAAAATGTCCTATGGCTTATTACGATAAAGTAATTATTTTTCGAGATGTGAATTTTTAAAGTTTGAAGAAATCTTAAATTTGGATGCTTTTGACCCATGAAAAATATATTAAAAAAAAAATTAAATATAAATTATATATTTCCTTTAATTCTTTATACAATATTTAACAATATCCTCAATTAAAATTTCAAGAAATTTAATTGTTTATAACTGTTTTTTAATCGTTAGTACCGCTGCTTACAATATTCAGATGAATTCAGAAATAACTATTCAGTGTTGACACTGAAATTTTTGTGCTAAGTATTTATTATTGATCACGCTTAAAAAGAAGTGGTTGTTCGGAACTATGGATGGAAATTAATATTAAAAAATCACGATTTCTGTCGTGTCACAAAGCAGCTGACGTACACAGTTTGTGAAATCTTACCTGCTTTACACTCATTTACGGGTTGTGGATACGACTAGTAAGATTGGCACAATAAAAGCTTTAGAATTAATAAAAATAAAAGAATATCGTGGTGCTCTAGTGTCTCTTGGCAATGGCTTAGAATTAAGAAGCAATCAGTTAAAAGATCTAGAAACTGTATATCTAAATATTTCGGGTAAAAAGGTAATACCGCCGATGAAGCCAGACAAAGAATTTTTACACCTAGTTTTGGCAGTAATATTAATTTGTGGAAAATTCCTTGTACCTCAGATTCCTTGCATTTGCATGCACTTCGGGCTTCAGCTTAAACATACGTTTGGAAACTAGCTTTAAATCCCTAATATAAAATATAAGATTTTACTCAGTTCGGATACAAAACAGAAAATGACACTTTGCTACCTTTATTCATGAACAAGAGCTCGTTTCCAACTGATCTTAAGAAACCATGCAATTGTAAGAAAGCTTGTAAAACCAAAACATGTTATTGTAAAAAAAATAATATTAGTTGTATACTTTTATGTGGTTGTGATTCAGAAGAATGTAAGAAAATAATATATAAAAATGATATAGACAATAAATAAATACTTGTTTTTGAATATTGTTACATTATTTTATACTTCTACACGTATAACCTTTGTTTGAAGAAGTTATCGAATGTAAGTACTTTCTGTTTTGATGACAAAAAAGCAATATAATTCCATAAAAAGTAATTTTAATTTTTCGTTCCCCTTTATCCTCAAATAACTTTTGTAAATCTAATTTTAGAAAATAATTTGTTGGAAACAAATTGTAGAGCATTCAATTATTGATAACATTGCTCTCCTAAGAAATTCTGATTAAATTAATAGTTTAAAAGATAAATTATAAATAATGATTCTGGACACCGAAAGGCCGACGCAACGTATGAGTCAGAGAGAGACGGCGATACTTATAGGTAAGCGAGTAAACTTTTGAGCGCCCGGAATTAACGATTAAAAAACAGCTATAAACAATTAAATTTCTTGAAATCGTAATTAGAGATATTGTAAATATTGTATAAAGAATAAAAAAAATATAATTCATATTTTTATTTTTTTTTTATATATTTTTAATGGGTCAAAAGTATCCAAATTTAAGATTTCATCAACCTTTAAAAATTCATATCTCGAAAAATAATTACTTTATCGTAATAAGCCATAGAACTTTTTTTAATTGTGTTTCAACAAAGAATGGAAAAAAAATGGTCGTCCGGTTAAAATTAACAATTCCTTGCAATTGTTCAAACAATTTCGGTTTAAACATGTGGCACCGGGTTGCCCCATGGCAACATGCATTTATATCATTAGTAGGGCAATTTGAAGAGAATGGTATAAATTAAGGTGGAATAGTTTTCGGTACTCATGCGCCGATTCCTCCTGATTTTTCTGGAAAACACAATCGGATTAATTTTTAGGATGAGTCAATTGATATGAATTCCGTTTATATTACAATATTGAGTCTCTGAGAAATAACTCTATGTATAATATTACCCCGCTAAATCATGCAATTAGATTAAATATTTATAGATTTGTAAAACGAATTTAAATTTATATTTCGAACGAATTTTACTTATTATTGTAAAAATGTCAAAGAAACACCGTTTCTACTTAAGTTTAAGACATATTAAATTCTCAAATATTATATGGCAGTTAAAATATCTTAAACATCAAATAAATTAATTCGGATAACCTCACCACAAATTTTAATTTTTGAAACATTTTTTTCAATATCTCTTTTAAATGAAATTGAATGAATGTCTTAGAAAACTCAGTATCGAATTAGTAGACATGTAGAATTTACACTCATTACTTAGCACCAAAAGGAATAAAAGCATGCTAACAAAATATAGAATATTAATTAAATTATTGAATAAATACTTGAATAATTCAATTAATATTCTATATCGAATTGAATCAGTCCTTACTTGGTGAATATCCATATTGAATAATATTTAAATAAGGTTATTCTGATTTTCACAAATTTTCATTGTTATGTTTACAACTATCGTTTCGCTATCACAGTAGCATCATCAGGCATGTTATTCAAAATGTAAACCTGCCTGGTGATGCTACTACGATAGCGAAACGATTGTTATAAAAATAACAATGAAAATTTGTGAAAATCAGAATAACCTTATTTAAATATTAATTAATATTCTGTATTTTCTTTGGATTCTTTTATGCCTTTTAGTGCTGTGTAATGGATGTTAATTCTATATGTCTACTTAAATTGAAACTGTGTTTTCTGAGACCTTCATTTAATTTAATTTTAAAAAGTTGCTGACAAACTTTTTTTATAAAATTAAAATTTGTAGTGAGGTCAGCAGAATTAATCTGTTTGATATTTAAGATATCGAACAAGACTTCTCTGAAACCCCCTTTTTATTATTTGCTTTATATAAAACTGAAAGTATAGCAAATCATCCAAAACAGCGTTTGAAAGTCTCGTCGATAATCACATCTGGACCATGCTTTGGTTTTATGAACGTCTAGGGTTGACCAATGTTTTGAATCAACCTCAAAAATTTTGTCTTACATTAATTTCCAGCTTCAAGATGTTATAAACGTGAGAAATATGCATTTTTTTTATTGATTGTTCATACTTATCATTAAAACAACCGACCAATGATTATAGACCACAGTTGGAAACGCTGTTTTAATGAATGTGTTTTATTTTTAAATGTATGTAGGGCATTTTTTAAATAGAATTAGTTATTTATAATGTTCATATAAAACAGCTGCGCTGACTTAGTATATTATTTAATTTTGGTCAATATTCTATATTTTCCATCGATTCTTCCATATTTTTGAGAATATTTCGAAAAATTAAAAATCGAATTATGTGAAGGTTTCTTGAAATTATCCTATTTCAATATTCAAATTTCATAATAATATCTAGATGAGTAATGAAAATATAAAAATTATGGAAGTAATAAACTTAAATAGAAGGAGAAATATATTTCTCTCCATTTTTCCCATATCAATAAATCATTTCTTTTTTGTTCTCATATTCACCGATATCAACCCGAATTTATGACGTGAATAAGTAGCTTACAGTAGACATTAATATACCCACTGCTATCGGTATTCGAATATGCAGACATTATTATACAAGGGTGTCATAAATCACAATTGCCGTTTGGGGGTTTTAGCCAACCCAGAGGGGTATCTATTTGTATATTCCAGTGGCGGATGGGTTGTTTCTGCACATTCAGAATTCAATTATATAGACCGCACTGCAAATTTGGTTGGTCAACGGACTATGCGGACAAGACTTGGGTGTTGTAATCCCCTGGAAGTAAAACAGTGCCAGACCGCATTTATCCGCTCTTATTCGTGAATAATAATCATCATCGAGAAAGGCTACTAGCCTGTATTATTTATAGGTTCCAAAATTTTTGGTACTTTTGTATGCGCATATTTTATTGTTCAAATAAATGAAAAAATCATTAACAAACGTTCTCTATTGTGACAATAGCTTGGGCGTCAGCGTGTTTAGTCCAAGCAACTCCCCATTACTGAAAATTATAAAAAAAAACACACGTAAGTCCGGATCAAAATTGAACGTAAGAGGAAGAGTTCATGTAGTGGATTGAAAAGAGTGAACAGCCCCCAAATAAGTTTAAAGTCACCCCATCCGCTGAAAAAATAATGGCTACAGTCTTTTGGGATTCTAAAGGTATTTTATTGATATAATACACTAGAAATGGTGAAAGCATCATAGAAGTATCATATGCAACTTACTGAATTTAAGAGAAGCAATTGAAGGAAAAAAGCGAGGAAAACTTACAGCGGGGGTGTTGCTGATTAACGACAACGCCGGTTCACAAGGCCCGGGTGGCGAAGGCTTCTGTGCGGGAATATGGCTTCGAAGACATTAATCACTCATCCTCCATACAGTCCAGACTTGGCCCCTAATGACTACTACCTATTTCCAAATGTAAAAAAGTATGTTCCTGGAAAGCGATTTTTCAACGATGAAGAACTGAAGGAAGCAAATTAAAACCTATTTTGAGGAGAGGCCGGAAAAAATTCTTACAAGGTTTAGAGAAGCATATTTCTCGATCTAACAAATGTATTTTTAAGTTCTAGGGGACTACATTGAAAAATAGAGTTTTCCCAAAATTTTCTGAGTATTCTTTTATGTCTTTATCGAGAATAAATTGAACACCTCTCGTACCATAAAATAAATACATATTTGAATGAGTTCACAAAACAATTAAATTAAGACAGATGATAAAGTTGGCAATGTTTGAGTATCGTAAGTTGGATACACATCTACAAACATATATCGTGTACATCACGTATCATGTCTAGAACGTGTCCAGCATGTACCTTATATCTAAATACAAATTTATTTATCTCTACAGACATCCCGTTATATACAAAATTTTCATAGGAAAACTAGGTGCCACGTGCTACACATCCTGAATGCTCCTAGATGTGACTGTGCCTTAAACCTCATCAGAAAATGTGTACAGTGACGTGAATGTGGTGTGAAAAATTGTTAAATCTTCCACTATGGAATTATCGCACTATGGAATTATCGCACTATGGAATTATCGCACTAGGAATAGTTTCCATATGCTTCAACAGCTGAAAATTAACATAATAATATACTTTTGAAACTTTCATAAATGAAGGAGCAGTGATGAATAGCGTCTGATTGTTCACCAACTTTCATAAATCGATATAGAGTTTCTTTTATAGGAATGATTTCTACTCTCATTCATTCCATATCGCCTTATATACTTTATGTATTCCGTAGTTACTTTTCCAGGCAGTTCATTACTCCGTTAATCAGGGAAAATCCATCTCTGTCACTCCTCAAGCATTGAAAACTGAAAATAGACCAGTATATAGGTGATTAGTTTACTTCAGCTCTAAATCAACAAACAATCCACCTTAATGCATTCCAACCGCATCTTACCAAATAAACCAAATTAAATAGAATATCGTTCTATCATTTCCTGTTACGAGAAACCACGATAATGATGAGATTTCAGTTCGACTGCTAGAGATGGAAGAGATTTAGTTTCCGTTGGCGAGGAAAACAGAAATATTGATTTTCTTTCTGTGCACGGTAAAATCAAAGTTGTAGCTTGGTTTGAGCCAAGACCTGAAAATTTGCTCATTATAAGGACACAGAGTTTGTTCCAATAACATACTGGGTTCTATATTCACAATGACTTGACATCAATTGTATTGATCTAGAAGATTATACCAGATGATTTTTTGAAATGATTAACAAGGGGTATGTTGTTTCTTGAGTTCGGCGTGGTTCATTAAACAGTAACTACTCTAAACATTCTCCATTCTGTACAGAAGCAATCACTTTGTGTTTGTAGAGAGAGTAAAATAAATTTACTATATTTAAATTTTTTGGAGAATTCATTAAAAATGTCGCATATTTTTCGGTCTTGTGCTGTTCGAAAATAAGCGACATTATAGTTACATTAAATTTGAATATGTCACATGACATTCCAAAAAAAAAAAATCAACTTTCTGAGAGCAGGTGAATACCAAAGTTCTTGTAGAACTCACTCTGAACAAACTATCTCTACTTCGAAAATATTACTGGCCGAATCTTCAAGGAAATTTAGATTTTGATAAATCTGATATGTAGTTTTTCCATTGTCCCTTTCAAATCTTCAGATTGAACAACTACATATAAAAAGATTGCGGACATTCAATTTTTTTTCAAACTGTTTTTTGCTTCTACATGCTCTAGAACAACAGATATAAAATTCCAGGATGGTTTGATTTACACCACAACAGAGAAAAGTCCAACTTTTTCTACATTTAACTTCAGGCAGTTATATTATTTTTTCTTGTGTAGAGAAAAGGAATTGTTTTCTTCCCTGAAGGAGTATCGTTCTACTTTCAATGCTCAAAATAAAACGAAAAATAAATTTTCCTTGCAGGCAGTACAAAGGAGTAATTTTTCGGGATTCGGTTTCAGAGGAATTTTACCAACTAGACTTACTCTACATTAACTAAAGTACGGGATATTTGTTTTACTGAATTCCTTGAATTATTGCATATATTCCATGATTAATACAAATTCCAAATATCCTCAGCGACAACTCTTATTTGTAGGGAAGTTTCAGCTTCATATTAAATTTCAATGTCTTAAATATCATATAGATTTATTCTGTTAACCTCACTACAAGTTTTAATTTTATAAAAATATTTTCTCGAAAATTTTTGGAATTGAATTGAATAAATGACGTAGAAAACACAGTTTCAACTTAGTAGACATATAAATTAATAAACGAGTCCTCAAAAATACCCTACAAACTTTGTATCATTTCTGTAGACGAACAGAGAATACGGTAGGTTTTTATATTTAGAAAATTCACTACCTTTCTGAGTTTTTTATCGAAATACATATGATCTTCTATTTCAATTTAATTCCTGAAGTTATAATTATTAAATATAATTTTTTGAAATAAAATATGTAGAAGGCTAATATTAAAATATTTTAATAATTTTATACGCCTTCTATCAAGTATTAACCTCTATTTATGTTATTTTATTCATAATATATAATTATTTGGTTTTCTTAACATTCTTTATACAGATAAGTCCTTGTGCTACAACAGAGGCCGTTAAATTGTCTTTCAATCTTTTAGATCAAGGGTAAACCACAGAGTTATTTATTTACTTGTAAGATAACCTTATATTACATTTAAAATTCTCAGCACTCATTTACCAGAAGTTTCTAAATTGTTGGAGGATGAGTAAATATTTGTTGTTGATTGATGTTATATTTTATTGAATATGAATTATTTGAATACTGACGAAGCAAAGTCTCTCTTAAAACATGATTTCAGTAATGTTTTTACATATCTTGAGATTTTATACAGAGTAACTTAGTTAGATATCCAATAATATTGAATATTCTAAGTAAGATAGTTTTATGATGAAATACTTGAAATTATGTTAAACATTTTTGAAAGATATTTGTTTTCATAAGATTGATCAGCAGAAACAAAATTTTGTCTATTCAAAATATTTAATTTATAGAATTTTGGTTAACAATTTTTATATATTGGATTTTGTTATATCATTTGGATGTCTTATAATGAATGTTTATTTTATATGTCGTTGGACATAGGTGGTACTTATATGACATTATTTCAATTTAATTCCTGAAGTTATGATTATTAAATATAAATTTTTGAAATTAAATATGTAGAAGGCTAATATCAAAATATTTAGATAATTTTATACACCTTCTATCAAGTATTAACCTCTATTTATGTTATTTTATTCATAATATATAATTATTTGGTTTTCTTAACATTCTTTATACAGATAAGTCCTTGTGCTATAGTAGAGGCCGTTAAATTGTCTTTCAATCTTTTAAATCAAGGGTAAACCACAGAGTTATTTATTTACTTGTGAGAAAAACTTATATTACATTTAAAATTCTCAGCACTCATTTACCAGAACTTTCTAAATTGTTGAAGGGTGAGTAAATATTTGTTGTTGATTGATGTTATATTTTATTGAATATGAATTATTTGAATACTGACGAAGCAAAGTCTCTCCTAAAACATGTTTTTCAGTAATGTTTTCACACATCTTGAGATTTTATACAAAGTAACTTAGTGAGATATCCAATAATACTGAATATTCTAAGTAAGATAGTTTTATGATGAAATTCTTAAGATTATGTTAAACATTTTTGAAAGATATTTTTTTTATAAGATTGATCAGCAGAAACAAAATTTTATCTATTGAAAATATTTTATTTATAGAATTTTGGTTAACAATTTTTATTTATTGGATTTTGTTATATCATTGGGATGTCTTATAATGAATGTTTGTTTTATATGTCGTGTGATATAAGTGGTACTTATATGACATTATTTCAATTTGATTCCTGAAGTTATAATTATTAAATATAATTTGAATTATATTTTGAAATTAAATATGTAGAAGGCTAATATTAAAATATTTAAATAACATATGATTTTGGTCGGATATATATTTTCATTAATGACTCTTATTTTTTGGATACGACGTTGGAATGAATAGTTATAGACGTAGTAATTCCAAATAGCCTTTTTGAAAATGTAGTGCATGTTCTTGGAATTTTTTTGGAGGAACTTAAAGAGGGAGAAATTCTTGAGGTTATGTTGTGCATTTTTAAAATGGAATTCGATTTTCATAATATAGTCCGTCTAGAAAGTATCGAATTTATTATTTTTCATAATTTTAATATTTTTTTTTGTTGCATTCTAAGACAAAAGTAATGGATAAAATAGGTTGGGGAAATAATCGGATATGGCCAAAGCTGCATGACAACACTATTTGACAAACATTGTTGATTGTCAACAAATTATGGAATAATGTCGCAACTAGAAAAAAGGAAACAGGTAAAATATTTCTATAGAAAAGGTTTTATAAACGTTAAAAACTAATGCTATTGACTGAACTGGGAAAAAGTGTTGTATATGGAAACATAAAGAGAATGAAAAATGGCATGGATATGAGGAATAGACCATTTTCAGGAAGACCGCCTATAATTAAAGGAAACAGTTTAAACGCTTTATTGGCCTTATTACGTCACAATCCGCTACTGGGCTTTCGCTAATTGCCTAACAGATTTAGAAATCAACGAAATATAAAAGTATTAATAAAGTAAATAAAAACATCTTGGCTTGAGGTTCACTGTTTATTTGATGTCTGTTGACATATATGTTTCGGTTTTTTAGCCCATTTTCAAAACTGAAGAGAACAAAACTTAAAATCCTATTTATTATGAAAGGGTACATCACAGGTACAATTTTGTACAGCAACATTCAAAATTTTTTCCAGATACTTTCTAGACGGACTATATCGTTACGAAACAATATTTGTATCCTTCAAGTATTCATTTAATATTTCAATTTAATATTCTATATTTTCTTTGTATTCTTTTATCCCTTTTGGTGCTGTGTAATGAGTTTTAATTAGCTACGTCTATTAAATTAAAACTGTGTTATTGGTTATATTTGTTTTATTTTATTTTGAAAAGTCTTCGAGAGAATTTTTTCATAAAATTAAAATTTGTAGTTAGGCTAACAGAATAAATCTATATGATATTTAAGATGTTGTTATAAGCCTTTTATCAGGTGAAAAACCTCCCTTTTATTATTCTTAATTTCAATATTTACAAATCAATATTATAGATGATAATTTATATTATAATGATATATTATATCATTATAATATAATTATAATGATTATAATAATATTATAATGATAATTTGCGATGCGAAAGCAAATCATTAAATTTAATCATTTGCAGTGCATTATATGACTATAACCTAATTAAAAATTTACACATATTCCTTGATTTCATATTGTAACAACATTATGTATATTTGCACCAGGCTCTGAATATATTTTCCTATCAAATATTTTCGATTACTCATATTATTTTCATTTCGAAAATCCAATGAATCAGTGGATATACCTTGTAGTTATTAGGAATTATTATAAAATTGCTGGATTTTAAGTTGTGGTTTCATGCTTTGCTATTATTTTTTTAATATAGTCTTCAATTTCTTTAACAGTAATGGAAAATCAGAAATTTCTAAAAACTCACTTCGGCTCGAAAGCCTTAGAATGCCAGAACATAATTAGCTGAATTTTATTGATTGTAATACCACTCGCTCCATATGTGGAGCTTTTTTGGAGATGAAATTTGTGTGATGTTTGCTTAGTGATCGCGATCAATGTTTTATATTTTTTTTTTGTTTTTTCATTGTTTAACTGCCGCACATATGTGTTGGTAATGCTATATGTCTATAAAAAGAAAGAGTTTTCTAAGACATGTTATTGAACTCAGGTTTTAAAGATATTTTTTAGATTAAATTTGCAGTGATTTCGGAGAATCTAGTTTATTAGAGATCAAAAATCCCGCTACTCTATGTACTCTCATGCGCAGGACAATTGTGCTTGCACACTGTATAGTATAATATTTAAGTGTCATTGTATCTATAATGTATAGTCCGTCTAGAAATTATCCAGAAAAAACAAAGCTCAATTGTAATTATTCAGTATATATTTCTTACTTAGAAAATTATAACAAATTATTCATCTCATTTACTTATACAACCTACATTTAACTGTAAACACTAGACTAAACGTCGTCGTACACCCGAAACTAGCGACATAATTTTCGGTGATGGTAGTCCAGGACTGTAAAACTGACTGAATTAAACCATATTTATTTCGTGGCGCTGCTCGTTCAACTTAAATCTTCATTAGTCCCCATACATTTTCAATGGGACTAAGATCTGGTGAAGTTGCTAGCCATTAAATGGTTGTCACTTGGTGTTCTTGCATCCAAGCTTGAGTATAGGCATATGGCATCTTGCATTATACTGCTGAAAACTTCACCCCTCTGGATATAAAGCATGCTCCGTTTCATGGAGACAATCATTTAGAATGCCACAATACTTTTCACTATTAATGGTACCATCAACTATACAGAGAGGCGTAGCACCACGCTTAGATATTGCTCCCCAAACCATTATTTTGGTGGGAAATTCGAACGGTAACAGGTTGTTTTGATAGGATTTTTAAGTGATTTCCACCAAGTTGGAAACAACTTTCATCAGATATAAAGACATCATTAAAATTATCTTCTTGAATTTTTGACAAAATTCTATCCTTCGCTACTTTGTGGAGGTTAATTATAGGATTTTTTTTGTTTCCTTGATATGAAGTCTTGTCTTTTCAGTGACCTACGGACGATTTCTGGATATACTTTTATATTTCGTTGATTTCCAAATCTGTTTGCCAATTTGCGAAACTTCAGGCGCGGATTGGCGTCGTTTTAAGGCCAATAAAGCGTTTCCTTTAATCTTCCTGAAACTGGTTTATACCTCATATCCATGCCATTTTTATTCTCTTTATTGTCTCATATACAGCATTTTTTTCCAGTTCAGCCAATTGCACACAATGGCACGTTTCGAAAACCTTCTCTACACAACTATTCTACCTGTTTTCTTTTTTCTAGTTGCAACATTATTTAATGAATTTTATAATTGTTGACAATCAGCCGTATTTGACAAATAGTGTTGCCATGCAACTGTGGCCATAGCCGACTATCTGCACAACCTATTTTATACATTAATTTTGTTTTAGAATTTTACAAAAAATAAGTATATTAAAATTATGGAAAATAATAAATTCCGGATACTTTCTAGACGGACTATATAATTTATATTCCCTGGTTGCTTCCACGAGAACTGAATTGCTCTATAAAAGAAAAGTAACCACAGAATAAATTCCATGTTATTTTCCTAGACTAAATCAGATCAACAGAAACTCCTTCTCTTTTGTCAGTACATCTCCAATCTAAGTAAGTCCTTTCAATCTCTCATACATTTTTAAATTTGTGATACATATACATTCTGTCAAGAAAGTACCGGGAATTATCGATTTAAATCTGGCGGGGCAATGAGGCAGGTAAAATTTTTTTTTCCTAGGTTGGTACCACTGTCCTTAATTACTATGCCAAGCTTGAGCGGGATCTGTCAACTAGTGTGTTTGCAACAGCTGATTAAGTCAGTCGATGTCAGAGTGCGTGCCGATTTTTACTATGGGTGATTACGTTGAGCAAAGAATTTGTTTAAAGTTTTGTGTTGCAAATGAATTTTCGGGTGCCGATGCATTGAAAATGTTGTAAAAGGCCTTTGGTGATAATGCTCTATCGAAAACTCGTGCATATCCGTGGTACAGAGCCTTCAAGGACGGTCGTGCAGTGGTCGAAGACTTGCCTCGTTCCGGACGCCCATCGACGGCTTCGATCGAAGATAACGTCGATAAAATTAAGAAAAGGGTGCTGGAAAACTATCGTACCAGCTTGAGAGAGATAGCACATGATCTTAAGATATCCCACGAGTCCGCACGTACGATTTTGATTGATATTTTGGGCATGAGAAAGGTGGCCGCACTACTCGTACCGAACGACCTGAATTTTCTTCAAAAACGTCATCGCGAACAGGTTGCTTCAGACATGCTGGATCGCTGTAATTCCGATTCTACATTCATGGAACGCATTATAACTGGTGATGAGACCTGGGTCTACGAGTACGATATGCAAACAAGCCAGCAATCATCGGAATGGGTGGCAAAAAATGAGCCGAAACCGAAAAAACCACGCCAAAGCCGCTCGAAAATGAAGGTGATGCTTATTGTTTTCTTCGATATCCGTGGCGTGGTGCACTACGAATTCGTTCCAGAGGGTCAGACGGTAAACAAGGAGTATTACCTAGGCGTTATGAAACGTTTGCGTGAGCGTATCCGTAAGAAGCGGCCAAATTTGTGGGCGAACAACTCATGGATTTTGCATGACGATGACGCGCCTTCTCACCGAGCTACGATTGTGACTGACTTTCTCGCCAAAAACTCAACAAACGTGCTTCAGCAACCACCGTATTCGCCGGATTTGGCTCCCTGCGACTTTTTCCTCTTCCCAAAACTAAAATTGCCCCTTCGTGGCACCCGTTTTGAGTCGATTGAAGCCATAAAACAAAATTCGGCGCGAGAGCTAAAGTCCATCCCGGAAAGCGCCTATAAAAAATGTTTCGATAATTGGAAGTGCCGTTGGCATAGATGTATTGGAGCAAATGGAGCCTATTTTGAAGGCGACCCAATAAATTTTGACGATTAAATGTAAATGGTACTTTCTTGACAGAGTAGTATATACCTATATAAAATTTCAATGAATTTTCTAGTGTTTTAATCCTTGAAGTCAGGTTTATTTCACATACATTCCAATCTATTTAGATATTTAGTATATCTTAGGGAATTCAATGCACTGCTGATTCTGAAATATACAGAGTATTTTGATATATTGGCAATATTTATAAACGTCCCCTTAATGTCTAGACAATTTTGATCTCATTGTAATTCCATATCCAATAAACCGATTAGAAATTTACATTGGTGTCACATATTTGTATCTATATTACATTTCAATATATTTCCTAGAATTATTCTACTGTAGTATTGTTTCAATCTCTGACACCAGATATTTGGACATATTAGCAATATTTATAACCGCCTCTTTACACTCTTGACAATTTCGATTTCACTAAAACTCCATTTCCAATAAACGAATGGAAAATTTACACAGTTAATCCCTGAAATATTTGAAAGAAACTGTCTAAGTTATTTTCAATTCATATTCGAATTTCTGTTTCTCTTGAGAATTTTTAATGGGCTACAAAAAGCCGAACGTAAGAAATCGATTTGACCATGAATTTTTTCATATGCAGCTGTACCTCCTAAAAGGACCCTATGACTTCATGAGAGTGGGAACTTTTTTTTAGAAGAATTCGAATGCAATATGATGGAAACTTAACAAGTTCATCGTACGCAAACAATTTATGGACAAGCGAGGTGAAAATCTACTGTCGCCATTCAATATCCCACAGTCATTATGCAGATGTCGATAATGTGACTCAATCTCATAATACTCGACATTCATCAGATCCCTGATCCCTGTCAATAAAATCTGTAACACATAGAACTCTCGTTCCGCGATTATGTGTGCCATTGTGTACATCTGGGAGAGAATGGGGGAAAAATCACAATGCGTTCAGGAACAATCCGACGGGATACGCGTGGAAGAGGGAACTCGACCAAGTATGCCCAGAAATCTAACTGTCAGCACGTGTTTCAACAAGCAGCACGCGCGAAGGGTGTGGTGTCCCGTGGTCCCGTTGAAGTTTAAGGAGGGTTTCTAGGCCTTGAGGACGCCCGTGAATGCGGTGCGGGGAGACTCTCTGTTCTCCGTTGTTGGAGTTAGGTGTTCCTTTCGTCAAGATGGATTGGAGTTTGTCGACCCTTCGGGATTCAATTTGAGAAAGAAAAATTGCTCTTTTACTTAGCGTTATAGTACACGGTTTAACTTTTTATGTTGAAGACATTAACTGGATCAGTTTTCTGAAACCTCTACAAATTTAATCAAAAAAATGTCGTCAATTTTTGTTTAAATCAAATTAAATGTCTTAGAATTACTCTTTCTTTCTATCAACACATATGTACAGCAATTAACCAATAAAGAATCGAAAGAAAATATAAAATACTGACCGCTATCATCCAACAAATAACATCCGCGACAGCCTGTTTCGATTGGATTTCAATATATAAAACAAATTGTAGAAATTACTATGTTTTACTACCAAAAAACATATATTACACATTTTCTTGTGACTCGAGTTTCGGGAAATGAACTATCCCATCATCAGACAACTGAAGACCTAACAGTCCTAACAGTGATACAGTGGTATTTAAACAAAAGTGATAAATATTTTGGATATTTCAACAGATTTACAAACGGAACGTGATAAAAAACCGGAAAACAGATATCGGAATGTCGGCAATCGACAAAGAAGGTTATTAAACAGATGGTACTCATTTATATATCTCAAATAATTTTTGGGGTTACATAGCTCCGTACAGTCATTCATTATTTTTACATTATTTTGTTGTATATATCAAATATTTGGATTTACAAAGCTCCATACAGTCATTCATTATTTTTTACATTATTTTTATTGTGAACGAATTTGAAAATTTCAATAATCAAGTTTCTTTTCTTTTGAATCTACATGTAAAATTTTCTTAAGATTTTCTTTTGTCGAAAGGAATTACTGTTTTCTAAAGAATGAGTGGCAAAAGTTGAATTTTTGTTTACTTTTCATCAAATTCATTTTATGTTCGTTGAAAAAGGTTTTAAACAGATGTTACTTTTTGAATATCTCAAATATTTTCGATTTACATAGCTCCGTACAGTCATTCATTATTTTTACATTATTGCTATTGTGAACTAATTTGAAAATTTCAACAGATTCTAGATAATCGAGTTTCTTATCTTTTGATTCTACATGTAAAATTTTAAGATTATCTATTGTGAGAAAAGAATGACCGTTTTCTAGACAATGAGTTGCAAAAGTAGAATTTTGTTTATTTTTCCTGAAACTCATTTTATGTTCGTTGAACCTCGTCTTGAAGGAATGTCCTGTTTGTCCTATATATTTATTACTGCACGTAGAACAAGATAACTCATAAGCTCCTGATTTGTGTATGTTTGGAGTAGCGTCCTTTGCGTTAAATAATACCGATGATAATTTAATCAGCATAATACATAAATTATAAACATTTCTATCATCTCCAAGTAATATTGATCTAGAATTGAATTAAAATAAACAAACAGCAACAGATCACTGTTATTCATCATTTATGATAGATAATATGATAACTAGAAAATATATCAAAATGTTATCAATGAAATATACCCTATGCGAAAACCCAGGAAAAAACATATAATTTCCTTAGTTACTATGGAAAATCATCAACACGAATAGGAAAAATCCTTAAGAATATAGATATAAACATATCTTATAGAACTGACAACTCACTTTAAAAAAAAACAAAACCTAGAAAGAACAAATCAAATATGTCAGGCGTTTATCAATTGTCCTGATCACCTGTTCAAAAATTTGTATTGACCAAACCGGAAGACGTTTCGACACCAGAATAATGGAACATAAACGTTCCTTTCTCAATGACAAGTTGAATCTAAGTATGCATAACATCGAATAAAAGAGAAATATGATTTTGACGAACGTTTTAGGATTTTACATAAAAAATTAAGGATCTAAAATCGAACCTGTTGGAAATAAACCGATTCAGGGAATTTATTGAATGAACAAACTGAGTTATCTAATTCACCTTTATTGGATCAATTCAACTAGGGACCTGGTAGTTTCATCAAAAGTAATATCAATATTATATTGTACCCTTATTTCTAAACAGAAAATATTTGTATACTGCATTTTACAAAATTTCAGACAAGTTGTTTGCGAACAACTGAAGAAGTTAACTATGTTAACGAAACGCGTCATGTAAACAACTACTCAAGATAATAAATAGAAATCTACATATATGTGTTTCATTTAACTAAATTGTACAGTGGATTTCCATCAAGTAAAGGCCAGCATGACACGAAACTAGGTAAATGTTACCTGTTTTCACTAGCTCAATAACAGTTCACAAAACTTACTTAAAAATCTTCATATTCGATTTGTGGAAGAGATATAAGTTTTTCCCTTATAGAGAGGTAAGGGTTTAACTTCTATGCTGAAATCGAGTTTTTAAGAAGGTATCTGAAAGGGCGCCGACAATTCGTAAGGCCAGATACTGAAATTGCGGATTTTGGTTTTGTGGAAAATGGTATTGTTAGTTTTTGTGTTTATACAATTGTCACCACAAAATTCAGTAAAGTTTTGATGTATGCTAATGACACTCAGTTCTTTTATTCCTTTCTTCTAGGTGATCTGAATATGGCATGTGAAGCGATCAATTTTGATTTAGAAATTTTAGTGGAGACTTTGAGATAACATCAACTCTTGCTGAATGAACCAAGGGTATTTGGAAGGAGTAGAGAGAATGTGTCTAATAGTTTGCAAATTATACTAGATGGTGAAGTGCTCAATAGCGTCACCTCGTCCACTAATCTCGGAGCCGTTATGGATACGCAGTGAAGATTCAGTAATTATATTTCATCGTTCCATTTCGTGGTCCGGATGTCACAACCTTGTTTCAATGACATATGTCGAACAGAACCGTGATCCTCATATGTTTAGTTGAAGGTTAGCCATTTAACAGTATGGATTGTTTATCTACTGCTGAAAGTGTGAAAACTTACTACAAAAACAATGATTCTGTAGCAAGTACATTTCGTGCATTACGGACAGATTATGGTCGACCTAATCATCCATCTCAGCGTACAATTGATAACACAGTGAAAAAATTCGAGGAGGCTGGATCTGTTACTGATATCTTAAGGCCTCACAAGGATCGAGTCCTGTAAGAGATCACGCGGGGGACATTTAAAAAATGTTGTATTCCACTCATAATGGCAAGGTCCAAGCATAATATTGCAAATAAAATTTGATCGATATTCTAAATGAAAAAGTCTTCTATTTACGTTTATTTTTGGAAGCACAAATGAATAACCTTGTATATGCAAAATAAAATAGAAAGGCCTTTTACTTGATAGAAGAAATATAATAAAAAACACAATTTTAATTTCAAAAAAAATTTTTATTCGAATTTTTTTGAAATTAAAATTGTTGAAGATAAACATATTTTAATTTGTTTTGATATTCAAATCTTGTATATGCAAGTTTAAAGATGCTCCCTCCTAATAGGGCTGAAGAAAATACTGACAGATTCTCTGTTTTTGAATGAATTTAATTATTGTGACACGGTCCTTACTTACCAAAGGTTGACAAAGTCGGAATTCTACGTGTGCAAAGATACACCTCATTCAACAACTATCTTCACTAGGTCTTTCTCATATGGTTATATTTATTCTTTATAATGATATACCAGATAACTTCAAATATTACACTCTTGCTAATTTTAGGTCAAAACGAGGAAATATCTTTTGGAACAAAGCGCATATGTCTTAAATTTTTATTTGTGTGTTTTGATTTCAAGGATTAATTAATCCAATTCATATATACTAACTGACAAAGAAACTGGAGAAGGAACTGTTTAAATTAAAATTTTTTTTTGTTAAAACATAGATGGTATAGCAAGGAGTAAATGATTAACATTTGGAGAAAAAAATCGTGAAAGTCTTTTCATGTCAACATTTTTTGTTATAATACTTAAATATGTGGTCATTTTTTGCAAAGTTTTTCAATTTTACAACAAACCAGCTGTTCGAGGAGATGTTTAGTTGTTGTTAAAATACCTAGAGCACATGTACGCGGAATTTATCGCCAGCTGAGTGAATTTGAAAGAGGTCGAATTGGTCTACGGGAGGCCGGGTTGTCGAGAAATCGCTAACCGTACGAACATAAATCCAACTACTGTTATGAGATGTTGTTAAGCGTGGTTTGATAATACCCAAAATCGAAGAAGAATAGGCACTGGACGTCGAAGGGGCACAAATGAAGTTCAAGATCGACGTCTAAGACTTATGGCTATCAGAGATCGATTTGCGAAAACTCGATCTTTAGATGATGAGTGGTTAGGAGAACAAGGCCATGCTGTAACTACTAGGTTTTCATATTGGCATAGTGAGCATGGCTCTTTCACCAAGTGACTACTCAGCAGTCTTCACAGTCGACTTCTAGAGATATAAAGTGTGATAAGGATTACGCCATATCATCGCGCGAAGCGAGAACCCCTCCGAGGAGATGAACTCACCAGCTTCCAGTTTGGGCCCCGACTCGAAAGACACAACCGTCTGACTGGTAGCAGCGAAGCACTATTCGACCTTGGTTTGTGACGCAACTCACCCGCCGGAAGGAATTCTTATCCAAGCACCCGAACGCAGTCCCATAAACTAAGATAATCTCAAGATTGATGAGTCCTATATATCCTGGTACGAGCACCATCAACCTGCTTGTACGTCCTGGCCCACCGAACCCATGTGAAGTCATTTGATTGATCCTGGCGTCAAGCACTAACGGCTAAGCCATTTCGTCGAGATCCACAAACCCTAAATAGTAACGCATTGATCCGGGGCTAGGACAAGCCGGCCGAACCGTCAAGTCCCGTTGAACCCCGAGTCATTTTATGAGAATATCCCGAACATGGGGATCTGCGAACAGATAAATGAAATACCTCCCTAGTCCAGCATGCGGAGATTTATACTGCGATAGGGTAGAGTACGCCAGTTTTAAGGGAGAAGCCCTGTGCTGCGACAGACTCCCTGTCACTGAGTTAATCAACCAGCTCAGCCCTCCATTTCACCAGAATAACAAAACAAGGACCCCATTCGGAGATCTTCCACCATACAGGTCCAGTGACATCATACAGGTCCAGTTGCTGAGTTTGCCAAGACTGTGCCCCATCGTTATATACTGTTCAAAAGTGGTCAAAAGTCTTCGAAAGAGGCAGAAAAAGCATTGAAGACGATCCTCGCTCGGGCTATCTCGTTACAGGAATCACTGAAGAAAATGTGAAACAAGTGGAAAAACTGGTACTCAAAGATTCCAGAATAAAAATCAAGATGGTAGCAGAGATGATAAACCTATCCATGGATACCATACATGATATCCTTCATGACCATCTTCACCTCCCAAAGGTCAGTGCAAGATGGTTACCGAGAATGTTCACCGCACCTCAGAAGCAAGTGCGAGTCTAGTGCTAATGGAGTTTTTAGAGCTCTGTGGGGAAGACCCATCTAATATTTTCAACCGGCTGATTACTGGAAATAAGATGTGGATTCATCACTATCACCCTGAGAGTGATCAAGAGGCCATGCAGTGGATTGAAAAGGGTGCACAGCCCCCAAACAAATTTAATGTCCCCCCATCCGCTGGAAAAATTATGGCTTTGGTCTTTTGGGATTCTAAAGGTATTTTATCGATATAACACACTAAAATTGGTTAGTATCACAGCAGTATCATATGCAACCACTCTCCGTAATTTAAGAAGAGCAATTAAACTAAAAAGGCAAGGAAAACTCATTGTGGGGGTGTCGCTTCACGACAACGCTTCGGTTCAAAGGCCCGCGTAGTGAAGGCTGCTGTGCGGAAATGTGACTTCGGAGAAATTACTCATACTCCGTATAGTCCAGACTTGGCCTCCAGTGGCCAAATGTGAAAAAATAACTTCATGGAAGAATGAAGAACTGAAGGTAGCAATTAATACCCATTTTGAGGAGAAGCCGGAAGAATATTTTTTACAAGGTTTAGAGAAGCTCGTTTCTCGATCTAACAAATGTATTGGAGTTCTAGGAGACTACATTGAGAAATAGAGTTTTCCCAAAATTTTCTGAGTTTTCTTTCATGTCTAGACCGAAAATACATTGAACGTCCCTCGCAGAACTGAGTATTTATAGAAATGGTACTTTGTTTACTTTGAGGAGCTTTGCTTACTGTGAAGAAAGAACCACCTTTGAAAACGACCTGTATGTATCAAAAGAGTCAAATGAATGAATGATGAATTTTGTATTTTCTACAAACCGCCCCAACGAAATTTTAAACTCCACACTTAATAACCGCCGTGAAACAACTCCCCGCTCCCCAAATATTCAATTCGTGATAAAGAGGGGTGCCAGGGCCAAAATCCCAATTTCTGTCCGATTAAATTCTACCCCTCGAAACTGCTGCCATAAAAAGAGATATCCACCCTGGGGTAAGCAGGATTAGGAGTCTTCGGTCGACTGTAACAGGAAGACCTGTCCTTCATTGTTGCAGTGATTTGTGAATTCCAGCCCTGGGGTAGATTATTAATATTTATTCCGAACTCTGGGTGTCTGACGCACGATTTGGAGGGTGAAGGTGATATGCCAGGATGAAATTTCGCACAGTGGGCTTTCTCCGCGTGTTTGGAGGCATAATTGGGATATTTGACCAATAATCAAGGCAGGACTGCGGCTGCCACGTGTCGGTTTGTGTGACAGCTTTGATATTCGATATTTACTGACAATTTAACTGAGTTTCAGTACAATTTCGGGTCTGGAGTACAATTGGAGGCAGTATAATGACGGACAGGCTTCAATATCAATGTGAATTTCGACACATTGCATCTCAGAAACCGAATGACAATTTCAGGAATATACAGAAGGCTTTATTCACAGGTAACTGGAGAGATATTTTCGAAAATCTGTAAAACTAATTGATCGATAAACTTTTGGATAACTGAGGTCCTGCTGATGTTCTCTCCATTGAAAATTCTCACACTTGGTCGAATATATATTGTTTTTGATTTAATTGAAGCCCTTATCGAGGTAACTGAAGTGTTGGATGATAAAGATATGCTTCAAATGTTAAAATTTTGATCTGAGCAAAGTACATCACTCTAGGTCTGTTCTAATCTTACTTGCGAAACTCAATTAAAAGAGGCAATTGTGGAAATCATACTTTTCTGATACAGAACAACAGGTATGAGGGCAAGGTACTGGATTTCAAATACAGGTATGTAAAAGACAGTCGGAAACATATGAAATTTAGTGTTAATCAAGAATCCAGTGGAGCAGTGGAAGAATCAAAACTCAGCGCGGACGCCCATCGACGGCTTCGATCGAAGATAACGTCGATAAAATTAAGGAAAGGGTGCTGGAAAACCGTCGTTCCAGCTTGAGAGAGATAGCACATGATCTTAAGATATCCCACGAGTCCGCACGTACGATTTTGATTAATATTTTGGGCATGAGAAAGGTGGCCGCACGACTCGTACCGAAAGACCTGAATTTTCTTCAAAAACGTCATCGCGAACAGGTTGCTTCAGACATGCTGGATCGCTGTAATTCCGATTCTACATTCATGGAACGCATTATAACTGGTGATGAGACCTGGGTCTACGAGTACGATATGCAAACAAGCCAGCAATCATCGGAATGGGTGGCAAAAAATGAGCCGAAACCGAAAAAACCACGCCAAAGCCGATCGAAAATGAAGGTGATGCTCATTGTTTTCTTCGATATCCGTGGTGTGGTGCACTACGAATTCATTCCGGAGGGTCAGACGGTAAACAAGGAGTATTACCTAGGCGTTATGAAACGTTTGCGTGAGCGTATCCGTAAGAAGCGGCCAAATTTGTGGGCGAACAACTCATGGATTTTGCATGACGATAACGCGCCTTCTCACCGAGCTACGATTGTAACTGACTTTCTCGCCAAAAACTCAACAAACGTGCTTCAGCAACCACCGTATTCGCCGGATTTGGCTCCCTGCGACTTTTTCCTCTTCCCAAAACTAAAATTGCCCCTTCGTGGCACCCGTTTTGAGTCGATTGAAGCCATAAAACAAAATTCGGCGCGAGTGCTAAATTCCATCCCGGAAAGCGCCTATAAAAAATGTTTCGATAATTGGAAGTGCCGTTGGCATAAATGTATTGGAGCAAATGGAACCTATTTTGAAGGCGACCCAATAAATTTTGACGATTAAATGTAAAAATGTTGTTTTAATTGAAAATTCATGGTACTTTCTTGACAGAGTAGTATATACTGTCTCGATTCGAAGAATTTTCTGTTACCATAGCTCATACTCCTTATTAATCAAAATTTAAATTATTTTGATTGGTAACACTTTCGCAAAGTTTATCAGCTGACCTACCCAATTTGAATGTGAATATTTATACCTATTCTGAAACTATCAACGAAAACGATTGAAAAAGTTTTCATTAACATTAAATGTATGTTACTTTTAGTCAGAATATTGACAGTATGAAGAACACGTCTAACTCATCAAAGCAATGTTATTTCGCCAATAACCACAAAATTCAATGAATTTAAGGAAGGAAAGTATCAACCGTCAGTAATTCTGAAAAGTCATAAACAAGATGTATAATCTAAGATATAAGCTGAACAAATGTAATCATTTTAATCGGTAAATGTTAGTGACAATTAAGTAAAAAGCATTAGAAGATAAAAACTTTTAAAACTTGTGAGACTGCATTTTGATAAATATTGTAATTAGAACTGAACAAAACGAAATGAAACTGGTACCAAAATTTAGATTGAAATTCGGAATAATTTTCTAAATTAGTTTTAGATCAGGAAATATTGTATTTTTTATGTCAATAGCAAAAACATTAACAATATTGACAAATTCAAGTAAGCTCTGGAAATTTTTTTTCAGGAAGCTATAAAAGGAACACGTTAGCCCTTCTGAAAAATTACTCATACAAAAAATCTATTTCGCATGACCTAAAACAAAAAATTATAATCTGAAAGATATAACCCTGATAATAGAAAGATTCAACATTCAAATCAAATCTAAAGCAAGGAAATTAATAAATTGAATTGACATAAGTGGTCGGATAACATTCAAGACTTTCTAAAAAGAAAAGGAAACAACGGAGCTACCAACAAGTTGGAAAATCCAAAATAAGCAGAAATTCTCTTGAACAGAATACAATCATTTTATAATGCATTCTATATGCTATAACTTGTTGGGGAGTTGCTGTGAAAACGCATACCGAGCCACTGGAAATTCTGCAGAAGAGAATCTTAAAGTTGATATTCAAGAGACATAAGGAAGCGACGCTTTGTTCCAGGAAGCGAGAGTGTTGGATTTAAGACAACTCTACTACTTACAAGCTTCTATTAAATACCACCGGACGAGAGTTCCTGGTATCGTAAGCAAATATGTGACTCTTGCACGAAGCCATGATAGGGCCCCTTTATACTCGAGCATTATTCAAAGGAATTACCCTTTGCTTGCGCCAACTATATATATAATACAATTCCAAAATCAATAAAAATGCTCAAAAATATATGTTTATATAAAAGAGAAATAAAAAGATTTATATTGTCAGTGCCCAGAGAGAGATTTCACGATCTGATAGAAACTAGGCGTTTTACATAGTAAAATTTGTGAGTGCACCTGCTCCAATATCTGATGTGCGTGTTTCAGCCCCTTCGTTATTTTCAATGTGATTCTGAGAATTTTCTCTACTGTTAAGTAATGTATGAGAAGTTATGTTTAAATTCACTGTCAAACAGTAAAAATAGTTTATGTTGTTTGTGTTAAATTGTAAAACTGTATAGCTCATAGCTCAAAATAAGTGTATATTCACTTCCAGAGTTTTTGGCTACTTTATTTCTGACTCTATTAAAAACTTTATATCAATATAAAAAAGTTATATGTATATGTTGCCGAAATAAAAGTTATTATTATTCCATATTTATAATAATTTCCGTTATAATTAAGGTTGGGTAAAATAGAACGCAGAAGTAGGTTAAATTATTCACAAATTTTTTATATCAAATTACCTTATTTTCAATACCGTTTTCAGAAATTAAATTAGGAATTCAAATTTGAACTCTGTCTTTTATATCAAAATTATTCAAATTTAATTCAATTACAAAAGTTTCACTACAACTGAAGTAAGCTGGCAGCCCAAAATAGATTTTTTCATACAAGGGTAAGCAGAAGGTATTGAACCAAAATTTCACCTCAAGCATTTTAAAACCTAACAAAATTCTTAATGAGTAATTCATAACAAAATTAGTTTCCAACGTGAAGCCAACGTAAATTCATAGGAGTATAAAATTTATAACTAACAATCCATAACAATTGTAGCCCAACAAGATGCTATTATTCCAAATGCAATTTATTAGTAAATATCAAACACAAAAAAATCATATATAAATTCATAACAGTACTTCCTCTTCATTTAGAAAAATGATTTTTAGTGTAGCACTGAGTTCTATTTTGGGACTGCACTTTTCGTGATAATACTTCATTTCTTATAGAAGGAATATCGAAAGAAGAATCACATGAAAAGAGGGAACATTGTATGGAATATTTTATAGCTGGTTCAATAAAATAAATGCAACTCAATGTGCGGAAAATGAACCTCTGAAAGATATAGCAGAGCAACAGTTAATTTTCAGGGAATTGGAGTATCACTTTAGCTTAGTCAAGTGTTATAAATAATCCTGTAGAATCATAGTATTTTCAGGTAACATCTTCAGTGGAAATGGTGGAAGCAGCTTATTAGGCAATAGAACACAGTATCTTGTGTCAAGTAAATAAGGACGCTGATCTGAACAAACAGATTATTATTTATAAAATAAATAGAGGTTTATACTTGATAGAAGGTATATAAAATTATTTTAATATTAGCCTTCTACATATTTAGTTACAAAAAATTATAATTAATAATTATAACTTCAGGAATTAAATTAAATTAATGTCATACAAGTACCACTTATATCAAACGACATATAAAATAAACATTCATTGTAAGACATCCAAATGATTTAATAAAATCCAATAAATAAAAATTGTTAACCAAAATCCTGTTTTTGTTTCTGCTCATCAATCTTATGAAAGCAGATATCTTTCAAAAATGTTTAACATTATCGTAAGAATTTCATCATAAAACTATCTTACTTAGAATATTCAATATTATTGGATATCTTACTAAGTTACTTTTTATAAAATCTCAAGATATGTAAAAACATTACTGAAAAACAAGTTTCAAGAGAGACTTTGCTTCGTCAGTACTCAATTATATTCATATTCAATAATATATAACATCAATCAACAAAAATATTATCTCACCTTTTAACAATTCAGAAAGCTTCTGGTTAATGAATACTGAAATTTAGATGGAGTGTAAGATTAACTCAAATAAATAATTATGTGGTCTACCATTGATCTAAAATATTGAAAGGCAATTTAAAGGCCTCTGCTATAGCACAAGGACTTACTGTCCTAAAGGCTAATATTGAAATATTTAAATAATTTCATATACCTTCTATCTAGTATAAACCTCTATTTATTTTATTTTATTCATAATATATAATTATTTGGTTTCATTAACATTCTTTGTACAGTTAGTCCTTGTGCTATAGCAGAGGCCTTTCAATCTTTTAGATCAATGGTAAACCAGAGAATTATTTATTTGAGTTAACCTTACACTCCATTTAAATCTTCAGTATTCATTTACCTGAAGCTTTCTGAATTGTTAAAAGGTGAGATAATATTTTTGTTCATTGATGTTATATATTTGATATATTGAATATCAATATAATTGAGTACTGACGAAGCAAAGTCTCTCTTAAAACTTGTTTTTTAGTAATGTTTTTTCATATCTTGAGATTTTATAAAAAGTAACTTAGTTAGATATCCAATAATATCGAATATTCTAAGTTAGATAGTTTTATGATGAAATTCTTAAGATAATGTTAAACATTTTTGAAAGATATCGGTTTTCATAAGATTGATGAGCAGAAACAAAATTTTGTCTACTCAAAATATTTAATTTATAGGATTTTGGTTAACAATTTTTATTTATTGGATGTCTTATAATGAATGTTTATTTTATATGTCGTTTGATATAAGTAGTACTT
This sequence comes from Megalocaria dilatata, assembly GCA_034642435.1. Lineage (NCBI taxonomy): Eukaryota > Metazoa > Arthropoda > Insecta > Coleoptera > Coccinellidae > Megalocaria > Megalocaria dilatata. Next base: position 58,188,218 of record CM067855.1, on the reverse strand, counting down.
ATATGACATTAATTTAATTTAATTTCTGAAGTTATTATTATTAAATATAATTTTTTGAAATTATATATGTAAAAGACTAATATTAAAATATTTGAATAGGATTATTATTTCTTCAAAAATTAGCATTAAGAACTATACAAACTCAAACAACAGTATTCGTGCAAAGCTTACTTAGTTTGTGTCTGAAGGAATAATTTGGCGGAGAATGTACATAAAATAATGCGTAAAGTATGTTCATGAAGTTAAGTCAAAAACCTCAAGAAGTAGTGGGCATTCTAAATAAATAATAAGGATGATAATTTTATAATTGTCTTCTCATAATCACAAGTATCACATGAAAAGTTTATGAAAGTGATAAGGAGGATACTCCTAATGGGGGAATTATATTCAGAGAATTAATTTTGAAATATAAAATTTGAGTTTTTTTCAGCTGCCTCAAATAATACTGAAGCGTTAACTCTTATTGGTACAATTTGTTCACGTTTTCTGTACTGTTTCTTCCAATAGGTCATATAACAATTTGATGGCAATAAACTACTTTCAAAAATGTTTGCCTGTTTTCATACCTTCACCCTGTATATCGAAATTCAGGTATCCCCTTCTGGAAGGAAAGCCTCACTTCCTGCAACAGAATCTCAAGTGCCTTCAGCTGTTGTGCGTCCCCAAGAACTTTCCGGATCAATCGAACTAATGGAATGCTTCTACGCCGCACACACGTTTGTGGGAACGATTGTATCAATTACAGATGTCGTTACCTTCCATTGAATCTTGGTCACGTGGCAAGACTAAAGACTATTCTGACTTCCAATTGCCAATTTAAATGAATCGTTAGTGTAATGACTTAGGCTCCGGAATACAAACTATTATTGGTTGTATCAGGTGTGGACCTGAAGTTTTTGATTAGATAAAATTGTTTAATTTCAAAAAACAATTTATATAGAATATTAAAAGGAATAAAGGAGATTTGTTATTGATGAAATAAACTGCCTCTAGATCTGAAAAATATTGTCTACACTTTCTTATATTGTTGCCTTGATGGGGATTATTGATTTGAAATAAAAATAAGATCGACTAATGATGATATGAATATAATATGATACAATAATAAAATAGATAACCCCGCCGTATTAAATATAAAATTGGAAAAAACCCATAACAAAAATATAAAATGCGAAATTTTTTATATTTATATTATTTACTTCATTATATTGTTGACTTTGAGAGTTCTCAATACTGCAGTATTGAATAATATAATATATCATAACTCTTTCTGCTGTTACTATTTGGTAGTTGATCATACCAGTCTTCTTTAACGTGCCGACATTCTAATAGTTATTAAGCGTCTCCTCATTTCAAACCTTTTTTAACCTGTTTTTATTACCTCTTCTACCTCTGTATATTCATAAATACCCTGTTCTACTTGCTGAGTCTTCAGTTGTCTGAAGATGGGACAGTTAGTTCCCGAAACTCGAGTCACAATTAAATGTGTAAAATATCAATTTATTGGTAGTAAAACATAGTAATTTCTACAACTTGTTTAAATTTAAGAATATAAGAAGCTTACCAATTCAAGAAAAAACTCTGAATAAAATTCCAAACACTATCAGCTATAGTCTTATATTTAATATCTTTTCTATAATCCTTGAAATGTAAATTGACTCTAAAAGCGATGAAAGTCTCATTTATATAAGTATACAAATTATGAATTTGAGTCTTCTCTGTGGAAGTTTTAATTCAGAATTAAAAATGAATAACAGAAATTCAAAAAACTTTCACTATATATATATATATATATATATATATATATATATATATATATATATATATCCAGCGTACAAGGCTGATAGATATATATATATATATATATATATATATATATATATACATACATATATATCCAAGATCAGGTAGTGCCAACAAGAGCGTACCTGAAACATATAGCCAAAAAGAACATACCGACTGACAGATGCCGGAAATGCTGCCAAGCCTTGGAGTCTATACAACATGTGACATCCTCATGCCCCATTCTTGCACCCAGGGAGTACACCCAGCGGCATAATGCTATGGCAAAAATCTTTCACCAAGCCATTGCCATGAAAGTAGGACTTATACTTACCTCTCGAAGGGTACACGAATACTTACCCAAGCCGATACTTGAAAACAGTCAGTTCAAACTCTACTGGGACAACCCGATAATAACGGATAGATCGGTGCCGCACAACAGGCCCGACATCGTGATCTTTGATAAAGGAAACCGCAAAGCAACAATCATTGATATAACCGTCCCGGCAGATGATAACATAAGTAGAGCGTACACGGAGAAACTAACAAAGTACCACGACCTGGCTTTTGAAATAAAAGAGATACACCAGCTAAGAACGGTAAAGATTCTGCCCCTGATAATCTCCACGAATGGATTGGTTGAGAGCCACCTGGCAGAAAATACGGAACTCCTTGAACTGGATCAGGAGTTGATAAGTAAAGCTCAGAAGGAGGTGATCCTCTGGACAACAAGAATTGTTAGAATGTTCCTTACAGCTGCCTAGAAGGTCCTTGGTCGTTAAGACCCGGACCTTCTAGAGGAAACTCCCATAATGGTGATTATTAAAAAAAAAAAAAAAAAAAAAAAAAAAAAAAAAAAAAAAAAATATATATATATATAGTGAAAATATATATGATTTTAATATAAAATCAATACTTGTCTAGAAAAACATTTTTTGTTTGTGTCATAGTATAACATGTGTATATTTTTATCGTGTTCAATTCTAAATGTAAGTGCTATCTATCAAAAAATTAACAACCATAAATTGTTTTTTAATTAAGTATTTTATTATTTCTGTAATCTTTTATATTTTTCTAGACAAGTTATTTCCACGAACACAGCTGATAGTATTAGGATTTTTGTTCAAAATTTTTGTGAATGGATAAGTTTCTAGTCTCCTTATTGTATTTAATTCTGAATGTTAGGGATACCTGAAGATTGGCAACAACCATGAAATACGCATAAAAGCTTATATTTTGAATTAATTATTTTATCATTTCTGTATTCTTCTTAGGTTTTCCACATCAATGAAGATATTTTTGTATATATGTAGTATACAATGTCATAAAAAGAAAAATAAATATGTTTTCAGACAAGTATTGAATTCATATTGATCTTATATATTTGAGCAATATAGAAAGTGAAATTTTTTTCAAATTTCGGAAATTTTCAATTCGTAATAAACGAGATTGTTGAATGTGCAGTACCTGTTGCCACTATTAATTAAAAATATGATAATTCAAAAAGTGTAAATGATGATATGTGGTCAGAACATAATACAGGGTGACGTACTTTTACCAAAAATATATTTTAAAAGTGTTTGGGGCAAATGGATAGTAGAATTATATTGATAGTTGTTGTTCTTTAAATCAGTAATTTGGAAATGAAACATAAAATTTAGACTGAAGGCGTTTTAGTATTAGTATACCGACCTTGATGTATTTCTTTCTTTTTTATGTTGATTCAATCAAATTTTTATTGTTGATTCAATTAAACATTATCACAAGTGTTTGAAATACAGGAATTCATGTTTGTTTTTTGTTTGTTGCAGGTAAGTTCACACTAGAGGACTGACAAATCGGTAGGATTAGTGAGTATAATATATTTGTGTGAATTGGAATTTGTTGTTTTTTATTATGTCGTTAAGAATAATCTAATAATTACACATATCTTGACGATAAGATTATTATCCCAAGAAAAATTCTTTCAGAATATTTATGTGGAAGGTGCATTTAAAAATATAAAAATTTAAAAGGAAATCTTTCTACTGATAGGAAGTTATATTTTTATTGTGTTCATTACTTCAAAGGGTTTTATAGTGGAGCATGAAGCTATACTCTGCCTTACATAAATTTAATTCCAAACTACCTTCTCCTTTCTCTCTTCTTCCATGAAAGGAAGATTGCCTTGTCGATGTTAGGGGTTGGTGTATATCCAATCTTCCGTTATTTATTTCCTGGAAACACGACTTCCCTAAATAATACCTTGTAGATGGAGGTCCGGAGGGGAGAAAATATTTTTATCTGCGCTGGTAAAAAATTGGGAATGGTTTGTTGTTACGATAAAAAATCTAAATTTATCGGAGGATATTTTGTTCTGCACAAACCTCAAATGTCGAAATCAATGGAAAATGAGTCTTTTCTCAAGACACGAGCATGATGGATTCTTTAATAGGGATGTGTAATATAAAATGAAATTATTTTTCGACCTGGTCCACAAAATTAAGAAATTTTGATACTGTTTCAATTATGACATTAGCATATTTTTCACAGATCAAGATATCTCCTATTAACATCCGTACACTGAATATTTTAGGATTGGAAATTAAATAGAAATCTACTAGTACGCTACGAAGGTTGTTCTCAAATGTAAGTCTTTTTTTAGAAGAAACTAGAACTCGTCAAAATGAATCATGAACCAAAACTCGCTCCTATTACATATTCAAATTGGCAAAGATGTAATGCCTTAAATTTTAAATCGATACCATAAAATTTTCAGTCTGGTTTAGTAACCTCAAACTCGATGCATATTGCATCGAAGACCAGATCTCAACAATCAGGAGAAAAATATCCCTTAAGAACTCGTCCATATTTGCCAATGTTCATTTATTCAGTGAGTTTGACAAACTTTGCGAGGGAGAAGTAAAAACTGAAGAGACATCTCATTCAAAGTATTGATTGTGGTCTCGAATGAACTGGTCTAGTAGGTTTTTGAAGGAATTCACTGAATTTGCACCAACAACACCATGTGGCAACCCATTCCATCCGTCAAAAACTCTGTTGGAAAGAAACGTTTAACGCTGTGTGTTCTTGAAATTCTCTTTCGCCAGTTTGAAAGCATGGCCACGGAGTTGGGTGCTGCTTCTTATGTAGAGGGATTCTGATTCACACCAAAGAACTCGTGCAGAGCCCGATAAGTCACAATAAAATCACCTCTATCTCGTCGATCCTCAAAAGTTTGCAGATTCAGTAGTCTTAAACGAACGTGATAGTCTGGTCTTATCCTTCCAAAGGTAATCCTTGTATTCCAACGCTGTACAGAATCAAGGAGAAGATGATCGCTCCTGAGAGAAGGACACCACACCGGTCCAGCATATTCCATCAAAGGACGCACATAGCTGCAATAAAGTGCTCGACAAGTTGCGAGATTGCAACCCCTAAACGATCTCAGAATCATGTAGGTCATCTGTCTGGCCTTTGCCGCCACGTGGCGAGACCAGCTCAAATCGTAGGACACTATGATGCCCAGATCATTATAGTGATCAACAGGAGTCAATGACCATCGACTGCATATTGAGATTCGGGATTATTTTTGCCTAGGTGTAGAACGTGGCATTTGCTGGTATTTTCGATACCAATCCTCTACCCCCCACAAATCGTCCTGAAAGGTCCTCGCATTCGATGCATAGTTATATATCTTCATGTTGTTTGAAAAAAGTGCGAATGGAGATTTCAGTATTTGAGGCAGATTAGACGTATAAAACAAGAAGGGAATGGGACCCAGGATTGATCCCTGCGGGATGCCACTGGATTATTCTCAGATGAATGAATGTTCGCCACTCTCACTAGGAAAGTTCTTTCTAGGAGAGGAAAGCCCTGATCCACGAGCGCAACTCTCCCCCTATGCCTAGGTGTTGTAGTTTATACCAAAGGCGACGATGTGGGACCCGATCGAATGCCTTGGAAAAGTCCATATACTGGACATCCATAAGAATACCCTAATCCAAAGAGCGAGTCCAATCGTTCAGGAAGCACAGTAGATTGGTCCTTGGTGAACGACCAAGAACAAATCCATGTTGTACACGAGGTATAACATCATGTGCCAGCGCAAAGTGAAGAAGCTACTCACAGACAATTCTCTCCAAGACCTTGGACACTGAGGAGGTAAGCCTTATGGGTCCATAATTGTTAGGCGAGAGCTTGTCTCCCTTCTCAAATATAGGTGTAACCGAAGCCTTCATCCAATCCTTCGGCAGAACGGAACTTCCTGAAAATGAGGGACAGGGGGATAGCAATGGCAGAAGCACACTTTCTCAAGGTAAAGGAGAAAGGCCATCAGTACCAAGAGAGGACGCTTCCTTGAGATTCATCAGATGTTTAAGCACCAATTTCTCATTGACAGCCACAGTTCCAACTTCTGGAAGTTGTTTGTGAATAACTTGATATTATTTTTGCTGCTTGTAGTCACCCATCATCACGCTGGAATAGATTGTGCGCAAATCAAATCAATTGTGACCATAATGTGTTCTGTAAATGATTTGGATCAATTTTATTGATAATTTTTTGAACTTCATCATTTCCACTTTTCAATGGCTCAATAAGACCATTTTACGTTAGCAAGTAGTCAATTTTATGAAGGGACGGTTAAAATGGATGCATTTTATAACAGGAAAAGTACCAAACCTGTGTTGTTTGCAATATAATACATAAGTCTTCTGTTGAGTTTCATTGTGAGTGGTTCCCTGTGTGTAGATAAGAAAGTGTTTTAAGAACGAAAATATCCAGACAGACGAGCCGCAGTTGCAAAATCTCTCCTGACAAATTTTGTTATGTTTGTGGAGAATTTATGGTGAAATCACAAGCCAGGCCATTTTCTGAAAATGTCAAAAAAAACCTACTTCCAATATTTTGGTTTTTTAATTGGAGATCAAAACAAGCAATGAGCTCCCCATGTGAGCTTTGTTAGTTGTGGCGTATCATTGGTGCAGTGGATAAATGGGAATAGAAAAAGCATGTCTTTTGCAGTCCCTGTGGTATGGCGAGAACCCACTAATCATTTAGACGATTGCTATTTTTGCCTGAAAAAAGACTGAAGGTTGTTCCAAAAAGGGATAGCACAAGATCGACAATCCAAATTTGGAGGCTGCAATACGACCTGTTCCTCATAATGCAGACTTAACAGTGCCGATCGCACCTTTAGATCCGCAGAATGTTGTTTTAGAAGATATTGGAGACAACGCATCATCAGGCAGCTCTGAAGAACAGTGCACCGACCCTACTTTTACTCCAGATCGCAGTTCCGGCGAGCCACATTCAATTGTTCAAAGTGAGTTAAATGATTTAGTACGTGATTTGGGATTATCAAAGCAACAGTCGGAACTTCCTGGTTCCCGTATTAAGGAATGGAACTTTTTAGGCAACGGTACGAAAATGACGAATTTCAGAAAGAGAAATGCTCCGTTTTCTGCATTCTGCAGTATGTAAAATTCGTTGTGTGCGTGTACTGATATTGATGGTTTAATGTAGGAACTGGATATTGAGCATTACTCCCCTGAGTGGCGTTTATTTATAGATTCGTGTGAATACAGTTCAATAATTTGAAACCGTCTATACTAGCTGCCTATTCAGTAATGATAAAAGAATGTTATGACAATATGCGCACTCTTTTGTGCTATAAACTACAACACGAATAAATCGCAGATATGGGGGGACTTAAAATTTATAGGAAATTTTGTGAGACTTCAGGGAGGATTTACAAAATATTGCTGTTCTGAATCAACATTATTTAACAGAAACTTAGCCGGAAAGAAGTGTATTTCAACCTGGATCTCAAAATGTTAAGTTTAGACCTCTTGTAGACCCCAAAAATGTCCTTCTGCCTCCTTTTCACATTAAACTAGGGCTGATGAAAAACTTTGTGAACGCTATGAATAAAGATGATGATGGATTCAAATACTTGAAACAAGTCTTTCCCAAGTTAAATGAAGCCAAATTGAAGGAAGGTATTTTTATTGGATCACAAATCAAAAAATTGCTGGACCACGTTAATTTTACAGAGAAACTCACCAGGCAGATTCAGAGCATGGAACTCATTTATTAGTGTATTAAGAGGATTTTTGGGCAACAATATGGATGTAAACTACCAACAGTTAGTTAAAGACCTATTAGATGCCGACAAATTGCTTGGTGCCCGATTGTCATTAAAAATTCATTTACTCCATTCACGTCATTTTTTATAAGGTTTAGTAGGTGTAAAACGAAATAAAGTCAATATATACGGTTAAAAAATTCTGAAATCATTTTTTTCAGTACACATCAGATATTGTAGCATTAAATGTGGTTCTATAAATGTAACAAGAAAACCTTACGTGTTACACCTTTTTTTTCTCATTTTCGTATTTGGATACGTCCATTCTAACATAATATGCTATTCGGCTTCATGTTACAGCCAAAGAAATTTTTTGTCGGCCAGTGTTATGATTAAACTCTGAACGACGCTAGTCTTCGGTATAAGACATCGATGAATCCTTCCATAAAAGCCATAAATAGAGATATGTAAATGTCATAAACAGGGCAACTCAACCTTCCTCCAAACAGAAGAAAAGAATTTCACTTCCCATATAGAAAAGCGTTAAGCGCAAAAGTCGCTCCCATACTCCTTCTCCTGAATACGTGTAAGGAGGGAAATTGAATGAGATAAAGTCACGATCATTTAATTTATCGCATTTTTCCATTCAGAATGTCGCGGCTTTCACTTTCCCTGTGTGTTTTCCCACTCAGACTTAGTGCTCATTTTTTCGACAGACTGCATTTTTATACTCTCGGGCGAGATGAAATTTTTCTCCCCATTTCCGTGTAGGAATCAGGAAATGATGAGTACTTCCGAGTTGGAGCTCTTGTCAGACACTGCTCCATTCAGGAAGGCGATGGATAAATTTGGCGATTCACTGATATTATAAGAGAAGAGTGCAAGAGAGATGGATGTTCGGGGTAATATTTCATGAAATGGTCAATATAACATTGACGAACACTCTTTGCTTTATCTGCCTAAAATTTGTTCGAATATAGGATGGGCCATCTAGAGTTTGCATTTTGAAGTAGTGGTTATTCGAGTCTGACAATAGTTCTGTTATTTATACTTTGACAGAAAGGTAATTTAATATTTGACATCAACCAAATGGGTCAACTTACGCTTGAAAACATGGGAAATATTAAAAACTTATATCCAAGGTGGTGAAACTTCTATCCAAAGTCTTAGAAATTTAGATGGAAAATCAAAAGAAACGAAACAAGGTAATCTGTATGAAGCCGTTTAAAAGAGTTAGAGTTACCACCAGTTTGCACCGTATTCTGCAATGGTTCAGATTGCATAATACGTTCTCTTAATGAGTGCTTGGAATGCATGAAAAATATCACGAATTTTATATCCAAATAAGGCCCTTTTTCGTCTGCCAGGTTGTACAAAAATTGTCAAAATTATCGCATTTGGGATTGCAAAAACTCAAGACAAATATTCGAACAACAACGAGTGACAGTTTGTTGCGGTTTTTGAGTTTGCGGTGTGATTGAACTTCAATTCTTCGAAAATGGTGCTGATGCGTCTGTTAAAGTGGATGGATGCATTATCGAATGATATTAACAAATTTTTTCCATCCAAAATTGATGCCATGCAGGAGGACAATGTTTATACTCAGCATGATGGTGCATCGTAAAACAATAACTACTACGGAAAAAATTTATTGCACTCGTAATTTTTCCAAATGACTGCCGAAATTGTGACCATTGGATTTTAAGCACGCAAAAATGAGGTATACGCCTTTGCTTCAGCAAAGATTTAGGATTCGGAAGACAACATGAGAGCGATTTTTCGCAAACTATACTAACAAAAATGGAAAACGTGATTATACGACGTTCAGAATTATGGCCAAATGATGCAATAAAACATCCTGAATTTTCATGAAAATATTTAACTATATACAAATGATCTGCGCGTCAAAAGTTAAGGCTTTTGATGTTTTCCGAAGATGCATATTTTCTGTGTCATCTTTTGTCAATTACATGAATTTATGACGATTATAGAAACTTTTTTTGGTTCAACGTAAAGCCAGTTTCCATTGAGTTTAATTATTTATTGCACATATGCACATTTCAGTGATTTTCTCTTCGGTCTGTATTTCGTTTTCAATAATATCAAAGGGTTCTACGCAATTTAAAATCGAATTTACATTACAACAACAAAAGTTTTATCCGATGACGATGCAAAACAACCTTTTGTTTTGCTTCTGGCTGTTCGAACACAAGTACAAGGGGACAGTCTCTTCAATTGAATATCAAAACAGATTTAAAAACCTCTTCTTATTATTTTTAATTTCTTAAATGTTAGCCAAAGTGTGATTCCTCGTTTACTGACACGATACTTTGTTACTGGAACTGTTTGTTAAAGACCCAAAAGAGGTAGACCACGTGCTATAACGCCAGTAGAACTTCCCTCTACTTCGGTGTGAAGACGGCCTCTCAGCACTTGTAGATTGGCAAGTCAACGACTTCGAGATGTCACAGGTACTTCAGTTTCTCTAAGAACAGTCAGAAGACGTATCCGGGCCAATCTAACATCGATACACTTGTTAAGAAGAGTTCCACTCACTAGCGAACGTAAGCGTCATCCGCTATGAAGCGGATACTCTGGCGAGATAAATGGCCATACGTAGTCTTATTGACGGTTCTAGATATGGACGTATTACTGATAATCAACGAGTACTGGTGTAGGCAAGTCCACTTATATGAAGGAACCACCGCTCTGTTCAAGAAATTCTTCCTCTTCAAAGAAGCACCATTATGTTTTATATGGAGTTTGTTTCAATGGCAGAACGCACTCTTTAGTACTTACAAGAGACATAAGCTGTCAGACATATGTTGATGAATTTATTAACGGAGTGAACCCACAATTTTACGCAGATATTGGGTAAAATTCCTTTTCCTGGATGGTAATCCACACAGATCCCAAAAGGCAATTTACTGCTATAAAAAACAGCACATCTAGTATTATCACCAAAATCTTCTATTTATTTCCACAAAAATGTTTGTACTACTACAAAACTTGTTTACCACGATGTGGCTTCTTCAGGTATTACCTGAAGAAGGTACCAATCAAATATTTTCCAAAATCTTCTGACCGAAATCCAATCGAGCATGCTTGGGACCAATTACAAAGAATCCTTGATGCCCACAGACCACAACCGGCAACGCTTCAACAGCTCCGAGATGTTTTGCCACAATTTTGGCAATATATTGAGCAGGATATTCTCACTAACTCTCAGAGAAAATGCTGAAAGGTTATTGATGTACGCGGTGGTCCTATTTTGTTTTGAGGGTGAATACAACTGAGAATTTCCGAAATTTTATTACTCTTACCTGAAACCCTTTACATATACATATTTCAAAATGAAATTAGAGTTTTCTCTGGAGAAACCACAAATAATTCAATATTCTTAACTTTTGAAGAGCAGTTTAGTCAAACAGCGTAAAACAATGTAAACCCCACTGAACACAAACAACTTTACATGTTAAACTTCTCTAAACAAACATGACTACCATGAGGTCGTTCTCTATTCACAACAAGTTATAACTTTCAATTTTCAACGCTTCGTGTGAAAAGTTCCAGCTGGAAACCTTGATGTTCGTAAACGTTTTTCAGATAGCAGAAAAACAAAATCACTTTTGCAAATCAAAACCCGATTTCTTCAATGAAATTATCGTATAATTCTGAACTAGCAATGAATAAAATTCAATTTCCACAAACTTTTTATTGTTGAATGACAATTGTTTCGCCAACTGTAGTTTAATCATATTCTACATTTGAACCGCTACTGTATGAAAACTTACATAGGTTCTTATATATATATTGACAGGTATTACAGGAAGTGGGACTAAAAGTACAATGGTATTTATTAGGGTATTCGCAATTAGGTGGAGAGATAACGTCGATGGCAATAAAAGTTATTGGAGTAGTCGATGGTTTTTCCAAATTACATGAAGATATTCAATAAAGGTGACCTATTCGTGTCCGTTTGTTCTTTTAGGAGAATTTTCTGAGAATTATATCGGTTTATATCAAGTGATTCTAAGAATTTTAATCTAGAACCTCTCGACATGCATAATTTCATATTCGTTGAGTGTAGCTCTTTTGATGTTCGTGTATTCTTTTCTTGAACGATATGCCAATACAAACCATAGGGGAAATCTTTACAAGTCAACTTATAGACTCCTAAATTATTACCTTTGTTTGATTTATCTTTATTATTGTTAATATATTTATCAATGTTATTAATGGTTCTAGAAGCGGCCATGTAATCAAAATTTTTCTTAAAATAATTGGCAATGTTTTTGGATATTTTATTCATATATGAAAATTGTGTGAATTAGATAAAGGAAATATCATTGTAGCCATCCCTCTTAAAAAATATATTAATAAAATTAACCATTTTTTAGCACGAGATATATTTAAAATAATCAAAGAAGATCCTACTGAATATTTCCAGAAAAAAATTAAAAATATAATAAACGAATCCGTCACTCTGTTTCATAATTTTCCAAAATATTCATTGATTCTTACGAACCCACAAACACCGAAACTTTATTCACTGATAAAACTTCATAAAGTAAATAACCCAATTAGAGCAGTTGTTTCGTTAATGACAAAACAAACTTCAAAGCCAAATATGCAATAACAAATATTTTTCAACGAATAACATCAAATCAATTCATCTACCTGCAAATTCCAAATTAATTTCGTTTATCCAAAAGATATTCCCTAGCATTCCCCAATTGAAACAGTACAAATCGCTAAAAAATTTTGGATAAAAAAAACTAATCCTGTCAAAATCCATGACATTCTGAATTGTTTTGAAATATGCCTTGAATAGAATTACTTCCAATTTAATGGTATTACTCATATTCCCAATGAAGGACTTATCATGGGAATTCCACTTACCTTTATTTTAGCAGAAATGGTCATGGATGATTTAGAATCAAAAATTAATTCAAACCCAATGAATAAATATTTCCTTTATTGGTTCAAATTTGTAGTTGACATTCCATCGGGTGTTTTTTAAGAGTGATAAAACTTTGATTTAAAATAAAACACATTTAAATCAAGATTGAAGCCAATTTTTTTTTTATTTGAAAGTATCAAAAATAATTTCCGGCATATGTCCACCACGACTAGCTCTGAGGAACCGCTTTCGACCAGATCACTTTTTCGAGTAAATCAGGCCTTATTTCAACAATAATGCCAGTTATGTTGACTTCCAAAGCGTATATTGTTTCTGGTTTATCAGCATAAACCAATGACTTGACATAACCTCAAAGAAAATAATCAAGTGGAGTTATGTCGCATGATCTTGGAGGCCAATTAATTAGACCATTCCTCCAAATAATGTGATCGCCAAATTTTTCTTTCAATGAATCAATTGTTACGGTAGCAGAATGAGGTGTATCACCATCTTCTGGGTCGATAGCATTCAAATTTTGAAACAAATAATGATTGGTCATCGATCTATAACGAGCACCATTCACTGTAATATTAGCTCCAGCATCGTTTTTAAAAAAATATGCACCGATGATGCCTCCAGCTTGTGAAGCACACCATACAGTGCATTTTTCAGGATGCAATGGAACTTGCAGAACTTCTTGAGGATTGTTTTCATTCCATATATGGCAATTTTGCTTGTTTACATAGCCGTTCAACCCGAAATGAGCTTCATCACTAAACACAATTTTACGATAAGAAAGTGGCTTAACTTCAAGCTGTTCTAATGCCCAATCAGCAAACAAACGACGCTTATTATGGTCAAGTGGTTTTAGTTATTGGACCAATTGGATCTTGTATGGGTGTAGACCAAGATCTTTACGCAAAATTTTCCATGTGGTGGATGCACAGAGTCTAACTTGTTGTGAACGTCGACGAATAGACAAACCCGGATCATCACTAACACTATGACTTACAGCAGTAATATATTCTTCTGTACGTACAGTTCTTTGTCTTATTGTTGTTGCTGCATCGAATAGAGGGAATGTTGTCCGAAATCTATCGATAGTTCGAAGCATAATCTGCTCTGATGGACGATTATGTAAACCATAAATTTCACGAAGTGCGCTATAAGTTTGGCGAATAGAACACTGATTTTGAAAATAAATTTCAACAATTTGTAAACGTTGTTGCGGCGTGAGTCTTTCAATGATAATTTGTCAATGCTTACCGAACAGAAATGTCAAAACAACATGGTTTCTACCTTCTCACAGTCAAATCACATTTATCCCTATCGAAAATTCTACCACTCTAAAAAACACCCGATATGTTGCATCAAATGAACAAATAGACTACTGCACTCCTTTTCAAATTTCATTAGTCTATCAAATTCACCCATGAAGAAGAGAAGAACCAAAGTATGAATGTCCTAGACTTGAATATCACAAAATTAAATAACTCACATGAATTAAGCATATTTCATAAACCTACACACACAGATATCATAATACATAAAACTTCTGAACATCCCTTCAATCAAAAAATGTCAGCCTATAATAGCCTTATGCATAGATTCTTGAAAGTACTGATGAACCTTCAAAATTTTTCTGAAGATCTTGATATAATAAAACAAATTGTACTTAACAATAGTCTCAACCTAACTGTTATAGATAAAATGATAAACAATAAACAGAAAAAGATAACTTATGTTTATCCTATCACAAAAGATCCATTCCGAAAAAATTCATACAATTTCATATATAAATAGAATATCCGAAGACATTGCCAATTATTTTAAGAAAAATTTTAATTACACAGCAGCTTTCAGAACCATTAATAACATTGATAAATTTATTGAAAATAATAAAGATAAATCAAAGGAAGATAATAATTCAGGAGTCTATAAGTTGACTTGTAAGTAGTGCCAATGATTTATAATGGTTAGACCGGCAGATCGTTCAAGAAAAGAACACAGGAAGATCGACAGATTCAACACATTCCACATAATGCAACCATCTAATAGAATTTGAACATAATTTCAATAACGAATATGAAATTATACATATTGAGAGTTAACATTCTAGATTAACATTCGTAGAATCACTTAAAATAAACCGATATAATTCTCAAAAAATTCTCCTAAACGAGCAAACGGACACGAATAGGTCACCTTTGCCGAATATCTTCATTTAATTTGAAAAAACCTACGAGTACGCCAATAACTTTTATTACCATCGACCTCCACCTAACTGAGAATACCCCAATAAATATCATTCTACTTTTAGTCCTGTAATACCTGTCAATACATATATAAGAACCTATGTTATACCAGTTTCATACAGTATCAGTTCAGATGTAGAATATGATTAAGCCACAGTGGCGAAACAATTGTCATTCAATAATAAAAAGTTTGTGGAAATTGAATTTTATTATTACTAGTTGAAAATGAATTTCCACCAAGTAAAGACTGAATCCATCATATATTCCTAAGATTTTCTTCGGGTTATTCCAATTTTCTTCCAAGGTCTAATTTACCAGTTACAAACTTTCCCATTTCCATATGAGGCTAAAGGTGAAAAAAATTGCGTTGTAATGAAAGTGAGAGTTCCTTCCACCTCATTATTATTCCACGAAACCTATAACGGAGAACGAAAGCACCGTTATAATTGTAGTCGCTGCAACAGGCTACCAAGCGAAAAGCTCTTTAGCATCTCATAAATGTGGAAAATGTTCGGGCATTAAGTTTCAGGCGTAATAAAGGACTTACAATTAAGGATTCGAAGTGCGTTCGGATTTTCGAAGAAATATTGCAGTAAATTATAAGCTTTATGGCTAAATCTCACTAAAATACATCATTATTTCCTATTCTTACTTTTAGTGCATTCATACCAGAAGAGTATAATTTCGTCTACATATCCGCATTACGAATTTTGATCAGAAGTTATTTTCAACGATAAAATCAAAGTGTTAGAATGTGCGCGGATGGAAATTTCTTTATTCAATCCAGAGATATTTCCATTTGAAATCTTGTCACCTGATATTTCAGAATATGCAGAAAATGTCCAGCCAACTACACTGATGTAAAAATGACCAGAATGAATACAATTCAATCAAAACTCAAATCTTTAAAATCATTAAAAATTCATTCAAACAAAAAACTATTGAAAATGAACAACTTCGTGTTTTTTCCTGGAACTTTGATTATTTTACAATTTCAATTTATGGTTTCTTTCCGGAATAAATACAAATTCGAGTTTCGAATGGCCTCAAATAATTTCAGACTCAGAAATCTCTTAGAATTTCATTGTACTTACAGTGTATTTCTTATGGAATAAAATTATTTGCGTCTTTATGTTAGTAAATTATAAAAAACACTGGGACACCTCAACCTTTAAATTCAGTAGTGCGCTTTTTAAACATAATTTTTTCGTTTTTCAAAGCTCCTCAATAACCTGATTTCAATGAACCATATCATGTATGGTCCATTATGAATAATATCCAATATCAAGAAACTGAACATTTATATTACCGGATGTAATTGATTTTAATACTTTAAAATAAATGCTCAAAATGTTCTCCATCCCATTTTTAGCAATCACATATTATCCTATAAAACTAGTTCCTTATTTTGTTTAAAGTTTCAGTTGAAATATTCCGCATTTCTGTAGTTATCCTTTCTTTGAGGTCTGCGATACTCGTGGCTGTGTTGCATAAACTTTGTTCTTGAGATAACCCCAGAGAAGAAAATCTAACGGAGTAAGATCTGACCACTCAGTAGTACCTGTTCGTTCAATCCATTTAATGGGGTAGATTGCTTTTAAGTAAGTTCTGACTATTGAAGCATAATGGGGTGGAGCTCCATTCTACTGGAACCAGACATTTTAATTCGGTAGGCTTGGATATATTGCATTAGCAAATGAGTTGACTAACGCAGTCTCTACTTAAATCCAAATATTCGGCTGTCAAAGTCTCATCTGGCGTACCATAACGTTGAGGAACTCCTGGTATTCTGAGGGTAAAGAATTAACAGATTAAAATAAATGGAATTTTGACAGCCGAAAAATTTTTAATGCAAGAGATCTAAGACTACCGAATGAGAATGTCTAGTTTCAGCAAACCCACCCCAATATGCTTCAATGGTCAGAACTTACTACGCAATCTATCCCAGTAAATGAATTGGACGAAGAGGTACTATGGAGTGGCTTACTTTTGACCTAGGATTCTTCATCAGTGAGTACAACCCAATTATTTATAACCATTTTTGGCTAACAATTGGAAAATTACAGACATTTAGGCGAAAGGGTAGCTCGCTGTTTCCTGTAACTAGCGCGCAGAAATCGCTTTTATAGCAAATGTCCGTTCACTAAGATAGAATGAAATTCTGTTGTAAATCCAATCTTTATAAATAAAACTATTGAAAAAATCTTATTATTCATACCTCGAAGTAATTTTCACTTAACGGTCGATTTTTGCTATTTAATTATAATTCAAATTTTCACAAGACCGGATTTCCGAATTGATTTATTCGAGAATAGTATATCGTGCAACTAGTGCGAGAAGTTGTCGATTGCCCACGCTCGTGCGCTCATTCGCTCGAGTGCTCGAGTATTACGAATGCGGGGATAATGGGAATGTAAAATATTTTTATTTAAATGCCAACCTTACTTATTTAGTATCGACAGTTCGACTGTCTTATTTTAATTTTGTCAATTTGCGTGTGCCAATGAAAATTTGCGGGCGAGAAGTTTACTTGTCGCACGCAAATTTTCATTGGCACACGCAAATTGACAAAATTAAAATAAGACAGTCGAACTGTCTGATATTAAATTTACTCAAAACTCAGTGGTAATTGTGAAGTGGGCAATTAGCGTCTTTTCGACCCCAAAAGCAAGCGCAAGGATAGTACTTTCCCCGCATGAGTAATAAAAAAGATTTTCGTCTACAATTGTTGTTCAAAGTTTATTCTGCCTCATGAGGGACGTTTACATTAAGAGCAAACTTGTCTCTATGTTATAACGTAAATATTTGAGACTTGTTGCCGAGAACGTTACTTCAGCCTAGAACTCATTTAGTTGGCTTCTGCTTGAAGGAGATCTTAACATAAAGTGTAACATATGTATAACTTTTCACGATTGATTGAGCTTACAAAGCAAAATTATTTTCTGGAAATTCTATAGTTTTTGAAAATCATAATTTCAAAATACACTCCACATAGTTCCAGCGCTATCCAGACTTGAAAGCAACTGAATATCTTTTCGCGTCGTTCGTTTCATAGAATTCTATGAATGAATCTGTGTCCATTTTGACATAATTTTATCCCTTCATATGCACTCACAGAGGATATATTCAAACCACATTGATGTTTTATCCTCCATGTGCTTATCAGCCTTCCAGTTCGACGCACAGTGTAGGCTTTAATTTGAATAGCTGACTAAATACCGAATGACGTTCGATACATTGATCGTTTTCACTGTGATAAAAAGGTGTGAGTTAATATGGGCTATTAAGGGGTTTTGGTGTCCATCTGGAGCGGGATCATCAATCATTCGCGTTTTGCAGCAATGTCCGCAGTGCACATCCAAATATATATTCGGTATTGGCGTTTCAGTGGACTGTTGCCATAACAAGAATAGATAACTGGATATGTTTTATTTAAAGGCCGATATTTAGAGTGTCACAACAGAAAGGATGTATATCAAGTTGCAGGCAGATGAATGATTTTGAAGAACACGCAAAAATGCGAAAAATTTTGTCGGGATGGAAACATATTTTGATGCAGTTCACAACTATTGAAAAAATATCCCTTGCGAAGGGTAGCAATCCTTATTGTACCCCTTTGTATAATGCTTTGAATGTATCGTCTAAAATTCGCTCTTTATTGTAAGATAATTTTGTGGCTTAAGTACTTGTTCTCTTTTATATTATGCTTCGAATGTTACGTCGAAAATTTGCTCTTTATTTGTTTCTTGTTCTATTACTGAAATTTTCCCCTAAATTTCAACCATTTCTGATGTTTCGGTCATTCTGATACATCCTCCAAACACTGAAATAGTTTCATAAATTAGTTCTCAGTAGTAGTTAAAAAATAAACGAATAACATCAAGAAATTCCCATCACATAAAATTGTGCATCTCATATAGATAATTTTTGTGTGATGCCTCATCTTGCTGAAAATCTGGATTTTATAAGGATGAAAGTCTTTTAAGCACTGTATGTAAACCTTTTCAATGTTTAATAGAAATTTTATGTCTTCTCTGGTCTTCCATACCTATGACCCTTTATATTGGGGCTCACGTTATCTCATCTCTCTTGAAATTTTCGATAAATTTAATGACTTTCCAAACTCGCTCTTATATTGACGTACTTCCGGAAAATTTTTCGTGTATATTCAGAAACTCCTAACACACATTCTCGCGAAAATTCGACTGTCGCATTTGAATAATGTCCTTGTAAATTCCGATTGAAAATTCTGCATATGTGTGCTCGAAAAGTTGTGCCATAACTCTTTCCATCTTCGCATGAAATATACGGGTCGATTTGTCATAAGATTCTCCACCTATTTTATTCAAACACTTTTCTTTGTGTGAACTATCCTACCGTAAATCATATTCTATCGAGAAGTGGAACGTAGCCAAAATTTTCAGCTTACCGGGACTTATCTGTATCTGGGAAAGTCAAATATCGATTAAGAAAAAAGTAGTAGGCAAATATTGAAACGTAAGAAGGAATCAACGTAGTATCTGAATATAGAACCATTTTATATCCGATATCCTATTTTATATAATATTCAAATCCAAATAAAATCCAATACGTCACACAAATTTCACTGGTAAAATCCTTTAATTGGATGGAGTAGTCCGTTACTTTGAAATAGTTCATTTTTAAATGGAATTAAATGAGAAATTACTTAGATTTCTATCACTTTTTATTAACTGAATATACAGTGACTCGAATTTTGTAGTGTTCGTTAATGTAGTATACACTACGTTACCTGTTAAAAACTTTTTTGAATTACATTGAATAAAATGCCTCAGAAACACTGTTTCACTTTATAGACATATACTTATTCTTTTTCACGGAATGTTTCATGAATAAAAAAGGCATGTAATATATTTTATTAATTGAATCCAAATAACTCCCAACTGACATGAAGCGGGTCAAAATTTTGCAGGTTCTTTTCTTGGAGAATTTGCCATCTATTTTTTGAAGAGGGAAATGTTCGAATTCTACATCGAACAAGGGAATTTTACTAGACAGGTACATTCGTCTAATTTTTTCCTGGAGACAGTAGAAACGAAAATAACCAAATGTCATTTCGGAATTCTACCTCCTTCGCATTTTGACCCATAAAGCAGTCTAATTTTGTCGCTTACCCACAAAACACAAGATAAACCGCTCGCGAGTTTTACGTTCTCTCAAGTTACAATCACACATCCCTCTCTCTGCTCTGGAATAAGTTTTCATTCGCATTTACTTTAACCTTCCAAGGAACATCCTCTCTTAATAACCCATAACGAATTAAAAGGCCTGTTTGTTATTAGTTAGTTAGTTAATGTTATAAAGTGGACCCAGAAGTGAACCTAGAAAAAGTGAACACAGTGAAAGTGAACAACGGTGAAAAAGCTCAAAGAACTATTACTTCACGAACAAGATAGTGTTGTCACCGTAATTATAGCCGAAACAATTTCCTCAATTTTTGGGTAAAACAATCCCACAATTGTACATTCGCAACATATGTATTCCGGCTGCAAATAAACCATTAAAGCCAATTATACATCCCTCTTTTCCACCCCATTTTGAAGTATGCTTATCCTGGAATTTGCATACTAATTGATTGGCGTTAATCCATTACCAGGAAGAATTCAAAAACGTATCCCTACATACCAAGAATTTCTTTCAGGAATTAAAAAAAACCTTTTTGTATTCTACGTGGAACCTTTTTTGATGACTGAATTTGTTATTCCTTAACATCCACTCGAATCAAATTTTGTATTGGGTGATGGATTTAGATAATTCTGGTCAATATTTTGTTTTGTTTTAATTCTTTGTTAGTATCACATATATTGATAACATAAATGTATATAAAGTGATACAGTGTAATATAAGATATGTTATTTCATTCTGAAAGTTAAGAGAATTAATCCAGCTATTATCTGAGATTAATCGTTCAATATTCAGTTCCCCCTTCACATGACAGTCTATAATACAACAAAAATGTTGCGCTTCTGTTACACTAGGATGATTTTTCGGAATTCAGTGTCCCGAAAAATTTTCCATCCTACTGCAAATTGTCATTCGTTCGGAAATTCGCGATACACGCTTTTGACTCGTCCATATTATCCCATTTCCACTCCAACCTCCCGGCTCTCCAAGAGAGCAACGGGACCCGCGTTCCTCTCCAATATACCTACCCATCGTTCTACCTGAATTACGCATCCAATCTCGCCAGATTATCGAATACACATCCTCCCACCGCAGATTGTTCGATCCAGAAACCTCGTCTAATATGTTTCCGTTGAGGCGAACACATTCCCGATACGCAAAGAAGTGAAGCAACCGTGAAAAGTAAACAGGATGGAGGATGGGTTTTTGTAGCCTCTTACCTCCAAGTTCGAGGACCTGCAAGGGCTCGAGCTACGACTTGTTGACAATCCGGGGTTATATTTGGAACGAATTCGATATAATGTGAAAGGTGTTCCCGAGAAGTGGGTAAGATACGTTCTACGTCATGTCCTGGAGGAACATATGTTGAATTGAGAATTTTATGCATGGAGGATAGGGTGGGAGGAAGGGGGAAAGATTCATTCGATGTATTTCGTATATGCCTATTTAATCAGGCGATCTATTTGTTTGCCAGAGTAAACGGAATGTTTGAGGAGAAACAAATATGAACTGACAAGTTCATGATCTACCCACCGATCCGACAGTGAAATTACATATCACTTTCGACAATTTTATTTATCAATGAAGATAAACAGGTATGGAAAAGACAGTCGGAAACATAGGACATTCAATGCTTATCTATAAACAACGTCGATCCAGTGGAGCAGTGGAAGACTCAAAACCTCAGCGAGATGCGATGACGAATAAACCACTGTTCTCACTCAATGGCAATTTCAAGAGGAAGGGGATGCTTCAATCGAAACGAGACTCAGCACTGCTCGTTTTGATCGAAGCATCCCCCTCCATTCCCATTGAAAGAGCACAGTTACTTATTCGTCATTGGTTTTGATTCTTCCACTGCCCCACTGGACTGACATCTTCCTATAGACTAACATTTAATTTCCTATGTTTCCAACTGTCTTTTTCATACCTGTATCTAGATACACTCTGCATCTTCCAGAGGATAGTCGTAAAAATATAATCAACCGGAAAACGAGTCAGGGTTTTGTATGAGTTATGAAATATACAGACAATTCGATGGGTTCTGTCTCACTGGATGAGAAAGTTTGTTTTATCAAATAACGATTCAGTTTTCACGAACAATTGATCCACAAAATTCCGTGAAGGCATTTCTTTTGAATTTTCCACGTAAATTTCTAACAGATTGGACAGAAGATTCACCACTTTGGCAAAACGTTTTTAATATTCTACTGTTTTGTTCAAGCGTAAATCAACCCATTTCATTAAAGTCAAATATTGAACTAACTTTCTCTCAAAGTACGAATGACAGAAGTATCACCAGAATCGAAATAACCACTTCTTCAAAATGTGTACTCTAGATCGCTCACTCTTTACATGAAATTCAATTTCCACAAACTTTTCATCAATAAACAATAATTCTTTCATCACACAGTGGCTTTATCGGATTATACATCTGAACTATTTGTATATGAAAACTTATATATGAGTAGGAGGTATAAACATGAGTTTACGCAATGTTTTTTTATTATCATATTATCAAGTTTGTTAAGTTGAAAGTATTGTTAAAGACTATTTATTTAATTTTACGAAGTTGTTTAGAAAACTTCTACGAGTTCATAGGTACTTCCGTAATTTATGGATTAAATTTAAAAGCTTAAAATTATGACCTGACATGTTATGTTTAAAGTCAGGTTTAAAAGTTTCATATACTACTCTGTCAAGAAAGTACCGGGAATTTTCAATTAAAACAACATTTTTACATTTAATCGTCAAAATTTATTGGGTCGCCTTCAAAATAGGCTCCATTTGCTCCAATACATCTATGCCAACGGCACTTCCAATTATCGAAACATTTTTTATAGGCGCTTTCCGGGATGGACTTTAGCTCTCGCGCCGAATTTTGTTTTATGGCTTCAATCGACTCAAAACGGCTGCCACAAAGGGGCAATTTTAGTTTTGGGAAGAGGAAAAAGTCGCAGGGAGCCAAATCCGGCGAATACGGTGGTTGCTGAAGCACGTTTGTTGAGTTTTTGGCGAGAAAGTCAGTCACAATCGTAGCTCGGTGAGAAGGCGCGTTATCGTCATGCAAAATCCATGAGTTGTTCGCCCACAAATTTGGCCGCTTCTTACGGATACGCTCACGCAAACGTTTCATAACGCCTAGGTAATACTCCTTGTTTACCGTCTGACCCTCTGGAACGAATTCGTAGTGCACCACGCCACGGATATCGAAGAAAACAATGAGCATCACCTTCATTTTCGAGCGGCTTTGGCGTGGCTCTGTACCACTGATATGCACGAGTTTTCGATAGAGCATTATCACCAAAGGCCTTTTGCAACATTTTCAATGCATCGGCACACGAGAATTCATTTGCAACACAAAACTTTAAACAAATTCTCTGCTCAACGTAATCACCCTTAGTAAAAATCGGCACGCACTCTGACATCGACTGACTTAATCAGCTGTTGCAAACACACTACTTGACAGATCCCGCTCAAGCTTGGCATAGTATTTAAGGACAGTGGTACCAAACTAGGAAAAAAAAAATGTTACCTGCCTCATTGCCCCGCCAGATTTAAATCGATAATTTCCGGTACTTTCTTGACAGAATGTATAGCTATATCTGTATGGGTATAGGTATAGGTGATTTAAAAGATGAAGTAAAAACTCACCAATTCATCAAAATTATTTACAGAGTTGTCACCAGTTTTATGTGTCTTTCCTGGCATAATCGGGGAAAAAACTTATAATTTCCTCACTTACTATGGAAAACCACTATCAAGAATAAGAAAAATTCCTCAATAATATAGATATAAACATATCTTATAGAACATACAACTCATTAGAAAGTTTTTTAAAAATCGCAAAACCTAAAGGCAACAAATCACATCTGTCAGACGTTTATCAATTATCATGTGGTATCTCTTCAAAAATTTATATTGGCCAAATTGGAAGACGTTTTGATACTACAATAATGGAAAGTAGACGTCCCTTCTTCGATAATAAGTTGAATTCTATGTACGCCGAACATCTAATAAAAGAGAAACATGATTTGACGAATGTTTTAGGATTTTACATAAAAAAATGAGGGTCTAAAGTTGAACCTGTTAGAAAGTATAGAAATAAATCGATTTAGAAATTCAGGAAATTTATTGGGTTAACACTTTGTTAAAGTGTTACAATCATTATTCAACAACTCAGATAATAAAGTTCAATATATCCAAGGAAAGGACTCACCGTTGTATATATGTTGACCCGTTAGAGTGTAATCATATCAAAATCAATTAAATTAGGTCAATTAATTCGGAAATATAGATGATCCAAAATATGAACATACTCACTAGCCAAAATTTTGAAGATGAAGCATATTTGGAATACATAACGAGTAGTCGAGTGAAAATTATTTAAACGATAGTCAAAAAATAAAATAATCCTTTTGATAATCTTAAACAGAACTCACAGGGAGCATTAAATTGATGAATATCTAATGTTTAAGAAAGCCAAAGTTGCAATAAATAGAAGTAATTTGAATTTATATATCTATTTCGAACTATTTATATATATATATATATATATATATGTGAGTGTGTTTCGTTCAACTAAAATAATAAAATATTTTACACAAATAACTTTACATGCTCTTTCAATGCGATGTCTCATATTCTTCTTCATTTTTACCTCTCCTTCAAGGTTGAATGAAATTATATAGAGCATATCCATAATTCATTAATTTAAGGACAATTGTTTCGCCAATACTGTGGCCTCTTCAAGTTCAAAATGTACACTTGACTTCAAGTTAATAAATTGTGGAAATAGTCTATATTATTTTTTTCAATTAAGAATTAATTTCCATCAAGTTAGGACAGATTTAATTGAATTATCCTTTAAGGTATAGGAATACAGTGAGTCCAATTTAGCTGCTTGAAGTCACTTTTCGGCTCAGAAGTCGAAAATTATATATATTGGGGCATGTTCCTAGAACTATTCCCAATGAAAAGCGTGCAAAAATAATATCAAGCATACATTTATTAACTGCTAAGCACCTAATAAATATTTTTTCCCTATGTTTTTGAAGGATAGAAAGAGCTACCCTAAAGGTTGTTTCGAGCGGAATTTCTTTCTCATTCGAATATTACAATCCAATATTTCATTTCATTTTTTGATTTTGAAAAAGGCAGTAGTTTATCGCAATATCAAAGAATTCATTAAAAACATCAAAATAACTTCTATTGGTTCCATCTTACGTCGCATAAAAGGCGATATCGAAATTTCGAAATAAACAGCAGAATAGAAAGCAATTTTCTCTCATCTTGTCCACCCGCCATCGAGGCGGGCCATATTCCTACTTGACGTAAATTGGATAGATGTAGGTGGTCCGTAGCAAATGAAGCCTATTTTAAAATGTTTTTGACAGCCAGTTGTTTGTTATAATTGACAGTTCAAATGTATTAGGTCTGGTTCTGTCGTATTGGTTATTGTTCAAGTTTCAATTTGAATTTCGACCGAAATTTCATATTGTTCGTTGTCCTTATTCTACATTTGTTTAGGTAACACACATAATCGTATGCATAAATTACATATTGATAAAAATGATTAGATGATGTATTATGAAATCATAATTATTCATTAATTATGAGCTATAGCATCAGAAAGTTCATCGAATCGGAACCGTGAAACTTACATCTGTGTAACGAATCCACAACTCAAATCTACCCGAATTGGTTTCGTTGATTATGGGACTTAAGCAGCAGACATTCGAAAGTCCCGTAGCTTGTTGGCTTCATTATCAGTGCCAGATTTAATGCCCAACAAATGCAATGTCCACTGTATTATATTCATCCGTAAAAACGCTAAAGTTTTAGAAAACACTAGCGCCATCTAATGCACATGAATATACATGTATGTGTATTGGTGGGTGCTGTGTGCAATAAATGGCGCTAGTGTAAACATACTTTTAGCATTTCTATGCGGGCGAATATACAAGTAGGTGCGTGGCTGCATTGCATTAAAGGTGGCACTAATGATGACACCAAATAAGTTTCGAAACAAACATCTCTGCTACTTTTGGCCCGACGATCGAAGATACTTATTTGAATAGATTTTAGTTGTGAACTGTCACATACTCGTATTTGTCAACTTGCACTGCCCTGATTTTCAGAACTTTCTGTCTCCACAGCTCATAATCCTCATTTATTTGGATTAAATGTATTAATCTAGCCGATGCCTGGTTCGTAGAATTTTTTGTGATTTAATTCATGAATAAAATATATATTTTTATTTCTCTATACGTATTAAACGTATTTGCTTACGTTTCGCCCACAACAAGATTTGACATTATTATAGTTTAAGATATACAGTAGGAATCATAAAATTTGTTATTTTGAAATAGAAAATATTCAAATGTATCTCTTATAATTTGAAGAATAAAACAAAAATAAGAATATTTCACTAAATTTCTTATAAACTTTCAGATATTCCCTTCATAATCAAGAAATGCAGTAGAATTCTCCTTGTTATTTTCACGTCGATTGATTCCATATTGAACCCATAATTTCAATGCAGACAGACCTCCATTTCCAGTTCATCTGTTACACATTGAAAGATCTTAAAGTTTTTTTGTGGGAAATATTAAATCAATAGATACGAAAGCAACAATAAGCTTTCAAAAAGAAATTTATTACACCACTCTTTTCAATATTTCAAAGTCTTATTTTGAACAGAAATATTTGAAAATTTGTGGAACAATTAATGGAACATCTGGTTCATTGTTAAAAGTTGCCGAAAACTAGTTCGAAGGAATTTGATGCTAAAAACAAGAAAAAAGTAGAAAAAATTTGGATATCAAAACAGATTTAATCTGTTAGTCCTCTTCAATTTTGATTTCAAAAAAATTTTTATTCAAAAAACTTTTAGAATTGAATTAAAGTCTACAATAAGCACCGCTTAGATTTAATAGAGGTATATATTCAAAACTCAATATACAATGTCAAATGGAATAAATAAACCAACCAATATAAATTAAAATAAATAAATAAATATTTGAAGGAGACTAAATTTTGTTTCTGATCTTACCATAGTGAAACCAATTCCTTTTCAAAAACATAAAACACAACTTAAGGATTTCTCAAAAAATAAAATTCATTTGAAATATTTAATATATTTAAATATTCAAATAAGTTAATTCAAAAATCTTTCAAAACATACCATATATCTTCAAAAAACAATTAGAATACGGATAATCTCTTCATCGGCCCTAGATAACATTTAAATATCAAAATCAACTAACCATCAGTAAATCATACCTTAGAATGTAACACGGGACTTGTTTGAAACAGACTAACTTTAAAAATCCAGGTAGTCAGTTCGTCACAAAATCACAGAAAACTGTAAGGCATTCTATGGTTTTCTTCACACCAATGACATTCCATAATGAGAATTATTCAAGCCTAAATATAATTATATATTATGTATAAAATAAAATAGAAAAAGGCTTTTCACTTGATAGAAGAAATATAACAAAATATGAATATCAAAACAGATTTAATCTGTTAGTCTTCTACAATTTTAATTTCAAAAGAAATTTTGTTTGCTTCAAATATTTATTTATTTATTTTAATTGCCTTTTTTATATTGGTTGGTTTATTTATTCCATTTGACATTGTATATTGAGTTTTGAATATATAAGTCTATTTAATATAAGCGGTGCTTATTGTAGACAATAATTTAATTCTAAAAGTTTATTGAATGAAAATTTTCTTGAAATTAAAATTGTAGAAGACTAACAGATTAAATCTGTTTTGATATTCAAATTTTGTTATATTTCTTCTATCAAGTGAAAACCCTCTTTCAATTTTATTTTATACATGATATATCATTATATTTAGGCTTGAATAATTCTCATTATGTAATGTCAATGGTGTGAAGAAAACCATAGAATGCCTTACAGTTTTCTGTGATTTTGTGACGAACTGACTACCTGGATTTTTAAAGTTAGTCTGTTTCAAACAAGTCCCGTGTTACATTCTAAGGTATGATATACGGATGGTTAGTTGATTTTGATATTTAAATGTTATCTAGGGCCGATGAAGAGATTATCCGTATTCTAATTGTTTTTTGAAGATATATTGCATGTTTTGAGAGATTTTTGAATTAACTCATTTGAATATTTAAATATATTAAATATTTCAAATAAATCTTATTTTTTTAGAAATCCTCAAGTTTTGTTTTATGTTTTTGAAAAGGAATTGGTTTTACTATGGTAAGATCAGAAACAAAATTTTGTCTCCTTCAAATATTTATTTATTAATTTTAATTGCCTTTTTTATATTGGTTGGTTTATTTATTCCATTTGACATTGTATATTGAGTTTTGAATATATACGTCTATTAAATATAATCGGTGCTTATTGTAGACATTAATTTAATTCTTAAAGTTTTTCGAATAAAAATTTTCTTGAAATTAAAATTGTAGAAGACTAACAGATTAAATCTGTTTTGATATTCAAATTTTGTTATATTTCTTCTATCAAGTGAAAAGCCTTTTTCTATTTTATTAAAAGTAGAAAAGTATAAATTCTACTTAAAATACGAGTTCTGCTTTCATCTCGGTTCTTCTATTCTGATCTTTCTTTCTCAGAAGTGCTTCTTTACATAGACGTAGGCATAATTTGTATTATCTTACGATTGTAATTTTAGTAATTTTAGTTCGTTTTATAAATTAATAAATCTCTGAAATCTTGTAGTGCAGCATTTTTTGTTGGTCAGTAAGAACAGTTTATGAATTGAAGTACCTACATAGAATTACAAAATTGAATTAGAAAATCCATCCTTTGGACAGAGCACTCGGGGAAACTTTTCATTCAATGAAAACTCAGTTCCGAAACGCCATCCCGAGGGTTTGCTTCAACGAGAAGAAAACCCCAAATTTGTTCGTTCACGAAAAGTCCGAAACCTCACGACTTTGAATACTCTCAGATGTTGTAATTATTTCGAAATTTTCGAGTACCTTATTGTCCATAATGACTCCGCGTAATTCTTCGCTCAGATGCCCGGTTTCTGGGCCTGTTGAGGATCTCTTCCGGCATTCGAGCGCCCTAATCCCAATTACTCGGAAGGAGATTATTATGCAAAGCACGTTTTCTTTACAAACCACCCTTTGATCTCAAATTTTTATGCTGACCCACAAATTTCCCAGACGTTTTTTTTACGCCCACTCTATTACAGCCGTCGGAGTTGGGTGGTTTATTGATTCTCTCGAGATTAGAGAAGTAGTACTTGTCTGGAGTAGTTGTCCAAAAAGCGACTTCAATATTCAATGATTTTTTTCAGGGGGGAATTGATTCTTCGTATTTCAAGTTGGTTTGAAATTTTTTTAAGCAACATTCGGTTCCTGCACCTATAGATTGGACCGGCGCATTCGCCATTCTGCAATGTTGCAGTTGCAAATCGATAAAATTATATCGTTTTGTGTGGTACGGTTTGTAGTTTTAACCTTTTAATATATTTCAACAAATGGTATGTTGTTAACTAATTCATATTCGTGAAGGAAGGATAAACTTTAAGTAGTATTTGAAGCTCCTTCGAATCAAAACAGTAGAGATAATAATTGATTATGAACACAATGGTATCCTATGGAAGCCATTGAATGGACAATTCTGGATATATACATTATATAAGACTTCCCATGGCACAAACTTGACAAAAGTATGTTTGAAATAGAAAAAAAGTCTATCTTCATAATTGAGGGAGGTAAATTATTGAAACTTTGGCGTTGTGGCCACATCGATTCACTAAAAGAATTTATTTGAGATAAAATACTAAATTTTGAAAAATTACAGTAAACTTGCTATTGAAATATTCATTGATAACCTCAATATTGTGCGTCAATTCATCAGTCTGCTCGTGAACACGATGAGTTTCGAAAAAATGCTTTACACATTTAAAAATTCATCTTCCGAATATCTCAAATTAAAGTAAATCTCTTTGATATGATTTCTCTTACTTATATTATAACGGTAGTAATAACAATACATATCAATAATTCGTTTCAATTTTAATACTCATCTGATTCTGATATGAACTGAAGTTAACAGTGAGAAAATTCGTCATTTACCTTCTTCGAAAAAAATTTTGTGAATGAACGAAACTGTTTCAAGACTGAGAAACCTCAGTGTCAAAGTATTCCATAATTTGAAGTAATCAGAGAAAAATACAATCGAATGGAAATTATAAAAGATTATCATCCATAAAATTTTGTTTGAACAATATTGTTTGTTTCATGCCATTCTTTTTCATTTGATGTCCACTGAGGTGAATAATGAAACATAAGTATAATAAGAGGTGTTTTTAGACCAAATAAAACTTGTGATATTTTTTTTTTGTAAATGTTACCTCTACCACACAACTGCATCATTCATAATTTGCTGAATTGTGAAAAGTAAACACTTATCTCTCGTTGATCACATAATCACCCATGCAAAATTCATAAGATTTTTTGTTAATTGTGAAAGAATCATGAAGTTTTTTGTAACTTGATGTGAAATGAATTCTGAAAACCTTTACGAAATCTTCACAACTTACTTTATTTTCTAACCATTTAATGACATAAATAATAAATCAATTGTTTTATAATCGATATAATTCAAGAAATTAAAAATCCAGTTGAACTTATAAAAAATATAATGAATTGAAATACTAGCTGAAACTTGATAGACGTAATTAAAATAACTCAAAATTCAGAATAATATCTTGAAACTTCTACAATATTCATTGTAGCTGAAGTATAACAATAATATCAAATATACTATGTATATAATCAATATAAAATATTTTTCAATGTCTAGGGAAAAACTTTTGTCGCTTTACGACATAAAAACCTATTGATATATATATATATATATATATATATACATATATATATATATATATATATATATATATATATATATATATATATATATATATACTACTCTGTCAAGAAAGTACCGGGAATTTTCAAGTAAAACAACATTTTTACATTTAATCGTCAAAATTTATTGGGTCGCCTTCAAAATAGGCTCCATTTGCTCCAATACATCTATGCCAACGGCACTTCCAATTATCGAAACATTTTTTATAGGCGCTTTCCGGGATGGACTTTAGCTCTCGCGCCGAATTTTGTTTTATGGCTTCAATCGACTCAAAACGGGTGCCACGAAGGGGCAATTTTAGTTTTGGGAAGAGGAAAAAGTCGCAGGGAGCCAAATCCGGCGAATACGGTGGTTGCTGAAGCACGTTTGTTGAGTTTTCGGCGAGAAAGTCAGTCACAATCGTAGCTCGGTGAGAAGGCGCGTTATCGTCATGCAAAATCCATGAGTTGTTCGCCAACAAATTTGGCCGCTTCTTACGGATACGCTCGCGCAAACGTTTCATAACGCCTAGGTAATACTCCTTGTTTACCGTCTGACCCTCTGGAACGAATTCGTAGTGCACCACGCCACGGATATCGAAGAAAACAATGAGCATCACCTTCATTTTCGAGCGGCTTTGGCGTGGTTTTTTCGGTTTCGGCTCATTTTTTGCCACCCATTCCGATGATTGCTGGCTTGTTTGCATATCGTACTCGTAGACCCAGGTCTCATCACCAGTTATAATGCGTTCCATGAATGTAGAATCGGAATTACAGCGATCCAGCATGTCTGAAGCAACCTGTTCGCGATGACGTTTTTGAAGAAAATTCAGGTCTTTCGGTACGAGTCGTGCGGGCACCTTTCTCATGCCCAAAATATCAATCAAAATCGTACGTGCGGACTCGTGGGATATCTGATATGCACGAGTTTTCGATAGAGCATTATCACCAAAGGCCTTTTGCAACACTTTCAGTGCATCGGCACACGAAAATTCATTTGCAACACAAAACTTTAAACAAATTCTTTGCTCAACGTAATCACCCATAGTAAAAATCGGCACGCACTCTGACATCGACTGACTTAATCAGCTGTTGCAAACACACTAGTTGACAGATCCCGCTCAAGCTTGGCGTAGTAATTAAGGACAGTGGTACCAACCTAGGAAAAAAAAATTTTACCTGCCTCATTGCCCCGCCAGATTTAAATCGATAATTCCCGGTACTTTCTTGACAGAATGTATATATATATATATATATATATATATATATATATATATATATATCTATATATATATACTGTTATTTTTAGGGAAAACAACTTTGTAACTTCTATGTTCTATGATCTATGTTTCATGTGTAAGATTTTAACCTAAAACTGCCATATGTCATATTTATTTAGCAGAAATGTAAATTGAAAAACACGAAGAAATAGCATTGTTTTTGATTTCTTCCAGGTTAGTAAGCTATTTTTTTATTTCTTTGTATTTCTTTGTATGTTATTATTTTATTTTGTCCATGTTATTCTGGTATATTTAAAACTAGAGAAAATAAATTCTTTCAGAATCATAACATCAAATCGTCCATTTTTCAATTATAAAAATAAGAATTGATTACATTCTTATATATATATATATATATATATATATATATATATATATTGATATATATACTAAATAAATGTATATGTACAGGTGTATGTGTAGGTATGTACATAAATATACATAAGAATCTTCTGTTTCGAAATCAAATAAAATTCTCAAAATAAACGATAGAAAAAACAATAATTGAACCAGAATTTCAACATATGACAAATATTTGTTTCAATTGTTTCGAGAGATATATACCAAATTCAGATTGAAATAAATGACAGAAGCCATTTTAATCTTACCAGAAAAAAAAATTCGGTAGTGAATCAACTTAAACATATTGAACATAATGTGGACACTAGAAAAGGCGACTTGTAAAAATTATCATAACCCAGGTGTACTCAGAATACACAAAGACTTAACTGATGCTATTCTCTCCAAGCAATGTCTCATGAGGAAGTTCAGACAACATTGCTTCGTCGTTATTGGGACTCATTCAGTTAACTTAAAGAATCTGAATCTTATATAAACAAAATAAAAAATCTTGTTTCATCCTCACTTCGAATAATATCAGAAAAAATTAATCTAGCACAGCACTCAACCGAAACTTTTCAAATAGATCCTATTAACACGAATGTGCAAACCAGGCAAGTTCCTTTCCCATAATAGACGTTTCAATTAAAGTACAAACTGAGGTTTAATGCCAATATCTTCAGGACCACCAACTCCACAGACTAATCGCTTTAATCTGCTCCATATCAGATGTCTGCAACAAGTTCAATTCGCTATCGAGTAGGCTTGTTAGTGTCGAGATTCGGTCTAATATGTCGTAACTCCAGTTTGTAAGCAGATCTCAACGTTAAAAGTGTTCTAGCGAGATGTATTTATTACTTAATTTCTCTCGAATTACTCGGTTTTATTAGTTTTTCCTTAGTTGTTGATGGAGTGCACTAACTTTGATCCATCCCATGATGAATTCAATTATTGCTCAAATTCTGGAAAATTTCAGTTTTGACGGGGCTTCTGATTTTTATGGTAGACGCCAGTTACACCAGAAAAGTGAATTTTTAAGGAAGTGAAGAAGACACTCTGAATGAATTATCCGAAGTCCAAAGTAATTCTGTCCGATCTGTTAGTCCGCCCGTAAACATTCTAACTTTCGAATAGAAAGAGTTACATAATTCAGACTTTTAACAGGTTTAGGGCTTAGATATGCCATATGAGTTCGTTAATCGGCAAAATCGGTTCAATGGTTTGGCAGTTATCTCTTTGATGCTTTTTCTCATTTTTCCCAATAGTTCCAATAGATGCTACTGACCAGATCGAGATAAAATTTGATATTTAGTTATATAAGAACGACACGAATATTTTTGGCGAATTTCGTGACGATAGGCTGTCCGGACGGACGGAGTTGAAAGTCAAAATTTCAGAACGAACAGACCTGAAAGCTTGAAATTTTCAGGGTATATTTCGCGTTTAAATGTATCAGTTATGTTCAGGAATGGAAAGAATCAACTCAGTAGTTTTTGAGTTATTCCCATTTGAAATATTATTTTCCGAAATCTTCAAATGATCCGATCGAGTTCAAATTCAGTATTTAGATGTGAAATAACGACACGAAGGCTCATGCATAATTGCGTGAAGATTAATTACAAAAATTTGTTTTGACAAAAAGTGTAAAAAGTATATGAAGTTTTGTTCATTATATTATTTTTCCACTCTTTTTTGCCAATATATAACGATCCAGATTGAACGGAGAAGGATGGAGCATTTCAAGCCTTTATTTTTCATTTTCCTGAAATGTTTCGTTACTTCAGGAGAATTGGTCAAAAACTGTAAAAAATTCTTTTTATTCGATTTACGATTGACAGAACACAAAATTCTGTGTGTATATTAGTCAATTGTATGAGGACTTAGGCCTCGATCCGAAATCTAATGTTATAATAATAATAATATGTAACTCCTTTAAAAAATTATTCAGATTTCAAATTTTTTTGAGGAAATGAACTTTTAAACAAGCGACCAGAAGCTTCTTTCGGACTTCAAGTCAGTGCTCTTCATAATTTACTATTATTTCTTTCTATTCAAAACTAATTTCTAGTATACTTCAAAGGAAAAAAAATATTCGAAATAATTCGTTGAAACGGAAAACTATTTGCGAAAGGATCAATTCTAATGTGTTGAAATAAAAGAATTTTGGTATTTTTCACGTCTTATTTACATTAAATAAATGGAGTATGCGGTTGGTTCTAGGTGAAACATTATAACAATTTTTTTTAAATTAAATTCTTATTTTCATTTCACCAAAGCCCATTGAACTCTCTTCCACGTCAGCCCACACTGACAAATATCACTTGATGCCACTCAGATAAAAATTCCATCCAGAATTTCCGTTATATTTATGCAATGTTGACCCAACAACTGACCAACCCACAAACACGTCAATCCAGATAGCTTTGATAACAATGTTTAGAATGCCCGCCAGTTCTGGACCCAGTACTGTCAATCCCGTAATCCTGGAATGTAGGTCAATGTTTCGAGATACAATTTGTTTTCATTCCCGGTTTGTCCATCGATTTTGATTTAATTAAAATACCTTGCGCCGATGTCATTGCCAGGAAGTGGATAGGATTTAAGCCAAGTTATCCTGTGAAATAAATGTATGGATTGTTGATGACAAGGGTGTTGCCAGTCGATGATGAAGGGCATTCTGACCCTGTGACTCTTAAAAAAGAGAAATACTGACTGCCAAAAAACCTGAACTCATGTACGAGGTTATCTGAGTTTAATAACTTTTGTTGAATATGTTGCGTGCTTCTTACTAAGTCTTAGTTAATTATCAGATTTTGAAATTTATTAGAAAATATATTGGAAAAACTGTTCCAATAGTGTGCGATTTCTAATGCATTAATTGATTGCCTAGGATTGATTCTGATGATACCTTATTTGGATACCTCATTCCGGGCTGCCGTGACATTATAAGAAAGGGCTGCTAAATTCTTTAGAAAGTCAAGAGAACAAAAAGAATCAAACAATTATTTAGGATATAATGTTAACTAAAATTCTGATGTTTATATATAAGTTATAAACCAGCAATATTCAGGAATAATAATCAGGAAAAACTTCTATCAGCTTTCCATATAAACCGAAAAGAAGTCCAAACATATTTGCTAGAAAGATTTTATTTGACGTTCGTTTCGGTGTAAAACACGCGTTGGAAATAATGGGTGAGGTGCATTAAGTGATCAAGTTTCTGAATGAGCAAGTGGTAAGATGTTGAAATTATCAAAACTTTAATTTTATGCAGAAACTAAATTCTTCTTCAATGTTTTTTCGGCATTTTTTAGGGCTTCAGGTATAGTCACAGAATTAACAATAACAACAAACTTAACAACTGCAAGAAATGTTTTGCATCATCGAATTCTTCGCTGTAATTCATTATTCATCAGATATTTATAGTATTTACTATCATTTATCTGTGATTTTCTTATCTTTTTCAACAATTTAAGTCTGATACTGAATTGTTTCAGCCGTTACTATTTGGTAGTTGATCATAATTAAAAGAAATTGTAGAAATTACTATGTTTCACTACCAATAAAAATATAAATTACACATTTTCTTGTGACTCGAGTTTCGGGAAATTAACTATCCCATCATCAGACAACCGAAGACCTAACAGTGGTACAGAGGTATTTTAACAAAAAAGATAAATATTTTGAATATTTCAACAGATTCTCGGTAACACCTAATAGTGGTACAGAGGTTTACAAGCGGAACGTGATAAAAAACCGGGTTTAAAAAGAGGGGCCTTCTAACAGATATCGGAATGTCGGCAATCGACAAAGAAGGTTGTTAAACAGATGGTACCCATTTA
Source organism: Megalocaria dilatata (assembly GCA_034642435.1). Classification (NCBI taxonomy): domain Eukaryota; kingdom Metazoa; phylum Arthropoda; class Insecta; order Coleoptera; family Coccinellidae; genus Megalocaria; species Megalocaria dilatata. The sequence continues at coordinate 58,151,720 of CM067855.1, read as the reverse complement.
AATATCTCCAATAATTTTTTGGGGTGACATAGCTCCGTACAGTCGTTCATTATTTTTACATTATTTTGTTGTATATCTCAAATATTTGGATTTACATAGCTCCATACATTCATTCATTATTTTTTACATTACTTTTAATGTGAACAAATTTGAAAATTTCAATAATCAAGTTTCTTTTCTTTTGAATTTACATGTAAAATTTTCTTAAGATTTTCTTTTTTCGAAAGGAATTACTGTTTTCTAAAGAATGAGTGGCAAAAGTTGAATTTTTGTTAACTTTTCATTAAATTCATTCGTTGAAAAAGGTTTTAAACAGATGTTACTTTTTAAATATCTCGATTTTAATGAATGACTGTACGGAGCTATGTGAATCGAAAATATCTGAGATATTTAAAAAGTAACATCTGTTTAAAACCTTTTTCAACGAACCTAAAATGAATTTAATGAAAAGTAAACAGAAATTCAACTTTTGCCACTCATTCTTTAGAAAACAGTAATTCCTTTCGACAAAAGAAAATCTTAAGTCGTTCACAATCGACATTCCGATATCTGTTAGAATTTTTTTTTTAACCCGGTTTTTTATCACGTTCTGCTTGTAAACCTCTGTACCACTATTAGGTGTTACCGAGAATCTATTGAAATATTCAAAATATTTATCACTTCTGTTTAAATACCTCTGTACCACTGTAAGGTCTTCAGTTATCTGATGATGGGATAGTTAATTTCCCGAAACTTGAGTCACAAGAAAATGTGTAATATATATTTTTATTGATAGTAAAACATAGCAATTTCTACAATTTGTTTTAATTTAAGTCTGCATGGTCCAGATGACTGCAAAGTAAGTAGAATTGGTTGTTCCTCTCTTTTTTAAAAATAATGAAAATGTTGTACATATAGTGAGTGTTTTGAACGAATGAAATGCCAAGAATATCGGACATTTAGTTGTGATTAATTCAATTTCCAAATTCATGAACACCAGGTCCGTTATTAACAAAAAACGTGAAAACTATCATGGTGTTTCTGACAAAGCTGCAAAAGTTTTACTTCTCGGATATATCGAATTGGATCCTTCATCAAGTACCAGAAAGTTAGCAGAAACTTCAGAAATTCAAAAGATCTTGAAGAAACGTCATTTTTATCAAGATAAGATTAATCTTGTTCAAGAACTCAGTGAAGACGACCGTGATCAGCGAATACAATATTGTGAAAAGATGAATTAAAAGATTTTGAATGATCCTAATTTTGTATGTTCAGTATACTTCTTCGATGATTCTCATTTCTTCTGAATAATATCAATGTCAAGATACATAACTGTAGATACTGAAGTGATTGAGTGAGTATCTATACAGAACTAGGCCTGGAACCTAGACTGGGAATCGAAAAGCCCTATCTGTGTTGAAGAGAAATTTTCTAGTTATATGGTTCCTATTACCATTGGTTAAAAATTAACAGTACTGTGCCTGAGATGGCGCAAGGACTCAGTTACGCAAGTACAGCAGTTACAAACCTAAACAAAACACAACTGAACTAAGTCGCACAAGGTGAAAAGCTTCTGAGGAATCTTCGCAGTAGATCTAGGAGTATACGGATAATATGTCATCAAGATAATATAATATCGTAATTCAAATCCGAGAATTCTGAGAGAACAGTACATACAATATCCAGAGAAGTTAAGTGTCTGGGCTGGAATTTTACGAAATAGCATTGTGGGTCCCTTTTTTCCTCTCGATAGTTCGGCAGGTGATACTTATCTCAATCATCTTCAATATCTCATCTATCTACGCTATATGAAGATTCTAGAATATCATGATTGGATAGAAAACGTATTTTTCCAACAAGATGGTGCTATACAGTTTCAGTTCGTGACTTTCTGCATCATTTTCCCGAGAATTGGATTAGAAGGAAAGGTTCTATTGAATGGCCTTCAAGATCTCTTGATTTGACACCTCTAGAGTTGATTTGTGCTGTCATTTCAAGAGTGTGTTCAAGACAGCACCTGATTATCTAGAAGATCTTCGCCAGATAATAATGTTAGCATGTAATGAAAAAACATCTGAAATATTACAGAATGTAATTGAAAATGTTGAATAAAGATACCATAATTGTTTTCAACGGTAGCCAATTTGAACATATCAATAATTAAACTTCTTTCAGAAACTCACCCACGAACTCAAACAGAATTGTTTCAATGTCGCTCGACCCCTGGTGCCATTTAAGATTCTTGAGTTGGTTACCACCCGCTTAAGGGGATGATCATACACCTATAAATTTTCAATCAGAAGATTTCCCCCTCCAAAAAAATTGATTTGTATCGTCTTTTGCATAAAAACTCATACTTATGGAAATTATCGTATATTTTCAACCTCTAACTGAAGGAATAAAGACCTTTATTATTATTATTATTATGGGCTGGGTTGTTTTATGTAGGTCATCCTATATAAAATATGAAATGGAAATTCCGAATTGAATTCGTTATCCATCAGAAGTTCAATAAATTTGACAGAGAATGGCTAATGATTCCATTAACTATGTACATTATTTCCAAATTTCCCTGCGAAATAATAATATGAAACTCGATCGCGACCCAAATACCGAATTAACTAATTGATGGCTAATGGTTATTGATCTATTCGGGTTCTATTGTAGATGAGAATGCTAAAAAATTTCAGTTTATGAAAAACAAAGAAGGTGGGATCCAGACATGCTTTTCAATTGTTACATTCCGTTCCTACTTGAAATCATGAATCACCATTATTCATGATTTCTTCCTTTCAAGAAAGTTCATCAGGAATATTGGAATTCATCGATATATTTTATCAAATTTTTATAGTGTCACCCAGAAGAAGAATCAAACAATGCTATTTTCCATTTTTGCCTCATTTCCAGTTGTAGATATAAACTTACAATATATACAGGATTATAAGTAGAAGAAAGGAAGGGACCATTCAATAAGAGGTGTGATTCAACTTGAATTGTGAAAGAAGAAAGCTCAGTATCTTTCCTTATTGAAAACTAATAAAGTATGATTAAAATGAATATGAATTGTTTGTGTGTTTTGAAGATATAATTCTTCATTGTTCAATAATTGAGGACTTCCTGAAGCCATGGGTAGAGAAAGAGGCAATAATTTTGGAAATCTGTTTGACATTGACTTCTAATAAACGAAGACTGTAACTGTCGCTTTTCGATATCTGTTTTCATGTTTCACGAATAAATAAAGCCGTTTTCCATAGAGACATGTTGGCAGAAATCAGGATACAGAATTACAGAAACGGGATAATGGGAATCGAGCCTCTAATAGAAAATCTTCTGGGGGAGATCAAAGGGAATACTAAGGTTCCATGAAGATCCAAAAGACCGACACTGGAATCTCATTATTCGCTGTTGCTGTTAAAGTAACAGCTGAAGGGGTATTTTCCCATTTTACGTTGCTTTCACCTTTGTGATGTCTTGTCCATTCTCGTTGAGGACGCCAATCTTTTTTCGTCTTTGTCTGTCACGATGATTTTTCAAACTCAAACTCTCCCTGATGCATCTGCTACTTATTGCTGGTAGATGGGAGTTCCATCTAACACACTCGTATCTGTTCTTCGATATTGTATCGAACTACTTCTAAAAAGATTATATTTTTCTGCATTCATTTTTTGTAGCCAGTAAAACAGATACGGAGTTATTCAGGCTTCCTTGTCTTTGAAATGTTTTATACAGGTGACCCACATAACGCCGAGACAAGCCAATTTTATTTGTAGTGGGACGTCTGATTGAAACTTCGTATATGTATGATCATCTCCCTAAGCAGAGAGGCAACACCATCAAGAATTTCAAATGGCAATAGGCACCGATTGAGGTTTTGCAGTCTTATTTAAAGATATTCTAAAAAATTTCTGTTTGACGTTCGTTTCGATTTGAAAACCCGTTGGAAATATTGGGATGAGTGCATTTATTGGTCAAAATTCTGAAACGAATTTCAATTATTAAGATGATTAAATTGCCTACTTTTCACAGTAATAATGTATTTGTTTAACATTTCCACTTACAGTCTAATATTTCAGATGTTATTTCATTACATGCTTAGACCCTTCTTTGGCGAAGATCTTCTAGAGAAATAAGAACTGTCTTAAACATGATACTCTTCAATCTACATCAGAAATAAATTAAGAGTTGCCAAATCAATGGGACCTCTCCTTTTAATCCAATTCTTGGGAAAATTATGATTCTGAAAGTTACGTACTGTGACAGTATTTTGAAGTAAATTGAGATTAGTTTCAACTGTCAAATTGTCAGAAAGAAAATAGAGACCAACGATTCTATTTCCTAAAATTTCAGCCCAGACATTCAAATTTTCTGGATACAATGTGTACGTACTGTTTTCTCACCTTTCTAAGATTCGAATCACTCCAGTCTCTCGAGTTATATTTGTTAATATTACCATTAAGAAATAATGAGCATACTTAATTACAAAAAATTTAAATAATTTAAAATCTTTTCTCTTATCTGTTCGCAATATATTTTTGGCCGATCAGAATCGTCTTCATCAAGTTCTTGGGCAAGGTGAATCTTATATGGATGTAAATGATGATTTTTCAAATCATCTAAATACTTGTTCGCGAAACTCCTGAAGTTTCTGCTGACTTTCTGATACTCGACAAAGAATCCAATTCGATATTTTAAAGAACTGCCTCAGTAGCACTTTGATGCTTTTGTAAGCAACAGATGCAGTGTTCATGAACTTAGAGATTAGATTGATCACAACTGAATGACTCATATTCTAACGGCCAGTTTCATAAACGAAATTAAAGCCTACTTTTTCTCAAAATGTCTCCTTTAATGATAAAACGTGTTTCATAAGCAAATTTTAATGTTAAAGGGAACATAAAAGCGTCCTTTATCTTAAAGTGAGAAAATCAGCCATTTACTGCTGGAAAAGGATCCTTTAACGAGAAGCTCGACACTGCGCAGGTGCTCGATAAACACGAAAACAGTGGACATAACCTTCCTCTGTCACATTTGCCCATTTTGTTTGATTTTAGCGTACTACGAAATATGTTAACATTCAAACCGTGTGTGATTCAGACTTGAGAATCAGAATTATTGTAGCTAGATGGCTCAACACATGATCAAACCATCTTTAATAATAATGTCTTGAAGAGACAATTTGAGAATGGTAAATTTGGACGGTATTTGTTACTTGGGGATAGTGGTTATAGTTTGCAGACTTATCTTATGACAAAGTTACCGGAAGCTATAACTGCAGCTGAAAATTTATATAAGCAGTCAATTATACGAACTAGAAATGTGGTGGAGAGAAAGTATGGAGTTTGGAAACGTCGTTTTCCTATACCTTCTAAAGGAATGAGTGTTAAGTTAACGTCCATAAGGGCAATTATTGTTGCTAACGCTGATTTGCATAATATAGCTGTAGATATGAACGAAATATTTCCAAGTGAATGATTGCAGGAGGAAGAGGACTTTCAAACAAATTCAACTAATGTTAATGCTGCTCGTCAAGTGAGAGTCTATTATTGATAAACATTTTGCTAATTTACAATTTATATTTGCCTGATAATTGAAAATGAATTTGCTTGTCACTTGTGAAACTATTCTTCATAATCAATTTGTATCTTCAACATGACAAGATTTAATATAATTTTTATAAGTTTTTACAAGGTATGTATTTAGATAGGTTTCTATGTTTGTATTTCTGATTCATTGTTTTACTTTAGGTAATATCTGAAAAAGTTTCAAGTGAGAATAAAGAAATAAAAATATTATGTTTTTAATTCAAATTTGAGGGGATTTCATAGTCTGCAGCAATGCTGATAGAATTCTAATGCCGCTTTTCTCAGAAAGTGCCTTCAAAATAAAAAAGATTTAATTATTATTATTTAATGTTCTCTCCATCTCCATAATTTGCAAATCTAATATTTTAAGCTTTTTAGCTTCTTTTCTTCTATTCTCTTGCTTGATAGCCACTATCTGAGCTTCTATTAGAGCTGTATTTTTTAAAATACATCTCTTTCGCTTCGGCAAGTGGGTTCGTAACAGTTGGGCTCAACTGTTGGGAAATTGGCTTCCTCAATTTCAATGGAGCCCCACCACCAGTCCCTTTAATATGACTGCGTTGAGCAGCTACCACCTTTCTAGTTTAAGTTTTTATATTGTCATATTTAGATTTGAGCTGGTCCCCCATCTCTCCAATGGAGAACTGTTGCATTGAAAGCAGTTGCTATTCTCTGCCAGACTTTATCCTATAACATTAAAATTCTCTTTTTCAATCAATTTCAAGAGACGTTGTTCCTCCTCAGGTTTTAGAGAAATACTTTTTTCTCTTTTCTTCCATATTCATTCATATAACTCACGTTCACTAAAATATAGCAATTCGCACGTAATAATGATATAAATTCCAATATACTGCCTTCTGCACATAACGATGTTTATGCAAAGACTGATTTATGCTTCTTTTGTTTTTCTTTTTACAAGTTCCGACGCATAACTCACAATTTTTACGCAATATTACCAACTATATTTGTGAAATCAGTAGTTCTCAGGATAGCCAACAGTCGGAAACATATGACCGGCGCATTAAAGGAAGCTTTAAGTAAAGGACGGTCGATGTGCGTTTATGAAACTGATGGTCCCATTTGAAGGATCCTTTTTCATAAAGGAACTCTATCATAAAGGAGCCTTTTGTTGTTGTTTATGGAACTGGCTGTAATAATTTGGTACGCTAAATAATGCAGGATCTGTACGTGTCATCATCATGCTTTTCACCATTTTGATTATAATATTTGAAGATCAGGATGCGTTATTATATCGTTTTATGTTTATTAATTCCCAATTGTCTCATATGGACCTATTGCAACTATCAAAAGCAAAAATCACCAGATAAGAATCGAACTGAATAATTTATTTGCCATTTACTCTCAAACAAATTTGACACATCTTGAATTAGAAGCGAAATTGGATCATAAATTTACGTCTAGTTCCCGGGAACAAGTGTAGCTTGCCTCTGCCCGAGATCTTCGAACAAAGGGCTCAAAGAACATCACACTGTTCATCTCAAGTGCCACATGTACAATGGAACTAATTAATTTTACATTATCTGGGATTATATCTATGTAAATGATCTCTCAGTCACTGCCTTAAAGGTTTCTTTGTGCCGGTTCTCGCTTTCAAGGGAAGGTCCCCTGCTTGATTTATGTCCTTCTGCTCTTGAAGAATGAAGTCTTTCGCGAATGAGACATTTAGCACTCAGTTTGTTTCGAATTTGAAACAGAATGGAGCGAAAATGGAATAATTATTAATCGACAAATCGGAAAGAACCTTCTCTGTAGTACAAAGAGCTGTAGGGATCAATCTGAATCAATTTTTTACGCATTATTCAACCTTTACTTCAACATGACTATATACAATTTTTCAAAAACGGATGTTATAAAAATTAATACTTCGGTTACATATATACTCAGTAACATTAGAAGTATTACACTCGGAAGGAATGCATTTTTTCAACTTGATTCTTTGCCCGTATGGTAATTTAATAAAATAAAGAAAAGATAAGATTTGGGTGAAGGAATACCAGGTAGTTTCAAGGAACATCTGGATCAGTATTAATAGCTTAGTAATTGTCTGTTAATAATTTAGAGCTTTCCTGAGAGAATTTACATCATCTCAAAATATTTGGGAGCGCACTAGAATCATTTTCAGCAGTATGTTATTTATTTGAAACTTTTACATGTACAATTTTTGGTGAAATGGTTCATTTTTGTTAGTTCTACTTTCTAAAGAGTTAAACAAAATGATCCATATTTGAATCAATATTAAAAATATTTTGTATGGACGCAAACTTGATAAAGAAAGAGAGAACTGTATTTTTTTGGCAATTGAGGAAGGAAGCAAAAAGGCTGGCACATCTTAAGAAGCAAGAGAATGAGAAAACTTGGATAAGGCAATGGACCGAGCCTCAATCGTTTCTGGACGAAATCTGTAAAATAAGGAAATGTCTACAGGTTTTCAAGCTGGATTATCTTGAGCCTGAAACAGAAAATTAAGTTGACTTAATTCCAGAAGGGAGCACTAAATTTTGTTATCGCAGAAATATGAGAGCCTGGATCATAAGACGCACGAAGTTTTTAGAGCTTACTGATTACATCTGCAATAGAAAAACCTAAAGTACTTAGAAGTACTGGTGACTTTCAAAACGAAGTCATGCAGAATACAGATTCAACAGGCTTTGTTGAAATCGATGATTCTTGGAATGAGGAGAGTTATGATGTTTGTTAGTTTTACAGTTGCGGCATACAGCTTGAGGATTACAATCGGCTTTTTATGTCTACCTTAACACTCGAAACAATTTGAATTTTGACTGAGATATTTATAGCTGTCAGTAAAACCCATATTTTAATATTTGTAATACTGAAGTATCAAATGCGAATCCTTACATAGCGAACTGATGAACTTTTGTTTGAGGAGGCTAAAACAGGCGAGTTTGATCCTGTGAGCGGTGACTTGCCAAATCGTGTTGAATCCATCGAAACAGCGAGTAGCCAGAAGGCGCAATATCCGGAGAAGATGGCGTTGTTATGAAGAAAATAACTTTATAATGTCTGTATTATATACTCCATTTTTCTCGGAATTCACGGTTCAATAAAAGTAATTGCAGTCTGTACCGACCACTCGTAATCGAATCATCACCAAGTTTTAGCAGTTTGTATTATACAACGCCCTCTTGGTGCCGCATTATACACAGCATAACTTTCGAGCCATGAACGTTCAGCTTGGTGTTGATGTTGAGATGGCAACGATTGGCCTGCCAAAGCGGAGTATTTTTTTCTTGGACTTTTCTGTCTTTGAAGTAGCTGCTTACAAGATATAATCGCCTTTCCAAATCTCTTGGTTTCATAAGGAACCCAATTACCTACCATAGATTTCAAATGTACAGACACTGCTTGTTGGGTCCCTCCCCAATATAAGTGCAAACTCGTCTTGCGTTAGACTTGGGTTTTCATAGAGTAATGTCTGTAATATATCGTCTTCGAATGTTATTTGCTGTCCCGAGCGAGGGCTTTTTCAACGCTGAAATCACCACTTCTGGAGCGCCGAAACCATTCTCTATATGACTTGTCAGGAGCATTGTCACCGTAAACTTCCACAAACATACTATTGGCTCTTTCAAACAAGCCTATTCAGATCAATGGCACACTTCGCGTCATCATTTTATAAACCATTGAATATTAGGAATTTTCAATTTATAGTAAACACGGACCTCTGAATCTCCGAATAATGCGTCTATTCATTCATATTGAATCATTTGAAATTCTCAGTAACATGACTTATGCATCTTATTCCATCCAATACATGAATTTAGGGGCAACATCAAATATTTTTTGCAAAACTAAATTTAACCGAAAACTTGAATTAACATTGAACATTTAATTGGACTATTATAAAATGGACTTAATAATAAAAATATAAAATATATCTTATGAACATGTGTGGAACTGAAATAAATTGACAATAAATAAGAGAAAAAATTATAACTCGTTTTCAAAAATACCCCCTTCTCTTCTAAACATTTTCTAGCTCTTGTGATCAAATGAGCTATTTCTTCAAAATTTCCGGTCGATTTCGTATTGTTTCACCTGGAGCTTGAATACGATTAATCAGATGCTCCCTGTCTATGATATCTTCAGAGTAAACTTCATTTTTAAGAGCCCCTAGAGAAAATAATCCAAGCATGTAAGATCTGGGGATCTTGCAGGCCAATCATGAGGTCCCCCTCTACCAAACCAATGATCTGAATAAACTTCATTCAAATTGCGCTACAATTTCACGGGTAAAATGTGCCGGAGCTCCATCATGTTGGAAGTACATACCTCTTGAAATATTGCTTCCATCATTCAAAAGCCCTGGCAAATGCTGGATTAAAAATTGTAGGTCTGCCACTTCATTCAGCCTGTGGTCCAATTAGGCAATTATTGTAAATTTCACACCAAATATTGACTGAAAAACGATGTTGTGAATTGCGTTTCCTAAACACTTTCGGATTTACTCTGGACCAAATATGTGCATTGCGAAGATTCAAAATGCCATCTTTTGTGAAGGTCGCTCCATCAGTAAAAAGCGTTCTGAAGATAGCTCGCTGGTTCCGCAAAACCCACCTGCAAAATCACATCCTCGGTAGTTCATCGCCTGGCTCCAAGGTTTGGACGGATTGTAAATGAAATGGATGCCACTTTTCACGGTGCAGAACTCGCCAGACCTGACAATGTGGCAAACCAAAAACTGAACCAAGACGCCGCGTGCTGGTTGAGGGATTTTCTTGGACAGCTTCTATTATCTCTCTTCATGGTTTACCATTGAACTTGCTCTTTCTCGTTAACTTACTGATGGAAAGTCTTCAGTTTCACGAAGTGAGCGATTAACATGTTTGAATGTTTGGTGGTTAGGAATTCGACGATTCGGATATAGCCTTCGATATTCTTTAGCAGCTTCACGAATATTGCACTTACAAAATCCATAAACTAACAACATATCAGTATACTCAGTATTCGTTAATGACGGCATTTCGATAATTCTCTTAATGCAAATTTTATGAAAACACAACAATCTACCACTTGCGTATTTTTCCATTTCAATAATTACCCGCAATGGTTTGAAATGTGAAAATTATTAGCATGAGCCACTTAAATTTTAAAATGAGTTGAATTCAGAGTAAACGAATGTCTTCTGTGATCTTTCACATAGCATTGAAAATAAATGATGTCTTAAGCTTCAGATCGATTCAAGCAGCATGTGAGAAAATAAATAGTGGACCAGAAAGGCTAATGAAAGCTGCAGAATATTCAATACAAGAGCTCGCAGGTGTCAAAAAGAAATTGGGAAATTTTCTATAACAAATCACATACGAAAATTGTAGGGGGAAGGGGTTTAAAAGAATTTATTTGCGAAAGTGTAAATAAGATGTCGAAAAGTATTTTGTTTTATATGCGTGTGTATGAATCGAGAATTCCAGATATTCAATAGCTCATAACATATTTATGCGAAGTGTGCCATTATTTGAAATTAGCTTGTTTGAAAGAGTATTCATTGTGGATTCTGATGAGATTTTCACTTTTCGAAAATTCGATGAATAGGGTGTGTTACAAGATGTGCGATAAAGAATATAATTTTCTCAGTCCGAACCTGCGCTATCGAGAAGTAATTAGGTGAAAGTATTAGGCCTATACTCATTCCCTCAAATTTTTATGAGGATCCATGCAGGCGTTCAAGAGTTATGCCGATTGAAAGTTTTTGATAAAATACATAAAACATCCTGTATCTCTTAAACTAATATAGTTAGAACATATTTCCAGCACTTATTCAGACTCACCAAAATGTCCTGCATCTGCCCTGAAAGTCTGTACAATCATTCGTCAAACACCCTGTTAATACCTGTTTTATATTCAGCTGAGAGGTCTATGTATATAGTGTATCTGTGCTATATCTTCATTCCACCCTACGTATCATCTTATGTACAGTATTTACAGCGACTTCCAAGTTTCTTAGTGAATATTGAAAACGCCACACCAAACTGAAATTCTATATGGTAGAATTGACACAACCAAAACGTCGTCGACCTGAATAAGACCACAGACCTAGAGAATTCCGCGCAAATTGTAGAACACATCAAATCAAAGTTATAAGATTCACCAGATGATCTATCTGTCTATCCTATAAACGTATCAAATTAGGATAAGATTATGGTCTATCCCATCTCAGGTGCTGATCAATGTGAACGCCCAAATGTTCAACATATTTCGACTTTTTAATACGGGACAAATACATTCTGTCCTATCAGCACAGAGGGGCCCAATCAAAACTTAGTTGACCAATTTGAAAGAAAAGGTGAGAAATCTAGCTTTATCAAAATTGAGACTAAGATAACTATGTGTTTTACCCACTAACTGATCAACCTGAGACCATCTTCAGCTGCATCACGTGCTTCATCCCATGTTCCACCATTAAACGTTATCACGTTATCAATAATTCATTATCAGTCCTAATCAAGTAATATCTATAAATTCCTAAATTTTCTACATTTTGTAGAAAAAAGACTCATCTTTAAAAACATCCTCTAATTCTTCAGTCGACTTTACAGATTCTCATTAAGTCTGTTGAATTACATAAATCCTAATCCCTCCATCGGTCTGGCTGACTCAGGTGCCTGCAAATATCAATGGGATCGTATGATTTGTCAATTTCGTTGTTTTTTTCTCGCCTACCATTCCATTCAGCCTGCGCCAGTTAAAAATACGACAATTTATACACGCCTAGGGTCGAATAAATCACGTGGGCAATATGTTTGACAATGCTGGCTTAACATAGACATCAGTGATATTCCAGATACATATATTTCCCACAATACGTGGCCCTTGAAACGAATGAGTTGGGCAGATATCAAGATTGATGTGGCTGGGGTTCGCCATGTTATTTGACGCTATTAAAAGCGAAAAATGATGCGTTGTAAAGCTGGATACACGAAGAAGCGAGGTGATGCGGCTGTGATACCTCATGTGGTAAGGGTTTCAGTGCAAGGAGAATGTTGGATAAATAATAAAGGGTTTTCCAATAAGAGGGTCCTTTTTGAAAAACCCGCTATCTGCGTAGCTATCACTTTTGAAGCTGTCATCTTTTGGCATTTGACAAGTAAAAACTACGTCATTACTGAAAATGGAACGATACACGCTTCAGCGACGCATTGAAATCGTTAAAATACGCTACAAAAATGGTGAAAATTTTGCAGCCACAGTTCGCAAAACTGAAGCACTTTTGGATTGTGTTAAAACATCTTCTCGGCCGGCAATAGTGAAGCTGGTGTAAAAATTTAAGCTGTTGGGACAAGTTAGTGAAGTTAAGAATCGAAACCATATGCGTCGCTGAAGAATAACTGATAATATTGCTGCTGTAGCCAGTAGTGTTGACGAAAACCAAGGTTTGTCGATTCCTTGTCGATCTTTAGAGTTAGGCATTCCACAAACGATATTACACCGTATTTTGTATATAGACTTGGGTCTTAAGCATTACAAAGATTAGTTAACACAATAACTCCTGAAAATCCAAGTATGATTGTAGAAAAGCCTGTCAATCCTCAACGTGTCACTGTTTGGTGTGGCTTTTGGGCTGGTGGTGAGATTGGACCTTACTTACAACGGAACATTCTCAATTTTGAAAATGTTTCCGGGCCGTCTTATTTCTCGAATGGGTGATCACAATTAGCCACCGAGATCTGCTCCTCATGGCATTAGAGCATGACGTGCTAGGGGCGCTTGTTAAGACAAGCACCCTTGTTTTGTCCCGGTGAAATAGAGGATTAAGTCTTGGTGTGTAACGTAATGCCATTCGCGCCAGTCACTGGACCTGTGTGGTAAAGATCTTCCGAATGGGGCCCCAGTTTTGCCGTTATGGTGGAATGGAGGGCTGAGCCGGTTGATTAACTCAGTGGCAGGGAATCCGTCGCAAACTAGCGTACTCTACCCTATTGCAGTAAATCTTTGGATTTTTCTGTCCAATGGCCGACTGCGTTATGTAGCATACTGCGTTACCTCGGGAGGGTAGATGCCCACAGGTGATACTTGTATCACCTGGCCACCCGATTGGTGTTGGACTCGAGGGGGTAGTGGTTGAAAGTCCGCATGCTGGACTAGGGAGGTATTTCATTTATCTGTTCGCAGACCACCATGTTTGGGATATTCTCATGAAATGGTTTAGAGGGACTTGACGGTTCGACCAGCCTTATCCTGAACCTGGATCTAATGCGTAACGTTTCAGGGTTTGTGGATCTCGACGAAACAGCTAGTCCTTTGGTGCTTGACGCCAGGATCAATCGGAAGACTTCACATGGGTTCGTGGGTCATGACGTACAGGCCATGTTGACGGTGCTCGTACCAGGATCAATTGAGTAGTCGCTTGGTGAAAGAGCCACGCTCACATGCCAATACAACTATGACGGTAGAATTCGCATGGCCACCGACATCTTGTGATTTAAGGCCCTTAGACTTCTTTCTTTGGAGCGACGTGAAATATAAGGTCTATGCTAATGCTTCAAGACCTTAAAGATGGAATTCGTGAAGTTATCAAGGACATGCAGCTGCAAATGCGCGAATCAGTCATGGAAAATTTCTTGAAAAGAATATGATGCTACAATCACCAGCCGTGGCGGTAATAACAATGAAATAAACCTCCATGGATTTCTTTCAAAATATACTTAATTTTTTTTTAATATCAAAATGAAACCTCTCATTGTAAAAACCCTAATTCATATAAAACCATTATCAGACAAGTTTATCCGTTTTATAAGTGATGAAATATAAATATTATTTGCTGTCAGTGATAATTCACTTTTGCATCAAATTAATTAAAATTATATGCAATGATATTTTACCATAGTTATTCCAATTTTCGAACATCGGTTACATTGATAACATCAACTCGAATACCGAACTGAAGATTCCAAAATTCAAAAAACTGACTACACCTATGATGACTTTCTGTAAACATATAAAAGGTGGGCTGTCTAGAGTTTTCATTTTGAAGTAGTGGTTAGTTCGAATCTGACAATACTTTTGTCATTCGTTAAGACAGTTAGTTTAATACATGACATTAACGAAATGGGTCTATTTACGCTTGAACAAAACTGGAAATATTAAAAGCCTATTTACAAAGTGTTTAATCTTCTATCCAAACTGTTAGATATTTACACGGAAAATTCAATTGAAATGAAATGAAGCTTGATTTGACTCCATTTGACATTGATGCCTTGAAACACAATAGTTGTTGCTATTCATGAGATTGAGCCCCAAACAATCGACAATGTACTGAAAAATTGGTTTAATCGGATATGCTACCGTGTGGTCAGTTGTGGCGGTCATTTAAATGATCTGTTCTTCATTAATAAATGTCTAAGTTCAACATTCTTGATATTCTTATAATTTTGAAACAATATTAATTGGTTTTTTATTGCTGATCAAAAATGCAAGCTTCAAATGCGTACTAAAGGCCATTTCTCAGACCTATAGCATACATGCCATCCTTCATGACCATCTTAACCTCTGCTTACCGCACCTCAAAAACAAGTGCGAGTCTAGTGCTTTGAGGAGTTTTTAGAGCTCTGTGGAAAAGACCCGTCTACTATTTTCAACCGGCTGGTTACTGGGGATAAGACTTGGGTTCATCACTATGATCCTAAGAGTAAACAAGAGTCCATGCAGTGGACTTAAAAGGGTGCACCGCCCCCCAAGGACGTTTAAAGTCCCCCTATCCGCTGGAAAAATAATGGCGTCTTTTGGGATTCTAAAGGTATTTTATTGATAGAATACACTAAAAAGAGTGAAAGCATCACGGCAGTATAGTGCGCAACCACTTTGCGTAATTTAAGAGAAGCAATTAAAGGGAAAAGGCGAGGAAAACTACAGCGCGGGTCATGCTGCCGCCGCAGCTTGATGAACGATCAATAGAGGGATAATTATCGTTACTTGAAATTTTTACCTGGGAAATGGTAACACAACTTAATTTGTTAGCATTCAGTGGGACCCATTAGCTTAACTTCCATGTCTTTACTTACTGATGAAAGTATAAATAAATTATTTCATCATTCTCACTGAATCAATTGGCAAGCTCTAGACATATTATATTGGAACTTGTCTCCACAACTTGTTTGAGATCTTTATTGTTAATAATCTTTGGTATCCCAAAGTGTGCTCCATCGATCAAACTGACATCTCTTGTATGTTAAAACCTTGAATTGAATATTTATTCAAATACTCAAATTAGAGGTTAGACAATTGTCAGCACTTATGATGTACGACTGGATAAGAATTCCTTATTGAAGTAGATGACATTACAAACTCGTATATGCTGAAAAATAGTCTATTATGACAGATTATTATTCAAGAGCTGAGGTTCTTCATTCCAAAAGTGGCAAAAAAAATCTCTTGAATATACAACAACAATTATAACTATCTAACGATTTGAGTGACAGCGTTTATTGGATTGAATCTGTCTTAACTTGATAGAAACTCATTTTAACGAAATATTAAAAAATATACTTCAAAATATTCAAATGTTTATTTCAATCTAAGTTCCTTCTTTTTATACATTAGCTGTTTTAAATATTACATTCTGACAAATTAAAGTTTTTTCACCAAATGTTGACTTAATTCCAACAAGAGTCTAAAAAATTTCCTGCAAATTAGATGTATAAACAAAATTTACGGTGCTTTAGAATAAGAACATTTCTTCATTCATAATTTCGAAATTTTGTAGTTTGAAAGTGATTCATTATAGGGTGGTTAAAGAAAAAATGGTCATGAAATTTTCTTTAGCAATAATCTTTCAAAGTTCACTCTTAATCCCACCTAGTAAACCCATGGCTTATGGTGTATACTAGCCCAATTCATACTCGTGACCAGCTTATCGAAAGAATACATAACTGCTGCAATATATATGATATACCAAGACAACAATGGGGGCAGTTGCGGAAAGCTGTGGATTGTATCCGAAAGCTCTGTAGGCTTTGCATTAGAGAAAGTGACAGGTATTTTCAGAATTTTTTGTAGTAAGTTTTAAACTTGTATTAATAATGACGTAAATAATTTTTCCTCAGATGGTGTATATCTCTGTTTGTACTTTTACAGTTTCGCAACTATTGTCCAATGAAAATGAAGGTGTAATAGAATGTATTATACGTCGTTAAAAAGCTTTATAAATAAGACAATTTAATCATCAATTAATGCCGTCAAATTACACTAGAAATCTTGAGTAACGTACATGAACGTTTTCAGCAAAACTTACAATACTGCAGGAAAGTGAATTGTGCTAATTCCAGCATTTAATAAACTAATCATCACAAAAGTAAGTAGTATTCCACTATTTTTTCTGTCATTTTGTTATCGATGGAAATTTAGAAGCAAAATTTCAGGATCAGATAGCACTCGATAAGATCTTCAAAATGAGGTATCGCAACACTACTCATCCCTATTCAAAACCAAGGAGTTGTACTCACCCCCGTTAGGGGGTTGCAAATACGGGGATGCGCAGAGCGGAAGTTGTTCCCCCTCGAATCAGAAATTGACTGGTCCGAATGATTTTCCACACTTCATTTTAAAACCGGAAAATCGAGGTGTTAAGTTTTCGTTGGACCACACTGTATATCGCCAACCGTTTTGTTGTAGTATTGGCCGTTTGTTAGCATAATTTGACCAAACTGTAAACGAATTAACTAACTAAAGCAGTAGATAAAAATAAGGAGAACTATACTTTGCCAAAAATTCGGGCCGTATTGATTAACCTCATTCAAAACCCTCAGGTTCCGGGAATGTGATAGGCTGAATGAGCAAATATTCTAGCCTCGAACATCAATCAACTTGATGTATCACAAAATGAATGTTTTCGGAAAGATTCATTACGATCGCGCGTTGCGTGACTAGGGAATAATATTCAAAATGGTTCCTTGGTGAAATAACATGTAATTTAATCGTGGTTAGACCTAATAATGCGCCGTTATATCTTCACGAAGAACATGGAATAGGCCACTTCCTCCTCATTTCGTCCGACCAAAGACAAGTCCAAAATTATTTACTTGCAGAAAATCGTAATTGGATGTACTAAATATTTTATTCATTTCCTGAATGCAGCATTGAGAATACTTTCTTCTCATTTTCTTTTCTGCCTGTTTAAATGATTCTTATACGTACAAAACTTTTTATATGTTAGGGCGTCTTCTATAAATACAAGGTTGGGGAATAAAATCCATTATTTTTGAGTGAACTTCAATGCTTTATTCAACTTTTTTCGGATTGGGTCAAATATGTCCGTCTTGTTTTATTTGTTGCCAATTTAAAGATAGCTTTATAATGCGTCCCTCATAAAAGTCTTGGACCTTTTTGGCGAAAAATTCTGGTAATCGATTCCAACAATCTTCTCTTGATGCCAATTTCTTATCACTCAGGAAGTGATATGCGGGAAAAAGATGGTTATCACTGGGTGCCTGGTCAGGACTATATGGTGGATGCATTAAAACTTCCCAACCAAGCTCTCGGAGAGTTACTATTGGAGTATGGCCTGGCGTTGTCCTGTTGAAACACAAAACCTCTTCTGTTGATCAATTCTGGCCATTTCTGGTCAATCGCTAGCTTCAAACGGTCCAGTTATTGACAGTAGAGATACGAATTTAGTGTTTGGCCAGCAACTTAGAAGCAACTCATTATGAATGATTCCTTTCCAGTACAACCAAAAGCACAGAAAAACCTTCCTGGTCGTTAGTCCTGGTTGGCCACCGTTTGAGCTGCTTCACCGCTTTGACCACGATCGTTTTCGCACACTGTTGTCGTATGTGACTCATTTCTCATCCCAAGTCACCATCCGTTTAAGGAATGGGTCGATTTCATTCCGTTTAGCCAAGACTTCGCAGATGAAAATTCCATCCATCAAGTTTTTTGTGTGAATTGGCATCCAAATATCGAGCTTCTTTTTGAATCCAGCTTTGCGCAAATGGTTTAAAACTGTTTTCTGGTCGATCTTTAGCTCCTGGGCGATGCTAGAACTACTGACGTGCCAGTCAACTTCGATTATTTCTGTGATTTTATCGACAGTTTTGACGACGGATCTGACTGTACGTGGTGTATCTTCAAAATCAAAAATACCTGAACAGAGTCGACGAAACCAAAATTGCACGTTGTTAGCTGTTACAATATGGGGACCATAAACACCGTTCACAATGTCAGTCGCCTGGCTTGTATTTTCGCCTTTATCAAGGTAAAACTGTAAAGGTGCCGAATTTTCTCTTTGTTGGCCTCCATTTTTAACATCATGTAACTTAGAACTGAATGGAACAAACAAAAAACAGCAAAATAATTCTTTTAGTGTGATATGTTACCTCGACAACAAGCATAAATCCGAAATTGGTTCATCAATACTCTACGAGATATCGATCATTTACCGAAAAAATTATAGATTATTTTTCCCCCAAACTATAATATTATGAAATATTTGGGGTTAGAGGTTTGAGCAGAAGTGTTTTAAATACAACATCATTCAAACATTACATTATTTACAAATTCCGCCCATAAGGATTGTCGAAATCCTTTGGATCATCTAGTTGGTACAACTGTCCTCTATACTCACGCAGAGTTTAGCGTCTATCTGTCATTTGGTTTGTTTGCAAGGGTTCATTTTATCAGTTTATCTCAAGTACGTTTTCCGATTTTTACGTTGGATAGAAATATCGAACATAAAATCTTTCTTAAATTTTGTATTGAAACGGGAATTTCGTATGCGGAAGTGCTGAAAAAGTTACATAATATTTACGGTGAATCGATTATGTCAGAAACATACAAGAATGAGTGAGAAAAATGAAATCTAAATCTGAATTGAAGGTTGTGTTAATGCTTTTTCCATTATCGCAATATTGTGCACTTAGAATTCTTGCCAGAAAGTGAGATAGTAAATGAAGAATATTATCTGAGTGTTATGTAACATATGAGAAAACAATTTCGTCGAAGAAGATTAGAATTTCGGAAAGAAGACACATGGAGTTTGCATCATCACACAAAGATATATGAGTAATTTCGAACTGATTTTCACCCAAAACCTCAACAAACCATATCCAATAATCACCCTCCGATATCGCCGATGGTACACCCTTTTCAGTCAAAATAGACATGAAGGAAATTTCGCGGATAAAACTTAATGTCTGAAAATGCGTTTACAGAATGTTTTGATGATTGAATTATAAATAAAGTTGTGAGTATATCATTCAGAAAGCGGCCTTCTGTGAAAACAATTCAAAAAATTTGAATGAATGATTTATTTTGTGTATCATTAACAAATTCGCGGTGCTTTTGATTTTGATTTAATTTTAAAATACAAAGGATACCATTAGTTATGAAACAAAACATCATCTGAATGTCCACCACGGAAACGCTGGCAAAAATGAAGTAGTTGAACGCAATTTTCCATGACTCTCTCACACAAATCAGGTCATATCTTAGCAATTACTCGTTCAATATTGATCTGTAAATCGTCTAAATTTGCTGGATAATTTCTGTAAACCAATGACTTAATGTAACCCCAAAGAAAGAAGTCTAATGGAGTTAAATCGCAGGAACGAGGCGGAAAATTTATCGGTCCATTTCTTGAAATAATCGAATCACCTAATACACGACGGTTTAAATGATCTGTTGGTTTGAGTTCTTGGGTTAAAACAATTTCGTAGAGATGTAAACCAAGGTCTTTTCGTAAAATTCGCCACGTAGACGTCTGGGACGTTTTTGTGAACGTCGAGAAATCGATAAATTTTTGTCTTTACGAACACTTTCACGTACGGCAGCAATATTCTCTTCACTTCTTGCATTTCTTTGTCGTACTAACAGTGTAACATCATGAAAAGTAAAATTCATTTAAAACTTCTTCACCAAAGGTTCAACTGTTCTTTTATCCGGACGATTACGACGACTAAAAATTGGAGTTAAAGCAAGTACAATTAGATTAACAGATCGCGATTTTTCATAATAAATTTGGATTATTTGTGAACGTTATTGGAGTGTGTGCGTTTCCATGAATAAATGGTAAACATTGACAAATACAAATGTCAATGTCACAAATAAACAATGGCTGACATGCGTGAGTAATGTCAAATTTAAAAATGGGGCGTTAACATTGAAAGACTCTTTGCATACACAGCATACCCCACCAAGCTCATTCAAGCACTGAACGGTATTCCCGAATATTTCTAGCTTTAATAACGAGGAAAAACTTCCTCATGTTCAAGTCACATCCCATTCAGCCGTTAAGATAATAATTATCATTATTTCAAAATGAATTGAACCGGCGGATATTTTGAAAAAATATTATTCTTCCTATGCGTGGCGAATATAGGTGTTTAGTTGAATTGCATTAATTTGACATCACAGGATACGGTTGAATGAAGCCGATGGGCTTCGAAAGATGTGCATATCTACTGCTTATGTCCCAGCGATTAACAAAACTTATTCAGATTCATTTTGGCTTTAAACTGTTACGCAGATGCATGTTGGACTGTCTCAATGCGAAAACTTTCTGTTGCTTATACCCTTATTGATTATACTAGGAAAAAATATCTGCAAGTTCAATTCATTCTACTCAATTATCGAATAAGTTAGGAAAACTGTTTTATTATGTGTTCTTGGGACACTCAATGGTTTGATGATGAGACAGCCGTCCAGGAGCTATTTTCTTCCAGGAATGTGGAAATTAACTGGTTTCTGCTTTGTCATTCCGATTCAAATTCCTCAAATACAGTTCGCTAACTTCTTTCTCGCCCAAAAGGAATCTGTCAATGGTCTTGCTACAATCCTTGATTTTTCACCAGTTTCTGTCCTACAGAATTACCACGTTGTGAGAGTAGAAGCGGTGTTTTTTAAATTTTTGAATTCCACGAAAACTGTGAATATTCCACAAGAAAAATATCTGTGATAAAGGGTTTTCCAATAAGAAGTTTCATTTTGATACTAAGAAAATCAGATAGTTTAAGAGAAATCAATGGATTTTTACCGCAATGTAAATAGGAAGGTTTGCTATTAACAATGGAAAACTATATCAGCCAAATGGCCGCCATAATTCGCACATTTGGGGCTGTATGACCTCGATAACCTTTCCGAATTCCATCTTTAGGATCTTGAATCGATTGTAGAGTATTGGCATAGACCTTATCTTTCACGTGACCACAATGAAAAAAGTCTTAAGACGTTAAATCACAAGATCTCGGTGACTAATTGGGATCATCTCTACGAGAAATAACACGACCAGGAAACTTTTCTTGCGAAAATAACGTCGTCCACATCAATAACTCCCAATTACGACCATAAAAAATCATTAGTCATATCTCGATAGCGCAATCCATTCACCGTAATAGTTGTACCAGCCTCATTTTTGAATAAGGTCCAATCACACCGCCAGTCCAAAAACCGCACCAAACAGTGACACTTTCAGGATAGAGAGGCTTTATAACAGTCATTCTTGGATTTTTCCGTGCCCCAAATGGGCGACAATTCTGCTTATTAACTTAGCCTCCGAGGTGAAAATGAGCCCCATCACTGAAGATGATTTTAGATGAAAATCCGGCTCATTTTGATGTATTTCAAGGACTCGATCGGCGAAGATGCGACATTCTTGTGTTCACTGAACTTTAAAAGCTTTAAGTCCTAATTCTTTATCCAAATACAGTGTAATATCGACAACAACGCAATATGATTGAATGTGTAGGTAGCTTTATAAAACCAATTATAAAATTTGCAAACATCCTATGATTTCATGTGGTAACGCCATCATGTATTACGCAAGGAACAGAATATATTTCCCTATAAACATTGAATAAATAATGCATTTTACATTCTGCAAATTCAGTGAATTATGTCGAAATTTGATAAAACATGTAATTACCGGGAATTACCAGAAAATTGTCCGATTTCAGTTTGTGGTTTCATATAATTTTTTGAAATCCCGCTTCCGCCTGAAATTTGTGTAGCCAATCACGAAAATTCGTAGGTGTGACTCAAGAAATTTAATTTTCATTTTTTCTGTACCCTACCAGCGTTACTCACTCTTTGATCTCATATATCTCATATAGAAAAGGGGTAACTATTCTTTTTGTGAAAAATACTTTTATATAAAAGGACGTTCTTCGTGCCACAAAAATCTTGAAACCCATTTCCCGCTGGCATAACCAAGTAATAAGATGAAAATATTTGTTTTTCCCGTTTTGTTTTCCTCCAAGTTTGCCATCCAGGAAAAATGACGTCTATTACGTGTATCCTTCGTCTGGCATTTCTCCAAACATAGCTTCTGACTTCCGATACAACATCTGTCCTTTAGATCAATTTTATGCCCATTTGATTCATATTTAGAACAATTTATTGCACAAAATTTCAGCTTTTTACCGCATTGGAGGTTTCAGACATTATTTCAGTAAAATAGATCGCCGTTTGGAATATTTTTTAGAATACTCCTGGCGCTCTCTGGGTATTCAAATAAAGGTGAGAGTTAATTTTCCATTTTGGTTTGTTACTTTCGAATGAAAATACTTTGAAGCAGAATTTGTAAATACTGAATACTTTTATTATTTCCTCATCGAATTGTACCAGGCTTTCGTGCATTAAAATATGTTATTCTACAGGAGATATATTTTCTTCAATTGCACATAAACAATTGAGTGAAAATAAACAATTGGTACATTTTCTTAGTGTTATTAATGATACCACAATTGGCAAGATATAGAGAAAACTTCCAAGAAGTGGAATATAATTGAATTCCAAATTTTACAGAGACAATGTATTTGTTAATTAATAATATACCAAAACTGAAAAACATGTTTATTAATAAACATGAGAAAAAATCTGAGAAGATCACCTAGATTAATATATAATTTAAATGAGACGAACATGGAAAAATAATTATGCATTTGAAATGTCAATGATCTAAACTTCGTATCGTGTGCGCCTTCACTTCATAGAAATCCATTGCACACTTTAGTTGAATAAAACAGATATATATGTTGATTTCAATTTATTATCTTGAGTTGCTAATATGAGCGTTTAGTTAACTATTATAATTTAGGCTTGGAATATTTCAACTTTTCGTTGTTATCTTCTTAGCCATGATATTATTGCAGAGGACAAGCAGCTAGCACAAAAGTGGATATGTCATTCGAAAGCACACTAAATGAAGCATTTTTTACTGAAAAGAAAACATGTCAGTATTCATCGATAAAACCATTGGAAAAATATGACTGATTTTGTTCACTTCAGAATTGTGATATTCATCTTCCTACCACGCCCGCAATAGGAATTTTTGGCACACAGAACTTTCGATTATATGATCTGCCTTTGAAGTTTGGCGGTTTTGAAAGTAGATACCCTATATATGTGTTTCATTTACTTAAGTGTCAATAGTTTAATTGAAAATCTCGGAGGACTATTTGGCAGATTTTAGTCATTGAAATGAATTATCCTATGTTTTTAATGCTTTAAGTCCAACTAAATTTCGCAAAAACATTCAAAATTATTCTCCGTCTAACAT
Organism: Megalocaria dilatata; assembly: GCA_034642435.1. Classification (NCBI taxonomy): domain Eukaryota; kingdom Metazoa; phylum Arthropoda; class Insecta; order Coleoptera; family Coccinellidae; genus Megalocaria; species Megalocaria dilatata. Next base: position 58,127,633 of record CM067855.1, on the reverse strand, counting down.
ATAATTTCAAATTGTTCTTAGCTGAAATTCTTTATCGTTCCAAAACTAACCTTTGGACAAAATTCCGTGGTACGAGCATACAAAAAGCTTTGCAAATTCCAGTAAGAAAAATATTATCTTCGCTGAAAGATTATTTTCGACAAAATAAACCAACAAATCTGTATTCAAAAGTTTTTTCATTACAGTCTGATGACCTTAAAATAGACATCTTTCAGGAAATTGCTTTATCCGATCCTCCCTAATTTTCGCCGAAGACAAAACATGAAAAATGAACCGGTCACAAGTCTATGTATTCAAATAGGAAGGAACAACATTGTTCTCTTGTTGGAATCTATTTTTACGCTCGTCTGGCCGGCTATACAAAACAATTCAGGGCTATATGCGAAATCACCATTAAATTTCGGGCAGGCATTAATAACCTAATTTATCATCGGACTAATGCTTCTGCGATATCGTGAACGTATTCCTTCTTTAGACTGTACCGTTAAATTGGTTGGAAACGAAAATACATTAATAACGCCAAAATACCTAACCGGAAACGGCAAATGTGCATACGTCACATTAATCTGGAACATTGTTTTGGGGTTTATAATTACATAGCTTTCGCTTTCATGAGTAATGAGAAGGGGGTAGTAAACATTTTTCGCTGGGAAAAAGATTGGTGTTGTTTGTGCTTATATGTGTTTGTTCTAAAAGATTTCCATCAGAATGGTTAAGCTGACTGCTGGTGCTTTTTAGCGATAGGTGGTTGGTGTTGATATTATGTATATGTTCTTGAGTCGACATCCGGCACGGATTAACTATCAGGCTCTGGCCTAGAGCACAAATCACGGAAGATGTTGAATATCTTAGTTTTCATACCATTAGATAAATATCATTCCAGAGCAATTTTCAATAATAATTGATAAATCCAGGTATGAAAAAGGCAGTCGGAAACATAGGAAATTCAGTGTTAATCAAGAATGCAGTGGAGCAGTGGAAGAATCAAAAACTCAGCGCGATGTGATGACGAACAAACGATTGTTCTCTCTCAATGGTAGTGGGGAGTGAAAGCAGACTTTCGATCGAAGCATCAACACTGCGCACTGCCATTGAGAAAGAACAATCATTTATTCGTCATTGCATCGCGCTGAGGTTTTGATTCTTCCACTGCTCCACTGCATTCTTGATTAACCCGTGCTATCGAATATCCACACGTGTTGATGTTTTGTCTTTCTTTCTATGAGTATTAGGAATACCATATATTCTTAGCATATTAAGGCAAAGACGCATTCAGATTCGATTGCGGTAGAAACGTGTAGGACTCATATAATAAATATTTTAAATAAAGCTCAAACAGGGTATAGTAATAAATTAATTTAATGATGGTGAGAATTAAACAAATCAGTACAAACGTTCTTGCAACCTTCTCAATGGCAAATTAGATATTAGTCGTTCACCCTTGGTAAATTACTTTTTTACCATACCCTATTGAACCCTTATTTAATATATGTATCCTGCTTTATTGAACTTGTTCACTTCAGAAATCATATAAAGAGCAAACTCATTGTTATTTTTTAGTGCATGCTGAAGCACTCGAGTGAATATTCAGAAAATTTTCCAAAAAGTAACAATTTTTTTTTTCATCTTCATATCAATGTTTTTTGTTTGTTAGGACATCAATGAGTGAGTGACGAGTAAATTGAATTTCTTTCAATTTCTCTTAAAAAGAGGATCAGCCACATTTAACAAGAAAACGGACCCGGACCAGGTATCTGGTGATTTATTTGAAGTGATAGAACTTTCGATAGGGATAACTGTGATTTGACAGAAGGAAGAAGCCATGCTGTTTTGACATTTCTGTTCAGTAAGCATTAACAAATTATCATGGACAGACTCACGCCGCAACAACGTTTACAAATTGTTGAAAAATATTTTCAAAATCAATGTTCTATTCGCCAAACTTATAGAGCACTTCGTGAAATTTATGGTTTGCATAATCGTCTATCAGAGCAGCTTATTTGTCGAACTGTCGATAGATTTCAGACAACATTTTCTCTACTTGATGCAACAACAACAAGACAAATAACTGTACGTACAGAAGAAAATATCACTGCTGTAAACTATATTGTTAAGTTAGATTTGTCTATTCGTCGACGTTCACAACAAGTTTGATCCTGTGTATCCACCACATAGAAAATTTTGAGTGAAGATCTTGTTCTACACCGATACAAGATCCAACTGGTTCAAGAACTAAGGCCACTTGACCATAATAAGCGTCGTTTGTTTGCTGATTGGGCCCTAGAACAGTTTGAAGTTGATCCACTTTTTTATCGTAAAATTGTGTTTAGTGATGAAGCTTATTCTGGTTGAACGGCTGTGTAAACAAGCATAATTGCCTTATATGGAGTGAAAACAATCCTCAAGAAATTCGGCAGGTTCCATTGCATCCTGAAAAATGCACTGTATGGTGTGCTTTACACGCTGGAGGTATCATCGGTCCATATTTCTTTAAAAACGATGCTGGAGCTAATGTTACAGTGAATGGTGCTCGTTACAGATCGATAATCAATGATTATTTGTTTCAAAATTTGAATGGTATCGACCCAGAAGTATGTTGGTTCCAACAAGATGGTGCTACACCTCATGCTGCTACCGTAACAATTGATTTATTGAAAGAAAGATTTGGCCATAACATTATTTCGAGAAATGGTCCAATTAATTGGCCTCCAAGATCATGCGACATATCTCCACTGGATTATTCACTTTGGGGTTATGTCAAATCATTGGTTTATGTTGGCTTTGGAAGCCAACGTAAGTCGTGTTATTGATGAAATTAGGCCTGAATTACTCGAAAAAGTGGTCCAAAATTGGTCTGGTCGAATTCGGTTCCTTAGAGCTAGTCGTGGTGGATATATGCCGGAAATTATTTTTAAAACATAATTGTCATAAATTTATCTTTCAAATGAAAAAAATTGACTTCTGTCTTAATTTAAATGTGTTTTATTTCAATTTGAAGTTCTATCATTCTAAAAAAAATACCCCATATATCGTTCCATATCTAACATGATTGAACTATTTTATACTTGAATGGGATCGGATACCACGACAAATAAACGCTTTCTATAATAAAGGCTTCCAAACAGGGGGTTTTCAAAGGATTTTTCAAGTTTATGTTTGAGCTTTTAGAACAGAACTTGATATTTATCGTTATAAAACTACTGTATCGGCTAAAAGTCTGCTATGTAATTCTTGTCAGTATGCTAAATTTTCTTCAGATTCATTTCATCTTCATTTGAAACTATATGATGTTTATTAATTCTATTTATCTACGAGAAAAATATTCTTTCTCAGATATTTTTTTGCATCTTAATTTTTTAAATGTTTAAGAAATTGGCATGCTTTCAAAATGGTAAGCATTTAAAAGAAATTCTAAAAATTCTACACCCCGTGACGTTTTTTTTTACTCCTGTTGCCACATGCATATACACCTCTTCACCTCTTCTACCTGTATATAGAGGTAGGCTGATACCTGTGTATGCATAAATACCCTGTCCTGCTTGTTAAGTCTCCACTTGTCTGAAGATGGGATAGTTTATTTCCGAAACTCGAGTCAAAATTAGATGTGCAAAATATCAATTTTTTGGTAGTAAAACGTAGTAATTTCTACAACTTGTTTTGATTATAATGAACTACCACATAGTAACGGCTGAAACAGTTCAGTATGTATTCGGTTGTATTCAAGAAAAATAGCTTAAACGTGGATTCTATTTCAATATGTATCATTATTGATAATATTTTCAAGTTTTATTAGAACTGATTTTATGTTTAGATGCTTTTACTGAAACTGAAACTGATACTGGTAATCCAGCGCATTTTGATATGATCTGTTAGTTAACATATTGAAATTACTTGTTTAGTCAAAAAGAATGTAACGTATTACTTCTCAATCTCTTCAGTTCATCCCTCTAGATTATTTTGTATCTTAAGTAATTTTGTACAGTACTCCGGCGAAATTCGTAAGAGATCTGAGAAATCGAAGAATTTTTCGGTTCAACTCAAAATAAAATGAGTTTGGAGAAAGTATGGTCGACAATGAGAATCAGATCGGGTTTTTCAATTCTATTTGGTATTCATTTTCTTGTAGGTTAAGAAACTTTTCATGAATTGTTTCTGAAACTATTTTCACATTGCATCTCCTAAATTAAGCAGATTTTCAAAAATCATTGAGATGTTATCACAACACCTTGAATTTTTGCTATGTCTTTAGTGAACAACCCCTTATATCAATATACCATGATGAAAAACAGATTCTAAAAAGGACACAATCTAACTTTAAAATCAAATTCATTGAACAAAAGTCGCAGTTTCTCAGCAAGTATACAAAATAATTATAGTAAAGTGTGACGTTGTGGACGTACGGTGAACAAACTTTTTATGGTGGGTTTCCCTTGTAAGGACAGATGGGTTTCACTAGAAGGTCGACCTGTCCGAAAGAAACGCCTGAGAATTTTCAACCAGTCAATCGAAATAAATCAGTGTAAGTGCTCATTGTTGAAGGCCTATTATCGGATCGTTCCTAAGAGATGCGAACACACCTTCTTCTAAATATAGCTCCATAGCTGGTAGTAATACAGAACCAATTTGTTTTCGGTATAAGGTCATCGCGTGTTCATCTACTCCGGTGTGCCGGTCTTTCAATCGATGGTTCCATATTGGTAATTACATAATTCATTATTTCATCTTTTCCGACAGAAATACGTGCCTGGGAAAACGCTGATTCATATTTTAGGTTGCCAGAGCTGACCCAATAAGGGCATCATCGTAAGTGTTAAGGATGATGGCTATAATAATGAAGCTACAGCTAGAAAATTTGGAGATAAGAGTCCTTGAGACTTTCTTTTGAATAAGTTTTACGTATTAGGAATTTTTGATTTTTAAGTCTTGATGAAAGATGAAAAAATAGTGAAAAGCACTCACATGAAATAAGGAGATTCTACTTCTAAATGCTGAATTTCAGATCGACCGAATGTTTAGTTTGAAAATATTGGAAAAAATCTGGAAAATTTAACATTATTATCCTCACGAAATATTTTTTTGTAGTCTAATCATACGATCCTTACGAAATTATGCACAAACTTGTGCCTTAGTACTCTACTACTAAATGCTGAATTTCGGAACGATCGTGTCTGTAGCTTCGAAAACATTCGCAAAAATATGAAAAATTTTCAAACGTGAAGAACGTCAAAACTACTGAACCGATTTTATTCAAAAACAAACGAAACCACGGCGTTCAGACCTCGAACCTTCTCTAAAGAAAGAAGAGAATGAATAACATGAACATATGTTGGGATTCGAATACGTCTGTTGTTATTTTATATTATTTTAGGTGATGGCATCTCAAGTATCTTCATTTTTCGATTTTGTAAATTTTATGATCTCTGATGTATTGTTCTTTCACAATTTTATTATTTGATATTATAAATGTGGACTCAATTTCAGGCATACACTGTATGTTCAATGATTTATTCGCACCATTAGCCTACAACAATTAATTCTGGGTGAGTTTACCGCTATATTACTGGCAGTACATTTCACAGCGAAACCAACATAATTAATCATTAAGATCTGCATTGACTACAACTTTATCGTTATCGTTAATTGTTAAATTGAATCACTCTTCACTAGATGAAAAACCATTCTAAATAATATTAAATAAGGTAATTCTGATTTTCACAAATTTTTTGTTATTAAATAAAACTATGGCTTCGCTATTACAGTAGCATCTTCAGGTAGGTTTACATTTTGAATAACTGAAGTAATTCAAAATGAAAAATGTGTGATAGCGAAACAATTGTTGTATTGAATAACAATAAAAATTCGTGAAAATCAGAATAACCTCATTTAATTTTACAGCTTTATCCATACCGAAACAACAAAAAGTTACCACGATAAACTAATCGTGATAGGAAACACAGGGAAACAAAAGCGGTACTCTTTATTTCACGAGACTATTCTGATAATTGAATTGTCAACAATATTCCAGGTACATATAACTAGCAAGGTATATCGCAATAACCTTGCCCTTCACGAGCGAGGAGGGTGGAAACCGAATTCAATCAAACCAAAGTTTGTTTATCGTCACACAATATGAAACATCCATGCGGAAATCGATACCAGACGAGCCAAAGTTCATTTCCATATTGGGTTCGATATAATACGAATTTGATTCACTTGGTGCAACGAAGAATGACTTTTTCAGCGGGTTGGTAGTGAAACATCTGGCTTTTGATTCTCGGCTCAAAAATAGATTAACTTGGGATGTATAAGGTAGTGAATATCTTTTTCCAAGCTGAATATTTCTGATTGGAAGCAACATAAAAAAATTGTTGATTTTCCTTATTATTTATTCTTCTTCTTCTTCTTTCTAATTATTAAGCAATATTACTTGTTTTTCTTCGCTTCTTTGCCTGTGTTCGTTCAAGTATGTAAATTATCACTCCACCGTTTGCGTGGTCTTCCTACACTCCTACGACCAACTGGTGACTTGTCTCTTGCCATCTTTACAATTCTGTTTTCATCCATGCGGTCGATATGCTCATTCCATTGCTGTTTCCTTTTCAGTACCCAATCATTGATATCATCGATTCCATACATTTCTCTCATGTTCTCACTCCTCACCCGATCAGTGAGTTTTTTTCCTGCCATCTTGCGCACCACTTTCATTTCAGCAGCCTCCAATATTTGACTCGTTCTCGAGGTCTCCGGTCTGGTCTCCGCAGTGTACGTGAGAATTGGTCTAATCGTCGATCTGTAGATTCTAGACTTAACTTCAATTCCAATGTGCTTATTATTCCACACGATGTTGTTGAGACATGCGGCTGTTCTTGTTGCCTTCATAGCTTGTCCTCTCAATTCCGCCTCGAAATCACCAAATCCATATCTCGACGCCAAGATATTTGAACCTCATCTCCTGTTGTACAACCTGGTTATCAATTTCCAGCTAACATCTAAGTGGTATCTTTGATGTGGTCATGCATTTAGTTTTTGATGTCGATATAATCATTCCGAACTTTTTTGCTATTATGTTGAACTGATGCAGTAGTCTTTGAAGATCGTCTTCGTTCTCCGCGATCAATACTGCATCATCGGCGTAGCAAAGTATTCTAATTTCCTTGTTCCCAAACTTGTATCCTCTTAGTTTGATAATGTGTTTAATTATTTCGTCCATGATGATGTTGAAGAGAAGAGGACTCAGGGAATCACCCTGTCGGATGCCAATATCAACGTCTATTTCTTCTGTTATTTCACCATTAATTTCTGCTTGAATCTTGTTAGCCTTGTATATATTTTCGATGGTTTTCACAATGTTGTAGGGTATTTGTCTGTCATGAAGCAAGTGAATGACATCTTTCAACTGTACGCGATCAAATGCTTTCTCCAGATCTAGGAAATACATAAAAGCCGGTCGGTTATATTCTATAGATTTCTCAGTGATTTGTCTTATAACAAATACGGCGTCTGTGCATGCTCTTCCTGATCGAAATCCTTGCTGTTCATCCCTAAGTGCAATATGTTCATTGATTTTGTTGGTAAGGATTCTCGTGGTTAGCTTGAGTGCAGTTGGAAGTAGATTGATTCCTCTATAGTTAGATGGTATTTCTTTGTCGCCTTTTTTGAAGAGTATTATCTTGCTGATTCTCCATTCATCAGGTATTTTGTGGTTTTGCAGGATCTTATTTATCAGGATTACCAGTTGTTCTATGATGCTATAACCTCCGTACTTAAGCAACTCGTTGGTTATTCTATCAATTCCAGGACTTTTTCTATTCTTAAATTTTTTGAGAGCCACTTTAACATCTTCCTCTCCAATAACTATGTTGTCGTCTGTTACGATCTCAGGGTTATTAGGATCGCTTCGGGTCTGCTGTTGTTTATAGAGGTTTTTCAAGTAATTCACCCAAGTTTCCTTTGATATACGGTTCCTATTAATCAATTTATGTGACTCCCGTCTTTGGTTCCTGATTAGCCGCCATATCTGTTTCTGGAGTCCGTAGAAGTCGCTTTCCATTCTTTTAGAAAAGACTTCCCAATGCCTGCCTTTTATTTGTCTGACGAGGTTGTTGGTAATATACCGTACTCTTTTGTACTCCTGGTAGTCTTCGGAAGTTTGGGTACTTCTGTACTTCAAGTAGGCTTTTTTCTTTCTCTTGCATTGCTGCTTAACTTCATTACAAAACCAAGGTGTTCTGTTTGGTTCATTTTTACCACGCTTTACATCCCTTGTTCCCAGTGCTTCAGTGGCTGCTTCTTTGATATTCTGCTGTAGTTTCTGCCAGCTGCTGTTAACGTCATCCTCGTCATTCAAGGAGTTGTTCTGTGTTTTACACTTTAGTCTTTTCTGATATAAGCTCCTTGTAGACTCATTCCATAGTGATTCAACATTTATCCTTTCCTCCGATCTTATTATTTATTAAAGGTACAAATTAATTCGGTCCGTTTTTTTAACTTAAAACACTGTTTGTTGGATCATATCAAACGTGCAACTCCTATCGCCTTACACTCGGATCTTTATCGAGTAATGTCTGTAATTCATCGTCTTCGAATTTGTTTGGCTGCCCTCAGGGAGGTCTACTGCAACGTTAAAATCGCCACTTTTGAAGCATCAAAACTCTTCCCTGCATGACTTGTCAGTTGGAGAATAATCACCCTAAACTTAAACAATCACACGATACACTTTTTTCCAATTAAAATAAAAAATTTTAACTTCTCGAAAATGCTATTTAGTTATCAGAAAATCTGACATATTCAACAGCGCAACAAAAAAGGTTTTTTATGAAACTCAGAACCACTCAATCTGATTTAATGTTTTCAGAGCAATCATTTGGAAACGAACCGAATTAATTTGTTTTCTCAATGGTACTAAGGAAACAATAAACATCAAACATTCTGAAAAACATTAATTGTAGTGAATTGTTGAAATCGTTTCATGACGGCAAGAATATCTTCCATATTTTGAAATATGTAAGAACCACGATCAGTTTATCGTAGTACAGAGTGCACCAACTGTAGTTCCTGATTTGAAAAAAAATGTGAAAAGCACTTACGTGAAGTCAGGAGCTTTTACGTTGATTCATATCCTCACGATCTTCACGAAATTTGTCATTAACCTTCTTGTAGTTATTTTCAACTGAATGCTAAATATAAGCTCGATCGCATGACTGCTTCTATGGTTTCAGTAGCGCCCAAAGTTGCTATGCTCACAAAATATTTTTGTTAATCTTGTACTCATACGACCGCACAAAATTGTGCAGGGGCGTACGCGTCATTCGACTTCTAGTTACTAACTTCCTGATCTATCGAATCTGTAGTTTCGAAAACATTGGGAGAAATATGAACAATTTCAAATATGAATAATTTCAGAGCCATTGAACCGATTTTTCCAATGTAAAAAACTGCAGAACCATTGGAGACATTTTGCCCATTAACGAATTAAACCGAGATATTTAGGTCCTAAATATACTCGGAAAGTTTCAAGTTCATTCCGTCGAAAAGTTTGAGTGTTTATGGGTGGTCCTGCCTTCTGAACAGAATCACCTTTGACCTCGGATTCATCAACAATGTGTCCAATACATTTCGTTTGAGATCATTTTTGGATTGAAATCAGAAAATTTCGGTAAAACGATCGCATGTTGCTCCCTAAAAGCGCAAAAAAAGTACAGACGTGTGTTAACACGTATTTGAGTATCGTAAATATTATAGAAGTTTTTCTAATTGGGACAGTGCAACTTATTACATCTGTATTACAGTTCGAAAATTAAATGAAGCCGAATAGGTTTTGTTGGTCGCTAGGCATAAGCAACAGATATGCATGTTTAATAGCTTTTTGATCACTCATCAGTGCAGTGCTCTAATGCCAACTAATGCAACCGGGAGCAGTACAGTTCGCTTTTTTTTTGAGCCTGGGTTATATGCTGTTGTTTTTATAAAAAGTAGGGTCGCTAAGCGGGGCGAATAAAGGAGCGTAGTTGTTTTGCATTAGAGCATTGCACCAGTGAGTCGCCAAAAAGTTATTGAACATTAATGTCTGCTGCTTATACCCGACGATCAACAAAACCTATTCGGCTTTATTTAAGTTTCGAACTGTAATACAGATGTAAATTGCACTGTCCCAATTAGTCTCAAATTTGTGTTGACAATCGTAATAAATATTCAATTCATTCATTTGGAGTACAAATATCTTTTAACAATTTCTCATTCAAACACATTGTTTGAAATTTTTCATCAAACAGTTTTAAGATTTCACCAGTTAAGTGACGGCCCCCATTGTCAATGATCCATTGAACGTAATGCAGTGTATGCCGTGGCTTCCTCCTGCTGAAACTTTACATCCCCTAGATCTAGTCATTCAGGGTTTGGGAGAAAACATTCATCAATTATTTAGTTGTAGTAAGACGTAACAGTGCGTTGGTTTAAAGTAATAGATATAGTTCCATTTATGAATTGAATAGAATTACAACCTAATGACTACTCAGAAATTACAAATGTCAGACCTAAAAGTTTGGTGGTTGGTAATTAGATCGTAGGTACTGTGAATAAAATGGTTGGTATGTCGATATACCTCTTTGAATTCTTCGTTGTAATTGATTAAACTCTCGTAGACCATTAGATCGTTGGTTGTGCTTTTTCACCGATGTTTACTTTCACTGAGTTCACTTCACACTTGTACTACTTAATTTCAAGTAAATGTTACAGATAATACATTCAGTTCTAAACCTTTTAGTACGATAATGTATTATCTGGAGAAGGTGAGCTAAAATGTTATCAGTGAAGAAAGAGAACATTTGTTGAATATGTGTGAATTATCAAGAAAGATGAAACTGTGACATGAATTAATGTGAATGGAAACTTGTGCAAAAGCAGAGAGAAAATGTGAATAGAACTTACTTGTTCAAATAGCAAAGAGTGACTGGGTAACGAGAGAATTTCAGTTCGAGGTGAAAAGAGTAACTGCGGTGAAGTGACTAGGGCAAATGCCAAAGAGTGACTGTGACGATATTACTAGATCGGATGACAAGAAGGGACTCTAGCGATATAACCAGCGTGGGTGCCAAAAAGAGACTGAACTCGGAGTTATATTGTGAGGCAGGTAAAATTTCTAGTGTCGAAGCGGCATTTTTCTATTTGCATTTCTGGGTGTCTTTTGTCCGATTAAAGTTTCTACGAAGAATTATGCATTTTTGAGGGACTCAGATCAGATAACCGGGCCCAGGAGACGTCATTGTAATGGACAAAGACCGAAAAAAGTGAAGCCGTAATGGAGTGTCTACTACCTGCCTAATAAAGAGCAAAAATATCTTGTTCAATTTCGGAGAAACACTGTGAAGACTTAAACTAAGAGTGAGTAACCAGTGGGTATTACAAACTATTTCATTTCAGAAAGCGTACTTCTTCCCGTACCAAACCTAAAACTGAAACATTCACTTTCTACATACTCTCAGTCCTCGACCATTACTAAATACGGATTTCTACAAAGTGAATCGATATTTCAACGTGCCGAAATTCCCGTCACCCAGACTGGATAGAATCCTGACAGTCTAATTGAAATATCGCAGATGAAGTGATTTAGGTGGAAGCGTGTATGGAATGCCCGTAATCAGTCCGTTTCCGATTTCCCGACGAAACGCCACGGCCGGCCTGTTTATGCTTATCCTCACATAGCCCCGTTTTACTCGGGGATGCCAATAAAATCATTGCAGATTGTGGATATCAGCGAGAGCTATATATATTTTTCGGCCTGAAAAATATCACATTTAGTCGGTGGAATATAAAACATTTGAGGATATCGAATGCGATAATCTGAGAGGATGAAAATATGAAGCAACCTTATTCTAAAAAGAATGATGATGTTTTTTGGAGATACTGTCTCTGCCAAAACAACCATGCTGGGGCGATCATGGCGGATCGTCCATTCATTATTCTTGAAAGAATTTCGTCCCAGATACAACTTGTTTGAAAACTTCAGCAATAGGTCTCCATTATAATAGGTTCGGGAAAAATAAATCCATTATTTTTGCGTAAACTCCAAGACTTCATTTAACATGTTTTGTTCTATAATTTGTTGCTATTTTAAAGATAGCTTGATGATGCCTCTCTCATAGAAGTCGTGGTCCTTATTGGCGAAAAACTCTCTTGATGGCAACTTCTTATCAGTCAGGAAGTTTTGCCATGCGATAAAAAGATGGTGATCGCATGATGCCAGGTAGTGGACCCAAACCAATCACCCGGAGTTTCTGGAGAGTCACTACAGACGTGTTTGGCTTGGCGTTGTCCTGATGGAACAACATCTCTTCGGTTGGTCAATTCTGGCCGTTCCTGGTCAATCACTAGCTTCAAACGGTCCAGTTGTTGACATTTGAGATACAAATTTAGTGTTTGGCCATATGGAAGTAACTCATAATAAATTATTTCTTTTCAGTCCCACCTAATGCACAGTAGAACGTTCCGGGCTATTAGTCCTGTTTTGGCCACCATTTGAGCTGCTTCAACCACGATCGTTTTCGATTTGAATGAAAGAAATTCAAAGAAATACAATTTGTCAACTAAAAATTCTTAAATAAATACTTCAAAAGAACAAAATTTTGTTTCGTTTCTTGTTTTATGAAAATTAAATACCTTTCCAAAAATACAAAACATAAAAAATTTTTTGAGCAAGTTGTTTTCGAAGAAGTTCTTGAGGTTGGGTCCAAAAATGCAAAACATAACCTCAAGAACTTCTTTTGAACAAGTTGTCTTTGAAGAAGTTCTTGAGGCTAGGTTTTCCATTTTTGGAAAGGAATTAGGTTTCATAATGAAAATTTAAATTTCTTTGAATTTCTTTCATTCCCTTTTAAATTCCCTTCCAAATATGCTAAACATAACCTCAAGAACTTTTTTTGGGCAAGTTGTTTTTGAGGAAGGTCTTGAGGTTATGTTTTGCGTTTTTGAGGAGGTTAACAGAATAAATCTATATAATATTTAAAATTTTATAATTCGGAGTAATACAAGGATTGCTTTACCTTTCCTTCACTAATGATATAAAAATATATTATCAAATTTCATAAAACATTAACAATTTTCATTTATTGGATTTTGTTATACCATTTGTATGTCTTATAATGAATGTTTATTTTATATGATATAAGTGGTACTTATATGACATTTTTTAAATTTATTTACAGAAGTCATAATCATTAAATATAATTGTTTGAAATTAAATATGTAGAAGGCTAATATTAAAATATTCAAATAATTTTATCAAATTTCGCCATTTTCCGTTGTTTGGTGACGATTTTTTCTAAGAATGTTTTGAAGTAAACCGATTGAGAAATTCTGGAAATTTGTTTAATGACCAGATCGAGTTATCTAATTCTACTTTATTAAGTCTATTCTCATTGGAACCCGGCAGTTTTTCTAAAAGTAATGAAAACATTTTTGAACCCTCATCTCAAAACTTAATTCATTTCAATATTGATTAATGATTTATATAATTTATATGTTAAGAAATGTTTGACTAGTTGTTTGAAAGCATATTAAGATACAATGTCGTGATATGGGTAATTGTTTCAACTCATAATAATAAATGAAAATTTACATATAAAAGTATTACTTTATTCAATGAGAGAATGATAAAGTTCTAAAATATCCATTCATCGCACTTTCAAGTAACCGAAAGAAAAATGTAGAAGTTGAGTGAAAAATACGTAGGATTCAACATTCGAATAACGTTAACAGGGAGTCGAAAATGAACCAAAATTCTTGTATTTCACCAAGTGCCAAAGTGTGAATTGAAAATATCCAAATGAACCTTATCTGAAAAAACTCTGTTTGGAGAAGCATTAATTGCAAACAATGATGATTTAATTCTACTTATTTGAAGGAAGTTATTCCTAAGTGATGATTAAGTGCCATCTGGATCTATCTGAAAAGTTTACAGTAGTCATTTCTAGATATGCGAAATTTATTAAAAAAAAATGTTTGTTTATTTTTATTTTTATTGTCCCAGAATTTCATTATGAAATGCCGGAGCACTCGCTACTTGAAAAACTCTTTTTCAGTAACATCCTTTTTACATTACAAGAATGAGAATCTCTGATACATACCATGCATTAAAATGTGATTCTTCTGCTAGCCTCCTATGAATTTTAATTTCAAAAAATTTTATTCGAAAAACTTTTAGAATTAAATTAAAGTCTTATAAGCACTGCTTAAATTTAGTAGATATATAAAATAAAAACTCATATAATATCAGAAAAAAAATACTTGAAGGAGACAACATTTTGTTTCTGATGTGATATTTATGAAAACCAAATCTTTTTCAAAAATGCAAAACATAATCTTAAGAACTTCTTCAAAACTAATTTATTTGAAATATTCAATATATTTGAATATCATGCTTCAAAAATCTCTCAAAACATGTAGTACATCCTCAAAAAAAATTTGAAATTAAATAAGATCTTCATCAGTTCTACTTCACATTTAAAAATAGAATCAATTAACCAAAAATATCTTACCAGACAGACCCCGTGGTATCCTTGTTAGACAAACACTAAAATTAGAGAACTTAAAAAAATAAATTGTCTTCTCCAACTATTTATTTAGTAATTTTAATTGAAAATTTATATTTCGTTTGGTTTTTTATTCCATTTGATATTATACAATGAGTTTTGATATTATATCTACTAAATTTAAGCAGTGCTTATAAGACATTAATTTAGTTATAAAGTTTTTCGATTAAAATTTTATTAAATTAAAATTTATAGGAGACTAACACTGAATCTGTTTTGATATTTAAATTTCGTAATAATCCTTCTATCAAGTAAAAAACCTCTTCTTATTATCTCATTGTCTTTATTCATCATACAAAAAAGTATGATGAAGAGAGAGAGTTTCAAACGCTCTTCTGGAGAAGGTGCTATATTTAAGAAAAAACGCCTCTAAATTAGAAAGAATTTGAATAGAATTTGTTAGTCATAAGGTTCATTTGAAATAGCTATTGCTAAAGTTTGTTAATTGGAATGAAATGAGAAATTACTTTGTTTTCTATCTCTATCAACATTATCAACAAAGTAATTTCTCATTTCATTCCAATTAAAATGAACTATGACTACTCCATCCAATATTTGAAGTTTGCTAATTAATTTCGGTGAATATTCTATTTCTTCTTTAGATTCCTTTATGGTTTTTAGATATTGTGTAATGTTTTATAATTCTTCATGTCTGCTTAAATAGAAACAGTTTCTGAGCTATGCTGATTTGATTTTAATTTCTTGATTTAAATTATGTAGGGATGTTACAAAATCATTCCGCTTAATGTAAAAATATTGAAAAAATTATCTTCCAAGTAATTATTCCCTTTTAATTTATTTTTATTATGTATATAATTATTATAATTTTATATTATAATTTAATTTTAATTTGTTTTTGCTCACATAGATGTTGCATGATGTTTGTTTTTATGTTTTTATATTAGACTGGGCAGAAAAAAACGACTTTTTTTTATGATACTGTGAAAATATCATTCATGATGATAAAAAAAATTATCGTGAAAGTTTGAACCCTTAATAATAATATTAAGGGGTGTATCGTTACGACTCTTGGTTTTTTAACAGTAATCGCATTTTTTCACTCAAACCTCGTCAATTATTAATCTGAAAAATTTGAGCGATGCGTGTTTTCAAAGGAAAAAACTTTATTTTTGGTAATAAACATAATAATTTCTGGAAATTTTTTCATTGGAATGTTAAAAAAAAATTGATCTTAGTATAATTTTTATTTTAATTTTTTATTTTGTCAAATCCGAGTTTCCTTCAAGTAAATAAGATTAATTATAATTTACTCATATTTAAATGATAAATTTTTCAATTAAGTGGAAAAAATCATGTGTAACGCGAAAAAAACGAGGAATTATTTTTGAATTTAACTTCAACGTCGAATAACCTTGGAAGGAGTGAAATTAATCAAAAAAGTTAAGAAACTTTTTTGTAGAGTATTAAATTTTCTTTAAAATACGTATTTTGTACCATAAAAATGTTGATATTTCTGGTAGTTACAAAAATGCATAATCGAAACGCAAAATTGAACAAATTAATCAATGTTTAAGGCACGATAACGAGCAAACGGCTTGTTTTACATTAATTTACAAAGAGAGCTTTTTTGTAGGGAATTTAATTTCCTCTGAAAATACGCATCGCTCAAATTTTTCAGAATAATAATTGACGAGGTTTAAGTGAAAAACTGCGATTACTGTTAAAAAACCAAGAGTCGTAACGATACACCCCTTAATACTATTATTAAAGGCTCAAACTTTCAAGATAATTTTTTTTTATCATCATGAATGATATTTTCACAGTATCATTAAAAAGAGTAGTCGTTTTTTTTGGTCCAGTCTATTTTATATGTCAACTCAAATAGAAACAGTGTTCTTGATTCAATTTTCAATACATGTTTTAAATTTAATTTTGTGGAAGTTCCACAGAATTATTCTGCTTAATGTTCAAAAAACACGATTTTGGAGGCTGAAGTGGAAGTTTTCCGATATAACCTTATATTCGTTCTGTTTTTACTTATCCACAACTCTCATCTCCTATGGGAATGCCAATAACATCATTGCAAATTGTAGATATCGACGGCGGCGAGATATATTTTTCATCTCGGACGATCTTGTGGAAGATGATACAAATAGGGGAACCGGATGCTGTAATCTGGGGAGATGAAAAAATGTGGCATTCGTATTCCGATAAAAGATAGTGAAAGTTTTACGGTAGGGAAAAATTGCGGGTCTATATTTCCTCTGGGTTTTATGGCGAAATTCTGATAGTACAACTCTGATTTGATGGATGCTGAAGTAGAGAAATTTATAGATGTTCTCACTGGAGAGATTGTTTCGTTTAGGTTTATGAAGAATGGAAGAAACTTTTCTTGTTTGTAACGTTTTGGAAGATAGTCTTCATCTTCCCAAAGAGATACCCACAATTTAATTCGAAAATTACTGAATCTCATCTTGATAATGCTTTATAATGGTAATTATGATTATTTGCCAAGAAAATATCAAATGAAGATTCTTTGTGACATGTTGCATCTTTTTATTGAAATCATTGAAGCTATTCGATTATAAGGAAGACATGCATTAAAAAATCATAGATAATATAGTCTTGCAATTAGGTACTTTCATTCCTTCATCTCAAATTCCTACCTCAAAAAAATTAATTGGAACCACTCATTATCCATTATGAAAAATCCATTATTAATAACAAAATAATCTGCTGGGTCAATATGCAGGGTCCTCCAATAGTTGTAATGTTGTGCCTCCATAGCTGCTTCTTAGAAATTTCGTTCGAAAAAAGGCTCCTTGTACTTTCTAATATACATAATGTTCGCAAAAAATTTATTCAACAAATGGGTGATTTTTTAAATGGATCCATCCGTATATCTTCATATGTTTTCAATGGTCCTCACTATCTCAATCATGACGCAAAATATTAAAAATATTTTTCCAGTAGTACAGATCTTATTCAGAAATTTGAACAGAAAGATTTGCCTAGTCATGATTCGTAAATTATCAAAATAGAGTTTGCCTGTTATTTATTGCCAAATATGAAAAACTTCCAATTATTGTTTCTCGATATTTTCAAAATGTAATATCCTCACATTTTCTCCGAAGTAATACACGAACAATGACATCCCAACTGAAAATTTTATTTGAATAATGAAAATAATGACTAACAGATATTAAAAATAGTTGAAACAATGAAACCTGCGATAGAAATTACTTAGGTAACTTTCGGTAGTGCATTACTCGAGCAATAAACGATTTCTCGGAATTTCGGCTACTTATTCTAAGAAGTTCTGCTGAAATATCTTTCGAAATTTAGAGAAAAATATTTCAAACCACTGAATTACTTTCTCATTGAGCTAGTTACAAAACTTCAGAACATTCCCAAAATCATAATCCCTGAGCATCAACATCAAAATGATAATGGTAAAATAATAAAAAGAGGTTTTTTACTTGATAGAAGGATTATTACAAAATTTAAATATCAAAACAGATCCATTCTGTTAGCCTCCTACAAATTTTTATTTTAATAATCTTTATTCAAAAACTTTTAGACTGAAATTAATGTCTTATAATCACTGCTTCAATTTAATGGACATATAAAGTCAACACTCATTATATAATATCAAATGGATTAGAAAAACCCAACGAAATATGAATTATCAATTAAAATTATTTCAAATTTAATAAATTAATAATTATTAACAAAGAAGGTATTTTTTGTTAATTAATTTTATTTTTTAAATGTGACATTGGACTGATGACGATCTATTTAATTTCAAATTGTTTTTTTTTTGAAGATGTACTACATGTTTTGAGAGATTTTTTGAAGTAACTTATTTGAATATTTAAATATATTAAATATTTAATATAAATTAGTTTTGGAGAAGTTCTGAAATTGTTTTGCATTTTTGAAAAAGATTCTGTTTTCATAAATATAAGATAAGAAACAAAATTTTGTCTTCTTGAAGTATTCATTTGGTCATTTTAATTAATAATTTATATTTCTTTGGGTTTTTTTTTATTCCATTTGATATTATATAATGAGTGTTGATTTTATATGTCTACTAAATTGAAGCAATGCTTATACGACATTAATTTAATTCTTAAAGTTCTTGAATAAGGATTTTTTGAAATTAGAATTTATAGGAGGCTAACAGAATAAATCTGTTTTGATATTTAAATTTTTTTTAATGATAATAGTCTTCCGAAGAGGCATCGCATATTGACCACATGTGGATTCAACCGATTCATCAGTGTTTTATCGACATTCCATAAATTGATTATCAATCATGTTATTGTTCTTTAGAGATCAAAACTTTTGAATACAATTAACCAGGATAAATTCTGCAAGAAATGAAATGATTGATATGATTTGCATGTTGGGGCATTATCACAGAAACTGATCATTATTGAGTCGAATTTATGCTGCAGAATTCAACGATGTTCAAATTTCACAACAAACAAGAAATTTTTAATTTTTTACTATGCAGGTAGATATAACAATTACGTCCCCGGGGTTCAATTTAGGCCTTTCGAATATGTCTCATTTTTCCTAGAAACCAAACGGGCCTAAACAAGAGTTAAGAAACGAAAATATTCGTCTTTCACATTTTTCGTAGGAACCCATTAAAAACCGACGCCGTTTTGATACGAAGGGACAGATTTCTCGCTACCTGGACCACATTTCGAGCCCCAACCAAGTCTCTCATTTGTTGGTCAGTTAGCCAAAACGTTCGGTTGAAGACATTCCCTGGACCAGACGGTCACGCTGTAGAAAGAAGTGAGTTTTCTGTTTGTTTGAACTTCTAAGTGAAAAGACACATCTCTTCCTACTCTTGAATTATTCTATATTCGCATTTCACTTTAACCTTCCGAGGAACATCCTCTTTCAATAACACAGTAACGCACTGAAGGCCTGGAAGTGAATGTATTATCTATATTATTGTGTAATTAGATAATAATTTGTGAAAATTGAATCCAACAGTGAAACCAGAATAAGTAAATTCGGTGAAAATGAACAACGGTGAAAAAGCTCAAAGAACTGCTAATCCACGAACAAGATAGTGTTTCCACCGTAATTAGAGTTCGATACTACACTGGAACACCTCCCTCAATTTGGGTAAACAAATCAAACTTGTAAACTTTTAATAAATGTATTTCGGCTGTAAATAAACCACTAAAGTCTAACATATATCCCTCTCTCAACCCCATTTGAAGTTTGCTTAACAAAGAGTTTGCATACTAATTGGTTAACGTTCAATCAATTAGTAGGAAGAATTCAAAAAGGTATATCTCTACATACCAATCAATTCTTCACAAACGATAGAAAACATCCAGAAGAATAAAGTTTTCGAAGGCTTTGTAGAAACAGAGGACGTCAAGTACAAAAAAGAAGAAAGGATAAAATCGGTCACTAACAAAGACAAGGAGTTTCAGGTTTTACTGAATTCAACAGAAGATCCACACACAAGTCAAAGGAAGCTTAGTGTAACCTGAAGCACAAGTGAGCGTTCAGTTCAAAGAATCCTCAAAAAGCACAAGTTTCACGCCTACCATATTCAGATGCACCAGACGCTTAATGATAATGATTTTGAAAATCGTCTGAATTTTTGTAACTGGGTAAGTTTTCAAATTGAATAGAAATATGACAATTTCTGATATTGTCATATTCAACGATGAAGCGATTTTTCACAATTCTGGTTTAGTCAGTAGGTACAATTTCCATTATTTTGTCTTCGGAAATCCAAGGGAATTTGACTATTCTTCCAGGATTATTAGCATTGTTACCAACGCAAATAAAAAACGACATGTGATTTCACATTGATGAAGCACCCATTCATTATTCTCGTCTTGTGATAGATTTTGTGGATCACCATTGTCCGAATAGATGGATTGCTTAGAGCACATCGACAAGATGGCCTACTAGATAACCAGATCTCACCAAGTCAATTTTTTTTCTGGGATTATATAAAGGGAATTTTGTATGAGTTCCAATAACTGCTGTTAATATGCAGGAAAGAATAGTGAATACTTTTCGGAGCATTACTCCAGCCATGCTGACCAGGATTAGTAGGTAGTTCTACTATCGGATTGTTTTTTGTTTGATAGAAGGCGGACGACACTTGGAACATCTCGTAAACTATGTATAAAAAATATATATATATACATCGGTTTTATGGCATCCTACGACGCTTACCTACTCCTAATATATGCCCTTGAGAATGGTATTTTATATGCCCTGTTTGTTGGATTTTGATATTGTTTGAACCCACAGAATGCCATTCATCAGAGATATCACCCTTTTTCCCTGTAGGTTTCTATCCTTTATAGCTGCGTCCAGCGTTCCATCATGCTTCATTTTCATACCAAAATATCTATATTCCAGGTAATTGTTCTCCATCTTCCAATATGATATTATCTTGTATCCCTCCAATGCACATAACTTCAGTTTTTTTAATGTTTACTTCGAGGCATAATTTCTTGTATTCCTCTATTAGTTTTCTTCTAATATAGTTCAAGTCTTCCTGGCCCTCTGTTAAAACAATTTGGTCGTCTACAAAGCATGAAGTGTAGAGAGTTGTTTCGTCGTTTAGAGGGATTCCCATGCTTTTAAATTTTTTCTTCCATACTTTGAGTACTTGAGGGCATCCTTGTTTCAGCCCTTTCGTAATGACAAATCCCTTCGAAATTTTATTTCCCCTTTGACTCCGGTTTCCTTGTCCTTATACAGATTTTAAAATGCTTTAATAAGCCCATTTATTATATTTGTTGGTTGAAGTGTTGTTCATAAATAGTTGAGGGAGATATTATTAAAATCTCATCAAAAAATATATTTGTGTTAAAGGCAAATGAACTGCTTCATTTTAAATTTTTATCTTTTTCTTAAAAAATAAGTAAGTATGATTATGCCACCCGTAGATACGATTCAACGAACGAGTTGGCAAAGCGTACCTTTCACAGTTTTTTTCTTATATGTTCCTATTGATATTTGTCGATGAATTTATATTATTTTAATAGATAAATATGTGTTTTACCGAATCGCATTTTTATTAATCGTAACTTTCACTAGATTATCGACCCTAACCAAAATTCTGAAATATGGCACGATTCACCCGACCTTACCCTATTTCCCAGGCACCAAACAAACCCCTAACTTCTTCTTTTACGAATACATTTCATTCGAATAAAACGAAATGAATTCCAGAATCCCCAACATTCCCAACGTTTCGCCGCTATAGCCCGAGAGCAGAACTGATGATCCCACCCCCGAGTCTTCCAGCATTGTCTTCTGTGAATATTCAACCAATTTTAATAACAATATCCATCGCAAGGGCGGGTTCAGGAACATTATCATATCGCTGGTGTTTCCCCCCTCGTAAAACTCAAGAAAAAGACGTTGTTCATTGTTGATTCCGCCCGAGCAGGTATCAAGCCGCTCACAGATATGTGAAACGAAGAAGAGGAGGCAGCAGACGCGATCCCGGGGGCAATCTATACTAATTTCCTTTAATAGGGAAAGATGAGCCTGCACCCGTCGCAGATTCCGAGCTGATTTTCTGGCGGAAATTATGCCGGTTTATTCGACTGGGATTTTGGCGGGAAGAACGGTTGGGCGTTAACGGGACCGTGTTACGTGCTCACATTAATTATGGAATCGAACAGATAATGATGGATATCCACTGGAAACTCGTTAGAATGGGTAAGGCCGTGATCACACCTACGAAGTGTTGAACACCGAGTATTTAGCATTAGCAGGTACAATTCCGAACCAATTCTGAATCGATTCCCAACCACATAGGTATCGCCAAAATGCGCATATCAAATTTTTCCAGAACCAAAAGAATTTTTATATATATTGTGACATGGACTTTGAGGAAGCCGGTCAAAAGGCAATATAAGTCAGTGAAGATGAACGTGAGTTTATAAGACTTGGGAAATGGGCGCCAGATAGAGATATGCCTACCTATCTAAAGGAAAACTAGCTGCGTACTTGTCTAACGGAGTAGCAGAAAAGAAAATATCATCCAAAAATCGAATTCCAATTATTTATTAAAAACAGTGGTCGATAATACACAAAATATCATAAGCTACTAGTAAGTAATAATAAATAATCATCAAAAAATATAAAGCTTATACCGAGAGCCAGAAGGACCACTCGATATACCTTATCAAACCAAATACCCAACAATAAATGATTCAGAAGTGCAAACCAACAAACTTTGAATGTAAATCAGCCTACTCTTGGCTTAGGTTCTCAACCAATAAAATATACCTATAACTATATCAAAGTTGTGACAAAGAACAATTCAATGTGACTCAACACGAATCCTGAAGGGATAGTATTCTTCATGCAAATGCGTAGGGTGCACCTCAGGTATTTGCTCACACTTTACATCACAATGGTCAATGTATCAAATATTATTATAAATAATTATCAAATAAAGATCACAAAGCCAGTGCAATGCACTGGTTACCTGACCAATCTAACACAAGAGAGCTTATCCCCGAGAAGGGTTGTTGTTAGTGATGGGACGTTCCTTCTTCCGACTTCAATTTTGTAACCTCCAAATAATCATCCCACGATGAAACACTCAATACCAAATACTCGACAACTTAACAGGAAGACCCCAGATAGACTCTGATAACTCTCCAGCAGGTGGATTTTCACTCAGAATGCAAATACCTGTTTTTCGCCCAGCTCGAGGGTTGTCATTCAGGATGTGAAAACCTGTTTTTACCAGCACTTGGATACCTGCTTTGCCCAGTACGTGGATTTTCACTCAGGATATGAATATAATATATGAGTGTGGATAGCTCAGCGGGAGAGCATCGGACTCGTGACCCGGAGGTCCGAGTTCGAATCCTGTTCAGGTGGAAAAGAAATTTTCTGGTTGGACGGGTGTAGGCCACCATTTCACTGTTGAGTCAAAAATTAATAGTGCTGTGACCTAAAGTGGCGCCATATCGCAGTAACAAAGCGTACCCAGAACACAACTGAACTCCTAACTCGCCCTACTTGAAGCTAACTTTGTCCTACTTAAACCGGGCGAGGACGATGAACTCGCAGAAAGCGTCAAGCTGTAGCAGGGCAAAGCAGGGGAGAGGAAGGTCGCTACACACTCCCCCTCCAGTGAGCGTCGGTAAGGTCATCGAATAGGGTGTTAAGACCTGGGCAAGAACAGTCCACCGCTGGGCTGGACGCGGTGCCATCTACAGCAAGGTTACTGTGAAACGAAGGAAGGTAACCTCGGAATGATGGATCAGTTGATCGGGTCGTCGGAGTCACCAATGAAGCTCTGAAGGAATGCAGTGTTGTGAAGGAGCATCTACCTCTTAATATGGGAGGCGACGTTTCGTTCTGAGCATGCGTACCTGAACTCTTCAGACAGTTGCGCATGTCTGCCTGTGACGCCAGTGACCATGTGTTCCATG
This sequence comes from Megalocaria dilatata, assembly GCA_034642435.1. Classification (NCBI taxonomy): domain Eukaryota; kingdom Metazoa; phylum Arthropoda; class Insecta; order Coleoptera; family Coccinellidae; genus Megalocaria; species Megalocaria dilatata. The sequence continues at coordinate 58,103,626 of CM067855.1, read as the reverse complement.
TCGGAACGGTCGTCGAACGCTGTGTGGTTTGTCCTATTTGAACCGGGCGAGGACGATGAGCTCGACACTCAGTAAGCGGCAGCGTCCTCTATATTCTACGCCGTCAAGCTGCAACAGAGTAAAGCAGAATTTTGGGCGAGGAGCGAGGAAGGTCGCGACAATGGAACAAGATTAGAAAGGATATTCATACCTCTTAGATGTTCAGAGGGTAGATTGAAGACCGGTCTCGTGGAGAAAATTTTTGATCGCGTATAAGACGCTGTTCCCATCAATATTCCAATGTGACGTCATCGCACTTTCGCTGAATATAGATCATTTTCTTGATAACATAAAACTGAATTTTTTAGGTTTTTCTGCATGTTTCAGTTATTTGGCATTTTTCTTTCTCTCTTTCTCTCTCATATATAAATAAATCAGCCATAAGTTTTGCTCAATCTATGAATGAGTATATGACATTATTCACTATAGCAAAGTGAATTTTTTTATGATATAGTACTTATAATTTTCATTTCATCCAATTAGGCCAATTTTAATCCGAAAATGATCTCAAACGACGGTATTGGAATAACTGTTGAAATTTCCGTGTCCAAAATCCATTATGTTCTTCCATAGGACTATCTATTTTAAACCATGAGATCAACTTAGAAACTTGAAATTTACAGGGTGAACATTAAATCCTGATTGAGAAATCAAGTTCGTGAATGGAATAAATCAGCACCATGAATGGACATCTCAATAAAAAACGAGCGTGATTATAGATAAGAAAAAATGAAGATTCATCTTTTCTTATCTATAATTACGTCATTCATGTTCGTTTCTTAAAAAAATTATGTTCCTTCTCTGTCTTTTTGTAACAAGAATGAGAGTTTCATTACAAAAATAATTATCGTCTCGTTGGTCGGATTTTTACACTTCAAGACTTCAGTCGGATGGTTTCAACTTCAAATTTAAATGATCAACTTTTCATTCTCGACTAACACAGAGGAATATGATAATCATATATATATAATTTTAGAAATTTGATGATTTAAATTGATTGTCGGAATTCTTTTTATTGCTAAGTTGACACAACTATTGTAGAAAATTTGCCTCGCTCTGGCCGGCCATCAACGTCTTCAAATGAACTTCCCATCGCTAAAGTAAAGAAAATGGTGACTAAAAATCGTCATTGTAAACGATCGTTTGGAAATGATACACATTTCCACTGAACCATTAGCGAAAGTTATCATATAGAACGTGTTTCTGGCCAAAACCCAACGAATATTATCGAACAACCATCATCTTCCTCATATACCCATATTAGTGGTAATAAGAGCAAAAATTTGCGGCGAATACTGAAGGAGATTCTTTAAATTGCTTCTTGAAATGTTTTGACGATTAGATTATCATAGGCATAAGTGTATTATTTCGGAATGAACCCACTTTGAATGCGATACTATCATTTTGCATGAATATTACACATTTTATGTCTTATCGACTGTAGAACTAATACGCTGAACCTCCTGCTGTCAAATGAGTGTTATTAAATTTCCTTCAGTTATTAATTTATATATTATCATTTCTAATTAAAACAAATTGTAGAAATTACTATGTTTTACTACCAATAAAAATATATTTTACACATTTTCTTGTGACTCGAGTTTCGGGAAATGAACTATCCCATCAGACAACTGAAGACCTAACAGTGGTACAGAGGTATTAAAACAAAAGTGGTAAGTATTTTGAATATTTCAATAGATAAAACCTAATAGTGGTACAGAGGTTTACAAGCGGAACGTGATAAAAACCCGGTTAAAAAAGAGGGGCCTTCTAACAGATATCGGAATGTCGGCAATCGACAAGGAAGGTTATTAAACAGATGGTACCCAAATATCTCAAATAATTTTTTGGGGTTACATAGCTCCGTACAGTTATTCATTATTTTTACGTTATTTTGTTGTACATCTCAAATATTTGGATTTACATAGCTCCATACAGTCATTCATTATTTTTTAAATTATTTTTATGTTGAACGAATTTGAAAATTTTAATAATCAAGTTTCTTTTCATTTGAATCTACATGTAAAATTTTCTTAAGATTTTCTTTTGTCGAAAGGAATTATTGATTTCTAAAGAACGAGTGGCAAAAGTTGAATTTTTGTTTACTTTTCATTAAATTAATTTCATGTTAGTTGAAAAAAGTTTTAAACAGATGTTACTTTTTGAATATCTCAAATATTTTCGATTTACATAGCTCCGTAGTCATTCATTATTTTTACGTTATTGTTATTGTGAACTAATTTGAAAATTTCAACAGATTCTAGATAATCGAGTTTCTTTCCTTTTGATTCTACATGTAAAATTTTAAGATTATCTATTGTGGGAAAGGAATGACCGTTTTCTAGACAATGAGTGGCAAAAGTAGAATTCTGTTTATTTTTTATGAAACTCATTTTATGTTCGTTGAACCTCGTCTTGAAGGAACGTCCTGTTTGTCCTATATATTTATTACTTTTCGTAGAACAAGATAACTCATCAACTCCTGATTTGTGTATGTTTGGAGTAGGGTCCTTTGCGTTAATTTGTTGAAAAAAATTATCATCGGTATTATTCAACGCAAAGGCCCTTTTTTAACCGGGTTTGTATCACGTTCCGCTTGTAAACCTCTGTACTATTATTAGGTTTTATCTATTGAAATATTCAAAATATTTATCACTTTTTTTAAATACCTCTGTATCACTGTTAGGTCTTCAGTTGTCTGATGATGGGATAGTTCATTTCCCGAAACTCGAGTCACAAGAAAATGTGTAAAATATATTTTTATTGGTAGTAAAACATAGTAATTTCTACAATTTGTTTTAATTATGATCAACTACCAAATAGTAACGGCTGAAACAATTCAGTATATTATCATTTCCTCTAGTATTAAATTTTGAGATCGATCTCCGAAAGAGTTTTATTCGAGGTAAGGGTAATTCATGAATAATATAAGAAACGCTTCAGGTTTGCACCAATTTTTATTATTTTTGGAATAAATCATCCAAATTCATTGTTTTTTATATTCAACATCAGCAAATAAAATTCCAATAATTCAAATTATATGAGTACGGATATTTTATGAAGAATTTTTCATTCCTACCCCAATGGTCAAATATCATCCATATATTCAGAAAAGTCTTGAATTTATTTCCAATATAACTTTCAATAAAACATCATCTATGTCAAAAGTAGTCTGATCTATTATACAGTTTTGTTACTTTGGCAAATTGCAATAATGCTGATAATAATAATTGTTTGTATCTTTTCAAATGAATTTTTCCGGAATTTAATTTGGCTTTACTTACTCTGTAGATTCCGCAAAATCCGCAAAATGACCGATATTTATCGATTATTGCTGTCTACGTACATATAGCTTTTGAGAAATCTCCACAGAAGATCAATTATCAGGATAATAATAATAATATACTTGGGCTTTTTCTCCAATTACAGTGTCAGTCCACTATGCTCATATGACGTTTTGTTCTCTTTTTACTACATTTTTCATCAATCGTCTTCAATAGGGATTTTACTATAGATGAAAGTAAATTTCAAGTGAATTTTGCGTGATCTAAGAACTCACCTAAGATTATTTGAGAGAAGTTGTTTTACTTCAATCATCGAGATGTATTTCCGACAAGTAGAGACCGATACAATCAAATAGAAGTTTATTACTTGAAATTCTTCGTCTTGATTATCAGCAATATTCTCATTCAGAGTATTGGAATAGATGAGTTTATCGTATTGATAGCAATCACTCTATCGCTGTCTGATAATTGAGAATGAAGTTGAATGCAAAACAGGTTTAACTGGCGCTGAAAGATAACACAGAGAAACACTCTTTCAAAGATTATAAATTTGTGTTTTATTGTCAGTTGTGGATTTGTAGGAATGGTTTAGTGAATATGGATAACTCAGTTCGTTGGCGCCAGTTTTCAGAAGAATATTTCTTCAGGAATCGGTAAGATATTTACAAAACCTCATTGCAAATCAAATTCGAATAAGTAGTTATCAGACAAATTATCTAGTTACTGAAGGTATATTTCGCCAATGGAATCATTTTTTATTGTTTCATTAAGAAAAATACAGAAACGCTAGAAAATATAGAAAAAATTTCCAGAGGAATATTTATATGTAATGAATAAATCATTCGAGTGATCTTCACGAATAATTGTTAAATATCATCAAATATTTATTTTCTGCGCAACAAAATAATTGTTGTGATTATCCTCACAATAATCAAATATTTATATTCAGTAAAATAAATAATAAAAATGGAATTTTTTGGACTTGATAGAAGATATTTTCGATATCTTAAATGTCAAACAGAGAAATTCTGAAATAACTTACTACAAATTTCAAATTTATTAAATTTCTTGAGAAATTTGAAATTAATTTAAATAAATGCCTTAGAGAACAAAGTTCACTTTTCAAAAGAGATTTTTAATAGAATTAACACTAATCACATAATATCAAAAGGAGATAAAAGAATCAAATATGTGTATATGTATTTTCACTTAATTAACACTAATCACACAGTATCAGAAGGAGATAAAAGAATCCAGAGTATTTTCTTTGGATTCTTTAATCTCTTTTTCATACTGTGGGATTAGCGTTAATTCAATAGGTCTACTAAAAAGTGAACAGTGCATTTATTTAATTTAATTCTTAAAGTTTTTAAGAAATTCTATAAAATTAAAATTTTGAGTGAAGTATTTCAGAATTTCTTGTTCGTCATTTAAGATATTGAGAAAACCTTCTATCAAATATAATAAACCCCCTTACTATTTATTATCTATTTAATATATACTGTTTTTTCACTTATACACACAGTATTGTTTGGATATAACCAATTCTTGAAAAAGACTTTATAAAACCTATGAGTATATTCTGTAAACAAGCCTAGAATGGATTTGAAGGTGAACTGATGATTACCGGAGAGTTTTTCAAATGCCCTTTTGAAGATGTGTTACATAGTTTTGAAGAATTTTTTGAAAGAATTCTTTTAAAAAGAAGTTGTTACGAAGAATTTCCCAATTTTATTTTGGATATTTTAATAGTGGAATCTGTTTTTTCATAATACCGATATGAAACAGCGCTATCTCTACCAAAATTTTGTTGATTTGAATATTAAAACAAATTGAAATATGTTTATCTTCTACAATTTTAATTTCAAAAAAATTTTATTCAAAAAACTTTTAGAAATAAATTTACGTCTAACAAGCACCGCTTACATTTAATAGACGTATATAATCAAAACTCAATATATAATGTCAAATGGAATAAATAACCCAACAGATATACGAAAGTAATTAAAATTAATAGATAAATATTTAAAGGAGACAAAGTTTTGTTTCTGGTCTTACCAAGTGGAAACACCACTTGCCTTTTAAAAACATGAACACACTTAAAGGACTTCTCAAAGAATATAATTTATTTGAAATATTTAATATATTTAAATATTCGAATAAATTATTTCAAAAATCTCTAAAAAAATGTGCACTATATCTTCAAAAAACAAATATAATTCTAGACAATCCCGTCTTCAGTCCTCTTTCAATATTCCAAATATCAAAATCAAAAACATAACCTATATCACTCACGTGTTAAAAGACTTAAGCTTCGAAATACAGATCAACTATATAATTCAAGATTGATCTATGTTCTAACAAAATCAAAGAACAGTGTGAGTTATTTTAAGGTTTATTTAAATTCATTGACATTCTATAATGAGATTTATTGAAGCCAAAATATAATTATATATTATATTATATAATTATTTTGTTATTATTATTATATAATTATATAATTATATTATATATAAAATAAAATATATATAAAATATTTTATTTTTAAAATTTTGTTGAGTAAATTCGCTCGATATTCTTTGGATATTTCTTTGAATTCTTTTGTGTCCTTTTTATACTGTGTGATAAGTGTAAATTCTATATGTCTATTGAAAAGTGTTCTAGAGAACACTTTTCAATAGACATTTAATCGATTTAATTAAAGAAATTAAAATTTTTAGTTAGGTTTTTCAGAATTTCTCCGTTTGATGTTTGAGATATTTTTATTCAGTTTTCTATTGTTCTTTTAAATTACTTTAAAATTATTTCATTTACCGGGATTTTCATTGAGAATGAACATATTAAGATTTACCTGAGGTAAAGCTACCCTAGATGAGTCCAAAGAGCCTAAGATGATAGTCAACTCATGTAAATTATTGGTTTTGACTCTACTTTTGAAAGATCGATTCACAATTAAAAATTGAAAATACAAAAGCAGGTTCCAGAGAACTTTCACTGTTTTTATAATTACTATGCAAACTATTTTTAAATTATGTATTCGGTTTATTCAAAAAATAGATTGAAAGAATTCCTCATCTCTATTTTAAAGAATGATTATTAAGGATCCGTGTGATTGACTCCACGTTTCCCAAGAGTAATCACAGTGCAACACATCGCAAATAACACGTTTTATATGAAGCAGTAACAGCAGCGAATTGTTCGCATACAAAAACATAGACGTCATAAATGTATGATGTAGGAGAACAGGGTTACAAAAAGAGATCAATCTTGGGTAAAGTTGTTCCAACTAACCAGACAGTTGAAATGTTGCCAAATTAGAGTTAACGAGAGTTTTCCATAACTTGGCGAAGAAGTCAATTCAAGTCCAAAGGCTGACCTCAAAAAATATCACCATCTCTATACAAGATGAATTATATGTGATATCTTAAAGTACCCGTCTATTCGTTCCGGTTTATTAGGATAATGTTGATTAATATGAATAAACTTCAATTCAGTTGAATTTTGGGAATAAGCCATATCATTATCTGAGTGTAGATGGTATTTTTTAGATTATAATTAGAATGATAATATATAACGATTGTTTGGTTTAATTTTTTTATTTAGAGACATCCCTTTTACATTATAAAATATTTTCGTTGTCCTGTACATCTGAGTCATCTATATTCAGATATTTTTGCTTAGAACTTGTGTCCATCAAACTCTTGTTCGAATTTTGATGACTTATTGCTTTGGATACTTAGCTTATCTACAACCACATGTGCATAGAAACTTCTTAGAAAACGTGTGAATGAGTTCTATTGCCAGAGCGCTAAAATCAAGAGAGAAAAATATAATAACGTTCTTTCTCCCTTTATCTATTAGCATTGACCTAAAAATTGTTTCTATAACCAATAAGAAAGTTTATTCCGCTCATCAACTCCACCCACAAAGGGCATTTCCAATTAATTTCGTTAATGTCCTTTTTTCGTTAGAAAGGATGCATTGAGTTACACCTAACCTTTAGTTTTTGAATATCCTGTAACATGTAAAATGTGAAATCAATATCATAACAGTAATCAACCGTGTGGCCTTTCGGCACAAGACTATCGCGTCATTGTTCTCGTAATAGTTGATTCTGTCGCTTGTGGCTTTGACCCAAATTATCACATTCATTATTTTTCTTATAGTAATCAGCCTTGTCGCTTGTGGCCCCTGCCAAAGATTATCGAGATTATTACTAACATAGTAATCCACATATTGTCGATTTCCTAACTGTTGGTAAATTCATTTAATTTATTATTAGTGCAATAATCAATTTATTATTAATGCAACTTAGTTAATATACGGTAAACCAAGAATTATAGCTCATTATCGTGTTTGAATATCACTTCACTTCACTTCCTCACCTTCGTTGGTTTATCTTATTAGATAAACGAAGCTGGTTCAGCCTCAAGATAATCACATATAAGTGCTTTTTAAAGTTTGACACTGTCACAGTACTTCGATGCAGTCTCTAGAAAACCCATTGCGATTAATTAATTAGCTATTATTTGTTCTTTCTTACTTAAGTAATGAACAAACTACAGCGGTAAAAAAACGTTATACAATGTTATCTGTAAAAGTTTGGTTGCGAACAGGGGGCATCCGCACACTAGATTAGGATTAATTTATTCAGTAGAGTACACACTTACTGAATACTGTCATTCACATATTTTAATGTTATATCAGAACTGACAGCAAGAAATTTAAAATATCAAAACCACAGAGTTAATATTAGAATAAAACAAAATTTATGTCCAAAACATAACTCTTCAAACGGGCAAATGTAATTTTATTACACTCATCTTTTTAATATTTTGAAGGATGAGATTGAAGGTGATTCTCAACAGAAAATTTAAAATATTTTTAATACAATTAGTGGAACATTTGTTTTTCTTTATGCTTTTTGAAACTATAAGAGGATCTGTATTTATTTTTGAGAATTATAAAATCAAGAATTGCAACTATGGTATATATCCTGTATTCTGATGAAGAAATAATAGCATGTTTCATTTGCTATTTAATTTTTAAGCAATTTCTACCAAATGAATTCAAGTTTTGAATTTCAACACCCAGTTGACCTTTGTTAATTCTCGGATATACAGGTAGGGAAAAGACAGTCGGAAAAATACGAAATTCAATGTTAATAAAGACGACCAGAGTCCAGTGGAGCAATGGAAGAATCAAAACCTCAGCTCGATACAATGACGAATAAACGACTGTCCTCTCTCAATGGCAGTGACGAGTGTTGATCCTTCGATTGAAAGGCTCTGCAATCTGCTTTCCTTCGCACTTCAAACGTGTGATGCTTTAAATCATATTGGTTGAAAATAAAGTAAATCGAAATGTTCAATGTCGAAGAATAAATTCAGATCATAAAATGGTACTTTGGTGGTAAATCAATTCAAGGGATAATAATTTCATTTATTGTTGCCTTTGAAGATCGGCTATTTCTAAAAGAATTAAAAAATTCCAGAAATGTGGGTGTTTACGAACAAACTGACATTGCAAAACTGATAAACCACCAAAAACTATTAGTGAAAATCGCCTGAAAAAAAAGTAGATGTGTGGACTGCTGTTGAAACCAGTGCACCTTGTTCGAATAAACAAATTGCTGAATAACTCGATATGAATGATAGAACTGTTCGGAATATTTTGAAAGTGATTTTTTTCTGAGGGAATATCAGAAAAATTTGATTTCTGGTCATAAAATTGATAGAGCGTCGAATATTAATGAATTAAAATAAATTAATTCGGCTGATCTGTACCAAATATCATTAATAAGGATTTTGTACGGTTGATATCTTAGTGTCTCTGTGTATAGCGAATATAGATACTTCATTGTAGTCATGTGTATATCTACAATTTGCCCCGGTGACCAACAAAACCTTATCGAGTTTGTTTGAGTATGGAATTGTTATACAGATGTATAGTACTCTGTCTCGATTTGTAGAACTTTATATTACCATATCTCACAATCCTTACTGATGATTAATGAATTGAGGTTCGAAATAATCCAACTTTGTGCAAAAATAGCAACTATGCCTAATCCGCTCAGAGATATGAGATTACCTCTTTATAATAGATTTGGCTACTGTTTGGCTCAATAAGGTGAATAATTTGAATATTTTATTTAAATTTGTCGACCTTCTATTTCCTATTTTTCAGAATTTGTTTTTGTTTTCGAATTTCTTATTTTCGTAGAATTTATTTTATTTTCAAGCCAGTTATGACAAAAAGGAACCTAAGTATTCATTTTCACAAGGGAAATTATTCATATCGTTAATCGTGGCAAATAAATTCCTTGCTTACAACGGAATAAGATTGTCGTATTTATTTTCAACCGATATGGTCTACCGCATCACACGTTTGAAGTGCGAATGAAAGCAGACTGCAGAGCCTTTCGATCGAAGAATCCCCACTGGCCACTGACATTGAGAGAGAACAGCCGTTTGTTGGTCATCGCATCGCGCTGAGGTTTTGATTCTTCCACTGCTCCACTGGACACTGGTCGTGTCTTGATTAACACTAAATTTCGTATTTTTCCGTACTTGTATAAAGAATTCGTCTTTTCCATACTTGTATAAATAATTCAAAATAAAATCATCCTGTTGTTATCGTCTTTTGGCAGCATTCAATTATGAAATACTTTGTATGTTTTCATCTTATGTACTGAACAGCGTGAATACCCCTATCACTCTATTCAGATATGAAGTGAATGATGTTTTCGCTTGAAAATGTATGAAATCGTTTTGTTACAGAGGCACAGATGATGTCCAGCGTTCAATAGAGTTGTTAGATCGAGTACTCTCCGAGTTCGACGATGTGGAAAATGCGAATCAAGTGCAAAATGTGAGTACCTTAAGAGTTTAAATTCTCCTGTTTATGTGTTTCCCGTATTTAACCACTATATGAAAGATAATTCTCGTTTTTTTTTTATGAAATCGGATTTATTGGAAAAAAATTGTGGGTATTATTTTTACTTTCTGAGCGAGAATTTTTGTGGCTTTCATTAATATGGAATGAATCTGAATTTTTCTAGAAGGCATAGAGGCCGAGGAAAAGAAATTTCTCCGTTTCATAAATAATAAATTGATGATTTACAAATAACAGAAAGAATTTCGTGAAAATCTCAAGCTCAATTTTCATCGTAAAATGTGGTAGATATTTCTCTTTGTGAACGTTTAGGTGCACAGAGCAAAAAAATTTTGGAAAATCTGCCAACAGATTTTAAAAAATGTGTATGTAATAAAGACTTTCAAATTTTTTGATTACTTACGTAAAAAGGAAGTTTTATAGATGTAGTTAATTCAATGAAATAACAGGACATTAAAATTCAATAATTTATTTGTAAGTCTGTTCCTGATATGAGATGAAAAACAATGTAAAACATTGAAGTTTATTTCATATACACACATTATAACTAATGCTCAAAATATCTGCCTTTTACTATGAAACGAGCGCGACATCTAAATACATTAATAAAAATAATTCCATTTACTACTCTGTCAAGAAAGTACCGGGAATTTTCAATTAAAACAACATTTTTACATTTAATCGTCAAAATTTATTGGGTCGCCTTCAGAATAGGCTCCATTTGCTCCAATACATCTATGCCAACGGCACTTCCAATTATCGAAACATTTTTATAGGCGCTTTCCGGGATGGACTTTAGCTTTCGCGCCGAATTTTGTTTTATGGCTTCAAACGACTCAAAACGGGTGCCACGAAGGGGCAATTTTAGTTTATGGAAGAGGAAAAAGTCGCAGGGAGCCAAATCCGGCGAATATGGTGGTTGCTGAAGCACGTTTGTTGAGTTTTTGGCGAGAAAGTCAGTCACAATCGTAGCTCGGTGAGAAGGCGCGTTATCGTCATGCAAAATCCATGAGTTGTTCGCCCACAAATTTGGCCGCTTCTTACGGATACGCTCACGCAAACGTTTCATAACGCCTAGGTAATACTCCTTGTTTACCGTCTGACCCTCTGGAACGAATTCGTAGTGCACCACGCCACGGATATCGAAGAAAACAATGAGCATCACCTTCATTTTCGAGCGGCTTTGGCGTGGTTTTTTCGGTTTCGGCTCATTTTTTGCCACCCATTCCGATGATTGCTGGCTTGTTTGCATATCGTACTCGTAGACCCAGGTCTCATCACCAGTTATAATGCGTTCCATGAATGTAGAATCGGAATTACAGCGATCCAGCATGTCTGAAGCAACCTGTTCGCGATGACGTTTTTGAAGAAAATTCAGGTCTTTCGGTACGAGTCGTGCGGCCACCTTTCTCATGCCCAAAATATCAATCAAAATCGTACGTGCGGACTCGTGGGATATCTTAAGATCATGTGCTATCTCTCTCAAGCTGGTACGACGATTTTCCAGCACCCTTTCCTTAATTTTATCGACGTTATCTTCGATCGAAGCCGTCGATGGGCGACCACTTCACGACCGTCCTTGAAGGCTCTGTACCACTGATATGCACGAGTTTTCGATAGAGCATTATCACCAAAGGCCTTTTGCAACATTTTCAATGCATCGGCACACGAAAATTCATTTGCAACACAAAACTTTAAACGAATTCTTTGCTCAACGTAATCACCCATAGTAAAAATCGGCACGCACTCTGACATCGACTGACTTAATCAGCTGTTGCAAACACACTGGTTGACAGATCCCGCTCAAGCTTGGCATAGTAATTGAGGACAGTGGTACCAACCTAGGAAAAAAAATTTTTACCTGCCTCATTGCCCCGCCAGATTTAAATCGATAATTTCCGGTACTTTCTTGACAGAATGTAATTTGAACTCTAATTTGATGTGAAAGTAAATTAGATAAAGTTGCTTCAGTTCGGATGTTTTTAAGCATCCCTTACTATCAAGTACAATTTAAAAAAGAATAAAGAATAATAATCATTAATCAAATCGGAAAACTTTTTCAATAACAATAACGTTAATAACGTCAATAGTTTTAATTAATTTGAAATTTGAGAAATATAATAATTAGTTAACAGAAGAAGAACATAAATTTTCGTTTCATAACAATATAAACATAAGATTCTCATAGAAGGGATAATCTCTTCAAAACTTTGAATACAAAATATTTAATTAGAAGCTTAAATCCTTCAAACAATTGGTGATTTCGAGTTTATGAACAAACACTGACAAAGACAAGGGTTAAACTGGGTATAGGTTCATCAAAATGAACCTTTTCAACAAAAATGTATAAAATGCTCAAGGGACAGAGCTGGAAACCTTTCAAGTAGAATTTGATTCTGAGCAATTTGAGTTTGTGTCTATTGGTTCTAGCGACGTCAGTGCGCATTCGGTCTCGATTAACAACATGTGTCAATTCAAACGCCATAATTAACCATAATTTAGGTATTGAATCGGAATTAAAATATTTTCAATATCAGAGATAATTCTCTATGAACACGGTGTGGTATTCTTACAAAAATTGCGTTGAGTTTTACGAACAAATTTTCTTATGTATAAAAACGTATTGACTTCTATTGAAAAATACAAGTGAATGGAACTGACATCAATTAAGTATTTTTGGGATGGATTAAACTCCCTTGTCCTTTTTCTTTCAAATTGTGTTGGCCTTTACTTGGTAAAAATCCATTGTAGGCACAATTAAATAATGCACATATATTATACAATGATTTTTATTTATCATAATGAAATTGAACATTTACAATATTCAAATTGGTTCAGTTTCAGGATATAATAAAATTTTTATTACTTTAGTTATAACCACTGTTTTTTTTACGAGAATACCATAGACCTAAATTTATTCTACCTCTATATACGGAATCTATTTAAATGTTGTACGTTACCAAATTTTTGAATGGTTATTTGAAGCTACAATGTAGCCGTTCATGTTCATGTGTTCAACTCATAATATTAAGCAGAAATCAACATATACAGGATGTTTGAGAAATTGAGACTCTTTTCAGCAGGAGCTAGAACTCATCAATATAAACCATCTCACAAAAAATTGCTCAGATGAAATATTCAAGCAAGCAAAGTTACTTATACTCTGAAGTTCAATTTGAAATCTTCGAATTTCAAAATATTTCGAGTCCGGTCCTGTCGCTAAGGCTTCGAACCATACAGATATATCTATAAAATAAAATATAAAAAGGCTTTTTACTTGATAGAAGAAATATAACAAAATTTGGATATCAAAACAGATTTAATCTGTTAGCCTTCTACAATTTTAATTTCAAAAAAATTTGAAGGGCATCCTTCAAATATTTATTTATTGGTTTTAAATAACTTTTTTTCATATCTATTTATTCTATTCGACATTGTATATTGAGTTTTGATTATATACGTCTATTAAATATAAGCGGTGATTATTGTAGACATTAATTTAATTCTAAAAGTTTGTTGAATAAAAATTTTTTTGAAATTAAAATTGTAGAAGACTAAAAGATTAAATCTGTTTTGATATTCAAATTTAGATATATCTATGCTTCAAACGCGATTGTGATTGGATGTACTATGTCAATTCAGTGTAAACAAAAATTTATCAGCTAATAACAACTGTTTTGACTCTGATTGATTATTTATTCAAATATTGAATATTTGGAAAGTTCAAGCAAAATGCAGCAGAAATACATTTCTTGGGGCATCCTCGATATCCGTGATTGTTTATTTTAGTGAGTGTAGAGATGAATACTTCAAAGAATGCATGTCTATAAATTGGCAAGTATTCGAACTTCATGATTTTAAATTTTTTCAAAGTTTTTTTTTCATATCAGGATTATAACCTGTCAGAATAAAAAATTTGTGAGAGCCGCAAGCATTTGTATAAGGAATTCTTTATACCCTGTTACGAGACAAAAAAGATTTGGATATTCAAATTTGCCAACAATTTTGATTCCCGGCCAAAAATGAAACAAATCAATATTCTAAACAAAACCATTGATTTATCGTAAGATAAAATGAAATATGTTACTCCTGACTTGTCGTGAATAGTGTATAGCAATCGTAAGTGTATAGCATCGTAATACCTGTCTGTATTTAAATAAATATGCGGCACCTTTCGTCGTATTAACGAAAAAATACCTTCTTTACGTCGAAATTTCAATCGCGATTCAGCGTTTGAATTGACACATGCTTTTAATTGAGGCCGCATGCTCAGTGGCTTCGTCAGAATTAACAGAACCGAAACTAAATTGCTTGGAATCGAATTCTACTGAAAGGGGCTTCCAGCTCTGTCTCTTGAACATTTTATCCAGGTGATATTTGTTGAAATGGTTCATTTTGATGAGTTCTACTTACTGTTTAATAAAGGTCTCGACCCTTGTTTATGTCAGTATTCGTTCATAAACTCAAAATCACTGTAACGTACCACGGTTAGTTTACCGCAGTATATTGCCTATTATTTCAGTATTTTGAAATAACAGGCAATTGCAATTTAATTGATCTCGATGATTAATTTCGATTGGTTAAATGGACGGTATTATGACGTAGTTGGCGAAGATGTTTACTTCAAAGGCACTTGTATATAGTTATCTCGATGATAAACTAGCTTTGTTTATCCAATAAGATAAACCAACGTAGATTGTAAGGAATTAAATTGAAACACTCGTAATACACTATGATAACAACGAACTATTATATAGTTCTTGGTTTACTGTATATAAACCAAGTTAAAAGATAAAAATAAATACAGAATTGTTTCAGCCGTAACTATTTGGTAGTTGATCATAATTAAAACAAATTGTAGAAATTACTATGTTTTACTACCAATAAAAATATATATTACACATTTTCTTGTGACTCGAGTTTCGGGAATGTTATATTGTCTGATGATGGGATAGTTCATTTCCCGAAACTCGAGTCACAAGAAAATGTGTAATATTTATTTTTATTGGTAGTAAAACATAGTAATTTCTACAATTTGTTTTAACTAAAAATAAATTTGATAAATTTGCCGATACATTGGCAATCGAATAGATTAATATATTGACAATAATAACCGCGATACTTAGATCAAAATGTCACAAGCTACGTACCACAAATTTGACTATCCGAAAGATAGTGCATTATGTGGCTAAGGCTACATGCGACAAGTTTGACTATTACTAGAATAATAATTTTACAAACTTTTCAAAGACTGAACGTAAGAGGTTGGTCGATGCATCCCTTGTAACAAAAAGAGGGAAAATAACGTAATTGATTGAAGGTCCATTTGGAGGTGGACTGAATGAACGAAATAAACCTTCTTATTGCTTACAGAAAAATTATCAGATCAATGCAAGTGAAGAAGGATAGAATAATTTAGAATTCCGAATGCTGTGTCATGTCAAATTAACAGAGATTTAGAGATTAACATCTCTAAATGACTTTCCATGTTTTCTAAGGCCATATATATAGAATAATTTCGAAAGACAGGGCCGTCTCTAATGAGACGGAACAATCACTAATTGTCTAAATAAATATTCTCTGGTAGGATTTTTGAAGAGGAAATTATCCCTTCTACAAGAATACTATATTTATATTGCATTGAAATGAAATTTTATATTCTCTTTCTGTCAACTGACTAATATATTTTCAAATTTTTTAAAACTATTGAATTCTAAAAATAAAATAGCCAACAAAAAACTCATTCGCTATGGAATTTCTAACGATAATATCCTAAAACTTTTCAAGTGTTATTATTCCAATGATTGTACATTTCTCTTAAGGTATTACTTCATAGAAATAAGAGAAAAAAATAAATCACTATTTCTAACTGAATTTGAACTCCGATAGTAATATCGACATTTATTTATAATATTTACATTTATTTTGAACCATGCACAAAGTATCCCATTTTAGTAGATTTTGGAAAGTTTCTTGATTTTACATTGATGCGGTGTCCGCAATAGCGTACTACTTTTTAATGAAAACAAAGGTGCCACCAACATACTTGCTCTAGCCGCTACAGTTTTTGTGCCACAAGATGATTTTGAACATTTGTCATTTTCAGACATGCCTGTAAGTTATTGAATTTTAATGTTCTGTTATTTCTTTGAATTTAATATCACTGCAAAAACCTCGTTTTTACATAAGTCTCTAAAACATTTGGAAATCTGTATTAAACACAAACTTTTTTAAATTTGGTGGCAGATTTTCCAACATATTTCGCTCTCTGCTCTTAAACGTTTACAAAGAGAAATATTTACAACATTTTGGGATGAAAACTGAACTTGAAAAATTCGAAAAAAATACAACTGCCTGCTCCCATATGATTCAACGCATATCTATTTTCATAATGAAAAAATTATATATCTATCATAGGCACTACATATAAAATTGTATTTTGTTTCAATTTAAGTGTTTAAAGGTTACAAAATATGATGTGCTTCCTTAGTATAATGATAATTTGTTATAAAACTTATTAAATGTTGAGGTTCGAATCTTGCTCATTTTTCTACACCTTACACAGATTCAACAACTGACAAGTTCCGCCTCCACCCCTCAGCTTCGTCAACTAAGCCAGAATTCAACAGGAAGCAACGTGTCGTCAACGACCCCAGACGACGAAAGTCCATCTTTGGGCCATCAGTCCGAGGACGATGGCTACATGAGTATGAACGGTCGCAAGCATCCTAAATTCAATCTGGCGTTCAAACCTCTGCCAGAAGTTCCCGTCCACCACGAGACAGCCTGTCTCTCACCTATCCATCCGCCGGCTGACGATGATTTTCCGCCACCTCCTGAAGAAGCCCAAAGGCTCATCGCCACGCTCTTACCCAAGTAAGTATTATAAGATATTATATTTGGGCTATAGAGGAATCTAGTTTGATCCGTCCTTCCTTTTAAGTTTTTCACATCAACATCTAATTTATCTTCTTAAGTTGATCTGACTCTTTACGCAATTGAAACAATATAGAAACACAAAGACAAGAGAGTATGACATTGTACCAATAATTGACGCCGAAGTTCTGAAGTCTTCATCCTCACTTGAACCCACGAAGATCTACCATCTTGTCAAGATGATCTTTGATAGATTTCGAAGGAGTGTTTAAAATTGCCGCATCTTGGATGTTATAGTAAATACTATATATCGATAGCTGGCAAACTACTTGATGAAATATTTTCAATATTAATGAGGTAAACAATATAATAGGTATTAAAAAAACACACTAGTTTTATTCTATGTAATACTTTGGGGATCGATTTCGGTTCAATTTAGAACCATCATTAGGCCAGCTGAAAGTACATACAATCGATTTACACGATTCAGGAAATTCAAAAATATATAATATGAGACAAAGTACGTGTTAACATTAATTTAAGGTTAGAGTATGCAATCGAATACCTACCGTTATAGACACAATTTCAGTATAATCTTTTTATTCATTTATTGTTTTAATTCTCAAACTTTCATTTATATACAACCTATTTTCTTCGATGTGGAAAAATTCTTCCGAATTGTCTTCGTGAAAAGCAGCGTATGATAACAACAACAAACGTAAACAGAAGCAGGAGAAGGATGAAGTTGTCAGCTGTCGTTTGTCATATTGGGGAGACGGGAAGTTTGAAGGATCTGTCTCATTGTCTATGAGTTTGAATATATTATTGTTTCTATCTAGACCGGTCAATTTAGACATAAAAATAGTGATCAAATAAAGAAAATTCCGACAGAGCCAAATCTTCGTAGAGACCTTAGGTTTACCACAAGGAATAAACTGTCAAAAGTCCCAATCAGTTCCATGTGCGCTAAGGGACTTATTCGGGGCCCAAGGTCAAAATTTTAGGTTTTTTAGAGTTTTCTCGAAAACGGTAAGTTTTATCGAAAAAGTACCTCAGAGCAAAGTGGTAGATCTTGAAATTCTCTATAAAAATGGTCCTTATGATTTTTTCTCTAAGACCCACTATTTCCCAAATATTGCGCTTGTAAGAATCACGTTCTACATAATATGCACACATTTCCACACCACCTGTGAGGTAGTGTACTCGGCGCGTTTTTTTAACGTGGTATCCCGGTAGGCCTATTCCACGGAACTTTATGACGTTATTTTCAGAAACAATAATTATTTAATAGTATGAAGATTATTGATATGGGTTACTGAGTTTAACTGTCATTCTAACTTTTTTGTTACTTTAATCTGACTCATACTCTTCATATTCAACTTCAACAAACATGTTTTCTTCAATTTCTTCTTGTTCTTCTTCTTCTCCTTCCTGTTGATGAATGCTTAGAAATTGTTCAAATGAAGATAAATTAAATTTTTGTTATCCGACCAGGCTTGACTTGAAATGTCTTGTTAATTGTCTACAAAACAAATAAATGTTAATTTTCCAGGCTTCTATGTAATAATAATTCTGCTACCACACTTTAATTTCAATCGTATATTTATAATCCCGTTTTCTAAAGCTACATTTTGGCAAACATTCTTCAGTTCATCTAACGCAAACTGGCAGTCATCGCTACTTTCAATGAAATTGAAAATTTCCTCCATTGCAGAGTTTATAGCCTCACTTTGAGGACGGCGAATTTTGCGGCCAGTATTAGGTCTCAGGAAGGATTTGTAACAACTGTCATGGTATTTAGCGTCAGCAGCAACTAAATCATACTGAAAATCAATACGTGCAAAGACAGCTTTTGACGCATCATCAGAACGATCTTTAGCTAATTTTAAAATGGAATCTTTGAATGCAAGTGTAGAATCTTTATAAATTTTTCGGCGATAATTCTTCGCTTTCTTCTTTTCTGCTTCTTCATCCGCTTCATCGCCACAAAATAAGCAGTGTTTTTTAAAACAAATCCTGGATTCACTTATTCGCGCTCTAGTATGAGGTGGACTTACTTTTGAAGTACTGGCCTGTTCTTCACCACGTTGTCTTTTTGATGCAGAGATTGTAGTTTTCCGGGTGTATGATTTTCTGCAATCCACGTGAATTGTAACGGACTTTTGGCTTCTTAAATAATCAGCAAACTCATCACTTCTCGCGACACTTGCATCGATTAAAGTTGGCATTCCACGACTGACCACAACAGTTTCATCTTCAGTCAAAAGTTTATTACAAAAAAAGCAAAATTGTGACATTTTTTTTTTAATATTGATCAGCACCAACTACAATAGTAGACGCTTGTAATAAATACGTATAGTGACTCGAACTGCTCGTTCAGCACTAAAAGAAGCAGGTATACGTGAACGACACCACACGGACAAAAGAATAGGCAGATGTTATTCAAGCAGAGATTGAGGTTTTCCGGGTGTATGATTTTCTGCAATCCACGTGAATTGTAACGGACTTTTAGAATAGTATAATGTATACATAAAAGAGACACGAGTAGGCATTTTTGCTTGCTTGAGTACCTAAATATGTATATACGTGGCATATGTGTGCATACTATATAGAATATGATTATTACAAGTGCAATATCGGGGAAATAGTGGGTCTTGAAGAAAAAATCATAAGGACCATTTTTAGAGAGAATTTTAAGATCTACAACTATGTTCTGAGGTACTTTTCCGATAAAACTCACCGTTTTCGAGAAAAATCCAAAAAACCTAAAATTTTGACCTTGAGTCCCGAATAAGTCCCTCAGCGCAAATGGGACTGATTGGGACTTTTGACACTTTATTCCTTGTGGTAAACCTAAAGTCTCTACGAAGATTTGGCTCTGTCGGAATTTTCTTTATTTCAATTGTCTGAATTGACCGGACTATTCATTAAAATCTGAAACTTCATTCAGTAAAGACGGACTAACTTTATGTCTTAAGATCTCGTGTTGTTCAAGCAATATCATTTTATGGTAGTTATGTTTTCTATGTAAAATCATCACATTATCAAAGTTGGTGTTATGATTTGATTCGTTCAGATGATATCCTAGCGCAGATTTAGGTTGGTTTCTTTGATGTTCTTTGAACCGTTTCATAAAATTGCGTGTTGTCATGCTGATGTAAAAAGAGGGATAATCAGAACAATCTATTTTGTAAATTCCACTTAATTGATCTTGCGGGGTCTCTGTTTTATTATTTATTGTGTCTTCCAATGTAAGATGTCGTTTATTTGCCAATGGATAATTATATTTTTTCACAATTTGATCTATATTATCGTGTAGTTTTTCATAATAGGGTATAGTTAAGAAATGTTTTTCAACTGAAATATGTGGGTATACTTTCTTTAGTAGCATTTTTCTTTTTATGGATGTTAGTATTTGGGTTGTGATTTTTTCTGTATACTGATTGTTTTTTCCCATTTGATAAATTATGTTCATTCCTTTCTTATAGTTTTATGAGAAAGAGGGATAATTAATAATCTGAGAAATTAAAGGCGGTTCTTTTCACTAAGGGTGCGTGATAAGAGCTGAAGGGTATAATGGTATCGGTTTATGTAGGTTTTCTGTATATTTAAAAAAAAAAAGTTATCATCAGTAAAAGTTATTTTAAAGTCAAGGAACTGTTTGATATAGAATGTTCTATTGTGAATTTTATTTTGAATTTAGAATTTATCATGTTGAAAAAGTTCTATTTCAGTTCCTCATCAAATGCAAAATACAGCGTCAACATATCTTTTTCACATAATAATATTGTTTTTATATGGTAGTTTCATTATTTTTCCTTCTATATGGTCTCCATATATATTAACCAAGTCCGCTAAGTGGTGATCCCATAGGTAAGACATCTCTCATTGTGTATGTGACATCATTAAATATGAAAAAATTTTGTTCTGTTATTAGGTAGCATAGTTTTAGTAAATTTTCTATATCTGTGGTATCTATTATAGATTTAGGCTGTCGTCTGAATTGTAATATTTCATCAAATGATCTCCGAGTAAAGAAAGTGACTCACTAATGGCATTGGTGTAAAGGTTCGCAATATCGAAGGATAGAAGTGTATACTTCTTATTGAATTCTAGTTTAAGTACAAATATACTTAGCTTAAGTTTCAGAAAAGTTTAATTCATGTTGTTGGCATATATGTTTCGGGTTTCAAGTTTTCAAGTTTTGAAATTGGGTCTTGAAGTACATAAGCAATTCCAACTTAGTTAGAAATATCGGATGTTTTTTTAGAGTGATAGAACTTTCGATAGGGATAAACTGTGATTTTACAGAAGGTAAAAGCCATGTTGTTTTGATATTTTTGTTCAGTAAGCATTGACAAATTATCTTGGAAAGACTCACGCCGCAACAACGTTCACAAATTGTTGAAATTCATTTTCAAAATCAGTTTTCTATTCGCCAAACTTATAGAGCACTTCATGAAATTTATGGTTTACATAATCGTCCATCAGAGCAGCTTATTCGTCGAACTATCGATAGCTTTCGACAACCTTTTCTCTACTGGATGCAACAACATCAACAAAACAAAGAACTGTA
This sequence comes from Megalocaria dilatata, assembly GCA_034642435.1. Taxonomy (NCBI): domain Eukaryota; kingdom Metazoa; phylum Arthropoda; class Insecta; order Coleoptera; family Coccinellidae; genus Megalocaria; species Megalocaria dilatata. The sequence goes on along the minus strand of CM067855.1, from coordinate 58,081,957 downwards.
CGTACAGAAGAAAATATCGCTGCTCCAAGATCATGCGACATAACTCCACTGGATTATTTTCTTTGGGCTTATGTCAAGTCAGTGGTATACTGATAAACCAGAAACAATAGATCCTTTGGAAGACAACATAACTCGTGTTATTGATGAAATAAGGCCTGAATTACTCGAAAAAGTGGTCCAAAATTAGTCTAGTCGAATGCGGTTCCTCAGAGCTAATCGTGATGGACATATGCCGAAAATTATTTTTAAAACATGTATGTCATAAAATTATCTGCCAAATAAAAAAAAATTGGCTTCAATCTTAATTTAAATGTGTTTTATTTCAATTTAAAGTTCTATCACTCTGAAAAAACACCCGATATATCTTTCGAATTTGGGAAAATTTCAATTTATTCACGAAATCGATTCATTTGATTCTTGAAATGAGTTCGTTTCAAAAGTTACCATGTTTAGAAATAGATGGAGGGATTGAAGTAGTTATATTAAGCAATGAATATTGCATCAGTAGGCAGTCGGACGTAATCAATGGAGACCGTATTGGTCTAAAAATTTCCAAATTACGGACATTCGACAGAAATAATAGATTGTACCCAGAAAAAGCGTACAAAAAGAGTATATTTCACCCATTATAATTAACGTTTGAATGTAAAAATCATTATGAAAGGGTTTACATACTCCTGTTCCTCCTCAACAGAATGCATTCCTGTAAATAACTGAAGAAAGGAAATCAGTTTTTCAAGTTGTAGCATAATCAAAGCTGAATAGCAATACTTCATCATTAATATCCGCAATTACATTAATTCCATTTTATTCACATGTATGTGCATTTTTCAGAGTCTCCCCAGTACACAGACCAAAAACCAACAACTCAAAGAACAGATCATTTCCCCTTACGCAACTTCCAACTAGAATTGAAACCATACCACCGCCGCAGAAATTCCAGAACAACAGTGAAAGTCCCAGTTTGGTTAATGGACTGCCTGACCCAATTCATAGTGCTACGCAAACAACACTGGTAAGCGAAGAAGTTGAGATCAAATTGTCTATTCTTAGTGCTAGATCTAATATATTAAACTAGGGGTTCCAACTCTAATTGAAAACGTACTAAATTTTACCCCTCGATTTACTACTTCCTAATCAAGGAGCAAAATTTATGTTTCTATCTATTACAAGGGTTGCTAGTTAAGTTTTGAGATAGACAAATAAAAACAAATATTATATATAATCGGAAAAAGCTTTGTTGTTGCCATTAAGATCAATACACTTCTTTTTTTTTATCAATTCTAGAAGCAATTTTTTCAATCCGATTCAGATACCTCCAAAATACTAATATATATATTAATCGAATGCATCAACCGATTTCTCAAGCAACGAAATACATTGACCTCCCAATTCATTTTCGATCTGCGGGAATAAGAAAAAGTATTAGATGCCAAAGGACATGCCACATCAATGCCTTGGTTTGACTGCTCAAAACATTTTTTATGTGTGAGAACCTTGCATTGTCGTGGTGGGAAATCTTCTGTGATTGGTTTTCCTCATTTTTTAGGCAAAATTTTCTTCAAAGGGCTTTGGGCACAAAAAACTCTTGTTGGATTTGGCTCGTCTTGAAAAACCACGATTGTTTGTTATTTACGGATTCATAGGCAAAGATCCATGATTTATTGCCTGTTACGAACTTATAGCCGTCTTTTGAATCACTTCGATTGAATTTTTCCAAGATTTCTTTTCACTAATCGACAGAAGCTTTTTTTTGGGCCAATGTCAAATTTTGCGGTAACAAATACGGACAAATCTTTCTGGCTGCCAAATACTCATGCAATGTTGAATGTATGCGAGTGAAACTAATGCCATGACTCAATCTTACGGTGTGTCACATGACAATCGTACAGCATCAGTTCTGATTCAACAAGGTTTTTTTCTGGAACAACAGACGATTTTGGAGGACCTTCACCGAAATTCGGCGATGATTGAATTCAAAAAACCAGCGAAACACGGTGGCTCGAAATGACCAAAAGTCGAAGCGAGTTGATGGCACGAAAATGTGGTTGTTATGACAACGACAACTAGTTAAACTTTGGGATATATCCCAAAGATTAACTAGAAATCTGCGTACGTATTCTATTCTTTTCACCCTAGTGGAAAGTGGAGTTAAATAATACTCAGATTCAGCTTTTTTCAACCTATACCTATTGAAATTAACTTTCTCACCAAAAGTCATCATAAAAATAATTGTGGAAGAAGAAAACTCAAAATCTCTTTCATTGAGTAATGCCTTCATCAAAAATATTGATACTGTCACTATTTGTTATTGATCATAATCAAGAGCACAACAAATTTTGGGATATCAATATTTTTGGCAGTAAAATATATTAACTTCTAATTACTCAACTTGATTTTTCATGTTTCCATAAAACTAAAATGACTTCTTGATGCATACCCGAAAAATTAAATGGAAAAATTTTGAAATGATAAACATATATAATAGTATTTCAAGTTGATAACACTCTATTTGATGGACACTACACATAATCAAATATCTCCATTCTCTTTGTAGATATCGTCTTACGGAAGGAATTTCAAGTTGAAAAAGCTTTATATATTTTGTTTCATATATTTGAGCATCAATTTCTAATCACACTATTTTTGTTTTTCAGCCAAAAACCCGCCACCAACGTCCATATGGCTGGGAAAATAATGATTTCACTCTAAATCCACCGCCTCCGCCGCCAGGGTATAGGTTCGGTAGTTTACCTTTCCAACACTTAGGATACCCCCTCACATCACCTACGAGAGTTCCACCAAGAACTGTTCCAACAGCGTTGGAAAGGCACAGAGAAGTGAAAAGAAGAGTGAGTGAAGACAACCTATCCAGTGACCTGGATGAACCAGGGCTACGTCCCTTGAGTGAGTTGGCAGACGATGAACATTTCTCGGATGACTCTCTGGAGGAAATGCTTCCTCCCCCGCCTCCAAATTGTAACAAAAGAGCAAGTATAGCGTGGGAAGTTCCTCTAGATGACGAAGCACTATTGACACCTGGAAGTACAAAAGTAATCGGCCGAAGAAGAAAGAAATCGGGATCATTCTCAAGCACAAGTTCTATACCGAACAAACTCAAAGAATTAGATGACTGGCCTGACCCACCCCCTTGCACAACTGAAGACGAAGTCACTTCACCCTTTTCCGATTCAGACGACCACGTGAACCTTCCTTCAGAACTGAACAACCTGAACATTTCAGGCACTAGCACGTACATTGTACGAAAAAATAAAAAAGACAGAAAGGCACTACTCAATCAGTGTAGTACAGTTACCTCAAATTCTTCCTTAAACTCCCGCCTGAGCTCAGACTTGAGCATTCCAGTGTCTAGATTCAGTGGAGACCTAAATTCTTGCTTTAGTCGAGAATTGAATACCCCAGCTTCTAGATATAGCGTGGATTTGAGCAATCCACAATCTCGCCTTAGTCAAGAGCTCAACTCTCCCAAGTCTAGATACAGTTTAGACTTGAATAACTCGAGACGTATGAGCCAGGAACTGAGCAGCTCCCCTTCAAGACTATCTGCTGATTTATCCAGTTCTAGATCGAGCACCCCTCGTAGCAAGCAAGGCAATGAGTTCCGAAAACACAGCACTACCTTCGATAATATCAAATCCTTGATAAGAGAGAGTAGTATTGATTGTTATAACTCTCCACCTGTTGAATCTGCTAGCGATTTCAACCCAGCAGCATCGCCAATTGTTCGTGTTGTATCTCTGCCCTCACTGAATGCTGAAGATTCCACTCCAAGGAGAGAACTAGATGTAACAGTAGAAGAAGAAGAAGATGCTGAAAGTTCTCAACAAAGCGCAGAAATTTCGCCCCTTAGAAAAATAGAGCAGAATATCACCGAGTTGTTGGAGAGGCGTGATATTGAAATAGTGCAAAATGATAAATTCATATTGAATGGAGTCGACTCTATCCTACATTATAAACAAAGGGCGAAAAGAAAAGCTCCTGCTAAAAATAATAAGGATAGCAAGAACGATGATAAACAACTGAAACCGAATGATCTTATGAAGTCAAGCAGCCATAATGAGATACAAAGAGATGAAGAGTACTACAGACAGCTTTTGATAGAAGGAGGATCGCCCTTTCCTAGGAGAAGTGGCATACAAAAATCTGAGAGCGCCAAGGAAATGCTTATTGCACACAGAGACAGAGAGCAGAAACCACTACCAACCTCAACTTCAGCAGATTTTCCAGTGAGAGTAGAAGTGATGCAGCATGAATTCCCGCCTTTACCACCGTCTCCAGTGGAAGAAGACGAAGATGAATATTCTGAGATTGTCCAAGCAAACCAAAAACACAGTCCAGACTCTTTGCCAAATGGAAAAGAGCCACCTATAGTGCCTCCTCATAGAGATCAAATATCGAATAGCTTAAAAACGCGTTCAGTGGACGCTAACTATAATAGGGGTAGAAGAGGATTCTTCAGTTCCTCTAACAGAAATATACCGAGCGAACGCCGTACTTTACCAACCGAGTTGCAGGATTCTAAAAGAAGATTCTTCCAAAAGAGGGCCTCGCAAAGCCCTCAGGAGGAAACTCATCTTCAGACCTCTTGCAGTCTTCCGGAAACACCTATTTTTGCTAGAGGCTGTGACATTCCCCGCACACCACACAGACGTGCCCCTGATATACCCAGCAGGAACACAGCTCCAAGACAAAGTAGTACCCTGGGAAGTTTGAATACAATTGGTAACTTGTCTTCGGGTGGGCTTTCGACTAGTGGTTATCGAAGAGGTAATTCTACTGGTTTTGAGCAGGCCGTTGTAGGTACGGAGTTGCTTCGACTGGCAGGAGGCCCTGGAAGGGGTTGGTACCCCAAACAAAGGAACCGAAGGCCTATGTCAATCGAACATTTGGACAGAATGGCGCCCGGCCATAATCCTTGGGAATCAAATAGAAAGCCACTTACTCTTCCTCCGAATTTAACCCCAAAGTTCTTCCAAAGATCCCCTAGAGACGCTTTAAGACGTGTTACTAGTTTGCTTATAAGGAAAGGTGAGCATTTAACAGGTTTTACTAATACACTTACATATCAACACCACATCATGTACATAGCTTTTTTTATTATACCACAGGTAGATTCATTAGGTTACTGACAGCTATGTATGACTTTCATTGTAGATATAGAAGCGAGAAGTCTGAAAATCATACCAGCACTCTATTCTTGTTTCCCTATAATAGGCAGTTCTGAAGATTTCAACAACAGAATATCTGATCTTCAATATTTAATTTTAGTATCGAATCGATTTTCGTTAAAGTGAACATAGTAAATATCCTGGATAAAGTTTGTTCTCGATTCAGTTATAGCAATCGGCTAAAATTTAATGAGATTATAATGAATACACACCCCCTTCCCAATAGCAACGATATGAAAAATTAATTTTGGATTAATTTCATTCTACCTATACTTCTAAGATTTGAAATTGACGATGATACTATTCTTATTCAACAGTGTCTATAAGTTTTAATTGATTGATTCATTTTCATTTTCCCTGGCCATTAGCATAATAAATTGTTTGACAGTCATGATAATGACTGGTGGCAATGTACTTTTGTACATTATTCACTGTTAAACTATAGTAACACTAGATGTACCTACAATAAAAAAGTACGCCTAATTCTAATGCTTAGAATTAATCTTTTTGAGAGAACACTATGATCGTTGATGTTTCGAGCTAGTAAAAGAACAAAATTTTACGTTAATCCATTAAAATTGGATCTCTATCTCTATCTTGAAACGATTTCAATATATGAAAATTTCATAAAATATAGAGGTGGAATATGAGCTGCCATCTAGTGGAGGAAGGCTGAACAGAACATTTAATAGTGAAGTTTTCTTCGTTCAGGTAGCGTGAATATGTATAAGAAGAATAGATGTCAGCACCATGGATTTTCTCTGTTATATTCTCACAAAGAAAATGATTCATTTTTACGAATCCAATGTGTGTTCTGAATGCCCTTGACGCGTACTCTTTATATATCTCTCTAGCCGATTACCTGACTGAGTGCTCCTGTTACCAATGATTCATTTTTATCGCATTCAAACGCTGTATCAGTCATCACTTTGTTGAGAGCGATACTGCACAAATCGATAAACAGTCTCTTTAATGCAAAGGCTGTGTTCCACTCCATTGTTCATCTTCAGTATTCGATAGAGGGAATGTTGTTGACTCATAACTTATTTTAGTTCATGGAAAACCGTATTCAGTGTTCTTGTTATTCAGAAACTTTATTTGGCACAAAGATTCATTTTTTATAGGAATTATTATGAGTCATTTCGAACCTTATCCAAATAGTTCAACGAAACGTCTGCGGTTTATACAGGAAATTGGAGCTGTTTATCAAAGAATCTTCTTTACTGTCTTTGAAAGAAAAAATGTTCGTCACAGATCGAATAATAATTCCTTTTCAGAAATGTGTTCCATTTTTTCATCATAATTTTCCTATCTAGAGATAAGAAAACATCGAGAATCAAAAACTTCTTTATACAAATCTAAAAGGCTGAACCGTTTCTATTCTCTCAGTTACTTTTCAACGTGAATGGTACGAGATGAGATACTTCCGTTTCTTTTGCTGAGTGGATGCCATGAGCTCTATTGATTTTCACTTATTTATGTCTCATGGGCACAGCCTGCTACTTATTTCAATCAGATGAGAAATGAACATCATAATGAAAGTAATTTAAAAGAGCTGGAGAATCTAAAAATTCCAAATTAATTGATAAAACTACGAATTAAAATAAACAAATTTCTCGCAAATTTTCATTTGAATTTCATTGCCTACTACATCATAAGTTGAATATAAAGATATAGCAGTGATTAAAATAGGTTGAGATATGAAAGAACGACGTATCAATATAATAATGGATCATCGTTAGTGAATTAATATTGCTATTGTATACGTTTAAATGTTTTATTCGAGTTAATTTCTTGCCATATACCAAAATTTAGTGTCAGACATTAATTAAATATTGAACGAAAACTAAATAATGCAAACTCTATCTCAGATCTTGATGGTTCAGGCTGCTGAACACGAGCTTGTTGGTTATCTGAAGTCATATCATTAAGGAACAATTAATGTAAATGGCATTTACATTATGTAGGACTAAATTTGAAAATGTAGAATGCAGAGCCACTGCCAACCGAACATCTGAAATTGCGAACGAAAACACATTGAAAAAAACACACGATATGAATACAGAAAAAAATCTCATTATTTAAATTTTCTTATGCTGCTCGTTGGGTTAAAATTTTTCCGAGTAGCCTGTTGTCAAGGTAAAAATTCCCGAAAAATAGGTAGTTGTTTTAGTAGCTTTACAATTTTCTGTAGCGTTGATTCCCTTGATTTTCGTTTTTTGAATTGCGACATTGCTTCATCAGTTCTTTTATGCACTGTTTAAGCTATGTAGAATGGATTCCTAGAACCAACAACAGTTTCAGCTGAAAAATATAAATATTCAATGAACTAAAATAAATAAAGAATTCAAACATTGTAATTCTGCAACATTCTTGAACTTATTATAATTACTGAATTATTTTGGTACACAATGTTCCTTAATATGAACAAATAAATTTTAAACAAAAATCTTCAAAAAAAGGTGTTACAAAAATGCGAAATTGAATACAAAAATTTATCATATGTCCTGAAATGAAAACAATCATTATGGATTGAATCTGATCACTGAAGAAAAGTTTTAAATTAAATATTTTTATATAATTTTATTATTATTTTCAATTGAAACTGTTTCTTCTCGGTATATATTTAAAGGTTTATGTATTCCACTTGGCATTTTCGTAACCTCGTTTTTCCTTTGAAGATTTTTGTTACAAGTTTTTTTGTTCACAATAATCTTAATAATCAGTACATTTTTATTAACATTAATATCAATGCATTCTTGTTCGTGAATGTTTGCGGGAAAAGTCCAATGTAGTATGAGAGCAATTTTCAATAGCCTTATTCGTCCCATCTTCTGAAGAAATCTAATCGTTTTCGAAAGTTAACAACTGTTGTTTCTAGTGCGAGTTTGATTGTACTCATTATTTTAATTGAAAAAAATCTGATTCCACTCTACATTCTTCACTATCAGAGATTTTTTAAGATACCAATGTCGAAATGACATGAAAACTAGAAACATTTCAATCAATTCTGGTTTTTGCAGGCAATGGCAAGGAGTCGAAAAAGGAGAAGGAATCTGTTTCCCCTACAATACACGAAAACGCAAATGGTAAGCTTCAAATTCCTCAAAGTCTAACGTAATTGGATTGAGTGTCTCGAATTATCTTCAGATCGAATCATGAAAGAAGATACAAACTGCTCATTAAGCGAAACGGGCTCCTAAGTTTCGGTCACAGTCGAGATAATCTGTTGATAATAAAAAAAACTTTCATATTTTTCAAGCGTTTAGAGCGGTACTCGTAACTATACATAATTACTTAATTGATGCATGATGTCCCATTGTACTATGCAGTGTCGTTAAATAGGTTTTCCCAAATTTCCTTTTTTATCAGAGGACAATCATATGACAGATATGAAGTAAATGATACTCTAATATATATTTATCTAAGTGACCAGAAAAATTGACAGATAAAATCATTACCATTAACATTCTAATCAGAGCATTTTGAAAACCTTTACAAAATTAAATATATAATTTAATCAATATTACAATCAAAAGATTTTAGAAAAACCTTTTTCCTAAAATGACATAAAAATATCCAGTTTTTTATGATCACAAGAATTTCTAAATTGAAGTAAAAATATTAAAATATATTCAATTCGGATTACAAACTCATATAAGTAAGTAAGTGCCACTCTTTGTTGTAGATCTTCGGTCAGATGCAATATTTAGGTCTAAGAATATAAAATGGACTCACAAAATAAATGAGTTGGTGATTGAAATAAACTAATCACACTGCATATTCAACAATCAAGCTTATCCTAAATTATAGTTGATTTTAATATTAAACAACATATGACACAGTATAAAATTCAAACCACGGATATAGACAAACCACAGATGTTGTCAAACAAATTTGACATTCTAATCTTTCTAGAATTTTTATATTCAAATAATTACATGAAACGAAAAAGTATTATTTCTTGAACGATAAATTCATAAAAACACGAACTCAAACTGAAAAGCTGTAGTATAATCGTTCACTAATATCTATGCTTGCAAATCATATCACCTGCAAGCCTCTGAAGTTTCTCTGAATTGTTTTACTGGTCGATAATATCGAAAAAAAATGGCCTCTGGATTTGGACTAGCATTAGGTTGGATCATTTGTAACAAAGCCGACTGCTTGACCTTACAATTTAATATTCATTGGAGTACATACGTTGCAAAGTTATACTTTAATCATAAACTGAAAGAGTATATTCCTTGGAAGAGGATTTTTTAATATTTTAAATATTAAGCAGAATAATTCTGTGAAACTTCTACAAAATTATATTTGAAAATTCAACAGAATTAAATCAAAGCATTGTTTCTGTTTGAGTAGACTTATTTAATTCTCAAACATCACATAACAGTTTAAAATATAGTGAGCTTCAATAGCAATCTAAATGAAATATAGAAGATTGACCAAAATTACCTAGCAAACTTTAGCCGATACAGCTGTTTCTAAATAAATTCAATTCCAAAACCTGCTGCACATAAATTTCAAAAAATATTTAACACATTCTCCAGAACAGCGTTTGAAACTCACTTCCAAAAATCTTCATCAGTCGGAATTTTTTGAATGATACATAAAGACAATCAATGACAATTTATCACATACCTTATCCTCACGTCTAATCTTAAAGAAAATTAAGACAAAATGTTTGAGGTTAATCTAAATTATTTAGCCAATTCTATATTCTTCCAATGAAAATGACGTAAGGAAAGGCAGGTCATATATTCAATTGTATCAAAAAGGTTTGCGCGTATGTGTGAAAAACAAATTATAATTATCATATACAAAACAAAAATAAATTTAATTGGTTTATATTATAAATTTTCAAGAAGTCAATTTGAATATCAAACCAGATTCAATGTGTTAGTCTTCTACAATTTTAATTTCAAAAAAAAATTTCTATTCAAAAAACTTTTAGAATTAAATTAATGTCTACATTGTGCTCATGTTTTTTAAAAGGCAATTGGTGCTCTTAAAGGTAAGATCAGAAACAAAATTTTGTCTCCTTTAAATATTTATTCATTAATTTTAATGACTTTTTTATATCTGTTGGTTTATTTATTCAATTTGACATTATATATTGAGTTTTGATTATATACGTCTATTAAATATAAGCGGTGCTTATTGTAGACATTAATTTAATTCTAAAAGTTTTTTGAATAAAATTTTTTTTTGAAATTAAAATTGTAGAAGACTAACAGATTAAATCTGGTTTGATATTCAAATTGTGTTATATTTCTTCTATCAAGTAAAAAGTCTTTTTCTATTTTATTTTCAAGAAGTTTTGATCATCCTTTAAATATCATAACAGGGGAATTCTAATGCATGAAATCATGCATTAGAAGATCTGCAAAAGCAAAGTCATCATTTTCAACTTCTTTCATTCTCTGATATAGCGAAATTAATTAATAAATTTGAGAATCGTAAGCGATATGATATCATAATGATCCTGGCTTAAAAACTTACAAAATCGAACTGATGAGAAACGATGACTCTATTGCGTGGAAATTTCGTATACGCTTAATTTCTCGAAATAGAGATATGAATTAGCCGTCAAGATCCCGTGAATTAACACCAATAGATTTTTTCTTTGGGGCTATGTCAAAGATGAGGTTTACGCTAATGCTGTAGCAAATATTCAAGCATTAAAAAACAATAAAAGACCCACTAAAATGTGAGAAAAAATTCCATAAAAACAATTAGTCTTTTTAAGAATACACAAGGTATTGTTCTATCTATCTATTACTAACCTAAGGGCTTGTGTTTTGAATTGAAATAAATATATCTGCTTTACACCAAAAAAATGCGTTTTCCTCCTAATTTAGAATGAAACTTCTTGTTGGAAGACCCTACGTGAGCCGCACAAAACTGTTGCTACGAATTCAATTTAATAAAGTTTTTGGGCATCTGAAAATCACGAAGTGGAGGACTATACACTCCAGTATCTAATAAACTCTTAAAATATTGCATTCACTAAACATCCTGTATATTCCGATGAAAATTTTTAAGAAGTAGATTTGGTTTCATGCTGAATCATAGTGAATTTTTGAAGCATTTCAAATGTTAGCTATAAATAATATTGGTGAGATTTTGGCGGATTTTCAAAGTATGCGATAGTAATTCCGAATTTTTCATTCAATGATGTTTATCTTATATTGACTCAGTTTCTCGATGATCAAGCTATTCACTTCGCCAAATATGTTTAATAAGATTATGGATATCGGCAAGGTTGTCACTATTAATAGGCCGCACTATTGCAGTAGAGCCCCAAATATGGGCTTAATTACTGGTGGGATCCTGATATAGCATGTATGTTTAGCATTTGCACTTGTTGAAGGATGCCAGATTTCACGTGAAAAAAGGATGCAGATTTCTAAATATATTCAAATAATAATTGAATATCAAACGAGTATTCATATCATTGTTTGCACTTCCTGAAAAATTAAAGGAGCACTGACTTTGTGACTAGAGTTTCATTTTATTCTTCAGTAATATACATATAAGTGTCATTAAAATAGGAACTTTGATTGTGAGAAACACTGACGGAAATTGAGAAGCTTTTGCGCTCTTGTTCACCCACAATCCTCGTGAAGTTTTACCAAGACTCCTTCACATCTAGAATCTGAATTTAAACTCTATCGTAGGACTGTTGCTTTGGTTCCGGTAGCGCTAAATGCTATTTTGCTCGCAATTTTTTTAGATCTTTTAATTATACGATCCTCACGCATTCTTCATCAGCTAGTTCAATTTAGTCGTTTGAAGCCATTTTCGACTCAAAATTAAGAATTACAGACATTTGGACGGAACGATAGCACGCCGTTCCCTGGAAAAAGGAGATATTGAATGGTTTGAACGTTTGCCTTAAACGAAGTTATTTTTATTCAACAGCTCGTTTTACAGAGATAAATCACTATGGAAAAATCATTAAGCCCCCTTCTATACCAAATATTCATGAACAATCTAGAAACCGAAATTCAAGATACACATGATTTTTCAATATTTCACAAACCAACCTATACGGATTCTATTATACACAATAAATCAAATCATCCTCTAAATCAAAAATTATCAGCATTTAATTGTATGATTCATAGATTAGTTAATATTCCCATGAATCGAGAAAATTATATTTCAGAACTTAACCTAATTAAACGAATAGCTATTAATAATGACTATGATCCAAAGTTGATAGACAAATTATTGATGAATAAAAATAATAAAATAGCTTTAAATATGGTGTTTCCTAATATAAAAAAAAATTTTAAATACATTTCCCTAAAATACACTAAAGGTATTTCTGAGAAAATTGCTACATACCTCAAAAATAAATATAATTTGAGAACTTCATTTAAAACTAATTCAAACTTGAGTAAATTTATTAAAAATAATAAAGACTGCACACATAAAGATGATAAATCTGGGGTTTATAAGTTAACCTGCGGTGATTGCCCTAAAGTTTACATAGGTCAGACTGGAAGAACTTTCCGTCATAGAATGTGTGAACATTTGAAGAGTTTCCTCAATAATAAAAGCAATTCTACATATTCCAACCATTTGTTAGAAACAGGACATACTTTCAACCATAACTTTGAAATTCTACATATAGAAAGCAAAAGTTATGCCTTAAATCTGTTAGAATCCCTAGAGATAAATAAACATAATAAAATTGGAATATTACTTAACGAACAAATAGATTTAAATAACTCACCTCTGTTAAATATATTCAGATAAGCTGGAATTTGCAGGGACCCTTTTTTGGGTTTTAGTGCTCAATAAAAATTTATTGTACTTACTGTAATATAAATAGCAACGGATTTCGGAAACAAGCTTAGTTATTCGAAATGTGATCTTGCCTGATGATGCTACTGTGATAGCGAAACAATTGTTGTGAATATAACAATAAAAATTTGTGAAAATCAGAATAACCTTATTTCAATATTATTTATTATAAAAACAACACAAACTTCATTTCAAAAAACATTTAAAAATATTAGACATTGAAAATAATAGTCATCGACTTAATCCTTCGGAATTCTTAGAAATCAATAGATACAATAAACAACAAATTCTGTTGAATAATCAAATAGGCTCAAAAAAAATGTCATTTAACATTAAATTAATTAAAATGAATTACTACCTAATACCTTCAGTAAATTTCTTACGATATAATAATAAAATAATAAAAAGTGGGTTTTTTCTGATTGAAGGATTATTACAAAATTTTAAATATCATACAGATTTATTCTATTAACCTCCTGGAAATTTTAATTTCACAAAATTTCTATTCAAAAACTTTTAGAATTAAATAAAATAAATATCTTTAGAACACACTGCCAATTTAATAGATTTATATAATTATTATTACACAGTACCAAAAGGGAATTTATGAATTCAAAGAAATATGAATTGTCGATTAAAAAATAATTAAATAAATATAACCAAATTCATTTCCAAAAAATGCCAAACATAGCCTTAGAACTTCTTCAAAAACAAGTCGCTCAAAATAATTTCCTTTCAAGAAAACTCCTAAACATCTTCAAAAAGCAATTTAGTAATTTTGTAATAATCCTTCTATCAAGAAAAAACCTCTGTTTATCATTTTATCATATATATAATAAATATATATTTTGGTTTAAACTTATTGCATATTATCATTTGGTTTTAAAGAAGTCCGTCCATAAAATACCTTACAAATTATATGTAGTTTCTGTGACGAACATAGAATACGTAGGATTTTTAAAAGTTCACTTCATTCTAGTATTTGTCTAGATAGCTGCATTCAGTTTTGTATGATAAGATATATTTTGTTAATTATTTTTATTTTTTAAATATGATGTAGAGCTGAAGAGTTTCCGCTGTAATAATTCTAAATTGCTTTTTGAAGACGTTCTGTATGTTTTAAGATTTTTTTTTGAAAGGAACTTTGAGCAAGTTGTTTTTGAAGAATTTCTTGAGATTATGTTTTGTATTTTTTTGGGCAGGAATTTCGTTATCATAAAACAAGAAACGAAACAAAATTTTGTAGTCTTCAAGTATTTATTTGATATTTTTTTAATTGAAAATTTATATTTCTTTGAATTCTTTTATTTCCTTTTTATACTGTGCAATAAGTGTTAATTTGATATGTCACTAAATTGACACAGTGTGTTCTCAAGAGATTTTTTTTATTTAATTCTAAAGGTTATGAATAGAAATATTTTCAAATTAAAATTTGTAGAAGGTTTACAGCATAAATCTCTTAAAATATACATTTTGTCAAAGGAGCACTGCTCTTAAAATGACAAATTTCGAATTTTTGTCAACTGAAATATAATAATCAACATCAAAAAATGGCGAAGTAATTCCACATAAATCACATAATCCAAATACAATATTTTAAATATACAGATTTATTTTTTCAACCTTGGATTTGTATTCAAGAATTTTTAGAATTGAATTAAATATGTCTCTAGAACACACAATTTAATAGACAAATAGAATTAATACATAAATACATAATTACACAGTACCAAAGAGAATGAAAGAATTTCAAAGAAGTATAAATTGTCAACTAAAAATTTTTGAATAAATACTTGATAATAATTTCTAGTTAACAATTTATATTTCTTTGAATTTCTTTCATTCTCTTAGGTACTGTGTAAAAAGTATTAATTCTATATGTCTACTACTAAATTGACACAGTGGATTCTAAAGATATTTATTCAATTTAATTGTAAAAATTTTTGAATAAAAAATTTTTTTGAGATTAAAATTTGTATGAGATCAACAGAATAAATCTATACGATATTTAAAATTTTGTAATAATCCTTCTATCAAGAAAAAACCTTGTTTTTATCATAATATTTTTAATGTCCATATTTCGGTGGCTGACCTCATATATATATATATATATATATATATATATATATATATATATATATATATATATATATATATATATATACATATATATATATATATACATATATATATATATATATATATATATATACATATATACTACTCTGTCACGAAAGTACCGGGAATTTTCAATTAAAACAACATTTTTACATTTAATCGTCAAAATTTATTGGGTCGCCTTCAAAATAGGCTCCATTTGCTCCAATACATCTATGCCAACGGCACTTATCGAAATATTTTTTATAGGCGCTTTCCGGGATGGACTTTAGCTCTCGCGCCGAATTTTGTTTTATGGCTTCAATCGACTCAAAACGGGTGCCACGAAGGGGCAATTTTAGTTTTGGGTAGAGGAAAAAGTCGCAGGGAGCCAAATCCGGCGAATACGGTGGTTGTTGAAGCACGTTTGTTGAGTCGAGAAAGTCAGTCACAATCGTAGCTCGGTGAGAAGCGCTCAACGTAATCACCCATAGTTAAAATCGGCACGCACTCTGACATCGACTGACTTAATCAGCTGTTGCAAACACACTAGTTGACAGATCCCGCTCAAGCTTGGCATAGTAATTAAGAACAGTGGTACCAACCTAGGAAAAAAAAATTTACCTGCCTCATTGCCCCGCCAGATTTGAATCGATAATTCCTGGTACTTTCTTGACAGAATGTATATATATATAATAAAATAGGAAAAAGCTTTTTACTTGATAGAAGAAATATAACAAAATTTGAATATCAAAACAGATTAAATCTGTTAATCTCCTACAATTTTAATTTCAAAAAATTTTATTCAAAATACTTTAAGAATTAAATTAATGTCTAAAATAAGCACCGCTTACGCTTAATAGACGTATATAATCAAAACTCAAATGTCAAATGGAATAAATAAACCGACAGATATAAGAAAGTCATTAAAATTAATAAATAAATTTTGTCTCCTTTAAATATTTATTTTAATATTAATTTTAATGACTTTCTTATATCTGTTGGTTTATTTATTCCATTTGACATTACATATTGAGTTTTGATTATATACGTCTATTAAACGTAAGCGGTGCTTATTTTAGACATTAATTTAATTCTAAACGTTTTTTGAATAAAATTTTTTTGAAAATAAAATTGTAGAAGATTAACAGATTTAATCTGTTTTGATATTCAAATTTTGACATATATATATACATGTATTTATATATATACATATATATATATATATTAGGAGTACAAATAAGTTTCCGCCGTTTTTTAACACAAATTAAATATTTATTATAGAAGAATGATTTTGAACGATGTGAGACTGCTTGCTGAGTGACTTCTAATAATAGAGCAAGTTCTTTTTGTGTTTGAGATGAATCTTCCTCCAATAATTCCTCCAATTCTGCATCCTCGTAAATTTTTTGCCTTCCACTGCGATCTCTGTCTTCTACGTCGAAATCCCCGTTTCTAAACTTTTGAAACCACTCTCGACACGTTCTCTCACTCAAAGCACCCTCACCACATGCTTCTACGAGCAATTGATGCGCCTCAGCAGCAGATTTCTTTAAATTAAAGAAGTAAACTAATATTTCCCGCAAATGACGCTTACTTGGCTCCCAATATAAAATCAATGATATTAATAGGTTATGTTGTTCTTGAATGTCAAAACTATTTTTTAAGCCGGTTATCATCTGCGAAAGCTAACCGAAACTCCGTGCCGCGCCATCTACAATTAAAAGGCGGAAACTTATTTGTACTCCTAATATATATATAGAACATGTGAATATAAAAATTTGATATAATAGCCATAGTTTATATTGGATGTTTCTGAAGAGTTTCATAAAAAAACGAAATATGGACATATAATATACTGTATTTGTATTATGTGTATTATGTTGAATTACTTCGCTAATTTTGTATTTTGATTATTATATTTCAGTTGATAAAAATTTAAAATTTGTCATTTTTAGACCAGTGCTTCTTTTACAAAATGTGTATCGTAAGATATAAAAATATCGTAAGATATAAAAATATCGTAAGATATTTACTAAAGATATTACGTGGTAATTCATTCGATTTAATTTTATGTTAATAAAAGCTTTTAATAGTAACACTCATAAAACTTTGAATCTTCATTTATAAATTTCAAGATGAATTTCAATCTGGTAAAAACTGAAAAATTCAAAGATTTGAATACAGATTATCAGAAAAATCTCATTTTTCCTTATTATAAAACAGCTTATTCAAAATATGATTTTTATATACTAGAATATTTTCAATTTTAAAAGATATACTACCACCTGATAAATCCTGTACTTCAGAACTTTCCTGGTGAATTCAGCAATTTCTCTCTACAATTATACATCAAGAATTTTCTGAGCAATTCCTGTTCACAGGCCGGTGAACCTCAACATATAAGTATATTTTGGTCATAATAGGCTCGAAAAAAATTTAAAAAACCAGAGTTGAATAAAGTAAAAAAATGTCGTTAACGAAGCATATAATGTGTCTCTTGTTATTGCGGCTGTTCTCCAAACTGTCATGAACCCAACGACTGTTTCTTCCGTTACTAAATCGTCGAAATTTTAAATAAACGACGGGAGCATATATTACACTGAAAAAATAGTCCTTGCAGGCATGTGTTCAGTGAAAAATTTATTTTTAGACGGTGAGTGGATTATATCGAGTTTGTTAATTGAGTTGATTAACATCTTAACGTGCCCGAACGGTTCCATAAATGCGGACGTAGTTTAATGTATCAATAGAAATTGTCGCTTTAAAAAATTTTTCGAACTTTAGTAATGTCAACCGATTTATTTTCAGTGACATTGATAATAACTGTATTTCACTGTTAATTGTTTCTTAAACCCGGACGACTACACTTGAATCTGTAAAAGCTTGGGTCAAATCGACAGGCATTCGCAGTTCAGTAAGAGGAATTTTCAATAGGGATAGAATTTTTCATTTTAATCAAATTTAAAATCAGATTTCTGAAAATTTCCACTTTATATATGAAAAATATATACATTAGATTAATATAAAATTATTCAGAAAATATTCATAATGTAAAAAACACAACAAAGACTACAGAAATGGTAAAATACTCGACTCGAAATATAAGCTTTTTCACCCCTTAAAAAAAATCTAACAGCGTCAAATAAAATAATATCAATTATTTTATCAGCCTTGTGATATCTTGTTTGATGTCTAGTTTATCCTATAAGAGCCAAAAATAGTGCTCCAACACGGCATGATATCGATCTCCATTTATCATAACACGGCAATCTTTTTCAATCACCTCAGCAACAAGAAATGACGACATGGTCACTTTTTATTGTTGTCGTCCTACGCTAATAATTAAAACAGTAATCGTCCTCGAAGACTGACATAACCAATCTCAAAAATATTTTTGTAAGTCGAAAGGCTTTTTTTCCGCGGAGGCTGCAAACAAAGTATGGTTCTTAATCGACTGGATTTGACTCTGAAGAAGAATAAGAAGTCAAAAATAATACTGTCCGGCCGACCGGTCGTCCACAAACATGCTTACTTTCGGACGCAAAGAGATAAAGCCTTGAAACTTTCAAGTAAGGTTTGAGGTTTAAATGCCGCGGTTAATTTTGATAATGGTTAAAATCGGTTCAATAATTTCGAAGTTAAAATAAAATAGAATAGAAAGGCCTTTTACTTGGTAGAAGGAATATAACAAAATTTGAATATTAAAACATATTGAAATATGTTTATCTTCTACAATTTTAATTTCAAAAAATTTTTATTCAAAAAACTTTTAGAATTAAATTTATGTCTACAACAAGCACTGCTTACATTTAATAGACGTATATAATCAAAACTCAATATATAATGTCAAATGGAATAAATAACCCAACAGATATACGAAAGTAATTAAAATTAATAAATAAATATTTAAAGATGACAAAATTTTGTTTCTGTTCTTACCTTTAAGAACACCAATTGCCTTTTAACAACATGAACACACTTAAAGGACTTCTCAAAGAATATAATTTATTTGAAATATTTAATATATTTAAATATTCGAATAAGTTATTTCAAAAATCTCTAAAAAAATGTGCACTATATCTTCAAAAAACAAATATAATTCTAAGCAATCCCGTCTTCAGCTCTCATTTAATATTCCAAATATCATTTGACATTATATATTGAGTTTTGATTATATACGTCTATTAAATGTAAGCAGTGCTTGTTGTAGACATAAATTTAATTCTAAAAGTTTTTCGAATAAAAATTGTTTGAAATTAAAATTGTAGAAGATAAACATATTTCAATATGTTTTAATATTCAAATTTCGAAGTTATTCATGTTTGAGAATTTTCCATATTTTCACCAATATTTTAGTGGCTTTCAAAATTTTCTGAGTTCAATTAAAAAAAATTGCAAGTATAACTCAGAATTCATGATTTTTGAAATAACATATTTGAATGTAAAATGTATTCGAATAAGGGCCAATATCATCTAATTTTCAAATCAATAATTTTGAAAATTCTGAATTTTTTTTTTCAGTTGGATTTGCTTGAGTAAAATTTCTGTTTGTGCTTCTATTGTCCTAAAATTTATTTAGGTAACATAAAAAGATCATTGAACGACACGAGTAAACTGAAAGATTATTTTGAAAATTGATTCAACTCGGACGGTTGATGATTTCTTTAAAATATATAGTATTTGATTTCTAGATCAACGTGAGGAGGTGCTTAAAGAGACCGAAACATTATTATATCATAGGCTGAATTCAAATGAAACTGTCTATTGAATACCGTAATTAAGGGTTTTTATAATTATGAAATAGTGTATATATTTATATATTCATATACAACCATATGCGTATATTTTGTTGGGATATAATTTCATTGATGGACTAGAATGAGATCAAATTTAATATTATATTATCACAAAAATATGACAAATTTTCGCTCGAAGATCTTCCAGTTTCCTCAGTTAACGTTTATATTTAATAATATTATGTATAAATGTATATTATATTCAATAATATTTTTTATATCCTTATCATTGAAGGAAAAGATTTTTTCGACGCATAATATTATATTTAGTATTAATTACTTATGTAATAATTATTTTGATTTCATATTGCAAACATATTTAAAAAAAATCAATAATAAGGAGTATGAATTATGGTAATAGAAAGTTCTAGAAATCGAGACAGTGTAACATACATCTGTATAACAATTCTATATTCGAACAAACTCGACAAGGCTTTGTAGATCACAGAGGCAAATTGCAGACATGTGCATGTTTCAAACTGATTGGTTTTCATCAGTGCAAAATATGCTAGAGACTCCAAATCTGTCCATAATCTATATTCGCCCCAAAGACTCCAAAGATATTACTAATACACTAGCGCCATCCAGAGTATGCAAAATACATGCACAGAGACTCTAAGATATAAATAATACACTAACGCCATCTAGAGTATGCAATATACATACAAGACATACCTATGCGTGTTAATTCAAGTAAAGAAATGTATTCTCGATATTTTCACGTTACGAACGCAGAATAAACTTTCCTCATGCTCAAATCAGACCATAAATTGCCGTAATGCTCAAAAATTAGCATATTCATATTGAAATAAATTGATTCGTCTGATCTGTACCAAAAATCATTACTAAGGAGTATGAGCTACTGTAATAGAAAGTTCTAGAAATCGAGATAGTGTAACATACATCTGTAAAACAATTATACTCGAACAAACTCAACAAGCTTTTGTAGATCACAGGGGCAAATTGCAGACATGCAAAGGTATGTCTTGTATGTATTTTGCATACTCTAGATGGCGTTAGTGTTTTATTGATATCTTAGAGTCTCTGTGTATGTATTTTGCATACTCTAGATGGCGCTAGTGTATTAGTATTATCTTTGGAGTCTCTGTGTATAGCGAATATAGATACTGGACAGATTTGGAGTCACTAGCATACATTGCATGTGTGCTAGTGACCAATCAGTTTGACAAGTGCGCATATCTGCAATTTGCCTCTGTGGTCTACCAAATCTTGTGAGTTTGTTGGTGTATAGAATTGTTTTACAGGTGTATGTTACACTGTCTTGATTTCTAGAACTTTCTATTACCACAGCTCGTACTCCTTATTAATTGGCTTAAAATTCATAATTTTATAATTATAAATTCATAAGTCTTGTGACCGAGAAGAGGTGTTTGTGATATATGAAAGACATAAATAAGCCTTCACTACAGAGATATTGCGTTTCAAACTTGCCTTATCGTTTCTTTTTTGGAAAATATGGTTAACATGTTCTGTTTTCTCACAATTTACCAACAATAATTTAATCAGAAAAATAAAACTCATCACGTTTGTCTATCTTTGATGGTAGGTGGAATTGAATGACTATTAGAAAACGAGCGCAGAGTAACCACTTTGGATTTTAGACGTATTCGACAGAAATTAAGTTCATCAGAAAGTAATCCAGCTCAAGAGTTTGTATTTTGGATTAAAATGAAAATATTTCAGCCTTTCAGAGAAATGTTTTTGCCCTTATTGGAAGACCACTCATTATGAAGTTAATCAAATTATACCATATAATTTTCTGTTGATTTCCAATGGTGAATGGTCAAGAATTCTTTTCTTATTCTTCAAAAAAGTTTCAGTACGGTTAATTGTAGAATTATTTTCAACTAAACTACATTCCTTCGATTTATTTTTGGTAATAATAATGCAAAAGCATTAGCACGCCACTGGCATTGCCGCCACATGAATCATGTCGTGGTGGACGCCATACTATACATATCGCGAGTTTTAAATAAAAGCATGGCAGCCAGCGTAGGTATCATTGAAGGAAAGTATGTCATGTCGAATTGCTTAAACACCTGGTTTCGTTTTACAATCAAGTTTAACATTCGGAAAAATTAGTAGATTGTTGACTTTGCGCTACATTATCGATTATTTCCATCGATTTGGCTGGGGTAAATCATGAAATATAAATACATATGTAAAATATATATATACAACGATCGAGAAATTAAAATTACTCGATTTAACTGGATAATAATTATGATATCATCCGTATCGTTTCGATAAAAATAAATTATTTTTTCAATTAAATGGAAAATTGTAATGCATTTCAGAAAAAGTCGATTTAAGTTTTATTTTTGTGTATATACCTATATGTGATGAGTATAATATAATATTTTCTGGTCAAGTAAAAATTTTTAAGGATATTTTTGTAAATAATTTTGTTTCCTTAAAAATATGTTTTGAAATATTAGTCGTCTTATGCTTTACCGATTTGAATAACATGATTATTCTCTTGTATCTTCACACATGGTATGTCTCAACAGTTTTCAATGTAGTCTTAATTTAGAATTATGAATTGAAATACTGTACTCTATCAAAAAATGAGAATAAGGCATATTTTGGAAGAATATATAAGTTAACTAAATAAGACTAGAGTAAAAGTTTATGTGTGCGGAATATATCATTCCAAACATATTACCCACGTTTTCTGTGATAAATTCGCTTCATTAAACAAACAAAATCCATTTAGTGGCCTGTGTTCACTATATATAAATAAAAACATCTCTTTTAGTTTAAGGAAAATTCAAATAATCTCGATGTACAGAGTAATCTATTACATTTTGATTATATTCGATAATCTTCCAAGGCACAAGTTTGATTATTTGCTATCTTAAATATTATGCAATCTGTTAGTGAGGTATGTAAATATAGCCATTAAATTATCTTTTTGTCTCGAATGATTCGAATAAAAAGGGGATTTTTACTTGATAGAAGGCTCTTACAATATCTTAAATATCACATAGATCATTTCTACTAACCTCTCTATAAATTATATAATATAAAAAAAAATTCTGAAAAACTTTTTGAAATTAACTTAAATATCTTAGAAAATACAGTTTCAATTTAGTAGACAAATAGAATTAACACTCATTACACAGCATCAGAAGGAATAAAAGAATCCAAAAAATATAAAATTATTCAATAAATACTTGAAGGATACAAACGTTCATTTAATAAAGATGTAGATATTATGAATGGAGAGAAATTTGGTGTTCATAATACATCGTTATGGAACAGATGTTTGAGACCTTTCAATAATTTTAATTAATATTCTAAATTTTTTGGGATTCTTTTTGGTGCTCTGTTATGAAGGTTAATTCTTTATATCTAGTAAATTGAAACAGTGCCTTATTTTTTGTTATCTAATTTAATTTAAAAAAAAAGGAAGGAAAGGGTGGAAAAAAGAATATATTGTACAAAATTTCATATACTTCTCATACACTGAAATCATATGAGAAGTAAAGTTACGAAAATTCTAAAAAAGCATTAACGTGAAATCAGGAGCTATTTGGCACATGTTCAAATCACCTACGATCCTCAAGAAAAAATATTAATAACTGCGACACAATTGGACTGATTTTGCCCATTGACGGATTCGACAGAGGTATTCAAGCCTCAAACCTATTCTGAAAATTTCAAGTCTATATCTCCTTCGAAAGTAAGATTCTTCAATGTAATGCTCAACGCTGCCACTCAGAATTTTTTTAACTTCTAATAACATGAGCCTGACGTGATTTTGAACGAACATGCGTGTAATTATTTTGCTACAAAATACCGAATTTAAGATGAAGAACAAGAAACTATTTATACTCAGTTGCATAAATTTCGTCATCTTTCTACAGCTTACATGGCATAAAGCTTCTAATACCTACACTCAGTATATTCGCTCTTGACTGGTATAGAGTCAATGAGCATACTCACAAATTCGGGTAGCAACATCTGAAACGAACGATATAGTCACAGATATATTAGAATTCTTATTTTCTACAGTTATAACTAACTATAAAGCATATTCATGAATAATTCCCTCATTGTGGTTCTAAAGAAAGTAAATATGTACACGAATCTAATGACTTCATGCTCCAAAGATAATTTCATACATACATATATGTATTTCTCTTTTAATTGAAATATTATAAATTAATGGAACAACGATTTCTAGCACCGTGTTACACAGACAGTGCAATAAACTCCATATGGTTTCACAATAAATTTCGAATTTTAATTTTCGTATAAAATGAACTAGGAACAAGTATTGCACATGCTCAACACGAGCAGATAATTAATGTTCTAGCGGGGTTCAGTTGATGTAAAAACATAGACTAAATTTGGGATGTAATTTAATGCTGTCCATCCACAAGCACAATAACTTTTCTTAATATAACTCAGAAACATGAAAAACTCAAATTGGGAGATCGAGTTCGTAGTTTAAATTCCAGTCTGTCGAATAATAAAGCTTATTCATACCATGCATTACTTATTGGAGTGACCAAACATAAGCATATGAAATTCTCAAAAACATTTCTCTTTGTCAGTTTACAAACATGTATTATACTGGGTGGCAAATTACTCGAATGAGTTAAACTATTTAGGTACTACTATTTCTCTCAATATAAGATGTTTCTATCATTATCTCTTATGTAGGATAAAATTTAGTGATAGAATGAATATCCTCAAGGAAGTGAGGAAAGTATGTAATAAAAATAATGGCTTCTATTGAACAATAAATAAATTTAACATTAACAACTAATTCCACACGTTTGATAAAGTGATTTCAGTTATTTTTGTTGCGCTTGTTCTGGGTAACAGCCTGCTATCGTTTTGCCTAAATGTCTGTAATTTTATAATTTTGAGCCGAAAAGTAGTCTCAGACTCACTGATGAACCGTCTTTAAGGTTAGGTTAAGAGTTTAAGTATCCCGGTAGAGTTCGTTAATGGGCTCAGTCGATTCAATAGTTTCGTAGTTATTCACATTTTGAATTTTCTCTTATTTTTCAAATATTTCCAAAACTACATGTATGATCAACCTGAAATTCGATATTTAGAAGAAGAATGGTGACATGAATGCTCATGCGAAATTTCGTGAAGATTGCTTGGTTAGAAGATTCAAAAAAATTATTAAGTGCTACCGAAACTATAACGAAAGTCTTACGATCTAGTTTAAATTTAGCATTTAGAGGTAAAATAACGACAAGAAGATTCATGCTAAATTTTACAAGGATCATTTCATTTGAAGACCGAAAGAAAATAGTTTAATAAAATAGAAAGGCCTTTTACTTGATAGAAGAAATATAACAAAATTTGAATATCAAAACAAATTAAAATATGTTTATCTTCTACAATTAGTTTGTGAACATAGCAGAGTTGAGCGTTACCGAAATCAATGGTCCTACGATCGTGTTTAAATGTATCATTTAGCTGTGAAATTACGACAAGAAGGCTATGCAGAATTTTGTAAGGGCCATGGTTGATATGAACAAGAGCAGAAAAGCTTCTTGACTTCATGTCAGTGATTCACCATTGTTTCGTCTTCCATTTGAAAAATTATGATAGGGTTGTAATGAATAGATGTAGATTTTTTAATTCCATATTGTAAATTTTCAATGAGTTTATTGGAAATGGAATTTCGATGAAATCGAAATTGTCAAGACAGTAAAGAGACGGTTATAGATATTGCTTATACAGGGTGTCCGGATTTAATTAATATAATATAATTAATATTTCAGGGGGTGATTCTAGAGGTCAAAATACGAATAAAACTTCATATCATCTTAGGTTCTAAAATGCACCCTATGGGAGCTGGAGCTTCTTCAACATGACCACCAAAATCCAATAAACTAACGATATATTTCTCAAAATTTGGTGGATAAACTGGATCGTCTGGTGATCAAAAAACTTACTGGTTCTCATCAGTGGCGGAGATAACATAAAATACTTATAATTTTAGACTGAGTGATCAAATTGAAATTTTAATCGAGGAAATAGACACCTCATATATTTTTTAGAAAAAAAGGTACCCTTCGTTGAAAGCGTTACGCAACACCATTCTCGAGATAAAAGTGATTTTGTGATGATATGCATTCTAACTGAGCTGTTTATCTCGAAAAACATAAAAGGTGCCTGTCACTTTGACATTCGTCACCAATAACGTCATATTGACTTCTGCCATACTAAATAGTATTAAAAAAAATTAACTTTAAGATAAATATCCCAAAAGACGATTTAAAAAAATAATTCTAATTAATGAGTTTAAGTGGGTTAAGGATCACCGTTCACTTCAATACATTTTCTAATGCGTTTTCGCATCGACGTTCGTACATTTACAAAAATCCTTGGAATAATCCTGCTGTGTGAGCAACCATTTATAACACGTTGCTCCAATTCTTAAATATTTCGAACTGGAGCTTCCTTCAAATATCCCCATAACAAAATCTAAGGAATTCAAATCCAGAGACCGAGCTGGTCAGTGTACAGGTCCTCCTCGGTCAATCCATCTTTTATTATGAATTTGATCCAAATATTCCCTTACACCCCGACAAAAATGCGCAGGTGCTCCATCAAGCATGAAAATTATATTCAGTCTATTTAAGCTAGGAACATCATCCATCAAATCTGGTAAAATATGTTGTAAAAAATACAAATAGCTTTCTCCATTCAAATGATTCGGCAGTACATAAAGCCCGATCAAAGAGTCATTTATAATTTCCACCCAGACATTTATGATGAATTTGTCTTGATGGTTCAACTCCAAACTTGCAACTGGGTTTTCGTCTGCCCAAACGTGGATATCATGAAAATTGACTACACCATCTCTCCTGATTCTGGCTTCGTCAGTGAACAAAAAATTGTTCCTGAAGTCAACATTCAATCTTAACTGCTCTAACAGAGCAGTTAAGTTATTGTTAAGTTATTGTTAAGTTATTGGTTAACAACCAATAACAAAATTCCAATCTTGGTGAGAAGTCTTCCGTTTTCAAGGCTTGAACCTTTTGCAGGTGATATGAATCTCTTCGGAATTCTTTTGTGTACCGAAATTTCTCGCATACTAATATTCAGATTTGCTGATGCAACTTCCATATCGGCATCTTCATTTTTTAACAGTACGGGTAGAACGATCTTTACCACATTCAGATTTGGAAGGGATGAAAGTGCCCTTTTCGCATAATGTCCGGTGAAGATTCGCGAACTTTTTCTCGTAAGGAGGGACTCGTTCGGGAAACGCTTCTTCATAGAATCGTCTGGCAGCTTTTCCATACATAAAATGTATATCAAACATTTTTTTCAATTCAGATTATTTTTTAGATACAGGAATGTATAAATTTTCGTGGTTTATTGATAATGTCAAACTGACAGACGCCTATTATGTTTCACGAGTTAAGCAGTCCATGGCTCAATTAGAATGCATTAATCACAAAATCATTTTGTTCTCAAAAATGGTGCTCTGTAACGCTTCCAACGAAGAATTTCAATTTGATCACTCAGTCAAAAATTAGAAGTAGTTTTATGAAAGACCCCTATTATCTCCGCCACTGAAGAGAATCAGTAAGTTTTTTAATCACCAGACTATTCAGTTTATCCAAAAACCTCCATGTATTGAATTTTTTTTAATCCACCAAATTTTAGATATCGCTAGTTTATTGGATTTTGGAGGTCATGTTGAAGAAGCTCTTGTGTCCAGGGGATACATTTTAGGACCTAAGTTGATTTGAAGTTTTCTTCATATTTTGACCTCCAGAATCACCAACTGAAATACATGAACGTTAAATCCGGACACCCAGTATATCAAACTACCCTGAAAATTTCGGAACCAACGAATAATTTCAGAAAATATATTATAATCTTAGTACAAATATGTGTCACAAATGAACAAAAATTTTTTCATTTCTTACACAAGAGAGAGTGAGACTCCCTAAGTGTATACTTCTTCCATTTTAGTGCTATTGCTGTGCGATATATTTGCAGAATGAATAACTTTCTGTGTTAATCTGGTTAAATCCATCAAAATAACATGGAATTTATTCTGTGATAAGAAGAATAATCTTCTTTCATAGAGCCACTCGGCATCTTCGGAAGCAAGCACGGTATATAGATAATAGATTATACCATGGCACTCAAATACGTGTTCAAGTGCAAATGCCTTACACACGATACATTAGGGAATTTTTGATCATTAACACATATTTTTGTCACTCAAGCAAATATCGAAATCCTATTTCGGTGATATTGCATGTGAGTTATTGCATATCTGTATAATTCAATTGCTCAGTATTACTTAAAATTCTAATGTAGAAAAGCTGAAATATGCCAAACTGCATAAGATTTCATCATTGTAAATTATTAAAAACGATCTAAAAATACAACTCTCATCAAGCAATCGTATCAAACAAAATTCCAGTGAGGAAAATTATTTCTGGTAGACACTCGTTCCATAGAAATAATCGCTTTTCTTTCTTCTTCGTACTTAGTGTGTGGCCTGTTCCCCGCTGATAAACTGTCCGATTACATGGAAATTCTATCTATTTCTGCCTATTTATGATTTTATAAATAATTCTAGATGGGTTCATTGTTACCAGTTTATGTCCATCGGTTCAATACATGGCAAATGCTAATTGCATTATGCAGAAAACAATAATAAATCATCGGAAATGATAAATATGTCAATATGAATAAGGCGTATGAGTAATAGGTGGTTTTGTCAGTCTATTTTGATGAACGAGAAGACATTATGAAGTACATTATGAAAAGTGTGATGGTCTCGAATCTTTCTGAAATAATAGGATTTTATATCAAAATTCACCAATTCCTTCTATATTCCTGATATATATATATATATATATATATATATATATATATTCTATGTACTGATTTCTTACTCTTCTCTCGTAAGTTTTTGTGAAATTTTTAATAGCATAATATTGGTGTAAACAAATATTGTTTAAATTGTATAGAACTATAATGAAGAACATTTTGGTCTCAATAAATTGTCAGGGAATTCATATAAAACTTAAAATATATATTAGTAATGTATTGATTAATTTAAAAATGAAAAATAAGTTCCTTCAAAAAAATTCCTAAAACATGCAGAACATCTTCAAAAAGCAATTTAGAATTCGCTCAACGGAAAACTCATGAGCTCTACTTCACATTTAAAAAATAAAGATAATTAACAAAAAATATCTTGCCAAACAACTGAACAAACACTAGAATGAAGTGAATGTTCGTCACTGAAACTACACAAAGTTTGTAAGTTTTTTTATGGACTCCAGAGGGTTCTAGGGTTTGTGGATCTTTTCAACTCATTTTTTCTCTTTTTTTGGGTCCAATCTTATATATTGTTTTCGACTCTTTTATATTTATATTATTTCAAGCTAATTTTAAACGAATAAATCATAAAAAGCCCTGGTTGAAATTTAAAAAAGGTAGTTTTTAATACTATCCAATATTTTTTGGATATAGTTTTTTAGAATATTGATAGAAATGTATCGTACTCACAGAATATTTCATCATTTCTCTGAGACATATATTTCATATATTATCTTCATAATTAAATTCTTATTATTTTACTTCATAACAATGAATCTTTCCAGATCGTACTCAAGTGAATTCCAGGTAGTCCAGGCGTAATTTAGCAATGGAAATTCATTTTAGGTAGTTACTATGAATCTTCCAATTTTTGTTTCAAAAGAAATAACTTTTGCGAACAAACTTTATTCGAATTTTAATATCTAATTCATAAGATATCCTCTTGATTTTTCAGCGTGTAAATAAAATCTCATAGTTTATTTTAGGACCAACTACCACCCACAAGGACCATTCATCACCATTGTAGGGTTCTGTAGAGCATGACTCGACAGAAATCATATAGGTTTCAGTCCGATATCGATTTCACGCCAGATATTCGGTTAGAGGTTACGATTCCTAGAGGAAATGATACTACATGATCTTCAAAAAAATGCTCTTCACCTTCTCTTATTCATTCGGAAAAAAAGCAGTCATTCCTCAAACTATAATTAAATATGTGCATAAATGCTTCATCATATTGTGAAAATATTTTTTTGGTAAGATTGAAGATATTTTAATTAACTTGCGTGCTGAATAAACATCAAATGAGCTGAAAAAGTCATAAAAGCCTTTATGGATTGAATTATCAGAAACACGGCGTCCATCTGAATTATATCTTTGTCAATTCGTTCTGTAGAGTTTTTCTGGTTCGGAATTTTGTAATAGTTAAATTTTCCTTATGTCTTTGAATAGAAACAGCCTCTAAGATATTATTTATTGATAGTTTATATTAAAAATTACTTTATTAGATATTTCAAAATTCTTTCCATGGAAAATGATAATTTAATTCTTCAATTATATATTTATAATATATTAATTGAATGGATATGAATGGAATATGCGGATGGCACTAGGTGAAACATATAACAATTTATTTTTATTTAAAAAAAAATTCACACAGTTTTTACGTTTCACAATTTATTCAGAATCCTGACATCCATTTCGCTCTTTCGACCATTTTCAAATGACTACAAGAAGGAATTAAACTTAAAATTGTAAAGGTTCTTTTATTACACTTAGGACATCTGTGCATAGATGTGTTTTCAAAGAGTATTTGGGAATTTGTTGAATTCTCCTTTTTCCCAATGGCTTTTTTGATTGAAAGAATCTTCAAATAGTCCATCAATTTACCTTTATTAACATTATATAGTAAAGTGACGTCTTTCTCATTCGAAAAATGATTTTTTTCTATACAATGTTCTACAAAACCGATTGATTTCTGTTTTTTTTTAAATAGACATCCTATGTTCTGTGACTCTATGTTGTAAACATCGGCTTGTCTGCCCTATATATGTAGCATTACAATCATCACAATTAATTGGATAAATCGGCGATTCGGAAAATTTGGGGTTCCTTTCTTTATTGTTCACCAAAATCTTAGCTAAATTATTTCTATTTACTGCTAAAGAATTAATTTCCATTTTATGAAGACCATTAGAGATCCTACCGCTTTTAAATTTTTATATCAATATAAATGATCTTTATGAAGAAAAAAAATATGGTTTTCATAAAATGGGAATTAATTCTTTAGCAGTAAATAGAAATAATTTAGCTTAGATTTCGATGAACAATAAGGAGAGGAATCACAATCTTTCCGAATGGGGGCTTTATTAAATTAATGATGATTGCAATGCTACATATATAGGACAGATAGGTCGATGTTTACAAGGTAGAATCAAAGAAAATAGGATGTCTATTTTGAAAAACCAGGAAACAGCCGGTTTCGCAGAACATTGTATAGAAAATAATAAAAATAATTTTTTTTAATGAGAAAGATGTCACTTTACTATATATTGTTAATAAGGGTAAATTGATGTACTATTTGGAGATTCTTTCAATCAAAAAAGCAATTGAGAAAAAGGAGAATTTAAGAAATTCTCAAGTACTATTCGGCAACACTCGTATATTGGATGCTGTTATTTCCATGCGCCATAAAAATACACAGATTTCCTAAGTATAATAAAAGAACCTATTCAATTTTAAGTTTAGTTACTTTTTGTACTCCTTTGAAGTTGGTCGAAAGACCGAAACCCGTGTCAGTGTTCTGAATAAATTGTGAAACATAAAAACTCTATGAATTTTTTTGAAAAATTGAAGTGAAAAGTATTGAATAAATACTTGAAGTTTACAAAATTTTGTTTCAATCCTTGTTTTATGAAAACTAAATTCCTTTCCAAAAATCAAAACATAACCCTCAAAAACAACTTCAAAAAGCAATTTAGAATTATTACAATGGAAACCCATCGGCTCTACTTCATATTTGAAAAATAAAAATATTTAACAGAAAATATCTTACCAAACCAACTGTCCAATAAACAACATTCAGTTAGTTGGTTCGGTAAGATATTTTTTGTTGATTATTTTTATTTTTTAAATATGAAGTAGAGCTGATAAATTTCCGTTGTTATGATTCTACATTGCTTTTTGAAGATGTTCTACATGTTTTAGGAATTTTTTTTTGAAGAAACGTATTTTGAGCAAGTTGTTTTTGAAGAAATTCTTAAGGTTATGTTTTGCATTTTTGGAAAGGAATCTAGTTTTCATAAAACAAGGAACGAAACTGAATTTTATACTCTTCAAGTATTTATTTAATAATTTTTAGTTGACAATTTATATTTCTTTGAATTTCTTTTATTTCCTTTGGTACTGCGTAATAAATGTTAATTCTATATGTCTATTAAATAAACACAGTGTTTTCTAAAGACATTTATTTAATTTAATTCCAAACGTTTTTGTATAAAAATTTTTTTGAAATTAAAATTGGTAAGAGGTTAACAGAATAAATCTCTATGATATTTTGAGTTTTGTAATAAACCTCTCATCAAGAAAAAACCTCTTTTTATTATTTAATTCAGTATTTTAGTTGCAAAGTTATTATCAGGCAGAGACATCAACATAAATTGCAATGTTTGCGTTTTCGTTCAAAATTTTTTTGAACGGATAAGTTTCTAATCTTTTTATTATGCTTAATTTTAAATGTGAGAGCTATCTGAAGATGGGTAACAACCATGGAATACGTATAATAGCTTATATTTTGAATAAAGTATTTTATAATTTCTGTAGTCTTTTTAGGGTTTACACACCAATGGATAGCTTCACGGATACATGTTGTATACAATGTCATAAAAAGAAAATAAATGTTTTGTCAGTTAAGTATTAATTTGATATTAATCTGATTTATATTTTCTATATATATAAATAAATATATATATATATATATATATATATATATATATATATATATATATATATATTTAATGGACGTTTCTCAGATTTCTGATTTTATATCTTAATTATTCAGAATTAGATTTTTCATGCAGTATACTCAAATTCATAATTTGTATAATTATTATCGAGTATATACTCAATACATTTATATCATTTTTTTTATACTCTATTAATCTTTCTCGCTAACTTTGTGTTCGACCTAAGATAGAGTTCAATCTTTATCGCAAGAAGTCAATTGTTGCTGAGAATTAGTGCTATAAAGCAATTCGAAAACGATTCGGAATGAACATTTCAGAAATCACTCCTTTCGAAACAACAAGTAACAGCGATAAAACAAAGGCGACAACAAACAGATCAATAAACCGCCTTCTCGGTATTTGAATTTTTCTGCCATACGAAGGGAAACTTTCAGACTGAAGGGAACTTATCCCGGCGAGATGTTCCCGAGTGCGGAGAGCTCGTGCCTGGATCAATATTGAAAGGGAGAGTCGTCGGCGTGGCTGGTAGATTCAACCAGTCAGCTGTGCAATACAGGGGTTGCTAATTCTAGAAATTAACGATCGGGTCCTGTATATCTTTGGGATGTATGAGAAACGCATGTGGGCAAGCTGAATAAACAGACCCTTGTGGGAGTTTTTGGATTTTGTTCGAAGAAATTCAATATTCACTCGATGATGATCTATTTGTTATTATAAATAATAACCCAAAGTAACCGGACCGAAAAACATATTTTTAAACCACATCTCAAAGAGACTTTTTGTATTTATTGCCAAAGAAACACATATAGAAATAAATTCAACAACAAAAATAAAAAGTGTTGAAAACACTTTGGTATGGTGTGTTATTATATTATAATAAATATATCGAGTACAAATTAATTCGGTCCGTTTTCGAAAGATGGCTTTAAAAACATTAAATTTTCAAATAGTAACAGCTGATTGCCGAGGTTTCAGACAGATTGGACATCTGCCGATAACATCCAGTTTAAGTTGTTTTGAGTTTCATACGTCTTTTGTTACGCTGTTTAAAATGTCAGATTTTTTGATAACTTAACAGTATTTCCGGGAAGTTTTAATTGGAAAAAAGTGCGGCTGAAACCCATTGCATGCTTGTGGAAGGTTGCCGTGACAAAGCTCCAACTGACAAGTTATGTAGAGAGCAGTTTCGCCGCTTCAAAAGTGGTGATTTCAGCATTGAAGATAGACCTCTGTCCGGACAGTCGAAAAAATTCGAAGACGATGAATTACAGAAATTACTCGATGAAGATATGAATATAATGCATAATAAAGTTATTATTTTGCATGACAAAATAACAGCCTTACATCATTGTGAAAAAGTTGTTAAAAAATTTTTACAAACAATCACATGGGATGAAATAAAAATAGAAGACAAACGGAGAAGTGCTAGAGCAAGTAAACAGATTTCTATACTTGTGTTGCTGGAGTGACTGCAAATTGGATCCAGACGTAGAAATAAAATCAAGAATTGAACAAGCTGGAAACAGTTTTGTACGACTTGAAAAGCTTTTCTGGGATTCACGGATCAACCTCGCTTAAGACTTTCAAAATGCTATGTTTGGTCGACACTCTTGTATGGAACTGAAACGTGGATTCACAAAGCATCAATAAATTGGAAGCCTTCGAGATGTGGACATATCGGAAAATCTTCAAAATACCATGGACGTCACATACCACAAACGAAGAGGTTTTGCTTCGCGTAGGAACGGGACGTGCACTATTTAAACTAATAAAGGTCCGTAAAACAGCATACCTGGGCCATATCCTGACAAATGACAAGTATCGGTATGCACAGTTAATTGTGAAGGGAAGGATTGAAGGTAGGCGAGGACTGAGAAGGAAGAAGATGTCATGGCTGACGAATATACGCCAATGGACCGGACTTGACTACGAGAAGCTGATAAGAACCGCTGAAACCTCTGATGGAGATGACACAAGAAGAAGACATGAGATAATTTACCGCACCCGCCGTATTCTCCGGACATTGCTCCTTCTGACTACTGTCTGTTTTGACAGATAAAACACTATTTGGCAGGTTACCGCTCCACTTCTTTCGAAGAAGTCGAAAATTAGGTTCAAAATTGGATCGCCTCACAAGACAAGAATTTTTCCGAGACGGGATTCGGAAATTGCCTGAGAAGTGGGGAAAACTAGTAAGCAGTGATGGACAATATTTTGATTAATTTGTTAATTCATTGTCTTTTGAAATGAATACATTTTTTAAGCTGAAAAACGGGTCGAATTAATTTGCACTCCTAATACCAAATGAAAATTGAATATGAAAATTGAAAATCAGAAAGTTCTGAAAAATATTCACAAAATAATTTATATATATACAACGCCCAGGGAAAAACCTTTGTTATTTATTCACAAGAATAATATACGAGTATCTATTATCCCATAACCAGTAGGAATCAATAAAATTCAATAAATGTGAAACTAAGATGAATCAAATAATATGTTGAAGAAATGACTTTCCGATTTTAACTGGGATCATCATGTGTACTTAGAAAATCGAAACATGTCAAATCGAAAATACTCACTACTTCTCTGAAGGATAAAAATAAACTTAGTGCCATATGTTAACACATTTAGGTTATATCAAAGAAAACAAACGTTAGCAATACGGTTCAAAGTAAAATCTAAAATCATCTATCAGGTGTAGAAATATGAGGTAGGAATTTTTTGTAAAACATACTGGCCTGTTGTTTGAAAATAATAAAAAATAACTTATTCAAAATGAACTCTATAGCCATTCTTTCATTTATCGTTTTTTCGCACGAAAATTCGTGATCGTGAAATGACTGTTCTATCTTTTATCCTTCCTCGTAATGGTACAGCATTAAATCAGGAATATGAAAAGGATTTTTATTGAATAAATAAACAAAACGCCGATTATCACTAACGAAAAACTTGCCAATATATGATTATGTAATTATGCACTAGCACAATACATTTTGCACTGAATAATAAGGCATAAAACTATATCAATACCCTCTATATCCCCGTATCTAGAAAATTCTATGAGACGTTATCACCATCTTATTTCTGTTTGCAGATGATCCTTTAGCCTGAAAAATCTATTATAGTTTCACAGTAAAAATGGTTATAATATTATCGATATTCCACCCTATACGACTATTGGCTACGCCAGTGCAAGCAATAATATTCTTGTTGATTTCTTTCCTACATTTCAGACTTCGAACGATGAACACACTAAATTCCAACTTTATTCTGCTTATCTCTTCGTACACTGGTACCCACTCTGAACTAAACGTTCTACCTCTCATTTATTGTTGATATATTTCAATTTTACGACCCAGGCTTCCTTTCTTTCCTTATCCCGGAGGCTATTCCTCCTTTATTATCGTTTCACAATAAGCATTTTTATCTGAAACTCTCACTTGGGCGATGGACGGGATCGTTCTTTCATATCTGAGCCACAGTCTGGTACTGACCGCACCAAGTTGCTTATCAACAAATTTCCTGTTCCGTTTTCATTGTTATATCCTTATTGTGCTATTATCTACAAAAGATTTCGCCAGCTAATAGGTTAGGGATTTTTCGTATGAAGCAATGCTAAGCCAAGCTTTGATAAGATGTCTTAGAGAGAGCGTAAGCGTTCTTGATCCAAAATATATCTGGAGAGCTTGAAGACTTATATTTTAAATAAAATAATAAGGAACGGTTTTTACTTGATAGAAGGATTATAACAAAATTTTAATATCAAAACAGATTTAATCTGTTCTGTTTTGATATTAAAATTTTGCCCAATTTAAATTTTATTCCACCGTATATATTTTATTGTTTCGCGGTACTATACGAGGGCTCTATCGTCAGAATAGCTCATAATTTTTAGTTCTTCTGTATTACGCACTATGTTATCTAATACCTTAAACTTTGCTTATTCCATTTGATGTCTTAAATATGTTCGCATTTACCGTCATTTGGATTGTTCAATGAGCCAGTAGGTCAAATGAACCAGTAAGACATTCACGGCGAGAAAGCGTGTCTAATTGTTCTCTGTGATCTCCGAAATTCGAGCAAAATTGAAAAATGAGAAGCTTTCTTTCGTAGCATATAAACAGAAAATCGTACGAGAATTAAATTGCATTTATCAGTTAGATCGGTTTTTCGATATTCGAGCCGCACCAGCTCCACCGGGAAAAAAGCCTTTCAAATTGCAAAAAAAAGATTTTCTCTATGATCATAACACTTATTTTTCTAATTCTTTGACTAGTGTAGTCTACTGATCAATATAATCGATTAATGAAAATTGTCGGCTGTTCAATGAGCCGGTAGGTCGATATTTTAGGCGAGAGGGGCGTATCCAACTGTTCCCTTTGATCTCCGAAATCAGGCAAAATTGAGAAATGTCCCATTTTCTTAGTACATTTTCCAAAATGATTCAGAACCTTGACACTTTTTTCGGTCTTTCTGCCATTTTCAAAGGAGTTAAAAAAGTAACTGTTACATTTTGAACTCCTTTGAAGATGGTCGAAAGACCGATACACGTGCCAGGATTCTGAATAAACTGTGAAACATAAAAACTGTGTGAATTTTTTTAAAATTGTTATAATGTTTCACTTAGAGCCAGTCGCACACTCCATTCATTTACTCAAATAACTAGTTAAGATTTACCAATGGAGGTCAAAAGTATTTTTGTCGGACGGACAGTAAGTACGCTAAGTTTCTAACGGTAGCACTAAACGCTAGTCTGCTCGAAAAATACTTTTTGCGAGCTTGTTCCAGGTAACAGCGTGTTGAAGTTTCGCCAAAATGTCTCTAATTTTGGAACTTTCAGCCAAGTATTGCCTTTAACGACTAGGTTTGACTCACTGATGAAGAATCCGATATCAAAAGTAACTATGTCGGGCCAGCCTGATCGTACGTAAACACTCTAACTTTCGAACGAAAAGAGCTAAAAACTTGAAACTTACAGACTAGATTTCAGGCATAAATATCTCGGCATTCCAAGACTTTTCTCACATTTCCCAATATTTTCGAAACTGCAGATCCCATCGTTCTGAAATATGATATTTAGAAGAAGAATGATGACGCGCATGTAGCGCCTCGTACGAAAACAGCAAGACAATATTGGCTTCCTTCCTATCTCACTTGGATTTTAGTTATTTTCTGAAATTGAAGATTTGAGCTCAACCAATAAAAAATTTTAACCTCCCTGAAAAATTTCACGCTTTATTTTTTGAAATTCATATATTTTAAAAATCCAATTAAAAAACTGCCATGCGCCGTCTGTCGGCCTATGCTTTTCTTCGAAACCATCAAATTGAATTTCATGAAAAAATTCCTTTTTTTATCCAAGAACGTTCCTCAAAGATTTTCAGCCAGATCGATGTACTCTAAGAATTAAGAGTTGATATTTTTATTTCTCGAAACTTATCGGATATTTTTCTGCAAAATAATAGAACCTTTGTGTCGTATTTATAATTTATATTGCTTCAATTTCCTTAAACGCTCTCCACTTGTTTTTGTTTAGCCCTTACAAAATAGTGGATAAATACAACATCCTGCGTACCCCAAAATATACTGATAAAATCTTTGCAGCTGTTAGGTCTACGAACATCCTGGGTTCCTGGGTGGCTTTCATCTATACAATAGTAAAAGTATTATAGATTTCGATTCTTTATGGGTGGCTTTCATCTATACAGTAGTAAAGATTATAGATTTCGATTCCATGGTATGTAAACCATAAGCGTTTCATATCCAGAAATCATTATTAATTAATTACTTATTGATTTGATAATTGAAAATTTACAACTAGATATTCCCAGATTCTCTTCGCATTATCTTCTTTCTCATGTGCCATCTCCTATATGGAGGTTGCCGAATAGTAAGGCAACACATACTCATTAAGATGGCGATGTACACAAAGACAGAAATTACCGATATGCATTTTGTTTACGGTCTTTCTGGTGGTAATTCTCTGAAAGCATCCAGAAGATATGCAGAAATGTTGCCTGAACATGAGGCTCCATTCACACTTTATTTACACAAATTTACCAACGACAACGAGAAAGTGGTACATTTAAAAAAAATAAAAATGAATGTGGTCGCCAGCGCGAAATTAGAATTCCAGCAATAGAAGAAGCAGTACTAAATCTTATCTACAAGCAACCTGACATCAGTACTAGAAAAATTACTCAACAATTACAAATTCGCCATATTACGGTGTTTTGTGATATTAAAGGAACAACTTTTATATCCATATCACATTCAACATGTACGGCTCTCTTACCACGCGATTTTCCGAATCATCTCCAATTCTCCAATTGGATGTTGGGAATGATCGAACAATATCCTCAATTTTTGAAAAAATTCTATTCACAGACGAAGCTTATTTTTCTAGAGATCCAATAACTAATTTTCATAATAACCACATATGGTCCGAAGAGAACCCTATTACTGTATCACCAAGAACAATTTTCTCTGTATGTCTGGTTTGGATATGTTGGGGATCAGTTAATCGGTCCAAAATTTCTACCGCCTAGATTAAATGGAAATACGTACGTTCAATTTCTAGAAGAAGAACGTCCTGTACTTCTTCAAAATATTCCTTTGCGTGTCCGAAAGACAAGTGGTTCATGCATGATGGGGCTCCCGCATTTTTCAGTATTGGAGCACGTCAGCATTTAAATCATAAATATTCAAATCGATGAATTGATGGAGGTGCACCTCAGTTCTGGCCTGCCTGATCACCAGATTTCAATTCTGTGGATTTTACTTTTTGGGACCATTTAAAAACATTGGTTTACAAGACTCCTGTCCAAGATATAGAATACTTAAGGAACCGCATTGTTCTTTCATGTAGGGTTATTCAAAATACTCCAGAATTTTTTGATCGGGTATCCCAATCTATGCGCCGACGTCTAGACTCTTGTGTAACGGCTGAAGGTGGTCACTTTTAACATTTAATATGATCACAAATAGCAAGAAATAAATATTCATCGATAGAAACCAACAAATTTGTTGGTTATAATCGATGATTTCTTTCTTGCTATTTGTGAAGTATTGCATTTGGTCTTTCGACGTGCACCTTCTACCTATTCTATATGACATTTAATTTGTGAAAAGTTTAAAATTGTTTGTTTTGTTACATTTATTTTAATATTTGTACCAGTCCTCAATAAAAATGTCAACTTGACATCTGCCTAATGGATAAATTTAAGGTCGAAAATAATTCCAGCATCAACGAACTAAGCGTATTATCCGTTGATAAATTATTTTTTTTCTCAAAAACTGTGAATTTAAGGGTGAAATGACAAGAGACCTTATTTGTTGAGAATGGATCAAGCTATCCAAAACAAATCTTCTTATTGTAAAACTTGAATAGAAAAAAAGTTTCTTGCGAAACCAGGTTTAGGGTTTGCTTTTTCTACCCTATGCAATCATAGAGCAACAGCACCAAAAAATTGCCTTCTCGCCCGCATAAAATGTGTGGTTAATTTTGTTCTTGTCAGTTTTTTGGTTTTCAAGAAAAAAATTAAAAACTGTTTTTCGGGCCGTAACTAAGCAAGGGGGCTCAAAAAAATTAAGTTTATATGAAAAAACCCACCCTATTTTTTGACAAGGAATCACCCTTCACAATTTTTTTTTTCAACTATTCATATACACGGCAAGTTAGTAAAATTTTAAATTATTACTATAATCAACTCGAGTCATACACTCACGAGCAATAATATGCACACTATTATTCCTTGAAAACCGTTCCGGATGTAACCTTTAGAGATCGTTGAAATAGGTGATAAATATTCTATTCGCAGTTACCTGTAGAATAATTTTTCATCCTTCAAGTCCGTACATTCATTCGGCCTTCTCAACCAGTGGTGCTTAAAGAATATGTTCTCAAACAGTCGGATTTATTTTTTGACGGACTTAATGATTCTTTTGTGTACTCATCGTTAATTAGAACACTGTTTCATAATTTGTAATTAAGTTTGAAAATAACATAGTAATCCTTGCATTGTCTGTACGTACGACAACATTTTATCAATTTTCAAACTCTTGGAATGTACTG
This sequence comes from Megalocaria dilatata, assembly GCA_034642435.1. Lineage (NCBI taxonomy): Eukaryota > Metazoa > Arthropoda > Insecta > Coleoptera > Coccinellidae > Megalocaria > Megalocaria dilatata. The sequence continues at coordinate 58,041,162 of CM067855.1, read as the reverse complement.
TAAATTGTCAGTATATTCAGTTAATAATTAAAAATTTTTAGTTTTACTTAATAAAGGTTGAGTTAATAAATCAAAAATGAGAATATTCTGAAAAAGATCACGAAATGATTTCGTTATCATTATAGTGAGTTTAGAAAACCTGTTTTTATTTAATGACATAAAAAATGTATCCACTATTGTATTATTATAGGTATAATAATATAATTACAATTAGAGATATATATTAAAACATAGATGATCTACATATAGAGAATGTTTCGTGTATTTAAATAGGTACATAACTTTGATAGCGTATTCTGCTGCTAAAATGGAGGTGACTGTTACATAAACTTTGTCTCGAAAGTCCTTCTTTTCGGAAATACAGGGTGTGAAAGTTTCATTGAAAAAAATTCTTTTTTATATTTCCGTAATCAATTGAGACATTTCAATGAAATTTCGTAGGATCTGAGAATTAGCAACAATGCTTATTTTACACGGCGACATTTCTTCAATCAGTGGCGTGGGGTCAGGATAATCGCTACACTTGATTGTCGGTGCTTGTGTTGGTTTAAACGACCGAGTCGGTTTTTTACTATTTTCTTGAAAAGGACGAGTCCGTCCTTCTCAAGAAAGAAAACAAAACATGAAGCCTTTATGCGAGTATACCTATTTTCCTACTAGATGTTTTTCTAGTAGTTTTTCTTCTAAAGCTTATCTTTAGGCAAAAATTTCAAGATCACTTTTTTGTTACGCGTTTTTAAGACGATTCATAACTGAAGCAAAGAAGAAAATTAGTTTATAAAGTGGTTTATCATAAGTTTTCCACGTAACTCATTCATCAGTTGAAACATAACGGTTCACAATTTTTTACTCGAAGAGCAATCCTTTCACCAAGAGCAATTTTTCTTTCAAGTGGAACAAAAAATTATGAAATAAACTGAGGAAGAACAGAAACTGTGCCGTACTGCATTTTTCTTTCAAAATGTGCGGTAAATACTCTGCCTGCAAGTTATTGATTGAATTAAGGCGTAAAATTCTCAAAATTTTATTGAAATATCTCAAACAGATGTGGAAATATAAAAAAAGTTATTTTTCACTGAAATGCCCACACTCTGTGTTAGCATAACGAATCTATTTTGGGACATTGTTTACATACCAAAGTTATCTTCATTTTAATGAGTGTACTTTAGAAAAAAACCCTGTTTATTTGAATTATTTGCCTTCACTGGATGAAAGTATTAAAAGTATTAAACACTAGCCTCTTCATTGTGACAAAATGTTAGAATATTACATTTGAATTTTTGAGAACACCCGAGAACACCCACAATCAGTTATTCAGCCTACCCACATGCTTTTCTCCTGTCGAGAATGAAGGTAAAGGGTCTGAACGTTAATTTCTAGAATACCCCCCCCCCCCCCACAGTGAACAGCTGACTACCTACTAGTTACACATATTATATTCTGCCAGTTTGTAAAGGTTTCAAGAATATTCTGATTTTCATTTTAGCAGTTTAACCTTTATCAAGTAAAAATTATAAATATATATAAAATGTTTTTCATCTTAGTTTCAGTATCTGCTATTATACAGGAATTTCGGAGTTCTTAAGGTATTGAAATTGGCAACTGTTTCTGTTTGTGAATATTGATAGTTTTAGCTCAGAATATGTTTTAAATCATATTATATAGTTTTTGTTAATACATTTGTATTAATACGTTTCATGTAGGGATGTAAAAATGTTTTTCTGAGACATTGAAAAATATTTTATATTGATTATACTACTCTGTCAAGAAAGTACCGGGAATTTTCAATTAAAATAACATTTTTACATTTAATCGTCAAAATTTATTGGGTCGCCTTCAACATAGGCTCCATTTGCTCCAATACATCTATGCCAACGGCACTTCCAATTATCGAAACATTTTTTATAGGCGCTTTCCGGGATGGACTTTAGCTCTCGCGCCGAATTTTATTTTATGGCTTCAATCGACTCAAAACGGGTGCCACGAAGAGGCAATTTTAGTTTTCGGAAGAGGAAAAAGTCGCAGGGAGCTAAATCCGGCGAATACGGTGGTTGCTGAAGCACGTTTGTTGAGTTTTTGGCGAGAAAGTCAGTCACAATCGTAGCTCGGTGAGAAGGCGCGTTATCGTCATGCAAAATCCATGAGTTGTTCGCCCACAAATTTGGCCGCTTCTTACGGATACGCTCACGCAAACGTTTCATAACGCCTAGATAATACTCCTTGTTTACCGTCTGACCCTCTGGAACGAATTCGTAGTGCACCACGCCACGGATATTGAAGAAAACAATGAGCATCACCTTCATTTTCGAGCGGCTTTGGCGTGGTTTTTTCGGTTTCGGCTCATTTTTTGCCACCCATTCCGATGATTGCTGGCTTGTTTGCATATCGTACTCGTAGACCCAGGTCTCATCACCAGTTATAATGCGTTCCATGAATGTAGAATCGGAATTATAGCGATCCAGCATGTCTGAAGCAACCTGTTCGCGATGACGTTTTTGAAGAAAATTCAGGTCTTTCGGTACGAATCGTGCGGCCACCTTTCTCATGCCCAAAATATCAATCAAAATCGTACGTGCGGACTCGTGGGATATCTTAAGATCATGTGCTATCTCTCTCAAGCTGGTACGACGGTTTTCCAGCACCCTTTCCTTAATTTTATCGACGTTATCTTCGATCGAAGTCGATGGACGACCACTTCACGACCGTCCTTGTACCACTGATATGCACGAGTTTTCGATAGAGCATTATCACCAAAAGCCTTTTGCAACATTTTCAATGCATCGGCACACGAATGACTTAATCAGCTGTTGCAAACACACTAGTTGACAGATCCCGCTCAAGTTTGGCATAGTAATTAAGGACAGTGGTACCAACCTAGGAAAAAAAAAATTTACCTGCCTCATTGCCCCGCCAGATTTAAATCGATAATTCCCGGTACTTTCTTGACCGAATGTATATAAGAATATCAATTTGATAGTTTATGTATATAGTTTCAATATATATTGTAGAAGTTAGAATATATAATTCTGAATTTAAAGTCATTTAAACCATATTGTTGTCATTTGTGTTCTATGAACGAACTTACACTGGTATAACCTAAATTTTTTACCGCGTTTTTTTCTGTTCGAGGAATATTTGATAGGTGGTTTCATTTTTTAAATATTTATATTTTAAAATAATACAGTTACTGATGAGTTACGATACAACGAAATCATCGTCCAAGTTTTTACTCAGTTCGTCTAAAATTTCAAATTTCGATTTTTTTTTGTCTTTGAGTTCACGCGGAATTTTAGCATGATCTGTCATTTAATTTTCTTGCAATGGTACATTTCGTGAGCTATGCAATTTTCACAATGGATAAAATCTCGAACAAATTCTTATGGAATTTAGTGAGCAGAAGCACTGAAAATGTAACATAATGCGCACGGTGAATAGACATTATCAAAAACATGAGCGTATAGGTAGTATAGAGTGTTTGAAAGCGATCGAAACATAGTGGAAGATTTGCCGCGCTCTGGTCGTCCATTAACCACTGACTGAAGGAAAGCCTTAAACTTAAAATCTTCGTTTGAGTCTGAGACAGATAGCTACTGAGAATCTGTATCCCACCAATGAATTCTTGCCAAAAACTCAACAAATTTTTTACGAACAACCACCATTTTCTCTGATATAGCCCTGACTGCCTCTCTTTCTCGCTCCGTAATTCAAACTACCACTTTAAGGCAAGCGTTTTCAGTCGACAAAAGGCATAAATGAGAATTTTCGGTGAGTAGTGAAGTCTATTTCTGCAAATGTGTTTAAAAAATGCTGAAAAGCTCCGATATAAAGTCGAAAGTTTTTGATTGCTTGTTCAACACTCTATTTTTCCTGAAAATTTCGAATCTCTGAATTACTTCTTATTGAAGTTACATATGATGGAAAAACAGAATTCTGTTTTCTCTCATCTGAAAGTCAAATAAACGCCCTTTTCACAATTTTGGAAGAAGTAAAAAATATCATGAAAATGAAAAAAAACATGGTTGAAAGGATCCTTTAGTGATCTGGCTACCTGAGCTATCAGAAATTCTTCGTTTATTGATAGATATATTTGCAGGTTTCGAACGTCAGTTTTCTGATATGATGAAAAATTCTAATAATTCATCTCCAGGAAATTTTGCATGAGCCTTTGTGTCGTTATTTCAAATCTAAATACTGAATTTGAACTCCTTCGGTTTTGTACTTAAGAAAATGTTCGTAAAATAAAATTTCAAATGAGAATAACTAGGATATTTAACCTGATTGTGATTCATACAGACATATCATTTTTTGAAATAACTGATATAATTATTCAAACTCCAAAACTACCCTGAAACTATCAGATTTCTAGATCTTTTCGTTCGGAAATAAGCATGTTTACATTAGTTTCCCTAAGTCTAATTTTCAAATGTGAATAATTGCGGAAACATTAAACCGATTTGGCCCATTAACAAGCATATCCGAGATATTTTGATCCCAAACTTTACCTGAAATTTTCAAGTCTCTTACTCTTTCCATTCGAAAGTTGATGGACCGGTCGTACAGAAATGCTTTTAACCTCAGACTTCAGAGAGTAAAACTTAATTGTTTTCGTCTCAAAATTCGAAAATTACAGACATTTGGGCAAAACGTTAGCATGGTTTTCTCTAGAATATACGCGCAAAAATTTTTTGATGACAAGCTTATTCTTTGTCGCAATTGTATAATTTTGAGAAGAGCCTAATGTGTAGGCCATATAATAAGTTAAAAATCATATTGTGAAAGTTTTTATAATATTCTGATCACCACTTATTTTAAAGTGAAATACATTAATGGAGAAATTAATAATTTTTTTGTAAAATTTACACAAATTTATTCGATTTTCAAAATTCTCCTCATAAAACTTGAAAACTTAACGAAATGTTTTCGATACACAATTGCAAAGGTTTCTTTTATGAGAAAATAATGTTTATTGTCTTCACAACTTCAAGTTTATAATATATATATGATAATTTCGGCTGATGGGCTGACTGAACTGAAAGTGTACTGGCAGATGTTTTACATAAATATCTCTTCGTAGAGTTTAATGATAAAAACAAAATAAACATAGTGATATCAAATTCCAACGTCTCAAAATATTAGGTGGACCGGAAAGTAATGTCGCGTTTTTAAATTAAATTCTAACGAATTAATCATATCTTTTGTGAAAATTTTCAATAGCGATAAAAATCAATTGGTTTTTGAGTTGAATATCTCGAGATGGCATTTTGAACATCATCCACATTTTCAAATTTTTTGCCACTTAGAAAATGTTGTAGCGATCCGAATAAATGAAAATCCGAGGGTGCGATATGGGGCAAATATGGTGGGTGAGACAGTACCTCCCACCCCAATTTATTAATTTTTTCTAAGGTTCCTCTTGCGGTCTTGCATTGTCGTGTTGCAGAATAACACCTTTTCTGTTGACAATCGCTAGATAGTTTTCGATTAAATATTGGTTCACTTGTTCCAATTATTCACAATAAAAATCTGTATTAACAGTTTGTCGAAGTTTCAGCACTTCAAAATGAACAATTCCGCGTATATTCCACCAAACATACCTTTTGATCAATTACCGGATCTGAACCTGGAGAACCATCTTTGGTATTTACCGAATCTGGACCTAGAGAATCATCTTTGGCATTTACGAACGTCTAGTGCACTTGGATAAACATCGCAAATGTTTTTGGTAGCAAATGTTGCGTTACTACCCTTGCAAAACTCAAAAAGCAAACAAAGCCGGATATGATCTTCTGGTATTTGGCTGGCCATTTCACGCCAAATTGCAAAAATGTCTAATATCTAATTAGTGAACAAGTTACAATAACCTTAAAATGTCTTTGACTTCGAAGTACAAATGACAATTTAATATCGACATGCGTAGCAAAGACATTATTTTCCGGTCCCCTATTACATCGATATGAGCAACTAGAATTAATGCCAAATTAAATCAGTTTTGAGCAATAATTTTAGAGGTATCTCTGTCACGAGTACTTTGAGTCGGCTGTACGGAAAAATATTAAGGAATTTGACCGAGAAAGAATATGGCCCTCACGAAATAGAACTGCAGGCGGGATTTCAAGCTGGAAGATCATGCGTTGATCATATTTTCAGCTTAGTGCAATTAAGTGAGAAAAAAGTGGCAACGGGTAGAGAGGTTCATCTGCTTTTCGTGGACTTGGCCAAGGCCCTTGATACGGTACCAGTTCAGAAACTCTGGAGAGTCTTGGAACAGTCTCTAATAGATACCACCATAATAAAAGCTGTGAAACAGCTGTACGATGGCTCTATATCTCGGGTAAAGGTAGGCGATAGTCTGTCGGAGGGGTTTAAAACAACAAAAGGCCTTAGACAGGGATGCTCCCTCTTCCCAACGTTGTTCAAAATATATTTAAACGAAGTCTTGAAGAAGTGGAGGAGAGCATGCGGTGGAATGGGCATACCGCTGACTGATGATACGACAATCTATACGTTACACTTTGCAGACGACCAGGTGGTGGTTGCTCAGGTCTCGGAAGATCTGGAGTTTATGGCCAGAACAGTCTTCTGGCCATAAACTCCAGATCTTTCCTGTGTGTACCAACACACAGATACTGCGTGTTCGTTCTGTTCACCGACAGACCCCAATCTTCATATTCTTTGACTGTTCAAAGAATATGAAGATTGGGGTCTATCGGTGAACAGAACGAAGACGCAGTATCTGTGTGTTGGCAGCAATGAGGTGGATAACCTTAAAGTGGACCAAAACACTCGTATCAGCTCGTGCAAAAAATACACCTACCTTGGAACAAGAATCGATAAAGGAGGAGAAACAGAAAAGGAGATAGAAGATCGAATTTTAAAATGAAGACAAGTGATCGGGTGTCTGAATTCTACCTGTGGTATAAGTAAATTTCTAGAGAGCGAAAACATCAAATATATAATGCCATATTCAAGAGCATAGTGCTTCTATGGATGCGAAACTTGACAGTTGAATAAAAGTATGGAACGTCGTCTGATGGCCTTGGAGATGGATTTTTGGCGTAGATCTGCCGATAAGTCGAAATTAGAGCGAGTGAGAAACGAGGAAATAAGGAACATAATGAGGGTGGAAGATACGATCATTGAGGAACCACAGAGACGGCAATTATTATGGTAAGGCCATGTAGAAAGGATGCAAGAAGATCCCATTCCCAAAATGGTCCTGAAATGGCAACTAACGGAAAGGAGAAAAAGGGAAGACCAAAAAAAACATGGATTGGCGGAATTCAGAAAGCGATTTCTGAGAGGAATCTACAGCCAGAAGATTGGGAAGACCGAAGAGGATGGAATCTGGGTATATATATATATATATATATATATATATATATATATATATATATATATATATATATATATATTATATATATATTATATATATATATATATATATATATATATTAATTACTATGCCAAGCTTGATTTTTACATGGGTGATTACGTTGAGCAAAGAATTTGTTTAAAGTTTTGTGTTGCAAATGAATTTTCGTGTGCCGATGCATTGAAAATGTTGCAAAAGGCCTTTGGTGATAATGCTCTATCGAAAACTCGTGCATATCAGTGGTACAGAGCCTTCAAGGACGGTCGTGAAGTGGTCGCCCATCGACGGCTTCGATCGAAGATAACGTCGATAAAATTAAGGAAAGGGTGCTGGAAAACCGTCGTACCAGCTTGAGAGAGATAGCACATGATCTTAAGATATCCCACGAGTCCGCACGTACGATTTTAATTGATATTTTGGGCATGAGAAAGGTGGCCGCACGACTCGTACCGAAAGACCTGAATTTTCTTCAAAAACGTCATCGCGAACAGGTTGCTTCAGACATGCTGGATCGCTGTAATTCCGATTCTATATTCATGGAACGCATTATAACTGGTGATGAGACCTGGGTCTACGAGTACGATATGCAAACAAGCCAGCAATCATCGGAATGGGTGGCAAAAAATGAGCCGAAACCGAAAAAACCACGCCAAAGCCGCTCGAAAATGAAGGTGATGCTCATTGTTTTCTTCGATATCCGTGGCGTGGTGCACTACGAATTCGTTCCAGAGGGTCATACGGTAAACAAGGAGTATAACCTAGGCGTTATGAAACGTTTGCGTGAGCGTATCCCTAAGAAGCGGCCAAATTTGTGGGCGAACTCATGGATTTTGCATGACGATAACGCTGTGACTGACTTTCTCGCCAAAAACTTAACAAACGTGCTTCAGCAACCACCGTATTCGCCGGGTTTGGCTCCCTGCGACTTTTTCCTCTTCCCAAAACTAAAATTGCCCCTTCGTGGCACCCGTTTTGAGTCGATTGAAGCCATAAAACAAAATTCGGCGCGAGAGCTAAAGTCCATCCCGGAAAGCGCCTATAAAAAATGTTTCGATAATTGGAAGTGCCGTTGGCATAGATGTATTGGAGCAAATGGAGCCTATTTTGAAGGCGACCCAATAAATTTTGACGATTAAATGTAAAAATGTTGTTTTAATTTAAAATTCCCGGTACTTTCTTGACAGAGTAGTATATTAATATATATAAATCAGTTTTGAACCAAGCTTTCCGATCGATCTGTACTCGTAACCATTTCGCCGTTAATCTCAAAATGGCAGACAGATAGAAGTATCACTTGATATTCTTATTACAAATATCTTTCAACCTCATTTCGAAAATGTCGATTATACTAACTTCAACCAGTTGTTTCCCAAGTTTATTTACCCGAAGTAATGAACCAGAATGAAACTTTCTTTAAATTGAAAGAACATTCATGTTGTTTTATCAGCCTGTATATTTAAAACCATTCTCCTGTTGCTACGCAGACGATCATCTATCAGTCTCTATTTGGGGGGGTTAGTTTATAATACGGACATTTTAGTTGACACCCCACACAAAGGGTGCCTGCACACTGCACACGTTTGTGGAATGAATACATTTGAATAAAAATGTATTCGTCTGCATCAACACTCCTTAATTTATGTTAAGTCATATATTTTTTGAAGACAACCATTTCCTTTAGAATCTCCTGAAGAGGATTGAAGATGGGGCATTAACAATATTTTGTTACCATAGACTAGATAGAAAATTTCATAATACATTGACGGAATAAATCATACTTGGTACTGAAAATAATATTTAATTTTTAAATATTTCACGTACTTCAAAAAAATTTATATTTAAACGTATTTATGAAAAATTAAGCAACTGCATACTATATTATTATAATATTATGGTTGGTTGAATATTTGAAAGTTGAAACACAACGTGTTTTCTAATGTTAGACTTAAACCATTTCAAAAAAAATCATCTGTATAAAATATTCAGGTGGACAAAGTTATAAGCACTTTAATTCCAATTTTATTCAAACACAGGGAGGATATACGTCCACGTAAAATCGATAGTGACATATTTAATTTAATCTCGCGATGAACTAATCTATCACATATTTCGTTAACAATATTGGACGGTTTTTGACTAGGAATCAAAATTATTGGCAAATTTGAATATCCAATCTTTCTTATCCTTATTAGTCGATTTTTCTGGAATTTTTCATTCTGATGAGTTATAACCTCAATATAAAAAGGCTGAAATACCCACATCAATAAATTGATAATTGAAAAGTTCGAATACTCTGCAATAAAATAAATTTAATTTTTTCTTTGAATATCAAAACAATTTTAATTAAAAAAAAATTATTCAAAAAACTTAGAAATAAATTAATGTCTACAATAAGCACCGCTTATATTTAATAGAGGAATATAATCAAAACTCAATATACAATGTCAAATGGAATAAATAAACCAACAAATATAAAAAAGTCATTTAAAATCAATAAATAAATTTTTGAAGGAGACAAAATTTTGTTTCTGATCTTACCATAATGAAACCAATTCCTTTTCAAAAACATAAAACACAACTTAAGGATTTCTCAAAAAATATAATTTATTTGAAATATTTAATATATTTAAATATTCAAATAAGTTAATTCCAAAATCTCTCCAAACATGCACTATATCTTCAAAAAACAATTAGAATTCGGAAGATATAATGCATCTTTTGAGTGATTTTTTAATTAACTTATTTGAATATTTTAATATATTAAATATTTCAAATGAATTATATTTTTTGAGAAATCCTTAAGTTGTGTTTTATGTTTTTGAAAAGGAATTGGTTGCATTATGGTAAGATCAGAAACAAAATTTTGTGTCCTTCAAATATTTATTTATTGATTTTAAATGACTTTTTTATATTTGTTGGTTTATTTATTCCATTTGACATTGTATATTGAGTTTTGATTGTATTCGTCTATTAAAGATAAGCGGTGCTTATTGTAGACATTAATTTAGTTCTAAAAGTTTTTTGAATAAATTTTTTTTTTAAGATATAGTGCATGTTTGAGAGATTTTTGAATTCAGTTATTTGAATATTTAAATATTTCAAATAAATTATATTTTTTGAGAAATCCTTAAGTTGTGTTTTATGTTTTTGAAAAGGAATTGGTTTCATTATGAAAAGATCAGAAACAAAAGTTTGTCTCCTTCAAATATTCATTTTTTGAAATTAAAATTGTAGAAGACTAGCAGATTAAATCTGTTTTGATATTCAAATTTTGTTATATTTCTTCTACCAAGTAAAAAGCCTTTTTCTATTTTATCCAATTTATTCATATAAGTTGTTTCATTCATTATTCTATATCACTTCATTGATTGGCGAATATCGGCGATTTCCCAACGGACATCTTTCTGGTATATTTTGCTAGAACTGTCCAAATATTCACTATTTGAGTAAATACGCGGCATCTTTCAAGAAATTCACAAAAGATCCCACAAAAAATTAGGCAGTCCTCAATACCACTCAATTGTGTATGTTTACATTGAACTCTATCATGATTTGACATATGGCCATCGAAGCGTTTGAAGTAAATCATGTAACACCGTACTTGAAATTTTAAGGCTTTATAGGCTCCTAAGCCTATAAAGTCATAACTTTTTTCCCTTGAATATTTTGTGGTGGCGATTTTTAGTGTAATCGTTCATTTTGATGAGTTCTACCTCCTATTAAAAAAATACACCTTTATAAACACCTTGTATATCTATTCTTAATTCTCTGCGATTTTGATAATATATCATAGAATTTATCTGAATTTTAAGCTTAGAGTTTCAGAAAGTGTTACGCTTCAAAAGCAATTAATGTGAATTTTTATTATGATGCTTGATAGATTTACGAGTATACCAATTGAAAATGAATTTAATGATAGATCAAAGGCTAATCTTTTAACGACAAGTTACTCACTTTGCTTTCTCATTCTCCTAAAAGTTTATCATAGTTTCATTCATGTTCAAACTTTTTCACAGTGCGTCATATAACCTATAAAGAGTATCAATGATAGGTGCTCAATTCTCGGGTAAATAAATGTTGAGTATCCACAATTGAGCTATCATTTTGGTACTTTTTTATATATTCCAACCAATCTAGAGAAGTCAAATACTGCATCAAGAAACTGCACCATATGCTAAATATGAAAAAATATATTAGAAACCGAGAAATCTCTGTTTAAAAAACTATCATCCATATTGAAAGATACTTTAAAACATTTTTTTGGTACCTTTATAACTCCTGGTTTTGAGTAGGCGGACTAATAAACAATCTAATGTATGATTTGTTCTTACGATTAAAATAATGTTTAGACTCTGAATAATAACATTTACTGGTTTTCTGAAGAAGAAATCGGTTAACGTAAATGACATTGACCTCTTAATTTCTATTTCTAAGAGCTGCATTTACTGCAAGGTGGCATTTTGCCAGTGATATTTCAGGTATGCAGCAATGCATGATTCAGAAAGCTAATGTTCACAAGAATTGTTTATGAATAATAATAATATGATCTCATGAATTCGACTGAAAAATTCGAGATGACAAATTTGAAATCTACCTGAACATATCAGATGTAATTTCGAACAAATCCGCAAGTAATTCAATATATTTTTTCCAGGTGAAGAGGTCCAAAAGAAGAAAGGATTTTTCAAGAACCTCTGGAAAAAATCCCGGCATTACTCCCTAGAGCAGCAATAAATAGACCACTTCGAAGATAGATTAATTTTTGTGTACATTTTATATAACAATTCTAACCTAATAGTACTAAAATTTGTATGTTTAACAAGCACTTCACAGACTCTAATAAGATATGTAGATATACCCCATTCGTTATTTTGTGTACACGCAGCCGATACTCCGTTGAATTTTTTATTGATATATCTATCGTTTGTAAAATTGTACATTTCTGTTTATGTCTCAATTTTCTATATGTGTGTTTATGATTCAATAAATTGTATTGGATAAAATTCGGTATTTTTTCACATATTTTTCATTTCAGGTTATTTGAGTGGGAGAGAATGTTATCTCAAACAAAAACTAAACTTGAAGCTCTGAAGTGAATGGGGTGTTATAAGAGAGCTTCAATATCTTAATACGGAGGCGGCGTTTCTTTCCGACATGCTCACCTGATCTCTTTAGATAGGCTTCTGCCCATGACGCCAGTGACCTTGTTCCACGTCGGAACCTCGGTTGTCTGAACGCTCTCACTATGCTCTATTTGAACTGGGTGAGGTCGGTGGGCTCGGCATTCAGAAAGCGGTAGCGTCCTCTATGTTTTACTGCCGTAGAATTTTGGTCGAGGAAGGTCGCTACAAGCTAATTAAGAGCGGGTTTATCACTTGGCAGTTTTTTCACTATCTTGATTATGAAGCAGATATATTTTATTACACCATTCTAAAAATTTAAATTTTAAAAATCAAAATAAAATAAAATATCTCGAAAACACTGTTCCTATTCGGAAGAAATATAGAATCAACATTGTACAGTAAAAAGGGAAATAAAAAGAATCTAATGAAAATATACAATTCTAACCGTAATTATTTAGCAGTACCTTAGGCGATACAATTATTTCATAACGACATTATGTATCTGCTAAGTAATATTCTACAGTATGGAAAAGACAGTCGGAAACAGAAAATTCAATGTTAATCTAGAGGATAAGCAGTGTCGAATGGAACAGTGGAACAATAAAAACCTCAGCGTGATGCGATGGCAAATAGACTGTTCTCTCTCAATGGCAGTAGCGAGTGGAGGTGATGCTTCGATCGAAACAAAGCTCTGCATTCTGATTAGAGACCCAAACATACACCAAAAGTTTCAAGTCTCTATGTCATTCCGTTCAAAAGTTATAGTGTTCAAGATGCGTCTTTTTATTCTTCTAAATGTTTCTGTAGTTTCGAAAATATTGGGAATTATATGAAAACTTTTCAAACGTGAATAACTGCGAAACAATTTAATCGATTCTACCCATTTACGAACTGAGCCGAGCTATTTAGAGCCTAAATCTTTTCTGAAAGTTTCAAGGCTTCAGCTCAATCAGTTCGGAAGTAAGTGTATTTACGGATGGAACACCCACCGGGACAGAATTACTTTTGAACTCGGATCCTTTATCAGTGAGTCCATGAAATTAGGCCTAGAAACTTCCAAGTCTAATTTAGTGTGATTGCTTGGCTTGGCATTTACAATGGTAAACTATAAGGGCCCTATTTCCTGCTAGATCGCTTGAATGGTGAATTATTTTTTCATTTTCTTTGGAAAAGCATGAAACACGAAGTTTCAGTGAACTTAAGATTGAACGCTTGGTTTCAAGTTGATGGTCATCCAGCATTTTTTCATAGAATTATAAGAAACTAGCTGAACATTGATTTTCCAGAGAGCTAGGATAGATAGGACGTGGGTATCTTGACCTGTAAGTTCCTCTGGTCTAACTCCTGCAGATTTTTCCTTTGGGGTTATTAAAAGGTAAAGAAAAGAACTTGTTGATCAAAATACATGTGCGGAATTGAAAAATAACAATGTTATTGAATACGCAAAAAAGTCTATTGAAAAGATTGTGTGAATTATGTATACAACAGAATGGTTCACATTTCGACACTCCTAAAATTTTTTCCTTGAAATTTAGATATAAACTTTCTTGAGGTATGTAAATAATAAAATGATTTTGTATACAAAAATTTCCTAAAAAATTCTGATGCATACCAAATTTGTTTCCAATTTTTCTCGTGAGGGGTTGCGAGTAAGCAAAACACTCAAGAAAAGAAAAAGTTATGGGTAAAAAGAAAATCATACTATAGAAAAAGGTCAGTGGCGTAGGACAACAAAATATCAGGGTTAAAAGGAAGATTAACCGTAGAAAAGAAGATCATCAATTCTATAATAGTTAACATTCTTACATTATTTTTCACTTCGTTTAGTTTTATTTTCAGTTATTAAAGAAAAAGCACAGTAAACATTCTCATTATCGTTTCGAATTATGTTCGCACAGAATAAAAAAATAGCTCCACCTATCAAATCAAGGCACTTTTTATTCAGGGTGTTGTATGCTCTCAACTCAACTAAAAAACTATCAGTTCGATTTGTGTGAAAAAATGTTTCCTTCTGCCTACGCCTCTGATAATATGCTTCACAAAACACAAAGGCAGGCTCTGTTGATATCATATGGTGAGTATGACGTCAATCTTTGATAATTCGTGTTGATTATTGCTGCTTCTAACGGGGTTCTTGAAAGTATAAAGATCAAAAAAACACGACTTTCGGTTAGCATAATCCTCTCTCTAGAAGAACACAGGTAGTTTTCGAGAGATTGCAAGCTATATATATCCCATTGTAGATTTTCGATCGAGGCTCTCTTCTTTGAAAACAGGTTCTTCTGATAATCCTATAGGTTATTGGTTTGGACGAGGTGAAGGTGGAAAGAAAATATGCAGGACAAAGTTCCGAATTAAATTCGTATTTCTTGTATCATAGTTTTCGTAGGAAATGAAGGAAACAACAACTTTGTAATTAGTTTTCATTACCAAATTGATTAATTCGGCTGATCTGTACCAATACCATAGGTCACACTCCGTATTTCTTATTACATTTTGAGTTTATGTTTAATATATAATAATTTTATCATTATGAAAATGAATTAAAAAAAAAACTATATTACATATATACGCTTCTCACAATTGATATTGAAAAATGTTTTTAAAATTGCACCCTCAAATTTTTATCAGCCCAGTCTGAGTTTTATATCCTATTATTGGGAGTAACAATTATTTCGGTCCATTTTTATCTCAAAAAATGCATTTGTTTCAAAAGATCATGAATTAAGAAATTAATCAAAATATTGTCCATCATTGTTTACTACTTTTCCCTACCTCTCAGGCAATTTACAAATCCAGTCTCCTAAAAACTTCTTGTCTTCTGAGGTGATCCAATTTTAAAACCAATTTTCAAGGTGCGATAAATTATACCATGTGATCATTTCTATTTTTTGACAATTTTTGCGACGTGAGGCCGAGCAAACGAATAACTTTATAATGTGTACGCGTCCCCCCCCACCCACCAGGCATTAGATCTTGTCATCATGGGGGTGCTTGCCATGACTAGGACAATAGTTTCGTCCCAACGAAATGGAGGGTTAAATCTTGGTGCCTAGCGTAATGCCATTCGCGCCGGTCGCCTGACCTGTATGGTGGAAGATCTCCGAATGAGGCGTTCTGGTGAAATGGAGGGCTAAGCCGGTTGATTAACAGTGACAGGAAGTCTGTCGCAGTACAGGGCTTCTCCCTTAAAACTGGCGTACTCTACCCTATCGCAGTATATGATGATGATATGATATATGATGATTCTGTGTAATGGCCGAGTGCGTTATGTAGCATACTGCGTAACCTCGGGGGGTGAATTGCCCTCAGGTGTTACTTGTACCACCTGGCCACCCCATTGGTGTTGGACTAGAGGGGGCAGTGGTTGAAAGTCCGCATGCTGGACTCATTTATCTGTTCGCAGAACCCCATGTTTGGGATATTCTCATGAAATGTCTCGGGGTTTAACGGTACTTGACGCATTGATCCGGGGCTTGTCCTGGCCCCGGATCAATGCGTAACTATTTAGAGTTTGTAGATCTCGACGAAATGGCTTAACCGTTAGTGCTTGACGCCAGGATCAATCAAATGACTTCACATGGGTTCGGTGAGTAAGGAGTCAGGCCGTTAGATGGTGCTCGTACCAGGATAAATAGAAGTCAACAATCTTGAGATTATATAGTTCATGGGACTACGTTCAAGTGCTTGGATAAGAATTCCTTCTGGCGGGTGAGTTGCGTCACAAACCAACTCGAGTACTGACCTGTAGAGCCAGTAGAGGTTGAATAGTGCTTCGCTGCTACCAGTCAGATGGTTCTGGCTTTCGAGTCGGGGCCCAAACTGGAAGCTGGTGGGTTCATCTCTTCGGATGGGTTCTCGCTTCGCCCGATGATATGGCGTAATCCTTATCACACTTTCTATCTCTAGGGATGGACTGTGGAGACTGCTGAATAGTCACTTGATGAAAGAGCTATGCTCATCATGCCAATACGAAAACATGGTAGAATTCACGTGTCTACGCCCCCATGACATTCTAGTTTGACGCGCTGGGGACACTTGTCTAGGATTCTAGTTTCATCCTGGTGAAATGGATGATTAAGTCCTGATACTTAAAGCAATGTCACGCGCGCCAGTCACTGGACCCATGTGGTGGATGTTCCACTGAATGGGGCATACTTTACCGTAAAGGTGAAATGGAGGGCTGATCCGCGTTGTTCAACTCAGTGACAAGGATGTTTCTCGCAGCACAGGGCTTCACCCTTAAAACTAAAGTACTCTACCCTATTGCAGTAAATCTCCGGATTTTTCTATCCAATGGCCGAGTGCGTTATATAGCATACTGCGTTACCTCGGAAGGGTGGAGGGCCTCGGGAGCATTGGTACGACGAGTGGTTCTCGCTAATTCGCGATGATAAGGCGTATCCTTATCACACTTTCTGCTTCCTGGGCAGATTCTGAAGACTGCTTAGTAGTCACCTGGTGAAAGAGCAATGCTTACATGCCAGTAACCTTACCGGTAGAATTCACAATGACCTTATATTCCGGCCGTTTTCCTCGTAATTCACGGTCCAAATGAAGTAATTGTCAGTACTGATCACGCGTAATGTAATCACTAGGTTTTCACAGCTGGTAGTACACAACACCTCCTTGGTCCAACCAGATACATAGCCTAACTTTCGAACCATGAATGTCCTTGCCGGCTCAAGTAGAGCAGAGTGCGAACGTGCCGACAACCGAGGTTCCGGCGTGGAACAAGGTCAGAGGCGTCATTGGCAGACTTGCACTCCACGCTAATCAGAAAAGTTCAGGGGCTGCAAGTTGGAATGAGAACTGAACCGAAATTGAGAAGTTAGAAGCTGCCTCATAGCACAGCATTCCTGAAGAGATTCGTTGGTGACCCCGACATGATTCTATGACCCCCAAATGTCCCATCGAAATTTCCGAGGTAACTTTCCTTTTCGTCCCACAGTATCCCTCATTGGACGCACCGTGTCGCACCGTGTCCAGCTCCGAGAAGGACTGTTTTATGCCGAAACCCAACGCCTTATACCGTGACCCTACCGATGATCGCTGAGAAGTGAGTGTGTTGAGGTGTCTCGTCCTTGACCAGAATTCTGCTTTGCTCTGTTACAGCTTCTCGACGTATCCCATAGAGGACGCTACCGCTCACTAGCTCACCGTTCTCGTCGGCTTCAAGTAGAGCAGAGAGCGAGCGTTCCGACAACCGACGTTCCGACGTGATAAGGTCACAGGAGTCATAGGCAGACTTGTACCTCATCCCAATTTGAAGAGTTCAGGGGCTGCAAGTTGGAACTAAACACCTACCTCTAGAAATTAAGAGGTTAGAAGTCCCTCATAACAGCACACCCAGATGAGCTTCACCATCTTTGTGGTTGAAAACAAAACATTTTAATTTCCGCTCATTCATTCAATTTCACAACAATTCTTTCGTCATGAGAACTTGACTTTTTCAGTTGCCATACCCAAAGAAGTCTTATTTTTGTGACGAACCAATTGTTGTGAAATTGATTAATTCAGCGGGAATTAAGTTGTTCACTTTTAATCATTCCGAAATGGGGATGAAACAACCGTAACCGTGAATGGCGACCGCTTAAAGACCATGTTACTCGAATGTCTATGGCCAGAACTTGAGAACATCAATATTGAAGGGATGTAGTTCCAACAAGATGCCGCTACATGTCATATGGCTGATGATATGCTCACTTTACTGAGGGAATGGTTTGACGATAGGATCATCTCACGACGAGGATTTTTGAATTGGCCGCCAAGGTAACGTGATTCAACACCACTGGATTTTCTTTGGGGCTATGCCAACAAGCCACAGACTTAGAAAGACAATATTTGTCAAGTTATTGGCTAAATATAGATGGAATTATTTCACTAAGTGACAAACAATTGGAGTGATCGGCTGCATCAGTGTCAACAGAGCCCTGTGGTGGACATTTCATCAATATCTTATTCCGAACATTCAAACTTCAAAATTAAGCAAGAATTAAGTTGATATTCCAAACCTTCGTTGTTCTATTTAAAATTAAAATCCTATCATGCATAATGAAGGACTCTTTATAATTACAAATACAGATAAAACATACCGGGTGACCCACGATAGTCCAGCTGGATATTTTTTTCAGGAAAACGCCGAGATCGGTCAATTATTATTTGGAAGGGGACATCTTTTGATTGCAAATTCGTGGTTGCACGATCATCCCCCTATGTCAAAGGTTATTAAGTAGAATGGCAACCCACTCAAAAATTTTAAATGGCAATAGGGGTCGTGTGACATATCATTTTAAAGGTTATATTCACAAATATGCTTAAAAATTTAAGTTTTGCGTTCATTTCGATGTAAGAACGGCTTTCAATCAATAAGTTGATTAATTAATTTAATTAATAAATTGCCAACCTTTCACTTCTGAACACTAATAATTAAATATATAGAAGGCAAACAGAATATATCTATAAATATTAAAATATTTAAATAATTTTATATACCTTCTATCAAGTATAAACTTCCATTTATTTTATTTAATTCATAATATATAATTATTTGGTTTACTTAACATTCTTTATACAGATGGTTTTTGTGCTATAACAGAGGCCATTAAATTGCCTTTCACTCTTTTAGATCAATGGTAAACCACAAAATTATTTATTTGAGTTTACATTACACTCCATTTAAATTTTCAGTTTTCGTTTACCAGAAGCTTTCTAAATTGTTAAAAGGTGAGGAAATATTTTTTGTTGATTAATGTTATATTTTATTGAATATGAATATGATTGAGTACTGACGAAGCAAAGTCTCTTTTAAAACTTGTTTTTTAGTAATGTTTTTACATATCTTGAGATTTTCTAAAAAGTAACTTAGTTAGATATCCAATAATATTGAATATTCTAAGTAAGATAGTTTTATGATGAAATTCTTAAGATTATGTTAAACATTTTTGAAAAATATCTGTTTTGTGGGGTTGTTGCTATGATTTTTTAGCGCTCGACGTTGCTTCGACTGCAAAATTCTTGTCTTTTTTTTATCTTTTAATCCTTCGATCCTTATAAAATTTTGCAGGAATATGTGGGTTACCATTATCCTCTCAAACCCCAAACTTCAGATCAGTAAAATTTGCAAGTTGGAAAATATCAATAAAAATAATGAAACAATTTCAAATGGGAATAACTACAAAACTATTGGAATGATTTTGCCCAATAGCAAACTCAACCGAGATATTTAGACCTCAAACACTCTAAAGTTTCAAGTCTATTTCTTTCCGTGCGAAAGTTATAGTGTTTAAGTTAAAGTTCAACGCTGATCCCCTCACAAAATTTGTCAAATTAAATAAAAATTGAAGTGTCTTGGCGTTGTTTGGAAAACTCATGCTTACGGAAATATTCAGCTGCTTTGTTTTATGTGGGCCATCCTGTATGTGCAGAAATTCTAGCACAAACGCATTCAGAAATATCGACTGCCAATAGAACATTAAATAAAATGTCAAATATCACCAAAACTTTATCAGACATAATTGCTGAATGATTGCATTATTATCTTTACATATTTATAAACTTTTCAAGAATTTCATTGCAAATCCTGTGAATTGTACTTATGAAGATTAAGTTCTTGTAAATTTTTGAAAATGAGTTATACTTCAGTTTTCGAATCAAGAGGTTTTACCGCCAGAGTTCAGAGTTTCAAAGAGAATTGATCAATCTGAAGGAATCAGGTTTACGTTCAGGTCGTTGACTTGGCGACTTGGTCCAGCAGAATGGACTCGTGTAAATACGAAGGCAACAATGACCTTAATTCCAAAGATCTTCATAGGTAATCACGAATAATGTTGGATGCATCTGCGATCGAAACAAAACGACAAAGAAAAAATTCTGGAATGAAACGCTTGTATATTAACAAAATTATAACATGAACTCATTTTTTCAAATATAGGAATAACACATTTAGGACTCGGGCTGTCGAAGGACAATATTTTTCAAAGGTTTGTAGGCATCAGCAGTACATATACTGTTTAAAATCGGAAAAAAACATATTACCTGTTAACTCCTTAGAGGAGAATCTCTTTATTTTAGCTGGTTAATATAACTGTTTTGACCGGTTTTGGTATAGAGACAATAAACGTTTCATAATTTTTCCTAATTTTCTCATCCGGTAATCATACCTGAATGAGAGTTCCTATCATCTTTTTCTTTGTGGTCAAATTCAGTTTAAGAAACTAGCCTTGCCTATAGACCACAAGTTCCTGATAAGATTAAGATTTGTTGAATATCCAGGCAAATCAAGAAGAGTTGGGAGATCTTGAAATTTTCAACATCTTTTTGGAAACATTTCATGGCGTTGAATCTTGCTGTATTATATATATATATATATATATATATATATATATATATATATATATATATATATATATGTATATATATATATATATTGCTGTATTGTAATTATATATATATATATATATATATATTGCTGTATTATATATATATATACATATATATATATATATATATATATATATATATATAATATATATATATATATATAATACAGCAAGATTCAACGCCATGAAATGTTTCCAAAAAGATGTTGAAAATTTCCAGATCTCCCAACTCTTCTTGATTTGCCTGGATATTCAACAAATCTTAATCTTATCAGGAACTTGTGGTCTATA
Source organism: Megalocaria dilatata (assembly GCA_034642435.1). Lineage (NCBI taxonomy): Eukaryota > Metazoa > Arthropoda > Insecta > Coleoptera > Coccinellidae > Megalocaria > Megalocaria dilatata. Next base: position 58,019,995 of record CM067855.1, on the reverse strand, counting down.
GGCAAGGCTAGTTTCTTAAACTGAATTGGACCACAAAGAAAAAGATGATAGGAACTCTCTATTATATATGTATATATATATATATATATATATATATATATATATATATATATATATATATGTTCATTCATATTGTAAATTTTTACCTTTAAGCATTTAAGCATCCGTAATGTATAAATAAACCGAATAAACAATTTTACTGCAACTAAAAAAACAATCAATAAAAAATATTCATATACTTAGACGACCACGTATTATAAAATAATCGAACAAAGACAGAATACAAATGGTCTCCTAATGGTTAGACCAGACCACCATTCTATGTTCGTTCACAGAATATACACAGAGGTTGAATAAAATATTTTTCAAGGCTAGAGAGATTGTTTCAAAGAATTTCTTAGGTTTATAAAAGACATTTTCAGATTGAAATTTGTTTTTCATAATGCCGTTATGAAAGTTTGTCGAATAAATTCCATTGATTTTCTTTATTTTCTTTGGATTCTTTTATCTCTTTTTGAAGCTGTGTAACGAGTGTTAATTCTACATGTCTACTAAAGAGAAACAGTGTTTCTTCAATTTAATTTTAAATAGTTTTTAAGAAAGTTCATAAAATTAAAGTTTTTAGCGAGATGTAATAGAATTACTCTGTTTGATATTAAAGATATTGAGGAAAAACCTTCTATCAAGTAAAGCTCCCCCATTTTTATCAGTGAAAGTAAGAAGCAAGACGACTGACATTAACCATAACATAGAAGCTTCGTTATTGTTGCTATGAATTTTGATCATTTTGAAGGGTATATTCCTTGGTATAAAATTTTTAATATTAAAACAGACAATTTACAAAATCCAATAAAAAAATCACATTATATCTTTGAAGTAGATATGTAGAATTCTTAAATATCATTCAACTTTCAAAAATATAAAGTAATCTCTAAAAAATATGAAATATTACACACAAATTAAATAACATAAATCAATATAGATATATCACAATCTTTCTTCTGAAAGATCTTAAAGCTGGAATTAACAAAAGACAGAATGTTGGAGGTTAACTCAAAATATTTCTCAGTTCTTTGTCCTACCACAAGAATATATATAAGAATGTAATCAATTCTTATTTTTATAATTGAAGAAATAGACGATTTGATGTCATGGTTGAGGAAGAATTTATTTTCGTTAGTTTATAATATACCAGAATAACATACACAAAATAAAATAATAACATACAAAGAAATAAAATAAATAGCTTACCAACCTGGAAGAAATCAAAAACAATGCTATTTCTTCGGGTTTCTCAATTCACATTTCTAACAGCTAACTAAATATGACATGTCACAATTTTAGGTTAAAATCTCAGACAGAGAACATAGAAGTTACAAAGTTGTTTTCCCTAAAAATAACAGTTTTATTTTTACATATATATAAAACCAAAATAAGGTCCAAATTCGAATATGTCAGAGAAGAGTTGGACGCACGTGAAAAAACAAATTATAAATTTGAATTTGAATATCGAAACTGATTTAATCCTACAATTTTAATTTCAAAAAAAATTTTTTTTTTATTTTTAGAAGTCTTATAAGCACAGTTTATAATTGACTTTTTATATTTGTTGATTTATTCATTTCATTTGATATTTTATATTGAGTTTTGATTTTATACGTCTATTAAATATAAGCTGCGCTTATAAGACATTAATTTAATTCTAAAAATTTAAAAAAAATTTTTTTTTTAATTAAAATTGTAGGAGACTAACAGATTGAATCTGTTTTGATATTCAAATTTTGTAATATTCCTTCTATCAATTAAAAATCCTCTTCTTATTATTTTAAATTATAAATTATTATACATAAAATGAATTTAAAGTTTATATTCCTTGGCAGATGATAATATTTTAAATATTAAAAGACAATGATTCCGTAAAACCTTTAACATAATTGAATTAAAAAAATTTTTTGTTCAAAATATCTTCTGAATATTATTAACAAAAAAATATTGAGTAACTTTTTACTCTGTTAATGTACTCTGGCACATTTATAAAAAACTGACATGCTTAAAATAGGTTGTTCTGTAGAATTTCATAAATAATTAAACATTTATTTTCTCGTTTGATAAAAATGTCATGTTTCCATCGAATTCCAAAGATTTTCAGTCGGATTTAGGTTTGGGGACTACGGAGGCCATGGCAAAACATTGCTCAGTTCCTGAAAATCCCCTTACCAGCCATGATGTGCGTGGACGAGAATTATCAGGCATGAAATGGAATTCCGTCCAATTCATATAGTATTTGGAAGCACAACGGGACGCAAAACACTGTCACAGTAAATAGCAGTATTAAAAATTCTGTAGAGTTACTCTCCAGACAACTGTATCAACTCGGTAGACTACAGCAAGACTCCATATTTACCAGATAGCCTTTACGCACCAATTAAATCAGAATTCGTTCGTGGAAAGTACATCCATTCTTGAGTTGCCCAATTTAAATGTTCGTGTGTCAATTTTTATCATAAACCGCGATTGCCTCTAGTTAATGGAGGCACACAAAACGAAGGGCATGAAGGGTGAACTCGTGTCACCAGTTTCTCACTTATTTATTACTCACAACAATATGGTGTGTCAGGGTCAGTTGCTCTCTTACGACCAGTACGTCGTTCTCTAATATCTCCAGTGTCATGGTATCTTGTCATCAACTGGCTGATGTGCAGATTCAGCCAGCTTCAATAATCCATTGTGCCCTCTAATTACTCTTCGCAAAATATTGGAAGTACAAATTAATTCGATCAGTTTTGTTGGCTCAAAAAATGCCCTTATTTCAAAAGATAATGAATTAACAAATTGATAAAAATATTATATCTGTCTAAAATCGAAGTAATCTTGTGTTACTATTTTAAAGTTTATTGTTTTCAGAGCCTTTTCTTGAAAATGGACTCATTTAATTTATAATCCCAATATATGTTGTTTCTCCATCTTGCACTTCAAACCAAACACTTATCATTTGCCGAATATAACAATAGTCTATATAATGAAGAAAAACTGTAGGAATATTAACAGGAAATTTGATAATAATACCTGGGGTTTCAAAAGAGTAATGGCATATATCAATCTTGTATATATGTTGATGTGTGAATGTATCATTTACCAAAATCTTATAATTACTATTTTAAAGTTATATTGACGCACCTTATCAGCTATTCGATATCATTTCATCAACACCGTTCGACCATGTATATTATTCATTTCGTTTCCAAGTACAATAGTCAAAAATCACGTAGGTATTACAAACAACAAATAAATGTGTAAGAATAATTATAACATGATGAGTCACCACGCCACTGGTACCATTTATGATGCCATGATGAATTATCTTAGAATTCGAAATGCTGAGTGACGTATTCAAAGAATTTAATAACGTCATGTTACAAGAATTTGATTTTTTCAGGAGCTCTGTTCGAAATCAGTCGGAATGTTCGTTGGACATGAAGAAATCATTATTTTCAATTAAGAATTCCAGAAAGTTCACCTTTTTTTCCAGTGTATTCTCCGAGGTATCATACGGAACATCCAGTTGTATTTAAAGGGGTAGTATCGACTTAATACAACGGTATCAAAAAAATACTAGGCATTAGTCAATGAAACACAAAATATGGATTATTTATCCAAATTTATTGTGTCGCCTTATGGGCATATATCTACAATTACGCTAAGCAATAATTCAAAACACGAATTTTCATGAATCCACTTTAATACTCACTGTGAATTCTCTTTTACGTCTTCTATCGACTAAAAACAGGAGCCTCAAATTGGTTATTTGAGGAAAAAGGAAAAAGTCGCATAGAGTCATATCCGGGGAATACGGTGATTGTTCGATAAAAATTTGTTCTTACTTGATTGAAATTCATTTCAACTAAATAATGATAAATAATAATTCCACAGTTTATTAATTCACAAAAACTGTCTCGACAACACTGTGACTTCTTCAGGTTTACATTTTGAACTAACTGTAAAAATTACAACTTCACGTCTTATATGGCTATAGTTTAAATCTGTTAAATAAACTAAGTGACAGATGATGCTCAAAATCCATGTGGGTATAAAGGGTCGTTGTGATAACATAGCAACAAATAGAATTTCTACCAATCCTTTAAGCAGGCATTTTAAATTGTTTAGTTCTGGTACTTCTTGACGTATGTACATGCACATTTCTGGAAAGCAACTCAAGAGTTGAACATTTTCCATTCATTTTGAAAAGAGATGGTAATCGGAAGTAACAATGTCTGGACTATACGGCTGGTGGGGTAGCATTGAGCGTTTCTAAGTACGTTTTAACGGGCCACGCAACAGGTGTCATACTGCGAAATTACTTTGCCGTGTCTGTCAGCGTATTGAGGCCGTTTTTCTCGCAATGCTAGGCTCAAATGAATCAATTGTCATCGGCTGATCTCCCCTCTGTTCTTTTCGTCCGATTGTAGCAGCTCATAATACACCACACCCAGCTGGTACCATCAAATAAACAGCATGATCTTCTCGCCATGAATATTCGGCTTGACAGTTGATGGCGTGGATTATCGTAATGGAACCACTTTTCATCGCCAGGCACAATTCGATACAAAAAGCGTTTTCTTTTTTGCCGTTGGAGCAATTGTTCACACGTGAAAAAGCGGCTTTCGACGTCTCTTGACTTTAGTTCATACGGAACCAAATTTCCTACCTTTCGAATCATTCCCATGGCAAATGGCTGGTTGAGAGACTCAAAGTACTTTTGCGGGTTCCTCTTGCCACTTTTAAATCGGGCAAACCACTTCTGACACGTTCGTTCAGCTATAACAGCCTTTTTCTTCATATTGAAGTAATTAAGTAAAACTCCCCCCGAAAACACATTTTTCGCTACAAAAGTTGACATTTTCCGAGCCCACAGAAACTATATTGCTTACACTTCAGCGGAATGAACCTTTAAAATGAAGGTGTTGCCAGATGAAACAATAGAATAATAAACTAGTAGCGACATCAAAACCGGACGAATTTATTCTTCCTACTTTTATTATTAGAAGCAGTATATTTTTTTGAGTATTTGTACCTCCTTTCACTATAAGAAATTATCCAAATACACTAATCTCATTCCATAGTCTCGTTTCACTTGAATTAATCTCATAATAATAAATATCCAGTACCGTCATCAGCAGTGAATATATTCACTTGCACTTTCAATAAAAACTTAAACATCCTGTATTCAACTCGATTATAGCTCTGAGATGATTTGCAATGCACATCCACATCTTCTTGTCGGTTTTATGCAATAGAAATTATAACATTCTACTAATTAAATTATGAAGAAGTAGCGCAAATGATGAATGGTATAGTTTCCTATAAACAGATGCCTTAGGGATCCCTGAATTAAATGGTATGGAACTTTTTTTATGGACTAGTCCTGCAGAATTGCATCTCTAAAATTTCCTAACAATAGCAACTGATGCAAACTGTGACACCAGTGTGTACATTAAAATATGAATAATAATTAATCATTAAGCATTACACATTGAGGTAATGAGAGAGAAACTGGAAAAATAAATAAAATCATACTTTAAAATTTCCATACCAAAAAACTAATATTACTGATATCAAATGAAGCAAAAACTTAATAAAGTGAATTCAATGTGATCAATATTGTAAAATTTCATTCATCATTTATCCGATACTTAGTAGAAATTTTTCATAAGTGACATTATGGATGAAACACATTGAAATAAATTTTGTCAGTAATGGTGGACTTCATAAGGGTGCGATATACTACTCTGTCAAGAAAGTACCGGGAATTTTCAATTAAAACATGCTTTGGCGTGGTTTTTTCGGTTTCGGCTCATTTTTTGCCACCCATTCCGATGATTGCTGGCTTGTCTGCATATCGTACTCGTAGACCCAGGTCTCATCACCAGTTATAATGCGTTCCATGAATGTAGAATCGGAATTACAGGGATCCAGCATGTCTGAAGCAACCTGTTCGCGATGACGTTTTTGAAGAAAATTCATGTCTTTCGGTACGAGTCGTGCGGCCACCTTTCTCATGCCCAAAATATCAATCAAAATCGTACGTGCGGACTCGTGGGATATCTTAAGATCATGTGCTATCTCTCTCAAGCTGGTACGACGGTTTTCCAGCACCCTTTCCTTAATTTTATCGACGTTATCTTCGATCGAAGCCGTCGATGGGCGACCACTTCACGACCGTCCTTGAAGGCTCTGTACCACTGATATGCACGAGTTTTCGATAGAGCATTATCACCAAAGGCCTTCTGCAACATTTTCAATGCATCGGCACACGAAAATTCATTTGCAACACAAAACTTTAAACAAATTATTTGCTCAACGTAATCACCCATAGTAAAAATCGGCACGCACTCTGACATCGACTGACTTAATCAGCTGTTGCAAACACACTAGTTGACAGATCCCGCTCAAGCTTGGCATAGTAATTAAGGACAGTGGTACCAACCTAGGAAAAAAAATTTTTACCTGCCTCATTGCCCCGCCAGATTTAAATCGATAATTCCCGGTACTTTCCTGACAGAATGTATACAGTTTTTGTGATTGCATTCACAGTTTGAGTTAAAGTAAGAGTCTGTTTTACTTTTGCCATCATGAAATGTTAAACTGATCTAAAAAATGCTATTGGAAGAGAATTTCAAAAATATATAATCCAAACTCACATCCACACTGGACTTTTTATCTTAGCAATATTCCTACAAGTAAGTAATTAATATAAAACAACATTTCTGAAGAGAACGAAATTCAGTAATATAGGGTCTATCTTCCTGATGAGGTAATAATAGTCACAAAAAGGTGAAGGATAAGCCAATTAGAGATATTTATGGCATGACAACGAATATCCATGAACAGATTATCCCATACATAATAACCTTCTCACTGAGCATTTTAGTCACCAAATGTCTATTTCCCGAACCACTGAAGAAAGCAAAGGTTTTTCACCATAAGAATGGTGATGTGAATCATCCTAGAAATTATAGGCCCTTATCAATTCTGACATCTCTGTCAAAGGTGTTTGAAACAATTATCAAAGATAGGTTTGTCAAATTTTTGAGAGACAAAAAATATTCCTAACGGATCGATCAGTGGGGATTAGCACTCACTTAAGTCCTCCAATGAATGAGTCAAGCTTTTTATGGTAAAAAGAAATACGGTCTTCCAACATGTGACTTATCTAAGGCCTTCGATTCCTTAGATCATAAGATATTGCTTGAAAAACATGAGTTCTACGGTGTCCGAGGTGTTATGTTGGAACTAATGTACTTCTATTCGAAAGCAAAACAACATCTAACATAGACTTCAGGTTTCTTATTATACCTAACACTGCAGCTAACCATGAAATTCTCAAAGCATATCTGATCCAAAAATTATCAAGAGCAACTTATACAGTCAGAAGAGATAAACAAAAAGCAGGTCCAGAAACGGCAAAAACAGCATATTTTGGCTGTTTCCACAGCAATTGAACTATGGTGTACTCTTTTGGGAAGCGAAATAGCATTTATAAAACACAAAAATTTGTGAGAACACTTACTGGCATGAGTGACAGACACAGTTGCAGAAATATATTTTCAAGTGAGAATTTTTTTTGTTTATATAATCCTGATACTCCTATATTTTCTGTGAAGATTCCCCAGAAGGTTTTTCAGCTTGTTAGGAGTTCAGTTGTGTTCTGTGTAGGCTTTGTTACTGCGGTCTTACGCCACTTTAGGTGTTAGAATATACTCACATTACCATCTATAAGATTTTTCGGAAAGTAATTTCATTTTTTCACGACTGTGGATTTAATTGTATTTTTTTCAACCAAACTTCACACTTAAGCCGAATAATCATTATATTTTTTGAGAGCTGATATAGCAAGGCTTGTGTGTGAAACGGTTCAATTAATTCTACGCAGTAGTTTTTGGTTCATGCTGTCCTTTTAAATATGGAGAGCAGCAAGTAGCATTTTCGTCATATTTTATTTTTATGGGATACACTGCCACACCCACCATATTCCGCAGATCTGGCGCCATCGGATTAATATTTGTTCCGATCATTGCAAAATGTTTATTTACTTCAAATGAAGAGGTCATCTGAATCAGTTTTTTCCCAGCAAAGACCAAAAATTTGAGAAACAACTTGAATCAGGACTAAAATATGCGAAATGTAGACAACTTCACCATCTAATATCATAGGATTAGCCTCGGTCAACTCATGCTGCAATCAAAATATATAACATAAATGCCACCCTATCTTCAAAAAATGACATGGACAAAATTAAAGATACAGCTCAAGAAAATGTTAATGATAAAAGCATAATACAGTGTAGAGGAATACATCTGCGATATAATTGAATAGTTTGTCTTGTGTGTATTAGGATATTTGAATTATATTTTGTGTATCAATATATATTATTGACGTCATTATTACTCATGAAATATTGGTACGAATGGATCAATTAGTTAAAAAATGTGTAAGTGAAAAAACACGAAGAAAATAAATTTTTAATGGGAAAATAATAATGATTGTATATTTTTTTCTTGCGATTAACAAAAATTGAAAAATTCTTTGAAGTAAAAATTTCTTCTAGATAATATTGAAGCCTTCTTTACTTTATGAATATTGAGTATCGAAAAAAACTAGATTTTATCATTTAATAATTTTTATATAAATGATGATGTGTTTCCACCAACTCTCATTCTTTGAAAATATTTTTCGTCCAACATCAACTGCATTGAACCCGTCTGGCCGCAGTACATGATCGATCCGTCTATCTGTCCCCCGCCTAGCTCTGCAGGAGAGGTGGGTGGTATATATCCCGGGTGCGCCAAATAAGCCGTTTTTTGTATCAACAGACAGTATATTTCTCGAGACTAATCCAGTCTCGCTTTATGGTCTATAAGGAAAATCGAAAGTTTTTAAGGGTTTCTATTTAGTCTGACAGATAAAATATATATTAATTCACTGGCTAAAGTGAACTTTGTCCAATGGAATTTTGGAATCAATTTAATGTTTCATGGATGCTACTGGAGAGATATGTCTTCAAGATCTTGAGAAAAAGTTGTTTTAAAGAAATTGTGAAATCTCCCTTATACAGGGTGTTTCACGAATGATTGTACGGGCTTTCAGGGTAGATGCAGGACATTTAGGTGAGTCTGAATCAGTGCTCGAAATATGTCCTAACTATATTAGTTCAAGAGATACAGGATATTTCATGTATTTTATCAAAAACTTTCAATCGGCTTAACTCTTGAACGCCTGCATGGATCTTCATGAAAATTTGAAGGAATGAGTACAGGCCAATGCCTAATATTTGCACCTAATCACTCGCCGATAGCGCAGGTCCGGACTGAGAAAATTATATTCTTTATCTCACATCTTGTAAAACACCCTGCACATCGAATTTTCGAAAAGTGATATTCTCCTCAGAATCTACAATGAATACTCTTTTAAACAAGCTTGAAATATAATAATAATAATAGTTTATTTACCCATAATTAATATACAAATAATGGCACACTTCGCATCAATATTTTAAATGCTATTGAATATCTGGAATTTTCGATTCATAGACGCACGCATACATTACGAAATACTTTTCGATATCTTATCTACACATTCGCAAATAAATTCTTTTATACCTTTTCCCCTATCAATTTTCGTATGTGATTTGTTCTCAAAAATTTCCCTATTTCTTTTTGACATCTGCTAGCTCTGGTATTGAATGTTCTCCAACTTTCATTAGCCTTTCTTTCTGGTCCACTATGTATCTTCTCACATGCTGCTTGACTCGATATGAAGCTTAAGATATCATTCATTTTCAATGCTATGTGAAAGATCGCAGAAGAAATTCGTTTACTCTGAATTCAACCCATTTCACAATCTAAGTGGCTCATGCTAAGAATTTTGACATCTCAAACCATTGTCGGGTAATTGAAATGGAAAATAGGCAAGTGGTAGATTGTTGTATTTTCATAAAATTTTCATTAAGAGAATTATCGAAATATCGTCATTTACGAATACTGAGTATACTGATATGTTGTTAGTTTATGGATTTTGTAAGTGCAATATTCGTGAAGCTGCTAAGGAATATCGAAGGCTATATCCGGATCGTCGAATTCCTAACCATCAAACATTCGAACATGTTAATCGCTCACTTCGTGAAACTGGACACTTTTCGTCAGTAAGTAAACGAGAAAGAGCAAGTTCGATGGTAAACCATTAAGAGATCATAGAAGCTGTCCAAAATAATCCCTCAACCAGCACTCAGCGTCTTAGGTTTGCCACATTCTCAGGTCTGGCGAGTTCTGCACCGTGAAAAGTGGCATCCATTTCATTTACAATCCGTCCAAACCTTGGAGCTAGGCGATGAACTACCGAGGATGCGATTTTGCAGATGGGTTTTTCGGAACCAACGAGCTATCTTCAGAACGCTTTTTACTGATGAAGCAACCTTCACAGAAGATGGCATTTTGAATGTTCGAAATGCACATATTTGGTCCAGAGTAAATACGAAAGTGACTAGGAAAAGCAATTCACAACATAATTTTTCAGTCAATATTTGGTGTGGAATTTACAATAATCGCCTAATTGGACCATATATTCTTCCAGACAGGCTGAATGGAGTGACATATCTACAATTTTTAATCGAGCATTTGCTAGGGCTCTTGAATTATGGAAGCAATATACCAAGAGGAATGTACTTCCAAAATGATGGAGCTCCGGCACATTTTACGCCTGAAATTGTAGCGCATTTCAATGAAGTTTATCCAGATCATTGGTTTGGTAGAGGGGGACCTCGTGACTGGCCTGCAAGATGCCAAGATCTTACATGCTTGGATTATTTTGTCCGGGAGCACTTAAAAAATGAAGTTTACTCTAAAGAAATCATAGACAGAGAGCATCTGATTAATCGTACTCAAGCTGCATGTGAAGCAATACGAAATCGACTGGAAATTTTGAAGAAAGCTGTAGCTCATTTGAGCGCAACAGCTAGAAAATGTTTAGAAGAGAGAGGGGGTTTTTTCGAAAACAAGTTATAATTTTTTCTCTAATTTATTGTCAATTTTTTTCAGTTCCACTCATGTTTATAAGATACATTATATATTTTCATTATTAAGTCCATTTTATAATAGACCAATCAAATGTTCAATGTTAATTCGAGTTTTCGGTTGAATTTAGTTTTGCAAAAAATATTTGATGTTGCCCCTACATTCATGTATTGGATGGAATAAGCACAATACCTAAGTCATGTTACTGAGAATTTCAATAGATTCAATATGAATAGACGCATTATTCGGAGATTCACAGGTCCGTGTTTACTATAAATTGAAAATTCCTAATTTTCAATGGTTCATAAAATGATGATGTGAAGTGTGCCATCGATCCTAATAGGCTTTTTTGAAAGAGTATTTTATTTGTATTTGTTTTATTTGTAGATTCTGAAGAGAATTTCGCTTTTTGAAAATTGGATGTATAGGGTGTTTTACAAGATGTGGGATAAAGAATGTAATTTTCTCAGTCCGGACCTGTGCTATCGATAAGTCATTATGGGCAAATATTTGGCATTGGACTATACTCATTCCCTCAAGTTTTCATGAGGTATGCCGATTGAAAGTTTTTGATAAAATACATAAAACATCCTGTAACTCTTAAACGAATATAGTAAGGACATATTTCGAGCACTGATTCAGACTCACCAAAATGTCCTGCATCTGCCCTGAAAGCCTGTACAATCATTCGTGAAACACTGAATATACGAGAATTTTCTCGCTATATTTCTGGTATTTAAACATCGAAATTTTATACATGAATTACAATATATTGTGAATGTTTATATATATGGAAAACAAATTTAACTTTCACTAGATTTTCTTGTTTACACAACAATTGTTTCGTCTCACGATGGTGAATATTCAATCTGAGTAATACTACTATGTCAAGAAAGTACCGGGAATTTTCAATTAAAACAACATTTTTACATTTAATCGTCAAAATTTATTGGTTCGCCTTCAAAATAGGCTCCATTTGCTCCAATACATCTATGCCAACGGCACTTCCAATTATCGAAACATTTTTTATAGGCGCTTTCCGGGATGGACTTTAGCTCTCGCGCCGAATTTTGTTTTATGGCTTCAATCGACTGAAAACGGGTGCCACGAAGGGGCAATTTTAGTTTTGGGAAGAGGAAAAAGTCGCAGGGAGCCAAATCCGGCGAATACGGTGGTTGCTGAAGCACGTTTGTTGAGTTTTTGGCGAGAAAGTCAGTCACAATCGTAGCTCGGTGAGAAGGCGCGTTATCGTCATGCAAAATCCATGAGTTGTTCGCCCACAAATTTGGCCGCTTCTTACGGATACGCTCACGCAAACGTTTCATAACGCCTAGGTAATACTCCTTGTTTACCGTCTGACCCTCTGGAACGAATTCGTAGTGCACCACGCCACGGATATCGAAGAAAACAATGAGCATCACCTTCATTTTCGAGCGGCTTTGGCGTGGTTTTTTTGGTTTCGGCTCATTTTTTGCCACCCATTCCGATGATTGCTGGCTTGTTTGCATATCGTACTCGTAGACCCAGGTCTCATCACCAGTTATAATGCGTTCCATGAATGTAGAATCGGAATTACAGCGATCCAGCATGTCTGAAGCAACCTGTTCGCGATGACGTTTTTGAAGAAAATTCAGGTCTTTCGGTACGAGTCGTGCGGCCACCTTTCTCATGCCCAAAATATCAATCAAAATCGTACGTGCGGACTCGTGGGATATCTTAAGATCATGTGCTATCTCTCTCAAGCTGGTACGACGGTTTTCCAGCACCTTAATTTTATCGACGTTATCTTCGATCGAAGCCGTCGATGGGCAACCACTTCACGACCGTCCTTGAAGGCTCTGTACCACTGATATGCACGAGTTTTCGATAGAGCATTATCACCAAAGGCCTTTTGCAACATTTTCAATGCATCGGCACACTAAAATTAATTTGCAACACAAAACTTTAAACAAATTCTTTGCTCAACGTAATCACCCATAGTAAAAATCGGCACGCACTCTGACATCGACTGACTTAATCAGCTGTTGCAAACATACTAGTTGACAGATCCCGCTCAAGCTTGGCATAGTAATTAAGGACAGTGGTACCAACCCAGGAAAAAAAAATTTTACCTGCCTCATTGCCCCGCCAGATTTAAATCGATAATTCCCGGTACTTTCTTGACAGAATGTATAACTGCGAAAATATTAAGTGCGAAACTGTATTCACAAAAAATATAGAGGGGCGAGTATAAACTAGAGGGGTAAAGAAAATAGTTTACTACAATCACCAGAGAATTTTCAAAATGTTATTTGAGATAATCAGTAGTTGGGATATTTCAAATCTGTTCGATCGTTGAGTAGAATTATTGTATTGTATCTAATGATTTTATTCAATCGACTATTCATAATTGACTGATTATTTGCTTAATTGTATTATATTCATCGTCAAAATCATACGACATAATCGTCCATCAGAGCAACTTATTCGTCGAACTACCTATAGATTTCGGACAACATTTTCTCTACTCGATGCAACAGCAACAACAAGACAAAAAACTGTACGTACAGAAGAAAATATCGCTGCTGTAAGTCTAAGTGTTAATGATGGTCGAGATTTGTCTATTCATCGACGTTCACAACAAGTTGGAGTCTGTGCATCCACCACATGGAAAATTTTGCGTAACTTGGTCTACATCCAGATCCAACTGGTTCAAGAACTAAAGTCACTTGATCATAATAAGCGTCGTTTGGTTGCTGATTGGTCCCTAGAACAGCTTGAAGTTGATCCACTTTTTCATCGTAACATTGTGTTTAGTGATAAAGCTCATTTCTGGTTGAACGGCTATGTAAACAAGCAAAATTGCCGTATATGGAGTGAAAACAATCCTTAAGAAGTTCTGCAAGTTCTATTTCATCCTGAAAAATGCACTGTATGGTGTGCTTTACATGCTGGAGGCATCATCGGTCCATATTTTTTTTAAAACGATGCTGGAGCTAATGTTACAGTGAATGGTGCTCGTTACAGATCGATGATCAATGATTATTTGTTTCAAAATTTGAATGGTATCGACCCAGAAGTGTTTTGGTTCCAACAAGATGGTACACCTCCAGTACCTAAAAGTGTTTATTCCGTACGCTACTCAGTCTTCAGTTCAACAGTAAGCGTATTTCAGTATGTTCCTGAAGGACATAGAAAAGTTATAATGAAGCTCTCGAGTGAAATGCGGTATTGTGAGGGAGTTTCCACCTCTTGATTCGGGAGACGGTGTTTCGTTCGGAGTCTGCCCATCTGAAACTCATCAGACAGGCGTGATGCACAGTCTGCCTGTGACGCTAGTGACCATGTGTTCCGCTAGGAACGGTGATCGTCAAACGCTGTGTGCCTTGCTCTATTTAAACTCTGCGGGGACGGTTAGTCATTAATCTTTAGACTGGTCAGGTCCTCTATTGATACGCCGGTCAAGCTGCGACAGAGCAAGGCAGGTTGCTGGACGAGGAGCGAAGAAGTTGTTCGCTACACACTCCCCCTCCAGTGAGCGTCGATAAGGTCACGGAATACGGCGTTGGGAATCAGGCAAGGAGACAGTCCTCCGCTGGGCTGGCCGCAGTGCCATCTCCAAGGGGGATCTGTGGAACGAAAGGAAAGGCTGTCTCGGAATGATGGATAGGGGCAGTTAGGGCCACCAAATGATGGGGTGGTTCGCTCTTAAAGCAAACGTTGGGGTCACCAATGCAGCTCTGGCAGGAAATGCGGTGTTGTGAAGGAGCTTCCAATTCTTGATTCAGCAGACGACGTTTCGTTCGGATTCTGCTTATCTGATACTCATCAGACAGGCCTGATGCGCAACTCTGCCTGTGACGCCGGTGACCGTGTGTTCCGCTTGGAATGGTCGTCGACACTGTTATGCCTTACCCTATTTTTACTCAGGGGGAACGGTAAGTTATGAATTTTTAGACTAGTCGGGTCCTCTATTGATACGCCGGTCAAGCTGCCACAGAACAAGGCAGGTTTATGGACGAGGAGCGAAGAAGTTGTTCGCTACAATATGTATGAATATTGCAGAAACAACTATAACTTTAAATGGAATACGTTACGTTATAGAAAGTGACATGGTGAAAATGAAGTAAAAACAATTTTTGTATTCTTTGTTGTGAAATAATAACAAAGAAAGAGAAAATCAATGTAAGCCTTTCTCAGTTGGTTAGCATCACCTTGTGAAGGAGTGTATTTAGTAGGTGTAATCTTTGCTACAAATATATTGTCTTTAGAAATATTTCTGAATATTTCAGGACCAAAATGCTGATTTTAAATGTATTTTTTACTATTAAGAAAAATAATAAAAGAACAAAAGATATAGGCAAACAAGCAGAGGATTAATATTATATTAATAATATCTTAATTCTCTAAAAAGTCTTATATCTGCATAACACTTGGTAATGTATGGTTCAATTATAAGATTATCTTTAGTCTATGGTCCCTTATGTCATACTCTAAAGTACTTATTAATTGAGAATCACCCCTAATAACAGAACAATCATTACAAGTCAACGTATAAACTCCAGAGTTTATTCTTTTTTTTTATTTTATCTCAGTTGTTCTTTATGTAAATTCCTCAATTGTTAATCGTTCTAACAACTGAAATATAGTCAAATGGTTCTTTAAAATACTGGGCAATATTCGATATTCTATTCACGTAAAGAATAGAAATGTATTTTTTAATCAAATCTTTTTTTGACAGAGTTTTATATAGCTCAGAAGTGTTATATAGCTTGTGGGAGTTAGGAGTTCAGTAGGGCTTTGTTACTCTGTCCTTACGCTACCTCAAACATAGCACTGTTAATTTTTTACCCAACAGTCAAATGGTGGCTCAAACCGTCTGACTAGAAAATTTCTCTTCTACTCAGATGGAGTCTCCAACTTTTTTTGGTTCCTAGTCCAGCACTGAGTTATCTGCACTTATAAAAAGATTCAATGCAATTTATGCCTTGTTTTTTTGGTTGAAATCTTATCTATTATAATTGGGTTGTAGCCATTATTGGATACAATTTGTTTAATAATATTCAATTTCATAAAAAATTATAGTGATTTATAGGTACCTACGTTAATTAATTTATAGATCATACTGAAAGATGGTGCCATTTTCTAGTTAATAGGAAATATTTCGAGATCAAGGAAATTTATACTTATTAATATTATAATTATTGTATATTATAATTAATTATAATTAATATTATAATCAAACCTTCACTTCAGCTATAAATAATATCACAAATCAGGAAATAGTTTTGTTCTAAACAGATTTCCAGACAATTTGCAATATCATTCCTTTCTGGTGAAAACAATTGATGAAAGTAAATTAATAAATTGTGGGAATATTATTATTTCATTCAATTAAAATGAATTTCCATCATATAAGGACCGATTCAACTGAATTTTTACATATTAAAAATAAAATTTATAGCAGCAACTTAGTGGAAGCACTAGAAATTAATAGACACAATAAAATCACAATATTTCCCCATGAATAATTTTAAACGCTTTTGAATAGTTTGGTTAACCTGGATTTTCAAGAGAACACTAATTTTGAATTCCCATAAACCTTAGTTGAATTATGTACCTGATATAAAGTGAATGTATTCCTGAGATGATTTTAGTTATTCAAAATGTAAAATATCTGAAAATACTTCAGTGATAGCGAAAGAATTGCTATGTTTATAATAAGTATGTGGAAATAAATAACCTCATTTAAAATATCATAATTCTTATGGAGACGACATATAACGAGGACTCTGAATCGAGTAATATTCTCTTCACGTATTTATTTAATGAATAGTTCAGCCAACATCTACAACATAATTTCATATCGTATTACCACCATTCCTACTGAGCTACCACAAGCAAATTCCTTTCTTTCTCTTTGAGGTCTCCTACGTACGAGTACTAGTAAAAACGGTTGGTCAGCAATATGATAATATGATAATTTGCATTTTATTTAAATAACATGTTTTAAATATAGTAATCCAGCTTCGAACAAAGGCAAACAACACTTCAGAGTATCAAGATAAAGTGAGTTCAATAATTCATTGATGCTTTGTTATTTATTTATGTAGAAATATCAATTTCGACTGTAAGAAAGAGTTTATTTGCGAGTTTCAATGCAAAATGAGATAATCTATATTTCCTGAAAGTTTTAGTGATCTTCTACATACAAGAACAGCAAAACCACTATGCACAAATGATACAAAAAATAATAAAAAGAATGATAATTGAAGTAACGGAATTATATTCAGAAACCCTCTGAAGAATAGACCAAATTAAATAATTTTTTATCCAGGTATATCAGAAATGCCATTTTTATGAATTACTCCATAATGTTTTATTTGCTCTCAATAAGATCAAGGAGTCATAGGAAATTAGAACGAGAATTTTTATTCCGCCAAAGCAAAATTTGTCTGAAGAATGTGCTAACATAGTAGATGTGTTGATTCGAACAGGACAAACGCAAATGCGAACGAAGTTTTTTTTTGATAATGTGTAAAATCACGCTTTATACGAGGGGCGTTCAATGTATTCTCGGTATCGGGGCGATTTGCTAATAATGTGAGTAATCTAATTATCTCATTTAGTAATGACATTATCTGAGGGTATAAACACAAAATTTCACTAATTTACGATGATTAGTTTTCTAGGTATCCTCAGTGAAAGACGATCAGAATGACTGAAGCCAAAATGATGAAAAAATCGAGCATCGCGCCATTATAAAGTTTCTCACTAAGCAGGGAAAAAGTCAAAATATCATTCATGAAGCTTTGGTTGATGTTTACCAAGACTGTGTCCCGTCATTATCCACCGTACAAAAGTGGTCAAGTTTATTCAAAAGAGGCAGAAAAAGCATTGAAATCGATCCTCGCTCGGGCGGGCCCGTTAGCGGCACCACTGAAGAAAATGTGAAAACAGTGGAAAAGCTGTTACTTGAAGATGCCAGAATGAAAATCAAGATGTAAGCGGAGATGACGAATTTATCCGTGTGTACCATTTATTATTTATTTTATGGTGAACGGGTTGCCTAATGAATTAATGGTTCTAAAAGAGATGTTATAATTTTTTTTTTCTTTAAATATCTAGCAATCTTTTCAGATTTTTGACCTATGTAAGTTAATGAAATAATTTTTTTTTCGTATGAATTTTGAAATTTCGGATATACAAGTGATATTGCTGTCTTGTAATTTATTTTATTGAGTAAATCATTTATAATTAACGGGTTAAAATTAATATTGAAAGCTATTATTATAATTTATTATATTTTAAATACATTACATTAAATCTGAAAAGATTGCTAGATATTTAAAGAAAAAAGAAAATAATAACATCTCTCTTAGAACCATTAATTCATTTGGCAGTTTAACAAAAAATAATGAAGACGTCATTCCTAAAAACAAAAAATCAGGAGTTTAAAAGTTAACATGTAGTGCCCATGTGTATTATGTGGGACAGACAGACAATTCATTCCAAACAAGGATACAAGAACATGAAAAATGTTATATTGATAATAAACCAGATTCAACTTAAGCCAACCATTTGTTAAAGACTACTCATAATTTTAATACGAACTATGAAATATTACATATCGAAAACGAAAGTCATAAACCAAATCTGTTAGAAACTTTAGAGATCAATAGATATAATGAAAGACAAATTTTATTGAATGATCAAATAGATTCAAAAACGGATTACATAACATTTTTCATTGATTGTAAACCACCTCTTGCCACCCCTCAAGTTTTTGTACCAGAGCTGTGTATTTAAGATCAAATTTTGCATTGTATACCTCAGTTTTAATACTCACCTGATAAAGTCATGGTATGACGAAACAATTATCGCGTAAATCAATAAAATAACGGAAGTTAATAATTGTTTTTCTTATATTGAAGATGATTTTCCGTAAAGTAAAGACCGAGACAATCAAAACCTCACAGTGTTACTTTATGACTACGCGCGTGGCGAAGACTGCTGTGCAAGAATGTGACTTCGAAGAAATTTCTCATCCTCCGTACAGTCCATAGTTGGCTCCCAGTAACCACTACCTATTCACAAATATGCAAAAATATCTTCGTGAAAAGCTATTATCCGACGATGAAGAACTGAAGGTAGCAATTAATACCTATTTTGAGGAGAAGCCGGAAAAATATTTTTTACAAGGTTTAGAGAAGCTTATTTCTATATCTAACAAATATATTGAAGTTCTAGGGAGACTAAATTGACGAATAGTATTTTTCCAAAATTATCTGAGTTTTCTTTCATAGCTATACTGAGAATACATTGAACGCCCCTCGTACTAAGGCATATTCTCACTGCAAAAGTTTATCAGATTCAAAATTTGCTTCAATTCTATATTATTATTGTCTTTAAAGTGGTTTTGAGACCTACAGATATACTGATACCTTTCAATTGTAACCATTTTTTTATTGTCGTGGAGAAAAAATATATTTTAACTGAAATTTATATGAATTAAATTGACGTTGGGTAAAAATTATTCATAATCGACATTAGGAATAAAACACATGTTTTTATATCTAAGAGTGAGCCATTTAAAATTTGCGTTTTTGGTCGGCTATAAATTTTAAAAAAATTAATATTTTGCGAAGTTACGAATTTATTGAAAAGATTGAAAATTACTAACTGAATACTTGAAGCTTACAAAAGTTTTTGTTTGGCTTTTGCAAAATTATGTTGAGTTTTAACTTCCGTTGAAAAAAAATGTATTGAAATTATCCAGTATCTAACTGGATAATCTCTGATTTGTATAGCTTCTTACTTTAATTTTTCATATCAACTGTAATGATGTTGATAAGCTTCTCATTTTTAGTGTCCAATTAACGAATGGGCGATAATATTAATTCCCATTTTATTTATTTCTCATTGAATTTTTTAATTCAACACAGTACATTTCAAAACGTAAACTACAAAAGTTTCAAAGAGACTCTGTTAATTGAAGGAAAGATTTTCAGGGAATTATTTTAAAGTGAAAATATAATATTATCATAAAGTTAATTATTTTATTTAAAATAATGCACACAGTTTATATGTTTCACAATTTATTCAAAATCCTAACACGTGTTTCGGTCTTTCGACCATCTTCAAAGGAGAACAAAAAGGACTTAGATAAAAAATGTTCTATTTATTACACTTCGGACATCTATATTTTTATAGCTCATGGAAATAACTGGAAGCTTTAAAATTGAAAAAGGTTCTATTCATTACACTTCGGACAACTGTGTATTTTTATGGCGCATAGAAATAACAGCATCCAATATAGGAATGTTGCCGAACAGTATTTGGAAATTTATTAAATTCTCCTTTTTCTCAATTGCTATTTTGATTGAATGAATCTCCAAATAGTCCATCAATTTACCCTTATTAACATTATATAGTAAAGTGACATCTTTCTCATTAAGAAAATGATTGGTTTCTATACAATGTTTTGCTAAACCGGTTGATTTCTGGTTTTTTCAAAATAGACATCCTTTGTTCTTTGATTCTATACTGTAAATATCGGCCTGTCTGTCCTATATTACAATCATCACATTTAATTTGATAAATCCCCGATTTGGAAAAGTATGGGTTCCTTTCTTTATTGTTCACCAAAATCTTAGCTAAATTATTTCTATTTACTGCTAAAAAATAAATTCCCATTAGAAATCCTACTGCTGAAACCTTATAAGCCATTGAAAACATATTTTCTTTTCTTCATAAGGATCATAAAAATTGATATAAATTTTTTTAAATATTGTGGTAAGTCTTCTCATTAATCATTTTCAATGATTTCAGTTCTTTAGCCATTGTTAATTTCTATAGTTCAAATTATATTGTAGTATAGTCTAATGGTCTTCATAAAATGGAAATTTATTCTTTAGCAGTAAATAGAAATAATTTAGCTAAGATTTTGGTGAACAATAAAGAAAGGAACCCATACTTTTCCAAATCGGGGATTTATCAAATTAAATGTGATGATTGTAATATAGGACAGACAGGCCGATATTTACAGTATAGAATCAAAGAACAAAGGATGTCTATTTTGAAAAAACCAGAAATCAACCGGTTTTGCAGAACATTGTATAGAAAACAATCATTTTCTTAATGAGAAAGATGTCACTTTACTATATAATGTTAATAAGGGTAAATTGATGGACTATTTGGAGATTCATTCAATCAAAATAGCAATTGAGAAAAAGGAGAATTTAATAAATTTCCAAATACTGTTCGGCAACACTCCTATATTAGATGCTGTTGTTTCTATGCGCCATAAAAATACACAGTTGTCCGAAGTGTAATGAATAGAACCTTTTTCAATTTTAAAGCTTCCAGTTATTTCCATGAGCTATAAAAATATAGATGTCCGAAGTGTAATAAATAGAACATAGACAGGAAAAGTATGGGTTCCTTTCTTTATTGTTCACCAAAATCTTAGCTAAATTATTTCTATTTACTGCTAAAGAATAAATTCCCATTTTATGAAGACCATTAGAAATCCTACTGCTGAAACCTTATAAGCCATTGAAAACATATTTTCTTTTCTTCATAAGGATCATTAAAATTGATATAAATTTTTTTAAATATTGTGGTAAGTCTTCTTATTAATCATTTTCAATGATTTCAGTTCTTTAGCCATTGTTAATTGCTATAGTTCAAATTATATTGTAGTATAGCCTAATAGTCTTGATAAAATGGGAATTAATTCTTTAGCAGTAAATAGAAATAATTTAGCTAAGATTTTGGTGAACAATAAAGAAACGAACCCTAACTTTTCCGAATCGGAGATTTATGAAATTTATTATGAGGATTGTAATGCTACATATATAGGACAGACAGGCCGATATTTACAGCATAAAATCAAAGAACAGAGGATGTTTATTTTGAAAAACCAGAAATCAACCGATTTTGCAGAACATTGTATAGAAAACAATCATTTTTTGATGAGAAAGATGTCACTTTACTATATAATGTTAATAAGGATGAATTGATGGACTATTTGGAGATTCATTCAATCAAAAGAGCTCTTGCGAAAAAGGTGAATTTAAGAAATGCCCTATTCGGCAACACCCCTACAATGGATGCTGTTTTTTTCATGCGCCATAAAAATACACAGATGTCCGAAGTGTAATAAATAGAACCTTTTTCAATTTTTAAGCTTCCAGTTATTTCGATGAGCTATAAAAACACAGATGTCCGAAGTGTAATAAGTATAACATTTTTCAATTTTAAGTTTAGTTCCTTTTTGTACTCCTTTGAAGATGAAATTGTTATAATGTTTCACTTAGTGTCAACCGCATTCTCCATTAATGTTATTAAGTTAATTATCGTAATAACCTAGTATCCCAATTAATTCTAGAGATTCTACAAATTTTGAAATGATTTTTCACTTTAATCTTCTAATTTCCTCATCAAACCTTATTCTTTCAGAAATCCAAAGTGTTATACTATATGTATACTGTATACTATATATATACTGTACTACTATATATATATACTGTATATGAGCAAAGGTTATTGCTTTGATATTTCAGTTTTACCAAATTTTTCAAGTGCTTCAATGTAAGAAGGAATATTTGCCGCACAAAAACTATTTTTCATTTATAAAAGTAGATTTGACAGAAGCCAAAACTTTATAGACAAAAGCCTAGCTTATAAATTAAATATCCATCTGGGATATAATGAAAATCATAGATTCATTCTCTGATTTGGGGATAAAATTAGTTTATATCCACATTGTCTGTTGCCAGTATGAAAACTGGCTAAAATATTCTGCGGTAAACTCCATCTCCTGAGAAACGCTGTTTTGCTGATTCTTCAGAAAACTTGACGGTTTCCAAGGAGTTGACCCCATTGATCTCTTCAAGACCATTTTCGCCGAAGAAAGTGTAATTTCACTATAATTATATCAAGTGTCCAAGGTTATTTTCAAAGAATATACTTTTATGGACTTACAATCATTTTGTATCCATTAAACGGGAGATTCTAGATTTGTGTAGAGCGAACAATACTTTCACAAATTTTTCTGTACGAACAACTTTTACATACTCAGCGACATCAGATGCGTTACAACCGGAGGAAATCATTTCTTCAGCGATACGGTTATCCTACATCAGAATCCAATAATTACATTTGAAAGAAATTTTTTCAACATGTAATCCAAAAAAAAATTAGTAATGTCTTTGGCGATACCGTAGATGAGTGCCCACGTCTAAGCATCGTCAAATTGAAATTGTTGATGTTTGATTGTTGAGTCACCCCCGTTCCAAGCAACATGAACTTCGTGAATTAACTGTGTCCGAGTCTACGGAGAATGGTGAATATTGTCTCTTTTCCTTCATACGATGATCACACACAAAATAATGATGGGATTTAAATATGGTGAACCTTGTGGCTACAGCAAAACATTAACGCATGTTACTTGGAGATGCTTCATAGTTTGACGAGCAAAACTGTCTTGCTGAAAAAGGACGTGTGGATGGCCAACTAGATAAGGCAGTAAAGTAGTTTGTAGAATGTCAGCAACTTAAAGCTTCGAAAAAAAGAAGTACCGATCAGCTACCATAGGCAATAATCCCCAAACCATTACTCCATCAATTCTGTGTACATTCCTCTCATCAGCAAAATTTATCACGTTGCGTTCTACCCTTCTAACGCCATTATACTACTCTGTCAAGAAAGTACCGGGAATTTTCAATTAAAACAACATTTTTACATTTAATCGTCAAAATTTATTGGGTCGCCTTCAAAATAGGCTCCATTTGCTCCAATACATCTATGCCAACGGCACTTCCAATTATCGAAACATTTTTTATAGGCGCTTTCCGGGATGGACTTTAGCTCTCGCGCCGAATTTTGTTTTATGGCTTCAATCGACTCAAAACGGGTGCCACGAAGGGGCAATTTTAGTTTTGGGAAGAGGAAAAAGTCGCAGAGAGCCAAATCCGGCGAATACGGTGGTTGCTGAAGCACGTTTGTTGAGTTTTTGGCGAGAAAGTCAGTCACAATCGTAGCTCGGTGAGAAGGCGCGTTATCGTCATACAAAATCCATGAGTTGTTCGCCCACAAATTTGGCCGCTTCTTACGGATACGCTCACGCAAACGTTTCATAACGCCTAGGTAATACTCCTTGTTTACCGTCTGACCCTCTGGAACGAATTCGTAGTGCACCACGCCACGGATATCGAAGAAAACAATGAGCATCACCTTCATTTTCGAGCGGCTTTGGCGTGGTTTTTTTGGTTTCGGCTCATTTTTTGCCACCCATTCCGATGATTGCTGGCTTGTTTGCATATCGTACTCGTAGACCCAGGTCTCATCACCAGGTATAATGCGTTCCATGAATGTAGAATCGGAATTACAGGGATCCAGCATGTCTGAAGCAACCTGTTCGCGATGACGTTTTTGAAGAAAATTCAGGTCTTTCGGTACGAGTCGTGCGGCCACCTTTCTCATGCCCAAAATATCAATCAAAATCGTACGTGCGGACTCGTGGGATATCTTAAGATCATGTGCTATCTCTCTCAAGCTGGTACGACGGTTTTCCAGCACCCTTTCCTTAATTTTATCGACGTTATCTTCGATCGAAGCCGTCGATGGGCGACCACTTCACGACCGTCCGTGAAGGCTCTGTACCACTGATATGCACGAGTTTTCGATAGAGCATTATCACCAAAGGCCTTTTGCAACATTTTCAATGCATCGGCACACGAAAATTCATTTGCAACACAAAACTTTAAACAAATTCTTTGCTCAACGTAATCACCCATAGTAAAAATCGGCACGCACTCTGACATCGACTGACTTAATCAGCTGTTGCAAACACACTAGTTGACAGATCCCGCTCAAGCTTGGCATAGTAATTAAGGACAGTGGTACCAACCTAGAAAAAAATTTCTTACCTGCCTCATTGCCCCGCCAGATTTAAATCGATAATTCCGGGTACTTTCTTGACAGAATGTACATGTAGACAGAATCATGATTCGTCACCGAAGGTAAAATTATTTCATTCGTAGTACTGTCGTTCTCTGCAACCGTTGACGACAGTCATCCGCATCAAAGGACGATATAAAAAGTCCAAATGCTCGAATGCTGATATAATATACATAAAAGGTCTACCCTTTTCTTCAAGCCATTGGTCAAGGAATTCACGGGTATTACCAAAACTGAAATTATCTGAAAAGTGAGATACTCTGTGATTCGCCTCAGTTGGCCAGTTGGTCAACTGTCCGCACAAGATATACACGCCTTACTGTCTTTGCAATAAAAATAACAAGGTTAACAATTTCACGGTAAGACAAACAAACATCTTCATAGACAATAATTCTATCCCCAGCAAGGTCACTATTATGGTTATACTTTTGGGGTCAACCCATAATTCACATTTATTTTAGAAATTGTTTGTTTTTTCACTTGTAATATACTTTACTTTCTGTCATTTTGACTAATTGGATAAAAAACATTATTTTTGGATGTATTCGAAAAAAAAGGGTCTCCCACCTAAAATCCTGAACCCATTATCAGCATGAAATTGCATCGCGGAAAAAGGTAGTTATAGTTTAGTAAAATTGTAACAATGAAGAATTCACTCCAAATAGCATTACCTCGTGATTTGAAATATTTTCACATATTCTTATTGGAATGGAATACCACAATAAGGGTTGAATCATTGCCAGATAAATAATATATTGGTATTTTCAGTAGTTTGATAATCATGAAGACTCTCCTACTGTTATAGCAATCCTATGGGCGTTTTACTTGTTAATTGTTTTGGAATGTAAAATAATTGAGATTACTATTGAGTTTTGAATAAAACGAAATATGGACATATAAAATATTTTATTTAGATTATGTTTTATATTGAATTACTCCACTGACTTTATTTTGATTCTTATATTTCAGTTGATAAAATTTGTCATTTCTAGAGCAGTGTGCTTCTTTGACAAAATGTGTATCGTAGAATATATAAATATCGTAAGATTTTTAATAAAGGTATTACGTAGTAATTTGTTTTATTTTTATAAAAGCCTTTTTTATTAAGATTTATTTTTGTTTTGGAATGTGAAAATGAATAAATTTACATCACTCAATTTGATATTACCACCATTCTTTCGCCCTTAAAGGACAAGAAGTTTATTTTTTTAAAGTATAAAACTAAGATTTTCGCCTTTATTAAACAAGTTTGCTTTCTAGGTAATGATAAGAGCCAGAAAGGCTCTTTTGCGACTTTTATGAATCTATATTTCTGACATTTGCGCTAAACGGTTCGTGCGCATAAATCTGTTAAAACCGATACCCAGACTCAAGAAATTAATATCGATTATTTTAAATTTTTGAATAGACGATATTTGAAATAGATACATCCCAACTAATTCAGTTGTAATTCTTTCTTAGCATTATAATTTCTTCTTCGATATTTATAATATTCATCTTAATACTATATTTCATAAATAAAATAGATTTCCATACTTGCCTTCCTTGTCTAAATCCACATTCTGCAATACGAGTATATTCCATGAAAGAAGATCCATTATGCTGTTAAGAACATCTGCATACTTTTGAGTGAAAATGTTAAAAACCAAAATTTAATTATTCCATAAATTCATTTCCAAAAAAAAGATCATACGAAAACCCATTTTTCAGCACTGAAGAGCTCATAATTTCATTAAAATATCTGATACTTCATAAATTCCATTATCTAAGTAATCCATTTCAAAGAACAACTTTCCAAATATATAATTAAGAAGCCTGAAATTTCCGCTAGGAATGAATATTGAGCGCTCAATGTTGTTCAATAACGTACAAGCACCCTAAAACTTTACGTTAGTAAGTGATCTTTCAAATTTTATTTTGAGAAATATTGAAATGAAATTATGAAAGATTATTTAAAGTTTCAGACGGCTGTATCATTTCTAATGGTACTACAATTTTTACATTCAATCAAATTGTTTGGACATCCAGGATTTCGTAATTGATTACAAAATCTAAATCTGTAGAAATCTTGTAATATTATACATGTATGGAAAAGACAGTCGGAAATATAGGAAATTCAATGTTACTCTAGAGAAACAGGAATGTCCAGTGGAGCAGTGGAAGAATCAAAACCTCAGCACGATGCGATGACGAATAACGACTGTTGTCTCTCAATGAAGTGGTGGGGTGCTTCGATCGAAACGAGCAGTGCAGAGCCTCGAGGCGCTGTACTGCTCGAAGCATCCCCACCACTTCAATTGAGAGGGAACACTCGTTTTGTTCATCTCATCGCGCTGAGGTTTCGATTCTTCCATTGCTCCACTGGACCATGATTGCCATGTTGCTTCATTGAAAGTACCTCAGATGATACCCAATATTCCCCCAAAATCACGATATTTTTTGAAAAACCCCCCAGAAACTTATCGAATTGTTTTTTTGGTACTTAATAACTTTAATACTTTATACTTTATAAATGTTTTCTATCACTTTTTTATTACTGATGATACTATGATTCGAGTTTCGTAGATTTTACTACATTTTCAAACTGGTGTATAACAAGCTGTACTTCAAAGATTTTATATATTTATGGAAGGCTGCGTTCCGTTTGTGTAAAACTTCCCAGATGTGGGGAAGGTCCCACTGCTAATTTGATAGTTTTATTGTGGGATCGATATAATTATTGTAAGCCTCTTTTGATTTTTCATGATGTCTATTTTCATACCTTCTGCTTCCAAATGTAATATTTTAAGATTATCTAATTCTGGGAAAACAAGACATGCATTCATTACAAGGTAACTCCTGAATTATTGAGCCGGTTGTTTCTCTCTTTAGTATATTTTGTAAATTTTATATGAGGGTGTGAAAGCTTTTTTCAAGTTGGTTTTGCAAATTTTTTTTTATTGCTTTATTTTTTGGATTCGAGATATATTTGTCTCTCTCTTGAGTTTTTTTTTGTTCATCAGAGAATTTATAATTTTTGTTTCTAAATGATTTGTTCGATTGTATTGTATTAAGTTCCTTTTTCAATGCAATATTATTTAAGTGAATGTAAAATGCACCATTTATCATTGATCTATCGGGTGTTTTTTTAGAGTCATAAAACTTTGAATTGAAATAAAACACATTAAAATTAAGATTGAAGCCAAATTTTTTTTTATTTGAAAGATAATTTATGACATTTCTTTTGAAAATAATTTCCGGCATATGTCCACCAAGACTAGCTCTGAGGAACCGCATTCGACCAGAACAATTTTGGGCCACTTTTTCGGGTAATTCAGGCTTTATTTCATCAATAACACGAGTTTTGTTGGCTTCCAAAGCTTCTATTGTTTCGCGTTTATCAGCATAAACCAATGACTTGACATAAGCCCAAAGAATCTAGTGGAGTTATGTCGTATGATTTTGGAGGCCAATTAATTGGACCATTTCTCGAAATAATGTTATCGCCAAATCTTTCTTTCAATAAATCGATTGTTAGGGTAGCAACATGAGAAGTAGCACCATCTTGTTGGAACCAAAACACTTCTGAGTCGATACCATTCAAATTTTGAAACAAATAATCATTGATCATCGATCTGTAACGAGCACCATTCACTGTTACCATTATCTCCAGCATAGTTTTTAAAAAAATATGGACCGATGATGCCTCCAGCGTGTAAAGCACACCATACAGTGCATTTTTCAAGATAAAATGGAACCCACAGAACTTCTTGAGAATTGTTTTCAGTTCATATAAGGCAATTTTGCTTGTTTACATAGCCGTTCAACCAGAAATGAGCTTCATCACTAAACACAATTTTACGATAAAAAAGTGGATCAACTTCAAGCTGTTCTAGGGCCCAATCAGCAAACAAACGACGCTTATTATGGTCAAGTGGCTTTAGTTCTTGAACCAGTTCGATCTTGTATGGGTGTAGACAAAAATCTTCACGCAAAATTTTCCATGTGGTGGATGCACAGAATCCAACTTGTTGTGAACGTCGGCGAATAGACAAATCTGGATCATCATCAACACTATGACTTACAGCAGAGATATTTTCATCTGTACTTACAGTTCTTTGTCTTCTGTACTTACGCTTCTTTGTTGTTGCATCGAGTAGAGAAAATGTTGTCCGAAATCTATCAATAATTCGACGAATAAGCTGCTCTGATGGACGATTATGTAAACCATAAATTTCACGAAGTGCTCTATAAGTTTGGCGAATAGAACACTGATTTTGAAAATAAATTTCAACAATTTGTAAACGTTGTTGCGGCGTGAGTCTTTCCATGATAATTCGTCAATGCTTACTGAACAGAAATATCAAAACAACATGGCTTCTACCTTCTGTCAAATCACAGTTATCCCTGTCGAAAGTTCTATCACTCTAAAAAAACACCTGATATAAGCTGCGAGTTTATGAGAGTTCGAATTCCTTCTAGAATTGGTGATGTTGTATCTGTCGTGAGTGTTTAGAGTATTTATTTCAAAGGAAATCTCATCATTATTCTCAATCACAGTTTTATCCAGAAAATATATTTTATTATCAGATTAGTCATTCCAAAGTAAATTTGACGTTATGATGTAAACCGTTAATATGGATGCTTCAATGTGTTTTTTAGTTCTAAATATGTTCCACTGAAACAAACCGTCTGCATATCTCTACTAAAATATGATATGTGGACGACACATTGCTTTTGTGGAACTTATTCAGAACTAGAAAAAACACTGAAGTATCTTAATGGTTTACTATAAAATTACAATCTGATAATAAAATGAATTTTCTAGAAATAAATTCAATAAAGAGTAATACTAAGATTTATTTTGTTATATTAGGAAAATTCACTTTTTAAACCTCTCATAAACTCCCTGCATAATGATCAATTACACATAGAAGTATTTTTCCATTCCCTTAAATAATATTGCTTCAAAAAGGGATGTGAATACAATCAAACAAATACCTATAATCATTTCGAAACAAAAATGACGAATTCTCTTACAAACAAAAAGAACAAGTCATGTGGGACAAACCTCGTGTCATAAAAAGGTTCAAAGAACATCATTTGAACGAATTTTGCGGAAGGAACATTTTTTCGAAACAAGTCGTGTTTTTACAGAATTACATAATCTCAAAATTACAAAAATTATCAAGATCTCACAATGAAACTATTGAACGAGCAGACGGACCTTTGGTATTCCCAACTTTTCAAAGTTCTACGCAAACCAAAGCCTCTCATAAATAAAGGCTGGGCCATTTCAAATTTGCAATTTTGATCGGTTATAAATAACAAACTAACAAATATTTTTTAAAAGTTGTGAGTTTAAACCTTGACATTCACTAATGAAAAACAATATCATTGAAATGACCGCCACGGCTGGCTACAGTACCCCATCCGATCAACCCAATTTTTCAGTAAATTTTCGATTGTTTGGTTCTCAACCTCATAAATGGCTACTTCGATTTTGTGTTTAAATGCATCAATCATTTCTGGATCTCCACAAAAAATAGTACTCTGAGATGAAAATGAGCGTCATAAAGATAATTTTCAGTGAAAATGCTCACCTTCGGTCATGCGATCATTAGCCCATTGAGCGAAGTGGAAACGCATCACGAGGCTTTACTTCTTGCACTAGTTGAACTTTGTACGCCTTCATACCGAGTCTTCATGCAAAATTCTACTCAGAGAACTGCGAGAAATGTTCAGTTCTTGAACACCATGATGAGTTGAAGTTAATGGGCGTTCAGCCACATTCTAGGCTACAACAGCAATGTTTTCAGGTGTGCTCACTAGACGAGAACATAAACGGGTTGTTATATCAAATAACGATCCAGTTTACACGAACAAATTGTCACGAGGACATTACATTTCTATTGAATATTCCACTTAACTTTCTAACAGTAAGGGACAGAAGATTCGCCACTTTGGAAATAAGATTTAATATTTCCCAGTTTTATTGTTTTTATTTATGTCAAACTAACATTCTGTCAAAACACAAATGACTCGAAATAACCACTACTTCAAAATGCAAACTACAAAATTTTGTAACAATTATTCTATCAAGAAAATACTTTACAGTATTTTATCGTATATATAATAATTATATATTTTGGTTTACACTTATATTATCATTTGGTTTTAAAGGAGTCCATAAAGTACCTTGCAAACTTTGTGTAATTTATGTGATAAACATAGAACACGTAGATAATATTTAAATAAGGTCACAAACAAGTTTGTGAAAATCAGAATAACCTTATTTAAATATTATTTAATATGGATTTTCACCAAGTAAGGACCGATTCAATTCAATATATAGAATACGTAGGATTTTTAGGTCTTCATTCCAGAATTTGTTTAGATATGTACATGCAGTTTGTATGATATTTTTTGTTAATTCTTTTTATGTTTTGAATTTTGAAGTAGGGCTGATGAGTTTCCGTTGTGGGAATTCTAAATTGACTTTTGAAGATGTTCTGTATGTTTTAGGAATTTTTTTCAAGGAACTTATTTTGAGCAAGTTATTTTTGAAGAAGTTTTGAGGTTATGTTTTGCATTTTAGGAAAGGAATTTGGTTTTCATAAAGCAAGGTACGAAACAAAATGTTGTACCCTTCAAGTATTTATTTAGTGATTTTAATTGATAATTTGTATTTCTTCGAATTTTTTCACTCCCTTTTGGTACTGTGTAATAAGTGTTAATTCTATGCCTACTAAATTGAAAGATTGTTTTTTAAGACATATATTCCATTTAATTCTAAGTTTTCTTTAAAAAAATGTTTAAATTAAAATTTGTGGGAGGTTACCAGAATAAATCTATATATTTGAAATTTTGAAATGATTTCTTATTTATTCCATTTTTAAAAACTATTACAAAATAACGAACTACTCCAAACAATAGATAATCTTCAGATACACCACGGTATTGATTGAACAATAAAATATTAAATCCAAAGATTGTCATTACTGCCTCCTGCTTGACAATACTTTGTGCTACGCATATTTATCTATTTATTCACACCACAAATCCTGACGGAAAGCAATCCTTCTGGATTTGTTCCGACTTCAAATATCAAATGTAAAAAGCACAAAGCAATCGACACTAAAATCAGTTTCAGTTCTCAAAACCCATAAAGACAACTGTTTTCTGTTGATGACGAATGTCACTTCGTTCCCCGCATCCCAAACAAGGACACTCAAAACCCAGGGGAAACGACAAACGTGACATTAGTCACTTCCCAAGCCGTTTCCGTTCCTACCCAGACCCAAGATCGTGATCAGGTTATTCAATCAAATCCGAATATTTATAATACAAATTTATTATGTTTTCATCTTGATACACAATATCCCTTCTGCGAATTGTCAGAAAAATTTTACAAAGCTACAATTCGATTGAAAACAATAAGTAAAAAAAAATTATAATGTCTTACAATATAGGACAATCTGAGCATTCAAACGTCAAACGCTTTACAACAATGATACAGCAGCATGTAACAAGTCTCGTAAAATCCAAGGCACCTCTTGGAGGTACAGAATTTTGCGAAAATTGTTACAGGGTTCCGATTGGTGCAACTGTGACGACGCGTCGTAGGAATACTGAATTTCACTATTCTAAAAGAATTATCACAATTTAAACGCAGAAATGAACGAAAATTCGCTGTGAAAACTGAAGAAATTTTCCGAATAGTTTACACCAACCGTCGCATGGTATGGATGGGGAGGTTTTAGTGGATAAAGCGGCGAGAAAAACTGGTTAAGAAGCTGAAATTAACGGTAGCTCAATACAAAAAAACCTTACCGAAGTTGAACGGCTTAAAAACTTGTCTCTTACAGCTATATTTGTGCTTTATTCGAACCACCACGGTAAAGTTTTTACTTTCACATCCATCTATTTTTTTTTTACACTAGAACATGAACTGGGGACTTAAGGATGATTTGAATGAAAAATAACAGCGGGACTAGAGATTTTTTATTAAAAATCCTAACTCGATTAAGTTTTTCAGTATCAAATAGTTTCTGAGATAGATAGCAATGTTTTTAAGAAAAGCTAACACGAAATGCTTAAATTAAATTAATTTAAAATATCATGTCCTTCAACACTTGGCACAGCGATGCTAGTAAATTGAAAAACACGCCAATCAGTTTATGAACTCCTATATTCTTAGAAAAAAAAAAAACAATTTTATATTGAGACCATAATTTTATATATAGGTGTTTCCATAACTTCTATGTTACTCGCAGAATTCGAAAAAACAAATTTCTGAACCTAATTGGGGTGAATCCGTTGACCATTCTATAAGCACCGACGCGCGCTCAGTAAGTGCAGCTTCTGGGAAGAGAAAAACATGCTTATAAAATAATCCACTACCCCCAAAATTAACATAATCAAAGTTTAATGGTAAAATCATATAAAATATTTCACAAATCCGACGTTCTCTAAACTCAAACTTATACTGATGATGCACTCGATATACACATTGCTGTTCGCTGTTATTATTTGAAAAAAAAATACAACTTTATATATAATATTACGAAACCGCTTGGCGTGGTCGTCGTTCAGCGGCTGCGCACCTGGAACAAAAGAAAAAATGTTTTAGGAAAGAATTGTTTTATTTCGCAAAGGATAAAACGTCGTTTTCGCATTTCAAAGAATACAATTTATTACAAATTTTCATAAAGAACTCAGATGTAAAATTTTTATAGTTCTTCAAATAGACTTAGAGCTTTATTCAAGGTTGTTTTTTATTTTGATATTTCAAGGATCCAAGAAAAAGATTCTGTGAGTTAATTCCACGTTCTATGCTTTAATATCGCATTTAATTTACATTATTATGACCTTCTACTATAATATCAAAGATCGGAACTTAAAATAGAAAAAAAAATTAAAATAGTAGATAAAATACAAAAAATATCTAGAAAACTGATGAATAACTTATGATCAAAAATTGTGAACATTTGACAGTTTTTATAAAATATTAAAAAAGTGTTAATAACAATTTCACTTTAATTTTATATTGTTTGAAATTAACGATTCATTCATATTCTTAGAATATGACTTTGAAAAACAAGTTTTTCAACTTATATGCCAGGTGTTATGATATTAAATCGTTTGGAATATTTTATTTTTATACATTCGTATGAAATTTTGGCAAGAATATATGTTACTCATGGTTAATAATTTGCT
The DNA here is from genome assembly GCA_034642435.1 of Megalocaria dilatata. Classification (NCBI taxonomy): domain Eukaryota; kingdom Metazoa; phylum Arthropoda; class Insecta; order Coleoptera; family Coccinellidae; genus Megalocaria; species Megalocaria dilatata. The sequence goes on along the minus strand of CM067855.1, from coordinate 57,985,787 downwards.
CTCACTTGATGATATAATTTGCAACATGCAAGCTGATCTTCCTGAAATTATTTTTGTACTATTTCGTAATTTTATGATGAAATATTTTTCAAATCATCTATATTTTATTAATTCATCAAAGAAAAATAATTTTTCCGCATTCTAGAGAACAGCTTTCTATCGTTTTACTTAAATGTCTATAATTTTCGAATTTGACATGAAAATGCGTCTCAAACGAATAAGTTGTACTCGCTGATGAATCCGATGTCACTTCAATGCGTTTTACCCTTTTTAAAATGGTTTAAATCCTTTTCAAATTCATACTCTAACGGAATATACTTAATCAGTTAATAATCATTTGACATTTATTTTCAAAATAAAAACACTTTGAATAAGCACAAGTTTTTTATTCGCCTCAAACTGAACTGCCGAATTTCAATTTTTCAATATTTGAAAATTCATTTTCAAATTACAATTTCCTTCATTTTAGAAAGTACTCTAACCTACGCTTGAATCAAAAGAGGGATAGAAATAATATATGCCTGAGCGACCTAACAAGTACAGGACTCTCAAAACGAATTTTACACATTGCTGGAAGCAGCTTTTGACCACAGACAGCTGTTAATTTCAGATGGTTCTATACACGAGGGCCAACCATAGCCTTCTGCTTTCTACCCGCAAGGTCAAACGGGTTAGTAGAACGTCTGGTCTCGGATGGGACCCGTTTAATATTTGCGCAATTAAAAAATTCTTTCTTCCTTCGCCGACTCGAAATTTTCCGAAGATGAAGTTCGATCCGATTATCGGCTGAATCAGTGTTCATATCGGATTAAAATTTTTTTTGGTTTATTTTAATTTCACAACTGAGAAGAATGAAGATGAAGAATTTTGGTTTCGTACAATTGAATTATGTTTGCAATTCCTCTAAAATTTTAGTCCACGACTTTGTAAGACACACTTATGTAAAAATTGATAAATGGTATTAAAAATCGGCTTTTGTCTAGACTACTGCAGAGGAATTTGGTATAAACTGAAAGTACTTTAAATGATACTGAACATTTTTAACAGGATGAAAAATTCATGAAATAGTTATGTTTGGGAATTATTATAAAATAATACCGCCATTGCCAGTCAGTTGTAACTTAACAGGGTTTAATCTTCAGTAAAGCTAATTTTTAGCTTAATAGTTTTGCCACTAAGCTAAACGTGCATTATAACCACAAAACGTGAGGGTTTGTTGTGGATTTCTGCCGAAAGAATGACTGAACCAATGAAAATACGCGCCATGTCATAATCCATGGAGATCGCTATAGTGTCCCTTTGGACGACGATTCTTTGGCAAACCAGAATCGACTTGGCAACATTCAAATTTTATTTTCAACAGACGGCATCACATACCACACAGCTGGTCAAACAAGGATAATTCGTTAAATGTGCAATCTCCGTAAAGGGTCATTTGAATGGCCTCCGCATTTATAAGATTTGACAACGTTAGATTTCTATTATGGGGTTGCGCCTAGCAGGTTAATGCCAAGAAGGCCAAAGGAACTCAGAGGCAATATGAGCGTGAAATTTCCAACGCTCCGAACGAAACTTGTAAAAAATTGGTGGAAACTCGGCTCCATAAAATTAACGGCAAACATGCTTCCGCTGTTCAGTCATATCGAGATATTTGAAGAAAAAAAAGGTGAAACGCACTGACGTGAAGCTTTTACGGGCTAGTTCGTATAGACGAACATGGGCTTCAGTATTCTACTTATAAACGCTGAATTTCATATATTTTGAAACGTGAACAACTGAGAAACTTTCGAACCGATTTCGCCCATCAACGAGGATAATCGAGATATTTAGGCCTCAAAACTAACTTGAAAGTTTCAAATCTCTATCACTTTCCGTTCAAATGCAAGAGTGTTTACGGGCGGCCAGCCGCACAAAATTACTTTTTACCGCGGATTCTTCATTATTAAGTCGAACCTAGTGGTTATGACCGTTTTCAACTCAAAATTAGAAAATTACGGGCATTTCGGCAAAACAATAGCATGCTATTTCCCTAGAACTAGCTCTCAAAAAAAAATGTGAACGAAATTGTGAAAATCGAAAAATTGGAGTATCGAGCCCTCATCAAGTAGCATTAAAGAGATTAAAAGCTACGTAAATTTTATAATGGCTATCAATGTCCTTCGAATGCGAACGTCAAAAATTGGATGCAATCTTAATAGAAGTCTATTTTTCATAGAAGATTAATATCGATCGGGAAGACCAGTTTCTGTGTCCGTCTCCGAAAATATCAATGCAATTCGTGACATGATTCTTTCATACCGTCGAATTAGACCAAAACGAATATCCGAGGTACTTAAACCTAGTATCTCATATGAAAGCATCTCTTATGTACAGGTTGGGACAATGTTTTTGAAACGGCTAGTACCGTTAGGTTTGTAGGGTTTTAGTAACTGTTCATCAGTCAAAGCCCTGGAGCTGTGATTGTTGGAACATTGTGAACGTGCGCAAGAAACCTTCATCCGATATATCGAGTTCAACGCGAATTTCGTCGCCACTTAAACATTCAACAGACTCAAAGTGTTCCCTCACTAAACACCTTTCAAACACTTAGTACACGAAATGTTTAGAGGAACAAAAAGCACCCAGGGACTCCATGAACGGCATGAAGCTCAGAAAATGTTAAACAAGTCTGACAAACCCTTCTGCGCAGTGCGGGTCGATTTGCTCAAAACCATTCGGCTGAACTTCGCTTGAGTTCGACGGTAAGGCGTATTTTACACTTATAACTCTGCATTTTCACCCTTACAAATTGGCAGTTACCGCCAAGAGATTTAAACAACGATTAACCTTGGCGGGAGAAATGAAAGCATTTCTTGGTCAAAATTAGAAACTCATTATCTTCATGTCTGATGAAGCTCATTCCATCTGAACGGCATGGTGATCCAGCAAAACTACCGTTATTGGGCGCAAGAAAATCCGAGAAAATCACACGAAAGGTCGCAAAGTTACAGGTTGGTGCGCAGTTTCCAACACTTGCGTTATTGACCCTTACTTTTTTGAAGACTCCGATGGGGGAGCTATAAATCTGAACTGGGCGCGCTAGGTTGACATGATAAACAACTTCTTGCCTGAATTAAGACGGACATGAATCCTCATCTGACGTACCTGGTTCCTACAAGATGGGTAACGCCCCACACTGCGTGGCCGCCTCGATCCTCCGAACTGTTCAAAAGAAATTATTTCTTGTGAGAGCACCCGAAAGCGTGTTAATACGGACACAAACCTCGTGCTCTGCAAGATTTGAAGGAAGCAATTTGCATGGAATCTAATAAATCGACAGAACAATGCAGGAGAGAGTGGCGGCCAACTTCCAAGAACGGCTTCAGCGGTGCATTGCTGTTCGTGGCCACCACCATATATGTTGTGTTTCAGCATTGACTATCATATATGCTATAAGCCGACGTACACGAAAATATAAATAAAAAATTGATAATTTTATGAATTTTTGAAGAACGTCTGTCTTCTCTGGCCAGCCCTGTAGTTAACGTCGTCTAAAAACGTGTAAGGGTGGAAGCATAGCGATCGATCTGTGCTCGGTTTTTTGAAAACGATGAAAAACTACATTTCTGCAATCCTGAAAAAGCAGCAATCGACTGAATGTAGACACTCTAGTTCTCCAAGGCTCACGAATTTTCCTATTGAAATCGGCTGGACAAGTTCTTGCTTCCCTTTTTTGTGATTGTCATGATTGATTATTTGATAAAGGTAGAACAATAACAGGGAATTATTATTCGACGTTACCGACCACTTAATGGAAATAATTATGGGTAGGAGACGTTAATTCACAGGTGTTTTATTTTCAGGACATTGCCCCTGCACACAAATCGCACGTTGTCATGCAATCAATTAGTGATTTAGGTTTCAACATCCTCATTCACCTTCTGGCTCCGTCCAACTATCACCTCAACTGAAGAAAGTTTTAAAGGTTGTAAATTTTCTTTCAAAGAAAAAATGATAGAAGCGAGGTTCACAAAGTAGATAAAAATTTGTTTTTGATCAATTCACAGATATTACATGCTCTTTATAATAAACGTAGGTATGCAATTTAAAGGAAGGTATGTTGAATAATAAGATATTTACTATCAAATTTTGTTTGCTTCTAGAGTAGGCTAAGAATTTTTCTATACATCCTCATATTTATATACGAAATTGTTGGCCTTATTGAAACCCCCTTTACAAAAAGCGCCCCTAATGGTTTTGGAATCGAGGTTCAACACAGATTTCACAGAATCATGTATAGCAGTTATTTAAAGTTCAAGTCTAATTTTCAAAGAAATGTTGAAGAAATTCCTTTATACACTCGGACATCGAAACGTCACCGCATTCTGTAAAAATCACCTGTTTTTCAAGAATGAATTGAATGAATCTAACAGAGAAACATTCCCATAAATAACACACAATTTATACATAACATACCGCAATTTCCCATGAAAAAGCAAACGTTTACACTTGACAATTATTTGGACGTTTTATCGTTGTTTACTGTCGGTAAATGAAAGATAACTCACCTCTAGTAACCGCAGGTAATTAAATAATCACCTAGCTTTTCTACCACCGACGCTGCTTGCTGAGGTTGGATTGGATCTTCATATAAGGAAACGACGACAGCTGCAAAAAAGAAATAAAACTCAATATTGCAAATTATAGGAAATAAAATTTTAACGATAAATATAATAGAATTAATCTTCGTCTTGGAATGAAGTGATAATTCAACGACCATTCAAAAATTCTTTTGAAATTACATTTATACAGTAGCGTCCATAAAGATCTATCATTTTCAACTTTTAAAACCAACAGTCTAAAATTTCGAATAAATCAGGTGTAAATATGTGAAACCGGAATGTCTCTGTCGATGGTTCTATCCATCAGTTTAGGGTCCGTAAAATCGCTCCTGCAGCGCCATCATCTTCCTCTAACAGCTGACGAAGATTTTAATCGCACAACAACCAAAGTTCTGTATATTTTTCTGTAACCTTGAAAAACGGTTGCAGAATCGCATCGAATGCTCGTCGAAGCTCACATTGTACATGCTTTCGTAAAACATAGGGTTCGAGTGGTTCAAAAAATTCAGAAGAGGTTATTATGACGTGAGAAACGAATTTCAAACCTTGTTGGATGAAGATGATACTCAAACTCCCGATAAATTGAATGTGACGCAGAAAACCGTTTCCGTTCATTTGAAAGTTTTGGGAAAGACTAAGAAAGTGTTAAAATACCTTTTGCATGAACTGAATAAAAAACATCAAGAAAATCGAAAAACCATTTGTGCAATACTGCTCGATAAAAGCAAAGGAATTTCATTTCTACATAGAATCGTGACAGGTGATGAAAAATGGATATATTCAAAGAATCCTAAACGTCGTAAATTATAAGTGGATCCCAAGCGAACTATCGGAGAGTCCCTGCAAAACCAAATCGCTTTCGAGAAAAGGGTATAGCTATTATTAACTGCTAAAACCTTGTGAAACCGTCAACACTGATCACTAGCAACAGCAAATGATCGATTTAGATAGAGCATCACGTGAAAAACCGAAGTATGGAAAAAGGCAACACAAAGTCGTTTAGCTCAACGATAATTCCCCATCACACAGAAAAAGGGTCAAGGAAACGAACGAGGCGTTCAGTTTGGAAACACAAGCGCATGCTGCTTATTGTTCAGCCTTGGCTCCGTACAATTATCATCTATTTGCATCATTGGGACACGCTCTCGCTGAACAAACTTCAATTCGTATGAAAATTTACGAACAAGGTTCGATAACTGGTTCGCTTCAAAAGAAGAAGTGTTTTTGGCGTAACAGACGGAGAGGAGGGACAAATTTATAAATAGCAATGGGGATGGATTACCTCGACTATTTTTAAATATTTTTAACATTTTAGAAAAAGAGACACAAAAGAATGTTATTTCATATTCCTACACTTAGTAGTACACTGAAATAACATCAAAAATATTTCCTCTTCAAGAATGTACTCTTTATTTGTTACTGCAGTAGTAGCCGAAGGTTTATGTAGAATATTCACTATAGACACCTATGTATAACACAGATTCTCTTGCCAACAAGGTCAAAACAAGAAATGAGGAATATATTATTCTTCAAAACAATCAGGAAACAAATTTCATGAATAACGTTCGAAAAACACCTGATGAATTGAAATCGGACATCTGAAATGAAGTGTTTATAGGCAGCAATAAATGTTACGTTGGATAAACGACTAGGAACGTTGCGACTAGAATTAAATATTATCTAGGCCAAGATCGCAGTAACAAAGCCTACACAGAACACAACTGAACTCCTAACTCGCACAAGCTGTCCGTACTGAAGAAAATATCGCTGCTAATGATGATCCAGATTTGTCTATTCGTCGACGTTCACAACAAGTTGGATTCTGTGCATCCACCACATGGAAAATTTTGCGTAAAGATCTTGGTCTACACCCATACAAGATCCAACTGGTTCAAGAACTAAAGCCACTTGACCATAATAAGGGTCGTTTGTTTACTGATTGGGCCCTAGCACAGCCGTATATGGAGTGAAAACAATCCTCAAGATTCCATTGCAGATTCCATTGAATCCTGAAAAATGCACTGTATGGTGTGCTTCACACGCTGGAGGCATCATCGGTTGATATTTCTTTAAAAACTATGCTGGAGCTAATGTTACAGTGAATGGTGCTCGTTACAGATCGATGATCAATGATTATTTGTTTCGAAATTTGAATGGTATCGACGCAGAAGTGTTTTGGTTCCAACAAGATGGTGCTACATCTCCAGTATCTAAAAGTGTTCACTCCGTACGCTACTCAGTCTTCAGTTCAACAGATGAGCGTATTTCAGCCTGTTCCTGAAGGACATGGAAAAGTTATAATGAAGCTCTCGAGTGAAATGCGATGTTCTGAGGGAGCTTCCACCTCTTGATTCGGGAGACTCCGTTTCGTTCGGAGTTTGCGCGTCTGAAACTCATCAGACAGGCGTGATGCGCAGCTCTGCCTGTGACGCCAGTGACCATGTGTTCCGCTTGGAACGGTGATCGTCAAACGCTGTGTGCCTTGCTCTATTTGAACTCGGCGGGGATGGTTAGTCCTGAATCTTTAGACTGGTCGGGTTCTCTATTGATATGCCGGTCAAGCTGCGACAGAACAAGGCAGGTTTCTGGACGAGGAGCGAAGAAATTGTTCGCTACACACTCCCCCTTCAGTGAGCGTCGATAAGGTCACGGAATAGGGCGTTAGGAGTCAGGCAAGGAGACAATGGGCCGCTGGGCTGGCCGCGGTGCCATCTCCAGTGGGGATCTGTGGAACGAAAGCAAAATTGCCATATATGGAGTGAAAACAATCCTCAAGAAGTTCTGCAGGTTCCATTGCATTCTGAATAATGCACTGTATAGTGTGATTTACACGCTGGAGGCATCATCGATCCATATTTCTTTAAAAACTATGCTGGAGCTAATGGAGTTACAGATCGATGATCAATGATTATATGCCGGAAATTATTTTCAAAACATAAATGTCATAAAGTAAAAAAAAAATTTGGCTTCAATCTTAATTTGAATGTGTTTTATTTCAATTTTACGTTCTATCGCTTTAAAAAAACACCTGATATTAAACCAAATGGAAGTAGTAAATCAACTAGATTGTAGTTAGTAGGTAATTGTCCTTCTTCCTTGTTTTTGTGTCGCCATTTTTCAGTTATTAGATAGGACACGAACATTCCAGTCGCTTTTTCCATCTGGCATGATTGTGTAGTAGGCCCACAGTATATGAAATGACACGAAATTGGCAGAGAAGCACGCAAAAAGTTTTTCACTCGCAAAATTTATCGAATGCCTGATGTGCATGACCCGTATCGCCAAAAATATACCGGCTTCCGATTTCACTACACAGATCTAGCATGATCTATTTGCAACCGTTTCAGTTTTCAGCAATCATTCAGAATACGTTTTCTTTCCTAATATTTCTTTAATGCTGAATTTATAAGTCACTGAAAAATCCAATTCTACCCAAAGGTTCACCATTCCATCTCATCATTATTATCTCTAATTTCCCTTTATTGATAATATTTGCCATTAAGGTGTGCTTGCCTATAATATCAGGACCTACTATAAAAAGGGGTGAAAAGCAGTGAGGTGTGAAGTAATGAGCTTTTGCGCGCTAATTCATATTTTTTTTATTATTATTATTTTATTATTATCCTGATACTCCTAGATCTTCTGTGAAGATCCCTCAGAAACTTTTTCAGCTTCTGCGAGTTAGGAGTTCAGTTGTGTTCTGGGTAGGCTTTGTTACTGCGATCTTGCGCCTCTTTAAGTCACAGCACTGTTAATTTTTGACCCAAACAGTGAAATGGTGGCAGACACCGGTCTAACGGAAAATTTCTTTTCCACCTGAACAGGATTCGAACACGGACGTCCCGGTTAGGAGTCCGATGCTCTCCCATTGTCTCCGGCTAACCTCACAAAATATATTTTTTTTAAATTCTAATTATATGATCTTCACGAATATTTGTATTAGCCTTCTTTCACATCAATATGTTAAATTTAAATTCGATCGTGGGTCTGTTGCTCTGGTTTCTTTAGCGCTCAACGCTGCTACACTCACAAAATTTTTTACTTCTTTTTGAATATTCTACTCATACGAGATCTTCGTGCAATTTTACAAGAAAAGGTGCGTTATCATTATTCTTCAGAACCACAAATTTCAGTCCAATCGGATTTGTAGTTTGGAAAATTTGCATAAAAACAAAAGAAAATTTCAAATGTGAATATAATAAATTTGCCCAATAACCAACTCAACCCAGATATTCAGACCCCAAAACTACCCCCAAAGTTTCAAGTCCGTATGTCTCTGCCCGTTTGAAAGTATTTAACCGAAACTATTTAACCGATTTTGCCCATTTATGAACAGAGGTATTTAAGCCCCAAAACTATTCTGAAAATTCCATGTCTCTATATTTCCGTTCGAAAGCCAGATTGTTAATTATTTTTCACCTCGGATTTCTTCAACGGTGAGACCAACCTAGACATTTGGGATCATTCCTAATATTCCATCAGTCTAAAATCGATAAGAAACAGAAAAAATGAAATTGGTGCTGTCCCCAAGATACGATCTCTGACAGCACTTGGCATATTCGTGAATGAAAGGGCATATTTGTCTTAGAACACAGCTCCTTCAGAATACATCCGAACTGAATGGAAAATTTTGATTATTTTATCATTCAATTATTTAATTAATGAGAAGTGAAATTGCATTCAAAGCTAGTCTATTTCTCCTTTCACATATTTAAATTTTATACCCAGCTGTCATTATCGATTATTGTTCTATAATTAACGAAATACGTTTATGTTATAATTACTTCAGACAATAACTGTTTTCCAAAACAAGTTCCACCAAAAAAAGTCATAAATTTTTTGAAAAATTAAATTAAATAAAATGTCTCAGGAACACTGTTTCACTTTAAGGGCATAGAGAATTATCAACACAGCAGTTAATCAATAAAGAATCAAAAGGAAATATAAAAAATTCATATCTATAAAGTGAGACAGTGTTTTGAGATATTTCATTTGACATAATCTTAAAAAATGTTTAAAGATATTTTTAAATTAAATTTGAAAAGGTTTCAGAGAATTGATCCCATCATTGTCTGAAATATATCTTAAAAAACCCTTCAAATTGATATTTGATTGATTCGGTCTTTATTTGGTGGAAACTCATTTTAATTAAAAGAAAAATAAAGAAAATGAATCTGGAGTCTACAAGTTCTTTTGCAACGATTGCCCTTTAGTATACATTGGCCAGACAGGTAGATCATTCATAAAAATAGTCCAAAAACACCAAAGGAGTTATATATCCGATTCCATACATTCGACATATGCTAATCATCTTAAGGAATTCAGGCATAATTTCAAAAACAATTATGAAATTATCCAATTCGAAAGCAAAAGTTCTAGATTAACACTTTTAGAATTTCTTGAAATCAACAGGTACAATGAACGAAAATCCTTTTGAACGAACAAACAGATGTTGACAAGTCTCCAATACTGAATATCTTTCCTTAATGGCTTTTTTAGCGGCAAACTCCAATAAACACCTTGAGTTTTTATGACTTGTTCTTCCATTATTTGATGACGTACCTAACAATGTATTTAAACTCGGTTACACTGAACCATCAGCCAGTACAATTTAAATACCTGAAGAAGCCACATCGTGGTGAAACAATTGTGGAAATAAAATACAGTCTCTTATATATTTTTTAACCTTCAAATTGATTATCAGTTTAAATTTTTTATAATTACTGTAAAAATTTCCATGATGAAATAGTTACTTCAAATGATTTGGTTCCAAATCAAAGACTATGGGAAATATTAAACCAAAATGGAAACTAAAAATTGAATACAATACAGATTAAAATGCAAACTAATCAAACAAATAATCCAATTATTAATCATTAGTTGAATATCGGCGTGAAGTTGTGAAATCGGTCTCCCAAACAATCTCATTATATATCTTAATTACCCAAAACAGTAAACAAATATTTACCCGACAACCGTTGTTTGTTCAACGTTTACCAACGTATTGCTTATCCTGGTTTGCCAAGTCTCTAATAGATTTACCATAGTTTTATTTAGCCCGATAATGGAATGATAAAATTAATCAATTAGGCAGTCAAATGCATATTACATTACCTTTTGCCTAGGTTAACATGGGAAAATCCTAATAATTTTTCGCGCACGTTCCATGCAATCGTTTCGCCCAAATATCTGTAGTTTTCGATTATTAACTCAATTATGATCTTAAACGACTAGGTCGGACTCACTGATGCAGAATTAGAGGCCAAAAAAAATTGTCCGGCCGTCCGTCCATCAACACGTTAACTTACGAAAAGAGTTAGATCCTTGAAACTTTCAAGGAAGGTTTGGGGTCTAAATGCCCCGGCATATTTCGTTAATGGGCAAAATTAATTCAATAGTCGAGCGGTTATTAATGTTTGAAAATTTTTCATATATTCCCAATGTTTTCGATCGATCTGAAATTCGCCCTTTAGATGTGGAATAACAAAAAATTTCCTTTAATTAGAAAAAAAAATATACATTTTGTGAGCATCGTGAGTGGTATTAAGTAGCGCGCAAAAGCTCTTGACTTCACGTCTGTGCTTTTCCCTTTTTTTTTAATCAGCTCTACAAACTATGAAGATAAAGCCAATTGTTAGATCTCATTTGAAGACGGTCTACGTTAGAACATAATTCATTATTTTCTTATCGCTGATGCGATACTTTCCATGTTGATGTTTTCAACCTAGCAGTTTTTGAGCTGTCATCCGAACTTTGAAGTTTTTATTGCATCTGGACACATGCTCGTTGGCGTCGCTAGAACTAACAGAACCGAATTTACAAAAAATTGAATTTTACTGAAAGGATTTGCAACGTCCCCTTGGACATTGTGTATAAGCGATTTTTGTTTAAATGGTTCATTTTGACGAGTTCTACTTTAAGTTAAAAAAAATCACAAATTTGAAAACAAGCTGTATATTGGGTTGAAACAAAGCAACTATCGATGAAATATAAATATGTAATAATTTTTTTATATAATTAGTAAACTTTATTGGATAATATTATTATTATCATCCTGATACTCCCAGATCTTCTGTGAAAATCCCTAAGAAGCTTTATTTTCTCAGCTTGTGCGAGTTAGGAGTTCAGTAGTGTTCTGGGTAGGCTTTGTTACTGCGATCTTGCGCCACTTTAGGTCACAGCACTGTTAATTTTTGACCCAACAATGAAATGGTGGCAGACACCAACTTTGATCAATTACCTTCTGCCATTTTTCACAAATTTCATTTATTCAAACTCAAAAGCTGATCTGAGTATTATTTCATAACGTTATCATCATTGGAATTATTACAATTTGAAGAGTTTTGCGAGGCTATAGATAAATGGTGGAATAAAACACCTTTATTACTCTCGTCGTTTTCTTGAATGACAGAGTTTAATTGGTCAAATGGCGACAACAAACATGTGAATTAATCGTTTAGTTTACGGCAAGCAGCTCGAAATATACAATGCTTTTGCAATTCCACCAAACTAATAGCATCAGTCTTCTTTTGGTGCCTTTCAGTTTTCGATATCGTTTGCGCTGATTCATTTCTTTCAGACCATGACCGGTTTCGTTTGTTATGATAAATTATCAATGTTTCATCACCAGTGATTATCAGTTTTACAAGAGATTCGATTTCATTTCGTTAGAGATGCAAATCGCAGACGTTAATACATCCAGTTAAACGAATTTCCTTCAACGCATGAGAAATCGAATTATTTCATTTCGTAATGTATATATTTAAATGATTTTCAATTGTTGCGTACGATACATTTAAAGTTTTTGTGGTCTCTCGGACAGGAACATGACAATCTGAATCAATGTTGGCTTTGATCATCTCCAACTACCCGAGTGAATTTAATATTACATCTTACAGTTTTTTAAATATTTCAAACATTAACTACATCAATTCTTTGAGAACTTGAGAATTAAATTGAATAAGATGTTTGCTAGATGATCTCAGTCAATATTTCATATTTTCGTTTGATTCTTTATTGGTTTACACTGCAGCACATATGTGTTGATAAATCTACATATCAAAAGGTAAGAGATTATTTTTATTGAAATTTGTGAAGGTTTCAAAGAATTCACCTAATTGACGTTCACTAACCAATACTAGCAAAAACGCATTACAATGTCCTTTTGTGAATAAAGGTATATCCTTCTTAAATTTAAATCTATAGTTAAATTTTATATTAAATACAATTATCTTACCTTGTTGGGTTTTCATGCAATGTACTCCGAATTTTCCCAATTTTGCCCTAATTACTCTGTCTGTACCAGAGAGGTATATGTACCTATTTCCTGCTAAGGTGACGCCACCGGATGTGAGGAGATCTTGTTTATCGAAACCTTGTACTATTTTCAGCAATTCTTCTTTTGTTACCTGCAACAAAAATAACGCTGTTAATTCTGTAAATGATTTATTTTTGGACCCATAATAAAAGATACTACAAATTTCATACCAAGGTTCATTACTTAATAACAATAAATTTATAATGATACGATTTCTCCACGTTCCTTATATTTTTTTATTGCAACCTTAATTTTTAACCTTTCAAGTAAATCTATTTGGCTGAAAGGCTTAGAGTAAATTGCTGGGGAGCTCTCTATTTTTAATCTATTTTCTGTCTTATAGTTTCAGATAAAAGCTCAAGACGCCAGATGACCTACGGCAGGTATGGACATAATTTTTCTATTTCTTAAATCTCTACATTTCAAAAGGTGAATTGTGAAATGTTCAGATGTAGACAATATTTTAAAAGTTTCTAGTTTTATTACCATTTTTATCTGCGATCACAAAGGCTCATTATCACAAGTATTAAACTGAATTAAATAATCAATTCAAAAAGAGATAAAAGGTGACTCGAGCGAACTGGGATTTCAACAGATTACCTTTAGTGTCAAAGCATAGAATACTAGTAACTCTAGATGGCACTACCGGTTATAGGAAAGGCAAAATAAAAATAATCGAGTCCTTGATAGAAAGAACAATTACTAATAGTACAGTATTGCGTTAACCAAATTTTGGGTAAAGAAAAAACAACATATGTATATTCCGAATTTTATGTCAACGCATGGATATATATTTTAATTTAACCCTCTGAAACGATTTCATCAAGTTGAGGATCTTTATAAGGTCTCATTTAGAGAAGGCCCGGCCGGTCGTCTACGTTAGAACATAATTCGTTATTTTATTAGCGCTGGTGCGATACCTAAATCTTTCCATATTGATATTTTCACCTAGCAGTTTTTGAGCAGTGTCATTCGCACATGGGTATATGGCCCTTAGAAAACATGGAAAGTCTTTAAAGCTCCTGATATATTTAGTGCCTATTAATTAGTTACATGCAACTACACAGCATTGGAAATTATAATCTCTTTCATTCTATCCTTATCTACTATCATTGACCTCATAATTTTTCTATAACCAGTGAGGAATTTAATTTCACCCATCCACACACAAATACTTTCCAATCAATTTCATTAATTTCCCTCTTTTTGTTAGAAAGGATGCATTGAGACGCGTCTAACCTTCAGTTTATGAATATATTGTAAACTTATTATCCCTGTTATAGTCAACCTTGTCGCTTGTGACCTTTTGGTCCAAGATATTGCATTATCCCTGTGGTAGTCAACCTTGTCGCTTGTGTCTTCTCGGTCCAAGGTATTGCATTATTACTTCGGTGTTAATCAACCCTTAATCACCCCAAATTATCTCATTTATTATTTTCGTAATATGTAGTTAACTTGGTTGCTTGTATCCCCGGCAGATTATCGCGATTACTATAAACTTAGTAATCCGCATATTGTCGATTTCCCAAGTATTGACAAATTCGTTATATTTTTTCTTAGTGTAATAATGGTACCTTTTAACTTGGGTTTTATACAGTAGAGAGTACAAAAATTATATTTCGTTTTTTGTTATAAGTGTTCGAATTCACTTCACTTCCTCCCCTCCGTTGGTTTATGATATTAGTTAGAAAGCTAATTCATCATTGAGAGAACTACATAGATTTTAAAGTTTAACAACATCACGTTATTTCAAATAGAGTCCACATCAACATGTGTGCATTTAGTCATTGATTAATTAATTTGTGGTTTCCTAATATAAAAACAATAAGCAAATTACGGCAGTAAACTAACCGAGGTACGATACCATCTTAGAGAACCAATGACGTTAAGTGCATTGTTCAAAATTATAAAAATTTCAGAGGTGTTGAAATCATTCTCATTCCTTCACAAAGGTAAAATAATACACTAAAAAATTCTTGTGTCCACTCACATCTAGTTTTTGACACACCTTCATTTTCACCAAAATGCAGAATCAACTACTCATCATTTACAGAAAAGAAGCAACATTATTCATTTACAACACTGCTCAAGAAATTTTAACACATTCCCTCCGACCAGCTTTTCTCCTCTTCGAATTGCAACCAACAATCGCATCGAATATCGACCTTGAGAAGCAGGGTATCCTGCGAAAATATACATGTCGCAAGGTTTATCGAAGAGATAACGGATAACGACGCGTTCCAACGCCGCCGCCGCCAATGGCCGCGACTGGAAGGTCACGTGATTCAATTGACCTTTCGGTAATTCACTTGCAGCCGTGGCAACTTATCTCGTTATTTGTTACCACTCACTTTCATTACGAGCTAGCCTGAGCAGATTGCATGAGGTATTTACCGAACCAACAGAAAAATCCCGACAGCTGAAAAGTTCCGCGATTACTAGTTCTAGTTATTTCCAGATACGAAAAGTAGATTGATAAAGTGTGGCAACCAGGACTTTTCTACAGAATGAAAAATATTCTGTCTCCAGCTTATTTCCTCTTGAAGTCACACTTATGTGAAAAAACCTTCCAAACTAAATATAGGGTCATTCGGAAAGTAATTTGTTTTTTTTTCCGACAGAGGATTTAATTTTCGAACTCAACTTCAAACTTAAGCCGCATAATCATTATATGTTTTGAGAACTTTGGTGTAGTGTTCCACCAAGTTTGTTCACTCGCCAAAAGCTTTTACAGCTTGAATAGGATACACTGCCAAACCCACCATATGCTCCAGATCTAGCACCTTCGGATTATTATTTGCTCTGGTCATAGCAAAATTTTTTGGACGATAACACCTTTACTTCAAAAATCACCCGGAACAGTTTCTTGTCAGCAAAAACCAAAAATTTTTAGGAGCTTGGAATCATGCTACTACCAGAAACATGGCAAACAGTGCGGGACCAGAATGGCCAATATATAATTTAATAAAATATTTATTCATTATAAGAAAATTATATTTCAATTTCCAAAAAAAAAAAAATTACTTTCTGAACAACCCAATACAATGGGGTGAAATCAAACTTTTTCCCCGTAAAAGCAGAAACTTAACAGGACCACTGTGCGTCCTGTAAACGTGAGATGAACTTTTAACGGAAAATACCCTAGTGCATTTACGATCCTACAAAATGTGCACATACAACATTGCTGTTTTAAAATATATGTATTCATGAATAATGTGGAAATTACACAGCAAATTATAAGAAAAAATAATTAGAAGGCACGTGAACTATACTAATTGATAGGAACCAATCACTGAAGAATTGAAAACAAGATGCTACTATTCGAAACTGTGATAAAATATTTAAACTCTGCGGATATTTCTCAAAGACCAATTTGACAAGTATTCAAAGATGCCGCCAGTCCAAATTACGAATGTTCACCAGTATACAACACACTGTATACGAATTACATATCTCAATGATTCAAGAAATTATATAGGATAAAGCATATTAATTAAACCCGTATCAAAAATTACTAACTCATTTATAGAATCCCTTCAGAAGAATAGTAACAAACAGAAGGCTCAGAAAATTTTCCCTAATTCAACAGATTTAAGCCGCTATTGGACAACAACCTTTCAGGTTAATTATGATCACTAATTTTGAATATCTACAGTATATCTGTATAAACTGATTGGAAACATAAGATATGATTCTTTAGTGAGTGTCGATAGTTCAGTGGTAGGAGCATAGGGCCCTTAATCGAAAGGTTGCAGTTTCAAATCCTGTTCAGGTGGGAAACAAATTTTCTAGTTGGACGGGTTTCGGCCACCATTTCTCTGCTGGATCGAAAATAAACAGTCATAAAGTGGCGTAAGAACGCAGTAACAAAGCCCAGAACACAACTGAACTCCTAACTCGCACAAGTTTAAAAAGCTTCTGAGAGATCTTCACAGAACACCTAGAAGTATCAGGATAATATAAAAAAGAAAATTTAGTATAAATTAATGGAGGTCTTTCATATTATTTTCGTTCTAAGCGCCTTTCTCTCCAAGTTACTGCCCTTTGAAACTAGGAGAAAAATTTTGTTTTTGTTGAATACCTTTCCTAAGGAACAAAGAAGAAGAACGAAATTTGGCAGGTTGTTTACACTAATTTAATATTAATATCCCTTTTTGACTATTTTTGTAATTTCGAAATGTCCTCATGGAAAGATAATACAATTAACCCCTACAAATATTCTGCATCAGACCTTCAGGCATCAACATCTTCCAAATTGAAAAATAGAACTGATTCGAAAAGAAATATTCAATAACCAACTTTTTTATAACTCTGTATTTTCTAGTAATATTAGTTTAATTTAAAAAAAAAATATATATATATATATATATATATATATATATATATATATATATATATATATATATCACTAAGATCCTTTTCACATTAATTCAAACAGGCGTTATAATTTGTTGAAAGAATTGAGTAGGCTGCTCTTAAATGTACTCATACGAATTAATATAAAGTAGGTTGGTGTCAAATACAGAAAGAAGACAATGGGATCAGAAGGGTGTAATCTATTACGAGAAAAACGACAGGAATTTAGGAAAAGGCAACACAAAGTAGAATTGCTCAATGATAATGCCCCATCACCCACAGCAAAACAGGTCAAGGAAACGATAAAGGCACTAAGCTAGGAAATACTAGCGCATGCGGCTTATTCTACGTACTTGACAGCTTCTTCGAGCGCCACAGTTCCTACTTCTCGAGAACGTCCACTATAGATGGTAATTCCCAAGAATTTTTTTTCTCTTCTGAAACGTTGAAGAATGCGCGGAAATATGCTATTGTGCGGCCATGTTCTTTCAGGATATAGCTCAGCTTTTAACACAATTCCTTTGGGGCGATCGTATACTATTCAATGTATTTTCATAAGTACCTAAGGAAGATCAAATCGCAACAAAAAAATCATTGTCATTTCAACTATATTTAGCAGCTGTCTACTTAATTTCATTAACAAATTATAATATCTGTGAATTTATGTCACAACAAACCATTTTAGGATAAAAATCCCAAGGCACAAAAGTGGCTTATTGAATTTATCTTCATGAATCAATTTCCTCAATTTGAAAAATGTTGAAACCTAAATATTTTCTGATGCAAAATATGATAAGGGTTGATCTTTCCCTCCATTCATTATATTTCAGAATTGAGAAATTCGTAAAAAAAAATAATTTGTATTAGCTAACTAAATTTATCTTTAAGAAGACTAGAACAAAATGACATGGTCCTAATCGTCTACATCATAGAAAGATATATTTTATCCCGATTAAAACAAGGAGAGAAAAACCTTGTAGACATTTTGTGAATTGCGCCATCTACAAAATAGAAGAGGTCGCCAGGAGGTACTAAAGAATATCGAATTGGTGAACTTGTCAGTTTTGTAACCTTTGCCTAAAATTAAAGTACTTGGATTCTTTTCTGTTCTAGGTTGTATCTACCAAAGTAGAAATCATTAATTTTACAAAACACGTGAAAGCAGGATATATATTTTGTTCGAAATCATGTACATAATTTGTTATTTGTAGTTTGATAAGTAATAACGATATTATTAATCGTTTGAGAGTCACTTGACTGATAATTATTTGATCATCGAGTTGTTCTCAAAACATGTCGTTCTAAGAAAAAAAAACATTTCTCAATCGGCCTGTCTCAAGTCACTAAGAGACAACCTTTGGTAAACATTATAAGCAAAATTCAAAACTTGGATTGATTTAGCCGATGCTTAGTCAGAACTATTTTATTAATAATTGATTTATTGATAAAACACACGTTTCTATTTCTACTTTATTTTAATGGTACTAAAGTACAGTCCATCTCAAAACACTTCGTCAGAGTACAAGATATGCCGTTTTCATTTTGAATTTGAAGTTTTTGAAAAAAGTGTAATAATGTTATTTTGTATTTTTGTTTATAACAAAAAGGTATTTCACTCAGAATCACGTTTCTGATTAATTCCTTCAAAATATTAAAATGCAGGGTGCAATAAAAGTATATCTGGTAGTTCAAAAGGATGTTATCTTTATGCTTATTGACTTCGTATATTTTCCATAAATTCGTTGAATTTTAAACTTCTGTTTTCAATGTGTGAAATATCAAAATTATTAAAACAAAAAATTATTGTTTTCTAAAAGGTGCTTCTCATGAAGCGAGTCTTTCTTATCTCACCAACACTTCTTTTTTGTTCAGATAAGCGGATTCCAGAATTTCTACCTGTTCCACAATATAGATTTTTGAGCAATCTAAGCAATTGGATTTCGATATCTGAAATTTATCCATCTTCGTTTCATAAAATTTTAATTAATTCACTTATATTGTTGTTTTTGAAGGCGACTTTCTTTTGAGAGTAGTATATTTGATGGTTTACTGATATTTCTCAAATAAGCTAAACTTAAGTATTTACTTTTTGATAAATCATAACCGAATGAATAAATTTCCCTTAAGGCAATCTTCACTTCACGTTTATTTCTCTCTAATAGAAAAAATAATGGAACAACGTGAAATGAAGAATGCCTCAAGAGAAATTTATCTATTCGGTTATAATCCAACAAACAATAAAAACGTTAGTCTAACTTATTCAGGAATATCAGTATACAATTAAAAACACTAATCTCAAAAGAAAATATTAAAACCAGCAACAATATGGGCAAATTCAACAAGTTCTGATAAATATAAGAAAGATTTGCATTATGCGAAATACTTTTTGAAAAAAAAAATAATATATATATATATATATATATATAATATTTTTAAGGGTTTAGTCTGAAACGTAATTCTGAGTGGAATGTTGTAAACCACCAAAAAATAACATCTGTACACTTCTTCCACAAACTATAAATTCAAAACAAAAACTGTATACCTTGTACTTTGACGAAGTCCTTTGAGATGAACGAAACGTGTATTAGTACCATTAAAATAAAGTAGAAATAGAAACGTATTTCATCAATAAAACAAATTCAATATTAATTCATTAGAATAGGAACCCCGGTAATATTTGGAACGTTTTAATTATTTTTGGTGATATACTACTCTGTCAAGAAAGTACCGGGAATTTTCAATTAAAACAACATTTTTACATTTAATCGTCAAAATTTATTGGGTCGCCTTCAAAATAGGCTCCATTTGCTCCAATACATCTATGCCAACGGCACTTCCAATTATCGAAACATTTTTTATAGGCGCTTTCCGGGATGGACTTTAGCTCTCGCGCCGAATTTTGTTTTATGGCTTCAATCGACTCAAAACGGGTGCCACGAAGGGGCAATTTTAGTTTTGGGAAGAGGAAAAAGTCGCAGGGAGCCAAACCCGGCGAATACGGTGGTTGCTGAAGCACGTTTGTTAAGTTTTTGGCGAGAAAGTCAGTCACAATCGTAGCTCGGTGAGAAGGCGCGTTATCGTCATGCAAAATCCATGAGTTGTTCGCCCACAAATTTGGCCGCTTCTCACGGATACGCTCACGCAAACGTTTCATAACGCCTAAGTAATACTCCTTGTTTACCGTCTGACCCTCTGGAACGAATTCGTAGTGCACCACGCCACGGATATCGAAGAAAACAATGAGCATCACCTTCATTTTCGAGCGGCTTTGGCGTGGTTTTTTCGGTTTCGGCTCATTTTTTGCCACCCATTCCGATGATTGCTGGCTTGTTTGCATATCGTACTCGTAGACCCAGGTCTCATCACCAGTTATAATGCATTCCCTGAATGTAGAATCGGAATTACAGCGATCCAGCATGTCTGAAGCAACCTGTTCGCGATGACGTTTTTGAAGAAAATTCAGGTCTTTCGGTACGAGTCGTGCGGCCACCTTTCTCATGCCCAAAATATCAATCAAAATCGTACGTGCGGACTCGTGGGATATCTTAAGATCATGTGCTATCTCTCTCAAGCTAGTACGACGGTTTTCCAGCACCCTTTCCTTAATTTTATCGACGTTATCTTCGATCGAAGCCGTCGATGGGCGACCACTTCACGACCGTCCTTGAAGGCTCTGTACCACTGATATGCACGAGTTTTCGATAGAGCATTATCACCAAAGGCCTTTTGCAACATTTTCAATGCATCGGCACACGAAAATTCATTTGCAACACAAAACTTTAAACAAATTCTTTGCTCAACGTAATCACCCATAGTAAAAATCGGCACGCACTCTGACATCGACTGACTTAATCAGCTGTTGCAAACAAACTAGTTGACAGATCCCGCTCAAGCTTGGCATAGTAATTAAGGACAGTGGTACCAACCTAGGAAAAAAAAATTTACCTGTCTCATTGCCCCGCCAGATTTAAATCGATAATTCCCGGTACTTTCTTGACAGAATGTATTTACTTATTAGTATAGTTTTTTTTTTAATCTTTACGGCAACAGCATCTGTCGCTTTCACTAGTGCGTCTTTTGTATATAGAACTATTTGAAAGTCATGGTGGAATTATTTTTTGACTGTCGCGTTGACCGAATTTCTGAAAATTTTCCATAGATTCACTTATTATTTACACTTCACAATTATATTCTAATAATAATCATAACAAGAAAATTGTACGTGAAAAAATTATTTGAAGAATGAATATTTTTATTTTATTCATTTAAAATGAATTCCTATCATGCAATGCTTTCAAAGAGATAATTATATAGTTTTAAATGTTCAGTTGAATCATTCCAATTATATCAAGACAATAAAACAGCGATAACTATCATTTGGATATCAATAAATAATATTTCAAAACAGTATTTTTAGAAACTCAAATTATGCACAATAACAAAATTTTCCTTAAATTATCTCAGAAACTGCAGTTGACGAAATTACGAACGAAAGCGATACGAGTGCAATTAAAAATGGTTAAGTGAAAAGCATCTAAAATTATTTCCCATTAATCAAGTAGGCGAATGTGGTCGAATTTAACCCATACATTATTTTCATGTATGAATACAAATTTTAGACACTTAACAAATATCAAATCCTCTAATTAGCTCCGTATTTAAAATTAAAGAAATGAACAAAGACAGTTAAAATATTAATAAGGATCAGGGGTGATACTAAAAAATTACATTGATAATTACCTATTTACCCTATTATAAACGAGATAAAAGTGCAAGTTTGTGGGTGACTAAAATGATATTATTGAATGAGCGTTTCTTAATGATGAATGTTTTTCAATTAATAGTTCAAGGAATGATATTGTTTTCAGTGCGCCTTTCATTTCGTAGATTCCATATTTTTATTTTTTTTAAATTTTGTGCAGAAAATTACACTGGACCTACAAATGACTAATTAGTTGTCAAATTTTAACTCTCCGCTGACAACAAACTCTAGATATCAATTGAACGAGGAGATCACTAAAATTTTCACGAAAATTTCTAATTCATCTTTTTGTTTCTCGTTTCAATCAGTCGGTTTTACATCTTTATAAATTTTTCTGTTGATTTTTTTTCTTCGTTACAGAAATTTATTTGAACTGCTCATCCATTCCTTATTTGGGGTTTTTCTCTTCCCAAGCCGTATTTCCCAATTTTCATTTTTGTTAGTCGATAGTAAATTTCACACTCTAAATTAATTGTTTGCGATTCATATACTTTTTTGTTTCCGTTGAACGTAGGGAAAGATATTTTCAGTCCAACCTAACCGAATTCCGAACTGCAACACAGTATATTTGATTAACTTTGGAAAACAAATCGCTGTAAATGACATTGTTTCAATATGTCAACTCGTGAACGATGATCAAAACGAAAAAAGAAACAACTCATGGATCAATCAAACATCACTAGTGTGTAACTCTATAAATTAGCTCCAATTTTAGGTGTTTTTGTTCTCCAGTGAACAAATGTTGTGAAATTTTGCCCACGATTATTATAACAGGAACAGATTTTATTCGAAACCTAAGTGAAATGATTCAATAAAACGCCCCATAGTAAAGTAAATACGATAGAACCATGTGCTTTTTCCACTCCAGTGAAATGGAAAATGCTAAACAATACCGTAACTATCGTTTGCACACACAACGCCTTCAATTTCAATATGAAATCAATGATCCATTCATATAGTAGCGGGTACTCGACATGAAAAAAGGATTATGTCTAGAAAGTGTAAAATTTATATCTAATTTACATTATTTCTCTTTTTCCATCATTTCATTCAAAGTTTTTGTTTTTCTCAGTGTGAAGTTTGTATAATATGGTATTTCTCTGGCAAAAACTCATTTCCAGTCGCCAAATAATCTAACATCTGTCATTTGTCGCCTGAAAACATCGCTCTTATCTTTGTTCTCATTATGACTCTCAGAGAATCAGAAAAAAGTTGGCACCAAGGAAACTTGGACGATCCTGAAAAACCAAAGTACGTAAGTTTTTTCTTCACAACCCTCATCTACCCCGTGTTCCTGCCGAACATCTGCGATTTCCGTTGGGATGAAACTCAATACGCCTATTTTTCGGCCTGTGCAGTATCGATGATACCAGACATGAACAATAAATAATTCAAGGAACCTTGGTATTCGTGAAGGTGAAGGCTATGGAAAGCTCACTGACCGCCAGAGAAGGAGACGGACTGCGGGAGAGGTGGGAGTGAAAATAGGAAGGGTCGGATCAATAAGGTGGTGAATGTAACCCCTCTATGGTTTTATGAATGACATCTCTACTCCTCAGCGTTTCTAAGGGTCCATCTACATTGTGAATCAGAGATTCTTAAGTCAACAAAGAAAATTTGTAATGAAAGTTTGTTTTCAACTGGAGAATATTGGAAACAGTAATTGCACAGAATTAAAAAAAAATTCACCATAGACATATTCGACATAAAATATTGATCAAATAAAATGAGTGAAAAAAGACTATGGAGATTAATATTATAATTAAATATAAATAAAATTTTCTTATTTAACATAAATACCCCATAAAAAAAGAAATATGAATGAGACTGTTCCTTCTGATACTATTTTCTGTTCAAAACTTTCTTTGTACAATGCGCTAAATAATAGCAAGAAAGTATTGATAAGAATGATGACTAATATTAGCGTTTTGAGATAAAGTATGTTCAAATAATGAACGAGTTGAATATGTATCCAACACGTCGTACTTCTGAGGCAGCCATCTTGCTTTTGCCGGCTCTGAAGAAACTCACGTCATATCGTAGATTGGAAAAAAAGTGTATTTTAAATGAAAATGTACGAAATCCCAAATTTTCCATTTGGATTGCATATAGTTTGATAACTTTGCAACTGAAATCAATCATTAACTGGCCAAATTGAGCAGTTTCACGGCCAAGCCCTGGGGGTACTCTTTTGTTCTGAAAATTACCGAAATCCTTGAATTTCAACACTTCTGAAAGATTTAAATATTAAAAAAGCACCAGATCTCTAATAAACCGGCTCAAAGAAAATGACTTACATCAAATCCTTCAGACCTGGCCCAAACGTTCCCGTCGTGTCCTGCAATAGCAGCTTTTGAAACACAACGAGAGGCGAGAAGTTGTTTGTCTACATAATCCTGCCAGCTCATATTGATTTACAGTTAATTTACACCTCACACACGAGAATACCACTAAAAAATCGGGTGAAATTGACAAGCCACCGCACAGCGAACTGAAACGGAATTGTTGTACAGGAGACAAGCTAAGCAAGTTTGCATGCAGGGCAGGAATCAACGGAAACGATATGCGAGAAATGCGACTGCGCATAACGATCGTACTGACAACCTCATAATATAAAATAACCAAATTATACAAAATCATTTCTTTAATAAATAATTGTAAACTAATCTGTCTACTAAATTAAAATTTCAAAAATATCAAAGTTTTTCTTTAATGAAATGCTGATTAAATATATTTCATAAATAGATCGCTTATATGCCTCACGGTATAAAAATCTTATATAGCAGGATTGGACACACTGATTGAATTATTTTCAGATAAATTCATAGATATATATGGCTTGTCTATGGATTAACTACATTTCTCTATGTTCATGGCAATTACGTTTCCAAACATGAGCAATATATATCTCACTTTTATTGTAAATTATATTCTCTTTATTGCCATACTACTAATATTTCTATTCTTTCTAGTTTTCCATAAAAATACTTCATAACAAAATTCAATCATATCATTGAATTTTGCATAGGTAAAAAGTCAATTTATTGTTTTCTATGCTTCATCTGTGATAAGCCATAATTCTTTGTTCGGCGGCAATTTAATATTTCAAGGAACACATTTTTTTTGACTCCCTTTCCTTCCTTCAAATAAATGAATGAGACTGTTCAAATATGGAAAGCAAGAATGTATTCACTGACTTTTTAATCAAGGTATAAAAGGGGGATAAGCTAAAATCAAGGAATAAAAACAAAAACCACCAATATCTTATTAAAATGGAATTTTGATCTTTATTTTCCATAAGATGTGATGCCCAGCTGACCTTTGTCTGAAAGAAAAAAAAGACTAATTAGAGTGTGGTTCTGATGAAAAGCTGTCTCAGTGCTCTGCAAAATTCAACAGAAACTTTTATCACAAACTTTCTATAAAACAAATAATTTAGATCAATCCATATCATCTATGAAATTTCTGTGGAATTTTCAGACACAAAGGGTGGTTTTGGTTCTTGGAGAGGTGTCAGAGTGTTAAATCAAAGAAAAGGCTGAGGTTATTGTAATATTTTATTTAATATCTATTATTATATAATAATACAAAAACATCAATGATAAAAGGCGGTTTTCAGAAGAAGAATTGGACGCCCTTCTACAACGTTTGAAAATATAATAACCTTTCCAGAATCCAATGACAACCCTACAGAGACAGCAATTCTGTCGTGAGAAAAATATTACTAAAGGGGGACTGAAATAAACTGCCAGACATGCTGGCGTCCCTTCAGTCCCCATACACTGACAATATTCAATTATAAATATACACTAATAATGAAAACTAAAACTATGTGACAATCTACCGATAACCGATTAGATCAACTCAAATATTATATAAAATATATCGACACTGAAAAGTTTATTTGACGGCTGTGTAGCGCAGGGCACGGCGCTAGCCTAAAGAGAGAATGGCGCACAATATTCGCATAAGGTCGCAGTCAGGGCACGATCAGGCAGCTAATACTCACACCATAGGAAACTCTAGGCAACGTCGGACACATAGCAATACAACACGTCTCGATTTAAATTAGGTCGGCCACATTCATTGGCATCTCATCGATTTTTGTGTTATAATGTTGTTCGATGTCATTCAGTATACGTTTGTCCTCTTCCGTTATGAAATTAATAGCCACACCCTTACGACCAAATCGTCCACCTCGACCAATCCTGTAAAGAACAAAATAAATAAAAGATACTCAATAAACTTTGAATTTGACAGAAATTTTCATATTTAGTAACTTTAAAAAATTTCAAATAAAACGTGATTCGAAAAATACCATATACCCTAAAATTCATGCCATATATGATTTCCAGGCTTCAACTTCCATGGATTCACAACTTTTTTCAGATCTTTATAAATATTCAATCATTATTATGCTCCACTATGAATTGCATTATATTACTGCAACCAAAATACGAAGGTACTACACTATCAATTCTGAACTTATTTAAATTTAAATCTTACACTTTGTGACTGCTGTTTTGAGGTATTAACCCTTGCAGCCAAGAAATGATAACTTTGAATTTATTGACAGTGAAACATAGTAATTGCTAAAAACTTGTTTTAATTTCAAACTAGAAATAAATAGTAACGGCTAAAACAGTTCATTATCTCATTTCAATATACTAAATGTTTTGGCTGACATCAAAACACAACTGATAATTCACAGTTTCATATGAGCATTTTGATAATTTTGGGATAAAAATTTCTTTGTATGTGTTTGATTGTTGAATTAGGAACAGACCCATCAATTATTTTTGGTCATTTGGTTGTAATACTAAAAATTGTAAAAACTGTACTGAAGTAAGAGCTACAACATTTTCCATTTTGGGGGAAATATTGAGAAAAATTCAGTTCACTTTGATTTTTGCCAAATTGAAAACAGAAACATGCATTATGACCATATCACTGTCAAGCATTGGGCAGAAAAAATAATTTCTCAAGATATTGAATGGAATCTGCTGCTTTATGATAGTTCAATTCAAATAGAATAAATTGTCAAAGACTTGGGACCATGCAATATGTTATAAATCCTGGTTTTGAATTAATAAATCTGGCGAGAGAACATGTGCTGAAATATGGACTACAAAATTTTCCACAGAAGAATAATTTTGCGAAAAATTCAGCGTTATTTTATATTTGCCCAATTGAAAACAGAAACACATAGATATATACACGAACTGTCAAGCATTGAGCAAGAGTCATGATAGTAAAGATAACTTTTATATCAATAAAACTAATATCCTAAAAATCATTGGATACATGTTTTCTACTTGGGTAATACTGAAAGAGCTATATCAAAGAGCAAATCAGTGACCAATGCAGAATTATTGCTTTTGGCCTCATTTTGACCATGTTACTGCATAATGGCAAAGAAACACAGCTTCGATAGGGCCAGACTTGACATTTTATTTATTGAAATAAGCAGAGGATTAAAAGTATTGAAGAATAAATTCTAATTTTGGCAATTTTTTTTCAAGAAAAAACTGTGCTGAAATATGGGCTACAAAATTCTCCATAAAAGAATAATTTTGCGAAAAATTCAGCATCAATTTATTTATGCCTAATTGAAAACAGAAACATACATAGATATATATGAACTGTCAAGCATTGGGCACAAGTCATATTAGTAGACTCAACTTCGTCCACTAATAAAATCCATATTTTGAAAATCATGAGATAGAAATGAAATATTTGTTTTTAAATGTTAATGGCAAAGAAACAAAACTTCAATAAGGCCACACTTTACTTCATTCAGATGCAGAATATCAACCTGAATTACTTAAGAAAATAAATCCCTGAAAAAATTTACAGAGAAAAACAATATATAATATGCTAAATTTGGATTACTAAAGTATTAAAGAAAAAATTTTGCTAATTTTTCTAATTGAAAACAGACTCATCTTATTGAAGATGCAGACGATAAACCTGAATTTCACTGTATCTTCAAAAAAATTTCCAAGGAAAACGAATATACTGCATCATTTTATTGTTTTCTAATTGAAAACAGAAGCATAATTATTCACGTGATGGTAGGGAAGAAAAACACAAAATTAATTTAGAGATGATTCTAAAAATCATTGAAGACCTAAATATGTGTTCTACTTGGGTAATACTGAAAGAGCTATTGAAACAGCAACACAGTGACCTTTGCAGAAACATTACTCTGGGCCTCATTTTGACCATGTTACTGCATAATGGCAAAGAAACACAGCTTCGATAGGGCCACGCTCGTATATTTGAAGATTCAGATGATAAATTTGAAATACTGAAGAGAATTTCACTGTATCATTGAAAAAAAAATTCAAGGAAAACAATTAAGCCATATTCAGACAACAAAATTCTCAAAGAATATTTTGTCAAAAAATTCAGCATCATTTTATTGTTTTCTAATTGAAAACAGAAGCATAATTATTCACGTGATGGTAAGGAAGAAAAACACAAAATTAATTTAGAGATGATTCTAAAAATCATTGAAGACTTAACTATGTGTTCTACTTGGGTAATACTGAAAGAGCTATTGAAACAGCAAGCCAGTGACCTTTGCAGAAACATTACTCTGGGCCTCATTTTGACCATGTTACTGCATAATGGCAAAGAAACACAGCTTCGATAGGGCCACACGTCTTCTTGAAGATGCAGGAGAATTACTGAAGAAAACGGATTAATTTTACTGTAGCCTTAGAAAACAATTATGCTGAATTCAAATTCCAAAATTCTTCAAGAAAAGGTTAGCATAAGAAATAATTATTTCCTATTAGAAACAGAAACATAGTTGAAATTTGAGTATAAAAATAGATTTAATCTGCCAGAGAAACATAGCTACTCATGTAATTGTAGGAAATTAAAATCATAAAATTAATTCAGAATATGATTCTAAAAATCATTAAAGACTCAAGTATTTGTGATCTACTCGGGTAGCTATATTAAGCAGCAACCCAGCGACCCATTGATTGCAGAAATATTACTGTGGGCCTCGCTTTGACAATGTTACTGCATAATGGCAAAGAAACACAGATTCAATAGCCATATAATCACATGGAAGATGCAGAAAAACTTGAATTGATGCAGAAATGATAAATTTCACTATATCAGTGAAACGAGCTTACAAGAAAAACCATTGTATAAAATCATTACTTAAAATATTTCTGCTCTCCTGAAAGCTATATGAAGCAGCAAGCCAGTGACCAAAGCAGGAAAATTTGTCAGGGCCTCACTTTGACCATGTTAATTAATATTTTAGGGCAATAAAACAGCTCCTATAGAGCTGCTTGCCATATAGATTGATAGAAGCATTAACAAAATATTTATTAAAATGAAGCCGGGAGGAATATTCAATTTATGGAAGTAAAAAAAAGATATATTTTACTGTCTTCAAGAAATTCCTGAGAAAAGTTGTTCTGAAGTGTTGTCTACAAAAATTCTAACATTTCACAAAAGATTCACCATAATTTCATGTATAACCTACTACAAAAAGGACACAATTATAGACAATTTACATTTATAAGCAAAACGCATTGGGCAAACAAATACATACTAAGAATGTAGTAGACAATATATGAATATATTAATAAGACATTAATTCCAATTCAAACAAGAATATTTGAAAGGCTATATGATTGAGCAAATCAGTCATGAGCTCTGCAGAAATATTGTTCAGGTAGATATAAACCAAATTCGAGGAAGTCAAATGGAGAAATTAAATTCAGAAGATTCTTGACAGTTGAACAAGATGTTGAAGGTGCATCGAAAAACTTGAAAACAATTAGATTTTCTAAATTTCTGTTAATGGGAAATAATTCTTAAACGTTTGGCTCGAGAAGGAAGTATAGAATTTGAAGAAATGAAATTAAATGAAACTTTATGTAGCTATAAAATAAAGGCAATTATTCTTCTGCCAAATAACAATTCAAGTAATTTGGTATTGACAATTTGTACATTAGTAGCAAGAAAAAATTCATGAGTTTTGGCGTGCTCATACATATCTACAATTTGTTTTAAAATAACTGGCTGCCAACTGGGGTTACTTGGATTTTTTCTATTGGCTATAAAAATTGCAAAAACCAAATTTCAAGAAAATATTTTATTTGTAACCTACTTGGGTAATACTGAGAGAGCTATATAAAAAAGCAAACCAGTGACCATTGTAGGAATGTTACTTTGGGCCTCACTTTGACCATGTTACAGCATTATGGCTTTGAAACACAGCTTCGATAGGGCCAAATTGAAAAGTTAATGATACTGAATTCCTTGAGTCAGCTGAAACCAATCAAGAAATCACAAATTCGAGAAATGAAGCAGCTTTTTTATGTTTATTTCATCTTCATGCCACCATATATCCAGCACTACTAATTACCAATACAGTAAATAATCATATTTATTCACTAATCAGATGATTATATGAAAAATGAAAAAAAAAAGCTTTTCACAATAAATTCGCCTTGAAATTTTCCCCTTTTATTCATCACTTACACATCATCATCTGATAAATGTTGAGTATAGTATGATACAAAACTAATATATTCCAAAAATTCAATTGTCCTTACTTGACAAAAATTCATTTCAATTAAATAAAAAAATAAGAATATAACCTCAATTTTGGAAATATTCTTTATTATTCAATTTAATTAATTGTCCCAAATTTCATGTCAGTCTATAGATGGTTCTTGAAAATATATACCTCAATTTACTTATAAAATCATTCTCATATATTACTCAATTTAGGTTCAAGTTTTATTAAGTTATCTTCTAGTTAACAACTAGACAGATAGCATACCAACAAATTTTTAAGTAAAGTGGTAAAAAACTTTTATTGACTATACCAAATTTCAAACATTAAAATCTTTAGTGAATTAATCAGAAAGTAAGAAATAAAATTACCTGTGAATATAGTTTTCTCTATTTGAAGGTAAGTCGTAGTTTATAACCAGGGAAACCTGCTGGACATCAATACCACGGGCTAGAAGATCAGTGGTAATTAAGACTCTGGAAGATCCACTTCTGAATTGCCTCATAATAACATCACGCTCTCTTTGCTCCATGTCACCATGCATAGCAGAAACCGTAAAATCTCTCTTGTGCATATTTTCAGTAAGAAAATCTACCTTACGTCGTGTATTGCAGAAAATAACCGCCTGAGTGATTGAAAGAGTATCATACAAATCACACAGAGTTTCTAGTTTCCATTCTTCACGTTCTACATTAATGAAAAATTGCCTAATACCTTCAAGAGTCAGTTCTTCTTTTTTAACCAATATACTAACTGGATTTCTCATAAACAATTTTGTTACGTCCAATACATCTTTTGGCATTGTAGCCGAGAGCAAGATGACTTGAACATCTGAGGGCATCATTTTAAACACATCATGAATTTGATCCTTGAACCCACGAGACAACATTTCATCAGCTTCATCCAGCACGAACATCTTAATATTAGTTGTGATCAAAGCTCTGCGAGTGATCATATCAAAGACTCTACCAGGGGTACCAACTACAACGTGGGAGCCACTATCTAGTTTCTTCATGTCATCGCGGACATTTGTTCCACCAATACAAGCGTGACATTCGGCATGCATAAAGTCACCTAATGCAATTACCACCTTCTGAATTTGTTGAGCAAGTTCCCGAGTTGGTGCCAAAATTAGAGCTTGGCAATTTCTACTTGTAGTATCTATTTGCTGCAAAATAGAAATCGAAAAAGTTGCAGTCTTTCCTGTACCAGATTGCGCTTGTGCAATAACATCAAATCCTTTAATACACGGTACAATTGCTCTCTGTTGAATGGCAGAAGGTTTCTCGAAACCATAAGCATATATTCCTCTTAAAAGTTCTTCTTTGAGGTTCATATCATCGAAGTTATCAACAACTTCATTCCAATTACTCTCGATGTCACCTTCGGGGTCCATTCCTGGCGGTCCTCCGCTGCCACTTTTGAAACCTTGATCTTTTTCGGGAGCAGCTCCATTTTTCTCCCAATCATCATTCCTGGAAATAGAAAACAAAAATGTTACTCATAAATTTCAAGATGAAATAGAAAAATCATGAATATTCACATTAAAAGTTCCAAATAAAATAATATCAATCTGAATGTAACATACTATTTAGCATATCATTCACTTAGATGGTTAAAAAGACCTTCATATCAGGCATTTGATAGGAATAATCACTGAAATTGTTTACACTGATTGTAATTATCTATTCAAACTATTTAACTATTTGTATAATACTTCGTGTACTGGTTATACAAATGAGTACAATAGCGTTTTGATTAAAAACAAATGAAATTACTTAAAGAATAGATGCCTGCAATGATTGAAATGTTAACCTTCAAAATGAATTTCAGGAGAAATGTGACACATGGGTGCATCAAAATTTGTCATGAAAACGAACTATGGCAAATAAGGAAAAATTAGCCGAAAACAAGTAATTGTTTCTATCAAAATTATATAATGAAGCATGGTGTTTTTCACGTGGAATATCTCTTTAACAATGGTGATCGTGAAGAATATGTTAGTATGGAGAAAACCAAGTGAATAACATAGTAATATGTCTTAAAAATTGTAATTGCTAAGACAAGAGAATGAAAGGGCTAAAAATAATTACTTACTGCTATTAATTCCGAACGCCATGTTGGCACGGTATGAATAAAGGGAAGGTTGAATGCCGATCATGGCCAATATAGAAGAAAGTATAGACATGAAGATAATTTGAAGCGTTCAAAACAAAAACATACACTTAGCTGAGAAATTCTGTTTGTATATTCACACTAAAAATTACCAAGATAACAAGTTTAACAAGACTTACCTTCTATCGTTCACAGACATGATTCACTGATCGTTTAGCTCAACGA
This sequence comes from Megalocaria dilatata, assembly GCA_034642435.1. Classification (NCBI taxonomy): domain Eukaryota; kingdom Metazoa; phylum Arthropoda; class Insecta; order Coleoptera; family Coccinellidae; genus Megalocaria; species Megalocaria dilatata. The sequence continues at coordinate 57,952,860 of CM067855.1, read as the reverse complement.
AAAGACTGTAGGAAGGCAAATACTCTATAGGTTGGATGTATTACTACGCCGACGTGCCACGGTGCTTTAAAAACCGATTAAATATAATCACCGTGCGTTAAAGCAAAATTCTTCCTTAATCACAGTATAATTGAAATTTTAAACTAAAATTAGTGGGTATTTAATAGAGAAATTTAATATTTTTTTCTTTTCAGGGAGTTACTTTTCGTTGCGCATTAAAGAGAGCAGAATCTTCCGGAAGTGGACTTTTCTGTCACCTCTTGCCGCCAAAATTTCAAAATAAAACACTTCTTGGATGTTCTGACACGGAAAATTTAACTGACAGCTTCCAAAAACTTTAATTATAGCAGATTTCTGACCTTACTAGATTTAAAAAAAAATTATTCTGCCTCGCATAATATTCAATATTTATTCACATCAGCATGCTTCCGAATCGAATCATTAAAGACTTGCTTTTGCGCACTCATCTTAATTCAAATTTTATGGTAGTTTTACAATATTTGGAGTCTCGACTTGTGAAATTTTCAACTGAAATTATAAGAATTTAAATTGTTATATCTTGACATGAAGCAAATTTGAACAATTGTCAAAATGTTGTATTTATGTCAAAAAATCATATTGGTTGGAAAAATCTATAGTAAAATAATATTTTAATCAGTGAAGCAGAATCCTTAAGAGATGAACTTAAACTATCCAAATAAATAACATTTGGATTCAAGTAGATCACAAAATGAAAAAACGAAAAACCTGAAAAAGCTCGTATCGATTGACCGCAATTAAGATTTTAAAGTGGTGAAAACTTCTGCTACATTGCACCATTCTTGCGCGCTCGTTCCAAAGCTGCTACCATTAGGTCAGTGTTTATATTTTTCAAATTTTGTGCCGAAAATTAAACCGATTATATTAGACTATAATAATAAATGGAGAAGGATGAATATGCTATTACAACATTCTTATAAACATGGGAAAATAAGAGGGAAATAGACCAACAAAAAGTTTTCAATCTTTCTATATAGTTGACTTTCATGGTCTCCAAGTTGGTCTATTTATTTTGCAGGCAGAAGATTCGGGTTCGAATCCCGGAGGCAACTTTTTTCATTTCAGATTTTTTTTTCTGAGCATATGTTAGACGTAAAATGGTTGTCTATGGTAGTCATCATCAGGTGCGCTGAAAGTCTGTGCGTCAAGTACGTACTTTTTAGAATATTTTTATTCCACCGTTGTTACAGATGGTGAAGACAGACAAACTATTACCTATGTAGTTTATCTGTGGTTAAGGGCTCATGTACGCAGGTCTTTCTAATAATTGAAATTACTCAACCATAGGAAACTCGTTCATCTATAGACTTATCGCTAGTACTTTGTATTGATATATTGATTGATACATCCATCTAGATACTCTGAAGCTTAGTAGCTTATGCGAGTTAGATCAGTTATGTTCTGATTAAGCTTGAAAATGTGGTATGTATAATTAGATAATTAATTGAAATTAACAAAAAAAATTATAGTATCCGTAGTCAAACTATTATAATGTATTGATAAGGAGTATGAGCTATGGTATTAGAAAGTTTTAGAAATCGAGACAGTGTAACATACATCTGTATAACAATTCTATACTCAAACAAACTCGACAAGGTTTTGTAGATCACAGAGGCAAATTGCAGACATGCATATCTTAGAGTCTTTATATATGTTTTAGCGTTACAATTATTTGAAGGTCTTCGATCTAGTACTAGTAATATTAGTTTATAAATTGATGTAGTACTATAAAATACTAGTTTTGTAAATTGAGGTATTATGATGATTAAAGTAAAACATTACCGCTAATTAAGTTGTTTTACTTTAATCATCGAGATGTATTTCCGACAAGTAGAGACCGATACAATCAAACATTTGAGGTATTATGGCTTTTATGAGTCTGCCTGTATTCTTGTTGGTTCATCCATTCAGAGATAACAAATAATTTTTTTAAATACCTGGCGTGTGTACTTCAGAGTTCTATTTTAGGCCCTCTATTCTTCATTATACAGGAATTATCCTCAAGTCAGGTAACCGTGTATTAATGACATTAATTTATATTCCCGCTTCAATTCGGCCAATATAAAGGTTATTAATGAATGATCTAATAAAGAACTTACGAAGGAATCTTTAGAAGGATGCAAGGAAACTTAATATTAAAAATTGAGAGAAGCATTGACGTGAACTTAGGAGCCATTGCGCGAGTTCAATAGGGCAAGGCACAGCGTTTGACGATCACCGTTCCAAGCGGAACGCATGATCACCGGCGTCACTGGCAGAGCCTGCTCATCACGCCTGTCTGATGAAGTTTCAGATGAGCAGACTCGGAAACGAATCGCCGTCTCCCCAACTTAGAGGTGGAAGCTCCCTCACAACACTCGCATTTCATTCGAGAGCTTCATTGGTGACCCCGACGTGATTGGAAGGGTTTGATTTAAGAGCGAACCAACCCATTCATTTAGAGGCCCTAATTGCCCCTATCCATCATTCCGAGACGACCTTCCCTTCCGTTTCACAGATCACCGCTGGAGATAGCACCGCGACCAGCCCAGCGGCGGACTGTCTCGTTGCCTGTTCCCAACGCCCTATTCCGTGACCTTTATCGACGCTCATTGGAGGGGTAGTGAGTAGCGAACAACTTCTTCGCTCCTCGTCCAGAAACCTGCCTTGCTCTATCGCAGTTTGACCGGCGTACCAATAGACGACCCGACCAGTCTAAAGATTCGTGACTAAGCGTCCTAGCCGAGTTCAAGTAGGGCAAGGCACAGCGTTTGACGATCACCGTTCCAAGCGGAACACATGGTAACCGGCTTTACAGGCAGAGCCTGCGCATCACGCCTGTCTGATGAGTTTCAGATGCGCAGACTCGAAAACTAAACGCCGTCTCCCTAACTAAGAGGTGGTAGCTCCCTCGTAACACAGCATTTCCCTCGAGAGCAATACAAAATGTTGAGGAAGACTGTCTGCGATGCTCTTCTACTTTGAAATCTCATCCAATGCTACTTTTTGTATGGATCCTGTTTTAGTCAGGAGGAAAGGCATCTCATATGGCTTAGTAAATCAATTGCACAAATTTTATCATATTCAACTAGTAATAAATAAAATTCAATTTCCACAAACTTTTTATTGTTGAACGACAATTGTTTCCCCACACTGTACATTAATCATGTTCTACATTTGAACTGAACAATAAAAAGTTTGTGGATATTGAATTTTAATTATTACTAGTTTCCATCAAGTAAAGACCGAATCCATCAAATATTTTATCATATTTCTTGTGCAATGGCGCATTCAGGCTGGCTAGTATGAACAATAAAAAAAAACATCACTACACTAACTTTGTTTGCAGTTCACAGATTAATCTGCTGATCTTTCGCAGTATCTTTTTTTTTTCAATTTAAGACTTTGTTAGTAATCAGAATAAATTTATTCTATAGGCTAATATGATGGCTCAAGAACTGTGAGTAGTCCTCTTCATTCCCACATCAGATCTGCTGGTTAGTTCTATTTGAGTCTTCTGCCATCTTGTGAGGCTAACACGTCATAGTATCCCTCCCCTTAAAGCTAGCACAGATCTAATTCTGACGCATTCGCCCTTATGAACAGATAACCTGCAATCGGGTAGAACCAAGCCCGTTCTATGCAACACCCACCCCAATAGAAGTGAAGTATATTTGCTGAGTATATTCCAATATTTAGGAGGTCTTTCGGTCTACCCTCAATACAAAAATTCAGTATAAAATGTTTGGAGTTGAGCCTTATGTTGCTATAGAACTAGAACAAGACTATATACAACATAAGGATTTAAAAGTTATTACTATTTAAATTTAATTGATGATTTTTTTATTAACAATATCTTAAATACATCTGACAATAAATTAAAACTTTAAAGGTCCATATTAGAAGGATCAATGGAAGTAACAACTAATTCTTCATAATTCCATTTTGGATAAACCCTCTTATACAAATTCATCAAAACAGTATCTTGCGATTTGAGCTGTCCATCAAATATACATTTCATATGCCCATGAGTACCTAAAAATATTCATCATGAGTATCTTTGAGAGTATTTATGTATCAAATAATTACCTAATGGTTCCTTGATATGACCATGTCTTCCCATTTTGGTCCTTAGTTTTACAGGTTTGAAGTGATTAATGTCTTGGGTATTGAAAAACATGAACCTAATGACAGCTGATTTTTTATGTATTTTGAAAGGATGACCTGAAATTAAAACCAAGTTATTGAAATGGTATAAAAAATTAAAACAAATCAATTGCTGATAACATTAATAAGAGAGGTTATTTGCTGATAGTTACAAAATTGATACTATAAATTTATTTTTCATTCAGATGACATTTAACATTCTGAAAAGCGAATGTTACAAATGTTATTGTTCACCTAGTTAGATCTTCAAACCATAAATGTGAAGTCGGAAACTCTGGGTTTTTTCTTAATCTAGAAGTTTATAAAGGTGGAAAAACTTTTTATCTTCAAATTATTTTTCATAACAAAGTGCACAAATCATCTCTCAACATTTACACAAGGAGTTTGTCAAAAAACTTTATACAGAATGTCTCAAAATTTCCTCCTCAGTGGTCGCATATGTATTGTACAATTAAAAATAAGACAAAAATAAATAATACCAGAATCCCAAGAATGAAGGCATTTTAGGGGGATAGTGGGAAGAAAAAGTAGCACTATGAATTTTTCATTCAATCTGAACAAAAAACAAGTACATTAAAAAATAGTAGGAATATTAAAAACAAAGATACTTCTAGGTAATGTTAAAACTAGAAAATATCTGAATTTTCATTAACACATTTTTGCAACTTATCACGAAATGTGAACTATCGGAAATTTTTTTAAGGTAGTTCAATGAGCTAGTAGGTTCAATGGACTGGTACTACATTTACGGCGAGAGGGTATATTTAACTGTTGTCTTTGATCTTCGAAAATCTGGCAAAATCGTAAGCCCACCGGAAAAAGCCTTTCAGTTCAGAAAAAAAACATTTTAATGGTTATTCCTCTATGGTTGATTGTTATGATGCTTACAGCTTTAACTACATGCACACACAAAAGTCAAATGATAGTTATTTTAAAGGAAAAAGCAAGTTCAAGGAACGTTTTTTCATACATAACTTTCAAACAAATAGAAGATACAGAGTTTCCATTAACCAAACATAATGTTCAATTTTCATTCAATAAATTTTTTCCCTTAATTCAGGATGGAAAAGTTGAGAAGTGCAGATAAAACTAAAAATTTGTAGAATAAACAGAAAATATTTAAGTATTTCTTACCTGACAGTACTATTCTCTTTAAGATTATCCTCTCAGAATTACAGGACAATAAATTTCCTGCGGCGACTAAAACCAACTTGTCATTAATTTCTTTGTAACACAGTACAGGAGCAGGAGGAAATTGGAGGGGCGCAAAAAAAGTTGCAACTGCCAATGAATCAGGTTGGAAGTATCTCAGGAACTGTAACAGAAACAATTTCATTTAATTTGTACATTAATGATTAATTCAATAATTCGAATAATTACACAGAATAATAAAGAACACACTTCCAATAAAAAACAATTATATATATTTTTTGGGAGTACAAATTGAATCTGTCCGTTTTTCTAGCTCAAAAAATGCATTTATTTCAAAAGATAGGGTATTATCATATTGATCAAAATGTTGTCAATCATTGCTTACTTCTTATCCCCACCTCTCAGGCAACTTCCAAATTCCATCTCAAAAAAACTTCGTGTCTTTTGAGGCGATTCAATTTTAGATTTCATCAAGAGAAGTGAAGCGGTGACCGGTCAAATCTTGTTGCATCCGTCGAAACAGTCAGAAGTCAGAAGGAGTAATGTGTGGAGAATACGGCAGAAAGGGTAAGATATCCTATTTTCTGAATAATTTTTGACAACTTTTGTGATGTGAGGCCAAGCGTTGTCATGCAAACGAATAACTATCATGTCTGCCCTCAAATTCCGTCCGTTGTTCTTGTAATGAACGGTTCACACAAAGTAATTGCAGTCTGTACCGATCACCCATAATAGAAACACTAGGTTTTAGCAGCTCATAATAAACAATCCCCCTTTTGGCCCCACTAGATATACAGTATAACTTTTGAACCATGAAAGTTTGGCTTTGGTGTTGATGTTAAGGTCAATGGCAATGATTAACCGAGCAAATCGTATTTTTCTTGGGGTTGTTGTAGAAGTTCAACTTTCTGTCACGTCTACCTGGTGTAAAAAACCCGTTCTTTTTTGCTTTTGAAGCAGCTGTTCACAAGAAAATAACCACCTTTCCAGATCTCTTACTTTCAATTATTAAAGAACCCAATGGCCTTGCTTTTGAATCCTCCCCATAGATTTTAAAGTACCGACACTGCTTGTTAGGTCACGCCGAACGTAAGTGGAATCTCGTCTTGCGGTAGACTCGTATCATTATCAATTAATGTCTGCAATTCATCGTCTTCGAATATTTTTGACCGTCCCAAGTAAGGTCTGTCTTCAACGCTGAAATCACCACTTTTGAAGCGCCGAAATCATTCTCTACATGACTTGCCAGTTGGAGCATTGTCACCTTAAGCTTCCATAAGCATACGATGAGCTTCAGCTGCCCTTTTTTCCAATTAAAATAAAAAATTCAAACTTCCCGGAAATGCTGTTCAGTTATCAAAAAATATATTTTCAACTGCATAACAAAAAACGTTTTTTATGAAACTCAAAATAATTCAAACTGAATGCTATAGGCAGATGTCCAATCTGTCTAAAACCGCGACAATCAGATGTTAGTACTGAAAAAATGTATGATTTTAGAGCCATCTTTTGAAAACGGACCGAATTAATTTGTACTTCCAATATATAGTCTGTCTAGAAAGTATCCGGAATTTATTATTTTTCATAATTTTAATATACTTCTTTTTTGTAACATTCTAAGACAAAAGTAATGTATAAAATAGGTTGTGCAGATAGTTGGCTATGGCTAAAGTTGCATGGCAACACTATTGGTCAAAATTTGAATATCAAAACAGAGTTAATCTGTTAGTCTTCTACAATTTTAATTTCAAAAAAATTTTTATTCAAAAAACTTTTAGAATTAAATAAATGTCTACAATAAACACCGCTTATATTTAATAGATGATATCACAATCAACTAACAATCAGTATCTGTCTAAAGTTTTGTATTACAAATGATTTTTTTAATTCAAAATTCTGGATAGAATTAAAGATGTTTTTTCTAAGTAATGTGGGAAGTTTTACATACCTTGTGCTTTTGTCCATTTGTATGTTCATTGAAGATAGGACAAACTGAAAACCTCCTATAACCACACTGAAAGATGAGTTTCGATTTGGATTTTATTGGTAATCCATATTCACTTGTTCTTTTCAATACAGTGTTAACCACTGTCATTTTATTTTCCAGGGGAAACATGCCCACTAGTATCAATGGTAACCCTGTTTCCTTGAAAGTGTTCCAAGCAAGTTCCGACACATCTTTTATGTGAACGGTTATATACCATCCAGGCTGAAAATTTTTTTTTTTAATTATACAGAGTATTTTCAATGGAGAGTTTTTTATAAGAGAATAATCAAAATATTAATAATGTTTTTTCCAAAAAAACGACTACATAAAATATTCAAGGCGACAAAGAAGCCTTAAAACTGAATTTGATGCACTGAAATTTCAAGTCGGGTTCTGTTACTTCAAACTCTCCATCTGGTGAATATTCGACTGAAAACTAGATGTCAACAATACACCATTGAGAGTAGTTCCATATTCATTTTAAACCTGAACAATCAGAACCAAGTACAATTTGTTGTTTTTGAGTTTCGTAATTTATTGATAGATACTGCATATTTCTTCAAATATTTAACTTGTTTACATGATTCTTGTCTATGGAAAATGCAAGCAAAATTTTAGTGCAGCTAAATGCAGAAAAATATCAGTTGAAAAATCGTGCATATCGGTCAATGTTCCTTAATTTAGTGAATTTGAAAATCTTGGCGTATCATGCAGGAGAGGTAAATATTGAGACATTGTATGAAAGATGCTCATAAAGTTATTCATATACAAACTGATATTATTATTGCGAATATTGCAAATGAAATCATATGGCGGATTTATTTATAGCGAGATAAAAGCAAATTTTAGTGAAATGATTTATTTTGAAGTTCTACCATCTGTTAGAAAAAAAATTAACCTTTAAAAACATCATAATTGAATGAATTACTACATTGTATTAGTTTAAATGTTAATGGCAATTTTTGTACACGATATTCCTTAATGTAGACAAAACATAAACCAAAAAACTCCGAAAAAATTAAGCAGTAGGTTAAAAATTACAAAATAGAATACAAGATTGTAGTATAAAAAAAGGGGAAAATTTTGAAATATATCCTGACACAGAAACAATTATTATAGATTGCATCCGATCACCGAAGAAATGAGTTTAATCAGAAAAATTTTCAAACAAATAAAATAATGTAAAAAATTATTGGAATATGTCTTGGAACAGAAATAATAACTACTAAGGATTGAATCTGAAACCAGAAAATTATTGAAAATAATGAAGATATTATTGGGGTTAGTTCCATAATAACAATTGTCAAAAAGAGATTATATTGTGTGTTCCACCACAAAATCACTTGTTTGTCACCAGTGTTAAAGATCAAAAGAAAAAACATAAAACCTGGAGGTGCAATTAAATGGCTATGGAAATCCTAAATCAAAATACTCTGTATAAAGAAATAACCTACTCAAAGGATTAGGTAGGCAATCTTTTAAAATTGATAAAATGTGCAAGAAATCTTGGCATGAACAAATCTTACTTATTGGATTAACTTACCAGAACACCCTCTTCTTCTTCGATATCTTTCAATATATTCTTCCTTGCTCGCTCGAAATTTTTTTCCTGATATATTCTTTGATAATCACTTGGTAAATTTTCATAGGGATCCCATGGGGAAGTTCTGAAAATTTTTATTTTATGAAACGCTAATGTTCATTTTGATGTATTATTTGACTTAAATCACAATTTCCGTGATAGTGATGTTTCATAGCATGTAATTTCTTAGGTTATATGATGAGATTTCACATTGAGTAAGTTGATAAAATGTGAGGACTCATTTTGGTTTTTAGCATTAAAGTGATTTAGCTAGACAATTCATTGGGAGGAACTCTATTACTGTTTAATTGAATCCGTCTTTACTTGATGAAAATTTATTTAAAATATCTTTTTAAATAAATTTAAAATAAAATAAAGGATATTCTACCTTCCTCTCATTTATTATAAGATAAATATTGTTTTGCTTTCATAATTGCATCGTCAGATTTTTACATTTTGAGTAACTAAACATATTTCAAAAATTCATTTGTTTTATACTGTTACAGGTATATTATTCGAATAAGATCTATAGCAATTACAAAATCAGGGTTTACTAGGAATCAGAATTAAAAATATTTCAAAGCGGCAAAATGCTGACATGTGTTTTATTCATTGAGGAAATTTACAATTTTATTATATCTATTTATTTCTAGTACTTCCAACAAAGTGAGGGAAAAACTTATACTTCCAAGATGTAAAATTTCAAAATTATTGGAAAAGTCAGAAAATTCAATTTTTGAAATAAATATTATTAAACAAATAGCCATTTAAAGACTACAAATCCAATATTGATAGATCCGTTAGTGATAAAAACAAATCTTAGAATAGCATTAAATATGGTATAAGCCAATATAAAAGAGATAGTTATTTTGTGGTGATTGCAAAGAGTTTACATAGGACACACTGACAGAACTCTCCAAAAAAGGATTTAAGAATGTTTTTAAAAAGTTTCCTTGTAAAAAAAATAATTCCATTTACTCCATGACATGACTTTAACCCTACTTTCGAAATTTTGCATGTTGAAAATAAAAATTTCCCCCTTATTTTGTTAGAAGCATCTGAAGTAGACATAATAAAATCGGAATTTTACCAGGTGTAGAATTACGAAACCGGAATTTCCCTATAGTTGATGCTCTAGCCATCAGTTTGGGGACCATAAGACCCCTTCTGCAGCACCATCATCTCCCCCTAACAAAATCTGAATATTAAAACAAATTGAAATATGTTTATCTTCTACAATTTTAATTTCAAAAAAATTTTTATTCAAAAAACTTTTAGAAATAAATTTATGTCGACACAAGCACCGCTTACATTTAATTGAAATTAAAATTGTAGAAGATAAACATATTTCAATTTGTTTTAATATTCAAATTTTGTTATATTTCTTCTATCAAGTAAAAGGCCTATCTATTTTATCCCCCTAACAGCTGATGAAGATTTGCAACACACATCAACCCAAATTTCATGAACATGTGGAGCCTACGAACTATGATTTGCGGATAGCATTGGTTTTCTCGTATCAATTATAGAAATCTCCTGCAGAATCGCATTAAATGCTTGTTGAAACTTACAGTGAACATGCTGTAGGTAAAAGACAGTTGTTTAGAGAGGTTCAAAAAATTCAAGTGATGATTTTGACATGAACCTAAGAGCGTGGGAAGCCACTGAAAAAGTTTGCAGACGATGAATTGCAAGTCTTATTGGATGAAGATGATACTCAACTCAACAAGAACTCGCAGATCAATTAAATGTGACTCAGAAAGCCTTCTCCATTTGTTTGACAGCTATGGGAAAAATGGGTTCTGCTCAAATGCCGAACTGGTGGGAAAAATTTATACATAGCAATAGAGATTACTTTGAATTAAATATTTTTTATCATTTTCAAACAACAGACGTGTAATTTTCCTCAAAAAAAATTACGGTTTCATACTTCTACACCTGGCACTCAATGAACAAACAGAGGCAAGCAGTTCACTTACTTTTAAATTTTTTTTTTCCAACCCCATGCTATGGACCTTTTTAAATAATATACTTGTAACAGTGTAAAACGAATGTATTATCAAAATAAGTTTAGTTAGTCAAAATGTAAAAATTTGACTATGCTACTGTGATAGTGAAATTGTTATGTTTATAATAAATATGTGAAAATTAGAATAACCTCATTTAAAATATAACCCTATTACTACTAATTTCAAATAATTATATAATTATATCTTACCTGAAACTTTCCAAACCCCTATACTTTTCAAACCTAAGTTTTGCTAAGTGGTCCACAGGTGTATCTATTTCATCTGGAAACATTACATCAGATTTGGCATTCTTCAGCATTTCTAGATCCTTATGTTCAGCATCCAAATCCATTTCTTTATCGTATTTATCGTTATCACCAGGTACCTCAGACTGCGTCATTATATCGTAATCCTCTATTTCAGACTCCTCCGATTCCTCCTCTGGCATAAATTCCATTTTGTTTTCGTCTTCAGATTCCCCTTCAACGTCTGAATCTAAATCATCACACATCCAAGCTGATTGATAATCGGACCAACCAGTAATGCGTTTTTCCTTTTCACTCTGAAATTTTTTTAATGCAATTATATGGTTATGAAGTATTCATTGAAATACCACTCCTGAGATTCTAGAAATTTAGACTGAAAATCATACGAATTTTTCATGCCAACAGAAATTTTTTTCACTATATTTTATTTTTTTGTAGTTCAATTTTTCCAAATAATGAATATTTCAAATCTTAGACAAAAAATACTGTTCAAGTGCATCAGAATTATCTCAATAATCGGGTGATCATTCAAATCAAATATTCATTTGAATACTACTAAAACCTACAACATCTGTATAAAATCTCGGAGTCTGCTATCTGCTAGGCAAGACTCGCATCTCTCATTGGCTTCCAGAGTTTATAATTAACAAGTATATAAAAAAGTATAATAAACCAAGGAAAAAAATGAATGCATGCAGATAAAGATTAAAGAGAATTTGCATATTTTATACATAGAAAATATCACCTTTTGTTCTTGTCTTGCTAATTCAATTTCTTCATTTGTAGGCCACGTTTGTTCTGCATCCATGGGCTCAGGAATAATTTCGGATTCAAGGGATTCCTGTAGTGCGGGATTACATCTTTCTAGAACGGTAATTACTCTTCTCTCCACACTAAAAAATATTCCTTATAAACAAGATATCAACAGGAGGTAACTGATATTTACGGAAAGAAACCTTTTGGAAACAGAGTTGATGAGAAATCAGTATAGAGTATTTGATTAGAAAAAAATAAACTCAAATTAGATGAAAATAAACTTACTCCTTGCCGACTTTATATGGATCAGGTGGATTATCAACTTGCAGCATCTGATAATCACCTAGACCTGGGAGATGCACAAGTCTATTCACGTTTAAAGAACCACCCCTCAAAAAACCAGTTACTTTCAATGTTCCTAGTGCACCTATTTGATGTGGGACAAATTCTACATCTTCTGCATACATATGGGGTCTTTTATCTCTGTAATGAAGGGACCTTCTTTTTTGCTCTCCAATTTTTCTGAATAAATTCATAGCTTCAGATTCTTTCTCAAGATTGTATAACTTCTCATCAGGAAACCATTGGGAAAGACTTTTTTCTATACATTTTTTACAGTCATGTTTCTTCTTTAGAGGTATACTTTCCATATCTGTTAATGCTATAATTGGTGTAGGTAAACCCTGAAAATTATCAATATAGTAAAGAAAAATACATGAATGTGAAATTTAGTACATACTTGTGTAAAAGCAGCCATCAAGATATTTTTACCCCAATCGTCTACTACTTCATTCATAACTGCTGATGCTAACATCACAACAGTATCACTAACTTTCAGGGCATCTAGGATTCCTAATTCATTACCACCATTTTTTGAAGGTACAATAAAGGAATATCTGTGTTTGAATCTTGGTATACTGAAATTTTTTTCATGAAGATGAATTGTCACAAACAAATTATTTAATATTTACCATATGTGAGTTACTCCTTGTGGACTTCTCTGTATGTTAGACTCAGGATCACATTGCATCAATAAATTAATAATAGTGTCTGGATCATGATCTCTATTCAGCGGAAGAATACAAACTAGAAGAGAAATTTATAAAAATTCAAAAATAAAAGCACTGTCATGAGGTCAAGAGCTTTTGCGCACTTGTTCATATCACCTACAATTCTCATGATATGTTGCATCAGACTTCTTGTCATTATTTAACATCTGAATCTAAATTGTAGCGATCTACACGTCGAATTTATTCGCTGGTATTTCACCTTTATCGAGAAGACCGGTAAATGAAGAAACTGGGACATCTGTCCGTCAATGTGTCGTCATGTGCGTGTTGATATGAAAGAATTATTTCTTTTCCGGTTCACGATTGCAGAGTAAAGTTGTTTAAAATCTGAATGTCATAAAATTTATTTTCTCGTTAATTCATTTTCTTGAAGATTAGAAGTAAAAACCCTCAATTAAGGGTTTTTTTTTTTGGACTATCTTTTCCTGCATTTTTTTTTTGGATTATCTTTTTCTGGATTTTTCCTTTGGAATATTTTTCCTGGATTATTTTCCTGTGATTTGTTCCTGGAGTTTGGAAGTTTTCTTGGTGAGGAATAGTACACTGGTTGTCCGAAGACGTTGAAGCTATTAAGTTCAAAGAACTACATAACAGTCTGCTTGAGACGACCTACAAAACCACCACCTGTTTTGATTGGCAAAACATCAGCCTGTATTCTAAACCAACCAGGGAAGTAACATTGAGAAATTTTGTATATATTCATATCACATTAAGGAACTATATATTTTTCTACTTTTATTGGTAATAATATTATTGAAACTTACTCTAGTGTTAGATAGTAAATTGTATATTTCTTCTAAATGTTTATATGTAATTTGTAAGAAATATTACTTGTGGTAAATAAAACGAGTGACTTGTTTGTCAGGGAGTCTTTTCATTTTGTGGAATTGTGAGATCAGACTCACGACCCAGTTAAACCGACTGGTCTCGGGCATCTTAAAATATAATTGTAGCTGAATTGTTACATAAATTTTGGAATTCAAGTGTCCCACGTTGGGCGCCAAAATTTATGCAACAATTCAGGTACAATTATATTTTAAGATGCCCGAGACCAGTCGGTTTAACTGGGTCGTGAGCCTGATCTCACAATTCCACAAAATGAAAAGACACAACTCCCTGACAAACAAGTCACTCGTTTTATTTACCACAAGTAATTTTTCTTACAAATTACATATAAACATTTAGAAGAAATATACAATTTACTATCTAACACTAGAGTAAGTTTCAATAATATTATTACCGATAAAAGTAGAAAAATATATAGAAAATGGGAATATTATTATTAATATATACAAAATTTAAAGTTCCTTAATGTGTAATGAATATATACAAAATTTCTCAATGTTACTTCCCTGGTTGGTTTAGAATACAGGCTGATGTTTTGCCAATCAAAACAGGTGGTGGTTTTGTAGGTCGTCTCAAGCAGGCTGTTATGTAGTTCTTTGAACTTAATAGCTTCAACGTCTTTGGGCTACCAGTGTACGCGTAACTATTCCTCACCAAGAAAACTTCCAAACTCCAGGAACAAATCACAGGAAAATAATCCAAGAGAGATCCAGGAAAAATATTCCAAAGGAAAATCCAGAAAAAGATAATCCAAAAAAAAATCTAGGAAAAGATAGTCAAAAAAAAAAAAACCCTTATTTGAGGGTTTTTACTTCTAATCTTCAAGAAAATGAATTAACGAGAAAATAAATTTTATGACATTCACATTGTAAACAACTTTACTCTGCAATCGTGAACCGGAAAAGAAATAATTCTTTCATATCAACACGCACATGAAGACACATTGACGGACAGATATCCCAGTTTCTTCATTTACCGGTCTTTTCGATAAAGGTGAAATACCAGCGAATAAATTCGACGTGTAGATCGCTACAAAATGCTCAAATAAATTGCAACTACAAGTTATTGTTATTTATGGCGAGCGGGCGTCTGTCCACCCTACCACTGCGTCCGCACGGACTATTGTGGTTCACCCCTAATTTATATCTCCCCGACGAGATCCAGTTTTTGGATAAAACCGATAATCTTGTTGAACTACAAGACTCTTGTTATGTTTCTGGTAAAGCTCATTGCTACTCTACGAACATATTTTCTCACGAAATTCTGCAGTAACACGCAAGAAATTATTCTACCTCTAAATACCAAATTTCAGATTCATCTTACTACTACGATCTTATGAACTTACCTAAAAATGGATTAGTACCCAATCCACCAATCTTCCGTTTTTCGTTTAAAACTTCCTCTCTTTTGTTTTTCCTAATTTGCGAAGCCTGATGACGTCTTTGATTTCTTCCCAATTCCTTTTTAGCTTTCTGAGTAAGTAATCTCAGCGCCGATTTCGTTGCTGCCTTTCCCGATCGTTTTGCTAGCAAATTGAAAAATTATTATATTATATTTAAAAAATTAAATAGCCACTTACCTTCTCTCGCCGAGACATGATGTTTGCCACCTTTATGAGCTTTATTACTTTGTTTTAAGGCTCCAGCCTTATGGCTATGTCCTTCATTCATAATTATTATTGATTATTTATTATTATCATTGAATTCGACGTTAAATTCCAAATTTCAAGCATGGACAAACGTGAAAATGCATTAGGTTATCTCCATAAACATATTAAATAGGTTAATGGTTATGTCACAGGGGTCTTCTTCTTTTTTCATATGTCCTTGGTTATTAACACTATCGGTACAATTCTAATTTCGTACATGCTTCGGCGAGCCCAACCAACACCACCTAAAACAAAATGTTGCTTAGGTGATGTTGGCCTAACCCTGTCTATAACTGGAAGAATAGAGAGACGAGACTAACAACAACAAAAGTTTGTAATAAATATACCATAAATGGAAAATATGTTATTTTGCCTGAAAACTCCCCTGTAACTATATTTAAACTTCATTCTGTTTATAGAGCGAATAACTCTTTTTGAATGATACAAATTTTTTGAATCATTGCATTAGCTGCCTAAAATATAATGACGTACTTTGTTACCATCATTTAAACAATGTCATTATAGATTGAAAGTATTGTGACGACGTGCCCGCTCCTTGCCCAGAATTCGGCGCTACCGTATTCAGATTGTTAGTTCACCGTCCTAGTCGGCTTCCAGTAGAGCAGAGTGCTCTAGTGCGAGCGTTCTAACACCGTCGTTAGGGGATCTCGGTGGCATAGTGAGCATAGACGCGAGCTATGGTATCAGAGATTGTGGGTTCGAATCCCGCTGCGCCCATGGGTGTGTTTGTGCGTGTTAAGGGAATGAAAGAGTTTGATGTTTGAGAATTTCAGTTGTCTAGTTGGTCTAAGTTGCCGAGGACATATAAAGGAATAAAAAAAAAAAAAAAAACACCGTCGTTCCAACGTGGTACAAGGTCGCAGGCGTCAACAGGTTGCACCTTAGATTAACAATAATATGTAATAGTCTTGTTGATCTATGGTTGCACCCTATCGGAAATCTAATGAGTTCAGGGGCATGCTCCCTCATAACACCGCATCCTAAAGAGCTTCAGTATGCTTGATAAAAAACCCTTAATGAATTAAAATCGTAGACTTATTAGGATAATAAGTCTATGATTAGTATTTATAATGAATCAATTCCGATATATTCTATAGCCCAAAAGGGGTACTGTTCAGTTTATGGCATAGATATTCAACATGAGTTCCCCACTAAAGGAACTAATCTAAGTAGGGTCCTGAGACTTTACAATTCTTTTCTAGTGGTGTTTCACTGCCATTTAGATTTAGATGGACAGGAATATCAACTCTGGCTTGTCCAAAATATAATGACCGTGGCCTTTTTCATATTTGTGAACCACTCAGTAACATGTTTGAGTTGTCAGTAGGTACTTTCAAAGTATTCTCTAATTTATTGTTATAAACTAGGAGATTCGTATCATCTACATATTTTGATAACAGAAAAAAAGGAAGATCTAGATAGTTGATGTAAATCAAAAAGTGAGGGGTCCGGAATACTGCCTTGTGGAACACCTATTGTTTCCTTTCACCTAGATATGAAAATAACCAAGCATATGCTGGGCCTCTAATTCCACATAATGTTTTTTGAAATATTTCGTTACTGGGACTATCAAAAGCTTTGGTAACATCCAAAAACATTCCTAAGGACAGATTTCTTTTTTCAAGTTATTCCAGAATTGAACAAAATCAAATATAACAGTGGTGATGGATTTATTTTTCGATGAGCCATGCTGATTTGCGTTGATGATGTTACAGCTACTGAAGAATTCGAATTTTGAAAACTTGTTTTTATTATGATCAACTACTGGCCGAACACTTCAATATATAAATTTTAGATACATATTTCAGATAAAAAATTTCAAACAATCCAAAGTATTTTATTAAAAACGTGATTGAAATAAATAAATACATTAACTCTCAACAATATTTCATATTTATTTTATCATTAAAAATGTATCACATATATTGACTGCTAGATAGCTACATTTCTTTGATTGTCGGGATTAAAAATCTTGAAATAATTGCATTAGAATTCATGAAAAACATAACACTTAACTTAAAAACCTTAACATTTAACTCAGAATATTGATAAAATTATCACAGATGCAGACACTGAATGTTAAAATTAAATTAAACTGATTGGTTGTGAACTACCTTTTATGAAAATACAGGGAGTTTTTAGTGCTTTTCTTGGCAAGAAGTAGATTTGATATAAACAAACCATTTAACAGAAAATCATTTGTCTTTACTGCATGCAGAAGAATGAACTTGAAGGTTTAACCCTTTAATAATGATATGTATTTTAGAAACATCTTCCTTAATTTTAGACATTTTGGTTATGAAATGCCTATCCACGTATTCCTTCATAATAACTGTATTTTGACATCACCAAATTCAGCAATACTCATGATATTGTTTAAAAATTACACAGGAATATGATGATCGCTCAAGAGGAATATTTCTGCGTAATATACTGTATGTAGTAAAATTTTGCTTAAACTCACCATAAACTGAGAATATATCAACAATTTAATTAGTTTCACAGATTTATTGCTTTATTCACAGACTCCCCATAAAAAAACAATAAAATGGAGAATTGTACAGAAAAGATTCATATTTCATCTATCCATTCATAATATATTACTTTTCACTTAGTTCTGTAATTTTATAAAGATTTTTTTTAAATGGTTCAATTCAGAGAATTCTAACTCTTGTCAACAAAATGCATAATCTTAGAAATAGCAACAAAAAATAAAAATAATAAATTAACTGAAGAGCAACCATCAACAATAGAGATAAATTGAGAAGTATATTGAAAATCTTTGACATAATTATCTGATGTTTCACTGAAACTTATTGAATATTTAACACTTTTAGACAAACAAATAGAAATTTCGTTAAAGATATTGGTTATAGAAAAAAATTAAGGAAATAATGTTTCTGTTTCTGCTATAATAAAATACATAGTCTCAATGTCAAAGAAAGCCTACACTGAAAAAAATTATTTTGAGTTTAAGCATTTCAAAATGAAATTTTGAGTATTCTTTTATTTTCCTCAAAATGTGTTGAATGTATTCAAGCATTCAATTTTTTCTCAGCAGCTTCATATAAATGCGCACCCTAAAATCAAAAATAACACTAAAATAGGAAAGATCATATAAACAGTCATTCTTGGTTGGCACCGACTTAATAAATATGTTATATCATCCGCTTCATGTTCAATTCCATCCCTTGTCGGCACTTCAACAATAACAGTTTCATCTGACCAAAAATTTAAAGAAAATGTACATTCAGTAACATTAACACAGGACTTCTCTGTGGAGGAATTACTGAACCGATAAGTGGGTTTGAAAATATCAAAAACTGCATGAATGTCGTTATTGTAAATATCATTATCTGAATAAAATATATAATAATAATAACCATCACTCCCGACTTCATGGAAGGTTTGCATGTGATTGGTACTATTTTCCAGGTAATGTACATCTTTACACAGATGAGAGGGAGGAAACTCTTGGGTAAGTAATATTTGACCATTATAACACGTTAATAGTTCAGTTTCAAAACTTGATACACTACTCTCTTCGGAATTTGATTTGTTGGGAGCAGTGCCCCCATGCTCGATGTGGGCATCAAAATTTTTTTCCCTTCTAGTACGATTCAATTCTGGCTTATCCGATACTTCAATATGGTTCAAGTTCTTTGTTTTGGTTTGTTTTGTTTCATTTTTGTTAGTTTCTGTAGAATTTAGTAGTTTGTTCAACCTCATTCTTCCTCTATTTAATCTGTCTTTGATATAATCATCGACATTTTCTTCATCCAATTCTTCCTTTGCTGTGTTGATTTTTAATGTATCTTCATCAATTACTCCAATTTCGACAGCTGGCTTCTCAAATGTGACTTTAACCTATAACAATTTTTATAAAACAACTATGCTTTTAGCATTTAAAGCTTAGACAAGTTTCCAAAAGATATTGTTACCAGAATTATGGAGGCGATAAAAAACTGAGTGCATATTATTCAGTCGAAGGGTAAATGACTTTCTTTTCATAGTGTTAAACAACTGACTTTTTTGTCAAAATAAAAAATATTAAAAATAATTATTGGAGTTTTACAGTTTTAAGTAATTTTTATTGAAAAAATTTCGAGTACACAAACATTTTGTTGGGACTAATGTCATGACAGGATTGGTTTAATGTTTTTGATGTTAATCAAAAAATTACGGATGAGAAATTGATGGGACTAATAAGAAATCTGAAACTCTAATTCATACAAAAAAATGTGAATAATTATTGATAGAAAACATAATAATTTCCAGAAACATGTTTTGAGATTATGCGCTACAAATTTTGCCCTACAATCACCTAATTTAAATCATTCCATTCGTTTTCTTGAACTGAGTTCAAGTGTAAAGTTGTTCAAATTTAATTTTACTCTACTTACTTATACTTCTAAAACAAAAAAAATTCATACACAAATTATTGGAATTCTTACTTTAAAATGTTCATCATTCATCTTAGCATCAATGGCTTTTCTTTGAGTATCCAATAATCCACAAGTTTTTAAGTGCTTATCTCCTTTCACAACCAAAATTCTTGAACCTTCATATCTCGAACAAACTTTCAATTTTACAACAGCTCCTTGTAGCAGGAAGAATCCCCAATATTCAAAAGTATCATCAGGTAATGACATTGACTTTTTCAATCTTATGTGTTTCATTTTATCGCTAATTTGAGGAGTACCTTTTAATTGGAAGGCATTAAAAGAAGTGTTCATCTGGAGGTAATGTGCTTGACAAAATACAGAAGATATCCCTTCTATTACTTCCACAATATCTGATTCGGCTACAGCATATATAACATCAGCAAAAGTGCTATGTCTTAGATACAGAGGAGTGATAATAAATACTGCTGGCAGTACTGCTGTTAAGCAACAAAATGTTACAACTCTTTTGGCTCCATGCATCTTTCCAATTTCTGGAAAATCAAACATTAGATCAGCCTCATATTTGATAGGTTAAGACTTCAATACCTCAATGAATAATTAACTTTATCAAAATGGGAACTGAATTTGAATGTAGCCATTAGATTAATTATATGTAAGACTATTAGTAAACGTAGATTTTTATTGGGGCCATCACTTATACACATTAAACCTGCACATTCCGTTTATAGACTTGAAGATTGGAATGCAAGGAAAGCAAATATTGTTTCACCCGATTACTCATATAGAATGATAAGAATTTTATTTTAGCACATAAATGTTACTTCATGTTTATTTTTATTTACAAGTAACAATCTTTGTTTGCTTTACTCGTTTTTATTTACATTTTGATCACAAAAACATTTCGTTTCTATGACACAATTATTTGTCACAGAAATTTAAGAACAGGGCTGATAAAAATTTAAAATGAAGAACAAGGAAGTACATTAATATTCATATTATATCCATGGATAAACAAGAATGCCTCGTTTATCTATGATTATATCTAATGCAACGAGCTTTAACATGTTAGTTTCAATTGGAGCAAATGTAATTTCGAAAAGAAACATTCATAAAATTCAACTTTTGTGATGAACTACTATTTATTATTATATTATTATATTTATTATTGAATGATGTAAAAGATCGTTTATTCACACAAAATACTAGAATAAGCATAGCTAAACTACATTAAATAAATAAACATTAGAAACTCACAGTAGCAACAAATGCTGCTTGTACGAGGTAAAATATGTAATTAAATATAAACAAAATGATAATATAAATAATAGATGTGCAAGCAAAGTGCATTATCGTTATGGTATTGAAGTCAATCAATAATTGAATAATATCTGATATTATTATTTGGTTTCAAATTATATTCTTGACTAAAATCCTGAATTGTTGAGAAGATAATTATATATTGAGCATTACAGCTTTTTTAAATGAAAATAAAATATTATACCAAATTTTAATGGCATCGCGACGGTAAATACTAGGAAATCCAGTTTTAATCCAACATAGATTCACGTAATCTCCAATTAATATGTACTCACTGTTAAGCTCTGTGTAGGAGGTACCATTGTACTTATCGATGGTGGGGGGTTTTTTGAGATCTTCCTTTTGAAATACCATACTTCCTTGAAATTTCCAATTGTCAAAAACTTCCTCACAGGAAGGAAATCCAAAACATAAATCACATTGAACTTTACCCAATTGATGAATACTTGCTTTCGCCTAAAAACCTACTAGATTCTAAGCAAACATATCGTGAAATATATCCTAAGCCCGTATACACAGTGATATTTGAATCGGATAATATACTGAGAGATGAACAACGCTGGTTGATAACAATATTTATTATATTGAAAGCTAAATTTGTTTGAAAAGTGGTAATTCTTTATCTTTGTTCTAAATGTACACAGAGAGGTACTTGAATTGATAATATTTAATAATATGTGTTAGGTATCTCTTGAAACAATTATTCGGCTATTTTTTGAGAACTTTAATTTACTTATCAGTGCGATTTCGGAAGATTATTTGCTATAAATCGAATAAGTCATATTCTTGAGCATAGATGTAGAATATAATACGGGATGAAATGCGATTTGCAGTCTGAAAATTAATTAAAATCGAATAATCATTGCGCGTAATATGTTTTTCACCAAAGTCATGAAACAAATAAATAAAAATTTGCAATATACTCCAAAACAATTTTTTTGTGGTTTTATAATACAAGTTAGTATAATCAATTAAAATTAAAACAAATTGTAGAAATTACTATGTTTTACTACCAATAAAATAATAAATAATAATTTCTACAATTTGTTTTAATTATGATTAACTACCAAATAGTAACGGCTGAAAAAATTCAGTAATCAATTATATTCTGTTTCTTTTATTGTTTCTTCATTATATCAGATATGTTCTGTAATTATCATTAACTAGCATTTTTCTTTTATATATGATGTTTTCAAACATGTTCGAACAGGGGGTAGAACTCGACAAAATTAACCATTGGCTGAAGAGTCGTTCATACAAAATTTGCAGAATAAAGAAGTACTCTACCCTCGAAGTTAGTATGTACAGGGTGGAGCAGTGAAAACGGACGTCTTTCAAAACTTCATAAAATTGTCGATTTTCAGGTTAAAAATTTTTCATTAATATTTTCGGGTAAGTCAATGTATAGAGTTTACGATAATCGATGTTGAAAAACAACATCTAACATGTGGTAGTTACGATCAGCAATTCACCGTTTTTGAAAGTTGGCTGCCACTTTATCCAGCATCGCTCTGTCGATTACGATTACGGTGGTTTCCACGCTAATTGCCCTCTTTAAATCTTAAGAAGTTCGAGGTTTGCGTCCGTATACATGCACCTTCAGTTGTCTCCGTAAGAAATAATCACATTTCGACAGGTCGGGGAATTAAAGTGGTCACCGAATGTCCTTAAACTGGGAAATGACGGCGAATAACTAGCATTGATGCGTTTGTAGTGTGGGTTGTTGCTCCATCTTGCTAGAACCAGGCACGTTGGATTGGGATTCGTCTTCGTCGTTACTCAGGCAAGAAAAAGTTGTTGATCATGTTAACATAACGCTCCGGGCTCACAATTACAGCTCTCCTATTGGCATCTTCAAAAAAGTGAGGGCTAAGAACGCAAGTGTTAGAAACTGCGCACCAAACTAACTTTCGGGCTATGCAGCGATCTTTGGTGTAATTCTCTCGGATTTTCTTGTGCTCAATAACAGCAGTTCTGTTGGTTCACCATGTCATTATGATGGAAATGAGCTTCATTGGACATGAAGATAATAATGTTCCCATTTTGATCAAAGAGCGCTTCCATCTCATGCGCGAAGGTTAGTCGTTGTTAATAATTCCGTGGCTGTAACTGTTGAGCAACTACCATTGTGTGAGGGTTGAAATGTAGATCAAAGTGTAAAATACGCCTTAACGCTCGAGTATTCAAACGAAGTTCAGAGGAATGGTTTCAAGCAAATCGACTTGGACTGCACAGAAGGACTTGTTGGACAATATTTCCTGGGGTTCAAGCCGTTCATGGCTCTTGTGTGATGTGCTTGGACCCAACGAAGGCTGGGATTTCGTGAGGGACCACTTTTATTCCGGTGAATATTGAAGTGGTGACGCTAAATTGCTAGACATATTCGTTATTTTGGAGAAAGCTTTCGTATGCGAATACACTGTGTTTCAACAATCACAACTCCATGGCTTTGACCACAGATTATTGAATAATAATAGCCTAGTTGATCTGCGGCTTTGACTCATAATAAATACTATGACGCTACAAACCCAACGGTACTAAATCCCTCCCCAATCGGCCCTTAGGGTGGAAACACTAGCCGTTTAAAAAACGTCCGTCTTCACTGTCCTACCCTACACTTCTGATCCAGCCCTGGACTGACAGTTACACTTTCTTCGTTGAATTTAGGCTATAAAATCCATTGATTCATTCTATGTGTTATATAAGCCAGTGGAGCCCGAAATTGTATTGTACTATTCCGTACTTTATGGAGTCTTTGAGAACTCTTACTTTAAAATCGTGATATTCTAATGTGTAGATAACCCAAATTACGCATAAACGAGAACACGGAAACATTGGCAGGACATCCAAATATTAAAAACACAGTAAAGTCGAATAATATATTTTTTTAATTAATACTGAAAGGTTTGATTCTTTCGGTCTTTACTTGGTGGAAACTCATTTTAATCAAAAAATATATAAGAGACAGTATTTTAATTTGCAAAAAATGTTTATAATACTACAATTGTTTCACCACGATATGGCTTCTTCAGGTATCTACATTCTAGTGGCTGATGGTGTCCAAATAGAGTTTAAATACATTCAAGTACCTGACAAAATAATGGAAAAACGTTTTTTCCATTTGAAGTCTATATTTTATTACTACAAAACATCTACAGTCGTCACTCAATAAATATAAAAACTTTTGGATCATGGGTAGTCTGCATGTGAACCAAAAATGGATATCTAGCTGGATAGTTAAAATTAGCAGGTCTTTCAAGAAAGAATGAATAGGTGGTATTCTGTGGAGATCAAGAAAAATTTGTATTCTGTCAGTTTGTTGTAACATCCTAACCTCTAATTTCACAATTTTTCTAGTAACAAATTGGTCTGTGAATTTTGTGAGTAAATAAATAAATTAAACAAAAAATTGCTTGAAACATTCTAAACTTCCACTATGACTGTACCAGGTTTTCCTAGTTTATTTTATTCTAAAGAACCGTTACCAACAAATACAATCCTCATAAGAGATGAAAGGGAACATAATACAAAAACTCCGAAAATAAATTGGAGTACTTACGTTGCAGATTTAGAGGAAAAATCCAATTTTTCAAATAATAAGAATATTCTTTCTCCTTATTATGATAATGACGGTAAAATTAATCAGCTCTGAAAGGGTTGTATCAACTAATACAATTTTTTGTAGAGGGTTTGATGGATTGTATGGAAATAGAAGACAATTATGAAATTTTCCCCACAAAATCTGGCAAATTCAAAACAACCTTTCATGTGCCATCGTGAGTTTATATTTATGAAAAGATAAAATTGTAATATATTAAAACTTTTGCAGAGCTTTGCTACCTGTTGTGGTCGGTCCTAAGGGTAGTAAATTGAGGCATTTACAGGAAATGACTCAAACTTTGATCAAGGTTCCCAGAGCTCATGAACTAGGTGTTCCTGTTAAAATAACAGGACACAGCGAAAGAAGTGTTGCATCAGCTCGAAATCAAATAACCCTACTTATTCTAACAAAACGTGAAAAGTTTGCTAGCACTCATTTTATATCTATACCAGTGGATTCAAACGATATTAGGGTTAACTTTGAAAAATTTAAGGTATAATAATTTATCTTGATAATAATAGTTATGCAGTAATGCTGAATTTTTAGAAAGAAATACTGAAAGATAAAGCCACTAGAGGAGTGGATGAAAATATATTTCAGAATCCTAGTAAACTACATATGACTATAGAAGTATTGAGTTTACTCGATCAAATGGAAATAGATCATGCAAAACAGTTATTATCAGAAAATGTTGGTGACATGTTAAGGTAGGATAATTTAGTTGGAAGAAAATCAAAGGAAAAGTTTCAAAGTAGAGTTAAAATAAATAATTTAGTTAAATGAAACACATATATGTAGATTTATATTTATTATTTTGAGTTGTTCACATGACACGTTTCATTAACATAGTAAACTTCTTTAGATGCTTACAAACATCTAGTCTGAAATTTTGTATCATACAGTATATAAATATTTCCTGTTTAGAGATAAGGGTACAATTAAATATTTTTATTACTTTTGGTGAAACCACCGGGTCCCTATTCGAATAGATCCAATAAAGGTGAATTAGATAACTCAGTTTGTATGTTAACAAAACGCGTCATGTGAACAATTCAAAATAATAAATAGAAATCTACATATATATGTGTTTCATTTAACTAAAGTGTACAATGGATTTCTATCAAGTAAAGGTCGGCACAATACGAAGTTTTAAATAAATAATATTCAGATGTGAGCCTGATAATTCATATGAAAAATGTTTGTACAAATAATAGCCTAAGAGCTTCAGTGCATGAGTCAATTGAGTTAAATGAAAATATATTCAAATCATCATAAAAAGCGAGTAGATTAACTTATACCAAATGTATTCAACATGAAAAGCAGGAAAAACAAATATTACTTGTTCATACAGTTTCTTTGAGTTTGATATTCTTTCCTTCATTATAGTTAAGTCATTTTTGGAAGTTTTGAAAACAGAAAATAATCTGCTAAGGCATAATATAAATTATAAGGTGCATAATGAATTATTTCAAACTTTTTTGAAACCATCATGAAAACAGATATGGAAAGTGGTAATTTTTTTACATAATACTTTTTTTTAAATTTTATCCCATCAGTTCATGTACACTTCATGTTAATTTTTTCACTTTATAGAGGTAACAAAAAAAACTGACACCTTTCCTAATGGAAAGTGGAAGTGTTTTTGCCTTTTTTAGAGCAAATTTTCCCCTTTTCAATTCCTGTTTTGACTATTCATATTCAGGCTTGAAGTAATGGATCCATATTTTATCAATAGCCATTGTATAATGAATAAGTGTCTTCGGTGTTTTAGTTCCTGTAAATTTTCATAACATTTTGAGTTAACACTGTTCAAATTCCATGGATAACTTTTAATTATTATTGCTCCTAGAACTTTTCTCTTAAATTTGACTTAGGTCTTCATGGAAGCATCTTTCCTTGTAAGTTTTGACAAAACTTCAATACTTTTTTTTCTATGGTAGTTTACTACGATCCTAATGTCAAGCTATCTGATTCTGGTTATACTTCAAAGTGCTGGTTTCTCAGCAATTTCCAGATTTTTAATTGCTAGGTCCTGCAATAAAGAAAATTTCATGTGTATATTCTAATTATATTGTTTTGTTACATTTTCTTTGGATGTGTCTTGATATCTGATTATTAGTTAGGAAAAGCGATTTGCCCAAAGTATTGCTGCTTTTTTCATCAACTTAGTATGGTGGTTGAAGTTCAGTTTGCTGTATATGTATATTCATAAGTAATGCATATGTTGTAAAAGTCAATTTTGATTACTGATTACAGTAGTTGAAAAAGTGGTCTTCGGTGCTTGAAAACAATAAATTGTGATTCTGATAATGGATTTCAAGAGCCAGGTGAGAAACCAAGATTATGCCTCTTCATTCATTTCAGAAGATTTTCTAGGCCTTTCTTGTGAGATATTAGTATGGTATCATCTGTATATGGTACTATATATTGTCATGAATCCGTTCATAGGACAATCTGTTTGTGAATATTTTGTTTTGGCATGCTCTGTCATTGTTATATTGTCTATAATAATTATTACTGATGGATAAAATCGAGCGATCACTTAAGAACCGAGAATAACGGTTTCAAATATTATTTCAGTTCCCTTTTATATTTCAATTTCTACTTCAGCTAAGGGGACATGCACCTGCCCAAATGTTAATGTTTTTATATGATCATTGTCAAAAGGTAGTTAAAACTTCTGAGATCACTCTTATTCTGTTCAGTTTTATTCAGCTGCAAATACTTACATATGTTAGTGGTGAGACTAACTTCTCTTGCTTGTAACACAGTTGATGTGTGTTTGTAGCAACTATTCATTCCTAAGGCAAGCATGCACTTGTGCGTTTTCAGGGCGGTCTAGAAGTGCTGAAAGTCAAATATCTACTAATTTAAGGTCAGTCGCTATAATTCCTGGATTTCGAAGCCCATCAGAATGCTACTTTCAAAACTAGTCTGAAAACTAGAGAAGTGCAAGGAAACTAATTATTAATGTTCTGAGAACATTTAGGAATTGAGTAATCTTGAGATTGTTCCAAATGTCTCATCACTAATAAGTATGTATGGTTGACAGTTTTGTTAATTTATATGATATTTTTGTATTGAAATTGAGATATTGATATTGCTAAATATAACAATTTTTGCTTTTCAGTGCTTACTTACCCAAAGATTGTTATGCATTCAGATTGAAAGGCATTGAAATTATGAATGATGATCCTGGGGAGGTAGATGTCTTATATGCTGAGGTTAAGATGGAGAATCAGGAAGATATTAATGATTTTCAAGAATTGGTAGATAGGATATCAAATTTGTTCTATATCAATGGTAAGTGCTCAAGAAATGTGAAATATTGGATCAAGTCGGTCTATACTTGAAGCAAACTTATTTTAAACGATATATACTGGGTTTTTCAATAGGTATTATAAAATTTTAAATGGTTATAATGGTAACACTGTATATTATTTTTGACATTTCCTTGTCATTTGTGTTCAGTAAGTTATGCCATTCAATCATAGAAACATACACACTTCTACAATGCTTTGAAATTGTTAAATTATTTTATCAAAATGAAAACTGTGAGAAATTTAAGAAGAATTCATGGATGGCATTATTCAGTTAATCGACTCACTATTCCTCGTACTGTAGACAAATTTGGAAGTGAATTTTCTTTACACAATACAAGAGTACAAGTAAGACAAAGAATTGCATGGGCACAAGGGAATATTGACTTAATTGCAGCAGCTGTAAGACAAAATCTAAATTTATCGGTTTCACCTCATTCTCAACAATTAAATCTTTCTCAAACAAGAACTTGGAGAATTTTAAGAAAAGATTTGGATTTACATCCTTAGAAAATTTTACTGATTCATGAACTGAAGCCATTTGATTACTATGAACGTCGCTTATTTTCTGATTTTGCTCTTAAACAATTTGAAAATGATGAACAATTTTATTGAAAAATTTTATTTAATGATAAAGCTCATTTTTGGTTGAATGGTTATGTAAACAAACATAATTGCAAAATTTACAGTGATGAAAATCTACAGGAAACTGTGCAGGCACCATTACATACAGATAAAGTCACTGTGTGATGTGCAATTCATGCTGTCGGAGTTATTAGTCCATATTTCTTTGAAGGAAATGGCCAAAGAGTAACAATTAATGGAGAACGATACCGATCAAAGTTAAATGAATTTTTTTCCTGCTGTTGAGAATATGTAATTTCAACAAGATGGTGTTACCTGTCACACAGCCACCTCAATAATCGATTTATGGAAAACAAAATTTGATGATAAAACTATCTCAAGAAATGGTCCAGTTAATTAACCTACAAGATCGTGTGATTTAATACCTTGTGATTTCTTTCTTTGGGGCTATGTTAACTTACATGTTTATGCTGATAATCCAATAACTGAGCAATCAAAAATAAATATTGAACATACCATTTATGAAATACAGCTGAATTTATGTGAGAGAGTGA
This sequence comes from Megalocaria dilatata, assembly GCA_034642435.1. Taxonomy (NCBI): domain Eukaryota; kingdom Metazoa; phylum Arthropoda; class Insecta; order Coleoptera; family Coccinellidae; genus Megalocaria; species Megalocaria dilatata. The sequence continues at coordinate 57,923,555 of CM067855.1, read as the reverse complement.
TGAAAAATTGTTTTTTTTTAACTTGTATCATCGCTATTGGCAGGCCCCTCTTCCCCACTGGGCACTATGGGCACGTGCCCAGGGCCCTGCGATCGAATGGGGCCCCCTTAGGGGGCCCCATTCTTTATCTATTGTAACTAAATAGTGTTTTCTCAAGGTCATAGGGGCCCCATGATCCTAATGTGCCCAGGGCCTCAAATAGTTTAAAGACGGCCCTGGCTATTGGAAAACTTTTATAATTTAAAATTTTTACATACTTATTTAAATATAATAATTGTTTCCGTGCACAGTAGCTCCTTCAGATATTACATTCTGATAAATTTGTTTGACAAAATATTCACTATTGTATTATGGTGTAGATAGATATTTCAACAATGGTCTAAAGAAATTTCTGTTTACTACAAGTATCAATAAATTTAACAAGGTCCTCAAAAAGATATTTAAAGAAGGTGATTTATTCAAATCTGATTGTTCGTTAAGTAAGTTTTGAATATCATTATGCCTATTTACCTCTAGTGGCTTGTAACAAGTTCAAGGTAACTTAATAATTTGAAATGTTCACATCTAAATTTGAATATAACAGTTGTTTCACTACACAGTAATTTTTTCAGATATTGCATTCTAATAAACTTAATTTTTTTTCCGAAATTTTTAATAACACTACATATATTAATATCAACAAAGGTCTACCAGGTGTAGAAGTATGGAAATCAAAAGGGTTTAATCTATTATGAGTTGCTAAAACCTGGGGAAATGGTTAAAATTACAGCGAATGATCAATTAAAATCGAATATTACATGAAAAACGACCGCAATATGGAAAAAGGCAAAGCAAAGTAATTTTTCTCCATGATAATGTTCTATCACACAACAAAATGGGTTAAGGAAACGGACGAAGCATTCAATTAAGAAGTGCTAGTGCATGGGGCTTAATTTTTAGAATTGGCTGCATCCTATTTGCATCACTGAAACAAGCTCTCCCTGAGTAATTCTTCAATTCATATAAAAAAATTAAATAACTATATTTAAGGCAATTGACGTAAGTCCTTCAGCCCCAACTCATATAAAAATGTACAAAAGTGGCTCGATAACTGGTTCACTTCAAAAGAAGAACTGTTATTATGTAATGGCGTTCATAAACTGCCGAAGAGGTGGGAAATGTGTATAGAGATTATTTAGAATGAAATATTTTTTATCATTTTGATACAACAGGTGTGTAATATTTACAAAAGAATTCCGGTTTTATACTTCTACTCCTGGTATATGGGTTAATATTATTGTTGATAAGTGTTTCTTCAACTAATGGAAGAATTCTTTTGCTGGATGTCCTGGAACATGTTTTAAAAAAGAGACTAGCTTAAGATTATTTTTAATTGGAATCGTTTAGAGGTAATGTATCAAATCGGAATAATTTAAAGTGCCATATACTGAGTGAAAGTTTGTAAGTTCTTGGAATTTGTAAACTGTGCGAGTGACGAAACGCATTATATGTAGCTTCTCTGAGAAGCATATCATACATTTGAAAATTTCAGGGGAAATGGGCTGTTGAATAAACGTGCAAAAGCTCTGACTTCACATCAGTGCTTTTCACGATTATTTTTTCATTCAACAAGTTTTAGTAGTATTAGGCTCAGCAATGATGCTATACACCTTATATCTTATAAATTAATACAATACATTAGACATTTTTTATTATTAGACTTACACAACAAGGAACTTCCAACAATTATTGCAATTAATGGCGATATGTCGTCAAGTGGTAAGGTTGGTGCGAGCGATGCTCCTCAAACTGAGATTCATAAATGCGGATATTGTAAAAATAACGTAGTGAAAAGCTTTGTGAAGTGTGCTATATGCTCTAAGTCATTTCACCCCAGTTGTGGTGTGAAATATGGAAAATGCTGCGATGAAGAAGTAACGCCCCATAGTTTGAGCGTCGTGACTGATAATGAAAATTCTCAAAAGAAAAGTGGATCTACTATAACTCAAGATTCTACGTCGAAGGATCTGTTATTAAAAATTATCGAAGAGCTAGAGGCGAAAAATCAATTACTAATTGAGAATACGTCGCATCTCCGGTATAAAATTTCTATTTTGAATAAGGAATCGGTTGAAAAAGATGTACGAATTGCAGAATTGAATGAAAAACTAAATGAATACCAGAAGATACCTGATAATGATAACAGTGTTTTCAAAGCGAGCTCAGTGAATTCTGATGGTAATGCTGTAACTGGAGATCTTGCGATGATTCACCAGCATAATAATTACGCTGCGCGGCTGCGGACGGGATCAGCGATTGCAGAAGGCCCTAGAATAAATACGTCAGATACTTCAAAATCAAGACAGAAACTTAAAAATGTAACATTGAAAGATGTAAACAAAGCTATTCAGGATGCTAATAATATGCAATTACTGAGCAAATGCATTGATTTGGAGAATGATGTATTGGACAAAAAACCAGGAAAAGATACTCCGGAATCAGAGTGGAAAGTTGTAAAGGCAAAGAAAGCTAAACCCAAATCCCAAAGGACACTAGTAGTGGGAAACTACGGTGGGCCATCTACAGTAGAAGGTGTTGAGAAATTCAAGGCCTTTCATGTTTCCAATCTTAAACCAACTACGACAACGGAGGACCTGCAGATATTTTTAGGTCAAAACTTCACAGGTGTTAAGTGTGAGTCAGTTAAATCAAGATACCCTGATATTTATGCTTCATTCAAAGTTTTGATCAAGGAAAGTGAAGTCGATAAAGTGCTCGTGAGTTCCAACTGGCCGAATAGGGCAAGCGTTCATCGGTTTTTTCAGCCCCGGCGCTCCCGTCTTCCTCCACATTAGGAATTCATTCGGTGGCGTCCTCAACTGATGGAAAAGGTAAAATAAGAATAATTCATCAAAATGTCCAGTGTATTGGTAATAAAGTACTTATGTTGAATAATCTTTTTTCTAAAGAAAAATGTGATTTTTTACTAGTTAGTGAACATTGGCAGGACAAAGTTAATATCGATATAATTAAACTCAGTAAATTCTCACTATGTACAAGTTATTGCAGGATAATAATGAAACATGGTGGTGTTGCCATATATAGAAATGATGATTTCATTCAGGATATTTCTGTTGTTAATATTGACAACCTCAGTATTGAGGGCGTATTTGAATGCTGTTGCATCAGAGTTCCAGCTAAAAATTTAACAATTGCTGCTTGTTATAGGCCTCCATCAGGAAATTTTGACACTTTCCTGCAAGTTTTCAATGAGCTCCTTGATTTCCTAAGTAGATTCCCCGGTAAGATCATCATTGGCGGTGATCTCAATGTGGATCTTTCAGTTGGTACTGGTGGTGCAACTTTCTTTCGTGATTGCATTGCTTGTTTCAGTTTTCAGCCTGTTATTTCCTTACCTACTAGAGTAACTTCAACTTCAAAAACATGCATAGATAATTTTTTGATTAATTTTGACAGTACTTTTACGACCGATGTAAAAGATTTTTTCATTTCTGACCACCGCGCGGTAATAATAACTGTCGCAGTGGATGCTCTGCATAGTAACCATGGGAATTCAATTTACTCCAGAGTCCACAGTGCTCAAAATATAGAGACATTCAGATCCTTTTTGAGTCAGGAAAGCTGGAACGATGTTTTTCGGTCTGCTTGTCCTAATACGGCATTCAATTGTTTTTCACAGATACTACTCTATTATTATGAAAAATCATTTCCTATGAAAAAATTCAATTCTTCTTACTCACGAACCAAGATTGATGGTACAGAACTGAGAGAGCTCAAGAATCTGGTTAGTCGTTTTGGTGAACTTGCCAAACAGGATGACCACTTCAAGCAACAGTATAGATTTTACAGTAAACTTTATAGGGAAAAACTATCTGACACCCATAAAGAGCAGTACGATTTGCAGATTTCTGAATCAAGTAATAAAACAAAAACTACATGGCAGATTATCAATAGAATTAATAAAAAGGAATACAGTAGACAGGATATAACTATAACTGAAAATGGTATCCGAGTACCCGATACCACTGTAGCTAACAACTTTAATTCTCATTTTTTGAATTACCAGTCATTAGCGGGTAGTTTTGATGACGGGTTTATTGATGGTAATGTCCGTTTTAATGACGCATCACTCTTCATGAATCCTGTGTGTGAGGAAGATATGCTGCTGTTGATTGCTAGGCTCAAGAACACATGTTCGGCGGGATTTGATAATATCTCCAACAAAATAATAAAAATATGTAGGTTTGAAGTCTGCAAACCACTGACTTATATTCTGAATCTATCACTTGAGAATGGAATTTTTCCGGAGAAACTCAAACTCGCAATAGTAACACCTGTTTATAAAAGGGGTGACTATAATTCTTATGATAGTTATCGTGCTATAAGTATCCTATCTAGTGTAGGCAAAATTTTTGAGCTCAAAATGAACGATTTTTTAGTTTCATTTTTCCAAAAGCATTCCTTACTCTCATCTGCTCAACATGGGTTTACAAGGAATTGTAGCACGGAAACTGCACTCTACGAATTTTATAGAGAAATTGTAGCAGATGTGGATAGTGGTATGGAGGTTGTCGGTCTGTTTGTGGACTTTTCGCGGGCATTTGACTTCGTCAGCCATGAGCTTTTGATCCATAAATTGAACCGTTATGGCATTCGAGGTCTTAGCTTGGATTTGTTCAGGTCCTACCTGACGGGTAGATCGCAAGTAGTGAGGATTGGAGAAGTGGTAAGTACAATCAAGAGTATTGCGGCAGGGGTTCCTCAGGGATCAATTCTCGGCCCTAAGCTATACGTGATCTACAGTAATGATCTCCCATCATTTTTGAAAATAAGATCACCATTATGTCGTATAATATGTTACGCAGACGATACAAATATTCTGGTTTCTGGTTCTGACATGGAACAAGTTAAAAGGGCTACTGCCAATGTCTGTGCTGATATTTTTGAGTGGTCGAGGAAAAATCGGTTAATGGTCAACTGCTCAAAGACTCATGCAGTACATTTTTCGTTGAGGGCACCACAGCCAGGACAGACTGTGATTCGGACTCCTGAATGCGAGATTCCTTTTGTAGATCATACCAAATTATTGGGTATAGTACTTGACTCTCGGTGTCGGTGGAGTAACCACATCGATTTTTTGTGTGGAAAAATCCGTAGTGGTTGTTTTTCACTTAGATTTATGAAAAACCACTGTAGTCATGCGATACTAAGAACTATTTATTTTGCCAGCATCCACTGTCACTTAAGATATGGTATTTTGAACTGGGGTTGTGCTGCGGAAATCAGTAGAGTTTTCATCTTACAAAAATATGCAATTAGAATTTTAGCTGGAATTCCTTTCCGAGAATCTTGTAGACCAGCTTTCAGAGACCTAAGAATATTAACCTTGGTAGGAATTTACATCTATGAAGTATGTTTATATGTATATAAAAATAGATCAATATTTGCTAATGACAATAGTCATGATTACAACACCAGATGCAAACACTTGTTGATACCGAAAGCTCATATTACTACATATTTTCAAAAAAATTTAAATTTTGTTGGTTGTAAAATTTTCAATTCACTTCCTGTTGAAGTGAAGAATTCGTCTAATGTTTATATATTCAAGACTAAGGTTAAAACATTGCTTTTAAGTAAAAATTGTTATTACTTAAAAGAGTTTTGTGAATTTAATTGACGTTTTCTTCTGTTATATGCTGTTTTATTGTAGGAATATTTAACTGAAGAAATAAAATTATTATTATTATTATTATTATTAAATTTGTATTTTCAGGTTATGTACGAAAGCAGTATGAACATGTCAAACTACATGTGACTTTGATGAATTCCCTATTCAGGAGGGATGAGAATGAAAAGCGGATAACCTTTGATGCTTCATTTATTTTAGATAAATACAGAGATTATGATTTTGGGATTGCAATTTTCAAATCCATCGACTTATCCATTAGATTCACTACCGCTGCTAACGGCTTTTATAATTCTGAAATATCAATACCTTTACAAGTTTCATGCAAATAAAAATTTTACTAAAATTCTTATTTTTTACTTTAATCCTTTCATAATGAAGGAATATTAAAGCTTAAATATTATATTACATTAGTATAGTACGGTTTGTTGCTTTTATTAAATTGAAAAATTCATTAGTGTTGAGACCACTGTATTGTTTTAAGATCTATTCCTTCTTGTACCATTTCCCAAAGTGGGCTCATATCTCTCAATCTTTTTACATGTTGAATACACCTTTGTGCTGTGTAATCCACTTCTTCCTCTGTAGTAAAACGACCGAAACCAAATCTAAAAATTCATGATTAATTTATATATTATTAAAAGTAATGCGAAAGTTGAAAGTTTCAATATATTTCCGATACCTTATGGAACTATGAGCCAAGTCCTCATCTGCACCAATAGCTCTGAGAACATAGGAAGGTTCCAATGATGCTGATGTACAAGCTGATCCACTAGAAAGTGCCACATCTTTCAGAGCCATCAATAAGGATTCTCCTAAAAACACACAATCAAAATTTTCATTTCAGTTTCTTCCCAAAATAGTCATCTAACCTTCAACAAAAGCAAATGATAAATTGATACATCCTGGATAAGTATGTTCTGGATCACCATTTCTCACAACATGCGTTAGGGATGAATTAATTTGATCAAGTAATCTATTGCTCAATTTTACCATCCAAGCGTGGTCATATTGCATATCCTTTTCAGCAATAGAACAGGCTTCTCCTAACCCAACAACCAGAGGAGCAGGTAATGTACCACTTCTTAAACCTCTCTCTTGCCCACCACCACTTTGAATGGGTTCTACACGAACCCTGGGACGTCTTCTAACATAGAGAGCTCCAATACCTAATAGAAAATGAAAGATATACTTAGTAACATTATAAGTGTTACTACACTCAGGAATAATTTATCCAACTTGATTTTTTGGCAACAGTATAATTATATATACTAAAGTATGGTATGGTTGTAATGACAAGGTTTTAAATTTGATAATATTCTGCAAAAATAAAATTTTATCTCTTACTTTTTAAAAGGGAACCAGTTTATAAGAGCTGATTAGTACATATGTGTTTTATTATTGCAAATCCGTTTATAGTCCGGCCAATTTAGACAATTGAAATAAAGAAAATTCCGACAGAGCCAAATCTTCGTAGAGGTTTACCACAAGGAGTAAAGTGTCAAAAGTCCCAATCAGCCCCATGTGCGTTAAGGGACTTATTCGGGACCCAAGGTTAAAATTTTAGGTTTTTTCTCGAAAACGGTAGCAGATTGTAGATCTTAAAATCTATATATATATAAATCAATTGCTGTTTGTTAGTCTCGCTAAAACTTGAGAACGGCTAAACGGATTTTTCTTATCTTGGTGTTGAAATGATCGTGGAGGTCTAGGGAAGGTTTAAAAGGTGAGAAAAATTCGAATAATTGCCGGGAAAACCCTAAAAACAGCCCTTTTCTGTTTACCATACAAACGTTTTCTAACGTAACTAAAGTAATTAAGAAACCATTATACCCCACTTAAGATATGAGCATAATCCCGAATATTGAAATTCCCAGTATTATTTTATTGGGCATTAGTATAATACTGGGAATTTCAACATTCGGGATTTTGCTCATTTCTTAAGTGGGGTATAATAGTATCTTAATTACTATAGTTGGTAATTGAAGAGATAAGAAACATTTTATAATAAGTTATCAATTACATTTAAATGATAAAGTAATAGTTTTGTAATTTCAAAAATGCAGTACGAAGTCTGCCGGGTCAGCTACTATTATTATATTATACAAAAGTTTAGGTCTTTTATTTATCGATTGATGCAGTACGATGTCTGCCGGGTCAGCTATTATTATTATATTATACAATTATTATATTTTACAAAAGTTTAGGTCTTTTATTTATCGATTGATGCAGTACGAAGTCTGCCGGGTCAGCTAGTTCTCTATAAAAATGACTTATCCAAAATGCCAAAACTATATTTTATTTTTACATGTGATAACCGGATGCGTTACTACGTCAGCAATGTTTAGAAGGGGCAAAAATTCAGTATTAAAATTATTTGAAAAAAAAAAGATTTGATTGACTGCGCAAAAGTATTTACAGAAATTAATTCTTCACCTCAAATACTAATTACTAAAGGAATTCGGTTTCTTCTTGCGGTTCATGGAGACCCAAAAAAAATTGATTGCATAGATACGTACAGATATTTAACATTTGTAAAAAATACACGAAACAAAAAGCAAGTACAACTATCTTGTCTTCCTCCAACATCGGCATCTGCTATTCAACATTTGTTTCGAGTATACTATCAAGTTCAGACATGGCAAGGCAATGAACTGAACCCTGAAGACTGGTGTTGGAAATTGATAAATAATACTTTGGAACCGATTTGAACTTTACTGCCCCCTGCTCCAGAAAAACTTCTTAACACTATTTTTTGCAATTGCAAGAAAGGTTGTAGTGCCAAATGTGGCTGTAAAAAAGTAGGGTTGCAGTGTTCTCCAGCGTGTACCAATTGCCAAGGTGTCTCTTGCTCTGTTCAATTAAATACAAGAGAGGAAGATTCATGTGATTTTGATGAAGAGACAACTGATTCAACAATTTCTAAGCATTCATCAACAGGAAGGAGAAGAAGAAGAAATTGAAGAAAACATGTTTATTGAAGTTGAATATGAAGAGTATGAGTCAGATTAAAGTAATAAAAAAAAGTTAGAACGACAGTTAAATTCAGTAACCCATATCAATAATCTTCATACTATTAAATAATTATTGTCCCTGAAAATAACGTCATAAAGGTTCGTGGAATAGGCCTACCGGGGATACCACGTTAAAAAAAACGCGCCGAGTACACTACCTCACAGGTGGTGTAGAAATGTGTGCATATTATGTAGAACGTGATTCTTACAAGCGCAATATCTGGGAAATAGTGGGTCTTAGAGAAAAAATCATGAGGACCATTTTTATAGAGAATTTTAAGATCTAAAACTTTGCTTTGAGGTACTTTTTCGATAAAACTTAACGTTTTCGAGAAAAATCCAAAAAACCTAAAATTTGGACCTTGGGCCCCGAATAAGTTCCTTAACGTACATGGGGCTGATTGGGACTTTTGACACTTTATTCCTTGTGGTAAACCTAAGGTCTCTACGAAGATTTCGCTCTGTCGGAATTTTCTCTATTTGATCACTATTTTTATGTCTAAATTGACCGGTCTATTACTAGGGTTAAGAGTAACAAAATATGTCAAGTTTGAAGACATCAAAATAATCGCTATACTAGAGTCATTTGACATAGGTAGAATTGTTGCCTATAGAGATGTTAGTTTATCCTATGTGAAATTGGACGCCTTTTAAATGCACCACAATGCTGGTACAGTGTCTGGGCAGAAAAAGGTAAAGGAACACGAAGAAAACAGACTGGTCAACCAAGGTATACCACAGAGCATCAAGATAAGCACTTCAGATATTCTATGCACCTTACCACCTTACCTAAATACAATAGAACACGCTAGAATATAAATAATGTCCTCTTTCTTCAATGTGAATATATATACTCTGCTTTTATTTATATTATAGAATCACTGTTTTTCTAGTTTAACTCACCTTTTGGTCCATAAACTTTATGTCCACTTATAGACATCAAATCAATGTTCATAGAATTAACATCAATTGGAATTTTCCCAACAGCTTGGGCTGCATCTGTATGGAAAAATATCTTATTTTCTTTACACATTTTTCCAATCTCTACAATTGGCTGTTTTACACCGATTTCATTATTAACAGTCATCACTGATACTAAAGATGTTTCTGGTGTAATTGCATCGTGTAATTCTTCTAGGGAAATGATTCCATTTTTGTTTACTGGTAAATATGTTATTCTAAATCCTTCTGCTTCTAATGCCCTACATGAATCCAATACACATTTATGTTCCTAAAATTATTGAAAAATAATCTAAAATGTCCTACAAAATGGATATCAGACTAACTGTTTGAGTGGTAATAATATGTTTTTTCTTTGAACTATAAAATCTAGCAACGCCTTTGACTGCGATATTGTTACTTTCTGTAGCTCCTGAAGTGAATACTATTTCTTTAGGGTCAGCTCCAATTAATCTTGCTACCTGTTCTCTAGCTTGTTCAACTGCATTTTCTGTTTCCCAGCCATAGGCATGAGTTCTAGAATGAGGATTACCATAATAGGAAGTTAGGTATGGTAACATTGCATCTAACACTCTTGGATCCTACAAAAATTTATTGTTTATAAGCAAAGTTGAAAAAGCAATGACTTTTTTCAATACCAAAGGTGTAGTAGCCTGAGCATCTAGATAGAGAGGTCTTCCTTCAAATGATTTCTCTGCAGAACTGAACTTATTTTCTAGAAATGTTTTCATTTATTTAGTATGGAAATGATCAATATTTGACTAACCGCACGTATATACCTGTTGAAAATTTATTCATAAACGAACAAATGATGTTCCGTTTGTTATGGTTTAATGAAGAAATTATTTTGAAGGAACGAAACATTTTGATTCTGAATTATTATTTCATCTAATTTATATCACACTTATCACAGCAAAGTTCCAGCCATAACCTCCAAAACCAAATGCCAACATAAAATTATGTTCGTAAAGGCGATCACCCACTACGATGCTTGTTTACCCAATTATTGTTATATCCTATATACCTCAACAATAAATTTTGCATCCGAGGTCTTTCTAAGTATTATTCGACTTTTCCGCCGTATATACAAATAATAGCGATGAAGCTCAATCAGAACAAGGAATATTCTGTTTAGGTAAAATTGAAATGACATAATTTCAATTTTCTGATAAGAATACTAAATTAAACGATAAATTATAGCAAAGCTTTAATGCATACTGGTGTATCAGTACAATGAGTGCTTTTAATAAGTTAATCAATATTCGAACAACTTAATATGTCAACAAATAAATATTTTCATTGGAATTATAGCTATCAAAATCTAATTTTTGTATTAAGTTAATAATTCTTTTGATATCCTGAAACATTAGAGCTAATATTGAAAAATATCAGCTTGAAATAGTTTTTGATACCATAGTTTTTTAACATACATCCTTGACTAGTCTACCGATAAATGTTGGAAAAAATTAATAATCTCAGCATAAACAGCTATCCTCTGAAAGTTCCTCCGTGGACTGTGTTATTTTAAATCCATGTTTCTCCATTGATTGCAACTCTAAACGTGCTCTGTTACTGTTAACTAGTTGATAAGCGATATCAGTAAACATCTCTTCAACTCCTTCATTTGTTTTACATGATATTTGATAAGTGTTGGTTATCAAACTCTGACATTGTTCACTTAAATATAGGAAAATTATTAATTAAAGTAAATAGTAATAATAATGCAGTATTACCAAAATGATTCTATTTCAGCTTCACTTATTTGAGGTGGATTACTGACTAAATCAGTTTTATTTCCACACAGAAAAATTTTAGCTGTCTCCGCGTATGTAACAATATCTAATAAATGCTGGGATAGGGTATGAAAAGATGAAGGATTGTCAAGTGAAAAAACTAAAATAGCTGCCTCTGAAAATTTATAATAACTAGAAGTTATTGAAGCTACTCTTTCCATACCTCCAGTATCCCATAACTGGAGCTGCAAGTATCAAATGAAAATTAATTTATTCATTCAAGTTACTTGAATATCCACCTTGATATCTTTATCACCTATTCGATATATTTTGTCGAAATTATCTAAGCCCAGAGTACTTTTTCTGTCAGTTGCTGTAACAAATGTATTATTGGTGAATCTTCTAAATATTGAGCTTTTTCCAACTCCATATTCTCCACATAATATGACTTTTTGTTCTGGAACTTTCACCATAGCCATAATTAGGTTTAATAGATATTCTTCTGAATATTATATGAAAAATTGATGGACCTTACAAGATTCTCAGTCAAAATAAATGAAATATGCAACCAGTAAATCAGGGTTGATTAATAATAAGATACACTGACAGGGAATTTGCTTTCTATGTTGCAAGGTTCCTAGAATAACTTTTTAAGCCAGATCTTCACGTATGATACAGAGTGCACAGATTAAGGCTAGTATTAATCATCTGTAATCTGTGACACTGTGTTTAAAGGATGATTCCACACCTTACCAATCTTTATTTATCTGTGAAAAAGTTCTTTAATGAACGAAATTTATCATATTTAACAGATTATGCAAGCCCAACCCTCTTTATATCTGAAAGAATCAAGAGATGAGACCAACGACAACTTTTATCACAGATATCTAATAAAACCTTTTTTATTTCCATCCACAAATTAAGAATAATAATCAGAAATATGTGTATCCATCCCATACAGAAACGATTATATAGTAATATATAGTTTATCTATGATTCATTCTTTATTCAAAGATAGAGATGGATGCACTGATTACCATAGACTTATTATAATACTAATTTTAATACGTCTATGCTGATTACTGATTTCCATAGACAAACTATTAACTATTAATAGTATGTAGTTTATCTCTGCTGATTATTATCTTTGAATAAAGAATACGTATGGTCATATTTGATATTTATTTTCACAGATTACACATATTATCTATTTTCTTTCTATCCGTAATCTTTGTTACATGTTACTGCAATCTGTGATTTTTATTCATTGTTCTGTAGCGATTACATATATACTTGAAGACATTTTGAATATATGAATGAAATTCGTGATAAGGTGTACATAAAATAATATTACAGTAGCAAAATGGGGAAGAGGTGAATGAATTTTAATTCTTATTTACAATTGGTTAATATTAATATTTATAACCGTAGCAAGTGTTTGAAACCTATTCGAATGTGGATTGATGGTCAGTGTTATAATATTCGCAAATTTGATAAGAACAAGTACGATCGCATCTCTAGGAGTATCAATAAAGCTGAAGATCAAAAAGAAAAACCATTTAACACAAAAATTTTTCTACCTTCGTGAGCATATTTCTCAATTAATTTAAATATTAATTGTAAATGAGGAATAAAAAACCTACTGTTTTCTATCACTTTTTATTAAATAAGTACACATACATACATTCTCATATTGTGTTTCAAAATATCACTGTGTACAATAGAAAGCGATACAATTTTCTTATTCCTTTTGAAATGAATTATCAAGAAGTAACAGACTACTCTATCCTATATTATTTGTATTACTAATTTACTTTCAGTTTATATTATGGGCAGTTAGAACGATTCCGAATGGCACAAGTAGATGAAATACAAAATGAAACAAATACAACTATTAAATATCCTACCCAAGGAAATGATGGTTTCTTGGAAATATCTGGTCATTCTGAAGAATCGATAGAAGAAGCTAAAGAACAAATGCATTCTGTCATAGCAAATATAAGGGAACAAGTACCTCCCATACAATTCATCTCTATACCTGTTTTGAGTGAAGAGATAAAGAAGAATTTTAACGAATTCAAAGTATGTTATTTTCAATTTTTTATTTGAATGTATATAAATCTGATCTGTAGGAAATAATTTTGGCAGAGAATTGTCAAGGTGTAGAAGAATCAATTTTTCAAAGTGCTTCAAAATTGCACTTAACTATTACTGTATTCACCTTATTGAATGACCAAGAGAAACAGCAAGCACTAGGAGTGCTTGAAGAGTGTAAGAATATTGTTCAAAGGTATCCATCCAAAAAATTTATGAAAAAAATTAACTGAATAGAACTATTTTCAGGAAGAAAACACCTTTGAAAATAAGAATTAAAGGTCTTAAATGTATGAATGACAACTATTCCAAAGTTAATGTTTTATATGCAGAGGCTTTTTTAACTGAGGATTCTGATTCTGAAAAAACCTTACAAGAAATAGCTAATTCCATATCAGATTTATTTTATGAAAGAGGTATATACTATAGCATCAAAAAAGTACCAAGAATCACTTGGTGAAACACAAAATATGTATTCTTCATCGAAATTTATTGCATCGCCTTAAAATAGACCTTTTTTATAGCAGTATACTTCTGCAAATAATCTATTCATCAAAACATTTTTTAGATGCATTTTCAGTACTCACCGTGAAGTTTCTTTTATGTTTATCTACTGAAAGCAGGTCTTTTGAAATGGTTACTTGAGTTTCACAAACAGAAATACTTTGTTTTTGCGTGAATTTCTACGAATTTGCTCTCTCAAATGTTTCATGACACTCGATTTGTATTTACTGTTTAACTTTCTGACAAGAATGTATAGTGCACAACACCATAATAATAAAAAAAGGAAAAGCACTGACTTGAAGTAGGGAGCTTTTGCGCACTAGTTCATATCACTCACGATCCTCACAAAATAATTTCTTTATGGTCTCCTAATTATATGAACTTTACGAAATTCTGTATTAGCCTTCTTGTCATTATTTTATATGTAAATTTAAACTCGATCGTGGGACTATTGCTGTGGTTTCTTTAGCGTTCAACACTGCTCCACTCAAAATTTGTGTCTTTGTTTTGAATCTTCTAATCATACGATCCTCATGAACATTTGCAGGAATATATGTGTTACTATTATCTTTCTACATCCTAAATTTATAGTTTGAAAAATATTAATAAAAATAAGAGAAAATTTCAAATGTGAATAATTGCGAAACCATTGGACTGATTTTGCCTAATAACCGTGTCAACCGAGGTATTCTGTTCCTAAACTTAACCAGAAAGTTTCAAATCTCTATCTCTTTCTGTTCGAGAGTTATAGTGTTTAAAGTAACGCCTAATGCTGATCCGCTAACAAAATCTTTTTTAAAATTTTTTAATCATACTATCTTCAGGACATTTGGCACGAATATTCTAGTTATAAATGCTGAATTTCGGATTAATCGAATCTGTAGTTTCGAAAATATTGGAAAAAATACAAAAATCACTGCAACCTATTGAACTGATTTTTCTGTTCGAAAGTTAGCGTGTTTACGAAGAGCTGATCGGCCAGACAGTATTACTTTTGATCTCAGATTCTTTATCAGTGAGCCCAACTTTGTCCGCACAAAATTCAAAAATTACAGAAAGTTGGGCAAAACGTTAGATAACACTAAAACTTCAAATATTGGATGGAGTAGTCCGTTACTTTGTGATAGTTTATTTTAATTCGAATTAAATGATAAATTACTTTGTTTTCTCTCACTTTTATTTGCTATTATACAGTGACTTGAGTTTCGTAGTGATACTCTATTTTCAAACGGAACTAAAACTTCAGGTGGTTATACAGAACAGTTTTGTCAACTTATCAATAAAAATAATTTGAGCAATTCCTTCAAGCTGGCTCTCTTTAAATGTATCAATTCCTGGTACTTTCTTGACTAATGACCTATCAATACAACAAAAAAAGCAATTTCGAAGTGTATAGAAATATCACCATATTAAAAATATTTTATTTACTGTAGGAAGGATCACTATTTAGTTATTTTTCAGGACTGAGTAAAGAATATCAGGATAATGTGAAACTTCATATGACTATTATGAATACTAAATACAGAAAAAAGAAAGAAGGAACACCAAGAAAACGGTGGATTAAAAGGGAAACATTTGATGCTTCAAAAATAATGGAACAATATAAAGATCATTATTTTGGAGATGCGGTTTTTGATAGTGTACACTTATCACTGATGTCTAGTGAAGGAGAAGATGGTTTTTATAAGTCTCTTGGCTTAATACATTTATGAACTACATGCTCAATTTTGTAATTACAGTCGACTCTCGTTAATTCGAAACTCAGGGGACTCTTGAAATATTACGAATTATCGAGTGTTTGAAATATCAAATGGTTTGAAATTTGTGAGAGAAAATAAATAAAACTTCGAATTATTAAGTGTTGGTTAATTTTTATTTATTAATATAAAAATAACAAGAATTAAGAGGTACATTCGTGTACATACATGTATTCGTAATGTGAATTAATTAATCTTTCGAAAGAACTTTGTTATACTGGTTTCTTTAAAGTACAATTCTGCTGCTCACACTGCTCAATAACTTTTTTTAAGAGAAAAAGTGCCTGAAATGCTTTTTCATCACTTTCGTTTTGTAGACAGAAGCTTTGTAAGGTATCAAATGAGGATCTTGCTTCCTTAACTGACACCTGTGCCAAAGGTTCCGATGTATCGTCCTCATCTTTATCGTTACTTTGCGTATCTGTCGCAGATAAAATTTCGCCATCGGTTAGTGAACCTGAGACAGCAACATTTTCATCCACTTGAACAAAATCGGAAAAACTCACACCGCTGATGTCAACTAATGGTTCTATTGCTGGTTCTTCATCATCTATAAGTATTGGAAGATTTTCTTGATTTTCTTTTAAGAAACCGGATTTTTTGAAGCAGTTGAGAATCGTTAGGGGTGTTACAGCTCTCCATGCTTTGTCAATTAGTAAAATAGCTGTCAGAACCGTGATATTTTCAGTTAGCTGAATTGTCGAGTGTTGGACGCTGATGAGTTCGAATTAACGCGTCGTTTTGTTAAATAGCAATGATTTTTTCGTTCGAATTACCAAGTGTATGAAAATGTATTGATTTAGTTCGAAATATGAAGAGATTTAGTAGGGAACTCGTGATAACTTTGAATTATAGAGAGGTTCGAATTATCGCAGGTTTGAATTAACGAGAGTCGACTGTATGTACTTATGTAGTTTTATACTTAGAACCAATTAAATTGTTTAATTTCTTAACAAATCATGGTAGTGAATACAGTACATGTATCAAAGTTTGGGCAATATGTTGTACAAATTAGTGTACTGTTGATTATCAAATAATTATTCTTTTGAAATAAACTCTAAAATTTGCAAATAGGCAAGATCTGTCCATGGGCTCCGAAAATAAGTCCCTTTGAAATTTAATTTTTTCAAATTTTCGACAAATAAATATAATTATGGGTAAGAAAGTATGCAAGAATGTTGCACAAATTTTTTTTAGTTCTTTTCATTTGAACTGATGTTCAAATATAGAACATGATTAAGCCACAGTGTGGCAAAAAAATTGTTGTTCAACAATAACAATTTTCTGGAAATTGAATTAAAAAAATGCATTTATTTAATTATATTGTCCATCACTGTTTACTACTTTTCCCCACATTCAGGAAATTTCTGAATCCCGTCTCAGAAAAGCTTCTTGTCCTTTGAGGCGGTCCAATTTTGAAGCCAATTTTTAGTTTCTTCGAAAGAAGTGAAGCAGTGATCTGTCAAATCCATCGAAACAGCTAGTAGTCAGAAGGAGCAATGTTCGGAGAATAAGGCGGGTGCATTAAGATGTCCCAGTTGATTGTTTCTAAATATTTTTTGACAACTTTTGTAACCTAAAGCCGAGCCAATGCTAGGCTTTGGATGACAACTCATGCAAACATCATGTCTGTCCTTATACACTGGCGAGCACAAAAACGGGTCTCTTAATCATTATTGTTCAAATACCTTTCTTAGTTAAAATTTTTACGAGAATCATGAAATTTCTGAAATGGTAGGGAAAAGAGAATTACCGAAAGAAAAATGAAAGTTTCTATTAGATTTGTATAAAAATAATAACCTTTTTTTGAAAAAATCGAAAATTGAAAAAAGAATCTTAACTGAAAATTTCAGTATCAGTATGACGTGTGACCTCCCCTAGCTCTGATTATAGCTTCCAATTATCTTCTCATGCTTGTGATGAGTCTTTGAATATTTTCTAGTTCAATATTCTCCCATTCATGATGAAGGGCTTTATGGAGCTCTTGAAAATTATTGGGGAATGGAACTATAGTTCTGAGTCGCCTTCCTAATTGGTCCCATAGATGTTCGATGAGATTCAAGTCAGGACTTCGTGCTGGCCAGTTGAACCTTAAAATTCCAACCTCATTCAAGTCACTATTCGAGCAGTATGCGGGCGTGCATTGTAATGCATAAAAATTCCCTTCCCTTCCCAGAAATTGTATATAAGGTACAACATAGTCCATAAGAATTTCCTCTGTAACTTACTGCTGTTAAAGATCCATTCATAAAAATCAACTCTGTGCGGCCCTCTAAAGACACCTCCCCAGACCATAACAGATCCACCACCGAATGGAACTCGCTCCTATTTACAGGCATCGGCGTATCTTTCTACTGGACATCTATAAATGCGTCTACGACCATCAGCTCCTCGAATGCTGAATCTGGATTAATCAGAGAAAAGTACCTGGGCCCACTGAGCTTCCTACCAGTTTATGTGATCTCATGCAAATTGCACACACTCAATTTGATGCTCTCTGAGAAGTTTTGGACCTGTTGCAGGTATGTATGGTTGTAAATTCGATTTTGAGAGACGTCGTCTTACTTATGTATACCGACGTACCTCCATCAATCGATTTCGAACTTCAACGCGAGTAAGACGGCGATTTCGAAGACTTGTGGAAACCATGAAGCTGTTATCCCTCAGTGATGTGCACCGTCTTCTTCCAGATCCAGGTCTTCTGGTCAATCTGCCTGTCTCCTGATGCCTTGTCAATAATCTTTGGACTGTAGATAGGGTAACATTCATTCTTCTAGCAACAGATCTCTGGCTCAGCCCATTTTCAATAATAAAAAAATGTTTCAAATGGTAAACTCATTTATGAAATTGTTTCTTTCAGAGAGTGGTAAACAAACTTTTGAATGACCGATGTTGAACGCAACTGATAAACGATGAATTTATCGTGAAGAATCATTCGAAGATGGTTTCTTTCATCAAGTTGTTTAGCCCATATGTCTACATTCTGCTCGTATTTAGTTGATTTTCTAATGAAAGATAGATGATGAACAAAATATTATTGAATCAATTCAAACATGTGAGTCTGTTGGAAAAAACAGTGTAACATCTTAGTTCCCTACATGATATGTCAGTTGAAGCATTGACATCGTAAACTGTATTTAATGTTTTCAGAGCCATCTTTTGAAAACAGATCGAATTAATTTCAATAGTAGTCTAGTTCTCATCATACTAATAGGTTAAGTTGCTTGTTTAGCAAGCAAAATATCTAGGTTGTTTTGACTGATACGGACAAATTTTTTATTTCTTGGACTAATTGAATTTAGTGAAACATCGGAATGTTGTCAATGATATGATACAATACTACAGATATTAATGAATGAGAGGAACAAAGTTTCTTGTATCAAGTAAATTCTTTTAAAATTTTTTTCAGTACCATTTATATCTTAATAAAAGTTGGGCCTCTATAGGTTTTTCAGGTTGTGCGTTTTACTTATTATCCCACTTAATTTTTGGTTTAGCTTCATGTATAAAAATATATGTAGAAATTGTTCACTATTTAACAAGAACGGTTAGTTTAATGATTTCTATAATTTTTAATAAAAATAAATTAACAGTATAACAAACACGAACACTGAATTCAATGAATCTATTGGCTATTCTGTCAGTGTATATATTGTAGCAAGGCTTGAAAAATGTTGAAAATTTTACAGTACTATTTCATATGATCCACGATCATATGAATGTAATTATTATTTTTTTTCTCCTGTTTTGTATGAGCATCATGAAATTTTATAGTAGCCTACTTGTCGTTATTTGTTATTTTACATATAAATGTTAAATTTAAACTCGATCCTGGCACCGTTGCTCTGGTTTCTTTAGAGTTAAACCCTGTTCCACTCACAAAATTTTTATCTTTGTTTTGAATCTTCTAATCATACGATTCTCATAAAATTTTGCAGTAACCTATGCATTATCGTTATCCTTCAAAACTCTTGGTAGCGCTCAACGCTGATCCACTCACTTCTAATCATACGATCCTCACAAAATTTCGCACAACCATGCATGTCATTATTCTACTTTTAAATCTGAATTTCAGATCGATCGAATCTGTAGTTTCGAAAATCTTGGGAAAAATTTTCAAATGTGAATAATTGCGAAACTAATGTACCGATTTCGCCCATTACGAACATAAACGAGATATTTATACCCAAACCTTCCCTGAAAGTTTCAAGGCTATAGCCCTTTTCGTTCGAAAGTTAGCGTGTTAACGCATGGACGGTCGTCCCGCAGATTGATTAAATAGATAAAAATGTAACGATCATATGTGTTTCTGTGATATAGTCTTTATTCTTAAATTTATGAACGAAAATAACATTCAAATACTAATATTAAACGTCTCGCTATTTTATTAAGTTTTCATTATTGATGATTTCATCAAGTTGGAAAAAAAACAATTTAATACTATTTTCTTCATCGGTGGTTCGTACATATAATTCTAACACAAAACTCTATGATGTGGTATTAATAAGTATGGAACCCCGGATTGTGGGTTGCAGTCATAGATAAATAAGAATATCTTATTTCATAAATAATTAGTAAAAAATAAGAATATAGTATTTATCTATGGTCATAGATAACTATTTTAGAGAACCATAGTTCTAGTTCCGCGTTTGCCAATTGGCAGGTGCATTTAGTGGTATGTTTAGTAATAAAAATTGACCAATGTTCATGTATTAATGAGAATGAATATTGAAATTTGATAGTGATAAAATACGAAATTGACGACTGGCTACATAACCAGAGTTGAAGCCACAACGGGAGAAAGAATAGATGAATAAATAAGTATAATAATAGTGAGTACCTCGTGTATGCTATGACATAACCTATTCATAAAACTTGCTTAATAGGAAGTGTGTCAATATATCATAAAATGAAGAAAAAACGTGTTTCAAAAAGGAATAAAATTGCCTGGCGTAAGCATTCAAATATCGATGATGTGGAGGAATTCTTGGAGAATGAAAGGTTTGAAGAAAAATTTGGACTTAACACATTGAATGAAGACTCCTTCAAAAAAGATACAGAGGAAACAACCGTCTTGTCAAAAAAAGAAATAATTAGAAGAAAGCTGGCGAATCCTAAATGCTTTAGGATACTAAAGCCTCATACAAATGTGCCGGATCCATTGGTGAAGAGAAACAGAGTACGAACTAAGGAAGAGCGAATGAGTAAATTGGTAAAATTGAAGGAAGAACAGAGAAAAGCTAAAGGAATACTAAAAGCTAAAGAAATAGATTCCATCAGAGGTATACAGTTCTATGAAGAAAGCAAGTTGAAAAGGCCCAAGAGGGGCCAATTTCTAGAAGATGTCTGGGATGAAAGTGATTTACGGCAAGGTGAATTGAAAGACAAAGATGCTGAAGTCGGAGATGAAAGTTTAGAATACTCTACATGGCTAAATGAGGATGTCAAACTACATAATTTACAGAAAACTGGATCATACATATTCACTCCTACCCCTACTATTAAAAAAAAAACCAGTGTTTTGCCTATAGTTGAACCACCTCATCCTGGCATGTCTTACAATCCATCATTTGAAGATCATCAAGCTCTGTTGAGTGAGATAGCACAAAAAGAAGGAGAACTAATAAAGAGGGATAAACATTTGAATAGAGTAACAAAAAATATTCTAAGGAAAGTTCCGGCAACTAAAAATGATCAATCTTGGTTTGAAGAAATGTCTCAGGGTTTACCTATAGCAAGTACAAAACAGAATGAAGAGGATGATATTGTGAGTGATAGTGAATACAGAGCAATTAATCCCCCTGTACAAAATAAAAAGAAGACTTTGAAACAGAAAAAGACTCAGAAAAGGCTACGGTTAGAAGAAAGGTTAAGGAAATTAGCAAAGATGGAAAAACAGAAGATAGTGGAACTGAATAGTCTGAACGCCATGAAGAAGTATGTGAAAAAACGAGAGGAAGATATATTGAAAAACAAAGAGAAGCGGGAGAAATATTTAAAAATGAAAGAGAAGCTCCCCAAACGGTTAGGATTTCATAAATTTGAAGAACAAGATTTGGAGTTCAATATGCCCACTGAATTAACTGGAACCTTGAGAGGTGTCAATAAACAATCTAACCTGTTAGTTGATAGATTCAACAATTTACAAAAGAGAAATTTGGTTGCACCTTCAGTTAGAATTCAAGCCAAGAGAGCTAAGACAAAACGTTTCGTTAAAAGTGATCATAAAGATAACTGGAAGAAAAGTATTGCTGGTCTACCTTCTTAGGTAATATTATTAATTAATGTATTCAATAAAAAATATGTATAATGTTTTTTAAGCTTTTTATTTTTCCTTGCTTGTAGGAGAGCATACATTATTTTATCTTTCTATTACCATAGATCATACTCCTTATTGAAGGTTTTTGTTTGTGATTTAGAAAAGCCTAGGATATCTGCATTTGGCAGGGTGAGTTACAATATAAAAACCTGATTTTAATATTTGTTCAATCTGTGATTTTCCGTTTTATATAGCCTAGCTACAAATATCCTAGGTTACTGAAAGCTCCAACATACTGATTCTAACAATTCATGTAATATTTTTTCATGCTTGTTTGTCATTTTATGAATTGACAATTTGTAGAATTTGTCTAATTGATTTTTGTTTAATTGAATTTTATTTTGATAGTTTATTTATTGAAATTGATTTGTTTTTTTTCAATTCATTGTAATTAATTTGATAAATTTATTGTCAAATAGTGTTGGGGACGGTTTCTAGAATTTCATTTCAGATGCTTCCATTTTTAAATTTAGGGTAAAAAAATTATAAAATCTGTTTGGATTTTCCACCTACCACCTTAAAAAATATATTGACAATAAGACCAACCTTCGCATGTAGGTCGAACCCAAGCTACTTTTGGATAAGGAGATAAAATTAGTGACGATGGAAATTTAGATGAAAATTAGAAAGCAACAGTTAGTTTGTTGTGATAAAATTGGTGACAGCAGTGATTTAGATAAAATTTCATTAAACAACAAGATTGGCTGTTACACTAATACTTATTACATCAAGTGCTTTTATAAATTTTTCACCTGATTATGTTTTCAAAATACCATAACAAGGGTTAATTATTACCAAAGTAATAATGCATTTTGGACCGAAAGACCATAGGGACAAGTGCGACTATCACAATGATAATTATATTACAGTTTACTCAAAACTAATTTTTAGAGGTGTCTCAATTTAACGAAATTGATTGGAAAGCCTATTTGTGGGTGGTTAAATATTGGATGTTCTAGTTCGTTATTTTGTGATAGTTCATTTCAAATGAAATAAATAAGGAATCTCTTCGTTTTCTATCACTTTTTTATTATTGAGGTTTCAGTGACTCGAGCTTCGTAGTTTTTCTACATTTTTAAACTGTATGTATGTGTATAATAAGTTATATTTCAAAATTTTTTATACATTTATGGAAGGCGTTCGAAAAGTGGAGAATACCATATATACTCGTAGGTCCATCTACTTGTTTAATAGTTTTGTTGCGGGAACGTGATAATTCTTATAATGTAATATAATTCTCTATTACTTCCAGAATGTCTAATTTCTTTGTCTTCGGTTCCAGATGTGATATTTATAGAATATCTAATTCTGAGAGAACATTACTTATTTCGAAAAAATGTTTCGTAAAATTTGGGTTATTTTTCCGATGCTTGATGTTCTTCGAACTTATTTCGTTAAGGTTCTCCCAGTTTGTTCTACATATGCGCAATTGCACTCATGATAACTTAATTTAAAAATCCTGAATTATTAAGCAAGTTGTTTTGTCTCTGGCATAAAAAATTGTCTCCAAATTTTATGTTACATTGTGAAAGCTAGTTTTACATTAGTTGTTGAAACCATTTAATGATATTGATCTAAAATATGTCGGTTTTACTGTAAAACCGACATATGTAAAACTTTTTCACAAATTTGTTATGGTTTTCTGTTTTGGCAGTGCAGAATTAATTGTTTATTCTTTTTATTTATGAGATAATTTATTATTTTTTTCGAAATGAGTATTTAAAGCTATTTCTTCGATTGTATATAGTTCCCTTTTCAACTCAATACCATTTAAGGAAATTGATCTATAGGCTTCGAGTTTATAAAATGGATCGTTCGAGAAATTCGGTATGGTTGCGTGAGTTTTCTAAATATATCAAAGGAAATTCCACTATTTTTCGAAAGTTATGTCCATAATATATTTTGTTATTAAATTGTAGTTCCATAGTAAATTTGACCTTATGGTGTAAACCATGAAGATTTTCAGTGTGTTTTCTAGTTCTAAATATGCTTAACAGATGCAGACCAAAATATAATATGACTTGCATGTGTGGATTTTAAAATTTTTCTTGCGAGGAAGGACATAAATATTTTACCGAAGAGTGGGCTGAAAGGTGCGACCATTGCTGGTCCCTCTTGTGAGATTTTTTCCACTTATATTGAGAATATCCTTCCACGCAAAGATATTAATCAATCGGAAAAACTGTACATCATATAACAGATTCTTGAATTATTTTAATACTATCTTTTCCACAGAAGAAATTAGGCTTTTGAAAATGGTCCAAATTATAATTCTGACATAACCTCAGAAAATTCATGGAAATATTAATTTGCCAAACTGAATTATCATTAATTGATACACCGAACTTCACTAAAGAAAAAATTATTATCAACCCGAAGAATCACAGAATAATAAAGAAAATCAAATCAATACGAAACGAAATTCGAAATGATAATTTGATAGTGACTAAAGCTGACAAAGTAAATTCTGTTGTTACTCTATTTAAAGAATAGAGTATCATATATCAATAGCACCCTTGCAAAACTAGCCTTTGAATTGAACAAAATTTATGAAGAACAAATAAATTTCAATTCATCCTATTCAATAAAAAACTTGATTGAGCCCACAGACAACCTTAAATTTTAGCGCTTCACTTAACAATATGCAAGTATACTTTGCTGTCGTTAATATATATTTCCGAGTATAGCAAATGCCGAATATATGAATATAATCGAAAATATTCTAACAAAAAATAACATCAATCCGGCCATGAAAAATGAAATTGTATTCTTTTTAGAACTTTCCGTGGAAGAAAATTATTTTCAATATAACAACAACAATTACAAACGAAAAAATGGACTAGCAATGGACTCACATCTCAACCCACTTCTCACTGAAATTTTTATGCCCTTCCTCGAAAGAAAATTTCTGAAACCCATACACGTGAGGCATATCATATTATCGTACAGATATATAGACGACTTATTATTTCTGTGGAACATATTCAGAACTAGAAACCATGAATAATAATTAATTAATTTGACCTTATGGTGTAAACCATAAGGTCAAATTTACTATGAAACTACAACCTGATAAAAAATAAATTTTCTAACCATAACTTTAATTGAAAATAATAATGAGCTTTCCTTTTGAATATTCAGAAAACCCCATTTTTTCAAACCATCCAAATTGTCGGAAGCTAGCTGCCTATAGATAAATGCTACATAGAGCATTTTACATTCACATAAATATTATTGCCTTAAAAAGATAACTCAATACCATCAAACAAATACTAATTAATAATCATTTCGAAACAAAAATTATGCATTCTCTTAAAAAGAAAAAACAACTTATTCTGAAACACATATACCCAACTTCCGAAACAGAAAACAATAACAAAAAAATTTTAAATCTAACATACTTCGGACTGATTTCAAAAAAATAGCTCAATTAATTCTAAAAATTAGCATAAAAGTAGATTTTACACATAAAATTTTCAGTTTTAATTTTAAAGCCAAAGATAAAACAACCGGCTTAATAATTCGGGAGTTGATAAATTATGCTGTCATGAGAGCAGATGCGTATATGTAGGACAAACCGGGAAAACTTCAAAGAAGGTTCAAAGAACATCCAGCACTATTTAAGAACCGAAAAGATAACTTTTATTTAGCGAAACATTTTTTCGAAACAAATAATGTTTCCCAGAATTAGATAATCTTAAAATACCACGTTTGAAAGCGAAAGGCAAGAATTAGACATTCTGGAATGGCAATAAAACTTTTGAACCAGCAGACTGATAAAATTTGAATATCTAAACAGATTTAAAAGGTCAGCATACTGGACCTTTGGTATTTTCAACTTCTCGAAGTTTTGTACAAGCCTGCCTCCATAAATATATAAAACCTTTGTTATTCAGTTTGAAATTCTGATAAAAACTACCAAACTCGAGTCACTGTATACCTACCCAGTAATAAAAAAGGTATAGAAAACGAAGTAATTTCTTATTTATTTCATTTGTGATTACATTTGAAATGAACTATTACAAAATAACGGCTCAGAATATTCAATATTTAAAATTTTGGTTTAAGTATAATACTTCTGAACTAAAAAAAAATTTTTTTGAATTTTAATTCGGCTGATATAATTAAGAAGGTCATGAAAGAAAAAGTATATATACATTTATTCGAATGAAATATAAAATTTAATAAAATCACAATTAGAATCGAAACCAAATACATTTAAACTTACAGGTTTCCTATTTTCCCCAAACCTATTACTATGATATGTTATGGAATAGTATAACATTATTTGTTTTATATACACTAGGGTTTTCATATATTTACATTGTTCAAAAATTACCTAAAAATATAAATTGGTCCAATTCAATTCACAATATCCTATGAGAACTAAAACATCGATTATTTCATAAAAAAAATTACTACGTAATGTATCATGTAACATGTATCAAAACTAAATATTGTTACAATTTTTATTAAGTCTTTCATTGTGTCAAATTGAACTAATTGTATTTAACTTGATCATATCCTCTAGAGTAATAGATAATCAGTCATAATTTCAAATTCCGCCTTGTTATGCATAGCAGTTGTGGTTATTCGTAGTTGGTTTTGCAATTTTATTACATTCATCAGTCATATTGAACACATGAAAAAATTATTTTTTATATAAAATCTCTCCAGTAAATACCTATAGAAGGGAGCTCATTCCGTAGGTGATGTTAAGAATATTTCATGCTTTCATGATGGTCCTTGGTTTAGAATCCTTATTTGCTTCACTTTACGTTATGGCTCTTTTCAAGGTTTATTAAAAATTAGCCTGTATTGCCTACACAAAAGAAGGTCGCTACTTACAACATAATGAACACAATGAATCATACTATTCATCAACATTAAAATATGTTTTTAAAATTTCATAGATATCTACTTGCTGAAGCATATTTTATTTAATGTAAGATGTTTAAAACTATGGTGTGTACTAAGTCGGTGAATTAACCATGATTCGATTTTGTACGAGACTTTACAGGACGCAGGAAAATAACTCTTTTATTTACTGTAGATGCACTTGCTGAAAAATAAAGGCGCAATTAGATTTCAACCGTAGATCTAATAAACCATTTAATCAGTTAGCCTCCTATAAATTTTAAATTTAAAAAAAAATTTATTCAAAAACTTTTAGAATTAAATAATGTCTTATAAGCACTGCTTAAATTTAGTAGACATATAAAATCATAACTCAATATATAATATCAAATGGAATAAAAAACCCAACAAATATAACTTGTCAATTAAAATTAATAAATAAATATTTTAATTGACAATTTATATTTGTTGGTTGATATTATATAATGTTAAATTATATAATATCAAATGGAATAAAAAATCCTAACAAATATAAATTGTCAGTTAAAATTAATAAATTAATATTTTAATTGGCAATTTATATTTGTAGGGTTTTTTATTCCATTTGAAGTTATATGAGTTTTGATTTTATATGTCTACCAAATTTAAGCAGTGCTTATAAGACATTAATACTGAAAGGTTTCGAATAAACATTTTTTGAAATTAAAATTTATAGGAGGCTAACAGAATAAATCTATTGTGATATTTAAATTTTGTAATAATCCTTCTATCAAGTGAAAAACCTCTTTTTATGAAACCATTTAATATTAGAACTGTTTTTCATTTATATTTTAAATTAATCTCTGTCAGTTTTGATATAATTTCAAAAATGACAAATGGCGAAATTTGATGAAAGCGATGTTAGCGCCATAAGATATCATGTGGATGTCATTCAAAATTCTAGTAGACTCTTTTAACCTAGTGTGCGGGTGTTCCTCGTTTTGACTAAAACTTTTACATGTACACGCCAGAGGTTTAGACATTTTAATCTAGAGTCATTGACGTAAGGAGATATTCAGAAAATTATCCATGAACAAATTATCCTTCGAGTATAATGAAAAACTACTTTGTTTAATTATCTGAAATTTATGGCTTAATAAATTTCAGTTCTTCAAATCTTTACAAGGTCGTAGAAGATTATTGATAGTTCTCTCAGTTGTCCGTATTTTGATGATTTTGAAACGATTACATTCGACAGATGAAAAATTCATGGTTAAAATCGCAGTTATTTAGCCTTCTAGCATTATAATTTTCAAAGAATTTTTGGCGGAACACAAGACTGTAAAGCTTAGCCAGCCTCCGTACAGTGATGTTCCCAAAATTGAAAATGGCGCTCAAGGGAAAGCGGTTCGACGACATCGAGACGTGTGAGCTGAAGGTCATTCCAAAATCTGCATTGAGATCATAAATTAACGAGACAGTCTCGTTTATCTATGGGAACTACTTTTAAGGATGTCAGTGCCAGGATAATGAAGAATAGCACGAAGATGAATATATTCGGAGTACAAATAAGTTTCCGCCGTTTTATTGTAGATGGCGCGGCACGGAGTTTCGGTTAGCTTTCTCAGATGATAACTGGCTTAAAAAATAGTTTGGACATTCAAGAACAACATAACCTATTAATATCATTAATTTTATATTGGTAAAATATAATTTTTATAAGTTGAAAATGTCAAAATTTGAGCCAATTGCGTCATTTGCGGGAAATATAAGTTTACTTCTTTAATTTAAAGAAAGCTGCTGCTGAGGCGCATCAATTGCTCGTAGAAGCATATGGTGAGGGTGCTTTGAGTGAGAGAACGTGTCGAGAGTGGTTTCAAAAGTTTAAAAACGGCGATTTCGACGTAGAAGACAAAGATCGCAGTGGAAGGCCAAAAATTTTGAGAGGATGCAGAATTGGAGGAAGATTCATCTCAAACACAAAAAGAACTTGCTCTAACATTAGAAGTCACTCAGCAAGCAGTCTCACATCGTTTAAAATCATTAGGAATGATTCATAAACAAGGAAATTGGGTTCCGTACGAATTAAAGTCGAGAGATATTGAACGCCGATTATGCTTAAGTGCTTGGAAAGTACTTGGAAACACTTGATTGGGAAGTGTTACCCCACCCGCCGTATTCACCAGACATTGCACCGTCCGATTACCACCTGTTCCGGTCCATGGCACATGCTCTGACGGCGCAGCGGTTCACATCTTATGAGGATACCAAAAATTGGGTTGATTCGTGGATAGCCTCAACAGACAAGGAGTTCTTCAAACGTGGGATTCGAATGCTGCCTGAGAGATGGGAAAAAGTGGTTGCAAGTGATGGGCAATATTTTAAATAAATTTATATTACCGTTCTTCTATAATAAATATTTAATTTGTATTAAAAAACGGCGGAAACTTATTTGTACTCCTAATATGAATTTAGGTCGGATACTTTTCGGAGACACCTTGTATTCAAGTTCCTGAAAGGCAATTATCATAATAGAATATTTCTTGAATACTAGGTAGGATTTTACGTTCACTTTCAAGAAATCTTCTTATTGAAAAATTTCATATTTTTTCCCAAATCGAAAAATAGTTTTATTTCTTAGATTATCGTGTTTACTCATGTGAATTGTTCCTAAGCAAGTCTAATGTAATCGTATGGGACCATTTTCAGTTAAAATTTTAATAATAATACAGATATTTTGAGGAACTGATATCGCCAGAGTACGAATGGGCAAATAATAATTATTTAAATTTTCTCGTGAATAATTTCTTTCCCGATTACAGTGCTTCAGGTTGTTTTGAAATTTTATCATTAACAATCTTAGTAGTAATTACATAGTCCTAATTAATTTAAAGCGAATTCTTTTCCACCAGGTAAAATTGAAAAAAATTATAATATCCGAAACGAAAATCAATTAATATTTGAGAAATTTATACATGATGAAATCATTTTTTCTGACATTCATCCTTTGCAATTCTTAAAATTCATTAACATACTTATAGTTACATATCAAACAGAGCTATGCAAGATGTTTTCGAAGGTGATTTTTTTACAGGAAGTAGAACTTATAAAAACGAACCGACCTATGAAATAGATGTTTCTGGTATTATTTAGAGGAATAAATTCCAGTATTAGTAGCAAATTGTCGCGAAAAATTCAAAAAGCTTTTACCTGACATAAGAGGTGGAATAAAGAATAGTAAAGTCAGCACTATGCATGAAAGTATTTGTTATAAAAGGCAATTTAGTATAAAGTGGTAGATTGGTTATTTTTATTTATATCTCGAATGAAATATTATGTAACTAAAACGAAGTTTCTTGCTTTTTAGGGTGATTCAAAATATATCGACAAAATTCGTTTATTCTAAGATTACTACTCAAAGTTTTAGTTTTTGTAATTTACTACGAAAATATCCTTAAAAATGTTGAACAAATTCACTAATTAAATATAACCTAAATGAAATATTCAACATCAGAGCTTTTGCGAGTCTGTTGAAGTAATTAATGCATCGATGATAAAGTTATTCCAGGTCTGCATTGACAATTAGTGTCCACCTTGAGAACTAAATACTTTCTTATGCGACAAATTTTGTAGAAACAAATTTTGGTTCTACATCCTGTAATAGAAATACTCACTGAAAACACCCTGAATATAAAGAAATTTAGCATGAATTCTGCTGAAAGGAAGTATAAATATTTTTCATATCCAACACTAATATATCAACATTCAAAAGTATTAACTCCATATAAACACTACTATTCCTGTCCCCATCATAATTTTTCCAAGGGACTATTGGAATTTTTTACAATATAATTTATTTAAGTCCATCCAAACATGGTAATCTTCAAATATACATTTTGATGATCAATATTAACCTAACTTTATTATTTAAATCTAAGAATTATTTATACTATCACTTTTATGTCCCAAATACAAACAGTACACAATTAGCTTTTTTATTATGACCAGATTTAAAATGATATATATACATTAATACTGGTTCGAGTTTGTTCAATTGATAGACAATATCTAATTATTTTCGTCATATTTTAAATTCAATTGTTTCAAACTGAATTCGTATGAATTGGCAATTGAATTTAAAATTTCCACAAAATAAATAATAAATACCCCTTACTGAATGGATCATTATAACATTACATGACATTTTCAACTACTAAGTATAACAACCAGGCAGTAACACAATATACATTATGAAAAAAGCTCGATCAGTTTTAATATACGATTGATGAACAAAATACCTATTTTCTAATGTTAGTTTTTATATACTGCTTGAAAAAAAAAGATTACTTTTACTCCACCTCAAGTATAATTTTTAAATATTCTTCATGTTATCTGCATATATTTGCAAGTTGATTCAGAATAAATTTTTCAACAGATTGCGAGGTTAATGTTTTTCGATTCTCAAAGAAGCGGATACGTTCAAATGACATGTTTTGAAGGTATCTCAATAAGAATAGAAAAATTGCTTCGAAAAATCTAAATATTTATTTTATTTGTTTATCTCAAAACTAAAGTAGTAACCCTCGTACAACTATTTCAAAAGTTGTTGGGGGGAGAGCTGGTCATTTACGGCGAATGCATGCGGATTCTAAGTATACATGGAGCAGTGGTTAAACAAGCAACGTGCGTTCTTGTTCGAGAGGATTTTTGAACAATTCCTGTGTTCAAGGTGCATTTTTGCAACCTTTAGAATATTCAGACAAACAAATGCATTCGAAGAAGGTGTGATATGTCGTCTTCCGATAATTTTTTTTTAGATGAGCAGGAGTAAGGATGTTTCTTTAGAAGAAAAATCGTCTGCTATTGCGCTATTACGTAATACAACATTCAGTCAAAGACATATCGCAATTTGTGGGGTATCTCAGTCGATAGTTCGACGCTTGAGCCAAAAACTGGAAGCAAACCAAGCCGATGAAGATGCCCGGAAGAATTGTTGTAATAGAAATCCTTTAATAATTCTTAGAAGGCAGGTAATTTTCTAGAGTCTATCTCTCTAATACAGAAGGGTAAGCCACTGTGAAATTAAACAAAAATTTCTAGAGGGAGGCTGTTCTCTATCTGTAAAGGATAGGATTCACATGTCGAAGTAAATTTCCAAATAATGCATGATAGAGTTCAAAGGCAACCAGAAGAAAAATACCATGCAGACTGAGTAGTTAGTTAAGAATTCCACATCTGTGATGATATGGCCAGTAATCGACGGGAAGGCGTCAAGACCTCTACACCAAATTGGTAACACAGATCAAGTTTGGCAATAGCCCTAAAATTTTCACACCAGATGGGTCCTGCTGAAAGCGTACAAAATTCTTGGAGGAGGAGAAAATACCTCTTTTACCATGGGCCGGGAATTTTCATGAGATGAACTCAATCGAGAATATCTGGGAGTGCCTAAAACATAAATTGGCAAAAGAAAACACTACAAACAAGATGCAGTTGATAGAGAGAATAATAAATCATAGGATTCACAGCAATGAAGTGAAGGAAATTGCGATAAGCTGTATAAATAGTACGCACACAAGAGTGGATGCACTATTGAAAGCGAGAGGCGGTTTGACTGAATATTAAAAATTTAATAATACCATGTATTTGCGAACATATTAAATGTTTTTCAATTATAAGTGCCAACGTAGAAAAGTAAAAACTTTAATGCTACTAAAACATAATTTAATTAATTGATAAAATTAATAATGCTTGCAGTAACTGTGAATGCCAATAAACTAATATTTCTTAAGTGACTCTAGAGAAGTGAGCAGAGGCTGAAATTTAGGCGCATTTTTCTCCAAGTTCATCAGAGCTTACGCGCGTAGACTTTTTAGGGAGTAATTTAAGAAATTTATTGTACAATAATCCTCCAATGGAGAAAATACAAAAAAAAATTACAAATGTTGCTACTCAAATATGCCAGCGTGTAATCTAACGTTCAAGAGCAACTATGGAAGAGTGCTATGCGAAGAATGACCCACATTTATATATTATTGGATTTTTTTAATTTTGAAAATTATTATTTAAATTATCCGAAAAATTTTTATTCCGTTTTTATAACATGCCAAAACGGTAAATTTCCTCTGAATCGCTTTGTACTTCATGATAACCATTTGGGATATTATATGAATGTTATTGCACCTTAAAGTATATATTGAATTGAAATAAAGCTGTAAATGAATCATCAGCTCATTCCTACTAACAGTATAAAAATATCGTGGAAGTCGCCCTAAAACATTGCTATTTTGAGAGAATTTAATAGAAACTTGTTCTATTTTTGCCTGAAAGGGTCTGAAATCGATGTATTTATGTATTTAGCTGTATTTATAAATAGAAAGAATCTTGTATTATCAGATAGGTGATAATTTTAACAAAAACAGTATACAAAAAATTCAAATGTACTTAAGATTTATTTGTTTAGTATTTAAGTATTTAAAAATTTTTGTATATTTTAATTTAGAAGAGTACTAAGAACCTATTAAAAAGATCGTATTACTTAATTACAAGATTTGCCCACTTTTTGTGTAACAATATAAGTACAATATTGATACATCAGTAACTTCATCTAAAGTAAAAAGTGAGCATTGTATTTTATTCATCATCATATGTCGTTACTATTCAGTAAAAAATTACCATACGATTGTTATCACTTAACACCTTATAATAAAATAAATAAACAAAAATCACTATCATAAAGGATATAAATCAAAAGTGTTCTTGGGAGGTGCAATTATTGTCTTTCGGTCTAGGTGGCAAAACATCTTCGTAGGGGGGTACGTTCGCCTTTTTGAATTCGTCCCTAACTTTTTCCACTTCCCTAAACACACGGAGAAAATTCAACCCGGCCAACTTTTTCAAGTCCTCCACATTCCACTTTCCCGTACCGATGAGTTCGGCGAACAGATTAGGATAGCTGGAGACGTCTTCAAGTCCTTGGGGAACGCTGCAAAATGAACAAAAACATTTTCAGGATTCGTGTGTGTAGGTACATTCATGGAGTCTTGAAAAAAATTGATCTATTCATACAATATTTTGAAGTCCAAGGAAGGTTTCAGCAGTATTTTATTGAGTTCAAATTTGTTGCATTTTATCAAAAACATTTATTAGTAAAAACACACTTGGAAAAATCTCAGCTTTCTTGAGGAGACATAACACTCAATAATTCGTTAATTTAAATTAAACATTTATTACTTTCCATATTACATTTTTATGTATTTTATTATTATTATTATTTATGGCGAGCGGGCGTCTGTCCACCCTACTACTGCGTCCGCACGGACTATTGTGGTTCACCCCTAATTTATATCTCCCCGACGAGATCCAGTTTTTAGATAAAACCGATAATGTTGTTCAGGGGTAATTTTTTCAGTTCACTCTGGGCTATGAAAGCCTGGCCAAAGACCTCGAATCTGATGCGACTCACCGCTGGGCACTCTGATGCACGATGTGCATGGCTGTTTCAGTGTCCTCAAAACACAGCCTGCATTCATTGTCTTCAGCCAGACCGATTTTGTGCAAATGCGCTTTCAGTCTGCAGTGACCTGTCATAATTCCGACAAGTGTTCTTAGTTTGGCCCTATCCAGACCTAGCGCTAGGTTCGCCATCTTTTTGTTCGAAGCTCTTCCAAGGAACAACTTCGAGTGTTTCAGGCCAGAATGGCCCCGCCAGAAAGACTCTAGCCTTGAGTTGATTCTGTCTGTTATCGCCTCGTTAGCCACGTCATGTGGTATTCCCAGGAATGGTTCCTATCCTACCAGAGGCAGCGCAGCTCCAGCAAATGCCAGCCGATCCGCCTCCTCGTTACCAAAATAGTTTGAGTGGCTCGGTATCCAAACCAGGTGACTCCATTATACATACCGAGCCTGTTTAAAGCCGTGCGGCAATTCCAGACTGTTTTGGATGTAAAACAGCTGGATTCCAGAGCTTTTAGTACTGACTGACTATCAGTAAATATTTTGATTTTACCGTGGTGGATTTGCCGTTTTATCAGCAGTTCCACCGCGGTCTCAGTGGAAAATATTTCTGCCTGGAATATGGTTGCGTTTTGACCGAGACTCAATGAGATGTTAATTCTCGGTTTACTCCCATAGACTCCCGCTCCTGTTCCGTTCGTCGTTCGCGAGCCGTCTGTGAACAAGCCAAGATCGGTTCTCAATAGAACCTCAGCATGCTGAGTCCATTCGTCCTGGCTGGGGACGATTACATTGAGATTCCGTTCCTGGCTCGTGATTTTTGACATTAGATCCGAGGGCATCGATAGGATACTGTTCGTTAAAGCTCGTCCAGAAGTCTTGATCCTCCCATCACTGTTGCCTCTGGCCTGTCAATCGCCAGTTGATATAGTTTGTATGTGGTCCGTTCCGCCTCCCTCTGCACGAGTAGGTGCAGGGGTGGTAGATTTAGTAGGACCTCCATGGCTGCCGTGGGTGTGGTGCGAAAACCACCTGTAATTGCAAGGCAAGCCTGTCTCTGTAGTCGGGTGAGCTTTTGTTCGCCAACCGTTTGTTGGTCTTTCTTCCACCACGCTACAGCGCCATACACTATCCGTGGTCTAATTACTATAGTGTATAGCCAGTACATCTGCCTGGGCCTTAGGCCCCAGGTTTTACCACAGATCCGCCTGCAAGTCCAGAAACCCATTCTGGCTTTATGACACACTTTATGCAGGTGTGCATTCCAGGTGAGGATCTTGTCCAGGACTATTCCCAGGTATTTTGCCTCAAATGAGAATTGTATTATTTCACCACGGATAGTGGGCGGTTCTAAACCATTCAACTTCCGTTTTTTAGTGAATGGTACTATAACTACCTTTTGCGGGTTAAGAGACATGTCTTCTCTTATATACCATTTGTCAATAGTGTTCAGTATCTCTTGAAGGACTGCCGATATCGTCACCTCCGATTTACCTTTCACTATGATTGCCAGGTCATCAGCAAATGCTTGAACGTCGACTCCCCACAGCGAAATGATCGCTAGCAGGTCATCAACGAGAAGGGTCCACAGTAAGGGTGAGAGAATACCTCCCTGCGGACAGCTCTTCGCAGCCTTGAACTCGAAGACCTCATCCTGGTATGAGGTCGTTATTGTTCTGCCGCATAGCATTGCCTGTATCCATCTACAGATTAGTGGGTCGATTGCTCTCGCAGCGATAGCCTCAGCGAGAGAAGCCGTCAGCATATTGTTAAAAGCAACTTCAATGTCCAGAAACGCTGTTAGTGCTATCTCTCGATTATCGAGAGATTGGTTTAATTTTCCGACCAGATTATGCAATTCAAGTTCTGCCGACTTGCCAGCCTGGTAGGCGTATTGATGAGGGCTAGGGGGACTGTCAATTAGCACCTTTCCCCTGATATGGACATCAATCACCTTTTCCAGACTTTTCAGCAGGAACGATGTCAAGCTTATTGGTCTGAACGAAGAGGGTTCCGATTCTGTTCGTCCCACCTTTCGTATATATACCACTTTAGTTAGTGTCCAGCTTGTAGGGATAATCCTCCATATTTATTTTAAGTTGATATATTTTATTTTACACTCAATAATTCGTTAATTTATATGAACAATTTATTACTTTCCATATTACATTTTTATGTATTTTAAGTTAATATATTTTCTTTGTTTTTAAATTTCCTAGTTCGTTCGTCTTCGAATGATATTTTCTATGGTCCGTGAATTTCTATGTTTAGGTTTATTTGAAATAAAACTTGATGAAATATGAATGTGTTTCTCTCTCTGCTTGTCTCTTCTCCCTTCGCCATATCACGTTGTAATATAACCTTATTTGGTTAAATAAAGAATTTTTGATATTATTGGTCAGTATTTCAATTGAAATTAACCAGTATCGAATTAAAACCTTTACAATCCATGGATGAACATAATGTTTCGGTTTTTGACTAGCCCGCATATGCTTCAGAGATATGTTCTAAAGTATCAAAACCATTTTCAAAATCGTGAATAACTTTTTCGAGCACTTTAGTAATCCTGAAATGAAATTCCTCTGTAACAGTCTGATAATCTAATTCTTGACATATAATGACGTAACAGACGCACCATTACTGCATCTAGGGATCTATCTATATTGCTTTTTATATATTACAAATTTTTATAAGAATATTTTTTGTAACCTGAAAATGAAAGACCTAGAAACTTGATTAAAACTTTCAAAGTAGATTTGGAGCCTAAATATCTCGGTCAAGTTCGTTAATGGGCGAAATCGGTTCAATGGCTCCGCAGTTATCATATTTGAAATTTTTTTTATTTTTTCAATATTTTCGAAACTACAGATCCAATCGATATGAAATCTGGTATAGAAAAATAATGACATGCACGTTCGTGCAGAATTTCTTAAGGATCGTATCCTTAGAAGATTAAAAAAAATTTTTTTGTGAGCAGAGTAGTGTTGAACACTATCGGAACCATAGCAACACTCCTATGATCGACATTAAATTAAGCATTTAGGTCTAAAACTACGACAGGAAATCCAATGCAAAAAAGTTCGTGCGTAATATGAATGAGCGCGAAAAACTCTGACTTCACGTCAGTGTTTTTCATTAGTTCTTGTTCTGGTAGAAGATTGGTTTTGATCACGTGTGTATATATATACACAGGGTGTTTCAAGTTCGACGGCCTAGTAGGAGTTTCTGAAGAACTGGACTTATTTGAAATCTGAAAATTAGGATTATGAAATTGTTTCATATTCTCTATTCAGTTGAAATATTTTTGAAACCGTATCACTTCCGGTTGTACAGGAAATAAAAATAAATTTTCTCAAAAAATATTTTTTTATTTCTTCTTCTCAAATATCAATAAGTATTCAATTCTGAATAACTCACTGTTTGAATTGTTTCGTTTGGCTTGATAGTTCCTAAAATATTAAGAGAATATTGAGAAAAAGGAAAAATATGCGTACTCACTATTATGTTTATCATTTGAATTCTTAATATCCCGAACGCGAAATGTTTCCAGATCTTGTAGAAAGAAGAATGTGGGAAGGTTGTATGGCTTTTGAATTATTGATATTTCATCACAGAGTGTTCCAAATATTGTGTCGAAAATTGCGGGCTAAATACGACGATAACTTTAGTTTTTCAAATCAGAACCCTATTTTTTATGATTGCATTGGATTGTACAATGAAAAAAAAATGATAGTGTTCAAACATTATAATGCCTCTAAATTCAATAATTAGAGAGTTATTTGAGATTTCGTTGATTTTTGTTATACGTAGAGACAATTTCCTTCAATCTGTTATCAAACTAAACAACAGAATAATATTCTGTGATCATACAAAATAAATTATCTTATAACTGACAGGTCTCATTATTACAATTCCATTTCATGAAATGAGTTCTCTTCTTCTTGATTTATTTCAAAATCATGGAGAATGCAACAGAAATATTACTAGAACTTGTCGGGCTTTAAATGAGAAATATCCCAATTTACCACCAATGACACAGAAGAGACGTTTCAATTTTTTTGAGTTGGTCGGCAATACAAAAAAAAGTGTAGTTGATGAAGAGAAAAATTATATAAGTGTATTGAGCTATTTTGAAGCGAATGAGAATTGATCTATTTTTGAGATGCACAGGACATGAAATAAATTTATATCGTACCTTTGTATGACGAATTTGGAAAAATAATACGAAATAAATGTTTTCAGGTGCAAATTAGCTAATATAATTAATCATATTCAGATTGCTTATGAATGAATGATAATTACAGACGTTTGGGCAAAACGATAAAACGCTGTTCCCTAGAACAAGCGCGCAAAAGTGTATAAAAATTAACAAATCAAATTACTACATAAATGAAAAAAATATATTCCCTAATGAAAACAAAAGATCAGTGACGATTTTCAAAATGATGTTCATTTTCTTCCACGCACTTATGCAAACGTCTTAAAACACCACGGTTTGTAGCTTTACTTATTTGATATCCATCTAATGATTCGAAGGCGTCTGCAACTCGACGAATCAAATCCTCTTTGCTGAGAACGGCGTTTCATATACTTTGTTCTGTATTATACCCTACAAATAAAAATCTAATGGTGTAAAATCGAGAGATCTTGGAGCCAAGTACCGCGGCGCTCAATCCAGCGATCACTAAACATTCTATTGAGTTTATCACATTGAAACTGAACCTTTTTTGAGAATTTGTTTGCCTTAATGAGAGAGGAGTATCAGGTTTTCAAATGTGCAAATTCCTTCTATTAAATAAACCCTCATTCGTAAATGTGGCTTCGTCAGTCCAAACGATCTTTTTCAAGAAATTTCCATTATTCACAATCATGAAAATAATATTTATGCAATAATTCACTCTCCTTATATGGTCACCTGGTTCCAGAGCATGTACTTTTGCATAATTGAAGTTAGGCATTTTATTTTTTTTTCAAAATTCGATGAACTGAAGCACTGCTCAAATTTGTTTCATGAGCTGCACATCTAATTGAAGTGCATTCGCTTCAAAATAGATCAATACACTAATTACATTGTCCCCATCATCAACTACACTTTGCTTGTATTGCCTAGAAGCTCTTACAGTACCAAAACTCAAAAAAATTGAAACGTATCTTCTGAAAATCTTCTGTCATTGGGAGTAAATTGGGATATTTCTCATTGAGTCCGACAAGTCCGACAAGTTCTAATAACATTTCCCTTGCATTCCCCGTAAATTTGAAATAAATCAAGAAGAAGAGAACTCATTTCATGAAATGGAATTGTTATAATAAGACCTGTCAGTTATTAGATAATTTATTTTCTATGATCATAGAATATTATTCTGTTGTTTAGTTTTATAACAGAGTGAAGGAAATAGGTCTCTATGTATAACAAAAATCAACGAAATCTCAAATAACTCTCTAATTATTGAATTTAGAGGTATAATCATGTTTAAACACTATCATTATTTTTCATTGTAGAATCCAATGCAATCATAAAAAAATAGTCTTCTGATTTGAAAAACGTTTGTTATGGTCGAATTTTGCCCGCAATTTCCGACACAATATTCGGAATATCCTGTGATGAAATGCCAAAAATTCAAAAGCCACACAGCATTCCCACATTCTTCTACTTTCAGAACCTGAAAACAGTTTGCGTTTAGGATATTGAGAATTCGAATTATAAACATAATAGTGACAACCCAACAATTCAAATAGAAAGTTATTCAGAATTGAATACTTGATGATATTTGAGAAGAAGAAATAAAAAAAAATTTTTTGGGAAAATTTATTTTCATTTCCTGTACAACCGGAAGTGATACGGTTCCGAAAATGTTCTAACTGAAAACAGAATATGGAATAATTTCATAATCCTAATTTTCAGATTTCAAATAAGCCCGGTTCTCCAGAAACTCCTACTAGGCCGTCGAACTTGAAACACCCTGTGTATATATATACACACACGTGATCAAAACCAATCTTCTACCTTGACGGATGTTGGCTTTCAGATCTTTCGCATAACCCCACAAAAAAATCCAGAGACGGCAAGTCACAAGATCTTGCTGGCCAATTCACATCGCCGAAACGAGATGTGATTTTTTCTTGCAATAAAGCCAAAACGGGTAGTATTGTGTGGCTTGTTGCACTATCTTGCTGGAACCACATCTCTTCCAATTGTATATCATTAATTTCAGGCCAAGAAAATTGGTAATCATTTGGCTATAGCTATAAGAATTGACGGTTTGAATGACACCTACTTCATTTTCAAAGAAGTACGAGCCAATCACTCCACCAGACCAAATTGCATACCATATATGTAGTGACT
Source organism: Megalocaria dilatata (assembly GCA_034642435.1). NCBI lineage: Eukaryota > Metazoa > Arthropoda > Insecta > Coleoptera > Coccinellidae > Megalocaria > Megalocaria dilatata. Next base: position 57,882,851 of record CM067855.1, on the reverse strand, counting down.
TTTTGTGGATTTAATGGTCTCTTAGCAGTTACGTGAGTATTTTAACTGCCCCATAAGCGACAATTTTGCTTGTTTACATAGCCACGGAGTGAAAAATTTGCTTCGTCAGTGAAGAAAATTCGATGCAAAAAATCTTCATCCAAACGTTGTTGTTCAAGCACCCAATCGGCATATGTTCTACGCATTCTATGGTCAGCTGGCTTAAGTTTTTATGTCAACTGAACCTTATAAGGATGGATATGCAAATATAGATGCAAAATACGCCATAGCGTGCCGTAAGAGGCTTTGAATTGATAAATTTGGATCTTCTTCAACAATTTCACTTACAGTAGAAATATTTTCTGTCGAGCATGCATTTCGATAATGTATGGGCCATATGACATCAGTAACAGATCTAGCTTCTTCGATTTTTTTCTCTGTGTTGACAATTGTACGTACGCTCAGATGGACGATTATGTCGACCATAACCTGCTCGTAATGCACGAAGCGTAGTTACTACATAATCATTGCTTTTGTAGTAACTTTCAACAATTTTCATACGTTCAGCAGTAGATAAACGATCCATATTTTGAAAAATGGCTAACCTTTAACAACTCATATAAACATTAGAGGCTTCGGATCACAGTTCTGTTCGACATATGTCATTGAAACAGGGCTGCGAAAGTCAGACCACGAAATGGATAATCCTATACGTGGAGGGACTTCTTTCTCTCGATATACAGGAAGATAACTATTGGGACATAGGTTAAGAACAGGTTATTTGGACTAAAATATGGCGATTGGATCAAATATGCCTCTATGAAATATTGCTGTGGAAGAAGATACAGGGTGTTAAAATGGATTTTTTTTCGTTTTTTGCTTTGCTTATAATTTCACTGTTTATTTCTCAGTTGTTATCAAAATCGGCACAGAGGTATATCTTTGGACGAGGAATATTGTTTTATGTATTACTTTACTTTTTGTCACAGGGGGCGGCACGTGAATCATTTTCGATGATTAAATTAAGTGGCAGCTCTTTTTGACGAAACTTGATAGTGATTTTGATCAGAAAGTATGATGTAAAATCATTTTGACGTCATATTGGTATTTTTGCTCGAATATAATAATTTCACCAGTTTTTGAGAAAAACACAATTGACGAGCTCATTGTCTCAGAAGAGGATTTCAAATGAAGAAGCTTGCAAGGTAAGGCTTCTGTTTCAATAGTGAACAAGAATTGAAAAAAATTCAACATCAAAAGAGCAAACTTAAAGTAAATGTTCTACGTGGCTTCTTCCAACTTCTATACCTTTTCTAATTATTCTAATAAAGAAAGACTTCCAAACGTAGGTCCACTCCATTTCCCATTAATTGTAAGAAATCATCTATGTGATATATTTTCCACAGCAATAGCATTAAGGTATATTTGGTCTAATAGTCATATTATTTGGTTCAAATAATCTGTTCTTAGTCTATGTTCCAATACCTTTGTGTATGTATATGAAATTTCTTTCATCTAATACATCTAACTAAAACTATGTTTTAGTTTGATTGTTCAACAGTCCATTTCCGCAGAAAATTTCAAATCTGTGAATTACCTATTGAAGAAGCTACATATGATGAATAAAAACATGAAATTCTGTGTAAGGCCATCCAAAAGTCAAATAAACGTAATAGTTTTCAAATTTCAGAACTGTACTGAAGAACTAAAAAATCTCATGAAAATGAAAAATACATGGTTAAAAGTTTCCATCCTTTTTTTTCCGATCTGCATCATTACATATTGGACAGAAAAATGAAGAGGAATATATTGAATAAAACTTGATATGCATTCCATACTTTTGGCCGAAACTAGATAATCAAGAAATTATCGTGATTTAACTTTACTAAATTCTGTATTGCGCCTTCGTGTCGTTATTTCACGTTATTCAGGGCAAATAACTCAGGCTAGACTGGTAGCTTTGAAGCAATACTCTATTTCTACTAGCTCTCCAATGTAAGTGCTCGAGTGCTCGCAACTTGCACAGGCACGCCGAAGAGGCTTATCCACTACCTAGTCGTCGCTCAAGGCCCTAAAATCACCGTGAACACTCTCAGTCAATCCGGGTTCGATCCCAATGGAGTGGTCAAAATCGTCTAACCTCCGAGAGATATCCTCGTCAGTCCAGTTCCAGTGAAAGGAATACCCTTCTAGTTTAACATGAAAGCTTTCAACTACTGCCTTCACGAATCTAACCTCAGTTGGGCGGAAAGGAGTACGAATACTCCTGTGGGCTACCTGCCTGCCGTGGTAGCCTTGTTTGCATAGGAAGCCATTAAAGGCTAACGGTCACCAAGAAGACTTTACCTCGATGCTATAATAGAAACCAAAAACTCGAGGAATCCAACATATCATTATCTTCCTCCCTTCAAGCCACCACAGATCTAGTACTGAAGTATTTGTCCGTTGGACAGATTACCTGTAATTGGGTAGAACCACGTTAGTTTTATGGATATCCTGTGTTGCAACGCCGACCCTAGAATCCCAGAATCGAAAGTAACGCTCCTCGGTATAAGGTGCGAATAGCTATCTCCGTGGTTTGTACTCAATGTTTGTTTGCTTTTCTGCGCACCGCAGGAATCATCCTAATTTTCATGACTGAATGTGAAAGGGCAAGAAAGATGAAAGCGGTCATGGCCTGACCTAGCTGGATCGATTAAACGAGGAAATTCCTAAGAAACGGCTACATATGCAAAGAAAAAAGTGATCCGTGACCAAGACAATGCGCTGAGTCACAACTTGTTGGCTACGATGAAAAAATTGTAAGAAAGACACTCCAAATTTCCTCCACATCCACACTATTCTCCAGATTTGATCCCCAGCGACTTTTACTATTCGCAGATTTAAAAAAATTTGGACAGAAAAAGATTCTGCTCGAATGAAGAGGTGCTCGTCGAAATAAATGCTTATCTGGGGGCCAAAGATAACTCGTTCTTCAAGAAAGTTATCGAAAGGTGAGAAAAGCACATGTATGATTATACTGCTCCTGAAGAAGACTATGTTGATGAATGATGTCAACAAAGTTGTGTTTTCTCTGGAACATATCAGTCGATGTATTACGTATTACGTGAATGCTTTTAGGAATTTTTCATTGCTTATCTTCAGCTATTCTGCTGAACTAAAAAGGTCAATTATTGGACACCAAATCAAAACAAATCTGACCGAATGCGAAGCAACAAATAAACCACCAACGAAGACTATTCGTAACGAATCTCCGTTTATTTATCAAAGTTCTACGGGACCCGTTCATTAGACACATAGAGGTAGCTTAGCCGGTACATCCCGGGGGTTCATAACCACAGGCTAGTTCGCCGGATCGCAGGTGGCGTTTATCGCCGTAGCTGACCGCCAAACAACCCCATCCCCTAATTTCCTCTCCACCTTCTCTATCAATAACAATCCAAGGTTCCTTCGCACAAAGGATTAGTTCCCTATCTGGCATCGTCGGCCCCTCAGAACAATCTGGACGGAGATAAATGAACGATAATTAACTCTAACACCACCGTAATATAGCTACTGCTTGAGTGATTCATGATAAATATGATAAGCTTGAGTAATTGGACTGATTGCAGAATTTATGAACAAGTAGAGGGATCTTCTACTACGTGAAGAGAAGTATGACTGCTTTTGAAGCAACAGGAAAATGAAACACTCACGCAGAAGGGGTTTTTGGATTATTTTATTTACAAACATGAGCAAATTTTATCATCTCCTGTAGTTTTGAGATAATAGTTTCTTAATGTATTTTATATTATGTAAAAGATAAAATGAAAAAAAAAACTAGTGTGAGAATGGTCTTTCTACATAAGTATTTGATGTTATAGTTTATAGTTCAGTAAGATATACAGTTGAATCCGGATATAACAAACCCTCGGTCTATTTTTTACTACTTATGTTTGAGGATTTCAAACGTCAGTTTTAAAACTTTTCAAAATACATTACTCACGATCAACACGAAATTTTGCATAAGCCTTCTTGTTGTTATTTCACATCTGAATGCTTAATTTGAATGCAAAACGATTGAACTGGCCGAGATATTCAGATTCAAAATCTATCCTCGAGTTTCAAGTAAAGGGTTTTTCAATAAGATGTTTCATTTCGATATTGAAAAAAAATGAGTATATTTTAAGAGAAATCAATGGATGTTTATTTCATTGTAAAGAGGAAGGTATGCCATTAACAATTGAAAATGATATCAGCCTAATGGCCGCGACGGCTACGGTTGCAGCACCAGTTACTTTTCATGAAATTTTCCATGACCAATTCGCACATTTGCGGCTGTATGTACTCGATAATTTGACGAATTTCATCTTTAAGGTTATGAGTCGATTGTGGAGCATTGGCATAGATCTTATCCTCCACATGGCCCCAAAGAAAAAAGTTCAAAAGTGTTAAATGAAAAAATCTCGGTAGCTAATTGTGATCTCCTTTTCGAAAAATAATACGACAAGGAAACTTTTCTTGTTTCGTTGCTTGTGTGACACGAAGCGCCGTCTTGTTGAAAATAAACGTCGTCCACATCAATATCTTCCAATTCCGGCTATAAAAAATCATTAGTCATAGCTCGGTAGCGCAGTCCATTCACCGTAACAGCCTCCTTTTCGAACAAGTAAGGTCCAGACACATCGCTAGCACCAAACAGTGACATTCTGAGGATGGAGAGGCTTTCTAACAATCATTTTTGAAATTTTCGAGTACCATATGCAACAATTCTGCTTATTACCGTAGCCTCCGAGGTGAAAATGGGCCTCATCACTGAAGATGATTTTTCGATGAAAATCTGGATGATTTTGATGCATTTTAAGGACCCAATCAGCGAAGATACGACGTTGTTGGTGATCGACTAGCTTGAGTTCTTGTATTAACTGAACTTTAAAAGCCTTAAGACCTGAGTCTTTATGCAAAATACAGTGTATCGTGGAATACCTTATTCCAAAGATCTACGATGAATCGACAAACCTGTGTTTTCGTCGATACTACGGGGTACAGCAGAAATATTCTCAGTTGTTCTTGAGCGACGCACAAGGTCTCGATTCTTCACATTACCCACTTGTCTTAAGGCCTCAAATTTTTCCGCCAGTTTCACGATTGCCGGACGAGAAGGTGCTTCACGATGATCCAAAAACGCTTTAGTTTTGAGAATTGTGACTGCAAAATTTTCACCATTTTTGTGGTGAACTTTAACAAGTCAATGCGTTGTTGAAGCGTGTATCGTTCCATTTTTGGAGCGAATTTCCTTATCGCGCGTTGCGAAAGGGGGCTAGACGGAAAAAATTAAGACCAAACGTTGTAACGACACTTTTTGCTATAGTTTCAAGCCGTGAGGCGTGCACGAATTTCTCTGTCTGTCTCTCGCTCTCTCTCTCTTTTTCTCTCATAGAAAGCAAGCCAGTTATTTTTGTTTCGTCTTTCTATTTCGCATTAAACAGTGTAGTGTCGCGACGATTATTTTTGTTGAGTGTATACAGGTTTTTTGTATATAATAAATAATAAAAAAAAAATGAATCCTGACAGTGTTTCTGCACAAGTTCCGGATATCGCTGATGGAGTTAGGTAAGTAGAGATTTTATACAGAGAATAATAAATGCTTATGTATTTTTAACAAGTACCCATTATAACATCTCTTTACTATTGTGCTTACCAAGTCACACGCGTTATAATCTCTCCATTATTGTGTGTTTAGCAAGTGTACGAATCATAACTTTAATAAATTTAAAAGCAAATTATATTTTAATATTACAACATTAAAGCGTATGTATTTAGCAAGCCGTGCGTGTTCTAACCTATACGCTGTTGTGTTTACGAAGTCGAGATATATATATATATATATATATATATATATATATATATATATATATATATATATATATCTCGACGATATATATATATATATATATATATATATATATATATATATATATATATATATATCTCGACAGAGTGCATATATATATATATATATAAATAAATATATAAATGTGTCTTCTGCATTCGCAGAAGACCATGAAACGATCATTTTCCAACAAGATGATGCACCACCTCATTTCATTCAACCGGTGCGTCAGTTCTTAGATGAAAATTTTCCTCGCGCCTTGGTTGGAAGAAGGGAATATATTGAGTGACCACCCAGATCACCTGATCTGGCTTTACTGGACTTTTTTCTATGGGGTCATCTGAAATCCAAGATTTACGCTACCCAGCCTGAGTTGCTGGATGATTTGCGAACTCGGATCATTAATGAATGCCGTCAAATTACACCAGAAATCTTGAGTAACGTAAGTGAACGTTTTCAGCTAAACTGACATTACTGCATGGAAGTAAATGGTGCCCATTTCCAGCATTTAATAAACTAGTCACAAAAGCAAGTACTTTTCCACTATTTTACTTGTCATTTCGTTATCGATGGAAATTTTGAAGCGAAATTTCAGGATCAAAAAGTACTCGATAAGATCTTCAAAATGAGGCATCGCAACACTCATCCTTATTCAAAATCAAGGGGTTGTACTCAACCTCGTCAGGGCGTTGCAGTTACGGGGATGCGAAGAGTGGAAAAGTTGTCTCCCTCGAATCAGAAATTGATGAATCCGAGCGATTTTCCACATTTTCATTTTAAAGCCGAAAAATCAAGGTGTTAAGTTTTCGTTGGACCACACTGTATGTTTTTCTTAAATAGTTTATAATCATTGATTTTATTAGGCAGTCTATTGAAGATCTGTATTTAAGCTGTTTTTGTATTGAATTTAATTTACACTTTGGAAAATTATATGATAACGTCGTTTTATTATATCTATTTTTGATATTTTTATATGGAAGGAAAAAATATTTATTTTTATGCATAAATAGTAAACATTTCTATATATATATATATATATATGGCGTACGATGTTAAAAAACCATTTTTCATGAAAAAACCTCCACAAGATTGCTTATATGTTAGTTTATATCGGGTGTTTTTCAAGAGAGAACTATCCATATTGATAACTGTGATTTGACAGAAGGAAGAAGCCATGTTGTTTTGACATTTATGTTCATTAGGCATTGACCAATTATCACGGAAAGACTCACGCCGCAACAACGTTCACAAATTGTTGAAATTTATTTTTAAAATCAGTGTTCTATTCACCAAACTTATAGAGCCCTTGGTGAAAATTATGGTTTGCAGAATCGTCCATCAGAGCAGGTCATTCGTTGAACTATCGATAGATTTCGGACAACATTTTCTCTACTCGATGCAACACCAAGAAGACAAAGAACTGTACGTACAGAAGGAAATATCGCTGCTGTAAGTTATAGTGTTAATGATGATCCAGATTTGTCTATTCGTCAACGTTCACAACAGGTTGGACCATATGGAAAATTTTGCGTAAAGATCTTGGTCTACACCCATACAAGATCCAACTGGTTCAAGAACTAAAGCTACTTGACCATAATAAGCGTCGTTTGTTTGCTGATTGGACCCTAGAACAGCTTGAAGTTGATCCACTTTTTTATCGTAAAATTATGTTTAGTGATTAAGCTCGTTTCTGGTTGAATGGCTTTGTAAACAAGCAAAATTGCCATATATGGAGTGAAAACAATCCTCAGGATGTTCTGCAGATTCTATTGCATCCTGAAAAATGCACTGTATGATGTGCTTTATACGCTGGAGGCATCATAAGTCCATATTTCTTCAAAAACAATGCTGGAGCTAATGTTACAGAGAATGGTGCTCGTTACAGATCGATGATCAATGATTGATTATTTGTTTCAAAATTTTAATGGTATCGACCCAGAAGTGTTTTGGTTCCAACAAGAACAATTGATTTATTGAAAGAAGGATTTGGCGATAACATTATTTCTAGAAATGGTCCAGTGAATTGGCCTCCAAGATCATGCGGCATAACTCCACTGGATTATTTTCTTTGGGGTTATGTCAAGTAATTGAATTATGCTGATAAACCAGAAAGAATAGGCGCTTTGGAATCCAACATAACTCGTGTTATTGATGAAATAAGGCCTGAATTACTCGAAAAAGTGGTCCAAAATTGGTCTGGTCGAATGCGGTTCCTCAGAGCTAGTCGTGGTGGACATATGCCGGAAATTATTTTCAAAACATAAATGTCATAAAATTATCTTTCAAATAAAAAAAATTGGCTTCAGTCTTAATTTAAATAAGTTTTATTTCAATTTAAAGTTTTATCACTCTAAAAAAAAACACACGATACAATATTCTGAGGGACTTTTTCTGTAGTACAAAATATCTTCCCGAACCATAATACATGATACCAAATCTCATTTTGGCCTCTATTGTTGCACGGTTGATAAAACAATTGTCGTGAAAATCAATAAAATAGCGGAAGTTTAAATTTGTTTTTCTTATATTGAAGATGAATTTCCGTCAAGTAAAGACCGATACAATTAAAAATTTTATAAATTTAAGTTCATCCAGATTGATAGCTGCCAAATATAAAGATTCGTTCATGGAGATTTGATCAATAGTGCTGATATTATGTGGAATATTTTTAGTCTGTTCAGAAGCAACATTAACAAAATATTCATTCATCTCATTTGAGACTTGTTGTAGATCACCTTCTATTGGTGAATTTAGTTCATTCACGTGGTTATTCAAAGATTTTATAATTGACCAGGTTGCTTTATTCTTATTGCCCGAACTTTCTTTTAATTTTTGAAATGAATGCTTTTCTGGTCAATGAGCAATTTGTCATATTCCTGTTTTACTTGTTTGTATTCATTGTGAAATTTTACATCCCATTTACTCAGAACTAGTAGGATGTCCAATCTGTTTTTGATTTCTTGTATCTCTCTTCACTCGAAAGTTGAAGTATTCAAGGTAGTGCTATTGAGCTGAAATTTTTTTTTTTGAAACTTCTAATAGTATGATCCTCACAAAAATTTGCACGAAAATGCGCAGTACTTTTATTCTGCTAAATACCGAATTTCAGATTAATTGGATCTGTAGTTTAAGAAATATTGATGAAAATAGGAAACAATTTCAAATGCGAATAACAGCGAAACAATCGTACCGATTTTGCCCATTACTAACTTAACCGATAGTTAGATCCCAAACCTACTTTGAAAGTTTCAAGACTCTTTCAAGCTCTTTCCGTTCGAAAGTTATCGTGTTTACGGTCGGCTAGCCAGACCGGCCGGATAGAATTATTTTCGACCTCGGATTCTCTATCAGTGAGTCCAACCCAGCCGTCTAAGACCAGTTTCCACTAAAAACTCGAAAATAACAGACATTTGGGCGAAACGATAGCAAAAGCGAACGCTCAAAAAATGGACAAGGTAAAAATTAGTAATAAATAGAATTCAATTTCCACCAACTTTTCATTGTTGAATGACAATGGTTTCGCCACACTGTGGCTTAATCATATTCCACATTCGAACTGATACTGTGTGAAAACTTACATAGGTTCTTATATATGTATTGACAGGTATTAAAGGAAGTGGGACCACAAGTAGAATGGTATTTATTAGGGTATCCTCCATTAAGTGGAGAGATAACGTCGATGGTAATAAATCCATCAGATAAAGTAAAAATTTTGCCCATATATTTTGAATCTGTTCGAAGCATTCTACCGAAATTGCGACCAAAAGAATCGCATCTCTATTAGGTACGTGGTTCGACTTCCCATATCACGAATTCTCGCAATATTTGAATTCGAGCTAGCGTAAAGAAATCACAATAGGATTAGCATCAGAAATCACTTTTCGCTTGGATTGTTCGAGTATGCGGGCAAATATCTCTACGATGACGGAACGTAGAGTATGATGAAGAGTATTCCGACAAAGGATAGAAACAAGGGTTTATCGAATGCCTCGTAACATAACTTTGTACGATTAAAAGTAACACGATTGTTTGTGGGTGCGACAGAAGTGGACTGCAGTTGACAAAACACAAATTATAACTTTGCGAGTTGAATGTGGGGACGAATATGACGTGGCACTGGTGCTTAGTACTGAATTTTTTTCCTTTTATGAGGAGTCATATCTTCTATCTTCGCAAACCAGCAGTAATCACCCATTATGCCTGGATCCCTTCGTCCTTGAGAGCAAATTTCCATTGTCCTAATATCTTGGTGAAATTTTTCACCCTGCTCATCATTGAAAGCTCCCAAATTTTCAAACAAAATGGCAGATGTGAATGGAGAAAATGAATTTTTAATGACATTCGGGCACCAAGCGATTTGTAGGCATCTGATTTTTTATAGTGATAGAACTTTAAACACATTTAAATTAAGATTGAAGCCAATTTTTTTTATTTGAAAGATAATTTTATGACATTTATGTTTTGAAAATAATTTCCAGCATATGTCCATCACGACTAGCTCCGAGGAGCCGCATTCGACCAGACCAATTTTGGACCACTTTTTCAAGTAATTCAGGCCTTATTTCATCAACAACTCGGGTTATGCTGGCTTCTAAAGCGTCTATTGTTTCTGGTTTATCAGCATAAACCAATGACTTAACATAACCCCAAAGAAAATAATCCAGTGGAGTTATGTCGCATGATCTTGGAGGCCAATTCACTGGACCATTTCTAGAAATAATGTTATCGCCAAATCCTTCTTTCAATAAATCAATTGTTCTTGTTGGAACCAAAACACTTCTGGGTCGATACCATTAAAATTTTGAAACAAATAATCATTGATCATCGATCTGTAACGAGCACCATTCTCTGTAACATTAGCTCCAGCATTGTTTTTGAAGAAATATGGACTTATGATGCCTCCAGCGTATAAAGCACATCATACAGTGCATTTTTCAGGATGCAATAGAATCTGCAGAACATCCTGAGGATTGTTTTCACTCCATATATGGCAATTTTGCTTGTTTACATAGCCGTTTAGAAATGAGCTTCATCACTAAACACAATTTTACGATAAAAAAGTGGATCAACTTCAAGCTGTCCTAGAGTCCAATCAGCAAACAAACGACGCTTATTATGGTCGAGTAGCTTTAGCTCTTGAACCAGTTGGATCTTGTATGGGTGTAGACCAAGATCTTTACGCAAATATTCCATATACTGGATACACAGAGTCCAACTTGTTGTGAACGTCGACGAATAGACAAATCTGGATCATCATTAACACTATGATTTACAGCAGCGATATTTTCTTCTGTACGTACAGTTCTTTGTCTTGTTGTTGTTGCATCGAGTAGAGAAAATGTTGTCCGAAATCGATCGATAGTTCGACGAATAAGCTGCTCTGATGAACGATTATGTAAATCATAAACTTGATAAAGTACTCTATAAGTTTGACGACTAGAACACTGATTTTGAAAATAAATTTCAACAACTTTTAAACGTTGTTGCGGCGTGAGTCTTTCCATGATAATTTGTCAATGCTTACTGAACAGGAATGTCAAAACAACTTGGTTTCTGGTTTCTTCTGTCAAATTACAGTTATCCCTATCACTTTAAAAAAATCACCCCATATTTTGCTTACATATTTTTCTTCTTCCATATTGTTCCCAAAAATTCCTCTTACTACTATAACAAATTAATTCCATGTTCACTCAACTTGGAACAGACTTATTTCAAGTATTTGATTCCATCAACATTTTTATTTATAGCCTTCACAAAGTTTTTCATCAGTCCATGTTTAATGGGAAGAGGAGGCAGAAGGACATTTTTGGGGTCTACACGAGGTCTGAACTTAACATTTTGAAATCTCGGTTAAAATACACTTCTTTCTGGTCAAATTCTTGTTATGTAATGATGATATACTGCATGACTGTCCTATAGACAAAGAAAACAGCAATATTTTGTAAATCCTCCCTGAAATTCTTATAACTTTTAAGTTCCCGCATATCTGCCATATATACGTATTGTAGTTTATTTTATCCAAAAGAGTGAGCATATTTTCATAAATTTCTTTTATCGTCACTGTATGGGCAACTGGTATAGAGGGTTTTAACTTTCCATTATGTAATAACACAGCTTTTAAAATGTATTCAGACGAATCTATAAATAAACGCCACTCAGAGGGGAAATGCTGAATACTAAGTTCCTGTAGTAAACCATCAATATCAGTACACGCACACAACGAATTTTCCATAGTGTAGAATTAAAAAAACGGAGCATTTCTCTTTCTGAAATTCGAAATTTTCGTTTCGTTGCCTAATAAGTTCCATTCTTCAAGACGGAAACCAAGACGTTCTGACTGTTGCTTTGATAACCCCAAATCACATACTAAATCATTCAACTCACTTTGAACAATTAAATGTGGTTCGCCGGAATTGGGATCTGGAGTAAAAGTACACTGTGTACTGTTCTTCGAAGCTCCTGGTGATGCGTTGTCTCCAATATCTTTCAAAACAACATTTTGCGGATCTAAAGGTGCGATCGGCACTGGTAAATCTGCACCTTGAGGAATAGGTCGATCGCAGACTCTAAATTTTGATACTTGATTTTGTGCTTTCCTTTTTTGGAATAACCTACAGTCTTTGTCAGGCAAAAATAGCAATCGTCTAAATGATTAGTGGGTTTTCGCCATACCATAGGGACTTCAAAAGGCATGCATTTTCTTAGTAGCATTGTATCAGAATACTTCAATCAAACAATAATCATGTCAAATGTGAACTACAAATAGAGATAAAATTTTCAGATAAGCGAAAAGATGATCTTTATTTGCCTTTCGGATGGCAAAATACAGAATTCTGTATTTTGCGCGACTAAGTTTAAAATGAAGAATCCGAGGTCAAAAGTTATTCTGTCCGGCACATGCGTCCATGAACGCGTTAACTTTTGAATGGAAAGAGTTAGAAATTTGAAACTTTTAGGATAGGTTTGGGGCCTGCATATCTCATTTATGTCTTTAAATGGACAAAATCAATGTGTTCATATTTCGAAATTTTTCCTAATTTTCCCAATATTTCGAAACTACAGACACGATCGATATAAAATTTGATTAAAACAAATTGTAGAAATAACTATGTTTTATTACCAATAAAAATATATATTACACATTTTCTTTTTCAACGAACATAAAATGAATTCAATGAAAAGTAAACAAAAATTCAGCTCATTCTTTAGAAAACAGTTATTCCTTTCAACAAAAGAAAACCTTAAGAAAATTTTACATGTAGATTTAAATGAAAAGAAACTTGATTATTGAAATTTTCAAACCGTTCACAGTAAAAATAATTTAAAAAATAATGAATGACTGTATGGAGCTATGTAAATCCAAATATTTGAGATGTACAACAAAATAACGTAAAAATAATGAATGACTGTACGGAGCTATGTAACGCCAAAAATGATTTGAGATATTTAAATGGGTACCATCTGTTTAACAACCTTCTTTGTCGATGGCCGACATTCCGATATCTGTTAGAAGGCCCCTCTTTTTTAACCCGGTTTTTTATCACGTTCCGCTTGTTAACCTCTGTACCACTATTAGGTGTTATCTAGAATCTATTGAAATATTAAAAATATTTATCACTTTTGTTTAAATACCTCTGTACCACTGTTAGGTCTTCAGTTGTCTGATGATGGGATAGTTCATTTCCCGAAACTCGAGTCACAAGAAAATGTGTAATATATATTTTTATTGGTAGTAAAACATAGTAATTTCTATAATTTGTTTTAATTATGATCAACTACCAAATAGTAACGGCTGAAACAATTCAGTATATAAAATTTGATATTTATAACAAGAATGATGACTCAGATGTCATGCAAAATTTCGTGAAGATTTAATAATTAGAACATTAAAAAAATTGTAAGCAGAGTTGAGTTGGGCGCTACTGGACCCATAACTGCAAGATAGCTATTCAGTTTAAATTAAGTATTAAGGATCTTAAATAACGATTCTCGTTGGTTATAGAAAGAATATTGATTCATAAATGAGGAGAGAATGAAACAGATTATAATTCATAATGGCGTTTCATTGAATATGAATTATTAGTCGGCATTAAATATATAAAACGCTTTAATGTCATAAGGACGGTTAAGCAGTTCTCACAAATGGAATAAAACTTCAAAGTTCGAATGACATAGATCAGAAATAATGTCATAAGAACCGTTAAGCAGTTCTCACAAATGGAATGAAACTTCAAAGTTCGAATGACATAGATCAGAAAGTAAAAGGTTAAAAATACCAACATGGAAAGATTCAATTATCGAACCAGCGATAACGATTATGTTCCTAGGGAACATAATCGGCCCTATGCAGATAGGGCCGTCTCTAAATAAAACCTAACAGAAGGCAAAAATGCTAAATTTCGAACGAAAAGTCCTAAAAAATTTTAGGAGTTCGTTTTGGGTCTTAACATTAGTATGTTAAGTTAGTACTTAGATTTAAAATTTAGACGAAATCGGCCTTAATTGGGATTTTTGTTAACAATTTTTATTTACTGGATTTTGTTATATCATTTGGATGTCTCATAATGAATGTTTATTTTATATGTCGTTTGACATAAGTGGTACTTATATGACATTAATTTAATTCCTGAATTAAATTAGATATGTAGAAGGCTAACAGAATATATCTGTAAATATTAAAATATTTAAATAATTTGATATACCCTCCATCAAGTATAAACCTCCATTTATTTTATTTTATTCATAATATATTATATAATTATTTGGTTTCCTTAACATTCCTTATACAGATGGTCCTTGTGCTGTTAAATTGCCTTTCAATCTTTTAGATCAATGGTAAACCACAGAATTATTTATTTGAGTTAATATTATACTCCATTTAAATTTTCAGTATTCATTTACCGGAAGCTTTCTGAATTGTTAAAAGGTGAGAAAATATTTTTTGTTTATTGATGTTATATTTTATTGGATATGAATATGATTGAGTACTGACGAAGCAAAGTCTCTCTTAAAACTTGTTTTTTAGTAATGTTCTTACATATCTTGAGATTTTCTAAAAAGTAACTTAGTAGATATCCAATAATATTGAATATTCTAAGTAAGATAGTTTTATGATGAAATTCTTAAGATTATGTTAAACATTTCTGAAAGATATTTGTTTTTATAAGATTGATCAGCAGAAACAAAATTTTGTCTACTCAAAATATTTAATTTATAGGATTTTGGTTAACATTTTTATTTATTGGATTTTGTTATATCATTTGGATGTCTTATAATGAATGTTCTGAAGCGACTAAGTTGAAATCACTGATGAATAATCCGAGGTTAAAACTCATTCTGTTTGGCCAGTCCGACGGTGAACACTTTAACTTTTGAACAGAAGAAGCAAGAGACTTGAAACGTGCAGGATAGATTTGGGCTCTAAATTTGACCTAGTGAGTTTGTAAGAGGACATGAACAGTTCAGTGGTTCCGCGGCAATTTACGTTTGAAATTTGTTCTTAATTTTCCTAACATTTTCGAGATTACAGATTCGATCGATCTGAAAGTTGATGTTTAGAAGTCGAATGATAACGTGCAACTACTGAAACCATAGGAAAAGTCCTACAAGCCAGTTAAAATTTAGCATGTAGATGTGAAATAACAACAAGAAGGCTAATGCGAAATTTCGTAAGGATCCTGACACAAAAGTTTCCTTTTAACCGTTTTTTATGTTTCATGATGTAATTCTTTTGGGAAAATATTTAATAGATTCGGTCTTTACTTGGTGGAAACTCATTTTAATTAAAGAAAATGTATACGAGACAGTAATTTATTTCCACAAAAATGTTTGTACTACTACAACAATTGTTTCACCATGATGTGGCTTCTTCAGGTATTACATTGTACTGTCTGATGGTATTCAGTGTAACCGAGTTTACCTACATTTTTAGGTACGTGACCAAATAATGGAAGCACAAGTCATAAAAACTGTAGGTGTTTATTGGAGTTTGCCGCTAAAATTGCCATTAAGGAAAAATATTCAGTAATGGAGAATGATCGACATCTGTTTGTTCGTTCAAAAGGATTTTACGGGCATTATACCTGTTGATTTCAAGAAATTCTAAACGTGTTAATCTACAACTTTTGCTTTCAACGTAGATAATTTCATAATTATTGTTGAAATTATGCCTGAATTCCTTAAGATGATTAGCATATGTCGAATGTACAGAATTGGATATATAACCCCTTTGGTGTTCTTGGTCACGTTTCTTGAATGATCTACCAGTCTGGCCAATGTATACTAAAGGGCAATCTTTGCAAGTCAACTTGTAGACTCCGGATTTATTTTCTTTATTTGTTCGATCTTTATTGTTTTTTATGATAAAGATCGTACAAATAAAGAAACTAAATCCGGAGTCTACAAGTTGACTTGCAAAGATTGCCCTTTAGTATACATTGGCCAGACTAGTAGATCATTCAAGAAACGTGACCAAGAACACCAAAGGGGTTATATACTATATCCAATTCTGTACATTCGACATATGCTAATCATCTTAAGGAATTCAGGTATAATTTCAACAATAATTATGAAATTATCCACGTTGAAAGCAAAAGTTCTAGATTAACACTTTTAGAATTTCTTGAAATCAACAGGTATAATGCCCGTAAAATCCTTTTGAACGAACAAACAGATGTCGATCATTCTCCATTACTGAATATTTTTCCTTAATGGCATTTTTAGCCGCAAACTTCAATAAACACCTAGAGTTTTTATGACTTGTGCTTCCATTATTTGGTCACGTACCTAAAAATATATTCAAACTCGGTTACACTGAATACCATCAGACAGTACAATGTAATACCTGAAGAAGCCACATCGTGGTGAAACAATTGTTGTAGTAGTACAAACATTCTTGTGGAAATAAATTACTGCCTCATATACATTTTTTTTAATTAATTCTTTTGGGTTATTATTGCATATGCATTAACGTTGTTCGTACAAACACGTTTAAATTCAGCGAAAAGTCAATAACGGTCGGTTTTCCTGATGCAGGAATAACTCTTATGAAGCCAAGCTTTCCTTTCAAGGTTTTTTTTTCCTATCAAAAAGTTATGTATTATCAACACCAAAATTCTTTGTTTACCATTGTTTCAAAAATTACAAAAGTTTTTTTACTAAATTGTAGCTTTTGAACAAAATTTCAGATCGTGAGGAATAACAACATTCTTTTCAAGGCCAGTACTTTCTAACAAAAATAATTAGTTTGTATTTCTGGCGTCATCTGGGTGTCACACCGGAAACCCATAAGCCGAAAGATATTTTACAGAATTGAATTTATATTTGTCAGATGCTAGATTGACATAAAATTACCAAAAACGTTTGAATCGCATTCAATTTCTTCTCAATGGAGACACTTTCTAATGAAAACAATTCGTAATTTGGGAAGAATCAAAATTGATGATTCTTGAACTAAGTATCGATAACTTTCAAAGTTATTGAGCTTGCAAAGTATTATTCTACGGCTACTCCAGTATAGCAAGAATCTTGACACATAATATAGATAAAAATTCGTAGGAAGAAAAATGAACGCTTCCTGTTAGCAATTACATACTCCAGGCCGTAAACACGGGCTAGTCTGGAAAATAAATGACCATACTTACTAGTTAATCCCATCGTATCCTGCCCCCAGTCCTACGTTGTCTACCCCTGCGACCTCTCTTATATGATTTATGTGAGCTGAAAAGAGATTCAGATTGAGATAGGAATTACAGGATGTTGATATTTATTCTGCTAACATTTTATGGTCTGCAGTTGAAGATATATTTTTTGATTGCCTCGGTCTTTACTTGACGGAAATTCATCTTCAATATAAAAAAACAAATGTTAACTTCCGCTATTTTATTTATCTACACGACCATTGTTTCATCATACCATGACTTCATCAGGTGAGTATTTAAACTGAGGTATACAATGCAAAACATGACCTTAAATACATAGCTCTGGTACAAAAAATAGAGGGGTGGAAAGAGATGGTTTACAAAAAATGAAAAATATTAAGTGGGGGGGATCTGTTAAAATCTATTTGATCATTCAATAAAATTTGTCTTTTATTATATCTATTGCTCTCTAAAGTTTATAATAGATTTAGTTTCTGACTTTTGTTTTCGATATGTAATACTTCATAATTTGGTTTATTAATATAACATTTTTCATGTTTTCGTATCTTTGTTTGGAATGAACGGCCTGTCTGTCCCACATATACACATGGGCAATCACTACATGTTAACTTGTAAACTCCTAATTTTTTATTTAGGTTGATAAGAGTTTTTTATTGTTAATATGGCTTCAAAGTTAGTTTCTGTTATACCAATTTTGATTAATGTTTTTGGAAGTTTATATGACGGGGCTATCCCATCAGACCCGTTGTTTCATTTGACCAAATCTACAATAAAAAACTCTTATTAACTTATACAAAAAATTAGGCATATACACGTCCCAAACAATGCTAAACTTGTATCCTTTGATGTAAAAAACTTATTTCCTAGTATACCGATCAGTGAAACCATAAAATTAGTTGATGATTTGTTCCTCCAAAAACGAACTAATCCTGTCGTAAAAAAAGAAATATAGACGCCTTGAACGTTTGCCTGGATCAAAATTACTTTATGTTCAACGGCACGTTTTATCTAGACGAAGAAATTCTAACAATGGGTAACCCATTAAGCCCCTTGTTATCAGAAATATTCATGGATCACGTAGAAACCAATATCCGAAAACTCCGATATTTTAAAGATTTCGTTTATTGGTATCGCTATGTAGATGACATAATTTGTTTATTTAATGACACCAATAGACATAATTGTTCATTTTTGGAATCTATCAATAAATTATATTCAACAATTGAATTCACACATGAAGAAGTAAAATAAAAGCATCAATTTCTCAGATTTAAAAATCACTAAAATTAGTAATAGACACGACCTTTTCGTATACCTACACATACAGATTATACGATTCATTCTGTTTCAAACCATCCATTTTCACACAAATTATCAGCTTATAATAGTATGCTTTATAGATTGGTTAAAATACCCATGACCAAAGAAAATTTTGACAAAGAATATAAAACCATTAAACAAATAGCTTTCAATAATGATTTTAATTCCTTTATTATCGATAATTTACTTGATACACAAGAAAGCAGTATCACTCTTATATACAAAATTTCAAAATTCAAACGAAACAAAATTTATTTCATTAACTTACATAGGCCAAAAATCTGAAAAGATTACTAGATATTTAAAGAAAATTATAACATCTCTTTTAAAACCATTAATTCTTTTGGCAGTTTAATAAAAAATAATAGAGACGTCATTCCTACAGAAACTAAATCTGTTAGAAACTTTAGAGAGCAATACATATAATAAAAGACAAATTTTATTGGATGATCAAATAGATTTAAACAGATCCCCCTACTTAATATTTTTCATTGATTGTAAACCATCTCTTTCCACCTCTATTTTTTGTACCAGAGCTGTGTATTTAAGGTCATGTTTTGCATTGTATACCTCAGTTTTAATACTCACCTGATGAAGTCATGGTATGACGAAACAATTGTCGTGTAGATCAATAAAATAGCGGAAGTTAAAATTTGTTCTTCTTTTATTGTTGAAGATATATTTTGATATGACAACGATTATTTTTACCATTTGAATTTTCGTCAAAATGAGTATATTGTTGTTTTCCGAACAGGCATATTTTCCGTGTCATTTGAATAGTTTTTTTCTATCACATAAACTTATGACGATCATAGGAACTTCTTCTGGATAATTGAGAAGTGAGTTTTCATGAAGTTCACTTATTTTTTGTTCATGTTTGTTAGACATACACATTTTAATGCTTCTGTCTTCAATCTGCGTTTCATTTTTAATAAGATTAAACGCAATTAAAAATCGAATTTTTATTATACCAAGACAAGTTTCATCCGAGGACGATGCCAACAGTACCCTTGGAATGCTTCAGACTGGTCAAACACAAGTGCAAGTGGCCAATTTTTTCAATGTTAGCAAAAGTGTTACGTTCACTGGCACGGTACTTTGTCACTGGAACGTCAAAGATC
Source organism: Megalocaria dilatata (assembly GCA_034642435.1). Lineage (NCBI taxonomy): Eukaryota > Metazoa > Arthropoda > Insecta > Coleoptera > Coccinellidae > Megalocaria > Megalocaria dilatata. The sequence continues at coordinate 57,862,899 of CM067855.1, read as the reverse complement.
CAGAAGTGATAGACTACGCCCTACAACGCTAGTAGAAGTCCATTTTTAACCCTTTCGGTGAGAAGACAGCCTCTCAGCACATGCAGTATGACAAGTTGACGTCTTCGAGATGCCACAGGTAGTCCAGTTTCCCTAAGCACAGTCAGAAGACGTCTCCATTAAATTAATCTAACATTATTAAGAAAAAGTTCTTCTCACTTCGTTCGTTAAGAAGAATTCTTCTCACTAGCTTTTTGACATTAATACTAGAATATTTTTATCCATGTCGTATTACCTAGTACAATAATGTAAACAGTATAGATTTAAAATAAAAATGTTTCGTAGCTGAGAGCTTGTTTAGAAGATGTAGTTGGATAACTGTTTAGGTGAAGTACCTTATATCAGGAAAAAATTAGATATTCATGTGGGTTATCAACCATCCCGTGTTAGTCTCGTTATCGTAAAGAACCACGAGAGCTAACGGTAACCAAGAATAATTCAACTCAGAGGCTAAAAACTAGGAACTCGAGAAATCTAACACGTCATTGTCTCTTTCTCCTATAGCTCCTAGATCTAGTACTGACGTTTTTGCCCCTTGGACAGATGAGTAGAACCACGTCAGTTTTACGGGTGAGCTCCATGTATTGCAACGTCCGTCAGGAGTTTCAAGAAGAGTGTTTAAATGCTAAAACTCATAACACTGAACGATCTTCTAATTGGCAATTATTAATTATTCAATCATGACTCACCTACAGCATCTGCTAAGGTTGATGTATCGCTACATGTCAAGAATTGTGAGTAGAAATTCACCATCACAATTCCTCTGTTTAACGCAATTTTCCTCAAGGTCTCGTCGTTCACATTCCTAGAGGCGTTACAGAGGGAGTACGCTGATGAATGACTGAAGATGACTGGAGCTTTCGAAACTTCTAGAGCATCTCGCATGGTGCCAACGGAGACATGCGAAAGATCCACTATCATGCCCAGGCGGTTCATTTCTTTGATTATAGTCTGTGAATAAAAATGCAAATTGTCAGATTGCAAAAGTATGAATGGAAAAGGTAGTACTGATTACATAAAGAAAGTGTAGGAAAACTTAGACATCTAATGCTTCTAAAATTATCTAAGCTTCTGATTGTCATCGAAGACGATTCTTCTTTTGATTTCTCACTATTAAAGATACGAGGGTGGTTCAAATATGAACGAGAGTCGTTTTCTTATCATCGAAAAATTCACAAAAAATCACATTTTTTTTAGGTAATTCCCCTCGCTTTTTACCCATTTTGTTCACCTTTCCGGAAGTTTTTTGATGCCGGTATCGAAAAATTCCTTGGGCAACTCGGACAGCCATGTGCGTACGAACCCGTCTACCTCGTCGTCGGTGTTGAACTTTTGACACCTCCGAGGGCCTCTCTCAGTGGTCCAAACATGTGGTAGTCGCAGGGCGATAAATCCGGACTGTAGGGGGGGTGCTCCAGTACCTTCCAGCCCAATTCCGATATTGCATCGAACGTGAGACGCGCGGTATGAGGGTGCGCGTTATCCTGGAGGAGATTCGCACTTCGTGCTGGAATGCTACTCCGTCCCGAGCGATAAGCGGGTTTCACGTGTGTTTTCAGAAGGTTAGAGTAGTATGCAGCATTGATGGTACGTTGAGTTCGCAGGAAATCGACGTACAGCACGCCTTGCCGGTCCCAGAACACAGTAACATTACCTTACCCAACCAGGTTGTCTTCGCTTTGCCTAGCGCTCCTTCCTCCTTCTTCCTCCACTCTTTACTTGACACCTTGGTTTCGGGAGTGTAAAAGTGTACCCATGTTTCATCTGTAGTGTATCGCGTCAGTAAGTGGCGAAAAACTTCCAACCGCGTTAATTTTTGCTCAAAGTTCAACAGTTTAGGAACCCATCGCGCCGTTATTTTGCGATATTGACGATGTTCGTGGATGACAGACTCTACACTACCAAATACTGATGCCGACTTCAGCCGAAATGTGTCGAACATTCATCCTACGGTCCTCCAAAATGAGTTGTTCTACGCGGCGAATGTTGTCGACGGTTTCGCAACCATCCTTGAATGCTTTGGCCCATTTAGGGGCAGCCCTACTCAGGCACTCACTACCGAACTGCTTTTGCAAACGCACAAAAATATCCGTGTTTTTAAAGTCTTCTCCCACTAAAAAACGAATGATAATACGTTGCGCAGCGGCAGTCGGCACTTGAAGTTCACTCATGGTCGTAGCACACGCGTGAAACACGTGCTCCGACGAAACATACATGCGCGCCATCTACAGAGTTTGTCTCGATCATATTTGAACCACCCCCGTAGAATTATCAAATTTTTCATGAATGGACCTTTTGATAAGGTAAGGTTGTTCCCAATTTTCCTATGAAATTTTAGCAGACACGTGTTGTAATGGATTTCAAAGAGAAAAATCAAATCTTATTGCAAGCCCAGGAAAAGTTATTGAAAGAAATTTTCTATAACTCAATAAGCTGAAAAATACATTTTGATTGTTTTTATTTAGCATTCAAATAAGTTCCAACTGAGGAGAAGTAAACATTTTATATTCTTTTTGTGGAGAATGTGCTATATATTTTTTGGAGAATGAAAATAAAAGTGACTTTTTCAAATGTTACGTGTAGCATTTTTTGGTGATGGAATTTGTTATTTCTGAATATCCAATCGAAATGGGCTGTCTTGGATGATGTATACTGGATGATCACGGTAAATTTTTTATGTTTTCTTTTGATTCTTTATTGGTTGACTGTCGTACAAATGTGTTGATAATTATACATATATCTATAAAGTGAAACGATGTTCCTAAGCCATTTGTTCCGTCTCATTAGAGACGGCCCTGTCTGCGTTTGATATAATTAATTCTCTTTTTTCGGTCTATTAGAGACGGCCCTGTCTACGCTAAACATAATTCATTAATTTTGTTTTCGATACTTAGGTCTTTCATGTTGATAGTTCGATCTAGCAGTTTCTCAGCTGCGCTATACGAACTGTTCAGTGTTATTTGACACTTCAGTTTATTTGTTTTCCAATGATTATATATGGCCTTAGAAAACATGGAAAGTCTTTCAAAGCATTTTGATATATTTATGCCTGGTAATTTCGAGGTTGTAGCATTCAGAATTAATAACTGATTCTATCCTTACCCTACTATCATTGGTCTCATTATTTTTCTATAACCAATAAGAAGGTTTATTTCACTCATTGAGTCCACGGACCTTCGAATCAATTTCGTTATTTTCCTTGCTTTTTTTAGAAGGAATGCATCGAGCTCCTCCAACGTTTAGTCTTTGAACAGACTGTAAAATGGTTATTCTCGCAATAGTCAAACTTGTCGTATGTAGCTTTTGCTACATTATGCATTATCATTCAAAACAGAAAACAATGTGGTCGATATGTAATGAGATAAGGGTCTCAACTAGAAATAAAGGAAATTTTCCTAAAGAGGGAGATCCCAATGAAATGCCAAAAGAGTACAACAGGTATATGTTCTAATTAATTACCAAACTTTTTGAGAACACGCAGGACGTGAATTATGTTGGAGAAAGTTGCATAAAAAGTATATATTTTGCAAATTGGGAATCATTAATTCGGTATGGTATTATATTTTGGCGAGCGGGGACTAATGTGAGACAAAATCCGCGCCTGAGGTTTTGCAACTTAGCTAATCGGCTAATCAGGAAATCAACGAAATATGAAAGTATCTCCAGAAACCGTCCATATATCACTGAAAAAACAAGACTACATATCAAGGAAATCAAAAAATCCCTATAATGACATCTTTACAAAGGGAACGAAGGATAGAATTGTCAACGTTTTCAAAAATATAATTTTAATAATGCCTTTATATCTGAGGAAAGTTGTTCCTAACTTGGTGGAAATCAATTGAAAATCCAATCAAAACAACCTGTTACCGTTCAAATTTCCAACCAAAATAATGGTTTGGGGGGCAATATCTTAGCGTGGTGCGACGCTTCTCTGTACATTTGATGGTACCATTAATAGTGAAAAGTATTGTGGCATTCTCAACGATTTTCTCCTTGAAACGGCGCATGCTTTATGGTGGTGTTTTCAGCAGGATAATGCCATACTTGGGCCTATACTCAAGCTTGGATGCAAGAACACCAAGTGACAACCATTTCATGGCCAGCAGCTTCACCAGATCTTGGTCCGATTGAAAAACTTATGGGGACTAAGAAAGATTGAAGTTGAATGAGCAGTGCCACGAAATGATGATTTAATTCAGTCAGTTTTACAGTCCTGGATAACCATCACCGAATGGAGGTGATATATTTTCAGGTGTAGCTCGATGTTTAGTCGAGTGTTTACAGAAATAGAGGTTGTATAAGTAAATAAGATGAATATTTTGTTATAATTTTCTAATTCAAGAATTAAAAATTATAACTAAATAATTACAATTGAGCTTTGTTTTTTCCGGATACTATCAAGACGGACTATTGACAAACAATTTTAGTTCATCATCGAGATAACTACATAAAAACACCCTTGAAGTAAAACTCTTCGCTAAACGACGTCAAAATACAGTCCATTAAAACCATCGAAATTAATCGTCGAGATGAATTAATTTGCAATTGCCTGTTATTTCAAAATACTGAAATAATGAGCGAAATGCTGAAATAATAGGCAGAATACTGAGGTAAACTAACAGTGGTACGAAACAACATTTTTTTCAATTTTAAGAGAATTTTAGATTGAATTTTTAGAGATTTGGTCTACTTATTGTCTGTTATATTTCAAACAAACCCTCCAAAGTAATTTTCAATTTATATTTATACAGGTAAAGGGTTTTCTAATTTTGATATTGAAGAAAAACGAGTATATTCTGAGAGAAATCAATGAACGTTTATTACATTGTAAGGAAGAAAGTATGCCATTAAAAATGGAAAACGATATCAGCAAAATGGCCGCCACGGCTACGGTTGCAGCCCATATCCTTTTCATGAAATTTTCCATGGATAATTTGCGGCTGTACGTTCTCGATAACTTCAAGAATTCCATCTTTAAGGTCCTGAATCGATTATGGAGCATTGGCATAGACCATATCTTTCACGTGGTCCAAAAGAAAAAAGTCTGAAGGTGCTAAATCACAAGATCTCGGTGTCCCATTATGATCACCTGTTCGAGAGATAACACGGCCAGGAAACTCTTCTTGTAAGATTGCGATTTTCTCGTTACTTCCGTGGCACGTAGCGCCGTCATGTTGAAAACGTCGTCAATATTAATATCATTAATCTTAGCTCGGTAGCGCAATCCATTCATCGTAACAGTTGAACCAGCCTCATTTTCGAATAGATAGGTTCCAATCACACTGCCAGCCCAGAAGCCGCACCAAACAGTGACACGTGGAGGATGGAGAGGCTTTTCAAGAATCATTCTTGGATTTTCCGAGCTCCAAATGCGACAATTCTGCTTTTTAATGTAGCTTTTGCGGTGAAAATTGGTCTCATCACTGAAGATGATTTTGATGCATTTCAAGGACTCAATTAGCGAAGATATGACGTTGGTGATCGACCAGCTTGAGTTCTTGTGTTGACTGAACTTTAAACGTCTTAAGTTTTTATGCATACATAATCGATAAACCTGGGGTTTTGTCAACTCTACGGGCTACAGCACCAATATTCTCGATTGTTCTTGAGCAACGCACACATTGTTCATATCACTAACTTCTCCTTACAGCTCAAATTTTTCCACTAGTTCTATTAAAGTCAGCCGAGAAGGTGCTTCACGACGATCCAAAAGTGCTTTAGCTTTGCGAACTGTTTTTGCAAAATTTCCACCATTTTTGTAGTGAATTTTAACAGCTGCCCAGATAGCGGGCTATTCAAAATTAAACCTCTCATTGGAAAACCCTTTACTAAATGAAAATGTTTTAGGAAAGCTCATCAAGAGGAAAATAGAAATTTGTTCACTTAAACGAATTCACCTTCAATCCCCTTACTTTATTAAGAATTTCTTTCGAGAGACAATTGACAATTGCTATTATCCATTAAATAGTTGATAATAACAGCCGATCACGATTTATCATAATCGTTTCACATCTAAATTCCCTAGTAATTCACTCCAAGGAAAATTCCTTTGACGTTAAAAACACGGCATAATAACAACTGGAGGATCCGGGGCTTTCCAATTGCAGCTATTCCATCCTATCCAGCCGCGGATTGAGATAAATTTCAAAAAAGTAATCTCGGATTCATCCGATCCCAACTATAGGACTTCAACTTCAATGCGGACAATCGTACTCTACGAGTCATCTTTTGAAGATGCCCCTGCTCACTTCAAACGATGTAATGCCGATCGAAAGGAGATTTTATAGTTCCTGGTAGTGAGTACCTCTTTGCCGAAAGGCTCTAAGCGGAAAGATGAATCGCTAAGGACTTAGAGGAGTTGAACTCGTTCCAACTGTGTTATTAAACGATTTTATAAAAGGAATTCGTTGGAAGAGGAATGAAAAGTTTTTACAGACTCCAGTTGAGTGGATTTTTCCGCGGTTGTCCAGTATGAACTGAAATATCCGGCGTGATAAAGGGTTTTCCAATAGGAGGTTTCATTTTGATAATGAAAAAAACGAGTTTTGTTTTGAGAGAAATGAATGGATATTTATTTCATTGCAAAGAGGAAGGTATGCCATCAACAATGGAAAACGATATCATCCAAATAGCCGCAACGGCTACGGTTGTAGCACTACATCCATTTCATGGAATCTTCCACGACTAATTCGCAATTTTGCGGCTGTATGTCCTCGATAACTTCACGAATTCCATCTTTGAGGTCTTGAATCGATTGTAGAGCATTGGCATAGACCTTATCTTTCAGGTGGCACCAAAGAGAAAAGTGTGAAAGTGTTCAATCAAAAGATCTCGGTGGTCAATTGTGATTATTTCACGAAATAACACAGCCAAAAATCGCAAAATTGCGATTGTGTGGCACGTTGCGCCATCTCGTTGAAAATAAACGACATCCAAATCAATATCTTCCAGTTTCGGCCACAAAAAATCATTTATCATAGCTCGATAGCGCAATCCATTAATCGTAACAGTTGCAGCAGCCTCATTTTCGAATTAGTGAGGTCCAATCACACCGCCATCCTGAAAACCGCACCAAACAGTGACTCGTTGAGGATGGAGAGGCTTTTCAACAATCATTCTTGGATTTTCCGAGTGCCAAATGCGACAATTCTGCTTATTAACGTAGCCTTCGAGGTGAAAATCGGCCTCATCACTAAAGATGATTCTTCGATGAAAATCCGGATAATTTTGATGCATTTCAAGGAGCCAATCAGCGAAGATACGAATTTGCTGGGTGTCGACCGGCTTGATTTCTTGCGTTAACTGAACTTTAAAAGCCTTAAGACCCAAAGCTTTATGCAAAATGTGGTGTTATGTCGTTTGTTCAATGATTAATTTCAAAGATAGACGAGTAATCGACAAACCTGGGTTTTCGTCAACACTACGGGCTACAGCAGAAATATTCTTGGTTATTCTTGAGAAACGCATCCATGTTCGGTTCGATGTTGGATGTGGTTTAGTTGAGTAGTTTTTTCTATTCTCTTAACAGCACAGTTGAAATTTTCAAATTTGTTTATTTAATGGCAGAAAAATTCGAGTTTATGAATGTTTTTACTTTGAAAACATTCGATTTTTTCATCGTTCATAATGGGAAAATGTGTGAAACGCAAGGAATTCATTACAATGTTTTTTGAAGATTCTTTCTCAAATGTGTTTCAGTCTTTCGTTTCTGCATCATAATTGGGTTTGAGACTTACTTACGTGGGCGAAAATGATCTATTCTATGGAAGAAAGAATAGAAATTCTCAAGTAATACTATCGGAATGACGAAAATTCTAGATTAACTGCGAGGTATTTTAATAACAATAATTCAGAAAGAAATGTAAGTCACCAATATGTTGAGCATTTTATGAATAAATTGGAAACTACTGGTTCTATTCGGAATAAGAAACAAGAAGTTGAGCGTCTAGTCTGAAATGAAGCTATTGAAATAGCAGCATTGGGACATTTACAGATGGATAATCGACAATCTATAAGAACTCTAGCACGAGAATCTAATCTTCCGAAATCTAGCATTCATCGAATTGTGAAAGCTCATAAATTTCACCCTTACAAGATAAGGCTGGTGCAACAGTTGAATGAAGATGATCCTGACCGTCGGACTCAGTTTTGTGAACAATTTAGTGAGTTACTGAATAATAACCCATACCGACTCTACAATACAATCTTTTCTGACGAGTGTACCTTTATGTTGAATGGGGAAGTCAATAGACATAATTGTCGGTACTGGAGTGATGGTAATCCTCATTTATTTTTGGAGACACATACACAAATTCCCCAAAAATAAAATGTTTGGGTAGGAATATTAGGAAACCATGTTGGACCAACTTTTATCGATGGAAATCTTGACGGAATAACTTATTTGAATTTATTAGACGACATTATTGATCTAAGGATTACTGACATTCTGGAAAACGAGGACAATCTTCTATAAAATGAACTTACATTTCAGAAGGATGGTGCACCGCCACATTTCGATATCCGTGTTCGACAATTTTTGAACGAACGTTAAAAACGACAAAGAATCATCACGGAATGCCAATAACTGACAACAGACATTTTCGAAAATATTAGAGACGGATTTGAAAGTAGACTATGTTATTGTATGGAGGTTGGTCATTTTGAAGAATACATACACTGAATTGTTTCAGCCGTTACTATTTGGTAGTTGATCATAATTAAAAAATTGTAGAAATTACTATGTTTTACTACCAAAAAAGATATATTACACATTTTTTTGTGACTCGAGTTTCGGGAAATGAACTATCCCATCATCAGACAACTGAAGACCTAGCAGTGGTACAGAGGTATTCATACAAAAGTGATAAATATTTTGAATATTTCAATAGATTCTAGATAACACCTAACAGTGGTACAGAGGTTTACAAGCGGAACGTGATAAAAAACCGGGTTAAAAAAGGAGGAGCCTTCTAACAGATATCGGAATGTCGGCAATCGACAAAGAAGGTTGTTAAACAGATGGTACCCATTTAAATATTTCAAATAATTTTTGGGGTAACATAATTCCGTACAGTCGTTCATTATTTTTACATTATTTTGTCGTATATTTGGATTTAAATAGCTTCATATAGTCATTCATTATTTTTCAAATTATTTTTATTGTGAACGAATTTGAAAATTTCACTAATTAAGTTTCTTTTCTCTTGAATCTACATGTAAAATTTCCTTAAAATTTTCTTTTGTCGAAAGGAATGACTGTTTTCTAAAGTGGCAAAAGTTGAATTTTTGTTTACTTTTCATTAAATTCATTTTATGTTCGTTGAAAAAGGTTTTAAACAGATGTTACTTTTTAAATATTTAAAATATTTTCGATTTACATAGCTCCGTACAGTCATTCTTTTTTTTTACATTATTGTTATTGTGAACTAATTTGAAAATTTCAACAGATTCTAGAATCGAGTTTCTTCCCTTTTGATTCTACAGGTAAAATTTTAAGATTATCTATTGTGGGAAAGGAATGACCGTTTTCTAGACAATGAGTGGCAAAAGTGGCAAATGAAAAATAAACAAAATTCTACTTTTGCCACTCATTGTCTAGAAAACGGTCATTCCTTTCCCACAATAGATAATCTTAAAATTTTACATGTAGAATCAAAAGGGAAGAAACTCGATTATCTAGAATCTATTGAAATTTTCAAATTAGTTCACAATAACAATAATGTAAAAATAATGAATAACTGTAGGGAGCTATGTAAATTGAAAATATTTGAGATATTTAAAAAGTAACATCTGTTTAAAACCTTTTTCAACGAATATGAAATGAATTTAATGAAAAGTAAACAACAATTCAACTTTTGCCACTGATTCTTTAGAAAACAGTAATTCCTTTCGACAAAAGAAAATCTTAAGGAAATTTTACTTGTAGATTCAAAAGAAAAGAAACTTGATTATTGAAATATTCAAATTCTTTCACAATAAAAATAATTTAAAAAATAATGAATGACTGTATGGAGCTATGTAAATCCAAATATTTGAGATATACAACAAAATAATGTAAAAATAATGAATGACTGTACGGAGCTATGTAACTCCAAAAATTATTTGATATATTTAAATGGGTACCATCTGTTTAACAACCTTCTTTGTCGATTGCCGACATTCCGATATCTGTTAGAAGGCCCCTCCTTTTTTAACCCGGTTTTTTATCACGTTCCGCTTGTAAACCTCTATACCACTATTAGGTGTTATCTAGAATCTATTGAAATATTCAAAATATTTATCACATTTGTTCAAATACCTCTGTACCACTGTTAGGTCTTCAGTTGTCTGATGATGGGATAGTTCATTTCCCGAAACTCGAGTCAGAAGAAAATGTGTAATATATCTTTTTTGGTAGTAAAACATAGTAATTTCTACAATTTGTTTTAAGAATAAATACGTTAGTTCTTTAAATAGTTTTCTGGATGTTCCCTATCATTACTTACAGATCTGTTGTATTAGAATGTATTGGGTTTCTGTTTGAGTTACCCTTCTGATAATGTTTAATATCAAATTGCTTAAAAAACCGAATTCGAAAATTTCAACTATGATGTTTAGAGAACAAAAAACTAAACTAAACTAAAACACATCCGCCATCTCTTTCCTATTACAAAAATTTGGGGGTTGTTGCCACCCTAAGGTGGTTTTTTGGGAACAATGTCTTCATAGGACCTAATACAGAACTTGAAAATTATTGTTGGAATCTTCAAAACTCTTAGGTTCTTGAGTTTGGGCGGTTCACATGTCTGATCACCTTTTGACGTTCAGTTCAATAATACATCATTTTGTGAATAGTGAACCGATTTTGAAAATTTTAACTGAGTTGTGCACAGAACATAAATAACTTTCAAACTAACCAACACTCGACATCTCTTCCCTATTCAAAAAATGTTGGGGCTGATACCACCTTCATTGGAGTGGTTTTTTTCGGAACAAACTCATGATGGAAATTCGTCCTCCTCAAAAAAGTTGACCTGTTCTTTAAAATCTTCGAACATTCTTCGTTTTAAAGTTCTGGGGTCAAATTTTCGTTTGGGACACCCTGCATACACTACTGCAGTAAGGGGTTCCAATATGCAGATGCAGTAAGGGGTTCCAATAATAATAATGCTAATAATTTTAATACAAAATCTCTCTTCTTATTCTTTGTGAAACCGATAGAGATCAGTGGTACTAACAAATGGATATTTCTTTCTCGTTTTTCCTAACTCCTATCGTTTGGACAATAACACTGTCATTCTCGAGTTGAAAAATGTATTCCATCTGTTGTGCCACCTGGCTATAGTCACCCGCTCAGATAAAAAATGAATATATATTTTTTGGCGAAATGAGAAATCGCGTTTTCCGACTGAGTATGCATATATGGATAAGCCGCAAAAATATGCGAAGTTTCATTCAAAAACAAATTTCCCGAACCTTCAATTCTTATTTATTCGCAACGATATCCTGGATCGTTCTTGAGTTATGGCCCTTTTTGTCAATGTAGGGGAGTTCGTCCTGTTTGAAAGACCAAAATCTAATTCGGAACTGTTCGACAAAAAAGTGAATGATGTTATGGGCACGAAACTTGCTCGGTATAACGGTGAGATGAAAATATTCGTCATTTGAACAGTTCTAGCCGTGAGGTCGATCAGTTATTTTTGATCAATTTCTGTAGTGTTAGTGACAGCACCTGCATCTCCCAACAAAGCTTTCTGCAGTATCCAATCCAATTACTTTTTGTGGAAATTTTCACTTTGATGTTCTTAGCATTCGTGGCAGAGTCATTTCAATGTTGGCAGAATTTTTTGAAACAGGCGGTAAAGTACACCATTTCACCAAAATTTGCCTATACAGGGTGTCCGGATTTAACGTTAATATATTTCAGGGGGCGATTCTAGAAGTCAAAATATGAAGAAAACTTCATAACAACTTAGGTCCTAAAATGCACCCTATGGACGCTAGAGCTTCTTCACTCCAATAAATTAGCGATATCTTTGTCAAAATCTGCTGAATTCAAATGAAATGCAGTACATGGACGCTTTTGGTAAAACTGAATCGTCTGGTGATTCAAAAACTTACTGATTCTCATTAGTGGCGGAGATAATAGAGGGTTCTTCCATAAAATTACTTCTAGAATTACTGATAGAAGAAATATAACAAAATTTGAATATCAAAACAAATTAAATATAATATGTTGTCTTCTACAATTTTAATTTCAAAAAATTTTATTCAAAAAACTTTTAGAATTAAAATAATGTCTAAAATAAGCACCGCTTACGTGTAATAGACGTATATAATAAAAACTCAATATATAATGTCAAATGGAATAAATAAACCAATAGATATACGAAAGTCATTAAAATTAATAAATAAATATTTAAAGGAGACAAAATTTTGTTTCTGGTCTTAACTTTAAGAACACCAATTGCCTTTAAAAAAACTTGAACACACTTTAAGGACTTCTCGAAGAATATAATTTATTTGAAGTATTTAATATATTTAAATATTCGAATAAGTTAATTCAGAAATCTCTCAAAACATGCACTATATCTTCAAAAAACAAATATAATTCTAAGTAATTCCTTCATCGGTCCTAAATAATATTCCAAATATCAAAATCAAAAAACTAACTAAGATTTATTGAAGTCAAAATATAATTATATATTATATATAAAATAAAATAGAAAAAGGCTTTTTACTTGATAGAAGAAATATAACAAAATTTGAATACCGAAACAAATTAAATATAATATGTTGTCTTCTAAAATTTTAATTTCAAAAAATTTTATTCAAAAAACTTTTAGAATTAAAATAATGTCTAAAATAAGCACCGCTTACGTGAAATAGACGTATATAATAAAAACTCAATATATAATGTCAAATGGAATTGTAGAAGACAACATATTATATTTAATTTGTTTTGATATTGAAATTTTACTTCTAATTTTTGACTGAGCGATAAAAGTGAAATTTTAATCAAAGAATCATACATTTTAGAAGAAAAAAGGTACGCCTCGTTGAAAGCGTTACGGAGTACCATTCTCGAGAAAAAAGTGATTTTGATTTAATTCAAAATAATTCACACAGTTTTTATGTTTCACAATTTATTCAGAATCCTGATACGTGTTTCGGTCTTTCGACCATCTTCATAGGAGTACAAAAAGGAACTGAACTTAAAATTGAAAAATATTCTATTAAATACACTTCGGACATCTATGTATTCTTGTAGCGCATGGAAATAACTAGCAACTTAACAATTGAAAGAGGTTCTCCTTACTACAATTCGGACATCTGTGCATTTTTATAGCACATGGAAATAACTGGAAGCTTTAAAAATCGAAGAAGGTTCTATTTATTGCACTTCGGACATCCGTATGTTTTTATGGCTCATGGAAATAACAGCATCCAATATCGGGGTGTTGCCGAATAGTAATTGGGAATTTGTTAAATTCACCTTTTTCTCAACGGCTTTTTTGATTGCAAGAATTTCCAAATAGCCCATCAATTTTCCCTTATTAAGATTATATAGTAAAGTGACATCTTTCTCATATAAAAATATGATTGTTTTCTATACAATGTTCTGCAAAACCAGTAGATTTCTGGTTTTTCAAAATTGACATTCTATGTTCTTTGATTCTATGCCGTAAATATCGGCCTGTCTGTCCTATATATGTAGCATTAAAATCCTCACAATAAATTTGATAAATCCCCGATTCGGAAAAGTTAGGATTCCTTTCTTTATTGTTCAACAAAATCTTATGTTAATTAGCGAATAGACTATTTGGAGATTCTTTCAATCAAAAAAGCCGTTGAGAAAAAGGTGAATTCAACAAATTCCCAATTACTATTCGGCAACACCCCGATATTGAATGCTGTTATTTCCGCGAGCCATAAAAATACACGGATGTCCGAAGTGCAATAAATAGAACCTTTTTCAATTTTTGAAGCTTCCAGTTATTTTCATGTGCTATAAAAATACACAGATGACCGAAGTGTAATAAATGGAACCTTTTTCAATTGTTAAGTTGGTAATTATTTCCATGCGCTACAAAAATGCACAGATGTCCGAAGTGTATTTAATAAAACATTTTTCAATTTTAAGTTTAGTTCCTTTTTGTACCCCTATGAAGATGATCGAGAGACCGAAACACGTGTTAGGATTCTGAATAAATTGTGAAACATAAAAGCTGTGTGAATTATTTGAAATAAAATTGTTATAATGTTTCACCTAGTGCCAACCGCATACTTCCTTCATGTTATAATATATGCATTTTAACTGAGCCATGGACTGCTTATTTCGAAAAACAAAATAGGCGTCTGTCAGTTTGACATCATCAATAAAACACGAAAATTTAGTGGGCTCTTTCTACATTCCTGTATCTAAAAAATAATCTGAATTGATGAAAAAGGTTCCACATTAAAATCAAGAAATGGCTGATATGCATTTTATGTATGGAAAAGCTGATGGAAACTCGCGTGTTGCCAGACCTATGAAGAAGCGTTTCCTGAACGAGTCCTTCCTTGCGAGAAAACGTTCGCGAACCTCCACCGGAGATTATGCGAAAAAGACACATTTATCCCTCCCAAATCTGAATGTAGAAAAGATCGTTCTACTCGTACTGTTAAAAACGAAGAAGCCGTTTTGGATTGAAGCAGCAAATCCAAATATTAGTGTGCGACGAATTTCGGTACTCCAGTTCTCCATGAGCTATTCCTATCACCTGCGAAAGGTTCAAGCCTTGAAACCGGAAGATTTCCCAGCAAGATTCGAATTCTGTTATTGGTTAACAGAGCAGTTAAGACTGAATGCTGACTTCGGAAAAAAATATTTTGTTCACTGACGAAGCCAGATTCACGAGAGATGGTGTAGTCAATTTTCATAACATCCAAGTTTGGGCAGACGAAAATCCACATGCAACTTTGGAGTTGAACCATCAAGACCAATTCATCATAAATGTCTGGGTGGGAATTATAAATGACTATTTTGATCGAGCCTTATGTACTGCCGAATCGTTTGAATGGAGTAAGCTATTTGTATTTTCTACAACATATTTTACCAGATTTGATGGATGATGTTCGTTATTTAAGTAGATTTTCATGCATGATGGGACACCTGCTCATTTCTGTCGAGATGTAAAAGAATATTTGGATCGAATTCATAATCAAAGATGGATTGGCCAAGGGGTACCTATACACTGGCCAGCTCGGTCTCCAGATTTGAATCCTCTAGATATTATCGGGATATTTGAAGGAATACGTGCACTCAGTTCCAGTTCGAAAAATTCAAGAATTAGAGCAACGTGTTATGAATATTCCAGGAATATTTGCTAATTGGCGAACGTCGATGCGAAAACCTATTAGAAAATGTATTGAAGTTATTGGTCGGTATTTTGAACATTCACTGTGATTTATTTTATATCGTTCATGTTATAGAGGTTTTGTTTTTTTTATTTTGTCCTTTACCCAGTTAAACTCGTTGATTAGAATTATGTTCGAATACATTTTTTTCATATTCTTTCGGATTATTTATCTTAAATTTATTTTTTTAATACTATTTAGTATGGCATAAGGTCAATATGACGTTATTGCTGACGAATGTCAAAGTGACAGATACCTATTATATTTTTCCAGATGAGCAGTCCGTGGCTCAGTTAGAATGCATATCATCACAAAATCACTATTTTTCTCGAGAATGGTGCTCCTTAACGCTTTCAACAAAGGGTAACCTTTTTCTTGGAAAAATGTATGAGGAGTCTATTTATTCGATTAAAATTTCAATTTGATCACTCAGTAAAAAATTAGAAGAAATTTTATGAAAGACCCCCTGTTATCTACGCCACTGATGAGAAGCAGTAAGTTTTCTGATCACCAAATGATTCAGTTTATCCAAAAACCTCCATATACTGAATTTTATTTGAACCCACCAAATTTTGACACAGATATCGCTAGTTTATTGGATAGTGGTCACTCCGTATAAAACTTCAAAAGTAGAAATTGTTTTCTTATATACAGGGTGTTCCCAAAAATTATTCAGCAAATGGGTGATTTTTCGAATGGATGACCCCGTATATTCATACAAATTTTCGATGGATCTCCATATCTCTATCATGACGAAAAATATTAGAGATATTTTTCCAACAGTACAGATCTTATTCAGAGAACACTGCAAAAAGTTGAGGGAACTGTAGTTCGCTACCGATTGCCAGGAGCAATTTGATTAGAAATTTTTTCAACTGAAAAATTTGCTTAGTCATCATTTCTAAATGATTAACCTGTCATATACAGGTATCCGTTATTGAAGGCCAAATATGAAGAGCTTCCAATAGTTATTTTTCTCAATTTTTTCAAATGTAACATCCTGTATTTTTTTCACGATAATGAAGAGAATCCTCACATTTTCTCAGAAATAACCTTAGGGCATTTTTTACCTCTGCGTTCAACAGACATGAAAAATTACATCACTTCTGAGAAAATGTGAGACATTCTATTCTCTACATCATACTGAAAAAAAAAATACAGAATGTTATCTTTGGAATAATCAAGAAATAACAATTTGAAGTTCTTCATATTTGGCTATTAATAACAGACACCGTGTATACGACATTTAGGAATGATGTCTTTCAGTTAAAAAAATTCTTATCAAATTCGTGTTAGCGAAATGCTGTTCCCTAAATGAAATTAAAGTAAAGTGAACTTACATTCGAACGAAATTTCTAAGGTGTCTGGTCCGGCATATATCGAAGCGCAACGCACTATTGCAGGATACCGTATAGTGGATGTTAAGGCGCAAACTGCTGCTACTCTATGTAATCTTATGTGCAGGTCACTTGCACATGCACATTGTACAAAATTTGAGTATTATTGTATAATGCATGATCTGTATACCCTGGTTGCTTCCAAAAGAACTAAGTTTCTCTATGAAAGTAGAGTAATCACAGAAACCATAGACTAAATTCCATGTTATTTTGACATACCAAAGCTCCACTCTCAACACACGAAACCCAGCACCACAAAAAAGAAGTTCAGTAAGTTATTTTTGTATACTTCAAATCATTTCATGATACATATTTTTATACGTCAATTATATTTCTCTACTTGTTCAAATGTAGTATTCATTTAATCCCTGATTCTAAGTACATTCATTTAGCAGGTTTTTACACATACATATTGGTTATATATTAAGGAATGCAACGCAACGTTGATAGGAAAATATATAGGCTATTTTGATATTTTGGCAATATTTTTAACCAGCTCCTTAATCTCTAGGCAATTTCGATTTTATTGAAATTCCAGTTGCAATAAACTAATTCCAAATTTACAGTGGACAATAATCAAAAATGACTGCGAATTTTTTGAAAACCCATTTGGAAATATGGTATAAAAATTACTAAATTAATGCAATTCACAATAAACTACTGTTTTATTTAGATTGGACATCAAAGTTTATTTTTTATGACAAAATTCAAAGGCTCTGATTTATGCATTGATAGTCAGAAATAAAAATTCATTATTACTATGTTATAAAGGGTTTTCCAATAAGAAGTTTCATTTTAAATATCCCGCTATCTGCCACTTTTGAAGCTGTCATATTTTGACATTTGACAAATAAAAACTACGCCATTACTAAAAATGGAACGATACACGCTTCAATAACGCATAGAAATTTTTTAAATTCACTACAAAAATGGTGACAATGTTACAGTCACAGTTTGCAAAACTAGAGCACTTTTGGGTCGTCGTGAAGAACCTTCTCGGCCGGCAATACTGAAACTGGTGGAAAAATTTGAGCTGTTGGAACAAGTTGGTGATGTGAAGGATTTAAATCCTGTGCGTCGCTCAAGAACAACTGAGAATATTGTTGCTGGAGCCCGTTGTGTTGAAGAAAACCCAGGTTTATTGATTCCTCGTACATCTTTGGAATTAGGCATTTCACAAACGACATTACACTGTATAATGCAAAAAGACTTAGGACTTAATGCTTTTAAAGTTCAGTAAATACAAGAACACAAGTCGGTCGATTACCAGCAACGTCGTCGTATTTCTGCTGAATGGGTTCTTGAAATGCATCAAAATGATCCGGATGTTCCTCAAAAAACCACCTTCAGTGATAAATCACAGGAAAATCCAAGAATGATTGTTGAAAAGCCACTCCATCCTCAGCGATATTTGATGCAGTTTTTGGGCTGGCGGTGTGATTGCACCTTACTTATTTGAAAATGAGGCTGATGCAACTGTTACAGTGAATGCATTGCGCTACCGAGCTATCATTAATGATTTTTTATGGCTGGAATTTGAAGATACTGATGTGGACGACGTTTATTTTCAACAAAATGGAGTGATGTGCCACACAAGCAACGGAACTATCACAATTTTGCAAGGTAAGTTTATTTCTCGAAAAGGTGATCACAATTGGCCACCGAGATCTTATGATTCGATACCTATAGACATTTTTGTTTGAGGCCATGAGAAAGATTACACCGTACTTTGCCTAAATTTAGGTCTTAATGCTGTTAAGGTTCAGTTAACACAAGAACTGAAGTCGATCGATCACCAGCAACGTCGTATCTTGGGTCCTTGAAATGCATCTTGGGATCTTGAAATCTTGTGACTTAACACCTTTAGTCTTTTTTATTTGCAGTCATGTGGAAGATAAGGTCTATGCTAATGCTTCACAATCGATACAAGACCTTAAAGGAGGAATTCCTGAAGTCATCGAAGATATACAGCCGCAAATGTGCGAAATGGTCATGGAAAATTTCATGGAAAGAATATGGTGCTGCAACAGTAGTCGTAGCGGTCATTTGGCTGATATGGTTTTTCATTATTAATGGAATAACTACCTCTTTACAATGAAATAAAGTTCCATTGATTCCTCTTAAAATATACTCGTTTTATTTTTAATATCAAAATGAAACCTCTTATTGGAAAATCCTTTAGTCGTAAGATAGGATTCAACCCCCATCCTATTTCTCATTTCAAAATGAAGAATGAGAAAAAAATTTTTCAAAGCAAGGATTTAAAACGTATACTTAGTTTTGAAGAATATTTTCATTAACTTTTAGAAGTCATGAATTTATGATATAACTAATTAAAAGGTTGAATTTGATGTTTTTCTAGAAGTTTGTTAATATCAAGCGCGATTTCTTTGAAAACAATGATAGCAACAAGTTCATTGATATGAAGCAGGTTCTTCATTTCAGTTCTCAAAGATGCTTTAACATTAAATCTCACGTTTGCTAAAAATGAAGGGAGTGCTATCAGAAATTCAGCCAAATTTCTTGGTACTCATTTTTGATTAAATTTTTTTATTCCTCATTTGCCGTGAGTTCTAGAAATTATTTTTTAACTTGGATGATTCTGCTGTGTTGACAAAACTAAGAGTGGTATGAGCATGCTCAAACTATCCTGAAATCGTTCCTTGAAATCTGTGTGAAAGTTTTCCAAGTATTGACAGTAAATAAGCAAGTTTCGATACGAAAGCAGCAATGCTATTTTTTGTTTCAATCAATTTTATGTCATCATCTTGAAATAAGGATTGACATCATTGAACAATTGATACATTACTATCAAGTACGCAATATCCTTCATTGACAAGATGAGGTAATCACGCAATTCTGAATATTTGATATTTAGGAACTCTATCACAGATCCAAACAAATTATGAAATCAAGTTGAGCAAGTACCTTTGGACGCACCTCTGTGTGAAGTAAATATCGATTGGAATATTAATCATTGGCAAAGCAGAGCTGATTAAATAATCTGTCATTCAACGAGTTATTTCTGACTTACTTTACTAATTTGATAACAAATTGCAGTGATGTATGAAGGCGTCACTCGTATTTTTCGCAACAAAATGTTGTCGATGCAATGCCGTGCAAGCACGTCAGGAACTTTGATTTTAAATATGCTATGAAGGCTTTGTGACGCCCTGTCATAGCTGGTGCGCCATTTATAGCAAACTAACTCATTAGTTTGGCCTAAGCCTACTGTGGTGTTTTTAAGAGACAAGAAAAATTTGTGGGCCTTTTTAAGCATTTTACCGATTAAAATTAAGGAGAAACATATAAACGCCCAATACTGTTATAGTAAGCTAATTCCGTGATCTGTTTCAGTCTTCTACCCATCCATCTGAAGTGAAAAAATTCTGCCATCCCTTATTGTTGAAATATTGAACATAATCGGAACCAGCGGATGAATAATATATGGCGACAAGAAGTTCAGAAAGGGGAGGGAAGCGTCTTATGGAATATTCACAAATAAGCGGTAGACATTCCGTCCGAATGCAAAGTATGAAAAGAGAGCCGAAATAGGTGCACTGAAAAGTTCGGATTAGGCATTAAGATCCCATCAATATTCTAGGCGAACAGACGCTTGGCAGAGAATCTTACTGGAAAGGATGGATTAGGCGAGAACTGAAAATTGAACATCTCAAGAATAAATCCGATGATTCAAGAAATTTCGTAGTAACAACCAAAACGGAATATCCTCATCCTAATTCGCTAAACCAACTTAAAACAGTGCTGGAAATTCTGCACAAGGTTAATTATATGCTCATAAAAATTTAATACTGTTTCTCTGATACACAGACCGTTTTGAAAGGTAAAGTTTCTTAACATTATGTAGAAATCATCGAAATGAAGCATTTTATAAAAATTGCTTCCACAAAATTTATATAATAACTTAAGCACAATACCTTAAAAATGTTAATCTTTCCTTAAACGTACCTTTTTTTTGCCCATCAACTGATATGGAGCGTTGATCCACTAATTTTTTCGAAGGGTGAAATTTAAATTAAAAAGCCCGTGCTTGTTTACTATTTCTCGACGTTGGTTTTGTGTGAATTTAATGAATATAAAAATGTATTATTTGCGGCGTATATTTATTCCGAATATAATAATAATTATGAGCTATGGTTAACAGAATTTCCTTCGAATTTGAGTTTTGAACTGTTGTACAGATGCAAGTCGTAACTATAGCTCGTACTCCTTATTCAATTTGGAATACATATCCTAGTCATTTATTCATTGTTATGTATTGGCATCACGGCGTAATAAGTAAAGTAAATAGGTAAATAATTATTTCAACAATCATAGCCTCAACTACAGAGACTAAACAAATTAAAACAAGTCATGATGGTACAAATCACAAAAGTTCAGATATGCTCTGAAATTATTAGGTTTACAATCTACAATAAATTTGTGAACTTCTTTCCTAAAACTATTGAACTCCCTAATAATTTGCAACTGTTTTGATACGGTATTCAACACTTTTAATGTCATGAACAAGTGACAAGTTTCCGTAAGTTTGAGTCCAACTATTACCCTTACTACCCATTTCTGAGTGAGAAAAATTCTACCCATATATACTTGAGAAAGCTCCCCAGAATATAATACCATAAGATATTAATGATCGCGAATTAGTATAGTAAAACTTCATCATTAAATCTCTATATAGCTGTTTTTCAACTACATTCAGACTAACTATTGAGTTAAATTTCTTTCCTAATTGTTCTATATGGTTATTCCATTTCAAGTTCGCATCAATTAGGTCCCCTAAAAAAGATACAATATTTTTCAAAAGTATTCCACAATTCAAGGAAAATTTTCCTGTGTTCTGCCATAGAAAAATAAGTACATATAGTCTTCGGTCTATTAAGCACTAACATGTTATCATAGCATTAGTTGCATATACAGGTATGGAAAATACAGTCGGAAATATAGGAAATTCAATGTTAATCTAGAGGACGACCAGAGTACAGTGCAGCAGTGGAAGAATCAAAACCTTAGTGCGATGCGATGACGAATAAACGATTGTTCTCTATCAATCGCAGTGGCGAGTGAGAGGATGCGTCGATCCAAACGAGGCTCTGCAATCTGCTTTCAGCAATCAGAATCATTCGCACTTCAATTGTGAAATGCCATAGTTCATATCGGTTGAAAATAAATTAAAGCAAAATATTCAGTGTAGAAGAAAAAATTCAGATCATAAAATGGTACTTTGGTGGTCAATCAATTCACGAGACAATAAATTCATTTATTGATTTTTGGCCTATGTAAGTTAATGAAATGAATTTGGTTTCGTTTGAATTTTGAAATTTTGGAAACGAAACCAAATTTATTTCATTAACGTACATAGGCCAAAAATCTGAAAAGATTGCTAGATATTTAAAGAAAAAAGAAACATATAACATCCCTTTCAAAACCATTAATTCTTTAGGCAGCTTAATAAAAAATAATTAGGAAGTCATTCCTAAAAACAAAATATCAGGAGTTTACAAGTTAACATGTAGTGATCGCCCATGTGTATATGTGGGTCAGACAGGCCGTTCATTCCAAACAAGGATACGAGAACATGAAAAATGTTATATTGATAATAAACCGAATTCAACTTATGCCAACCATTTGTTAGAGACTGGCCATAATTTTAATATGAACTATGAAATATTACATATCGAAAACAAAAGTTAGAAACTAAATCTGTTAGAAACTTTAGAGATCAATAGATATAATAAAAGACAAATTTTATTGAATGATCAAATAGATTTAAACAGATCCCCCTACTTAATATTTTTCATTTATTGTAAACCATCTCTTTCCACCCCCCTATTTTTTGTACCAGAGCTGTGTATTTAAGGTCATGTTTTGTATTGTTTACCGCAGTTTAAATACTCACCTGATGAAGTCATGGTATGACGAAACAATTGTCGTGTAAATCAATAAAATAGCGGAAGTTAACATTTGTTTTTCTTATATTGAAGATGAATTTCCGTCAAGTAAAGACCGAGACAATCAAAAATTTGAACAGTTAATTCAAATTTGTCGACCTTCGATTTCGCATTTTTTAGAATCTGTTTTTGTTTTCGAATTTCTTATTTTCTTTTTAAGCCAGTTAGTGTAGAAGTACTCATTTCCACAGAGATAATAATTTGTATCATTAATCGTGGCAAATACATTCTCCGCATACAATGGAATAAGATTGTCGTATTTATCTTCAACCGATATGGTCTATCGCATCCCATGTTTGAAATACGAATGATTCTGATTGCTGAAAGCAGAATGCAGAGTCTCGTTTCGATCGAAGTTTTCACCCACTCGCCACTGCCAATGAGAGAGAACAGTGGTTTATTGGTCATCGCATCGCGCTGAGGTTTTGATTCTTCCACTGCTCCACTGGATCCTGGTTGTCCTCTAGATCAACATTGAATTTCCTTCCGACTGTCTTTTCCCTATCTGTATGTTTGAACAATGACTTGAAGCACTCAACTGACGTTGAGTTCACTCAAGGCATTGGTGTCGTCAGTAAAATCTAGAAATATACAAATTTTTGGCAAGATAAAAACGTAGGCGACTGACCTAATATAGGAAAATTGAAATACTTTTGATGAAAATATTAATAAATGAAGCAGTTTTTAAATTTTTTCGGGATTATTCGTTGAACTTCTATCTCATAAAACATATTCCAACAATTTTTTCTCCAGATTTTACATTCAAGGAGGAAGTAGATATATTCAATAGTTCTTGGGAGTTAAGAAAATCTTCTGAATATTAAAAACGTATAGGCTGTTTCTATGTTAGCTACGTAGAACTATGGTTCAATTGATACACTGACTACTTGAAAATTAGTCTACCAATGAATTCACTGTTGAGTTAGATCAATTTACAAGATAGATCGGTGGGGTACACTAATAAAATATAATTAGTTTTGTTGAGCTTGTTTTGATGAGCGTTTTAAGATTTTGCATAACAAAATAAGGATCTGAAAG
Organism: Megalocaria dilatata; assembly: GCA_034642435.1. Taxonomy (NCBI): domain Eukaryota; kingdom Metazoa; phylum Arthropoda; class Insecta; order Coleoptera; family Coccinellidae; genus Megalocaria; species Megalocaria dilatata. The sequence continues at coordinate 57,839,075 of CM067855.1, read as the reverse complement.
TTAACCTGTTAGAAACTTTTGAAATAAACCGAATAAGAATTGATTGTATGAATCTTATTTCTCTCTCTATTGGATCTAGGGACCCAGTGGTTTTACCAAAAGTAATGAAAGTTTTTATTTTTCCCTTATCTCTAAACAGAAACCATTTAAATACAGTATGTTACCAAATCTTAGACCAGCTTTTTATAAGCATTTGAAGAAGTTAATGTGTAAACTAAATGCGTTATGTGAGCAACTCGCAGTAATAAATAGAAATCAACATATATAAGTATATTATTTCATTAAAGCGTACAGTGGATTTCTATCAAGTGAAGGCCAACACGATTCGAGATTTTGTCAAGGTCATAGATTATTCTATAGTTGAAATAATAAATAAACAACCTGTATCAAGTAGATTCTTATTTGAGCTTTCATAAAATATTTTGATCTATGATGTTATCAACATTCCTCTTTAACAGTTTTCGCATGATATAGACGAGTTTTAGAATCTTACTTTTTATTTCCAAAAAAAAAGCCGTATCGCAAATTCTGGACAAAAAACAATTTGAAATTAACTTATGAGAAACACATCCCTACTATCCCTACTAATATTATAAATGCGAATGTAAGTTTGTTTGTTACGCTTTCACGCAAAAACTACTGAACCGATCATCATGAAACTTTGTACATATACTCTTGAAGGTATTAGAAGTAACATAGGGTACTTTATATTTAAAAAAAATTTTTTTTTACGAAAGATAAAACAATTGTTTGTCAAAAAATCGTCAAATTTAGCTACTTCAGTAATGAAGTTTTACTATTATTATACCCTTACCCTTTATCTTTCATACTTATTTAATGACTCCACTGCGGGCGAAGCCGCGGGTAAAAAGCTAGTCCCTACTATATTATAAATGCGAATGTAAGTTTGTTTGTTACGCTTTCACGCAAAAACTACTGAACCGATCATCATGAAACTTTGTACATATACTCTTGAAGGTATTAGAAGTAACATAGGGTACTTTATATTTAAAAAAAAAATTTTTTTTACGAAAGATAAAACAATTGTTTGTCAAAAAATCGTCAAATTTAGCTACTTCAGTAATGAAGTTTTACTATTATTATACCCTTACCCTTTATCTTTCATACTTATTTAATGACTCCACTGCGGGCGAAGCCGCGGGTAAAAAGCTAGTCCCTACTAATCCCTACTTCCCTACTAATTAATATTAATATTTAATATTTAATATCCCTACTTAATATTATAAATGCGAATGTAAGTTTGTTTGTTACGCTTTCACGCAAAAACTACTGAACCGATCATCATGAAACTTTGTACATATACTCTTGAAGGTATTAGAAGTAACATAGGGTACTTTATATTTAAAAAAAAAAAATTTTTTACGAAAGATAAAACAATTGTTTGTCAAAAAATCGTCAAATTTAGCTACTTCAGTAATGAAGTTTTACTATTATTATACCCTTACCCTTTATCTTTCATACTTATTTAATGACTCCACTGCGGGCGAAGCCGCGGGTAAAAAGCTAGTAATATTATAAATGCGAATGTAAGTTTGTTTGTTACGCTTTCACGCAAAAACTACTGAACCGATCATCATGAAACTTTGTACATATACTCTTGAAGGTATTAGAAGTAACATAGGGTACTTTATATTTAAAAAAAAAAAATTTTTTACGAAAGATAAAACAATTGTTTGTCAAAAAATCGTCAAATTTAGCTACTTCAGTAATGAAGTTTTACTATTATTATACCCTTACCCTTTATCTTTCATACTTATTTAATGACTCCACTGCGGGCGAAGCCGCGGGTAAAAAGCTAGTAATCTATAACTGAATCATCTGATCCCTGACAGAGGAGATCTACGTACAAGATAGATCTAAATTAGCGATTCAATTGCTCTACTGGTAGATCCACTTACAAGGTAGACCTGTAATCTCATGTATAATGTTCATAATGTCGTAAAGATTATTCTGTATTTAAAATATTATATTAAAAACCTGTATTAAGTGCAGACCCATTTTGATCGTAATGAAATATGTATTTTGATTCATGATGTTAGCAACATTCCTCTTTCACAGTTTTCATATCGTAAAGTCAAATTGAAGGATCCTATTGTTTAAACCCGGGGAAAAAGGCATATCGCAAATTCTCAGAAAGAAACAAAGTCACAAGAATCATCTCTGTATCCACTGAATTTGAAATTAACTAATGAAAAACAGACCACAACGGCTCCTTACCCGTACATAATTCATAACTTCGATGCTTTACCGGCACAATTCACAAATACCGTGGGTAACTTAATGGCGGATGAGTTTTCTAATATAAAATTTATGAAAGCGTTAAATCGCGACGCTACGCACCGCGACCGTCAAGAAAAGCTCGGCCTGATCCTAATCTAGGGCACTTTATTTGATTAAAAAAATCTTCCTGCTGTTTTTAATTCAATGCACGGACTGTACCGTAGAGTCGAAAACTTTCCACAAGGGTGTTTGCGTAGTTTGACAGGTCCGGCTCTAGCAAAATGAAATAAATATAACCTCAAATTAACCTTCAAACAGCGAAAAATTTCTTCAACCCCTATGAATTTTACATTTTTATTTGGCGTAGAATTCTAATATCGAATAAAACAGTCTGTCCGCCCTCCAAAGGCTTTCTCCTTGAAGGAATACAGTTTTGTTCTAAATTTATAATTTTTGGTGTACAGATGTTATTTTTAGTGATTTATAACAGAAGGGTTTTCCACTCAGAATCACGTTTCAGACTTATCTCTTAAAGGTGTGTGACATGTAAAATATCCAAATTCCACTAGTTACTGAACGTTAAATCCGTTAGTGAGCAAATTCCAGGTTAAGCATACTTCAAGGATAATAGAGATATAATAACAGACTGGAATTCGTTTATTGACAGTCTATACACTATAAATTATACAATTCTGAGTTGTTTTATCCATTTACGAGAATTATTGTGGTGGAGTTTTTATCGATCGTTGTGGTAAAAACACTATTGTTCGTAGAAGAGTAGATCGATGGGATTTTAGTAGATTCATTGAGTACACTTCACAAATTCACTAACCTAAATTACAAGTATAAAACTCATTGATAACGCATTCACTTTCAGGCTTTTAGTTGCGATAGTTGAACTACCACGAGAGGATGAATGTAAATGTTCTTTGAGATTGAATTTAAAAAGTTAGAGATGAGTATGAGACAATGTTTTTTATTGAGAGCGTTTTAAACTGAGAGCTACACAGCCGTGAAGTTGTTGTGTTAGAGGTAAGGTAAGCATTCAGCTGGTTGAGGGCATTGATTCGGGAGACATTTATTGTCTATTTGCTTTTGAAGTCACTGATGTATTAAGATTTCTACGAAAACTGACAGCTTTTAGAAAGTTTCTTTGGCGACCGAATTTCTCAGAAACGTACAACATTGTAAAAATGTATGGACGTAGAGAGCGGAGCTGAGGAGGATTCTTGCTGAGATAAGGTCGATAAGAACTTGTTCATTTTCGAATAAATCGGATGAAACCTGATAACTAAACTTCAAGTATTTTGAGGAAAATACACTAAAGGTATTTCTGAGAAAATTGCTGCATACCTCAAAGATAAATACAATTCAAGAACTTCATTTAAAACCAATTCAAACTTGAGTAAATTCATTAAAAATAATAAAGTTTATAAGTCAACCTACGGTGATTGCCCTAAAGTTTGCATATGACACACTGGAAGAACTTTCCGACATAGAATTTGTGAACATTTGAAGATTTTCCTCAATAATAAAAGTAATTACACATACTCTAACCAATTGTTAGAAACAGGATATACTTTCAACCATAATTTAGAAATTCTACATATAGAAAGTTAAAGTTATGCCTTAAACCTGTTAGAATCCCTGGAGATAAATAAACACAATAAAATTGTAATATTACTTAACGAATAATTAGATTTAAAAAACTCACCTCTGTTAAATATATTCAGATAAGCTGGACTTTACAGAGACCCCTTTTTTGGGTTTTAGTGCTCAATAAAAATTCATACTGACTGTAATATACATAACAACGGATTTCGGAAACAAGCTTAGTTATTCAAAATGTAAACCTGCCTGATGATGCTACTGTGATAGCGAAACGATTGTTGTAAACATAACAATAAAAACTTGTGAAAATCAGAATAACCTTATTTAAATATTATTTAATATGGATTTTCACCAAGTAAGGACTGATTCAATTCAATAATTTAGCATTATCTGGTAGTACTATATTACTAATTTTATCACTAATTCTAATGAATTTTTATATAAAATTTGGCACAAACTTCGTCTATTTTTTATTAATATCTATAACGTGTATGGATAAATTGAACGCAGGGGCTGTAGAATATGGAATTACAGGTCTGATTCATAAAAGTTGGTAGAAAAATAAGAATTGGAATATTCTGAAAATCTTCATAGAATGATTAATGTAATCCTTTTTGCTACATATATTATATATTTAATAAAATACGTTTCATTTAAATTCTAAATCTGGTCGTTCTAATTAGAGAACCGGATACTATATATATATATAAAAAATGTTTCATATAGAAAACAAAATTTTTAAATCCACCACTGTAAAGTAGATATTTATATCTTCACGAATAATTAAGCAAGTCTCAGAAATGGTTTAGAGTTTACGGGGCTCTTTTACTCCTAACGAAGATACTAATTGATATTCCTCATAGATTTTCCACTCTCGTTTTGAGATAATTCGAAGGAAAAAACATTATCGTTAAAATTTTTCAGTAATGGCTTAAAAATACGTAATTCAATATATGGCGTTTCGGTAACTTTCCTTATATTAGATTGTACAGTTGCTATTTTATAATTGAAATTCCATAATTCAGTAAAAAATTATAAATTTCATCACAGAGCACTTTCATTACTCAGAAGCTATACAGGATGGGCAGTCAAGACGGACGTTTTTGGAAAATTCATGAAATGGTCAATTTTCACGTTGAAAAATTTTTATTCATATTTTCGGGTATGTCAGTTCATAATATGGGGAGAAACATAATCTGACATGTGGTGGCAATGATCAGCAATGCTTTGCTTGGCCGTTCTTGGAAGTTGGCCGCCATTCTTTCCATCCAGACTCTGTCGATTGCGGTGGTTTTCAGGAATCCCCTAAATCGCTTATGTCCGTATCGCGCACCTTCAGGTATTTCCACAAGAAATAATCACATTTCGACAGGTCCAGAGATCGGGATGGCCACCGAATGTCTCCAAACCGGGAAGTCACACAACCTGGAAAATGACGCCATTGATGCGTTCGCAGTGTGTGTTCTCTATCTTCCTGGAACCGGACACGTCGGATTGGAATTCGTCTTCATTGTAACTCAGTCAAGAAGAAGTCGTTGATCATGTCAATACTAGCAATATAGTTAGGGGAATTCACAGTTCTCCTAATGCGTTTAAAAAAAAGTAAAGGATGGCAAGACCTATAATGAAGGTATCTACCAGAACTCATCGTTTTTTTATACCATTCCGTCATCAACGTTGAAACAGATCTCATCACTTTCATGTACAAGAATGGTAGACTGTTGTTGTTTTCCACTTCCTCTGTGAACTGTAAGTGGGTGCTATAACCATTAAAACAGTCAAGAACTAAATCAAGTGATCCTTCAGGTATCATGCAGATTATCTCATCAACAAACTTTTTTAAGGAAGGAACACTAAATGGTAACATAGGTAGCACTGCATCAATCAAATCATCCATCACATACTGGGCTAAAATTGGAGAAATCCTCGCTCCCATTGGAGTGCCTAGGACGTGTTTGTAATACTGATGTTCAAAAGTAAAATATGTGTTATCAAAAAGAAAACCAACTGACTATCAATTCGTCCTGTGTCATCTGAGTGTGAAGCGAAACCTCATTTCAATGCCTTAAAATGCTTCGTGTAAGCAGCTCACATGGTATATTGGAGAACAGGAATTAAAGAATCCCACTACAATAAGAGACTTTTCTTGGAAATGTTATCTATAGCAAGAACTGACAATACTATCAATTTAAAACAAGATACAAATAATTTAAATACAATCTATTCTTTTTTGACAAAAAAACAAAAAAATCACATCCCCCACTTAGTGGCGCAACGTCACATAATGCGATCTGAGAAGATTAAGAATTCCTCTTCTGTGAAGCTGACACTTCATTGGCATTTTCGATGAGTATGACATCCATGTCAATGTCATCGGAATTAAGACGTAATTTTTGAACAGAAGTGAATAAATTTGTGGAAGGAATTTAAATTTATATGGATAAATTTATCAGTGTCTTAAGGTGTAGGAAAGTTATAATCAATTGTCTTAGTGAGAGTGAGACTAAACTTATCAGAACATTTTATCTGTCTGAATTACTAGAACAACACAAGGAACCAATCACGTCATATGTATGTTAGTCTGGTAACTCAAGTCTTGTCGTTGTATTTATTTAAAAATTGTTAATTTTTTTTAATTACAGATCCTTGATAAAGGTTACCGAAAGTTTGGATGATATAAAAGTGTTTTACTAATCCTTTAAGACCGAATATTCTAAAACCTTTTTCTTGTAGAGTTATTTGCGGTCAATAACATTTTAGGCAGTATATATATATATATATGTTTATATATATATATATATATAAATATACTGCCCAAAATGTTATTATATACAGGCTGTATAAGAATAGTTGCGAAAACAATTATGGGTCGATTCTTTATCAGAAAATAGGGTGGATCTTTCATATAAACTTTATTTTTTTGAGCGCCCCCTGCTTAGTTACAGCCCCCTACAGATGGCGCCCGAAAACTGAGAATAATTGTAACTGAATCAAAGTTAATCAAAACTAGTCAGTTGTCAATACACAATAACATCCGCTTACTAGACAAATTCTATTTGGAAATAATTCCAGCCTCTAGACTCACGCTATGATGTCGATAATTTTTTTTTCTCAAAAACCTTTAATTTTAGAAAGAAATTGCAAGAGACCTTATTTGTTCAGAATGGATCAGGCTTTCCAATATTAATTATTTTATTGTAAAATAGGAATATAAAAAAAAGTTTCTAGCGAAAGAAGATTTAGGGGTGGCTTCTTCAACCCCTTGCAATTATAAAGGAACACCACCAAAATTTTTGCCTTCTCGACCGCATAAAATGTTCGCTTAATTATATTCTTGTCACTTTTTTGATTTTTAAGAACAAATTAAAATCTGTTTTTCGGGCGCCATCTTTAGGGAGCTGTAAAAAATAAGCAGGGGGTGCTCGAAAAATAAAGTTTATATGGAAGACCCACCTTATTTTCTGATAAGGGATGGCCCCCTAATTTTTTATTCATATACACTTTTGAAATTTTAAAATCGCGATATCTCACGAATTGAGATTCCTACTAGAAAGAGTATTTGAATAATTTTTGTTGAGAATTATATGATCTACAACCTTGATCTGACCAATTTTTACGACAAAACTTAACGTTTCAGAGAAAAATGGAAAAAACCTGAATTTTTTACTTCTAACCAAGAACAAAGTTTTTTTCAGAAGCAGGAACAAAGGGGATAATAATGGTTCTTATGATATTAAACTATTTTCACACTTTTGATCTGAAAAATTAATTGACCAGTCCAATCTCCGTCCAATCCAAACCCTTATCGGCATTTTTTAAATGGGTATTTGAATCCATCGGGGCCTATGAATATCTGATATATGGAAAAATCGATCCGTTCCAAAAGCGCCAAACTATACCAGCGAAATCTGCACAATCAGGCACCCCCGGTTCCCAGGTTGCACTTAGCGGACAAAAAAGCTCCACCGTGTACGCGCCATATCCGATGAATTAGGGCACACAGGGGGTAAGAATTATGAACTTTCAAATTACCGTCTGTCCGCGTGCGGTGGACGTAATAATTTTCTGCTGAAAAATTTCCGATGCTTTAATAACCGCGCCCGTAAATTCATTACTCGGGCGCGTAATGAACGAAAAAAAAAAACGCGAATAAATTTGCGCATCCTTCTTACCTTTCCGAAGGCTGTTAAGCCCCCGTGCTCCGGCTTCCTGCCCGGCATGTCGACGAGGGAGCAGTCCGCCCTGAAAATTAAACACAGATTTAGGTTTGGATATTTACAGGGTCAAATTAGAATTTTTGGGAAAAACAGTTTAGCAATTAGTGGCGGTGATTTGGCGTTTTTGGTTTCTGCCAGTGGGTACTCGCAGCTCGTCAAAACTGGCAAGAGAGGCCTGACCTCATCAAAAATCTCACTTGGTATAGTTCCAAGTTTTCTTGTGTTGATTTAAAGTTTGGACGTAGGTTTTCGTATTACACAAGCATGCGATTGGAAATAAGGCATATATTCTTTTATTTTTTAGTTTCGTTTCTCATATCCAGGATAAAACAAACGAAGCGGTCAAGATGCTAGGCTTTTATTTTTAGATTATTATTTATTATTCTACTGATACTCCTAGATCTTCAGCGAAGATTCCTCAGAAGCTTTTTCAGCTTGTGCGAGTTAGGAGTTCAGTTGTGTTCTGTGTAGGCTTTGTTACTGCGATCTTGCGCCACTTTATGTCACAGCACTGTTAATTTTTGACCCAACAGTGAAATGGTGGCCGACACCCGTCCAATTAGAAAATTTCTTTTCTACCTGAACAGGATTCGAACCCGGACCTCCCGGTCACGAGTCCGATGCTCTCCTGCTGAGCTATTCACACTAATTTTTTATTATTAGATTAATGAGATACTTCAACAACTTAGATGTAATGAAGACCGTGTCCTGTGCTGAGGAGTATAATGAAAAGGTGGTCTGGTCTCCAGCCTATGACAAACTCGTACATATTCAAAATGTTGAAAGGGTACAAAAGAAAGATTTTGAAGTATGTAGCATTCAAAATTGACTTATCGTCATTAGCTGAAAATTATAATGAAGTTCAGAGACGAATGAATTTGGGATCTTTTGAACTACCAAGAAAAAAATTCGACATAATGTTGATCTTATAAATTGGTGGATAACTTTATTGATTGCAAATATTTATTAGGCAAATTGAGACTTAAATGTTATCTCGTATTACTAAGATCAAAGGAAATTTTTGATATTAGTTTTGTTCCAGCTAATTAAGGTTTCGAGAGCTCTTTATTAAGAGTTATTTAAATATTTTAATATTAGCCTTATACATATTTAATTTCAAAAAATTATATTTAATAATTATAACTTCAGGAATTAAATTAAATTAATGTCATATAAGAACCACTTATGTCAAACGACATATAAAATAAACATTCATTATAAGACATCCAAATGATATAACAAAATCCAATAAATAAAAATTGTTAACCAAAATCCTATAAATGAAATATTTTGAGTAGACAAAATTTTCTTTCTGTTGATCAATCTTATGATAACATATACTCAAGAATTTCATCATAAAACTATCTTACTTAGAATATTCGATATTATTGGATATCTGACTAAGTTACTTTCTATAAAATCTCAAGATATGTAAAAACATTACTGAAAAACAAGTTTCAAGAGAGACCTTGCTTCGTCAGTACTCAATTAATTCATATTCAATAAAATATAACATCAATCAACAACAAATATTTACTCACCCTTCAACATTCTTTATACAGATAGTCCTTATGCTATGACAGAGGCCGTTAAATTGTCTTTCAATCTTTTAGATCAAGGGTAAACCGCAGAATTATTTATTTGTAGTTAACATTACACTCCATTTAAATTTTTCAGTATTTATTTACCAGAAGTTTTCTAAATTGTTGAAGGGGGAGTAAATATTTGTTGTTGAATGATGTTATATTTTATTGAATATGAATTAATTGAGTACTGACAAAGCAAAGTCTCTCTTAAAACTTGTTTTTCAGTAATGTTTTTACATATCTTGATATGTTATAGAAAGTAACTTAGATATCCAATAATATTGAAAATTCTAAGTAAGATAGTTTTATGATGAAATTCTTAAGATTATGTTAAACATTTCTGAAAGATATTTGTTTTCATAAGATTGGTCAGCAGAAACAAAATTTCGTCTACTCAAAATATTTAATTTATAGGATTTTGGTTAACAATTTTTATTTATTGGATTTTGTTATATTATTTGGATGTCTTGTGATGAATGTTTATTTTATATGTCGTTTGATATAAGTTGTACTTATATGACATTAATTTAATATAATTCCTGAAGTTATAATTATTAAATATAATTTTTTGAAATTAAATATGTAGAAGACTAATATTAAAATATTTAAATAATTTTATATACTTTCTATCAAGTATTAACCTCTATGTATGTTACTTTATTAAGAGTACAAGGCTTAGCAAATGTCTGCGTTAAATATCTATTTTTTCTTTCAAAACATATTTTGAATCACAAGAGTTCAATTGAAAGTTGTATAGTGACTTGTTATAATGGTTGTTATTAATAGGTTGGCGAAAATATCCAATATTTTTGCGTGTCTGTCGGCGTATTGCAGCTGTTTTTCTCGCAATGCTGGGATCGAATGCATTAATTATAGTTAGTAGACCTCCCCTGCGATACTTTCTTCTTCTCACCATGAATATTCGACTGGACAGCTAATGATGAGGTATCCATATAATCGCCAATCAAAATTCGATGCAAAAATCCCTCCCTTTTTGGCGTTGAAGCAGTTGTGAGAAAACGGCGTTCGACGTCTCTTGACGTCAGTTCATACTGTACCCAATTTCCTACCTTTCGGATAATTCCCATTGCTTTTAAAAGATGGCAAATGGTTGGTTGAGTGATTTCAAGTGTTTTTGCGAGTTTCTCTTGCATTTGTGATGGATTTTCATCGATCTTTGCCTCTAATTTTTCATTCTTGAACTTTGGTGGCGCTCCGGGTCATTATTCGTTTTCCAAATAATGCCACTTTTAAATCGGGCAAATCACTTCTGCCACGTTCATGAAGCAAGAGCATTGTTACCATAAACATTCATTTAAATACGATGAGTTTCAGAAGCTCGTTTAATCTTCTACCCAAGTAATGTAGTAAAACTCCCTGCAAAAAAATTTTCATAACACACCCAAACTATCTTGTTTACACTTCAGCGAAATGACAGATAAAGAAAAGAAAGTCAAATTATGACACTTCAAAATGAAGGTTTCGTCATATGAAACAATTGAATAATAAACTTGTATCGATATATGTTATCTAAACTTCACGACCTTATTTATAACTCGTAATAATCAACCAAGAGTGAACGATAGGAACCTGTCATTAAGAAAGTTGTGCCAATTTGTGCAATACTGAAAATATACCTACATATATATTCATGCAACGTTCTCAGTTATTAATTATATTTTTAGATCGTAGAGCCTCGTTAAATTAGTGTATACTATACTCTATTTGAGCCTTATTTAGTAGATTTATTATATGCATCCTACATTTTCCAATCTTAATCGCATCTGAATGCACCTTTGCTTTTATATGCTTGGAATATATTATATTCCAAATACTCATAGAAAGAAAGACAAAGCATACCCATAAGTGACAGCAATTGTGCCTCCAATATAGTACGGGTATTTGTTTGTAATTCACATCGCAGAAACTGTTTTGATGCAAGGTAGAGCAATAAATCATATACAGGTATGGAAAAGACAGTCGGAAACATAGGAAATTCAGTGTTAATCAATAATGCAGTGGAGCAGTAGAAGAATCAAAACCTCAGCACAATGCGATGACGAATAATAATAATGATTGTTCTATCTCAATGGCAGTGTTGATGCTTCGATCGACAGGCTATGCAGTCTGCTTTCACTTCCCACTACCATTGAGAGAGAACAGTCGTTTGTTCATCATCGCATCGCGCTGAGTTTTTGATTCTTCCACTGTTCCACTGCATGCTTCATTTCCTATGTTTCCGACTGTCTTTTCCATACCTGTATTTATTTCATGACTCATTGCTCTATGATGCAGACAGGCCATGCAATTAATATGTCGGTGCAAGCGGATTGTTTTTTCAGACATACGAGAGCAAAGGTAGATATTTATCCATTGTCATGAAAACTAAGATATTCAACATCTTCCGTGATTTATGCTCTAGACCAGGGTAGGCGAACCAATGGCACGCGACACAATATTTTGGGCACGTCGCAGAATTAGGTATTTTAAGACGATCGAACGCGATGCTCCTACGCTGCGGAGTGTTCGGTGCGCGGGCTGGGGGCAGCGCGGCGGCAGGCAGGAAGCGCTGCACGGCGCTAGTTTGTTTTGTTTTTATAATGCCGTGAGTTTCAATTGCGAATGACGCATTGTTTGCTTACGCATAAAGTAATAGTGAGTTTTGTTGACATAATTGTATTGTAAAGTTTATCCGAGTGATTTTAAACTGATAATAAATATTTTGCTTATTATTATTAAATTTTAATATGGCCAGCTCAGCAAAAAAACAAAAAGTTCATGATACTAAGTTTAACAGAGAATTTCAAACTTGGTGGACTGAGAAATATGGCATGATTAGTAAAGGTGACAAAGCGGTGTGTGTTTTATGTTCTGGAACAGTGGTATGTAGAACATCGTCTGTTAAACGGCATTTTGAAACAAATCATAAATCTGTTAGTCAAAAAAGCGAGGCAGAGCAAAAAGAATTTATTGCAAGTGCATTGAATGACAGAAATAAACAGTCAACGTCTAAGATTAAATTTGTTGGCAAAAATTGTAATACAAGCGCGGCAAGTTACGCGGCTGCAAATGTCATTGCTCGGCATGGTAAACCTTTTCAAGAAGGTGAGTTTTTGAAGGAAGCCTGGTTAGCATGCGCGCCCTCTCTTTTTGAAGATTTCGACAATAAAGATAAGATAATTCAGCGCATCAAAGATACTCCTCTATCAAGAAACACAATAAAAGAAAGAATCTTAAAACTGGCCGAAAATATAACAGATCAACAAAAAATTGACATTAAAGATGCTTCTTTTATATCGCTATGTATTGACGAAAGCACTGACGTCACTAAATCTGCACGTTTAGCTGTTTTTGCTCGGTATTGCGTAGAAAACGTCATTAAGGAAGAATTAATTGCAATGAAATCGTTGCTAACAACTACAAAGGGAACAGATATAAGTACGGCAGTTAAAAATTCGCTGGCTGAAAAAGAAATTGATATAAAAAAAATTGTTTCTGTAACAACTGATAGTGCTCCAAGTATGGTAAAAAAAACGGTTTCATAAGTTTATTTCAAGCTGACGTAGGACATTCGACTCTTGAATTCCACTGCATCATTCACCAACAAGTCTTGTGTGCTAAGAGTGGTTTAATATCCCTTGATAATGTAATGGCGGTAGTTACAAAAATAGTCAACCTTATCTCGTCACAGGCTTTAAACAAGCGAAAATTCGATGCTTTGTTGGACGAAGTCAACTCGGTGTATAATGGCTTACTGATGTATAATAGTGTTCGCTGGTTGAGTCGCGGGAATGTACTTGAAAGATTTGTTGATTGCTTGGAAGAAATCAGACTGTTTTTGCAAAATGAGGGAAAATTGCACAATACCCACAGTTATTGGACGTTATGTGGCTTTCAAAATTGATGTTTTTTACAGACATATGCCAACATTTAAACACATTAAACGTAAAGCTTCAAGGGACAAACAAAACAATTATTGCCATGATAGATCTCGTTCGCGCTTTTGAGGCAAAACTGCAAGTTTTTAGAAACGATATTATCACAAGAAACTACAAGTATTTTTCAAACTTGAAAAAATATATGAATGATTTAGATATTCACGAGACAGCAGACAAAGAAAAAATGACTGAAGAATTTATTTCTGTGATCGATTCTTTAATCAAGGAATTTTTAGGGAGATTTTCTCAGTTCAAAGAATTGTCGGAAATACTCAAGTTCATTATGTACCCAGATGTGACGTTATTTCATAAACTGAACCTCTCTCAATTTGATTGGTTGGAAATTGAAGAATTTGAAATGCAGCTGATTGATTTCCAATCTAGTTCAATATGGATTCAAAAATTTATTGAAACAAGGAAAGAGTTGGAATTAATTGAAACTGAAAGATCGACAAGTAATTTAAGTAAAAATGCTAATAAACACATTTAACTGTTTGAAGAAGCTGGCTCATGCTATTTTAACCATGTTTCATCTACATATGCCTGCGAGTCATTATTTTCAGAGATGAATAACATTAAAAACTCGGTTAGAAACCGTTTAACAGATGAATCTTGTTCAGCATGCATTTTGCTAAAAGTAACAACTTACAACCCTAACATAAATTATTTGTCATCTAACCTGCAGCAACAGAAGTCACACTAATGTTACTGAAATTTAATATAAACATACCAAAATGTACCTCTTTTGCTTACTTTATTTAATAAAGAGTTTTGATAGTATTTATAATTATTATTTTCGAAATAATCAGAAAGTCAAAATTATTTGATGGCACGCGAATGACCCCATTAAACTTTTTTTTAGAAAAAATGGCACGTTGATGCATAAAGGTTCGCCTACCCTGCTCTAGTCCATGGGTAATCCGGGTCCGGGTCTATTATTGTTCACGTTGGACCGGTAATCTTGATTCAATGTTTGAGCCTACATCAATGTGCTTCACCCCATTCAACAGATTTGAAATTCAACTGATTTTGACTTAAAGGGCTTATATCTTCCTCTCTTTGAATATTTTATATACGAGATTTTTGTAGAAACAGTTTATTTTTATGAGTTCTGCGTTCTTTAAAAACAGTCTCACCTTTGAAAACACCCTGTATCCTGAGTCCAGATTTATTCATCTAATCCAAAATTCATAACTGAAACTTATTAAAAAATACATATTTGTCCCGGGGGCCAAGATCACGTACAGAGCCGCAACGAAGAAAGTCAGTCGAGTAAGCACGCACATTGCACATTTATAAATCAGTAACGACGCCCCATGCAGATATCTTCTTGCAATACATTCTCAGTTCAGGAATAAATGATGAACCAAACGTCTTACTCCAGGCGAACGGGGTTCAGCAGTGCATGTGAAGACTTGGGAACCCATAGAAGCGAGGCAGAACTGGAAACCGGGATTAGTCCGGGAACTATTTTCACCCTCGAAGAAACTCTGAATATTCAAATTAGACGACCGTTCTAATCAGCCTGAGGTGGGACTAAATGAAATTATCCTGCCGTAATGAATATTAAGTTTTGAGGATACGTTTTTGGACCGTTGCACGGGCGTTGTTCTGTGGTCTCTGGCCTGATATAAATTAGTTTTTGCTGTTGGCCAAGATCTGAGGAGATAAAGGGTAGGTTTGTCCTCTTCCAGTATGTTGAATTCAACTGGAAGTTCTCGGTAATCTGGAGGATATCATGAGATGTGATCAATAGGACCGGCTCTAATAACTGGCTTCCTTCCCAAATTTGGATCATATTTATCGGAAACAATCACATCGCATTGTATCATTTTAAAATTTTTTACATGTGCCGCTGTATGAACTAGTCACGGTTCCTTCACTTCTTCGTTGTTACATATTTCTGTATGATAACCGTGTCTGATTTCATTAAAAAGTTGTATATAGCTGGTTAAAACTGTATAAACCACTATAGATCAAAAGGGACCTTTTGTGACGTTTATTTTTGGAGAAAATGGTGTTTACATCACAACTCGATGTGAAGGATATTATCAGGGAAATGTTGGATGATAAGGATTTGTTATCCACGCTCGTACAGACTGTGGCGAATCTGGTTCTTTAAAACATGATAGATAAATGGAATTTCCTCATCAACGACAACAACTCGCTGGAATTACAAGTGAATGAGTTGAAAACACAAAATGAAATAATGAAAGATCAACTGAACTTTATAGATCAACAACAAAGACGTAAAAACCTTCGGTTGATGGGCCTCGAACAGGTCAGGAATGAAGTCTTATAAACATCGGTTAAAGAGACTTTGTGGAAAAAGCTCGAGCTCGAATAGAATGACATTCAGGTGGATTGTTGTTTTAGAATTAGAAAATAATTCCAGAAAAGACGGACTTTAAGTCACCCAGACTCGTTATAGTGCAGTTCTCCACTGTACTTTCGCGTGATATCTTGTTCCATAATAAGAGCAAATTGAAACGCTCTAGATTGAACATAAATGGAGAAAACACAATGCCTGGTCTGTTAATGGAAAAATTTACGCTAAGTTTGGTTCAGCATAAGCTCTCATATGCTCTGATGGTGATTTGAATGGTCATGACGTGGGAGAGAGGAGGAATATGGGAGAAGAGGAAGAAGACTCGTGAGGGTCCTTAGGACGAAGTCTTAAGAGTAAAGGTATTAGTGGAAGTATTTCAGTTTTTTTTCCGCTGAGTACATAAGTAAGATTTTAGTTTTCTTTACCCAGGCAATAATTTGAAAGGTGTCTGTGTAGAGGAAGCGAGATATTTGTCGGAAAATCGTCAATCATCGTGAAATCTGATTTCCATTTATAATTAGTATTTATTATTCTTCTTCTTCTTCTTTCTAATTATTAAGCAATATTGCTTGTTTTTCTTCGCTTCTTTGCCTGTGTTCGTTCAAGTATGTAAATTATCACTCCACCGTTTGCGTGGTCTTCCTACACTCCTACGACCAACTGGGAACTTGTCTCTTGCCATCTTTACAATTCTGTTTTCATCCATGCGGTCGATATGCTCATTCCATTGCTGTTTCCTTTTCAGTACCCAATCATTGATATCATCGATTCCACACATTTCTCTCATGTTCTCACTCCTCACCCGATCAGTGAGTTTTTTTCCTGCCATCTTGCGCACCACTTTCATTTCAGCAGCCTCCAATATTTGACTCGTTCTCGAGGTCTTCGGTCTGGTCTCTGCAGTGTACGTGAGAATTGGTCTAATCGTCGATCTGTAGATTCTAGACCTAACTTCAATTCCAATGTGCTTATTATTCCACACGATGTTGTTGAGACATGCGGCTGTTCTTGTTGCCTTCATAGCTTGTCCTCTCACTTCCGCCTCGATATCACCAGATCCAGATATCTCGACGCCAAGATATTTGAACCTCATCTCCTGTTGTACAACCTGGTTATCAATTTCCAGCTTACAACTAAGTGGCATCTTTGATGTGGTCATGCATTTAGTTTTTGATGTCGATATAATCATTCCGAACTTTTTTGCTATTATGTTGAACTGATGCAGTAGTATTTGAAAATCGTCTTCGTTCTCCGCGATCAATACTGCATCATCGGCGTAGCAAAGTATTCTAATTTCCTTGTTCCCAAACTTGTATCCTCTTAGTTTGATTATGTGTTTAATTATTTCGTCCATGATGATGTTGAAGAGAAGAGGACTCAGGGAATCACCCTGTCGGATGCCAATATCAACGTCTATTTCTTCTGTTATTTCACCATTAATTTCTGCTTGAATCTTGTTAGTCTTGTATATATTTTCGATGGTTTTCACAATGTTGTAGGGTATTTGTCTGTCATGAAGCAAGTGTATGACATCTTTCAACTGTACGCGATCAAATGCTTTCTCCAGATCTATGAAACACATAAAAGCCGGTCGGTTATATTCTATAGATTTCTCAGAGATTTGTCTTATAACAAATACGGCGTCTGTGCATGATCTTCCTGATCGAAATCCCTGCTGTTCGTCCCTAAGTGCAATATGTTCATTGATTTTGTTGGTAAGGATTCTCGTGGTTAGCTTGAGTGCAGTTGGAAATAGATTGATTCCTCTATAGTTAGATGGTATTTCTTTGCCGCCTTTTTTGAAGAGTAGTATTGTCTTGCTGATTCTCCATTCATCAGTTATTTTGTGGTTTTGCAGGATCTTATTTATCAGGATTACCAGTTGTTCTATGAAGCTATCACCTCCGTACTTAAGCAACTCGTTGGTTATTCCATCAATTCCAGGACTTTTTCTATTCTAAATTTTTTGAGAGCCACTTTAACATCTTCCTTTCCAATAACTATGTTGTCGTCTGTTACGATCTCGGGGTTATTAGGATCACTTCGGGTCTGCTGTTGTTTATAGAGGTTTTTCAAGTAACTCACCCAAGTTTCCTTTGATATACGGTTTCTATTAATCAACTCATGTGACTCCCGTCTTTGGTTCCTGATTAGCCGCCATATCTGTTTCTGGAGTCCGTAGAAGTCGCTTTCCATTCTTTTAGAAAAGATTCCCAATGCCTGCCTTTTATTTGTCTGACGAGGTTGTTGGTAATATTCCGTACTGTTTTGTACTCCTGGTAGTCTTCGGAAGTTTGGGTATTTCTGTACTTCAAGTAGGCTTTTTTCTTTCTCTTGCATTGCTGCTTAATTTCATTACAAAACCAAGGTGTTCTGTTTGGTTCATTTTTACCACGCTTTACATCCCTTGTTCCCAGTGCTTCAGTGGCTGCTTCTTTGATATTCTGCTGTAGTTTCTGCCAGCTGCCGTTAACGTCATCCTCGTCATTCAAGGGGTTGTTCTGTGTTTTACACTTTAGTCTTTTCTGATATAAGCTCCTTGTAGACTCATTCCATAGTGATTCAACATTTATCCTTTCCTCCGATCTGATAGGTGTATTATTCGTTTTTGGTTTCAATTTCATTCTAATTTTTCCTAAAAGAAGCTTATGGTCACTACCAATATTCGCCGAATTAAGAGTTCTTATGTCCAGTATTTGGGAAGGATGTAGGTGTCTGTTGGTCATCACATAGTCAATAACAGATTGTTGTCCCCGAGTGTTACTGAATGTATACTTATACTGCGGTTTATGGTCAAAGAAGGTGTTATTAATTCTGAGTTCATTAATTGCACATAGGTTTATTAGCAGTTCTCCGTTAGTAAGTATTTATTTTTAACTCTCATTATTCATTTACCGTTCGATTTTATAAGTGATTGAATAGCGGAAGGGGGGTAGATGGAAAATTTCAAAATAGCCCACTTGAATATGAGATTACTCATACCTAAATTCGAGGATTTTAAAGTTATTATGGCGGTTACTGAAACGTGACTGGGTGGGATGAAGTTGGTTCAGAACAGTGCCAGTTGCTGTCTACAGACTATTGCAATGTGAGCAGCTTTGGGTGATTTTAAGCATCAAAAAGAGAAAATACCTCATATAATGTGTATATAGGCCTCCGACTTGTAATGTCAGTTTTGTTTTTGTCTCATTTCGAAGAGACTCTCACTAAATTGATTCCATAATACGATTGTGTGGTTTGCGTTGGTGATTTCAATGTAAATATGCTTAATATTAACTCGAAACTCGTTCGTGAATTTTTACTATTCTAGAATCCGCCAACTTGAAACAAATAGTAGATAAATCGACTAGGGATACACGCTAGTCATATTCACTTTCAGATCTGATAGTGGTTGTTTATAAATTGCCTCTTTTTGCCGTCAATACGAGAGCTCTACCTGATATTTCTAGTTTATTGCGAATTCAGATTCATTCAAGATTAAACCCATTATAAAGCAGTATAGAGATTATAAGAGTATTGATGTGCAGCAGTTGACAGTGATGTTCGGTGTATACCTTGGAATGCTATTTATGACGTAGAAAATATTAATGATAAAGTTCAGATACTCAATTCGAATATTCTCGCACTTGTCGACTTACATGCTCCAGAGAGAACTGCTTGATTCTCAAAGAAAAATGACCCATGAATTACTGATCATATTCGTGGTCTTATAAGAGATAGAAATACTGCATTAGCACGTTTTAAAAATGCGAGAGATCTGCACCACTGGAACTATTATAAAAGTTTGAGAAATCACACAACTCTTACTATAAGGAGAGAGCAAAGGGCATTTTTGACTCTCAACTTCAAAATAATACGAATGTCTGAAAACATTTGAAAAAACTAAGAATTCATGATGCTTCGGTAGGAGCTCCCAGAAAATTTTAAGAATCCTCATGAACTAAATAAATTCTTCACAAGGGGAGTGAATTTTTCGGTAACAAACTGCAGAAACTATTAAATTCTGTAGGAAAAATGTTCACATGTTTGTAACGTCAAAACTGAAATTCGTTGAGGTTCAGGAGATAGAAATACTAAAAATTATCTCAGGTATTAAATCAGCTTCGAGAAGCTTAATGGTATAAGCATATTTATGATAAAACTATGTTGCACTTTTATCCTTCTATTTTTAACGCACATCATTAACACCTGCATTAGAAAATCAGCATTTCCAAGTTGCTTGAAGGAACCCCTGGTGTTGCCCCTACCTAAGAAGGTGACACCAACATCACTGCGTGACTTACGCCCTATCAGTGTGCCGCTTTGTATATCAAAAATTTTGGAAAAACTTATAAATCAACAGCTAACAGATTTTATTGAGAGAAATAATTTTCTTCCGGTTCATCAGTCGGGATTTAGGAGAAATCACAGTTGTTCCACTGCACTGAGTAACGTTACTGATAATATCTTAAGATCTGCGGATAAAGGCAAGGTGACTACTCTGGAGTTGTTGGACTTCACTAAAGCATATGATACTATAGATCATTAACTGCTCCTGACTATTTTGCACTTCGCAGGCCTTGATGATGGTTCCATTCTGTTTTTCTCGGTTTGTTTGACCGATAGATCCCAACGCGTGATGATCGACGCGGTTATGTCGAAACCAGAAATGCTCTCCCAGGGTGTTCCTCAAGAAATCATCTTTTCACCCATGCTTTATGCAGTTTATAATTCTGACTCCCAAAGGCGTTAAAGCTGTGCTCAGCGCAATTTTATGCAGATGACACTCAGGTCCTCCTCTCATTCGAGAAAAGAGATGTGGCTGAATATTCTGAAATTATGAGTGAGGAGCTTGAAGTCATGCGGAGGCTTGCACTCAACACTTTTTATTACTTAATCCTGTTAAATGTTGCTTGATAATATTCGGTCTAAGGCTCGATCTTGTTGGTTTGGGTGAGGTAATGAGAACGAGGATTGAGGGGACTGTTGTATCGGTAAAGAATACTGCTCGAAACCTTGGAATCAAGTTTGATAGTTTTCTCATGTTCAATTCTCATATTTCTGGATGTATGGGAAGAGCGTATATGAGATTAAAACTTCTTTATGGTAAGCGTCAATTTTTATCGAGGAGTATTAAAATCCTACTCTGCGCTTCGCTGGTCTTGTCATTGTTCAAACACTGCGTGTATGGCGACTGTATTACTGCTGTGGACAAAAAAGGATTAAACTCGTTCAAAACTCATGTTTCAGGCGAATGTATGGAATTCGAAGATCACAGCAGGTTTCTTGTTAGTTGAGCACAGCGGGATGGTTGAGCATGGAGCAGAGGAGGGACCTGCATCGCTTTTGTTTCTTCTACAACATTATTTCTTTCAAAAAGCCCAGTTATTTATACTACTCTGTCAAGAAAGTACCGGGAATTTTCAATTAAAACAACATTTTTACATTTAATCGTCAAAATTTATTGGGTCGCCTTCAAAATAGGCTCCATTTGCTCCAATACATCTATGCCAACGGCACTTCCAATTATCGAAACATTTTTTATAGGCGCTTTCCGGGATGGACTTTAGCTCTCGCGCCGAATTCTGTTTTATGGCTTCAATCGACTCAAAGCGGGTGCCACGAAGGGGCAATTTTAGTTTTGGGAAGAGGAAAAAGTCGCGGGGAGCCAAATCCGGCGAATACGGTGGTTGCTGAAGCACGTTTGTTGAGTTTTTGGCGAGAAAGTCAGTCACAATCGTAGCTCTGTGAGAAGGCGCGTTATCGTCATGCAAAATCCATGAGTTGTTCGCCCACAAATTTGGCCGCTTCTTACGGATACGCTCACGCAAACGTTTCATAACGCCTAGGTAATACTCCTTGTTTACCGTCTGACCCTCTGGAACGAATTCGTAGTGCACCACGCCACGGATATCGAAGAAAACAATGAGCATCACCTTCATTTTCGAGCGGCTTTGGCGTGGTTTTTTCGGTTTCGGCTCATTTTTTGCCACCCATTCCGATGATTGCTGGCTTGTTTGCATATCGTACTCGTAGACCCAGGTCTCATCACCAGTTATAATGCGTTCCATGAATGTAGAATCGGAATTACAGCGATCCAGCATGTCTGAAGCAACCTGTTCGCGATGACGTTTTTGAAGAAAATTCAGGTCTTTCGGTACGAGTCGTGCGGCCACCTTTCTCATGCCCAAAATATCAATCAAAATCGTACGTGCGGACTCGTGGGATATCTTAAGATCATGTGCTATCTCTCTCAAGCTGGTACGACGGTTTTCCAGCACCCTTTCCTTAATTTTATCGACGTTATCTTCGACCACTTCACGACCGTCCTTGAAGGCTCTGTACCACTGATATGCACGAGTTTTCGATAGAGCATTATCACCAAAGGCCTTCTGCAACATTTTCAATGCATCGGCACACGAAAATTCATTTGCAACACAAAACTTTAAACAAATTCTTTGCTCAACGTAATCACCCATAGTAAAAATCGGCACGCACTCTGACATCGACTGACTTAATCAGCTGTTGCAAACACACTAGTTGACAGATCCCGCTCAAGCTTGGCATAGTAATTAAGGACAGTGGTACCAACCTAGGAAAACAATTTTTTACCTGCCTCATTGCCCCGCCAGATTTAAATCGATAATTCCCGGTACTTTCTTGACAGAATGTACAAGCGAGTGGAGTTCAGGACATCCGTTCATAATATGAACATTCGTTTGATAACAAAGATCCATCCACCTTTCCATAGAACTGTACGAACGTAGCTTTTCATATAACATCGCAGGATTTTTCAATTCTCTTCCTTAATCATTTAATGATCTTTCATGGTTCGCCTTCAAACAAAAATATAAAAAGTTTATTATGCTGTTGGGGATCACATCACTAATCAGTTTTTCTACTACTCTTCCTTAATTGTTGTGTTCTTCTGTTAGGTTTTTTATGTAATCCTCACAACGTAGTCTACTTTATTATCTTCTATATGATGTATTTTATTATCTACTATATGATCTTTCAAGGTTCGCCTTCAAACAAAAATATAAAATGTTTATTATGCTGTTGGGGATCACATCACTAATCAGTTTTTCTACTACACTTCCACTTTTGTTGTGTTCTTCTGTTAAGTTTTTTATGTATTCCTCATAACGTAGTCTACTTTATTATCGCTTATGTGTCTCTGCCAAGATTTATTTATTTATTTTTTGAACTAGATTAAATTTTTTTACATATGTTATTTTTATTCACTCATCTTAAGAAGTGCATGTTACTTTAATTTTGGTTGAGTAGATCAGGGAGCAACCCTTGGAGCTGCTCATCTGGACTTCGCCATTTTTGCATTCTTATTGAATTTTGATTATTTACGTTATATCATGTTTATGGAATTTGAATGCGAAATAAAGACATTATTATTATTATTATTATTTCTAGATGTCTTAACTTCGGAGTTCAACAAATATTGCAGAAATTTGTTTTTTACCAACCTTATTAATTTCCTGAACTTTAATTTGAAATTAAAATAATGCGTTCTGTCTTAGTTTGGAATTGAAGGGTTTCAAACTTTAAGAAGGGTCCACCTTTACAATGAAAACAATCAATTATTACTTTTGTATATTACAATTCACAAATAATATTCAAACCTTTTCCTCAACGATTCGTATCGCATTATTCAAAAATATTTAATTTTGCGCTCTTGATCTAGGACTATCGTTTGTCCTTAGTGTCTGTAATTTTTGACTTCTGAGCCGAAAATGATTTCAAAGGACTAGGTTGGATTTACTAGACTCGCTTAATATCTGGGTTGAGTTCGTTAATGGGCAAAATCGGCCAAACGATTCCCCACATTCGAAATTTTTTCTTGGTATATCGGTGTGTAATATCGACAAGAAGACTTATGTGAAACTTCGAGAACATCTGCCGTCTTGTTGGACGATTGGAGTTGAAAATGTTGATTTCCGACTGCAAAGACCTAGAGACTTGAACATTTTCAGGGAAAGTTAAGAATTTGAATATACAGTTGTATCTAAAAATGGACAGAATGAACTTAATCGTTCTTGAGTTATTTTCATTTGGAAGTTTATGTTTCGAAAATAGTATTGAACCTATTTTGCCCATAAACGAACTAACCGGAACATTTAAACTCCAAATTCTCCAAATTGTCGTTTTTATGGCCGTCCGGCATTTGGACGAAATGATAGCACACTGTCCTCTGGAACAAGGGCGTAAAAATAAGAAGCCCAAACAACTTTAGTGCTATTCATTTTCGATAAAATAACATTCCAATATATAATATTTCCATATAGAACTCTTGAGATCGTTACTTCTTTACTAGGGGTACACTTATCAACGCATCGAACGAAATATAAAACATATCTTTTACAAATAACTGTGTGAATATTCTTAGTAATAGAACAAAACTAAAATAGAAATATCAAGAATAAGGTAAGAGAGCTCCTATAATTTTTATAGGCAGGATATATCTAATGCATTCAATATTCATCATGGGGTAGGACATAAACTGGCCAATGAAACCTAAACACCAAGAGGATTTAAAGGGGAAACTATTAAAAGTATGTTCATGTTTCCTAGTAGTACATCTGAGGTTTCACAGATTATTGGTGAGTTGAAATCGAATAAGAGTGCCTGTTATGACAAGGATAAGTGCACATATACTGCAAAATTTATTACATATCTCGTTACATCAGCTGTCTTTAAAGCGAAATTATCCAGGCTATTTGAAAGATGATATTGCTGAACTACGCTACCATACAAGGATAAACTTTAAATGGAATATTACAGGAAACTAGAAACTGTTGGTATACTTAATAGAGTATAGGATCTCTTAGAGTCCTGTCTGAGTGTCACACAAAATGTGTAACGCATAGTGTATCTTTTAGTCAAACCTTTTTTTTTATTTGAATAAAATATACCTTGTGCAAATATTATATTTAGAATATCAGATAATATTGTCAATTATTTTAAAATAAAATTTGACCCACATATAGATTTTAGAACAGTTAATAATTTGGGTATTCACATAAAAATATTTGGATGTCTTACAATAAATGTTTATTTTATATGTCGTTTGATATAAGTGGTACTTATATGACATTATTTTAATTTAATTCCTGAAGTTATAATTATTAAATATAATTTTTTGAAATTACATATGTAGAAGGCTCATATTAAAATATTTAAATAATTTCACTTTTGTGTTTGTTTTTTAGTCAAAGATCAAGTTTCAGATTAGATGAATACTTCCCATTGATTTTGATGCCTTGTTCCTTTCCCCAATCAAGGGTTCTGAAAATTTGCTCTAACAATGCTGTAAATAGCTTTGGGGAAATGGGGTCTCCTTGACGTACACCTTTTTCGATTTTAAAGGACTTTCCTATATTTTCAAGTTTGATTTTTCCTGAGCAATAGTGATACATTTTTGTAAGATATGAATGTATGGTTCTGGTATGCCTTTATTGATTAGAGTATTCATAAGATAAGTATGATGCAAGTTTTATTTTTGTGAGCAATAGTGATAAATTTTTGTAAGATACAAATGTATGTTTCTGGTATGCCTTTATTGATTAAAGCATTTATAAGATAGGTATGATGCACCATATCGAAGGCCTTATTGTAATCTACAAATAATTAATTAAGATGAGACCTATGTATACAACAATTCGATAGTACTTTAACAGGTTCTAAGTCCAGTTTCTTAAAAAAATGGTATTATTATAACCCTGGACCTAGAACCTGATAAAGAATTATTGAATTGTAATCTACGAACGCTAGGTATAATTTTTTGTTATATTATTTGTATTTTTCAATGACCTGGGTTACAGGTGATTGATTTTCATCCAAAATGTTGGTTATTTTTCTCCATGATTTTTGAGTACACTTTGTAGACAGTTGACATTAAGCTGATTGGGCTCTTTTTTGTACAAGCACGATTTCGCAAAGGTATGTCTTGTATGTATTTTACATACTCTAGATGGCACTTGTGTATGATTAATACCTTAGTGTCTCTGTGTATAGTGTGTAAGTTTGAAACGTGCGCATGTCTGTAATTTGCCACCGTGATCAACAAAACCTTGTCGAGTTTGTTTGAGTATAGAATTGTTATACAGATGTATGTTAACTTTTTATTACCATAGCTCATACTCCTTATCAATGATTTTTGGTACAGATCAGCAGAATTAATTTATTTGAATTATTATTGTTGTATTCAAAATATACTCACCAAGGGGTATTGCACGTTGATGTGAGTGTCAAATAACGCACTCCGATGTGGTACAACGATCTCAGCACACCCAAGCTGCCAGCTAGAGAGTGCCCTCCTTCAACGCCTATCAAGGAGCATAGTTTTTGGTCCTTGTGGGCTCTCAAAATCTCTGTGAAAAAATAATTTGAGGAGTTAAATTTAATGAATTACACTTTGATAATGAATTGTAGGTAAATATTATAATAAGGCGATTATCCATATAAGTGAAAGAAGAACTAATTGAATAAGATGGTAAATACGATTCATGAACATGGTTTTGTGAAATTGTTATGTTTCTTTTTTCTCATATAAAGAACGGCGGATCATTATTTACTATTCCAATAATTTTATAGTGGTTCATTAATATTCAGTTCTTGAATTAAAAAAAAAACCAAAATGAAATTTTTCTGTACTTTAGTAGCAGGGTGAGCCATTTAAAATATGCAGTTTTGATCGTAATCAAAACAAATTGTAGAAATTACTATGTTTTACTACCAATAAAAATATATTTTTCACACATTTTCTTGTGACTCGAGTTTCGGGAAATGAACTATCCCATCATCAGACAACTGAAGACCTAACAGTGGTACAGAGGTATTTCAACAAAAGTGATAAATATTTTGAATATTTCAATAGATAAAACCTAATAGTGGTACAGAGGTTTACAAGCGGAACGTGATAAAAACCCGGTTAAAAAAGAGGGGCCTTCTAACAGATATCGGAATGTCGGCCATCGACATAGGGTTACATAGCTCCGTACAGTTATTCATTATTTTTACGTTATTTTGTTGTACATCTGAAATATTTGGATTTAAATAGCTCCATACAGTCATTCGTTATTTTTTTAAATATTTTTATTGTGAACGAATTTGAAAATTTTAATAATGAATCTACATGTAAAATTTTCTTAAGATTTTCTTTTGTCGAAAGGAATTACTAATTTCTAAAGAATGAGTGGCAAAAGTTGAATTTTTGTTTACTTTTCATTAAATTAATTTTATGTTCGTTGAAAAAGGTTTTAAACGGATGTTACTTTTTGAATATCTCAAATATTTTCGATTTACATAGCTCCGTACAGTAATTCGTTAGTTTTACATTATTGTTATTGTGAACTAATTTGAAAATTTCATCAGATTCTAGATAATCGAGTTTTTTCCCTTTTGATTCTACATGTAAAATTTTAAGATTATCTATTGTGGGAAAGGAATGACTGATTTCTAGACAATGAGTGGCAAAAGTAGAATTCTGTTTATTTTTTATGAAACTCATTTTATGTTCGTTGAACCTCGTCTTGAAGGAACGTCCTGTTTGTCCTATATATTTATTACTGCACGTAGAACAAGATAACTCATAAACTCCTGATTTGTGTATGTTTGGAGTAGGGTCCTTTGCGTTAAAGAATACCGATGATAACTTATTTTGCGTTTTGAAGGCAATATTGACATCTGATTTTGAAAAACTATTGGCCACTTTTTGACTTATGCTACCAAAGTACGATAGAGAAATGAATTTTTTATTTTCTTCAGGTTTTATGATAGGATAAATTTGGCTCATAGCTATTTTAGATAGTTTCTCTCGAATTAGATTATCTATTATATTGGGGTTGAAACCGTTGTTCGCGGCTATTGATTTTATAATTTGGAGTTCAGCTTCGCGGTCATTTTTTGATAAGGGTAATGCGGTAATGACTGTATGGAGCTATATAAATCCAAATATTTGAGATGTACAATAAAATAACGTAAAAATAATGAATAACTGTACGGAGCTATGTAACCCCAAAAAATCATTTGAGATATTTGGGTACCATCTGTTTAATAACCTTCTTTGTCGATTACCGACATTCCGATATCTGTTAGAAGGCCCCTCTTTTTTAACCGGGTTTTTATCACGTTCCGCTTGTAAACCTCTGTACCACTATTAGGTTTTATCTATTGAAATATTCAAAATATTTATCACTTTTGTTTAAATACCTCTGTACCACTGTTAGGTCTTCAGTTCTGATGGGATAGTTCATTTCCCGAAACTCGAGTCACAAGAAAATGTGTAAAAAATATATTTTTATTGTAACATAGTAATTTCTACAATTTGTTTTAATTATGATCAACTACCAAATAGTAACGGCTGAAACAATTCAGTATCAGTTTTGATCGGATATGAATGCAAAACTAATTTTCTCAAAATTATGAGTTAACTAGAAACGTTGAATTGACATCTATGATGAAAAACAATATGATTCAAATAATCACCATGTCTGGTCATATAGTATCCCATCCGATCAACCTAATTTTTCAGTATATTTTCGATTGTTTGCGACCCATTCTGATGAATGGCCACTTCAATTTCGTATTTCAAGGCATCAATCGTTTCTGGATGGTTAGCGTAACAATTATCCTTAACGGAACCCCGCAAAAAATAGTCCAATGGAGTCAAATCACAGTCCTGAGGTGGCCATCAGAATTTTAACTGATTATTCGATTTTCAGAAACGGTTTGCAAAAGATCGATGATTACGTTGGCTGTGTGGAAAGTAGCCCTGTCGAAACCAAATGTCGTCCATGCCTTCCTTTTGAATTTTGGGAATCACGGGAACGTTTCCTATTGACCGTGAGGACGGTTTCTTGCATATTTTTGAAGAAAAATGGTCTTATGATGCCAACAGACCAGAAACCGTACCAAACTCGTTGTGTATCCATAGGCTTTTCCACAATAACCAGAAAATTCTTTGGTCCACAAATGCGAGAGTTTTGTTTATTCACACATCCTCTGAGGTGAAAATGAGTTTAATCGGTAAAGATGATTTTTCTGGGAAAATGCTCATCTTCGGCCATGCCATCATTAGCCCATTGAGTGAAGGGGAAACGCACCAGCTTCACTTCTCGTACTAGTTGGACTTGTAAACCTTCATGTTTTATGCAAAATTTTCTTCAAAGAAGTGCGAGAAATGTTCAGTTCTTGAGAACCATAACGAGTTGATGTTGATGGACGTTCAGTCACATTATGGGCTATAGCAGTTATGTTTTCAGGTGTGATAACTGGAGGAGAACGTGAACAGGTTTTTTATTAAATAATGCTGCACAAATTGATCCACAAATTTCCGTTAGGGAATTTCATTTCTATCGAATTTTTCAGGTAAATTTCTAACAATTTGAATAGAATATTCAAAAGAAATAAGTTTTGAATATTTCCTAGTTTTGTTCAAGCGTAAATCGCTACATTTCGTTAATATAAAATATCAAACTAACTTTCTGTCAAAACGCGAATCACAGAAGTGTTTCAAGACTCGAAATAACCACCACTTAAAAATGCAAACGCCCACTTTTTACATAATTCACCGATACTGTATTTTTCGCCGTTTTCAAAACACCAATAGTAAGCTGGGAATTTCAGCAAGCCTGAACATGTGCTACATTTTCTGCTAAAACAAAAAGGAAAATTTTTTAAATTAGACCTTCCTTTTCAGTATCTGAAGATGAGTTTTGTGTTTATCAAAGAGATGAACCGATTTATTGCTCTTTTTGAGCTTGATTGCTAATCAACAGAACTTCACAGACTAACAAGGGTTCAAACGGTTATGTAATTTTGGAGAAATTCGCGTCCAGGTCCGTATCAACGGGTCCATGCTGTACGGATACAATTTAAAGGGTTCTGCCCGCCTTCGCAATGAGCGAATGAAATGCAAATTTCCACCCGCTCTAGGAATTTATCATTGCGACAGCAGAACGGGTTCAGTCCCGATTAAGTCTTAGGGGTCACGCTATGAAACAAAGCCGGCCAAATTAAAAATCTGAAAACGGATGTCCTGATTTGCATAGCCCATTTAGAAGTAAAATTTTTCGTAAACGAACCAACGCAAAGGAATTTGCAATGCGGGAAGTCCTCACAATTAACAGGATCTCATAAATAATCAAGTTTAACTGAAAAATTGAATTATTATCTTCATTAGTGTGAGAAATTTCAGTTTCAAGAATATTCTGTTAATATTAATAATATTTGAGAGAATGTATTGGTTTTTCAATCAGTTTTGAAATTGGGGTGTTTTCCATGACACTAACAGTGCTAGCTGTATCGTACCACGGTTCGTTTACTGCCATATAATAATAATAATAATGTTTATTTTCCAACAATTTACAGAATGTAATAGAACAATAGATAGAATTAGAATAGTAAAATAAACATGATAAATCACTGAACCTTTGAGCTTGTGTGTGATAATACCTCAATAATAATAAACCTATACAATAATTGTCATAAATAAACTCATGTGCAAACATAATAATTTACTTATATGAATGCGCTTAGGAGAGGTCCTTTTTGTTATATTGGTCTAGTCCGGTTTAGTTTGACTTATTCGAGTAGTTCATATTAGTTCATATTAGGGTTTTGTCGTAATATGGGAAAGGAGAAATGTATAATCTTTTATTTGGACAATAACATTTGGGTAATATGGTTCTTTACAAAAACTTCAAGTCGATGAGTCCATTAAAATAATTTCTCTCGGTGGTTGTTATCCACACTTTAACATGATAATTGAACGTCTTATAATTTTTGATAGTCTTGATCATTTCCGGTAGCAAACTGTATACCTTAGGTGCCAGAAATTCAACGGATCGTTGACCGATAGTTTTTCCTCGGTTTGGCACAATCGTGAAATGCTCTTTTATTCGGGTGTCGTATTGATGTACAATGGGTTGTAATTTTATTTTATTTTTATGGATATTTGTCAATTTTCGGTGACAGAACAATTGACTTATATCAAAAATAGAGTTCTCTGAGTGTAGCAAGTCACTGGAATATCTTATGTTTCTTTTAAAAATTAGTCGCAGAATTCATTTTTGTACAATATTCAAGTCATACAGATTACTTCCTGCCACACCTCCCCAAACCCAAGATACCATTACTCAGTTGTGTTTGTACGAGAGCAAAATATAATGTTTTAAGATTTTTCGTATTCA
Organism: Megalocaria dilatata; assembly: GCA_034642435.1. Classification (NCBI taxonomy): domain Eukaryota; kingdom Metazoa; phylum Arthropoda; class Insecta; order Coleoptera; family Coccinellidae; genus Megalocaria; species Megalocaria dilatata. Next base: position 57,807,968 of record CM067855.1, on the reverse strand, counting down.
GGAATTCAGCAAGGTATCTGAACTTAATCAGTAAACCCCTCAATTTATTTTTTACATTCTCGATGTGATAGTTCCATCTCAAATGTCTGTCTATTATTATGCCCAGATACTTGCATCGATCTTTTTCTTGTATGCTCGTGTTGTTGTTTACTATGAGATGTCCTAGATTGGATAAGCGATTGGAATAAGAGGTAAAAGGAAGATAATACGTTTTTTGCTCGTTCATTGTAAGCTTGTTGAATTTGAACCAGTCATATATTCGTTTCAAGTTTTGTTCTGCTATTGTCTTCAAACTTGCCCAGGTTTCCGCTTCATACAAAAATGCCATATCATCTGCAAAGCTAATGAGTTTACTTTCAGATCTAGATGTCATCAGACTGTTCACATAAATTGTGAATAAAAGCGGTTCGAGCACCGTCCCCTGTGGGACTCCATAAGTGAAGGCTCCAGAGCCACTTCTAATTCCTTCAATTTCTACCATTTGTTTGCGATTTGATAAGTAGTCTTTCAGTAAATTGTAGGCCATAGGAATTGATTTTTTGTAGTAGACGTTCATGGCAAACGGTATCAAAGGCTTTTGACAGATCAACAAAAATGCATATGAGTGATTTTTTTTATCTAGTGCCCTATATATATCTGATGTTAAATTTAATATGGCATCTTCTGTACTACGTACTTCTCTAAATCCGAACTGATTATCAGAAAGTATGCCAAACTTTTCCAAGAATTTGTAGATTCTTTTCTTAACAAGTTTTTCGAAAATTTTGGAAAACACCGACAGCAAGGAGACTGGTCGATAATTTTCTATTTTGTCTTTACTTCCGTTTTTGTGTATCGGCTTGATGATCCCCAATTTAAGGCAATTTGGAAATTCACCTAGCTCAAAACATTTATTAATTACGTATGTTAATGGAATAGCAATTTGTTCACGCAACTTTTTGAGCGTTTCAGATCTGATGAGGTCCCATCCCGGTGATTTTTTCGTTTTTAAGTCATTGATGACGTCTATCACTTCTTTTTCATACGTTGGTTCCAAGTTATACAATGCTCGATGTTGTCAATATCGTCTGAGAAATCTTTTGGTTTAATTATTTTTTCGCATAGTTTTCTCCTAGTTTACTGTAATGAATGTTGAATTGATTCACGATTTCAATTTTAGATTTTATGATATTTTTATTAATCCCTATGGATTAAATTTTTGTTGTTTTTTCTTGTTTGGGACAAATATTATTGATAGCATTCCATAGGCCGCTGGAGGAGTTCGGATTCTTTTCTATGATCTTGTTCATATATTCTTTCTTTGCTGTGTTTGTTGTTTGTCTGAGACTGTTTTTGAGTATTCGGTACCTGTCAGCATATAGTTATCAGGATCTGAGCGAAGTTGAATATAACTTTTATTTTTTTCCTTGACTTTGCTCAATATTTCCGGCGTTATCCATGCTTTTCTTCTCTTTTCTGTTTTAATTTTTATGGTTTTCGTATGTTTTTGTATATATTGTTTTATAATATATATGAGGCTAACGATCAATTCATTTGTGTCTTGTGAATTGTAAATACATGTCCAGTCTTTATTACTGATATCAGTTTTCAAAGTATTGTAATTAATATACGTTTTATATTTATTCTGTTGATGGTCATTTTTTATAATTTTGCTACAGTTGTACTCCAAAAGAATGGGAAAATGGTCAGTTTTATTGTAGTCGAATACATAGGACTGATAGTTATTTTGCTTATAGAGATTTTTCACAAAAATATGATCCAGGCATGTGTTGCTGCTTAGTCTTGTTATTCTATTTATATAAGATATGAAACTAAAGATATTCAATACATTTTTATAATCCTCTGTTTCACTATTGCTTTTGAGCAAATCGGTATTTATATCTCAAATAATTATGTGAAATTTATTTTTTTTTCAAATCCAAATAGTTGTAGAGTTCTGTGTTAAAAATATTCTTATCGGTACTAGGGGATCTATAAATTGCTGTTAAGAGTAGTTGGACCTGATTTATGATAACATGTAATTCTATAGCATTGCTCAAAGCGATTTGCACAGTCCTATATACATATTCAATTTTAGAATTGATGAAAATTATTACTCCGTTATTTCTGTTCAATGATTCTTGGCTATAGATATTGTCATAGCCCTGTATTTTATAAGTATCATTAGTGACAGTGAATCTTTCTGTTCAGATGATAATGTCAAATTGTTGAGTGAACTGATTCAGAAAAATGAGTAATTCATCAAAATTTTTGTTTACACTACGGATATTCACGTGAGAATCCTGAAGAATCCTGAATTTAGATCACTATTTTTTAAACGATTTTCGTCAAAACTCTTCAAGTTATAGATTAGTTGTATGAGTTTGTTCTTATAATTTTTAATATACGGATCCATCTTCGCTGTCACTGCCCAATCATCTAGTTTTCATTTTGAGACCTGAGGGATAGCTTTCTGTCTGTGGTTTGTGGGTGATTTGAAGATATAACTCTATCTCTTGCTTTGTTTTTCGTTTCTTCGTCTTTCTTCTTTCTCTCCTCAACCGGATCTTTTTTTGTTCGTTCTTGTTTATAGAAATTTCTGTAGATTCCTGTAGGGTTGCTGTTTCGAAAAACTCTGAATTTCTTTTAGATGGTGTCTGAGGTTCACTTGCTGCTTTTTGTGTACTGTTTATCTCGTCTCTACCTTCAAGTTCCAGAATTTCCTCCACAGTGTAAGCTTTATTGTTCCTAAATAATTTTTCGCCTCTTATGTAGCAGTGATCCTGAGTTGAGCTTAGAATTTCTTTCAAATAGCTTCTTAGAATTTTTTTCTTTTTCTGTTGTGTTTTTGTCAAGTCTTGAACTATGCTAATTTTGGTACCCTTCAGCTTCTTACAGTTTTGCAATACACTTATTTTTGAGAGTGTTGAGATAAATTCTACCTTGATTGGACTTCTTTCTGATTTCCCAAGCTTATATATATATATATATTTTCAATTAAAACAACATTTTTACATTTAATCATCAAAATTTATTGGGTCGCCTTCAAAATAGGCTTCATTTGCTCCAATACATCTATGCCAACGGCACTTCCAATTATCGAAACATTTTTTATAGGCGCTTTCCGGGATGGACTTTAACTCTCGCGCCGAATTTTGTTTTATGGCTTCAATCGACTCAAAACGGGTGCCACGAAGGGGCAATTTTAGTTTTGGGAAGAGGAAAAAGTCGCAGGGAGCCAAATCCGGCGAATACGGTGGTTGCTGAAGCACGTTTGTTGAGTTTTTGGCGAGAAAGTCAGTCACAATCGTAGCTCGGTGAGAAGGCGCGTTATCGTCATGCAAAATCCATGAGTTGTTCGCCCACAAATTTGGCCGCTTCTTACGGATACGCTCACGCAAACGTTTCATAACGCCTAGGTAATACTCCTTGTTTACCGTCTGACCCCCTGGAACGAATTCGTAGTGCACCACGCCACGGATATCGAAGAAAACAATGAGCATCACCTTCATTTTCGAGCGGCTTTGGCGTGGTTTTTTCGGTTTCGGCTCATTTTTTGCCACCCATTCCGATGATTGCTGGCTTGTTTGCATATCGTACTCGTAGACCCAGGTCTCATCACCAGTTATAATCCGTTCCATGAATGTAGAATCGGTATTACAGCGATCCAGCATGTCTGAAGCAACCTGTTCGCGATGACGTTTTTGAAGAAAATTCAGGTCTTTCGGTACGAGTCGTGCGGCCACTTTTCTCATGCCCAAAATATCAATCAAAATCGTACGTGCGGACTCGTGGGATATCTTAAGATCATGTGCTATCTCTCAAGCTGGTACGACGGTTTTCCAGCACCCTTTCCTTAATTTTATCGACGTTATCTTCGATCGAAGCAGTCGATGGGAGTCCACTTCACGACCGTCCTTGAAGGCTCTGTACCACTGATATGCACGAGTTTTCGATAGAGCCTTTTGCAACATTTTCAATGCATCGGCACACGAAAATTCATTTGCAACACAAAACTTTAAACAAATTCTTTGCTCAACGTAATCACCCATAGTAAAAATCGGCACGCACTCTGACATCGACTGACTTAATCAGCTGTTGCAAACACACTAGTTGACAGATCCCGCTCAAGCTTGGCATAGTAATTAAGGACAGGGGTACCAACCTAGGAAAAAAATTTTTACCTGCCTCATTGCCCCGCCAGATTTAAATCGATAATTCCCGCTACTTTCTTGACAGAATGTATATATATATATATATATATATATATATATATATATTTATATATATATATATTATTGATATTAAGTTTATTTATTTCTGTGCCTAATAGGGTATTCAAATTTCTGCAAAAATCTTCTACTGATATCTGAATTTCTTTTACTGGTAGTCCAAATATTATTATGTTATTTTTTCTCTCACTCCTTTCCAACTTTTCTACTTGGTGTCCGAGTTGCTCATTTTCTCGCTCCAATTTTATCATTTTTTCATTCCGGATTGTTTCTATTTTCAGTTTTATATTAACTTCACTTGCTTGTATACTTTGTTGTAACTCTCTTTTGCTGTTCAGAATTTCTTCCCGTAAAGCTTCAATAATTTTAGTAGATCTGGCAACTTTGGGATATATTCACATCAATCATCTGATATATTTAACTTCCCTGCGTTATCTTGTTTACAGGAAACAGACGTAGATAAAATTGACGAACAATAAATTTCCATGTATTTCGAGTCTTTTATTTTCTTGAAAACTTTACAACTTATATTAAGCATCGAAAAACCAATACCTCGATTGTATGCTAGAAGTTCTTACACCTTTTTTGGAACTAGATATGAAAATTTTTACACAGGTTTGACCACCTTAATCTCACTTCATTCGGCTTGATATTTACACGCTTATCTATTGATACTAATCTCTTACAATGCTTACAAACAACATATTGTTTATTATTAAATTATTTCGAAACAACAAACAAGAGCTTTCTTGGACTAGGACGTCAACGTGATACGACGACAGCTATAATAAAAACAAGAACTAATACATTAATCGCAATGATGAATTACAATGGGTTTTGTAGACTGTTTCGAAGTACTGAGACGATGCTAAGAGTACTTGTATGTGGTTATCTCGAAGATGTACCAGCTTCGTTTATCTAATAAGATAAACCAACGAAGGTGAGAAAGTGAAGTAAAATCGAACACTTTCAAACGATAACAAATGTTTATAAACCAAGTTGAAATGTATGATTATTACACTACGAATAAATGCTGTCAATTGGCCAACACCTCGACAATATGTGGATTACTACCAAATCAAATTTATTCAGCACAAATCTTTTTTCACAGCATTACAATAATTCTACATGCATTGTTTATTTTTGAGATTTGTTACGTAATAAGAATCTATATGATAGGAGGACTGGAAAGTAATGTCGTTTGTCGATATTTGATTGTCATTTTTCAGTTCATTGTATACTTCGAAGTCGTGTCAAAGACATGAGGCTATTGTAACTTGTTCATTTCTAAAATATTAAATATTAGACTTTTTTGTAATTTGGGGTGAAATGGCCAGTCAAATACCAGAAGAATTCAGCATTGTATGCTTTTTGAGTTTCACAAGAATAGTAACGCAACAGTTGCGACCAAAAACATTAGCGATGTTTATCCAAGTGCATTAAAAGTTAGTAAATGATGCCAAAGATGGTTCTCTAAGTTCAGATCCGGCAATTTTGATCTCTCTGACTCTTATCCATCAGGAACATCAACAACATTAGACAACGATATGCTAAGGACAGAAGTGGAAGCAAATCCATGTCAGACAATCGAGGAACTCTCAAACACCCTTAACAAACCTTGGTCGATCATCCAAGAACATTTCCAGCAGACTGGAAAAATAAGCAGAGCAGGTGTTTGGGTTCCCATAATATGTCCGAAGAGAATAAAGCCAACCGATCCATCACATGCAACGTATTGCTTTAATGGTACCATACCGAACCGTTTTTTGATCGCTTGATTACTGGAGACGGAAAATGGGTCCTATATGATAATCCAAAACGCAAAAGGCAGCTCTGTCCAAATTAATCACTACGAAGTACTGCGAAGCAGGGTTTTCATCTCAAAAAAACACTTCTGTGTGCTTGGTATACGCGGAATTGTTCATTTTGAAGTGCTGAAACCTGGAAAAACTGTCCAAAATGCCATCTCGTGATATTTTACCCAAAAACCAATTGATTTTTTGATCGGTCTGGCATTGAAAATTTGCACACTAGATGTCAAAAGGTTGCTGCTAACGAAGGTGATTACATTCTCGACTAAAAATAAAAACTTATTGATAATTTATTCGTTTGAAATTAATTTAAGAATGCGACATTACTTTTCGGTCTCCCTTATACCTTTGGCAAATGAATCACACTAGACATGAAGTGTTTCAAGTCTGTGAAACATCCACCAAAAACAAAACTGTGGATGCAGGTACACATAAGTGAATGGAGTTATACAGGCGGGCCAGAAACCGTCAGGGAGCAAGGGGAAAGAAATGTCATGTAGAAGGGCATCTGAACTATAAAGGGTGAATCATAACTATTGTCCTCAACTAATGTTAAGGAAATGTTATTATATTTGGACCAAAATATGGCAAATATGCCTTAATAAAATATTGCTGTGAAAAACGATACAGTGCGTTAAAGTTAATTTTTTCACCGTTAATTTTTCAATAGCTATCAAAATCAGCACAGAGGTAGAACTTTGGACAACGAATATTATTTTATGTATAAATTCACTTTTTGTTATAGGGGGCGCCACGTGAATCATTCTTGATGATGAATTAAGTGTAGCTTTTTTTACGAAACTTGATACTTTGATTAGAAAGTACGATGTAGAAATCCTTTTTATGTAATATTGGTACTTGCTCGAATACTTTAACTCCACTCGTTTTTGAGAAAAACGCAATTAAAGAGTTCATTGTCCCAGAAGAGGATTTCAAATAACATACAATAACGAAACTCGTAACGTAAGGCTTCTGTTTCAGCAGTAAAAAAGAATTGAAAATAATTTAACATAAAAAAGTAAACTCAAAGAAGCTGTTCTCCGTGGCCTACACCGAACTCTATGGCTTTCTAATTCTTGTAATAAAAACTTCCGGATGTAAGAGAAAAGATTATTCTGTCCCCTAATAAAGTTAGCCGTATATTGTATTATTCTCCAGAGCCCGTATCGCGAATTAATTTCATTGGCATAAACTAAGGACTTCATATGCCCCAAACATAAAAATCGATAGGGCTTTAATCAGGACTTCTTGCTGGCCATTCAAAATCACTTCCTCTGCCAAACCGATGAGGAAACATGTCGCGTAGTTAGTTCTACTAGTTAATGAGAAATAGGGTGAAGCTACATAAACCACATTTTTCTTCTCTCATTTAGTGACAATTCGTAGAAAATATCACTTGAATTATTTTTCAAAAAAAATAAATAAGAATCTCCATTTAAATTTTGAGGCAAAACATATGGCCTTAGCAGTTGGTCGTCTATAATGCAATACCGAATATTCAATTTGAACTAGTGCTGGTAATGTTTTTCTTTAACAGCATGCGGGTATTTTTCTTGCCAGTAATTACTGCATCTCCAATAAAACACTCCACGTTTGGTGAAAGTTGCTTCCTCGGTGAACATAATATTCTCAATAAAATTTCGGTCATAAATATGTTTGTTGAGAATAAGTTGGCAGAGCTGTAACCGTCGTGGCCGATCTTTTGGAAGCAACCTTTGAACAAGAGTGAAAAGATAAGGGTGAAGTTTTTCTTTTTTCAGAATTCTAATAATTGACGACTGATTTATTCCTGTTGCTGCTGCCAGTTGACGTGAACTTACTTCAGGATTTTCATCTACTTGAATCAAAATTTCATATTCTTCATTAGGTGTCATTTGTTCGGATGACGACCCAGATTTTCTTACAAAATTTTTCCCCCAAACGAATAAATAAATTTGCAAAAAATTTATGATTTGGTTGCCCCCTGCCTGGATATAAAAATTCAACCATTTAGCTGTTGAGTGACCGCAAAAAATTTCCTTGTCATATTCCCAAGAATGCGAGAAATGAGGGACATAATTTGTGTATACACACAAATTATGTCCCATATTTCTTCATTCCAAGAATGATCGTGTCGACGCATTTGAATCGGAAAAGCTTTAAAAAATGCAACAATAAATTATAATCTCACAGCAAAAATAATTCACTGAGAAGAAATGACATTTACTAGCAACACTTATGACAGTCCAAAGCATACTTCTCATAAATTAAATAATATTTGAAATCCCTTTCTGAGACAACGAAACCTTCAATTGCTTCTTTAAAATAAAAATGACTTCAACATTTTATTTTCTAATCAAGATCACTACCAAGTTTCATAAAAAAACTACCACTTTATTTCATCATTACGAATTATTTACGTGGCACCCCCTAAAACAAAAAGTAAATTAATACATAAAATAATATTTCTCGTCCAAAATTATGCCTTCGTACTGATTAATATAATACTTGAGAAAGAAATAGTGGAATTATCGGCAAAAAACGAAAACAAAATTCAAATTTAAGGCTCTGTATCTTTTTCCACAGCAATATTTTATTGAAGCATATTTCATCTAATCGTTATAGTTTGGTCCAATTAAATTATAGCCTATATCCCAATAGTTAAGACTCATCCTGTTTAAATAATAATCGCGATAATCCTGTGCCTATAGGCCACAAGCGACGAGGTGATTACTAGTTAGTGAATAATAACACTGATCGACAAGATTTCTGTAACACAAAGCAGATCTTTAATTTTTTGATGGAAATATCCTTCTTATAATAGGAAAATAGTCCTAACACGTACCACTTTTCAATAGCTCAATAAGACCATTTTACATTAGCAAGTAATCCATTTCATGAGGGGATGGTTAAAATGGATGCATTTTATAACATGAAAAGCCTACTTCTAATATTTTGGTGTTTTAATGGAGGTCAAGACAAGTAGTAGGCTCCCATGTGTGCTGTGTTAGTTGTAGCATATAATTGGTGCAATGGATGAATGGGAAGAAATAAGTATGCCTTTTGAAGTCCCTATGGTATGGCGAAAACCCACTAATCATTTAGACGATTGCTCTTTTTGCCTGACAAAGACTGAAGATTATTCCAAAAAGGATCAGCTATCTAAATTTGCGGTCTGCAATGCGACCTGTTCCTCATAATGCAGATTTACTAGTGCTGATTGTACCTTTAGATCCGCAAAATGTTGTTTTGGAAGATATTGGAGACAACGCATCATCAGGCAGCTCTGAAGAACAGTGCACCGACACAACTTTTACTCCAGGTCCCAGTTTCCCCGAGCCACATTTAATTGTTCAAAGTGAGTTAAATAATTTAGTAGGTGATTTGGGGTTATCAAAGCAACAGTCAGAGCTTCTTGGTTCCCGTCTCAGGAATGGAACTTATTAGGCAACGAAATGGAAAGAACGAATTTCAGAAAAAGAAATGCTCCGTTTTCTGCATTCTACAGTATGGAAAATTCGTTGTGTGCGTGGACTGATATTTATTTATTTATTTATTTATTTATTTATTTAGCACTGTAATATACAGGTATAACGGGAAACCCCCAATAAACAAGATAATACATAAAAATATTAGAGTATAAATTTCCTCGAATATACAATCACAATTAAGTCAACCACAATAATCAGCATAAGTAAATCTCTCTCAACCGTGAAAGGGTCCGGCTCCTAAACCGTCTCAGTGAAACAGAAAAGAAATCGAATTCACCACATCCATTATCAAAATCGAGAATACGCGACGGAAACATGTGCCTACCATAATTTGTTCTGTGCGCTATGTTACGGAACAAACGAACAGTTCTGGTAAATCTCGGACGAATGCTGAAACCGATACGCTCCAAAATTCTAGGAGAGTCAACTGTCCCATTAAGGAGCTTAAACAGCAAGCAAAAATCTGCCAACCACCGGCGGACCTCAAGAGTGTCCAAACCTGAGCCCCTACGAACCATATCCACGTCACAGTCATACACGCCGTCAGTCCTGAAGCTGAAATAGCGCAAGAACCTTCTCTGAATTCTCTCCACAGCACGTATATGGCAGCTGTAAAATGGTGACCAAACAACTGATCCGTACTCCAAAATGGGCCTAACCAATGAAACATATAACATTTTCAAAACATGTGGAGAGAACTCAGCGCTGTTACGCATAATAAAACCCAGAGTGCGGTAAGCTCTGCTAGTTATATCAACAATATGATTCCTAAAATCGAGTCCACTATCCAATTTAATGCCCAAATCGTCGATCAGCTCCACTCTGGACAATAAACAGCCATTGATGTTGTAATAATAAGTGAAAGACCGAGTGCCGCGATGAAAACTAATAATCTTACACTTTGAGACATTCAAATGCAAGCAATTTCTTACCGTCCACGAATGAAATATTTCAAGTTCCTGCTGCAACTGTAATGCACTCTCAAGATTCTTGATCGGAGAATACATCTTGAGGTCATCAGCGAATAACAGAAACCTCACATCCAGAATCGTATTCAGATCATTTATGAATAACATAAATAAAATTGGTCCCAAGTGGGATCCCTGAGGCACGCCTGAAGTCACCATGAATTCCCTTGACATGAAGCTTCTGTATCTTACCAGCTGGGTACGCCCGCACAAAAATGATCGAAACCATTGCAGCAGAGAACCTGACAAACCGAGTGCACCCAACTTAGCGATTAAGAGGTTATGATTTACTTTGTCGAACGCTTTCGAGAAATCCGTATAAATCGCGTCCACCTGAGTACCAGCCTCAAAATATTCAACAATGTCATTAACATAAAGTACCAAATTTGACACCGTCGATCTGCCCTTCCGGAAGCCATGCTGCTGATCAATTAAAATACTATTACAATTCCACGACAAAAAACTACTGAGTAAACTATCCAAAAGTTTGGGAATTGCTGATTGAATCGATACACCGCGATAGTTCTCCACGTCCATTCTAGAGCCCGACTTGAAAATGGGCACAATAAAACTCTTCTTCCACATTTCCGGAAACACCCCACGTTCGAGAGACATATTGAACAACGCACAAAGAGGCAAAGTCAAAGTATTGACGCATTTCTTCAAAACAAAGTTAGGTATCCCATCAGGACCACTAGAAAATTTCGACTTTACATTACTTATGATCTCGTAAATCTCTCCGGCAGTAAAACTACATGAGCTAAGGTTAATCTCATGTTTCGAATCCATATCCGGCGGAACAACAACCTCGCCATTGTAAACTTCGCAAAAAAAATCAGCAAATCGTTCCACTACATCCTTGCCGCTAGAAACCAACTTATCGCGAAATTTCATCTGCTCAGGCAGACCAGAACATGTCTTTCTAGAATTTAAATAAGACCAAAAATACCGCGGATTCGAACATATGTTGTTCTCGACCCTTTCTAAATACCGATCATAAAGAGATTTACTAAGTGACTTACAATTTTGTCTCAAACCAGAAAAGTCATCATAATCTCTAGAGTCCTTGGACCTCAAAAATCTTCTATGAGCTCTCTTCTTCGCTGTTATCATTCTAATAAGTCGGGCGCTGAACCAAAGTGGACATCTTGAGCATCTTCTGGGTTTCAGTGGTATAAAATGTCGAAGACCAGCATACAATATGTTATAAAACTCACCAACAGCAACATCGACATCGCCTCCACCAAAATTCCACTCTACCGAGGCCAAGAAGTCGTTCAGACCAACGTAGTTTCCCTTGGCGAAATCAAATTCCTCTCCACCACAAATAATCGACCTATCGGGATCAACTCTCACTGGAACCAAAAACTGCAAGCCAGTATGATGCACACCAGCACTCTGCAACGGATCCGACGCTACCACTACCTCCGTTGACTGCTCATTTGTGAACACAAGGTCTAGGTATGTGTTGCGGCTATTGGGTACCCTGCAAACCTGAGACAGATTGGCGAATTGCATATAGTTTTCCATGATCAAATACTTTTCATTCACATCTCCAAGAGAAAAGTGATCACCACTGAATCCAGCACCAGTCACGTTGTAGTCGCCACAGATGAACATCCTTGAATCAGGATACAGCATTGAAACCTATTCAACAGCTTGTCCGTGGGCAGCATAGTCTTGTTCACTCGAGTTTGGTGGTAAATATACTCCACCAACTATCACGTCATGGCTACCTTTAATTAATACGAACAGCTGCTCAACACTATTGAATGAATGTTCGATCATACTGCCACCAAGCTTAGACCTAACCAAAACGACAACGCCGCCACCTCTAGATTTGGAACTTGTTTCACTAATTCTGTCCATTCGAAAAACACTATAACTATCCGGGCATATTTCCGAGTCCAAAATGTCAGCGCCAAGCCAACTTTCCGTAAGAACCACCAAATCATAAGAGGAATGCTGTAGCGAAGCATAAATGTCTCTCAACTTGGTGCGTATACCACCCATGTTGTGATAATAAACAACAAGATCTTTTGGGGGGAAACCTAGTTTTTCGATTTAGTGGAAACTATGGTTGGATTGCCCCTTATAAACTTCATTAATATCTCAGTCTCACCAGCTCCCCTTCGGCGGTCAAGCTCCTCACGAATCGAAGCTAGCTGTCGACGCTGCATGTCCGTTTGGTCACTCCTGATATTGATGGTTTAATGCAGGAACTTGATATTGAGCCCTCCCTCTGAGTGGCGTTTATTTATAGATTCGTCTAAAGACAGTTTAAACGCTGTGTCGCATAATGGAAATTTAAAACTCTCCATACCAATTGCTCAGTCACGATGGAAGAAAGTGATAAAAATATGCCCATTCTTTTGGATAAAATAAACTACAACACATAAGTCCCCCATATGTGGGGGACTTAAGTTACAGAAATTTTAGTGGGATTTTAGGGAGGATTTACAAAATATTACTTTTTTCTTCGCCTTTGGGCCAGTTGTGCAGTAAATCAGCATTATATAACAACATTTTGGCCAGAAAGAAGTGCATTTCAACCGGGATCTCAAAATGTTCAGTTAAGACCTCTTGTAGACCCCAAAAAGTCCTTCTGCCTCCTCTTCATATTGAACTTGGGCTGATGAAAAACTTTGTGAAGGCTATGAATAAAGATGATGATGGATACTTAAAACAAGTCTTTCCCCAGTTAAGTGATGCCAAATTAAAGGAAGGCATTTTTATTGGACCACAAATCAGAAAATTGCTGGATGACATTCATTTTACAAAGAATCTTACTAGGCAGGAACTCAGAGCATGGAACTCATCTGTTAGTGTAGTAAGAGGATTTTTGGGCAACAATATGGATGCAAACTACCAACATTCAGTTAATGAACTTTTAGATGCCTACAAATCGCTTGGTGCCCGAATGTCATTAAAATCTAATTTCCTCCATTCACATCTGTAATTTTTTCCTGAAAATGTGGGAGCTGTCAGTGACGAGCAATAACCATACGTGTTACAACTTTTTTCCCCATTTTCGTATTTGGATACGTCCATAATATGCTATTCAGCTTTATGTAACAACCAAAATGAAATTTTGGTCGGCCAGTGTAATGAATTCGATAATTTGGGCCGAAGCAACAACGTTGACTATTAGGTTGATAATAATCACACATACTATGTATGTTACATGATATTCAAAACTACAGGCTAGGTGTGTCTCAATGCCTCTAAACAAAAGAAGGAAAATAACGAAATTTATGAGAAATGCTATTTGTGGGTGGATTTAATAGGTAAAATGAACTTTCTCATTGGTTATAGAAAATCTTTTGAGATAAATGCTTATAGATAAGAAGATTATATTTTTCTCTCTTAAGATTAGTGCTTCGGCAATTAAGTCATTCACACGTTTCTTGAAGATTTTCTGCACACGTGTGGTTGGAGGTGAGCTCAATCGACAAATACAAATGGAAAGTGTGAAATACGTAAAGTTTTAGAAATAAACGAAAATTAAATCATACTGAGCTATCTCGTGCTATAAGGAGTACTCTAAAAGATCCGGGAGTTTACGGAGTACTCTTAAGAGCGCTAACCTTTTTATCGTGATCGTCTAGCGGTGGGCGAATAGGACGTTCCGTTGTGAGACAACCCAAATTACACCTAACGAGAGCAAGGAAACAGTGACGGGAGGTTCAAATATTCAAAACACAGTAATACTAGAATAATATATTTCTATGATGAATGGAAACACATTTATCAGCCTTTGGTTAAATCTACTCTACGCAGTGGTTCACAAAGCGGCCCAGTGCACCCAATAGCGTCCCGGGTCTAAATGACTTATAACTACATATCATTAAGTCTGTAACTAGCTCAAATCAGATTTGATTCTTATGCCGCGAAAGGGGTTAGAAGGAAAAGGGGATACTGTCAGCATTTGCACCTTCAACTGCACTTCCGGTAACCAGTGCTGGACCTACCGTTACAGGGGGTAAGTTCAAATGGACAGTAAGGTAAGGGTAACTGTGGCATGTCCAGGAGATCTTCTTGAAGAGGGGATCTAACATAATTTGAGTCGACCGGAAAAGTTACTACCAAAGGAACTGTATCTGGCCTTTTTGGGATGACAAGGCCCAGGAAGGCTCAGATATTACTGAAGAACGAACCTAACACTACCTGAAGGGTCACACAAACTAATCCTTGGGGCTATCACAATACCTCGGAACAATTATCTAGCAATCACACATTCTCACAATAGCGTTGGATATCCGAAGCTATTTCCTGTCTCTATACGATATGTCCTCTACCAGGACTACTCAGCGAGTTACCCTAAAGAACCCCACTGGTTCACAAGGAATACAATCTCTCAAAGTAAGCGGGCACGTGCATATGGCAAATATGTAACACAAACTGACTAGGGCATTATAAAATAGATACAGTACCCCATCACCTAGGCGTGTTAATGAACATTACAATAAGAACAAACAAAGAAATAAGTAACCGGAGGATCACACATGAGTACATGCAAATCAGTTACATATCAAGCACAGCAATTAGTAAGGACAGATAACAAAAATCCCTATTAGCAAGATAAAGAACCACTATTTTCAAATACAGCTAAAAGCAACCAGGCACCGAATGAAAGTATACAATACAAACAGATAACTTGTGAGGATCGTTCGGCTTTATTTATATACAAAGGCAAAATGCATTCTAGATAAAACATTCCGGTCGGATTAAATAACACCGAAGCAAAAATACAAGAATGAAAAGAGATGAATGGAAGAACAATGAACGAGCGTGCAATCCCTTATTTCACATTAGCACTAAGGGTATTCAAAAATGTAAAGCATGCAATTAATCAGAAATGTTCAAAAGAAGTTTACTTACTAAGAGTTACCAAGGGGAACTGTTATAAGTACTATTATCTCGAGTATGTTACTAAGTTGCTCAGGAGGTTTATTTCCAAGAACCTTCCTTTCGAATGCTTCAAAATACAATGGGGATGCTATAAGGTTCTCCTTTTTTATTTTCATTAATCACATATGTGTCAAGTTACAGTGCCACAGAGTATTTTGACACAGAAATAATGCGGGTAAATACAATGACGTAATGGTGGAATTTATATAATCTATGAGGGAGTCTGTGAATTGTATGATCCTTAGAGGATACGGATCTCTTCAATACCATGGAATACGGTACACCTTTAGCTGTACAAAAAAGAGAAAGAGGCAATTCTAACAGAAAACCTATGAAAATGCAAAAGTCTTATCTGCACATTGTCAAAAATGTATCTATACAAATGAGTTCTGATCAAGGAAATGTTATTGTTATTATTATTATAAATTTTTGCTTCCCATTGTCGCTATATCGAAACGTTGAACGGATCTAACACTTATCTGCCCGTTCATGAAGTGATTAAATTATTATCAAGCGCAAATTGTGGAACGCACACTGATAGAACACCCCTCCGGCCAGATATAATCGCATTCGGAACCATTTCACCATTAAACCCTCTCAAATTAAATTAATACCCACTTATCCCGCAGGAGTGATCCCACTCACCTTCCGACGAAGTACAAAGGGCCAATCTGGGATGATAGAGGTCCGTGAATCGTCTGATGACGTCGATCTGTTCGAGAGTAAGTTGTACGGCGTCTTTGTACTGAGAGTCGCAGGGAACGTATGCTGCCCAGAACTGCAAGAAAATGGGAATTAATTAGATTGATTATGAAATTATACAATGAGAGAAAGAGAATAGAGAATACTCTAAAAACTTTTATAAAATTATTTATATTGGAACAAGCTATTCGACTGGTTTTTGAAAATCATCTTCAACTTTTGTGGTGTTTTAATAAGGTGAATAAATAAATCCACTTGGCTTAAGTTTCACAAAAGTTTATTCTTGTTGTTGACAAATATGTGTCGGATTTAAACCCATTTTCAAAACTAAGGAGAATTTATCCTATATTACATATTTCACATATTTTTCGCACAACAGATGGAAGTGACGGGATTTTTTTATTTGAAGTTGTTAACAGTAAGTTATACCTGTTAAGGGTATTTGCTTATTTTCAAAAAAACAAATGAAATTCCAACCTAACATTTGTTATCGACAGATATTCGAGTAGGTTCAACTTTTTGCTTCTGTTACCTGTTAATTCGGATAATAAGATATGTGCGCTCATTAAAACAAATGCCTTCCCAGGCCCACACCGAAAAGAGTTGTTGGCGCCATGAAATATTCATTTTATCGTTGACCAGTTCTCGCCGTACCAACATTCACCCATCAAACTGATTCAGACAAAAACTGGACTGATCCGTAAGCATAGCTGTTTTACCAAGTGACTAGTTAGCAGTCTCCACAGTCTGCTCCAAGAGGCACAAAGTGTGATAATCGTTACGCCTTATCATCGCGCATGGCGAGAACCACTCGAAAGAGCTGCACTCACCAGCTTCCAGTTTGGG
This sequence comes from Megalocaria dilatata, assembly GCA_034642435.1. Classification (NCBI taxonomy): domain Eukaryota; kingdom Metazoa; phylum Arthropoda; class Insecta; order Coleoptera; family Coccinellidae; genus Megalocaria; species Megalocaria dilatata. The sequence continues at coordinate 57,791,049 of CM067855.1, read as the reverse complement.
CTTCGGTTCGAAAACCTACAACCGTATGATGAAGCACTATCCAACCTCTACTGGCTCTGCATGGTCAGTACCCCAGTTGTTTGGGACTCAACTCACACGCCGAAGGGGCTTCTTATCCATCCTACCAAACGCAGTCCCATGAACCAAGATAGTTTTCGGATTGATGCCTCAATTGATCCTGGTACGAGTACCGTCAATCCGGCCTGTAAGACAGATTCACGAACCCTTGTGAAGCAACAACGGACTAACCGTATCGTCGAGATCCACAAATCCCATAAACGAGTGTCTGCCAACAGATAGAAGGAATACACTCCTAGTCCATCATGCAGACTTTCAACCACTGCCCCCTCGAGTCCAACATCAATTGGGTGGACAGGTCGTACGAATACTCCACGAGTGCCTCCACCCTCCCGAGGTAACGCAGTACCTATGATGCTACATAACGCACTCGGCCGTTGGACAGAAAAATCCGGAGATTTACCGCAATAGGGTATAGTACGTTAGTTTTAAGGGAGAGGCACTGAGTTGATCAAAGCAGCTCAGCCCTCTATTCCACCTTTACGGAGAAACGGTCGATCTTCCACCACAGGGGTCCAGTGACTTGCGCAAATGGCATTACTTTAGGCATCAAGACTTAACTCTCTATTTCACCGGGATGAAACTAGGGTCCTAGTCAAGACTTCGTTTAATCAAGACACTAATTGTTCACTTTGGACAGTTTCTAAACGAATGTTAAACTCCTGACAATTAATCCACAGTTGATGCTACACCACACCTGATCTGTTGTAATAGCACATTATCTCACATACGGACCAGACTTTTTTTCTGGTCACCTTCACCTACAAAAAATGAGTTTTTTGTAATCCTTTGGAATAAAGACATTCAATGTCACGAGGACCAAACACACACCTCTCCACATTGTATGTACAGTAATCCTGAAAATTTGATTCAAGTGCAAAAGTCAGTTTTCTATTGAAAATTCACTTCAATTTTTGAACAGTTTATAAGGAATTTCGACATTACCAACGTAATGTTGTGTAAAATATAGTTTCAGCGAACCATTTGAGTTGTATCCTTCTAATTGTTATTTTTTGAGAATGACGATTTTAGTTTGATCAAAAATAATCTTTTTTTGTGGACTCAATAAGCACCACAAATCTATTGATTTCATGCAAACCACTTGATGAAGCATTTTGAATATTTATAAAGCAAATAAGTCCACTTTGCTTAAGTTTCACAAAAGTTTAAATTTTGTTGTTTACATATATAATTCGGATTTTAACCCATTTTCAAAACTAAGGAGAAGTAACTTAACATTGCAACTTATATATTTTTCGGATAACAGAGGGAAGTAACGGGATTTTTTTTTATTTGAGGTTGTTAACAGTAAGTTATACCTGTTGACGGTATTTGCTTATTTTCAAAAATAACTTGTTATTAACAGATGTCAGCAATGGAGATAAATGAAATTCCAACGTATCATTTGTTATGGCCAGATATTTTTAGGAGTCGAAGAGATCTTCCTATATTCGAGTAGGTCCAACTTTTGCCTCTGTTAGCTGAGTGTAGAATTTCGGTTTTACCGAAGTCTATGAAGAGGTTTTCTTTTATGCAATGAGCAGAAAAATTGTAGTTGTTTTATTTCGCAGTATAAATCCTTTATGTTCGTCTACTCTAATGTTGATTGAACGACCAGTTTGACCTATGTAAAAAGCAGGTCACTCACTACAATGCAATTTGTATATGTCACTTTTTTCTTCAATATTCAGACAATCTATGTTTTAACCAAAATTGACCCTAAATTTTACTTATTTGTTAGTTGATGCTAATGTTTTTAGAAATTTAAGTTCTTTTTTTAAATTATCAATTGAGAATGGGATGGAAAGCAACCTGTGTGGAATGAGTGGACATTTTGATATTTCGTGGATGGGAGCTACTATTATGAATTGAGGTGTCTGTGAAAGTTGGTTTTCGGAATATGTCGAATTCGAGGAGATTATTCTTTCTTGCAATTTTTATATCTAGGAAATTTAATGAATTTTCAGGGTTTTCTCTTTCCATGGTGAATTGAATTGTGTTAAAAATTAAATTCAGAAAGTTTGAAAATGTGTTTAGTTCCCTCATAGAGCCTAACCAGATATAAAAAACATCATCTATATATCTCTTCCAATAAACAACTTTTTTAATCAAATTGTATTTTGTGGAAAAAATTTTATTTCCAAGATAAGTCAAAAAAATTTCACTTAACAGATAGGAGCTTATTAGCCTTTTTAATACGTCTATGGGGCGAAACCATAGGAAGGCTAGTTGTTGATAAAATTTGTTGTTAAATTTGAAATAACTTTGTTTCAGGCATATTTCCAGTAAAACCGTTGTTTCACATATAATTCGAGTGGTGAGTGATTTTTTTGTATAAGGTATTCAATTATCTTTTTTTATTTCTGTGTTTGGTATGGAGCATCGAAGGAAATAAGTTTTGCGTTAGAGGGAATTTTGAGAGATTTAAGTTCGTCAGTAAGTTGTGTGATCTTTTGATAGACTATTTTGGGTGTATTGTCTGGTAAAATCATGAACACCTCAACAGAATAATCACTAGCATCCATATATTCACCTCTTCAAGAAAAAGATAAAGAAAAATTTAACAGTATCAAATCTGTTCCAAAAATTAGTACCCAAATTTGCAATAGACTCAGAAAAACAACCTCAAAACCAAATGTACAAATAAGAAAAATCTAGGGTCAATTTTGGTTAAAAACAAAATTATCAATAAGGAGTATGAGCTTTGAGAAATTAATAATTTTTGTTAAAGATCAGAAATAATTTTTTTGAAAAACAAAATTAAACTATTGTGGAACTTGACCGAAGTGGATTTATTTACGTTATTAATATCCAAAATGTTTTATCAAGTGGTTCTCGAGAAATCAATATATTTGTTGTGTTCATTGAGCCCACAAAAAAAGAATTTTCAAACATTATAAAATCGTCATTCTCAAAAAATAACAATTTAAAAGATACTCAAATGTTTCGCTCAAACTCTATTTTGCACAACTTTACGTTGGTGATGTTGAAAGTTTTCTTATACACTGTTCAAAAATTGAAATGGATACTCGAGAGAAAACTGACATTTTGCATTTGAACCAAATTTTCAGGATTGCAGTACATGCAATTTGGGGAGACATGTGTTTGCGTATTACATACACACCAAATATGGTCCTTGTAACACTGAATGGCTTAATGTCAATAAATTACAAAAAAAACTCATTTTTTGTTGTTGCATATCCTTTTTTGGTCCGTATGTTCTATTAGAATCGATCGGGTGTTTTGTATTATCAGTTGTGGATTAATTGTTAAGAGTTTAACATGCGTTCAGAAGCTGTCCAACTTGAACAATTTGTGCCTTGGTTAAACGAAGGGTTAACTCAACAAGAAGTTGCTAACCGTCTCCGAGTTTCGCAAAGTATAGTTGGTTGAGCGTGGAATCGTTATCGTATAAGTGTAAGTGCTGCATGACGGTGAAAGACCGTTCAGATCGGTTAATGCGGTTAACTGCACGACCTTCTTTACAGCATCCCGAATTAACAGCTCATTCCGGCAAGTTATCGGTAGGATAGTTTATGGTAAAATAAACTGGAATAGGTTGCAGTTCCAATTTGAGGGCTAGAAGATCCGCCAGGTACCCGCGATTGAGTAGGGAGCACCGGGCTGTAAGATATAGTTGGGCTCTTGAACATGAGAACTGGAACGCGCTCAGATGGAGATCCCGCCTGTTCGCGGCTAAACGCCCCCCATGACATTATAGTTTGACGCGCTGGGTGCGCTTGTCTTGACTAGGATCCTAGTTTCATCCCGGTGAAATAGAGGATTAAGTCTTGATACCTAAAGCAATGTCACTCGCACCAGGCATTGGACCCGTGTGATGGAAGATAGACCGAATGGGGCCCTAGTTTCACCGTAAAGGTGGAATGGAGGGCTAAGCCGCGTTGATCAACTCAGTGACAAGGCTGTCTGTTGCATCACAGGGCTACACGCTTAAAGCTACCCTATTACAGTAAATCTCCGGATTTTTCTGTCCAATGGTCGAGTGCGTTATGTAGCATACTGCGTTACCTCGGGAGGGTAGAGGCCCTCGGGAAGTATTCGTACGACCTGACCAACCAATTGGTGTTGGACTCGAGGGGACAATGGTTGAAAGTCCGTATACTGGACTAGAGTATTCCATCTATTTGTTCGCAGCAACTAATGTTCAGGATATCTCGAGAAATGCTTCAGGGTTTAGCGGGACTTGACGATTCGAGCGGACTCGTCCCGAACCAGGGTCGATTGCGAGACGTTTGTAAATCTCGACGATACGGCTAGTCCGTTGGTGCTTGATGCCAGAATCAATTGAAAGACTTCACAAGGGTTCTTGGGTCTTAATGTAGAGCTCAGATTAACGGAGCTCGTACCAGGATCAATTGAGGCATTAATCTTCAGACTATCTTGGTTCATGGGACTGCGTTCGGGGATGAGAAGCCCATTCGGCGCCCCAAATGACTTGGGTACTGACCATGCAGAGCCAGTAGAGGTTGGATAGTGCTTCGCTGCTACCAGTCACGGTGTAGGTTTTCGGACTGAAGCCGAAACTGGAAGCTTGATGGGTTCAACTTTTCGGCGTGGTTTTCGCTAATGCGCGATGATAAGGTGTATCTTTATCACACTGTCTGCTTTCTGGGTAGATTGTGGAGACTGCTGAGTAGTCGTCTGGTGAAAGAGTCATGCTCAAATAACAGTAGCCTAACCGGAAGAATTCACGATGTTCACGGATGAGGCCAGATTTTGTCTGTATCAGTTTGATGGATGAATGTTGGTGTGGCGAGAACATCGTCAACGGTATAATGAACATTTCATGATACCAACAACTGTTTTCGGTGGCGGCTAAGTGTATATATGTCCGCTTTCTGTAAATTTCTGCTCTATTACAGTTTAATTCGGTTGAGTCTGAACTAAATATAAAAGTAGTGCACTAATATTCTGATTGCGGTTGTAACCACCGCATGTGTCAGAAAAAAGAGATAGTTCTTTTACAGAGGCAGGGAGTTGACTGATGTATCTTAAAAGACAGGTATCAATCTCTAAACTGTCCCTTTTTCCATTCAGTTCGGCCCAGTCAAAAGAAAAACCTGTATTTTGTCACCCATATTTCGTTTGGATTGTAGGTACAAATTTTGCGGCTGTAGTACATTGGACTCACATCACTGCTTGCAATCTGCAATACACACTGAAGGTCAAACGTACAACAAACAAAATATTTGTTTTGTTTGGCTTTTTCTTTGTCTTTCGCTTTAGTTTGATAGCAAGCATTTTTTCTAAGAATATGACTATCATAATAATAATAATAATAATATATAATAATAATAAGTAATTTATTTCCTACAGGATACACTCCCAATTACAGGAAATCACAAAAAATCAGAATACAGTTTCATATTGACATGGTGCACAAAGTACTACAATGAAAAATAAAAAACAATCTCCATAAAATTCAGGTGCGTTGTGACAAATAGGCATTCACTATGGTCCGAGGAGAGTCGAAGAAAATGTCGCATGCATTGCCGAGCGCATTTATTATACCACATGTATAACCTATGGGAGACCGAAAACTGGCATTCGTTCTCCCCGTCCCACAGTAAAAGACCATCTCGCCTCTGGAACCCAAACGGGGAACCAGAAACGGAAGACCTGACAAAAGGTCCGGACAATCAATTTTTCCATTAACAATCTTGAACATAAACATTAGTGCACTTATATTCACCCTGTCGGCAGTGGATATGGTACCGAACCTGGAGAGCAAAAGATTGTTGTCATAGCCTATGGGAGGATACACACCTTCCTCCCTCCACATCAAAAACTTGTAATATTTTCGCTGCACCGACTCAATGCTCTTCCTATGACAGTTATATATAGGTCTCCAAACGATGCTACAGTATTCCAATCGACTTCTTATTAAACAATTGAACAGTGCTATCAAGGTATCCGAATTCTGGAAGTTCCTAGTGTTTCGGACTATGAACCCATATGTTCTATTTGATGAGAGTATCAACTGACTCATATGAGGTACAAAGGAACAACCACTGTCACATACAATCCCCAGATCCCTTATCTCAGTTATACGAGACAGCGCTGTGTCACTGATGCTATAATCGAAATTAATGACCATTTTCTTCTTCGTGTATGTCATAGCACAGCATTTAGATATATTCAAACTCAATCTATTGTCTTCGCACCATATTGAGAGGCTATCGAGTGCTGCTTGTAGCTTAGCACAATCAAGGAGACTGAGTATCCGATGAAAAAGTTTTAGGTCGTCTGCGAATAACAATACTGATACATCAATCACATCCACTACATCATTGACAAACAAAAGAAAAAGTAAAGGCCCAAGGTTGGAGCCCTGAGGGATTCCAGATGTCGCACAAAATTCAACAGAACAATAACCTTCAATCTCAACACGACAAATTCTGTCTGACAGATATGACCCGATCAAATTGACTAATTTATGGCTGAAACCAAACTTATTCTCCAATTTGTTGACTAAAATACTATGATCAATCTTGTCGAAGGCTTTCGTAAAGTCAGTATATATGACGTCTACCTGACCTGATCTATCCAATGTACCTAGTACCTCCTCGAAAAATGAAACGAGATTAGTTGTCGTCGATCTTTTGGGCATGAATCCATGCTGGCTGTCAGCAATTTTGTTGCGGACAAAAGGAAAAATCAAATTGTAAAGGATGATCTCAAAAATCTTTGAAAAATTCGACAAGATAGAAATGGGTCGGTAATCCGAGATCATCGATTTGTCACCCTTTTTAAAAATGGGAACTATCTTGGACCGTTTCCAAACTGAAGGATATATGCCCAAGTTTGCGGAAACATCAAATATGTGTGCCAGCGGGACAGAGAGCACTCCTATGCAGTCCCTGACCACGAAACTAGGTATCTCATCAAGCCCAGAAGTACGCTTATTGGAAAGTTGTTCTAACTCTTTATTTTCCTCCAAATTAGTTTTATACTGAATACAAGTCTGGTAGTGATCCTTTTTCGGAGTAAAATAGGAAAAATTGTAATTTTTGCAGAATATTCGCCTGTAAGTGAGAAGGTTTACTGGTTTAATATTTTCTTGTGCGCATAACTCTTTATAGGTACAGGTTGTGCATTTTTGCAATATCAGCTTAAAATCTAGATATTGTCTCTTTGTAGATTTTCGAGTGTAATGGGATTTCATCACGGGAAAGGTTTCAATATGAGTTTTCACCTTTTCAATGTCAGAATCCTTTGTTTTATTATGAGGTACTTTTTTTATATCTTTCGATACAGCTACTAGAAAGGCCTCCTTCACCTTTGAATTTAAAAGCATATTCAACTACCTCTTTGCTTATACAAAGTATTCAAACAAAAATAATTTACACACTTTAATTCTAGCACTTGTCGATCAAGGAAATACCGTTTAGAATCCAATCTGGATTTTTTTGTCACTTTTCTGTGTGGATCTCTTGCGTGCAGGTACATGACTCTCTATTTTGTTCAATATAATTTTCGCCGACTAAAATCGCATGCCCAATAGTTAATAGACCTTCTCCGTTCATTTAAAATGACACTTAGAACAATTAATAGGCTTAGGTGTTTTTGCCTGAATTATTTGTTGTTTCTTTAAATTTTTCTTCCAAGAAGAGGAATCTAATTTTTATCAACGTGTTAAAGACCATCTTTTTTATGGAAATATCTGAAATGAAATATTAAAAGGGTTCAGCAATGTTTGATTTAAATTTTTAATTATGTGCTTTGCCCTGAGCAATTAGAATCGTCTAAAATACGTGACAATTCATTTGCTATGTGTTCTTACTTCGAGTGCAATTCAGATGAAACGGTATAATCTAAATCAGTGTTGAATTTCAATGTGCTGAGTCAGCATAGTTCCAGAAAGAACGGAATGGAATGAGAAGGGAACGCTACATTTGCAAGCAAGATGGGCTTTTCTATTGTTTAGGCTCACAGGTATAAGAATCTGACGGCACTTCCGGTCCCTAAATTTTCTTTGCTTAACTACTTCCAGCGCCTGCAATATGCATTCCGATGAAAATCTCAGAATAGGTACTTCATTTCGAAAGCTTTTTCCTGCTTCTCGAAAGTTCATTTGATTCTTGAGAGAATACGCTTTATTAAATGAGATATTATACTGCCATTTTGGTTTTAACTTGGTAATTTTGAAAACTTCAAACTAATTATTACACTGTTTAACGTATTCTTTAGAACCCTTAACTTCTATGTGAGAAATGCAAAGATTTAATGAACCTATGATGACACAAATTCATACAGGTGTTTTCATTTAAGACAGAAGAGTTACTGAATACTAAAAAAATTGTGAAACATACTGACGTGAAGTCAGGAGCTTTGTTTATGTCACCCACGAGCCTCACGAAATATTGCAATATCGCTGGGCTTCTCACTATTTTTTTATCTTCTAATTATACGATCTTTACGAAATTTTACACGAGCCTGTGTCGTTATTTCACATCTGAATGCAAAATTTAAGCTCGATCGTAGGACTGTTGCTACGGCTATTTTTTAAACGCTGCTCCGCTCACAAAATTTTTGTTTTTATTTTGAATCTTGTAATCATAAGATCCTCATTGAATTTTGAAAGAATACATGCATCATTATCCCTCTAAATCTCAAACTTCTAATCAATCAGATTTGTAGTTGGGAAAATATTCATCAAAATATGGGAAAATTTAAAATGTGACCGAATTACTTTTGATCTCGTATCCTTCATAAGGAAGTCCAACTTAGTTGTTCAAGACCATTTTCGGTTGTTCAGTGCTCCTGCAGTTTATTTTCATGAATATGGTGATAAAATTCAATCCATTAAAACAAAAGCAAAACGTGTGAGTTCGTTAAATTTCCAGAAGATCGAGTCGATAAATTCGGTTGTAGATAAACCTTTTATTTTATAACAATGTTTACTTAAATGAATACAGCATGCGGTTGGCTCTAGGTGAAACATTATAATAGTTTTATTTTAAAAAATTCACACAGTTTTTATGTTTCACAGTTTATTCAGAATCCTGACAGGTGTTTCGGTCTTTCGAACATCTTCAAAGGAGTACAAAAAGTAACTAAACTTAAAATTGAAAAGATTCTTTTAATACACTTAGGACATCTGTGTATTTTCATGGCGTATGGAAATAAGAGCATCCAATATATGTGTGTTCCCAAAGAGTATTTGGGAATTTGATAAATTCTCCATTTTCTCAAAATTTCTCCAAGCAGTCCATTAATTAACCCTTTTTAACATTTTATGGTAAAGTGACATCTTTCTCATGGAAAAATCATTATTTTCTATACAATGTTCTGTAAAACCGGTTGATTTCTGTATTTTCAAAATAGACATCCTATGTTCTTTGATTCTTTATTGCAAACATCGGCCTGTCTGTCCTATATATGTAGCATTACAATCATCACAATTAATTCGATAAATCCCCGATTCGGAAAAGTAGGGGTTCCTTTTGTTGTATATTAATATCGTTGGCAGTTCAATTGCAAATCTAACACTCTGTTTGTAATAAAACAACACTTGGTTTAACTGAACTGTATAATAGAAAAGATACTTACAACCTGCTTGTTACACAGACCGAACTAAAAGAGAAAGAGTTTACTGAGTCCTTCATAGACCTTAACTCTTGATCATAGAAAAAACATATTATACATAGAGTGAGGTATTCTTCTTAAACTTTTGGTATACATTCACAATACCTTTCTTTATTGTTCACCAAAATCTTAGGTAAATCATTTCTATTTACTGCTAAATAATTAATTGCCATTGTATGAAGACCATAAGAGATCCTACTGCGGAAACCTTCTGTATAAGCCAATGAAAACCATATTTTCTTTCTTCATAAGGATCATTTATATTGATATAAAATTGTTTTAAAATATTGTGGTAAGTTTTCTTTTTAATCGTTTTGTCAATGATTTCAGTTCTATAGCCATTGTTCACAGCTATAGTTTCAATTATATTGACTTCTTTTCGGAAATTGACTTCGTTCAACGAGATGCTCAAAAGTCCATAAGAATGAAGCTTTGGAATGTTGACATTTTAATTTGCCATGATTGATTCGATTTTGAATGGATTATGGTATCAGAAGTGGTAGGTTTTGTAAAAATGTCGAACCTACCACTACTGATACCATAATCCATTGAAAAGCGAATCAATCATGGCAAATTAAAATGTCAACATTCCAAAGTTTCATTCATAGACTTTTGAGCATCCCGTTGAACGAAGTCAATTTCCGAAAAGAAGTCAATATAATTAAAACTATAGCTGTGAACAATGACCATAGAACTGAAATAATTGACAAAATGATTGAAAAGAAAACACACCATAATATTTAATAATATAAAAAATATAATAAATAAGAACTTTGATTCAAAAGTCACAATTTATTTAATAATTGCTTTTGACATCGGATTCTTCAATTTTTCATCAGTGAGTTCAACCGTTTAAGACCATTTTCAGCTCAAAACTTCGAAAATTACAGACTAAACGATAATACGGTAGTCCCAAGTAAATGCCCGCAAAAATTAGCCATAAATTTTTAAATAAATAAATTTTTAAATTATTAATTAATTTTTTTTTTAATTCAATTAAGTAGAGGTGGAATGATATAAATGAGGTTTTCAAATGTAGGTTTACCGTCGGCTAAGAATTTGAAATCATATACTTAGACGAAGTGATGACATTCTGGTACGAGTGCGAAAAACTAGAATGACCTGCAGCTTACGCACAGGTATGCAGCTCAATTATTCTACGTCATAAAACGTTGAATCTCTCAAACATTATTATATTAGGCATTGCTTGAATATAAGAAAGTTTTCCAAAAAGAGTTTAAGATATTCTGGAGGAAAATAAATCTATTCATATCTTAACTCTCCATTTCTCATCAATCTCCTATGAACGAGATGTCGAATACTGTTTTTAATTTTCTGCGCTTGCTCGGGTTACTCTATTGATCGCTAGATGGCTCCCAACACTTACATCCTAGCACTCTACACAATCGCAGATGGTATAGAAGATCGCTCCATTACTTGTGTCATATAAACCGTTATGGCGGAGAAATCGCCATCTGCCTGCTAGTTATTCAGGAACCTCCAATTTCTGAGGTCATCTACGTCAGTTGGTGGAATTAATAGCGTTGAACTGTTTCCTTTAAAAATCATTGAATTTTTTTTAAATGTTTGAGTATTTGTTTGTTGTGGAATGGGTGCGTCAACCTCAAAGTTGACTGAAGAGAGGAAGTTTGGAAAAGGTGACATTGTTGACTCTATTTTGCATCGGATGTAGTTATCAGTTTTTTCTACAATGTGCTCTGAATGTTATTCCGAGTTTTATCGATTGGTGCAGCAATTTATTTCAACCACTGAAGTAAAAAAACTCAAATGTGAAACCTTGAATGAAGTGTTTGCTGCTCTATCCAGATTAGGAATAAAGGACAAGAAAACCAATATTCTCCTGAGCTCCTTTCTGAGGACTTCCTCCCATACCAATAAAATTGGATACTCCACTCTAAATGAAGTTTATAAATACTTGAAGAATTTGAAGAAACCCAACAGTCTATCCAAACCTCTACGTGAGATATGTGATAAACCGAACCATAACAATGTACAACAAAATGTAATTGAGTCAACTGGAGTGCTTGAAAAAAGAAATAATTTTTGCTACACATATCGGCTCAGGTCTTCCTATCGTTTGTCCACCATCAATTCATCATTTACTACCTCCAAATATAGGACATCTCAAAAACACAAAAATATTGGTGCAGCACAAAAAGTTATCACAAATTGTGGTTCAACAACTGTACCTAAAACTGATAATTCATTAACTGACGAAAAAGCTACGCAATTAGGTTTTTTGGAATATTTTAGGCTTGGACCTAGTGAGAGTTTATATACTCCAAAAAAAAGTGAAAATACTTCTAGTTTTAGTATGTCTATGTTTAATAATTCAGCAAATGTGCCTTTCTCTTCAGAATTAGGACGTTTGATGGCTGAAAGGGTCAATCACTGTGTATCAGATGATTTTAAGCTTCGCAAACTTGAAAGATTAGAAAGGTATATAAATAAGCCATACATAGAAAAAAATGAAAATATTATTTACCCTGTAACGTATACTGAGAAAAATACTAACGTTCCTTCCAGGAAAAAAATATCCACTACAAAAAATTTTAAATGTAAATCACTATCAGTGGTGATTGAAAATGTAGATCTTGTAGCGTTAAAGAAAAAATTAAGAAGACTTGCAAAGAAGAGACTTTCGGATCGTTTATATAGGTTAAAAAAAAAATGTAAAAATGTAAAAGTTATGTTAAAACCTAGTGATAGGAAAAATATTGATGAAATGGTTAGAATAAAAGGTAAAACTTAACTTTTTGAAGTTCCTATTGTATTCTTGTGTATATTCTTCATTTCTATTCGATACTTGAGAAGGGATATAATTTTTGTACATTTGTTAAAATTTAAAAAAAATACAAAATAAATATAAAAGAAATAACTATGACAATTATATTTTAGGAATATTCTTATTTTGATACTTGAATGTACCTTACTGATATAACGAATATATTATATTTTCATTATTTATTTGGTATCTAGATTGCTAACTTAGATTTTTTGAGAATTTTATTTCGTAATATTACGTAACATTTCTTCTTCAGAGAATTATATATATATGTATTATCTAATGGAATAATGCTTGTTTATTCCTGAAGATTTAATTTTTTATTTTTTCCTTAATGAGGTATTTAATTTCAATGCCAAAGTTGATTTACAGTTCTTTTGTTGGTGGGAAAGATGTAAAAGACTTTAACAAGTGTGTTTTTCTTGTTAAAATTTAGCAGAGAAGTATATACTTGTGATATTATTGTTGTTTATCACTGATCTAAGAATTTGAGAAAAATGTCCATTTTCTAATATGTGTAATTTTTATGGAAATGATGAATATTTTTGAAAGGACAAGCAGGTTGCTTTTAAATCCTATTGTTATATATCTTAATTGATTGCTGTGATTTTCACTTGTTAATTTTGAATTACTGTGTTAAACAATTTTATATCGATCAAAAAAATTTCATTGGATATTTTTGTAATTTATAAACTCAAGATCCTTCTTTTCTTTATTGTAACGAAAAATAAAAATGTTTGAGAGTTATGCAAATAATAGACATAATTCGAACATAATCAATATTCTATCGATAATAAAAATTTATGAAACACCGAAGGAATGTTTTCATTTCCAAGTTTCATTATGCTCTACATGAGTCAGAATATTTTAGAAAAATGAACTTGTATGCCTTAAAATTCTTTCATTTAATTCAATAAAATATATACGTAATAATTGTGGGAAAACATGTATTAAAAGTATTTACAAACTGGAGAAGAGTGAAGTTCAAAAAGATTTGGAGTTTGGCAAGGTCTAATATGATTTTCTCTAATTGAAATATTTTAAGACCAAAACAAGCTTTTAGAAAGTATTAGTTTTTCAAAAATATATACATTTTTGTCACTGCATTTTTGAAGTATTCATCATTGGAGAAGTGAAATCTTAACCATAAGTACAAGGTATTTATGCAGGATCAGGTAATAAGAATGATAACAATAGATCATGTGTTATAAAATGTCCTCACAGTAAAAAAAAGTGACTGGAGGATGTTATTTAAATATATTGAATATGTATTTTGAATTTATATAGATCCATATATTTATTCGCCAAATTCGGATTATTTCTGTTATAAACTAACTTTTTAATTTCAACATACTCAAAATAGTTTAGCTGTTTGCTTTTTCATTCTACAAGTTATTTTTTCTTGTAGAAATATTATGGATTTCATTGAAAACAATCAAAATTCCACTAATCAAATAGTAGGAAGCTTAACTATTTGGAGTCTATTGAAATTTTTAGGTTAGTTCAAAATCAAAATAATCTGAATATAATAAATATCCCTGAGGATCTAGATGAATACAAAATATTCAAATAACACCTGCAGACCAGTTCCATTTACTGTGCCGATATTTCGTAACACTTCTATTCTTATCAATCTTTGTACCTGATCGTGCTTAAATATTTGTACCTTATTGTAAAGTTTTCACGTCTCCGATGATGAAGTAAAACTTTGAAAATGTTTCTTCCCATGATTTATCGTGAGGGTTCTTTGGATTAAACTTTATTTTAAACCTGGTTTTTGGGAACCATTATATTAGTCGTAAATCCTTTGTTTGTTGGTATTATATTTCGCCAATTTGAGTGGACTGTATAATTGTTAAAGGCTGTTTGATTCTGAATTGTTTCAGCCGTTACTATTCTGCTGGTCTGATGATGGGATAGTTCATTTCCCGAAACTCGAGTCACAAGAAAATGTGTAATATATATTTTTTTGGTGGTAAAACATAGTAATTTCTACAATTTGTTTTAAGGCTGTTTGATTATTTACTTAACCAATCGATGAAAAAAATCTGTTGTAAATCTAAACATTTCGTAGAAAAACGCGAGACAGCAGACCGAAATTAATTGTATACAAACACGTAATTTAATTCGATAAATGACCTTTTTATAGAAAAAGGATCTAAGTCCTAAAGCTACACAGCGTTGATAAGTGAACAATTAGTTGAAACGAGTGCCGAACATGTAATGAATGAGTAATGGTAATTGAAGTTAAACGACTATAATATTGAAATAAGGTTATTCTGATTTTCACAAATTTAGTGTTAAATTCACAACAATTGTTTCGCTATCACAGTAGCATCATCAGGCAAGATCACATTTTGAATAACAGTTATTCAAAATGTGATCTTGCCTGATGATGCTACTGTGATAGCGAAACAAATGTTGTGAATTTAACAATAAAATTTGTGAAAATCAGAATAACCTTATTTCAATATTATTTAATATGGATTTTCACCAAGTAAGGACTGATACAATTCAATATTAAACGACTATATACAAAAGCGTGCAATGAATGCTATTCACTGACTTCGACCACCCTTAATTACAAGGTGGAAAATTCTCAAATTTGGTTGGTGGTCGAACTCGGAGTTGATTCCTGATCTGAATGTCAAATTTAGGATATAGACTTTTAAAAGTGGAAAAACTAAAATTATTTTTTCGAAATTCCTACAATATATAGTAAAAATCCTAAATTTGAAATATTAAAATAATAATATAATATATATTATTGACACAAAATATTTTTCAATATCTATAATTTACGAAATACTTAATGTACTTTTGAAATTTAATTCTCATTCAATATACGAGGGGCGCTCAATGTATTCTCGGTATAGGCATGAAAGAAAATTTTGGAAAAATTCTATTTTTCAATGCAGTTCCCTAGAACTTCAATACATTTCTTAGATCGAGAAATAAGCTTCTCTAAACCTTATAAAAAATATTCTTCCGGCTCCTCCTCAAAAATAGGTACTAATTGCTACCTTAAGTTCTTCATCGTCGGAAAATCACTTTCCACGAAGATATTTTTCACATTTGGGAATAGGTAGTATTCACGGGGGGCCAAGTCTGGACTGTAGGGAGGATTAGTAATTTCTTCGAAGTCACATTTCCGCACAGCAGCCTTCGCCGTATGAACAGGTGCGTTGTCGTTAAGTGGCAACACCCCCGCTGCGAGTTTTTCTCGCCTTTTTCCTTAAATTGCTTCTCTTAAATTACACAAAGTGGTTGCGTATGATACTGATGTGGTGTTTTCACCCTGTTTAGTGTATTCTGTCAATAAAATACCTTTAGAATCCCAAAATACCGTAGCCATTATTTTCCCAGCGGATGGGGTGACTTTAAATTTATTTGGAGGCTGAGCACCCTTTCCAATCCACTGAATGGACTCTGACTTTACTCTCAGGGTCATGGTGACGAACCCACGTCTCATCGCAGTAACCAGCCGGTTGGAAATAGTCGATGGATCTTCTCCACTGAGCTCTAAAAACTCTTTACATCACTCGACTAGCATTTGGTTCTGAGGTGTGGTGAGTAATCTCAGTACCCATCTGGCACTGACCTTTGAGAGGTTAATATGATCATGAAGGATAATATGTACGAGTATGATACCCACGGATAGGTTTGTCTCTGCTAATATCTTGATTTTTATTCTGGCATCTTCAAGTATCAGCTTTTGCATTTTTTTTACATTTTATTTATTGGTGTCGCTAACAGGTTCGCCTGAGCGAGGATCGTCTTCAATGCTTTCTCTGCCTACGGGGGACAGTCTTGATAAACAGCAACCATCTCTTCATGAATGATTTTTTTACTTTTTCTCTGCTTAGTGAGGAAGTTTAGAACGGCGCTCGATTTTCTTCATCATTGTGGAGTCAGTCATTCTGGTGGTTTTTAACTGAGGATACATAGAAAACTAATGATATTAAATTAGTGAAATTTTATAGATAATTCCGAAAAGACATTGTACACTCCTGGTAATTCCAAACCATTTTGCTTTTTTCGCGCTTTTAGGAAACAGCATCCTATCGTTCTGTCAAAATTTCTGCAATTGTCAAATTTCGTACCGGAAATTGTACCAAAGTACTGGTTGGTCTCACTTAAGAATGCGAGGTAAAAGTAGTTGCGCCCGACCAGTACTTCTGTAAACACTATAACTTTCGAAGGAAAAGAGCTAATGATTTAAAATTTCCTGGTTTGGGGATAAATATCTCGGCTATGTTTGTTAATGAATAAAATCGGTCTAATGGTTCTGCAGTTATTATTTGGAATTTTTCATATTTTTTCCAATATTTCAGAAACTGCAGATCCGGCCGAACTGAATTTGGAATTTAGAAGTAGAATTATGACGCAAATATCTGCGCAAAATTTCGTGAGTATTATATAATTAATAGAAAAGAATGTATGGAAAGGAGACTGTGAGTCGGGAATCGGGATATCAGACAGGCGTTATTGTTATTGCCGAATTGCATTGCTTCCCTAATTCTCTCCCGAAAGCTCAACTACATTTTCAATTTGTTTTGAATAAATTTTTTCCTTCACTGCTCTCCAGTAACAAAAATCTATGGGTTTAAAATCAGGTGAACGAGCTGGTCACGAGATTGTACCAGATCACCCTATACATCTGCTCGGATATTCTTCATTTAGATATTCTGTAACTGATAGAGCATAGTGCGTTGTGCAGCCATCTTGCTGAAACCATATTTCTCTGAAAATAGCAAGTGGCACGTCGTCAAGTGAAGTTGGCAACTGATTTCGTAAAAAATCTAAATAAATTTCAGCATTTAAAACCTCTGGCAACTCAAAAGGTCCTATGACTCTTCCGTTCAAAATTCCAGTCCACATGTTCACTTTATAACGATATTGAGATCTATCTTGTCTCATTAAATTCGAATTTTCTACGTGCCACTCGTGTAAATTGTGTAGGTTCATGTAACCATCTTTTTTAAATGTTGATTCATCCGACTACAATATTATTTCCAAGAATTGTGGGTCTTTCCGGTTTTTTTGTAGCATGGTTTTGCAAAACACAACCCAAGGTTCATATTCCCGAAGTATTAGAGCTTGTACTCGCTGTACATGATATGGGTGGAGCTATTGTTTTTTCAATAGTCGCTGAGCTGTACTTTTATGCATTCAACTGCTGTGCTTGAAGCACAATATTGTCGTAACTTAAGGAAATTCTTCCTTCACCATGCAATTCGTTTGGAACTCGGCCCGCTGTGAAGAGTAGACGGTGCACATTCGTAAAAACTCGATAACCAGCACTAGCGTTACATCTGCATTCCCCATAAATGAGGTGCATATTGGCATATTCCTGTGTGGTATACACAGACATTATGGCAATACACAATCACAGGTTAGTCCAGATAAAATTAAAGTTCGTCGTGAAGAGATCAAAACTATCCAAATCACAAGCAAACAAATCTAATAAACGAAGCCAAAAGTCGTAAGTACACAAATAACACGATCAAATACAGAAAGATGCGCAGTAGACCAAGGGGCGTAGCGTTCTGACCTGTATTGCGTTTACGTGTGCCAATACCAAATAGTGTCTTCACCAATACGTTTGCCAATACCAAATAGTGTCTCACTCACACTTTATGGAAGGACTCACCCCATCTCATTCAAACCAGATTCTTAAAGTATTGGATGCACTAGAATCATTTTTAGAAAGATCGAAGAAATTTTTCGAAACTGTGTTTCTTTAAGAAAGACCGTTTTTTTTGACCGATCCAAGAAGTTGTAGCGAACAGATTCTTCTCTCCTCGTTCAGAAACCTGCCTTGGTCTGTTCCAGCTTGACCGGCGTATCAATAGAGTACTCGACCAGTCTAAAGATTCATAACTAACCCGTCCCCGCCGAGTTCAAATAGGGCAAGGCATACAGCGTTTGACGACCACCGTTCCAAGCGGAGCACATGGTCACTGGCGTCACAGGCAGAGCTGCGCATCACGCCTGTCTGATGAGTTTCGAATGCGCAGACTCCGAACGAAACGCCGTCTTCCGAATCAAGAGGTGGAATCTCAACACTGTGTTTTTCTTAGAGAGCTTCGAAATAATATAGTAAATGTTATACTATTTTAGAATCCCTAATAAAGGCGCTAACTTTTAAAGTAATTTGCCAAACTGATGTGGTGCAGTTTTTTTTTTCAGTGCAGTTAGATAAAGTTGTACGAAATATTGATTTTGAAAACTTGGTTCGACAAAAAGTGACATTATTTTCCAAGCTGGAGTAATTGCCTTAGAATTCAAGATCACCTGTTACAGAAGCACTATCCGGGATAACATAGGTTGTAGAATCTGACTAAGCTACAATGTGTTGAAACAATTGTTGTTTATTAATAAAAGCACTACTTAGTTAAAATGGATTTCCTTCAAGTTAAGACCGAATCCATCAAATATTCCTTCATAATATGCCTACGTTCAATAAACTAAGTGGAAAAAGATAAATGATTGATGAATTAGAAACCAGAAAAGACCCAGATGTGGATGAAATCCTAAATCAAGATCTAAAAAATCTCACTGATGAAACTGAAGAAGAGATTGCATAAAGTGCCAGAGCAATAATATCAACAGAGCATTATCTAGACAGACTTACGAGTAATAAAGTCGTTAACAATTTATTCCTCAAACTCATCTGGAATAATAATCGTTTTATTAGGAGGACAAGGAAATTCCTCACTTAATTAGATTCCGTTACGTCCATATATTCAAACACAAACAGTTCCTTCATAACTTAAATACCTATCTGGTTCAGTCCAAGAATATGTAAGAAACATATTCTCACGCGTCCTTACGACCTTTAAATTTATTTAATAAGATTAGAATCAGCAAATAATAACGTGTGCAGATTCAATGGGGAGAAAGAATATACTCCTAAACACCTTATAGCATAATGCTTCAATCAAAGAAAGCTTTAATTATGAAACCGTAAGAACGAGGCACTCCTTTGAACTCAAAACTACTGCAACTTATTATCATTTTGGTACTGGGTGTAGAACTGTATGTCATAGCCGGCCCAAGAGAGGAAACTCAATAAGTCGCTCTAATTTTTCAATATTGTCCCTCACTCAGAGATTGATTATTTATCTCTGAGATTAGAAGCCTCCTTTACTTGGTAAAGGGGGCTTACTATGGCGGTCTTTGGCGTCCTCCCTGTTGCCTGGCCCTTCTTCACAATAACTTTAATTTAAAAAATCTCTAAAAAACTTTATAGAATTAAATGCCATTGAAGCTCTTTGGTGATGCGGTGTTATGAGAGAGCTTTCAAACTTCTTAGTTTCGGGAGGTAAGCGTTTCGTACCAGCTTGCAGCCCCCTCAACTCATCAGATTGGCAATGGTGCCAATAAGCAGAATTCTAAGTAATGGTCAAGGATTTGGCACGTCTCCACACCATTCTGTGGATAGCCTAGTTTTTTAAATGATACTCAATTAGTTGACTACGTTTATTGAAGTTTGGTTTCAAACAGAATGTCTGGTATATAGATATATTTTATTGAATGCTCACATTTAGTATCAAAATAACTTTTAACTGAGGAGGATATGGATTCGAATTTCAGATTAATTTCCTGGAGAATATTTTCTATTTTTTAAAGGTTTTTTAAATTCTTTGCGGAGAATATATTGGTGATGAAATTTATTATTTCGAAATATTCAATCGATACAAGTTTGTCTTGGATGATTACGGTCATTATTTGATGTTTTCTTTTGATTCATTATTGGTTGGTTAACTGCCTCTCATATTTATATGTATACAAGGTGTTCCAACGAAAATTTGACCCCTCCGAGAACTCAGAAACGAAGAATTTTCGAAGATTTTAAAAAAGCTGGTCAACTTTTATTTTGAGGGGGACGAATTTCAATCATGAGTTTGTTCTGAAAAAAACATCCACATGAAGGTGGCATCAATCCCCAACATTTTTTGAATAGGGAAAACATGTCGAGTGTTGGTTAGTTTGAAAGTTATTTATGTTCTGTGCACAACCCAGTTAAAATTTTCAAATTGGGTTCATTATTCATGAAATAATGTAATATTGAACTTACCGTCAAAAGGTGATGTTGAATAGACAGTTGAACCGCCCAAACTCAAGAACCTAAGTGTTTTGAAGAATCCAAGAATAATTTTCATGCTCTGTATTAGGAAGAAAGAATTCTTATAATGACATTGTTCCGAAAAAACCACCTGAGGCTTTCGAATCGGGAGGAGATCTTGAATGTGGTTTAGTTGAGAAGTTTTTCTGTTCTCTAAAGATCGCAGTGGAAATTTTCAAATTTGTTTAGTTAATGGCAGAACAACATGAGTTTTTGAATGTTTTTACTTTAAAAAAATTCGATATTCTTATCGTTCATGATGCGAAAATGTGTGAAACGCATGAAATTCATTACTATGTTCTATGTTTACAATTTTTTTGAAGATTTTTTCTCAAATGTGTTTCAGTCTTTCGTTTCTGCACCATAATTGAGTTTGACTTACTTATGAGGGCGAAAATGGCCTTCTCCATGGAAGAAGAATAGAAATTCTCAAATTATACTAAGGGAATGATGAAAATTCTAATATCATTGTATGGGGTTGGTGGTGATCATTTTGAACAATACATACGTTAGTTTATTCAACACTTTTTCTGGATGTTCCCTATCATTACTTACAGATCTAGTGTGTTTGAATGTAATGTTAGATTGTATCGGGCTGTACTTGTCGGAAATATATCTTGATGATAAAAGTAAAACAGCTTAATTTCCGCTAATTTATTTAATTTCACAACAATTGTTTCGTCATGACAACATGACTTCGTCAGGTGAGTGTGGTACTAAAAACATATTTGAGATTGAGTTCTTCGAATATTCAAAATGTACAGAAAAGAAGGTAGTGGGAATTTACAGTAATTTGTTTTCTTATTATTACACAAAGTTTCAGAAAAGATTAAGTAAGGGGGATTTATTAAGGTCCGTCTGATCGTTTAGGAGAATCTATTTTTTATTGTATCTGTTAATTTCGAGGGCTTCTAGGTAGTTCAACCTGAGGTCCTTTTTTTCGAGCTGTAAGATTTTGTAGTTATTGTCAAAATCATGTCCTGTGTCCAAAAGATGGTCAGCATATGTTGAATTTCCGTTTTTTCCAAGATATGCTTTCTGGTGTTCACGTATCCTAGTGCCGAAAGATCTAACTGTCCGACCCACATATACAGATGGGCAAGTACCGCATTTGCTAAATTTGTATATACGTGGTGATTGTAAATTCGATATGATCCTTCAAATGGGTTATATTGGAGGTCATTTTCACTAAATAAAGTCCACTTAACCAGTTTGTCAAAATGGTTACTGAGCTATGACGTTTTTTCAACTTTAGGAATTTTCTACCTTGTTACCCACAAACAATTAATTATGTGAAAATAATTACATTGTAAATATCCAATTGATACTATTTTAAGAGCTGAAAAATGAGTGGTACTTTTAGAGAAAAATATTAGGCAAAACTCATATAGTCTTTGAAATAAATGGTTTTTAGTAACATTATTTTTTTGTGATTGAAGTATGTTATTATTACTCATGAAAAATATTGTGAACTTGGCGTACAAATTAAGACATTACTTGTTTCATTACCTTTCTAATAAGGTCCAAATGCAATCGACTTTTTCACCAAATTAAAAGAAAACAACATAATTTGAAGTTAAATTCTTATTAAAAAAATCCACAAAAAATTTGAAGTTTCAGCTCAAATTTTCTGCCTCAACTTCTCATGAAGGCACTCAGTCTATGGCATACTTCAGTGACAGTTACCCGTTGAACCCCACTTGAAATCGTAATTTTCATGTGCTGTGCAGTCGTCAAAATTTTCTCCCTAAATTCTTCCTCTGTGACTTTTGGATTATTTAAGGACAGAGAGAACTTCAAATCGAATGTTTGATGATATTTTATGCGAGAATTCATCTTCGCATACAATTTGATATGTGTTTCTCGATAATTGCTGCAAGATTAATTACATGATTAACGCTACGTTCTTCACAAAGTTGAACTTTGAAAACTGATCTTATTTAGATATTCTGAATAAACTGCATGACCACTTCTGACCACTTCATGACCTATATACTCCAGACTTTTTTTTATGGATCAAATCTTTATTATTTTTTATTTAATTTCCTAACGTCCTTCTTGTTTTGAATGAAATGATGCAGTTACTCTTTTTCATTAAATATCTTGCTAATTTGAATGTATTGGGTTTCTGTTTGAGTTACCCTTCTGATTATGTTCAATATCAAATTGCTTAAAAAAATTCACCGAATTTGAAAATTTTAACTAGGATCTTTAGAGAACAAAAAACCTTTTTAACTAAAACACATCCGTCATTTTCCTATTGAAAAAAATTGGGAGTTGTTGCCACCCTCAGGTGGCTTTTTCGGAACAATGCTCCTCATAGGAATTCCTTCTCCCTAAACTAATTAACACTCGACATCACTTCCCTATTCAAAAAATTTTGGGGATTGGTAAAATTAACTTTGGGACACCCCATATATGAAGTGTAACAGTGTATCTTAGGAATTTCATTCAATTCAATTCTAGAAAGTTTTTAAGAGATTTTTTCTATAGAATTTGTAGAGATTTCGGAGAATTAATCCAGCTATTATACGTAATATTAGGTTTTGCTTACAAGGGATAACTGAGAGAGCTTCAGCAGTTGACGTGATCAAAATAATTTCACGGAAGCAAGTTGAAGCGTGTATTCATAAATTGAGAACACTTCTCTATTTAGAAACTTTTTTTGAGGAGTATTTCATTTTGATGAGTTCAATCGTCTGTTGAGAAACTTAGCTTTGAAAATATCCT
The DNA here is from genome assembly GCA_034642435.1 of Megalocaria dilatata. Taxonomy (NCBI): domain Eukaryota; kingdom Metazoa; phylum Arthropoda; class Insecta; order Coleoptera; family Coccinellidae; genus Megalocaria; species Megalocaria dilatata. Next base: position 57,767,695 of record CM067855.1, on the reverse strand, counting down.
CTACAGACTTTTAATAAAGTTGCCACTGAATGCACGATCACGAGTTGAAAATGAAAGACTAGCCAGCAGAAAATTTTACAGTCATTCTATTCACCTTCCCAGTAAAAGTAAAACAAAGATCTCCTCTCATGATTCCCAACGGAAAACGAAGAAATCCCATCAATTTGCATAATTCTGCGCTTGGCTCAAATCCTTTCAAACCGATATTATTTAATTTGCATATCTTAGGATAAAAACTGCCCTATGAAACGTTCCATATTTTCTACCACATTCCGGAAAAACGTCTGGGTATCAGCGATTCTCGTGGAAAAATGTTAAACTCTGGATCGCGTCGAAAATTTTCTTGATACTACGACGATTATTCAGAAATACCGAATCTTAAACAGATCTCTGTCTGAGGCAGGATAAACGGCTATTTGTTACATCGCCTCAGTGAAGTTCATCCTGCCGAATTCTTTGAGCCTGTACTTATGGGGTTCTTTGACGGTTTTTTTAATACAGTGCAACCACATATGGCATTTCTTTCTGGATTTTTATGTAATTTATTTGGTTTTCGGAGTTTGGTGTTCTTGAATGGGTGATAGAGATAAGTAGACGTTGGCCCTGCTCCAAGCTCCATTGTAACTGAGAAATAGACTGGAAAATCTCTACTTCATGCCAGAATTCCCTGAAAGTTTTTTCGAATTAATTCACTGATATGGAGATACTCTCATTTGAATCGACTTGTATTCTAAAAGTGCTCTGGTTTGAGATTGTGTACATTCTGAGGAATAAAGATCGTCGGTGAAATGTTTATTGAATATAAATAATGAATGTATTGTTATGATAAATAACTGAGCTCAGCGAAACTACGTTCCCAGACTACAACTTTTGCGCTTCTCATACGTTTTTCTGTAAGGCTGCCCGAATGGAAACCTATTTTCTTAATGTTTATGTTTATAATTTCGAATTCAGAATAGTTTTTTGATACTTTTACAATATATGTGAATATTGTTTACTAAAATATCAAAACAATATCAGAGTATACATATTCAATATAAAATATTTCTCAATGTCTAGGAAACACCTTATTCACTTTACGACATGAAAAAGTACCAATATAAATATATTAACATAAGGTATGTACATAAACATACATATACAGAAAAATCTACTATTCCAAAACAATACACAATTATCAAAGTGAAGGATAAAACCTGGATAGGAATAAAACTATACAAGTTAAATGTATTGAAGACACTAGAGTAATGATCATAACTTATGTGCACTCAGAACACAGAAAAACTCAATAGAAAATAATCAACACCTGAAAAAATACACAATTAAGGAATATTTTGCTGATCTTTAATTTAACATGGAATTAAAATAAATTAATTCGACTGATCTGTACCAAAAATCATTAATAAGGAGTATGAGTTATGAAAATAGAAAGTTCTGGAAAGCGAGACAGTATAACTTACATCTGTATAACAATTCTACACTCAAACTCGACAAGGTATTGTTGATTGTTTGAAACGTGCGTATGTCTGCAATTTGCCTCTGTGATCAACAAAACCTTGTCGAGTTTGTTTGAGTGTAGAATTGTTATACAGATGTATGGTGCACTGTTCGATTTCTAGAACTTTCTTTTACCATAGCTCATACTCCTTATTAATGATTATATGGAATTTATCCATAATTTATAGAGTAAATTAGAATGCGAGTCGATACTTGATGAAGGTAATTATAATAATTTAAAATAGTATTCTGAAATTGTATAATAAAATAACAGAGTATACATTATCTATATAAAATATTTCTCAATGTCTAGGAAAGAACTTTTTTCGCTTTACGACATAAAAATTTATCGATACAAATGTATTAACACAATATAAAGAAGTATTTACCCAAACATACCGACTCACATTTTAACTTATTCTGTAAATTATGGATTAATTTCATATAAAATCAAAAATCTAGAAAATATCCCTTAATCGTGTGTTGTTTTTCAGCTGTTGGTTATTTTTGTTTTTATCATGGGAAATTGCTTGGGGGACTAATAGCTATTGAGTTTTTCTGTAAACTGAGTGCACGATTAACTTGTATAGCTTCATTCCTATTCAGATTTTATGTTTCCGATAAGTTTCAAATTGTTTTTGTGGTTTATTTGAATTTGCAGTATCTGATGAGAAAATATTAACAAATTATTTTTCATATCTTCGAATTCTGATTAAAATATTTTTTATCTATCCTTTTTTTTATGAGATTTTATACGCTTTTTAAATAGATTTTTAGTTTTTTCCAAGACACTGAAAAATATTTTATTTTGATTATGTATTCTCTGATATTATTTTGATATTAAAAAATATTTAAATAAGGTTATTCTGATTTTCAAAAATGTTTATTGTTATGTTTACAATAACCGTTTTGCTATCACAGTAGCATCATCAGGCCTGATGATGCTACTGTCAGCATAATCTTTTTTGAATATTTTTTAATATGGATTTTCACCAAGTAAGGACTCATTCAATTCAATATTATTTTGATATTTTAGTATACAATTTTCAGAATATGAATAGTATATTCAGTATATGAATAGTTGCGAAAAAATTTAGGGGGTGATTCCTTGTCATAAAATAGGGTGGGTCTTTCATATAAACTTTATTTTTTTGAGTCCCCCCTGCTTAGTTACCGCTCCCTAAAGATGGCACCCGAAAAACAGTTTTTAATTTTTTTCTTAAAAACCAAAAAACTGGCAAGAATAAAATTAACCAGGCATTTTATGCGAGCGAGAAGCCACCCAAAAAAATATTTGGTAGTGTTCCTCTATGATTGCAAGACGTAGAAAAAGCCACCCCAAAATCTTCTCTCCCAATAAATGTTTTTTCATATTCCTATTTTACAATAAAAAAAGTTAATTTTGGATAGCTTGAACCATTCTAAACAAATGAGTTCTCTTGTAATTTCTTGCTAAAATTCAAGGTTTTTGAGGAAAAAAATGATTTATCAAGATGGTAACGTGAGTCATAGAGGCTGGAATTATTTCCGAACTAGAATTTATCTAGTGAGCGGATATCTTTTTGTTATGACATATAACTAGTTTTGATTAACTTTCATTCAGTTAAAATTATTGTCAGTTCTTTTGTTTTTAAGAAAAAAATAAAAAAATCTTTTTCGGGCGCTGTTTTTAGGGGGCTGTATCTAAGCAGGGCGGCTCAGAAAATAAAGTTTATATGAAAGACCTTCCCTAATTTTTGACAAGGCATCACCCCCTAAATTTTTTCGCGACTATTCATATACACCCTGTATATTGTAGAAGTTTCAAAATACTATTCTAAATTTTAAAGTTATTTATTGAAGGAGTTTTTGAAAGCAAGCAGATGAACTAGACTTGGTTTTTGCCAAAACGAACAGAAGGAATACGTCAAAATACGGAATAATAGAGTGTAACGGTTCAGCATTCAAGAAGGTAAGTTCAGCGGGCAGAATATACGTCGGACAAAAAAGATGTCCTGTTTGGGAGAATTTCAAAGTGTCCAGATGTTATAAGTGTTTTGAATTCAATCACAAACTTAATGACTGCAAATATAATGGTCCTGCCAATTGTTCCTAATCTCTCATCACTACAAAGAATGTTAGTCCAAATGTTTCTCAGGTATAAACTGTATGGAGAATAATAACAAGTTTAAGACCACATATGATATAAATCATTCTGTACTTGTCCTTTGTACGAGATTCAAATTAAAAAAGTGCATGAAAGAATAGATTATAGATCTACAAATATTGTTATAAAATTAAGTGGATCATTATCTTGAAGATTTTGATATAACATCTGTTAATTGGGCAGAAAATAGTATTTTTTCTGTATTTCGGGATTTGAATAATTTTGTGAATCTAAATAGTGATTTCAATGTGAAAATATTCCACGTTAATATAAGAAGCCTAAATAAAAATTTTGATTCTTTAAAACTAGTTCTGAATAAAATAGACTGTTCATATGATTTTATAGTTTTACAGAAACATGGAAGATCTTGAATGTGTCACTGTTTCAAATTCCTGATTATAAATAAGTATTTACCAATGGTGATGTTAATCAGAATTATGGGGTCGTTGTACTACTCTGTCAAGAAAGTACCGGGAATTTTCAATTAAAACAACATTTTTACATTTAATCGTCAAAATTTATTGGGTCGCCTTCAAAATAGGCTCCATTTGCTCCAATATATCTATGCCAATGGCACTTCCAATTATCGAAACATTTTTTATAGGCGCTTTCCGGGATGGACTTTAGCTCTCGCGCCGAATTTTGTTTTATGGCTTCAATCGACTCAAAACGGGTGCCACGAAGGGGCAATTTTAGTTTTGGAAAGAGGAAAAAGTCGCAGGGAGCCAAATCCGGCGAATACGGTGGTTGCTGAAGCACGTTTGTTGAGTTTTTGGCGAGAAAGTTAGTCACAATCGTAGCTCGGTGAGAAGGCGCGTTATCGTCATGCAAAATCCATGAGTTGTTCGCCCACAAATTTGGCCGCTTCTTACGGAAACACTCACGCAAACGTTTCATAACGCCTAGGTAATACTCCTTGTTTACCGTCTGACCCTCTGGAACGAATTCGTAGTGCACCACGCCACGGATATCGAAGAAAACAATGAGCATCACCTTCATTTCCGAGCGGCTTTGGCGTGGTTTTTTCGGTTTCGGCTCATTTTTTGCCACCCATTCCGATGATTGCTGGCTTGTTTGCATATCGTACTCGTAGACCCAGGTCTCATCACCAGTTATAATGCGTTCCATGAATGTAGAATCGGAATTACACCGATCCAGCATGTCTGAAGCAACCTGTTCGCGATGACGTTTTTGATGAAAATTCAGGTCTTTCGGTACGAGTCATGCGGTCACCTTTCTCATGCCCAAAATATCAATCAAAATCGTACGTGCGGACTCGTGGGATATCTTAAGATCATGTGCTATCTCTCTCAAGCTGGTACGACGGTTTTCCAGCACCCATTTTATCGACGTTATCTTCGACCACTTCACGACCGTCCTTGAAGGCTCTGTACCACTGATATGCACGAGTTTTCGATAGAGCATTATGACCAAAGGCCTTTTGCAACATTTTCAATGCATCGGCACACGAAAATTCATTTGCAACACAAAACTTTAAACAAATTCTTTGCTCAACGTAATCACCCATAGTAAAAATCGGCACGCACTCTGACATCGACTGACTTAATCAGCTGTTGCAAACACACTAGTTGACAGAACCCGCTCAAGCTTGGCATAGTAATTAAGGACAGTGGTACCAACCTAGGAAAAAATTTTTTACCTGCCTCATTGCTCCGCCAGATTTAAATCGATAATTCCCGGTACTGACTTGACAGAATGTATATATGAGAAATGATATCAAGTTTAAATGCCACACTTTTACCGATAATGTTCATAATTTGATGCAGGAAAAAGCTTCTTTTGGGAACTGTGCCATAAATATTATAGCAACTTGGTAGTAAAACATAGTTTCTACAATTTGTTTTAATATTATAGCAGTTAATATATCACATGTCTTGACCATGTGTTTCTAAAAACTGAGAGGCGAGAAGAAGATTACTCGGCGGCTATGTTGCAATGTGACGTGACCGATCACTATCCGATAATGTTGTTCTTAAGTATCTGATATAAAACGAAAATAGAGAGGAAAAAACCAGAAGATTTCTAGTTTTTGAAAAACTCAATAATGAATTGGCATCTCAAAATTGGAACCAAGTCCTGAACGAGGAGGACACAAATAAATCGACTAAGGAATTTGTAGAGGTTTCCAGGAAATGTATTACGGAAAAACTCGAGAAACGGAAAGAAGAGCGGAGAGTGAATAAAAAAATAAGGTGTTCCAAAAAATTAGAATTGACCCTCTGAATCATGAACTTGTTGGTAAATATAACCGAATGCAAAAAAATTGCTCAAATACAAAAATGAACCCAGGAAATTATTTAATTTTATTAATAATAAACATAACCCCGACAGAGAACGTGAACTGATACAGAAGAATAATACTACATTGGATGATAACTGGAATATATTGGAAGCTTTCAGTTCATTTTTTGTCATGTCGGACCGAAACTAGCTGAAAAACTAAAAACAAGTAATAAACGTAAAATGAAAGAAACCCTCTCCAGTTGATTTTTCAGCTAGCAGATCAGAAAGAGATCATGGAAGTTGTGAGATCCTTGAAATTCAACAAGGCACCTGGTTAAGACGGCATCACCACAAACATACTTAAATATGTTGCGCAGAATATTTTGTCACCACTCACGAACATAATCAACAGGCCCATTGAGTCCTACTTATTTCCAGAAATCCATAAAGATAGTCTCATAAGACCAGTGTTCAAATCTGGGGCTCGAGATCAAAAGAATAACTATCGTCCCATTTCCTTGAATATACACAAAAGAACTTATAAATTCCTGGTAGATTGTAATATCTTCAAGGAGAGGCAACTTGGATTTCGAAGTGGGAAGTCAACACAGGACGCACTTGCAGATTTGACAGCCAAATTTACCGATCACTCGATTCGTCCAAGCCGTGTCTGTGTATTGTCGACTTAGCGAAGGAATTTGATATGGTAAATCATAGAAAACTATTGAGAACTTTGGAGGATTATGGAGTCAGGGGTCAGTCATTGGATGGTTACAGGAGCTACTTGACTGGTAGAAGACAGTGTGTACAGATTAGAAGCGCCCTTAGTTCTTAGTTAACCTGTTCAATGTACAATATTGGGTCATAACCTATCTAAATTCCATCTTTTCTCTGAATAATAGGAATCAATTGGTTACTTTCGAAGATAATACCGCCACATTTCACCAAGCTGATACGTGGGATTAACTGAAAGATTTGGTGGAAGAAGATTTCAGAAAAATCTAAGAGTTTTCTGATTCTCGGTTATTGACACTAAATTATGAAAAAAAGTGCTTCATGCCCATTTCTGTCACCTTTGTTGGGTTGCATAATTTCCAAACTTTATCATTCAATGAATGCGGCTGTACACGTGAAATCAGTGCGGTGAATAACGTAAAATACTTGGGAGTTTTTGGGCAGTCATCTTAGGTAGAATATTCAGGTTGAACATCTAGTAAAGGAATTGCGCATGCTTATCCTAAGATTTAAGCACCTTCTAGAATTTTGTGATATGCAACTGCATAGGAGGCTCTATGTTGTTCTGGTTCAACCTCATTTACTTTATGGATTGTTGGGATAGTGTGTTGTTAAAACTTTCTTGAAGAAGCTAGAAGTAACACAAAAATGGTTGATTAAGATGATCTTTCGAAGGCTTTTCTTGATTTCTACAGAACGCTTATTTGGTGAGTGTGGAATAATGGACATACGAAAAATGTTAGTAAGCTTCAACGAGCATCAGTAGAGTACCAGGAACAGAGGAAGTTGGCTAACTTTTCCACGAACAACAAAAACTATAGGTCAAAGATCACATACCTACCTTGCGCCCTGTGTTTACAATAAGATTCCCACAATAATAAAAATTTCTTCAAGAGAAGAATAAAGGATTGGTTAAGAGTTATGTCCTGTAAGACGAGTTGATGAGACGCTTAATATAAAAAAAATCATTTGTTCATGTTTAAATTAGTGTATCTGTTAGTTTGATTTTTTCTCGTCAATTAAACAAATTTAATGTCGCAATTTTTGATTTCATTTGGAGTTGTTTCCCTTTATGTTTTCGAATTTTATATTCAGTTTTATGAAGCATACATTTTCCAGACAAGGCTGTTCCAGTGGATTGCAAATGGATATTCCTTCGGGATTCTGATGATTTTTTATGTTGAAGGGATGTACTAATGTAAGATCATTTACAACAAAATATTTTGTCATGATGTAAGAATGTCGTTTATTTATGAGTCAAATAAACATTATTATTACGAATGCTGTAGGGTTCGCCTTACACGTTTGTTTCAGTTTGCTCCAGGCCAGATATAATAATATATTGAACAGAAGGTATGTGGATATATTTTCTAATGATTATTTTTATTTTTCATTCAAATAACTTCCGGCTGTGAAGAAAATGGGTAAGAATTTCAAATGCTTTTTCTGGAGAATGTGCTCAATATTGGAAAAAAAAATTTTTAATTCTGTCAAGCATTTTTCGAGAATGGAATTTGTTATTTATGAATACCCAATCAAAAGAGAATGTCTTGGATGATGTTTTCTACATGTTTGCTGTCAATGTTTCATATTTTTTTATGAATCTTTTTGGTTCACTTTCGTTTTGATAATTCTATATCTCTATAAAAAGAAACAGTGTTTCTTAGACATTTTATTTTATTTCATTTTAAAAAGTTTTTGAGAGATATTTAAGATTAGAATTTGTAGAGGTCTCAGAGAATTGATCTAGTTAATGTTTGAGAAAAACCCTTCGAAATAATATTCATTTTATATTTCGTTATATCATCCCACTAGAGGAATTAAACTCGGCTAAGTTCTATGAATCAAATCCCGTGTGGGTGAGGACGGAATTTCGTGGTCAGAGGCTTTGGGTCTCCATTCTCTGTTGGGTCAAAGGTTAATAGGGCTGTGTAGTGTAAGGACGTAGTTATGAGTTCTAACCAGAATACAGCTGTTTAATCTAACTGGGACAGCTCTTGGAATGTCTCTCTGAAAGACATGAGAATTTTTGTTTAATCAATCGGTCATTACCAAAATACAAGTTTTATGATGCCTATTGATACTGACTATGAAATAATTAACACTTCATACTAAAAAAATTTAATTGATTACATGTCTTATTGTCAGATCGAATAAGATGAAATGGTTGGTTATCTAACATTTTGAGTACACAATGAGCAGTAGATTGACATATCAAATAATTTAAATGAAAAAACTTTTTTATTCAGCGGTTCATTTGTTTTTGGTGTTTATAAAAACAGAAAATATTACAGATACACTGTCCTCCAACTGAGCGGAAAAAGTTTTTAATTTGTGTATTAACGGATGTGCTTGATCTAAAATTCACATCTGATATTATACACGCACTACGCGACGTATGAATAAAAAAAGGCGAGCCAGAAATACCTTAATTTTTTTCCTACGACGCCCCCCTGCGAAGATATGTGCCTCAAAATGGTACTGCCACAATTCAGTTTTTTTGTGATAACTTCCGAACGACTCAAACGATTCTGGTAATTTTTTGATTTTGAGTGAATTCAAATATCAGTAATTATTTGCCTCCAACACCTTTCTCATAAGTCTTCAAGAACGCTAGGGATGGGCCCTAGCACTTAATGGTCAGAACCTTTTTTTGGTTGCAAATATCGACAAAATTCCTCCATTAGTGTATTTTACCATTAATCTACAAAAAAAGATATAACCGTGCAACATCGGAAAATGCACCGTTTTCGAGTTACAAGCATTTTTATGATTTAATATCAAAATATTTTTTCATGAATATTGCCAGCTGTTTAGTGGTTACTAAAACTTCACTTCCTGTGATTGATCAGTTTTGTGAAACTTCCATTGATAGTTTTACATTTAAAATTAATTAATAGTAATAAAAAAGGAGCGTATCTGTTCAAACGTCCTTAGAAAGTGATGAAAAATTCAATCAAAAATCAACAGTGGTGGGCCTAAGGTGGCGTCAGGACACAGTGATAAAGCCTAGGCCAGGGTAGGCGAACCAATGGCACGCGTGCCATTGATGGCACGCGACACAATATTTTGGGCACGTCGCAGAATTAGGTATTTTAAGACGATCGAACGCGATGCTCCTACGCTGCGGAGTTTTAGAAGGAAGCCTGGTTAGCATGCGCGCCCTCTCTTTTTGAAGATTTCAACAATAAAGATAAGATAATTCAGCGCATCAAAGATACTCCTCTATCAAGAAACACAATAAAAGAAAGAATCTTAAAACTGGCCGAAAATATAACAGATCAACAAAAAATTGACATTAAAGATGCTTCTTTTATATCGCTATGTCTTGACGAAAGCACTGACGTCACTAAATCTGCACGTTTAGCTGTTTTTGCTTGATATTGCGTAGAAAACGTCATTAAGGAAGAATTAATTGCAATAAAATCGTTGCTAACAACTACAAAGGGAACAGATATAAGTACAGCAGTTAAAAATTCGCTTGCTGAAAAAGAAATTGATATAAAAAAAAGTGTTTCTGTAACAACTGATGGTGCTCCAAGTATGGTGGGTAAAAAAAAACGGTTTCATAAGTTTATTTCAAGCTGACGTAGGACATTCGATTCTTGAATTCCACTGCATCATTCACCAACAAGTCTTGTGTGCTAAGAGTGGTTTAATATCCCTTGATAATGTAATGGCGGTAGTTACAAAAATAGTCAACCTTATCTCGTCAGAGGCTTTAAACAAGCGAAAATTCGATGCTTTGTTGGACGAAGTCAACTCGGTGTATAATGGCTTACTGATGTATAATAGTGTTCGCTGGTTGAGTCGCGGGAATGTACTTGAAAGATTTGTTGATTGCTTGGAAGAAATCAGACTGTTTTTGCAAAATGAGGGAAAAATTGCACAATACCCACAGTTATTGGACGTTATGTGGCTTTCAAAATTGATGTTTTTTACAGACATATGCCAACATTTAAACACATTAAATGTAAAGCTTCAAGGGACAAACAAAACAATTATTGCCATGATAGATCTCGTTCGCGCTTTTGAGGCAAAACTGCAAGTTTTTAGAAACGATATTATCACAAGAAACTACAAGTATTTTCCAAACTTGAAAAAATATATGAATGATTTAGATATTCACGAGACAGCAGACAAAGAAAAAATGACAGAAGAATTTATTTCTGTGATCGATTCTTTAATCAAGGAATTTTTAGAGAGATTTTCTCAGTTCAAAGAATTGTCGGAAATACTCAAGTTCATTATGTACCCAGATGTGACGACATTTCATAAACTGAACTTCTCTCAATTTGACTGGTTGGAAATTGAAGAATTTGAAATGCAGCTGATTGATTTCCAATCTAGTTCAATATGGATTCAAAAATTTATTGAAACAAGGAAAGAGTTGGAATTAATTGAAACTGAAAGATCGACAAGTAATTCAAGTAAAAATGCTAATAATAAACTTCTGGAAACATGGAATGCGTTACCAGACACATTTAACTGTTTCAAGAAGCTGGCTCATGCTATTTTAACCATGTTTTCATCTACATATGCCTGCGAGTCATTATTTTCAGAGATGAATAACATTAAAAACTCGGTTAGAAACCGTTTGACAGATGAATCTAGTTCAGCATGCATTTTGCTAAAAGTAACATCTTACAACCCTAACATAAATTATTTGTCATCTAACCTGCAGCAACATAAGTCACACTAATTTTACTGAAATTTAATATAAACATACCAAAATGTACCTCTTTTGCTTACTTTATTTAATAAAGAGTTTTGATAGTATTTATAATTATTATTTTCCAAATAATCAGAAAGTCAAAATTATTTGATGGCACGCGAATGACCCCATTAAACTTTTTTTTAGAAAAAATGGCACGTTGATGCATAAAGGTTCGCCTACCCTGGCCTAGGCTGAACATAACTGACCTCTTAATTCGTACACAAGCTACCCTACAAATTTCACCTCTCAGGTTAATGTTTACTTTCATTAGATATTTTCAATGATGCAAATGAAGAAAGTTGTTTTTGAAGAAGTTCTTTAGATTATGTTTGCATTTTCGGAAAGGGATTTGGCTTTCATAAAACAAGGTACGAAATAAAATTTTGTATCTTTCAAGTATTTATTTAGTAATTTTAATTAATGATTTATATTTCTTTGAATATTCTTGTATTCCCTTTTGGTAACATAAATAGAGGTTAATTCTTGATTGAAGGTATATATAATTATATAAATATTTTAAAAAATTTTTAAAAAATTTTAAAAAATTAGCCTTCTACATATACGACATTATACGACCTTATTTTAATTTATTTTCAGAAGTTATAATCATTAAATATAATCTTTTGGAATTAAATATGTAGAAGGCTAATTTTTTAAAATTTTTTTAAAAAAAATTTTTAAAAATTTTTTTTAAATATTTATTTAATTCCTTTTTGGTACTGTGAAATGAGTGTTAATTCTAAATGTCTACTATATTGAAATAATGTTTCTAAGATATTTATTTCATTTAATTCTAAAAGTATTTGAATAAAATTTTCTTTTTAAATTAAAATTTGTAGGAGGTTAGCACAATAAATCTGTACGATATTTAAAATTTCATAATAATCTTTCTATCAAGAAAAAACTCTCTTCATTATTTTTTTACTCAATTGAATGCGTATTCCCTAATTCTGTAACATCTGTGGTTATTATGTGCACTTTTGCTTCCATGCAGAATGAATAAATGAAAATTAAAGTGGTATAGTTATTATGTTTACAGTTCCAATATAAATCATGTATTCACTGACGCAATTGTGATTTACACCTATAAATGAAGTCAGAATGAATTTTATTCATGCAATAAGAACCAACGTATTTAATCGATTAACTTTCTTTCTAACCTTGGTTCATTGAAATGTTGCCGGTATCAATTTGCATCAGTCATGTGAAATCAGGTCAGTGTGATGCCACCTCAAAAGCGATTCAGTTATATTGGTCGATTGCAAGTATTTCAGAAGTCGATAACAGTTATATACATGAATAGTTAGAAATTTCGATGAGTCAGTGGCTTGAAAAATTATCACGGAATTGAATATATTTTGTGTGAATCATCCTCATAATAGATAGCTATAACTGGGTATGATAAACCGGAAATACAAGTAGTTGAAATAATTATTATCATTCAAAAACTATAACGTCCAACAAAACGAAAGTTGATTGCGCAAAAAGTTTATATAAGGAAACTTTGTATTATTCTGTGTTTTTAGATTTCTCCAAGGCCTTTGATAACGTGGACAACGATCAATGTTGTGCGGTTTGGAGAAAGTAGGTGTACGTGGTGTATTGGTCTTCAGCAGTTATTTGAAGAACAGGACTTAGATGGTGCGAATTGGTGATACTCCTACTGACCCATTAGTTATCTATTGTGGTGTACCACAAGGCAGGATGTTAGGTCCTATTTTTTTCACGCTGATATATTTATGATATATTTTTTCACATCCATGATATATTTAATATTAAAGCCGATGGCAGTATAATCGGTTTCGCTGATGATACAGCCCTTCTCCATAGGGATGTATCCTGGGAGAAGTAAAGCTCAAAGTAGAAAAAGACCCAGAAAAATTAATCAGTGCCTTCAGCCACAGATACTTCCATACGTCCATCCCGGAAAGCGCCTATAAAAAATGTTTCGATAATTGGAAGTGCCGTTGGCATAGATGTATTGGAGCAAATGGAGCCTATTTTGAAGGCGATCCAATAAATTTTGACGATTAAATGTAAAAATGTTGTTTTAATTGAAAATTCCCGGTACTTTCTTGACAGAGTAGTACATTCGAAAAACTAGTCTGTAGTGTAGGCTTAGTCACATTTCTACTCACCTTTTCTAACCACTGACGAGCAAAACTTTCTAGTTGTCTGAAGGGCCAATCTTGATGTAATGTTCTGGATTGGCAAGTTGGTTTTCTTCGTGTACTTTCACCTTCTTTTATACAAACACGACACATATATCTTTTTGCCATAGCAATAAGACAAAACAACATCTCGATAGACAAGACTTTTTTATTCAGCGGTTCATTTGTTTTTGGTGTTTATAAAAACAGAAAATATTACAGATACACTGTCCTCCAACTGAGCGGAAAAAGTTTTTAATTTGTGTATTAACGGATGTGCTTGATCTAAAATTCACATCTGATATTATACACGCACTACGCGACGTATGAATAAAAAAAGGCGAGCCAGAAATACCTTAGCCACAGATACTTCCATAATAAATTTTGAGATAACTAAATACCTGCCATTTTCCATCTATAAAAACAACCTACTATTCCTTGACATGGTGAAGATCAGGAATATCAACGGAAATTTTTTTTCCTAGGTTGGTACCACTGTCCTTAATAACTATGCCAAGCTTGAGCGGGATTTGTCAACTAGTGTGTTTGCAACAGCTGATTAAGTCAGTCGATGTCAGAGTGCGTGCCGATTTTTACTATGGATGATTACGTTGAGCAAAGAATTTGTTTAAAGTTTTGTGTTGCAAATGAATTTTCGTGTGCCGATGCATTGAAAATGTTGCAAAAGGCCTTTGGTGATAATGCTCTATCGAAAACTCGTGCATATCAGTGGTACAGAGCCTTCAAGGACGGTCGTGAAGTGGTCGCCCATCGACGGCTTCGATCGAAGATAACGTCGATAAAATTAAGGAAAGGGTGCTAGAAAACCGTCGTACCAGCTTGAGAGAGATAGCACATGATCTTAAGAAATCCCACGAGTCAGCACGTACGATTTTGATTGATATTTTGGGCATGAGAAAGGTGGCCGCACGACTCGTACCGAAAGACCTGAATTTTCTTCAAAAACGTCATCGCGAACAGGTTGCTTCAGACATGCTGGATCGCTGTAATACCGATTCTACATTCATGGAACGCATTATAACTGGTGATGAGACCTGGATCTACGAGTACGATATGCAAACAAGCCAGCAATCATCGGAATGGGTGGCAAAAAATGAGCCGAAACCGAAAAAACCACGCCAAAGCCGCTCGAAAATGAAGGTGATGCTCATTGTTTCTTCGATATCCGTGGCGTAGTGCACTACGAATTCGTTCCAGAGGGTCAGACGGTAAACAAGGAGTATTACCTAGGCGTCATGAAACGTTTGCGTGAGCGTATCCGTAAGAAGCGGCCAAATTAGTGGGCGAACAACTCATGGATTTTGCATGACGATAACGCGCCTTCTCACCGAGCTACGATTGTGACTGACTTTCTCGCCAAAAACTCAACAAACGTGCTTCAGCAACCACCGTATTCGCCGGATTTGGCTCCCTGCGACTTTTTTCTCTTCCCAAAACTAAAATTGCCCCTTCGTGGCACCCGTTTTGAGTCGATTGAAGCCATAAAACAAAATTCGGCGCGAGAGCTAAAGTCCATCCCGGAAAGCGCCTATGAAAAATGTTTCGATAATTGGAAGTGCCGTTGGCATAGATGTATTGGAGCAAATGGAGCCTATTTTGAAGGCGATCCAATAAATTTTGACGATTAAATGTAAAAATGTTGTTTTAATTGAAAATTCCCGGTACTTTCTTGACAGAGTAGTACATTTGAAAAACTAGTCTGTAGTGTAGGCTTAGTCACATTTCTACTCACTTTTTCTAACCATTGACGAGCAAAACTTTCTAGTTGTCTGAAGGGCCAATCTTGATGTTATGTTCTGGATTGGCAAGTTGGTTTTCTTCGTGTACTTTCACCTTCTTTTATACAAACACGACACATATATCTTTTTGCCATAGCAATAAGACAAAACAACATCTCGATAGACAAGAAATCTATCACTTTTCAAAATCGCTTACAATTTTAAAGTCTTCAAAATAGAAATTTCCTTTTATTATTAGTAAGTGTTGGTGCAATAACTGAAATCCTGTATTAGGTACCTCTCTCTACTAAATATTTAAAGATTAAATTTCAATTCCCAAAAAAATTTACAAAGATAAAACAAGAAATTAATTCTTGGTAAAACTCACATAACGTCATTGAGTATATACAGTATTTACTGGTTTCAATTAATCGCCTATTTCTAGAAATATATGTGCATGTGCGCCATAAATTGCAACCTTGCATTTTCAATAATTTCATAAAAATCAAATTCATTGATAAAACGATATCCGACGTATAGATCACTCAAATACAATCGGATGGTTTGCAATGAATTTCGCGAAATAACATTTTGATGCGATCACATTTTTATTTAACAGGTCACTTTATTTATATTTTATGTGTATCGCTTGTTTGAGAGATTTATTCGTACTATTAAAACATTAATCCGGAGGTGAATAATTCAACGAGTTATTCATGGAAAAATGTAATTATATTGGAATGCATTTTAAAAAAGCGCTTAATTTCGAAACGGAATGGAGCCCAAATCGAATTTACTAAATATTTTTTCAGGAAACGTTGAGAGGGATCAATTTTGTTATGAAGGGAATTTCTTTTTTTATCCCTAGCTGGCGATGGGGTAGGTTTTCCGCCTAAGTCCGTACGCTGTGGTGGGTACCACTAGCTTTTGGACATTCGCTATCACGCTTTACGGTCCATGGCTACGGTCTTTACGTCTTGGATGTTAAGGTGCTGCTTTTGTGCATCCTCCTCAACGTGCCTCGACCACGTCTACCTGGGAGCCGACCGCTGCACACGCCATGTCTCGGCGCCATATAGGACGTAGAACCGCTATGATGAGCGTTCTGAAGAGACGGATCTTTGTCTGGAGTGATATGTTGGCTTTCCTCCAAATGCACCACTTAAGCGGAGCGAACGCAGCGATGACCTGGCCCACTCTGCTGTGGACTTCAGTGATGCGGGTCATATTATTCTCCTGAACCAGCGAGCCTAGATATTTGAATTTTTGCTCTTGATCGATTTGGAACCCTCCGAATTAGACGACCGCCTGAGATCCATCCGAAGCCTTGGTCTTGGGCACATTGATGTTTAGGCCATAAGATTGTGCAATGTCTGTGATACGATATATGATATCAGTGGCAGCAAATATGGCGCTGTTGTCAGTGAACATCAAGTCCGTGATGAAATGGTCCGAATCATACTGAAACCCAGCCTTTCCTCAAATGTTCTTCTCATGATGGCGTCGACGACGATGTTGTAAAGCAAGGGTGAGGCCGCATTCTCTTGGCGGACGCCCGTTTGGCAAAGTTCGTTCCGTATTTTTGGTATCTTTGAATGTCCAAAAATCTTGTGAAATAGATAATTATTTATTGAATTGGAATTACTCAAAATATAACTAGCAGTGAATAAAGTTCAATTTCCACAAAGTTTTTATCGTTGAACGATAATTGTTTCACAACACTCTGGCTAAATTATGTTTTACATTTGTACTGAGACTGTTTGACATTGCTCCTTCTGACTACTGGCTGTTTCGATGGATGCAACACGATTTGGCAGGTCACCGCTCCACTTCTTTCGAAAAAATCGAAAATTGCCTTCAAAATTCGATCGCCTCAAGAGAAAAGAATTTTTTCCGAAATTGGATATCTATATTATATTATAACATATAAAATTGTTCATTTTGTATTATTTAGATCTAACCTAATGGAACTTATCATCCAAATGAGTACTTGTATGTTAACTGAAACAATTCAATCGACATCATCCCAAATATTTAGGATATATAATAGAATTTGCCCTTGAAGAAAACATCCCACGATATAGAATACATTTTACAAATTAGCAAAACTATTTGACAATCCAATCTTTCTAGAATTTAAAAATTTTGTTTATAATAGGAAATATCGACTCATGCGCTAAAGGCAGTTCCACGTGTAATTAATTATGAAAATTTGATGTTGATAATATTGATATGGACACCATTGTATTCCAAGGATTTTCGTTTTATGGATATTGGATATTATAGAACCAAGAACTCATCAACAAATGAATATTACTGCCTGCTTCCCAACTTCTCAATTTTTCCAGCTATAACAGACCCATATCATATTCAATTTGCCACAACATCACGTTCAACCGTGCCCAGCTAACAGTTATTAATGTTCCTTGTAAGGAACTCTTGAGTGTCATGTCCGCTCGGTTAATTTATTAAAACTGCCATCTACTGGATATTACTAACGAAGAAAACTTAATAGTGGCGTGTAGATACGCCAAGTTTCTTGTCTTGGGCACCTCAATTGAAGCTCTATTCAAACAACATTGCTCTGATGTTTCAAGCGGATATGTTCGATTACCGATGCTACATGAAAATCCCATTCGCGATCGATCGCTATGAATGTACTCGTAGTTGGGTAAGGATGGGGTTTCTTAATTCAATGCTCTTTTGTTGCCAGTTTCACGCCGGTGCTAACAGTTTTGGTGAATGGTTTCTGCTTTGTCAACGTTTCCGATACGTAGACCCTTGTTAGAATCATAATCACATTCACGAAACTTTGGCTAATGGCATTTGAATGACTCATGCTCATCAATTTGTTCCAGATTTCAGCCTTGGAGTTACTTTCCTAAGAAGCTTTTGCTTCTTACACACCTTCTTAATCTATGAAGTTCCTTCCAATCAGATGTTTATATACATTGAAAACTCAGGAAAAAATGGTACAAAATCATTGCAACACTTCAGTTAAAGTTTCTGTAAATGGCAAACAGAATCAAAGAGCAGAAGGATTAATCATTTGAAGTCCGTTAATTTTTGAGGTGCAAGAAAATAATATTATATTAGCACCAGGCTCTTCTAGCAATGTCGACATTATTGTAAATTTTCGTCAAGTAAAGACCAAACATCTTATCCATGTAGATCCAAAATATTCAACACCTGATTCCTAACACTAGCATAATTTTTGATTGTTTCAGTCTTTACTTGACAGAAATTTATATGAATATCGACTGAAGTAAAACACTTGATACTGAATTGTTTCAGCCGTTACTAATTGGTAGTTGATCTTAATTAAAACAAATTGTAGAAATTACTATGTTTTACCACCAATAAAAATATATATTACACATAAATACATACATTATCAGACAACTGTCTGATGATGGGATAGTTCATTTCCCGAAACTCGAATCACAAGAAAATGTGTAATATATATTTTTATAGGTAGTAAAACATAGTAATTTATACAATTTGTTTTAATTAAAAAAATTGATTTCAGTTCATATTTATTTAATAACCCACGAACTGTTCCGTGAATCACATTTTGACTTCAGGAATATGGCAATGATTTAAATCTTAAATGGAAGAATAAAAAAAGTAAAAAAATGTATATATGACAGTAATTTATTTCCACAAAAATGTTTGTATTAATACAACAATTGTTTCACCACGATGTGGCTTCTTCAGGTATTACAATGTACTGTCTGATGGTATTGAGTGTAACCGAGTTTATATACATTTTTAGGTACGTGACCAAATAATAGAAGCACAAGTCATAAAAACTCTAGGTGTTTATTGGAGTTTGCCGCTAAAAATGCCATTAAGGAAAAATATTCAGTAATGGAGAATGATCGACATCTGCTTGTTCGTTCAAAAGGATTTTACGGGCATTATACCTGTTGATTTCAAGAAATTCTAAAAGTGTTAATCTAGAACTTTTGCTTTCAACGTGAATAATTTCATAATTATTGTTGAAATTACGCCTGAATTCCTTAAGATGATTAGCATATGTCGAATGTACAGAATTGTATATATAACCCCTTTGGTGTTCTTGGATACGTTTCTTGAATGGTCTACCAGTCTGGCCAATGTATACTAAAGGGCAATCTTTGCAAGTTAACTTGTAGACTCCGGATTTATTTTCTTTATTTGTACGATCTTTATTGTTTTTTATGTAGGTACTAAGGTTATTAATTGTCTTAAAAGCCGCGTTATAATTGAAACACCTTTTGAAATATTTAGCAATATTTTCAGATAATCCATTGACATAAGACAACGAAAAATATTTCTGTGTATTGTCCTCTTTTATGATTGGGTACACGAGATTTAATGCCATTGTTTATTGGATACCATTTTGTCTATAAGAAAGGGATTCTAACCATTGTTTGATGCTATTTGTTTAATAATATTTAATTCTTTCATGAAGTTTTCTGAATTTAAAGGGACATTCAATAATTTATGGATAAAACTATTATATGCTGACATCTTTTGGTTAGTGGGGTTGTTTGAAGTTTCATGTACTGTGATGTCTGTATGTGTTGGTTTGTGAAAAATACTAAAATCATGTAAATTATTTAATCTTGTTATAGTGAGGTCAATCTCACTAAATATGCTAAATATTTCAAAAGTTGTTTCAATTATAACGCGGCTTTTAAGACAATTAATAACCTTAGTACCTACATAAAAAACAATAAAGATCGTACAAATAAAGAAAATAAATCCGGAGTCTACAAGTTAACTTGCAAAGATTGCCCTTTAGTATACATTGGCCAGACTGGTAGACCATTCAAGAAACGTATCCAAGAACACCAAAGGGGTTATATATACAATTCTGTACATTCGACATATGCTAATCATCTTATGGAATTTAGGCATAATTTCAACAATAATTATGAAATTATTCACGTTGAAAGCAAAAGTTCTAGATTAACACTTTTAGAATTTCTTGAAATCAACAGGTA
This sequence comes from Megalocaria dilatata, assembly GCA_034642435.1. Lineage (NCBI taxonomy): Eukaryota > Metazoa > Arthropoda > Insecta > Coleoptera > Coccinellidae > Megalocaria > Megalocaria dilatata. The sequence continues at coordinate 57,747,476 of CM067855.1, read as the reverse complement.
TAATGCCCGTAAAATCCTTTTGAACGAACAAGCAGATGTCGATCATTCTCCATTACTGAATATTTTTCCTTAATGGCATTTTTAGCGGCAAACTCCAATAAACACCTAGAGTTTTTATGACTTGTGCTTCTATTATTTGGTCACGTACCTAAAAATGTATATAAACTCGGTTACACTCAATACCATCAGACAGTACAATGTAATACCTGAAGAAGCCACATCGTGGTGAAAGAATTGTTGTATTAGTACAAACATTTTTGTGGAAAGAAATTACTGTCATATATACATTTTTTTAATTAAAATGAGTTTCCACCAAGTAAAGACCGAATCTATCAAATATTGAATAAAAAAAGATGTCGAGATCTTGACTGTGCTCTGAAGATCCAAGAGTTTGATTCAAAAACAGTATAATGAAAGGGATATGTTCAGGTCCGTCTATCCAACATGCAAAATGTGTTTTGCATTTTGCCTATTCATTTCTTGTTTTTCTAAGAGGTCTAATTTGTTTTCTATATGTAAAACTCTGAAATGATGTTTTGTATTGAAGAAAAGGTGGTTGGCATATGTTTATATGGTAGATTAGGATAAGGACGATTCTTTTATTTTGATTTTCCCAATGAATTTATATTTTTATGAAATATTGAAACTTTGGTGTTTCTTTGAATATCTAACTATTTGCTCATATTTTTCTCCTATAGAAAACAGAAAAAATATTTTGCATATTTTTGTTGAATTTGAGGACTTTGTTCAAGAGTTTGTCAATCATCATAGAATTATAGCCATTTTTAATTGCTGTTTGCATTTGGGTGGCATAGTGAGCATAGATGCTGGCTATGATGCCAGGGATAGCGGGTTTGAGTTCCACTGCGCCCATGGGTGTATTTGTGTACGTCAGGTGGTGGGGTATGGCTAATGACCACAGCAGTCGATTCCATAAGTCACAACGAAGAAGAAGAAAACAACTTGAAGGATTTTAAGCAAATATTTGAGTTTACATCCTTACAAAATTCATTAAGTTTAAAAACTGAAGCTATTTGGCCATCATAAACGTCGCTTATTTTCTGATTTTGCTCGTGAACAACTTGAAATTGATGAATTATTTTATCCAGTGATGAAATTTATTCAGTGATGAAGCTCATTTTTGATTAAATGGTAGATAGTAATTATATTGTGGTTTTTCACTTACACATAGATATTATTTGAGGCACAAACCTTTGTGTATTTTTCATGGACGAACATGGAATGCCTATGGTTTACCAGTTAGAAATCATTCAAATTCTATTTTAGTTTGTGAAAGGACACGAGCTTCGTCAGGTATATATGTTTTATTGATTGTTTTCATTTCTTCGGCACGAAGTGGGACTGATTATTATCGGCTAGAATTTCTAATAGCCTTTTTGAAGATGTGCTGCATATTTTTGAAGAGTTTTTTTTATTTGAAGGAGCTTTTTTAAAGAGACTTATTTTCGAAGAAATTCTTATAAGGAAAAAAGATTATGTTGTGCATTTCTGGAGAGGAATTTGGTTTTCATAATACCATTATGAAATAAACGTTTGTATCTTTCAAGTGTTTACACAAGTTTACATGGATTCAGCCCACAAGAGGGTTGAGATCAACATTAGACTACCTGATCCAGCAACAAAGGTCTAGGTTGAAAACTTATGAGGTAAGGGTATATACGAATGCGGAATGCAGGTCTGATCATTACTTGGTGATAGCCAAAATAATAGTGAATATCAGAAAGACTAGTGTCCTGAAGACAGAGAGCAAAGGTAAATATAAGGATCTCGAAGCAAAAAAGTATAGGTTAGGAAATCTTAGGCATAAGACGACACAATTCCTCTATAAACTTTGGTAGGAAACTTCAAGTAATAAATGAATATACAGATTTTGCCACGAAATATCTATTATTAAACAACTGCATACATCAAGCAGAAAGCGAAGCTTTGGAATATGAGATATGATAGCCAAAACCAGCAGCCAAATACAAGCAAGGTCGAAATACGTATAGACAATACAACAGAGCATTTAAAAATATGGTCGCAAAGAGAATCAATGAAATGAGGAAATGTGAGTGTGAGGAAATAGAAAGATATATTGGTGGAACAAGAGTGTCACAAACGTGGAAAGCTATAAAGAACATCAGAAGCGAAAGAAGGGAAACTAAAAAACACCAATTTAATTGGAATGGAAGAATGGCAGGAATATTTTAACCGAAAGTTGAATGGAGTTTAGTGAACAAAAGAAAGAATTGGATCTGGATGAAAAGGTAGAAACAGAAGGGATTAGTTCATCAGAGATCAGGAAAATATTGAAAGATATAAAAAGCGGTAAAGCCCCAGGACCTAGAAACATTTCTGATGAATTGATTCAACATGGACCAGACGTTTTGCTGGAGATAATAACGGAAATTTTCAACGCTATTTACTAAACGAAGAGGATATTCCGTCAGATTGGAATTCGGGGTTATATCAGCTCAATATATAAAAACGGAAATAAGAAAGAATATAGCAATTATTTAGGGATAAGTGTGAGTTGTTCGATAGGAAGGTTATGCAGTAGATTATTGAAGAAGAGGATTGGGTCCGAATTTGAAGAACTAGAAGAACAAAGCGGTTTTCGCGCAGGACGATCTTGCCTAGACAATTTGTTCACTCTCCAACAAATAATAGAGAAGGGGAAAGTCTGAAATTTATCCACACATCTGGTATTTATATATCTCGAAAAAAGCCTACGATACAGTATCCTTGAATAAACTTTTTGGGATTCTAACGAAGATTGGCCTAGGAGGAGTGTATATTCGTGCAATACAAAAAAATTATAAGAACCTACACATCGCTGCTAATATGGGAAAAAGGATATCAGGATCATACAAAGTTAAAAAGGCCTTAGCAGGGTTGCTGCCTTCTGCTACTCTGTTTAAAATTTACATTCAAGAAGCCTTAGAATCTTGGAAAATGAAGTGTTTGAAATTGGGAATAGAGATCGATGAATCCTGCTTAACAACCTTATTATTTGCTGATGACCAAGTAATTATTGCAAAGTGTGAAGAACACATCGACTATATGCTAAGAAAACTGAAGGAAGAATACGAAAAATGAGGTTTGAATATAAATATGAAAAAACGGAGTACTTGTATATACGAGGAGAACTAGAGAGGAAGAAGACCCCAAATTACAACTGCGAGACATAAGACCATGCAAAGAATACAAATACTAGGAAAGCATCATATCAAGTGAGGGCACATTAAATAGAGACATAACATATAGGGTTCAAGAAGGAAAGAAAAGCGTGCGAATATTAAATTCTCTACTTTGGTTAAATCAGATAAGTTCAAACACAAAGATTACAATCTACAGAGCAATTATAGAGCCAATTATGACTTATGGATCAGATTGCTGGCAGTTATCCGTAAAGATCAAGAAACGAATTGATACTGTGGAGGTAGATTTTTTCAGAAGAGCCAATAAGGTGTATAGACAAAAACATATTCCTAATGCAGAGATAAGAAGAAGGACAAAAACTATTCATACCACAGCTGAAAGAATATAAACAAGACAGCTTGTATTGTATGGACACGTAATGAGGATGGAAAGCACTAGATGGCCAAAAAGAGCTCTCAATTATAGACCCACTAACAGAAGAAAGAAAGGAAGGCCAGCTATTTCGTGGATAAGGGGAATGGAAAATACAATGAGCAATTGATTAGGAAGGATCGAAAACAATGGCGATCGAAATGCGGGATACGGCAGAATCCATAGGACACCCTCTTATGTATGTATAAGTGTTTACTTGATAGTTTTGATCAATATTTTATATTTTCTTCGAATTATTTCATTCCGTTTGATGCTGTGTAATGAGTGTTAATTCTATATGTCTAATTGATAGAAACTGTGTTTTCACAGACATTTATTGAATTTAATTTCAAAAAGTTTTTCAAAACAAAATTGAAATTGAACCTCACTACAAATTGAAACTTGTAGTGAGGTGGTTAATCTGTTTGATAGTTAAGAAAATGCAAAACGTTTTTGAAGCGTGTATCTTATACATGATTAAATGGCATAACCTACTGAATATAAATTACATAGGAAATGTCAAAAATAATATACAGTGTTGCCATTGTAACCATTTCAATTTGTCTAGTTTCACATGTGAAACTAGATGAAGCCACATCGTTGTGAAACAATAAATTGTATAGTTCGTCTAGAAAGTATCCGGAAAAAACGAAGCTCAATTGTTATTATTTAGTATATATTTTCATTTCTTGAATTAGAAAATTATAATAAAATTTTCATCTTATTTACTTATAGAACCTCCATTTAACTGTAAACACTTGACTAAACGTCGAGGTACACTCGAAACTAGATCACCTCCATATTTTTCGATGATGGTAGTCCAGAACTGTAAAACTGACTGAATTTAAGCATCCTTATTTTGTGGCGTTGCTCGTTCATTTTCAATCTTCATTAGTCCCCATATGTTTTCAATAGGTGATGTGGTGAAGCTGAAATGGTTGTCGCTTGGTGTTCTTGCATCTAAGCTTGAGTATAGGTATTAATATTAGTAGTAAAGTATCTTGCATTATCCTGCTGAAAACGCCACCCCTCTGGATATAAAGCATGCGCTGTTTCAAGGAGAAAATAGTTTAGAATGCCACAATACTTTTCACTATTAATGGTATCATCAACTATACAGAGGGGCGTAGCACCAGGCTGAGATATTTCTACTCAAACCATTATTTTGGTGGGAAATTTGGAAATTTGAAAGGTAACAGGTTGTTTTGATAGGATTTTTAAGTGATTTCCACCAAGTTAGTAACAACTTTCATCCGACATAAAGACATTATTAGAATTATCTTCTTGAAAACGTTGATAAAATTCTATCCTTCCTTTTGTAAAAGTGTTATTATAGGGATTTTTTTGGCTTCCTTGATATGTAGCCTTGTCTTTTCAGTGACATATGGACGGTTTCTGGACATACTTTTATATTTCGTTGGTTTCAAAATCTGTTAGCTATTTTGCGAAACCCCAGGCACGGTTTGTGTCGTCCTAAGGTCAATAAAGTGTTTAAATTGTTTCCTTTAATCTTATGCGATCTTCCTGAAACAGGTCTAAGCCTCCATGCCAGTTTCTATCCTCTTTATTGTCTCATACACAGTCAATTGCACTAATTTTTTAACGTTTCGAAAAATTTTTTTATACAAATATTCTACCTGTTTTCTTTTTTCTAGTTGCGGCATTATTTCATAAATAGTATGCCTGTTAACAATCAACAATATTTGACAAATAGTGTTGCCATACAACTTTGGCCATAACCGACAATCTGCACAATCTGTTCTATGCATTATTTTTGTCTTACAATGTTACAAAAAAGAAGTATATTAAAATTATGAAAAATAATAAATTCCCGATACTCCCTAGACGAACTATACATTAATGAACAGTTTGTGCAAAATTAATTTCATTTACTATTTATTGAAATTGAGTTTCCATAAAGTAACGACTGAATCCATCAAATACACCTGAATACATCTTTCTAAAAAACAGAAATTTGAATTGCTAATTATTCAATGAGGCCAATTAAATCCCACATGCATTAAAGCATAGTCCACATAGTTCTATCTCTTTGTTGACACACGTGATGAAAACTTATTAACTGTAAGAAACATCCTCTTCGTCGGTGCTGAAGGTTTTGGGTATAAATTCATTTTAATCTCTCTACGGAATTAAACTGGTCATTTGTAAATAGAAACTTTCAAGCACACCCTTAAGCGGCCCGAGACCCCGCTGAAGTCGAGGCCCGGAAAAGCATTATGGATGTCGTAGACTCATTTTAGTTAATAAGCCGGAGTTTATTAAGCCTAACGAAATGGAGTTTGAGTTACAAGTTTAAGACTTTCTCTTCGATTTCGAGACAAGATTATGCCTACGGACCGAGTTTCGCAAACGTTTTGAATGCGTCTTTGAAATTGCGAAATAAAAGTTTCGCTGACAGCAGGATCCGGTTCTAATTTCATTCATGAACAAGACGAAGTCGGAGGCGATGACGCTGCCATCTCAGAAGTGGATTTGTAGTGTTTTCTTTCTTGAAGAACTTTGGTGGAAATACAGTTTATGGTTGCCAACCGAAGTTTATGATTGGTCTTTTGAAGTACTTCAACATTTCTCGAAGAAATGTTCTTTTTAGGTGATGAGACAATCAAATGATAGCACTTGTTTCATTTCTAAACTAAAATTGCCAAATAATTCGAAATTTCATGAGATGAAACATGAAAGTCGTACATCAAAAAGAATGTAGATTTTTTCAACTACTAAAGGTAAAGGAGATGGAATTTTGAGGAGAAGGAACAAAATGTGATCATAATATTTATTCGAATGACTTTAAATCCAGAATTATATATTCTGACTTCTACAATATATATTTAAACGTTTGATTGTATCGGTCTCTACTTGTCGGAAATACATCTCTATCATTAAAGTAAAACAACTTAATTTCCGCCAATTTATTTAATTTCACAATAATTGTTTCGTCATGACAACATGACTTCGTCAGGTGAGTATGGTACTAACTACATAATTGAGATTGAGTTCTTTAAATATTCAAATTGTACAGAAAAGAAGGTAATGGGAATTAACAGTAATTTGTTTTTTTATTATAACACAAAGATTCAGAAAAAGTTAAGTAAGGGGGATTTATTGAGGTACGTCTGGTCGTTTAGGAGAATCTGTTTTTTATTGTATCTGTTGATTTCAAGGTCTTCTAGGTAGTTCAACCTGAGGTTCTTTTTTTTCTAGGACTAAGATTTTGAAGTTATAGTCAAAATCATGTCCTGTCTCCAAAAGATGGTCAGCATATGACCATGAAGGCGAATGGTTGAAATTATAAAGTCACCATGAATATGCTACTAGGAATGCACAAATAATGATGCTCCATAAGCATAAAACTTTTAAATTCGTATGCTCTCCTTTATATTGAGGCATTAAGTTTTTCAACCATTTGCCTTCATATTTGAAATCCTTGAATTTAGCGTTTAGTTGATGAATTTCTTTGTGATCTCTTGGCGGTTTAGTTTTCCAATTTTTTTCTTTATCTCTTATGACTTACCCTATACACTATGTAGTGTCTTAATGGATTGAATAAAATTATTATTATTATTATATGTTGAATTTCCGTTTTTTCCAAGATAAGCTTTCTCGTGCTCACGTATCCTAGTTCCGAAAGATCTACCTGTGTGATCCACATATACAGATGGGCAAGTACCGCAGTTTAACCTATAGACTCCAGACTTTTTGTTTTTATGGATCAAACCTTCATTATATTTTATTAAATTTCCTAACGTGTTTCTTGTTTTGAATGAAATGTTGCAGTTACTCTTTTTCTTTAAATATCTTGCTATTTTTTCGGACTTTTTGTTCATGTACGTTAAAGAAATATATTTTGTATCAATAGCTATTTTGGATATACATTCTGTCAAGAAAGTACCGGAAATTATCGATTTAAATCTGGCGGGGCAATGAGGCAGGTAAATTTTTTTTTCCTAGGTTTGTACCACGGTCCTTCATTACTATGCCAAGCTTGAGCGGGATCTGTCAACTAGTGTGTTTGCAACAGCTGATTAAGTCAGTCGATGTCAGAGTGCGTGCCGATTTTTTTACTATGGGTTTTGTGTTGCAAATGAATTTTCGTGTGCCGATGCATTGAAAATGTTGCAAAAGGCCTTTGGTGATAATGCTCTATCGAAAACTCGTGCATATCAGTGGTACAGAGCCTTCAAGGACGGTCGTGAAGTGGTCGCCCATCGACGGCTTCGATCGAAGATATCGTCGATAAAATTAAGGAAAGGGTGCTGGAAAACCGTCGTACCAACTTGAGAGAGATAGCACATGATCTTAAGATATCCCACGAGTCCGCACATACGATTTTGATTGATATTTTGAGCATGAGAAAGGTGGCCGCACGACTCGTACCGAAAGACCTGAATTTTCTTCAAGAACGTCATCGCGAACAGGTTGCTTCAGACATGCTGGATCGCTGTAATTCCGATTCTACATTCATGGAACGCATTATAACTGGTGATGAGACCTGGGTCTACGAGTACGATATGCAAACAAGCTAGCAATCATCGGAATGGGTGGCAAAAAATGAGCCGAAACCGAAAAAACCACGCCAAAGCCGCTCGAAAATGAAGGTGATGCTCATTGTTTTCCTAGGCGTTATGAAACGTTTGCGTGAGCGTATCCGTAAGAAGCGACCAAATTTGTGGGCGAACAACTCATGGATTTTGCATGACGATAACGCGCCTTCTCACCGAGCTACGATTGTGACTGACTTTCTCGCCAATCAACAAACGTGCTTCAGCAACCACCATATTCGCCGGATTTGGCTCCCTGCGACTTTTTCCTCTTCCCAAAACTAAAATTGCCCCTTCGTGGCACCTGTTTTGAGTCGATTGAAGCCATATAACAAAATTCGGCGCGAGAGCTTAAGTCCATCCCGGAAAGCGCCTATAAAAAATGTTTCGATAATTGGAAGTGCCGTTGGCATAGATGTATTGGAGCAAATAGAGCCTATTTTGAAGGCGACCCAATAAATTTTGACGATTAAATGTAAAAATGTTGTTTTAATTGAAAATTCCCGGTACTTTCTTGACAGAGTAGTACAAGTGATATTGACTGTTCAAATTGCATTCGTTTCAATATTTTATTTATAATGAACGGATTGAAACCATTTTTAAATGCAATCTGTTTTATTATATTCAGTTCTCTATCAAAAATTCTCTTGTGTCATAGGTATGTTGATTAATCTAAATATCATGCTATTATAAGCTGCTAGTTTTTAGGAATGTGGGTGATTAGAATTTGAGTGGATCGTATTATCTGTATGAGTGGGTTTCCGGAAAATTGAAAAGTCATGTTCATTGTTAATTTTTGAAATTTTTAAATCAAGAAAATTGATGCTGTTATTTTGTTCTATTTCATTGGTGAATTTTATTGAAGGAGATAATGTATTTATAAATTCTAAAAACATCGCAAGTTGTCTACTGGTACCGGTGAATAGAGATAAAATATCATCCACGTAACGATACCAATAAATGAAATATTTAAAGAAGGGGCTCTCTTGGATTTTGGTTCCCAGGAAGTTCATGAATATTTCGGATAGTAGTTATATAGATAGTTTTGGTCCAAACAAACCTTTAAGATTTCGATATTCTCATGTTTTATAATCGGATTAGTTCAATTTTTTTTACTAATAGCATTTCTATCTGATAGAAAAAAATGCCCACTATTGAGCACTCGGTTACATAAACAGATTTCCTGGTAATTTTATGTTAATTATTTTATTGGGCATTAGTATAATACTGGGAATTTCAACATTCGGAATTTTGCTCATATCTTAAGTGGGGTAAATGGTATCTTAATTACTTTAGTAACGTTAGAGAACGTTTGTATGGAAAACAGAAAAGGGCTGTTTTTAGGGTTTTCACGGCAATTATTCCAAGTTTTCTTACCTTTTTAAACCTTTCCTAGACCTCCACGATCATTTCAAGACCAATATAAGAAAAATCCGTTCAGCTGTTCTCGAGTTTTAGTGAGACTAACGAACAACAATGGATGTAATATATATATATATATATATATATATATATATATGAATATATATATATATATATAAATAATCTTTCTAAGGCATTTACTCAATTCAATTTTGAAAAGTTTTTGAAAGATTTTTTAGATTAAACCTGAAGGGGTTTCCGAGAATTAATCCAACTATTATCTGTAATATTTCACAAAAAAAACCTTCGAAGGGAATTTTCAATCTATATTTGAAAGTTCTTTAGATTTTTTAATTTTTGATTCTATAATAATAACCGTCTGTGTGAACAGCAGACGCGGGCATTCGGCGGATATTGTGTGGACTTAAAATTGAAATGAAAATATCTCAGCCTTCCACAAGAACAACCGCAAGCATTTTTCACTTAATCCAAAATTAAAACCTCTTGTTGGGAAGATTTTCATTGAATTCCAGGCAGGTAGACAAAACAATTTTCAATGTTTGTATTTTAAAATTTTTTATTTGCACATAAAAAACCAAACACAAATAACGATTCTTTTAGGAAACGGATTACTAGGTCCCGCTCATTCTTCAGCTCCAAAAACCCCCACAAATGGAATTTCCCTTCGCTCTCCAGAATCGGCTTTGTCAGTAATAAACGTAGACATATAACATATTCAGGGGACGAAACCGAAGGGCATCACATACCGCTGTTTTTCCCCCCGAACCCATCGAATGAGATTCTAGGAACGGGGTTGGAACGAAGTTCCAGGCATTCCTATTTTCGAAGAGGTATATATTGAAAATTTATTGCACCGCGTTCGGGAAATATGAACGAAACTGATGTCTCTATAAATTTTTCGACTCGTGTGAATATTCCTATTACCCAAAAATTTGTCCGTGCGAATGCGGGAGCAGAGACGAGAGGCATAGAGGGTAAATGAATAGAGGAAGTGAAAATGGCGTCTGAAAAAAAAGTACGTGAGTGAAGTCTGGTGAAAGATCGTTCGAACTTCCTGGCGACAATCAGGGTGATGTATTGGGGCCAGACTGGAGGAATTCGAATTTGCACCGTTTAAACTTTCTAGACTTGAAGCGGTCGAAAATTCCCGTCACGTGTACGGTATAAAATTGACAAACTACTCTTGAAACTAGTTGTTAACACTGAGGTCGCAGAAACCGAACATCACTGAATGATTTCTAATAAGTGTCTTTCAGATATATTAGTATATTGCTTGACGTCTGAGATAACTATATTTTGCTTTAGCACAATTTGATTTTTTGCATGGAAGATTTGATGAGTCTATTTTCACCTAAAATGGCCCTTATAATGGGTGGGCCATCTAGAGTTTGCATTTTGAAGTAATTGTTATTTCAAGTCTGGAAAAACTTCTGTCTTTCGTGCTTTGATAGAAAGTCAGCTCAATATTCGATATCAATGAGATAAGTCGATTTACGCTTGAAAAAAACTGGTAAATACTAAAAATATTGAATTGAATCAGTCCTTACTTGGTGAAAATCCATATTAAATAATATTTAAATAAGGTTATTCTGATTTTCCCAAATTTTTTATTTTTTTCGCTCCTGTTTGAACGATAAATATGCAATCACTACAAGCCAACTTAAAGTCTTCAGATTTATTGTCTTCATTGATTTGGTCTTCGTTTTTTTTTATATAAATTACTAAATTATTAATCCTTCCAAAAGCTATATTCGAGTCAAATTTTATTTTAAAATACTTGGTAATATTGTCTGATATTCTATTCGCGTAAAGAATGGAAAATATTTTGTAACAGGTAGACTAAACTCAATGATAGTTATTTCGTCTCATTAGAGACGGTCCTGTAGTTCGAAATTAATTTGCCATTCGATACTTATTATGCCTTTTAAGTTGATACTTCGATCTAGCAGTTTCGAGAATTGCCATTGGATTTGTTTACAAGTCAGATTATTTGTTTTCTAATGATTATATATGGCATTAGGAAACATGGAAAGTCATTTAGAGATTTTGATATATTTATGCCTGTTAATTTCACATGACGCAGCATTCGGAATTACAACCTAACTCTATCCTTCTTTACTTGCATTAATTTCATAATTTTTCTATAACCAATATTTATTTAATTTAATTTTAATTTTATTTCGTTCATTCAGTCCACCTCCAAATGGACCTCCCAATCATTTACGTTAATTTCCCTCTTTTTGTGTTAGAAGGGATCCATCGAGCATCTCTAACGTTCAGTCTTTGAAAAGACCGTAAAATCATTATTATTCCTAATAGTCAAAGTGTTCGCATGTAGCCCTTGCTACATCATGCATTATTATTCGAGTAATAGTCAAAGTTGTCGCATGTAGCCGTAGCTACATTAAGCACTATCATTAGAATAGTCAAATTTGTTGTACGTAGCTGGTGAGATTTCGGTACAAGCTATCGCGATTATTATTCGAGTGATAGTCAAAGTTGTCGCATGTAGCCTTAGCTACATTATGCACTATCATTCGGATAGTCAAATTTGTTGTACGTAGCTTGTGAACTTTCGGTTCAAGTTATCGCGGTTATGATTGTTAATATAGTAATCCAGTCGATTTCCAAAGTATTGGAAAATTCATTACATTTGTTGTTAGTGTAATAATCATACCTTTGACTTGGTTTATATACAGTAAACCAAGAATTATAGTTCGTTGTTTTCAGAGTGTATTACGAGTGTTTTACTTCAATTCCTTATCATTTTATTTGATTTATCTTAACTACATGCAAGTGCCCTTGAAATAAAACTGTTCGCCTATACATCAAAAATACAGTCCACTTCAAACCTTTCGAAATGAATAATCGAGATTAATTAATTTGCATTTGCCTGTTATTTCAAAAGGCTGAAATTTATAGGACAATTACTGCAGTAAACTAACCGTGGTACGAAATAGTAGTAATAAATAAAATATAATTTCGACAAACTTTCGATTGTTGAACGATAACTGTTTCGCCAGTTCAAATGTAGAACATGATTAAGCCACAGTGGGTCGAAACAATTGTCGTTCAACAATAAAAAGTTTGTGGGATCTGAATGTTATTTATTACTGATTGAAAATGAACTTCAATCAAGTAAAGACTGAATCCATCAAATAAATTCAATGCTATTTTCGTTTCTTTTTCGGATTTTATATAACATCTTTGCTTGTCCGATTTGGGTTAAATAGGAACGTTTTGATCTATAATTTGTTGCTATTTTAGAGGCAGCATTATGATGCCTCTCTCATAGAAGTCTTGGTCCTTATTGAGGAAAAACTGTAGTAATCGATTTTCACAACCTTCACTTGAAGCCGATATCTCATCACTCAGAAAGTTTTGAATGCAAGAAAAAGATAACGTTTGTTGCCAGATCTGGAGTATATTGTGGATGCGTTAAAACTTCCCAACTAAGCTCCCGGAGTTTCTGACAGACGTGTGTGGCCTGGCGTTGTTCTGATGGAACTCAACACCTCTTCCGTTGGTCAATTCTGGCCGTTTCTGGTCAATAGCTAGCTTCAAACGGTCCCTTTCTTGAGATATGAATTAAGTGTTTGGCCACATGGAAGCAACTCATAATAATTGATTCCTTTTCAGTCCCACAAAATGCACATTAGAACCTTCCTGGCCGTTAGTTCTGATTTGGCTACCGTTTGAGCTACTTCACCAAGATCGCTTTTGCAAAATATTGTCGTATGTGACCCATTTTCAAAAATTTGTGAAAATCAGAATAACCTTATTTAAATATTATTTAATACTCAAACTCATTTCCAAAGTGGTGAATCTTCTATCCGTGGCGTGCCTGGTCCTTGCGAAGTATTCTGCTCTACTCTTCTACAGCATTTCGACTTATCCCTGACGCTACCGCTTTTTGATAATACCAGAACACCGTCCTCGTGGGCTTTAAGTATAGCAGAGTGCGAGCGTTCCGACAACCGAATGTTTCGAATGGAACAATATCACAAGCGTCATTGGCAGACTTGCACCCCTAGCCAATTTGAAGTACTTCAGGGGGTGCAACTTGGTACTGTTGCCAGTCGTGGCGGTCATTTGAATTATATTGTTTTTTAATCCTCAATAACGAGGTTCAACTTTGCAAAAATATTCATTAGTTTTGTATTTATAGCAGATAGATTTTAAATTTACTTATTATATATCGGGTGTTTTCTTTTAGAGTGATAAAACTTTCGATAGGGATAACAGAGATTTGACAGAAGGTAGAAGCCATGTTGTTGTGACATTTCTATTCAGTAAGCGTTGAAAAATTATCATGGAAAGACTCACGCCGCAACAACGTTTACAAACTGTTGAAATTTATTTTCAAAATCAGTGGTCTATTCGCCAAACTTATAGAGCACTTCGTGGAATTTATGGTTTACATAATCGTCCATCAGAGCAGCTTATTCCTCGAACTATCGATATCTTTCGGATAACATTTTCTCTACTCCATGCAGCAACAACAACAAGACAAAGAACTGTACGTACAGAAACAAATATCGCTGCTGTAAGTCATAGTGTTAATGATGATCCAGATTTGTCTATTCGTCGACGTCCATAACAAGTTGAACTCTGTGCATCCACCACATGGAAAATTTTGCGTAAAGATCTTGACCCATACAAGATCCATCTGGTTCAAGAACTAAAGCCACTTGACCATAATAAGCGTTGTTTGTTTGCTGATTGGGCCCTAGAGCAGCTTGAAATTGATCCACTTTTTCATCGTAAAATGGTGTTTAGTGATGAGGCTCATTTCTGGTTGAACGGCTATGTAAACAAGCAAAATTGCCGTATATGGAGTGAAAACAATCGTCAAGAAATTCTGCAGGTTCCATCCTGTGTATGGTGTGCTTTACACACTGGAGGCATCATCGGTCCATATTTCTTTAAAAACGATTCTGGAGCTAATGTTATAATGAATGGTGCTCATTACAGACCGATTATCAATAATTATTTGTTTCAAAACTTGAATGGTATCGATCCAGAAGTGTTTTGGTTCCAACAAGATGGTGCTACACTTTATGTTGCTACCGTAACAATTGATTTATTGAAAGAAAGATTTGGCGATAAAATTATTTCGAGAAATGGTCCAGTTAATTAGCCTCAAAGATGATGCGACATAACTCCACTAGATTATTTTCTTTCAGGTTATGTCAAGTCATTGTTTTATGTTGATAAACCAGAAACAATAGACGCTTTGGAAGCGTAACTCGTGTTACTGATGAAATAAGATCTGAATTACTCGAAAAATTGGTCTGGTCGAATGCGGTTGCTCAGAGCTAGTCGTGGTGGACATATGCTGGAAATTATTTTTAAAACATAAATGACATAAAATTATCTTTCTAATAAAAAAAATCATTCTTAAAACATACATTTCAAATAAAAAAATATTTAGCTTCAATCTTAATTCAAATGTGTTTTATTTAATGGTATTTCATTGTTTTTCAGTAATGTTTTTACATATCTTGAGTTTTTATATAAAGTAACTTAGTTATTTTTATTTATTTATTTAAATTAAAGTGCCTCGACTACTAGGTCATTGGCACATGGTACTGTGTTAAATGTATATGATGGAAATAACTGTTACAATGGTAAAGTGTATGGGACTAGTGATTATATAGTATTGTATAATTGGCATTCTTTAAGAAATTTTAGGGCTGCTTCTATTTGAGATGTTGAGCTGAGGATGTCCTTTAAGTTGTCCTTAAGTCCCATTCGCTGGTGGACTTCATCATATTTGGGGCAACTTAGTTAGATATCCAATAATATTGAATATTCCAAGTAAGATAGTTTTATGATGAAATTCTTGAGATTATGTTAGACATTTTTGAAAGATATTTGTTTTCATAAGATTGATCAGCAGAAACAAAAT
This sequence comes from Megalocaria dilatata, assembly GCA_034642435.1. Classification (NCBI taxonomy): domain Eukaryota; kingdom Metazoa; phylum Arthropoda; class Insecta; order Coleoptera; family Coccinellidae; genus Megalocaria; species Megalocaria dilatata. The sequence continues at coordinate 57,732,050 of CM067855.1, read as the reverse complement.
TTTGTCTATTCAAAATATTTAATTTATAGGATTTTGGTTAACAATTTTTATTTATTGGATTTTGTTATTCCATTTGGATGTCTTATAATGAATGTTTATTTTATATGTCATTTGATATAAGTGGTACTTATATGACATTATTTTAATTTATTTTCAGAAGTTATAATCATTAAATATAATTTTTTGAAATTAAATATGTAGAAGGCTAATATTAAAATATTTAAATGATGTTTTATTTCAATTTAAAGTTCTATCACTTTAAAAAAAAACACCCGAAACTTACTAGTACTCGTATATAGCTTGACACCTGAGATATCTTGTTATACTTCCGCTTAATTTAATTTTTTGTGTAAACCATTTGAGGAGTCTGTTATCACTCGAAATTGCCCTTACAAGTAATCACCAATATCTTTCGATTTGCACTATTTTATTTATATGTTTCGATTAGCACTATTTGATTTCTGCGCGCTTGTTCCAGGGAATAGCGTGGATTTCGTACAAATGTCGGTAATTTTTTAATTTTGAGGCGAAAATGATCCTGAACGACTAAAAGGGACTCACTCACTGATGAAGAATCCGTGGTAAAATCTGATTGTGTTCGGTTGGTCCGACTATTAACACGCTTATTTTCGAACGGAAGAAGCTAGAGCCCTTGCAATTTTCAGAGTACGTTGGGAGTCTGAAAATTTTAGGAAAGTTTGTTAATGGGTCAAATCGGTCAAATTTTTTCGGAGTAATTTTCATTCAAAATTTTCTCTAATTTTTCTTAATATTTTATTAATTACTGATCCGATCGATTTGAAATTTGGTGTTTGACACAACAACGAACGTTGGTCGCAACCTTAAATACTGCAAAATTAGAACGAAAAGAGAAATTTCCAGGGTGAGTTTGGTGCTTAAATATCCCAGGTGACTTCGTTAATGAGCACAATCAGTTTAATGGTTTCAAAGTTATAAACACTTGAAATTTTCTTTTATTTTTCTCAATATTTTCCAAACTAAGAAATCTGATCGATTTGAAAACTGTTATTTAGGAGTAGAATAATAACGCACATGTACGTGCATTATTTCATGAGGATCGTGTGATTACAGAATTCAAAGCAAAAATAAATAGTTTGTTGGTGGAGTAGCGTTTAGCGCTACCGAAACCATAGCAATAGTCTTACAGTCGAGTTTAAATTTGAAATTTAGATGTAAAATAATGACATAAAGGCTGATACAAAATTTTTTGAGGATCGTACAAGATAAAAAAAAATTGTGAGCAGAACAGCGTTGACCATAACCGGAACCATAGCAACAGTCGTACGATTAAGTTCAAATTTAGCATTTAGATGTAAAAAGGTGACCCAAAGGCTAATGAAAAATTTCGTGAGGATCGTATAATTAGAAAATGTTGAAAACTATGAAAACTGACGTTTGAAACTTCCAACTATATGAGCAGGAAATCGACAAATATAGCAACTGCCTCATTGGCTTAGTGAGCGAAGCTGTTTACTTTATTCTGCAATGCATCGGTGGGTTCGAAGAGAGCCATGGTGAGAAGCCAAGTTTAAAAAAATAAACGTTGAGATAAGATATTCATGAGACTAATGCAAAGGTTACTGCGTGATAGAAGATATATTTAATGACTGATGCGGCCTTGTGGAATAAGCAGATTTGATTTCTCCAGCCACTCCGTTCTACTCAGTGGTATGCGACGTAATCTAGATTGGCCTAATTATTCTAGTGACAACATGTAATTACCAAGAACGTTCATTTAGTATAAACGTCAAGACGTAGACTAGAGATAGGAGAAGTTAGAGAGTTTATGGTGTTTGTATACTAGCCAAGTGGTAGAGAATATTGAACTCATTGATAGGATGCACAAAAAAATTCGATAACAAACTTGGATACCTGCAGAATTTCAAGCTTTTATAATAAAATACGAAACACTGCACTTGGGCCAATGACTAACACAATCAGCTTAATATTTTAAGATTGCATCGCAGGAATTATTCGCCTATAAATATAAAGCGAATGAAGAGTTTTTCAAATGAGTTAATTAGAAAGGTTGACCCTTGGTATTTACGAACGAAAAAGAATATCATTGAAATGACCGTCACAACTGGTCATATAGTACCCCAGCCTATTAACATAATTTTTCAGTACGTTGTCGTTTGTTTGAGGCTCAATCTCATTGACGGCAACTTAGATTTCGTGTTTCAACGCATCAATCGTTCCTGTATGGTTAGCGTTAACACGGATTCCTACAGAAAATAGCCCTATGGAGTCAAATCACAGCTTCATCGCTAAGGATATTTTTTTTTTTGGGAAAATGCTCATCTAAAGCCATGCGATCATTAGCGCATCGAGCAAGTGGAAATGCACTAGTGCACTAGTTGAACTTTGTAACTTCATACCGAGGTCTTTATGCAAAATTCTCCTCAGAGAAGAAAAAGAAATGTTCAGTTCTTGAACACGATTACGAGTTAATGTTTTATGGATTTTCAGACACATTCTGGACTAATGTTTTCAGGTGTGCCCACTGGACGAGAACGTAAATGTAAATAATAACGAAGCAGTTTCACGAACTCCCAAATTGCCGCGAGTGCATTTTATTCCTATTGAATTTTTCACGTAAATTTCTCACAGTGGATAGAAGAGTACTTTGGAAATACGTTTTCAATATTTTCGAGTTTTGTTACACCGTAAATCGACCCATTTTGTGAATATCAAATATTAAACCAACCTTCCATCAAAGCACGAATGACAAGTGTTGCCAGATGCAAACTCTAGATAGCCTACTCTTAATTTCATCAGTAAACTGAAAACACGTGTTTTGAATTAGAATTATTTCATCAGTAAACTGAAAACACGTGTTTTGAATTAGAATTAGAATTTTGAAAAAGGAAAAAGTTAGCTTGAGCTAAATTAGTATAGAACAATGGTTGTTCGATAGAATTTGTTAACTTTTTGGCTGCAAATTCATTCACAATTATAGCTTTGTGACTGAAGTCTTTCAGAACTAGTGCAGCGGTAACGCGTTTGATGTTCAAACAATTACAAGCAGGTTTTTACCTTCTTTTTCTGCAGATATACGCACTCCAGAAAAACTAAAGAATAATTATACTTGTTCTATTGGCTACTGGGTACTAGGACATAGAAGTCTTTGTTGTTTTTTATTTTTGTTTACCTGACGTTTCGGCCAATATGTGCGCTTCTTCAGAGTCTAAAATTTATATACATTTAAATTACTTAATTATATTTAAACAAAACAAAATTACGATTTGGGACTTACTTCACTATGTGGAAAAAAACACTTCATTGATTAAAATTAACATTTCTTAAAAAATATATATGAGACAGTAATGTATTTCCACAAAAATGTTTGTAAAACTACAGCAATTGTTTCACCACGATGTGGCTTCTTCAGGTATTATATTGTACTGTCTGATGGTATTCAGTGTAACCGAGTTAAGATACATTGTTAGGTACGTGACAAAATAATGGAAGCACAAGTCATAAAAACTCTAGGTGTTTATTGGAGTTTTCCGCTAAAAATGCCATAAGGAAAAATATTCAGTAATGGAGACTTATCAACATCTGTTTGTTCGTTCAAAAGGATTTTACGGGAATTATACCTGTTGATTTCAAGAAATTCTAAAAGTGTTAATCTAGAACTTTTGCTTTCAACGTGGATAATTCCATAATTATTGTTAAAATTATGCCTGAATTCCTAAAGATGATTAGCATATGTCGAATGTACAGAATCGGATATATAACCCCTTTGGTGTTCTTGGACACGTTTCTTGAATGATCTACCAGTCTGGCCAATGTATACTAAAGGGCAATCTTTGCAAGTCAACTTGTAGACTCCGGATTTATTTTCTTTATTTGTTCGATCTTTATGGTTTTTTATGTAGATACTAAGATTATTAATTGTCTTAAAAGCCGTGTTATAATTGAAACGACATTTGAAGTATTTAGCATTATTTTAGGATAATCCATTGACATAAGATAACGAAAAATATTTCTATGTATTGTCCTCTTTTATGATTGGGTACACGAGATTTAATGCCATTTTCTTTTGTTTATTGGATACCATTTTGTCTATAAGAAAGGGGTTGGAACCGTTGATTGACGCTATTTGTTTAATAATATTTAATTCTTTCAAAAAGTTATCTGAATTCAAAGGGGCATTCAATAATCTATGAATAAAACTATTATATGCTGACATCTTTTGGTTGGTGGGGTGATTTGAAGTTTTATGTATAGTGATGTCTGTAGTTGTGGGTTTATGAAAAATACTAAAATCATGTAAATTATTTAGTCTTGTTATTGCGAGATCAAGAAAATTAATACTTTGATTCTTTTCTTCGTCGATTGTGAATTTGATTTTTGGGTGGGGTTTATTAATGAAATTCGTGAAGATATGTAGTTGTCGGTCGGTGCCTTTGATACAACAAAAAATGTCATCTATATATCTATACCAATAAAGGAAATATTTGGTTATCGGCTTTAGGTGTATTTTGGATTCTAGATCATCCATAAATATTTCAGCTAAAATTGAACTGAGTGGATTTTCCATTATTAAACCATTGTTAGAAATATAGACGGTTAAATTGAAAGAAGTTTTGTTCAAGACATTTCCAGGAAATTAAGAATATCATTCATTTTGATGGGATTGGTATTATTTTTAATCAATATTTTTTTTAGAATTTGTACTGTTTCAATTGGAGGTATACTAGGAAATAAATTTTGTACATCAAAAGAAATTAATCTACAATTTTTGGGCCATTGGACGGATTTAATATTGTCTATAAGTTGGATGCTATTTTTAATAGCGTATTTAGCTAAAAAAGTTTGTTTCGGTTTGAATAAAAAGAATTGAAACTCTAGATAATTTTACGCTTGGTGATGCGATGAATGAAACTACTGGTCTAATTGGATTGTTTTCTTTATGAAGTTTTATTAAAGAATATAATTTGGGATTTGCCGGTTCATTAAAGTGAGTGAATGTTTTTTTGGGAAGTTATTGAAAAGGCTTATGTAAATTCACAATGAGTTTATTGCAAATGGAATTTCTGTGTAATCGAAATTGCCTAAGATTTGTCGCTGGTAGAAATATTGGCAGTATATCAAAATAGCCTTCGTATTTCAGAATCAACGTAGGATTTGATTCCCTAAGATATACTCAATATAAGTGGTGTGTGTTTAGAATTGATGTTGGAATTATTATTAGATATAGCTAATAATATAGAGCAACCAAGCAAATGATAGATAAGTGGACTGTATTAGATGAATGAATTAAATAATTGAATCAAATGATTGCATTAAATGTTGAACCTGGTTTCAGGGATTAAAGGAATACTACAAGTATAGAAAATATATTGAAGTATAAAACATGTGTCAAATGTTAATGTATACAAAATTATCTTACAGAACTTCTTCTGTCTGTGCTGGAGCCACGGCTGTCGTGGGAATGCTGCTGCTGGGGTCTGGTTGTCTTCAGATCTCTTCTCGAATAGGATCACTGCCTGGTACATTAACAGTTACATGAAATGTCGTCTATGGTTTCTATGGTTGTTCTTCTTTCATAGAGAAATTAGGCGCAACCACGGTGTAAAGATTATGCTTCATACAACAATATTGGAACTATAGAATGTACATGCGCAAACACTTTGCGCATGAGATTTGCGCCTTAACAGCTTATATGGTCTATTATATTTTTCATTTGTTTTTGGAAATGTTCAGTGGGGTCTTTAGTAACGGTTTTATATTTATCTGGGGTTAAAAAAGCAGTAGTTTTGTTGAAATATTCATGTTTTGGAATAACAACGATACTGTTTCTTTTATCGGCTCGAGTGAATATTGAATTATTGGTGTCTCTTTTTTCCATGATCGATTTAACTAAATTATGTTTTATCGAGGAAGAGTGAATTTCAGTATTATTTACTTAAACTTTACTTAAAGTAAAGACCGAATCAATCAAATATTAACATATCTATTTGTTAATTAAAATAAATTGTAGAAATTACTATGTTTTACTACCAATAAAAGGATATACATATTACATATTTTCTTGTGACTCGAGTTTCGGGAAGTGAACTATCCCACCATCAGACAACTGTGTAATATATCTTTTTATTGGTAGTAAAACATAGTAATTTCTACAATTTGTTTTAATTATGATCAACTACCAAATAGTAACGGCTGAAACAATTCAGTAGATCTATTTATTTCCTATTTGTAAAAGAACAATATCTTAATCAGAAATCATTTATATTATGTTTGGTCTATCGTGACTGTCAAAATGTAATTGTTACGTTATTTATCTGTCAACGTAGTTCCATTCTTCTGCGTTCAGTTAATAATAATTATACTATATAATAATAAGTAATAAGGCAAAAGCCAAAAACTGTAATGAATAGTTGAGCACATTAGATATAGGAACCATTTTAAGATCTAGATGTAAGAATAATATGTAATACATTATAATGTACTCAACCTAAAACGAATAAAGAGCTTCTGAATCTGAATCTGATGTTTAAAAAATCGTTTGAAACGGTTCGAATTGATTCGTGAGCTAGAGAACTTTTGGTAGATACTCTCTCTTAAACGACGAATTTAAATGACTATTTTGTTCACTAAAACAATGTCAAGTTCGGTCGATGGTGTATTTTTATTGAATAGGAGAATAGATTCAACCCCCCCATCTTATTGTATATAATATGAGTAACAGAGAAAGTTACTCGTATTATATGAGAAAGTGTTGGTAACTGGTGAAATTTATTAAAGTAAAACGAAAAACAACTGCGTGAAAACAAGAGCAATTTATAATATAAGGAAATATGAAGAAAGCTGACTATTATAATAATAAACACTATATGCAATAGTTTCCAAGTACGGATGGGGTGGGTCTAGGTTGACTAGTTATAATTTTTCTATTCTTATTGATTGAACTTCTAAATCTCACGCAACATTTATCTGCAAAACTGTGCAAAATGAATTGATTGAAGGAAATCATTCAGGAAACAATATTACAGAAAGTGAAGGAAGCTAAATACTTTCATTATTCGATGAAACAACATATATCACATATCTCACAACTGAGCCCATCTATTACATATCTTCACAATGGTATCATAAAGGAATATTTCGTGACTTTCTGTGATACATAAGATACTTTTAGATATGTTGAAGTGGAAAACAATAAAGACGTTTTACAGCCTCGGTTGACAGGCGTAGCACTGGCGAAAATCGTTGAAAATCTCTGTCTCGAATTGAATATAAATTTAACATGATGTGTGGATATTGGGACTGACAGCTGCTCGGTTATGGCCTCAGATACAAGGGGTGCTGTACAGAAGTTGTCAAAAAAGCTGTCAATGCCAAACGTTGCCCGTGCAGCAATCACGTTCATAATAAAACATTAACTGCGTCATCCAAAGTTATTTCTTGCCGCAACACCTTGGGCCCGATGAGAAAAGTTGTGGCATTTGCCAATGCATCCGCTAAAAGACTTCAAATTTTTAAAAAAGAACTTGGGGTTAAAATGCAAAGTATCTGTGAGACGCGCTGGGTCGAGAGGAATGATGGGCATCTACAATTTCAAGGAGACAACTTAGTGAAAATTTGTAGCGCTCTGGAAAAGATTTCTACTTGGCAAGACTATAAAACTGCCAATGACGCGCATTGCCTACTGCAATCGTTGCGCAGTTCGCACTTCATCATATCATCTTTTTGCTTGAGTGATGTTTTAGGAACTACGAAATAAAAAGGGGAAAGGCGGACACAATTTTCTGCCAGCTTATTGAAGAGGCAGAAGAAGTAGCTGAGCAACTAGATACTGAAATTAAATGCCTCAGAATAGTATCACGACAAATACACAGAGCCAGTAACCATCTTGCTCAATCTGCTACAGATTATTTCCGCAGGGCTGTATACATCCCTCTTCTAGATTCTGTAATAAAGGACCGTCTCTCTCCAGAAGTACTAAAATTATTTCAACTAGGCATTTTTATTCCAAAAGTCGATTATAATAATGAAGATGAAGACCATGAAACTGTTAAACAGCTTGCAAACGACTATAAAATGCTAATAGATAATACTCCAGTTTCAGTAAATATAAACGAATATCGGCTGTGGAAGGTGAAATGGCAGTTGAATCAGAATATTCCGAAGTCGATTACTCATCTTGTAGAAAATTGTGATACTGAAATCTATCCTTATGTAAGAGAATTTTTATGTATTCTTGCTACACTGCCAGTTAGTGTAGCCACAGCAGAAAGGTCCTTTTCCGCTCTTAGGAGCCTCAAAACTTGGCTTAGAGCTTCAATAGTAGAACACCGCCTAACTGGATTGGCTGTTCACACACATTCACAAATACATACCGATTAAATGAAGGAAGTTATAACTCGTTTCTCGAGACCATAAAAGGAAAAAAATTATTTTGTTATTTGATTAAAATTATTTTGACGTTTAATATATTATATATATATATATATATATATATATATATATATATATATATATATTAGGGTGGTCCTTATTTCGGGTTTGTTCGAATTTTTCTTCACGATAGTCCTAAATCGGTTCGAAATATTTAAAAAAAAATTCATGCCAATTTATAGCTCTTAATTTTAATATTAACTCGTGCCCCCCGACAGACAAAGTTTTAAATAGAAATAACATGGAAAAAGTTTTATTATTACTTCAGAATTTTTACGTCATTAACTAACGAACAAATCGTATTAACAAATAATATTTTTTATGTAGAATTTAACGCTCTACAAAAAAGGTCTCTTATGTTTTTTCGATAACTCTAACGGTTTCAAAGTTATTCGAGGTTAAATGTGTAACTATTGTCATTTTCATGGTTTTATATATTTTTTTGGTTATTTAATGATCCTAAAATTATAGATCGGTTATTGGCGTATTCTCTAAGAAAAAAGTATCAATCAATCGAAAAAATTTGTCATTAAAATTTCTCCGAATTGAAAAAAATACCAATATTATTTTTATTTTCAATGATAAATACTTTTATGAAGTTGTTACATTTGTTTTTTTAAGCGCGTCAGGAAACATTTGACGATGATCTTTAACCACTTGTTATACATACTGCATTTGTTTTTCATCTTTGGTATAATGTTTACAAAAATCTTGCACTAATTTAACTCCTCTCTCAGCACAGTCATTCACAACCGATAGTTTTCCGACGAACCGTACTGCAGTTTTATAGCTTTCATTCTTAGCCCATTCAGAAGGATGAATTTGTAAAAATTCTGTTTGTAGCTCAAATCTTTCGAAAAATTTGATCGATTCTGCAGTTACAAAAAAATCGATATCGTTATACAATAAGTCACTTATGTTCTTGGTTTGAAAGCGTTTTACGCTAGATTTTTCACTTGTATAATCCAGATCTTCCGGAATAGCATCGATTAAAATTTTTTCTTCCTCTGTTCTCAGCTTAGCCACAATTTTCAATTTTGTTTCTAATGGAACATCTTCATCAAAAATTGCCATGGTTGCTAACGCTGGTGATAAATACCATAGATGGTTCATAAATCTATTAATTGTTACAGTAGCAAGGTTACTGTTGATTGCCTTAAAGTTGTTTAACTCTTTAATGAATTGTAGATCATGATACGGAGCTTTTATACTGTTAGATGATAGAAGTTATTTCATAATTGTACCAATGAAAATAAAAATTTTCTTATAATATGGCCAAAATATCTTGTGTATCCCAAAAACTAAATAAAAAAACTTAAAACTTACTATAACTCAGGTGTAAAACAAATTGGTGTAACTACCATTTTAGATTTACTGATACCCTATGAATTTTCTGAAGAAGAGAACCATTGAGATTACAACTAATAACCCATCTATCATTTTAGGATCATTAAATAACCAAAAAAATATAAAAAACTATGAAAACGACCATAATTACACATTTAACCTCGAATAACTTTGAAACCGTTAGTGTTATCGAAAAATCATAAGAGACCTTTTTTGTAGAGCGTTAAATTCTACATAAAAAATATCATTTGTCAATACGATTTGTTCGTTAGTTAATGACGTAAAAATTCTGAAGTAATAATAAAACTTTTTCCATGTTATTTCTATTTAAAACTTTGTCTGTCGGGGGGCACGAGTTAATATTTAAATTAAGAGCTATAAATTGGCATGAATTTTTTTTTATATATTTCGAACCGATTTAGGACTATCGTGAAGAAAAATTCGAACAAACCCGAAATAAGGACCACCCTAATATATGTATATATATATATATATATATATATATATATATATATATATATATATGTATATATATATATATATATATATATATATATATATATATATATATAAGAAAATTTCTCCAAGGCCCGTAGCGGCGGTGCACGCCTTGGCAAATACCCGGCGTGCATAGCATAGGACCCGTAAAAGACACGGTGGTTAAAAAAATAAAAAAAAAAATATATTTATATATATTAGGAGTACAAATAAGTTTCCACCGTACGGAACCCAATTTCCCTGTTTATGAATCATTCCTAATGATTTTAAACGATGTGAGACTGCTTGCTGAGTGACTTCTAATGTTAGAGCAAGTTCTTTTTGTGTTTGAGATGAATCTTCCTCCAATAATTCCTCTAGTTCTGCATCCTCGTAAATTTTTGGCCTTCCACTGCGATCTTTGTCTTCTACGTCGAAATCACCGTTTTTAAACTTTTGAAACCACTCTCGACACGTTCTCTCACTCAAAGCACCCTCACCATATGCTTCTACGAGCAATTGATGCGCCTCAGCAGCAGATTTCTTTAAATTAAAGAAGTAAACTAATATTTCCCGCAAATGACGCTTACTTGGCTCAAATTTTGACATTTTCAACTTATAAAAATTATATTTTACCAATATAAAATCAATGATATTAATAGGTAATGTTGTTCTTGAATGTCCAAACTATTTTTTAAGCCGGTTATCATCTACGAAAGCTAACCGAAACTTCGTGCCGCGCCATCTATAATAAAACGCGTCGGAAACTTATTTGTACTCCTTTTTTTTTTTTTTTTTTTTTTTTTTTAAATAATCACCATTATGGGAGTTTCCTCTAGAAGGTCCGGGTCTTAACGACCAAGGACCTTCTAGGCAGCTGTAAGGAACATTCTAACAATTCTTGTTGTCCAGAGGATCACCTCCTTCTGAGCTTTACTTATCAACTCCTGATCCAGTTCAAGGAGTTCCGTATTTTCTGCCAGGTGGCTCTCAACCAATCCATTCGTGGAGATTATCAGGGGCAGAATCTTTACCGTTCTTAGCTGGTGTATCTCTTTTATTTCAAAAGCCAGGTCGTGGTACTTTGTTAGTTTCTCCGTGTACGCTCTACTTATGTTATCATCTGCCGGGACGGTTATATCAATGATTGTTGCTTTGCGGTTTCCTTTATCAAAGATCACGATGTCGGGCCTGTTGTGCGGCACCGATCTATCCGTTATTATCGGGTTGTCCCAGTAGAGTTTGAACTGACTGTTTTCAAGTATCGGCTTGGGTAAGTATTCGTGTACCCTTCGAGAGGTAAGTATAAGTCCTACTTTCATGGCAATGGCTTGGTGAAAGATTTTTGCCATAGCATTATGCCGCTGGGTGTACTCCCTGGGTGCAAGAATGGGGCATGAGGATGTCACATGTTGTATAGACTCCAAGGCTTGGCAGCATTTCCGGCATCTGTCAGTCGGTATGTTCTTTTTGGCTATATGTTTCAGGTACGCTCTTGTTGGCACTACCTGATCTTGGATTGCGATGAGACGTCCCTCGGTTTCTGGGAATAAATAACCGGATTTAAGGTAAGTTAGTGACTGCTCTCTATTAACTCTATTTTCTTTCAGTGCCTCCGGATACCTGCCATGTAAGGGTTTGCCGTGCCATTCCTCCAGTAGTTGTTCAGATGATGGCGTCTGTGGTGGGTTATTTCTGCTTGCCAGATTTAAAGCCGTGATGTTGCGGTCTTCCTGGCATATTGATTGAAAGAACGGTAAGTTTTTTGAGTGGAAATATTCTCTGAGTTCAGTTACCGCTTTATTGTGGGCCTTTTCAACATTTCGCAAACCCCTTCCTCCTTGGTGCCTAGGCATGTAAAGTCTGATCACCGATGCATGGAGATGGTGGATGCCGTATTTAGACATTAGGACTCGCACATGTGTGTCAATCGCCTTCAACTCTGTGCTTGACCACCTGATCACGCCGAAAGAGTAGGCTATACTTGGAATTGCCCATGTATTGATTGCCGTAAACATTGCCTTGGAGTTCAGTTTACTGCGGAGGGTTTTTTTTATTCTAGCAAAAAATTTATTTTTGAAATCTTCTTTCTGTTTTGATGTTCTTATCTCCAATGCTTGTTGTATACCCAGGTACTTATATGATTCTTCTGGGCTTAGTTCTTGTATAGTCACCTCATCTTGAATAAGCATTTCTCCCCCTTGTGTCAACTTTCCTCTCTTGACGTGTAATGAGGCACATTTGTCCAGCCCCATCTCCATTCTGATGGTTTGTGTGAAAGATGTCACTATCCCAAGAAGGCTCCTCAGTTGCTCCTCATTCGCGGCATATAGCTTGAGGTCATCTATATACAGTTGATGAGTAATTTTGATGTTTGACCTGTCGTCCACAAGGTATCCGTATCGGTTGTTGTTGAGCAGCCTACTGAGGAGGTTTAAAGCTAGACAAAACCAGAGGGTGCTGAGTTTATCCCCTTGGAAGATGCCAGTTAAGATTCTTATCTCTGGTGTTATTATTTTGCCGAATGTTAAGTTCGTCCTCCAGGTTGTCATCAGATGTTCTAGTAAGCCTATAATGTTTCCAGATACACCGTAGAGTTTCAGAACTTTAAGAAGCCAGGAGTGCGGGACCGAGTCGAAAGCCTTTTTGTAGTCGACCCATGCGACCGAGATATTCCTTAACTTCTTCCTTGCCTGTTTGGTTATAAGATGATCGATGGTTAACAACTCCTTGCAGCCCTGGGCACCTCTTCTGCAGCCATTCTGCTCTCGTGCAAGGATCTTGTACTTGCTTACATGCTTCCACAGATGTTTGGTGATTATTCCTGTGAGTATCTTATAGACAGTAGGAAGACATGTAATGGGTCGATAAGCCTTGGGGTCAGGACTGGTGTTTCCTTTTGGAAGCATATGGGTGACCCCCAAAGTGAAAAACTCTGGTATGATGGAGGGTTCCGCCAACGCTCTCTGAAAAAATTTGGCCAATTTATGGTGAGTGGCCTTGAAGTTTTTCCACCAGTAATTATGGAGTTTGTCAGATCCTGGAGCAGCCCAGTTATTTGAGTTCTTAAGGACAGATGATATGTCTTCCTCCATAATTTCGAGATCTTCCATGGTGTAGTTTCCTGCCTCCTTCTCAGCGTCTTTTATCCAGAAAGCCTCATCATCATGAGTCTCCCTTCGCTCCCAAATTCCCTTCCAGACTTCAAACATTTCTCTCTCATCTGGGTTCACTCCTTCCGTGTTGTTTGCGTTCTCAAGCTTGCGGAAGAACTCTTTAGGATTTTTGTAGTACAGCTGGTTGTTCCTATACCTCTTTACTCTTTCGTTGTACCTTTGTATGCGGTTTCCTAACGCTTTCACCTTCTGTTTCAGCTTGTCGAGGACCACCATCATCTGCTCTGCGAGAAGTTGGTTCGAGCCATTTGTTCTAATACGTGCTTCTGATGCGATCTGCCGTACTCCCTTCATGATCCTGTTGGACGGTATTTCTGTATTGAGGTAAGTATGTAAGGTGCCAATTCTTTTTCTTATAATCCTAATTTTCTTTTCCAGCCTCATTTTCCATGGTGGTATCATTTCTTGACGGCGAGTTGGTTGGGCCCCGCTTATGCTTATTTTGAGATCTTCGCATACTGTGATTGCTCCAGCGTATACGCAGTCGACCACCTCTCTCAGTGTGGCGGTTACATCGATGTATCTCTCCATTATCCTGTTGATTTTTTGGACACACTCTAGCATTTCTTTGGATTGCTTCATTCTTGGGATGTTTGCCCTTTTACTCGGAGAAAGTCCTGAGTATTTCTGGAGGTTTCGGTAATAATTACGTTCTAGCCTGGATGGTTGTACGCTCATTCGGATATGTGATCTGGTTTCCATTCGTGTTTCTTCATCAGGCTCTGCATTTATAGGGGCACCACGCGGGATATAACTTTGAGCAATGGTGTCAAGTTCAGTGGTGGAGAACTTTTCCCTTTCAAGAAGCCACCTGACTCTATTTGCCAGAAGGTTGGCGTACGATGGTCTCTGCGGGTTGGTGTCATTCCATAATTCTGTAAGTAGCTCTCTGTATGTCTTTCCTGTTCTTGGTTGCATTTCCTTCGCTATAAAATGAACGCGCATTATAAGGATGTTGTCCACCTCCGTCCATCGCGTTCTCGCATCTCGCCTATTTGAAACTCCCGTGGGACGAGATCCTCTCTCGTCCAAACTTGAGCTTCCTTCCATATTCCGTGAAACGAGATCCTGGCTTACGGTGCCATCTCGGGGGGCTGCGCCGCTTGCACCACAGCTGACCCCATCGGGCTCTGCCTCCAGACGGTTCCGAAGAGGACCAGCCCGCTGTCCCCTACCGCCCTGATTCTGGCTTCTAGTGATAGGAGCGATATATTCTGCAGAGCCTCAGGATGCCTCAGGATCCTAATATATATATATATATATATATATATATATATATATATATATATATATATATATATATATATATATATATATATATATATATAATTGTAATATATGTATGTGACCCCCCCCTGAATTAAACGCTGGATTCGCTCCTGATAGTTATTCATGATATTATATTTTTACCGACAGTGCGGCCCACGTCACCTGCAAACATTTCAGTAGATACTCACCTCCTTAGAACAGAGCAAGGTTGTTGCCCCTGACGGGATCCCATCATACTTTGTCCGCCTCTGTCCTGCCTTGTGTGAGCCGCTTCATCATTTCTCCACCCTTTTTTGAGAACCGGTACTTTTCCACGTCATTGGAGAATGGCTACTGTAGTCCCAGTTTTCAAGGGAGGTGATTGATTCTCCGTGGAGAACCACAGACCCATGAGTAAGTTGAGTGTGTTTCCCAAGTTGTTGAAAACTTTTTTATAGTCACTTGTTTCATATTGTGAAATATCTGATGATTCCCGAACAACATTGTTTTCTAAAGGGTAGGTCTATTGAAACTGACATTCTTGATTTTGTCACCTTTCTGCACGGGGAGATGTATGAGAATCTTCAAGTTAACTTCGCATATGTGTTTGATAAAATATCTAATTTACTTGTTAGACGTCTCTCCGAGATAGGTGTGGGTGGCAATCTCTTGTACTCGTGCAGGTCGTTTGTTTCCGAGAGATCGCAGTGTGTTTCAGTGGACGGACATGATTCTTTGGAATTTGTTTGCACTTCCAGTGTGCGGCAGGGTTCCCACCTTGGACCTTTTTTTTTCTTAATCTACATCAATAATACCATCTTCAGTGTATACTACGTCTATGGTTTCAGTAGAGTCAATTTTGCTATGTTCATTTGGAGTTCACAATATAAGATACATATTCAGCGAATTGAAAATATACGGAATGAAATGTAGCGATTTTCAAACTTGAAATGTAATTTTTCTGTTAATTTGTTGAAATGGAATATCCGTTTAAGCTTATTTCTCAAAATGTAATATTTGATGTGTAGCATAACAATTTTCATACTCAATGAATATATAAAAATTTCAATTATAATATTTTGAATATAATTTGAGGAAATGTTGTGATTTTACCACTTCACAATGACATTTGGAACATCTTATAGTAACCAGTTATTTCGGTGAGATTTGGAGTATCAAAATAAGTCTACCTCTATTCAAAGCATAATGAAGACGTGTTAGGGGAGGAATTGCGTATGAAATCACGATCAGTGCACACCCCAAAATCCGTTATTCCACCGAGTAATTAATCTCTCGCGATTCAATAAGCAAGGGAAAACAACAGGAGTCGATTTATAATTCTATAATATGCTTCATAGGAGTTTATAGTGATTTTATGCATACGCAATGAAAGCGGTGGTGAATATTGAATTAGTAATAATGTCGGCTTTGATTTCACTCAATATCCTGTATAATTTAATGTAAGTTGACTATTTTAACATGATACTTGAAACTGATAAAGGCATGTGGCTTTCTTGTTAAATTGGCGAATCTGAAAGTTTCAATTTTTTTAAAGGGTATAATCTATAGAAGATTTTTAAATTGACATTACCATTGGCTTGTCTTGAGGTTAGTTTGGTTTGTCAATTCATCAGAACAGACCCACGCCGCAGCAACTTTATTTGGGAAAAAATCAATTCAGAGAAAACAACTAATCACAAACGTGCTTGGAATCTGGAAATTTTATAAATAATCGGAAAATAACAGTTCGAATTTCGAACAGAGTCGAGTACTTTTTATATAAATTATTTATGTTTCATGTCCATGTTATAATAATAATAATAAATGGCCTTTATTTAATAAGAACATATATACAAACAAACGAGCGAAGTTTAGCCAAGGCTACTCTTACATTTAACCCATCAGTTTTATGCTGAATTTCAATATAAGAAAAACAAATGTTAACTTCCGTTATTTTATTGATTTACAGGACAATTGTTTCGTCATACCATGACGAAAGAATTGTCGTGTTAATCAATAATCCTATATTGAAGATGAATTTCCGTCAAGTAAAGACCAAGACAATAAAAAAAAGCTGAATTTCAATTTTAGTTTCAAATAAATGGCAACAAAATGGCACTATCGAAATGCAATCGAAAAAAAAAATTATATAAGAAAAGTAACTACAGTAGTAACCAACGTGAGTAATTAAGAATTATTGTGAATAATTGCGCAAATTAAGGGCACAGAAACAAGGGAAACAGAAGAATATACAGTACTCCAAGTCCTGACACCTGACTATTGAGTATTGCGAGGCACATAAGAAGGTTTTCACGTCTAGTTTAAACTTATTTAAATTTTTAGCAGTTTCGAATCTTTGTGGAAGGCAATTTTAAGCTTTGATATATGTATAACTGAATGACTTTTGAAGTTGTGAATCTGGGTGGGCAAGTGTTTCAGGAAAGCGAATAGTGTGAGGAACTGCATGAAGTTGTGCTCTAAGCAATACTTTATTCTTACAGACGGTTCATCCATCTGTACAACCCTATGAATAAATGACAAACTCAGCAACTTGTATCGGTTACGAATATTAAGCCAGTTGAGTTCCTTTATCATATGAGATATCCTGTCGTATTTTCGAAGTCCAATACAACATGTATTCTCTGCAATCGAATACAATTATTCAAGCTCAAACAGGAGCCATATATAAAACTACAGTACGAAAGATGTGATAAAATTAAGCATTCACATAGAGTTTTCCTCATTTTGAAGTTTAGAATTTTCCTATTCGAATAAAGTAACTTCAGATTCCAGTAGTATTTTTTTATTTACTGGTTGACATGTGGTTGAAATCTCATTTTTGAGTCCAGATTGAGTCCAAGGTACTTTGTCTTAGTTCTACCCGCCAGATTATCACCAACAATAGCAAAAGTAATAGTATTCCTCAACAATAAGTTCCTTTTGGTACCAAAAAACATAGTTACACATTTCTTGGGATTTAAAGTTAGGTTGTACTGTAAGCAAAACTCATAAACATCATCTAAACATAACTGCAACTTACGAATGCATTCAAAGAGTTATCCTTAGAAATTGAAATATAGAGCCTTTTATCGTCAGCATAAGCATGAAATTGTGTAGTTATTTTATTTAGAATGTCAGTGGCATAAATTGAAAAAAGCAGAGGTCCCAATATAGAGCCCTGTGACACTCCTGTGGGAACGAAACAAGGATCCGAAAAAGATCCATTGTGTGTGGCCATCTGGCAACGATCACTCAGGTAAGATTTCATTAGATCTAACGCAGCTTCACCAAACCCATAGAATTTCAACTTAACTAGGAGCAACTCATGGCAAATCTTGTCAAAAGCCTTCGAAAAATCTAACAGCACCATGGCTATCATCTTGTCCTCATTCCAATTTCGGAGTATGTCATCTGTCACCTCAGCTAGTACCGAGGTGGCGCTATGTGAAGGACGAAAGCCTGACTGTTTTGAATTTACCACTGAATTATCAACAAGAAATGAATAAACTTGCACATAAAGTATTTTTTCAATTAGTTTTGACATAACCGGTAATATTGTTATAGGACGCAGGTCACTATAATCAACTGGACTTTGAATCTTACGGCTTCACTAAGCCACACTTTCAGCCAAAAGGAAAATAACTACAGACATTGACTATATGAGTAATATATGGTATTATGAAAGGACAACGTTTCCTGAGCATATCTATGTTCATTTGATCGACTCCACTCGCATTAGACTTTATTCCAGATATTATCTTTGCCACTTGATCTATGGTGACCATTGCAAACGAGAAATTTGAAGATTGATTTTATTTACTTTAAGTATAGTAATTTTAAAGATCTGCCGAACTATGGTCAATCGTATTAACTGATAAAAAGACTCATTTATTTTGTTCACATCACCCAAGCGTTCAGGTATATCCACAAGTTTCTTATTAACCAAATTAACGTCCTTTAGTGTAGACCACACATTTTTAGAATTAATTTTATTTTCGTTCAACATCTGATTATTATAGGATCTCTTTCTGTGGCGTATAGCCGCTAGAGTACGATTCCGAAGATCTGTATATAGTGACATAAGCTCATCGGTCCTTGAAGCCTTGAATGCAGTTAACGGACTATCCCTTAGTTTCATTCAATTTTTTATGTTCTCAGTCATCCAGGGTGCTTTATTTTTGGTTATTCGTACTGTTTTGACTGGAGCGTGATGGTCGAAGCAGTGTAACAAAAAAGTGTTGGGTGAGTGAATTTTCTCATCGAGATTTTGAGTTTGCAATAACAAAAACCAAAGAATACCCTCCAGATCCAGTTCAAATTGGAGCCGATTGAATTTGCTATAGTCCCTATAACTGATAACCATTGGTTCAACTGCTTTCATTTTTATATTTAATTCACAAAATACAAGATGGTGGTCACTGAATAAACCACAGTCAACAAGACCGCTTTTAGCTACAACACCGGGAAATGTCACAAAAATTCGATCAAGAAATGTAGAACTGCGAAGCGTGATTCTAGTGGGTTCATCTATCAATTGTGTAAAATCATAGGCCTCGAAAATTTCAATCATAGGGTTTACAAGATTCAATATATTTACATTTAGATCACCAAGGCAGATCATCCCATCACACTCCGGAATTAGCTTGCTCCATATTTCATCAATTGTTTGAATGGATCTTTGGATAATTTTCCTAGGGGGTCTGTAAAAAGCACCTAATTAATTATTTTGTTCTTTATCCTTATTTTCAAACACAAAAATTCCAAACAATTTCCGGTATCCAGCTGAAAATCCACCACTTCAGCATTTAAATAATCCGTCACATATACCACAATACCACCGCCCCTGGAACCTCTATCCTCTCTAAAATGCCTAAAGCCCTTTAAAGTTATGCGGTCATCCAGTATATTACTATTAAGCCACGTTTCCGTCACCACCATGATATTGAATTTGCCTCGCCTCACACTGTCTACAAAATGTCGAAATCCATTGGTTATTGACCGGATATTTTAGATGTGCTATCCTCAAGTTTATCTCCCCACCATTGCCCATGAGATAAAAAAAAAAATAATACCTGAATAAAACTAAATATAAGATGTGGAAAAAATTAAGATTTAAACTTATAACTATAAAATGGAATGAAGATAAAATAACTTTCATTGGTATAACTCTGCATCCAAAAACTTCAAATTAAAATCTAATATTCAAACCCCTATAATTTACCTTTTCAAAGCAAAATTTAAACCATTGTGTCTCTAATATTGAAAAAAATAATTTTCTTTGTTTCGCCCGTAGCCATTTCCAAATCACCAAAATAAAAGTGAAATTGACATGTACATAGTCATGAACAATAATATATAATTGATACCTCTACTCCTGTCAAATTTTCATCATGAACAGAAATGAAAATTAAACAATTAATGAAATTAATGAAAATTAGATGCAATCCAATATTTTATGTTTTTACAATACACCGAAATGTTCTCACAGGTATATTCAACTATGTACTGAAAATGTACCAACACCTGGCACGAAATGATAGTTATAAACCGTTGAAGCAGGAATGCATCAAGTTGATTTTGCCACTACATTGGAAGCCACTCAAATAAAGATTTCTTGCCTCTCCAATCGATGTAGGGGAAAAGGTAGCTTAAGAGAGATATATCAAGTAAATAAAGGACGACAACCCTTCGAATGGATATATTCAATCAGAAGAATCAAGAAATAATGTTACGAATGCATTTCATCTAGGTAGTTCGTTGCTAAGGGTTCATCATGTGTGTGCTTCGTGACATACCATCTACAAGAGATTTTAAGAGTCCGATTTAGTTAAAACATGATTATGGAGATGTCAGCTCCTAAACTGGAGTAATCCCATCAGCATGAGCTTGAAAATGTGTGGCGCCAGAATCTGATAACAATCTGGTAACATTTCATCTCGAACTGGTTTGTATCCAGAATCTAGAAAAGTACACATTTGGAGGGTAACGGGTATCAGAGAATGAACACAGACAGTATGTAATCTTAATATATATAAATCTCGTGTCACAATGTTTGTCCTCAATGGACTCCTAAACCACTTAACCGATTATAATAAAATTCGCACACCATGTGCAGTTCGATCCAACTTGAGAGATAGGATAGTTTAAATCTCAAATTATAGTCGCAATTTTAATTTATTGCTAATTATTTGTCTGTTATTATTTGACAGTCACAATTATCTGTTAACTCCAAATGATTCTAATAGATGTCGATACCTTTCGACTGGGTTGAGTAAGTAATCAATAGATGGCGCTGCTATGGTAAATCTACGAACGTGTCACATAAGCTACATTTTAACAGCATAATTACCACGTGTTGTTGACGCTATAAAATTAATTAAATTTATTTTGTAGTGAACGAAATACCGTATAATTCAATTATTTCCACTTTTTAAATTTTTGGTGTTAGCATAGCCGGTCACGTGTTACTTAGAGTGAAGTGTAAATTGAATTCATATTATAATGAAGATAAGCCACAGCAACGCGTGGCCGGGTCAGCTAGTATACATATAAGAATTACACAACTACAGAAACGGCAGAAAAATCGTCGCAGAACTGAACTAGTTTTGCTAGATTTTGTTTTTTGACGCCTGATCATTATATATGTTTTTCAATCTGTGTTGTTCCCCTGAAAAAATTTTGTTAGGCTAGCTATTTACCTCATTCATGATAATACTTTTGCATACACAGGAAGAATCACAAGAAACTTCCTAGAAGAATATTATGTACCGGTTTAAGACAGGCTTTCTCAACTGCCGGATCGAAGTCCAAGAGAACATGAGTGGTTTATGATATATGATACATGGGTGGAATATTCTACAGAAATGTGTCTTTAGTGATCAAAACCATTTTCAGATTTGCGCACAATTTCATAAAGCAGTTCAACAATTCTGGAATAAAACTCCTCAAGAACCGGTAGGTAATTTAATTTTTGGCATTTAACGACGTTGCAAATGCACCATCACATGTTATGGTGGCCATATTCAATATTGTATTTTATAACTTTTGTAAAAAACATTTTTTATTACCTGAAATACATTACATAAATTGACATATCAAGGTTCTCTTTATTCATTAGTTCTGGTTCTGATTGAAGGTTGTGCTTACGAAATTATCGAACAGAATTTATTTCATTACTTTAATTTGCAAAAGTTGCACTTTCTTCAGTATCCCTAGATTTTCAGCATGTGTGTATGTCTAGTAAATATAAAACAGTATGAATAGTATTATTGATGATTGGCAAGATTATGAGATAAATCTACGTTGGAATTGAACGAATCTGGCATTCAACGTTTCAATAAGAAATGAACCAAACAAATGGCCATTTAAATTTCTGATTTCCCTTTTAATTTAAAAGCCATCGAGCGATAAAATATTCAAGCATTTCTGATTCTCTCTTCCATCCGTTTAATCGAATTGTAAAGCTGTCTCTCCCCTCTGGTTTCACAGGAATATCGAATGATGTTGAAGTATCCCTTGAATGATAAATTGCTGGAGCGAGTGGGATTTCTTATTGCTAAAATTATTTCTACAGAATTAGCCATTTAATTATCATTTTACCGTCCATTCAAAGTTTGAAAATAAGGTTAAATGAGCATGTTTCCCTATTGGATGTTCTACTCAAACTGTTAGTGCTTTAACGTGATATGAACGTGGAGCTAGTATGGACCGTATTAAACGGAAGATATTGTAGTAAATTGCAGACACAATTTGAAGAATTCTCGCACCTTTACTAAGAAACTGTCATATCACTTGTGTTGGACCTCCTCTTTCTTCCAAATACATGGAGGGATTACGCATTGTAAGCACACCAATTTTCATGCATTCTGAATATAACTTCGAATTAATTGAACTTTAACTGGAATCACACTCTCTATTAATCCTTCCGACTCCAATTAATTCTTAAATAATGCGGAGTCTGATTGAAAAAGTATATTTTTTGCGAATCGGTAAATGTCGGTACTCAATGAAATGCAGTGGGTGTTCTTATTCAATAATTAATTGATTACGAAATTGTTATACTTCTCATTCCAATTTTGTGTGTATATTTAAACAAAAAGGGATAATTACTTATGGAGGTTAATTCTAATTACATTTTATAAGTCGGCAACTCACATTAGAACCAATTGTAATTGTGTGCGGCCTTCCTTGAATGTTATTAAAGTTCTCAATAAAGTTCACTAAACAGCGGAGGCGAATTAAAAACTTTAAATATTTCGAATATCAGTTAGAACAATTTCCTGTAACCTCTACAAATTTCAATCTGAAAAAATCTGTTAAAATTTCTTAGGAATTGAATGAAATGAATTTTGTCTTAGAAACATTGTTTCTAATTTATATATAACTACCAAAACATACGTGCGGCAGTCAACCGATAAAACTTCAAACTTTTCTTGAAGGTAAATTATGGTGTCATAAATCGATTAGGAGATGGCCGAATAGGAAGTAATAATGAATCACATTAAGTGAAAAACATTTCTGATCGTTTTTGTTTGGATATTTTCTTCGGTATTCTCGATCTGTTCTTCTAGAGTTTTCATTAGGATACTCATATGAAAGGTTTTCCAATAAGAGGTTTCATTTTGATATTAAAAAACGAATATATTTTCATGGAATTTTCATGATTAATTCGCACATTTGCGGCTGTATGTCCTGCATAACTTCACGAATTACATCTTTAAGGTCAAAAATCGATTGTGGAGCATTGGCATAGACCTTATCTTCCACGTGGCCAAAAAAAAAGTCAAAAGGTATTAAATCACAAGATTTCCAGATCAAAAGATGCATTTCAAGGACCCAATCAAAGAAGATACAACGTAGCTGGTGATCGACTGGCTTGAGTTTTTGTGTTAACTGAACTTTAAAAGACTTAAGACCTAAGTTTTAACGCGAAATACGGTGTTATGTCGTTTTTGAAATGCCTAATTCCAAAGATCGACGAGGAATCGATAAACCTAGGTTTTCGTTTACTCTACGGGCTACAGCAGCAAAATTTTCAGTTGTTCTTGAGCGACGCACACTGTTTTGATTCTTCATATCACTAACTTGTCCCAACAGCTCAAATTTTTTCACCAGTTTTACTATTGCCGGCCGAGAAGGTGTTTGACGACCCATGAGTGCTTTAATGCTGCGATCTGTGATTGCAAAATTTTCACCATTTTTGTAGCCAATTTTAACAATTTCAGTGCATTGTTGAAGTGCATAATTTTCCATTTTTAGTAATGGCGTAGTTTCACTTCTCAAAGGTCAAAAGATGACAGGTTCAAAAGTAACAGCTGCCCAGATAGTGGGCTATCCAAAATGAAACCTCTTATTGGAAAACATTCTACAATCAGAATATCTGTATACTCCTGAATTGAGAAAGAGCGCACCGTTCATTTAGTACGTACGCCATGTCTCAAATATATACCTTTATTTTCGTTCGTCAGTCTACTTGTCATTTGAACATAAACATATATATTTGTAAATGCTTCTATCTTCTGAACAGTAACGAATCAGATCTATATTTCTGGAAAAAAACATTGTGAAGAGTTTGCACAGATATCATCCGCCAGATTTTGACATAGAGCTGTATTGGCTTGCCTATATGGAACAGTTTATAACTGTTTTACCCAACTTATTCAACTCATAAGCATATAAGCGACTGCATCCCTTCATTTTTATATGAAATTATCAAATACTGAATTGTTTCAGCCGTTACTATTTGGTAGTTGATCATAATTAAAACAAATTGTAGAAATTACTATGTTTTACTACCAATAAAAATATATTTTAAACATTTTCTTGTGACTCGAGTTTCGGGAAATGAACTATCCCATCATCAGACAACTGAAAACCTAACAGTGGTACAGAGGTATTTAAACAAAAGTGATAAATATTTTGAATATTTCAATAGATTCCAACACCTAATAGTGGTACAGAGGTTTACAAGCGGAACGTGATAAAAACCCGGTTAAAAAAGAGGGGCCTTCTAACAGATATCGGAACGTTGGCAATCGACAAAAAAGGTTGTTAAACAGATGGTACCCATTTAAATATCTCAAATAATTTTTGGGGTTACATAGCTTCGTACAGTCATTCATTATTTTTACTTTATTTTGTTGTACATCTCAAATATTTGGATTTACATAGCTCCATACAGTCACTCATTATTTTTTAAATTATTTTTATTGTGAACGAATTTGAGAATTTCAATAATCAAGTTTCTTTCCTTTTGAATCTACATGTAAAATTTAATTAAGATTTTCTCTTGTCGAAAGGAATTACTGTTTTATGAAAAATGAGTGTCAAAAGTTGAATTTTTGTTTACTTTTCATTAAATTCATTTTATGTTCGTTGAAAAAGGTTTTAAACAGATGTTACTGTAAATGTAAAATGTAATGTAAAAATAATGAATGACTGTACGGAGCTATGTAAATCGAAAATATTTGAGATATTCAAAAAGTAACATGTGTTTAAAACCTTTTTCAACGAACATAAAATGAATTTAATGAAAAGCAAACAAAAATTCAACTTTTACCACTCATTCTTTAGAAAACAGTAATTCCTTTCGACAAAAGAAAATCTTAAGAAAATTTTACATGTAGATTCAAATGAAAAGAAACTTGATTATTGAAATTTTCAAATTCGTTCACAATAAAAATAATTTAAAAAATAATGAATCACTGTATGGAGCTATGTAAATCCAAATATTTGAGATGTACAACAAAATAACGTAAAAATAATGAATGACTGTACGGAGCTATGTAACTCCAAAAATTATTTGAGATATTTAAATGGGTACCATCTGTTTAACAATCTTCTTTGTCGACTGCCGACATTCCGTTATCGGTTCGAAGGCTCCTCTTTTTTAACCGGGTGTTTATCACGTTCCGCTTGTAAACCTCTGTACCACTATTAGGTGTTAGAATCTATTGAAATATTCAAAATATCTACCACTTTTGTTTAAATACCTCTGTACCACTGTTAGGTCTTCAGTTGTCTGATGATGGGATAGTTCATTTCCCGAAACTCGAGTCACAAGAAAATGTGTAAAATATATTTTTATTGGTAGTAAAACATAGTAATCTCTACAATTTGTTTTAATTGAAATTATCAATTTCAATTCGGATTATTTCATTGAGACTTATTAATCATTTGTTGAAGCACAGTAATAATATGCCATTTGTGTGGACAGAAATGTTGAAATCCTGAGCAAATTTCTCTGATTAAGTAAATATTGGTTACATTCAATTTTATAGTTATTATATTTTATGGAGCGGAAGCAATATCGTGCGGTTTCGATAATAAATGTCACTAATATTTTTTCATTGTTTCATTTGGCAACGTCCTAATTTTGAAGTGGCATCATTAGGATTTCTCTTCAGTAATTGAAATATATAAACACCATAGTTTCTGTGTTCTCTGAAGATATAAATTTTTGTACCAAATAATGTGTTTTTGGGGAGAGTTTTACCTTATTACTTGAAAATAAAGAAAAAGGCTATCGAAAGTCATCGTATTTTAGTAGATGTTCATGGTGACCATGCTCTAGCTGAACGAAACTGTCAGAAGTGGTTTGTCAGATTTAAAAGTCGCAATTTTGATTTGAGAGACGAAGAACGACTCAGAGCGCCATCAAAGTTAAAAGATAAAGGATAAGAGGCAAGGCTTGATGAAGATCCATCAAAACAATTGGTGTCGTACGAATTGAAGCAAAAAGACGCCGAACTCTATTTTTCACATGTGAACGATTGCTCCAACGGCAAAAAAAAGATTTTTGCATCAAATCTTGAATGGCGATAATCCAAAACGTCGGACAACGTATGGATTTGCCATAATAATAATAATAATAATAATAGACTTTATTCATTTACAATAGTATGAAATGAAAAGGCGAAGTACAGCTGAGCTGATTTTAAACTTAACCTAAAAATACAAAATGAAATAAAATGAAATACAAAACAAAAACGCAAAATGCAAATACTAACACATAAACAAATAAGTATATAAAAAAAGAATCAAAGAATCAACTCAAAAATCAAAATCCGAAAATAGATACCATCAGACCGAGCCAACCATCAAGTCGAGGCCAACATGATTTTTAATCTTTTTTTGAAATTAAGGATGGAAAAATTCCAAAATAGTCTGGGGAGCGAGTTGTAGTACCTGGCCGAATTGAAGGAAAAGCTTCGTCTAAAAAAAGCTGTCGAATGTCTAGGTGTTACCAGCATTATATTTTTTCTTGTATTGACCCGATTGAGAGAAGCGAACGTGATCAAACGCTTCCGAAGATAAGAGGGAACGCCTGTTCTCAAAACCTTGTGAGTCAATGTCAACAGATGCAACTTTCGTACGCAGTCCAGTCTCAGCCAGCCCGACTGCACATATTTATCGCTTACATGATCAAATTTTCGTATACCATACGCAAAACGCAAACAAGAATTTTGAATCCGCTGGAGACGTGAAGCATCAACCTGTAAAAGTGCTGGCCCATACACAGCATCGCAATACGACAATCTAGACAATATCAGCGACTGACAAAGCTCCAACTTAAGACCTGTAGACAGAATATCACGACTAGGATAAAGTTGTCTCAAGATGCCATAGGATGTCTGGCACAGATAGGACACATGTCTAGAAAAGCGCAACCCGGAATCGAACCATACACCCAGGTTCTTGTACTCCTGCACGATTCTCAGAGAACAGCCCCCCAATTTAACATCAAAACCGGAAGCCGCCAAATCACACTTATCTTTTGAGCCGAACAACATAACTGCGGACTTCAACGGATTAAGGATCAAATTATGGGCAGATGAAATATCAAATAGGACCGACAGATCCTCCTCAAGCCTCGCGACTGCCATATGGATCTGATTGATGAAAAATGAGATGAATAACTGCGTGTCATCAGCGAAGTGACAAATAGTACAATATTTTACATAACGAGCAAAATCAGACATATATATGGAAAATAGAAGCGGACCAAGGATCGAACCCTGTGGTACCCCAAACTTTACTGGTAATGATCTGGACATGGAAGAGCCAACCACAACATATTGGCTACGTTCGGACAAGTAATTCAATATAAGGGAAGCTGCACTCTGCGAAAAACCAAAATATAGTAGTTTTTTATAAAGTATTTGGTGGTCCATGGTATCGAATGCCTTGCTGTAATCGAGAAGCACAAGATAGGTCAGCTTACCCTCATCAACCGCACGATAGAGGTCGTCACTCAAACTCAAAAGGGCCGTAGTGGTACTGTGCGACCTACGAAATCCAGACTGTGTAGAAGTTATTATATCGCAGTCAGAGACATAAGCATCCATTTGATCCTTCAAAATGCTCTCAAAAATCTTGGATAGGGTGGGGAGAACACTAATTGGTCTAAGGTGACTAAAATCATTCGGTGCTTTACACTTCGGAATAGGTCTGACTTTAGCATTTTTCCAAGCTTTAGGAAAGGTACTGGTGGCTATAGCTTTGTTGCAAATAAAAGTTATATGGTCAAGAAGGAAGTCGTCAACATATCCAATCATTCTCAAGGACAAAAGATCTGAACCCGTTGCATTACTCTTAACATTATTAAGATAACGTCTCACATCCACGCTACTCACATCAACAAAATCAAACCGGCGATCACCCAGCGGACTCGTGTACGTATTCAGAAAAGCAAGCTGTTCAGGCGTCTTTACGGCATGGTTGAGTTTTAGAAAATGATCATTGATAGCCGACGCATCCCCAAGGCATGCCGGAAGGTCAGAACCTGAAGTTCTAAGAACATCGAGAGACCGAAGAGTATTCCATTTAGACCGTATGTTCCCACTGCTGAGAACATATTGTAGGTAGGCCTTCTTTTCACGACGAATTGCAGTAGTTATATTATTTCGAACGTCCTTATAGAATGTCCACTTACTTAAAGATTTTGTTTTCTTATAATCCCGCAAAGCCTTGTTTCGCAGTTTAAGCATTTCTTTTATAGTTGGTGTAATCCATGGAGTATGACGCTTAGTTACTGAAACCTTCCGAATAGGAGCATGTTTATTGAACAGGTAGACTAAGTTATAATTAAAAAAATCCAACATCTCATTCACATCTTCAAGGGTATAAATATGGTTCCAATCTACAAGACACAAATCAGACCTAAAGTCCTCATAATCAAAGCTACGAAAATCCCGATATGTAACGTATTTCATCTGTTCAGTTGTGCGAACAGATTTCAAAGAGCATTTTATCATCAGGTGGTCAGATATCCCATCTAAATCAGTGAGATCTAAAGCGTCAACATCATCGGGATCCGAGCAAGCCATTATATCTATCAAAGAACGAGAGGTGGATGTCACCCTGGTAGGTTCGTCAATAATCTGATGAAGCTCAAAGGAATTCAACAATTTCGAAAGATAATTGGAGCGACTATCCGGAACCAACAAGTTAATATTTAGGTCACCGAACATAATGAACGAATCGCATGACGGAAGTAAGTCACTAACAACCTCCTCCAACTCTTCCAGACTCCGAGCGACATTTGCCTGTGGGGGCCGGTATAAAACACCAAAAACATATCTTTTACGATTATGTTGCAGATATATCCAAAGTTGTTCCAAGGTTGGTGTTATTTGACGAAGAAGAACCCTATGAGACAGGTTATCGCGAATATAAAAACCCAAGCCTCCACCCCTTCCAATTCTATCGGCACGCACGAAGTCATAACCATCTATGGAGAATTGATGTGAGTCATCACCTGGGGAAAGCCACGTTTCACAAAGACCAACCAAATCAACTCGCTCACCAACAACATAGTCAATAAATCTATCAAATCCAGCTGAAATCGATCTGATGTTTAAGTAAGATAGCTGAAAATCCGGCATTAAAAAATTTTGCAAAAATTAAAATGAGTTCAACAAATTTAAAGTTCAAAACTACTAAAGGATTGATGTAACAATGGCACATTGACATCAATCACAACATAAAGAAAACGAATTGGCAAAAAACCAGGAAAAGTCACCGAAACCGAAAATGCAAAAAAAGAAAGAAAACAAACAAATTACAATTTTTAAAGTTAGTACGAAATTTAGCTCTCTTTATCTACCTTCTCGGGTTAGATCTTGTCTTCGCCCCAGAAGTATTGTGGTAGCCAACCAGTTTCTGCCGCCTCCTGATTGTCCCAGTATTGTGTGTAGATGATTTTTCAATTGTTGTTGGAGTACCAGTACCAGTATCAACCAAGGCCGATACTACCGGCAACTCACTGATGAGAGGAAGCACCGGAGTTGATGGAGCACTACTCGCCCTCGCAGACTCTCCCTCAGATTTCTCGATATCGAGCAACTGCTCCGCTGTGAACTCAACGCTATCAATCACCAATCTGTTTCCCCTAATGAAGGAACCCTTACTACGTCCGTTTTTCCTATGGATGGCCAGGTGCCTCCTCAACACACTCTGCTCAATTCTCTGCTGGGATGTAAGATCAGGGGATATTCTTATGGCAGTACCCTTAAGATTCTTACAATTGGCAAGAACCAGTTTTTTCGTAATCTTAGAGTTGAATTCTATTTTAATTGGTCGGTTCTTCCCTGATCCTAGGCTATACACATCTTTTATTTGGCTCGAAGGTAACTCAATTTTCAATAGGGACTGGAGCTCATCTCTCACAATATCTTGATTAACCTTTTGGCCCTCCTCATTCAAGCCATACACAACAATATTAGCCCCCCTCTGCCGACGTTCCAACTCTTCAACTCTAGACCTCAAGATGGAATTCTCGGCTTCAAGTTGTTTAGCCCTCTCATGCGACTTTTCAAGCTTGAGCAATAAACGTGCCTCAACTGCATCTATATAGTTCTTCAGTTCAATTTTTGATTGACGTATTTCCTCAAGAATACGTTCGGTATCTCCAGTAGGGCTCATTATTTCAAGTGAGAAGGTCGAATTCAAAAATGCAAAACGAATCCGTCAATGTGTGATCTCCTTAACGAAATCAGCTGGTTCACCAGTTCATATCAGACGGAGAAGAGTTAACATGTGGGTGCTTATCAGATGTTATTAAATTGCCTCGATTTGAGATTTGTAAACACTGAGTATTGACTCACCTCACAGGGGTAAACTAAAAAGTTTCATTTAAAATTACATACATACACTGAATAAGGGTGGCCTCAGGTAAACATGCACCAATTTTCATTTAAAAAGACACGGTGTAAACACAAGTAGATTACTCTAAAGTCGGACTGACAGTTTATGTGTCGTCTAATCGGTTTGATCGTTTGTCCTATGTCAAGCCAAATATTCATGGCGAGAAGATCATGGTGTGTATTTGGTGAGTTCAGATGGGTGTTTCGTATCATAAGTTGCTACAATCGAACGAAAGGATCATAAGATAGGTCTACTGACGGCAATTGATGCGTTTTAGCCGAGTGAGAAAAACGGCAGGAATACGCCGACAGATAGGACAAAGTTATTTTGTAGCTTGAATCATGTTGCATCGCCCGTTAAAATGCACATAGAAACGCTTGTAAAGAATTGATTGGTATGTAGAGATACCTTTCTGAATTCTTCCTAGTATTGATTAAACGTTAATCAATTAGTATGCAAATTATTGGTTAAGCATACTTCAAATCGAGTTGACAGAGGAATGTATAAATGGCTTTAATGGTTTATTTTTAGCTCAAATAGATAGATTACAAATTACTAGTTCGAATTGTTCACCCAAATTGAGGAAATTTTTTCGGTGTAGTGTTAACTCTAATTGCGGTGGAAACACTATCTTGTTCGTGGAATAGTTCTCCTTTGTGCTTTTTCACTGTTGTTCACTTTCATCAAATTCACTTTTATTAGTATCTCCGTTGGGTTAATTTTTAAAAAATTGCCAACTAATTACAAATAATGTAGAGAATACATTAACTTCCAGGCCTTTAGTACGTTATGGGTTACTGAGAAAGAGTGTTCCTTGGAAGGTTAAAGTGAAATACGAATATAAAATAATTCACGAGTAGAGAGAGTTGTGTGTTATAACTTAAGAGACGAAGAGAAATGTGATTAGAACTTACTTCTAAAGAATGTGTGTGGGATCAGAACTCAATGTTCGAAGAGTAGAGAATATTGCGTGACCATTTGGCCGAAGCACGCAGAGAGCGCCAACAAGCGGCTTCGGGGGATATCTTCAACTGAACCTTTTGGCTAACTATCAGAATGAGAGACTCTCTTTGGGCCCAAAATTTGGTCAGGTAAATTCCGAAACGACATTCGACAGTTGTCGTTTTGAAACGACGTCGGTTCTAATGGGTTTCGAAGAAAACTGGGAGGGCCCAAAGGTTTCTAGGAAATGATGAGACATATTTGAAGGGCCTAGATTGCTTACTTGGGGATCATAACTTTTATGTACCTGCATAAGAAATTAAAAATTCCTTACTATCAACCCACCGTACAGCCAAAACATTGTTTATTCTGATTACCATCTCTTTCGATCGATGCAACATGGCCTGGATAACCAGCAGTTCTCCAATTACGATGAAGTCAAAGAATGGTTCGATGCATTGATAGCGTTCAAAGAGCCGGCTATTTTTCGCAATGGGATCCGTCAATTGCCAGAAAGATGGGAAAAAGTAATGGCTAGCGACGGATAATACTTTGAACTTTGATTGTATAACCAATTTTTCACAATAAGGCTTCAATTTTGAAAAAAACCGCACAAACTTATTCATACTTCTAATCAAAAATCGAAAATATTCTGATGGAAATAAAAAATCCAAAATTAGGAAAATAAAATGAAAAAAATTCTTATTCCCTAAATTTCCCGAACAAAAGCCCCTAAATGAAGCAACGCAGATCTGAATGACATGCACAGAAAAAACACTTTGACGAAACCAGACAAAATTCATAAATAAGCTCGGGGAATAAAAAGCCCCGACTCATGCAACTCCAGGGCCTGTTCGAGTTTATCTTGTCAAGTGCCCCAGTAATTATGACCGCAGTTTCATTGTTTTGTCCGCGAAAGACAGCCGAGAGGTAGGTTCGCACCACTTGAGCAAATGGCATATGAATATTAAAGCGCAAAACTTTTGTTTGAGCTGCCGCAGGGACTCTGGGCCCGCTCGTAGAAGGTGCACTTTACGCTGCCTGAAAACTTTTGTGGTTCTAGCAAAAGGTACCGGTCGGGAGGCCGGGATGTGTCATGGCCAGGTCCGCGAAAGGAAAAAATGGCTTGATAAATTTATAAGGCAGAGCTTTCGAGTCGAATGTGCCTTACGATTCCCTTTCCACTAAAGGAGAAAGCGGTTTTTCAGGGAAGCCAGTGAATATTTATCGGGATGATGGTGGATTCACTTTCGATGTTGCTGTGGGGTAAATCGTTGGCGAAGAAGGAGCTAACGATGAGATATGTCATAGAAAAATGCAGCACTTTATGTTCCAAGAACCGAAGTAAGATGTCTGGATCCCTGATGTGAGCATTGATTCGGTTTTGTATGGAACTTTTGAAGGGACATCATTGAAAAGTTTTAACAAGAGCTTGTTGGAAAAAGAAGATGAAATAATATATAGGTGAAAACTAATATAAGTACATCTAGATGATTGTCAAATATTCAGTTTATTGTGGAGCAATAAATTATACTCGTAGATTATATTCAGAAAGAACCAGTAATTTATCATTTGAAGAATTCGCTTGAAGAAATTATCGTAATTAATTTTGCTATTAATTTGGCAGAACTATCCTCTGTCATTATTTATATCCATTATTTATTTTCAGTGCCAGTCCATCTTAAATGTGTTTGCAGTGCTAACAATGGATAGAAATATCGCACGAAGAATCCGTCTTAAATTTTGGAGCGCAAATATAATTTCAGGCGAAATGTTACTGAGTGAATCAACTTTAAAAAACACGAATAATGCCAAAAAGATCTGAGTCACAAGACTATCATTGTGAACTCTAGAAATCTTAACCAGAAACTACCGTATTTTCTTGATATGGCTCCGGAGGAAGTTTTCCCGTAAACTCAGTTCCAAGCACTCGTTTTCAGTCGAAAGAAAACAAGAGAAAATTTTCTATGAGTACTGAAGTAGACTCCTGAAAATGTGTTCAAAAAACATTTTGACGATTGGATAACTTGTTGGCTTCAGTCAATTTTCCTGAGAGAAAAATTGTGGACGTTCTGACGTCCTATTACCTATTAATTTTAGTGAATTATTCAAACGATCTTTTTCATATAACATATTTCAATGTGCTAACGGCCTTCCAATGGATGTCAGAGCTATTATCAGTAAACACCTTTTCAGGATTTCACTATTCAACTTGCTGTTTGATGAATAGATTAGGGTTTTGATAGGGTAGAATTGATATTTTATATGGAAGATTTATGGAAATATTTTTTCCCTTCCATTTACATGTCTACAAATCAGATTTTATTTTGTTTTCTCTTAAGAATAAGATGGATCATTGTCTTTTGGGTTGTTTATGGGGCGGATTTTGGCATCGGTAATGTTGTGGATCATAGGTTAGATCGAACAGGGCGCTCATTAAGTGCACTTAATCTAGCCTTTACTACCTTATGTTTTTTCTCTATATCCATATTCATAACCTCTAACTGATGGAATAAAGACCTTAATTATTTTTTTTTCGTTGTGACTTATGGCATCGACTGCTGTGGTCATTAGCCACCACCTAAATTACACAAATAGACCCATGGACACAGTGGGACTCGAACCCACTACCCCTGGCACCATAGCCAGCATCTATGCTCACTATGGCATCAAGATCTCCGCATTCATAATTATTATTATAATTATATGATGAATTCAGATGAATAATACATATTTTCTTTCTCATTGACAACTTTTTTCATTTTAATTTTGATAATAAATATAATATTGAAGTGTTTCTCAAAGAAAGTGGCCCAGTTTTGACTTGTATAAATAATATAACGTGTTTGGACCTAGAGTTCATTAATTTTGAGACAATTTTTTGTAATTATATAATTCTTCAACTACACTTTTAGAATAGCTTCTATCACCGTGTTTTATGACTTGCAATTCAATTCAAGCTATCTAGTTTTGTATAAAGACCATAAATTCTCGAAAGGATCAAGGCCTGGATAATTCTCTGGCGAATATACTCGTAAGAGAGCTACACTGTTGTTTTTGACATATTTCAATATTCTCTGGAGCGAGGTGAGTAACAATATGACTTCTTGAAATTGATCGACATTTTGGAAGATTTCAATACAGTGGGGAGTTGTGATACACATTCTAGTGAAATGGCAGAACTAACTGAACTGTCAAATATCTGAAAAGAATTACAATGGGCAGTCGAAATCCGTTAGTTACATTTGGACACGGGTAACTACCAACAAAAATTCTTGAAATTGATGGAAATTTTGGAGGATTTCAATACAGTGGGGTGTTGTGATACACTTTCTAGTGAAATAGCAGAATTAACTGAACTGCAAGTATATGAAAACAATTACCATGATCAGTCAAAATCCGGTAGTTTCATTTGAACAGAACTTCTTGAAATTGATGGTAACTTTGGAATATTTCCATACACTAGGGAGTTGTTATACATTTTTTATTGGAGTTGTAATATTGTAAAATTTTGACGTGACAACGTCTTATAAATTGGTTTGCCGGGTGACACTTCAAGAAACTGCGTTACGCTCCGCTCACGTTATGCGCTCACAATGAGAGCGAGTGAGAGGCACGCGTCCCTTCCACTCGGATATGGTTAGCCCGCCTAAGAGCGAGAGAGACAGACATAAAAAGTGAAAGGCACGCGTCCCTTCCACTCGAGCACAGTTAGCCCGCCTAAGAGCAAGAGAGACAGAGCGAGAGAGAGAGAGAGTGAGAGAGCATACACACCGGTTCATGTCTTGCGCTTCTATTTCGCTTAGGCGCCTGCATACAAGTTTACACGTTGCCAGTTAATTGTAAAACGATTGTGTAGTGATAATGTGAAGGTAGTTTCGTCCATCGCAACAATTCAAACAGCAAAGGTAAATAATTTCAGACTGATAATATAACATGATGAAATAAATGACTAAGACATAAGTGAATAGGTTATGTTGTAGTAATCACAATGTTGTGGTAGTTTTCAATCAAAAAAGTAGTAGAAATCGTTTCTCAACCAATAATAATTTGTTTAACTTGAAAAAATGAGCGCGACTTGCTATGTAAAAAATTGAAATAACAATGTTTAACCTCCAACCTGTCAAATCGAAACTTTCAAACATTCAAACCGAGACGACTAATCACTGCGCAAGGTCGTAAGCGCGCGATTTACAAATTCAAAGATCAAATGTGAATTAGTTTTCTCCTTTTAGAAAATACACTTTGAATTAAAATCGATTGATATTAACAATTAATGTGATTTAAATAAATTTTCTAACTTTTAAATTTAGTTTTTATATTTATAACAATGTAAAACAAGTTAAATTTATTAATAACTTATAACAACTGATTGATAAATAAAATTTTGTTGATATGAAATTCAGTGCGAGATTCTTTGTATAAATTAATGTTTTAAATATAATTCTTTGTATAAATAAATGTTTTAAATTGTTACTATTATTTCATCCTTCTTCCTACTATACGAATGAATATTCACATTAAAATTATTTTACCACTCAAAGTCGTTGTCACGTAAAACTTTCGCCCGTATACCGACTTTACAGGCAACAAATTTTTTAGTGAAATGGCAGATCTAACTAACCTCTCAATTATCCGAACATCTATACCATGAGCAGTTCGAAACCGATTATTTTCATTTCGACGAGTAACAACAAAACTTTTTGAAATTGATTTCCATACACTTGAGAATTTTAATACAATTTCCAGTGAAATGGCAGATTTAACTGCATTGTCAGTTTATCAGAATTACTGTCAGAATAATCTAAATACAACTAACATAAGGAGTCCGATACTGGTTATCTTCATTCGGAGACAGAAAATAACAAGAAAACTTTTGAAAGTATCAAAAGCTGTTTCTAGTATTTCCATAAACTGGGGAGTTGTGATACATTCTCTAGTGATTTTATTCAAAAAAGAATTCACACAGTTTTTATGTTTCACAATTCATTCAGAATCCTGACACGTGTTTCGGTCTTTCGACCATCTTCGAATGCGAACAAAAAGGAACTGAACTTAAAATTGAAAAGTTTCTTCTATTATACTAAGGACATATGTGTATTTTCATGGCACATGGAAATAACAGCACCCGATATAGGGGTGTTGCCAAAGAGTATTTGGGAATTTGTTAAATTCTTTTTGATTGAAAGAATCTCCAATTAGTCCATGAATTTACCCTTATTTACATTATATAGTAAAGTTACATATTTCTCATTAAAAAATGATTATTTTCTATACAATGTTCTGCGAAAACAGTTAATTTCTGGTTTTCCAAAATAGACATCCTATGTTTTTTGATTCTATGTTGTAAACGTCAGCCTACCTGTCCTATATATGTAGCATCACAATCATCACTTTTAATTCGATAAATCCCCGATTCGGAAAAGCTAGGGTTTCATTCTTTTTGTTCACCAATATCTTAGCTAAATTATTTCTGTTAACTGCTAAATAATAAATTCTAATTTTATGAAGACCAATAAGATGTTGCTGAACAATAAAGAAAGGAACTCCAACTTTTCCGAATCAGGGATTTATCAAATCAAATATGATGATTGTAATGCTACATATATAGGACAGAGAGGCCGATGTTTACAACATAGAATCAGAGAATATAGGATATTTAATTTGAAAAACCAGAAATCTACCGGTTTTGCAGAACATTGTATAGATAATAATCATTTTTTACTGAGAAATATGTCACTTTACTATATAATGTTGATAAGGGTAAATTGATGGTTCATTTGGAGATTCTTTCAATCAAAAATGTGAAATAAAAAAACTTTTTCAATTTTAAGTCCAGTTCCTTTTTGTTCTTCTTTGAGGATGGTCGAAAGACTGAAACAAGTGTCAGGATTCTGAATAAATTGTGAAATATAAAAACTATGTGAATTTTTTGGAAAAAAATTCACCTATAGCCAATCGTTTACTCCATTCAATTAATCTACTTCCAGTGATAGGACAGATCTAACTGAACTCTCAATTATCTAAAACCAAATACCATGGGCAGTCAGAAGCCATTCATTTTCATTTGGACACAGGTGAGTAACAACGAAACTTCTTGAAATTGATAGGAAGGATATCATTACGATCTCTTTAGTTTTTAGGCTTACTACTCTGTCAAGAAAGTACCGGGAATTTTCAATTAAAACAACATTTTTACATTTAATCGTCAAAATTTATTGGGTCGCCTTCAAAATAGGCTCCATTTGCTCCAATACATCTATGCCAACGGCACTTCCAATTATCGAAACATTTTTTATAGGCGCTTTCCGGGATGGACTTTAGCTCTCGCGCCGAATTTTGTTTTATGGCTTCAATCGACTTAAAACGGGTGCCACGAAGGGGCAATTTTAGTTTTGGGAAGAGGAAAAAGTCGCAGGGAGCCAAATCCGGCGAATACGGTGGTTGCTGAAGCACGTTTGTTGAGTTTTTGGCGAGAAAGTCAGTCACAATCGTAGCTCGGTGAGAAGGCGCGTTATCGTCATGCAAAATCCATGAGTTGTTCGCCCACAAATTTGGCCGCTTCTTACGGATACGCTCACGCAAACGTTTCATAACGCCTAGGTAATACTCCTTGTTTACCGTCTGACCCTCTGGAACGAATTCGTAGTGCACCACGCCACGGATATCGAAGAAAACAATGAGCATCACCTTCATTTTCGAGCGGCTTTGGCGTGGTTTTTTCGGTTTCGGCTCATTTTTTGCCACCCATTCCGATGATTGCTGGCTTGTTTGCATATCGTACTCGTAGACCCAGGTCTCATCACCAGTTATAATGCGTTCCATGAATGTTGAATCGGAATTACAGCGATCCAGCATGTCTGAAGCAACCTGTTCGCGATGACGTTTTTGAAGAAAATTCAGGTCTTTCGGTACGAGTCGTGCGGCCACCTTTCTCATGCTCAAAATATCAATCAAAATCGTACGTGCGGACTCGTGGGATATCTTAAGATCATGTGCTATCTCTCTCAAGCTGGTACGACGGTTTTCCAGCACCCTTTCCCTAATTTTATCGACGTTATCTTCGATCGAAGCCGTCGATGGGCGACCACTTCACGACCGTCCTTGAAGGCTCTGTACCACTGATATGCACGAGTTTTCGATAGAGCATTATCACCAAAGGCCTTTTGCAACATTTTCAATGCATCGGCACACGAAAATTCATTTGCAACACAAAACTTTAAACAAATTCTTTGCTCAACGTAATCACCCATAGTAAAAATCGGCACGCACTCTGAAATCGACTGACTTAATCAGCTGTTGCAAACACACTAGTTGACAGATCCCGCTCAAGCTTGGCATAGTAATTAAGGACAGTGGTACCAACCTAGGAAAAACAATTTTTATCTGCCTCATTGCCCCGCCAGATTTAAATCGATAATTCCCGGTATTTTCTTGACAGAATGTACATAGGATTTTTTGTCCTCAGCCTTTATTTATATGTAATAATAATAATACACTGGAGAGTTGTGATACAATTTCCAGTGAAATAGCAAATCTAACTGAATGGTGAATCATCTGAAGACAGATAGCACGAGATACCAGTTATTTTAATTCGGACACAGGTAAGTAACAATAAAACTTGATGAAATTGATGGTAGCTTGGGAGTATTTCCATACTCTGAGGACTTATGATTTCTAGTCGGAGCAGTCGGAAACTATTTGGACCCAGTTAAGTGACAATAGAACTTCTTGAATTTGATGGTAACTTTTGATACACTGAGGAGTTGTGATACAATTTCTAGGGAAATGACAGATTTAATTGAAATGACAAATATCTGAAAACAAATACCATGAGCAGTAAAACTTCGGTTGTTTCAATTTGGACACGGGTCTTCTTTTAAATCTGTCAGAGTTTCGTAGAATGTGGATGAAAAGTATCTCTAGACATGATGAATTTGTGAGTGACAGAATCGTATTTGTAATCATTATCTAAAGAGTCAACATCGTATTACAAAATGGCACAATACATTACCGCATTTGGTACAACTGAAAGTTATATGTAACTATTTCCTCGTTTCGTTTTTTTCCTCGGAACACAAAGATCATCATTTGTTTCGGAAATGAACAACACATCACACGCTCGTGTAACAGCCTGAGCTCGAATCCCACACAACAAACACCAAATAATTACCTAACGCGAAAATCATAACCGCGGACGTATTGAACAAAGCGTTCGTAAGCGACGCATAAATTCAACAGTTGTTCCGAATTTTCCTCACAACCTCAACTAAACATCTGAATTAATTAAACACATAAACTTGATTTACACCGTCTGCGAAACTTTAAAATTAAATTGAATAGAACGGAATAGTGCTAGCGAGCAAGCGCCGCGTTAGCCGTTCGTCCCTTTTTCATTAGGATATCCCTTGTTTCGGAAATTCGTCTAATTAACTAAGACTTATATAGTCGAAGTTACAACTTCATGGATGAGCTTATTTATTATTCCCTATGTTCTGCTAGTTTTGTTTTGGGGCCGATGGGAGAAAAGGGCTCCGTTAATGAGAAGGGAGAGATATTTAATTATATTGGGTTTCCCAATAGGGACAATATGTCCTTGAAACATTCGTATTTGAATGGTTAGTTGCTTTTTCTGTTTAGCATGAATATATTTGTAGATTTGTTTTTTTTTTAATTTTATTTTTTCATTTATTTCACCTAACTACTCACAAATGTTTGATAAATTTTTCTTATTTATACAAAAAACAAATATGTAATAACACTGAGATAAATTCTATTATGTTTTTTTGTTCTATCACCTAAGCATTATGCTTGTTTGTGATCCAAAAAAAGAATATTTTTTTCATTAAAGTAATCAGTTCAGTATGAAAAACCAGCGTTTATATAACACCAAGTTTTTATACATACAGAAGAGACAATTGAAATCTCTGAGTTGATGAGTAGGCAAAAAAGAGCCATTTGATGTTATCATATTGTAAGGAAAAAGACAGAGTGCAACTTACCATAACCTAACGACTTATCGACTTTAATTTTATAAATGTTTGATTGATTCGGTCTTTACTTGGTGGAAACTCATTTAAATTGAAAAATCTATGAGAGACAGTATTTTATTTCCACAAAAATGTTTGTAATACAACAATTGTTTCACCACGATGTGGGTTCTTCAGGTATCCACATTCTACTGGCTGATGGTGTTCAGTGTAACCGAGTTTCAATACATTGTTAGGTACGTGACAAAATAATGAATGAACAAGTCATAAAAACTCAAGGTGTTTATTGGAGTTTGCGTCAATGAACAAAAGAAAATGGCATTAAATCTCATGTACCCAACCATAAAAGAGAACAATACACAGAAATATTTTCCGTTATCTTATGTTAATGGATTATCTGAAAATATTGTTGAATATTTCAAAAATAATTTCAACTACAACGCAGCTTTTAAGACAATTAATAACCTTAGTCTAAAAGTTGACTTGCAACGATTGCCCTTTAGTATACATTCTGTCAAGAAAGCACCGGGAATTATAGATTTAAATCTGGCGGGGCAATGAGGCAGGTAAAATTTTTTTTTCCTAGGTTGGTACCACTGTCCTTAATTACTATGCCAAGCTTGAGCGGGATCTGTCAACTAATGTGTTTGCCACAGCTGATTAAGGCAGTCGATGTCAGAGTGCGTGCCGATTTTTACTATGGGTGATTTCGTTGAGCAAAGAATTTGTTTAAAGTTTTGAGTTGCAAATAAATTTTCGTGTGCCGATGCATTGAAAATGTTGCGAAAGGCCTTTGGTGATAATGCTCTATCGAAAACTGGTGCATATCAGTGGTACAGAGCCTTCAAGGACGGTCGTGAAGTGGTCGCTCATCGACGGCTTCGATCGAAGATAACGTCGATAAAATTAAGGAAAGGGTGCTGGAAAACCGCTTGAGAGCTTGAGAGAGATAGCACATGATCTTAAGATATCCCACGAGTCCGCACGTACGATTTCGATTGATATTTTGGGCATGAGAAAGGTGGCCGCACGACTCGTACCGAAAGACCTGAATTTTCTTCAAAAACGTCATCGCGAACAGGTTGCTTCAGACATGCTAGATCGCTGTAATTCCGATTCTACATTCATGGAACGCATTATAACTGGTGATGAGACCTGGGTCTACGAGTACGATATGCAAACAAGCCAGCAATCATCGGAATGGGTGGCAAAAAATGAGCCGAAACCGAAAAAACCACGCCAAAGCCGCTCGAAAATGAAGGTGATGCTCATTGTTTTCTTCGATATCCGTGGCGTGGTGCACTACGAATTCGTTCCAGAGGGTCAGACGGTAAACAAGGAGTATTACCTAGGCGTTATGAAACGTTTGCGTGAGCGTATCCGTAAGAAGCGGCCAAATTTGTGGGCGAACAACTCATGG
Source organism: Megalocaria dilatata (assembly GCA_034642435.1). NCBI lineage: Eukaryota > Metazoa > Arthropoda > Insecta > Coleoptera > Coccinellidae > Megalocaria > Megalocaria dilatata. The sequence goes on along the minus strand of CM067855.1, from coordinate 57,689,874 downwards.
ATTTTGCATGACGATAACACGCCTTCTCACCGAGCTACGATTGTGACTGACTTTCTCGCCAAAAACTCAACAAACGTGCTTCAGCAACCACCGTATTCGCCGGATTTGACTCCCTGCGACTTTTTCCTCTTCCCAAAACTAAAATTGCCCCTTCGTGGCACCCGTTTTGAGTCGATTGAAGCCATAAAACAAAATTCGGCGCGAGAGCTAAAGTCCATCCCGGAAAGCGCCTATAAAAAATGTTTCGAAAATTGGAAGTGCCGTTGGTATAGATGTATTGGAGCAAATGGAGCCTATTTTGAAGGCGACCCAATAAATTTTGACGATTAAATGTAAAAATGTTGTTTTAATTGAAAATTCCTGGTACTTTCTTGACAGAGTAGTACAACGGACATATTAAGAAAGTTGAAGAAGTTTTTACTTCTACACAGAATTTATCTCTACTGCTCTTATTGGTACAACCATAGACTTATTATCCTAATACGTCTATGGCTACAACACTGCAAGATGACTCATGTACTCGGTACTTTCTTGACAGAGTAATACATTGGCCAGACAGGTAGATCATTCAAGAAAATAATCCAAGAACACCAAAGGAGTTATATATCCGATTCTGTACATTCGACATATGCTAATCATTTTAAGGAATTCAGGCATACTTTCAACAATAACTATGAAATTATACACATTGAAATCAAAAGTTCCAGATTAACACTTTATTTGCTAATTGCCCGTAAAATCTTTTTGAACGAACAAACAGATGTTGAGAAGTCTCCATTACTGAATATCTTTCTCTAATTGCATGTTTTAGCGGCAAACTACAATAAACACCTTGAGTTCTTATGACTTGTTCTTCCATTATTTTGTCACGTACCTAACAATGTATTTAAACTCGGTTACACTGAAAACCGTCAGCCAGTAGAATGTGGATACCTGAAGAACCTCATGGTGAAACAATTGTTGTATTATAAACATTTTTGTGAAACTAAAACACTGTCTCTTATATATTTTTCAATTCAAATTTATACGTTCAAGAATAAGTTGAAATACACTTCTTAACTTCTGTTCCGAATTTGCTGTTATCTGAAATTATAATATTTTGATTGTTGTCTGTAGCAAGTTGAAAAATCTTGGATCTAGATGGAAGACAGTGTTTTGCGTAAATGATTTCCTGAAAAACGGCTTTACCACATATCCTTGCAACCTTTTTTTCTCACATTCTTCAAATTTGAACCGCCTTTGTTTTGTCTACAAAACACACCTGCCTGATTGACATAATGTTGGCTTCTCTATATTATATTTCAGTTGGGTATCTACGATTTTTTTCAACATTATTTTGAATCCCGCATTTTGGAAAACTTCAAGATATTTTAGGATACTGAAAGAACAGCTACCCCAAACCGTTATACAATAACGTACAATTGATCCAATCAATGCATCATAAGTTGTTTTCAGGTCCTTGACACGCAAAATATTTTGATTAAATGTGAAAAAAAAAGTTCTTCACTTTGAAATATGATTAATATGTTCTTCCCACCTTAAATGCTGATCAACCATAATACCTAAGTACTTCGTGTGCTCCTCTCTTTTAATTTACAATGATAGTTTTCGCTGAAACAATCGTAAGTGTGAATTTTTAGATTTCCTTGACAGGGTTGACCAACCATCATAGGAAAAAATGTTACGAAACACGTTTTCGAAAGGTTCAGGCTTAAAAGACTACAATCAAGCTACGAGAGAACCTTTTTCATTCCTATTTCCGTTGTTTCGTAGAAGTGTTCCATGTCTGTCCACTGAATAAAACCACAGTGACATGAGCATCACCTTTCCTGCTCCAACAAGAGTAATCCTGTTACCGCTTTTTGAGTGCCGTACTCATCATCCTCGCCCGGTTCAAGTAAGGCAAAGCAAGCAGCTTTCGAGGCTCCCTTACAACACCGCATCACTTCAAAGCTTTAATATATAGTAGAAAAAGGATAGGACCCAGCACTGTACCCTATGGCACTCCCATTAAAACGGATCACTAAAACTGCAATTATTTTTAGTTGTCGAATAGCTAGTATACAGATAATTCTGGAAAATCCTTAAAACGTGGTATCGGACTCCAACGGCTATCAATCGTTCAAACAAATTATGGTATTGTCAAAACAACAAAATTTTCATAGTGCTCGTAAAATATTAGGACGAAGGATGACTTTTTGTATCGAAAAAAATGGTGTCATATTGAACATCTACTTCAATTTGCTTTTTAATTAAACATTCTGAATTTTTTAACGAAAATCCAATCAATTTCGTAGTCTTCTTTTCTTATATGATTTGAAGTAAAACACTTATATTGCGAAAATGAAGTGTTTTACTTCAAATCATATACGATGAATTTCCGTCAAGTAGAGACCGAAAGAATCAAGAATAATCTTCTTTTCCTTATAAAAAATCAAATCTTTAAATGTTCGAGGTCAGTGAAGTTTATAGCTTTCGACTAATAGTTCCATTTTGAGGAATAATCTGTAAGAAGTTTACTCCGCCAAAAAAAAAAATTAGGGGCGTTCAAGTTGGGAACCTTGCAATATCAATGATTGAAATATTCAAGAAATATTGAAAATGTGTTCGTTGAGACATAAGAAGAAGTGTGGCCATTTTCCACAATAAGGCTTCAATTTTCGATAAAAAACCGCACGAAATTATTACTAATATGAACACTACGTTGAGCTAAGTTACTCCTCCCCTTACGGATTTCAAGGGATCAAATGGAAAGCATCATCATATATATTATGAAACATTATTCCAAATTCAAGATAGTGAATTATTTATTTTCTTTTTAGAACCCACTTAATAGCTTTCAAAATAGAATTCGCATGTGAATAAATACAAAATAGTAATCTGAATCCAATAAACATATGAAATATAACAACGATCGTTAATATGACAATATATTTTGGCAAAGGTGAAAAAATGAAATACCTATATGATGAATCAACAAGATTAAAGCACCACCAAAAGATCTGATACCTTTTTAGAACTCCAAGCTGCTTTCTACTACATGCTTGAAAGCACACTCTGGGCAAGTCCGAAACGAATTAATTAAATCATCAAAACGTATATTGTTGACTTACTGGCATCAAAAGCACCTCGCGATAGTTAAGATCATTACATCGACATTCTCGCAAACAAGCGTCAGGGGGTACTTTCTTCTTTGACTTCAAAATACACTTTGAAGTAGCGGGAAAATTCATTAATGTTCTCTACGCATAATACCCGTTTTGGTGGATATTTTCCATCTTAGAATCGTTTGAAGGAAAGGAAGAATATTATAAACTCAATAATTATTTTTCTGCTCGTCAAAACTTCCAAGAAACAGAAATTCATTTTGCAATCATGTTTTCCATTAACGAGGAGCGCGATTTTGAAATGTCTAGTAGCGGAAAATATAATCGCGGCATCCTATCGCCGGAGTTTATTGACTTGGAGGAGGAGGAGGCATAATTGAACTGGCGGAATCGAAGGGCTGACGTCTTCGTCGATGAACTGGCTTCATCGAATGGGGGTTTGTTCAAGATAATTCGATAGTTGGACTGAAAGAGGTCGAAGATGTTATAATCTTCAGGCAATAAATTAACGTGGTTATTATGAAGAATTTTTTGTGCGTTCCTACCAGAATGTCCATATTTTCGTTCAAATGCATGTATTTTATAAATTAAAATGGGCCAATGTGATGATTACACTAGATTGTCGTTAAATTTTTGTGTGAATATTTTATTTTATTACTGCACTTTCGATGTGTTACTTAATGAAATAATAAAAAGGAGGGTTTTTGACTTGATAGAAGGTTTTTTCAATATGTTAAATATCAAAAAGTGTAATTCTGTCATATCTCGCTACAAATTTTGATTTTATAATATTTATCTAAAACTTTGTGAATTTAAATTTAGAAAAATCCTCAAAAAACACTATTACATTTTTAGTGGACATCGAATGAACATTTATTACACACTATCAAAAGAAGATCAAAGAATCCAAAGAAAATATAGAATACTGATTGAACTTACTCAACAAACATTTAGTGGAAACAACACTGTTTAATACAGGTATAATGAAAAACAAATTCCGTTCTAAAAATGATTGACATAGTCTTGAGAAATTCTTTGATATAACCTCTCTTTAAAGAGCTCCTCCAATAAACCCCTCAAAAATATGTAGCACACTTTCAAAAACGCGATTTGAGATTCTTGCCGATAATCTGCAGTCTACTTTTATGCCAACATAATAAAAACAATCAATTAAAATATCTATCATACTCACACGACCTCGGAGCATTTCTTCTGAAAGGTAAGATATAACTCAAATGGTTTCTTAATGGTTACCATTCGTATTCTATTCGTACACAGAGGTTGTAAAAAGTACTATTCAAGACCCAGTAATATCCAAAAAATACCGTGTGTATGAGGGAAAATCAAGTTGTAATTGTTATATAAAAAATATATAAAACAAAATAATACGGAGGAGGTATGTTTACTTGATATAAGGTTTTTGTCAATATCCTAAATATCAAATAGAGTCATTCTGTTATACCTCGCTCCATAATTTTATTGAATTTCACAAAAACTCTTTAAAATTAAATTAAATTAATGCCTTAGATGAGTGTTAATTCCATATGTCAATTAAAAATTAAACAGTGTTCTCTAAGGCATTTATTTAATTTATTCTTTAAAAGTTTTCAAGAAATTTTATAAAATTAAAATTTGTAGCGAAGCATAATAGAATTGCTCTGTTTGATATTCAAGATATTGAAAAAATTCTTTCAAGTAAAATACCCCTTCGTTATCATTTTATTTTATATATAATAAATACGATTAGTTTTTTCACGCATACATTACGGTATTTTTCAGATAGAAATCAGTCTTGTAAACTAATTTATACAATTCCTGTGTATTTTCTGTTAACAGACATATAATACGAATCATAAGTTAAGAAGCATTTGTGTCCTATCTTAATTTTTAGTAGAAATGCTACAAGGGCGTGTGAGTTTGAAATATATTTTTATGGATTGTTTTTATTTTGCTGGCATGAAAGTGTAAATTTCATATGACTACTTAAAGTGAAACAAATGATATTTAAGATATTACTACATCTTCAGACAATTGAAAGTTTAACATTTATGTAAGGATTAGACACAAAAAAATGGTGAAATAATAGAAGTGATATAATATGTATTTCTTAATTAAATAATAGCTGTTATTTAGTTGTGTTGAATATTTTGGATTCACATAAATCAGTATGATGATTAATTATGTTCAGATTATTTTCGTTTCAATTGACTCACTACTTTTGATTTTATACGAGTACGTGTAAAATGTTCACATAATCTGCTGTGGTGAGAGATTAATATTTTTTTTAAAGCGGATTGCATAAGTTATTTTTTGTATATATTTCGTTGATATATATTTTTTGAATACTACTCCCATTATGTTGGAATTACCTGAAATGAATATACACAATAAAATCGAAATATTGATCAATGAACGGTAAGACCTGAACAATTCACTATTTTTCAATTTTTTTGTTCAATTTGGATTTACCAGATAACTCTTATTTTCGAATTTCCATAAACCTTGGTCAAAATATGTACCTATAATATAATATTAAAGTATTTCTGAAATGAGTTTAGTCGGGATAAAAATTATCTGGTGGTATTACTGTGAAAGTGAATCAATTGTTACATTAATTATAAAATATATTGTCGATGGATTTACATCAAGTATTTAAAATCCGATTCAAATAAATATTTCAATCAATTTTTGTGTGAAATATTGAATTTTAATTGATTGAACTTACTGAATAAATTTATTTTTAATGATGGAATTGTCATCGCAAAAATTTTGGGCGTTTCTTATCGCAGACCTCTGTATGAAATCTTATTCACTGGAGTTCACTCCATTCTTATCAGTTGTTTGTTGTATATGTGGGTTATTGTTATTCAGCAAACTGTTTACTTTCTCATTTCAATTATATCAAATTTCAATGAAAACTGCAATCATCCACTGAAAAATCTTTATCTTATACTCAGGATCAAAACTACACTTTGAAAAATGGGAAAATTCTTCAAAAAATTCTTAATTTGAGGATCTTCGACAAACGCGTGTTGATCTCTCCATACACTTTGAAAATAATCTTATACAAAGTTGCATGTGCAGAAAGCCTATAACATGCAGAAAAATTATATAAAACGATGGAGCATGTCTGCGAACACACAATATGCAAAGCGCATGAAGAAATTCAATAGAACATTGCTTCTAACCTTTTAGAACGATGTAAATTTTACGCTGCTGAAGTTAGAGTTTATGTAAAGCAAGAATATAATTCATTTTAGCGTTGTCGTACTGAAATTGAACAGTTTATTGCATTACATTCTGTTTCACTCACGAGAAAGAAGGTTCATACCGCCGGTTTGAGCTTTCTCGCGTGCGATTCGGTTGGATTCGTTATTTAACGAAGGATTTTGAATATGATTAATTCTTTCAACATTGTAGCTAGAGGAATGCTTTGTAATGTTATCTAGGCGAATTTTAGACTCAACAATATGTAATCTTTTTTAGAGCTTTTCGATGTAGTTCTTTTTCCTTGGAGAAGGATTTATCTTATGCTTCAAAATAATATGTTAACCTCTTCGAGATAAATATTTTTCGGCAAGGATTTCTTTTGGTTTGAGAACAGGTAGGAATCATTAGGGGTGCGGAAGCAATTTATAGTATAATTTATGCACAGTATTCTGTCTTCGTGAGAGATTAATTTGATCATTTGCATATGAGACTGTTTCTTCAACATTTCATCATTCGATTGCTCCTGTTGGGGCATGTAGCGATCACGGTTGACCATTTTACCTTTCTAAAGTAGTCGATGAACAAAATACCGTAAGCATCCCAAAATACGAACGCCATAACCTTGATAGCAGTCTGTTCATCGGCTGCTGTCCATACAGCTGACAATATTTTTGATTTAGTATATTGATAGATTTATGTTTCATCCATTGTCACATAAAGATTAGGAAAATACGTTTTGTTTCGCTTAAACAGCTCCAACCAGCGCTTGGAATCATCGATTCATTATTGTTTCTGGTCCACTCTTAGCAAATACGGCTACCTCTTCGAAACCAGCTTTCTTATAGACAAATGTAGATGCAAAATGGAACCTACACGATCTTTCGATATCTTTCTAGTATCAGATATCTCCCGCATCTTCATTTAATGGTTTACTGAAAGTCCTGTGTCGATTTTACCGATGTCTTTCAATCCAACCACTTCTTTTGGGCGACAGGAGCGTGACGCATAATCGATGCTCATATCACCATGTTAAAATTCAGTAAATCAAACAGATGTTCGATTATACCGATGCAGAGCCAAGATAATATTTGTTAAACCAAGGTTTAATTTCAAATCTGTTTTTTCCATCAGAAATAATGTTTTATCAATACATCTTTCTTTCCATTGTTTTGTTACAAGTCACAAGTGTTGTTCCACTAAAATCCACTGTTACTTTTGATCCAAACGACAGATGATCAGTAAATTCTTTCAACTTTTTCTCGAAGGTCAATACTTTCATACAAAGATATTAATTTTATTTGTGGCACTATCTATTTGTCAGTCCGTAGACTGAAGTATGCCCGTCGTAATTCTGGGTGTTCCAAAAAATTACGTCGAGCAGAAGTCCAGAAAAAGCTGACACAGGTAACTCATGTGACCCGAATCACCTGGCATATCATGCAATTTTTCGTGGATTCATCATTTTTTTCCTATTGATCGAAGAGACATAAACTATTGAGAAACACGATTACTTTTCAGACCAGGTGAGTAAAATGTTTTTTAGATAGAAAAACAATTGATCTGATACTATTGCGTTATGAAAAAGCTTCACCGAGGATAAATGCAGTGTTACAAAATGGCGAATGCGCTGGGTTTAACTGAACTTGAGTTTGTGGAAATTAAATTCTACTTTTTACTAGTTGAAAATCAATTCTCACCAAGTAAAGGCCGAATCCATAAAATATCTGAACATTCGCTAAGCCAGAAATATTGCTATCTTGAAGGAAAATGCGTGAAAAGATTCTAAACACATATGTCGACGGAGAGCACAGAAATTATACGCGGTCACTTTGCATTGGTTGTTGATGAGAAATCTGTCCTTGCTTCCCAACAAAATTCAACGAACGGAAAATAAAGCGATGGACCATTTGAAGCCTTCTCGATTTCTACTAGATTGCATTTTAATTCTTTTTATGCCATTGCAAACAAAATTATAGCAGGAACTTTTATTGAGTCAATAGAGACTTCATTCTCATTTACAAATTGAATCTTCCAGTTCATGTTTAGAATCCACTCTAGAATTTCAAACCTTGAAATTGTTGTTTTCGAATGTTTTTTTTTCCTACGAAGACATAATCAGAAAAATAGACAAAATCAATTTAACCACGGATATTTCATCTGCAGATGTAATGTAATTGTTTAAAACGATTATCGGTTGATGAATGAAAAAATATAGGTATTTCATAGAAAATGAAGAAGAAAAACAGAAATCCCTCAATATAAAACTTTGTATTTTATTTATATATATGTGAGTTCGTGGATTTTGGACAACTTTGATGCCAAAAATTTTCAGAAACTGTCCATATTCCTAATAGGTTTCCCTATTTTATGAAAACTACCACAATCAACATATTCGTTGTGACTTTTTAGAAGTTAGAACTCAAGAAAATTATATTTTCACATTTACATTTCATAGAAGGAACCGTTGGAGAATGCAATTTCATTTAAATATTCAGTATGAATGAGACACAATATTATGACCAATAAATAGTGAAAATTTATTTGAGAGCAACAAGCAAAGCGAGGCCTTATCGTTCAGGAGTAATATACATAAAGACTATTTTATATCAATGTCCAGGGGTTATTGATAGATAAATTGGCCTATCCTTTCTATAGTGTAAAATAAACACAGACAGGTTATTTACAAGATTGAAATTATACTTGACCGTTTCAGAAATATAACATTAACAACATTTAACGCAGAAAACAGTAACTGAGCTTCTGAATTTTTCCGTCTTCATACTCTATCTCGACTAAGTACGTTTTCTAACCCTCGTATAAATATCTCTCTATCAATTCTTTTAGCGGAACTGCCTGGAACTGCCAACTGTCGTGAACTGTTTCTTTCTAATTCTGCTTTCTAATTGCCCCTTTCTGACTGACCGCCTTGAACTTCCTTCTCCGCTGACAGTCCTGAACTAACTACCTCGCCAACTGTGTAGTGAAATAATTGGCCTTAAAGTGACCGCTTGCGTCTCAAACCCCGACTGCCCCCACTTTTCAGGAAACTGTTAAGGTTTTTGAGTTCAGCAATAAATCTGTGCTCTTGATAATCTTGATAACTTTGTAGGATAATATGTAACATTTCGAAACATCTTGAAGCGGCCTGTCTAATAATAGCTAAAGGATCAGAAGTGGTTTTGATTTAGTCGATATGAAAGGGCCGGTATTCCAAGAATTGATTAGCCCAGGTATTTCCATAACTCTTGACTAAAGTAACCCATACAACTGAAGTTTCATCCTTGAATCATTTACATTATTTACAGAGTAGAAACTCAATTTCTAGGCGAATGAAATTGAATTCCCAAATACATAAAGAGATGAAATAAAAAAGCAAAAGGTTTAATTTTGTGGAATACACAAATCATAATAGAATAAAACAGATAACAAAAAGCACGAAATTTTTTTCGAATCATCGACTCTACTTTGAATAACAAAGAAATTCGGAGTGAAGGGATTCGAAATTTTTATGAATTTTCAAAATTCCTGATTTCTTATTATTTCCCATAGACATCTAAAAACTTGAGTGTGCAAAAATAAAGGTCAATTCAAAAACATTCATATGCGAGAAATATACCAGTAAATCAGCAGGAGATATGGAACAACAAAAAAATGAAACGCTAACCCATTTAATCATACTAGTAAACTCACTCGCTTGAAGCTATTTTCTCTATTGAACGCTCGTCCCTTGGGGCTTTGTGATTTACATGTCCATTTCCAGATCATTTCATTCTACGTTAAATCGTTGAAATTATTGAAATAAATTCTTTGAATTCAGGAATGCTCAATCATTGCATGATAATATATGAGATGGCTGTGGCCCAAATGAATACAAGATTCGGTTTCAACATGATGTTTATATATCGAAATTTATATCTGGCATTTAACCATAATTAAAACAAGTTTTTGAATTTATATATTTAGTTAACAAAAAATTAAAAGTTTTTAACATTTTTCGTGATGTTTGCAAGGTTTTATCTTATTATCAGACGAAAAAAATTGTTAACAAGAATGCAAGTGTTGTAAAATGTCGGCACGGCACAGAGAAGTTCTCAACAGATTTTACGAGTTTATTCAAATATATTGAAAATTTTAGATATATATATATATATATATATATATATATATATATATATATATATATAAACTCAACTTAAATTTTCTTGAATCCTATTATAGATAATAATGTTGAAGTTTCTTAGGATATCGGATTCCACAAACAAAACAGAAAAGTACTATTTATATTAAAAAGACGTTTAGCATACAAATTAAAACTTTCCAGTCATCTGACAAGTCTGTAAAATTATTCTATTTTATATATTTATTATTGAAATATCTTTTTACAGACTTGTCAGATGACTGGAAAGTTTTAATTTGTATGCTAATGAAATTGAGAATGCCCTCAACCGAGGACGAAACGTCTTTTTAAAATAAATAGTACTTTTCTGTTTTGTTCGTGGAATCCAATATCCTAAGAAACTCCAACATTATTATATATATAATATGTTTGATAAATAATTACATTTAGATAATTTTTATTATGTATTGATTTTAAAATTTCAACGGACTCCAAATATTTGAGTTTTCTGTCTTTTGATCTCACGTTTTAAATTATCTATAATATGAAGAGGATGGCCACTTTCTAGGCAGTGAGTTGCAAAAGTGGAAGTTTCTTCTGTATTTTTCGTGAAGTTCATTTTATGTTCATTTCTAGTTTTAAATGAATGTACTTTTTGACCTATATAATTACCATTGCATGTAAACTCATAATTGCAGATTTATAGATATTTGGAGTGGGTCTTTCACATTGAATGATAAAGACGAAGTAATGAGTTAACACGTTGAACATGCAATGGAATATACAGGGTGTTTTCTACGCTCTGGCAGATGGCAGCCGTGCATATTCCAAAAATTTTTTGTCCATAAAAATAGATCCGATTAGTTTTCTTTTAGAAGATAAAGGATGAGCCCTCTAGAGTTTGCTATTTGAAGTGGTGGTTATTTCTAGTCGGAAATAATTCTGTTATTCGTGCATTCATAGAAAGTTAATTCAATATTTGACATTAACGAAATAGGTCGATTTATGCTTGAACAAAACAGGGAAATATAAGATACTTATTTCCAAAATGATGAATCTTCTATCGAAACTGTTAGAAATTTACGTGGAAAATTCAATAGATGTGAAATGCTCTCACGACAATTTGTGGATCAATTTTTTCGTGAAAACTGGATCGTTACTTGATGAAACAACTCATTCACGTTCTCATTTATCGCTAGGACATAAGTCTTTTTATTATTATTATGTCTCAGCGATCAACAAAACGTAATCGGGCTTGTTTGAGTTCAGAATTTTTATTACAGATGTTACACTGTCTCGATTTGTGGAACTTTCTATTACCATAGCTCATTCCCCTTATTAATAATGAATGCCCATCAGTTTTTCAAAATCATATATTATTATTGCTTTGACTTTTACTAATTCTAATATATTTTCTTCATTTTTTTAGGTTCACCTGAATTTTTTGAAACAGGATTGCCTGTTTCTCCAAGTCTATGATGTACTAAGTACTGTGTGGACAGATATGATGTATAATGTTGAAATATTAGAATGTTTTCTTAAGAAATTAGTGAATATATATGATTCATTGCATAAATACTTGAAATAATATAATTCTACGTTCCTATCTAGATTAGATCAAATAAGATATATTGTGATTTCCCGATACTATTAGTCACTGTCAGCAAGCTTGTCCAGAACTTTGCCAACTGGCTGGGTGCCACCTTACACACGTTACTAGGCTCCAGAAACCACGAAGTAGTTGTGCGGTGGCGTTTGGTAGAGGTTGCAGGACAGGAGTATAGTACCTGCTTCGCCGTTTCATTTGCTTCTTGACAGAAACGGCATGTATCTAGTGCTTTTTCTGTATATTTGAGATTATATTTCAGTTTTCAGCGGCCTCTGTTAGAATACCCGCCACTAAACTCAGGTTATTTTTGCCGAGATCGAGCAGATTCTCAGAGTATCTCATTGAGTAAGATTTTTTTTAGTCCTGGAACCGACTGCCAAGAAAATGCCTGTTTTTCATCCATTTCCTAATCACCGATCAGAAGTGTAGAAGTCGAGCGTTATAAACGATGCTGTAATGTTTATATATATATATATATATATATATATATATAGCATAACGCTACTCTCGCTCCATACAGAGCTTTACACATGCTTGAACTGACAGATTTTCACTTGAAATACCGTTGGCTGAGAATCCAATATACCTATCTGTAGCTTTGGTCCATGGATTCCGAATCCCGTACTGTAACCCTTCATTTTGGATGTGGCTATGTAGTACAATAGTGAACACCTGGGAAATGATATTTTGTCATCCTTCTCTTTAATTACGACAGAAAATTCTTATTGAATTGGTATTTTCTCAACATAATATTTAATGTTTTATGACCTTTTGATGTAAATTGTCCACTTAACTGCTTCTTATTCAATAAAAATTTGAGCAAGATTTCATGGTTCCATTTATTGCATGCAGGCTGAACTTTGTAATTAAGTAGAAGCAGCCTTTTCCTCTTTGGATTCAATTTTATGCCATAAAATCAGGATGACCTAACTAATAATGGGGTGTACATGGAACGTTTCAATCTAGTCCATTGATTTATGTTTCAATCCGAACGATTTTCTGACCATACTACTAGGGAGGAAAATTGCATTAAGAACCTTGTTTACTGCTGGTCCTAGATAAGATAACCAAGTGCGTTTATGGTCAAGTATTACTCCGAGGTATTTGGTTGTGGCCTATGACGAATAGTTCCACTCCTTCCATTGAGAGAGCCTCTAGCCTCAGCCTCTTCCTTCTCATGAAGGAGATTAGGGTGGTTTCCTCGGGTTGATGTTCAGGCCGTCATTTGTGCTTCAGTTGTGAGTCTTGGGCAGAGCCAACTGCATTCTTCATCGATGGTGACTTCATGCTAACTCCACACTAAAATGACAAGACCATCTGAGTATCCTCAAGGCCCGAAGTAGTCCAAAGTTAGCTATCTATCAGCAGCTTGTTCAGTACCAATGAACATAGCAAGGAGTACCAATGAACATAGCAAGGAGTACCAATGAACATAGCAAATGCACAACTCTTTGGTCATCCGTGGACGGCCGTGTCTGCTCTAAGTGTTAGTGTGATAGCGGACATAGACTTATTGGGCGGAAAAATTTTGCTTCAGTATTAGCAGGATTCCTTGCCTTTGGTAAGAAGCTCACAGTAACGTCTCTCCACGGTCCAGATTTATATCCTCATATGACCCTCGTACGGAAAAAGGCGATAAGACTATTTTTAAGAATTAGTACTCCCTTCTACAAGAGAATGGGGTAGATACTGTCAACTCCAGGTTATTTTCAGAATTTTAAAGATTTTATCGCCCATTCGACTCTATCTGACGTGAAAGTTTTTGAGGTGAGATGAACTATCCTGCGCGTCGGAGTTACTGCAGATAGTCTACGACACTGACTTTTGTTTGAATATCCATATATATTTAAAATATTGTAATAATCCTTCTATCAAGTAAAAACCCCTTTTTATTATTTAATGATACTGAGTTTAAGAAGATTCACCAGTAGGCAGAGTTAGCCTGCCATGCTCTCTTTCCAATTCACCTACATCGATATTCGGCCTTTTAGCCACGGTTTTGTGCTACTTATGTTCGAGCTTGCTCCAGCGATGTGATGGTCATTGCTATCGCAGTTAATGATTCATCTTTTCGCCTGCAGTACTCAATGAAACTCTTTACAGTTTCGAGTTGTAACGGATCCAAGTCAAAGAAGTAGGCAGAGGCTATGGCAACCTTGAAAGATTTTACCACGGCCGGTGAGTTTACAGTCACTACTGGAGTGTATGTTCCCGTAAGACTAATGATTAATTTGAGTTTTGAAAATAGGAAAAAAGAAATGGTTTGTATGTGTCTGTCATAGTTCTGGTAAAAAAAGTTTGAATATTATTTGGTTTCAATTTTATTACACTGCACTTTACTGTCGATCTTCTCGAACCAGACTTGAAAATGTTGTTATCTTACCTGTTGATATTTGATTTTTCTTTGAATTAATAGTGGGAATTAGTCCAAAACTTTTCCCCTGCGAATAATCATGCACTGGGAGTTTATCCATCTTGTTTTCATAAAATATTTTCGATAATAATTCAAAAACGAGAAAAATAAAATGAATAAATTTCAATCATCATTAATCTGCTAACTCGTTTGCTCAAAAATTCATATTGGTTGAAAAGGTAGAAATTTCAGTGCATAAGAATATAAAAAAAGTTTTCATGAAAATAATAGTGATCCCAGAGTTCGACATCGAGAAGAAAACACAAATGGAAATAAATAAAATAATTGAGAGAATGGTTCCATTCTTCTGAAAAAGAATGAAACTATTCTTTCAATTTTGTTCATCATTATCATTTCAAAATGATAATTATATTTCAGATCTTCAAAAATGATGAAAAGCACTGATGTAAATCCAGGAGCTTTTCTGCTTTTGTTTATATTACCTACGATCCTCACAAAATTTTACATTAGCCTTCTTGTCGTTATTTTACATTTGAATGATAAATTTAAACTAAATCGTAGGACTATGGTTCCAGTAGCTCCCATTTTAAGATAGACTGAATACCTAGTTTCGACAATATCGCAGATCTGTCGGCATTTGGGCAAAACGATAGCACGTTTTTTTCTAGAGGGAGCGCACAAAAAAGAGGTATAAAATTAAATTAATGGAAAATATGTGTAAAAAATGAATTGAATTTCTAAAAAAATTTACATCCTTCTCTGCTATATATTGAAGCATGATTTTGAACGTAATTCTGAAGAGAGTTTCCTGAAATAATTAGCGGAAAATCTTTATTTATTTTTCTTTCGAACAACCAGAAGAAAGCATCTATTAATTTCATTAGTAGAAACTGTCTATTAATAATGTCAATCATAAATAAGTTCTACCAGCAAGCATCGACTAGATCAATTCAAGATAATATAGGTAGGAAAATGTGGTAGTCAAACTCCGCTCAGAATTCAAAGTGTAATTGCAACTTGAATAAATAAACAATTCATGATACAAACATTGATAATGCCATTAGTAGGATCCATAACATGTCAGTAAATCTTCTCGTATATACCTGCTTGCTAATTGTAGGAAAAGGCTTTCGTTACTCCGGAAGCAAATCCCTGGGAATTAGATATTGTAATCC
Organism: Megalocaria dilatata; assembly: GCA_034642435.1. NCBI lineage: Eukaryota > Metazoa > Arthropoda > Insecta > Coleoptera > Coccinellidae > Megalocaria > Megalocaria dilatata. Next base: position 57,674,282 of record CM067855.1, on the reverse strand, counting down.
CTCATTAGAAACTTGTGTATTTCGAGAGAATGATTGTAATGTCGTGTCGTTGGCTTGATTCCAAATCTCATTCCAATGAAGGATGTTTTTGCATCTCATTTCAGTGGCCGACAAAAAGCGTCAAAACCCTACTTGCACTGAAGCGACTCGAAAGATTGATCTTTGATGCTATGAAAGTATTTACGAGGAAGATATAAATCTGCGGTCTATCTCAATGTACTGTTGATTCTAGATAATGAGTCTACGGGTCCTGTTATTTCTGACTGCTGGGGTTCTAATATTTGCTTAACATAAATTGTAATCAGTCGAGAAGTTATTATTTGTACTCTCTTGGTTGTAATATGAAGTATAATGGAGCTTTGAATTGATATATGTAGGAGATGAAATGATGATTGATCTGTGAGGAAATAAATTGGCTTTTGGATGCGTTACAAAATGGCGAATGCGCTTAACAAGCTAGTTCAACCAGTAATAAATATAATTAAATTATTGCTGAACCACAATTTGTGTCACATTGTGGCCTAATAATGTTCCACATTTGAACCTATACTGTGGTAAAACTTACATAGGTTCTTATATATGTATTGACAAGTGTTACAGCAAATAGGACTTGAAGTAGGAAGACAATTATTTGGGTATTCATAATAAGGTTGAAAGAGAAACCGCAATGTCATTAAAAGTAATTGGAATTGTCATTAGTTTTTCCAAATTAAATGAAGATATTCAATAGAGGTGACCTATTGATTTCCGCTTGCTGGTTCAGGAGAATCTTCTGGGAATTATATCGGTTTATTTCGAGTGATTTTAAGAATGTAGACCCTTTACTATCGATATCGAGAATATTCTTACAAGTTAACTTATAGATTGCCCAACGGTTTATATTGGTCAGGCCGCAGATCTTTCAAGAAGAAAATCCACGAATATCAATAGAGCTACACTTCAAATTCCTCACATTCCACATACGCCAACCATTTAATAAAATTTGAACATAATCTCAATAACGAATATTAAAATAAAATAGAAAGGCCTTTTACTTGATAGAAGAAATATAACAAAATTTGAATATCAAAACAAATTAAAATATGTTTATCTTCTACAATTTTAATCCATATCGAGAGTAAGACTTCTAGATTAACATTCTCAGAATTACTTGAAAAAACCGATATAATTCCCAGAAGGTTCTCCTGAACGAGCAAGCGGATACCAATAGGTCACCTCTATTGAATATCTTCTTGTAGTTTGGAAAAACCAACGAAAACACCATTAACTGTTTATTGTCATTGACGGTTTCTCTTTCAACCTAATTATAAATACCCAAATAAATGTCTTGCTACTTATAGTCCCATTTGCTGTTATACCTGTCAATACATACAGGATGGTCCAACGAAAACTGATCACCTCGATTTTTCGACTTCAACATAAAAATGTGGGAAATCACTCAGACCTGTCATTTTCTGATTCGAGGGGGAACAACTTTTCCGCTTTTACATTCCCGTAACTTCAACCCCCTAACGGAGGTGAGCACAACCCTTTGATTTTCAATGAGAATCAGGGGTGTTGCAATAACCATTTTGAAGATCGTATTGAGTACTATCTGACCCTGAAATTTCGCTTAAAATTATCCATCAATAATCAAATAACAGCGAAAATAGTGGAAGAGGCAATGTGGAATTTATCTCGAGAATATTATTCGTACTCGACACATTTAAAAGGAATTTAGTAGTCACGTGTTTAATTTTTTGCCCAAAAAAGTATTAATTTCTTGTCCAAAAAATTAGATGGACCATGCTTTTGATTTACCTTAGTCTATCGTGAATTTTTAAGAACGTTACAAGTGTGTCAAAGCGATTGTAAATTTGTATAACAGTAGAATCAAAATAGAGTATTCCGTAGAAGAAAGCATGGAAAGGATAAAATTATTTCTTAGAAATAAAACAACTCTGCGCAAACAACAGCGGCTTCAACAGTGGCCAAATTTATTTAGATCTATTGGAGAACGCTATTTATCCAGCCCTCGTGCAAGTATAGGAGAATGCAGAAGACCATCAAACGATCATTTTCCAACAAGATCATCCACCTCATTTCGTTCAACTGGTGCGTCAGTTCTTGAATGAAAATTTTCCTCACGTCTAGATTGGAAGAAGGGGACATATTGAGTGGCCAACCAGATCACCTGATCTGGCTCCACTGGACTTTTTTCTATGGGGTCACCTGAAATTCAAGATTTACGCTAAACAGCCTGAGTCCTGGATGATTTGCGAACTCGGATCATTAATGAATGCCGTCAAATTACACCAGAAATCTTGAGTAACGTACGTGAACATTTTCAGCAAAACTTACATTACTGCATGGAAGTGAATGGTGCCCATTTCCAGCATTTAATAAACTAATCATAAAAGTAAGTACTCTTCCACTATTTTACCTGTCATTTCTTTATCGATGGAAATTTTGTAGAGAAATTTCAGGATCAGATAGTACTCGATAAGTTCTTCAAAATGAAATATCCCAACACCCCTCATTCCTATTCAAAATCAAGAGGTTGTATTCACCCCCGTTAGAGGGTTGCAGGTACGGGGATGCGAAGAGCGGAAAAGTTGTTCTCCCTCGAAACAGAAATTGACGAATCCGAGCGATTTTGCACATTTTCAATTTAAAGCCGGAAAATAGAGGAGTTAAGTTTTCGTTGGACCAGACCGTTTGTAAGAACTTATGTAAGTTTCACACAAAATGTTTTTGTTGTCTTAGTTATACGATCCTCATGAAATTTTGTACGATCATTCGTGTTATTATTATACTTACTTATATTTTATTAAATGCTGAATTTCAGTTCGATCGAATTCACAGTTTAGAAAATATTCGGAAAGATAAAAAACATTTTCAAACGCGAATAATTGCGAAGCTACCATTTCTGACCATTATTGAAGTCAAGATATTATGACCTCAAATCTTTTTTGAAGGTTTCCAGAATATTTCTGTTCGAAAGGTCCTGGCCGTTCGAAAGTTAGCACGTTTATGACCGGCCGGCCAGAATGAATTACCTTTGACCTCGGTTTCTTCATCAGTGAGTATAAAGTAATAGTTTTAGACCATTTTTAGTTTGAAATTTGAAGATTGCAGACACTTGAACGAAAGGACAGCATTTTTTTCCTGGTGCAAAGACCGGCATCATGACCTTGTTAGCCGGCAGAGTCACCTAAGCTTTCTTGGTGTACGTTCTGCTGAAGAAGTTTACTGCTTTGTCTCCTCTTTAGTATCCAGTGTACTGCAACTGTTCTATTATTTGTTCACGAAGAAACAACGCAAATCTCTTTAGAATTGTAGTTAAATATCGTCAAACACTCCTGAGAAGTGATCAAACACTCCTGTGATGGCTGCAACCTCATCTACCAATATCTTACCAAGACGCAGACTACTCGGAATTTCAGAGAAGTCTATTGACAGATTGGAGAAACTTTCAAGGTTGTTATGGTAAAAATTCGAGTAGCCATTATTTTATCAAACTGCCCTAGTACTACTGCACAAATTTCATAATACGAACACTACAATAATCACATAACATACAGGACCGATTTGAATATCCATCGGCTCTTTTCGTCCTAGTTTCGAAAAACCCTGAATATTTTAGAGAAATTAGTAAGTAATAATATCATTTGTTTATAAATTCAATTTCTTGAGCGTAGAAATTGAGTTTATACTCTTTAAATATAATATGTGAGAAATTCATAGATAAAACTTTACATGTATGGGTTATTTTAGCCAATGGGTATGGAAATACTTGGGTTGGTCAAACTGTTGGAATATGGCGACTAGATCGAAAGCACTTCGGGTCTTCAAGCTATGACAATATGCCGCTTCAAGTTGTTCCGAAATGGGACGTGTTAACCTACAAAGTTTGGTAGTTACAAGAGTAGAGATTTATTACAAAACCAAAAACGTCAGTAGTTTCCTTGTGAAGTATCTGGGAGTTGTCCAGTGAGCGGAAGTTGAGTGTGGCTGTGTACGGTTCCGACTTAAGTGAAGCTTGGAGTGTTTGAGGTTGCAGATCGAAAGCGCAAATCTATAATAATAAGAATTTATTCATTCCCAATACAGTACATATCACAGAATATGAATAAATTTTAACCCATCAAAAATTTCATGGGGAGTCAGGTACAATTTTGTCTTAAAAAACACATACATATATATATATATATATATATATATATTCTTATGGAAATATATAATGAAATTTTGTTAATAAATACTATTTAGATCACCCTTGTATGTAGTTGATGTATTCTATGTTTCCGGCTAGCTCTTAAGATTATAATTTTGAATAATTGAAATTAAAATATTATTAAATCTGATTTGATATTTGAGGGAGGGTTCAATTTGAATTTTTAAAAGGTTGAATTTTTAAATTATATTTATGAAAGTAATTTGAAATATTATAATCAGAAATTCTATTTCTATGTTAACCTAACCCTATCTAACGTAATTCTAATGTAAACAATGATTGCTATTTCTAAACTTCTTTGTGGAAAGATTAACAGTATTGAATTTTTACTACCTTTGGTAAGTTTGTTCTTCAATTTATGATTGTTCCTTTTTATTGTCCCTTCTTCGTTTCAGGAATAACACTGGTTCCGTTGGAAACAACACTTCTAGAACTTCTGAAATTCACAGGCTACTTTGTTGATTTTCTTCAATATATCCAATTCGTTTGAAACTTGATTTCTATGTGATATTTTTCCATTCACATTCAGGTAAGGTATTTTCTGGATTCAATTTCCATTCACAATAACCAAATAATCTTCTTTTTTTAGATGATGATACTTTTTTGGCACTTTTTTAATTATGGACCGACAAGGATTCTACTCTGCAAATAATTGGAGACTGCCGACTTTTTCTGTGTCTGCCCTATTTATAGTTTTCAAGAAAAATTGAATTTCAAAGCTTACTAGCTTCTGTCAAAATTATATAAAAATGATGCTTTTGAAGATTTTACAAAATTTACAATATTTCCTGGTTTGAAATTACTTTTGAAAATTAGCTTATTTTTTTAACTACATTTTGATGTATGTTTCATGTTAAACAGAACAGTGAAAGTCTTGCTTTTCGTTCGTAAAGTATTTCAAGTGCCAAAATTTAACAAATTTTAACTTCTAATGCTTATAACTTATAAAATACTTAATATTACTTATGAAATTGATTAAATTTCTTTAGCTTAGATGCTATTACAATTCTATTGATGCCTAAACATTTTCAAGAGTTTTTATTACAATAATCATTTGAAAATATCTGACGTGGATGCTATCTTTCATTGAATTAATTGATTTTTGATCAAATTTGTCCCATCTACATTATTCTGGTGAGTTATATTTAATTTAGCTTATTCTTTGTCAATAATTTCACTGAAGTTTATATGTGATTCATTATAATAACAAATCTTTTTAACAAATTCTTCATCAATTTCAAATTGGATATCTAAATTCAAATTACTTCTATTTATTGCAACTTTGGCTGGTTTTATATTGAATAATTGTAAATTGAAATCTCCCTGTGAATTCTATTTATAAACTGTCAACAAGATTACTGTTTTTTAATTACCGTTCAAAGAATTTTAATTTGACTAGTCGTTATGTATCCTGAATATGTTTTTTCTTCATAATTTTAGCTCGTGAATATTTTTATGAATTGAATTATTAATATTTATATCAGAGTGGATATTATTTAATTGAATGTGCTCTGGTTATACTCTAACGAGTCAACTTATATACCATGGTGAGTCTTTTCCGTTACATTTTTATGTAATTATTTAATTTAAGTGTAAATTCCATGACAATATATATGTATATAAATATATATATATATATATATATATATATATATATATATATATATATATGATAAAAAATGTAAAAAACAAAATAAAACAACACATTAGTCAAACAAACAACAAATAAATGAATTTGGCCAGACAACGTTTTTCATAAAAATATATTTTTTTTAAAAAGTATGATTCAGGTATTCATGTATTGAGTAGAATGCTTTATTCATTAGGAGACATTTCAGTTCACTCTTGAGCTTTATTCGATTTAGTTCCTTCATTCTGGACGGCAGTTTGTAGAAAATTTTTATAGCTATTTTAGATGATTAACATTTAACTGTGATACTTTTATACGATGGTATGGTATGATGAGTTGTTTTCGTTTCTTGTATCACAGTTGTGATTAAAGTTGTTTTTGAATAGTATGTCCTTATTATCATGGATGTACATTAAACAGGTAAGTATGAGAATGGACGTCACGGTACGAATTTTTTCTCTGGGGAATAGCTCTCTACATCTATATCTACTACTTACGCCACATAGTATTCTCAGTACCTGCTTCTGTTTTATGAATACTTTCTTACTTTCAGACAAATCCCCCAGAAAAGAATGCCAAAGTTAAGGACACTATGAAAGTAGCTGAAGTAAGTAATCTAGGCTCTTCAACTCTCGCTATTTGTTTTGTTCCCCTAACTGCATAGGTAGCTCTTGACCATTCAGGAATCATTTCATCAATGTGGACAGAAAACTTGAGATTTGATTGCAAAAGACTCTAAGTAGCCTCATGTGATTGTCCGAAGACATCTTTGGTTCAAACAGTAGTCTCTGTGTTTTATCATTGTTCATCATCATTTTGTTTGCGCGAAACCATACCTCGGCTTTCTTTAGTGTCTTCATGTCTTTCTCTTCAAATTCCTGGTTGTCCATCCCTTTATTCAGAAAAGATGTGTCATCAGCGAAGAGGACGGTTTGATCTGATTTCAGATTAGCTGTCAAATCATTCATGTATATCACAATGAAAATTTATTGAATACCCGATTAATAAACCTTTTGAATTCTTTCAATCTAACTCAGACCATAAAGGAATATACAAGAATAACAGATAAATCCAAATCATGCATTGACAACATATTTACTAATATCGAAAACTGGAAATCAAGAACATTGGACTTACATATATCGGATCACATAGCACAGGAATTAATTATTACTAATGAATGCCACAAAATACCTAAGGTTTAATACTGTAGATCCTTTAATAACGAAGCCAAAAGTGAGTTGAAAAAAAAATTGAGAAAGCAGAACTGGTCATTTATATTCAAGAAGGATGGAGATAGCAACATTAATTCAAAGTGGCAGTCTTTTCTGAAAACCTTTCAATCTATCCTAAATAAATGTTTTCCAATGAAGAAGTTTAAACAAAAAAGGAATAGGCAAATACCATCAAATACAGAAATAAATAGATGCAAAAGTCAGTTAGATATCTTACTATTGATGAGCAGGCGTAGCGTCAAATATAGAGAACTTTATAACAAAACAAAAAAGGACTATGGCCAATTAATTAGGAAATACAAAACCCAAACATTTGAAGAAAGAATCAGGAAATCAGGTAATAAGAACAAGACAATGTGGTTAATATGTAATGAAATCAGGGGAAGGCAGAAGAACACAGAGGAATGTGGTGTAGAAGGTAAGCCTAAAAAAATAGCACAAAAATTCAATAATTATTTCAATAACTCAGCTCACAGACACATCCTTAATCAAAATGCAACTTTACACCAAACGACAGATCTATCTATCCTAAAATAACAAATCTTACAGAGAGTTTGAAAATAGGGAAACTACTAAAAAACAAACACACCAGTGGAATAGACGAAATACCCACATGTCTTATTAAATTAGCCATACCTGAAATAAATAGCGTCCTAGCACACCTGGTAAACCAGTCGTTCAAACAAGGCACATTCCCGGAACAATTGAAAACAGCTATCATCAAACCCATATTAAAAAACACAACACGGATTTCTGAAAGGAAAATCTACCCAAACAGCAATATTTGAATCAACAAAGAAAATATTGGAACTGTTGGAAGGAGACAACTTAACACTGACCATATTTTTGGATATGTATTGAACTAAAAATCCTTATTAAATAATATTTAAATAAGGTTATTCTGATTTTCACAAACTTTTATTGTTATGTTTACAATAATCGTTTCGCTATCACAGTAGTATCATCAGGCAAGATTACATTTTGAATAACTTATTAGTTATTCAAAATGTAAGCATGCCTAATGATTGTTGTTAACATAACAATAAAAATTTGTGAAAATCAGAATAACCTTATTTAAATATTATTTTGGATATGTCTAAAGAAACTTCAAGCTTATGGAATAATAGGAAATGCATACAAGTGGATTGAATCATATATATGCAAACTGAAACAAAAAGTGAAAATCATCAAGGAAGGAGAAAATGCTGAATCCACTGAGCTGATAAATAAAAGAGGGATAGTACAAGGAGTTGTTTTGGGGCCACTTCTATTCCTAATATTCTTGAATGATTTGGAAGATATAGCAGAGGAAGATAAAAAATTAATCAATTATGTGGACGACGCCAACCTATTGGTAGGAGCAAAAGATGATTATACATTAATTCGTGCAGGTACCAACTTCTTCAATAGGACACATAAATGGCTACAGAAGAACGAATTGACCCTAAATGTTGAAAAAACCAACCTTATAGTTTTCAGTACTAACAGAAGTAATAAAAGCAAACCAACAAGCATTACTTAAAATGAGGTTATAAATATTATAGACAGTACTAAATTTCTGGATGTATTCATGGACTCATATGAATTTTAGAGCACATTTAAGTCAGAAATTGATTCAGATTAATTTTGCAATCAGAACATCTGGAAATACTTGAATGAAAAATCATTGAAAAATTTATATTATGGAAATTTTGAATCCAGACTTAGATATGCGATTATTTTTTGGGGATCTAAAAGAAATTCAGAAGAAATATTTAAAATACAAAAAAGAACAATAAGGGGAATTTTTAAGCTGAAATATAATGAAACTTGTAGAGAATTGTTTGAGCAAAATAACATCCTCACAGTTTATGGTTTGTAAATTTACGACTGTGCTGTATTCTTACATAAGAAAAAAAATTCATTCAATATAATCACAGTAATAGTTACAACACAAGAACACAAAATTTAAATTTTCCAATTCATAGATTGACTTTAAACGCAAAACATCCGACATATAATTGTATCAGAATATTTGATCATTTACCAAATGATATTAAGAACATAAATAATTTAAGAATCTTCAAAAACGGGTTAAAATCTTTGATTATAAAACTTGAGCCTTATGAGTTAGGAGATTTTTTTAATGTCACATTAGAGAGCTAACCAATTAATTTTATTTAGACACTATTTCACTCCAGGTGAGCATCTTATCTGTAAACCTTATTTGAAATAAAGAAGTATTATTATTACAAACAAAAGGGGCCCAACACATAACCCTGCGGTACACCATGACTCACAGTCTACCAAGAAGAAGACATGCCTCCCAAGAAGAAGACCTGCCTCCCAAGAAGATGACTGCTTCCCAAGCTTGTTTTCTGCATCCTGTTTGTCAGATAACTTTTCATCAGGTCAAGAGCCTCACCCCTGATTCCATGGTATTCAAGTTTGTTTAAAAGCACAGAGTGTGAAAAAATCTGAGAGCAGTTCATGACAGTCAGCAGAGAAGGAAGTTCGCGGAGAGAACTGAGATAGTTAAGAGTTCGTGAAAAGAATTGAGAGAGAGTGAAAGACATTTAAACGAGAGTTAGAAAACTAACTTAGTCGAGATATAGTATAAAAATGGAGAATTTCAGAAGCTCAGTAACTGTTTTTGGGTTGAGTGTTGTTAATATTGTATTTCTAAGACGTGCAAGTCTTTGAATCTTGTAAATAAACTGCACATGGTACAGTGTAAGTTTATTTTATACTAAATAAGAGAAAGGCCGATTTATTAATCAATAACTCCTAGACATTGATCCAAAATAACCCATATTTGTATCAAAAAATTAAAATCATGCCGGATATTTTCCATTGTATCAAATGTGAAATAAGACTTCAAAATCAAGAGATTATTAAAATACTCGATACACATTAGGCGACTTGTGCCAACAGCATGCCAAGCCACGGGTTTGATAATTTGGCCCTGAAAACATACGAGACGATTTTCGACTATGAATGCCCCGGAGAAATTATGTGGGATGCTGCCAGTTTGCCGTCCGGCGGCTGAACTTTGGCCAGATTCGGCAGTCCATTAAGTCACCCCTTTGAGCCTTACGCGTGAACTTCCATTCCGGACGTTTGTTCACTTTCAATAAACTTAGTTTGCGAGTTACGAGTAGGAGTTTTGGTTTTCACATATACAAGATAGATTGAAGTGGTAAATATAACTTGTTAATATGTAACGGTAATAGGGTGCTTTTGAATAAGTTTGTTGTTTCGAACAGAATACATGTATTTGTCATATGATTATTATGTCGCCACAGGGTTCGATTCCATTTCGACTTAATCACGAAATGGTTATTTCCATGCTTATATTGACTTGTTTTTGTCTGTTTGTTTATTAGTCTCAAATTTTGCAATTGAACATAGAATATTTAAAACAAATATTTTATGTTTTACTACCAACAAAAAGATATATTACACATTTTCTTGTGACTCGAGTTTCGGGAAATGAACTATCCCATCATCAGACAACTGAAGACCTAACAGTGGTACAGAGGTATTTAAACAAAAGTGATAAAGGGGGGGTGAGGGGCCTTCTAACAGATATCGGAATGTCTGCAATCGACCAAGAAGGTTGTTAAAACAGATGGTACTTATTAAAATATCTCAAATATTTCTGGGGGTTACATGGCTCCGTACGGTCATCCATTATTTTCCCGTTATTTTCATTATATATCTCAAATATTTGGGATTTACATAGCTCCGTACAGTTATTCATTATTTTTTTCATTATTTTTAGTGTGAACAAATTTTGAATATTTCAATAGATTCTAGGTAACACCTAATAGTGGTACAGAGGTTTACAAGCGGAACGTGATGAAAACCGGGTTAAAAAAGAGGGGCCTTCTAACAGATATCGGAATGTCTGCAATCGACCAAGAAGTTTGTTAAAACAGATGGTACTCATTTAAATATCTCAAATAATTTTTGGGGTTACATAGCTCCGAACAGTCATTCATTATTTTTACTTTATTTTGTCGTAGATCTCAAATATTTGGATTTACATAGCTCCGTACAGTCATTCATAATTTTTACATTATTTTTATTGTGAACGAATTGGAAAATTTCAATAATCAAGTTTTTTTTTTCTTTTGAATCTACATGTAAAATTTCCTTAAGATTTTCTTTTGTCGAAAGGAATTACTGTTTTTTAAAGAATGAGTGGCAAAAGTTGAATTTTTGTTTACTTCTCATTAAATTCATTTTATGTTCGTTGAAAAAGATTTTAATTAGATGTTACTTTTTAAATATCTCAAATATTTTCGATTTACGTAGCTCCGTACAGTCATTCATTATTTTTACATTATTGTTATTATGAACTAATTTGAAAATTTCAACAGATTCTAGAAAATCGAGTTTCTTCTCTTTTGATTCTACATGTAAAATTTCAAGATTATCTATTGTGGGAAAGTAATGACCGTTTTCTAGACAATGAGTGGCAAAAGTAGAATTTTGTTTACTTTTCATGAAATTCATTTTATGATCGTTGAACCTCGTCTTGGTAGTAAGACATAGTAATTTCTACAATTTGTTTTAATTATGATCAACTACTTAATGATAACGGCTGAAACAAACGCAGCTGACATTTGACAACAGTGTTATATTAAAAAGTGGATGTTTTCACTTGGTAGAAAGTTTTTTCTGTATTTTTCATATCAAGTAGAGAAATTCTAATATATTTCACTACAAATGTCAATTCTTAAATATTTCCTTAATATTTTTTGTTAATTAAATTGAATAAATATCTCAGAACTACTGTTGTTTTTGGTAGATAAACTGAATTAACGCTCATGGTACAGTACTCAAAAGAGATAAAAAAAGGATATTGGTCGAATCTATTCAACAAACTTTTTGAGGAGACTGTATCGTATCATACCGGTATTATGAAATTCCACTCCACAAATGCCCAATATAAACTCGTGAAATTTTTTGAAAAAAACAAACAAACAATAGAAATATTTTTCAAAAAACCCTTCAAAAATATGTAGCACATCTTCAAAAAGGCGCTCGAGACTGTTATCGAGAATGGTCATTCTATATATAATAATTACAATTTCTTTTTTCACACATGAGTACAGTATTATTTAGCTATAACTGAGTCTTGAAAATACTTTCATCAATCTCTATGTATATCCTGTAGACGAATACAAAATGCTAATGATAGTCTGGTGTTTAACCTCATTTGTGCTCTGTTGTACTTTGAATATTATACAGCGTCCTGCAATACTGCGTTCTTTTTTCATAGAAGACATCGAAAACAGGTTTCTTGTATTTCTATTTATTTTTTTTTTTTTTTTTATTCAAAAGATCCGCATCAACCACAAAGGTTATTAGCGGCGGAACAATATAAAATATAAAATAATATATATTATGGGATTATTAGATTTCATTAAATATCTGAATACTCTTTAGAAATTTTACTATCACATCAAGGTTTCCTGGATCCAAGGCATCTTCAAGGTTCTCTGGTAGTCCTGAGGATCTCCACTTCTCCCGGAAGTCGGGGCACTCCGTCATGAAGTGTCTTACGGTCAGCACCTCATCACACGTTATACATCTTTTGGGGTCTTCATTTTTGAGGAGATATTGGTGGGTATATCTAGTATGTCCGATTCTCAGTCGAGTTAATATGACCTGTTGTTTCCGTTGCGTCCCTGCGTAGCACACTGGGTTCATGTTGGGATTAATAATCCTTAGTTTATTGTTTTCTAAAACTCGCCATCTTTCCCTCCATATGCTTCTGCAAAAAATTCGAATATTAGGCGTCAAATCTTCATGTGGCACTCGTTCGATCCGGTGATGTGGAGTTTCTGAGCTGTTGTCTTTGGCTATAGTATCAGCTGTTTCATTTCCTGGTATACCTACGTGAGAAGGAACCCAAACAATAGCCACGCGTATACCCAAGTTTGCCAATTTTCCCAATTTAGATTTTATCATGCGTAGTAGGCCATTTTTTGGGTAGAGCTGTTTAATGCCTTCTATAGCACTCAAGGAGTCCGTGAAAATGACGACATTCTTATCTGCTTTTCTGCAGTGATCAAGAGCTCTTTCAATGGCGTACAGTTCTCCTGTGTAAACAGTTGATTCCAGTGGTAGATCAAAGCTATAGTTTCCCACTTCAGTGATTACTGCCGCTCTCACGTATTCGTCAGATTTAGATGCATCGGTGTATATGTGATAATAATTGGTGTATTTCGATGCCACTTCGGAGAAGGCTGTTCTAGTGAGTGTTGCTGATATATCATGCTTTGAAAATTTGGTCAGATAGGTATTGAGCTCGGGAAGAGGTATCGTCCAGGGAGGGGGCGTTTTTATGTTCACTGGTAGAATATTTTGATAGGTGATTGGGTTATTTTCGATCCTTTTGATTCTGATATGAAGAGGTACTGATGGTTTGCTATGTCTTTCGTATTTTGTGGAGAAACGATTCGAGAATGTATAACGGTAGCTAGGGTTTTTGGTGTTGGCTGCGATTTTGGTGGAGTATTTGAGGAGTAGATTGAGTCGACGTAATTCTAGCGGTGGTTCCCCTGATTCGACTAGGAGACTTTCAACGGGGCTGGTACAAAAAGCTCCCATGGCTATTCTGATGGCCGTATTTTGAACAACATCAAGGGATTTCAACAAGGAAGGTCTAGCTGTAGAGTATACAATTGCTCCGTAGTCCAATTTGGAACGTATTAATGCTCGGTAGATCCTCAATAAGGTGATGCTGTCTGCTCCCCAAGAGTTGTTGGCCAACATTCTCATCATGTTCAAAACTGTCTGGCAGGATTTTTTTATTTCTCTTATATGCGAGTCCCATTTCAATTTTCTGTCGAATGTAACTCCAAGAAATTTGATCTCTTCCACGAAATCGAGCTCTTCCCCATATAGTTTGAGGGGGGCCGTAACATCTTCAGATTTTTTAGAAAATATAACACATTTTGTTTTTGTTGTTGAAAACTTGAATCCTGTCCGTTGCGACCATAGTTCCAAGTTGTTAAGTGAGTTCTGTAGTTGGGATAGGGTTGTAGAGATGTTTCTTCCTGATGCATAAAGTACCAAGTCGTCCACATACAGGCTCCCCCGAACTGGATTCCTTATACTTTTGAAGATTTCGTTCATGGCCACCAAAAAAAGCGTCACACTGAAATCGGATCCTTGAGGTGTGCCATTTTCTTGAGGTCTAGACTCAGAAAACTCTTCATTGACTCTAACCGTGAATGATCTTTTGGACAAAAAATTCGATATGAAAGCGAGCATGTTTCCTTGGATCTGCCATTGTTTCAGCTGATTGAGAATTCCACGGCGCCAGACTGAGTCGAAGGCTCGATGTATGTCGAAGAATATTGCGATGAGTATTTCTTCATTCACAAAGGCTTCATGTATGTCAGACTGTAGGCTTACCAAATTATCGGTGGTCGAGCGGTGTTTGCGAAATCCGCTTTGTTCAGGAATGATGAGGTTGTTGTCTTCAAGAAAGTGGCGTAGTCTAAAGTTCAGGATTTTTTCCAGAAGTTTGCACATTGTGCATGTTAAAGAAATTGGCCTATATGAGTCTGGTCTTGAAGGAGATTTATTTGGCTTAAGTATTGGAAGGATGATCGCTTGCGACCATATAGATGGAAATTTTCGGGACAGAAATATCTCATTAAAAATATGGAGAAGAAATAGCTTTCCTACTTTGGGGAGTTTCAACAGGAAGACATAAGGTCCAGGCGAAGTGTTCTTTACTTTGGATAAGGCTTCTTCCAATTCTTCGAACGTTATTTTAATGTTCAGCGGATTTTCTTCGTCACTCTGTATTTCTAAAACTTGTCCTTCTGTACTTTGCTTCATTTGTAGGAATTCTTCTTCGTAGTTTGCATCACTTGTTTGTTGCTGAAAGTGGTCAGCAAAAATATTTGTTATTTTCTGTCTATCAGTGATTACATTACAGTTGTGATTCAGAAACGGCACACCGATGCGCCTTCTGGTTCCTTTTATGCGATTTATTTTTTGCCATACTTCAGATATAGGAGTGGAATAATTTAAAGTTGAAACGTAAGACATCCAGGTTGAGCGTTTGCTTTGTTTAATAATATATCTTTGGTGGGCTCTTAGTCTGTTGTATTCAATCTTGTTTTCTAAGGTATAGTTTCTCTTCAGTTTGTTGAAGGCTTTTTTGAATTCTCTGGTTGCTTTTTGACATTCTTCATTCCACCATGGGACAGGTTGATGAATATTTAGGTGAGTTCTCTTGCCGATCGCAATATTTGCTGCCTCAAGAATGTTTTTCGAGAGAGATTCAACAAGTACGTCGATATTTGTAGTCTCAACAGGTAATATTCTGGAAATGTTTTCTTCAAGTAGAGACCTATAGTATTCCTAGTCGCTTTCGGTGGCATTCTTCAGCTTCCAGGTAGGTCGAAATGCAGGTGGTTCATTTTGTATGTTGTCTCCGAGAATATTGGGTAAATGATCACTGCCATAGGTGTCAGATAAAACTGACCAAGACAATGTGTCTGATAGATTCGAATGACAGAAGGTCAGATCGAGAGCAGAGTGATTGCCGGTAACGGTGTTTATTCGGGTTATTTCTCCAGTATTGAGTAGTATTATATCAGAATGATTGTTGATTAAAGACTCTAGTTCTCTACCTCTGCGATTGTTTGATAAACACCCCCATATTATGTTATGTGCATTGAAGTCTCCCAGGATGACATATGGTTTCGGAAGTTGTTGTATCAATTCATTCAGGCCAGTTGTATTAATTTCCAAATCGGGTGGAATGTATACGTTACAAATGCACATTTTTCGCGGGATCGTCAGTGAGACAGCAATTGCTTCGAGGTTGGTTGATAGAGGAACTTCCTCGACACCTAGAGATTTCTGGGTATATATTGACACTCCTCCTGAGGCTTGAAGTTGATTGATTCTAATTTTGTGAAAGGACTCATAGTTCTTCATATTGTAACTGCGGTTGTTGGTGAAATTGGTTTCTTGAAGGCATATGACCCTAGGCCTTTGCTCTTTTACTAATAGCTGCAGCATTTCTAAATGGGTGTAAGCCCCATTTATGTTCCACTGCAGAATGAATGACATTGTATGATATATTTTATTTAATTTCTGAAGAATTTTTCACTTTCAGACTCCGATAGTGATACATTTGAACCAGATTCGAATTCGTTATTGAGTTGTTTTATTATCTTTTTCTTCAACCTTGTAATTCTGCTTTTAATGCTACGCTCAGTGAGTAGTGGATGTATTTTTGTCAAGATGCCAAGAAGTTCGTGAATATCCTCTGTGTATCTGCGGGCTACGCTGAGAGGGTCCGATGAGCCAAAAGAATTTTCCAAGAAGCTGACTATTTGTCCGTAGTCGAGAGAAGAGTTAGAAAGTACATTTTCGAAGAGTTCCTTGGATGGCGCAATAAAAGTATCAGTGTGATTCAGTTGTGATGGTTGGAGTTGTGTTGTTTTAGATTTTTTTTGGATTTGTTTATCAGGTTTAGCAAAAATAGGTTCGGTTTCTTCTAAGGCGTCCAGTATTGGTGGGCTAATTTCAGTTCGTGTCCGTTTGTTAGAAGCAGTGTTTATTCTGATAGGACTTTCTTGATCAGGGGTGATGGTTTCTTCCATTGAGTTGATAATGTCAATGGTTGCTGCAGTTTCTGGCACAGTTTCCTGGCAATTTGCGGCCACATGACCTTCCCTTTTGCATTTAAAGCATGTCAGTTTATCTTCTGATATGAAGATACGATACGATGTGTCGTCATGATTGATGACTAGTGATTCGGGAAAAGATGAGATTGGTTGTATGTAAACTTGTCTGCGAAAACTAAGTATATGACTAAACTCTGGTTAAGATATTCCAATTCGGAGAAATGTAATAGGTGACATGAGAGTTAATCCACTTTCTTTGAGTTGTTTTTCAATAATGTCATGGGGCACTGTTGGACATACGTTCGAGAGAATTAACCTAGTTGATGGAGTAATTAATCGACGAGCCTTAAGGGTCTGCTGGTTGATTTCGATTTCTCCTCCTTCTCCAAGAAATTTATCTACTACTGTTTGGTTGGATAGATAGATACAGACACGGTTATTCGAAATTTTGGATATGAAAATGATCTCTTTTGGTTGAACTTTCTTTCCGATAGCAATGACGTATTCCTGTATTTTAACTTCTTCAATTGCAGTGAAAATAATGGCTTGATCTTTAGATGGAAATTTGAATAATGACACAGCTTTTGCGTAAGAGTTAGTTGTAGATGTTGAAGTTGTTTCTCTGATTGGTATATCATTTTGAGTACCCCTGTAGTCAGAAGTACTTTCCATTTCTATGTTATTCATATTTGCAAATTGAATGATGTCATTACACTCTTCTGAGTGCAACGACTTCAACAATTCGATCCGTCGAAATGTAAATATGAAATTTTTAATTTCTTACCAACAAAACAATATGAAGCGATGATAAGATTTAATAACAAGATGTAGAAAATATTCGCAAATTATCGTCGACGGCACACCTGACGCACGTCTGTTCACTGTCAAGCGTTGACTCCTTTCTATTTATTCATCTCAAGAAATCACTTTCCCATATACAGGTTGTTCCCAAAAAGAGAAATTCAACAAACAGGTGATTTTTTGCCCTGTATGTTTTCATGTACTTTAAAGACCTTGACTATCCGCTAATCTTAGAAATATTTTTCTAATGGTACAGATCTTATTCAGAGAAAACAGCGTACAGTATCCCGCTTATTGACCTGAAACGGTTGCAAAAACAAAACGTAACACGAATGTGGTACAAATTCTTGGTTACCGAAAGATTCAAAGAGTCATCATAGCAAAAAATGAATCTGCCATACACTGGCTGCCCGTTATTGATTGCCAAATATGATGAACTTGAAATTGATATTTCTGGATTTTTTCAAATGTAACGCCTTATTTATTTTTTCACTATAATGCTGAGAACTTAATGCTTCACATGTTTTCAGAAGCAACTTTGGGGTTATTATTTTCACTCCTGTAGGCATAAAAATACCTACAGGTCACTGAAACAACTGACAAGATCATTTGAATATTGGACGGATTACTTACGGACGTTAAGATAGTCAAAATGATGAACCTTGCAGTTAAAATTATTCAGGATTTACTTTGTAGAGCATCATTCCATCAATCCAATAAACAAGCTATCCGAAATTGATTGCAAAATGGGTAGAATTTTGCACGGTTTTTTTTAGCGTTTTACATTCGGTTCTTTTATGCCGAACTAAATATTGAAAAGCTTGATAGGTTCTGAAAATAGTTTGGCCCTTGGTCCTAAATCCTCAGTTGTGGCTTGGGCTTTCAGTGCAGCCGAATCAGACAACTTAAGAACTTCGTTTGAGAACTAGGCTTCAATCCTTGTATTTCTGGATAATATTTCAACAGACGAAGTAGGAAAGTGTTGAAAAAATAACCGAATTGACTACGTCACGTGTCGTTAAAAAATCATAAGTCGAAATGGGGTACCTATCTGTAATGAACGGGTATTCAAATGTTAAGAAAACTATTGGAGACCGCTAAATGATGTTTATTGAGTAAAAAAAAACGTAGAAAATAATGAAATAAATTTTAAAGCTTGATGAGATGTTCGAAGTGTCGTCCGCCTTCTCTCGAACATAAAGCAATCCGATCATGAAACAATCTTCTGACCCTCGTTAGCATGGCTGGATTAATGCTTCGAAAAGCATTAACTGTTCTCTCCCATATTTAGAGCTGTGGAGAATCGTATACGATTCTCTTTATGTATCCCAACAGAAAAAATCTAATATGTTGAGATCTGGTGATCTAGCAGGCCATCTTGTCGGTTCGCCCCTACCAATCCATATTGGGAAACTGGTTACCCAGAAATTCTCTCAAAGGACGAGAATAATGAACAGGTAGTCCATAATGCTGCAACCATATTCCGTTCCTGATTTGCTAAGGTAGCACTGCTAATAAGCAAGGCAGAATATTCTGAAGAAAGTCCAAATAAGCCAAACCCTTGAGATGTCTTTCGAAAAAATGAGGACCTATCACATGATTGTCGACAACTCCTCCCCAAACATTCAATGACCACTTATATTGATGGTCAATTTTTTTTTTATTCTCGGATTTTCTATTTAATATTAATGAAAATTATGACTTTTGACAAAACCAAGATTGTGAAAAGTCGTTCATCACGAAATAAAACTGAATTAAAAAACGATAAATTCTATAAAATAGAAAGGCCTTTTACTTGATAGAAGAAATATACCAAAATTTAAATATTAAAACAAATTGAAATATGTTTATCTTTTACAATTTTAATTTATTATAGTATTTCGAAGCTTAAGTCTTTTAACACGTGAGAGATATAGGTTAAGTTTTTGATTTTGATATTTGGAATATTAAATGGGGACTGAAGACGGGATTGTCTAGAATTATATTTGTTTTTTGAACATATAGTGCACATTTTTAGAGATTTTTGAAATAATTCATTCGAATATTTGAATATATTAAATATTTCAAATAAATTATATTCTTTGAGAAGTCCTTTAAGTGTGTTCATGTTTTTAAAAGGCAATTGGTGTTCTTAAAGGTAAGACCAGAAACAAAATTTTGTCTCCTTTAAATATTTATTTATTAATTTTAATTACTTTCGTATATCTGTTGGGTTATTTATTCCATTTGACATTATATATTGAGTTTTGATTATATACGTCTATTAAATGTGTGTGCTTGTGTAGACATAAATTTATTTCTGAAAGTTTTTTGAATAAAAATTTTTTTTGAAATTAAAATTGTAGAAGATAAACATATTTCAATTTGTTTTAATATTCAAATAACGATAAATTCTGTTCAATTTGTGAACTTGCCCAATTGCAGAAATTCAGACGATTTTCAAAATCATCATCCAAAAGCGCTTGGTGCATCTGAATGGGGTGGGCGTGAAACTTATGTTTTTTGAGGATTCTTGGAACAGAACGCTTACTAATACCGCATGCTTCACCAACATTCCTTAGGCTTGTGTGTGAATCTTCTGTTACTGTCAGTAATACCTCAAGCTCTTTGTCTTTGCTTGTGGCCGATTTTGCTCTTTCTTATTTTTTTGTACTCTACATTTCCTGTCTGTACAAATCTGTTCAAAAGCCTCCTAAAACTCGATTCTTTTTTATGTCTTCTTTCAGGATATTTTGCAGCATAAGTTCTATTTGCTAATAAAGAGTATCTGTTGCAATGCCCTAACATGAAAATCATATCAATCATCTAATTTTTATTAAAATTCATCCTGACTTATCCAAATCGCGATTCTGTGCACTAAAACTGCTATTATTTAAAAAACTATATTTGAAATACCTATAAACAATGATATATCGGAAATCAATATCGGTAAATACAGATGTAAACCTGTTTTTTTACTTTTCGACTATTTGATCCATATGTGGGGCGTAATCTAAAAAACATATCATTTTGTATTAAAAAATTTGAATATTAAAACAGATTTAATCTGTTGTCTTCTACAATTTTAATTTCAAAAAATTCTTTGAAGAAACTTTAAGTTTTATTTTATATATAATATATAATTATATTAGGTTTTTTAAATAAAGAAATTCATTATACAGGGTTGAATGTTTTTAACTGAGGCCTAGTGCCTTATAAGCTTTGTATGATTTTCTGTGAACATAGAACCTAGAGTACCTTGGATATAAAGGTGACTACTTATATGTCTGTTGAGGATCGTGCAGTTCTGAGATGGCACTGAGTAAGTCTATACATTGTTTAATTGATTTTATTATTTTTTTTATATGTAAAGTTGAACTGATCTTATCGTAACTTTAATTATTTCTTGGGGATGTGCTACATGTTTTGAGATTTTTTGAAGTAATTTGTTTAAATATATTGAATATTTCAAATAAATTAGTTTTTGAGAAGTTCTTGAAATTATGTTTTATATTTTTGAGAAAGAGTTATTTTTCATTAATATAGGATCAGAAAACAATACATTTTGTAACAAACAGGGCTTCGTAGGTTTGTCTGAAGAGTTCATTACGCATGCCTGGAACGAAACAAAAAATGTTTGCTTATTTATATTTTAATTTCAATTGACAGTTTATATTTGTTGGTTTTTCTTAATTACGTTTGATATTGTATGATGAATTTTGACGTCTATTAAATATGAGCAGTGCTTATGAAGACATTAATTTAATTCTTAAAGTTTCTTCAAAGAATTTTTTGAAATTAAAATTGTAGAAGACAACAGATTTAATCTGTTTTAATATTCAAATTTTGTAATAATCCTTCTATCAAGTAAAAAACCGTTCCTTCTTATTTCATTTTGTATTAACGATATTCTCACTCCTATATTATGATTTGATGAATATTATGAATATCTGTAATAACTTAATCATGGTTTTCGTTTGTAAAAACATTCAATGGAAATCATTTGGTGCTTTAGCAGCTATACTGAAATGATAATTGAGATTCGAAACAAAATGCTCGTTTGAAAATTTTGGACACCATGAACTTAAATTTCTGGGGATTTATGACAGGTAGGATCAGGGGTGAAAAAATCATTCTAGAACTCTATTTTTCGAGAATTCCGATAATAATAAGAACTTCAGGATGTTACATCAGAGAATATCGAGAAAAATCCGAGCGAAATGCTATCCATTTATCAATTAACTTCGGACAGCCTGTATATTGGAGATGCCCATAATAGAGTGAATTTGTAGGAATGTTACCTGAATAATTTTTACAACAGGTTTCATGGTTGCGATAATTTTTTGAATTCCTTCAGTTATCTGTTCATATTCAAATGAAATTGTCTGTTGGAATGGCATATTTCTATTTGCCAGAAGCAGAAATGGAAATAACCCAAATGTTGCTTCTGAGGAAATGTGAAGCATTCCATTCTCTGCATTATAGTAAAAAAAATAAATAGGGCGTTACATTGGAAAAAATCGAGAAGTATCAAGTTCTAGTTCATCGTATTTGGCAATCAATAACAATAAATTATCCTGTGTATGGCAGATGAATGTTATAAATGTTGTTATGATGACTCTAGAATCTTTCAGTAACCAAGAATTCGTATCACATTCATGTTACGTCTCGTTTTTCAACCGTTCTAGGCTTTAAGCTTTAAGCGGAGTGCTGTACGCTCAACTTTTTCCAGTTTTTTCTGAATAAAATCTTAACCGTTAGCAGAATATTTCTAAGACTTTGCTTTTCATTATAAATAAATAAATATAAATACAAGAAACTTTTTCTCGAAAGAAATTTCTAAGATGTCTGATTTGGCAGCTATGGAAGAAGAACGCACTATTGCCGGACCCTGTATAACACGTGGTCGGCAAGTATGATAGATATTTATTCTTGTTTATTTTTATTTTACTATTCTGTCAAGGAAGTACCGGGAATTTTCAATTAAAACAATATTTTTACATTTAATCGTCAACATTTATTGGGTCGCCTTCAAAATAGGCTCCATTTGCTCCAATACATCTATGCCAACGGCACTTCCAATTATCGAAACATTTTTTATAGGCGCTTTCCGGGATGGACTTTAGCTCTCGCGCCGAATTTTGTTTTATGGCTTCAATCGACTCAAAACGGGTGCCACGAAGGGGCAATTTTAGTTTTGGGAAGAGGAAAAAGTCGCAGGGAGCCAAATCCGGCGAATACGGTGGTTGCTGAAGCACGTTTCTTTGAGTTTTTGGCGAGAAAGTCAGTCACAATCGTAGCTCGGTGAGAAGGCGCGTTATCGTCATGCAAAATCCATGAGTTGTTCGCCCACAAATTTGGCCGCTTCTTACGGATACGCTCACGCAAACGTTTCATAACGCCTAGGTAATACTCCTTGTTTACCGTCTGACCCTCTGGAACGAATTCGTAGTGCACCACGCCACGGATATCGAAGAAAACAATGAGCATCACCTTCATTTTCGAGCGGCTTTGGCGTGGTTTTTTCGGTTTCGGCTCATTTTTTGCCACCCATTCCGATGATTGCTGGCTTGTTTGCATATCGTACTCGTAGACCCAGGTCTTATCACCAGTTATAATGCGTTCCATGAATGTAGAATCGGAATTACAGCATGTCTGAAGCAACCTGTTCGCGATGACGTTTTTGAAGAAAATTCAGGTCTTTCGGTACGAGTCGTGCGGCCACCTTTCTCATGCCCAAAATATCAATCAAAATCGTACGTGCGGACTCGTGGGATATCTTATGATCATGTGCTATCTCTCTCAAGCTGGTACGACGGTTTTCCATCACCCTTTCCTTAATTTTATCGACGTTATCTTCGATCGAAGCCGTCGATGGGCGACCACTTCACGACCGTCCTTGAAGGCTCTGTACCACTGATATGCACGAGTTTTCGATAGAGCATTATCACCAAAGGCCTTTTGCAACATTTTCAATGCATCGGCATACGAAAATTCATTTGCAACACAAAACTTTAAACAAATTCTTTGCTCAACGTAATCACCCATTTTAAAAATCGGCACGCACTCTGACATCGACTGACTTAATCAGCTGTTGCAAACACACTAGTTGACAGATCCCGCTCAAGCTTGGCATAGTAATTAAGGACAGTGGTACCAACCCAGGAAAAAAAATTTTTACCTGCCTCATTGCCCCGCCAGATTTAAATCGATAATTCCCGATACTTTCTAGACGGAATGTACATGCAGGAAAATAGACTGACGATTGATTGTGATTGTGTCAAATGCCTATTTGATGATGTGCTACATATTTCCGAAGAGTTTTTTGGAGGGGCTTTTCAAAGACGGGTTATTTCGAAGAATTTCTTGAGTTTATTTTTATTTTACATTTTTATAAATTTTCATAATCCAGTATGGAGATTTCCGCCACCGGAAACTTTATACTTTGTTAAGCACTCAAACAGCGCTGAAAATTACCCAATCTACAGAATGCTTTCTAACTGCAATAATTTCATGGATCCTGTTTTTCATAATGAAAATACCTTGAAGAATATTTGTCTATCAGTTGTTTTGATATTTCTTTGATATTTTTTCAGTTGTTTCGCTTTGCACTTCTGTTTAACATGTTCGGATATGTTTTTTTTTAATTTTTCTGTTTCTTGATACTAAGACACTTTTGTAATAGTTGCGCAAAGTTAATTTGTGAAAAAGACTTAGCCGTTTGTATTCTTTTGATATAAAATAAATGAATAAAAGCTGAATACCCACATATTTGAAGTTTTGAAAGAACTTTATTGTCGATTGTTGTTCAGTTTAAAGTTTATATGGAAAGATTCGTGATTGTTCACCTGTCAGATATCTTTTGAAGCATATCAATTGGATTTTTATTGAAACTTTTTGAACCAATCGACATTAGTCTTATTTTTCAGCGATTGTCAAACTGTGCGGCATTCAATGCGAACAAATCTTATTCATGATCAATTGTTCATGCAATATTGAATTTATGCGAGTGGAACTAATACCCAAGTATACCTTAATCTCACGGTATGTCACATGCCTATCTTTCAAAATCACTTGGCGCATAGCATATCTGTTTTCTGGCACAATATTCGAATTTGGACTTTCCTCAGGAAATTCGTTCTGTAGCGAAGTATGACCATGATTGAATTCGGAAAACTAGCGAAACTTGATGGCACGTAATAATGCTTCATCACGAAGAGTCGAAGCGAGTTTATATATTCACTGCTGTTAGTTCAATACACGTCAAAAATCATAGAAAATAATGGCACTAAATGTTCACGACTTAATTCCAGATGAATCTTTTAAGTATTTATAAACAACACAAATCGCACTTATACGATAACACTTTATGAGTACGTTCATTATTAAAAATGTCGAAATTTACTTTTTTTTTTCAGCGTGAAACCTTTACCGGATATAAATCCCATTAAACATGCGTGGGATATAGTGGGGTGTAGACTTCCCACTTCGCATTGAATTCTACAAATTCGGACACCGGAAATCCAGAAAGTTACTTGTAACGACTTGCAACAAGTAAAAATCTTTCGTCTCATTCGTAGCTGAATGAACGCTTAGGGGAGGTCACTCAACTACAGGTCTGCAAATAAATTATCAGTATGTTTCGAATTACGTGTTAATAAAATTCCTTGAAAAGACTAACACTTTGCCAAAAAATTATTTTTCCTGAAGGTCATTGATTACATATTCAACTAATTTTCAGTGATACTCACAGACTAGAGTGGAATTAATATGATATCCTTCAAATCTAAAAAAAATACCGTACGTTGAAGCCAAACTAACTAAACATCACGAGCTGCAGTTCCAATGGACATGAATCGAAGCAGCTAATGACTGATTTCAAACTTCTGTTTGTTTTCGTGACATCTATACATAAGGATTGTTTTCGTTACCATAGAAACGGATCACGAACAGCAGCAGGCACATATAATGGGTCATTTGAGTCCGAGTCTACTGAATGGATTTGAATGCTTCTCCACGCTCCTGCCGGTTGGTCGATTGGAAACAAACGAGTATTCAGGACGCTCGTCCGGCCTAGATCATTATCCTCGATACTTTATACGTGGAAGATAAAGAGCTACATTAGTTCGCCATCTCTGGAGGGGTTCGCTCCTTCCCCCCTGGTACTTTGGGGACAAAAGAGGCTCGAAAGAGAATCAATTTCTGAATCGGAAGGCCATAGAAGGAATTGAAAGGGAGTTGAAATATACATCCAATTCGAAGTGGGGAATATTTCCTGTGATTGTTATGTTTCCTTCAAGGGTCCTGTAGGTGCAATAGTAAGAACAAATGAACTGTACAACCTTGGATTGCACCTAGCAGTCCGATCTGTTTGTAATGAGGCACCCCATTTTTGATCATGCGTCCCTGAAAAGTGAAGCTATGATTATGATCAATATCACCTGTTATGCTGTCTGTCTACGACTCATCAAATTCAATTTATATAATAATAATAGTTCTCCATTGTACTCAACAGGAATATCCTAATAACCGGGTTACATGTTAAAAAAGGAAGAGTGTTATATATTAATAAAGGGTGGACCATATAGAGTTTCCATTTGAAAGTAGTGGTTATTTCGAGTCTGGCAACACTTCTGTCATTCGAGTTTTGACAGAAAGTTAGTTTAATATTTGACATTCCGCAACAAGGTCTCCCGGTCGCCATTTCTTCATAATTTATTTTGCTAAAACATATATAACAATAGAAATCTAATAGGAAAATACGTAGATAAACAAGCATATATGATACAGTTTTCCAACTCATTAATTACACATAGCAACAATGTGTGGAGAGGCTGCAACAACTTGCAGACTTGACAGTTGCATAGATGCGACTTTGGAGATCACATCTCAACTCAGCAAAATCAAAGCTTATCTTATTCAATCACAAAATCAATTCCAATTCTCCGTGTATTAAAATAAACAGCAACACCATATGTTCTACGAACATCAGCAAGTACTTGGAAATAAACATAGACAACAAGCTCGGCTTCAAAACACACACAAAATTACAGAAACATCAGCCATTATACGAGCGAGTCATTTCAGATCATTACTTATAGAAACTTGGGCATCAATGTGAAGATTACTAGTTCAATTTATAATAGGATATGCAAGCAGGCCCCTTCTGGAGTACGAATATACAATTTTTCTTAACTCTTCTAGACACCCTAACAACCCGTTGCATAACCCTCCAAACGAATCACTAAAAATAGAGCGAATATTACCAAGACTACAAGAACTGAGCAAAAAATTTGTCAAGAAGCACAGCAATAGTGCTAATAGGGAACATTTGATACATCATTATGACGATTAACATTTCATTTTAGTTATTGCAAAGGTATTCTGAGGAATGATCAAATCCTTTTGACCTTAATTTTCAAGGATTCCATAAGAATTCTCAATTTAATTGGTCCTTACTTGATGAAAATTCATTTTAATGAAATAAAATGATAAATTCATATGGATTATTTCCATAATTTATTAAGTTAACGACAATAGTTTCGTCAACACTGTAGTTTCGTTAAGTTTACATATTGAACTAACTCATAAAATCACACATTCATTTCTTATATAGCTAAAAACTTGAAAAAAGGCAGTACAATTAATTAACAACTTCCGGACATAGAGATAAGAAAAACATGTGCAGCAAGGGATAAAAATAACCTTCAATTCATTTTGAGAAATAGCGAAAAAGAAGAATATGCGAAAGAGGATAAGAATAGCCATAAAATATATTGGGTAAAATATCGGAAATACCTCACTCAGTAAAAATATTCAACAATGGGGATCTTGCGACATCTATTTGATTTTTGAGAAGAATTTTAAGGTCCTTATACCTACTTATTTCTACTGCTTCCAAAAGCGTCTGGTAATCTTATTTTCATTATGGATAATTATATAGTTATTCTTGAAATTGACATATGTTGAATGGGAGATGTCTGACGTCTAATTCCGCTGGTGCTCGTGAATTCTTTTCTCAAGAGATCTTTGTGTTTGACCAATATATACCATAGGGCAATCATTATAAGTTAACCTAAAGACTCGAGATTTATTGTCTTTATGTATTTTATCTGTGTTGTTCTTCATATAAATTCCTTAATAATTAATTGTTCTAAAAGCTGAATTTGAGTAAAATTTTATTTTGAAATATTTAGCAATATTATCTGATATTTTATTCAGGTAAGAAATGGAAATGTGTCTTTTAGCAAAATTTTTTGTAACAGGGTAAACTAAATTCAATGCTATTCTCTTTTGTTTTTTATTTAAATTATTATAATTGGACTATAGCCGTTATAGAATGCAATTTGCCCCATCATATTCAATTCTATAAAAAAGTTACCACGCTACATAGGTATCGGGTTTTTTTTTTAGAGTGATAGAATTTCAAATTGAAATAAAACACATTTAAATTAAATTTAAGCCAATTTTTTTTATTTGAAAGATAATTTTATGACATTTATGTCCACCACGACTAGCTCTGAGGAACCGCATTAGACCAGACCAATTTTGGACCACTTTTTCGAGTAATTCAGGCCTTATTTCATCAATAATACGCGTTATGTTGGCTTCCAAAGCGTCTATTGTTTCAGGTTCATCAGCATAAACCAATGACTTGACATAACCCCAAAGAAAATAATCCAGTGTAGTTATATCGCATGATCCTGGAGGCCATCTTGTTGGAACCAAAAAACTTCTGGGTCGGGACCATTGAAATTTTGAAACAAATAATCATTAATAATCGATCTGTATCGAGCACCATTCACTGTAACATTAGCTCCAGCATCGTTTTTAAACAAGTATGAACCGATGATGCCTCCAACGTGTAAAGCACAGCATACAATCAATTTTTCAGGATGCAATGGAACCTGTAGAACTTCTTGAGAATTGTTTTCACTGCATATACGGCATTTGCTTGTTTACATAGCAATTCAATCAGAAATGAGCTTCATCACTAAACACAATTTTACGATAAAAAAGTGGATAAACTTCAAGCTATTTTAGGGCCCAATCAGCAAACAAACGACGCTTATTATGGTCAATTAGTTCTTGAACCAATTGGATCTTGTATGGGTGTAGACCAAGATCTTTACGCAAAATTTTCCATGTGGTGTATGCACAGAGTTCAACTTGTTATGAACGTCGACGAATAGACAAATCTGGATCATCGTTAACACTATGACTTATAGCAGCGATATTTTCTTCTGAACGTACAGTTTTTTGTCTTGTTGTTGTTGTATCGAGTAGAAAAAATGTTGTCCGAAATCTATCGATAGTTCGACGAATAAGCTGCTCTGATGGATGATTATGTAAGCCATAAATTTCATGAAGTGCTCTTTAAGTTTGGTGAATAGAACACTGATTTTGAAAATAAATTTCAACAATTTGTAAACGTTGTTGCGGCGTGAGTCTTCCCATGATAATTTGTCATAGCTTACTTAACAGAAATGTCAAAACAACATGGCTTCCACCTTCTGTCAAATCACAGTTATACCTATCGAAATTTGTATCACTCTAAAAAAACACCCGATACTTTAACCAATCTATTGGTCATACTGTGATATGCAGCCGTTTATTTATTAATAGGGTGATCCCCATTGTTGAATATTTTTACATATTGAGATATTTCTGATACTTGCCCCCCATATATTTCACGGTTTTTTATATACCCTTTTTGTATATGTTTTTCTTATCTTCATTTCCGAAAGGTGTTAGTTGAATTGTTTTTTTTTCAAGTTTTCAGCTATGTAAGGAGTAAATGTATAATTTTAAGGATTAGTTCAAGATGTGAACTTGATGAAGCCACAGTGTTGGCGAAAAAATTGTCGTTAACTTAACTTAATTGTGGAAATAATCTATATTATTTCATTTGATTCCATAAGAAACGAATTGAGAAGAAACAAATTATATACAAGAATTCCGTATATCATTTATTTGTGACATACACTATCTTTGTTATTTCATTAATCGAACAAAGGCCGCATCTCTAGTGGGACTTATTACTTCCCTCAGGTTCTTCGAAGATTAAAGAAGCCGAAAGATAATCAATTCTATGTATCGGAGGGGCGGTTACAGGGATTGGAAGATGAAATATAGACATAATTCGAGGTAAAATTTCTTAGCAAATTGCTTTAGCATTGCCTTTTCATTTTTTTCGGAAGCTGTTTGCGTGTGTCTCAACCAAATTATATTTTCTGTTCGACTAATAAATCCTTCTGAAGTCTCTTATGAAACAATTGTCAATTGTTTTATTTGGATAATAAAAATAGGTTCCAATTTCTCTAACTTTCTGAATTCTTCCGATTATACAATAGTGAATGATTGCGTCATCGAATGATGATTATCTTCCAGGAATATCGTTAATTTCAAGAATTAATTTGAGTCCGACGAATAAGTTATCCTTATGTGCGCTTGTTTTATGGAGCAGAGTGATATCGTTTTGTACAAATGTCTGCAATTTTAGAATTTCCAGCCGAAAAGGATTTCAAAAGATGAGATGGACTGATGAAGAATTCGAGGTCAAAAATAATCATCCAGCAGGTCTGACAGATCTGTTCGGGCCGATCAGGTCCATCGGTGAACATTCTAACTTTCAAACGCAAAGTTTCTAGACTTGAAAATAAGCTTAAGTCCTCAACAACTCTGTTCGTTATTTGACGAAATCGGTCTGATTGTTCCGTATTTATCTACATTTGATCAGAATCAGGCTCATTAATTGGGTATTCAACAATGACGCAAATATTTGTGCTAAATTTCGTGAGGATCGACTGTCCAGTCGGACGACTAGAGGCAACAATGCAAATTTCAAAACGGAAAAGACCTAGGGACTTGAAAATTGTCAGGATACGTTTGTAGTCCAAATATATCAGTAATGTTCAAAAAGAAACAAAACTGTTCCGGTTTTATGGTTCCTGGGTTATTCTCATTTGAAATTTTAGTATTCAAACATTTTCGACAACTCGAACCCATTTGAGATGAAATACAGTATTCATATGTTAAATAACGACACGAAGGCTCATAAATAATTTTCTGAAAATGAATTACTAGAAATTTTGAAATTTTCAAATATTAAAAAATGGACGTTTGAAACCGCATTTATTTATAATGAATAAATAAATGCAAATTGAAGTATGGAGTCTTACCTAAGTAATTTTCATTTTTATGAGATTTTTCGTTTCTTCCGGAGAACCATTCTTAAACTGAAAAACATGACGTTTATTTGATATTTGAACACAATATTTGTGTTTTTTCATCATATGTAGCTCTTTCATGGATTAACAGTTTTGAAATTTTTAGAGGAAATTACTGTTGAACAAGTGCATAAAAGCTTCCGAGTTCAGGCCAGTTCTCCTCACAATTTTTATTCATTAATAACTAGATGAACAATCAAGAATAGATTGAAACCCTAATACAAGCAAGAAAATATATAGATTTTTCATAAATGTGTTTGAAAACTGTCGTTTATCCTAAGTAACTGGCTTCTGAAATAGGCGGATTAGCAAGTAGCAAAATATTCAGATGGAATGAATCATCCTTGTATAGCACAATGATCTGTTGGAAATGGAATAATTTGTATCTGTTTAATTTCTATCCAATTTTTTTAACAGGAAACTGGAGTGAATCCAATTTCAGGTCTGTAACTGATTTAATTAATCTTTTTTTAACATGTCATGATGAAAGACATAATCTTTAATTGATATAATCGATAACATCAATAAATCTAAACATTTATACCTAATTAAATTTGATTGAGCAGTATCTGCCCTGCGAATAATTTTCACAGTTTTTTAGCTCGAGTAAATTTAAAAATGGAACGAAACAAATCCAATTCCGGTCTTAACAACATCCATCCAATTAGCTTAATGATTAATTTTCAGAGTAAATAAACATAACGAAGGGTTGAGTCATTGGAGAATACATGTATTACCCTTTCTCATCCCAGGATGAGAGATGAGGTTAACAATTAAATCCATTGAAATTCTTCTCAGTGCATAAAGGATTATACGGGCATACGATCTGGGTTTTATTCCTGGGTGAAATAAATACTGGATTTGAATGCCTTCGGGTAAACATTCCCGATCTTTCGATTATTAAACATTATTTCAAGACAATATTGGAAATTGATCATTTGAGAATCCAGCTCATAGAGATTATTCCAATTCTTCCTTCTACTATACTTACACTATATTGTTCGGATCTTGATCGTCATCTGTCATTCAGTTTGTTAACTGTGCTCCATTTGGTCAGTTGATAATGTGTGTTTTAGGCTTTCTAACATAAATAAAAATACCTGCTTTAAATTTTGCATTGTAAATAGAATTTCGTGTAACGAGAATGTCACATAAAACTTTTGGGGAATAGAATTCATCAAAAACACCTGACCATGTAGAGTTCGTAGTTTCTAATTCTCAACATGTTTGACGGTTTCAAGTCTCTCTTAGCAGAATGATATGAATCTTATTTTGTTCCAAGAAGCGTGTTAGTTCTTGTCTTTTAAGACAAGTTTGCGTTCCAAAGCGAAATGTTCAGAGTGTTGGTTGCCCTGTTCATTTCCTTTTGAAAAGCGTAATCATATCGTAATTTGTTTTATTTTTCATTGAAGGATATCTTCTGCTCTGTGGTATAGTCTTAGCATCAATCTTCCTAGGATGATGGCTGGCTCGTCTTCATCCTTGAGGTTTTGATTTGGCCCTTTTTTCTCTTTGTGTTTGTTTGTTTTCCATTTCTTTAATTTTTCAATAATGACGTCATTCTGGGTTCTATTATTTTCAATTCTCTTTTTGGTCATTCCTTTATTTTTCCCTTTTTTCGGAATATGTTACTCGTTTTCTTTTGGAAATGAGACATCTAAGTTCCCGGTTTGCCTCTTGTTGTAAGGATTGTTGAGGCTTTTTAAAATTTCTTAATTGTGGAGAGCTGATCTCCTTCACATTCTGCACATTTTGAAGCTATAGTAGTTGGGTTCCTTTATTCCAAGGTCACGTATCCCTTAATCACATTTCATGCATTTGAGAACTGCTTGGCAGAATTTCAAGTGTCCAAAGAGTTGGCACTGTGGTATTTTATAATTGCTTGTCTTCTCCTTAGTCTGACCACTTGAACAGTTAATCCACATTAGGTCTCTAGTTCGGAAAATACTGCTTTGTAGGCTTTGTCCATTTAGACTAGAACTAAAGGTGTTAGAAAGTTTTATTTTTCATTAATACTGGCTACTTTTGTTACAGAATAGTTCTAGAAAAAGCTTTGAACATGCTTGGCGGGTTCTCCAGCATTGATCTTTGGTTTTTCCCTCAACAGGTCAATCTCTTTACGGCCAGGAAGGTATGTCCACCTTGTTCTTGTTAGCGAAGTTTGTAAAATTGTTATTCACTGTTGCACAGCTGTGTTCAAAGTGAATCACAAAGTCCAAAAAATATTCAGGTGAAAACTTAAATCAGAAAAATGGAAGTAAAATAAAATATAAGATTCAGGAAGTGATAATAACTTTAGTATACTAAATATGTAGTTTCGGAAGCGTAAATGATATCTGTTCTCTGAATCGTGGAAATCAATAATCGTAACACTCTTTTTCAATACACATACTACTCTGTCAAGAAAGTACCGGGAATTTTCAATTGAAACAACATTTTTGCATTTAATCGTCAAAATTTATTGGGTCGCCTTCAAAATAGGCTCCATTTGCTCCAATACATCTATGCCAACGGCACTTCCAATTATCGAAACATTTTTTATAGGCGCTTTCCGGGATGGACTTTAGCTCTCGCGCCGAATTTTGTTTTATGGCTCATCGACTCAAAACGGGTGCCACGAAGGGGCAATTTTAGTTTTGGGAAGAGGAAAAAGTCGCAGGGAGCCAAATCCGGCGAATACGGTGGTTGCTGAAGCACGTTTGTTGAGTTTTTGGCGAGAAAGTCAGTCACAATCGTAGCTCGGTGAGAAGGCGCGTTATCGTCATGCAAAATCCATGAGTTGTTCGCCCACAAATTTGGCCGCTTCTTACGGATACGCTCACGCAAACGTTTCATAACGCCTAGGTAATACTCCTTGTTTACCATCTGACCCTCTGGAACGAATTCGTAGTGCACCACGCCACGGATATCGAAGAAAACAATGAGCATCACCTTCATTTTCGAGCGGCTTTGGCGTGGTTTTTTCGGTTTCGGCTCATTTTTTGCCACCCATTCCGATGATTGCTGGCTTGTTTGCATATCGTACTCGTAGACCCAGGTCTCATCACCAGTTATAATGCGTTCCATGAATGTAGAATCGGAATTACAGCGATCCAGCATGTCTGAAGCAACCTGTTCGCGATGACGTTTTTGAAGAAAATTCAGGTCTTTCGGTACGAGTCGTGCGGCCACCTTTTTCATGCCCAAAATATCAATCAAAATCGTACGTGCGGACTCGTGGGATATCTTAAGATCATGTGCTATCTCTCTCAAGCTGGTACGACGGTTTTCGATCACCCTTTCCTTAATTTCATCGACGTTATCTTCGATCGAAGCCGTCGATGGGCGACCACTTCACGACCGTCCTTGAAGGCTCTGTACCACTGATATGCACGAGTTTTCGATAGAGCATTATCACCAAAGGCCTTTTGCAACATTTTCAATGCATCGGCACACGAAAATTCATTTGCAACACAAAACTTTAAACAAATTCTTTGCTCAACGTAATCACCCATTGTAAAAATCGGCACGTACTCTGACATCGACTGACTTAATCAGCTGTTGCAAACACACTAGTTGACAGATCCCGCTCAAGCTTGGCATAGTAATTAAGGACAGTGGTACCAACCCAGGAAAAAAAAATTTTACCTGCCTCATTGCCCCGCCAGATTTAAATCGATAATTCCCGGTACTTTCTTGACAGAATATATATTGAGAGACAATATTGTTTAAAATGTGGCAGTTATCTGTGATTTCATAGAAATTGAAGACAGATTTAAGTAAAATTCAACAAATTACAGATAATAATATAAAAATCGTCGTAAACACGGAATAATTAACGTTTTCGTCAAGCTGAAAAATTAAAGCTATACAATTATTCAAAATGAGGATATAATCATAAAATCCGGTGCTTAAGTACATACAACCAGACACACGGTCGAAGAATGGTGCAAAATTTTAGCCCCCAAACTCGCAACATTGAGAACATTTTTTCGGATCCCATAATCCATGTTTCCTCCTTTATTCCCAACCATTATAATATCTCACATACTTTCCTAAAAAAATTGGCAATTTGGGTAGAAACATTCAGTGTAATGAAAAGTACGAAATAACCCAAGGGAGTAGCCAAATGAAAGTATAATTACCTCATGTGGCTGCCGAATAAATAAAGAGAATGGAAAACGTGGAGGCATAAAACCATTATAAAGCATGCGTAGGATATGGTAACATCCTCCCTCTGACCCAAACATCCTTTTTTTCATCAAGAACGCTTTGCTCACTGCTGACCATGATAGTAGTTGATTCGAAATGGGAATAGACTTTTTTCTATCGGCTTTTTACCGCCAAACCCGATTGATGCTCGTGTAGTTGGAAAACGGATATTTTGTCGAGCTAAATGAATTGCTATTGGCTGTAAACTATTATTGGGCTTGAAATTGAATACTCAACTTTTTATTGGAGAATATTTCGCGAATTTTGATCAAGATATGTTTCACACTAGTCGGCTTTAATAGAGAATTTGATTCATAAACGTAGCTTTTGAATTTTGTACACTTCAGACTTCATTTTGTTTGTTGGCTCGACCATGTCGATTTTTCAGTCGACTATTTTTTGTTGCTGCTGATAAAACATCAGTCAGATGGAAAGTGAATACTTTTGAACAATTCATTCTGTTTTATGAGAAAAACTCGAATACAGCTAGTGATCTATAGGGGTTATCCAGTTGTGTTTTGGTGAAAATACACATACAAATACAGGATATTGAATGGAGAATAATATTTAAATAAGGATATTCTGATTTTCACAAATTTTTATTGATATGTTCACAACAATTGTTTCGCTATCACAGTAGCATCATCAGGCAAGATCACAGTTTGAATAACTAAGCTTGTTTCCGAAATCCGTTGCTATTTATATTACAGTAAGTACAATAAATTTTTATTGAGCACTAAAATCCAAAAAAAGGTCTCTGCAAATTCCAGCTTATCTGAATATATTTAAATATATTGAAATTTGTGAAAATCAGAATAACCTTATTTAAATATTATTTAATATGGATTTTCGCCAAATGAGGACTGATGCAATTCAATATTGAATAGAGAGTCCCTAACTTTGTATTGATTTTTTTAGAAATAAAGTCAATGAGAAATTGCTTCTTTTTCTATCATTTTCATGATAGAAGATATAGAGATTGGAGTTTTGTAATTTTACTACCTTTCTCAAATATATATTGGTGATGACGAAAATTAATGACAAGCTTTGGTTGTGAATGCTCGTTTTATAGTTTTATAAAGAGAACGTGATCATTTATGTGAACCTATATTGACTCCAGTATATCTAGTTTATCTTCTTTATATTCCAGATGTAGTATTTTGAGATTATCTTACTCTAGGAAAGTAAGACTTATTTAAAAAAATTGTTTTATTTTCGATGCTTAAATGATGCTCGATATACTTTGCCACTTCTGGTGAAAGTTCTCTTGTTTTGTCCTACATATCGCAATAGTAGCCAAGAGGATTCAACTCATAAATTCCTGAATTATTAAGCTAGTTGTTGGTTTATATGAGAGTGGGTTAGTTTTTGGAACTATTTCAGATATATGTTAAAATTGTTTAAAAATATATTAGTTTCATGAATTTTTTGTTATTTGTTTCTTTTAAATCAATGAGTGAGTTTTTTTGGTGTATGAAGGAATATAGAATTTGTGTTTCGAAATAAATTATTAATTGTTCTTGGTTCTCTTTTTAACGCAATATTATTTGAGAGAATGGAAATGCTCTAAAGTCAGCGAGTTCATGGGAATTTGGATGGTTTTAAGGGTTGGGGATAGTTGTATCTATCGTTGCGCATTTTTTGAAAATATGAAAAAAAATTTCATTATTATTCTCAATTAGAAATATGATTAGAAAATTTATTTTATCATTATACTGTAATATAAAAGTAATAATAATAATATATAATGATTATAATAATA
Source organism: Megalocaria dilatata (assembly GCA_034642435.1). NCBI lineage: Eukaryota > Metazoa > Arthropoda > Insecta > Coleoptera > Coccinellidae > Megalocaria > Megalocaria dilatata. The sequence continues at coordinate 57,637,589 of CM067855.1, read as the reverse complement.
TGATAATAATAATACTAATAAATAATAATATAAGTTCCATAGTTAATTCGGTCTTATTACGTGAACTTAATGCAATAAAACAAATAGTTATTATTGAGAATTTCGAAATATTATAAAAATAATGAATTCTCTTATAAAAAAAATTGCTCTCAAACAAAAAAACCGTGCTTTCAAAACAGAAAACAACAACTGAAAATTTGAATGAAATAGTGAAGAAGATTGCCACAATATATTAAATGCTAACAATTGTTCCGCTAACACTGTGGTTTCTTCACATTTACATTCTGAACTAACCCTGAAAACTACAACTTCACTTCTCATAAAGCTATTGCAACTTGAAAACACTAAGCTACTACAAATTAACTGAAAATTTTCGGAAAAAAAGATGAAAATATTTGCAAACAATAGATACGAATAATCACCAATTTACAGAAATACCGATAAAGAAAAATATGCGAAAAAGGGAAACGAATAAGTATGGGGTGTTTTTTTAGAATGAGGGAACTTTCGATAGGGATAACTGTGATTTGACAGAAGGTAGAAGTCATGTTGTTTCGACATTTCTGTTCAGTAAGCATTGACAAATTATCATGGGAAGACTCACGCCGCAACAACTTTAACAAATTGTTGACATTTATTCTCAAATTCAGTGTTCTATTCGCCAAACTTATAGAGCTTTTCGTGAAATTTATGGTTTACATAATCGTCCATCAGAGGAGCTTATTCGTCTAACTATCGATAGATTTCGGACAACATTTTCTCTACTCGATGCTACAACAACAACAAGACAAAGAACTGTACCTACAGAAGAAAATATCACTGCTGTAAGTCATAGTGTTATTGATGATCCAGATTCGTCTATTCGTTGACGTTCACAACAAGTTGGACTTTGTGCATCCACCACAAGGAAAATTTTGCGTGAAGATCTTAGTCTACACCCAAGTGGTTCAAGAACTAAAGCCACTTAACCATAATAAGCGTCGTTTGTTTGCTGATTGGGCCCTAGAACAGCTTGAAGTTGATCCACTTTTTTATCGTAAAATTGTGTTTAGTGATGGAGCTCATTTTTGGTTAAACGGCTATGTAAACAAGCAAAATTGCCATATATGAAGTGAAAACAATCCTCAAGAAGTTCTGCAGGTTTCATTGCATTCTAAAAAATATGTAAGGTGTGCTTTACACGCTGGAGGCATCAGCGGTCCATATTTCTTTAAAAACGATGCTGGAACTAATGTTACAGTAAATGGTGGTCGTTTCCAGACCAGAAGTGTTTTGGTTTCAACAAAATGGTGCTACATGCAAATTATTGCATCCAATAACGACTTTAGTTTTGATTATTCAAATTTGTCAACAGATTTGTTCCATAGTCAAAACTCGAACAAATCAATATTTTAAACGAAACCATATTGCGGATTCATTGATCGCAAGATACTCTTGAACTGAAATATGTCACTTCTGATTTTACATGGATACACGTATCGAATCGTATCACCTTCCTATATGCAAATAAATTTGAGGTATATTTCGATAAATTAATTAGAGTCAAAACTTCACAAGTTTATTGAATGTCTACGCTTAAACTGTAATGTTGATTCTGCGTTTGAATTGACATATACTGTCAAACTAGGCCGCATGCTCGCTGGCGTCGCCATAACTAAAAGAGCTGGACTTCAATTGCAAGGAATCGAATCAATTTAAAGGGGATGGTATTGTTGTCGCTTTGTCCATTTTATATTAACGAGTTCTACCTTATCTTGAAAAGTGGGTTGAATTTTAATAAACTGTATATATCCGTTTTAGTTGATTTGTGAGGTAATGTATTTTATTCATCTGGGAATTAATTGGTACTTAGCTGAGAAGAATCAGTGAGAATACTGTCCAAAAAATTTAATTTATTCTGTTTTTGAGCTCTTTTGATTCCTGTTCTATTTTTTTAAGATTTATTTTTGGAAAATAACAATGAAGATGTTGCACTGAAGGCAAGAGGACTTGAAAAATTGACCTAGAGAGGTTAGAAATTTGATAAGTGACTATTATGTTAGGATATTTCGCCAGACCACTTGCTTCTCTCAACAACCTTTCAAAACTATTTTGCTATGGATTCAGACCCTTTATTATTTATGGAGACATGAAGCAGTGACTTGACATGACAAGACGAAACAGCTCTAAGTACTAAATATTCAATTATAACACATGATTTGCTACTCTATAGCTTTGTTAGGTCCACATTTGAGCTCAATGTTTTCACAACGTGGCGAAAACATTGTTGTTATTAAAAAATTGTGGAATTTCAACTTTAATTTTCACGAAATTTTGTATCTTTACACATATCAAATGCATATGATTTTATATAAATATTAATTTTGGATCTCCTTATTTTCCTTCCTTTCCTCTTTAGAAAACCATGAATCGATCGATTAGGGTTGCTCTTTAGTAGATGAAGGATGGTAAATTATATTGGAACGAGTTAATTCTATTGCACGTCAGACCCAACATAATGAGATAGCGAACTGAGAGGCAGGTCTTGGAGAAGGGATCAACACTAATTCCCAACACAGAGAGGACTACAGGGATAAATTTGATTTCACCGGAGGATATTGTAATAATTTATGGAAGGGAAATTTCGAATCATGCTTCTTTCAAAGGATTCGTAGTGGGTTAGTTGTATGATAAGAGGAATGAAATATTATATAACGAAATGGGGATATTGGAGAAAATAATGTTGCCACTATAAGAAAGGTTTTTTTACGGCAATTCTAAAGATGATACAGATAAAATTTTGTTGCATTTTTTACATATCACAAACTTTCTGTAGCAAATGGAAAAATGTTGTGAATACTTTCATAACAAATGCTTTAAGCTATTATGAATTATGTAAGACAATGTTTATATTTTCATGAATAGAATTTGAAAGAACAAATAATAACATTTTTCATTGAATTTCAAGTAGCAGAAATTTTAGGTTTTTCTAAAACACAGATTGCACTAAGAAATGAATTGAAAGAAAAATCAAAATTTTAGAGCTACCGTCAAGGAGTTCATTATATTGTTTACAGAAAACGAGAAACATACGATATTATGCTGATAGTAAGATTTTGTATAAATATTTAAAAAAAAATTAGGGATCACTCAAGATTATCTATAAAAATGGAAGGATATTTTATTGAACAAAACACGAAAATTGTATAATATATTTATAACCCTTAAAATGCACATTGAAATTGTAAATGATCATACTCCTTCGTTTTAGATGAACATAATCCTTCCTTTCAGAAAAAATCAATTAAGTTTTATGACTCTCATTTATCATTTTATTATATTCAAACTAAAAAATGTACAGGTAAGTGTAGGAAGAAATTGACAGGAAAGTCCAACCAGATCGATCAGAATAAAAGTGGTATACATAGGACTATACCAACCAAAAGCAAGAGTAAGTTCAATTTTTATCAAGCTAAAAGTCACGTGATTTTTCTTCAAATTTTGAAACTAGTCAATAAACATGGTGAGCGGTTTGAGCTCGACAGAAAAAAATCATACCCAAGTGGATACTACCATAGTAATGAGGAAATTCAATGGATCATTTTGACCAAGAAAGTGAACGGTGAAGCAAAGTGAACAGTTCAGAACACTTATATTGGATAGGATAAAAGAAAACGTGTCCACAAGGACTTCATCTGAGAGTGTTTTATCTAATAGTTTGACTCAAAATAATTTGACAATCAAATTCGTTGAATAATACAATTAGCATGATTTATTTATACACAAAGTGCTGCTCACAGTTCTGCTACAGAAAACTTATCTCCATCGCAAAAATCCCAATCAATCACCTACTCTTCAGTACTTAACCAACAACAATTCCCATCAAGAAATCAAGCGATAGTTTTTAATACCATACAAGATGTACCAACCTTCGAATACACACTAGCTGTGGGAAAACAAATAGGACCAAAAAACATAAGATATGCCTCGAAAATATCTAATAATAGAGTATGTATCTACTTGTCAAGCGAAGAATCTGGGAATAATTATATGTCTTCCTTTGGGTTCATTAAAATCGCCAATCAGGTTATTCCAGGAAGAAGACTGATAACTCCAGCACAAAGACTGATTCTCTCTATCGTATCCACGAGTATTGCCCACGACGTATTGGAAAAACAACTGAAAGAGACTGAAAGGACTTAATATTATCTCTCCTATGAAATTCCCGGACCCCGATTATTTCCATGTGATGAGTTTCAGAAGACACATCTTTGTGAGCCCGCAGGATTTGGTCCATATTGCAGTCTCTGGTGGTTGAATTCAATGATACTCAATACCGGGTATTCTTGTCTTTGGACAATGCAGCCTGCTTTAAATGCAAGTAGACGGGACATTTAGCAACCAAATGTCCTCTCAAAGCAATCACTGATGATAATCAAGCCACAGTAATAACGAATATCGTAATTCCTAGACCAGAACCTCAGTCTGAAAAATCACAGAATATCGATGAAGATAGCAGTTCTAGACCAAAACGTCCTCTGCCAGAAACCTAAAAACCTTCCCTTGAAATCAACATACCTGAGATAAACTTTCTAAAACCTAAACCTCCGAAAAAACAACAGGCCGAATAATACTCACCCACGTCAAAAAATTTGAACAATCAGCTGATTTACACTAAAGGAATAATAGGAAAAAGCAAATTTGTTCTGACCTACGAACAGCTCCTGAAATTCTTTGATAACATACTAAAAACCACTGACACACTTAGCTTGGCTAAACGCTACACGGATGACATCAGTGAACTCATTAAAATTCTGACGCTCATTTATCCGTACATCAAAGATGAACAATGAAAAGCCGATGTAATAAAATAAGAAATAGACTCACTAAACAACTGATGACCCCAAGTAGCAACAACACATCTGATTCAGAAAGCGACAACTCATTCACACAATAAAATGGCGACCATAATACAGTGGAACATTAACGGTTACTTGGCTCATCTGGAAGCATTCAAGGTACTTATTAACGAATAAGAGCCAAAAATCATATGTCTACGAGAAACCAATTTTAAAGCAGACAAGATTGTTAAATTACAAAACTTCTCCTGTTTTCACAAAAATCGAACAAAAGTTACTAAAGCATCAGGTGGTAAAGCAGTATATGTCTCAGATGCCTTACAGTCGTGAAAATGCCCCACAGAGTGAATATTTGCAATGTCTTCATTCCACCAAATCGGGACTGCTCTGAAGTAGAGCTGCTATAAATCAAGTGCCATCCCCGCGATTAATAGTCGGTGATTTCAATTACCATCATATTTACTGGGCATGTACAACATCGAATAGAAGAAATCATACTTTGGAAAAAATCATTGATATCTCTAACTTAATTATTAATAATTGTGGAGAACCAACTCATTTAATCCCATCTGGTAATTATTCAATAATTGACCTATGCCAATCGGACCCCCAGCTTGGTGGAGACTTATCAGTCACTTCACATATGATAGCATATTGCTATAACTTTAAACCAAGACCATCTGGAAAGAACAATCCAAGCAATACCTACATGGAGGATAAAAAATGCCAACTGATGACAGTTCACAGCTATATTAAATGAAATATCCAGAAGAGAAAATCCTGTAAACAACAACGTGGATGACAATATTAAGAATATAACAGAACTTATTTTGAGCGCAGCCAACCAATCGATAGGTAAATCAAAGATCCTGATGAAACACCGACCATTGCCATGGTGAAATAAAGAGTGTGAAAGTGCAACCAAATCATACAAAAATTCCTATAATATACACAATAGACATACAACAACAGAAAACTTCGTATATTTCAAAAAAATGAGGGCTCGAGCTACATTTATACTTAATAAGAGCAGAAAAGAGTCCTGGCACGAATATGTTTCTTCTCTAAATAGAAATACACCAGTCAGTGAAGTGTGGAATAAAATAAACAGAATGAAGGGTAAAGGAGGAGTTTGTAACATTCAATTTCTCGAAAATGACGAAAATGTTATGAGAAAGAATGAAAACATAACAGAAGTTGTAGCACAAATATTCCAAAAAAATTCCAGTGACTACCCCAAAAATTTCAATACAAAAAGAAATGACCTTATTGAAGACCATTCCCAGGATAACAGGAAATATCACTTCACTAATGAATTGAATAATAGTTAAACTATGGAAGAACTGAAAGATGCCCTGAGTAAAATTAATATGAAATCGAAATCTGGTCCTGACGACATACCTGCAATATTTTTCAAATATTTTCCAGAGTCAACGAAGGTTCCTTTACTCAACGCATTCAATTTAATATGGGCTCCGAAAAAATTTCTAGAAGCGATTATTATTCCAATATTGAAACCAGATAAAACGAAGGTAAATCCAAACTCATATCGGCCGATATCGCTCACATGTGTCATGTGTAAAATACTCGAAAAGATTAATGATCAGAGATCAGAGTCGTTTTTAGAGAAAAATAATATTCCTATTGAAGAATAAGCAGGTTTTCGTTCTAAACGATCCATACTCGATATTTTAATATATATCAAATCTGAAATCCATGAAGCGATTGCGACTGGTATGAAGTGTCTAAGCGTGTTTTTTGATGTCACATATTATCTCACCTTTTAACAATTCAGAAAGCTTTTGGTAAATGAATACTAAAAATTTAAATGGAGTGTAATGTTAACTCAAATAAATAATTCTCTGGTTTACCATTTATCTAAAAGATTGAAAGGCAATTTAACGACCTCTGTTATAGCACAAGGACTAACTGTATGAAGAATGTTAAGGAAACCAAATAATTATATATTATGAATAAAATAAAATAAATAGAGGTTTATACTTGATAGAAGATATATAAAATTATTTGAATATTTTAATATTAGCCTTCTACATATTTAATTAAAAAAAATGGTATTTAATAATTATAACATCAGGAATTAAACCACAGAATTATTTATTTGAGTTAACATTACACTCTATTTAAATTTTCAGTATTCATTTACCAGAAGCTTTCTGAATAGTTAAAAGGTGAGATAATATTTTTGTTGATTGATGTTATATATTTTTTAATATGAATATAATTGAGTACTGACGAAGCAAAGTCTCTCTTAAAACTTGATTTTTAGTAATGTTTTTACATATCTTGAGATTTTATGAAAAGTAAGTTAGTTAGATATCCAATAATATTGAATATTCTAAGTAAAATAGTTTTATGATGAAATTCTTAAGATTATGTTAAATGTTTTTGAAAGATATCTATAATATTTTCATAAGATTGATGAGCAGAAACAAAATTTTGTCTACTAAAAATATTTAATTTATAGGATTTTGGTTAACAACTTTTATTTATTGGATTTTGTTATACCATTTGGATGTGTTATAATGAATGTTTATTTTATATGCCATTTGATATAAGTGGTACTCATATGACATTAATTTAATTCCTGAAGTTATAATTATTGAATATAATTTTTTGAAATTAAATATGTAGAAGGCTAATATTAAAATATTTCAATAATGCAGAATGATCTGAATCAACTAGAAAAATGGCTAAATTCATCTGGATATTTATTCAATCCAACTAAAACTAAAAAGTATTATATTTTTGAAGAAACCCAATATATGTTCCACCACATTGGAAATATACGTTGAGCCCATTGAACAAGTGCAACATATAAAATTTTTGGGAATGACATTAGATACTAAGCTTAATTGGAATTTGCATCTCATCGTTCATCTGGAGATGACCAAAAAACCCTATTGAACATTTATAAATCCTTGATACAATCAAAAATAGATTTTGGATCCCAGGCGTACGGCTCTGCTAACGGATAGTTCATAAAAGAAGTCCAGGTCATACAAAATACAGCCTTGAGAACAGCCACAGCAGCTCACTGAACCAATGCAATAGAAAGCTTGCATGTTTTATCTGGTGAACTTCCCTTAGAAAAAAGGAGACAAATTACGAGATCGTCACATGGCGTCTGACGAGTAGCTGCGTCTTACATGAGCTCCCTCTTTCAATTCAAGTTCAGGCTAAAATCAAATAAGAAATTTTTAAAATTTAGCTTACTTCGTACAAATAATAGAAGTATTACTGAACCTGATTCAGAATGGTGATAACACGAGTCATAAGAGAAGAAATCGCATCTTCAGTAAGTCATGCAATTAACAAGTGTATAAAAAGCGATTCATTTATCAGTTCGATTGTAAACGATGTGACTGAAGCCATCATAAAAATTATTGAAACAAGGTTATCTAAAGTCGAAGAACCTGTGGTGCAATATGAAAGTAAACAAACTGAACTGAAGTCGGATTTTGAACAAAAAATCGAGTTTCTCGAGAGTGATATAAAAAGTTTGAACGAACAGAAATATATCTTGGAAGGAAATATTGATAAAATGGATCAAGAAAATAGGAGAATGAACTTAAGGATATTTGGTATTGAAGAGAAACATAAAGAAGATAGGAAAAATAAAGTGTTAAAGTGCCTGAATTCTAAATTGTCTAAAAATTTATCTGCACAATACTTTGAGATATGTTCCAGAGTTGGCAAAAAAACTGGTGATAAAAATAGAGGAATTTTTCTGAAACTAACTAGCTACACTATCAAACAGGAGGTTTACTCGAAGAAGAAGTTACTTAAAGGAACTGGAATTGTGATAAGTTAAGATCTGACTAAAATAAGGGTTGATCTGTTGATTGATGCCATAGGAACTTTTGGTTTGAAAGTTGCTTGATCAGTGGATGGAAAAATCTATGTGAATAAAAATGGTCAAAATATTATCGTTAATAACAGGGCAAAACTGAACATAATTTTGGATGAGGTGAATTGAATTACGATGATGTCAGATGTTATTTTTCTTAGAGGTAAACTGGCTTCTTGTTGTTACTTTATACTTGTTTATAACTATAATATGATTAAATGTTGGTATTTTTTTCGGGAGTTTCTCGTATGTAATTACAGCAGGTTATATTGTACGAAAATGTTATATTTTTAAGATGTCGTCGATCAGGATATACAGACTGATACGAGGACATTTGGTAATATTCAGGATCATATGCAGGGAGAGCGGGCAAAAATGTAAAGGGTATTAGTGTTGTTCATTTCAATATTCGTGGACTTCGGAAACATTATGACGAACTTTTGATGCAGATTGAAATGGCTGTGGTTTCGTTGGTTGTTGTTATTCTGTCGGAAACAAGGATGATCGAGGATTTAAGTTTATTTTCCATCCCTGGTTATTCTATATATTACAATGAATCAGAAATCACCAAATGCGATGGGGTTGTAGTGTACGTAAAGCATAATCTAACAGCTAGTGTAAGAGTTGTGCCGGTAAATGAGACCAGATTTCTCAGATTAATTTTGTCGGATAATGCTTTGCCCCCCCTTGGTAAGATAGGTCTAACAGCTTATTATAGATCTCCTTCTCCCAGTATTAAGAGTTTTGTAAGCAACTTAGCAACTTGGACTTTTATATGAATATATATATATATATATATATATATATATATATATATATATATATATATATATATATATATTGCTTCTTACCGATTCTAATGAGGTGAATAACTATTTTAACGTTCTTGACGCGAATGGATTCATATCTCATATAAATGAGCCAACTAGGGTTACTCAAGATACAAGGTCAACTGTTGACCATATTTTTGTCAAAAAAAAAATTCTCTCAACTAGATAAGATTGACATCGATCCCATTATTTTTCATACTGACATAACAGATCATTTTGCCAACTTTATTGGCATATTGACTACAGAGCCTTGTGACTCTGAGACAACCAAATCCAAATCTATCACTAGGGTTGCAATCGATTGTAAAATATAGATGAGATTGATTGAGGAACAAGACTGGAATGAGGTATTGATGAACAATGATTCGCAGGCATCATATGATAAGTTCATTTACAAACTGAATTCTTATATTACTGAATCTAGTTTCACTAGGGTCCTTAATGCGAATAAACATAAAAAAATTAAACCATGGATCACAACTGGTCTCATCACTTCTATTAAAAAAAGAAACCAACTTAAAATCAATTTGCGCAAAAACTAATCTGAACAACTTTCGAGACAATACAAAAATTATAGAAATAGACTAAACTCTTTGTTAAAAAAAACTAAATCGACCTATTATCATAGCAAAATTACGGCTGTAGGTGGAAATTACAAGAAAATGTGGGAAGTAGTGAACGAAATTCCAAATAAAACAAATATAAGATCTTTAGAGCCACTCTAGTTATTGATCAAGAATATCAGGTAATAACTGATAACACTAAAAAAGCAAATACTTTTAATGATTTCTTTGTCGAGTTAGGAATAAAAATGGCTGAGAGGATTAAACAAACAGACCTACCTGAAAGCTTTTTGAAAGAAAACTCAATTGGCTCATCCATATTTTTAGAGCCAATAACTGCTAATGAGATTGTCATCCTAATATCCCAGTTGAAAAATAGCTGTTCTTCTGGACCCGACCAGATATCCTCAAGAACCATAAAGCAAGTCCATAATTTTCTAATAACTCCTTTGGTACATATAATCATCTATGCTTCACTCAGAGTAAAGTCCCGAAACAATGGAAATAATCTACCGTTACGCCAGTTTTCAAAGCTGGGGACCCGAGTCTAATGAGTAACAATTTCCGTGATAAGTAACTTCGCGAAGTTATTTGAGTTGGCTCTAAAAAATAGAATGACTAAATTTTTTGATAGGTACGGGGTGTTGAATGACAGACAGTACGGTTTCTTGAAGAATTTGAGTACGGAGGATGCGATTCTTGATTTTCTAAATAAACCTATACAGGCCATGGATGACTCAGCAAAATGTCTCGCAGTATTTCTAGACCTAGCCAAGGCTTTCGACACTATTAACACAACAAATTGCTCGATAAGTTGGAGAAGAAAGGAATTCAAGGCCCTGTTTTAAATCTCATGAAGGATTACTTATCGGATAGATCACAGTCAGTTAAAATTGGGGGAGTGAGAAGCTCTAATGCGTTTTTAAAGATAGGAATACCACAGGGGACAGTGCTGGGTTCATTGTTGTTTATTGTATATATGGATGATATAGCTATGATAAATGAATTCCGTGGCCATATTGTCTGCTATGCGGATGATACAGCCCTAATTTTCACCTCTAATACATGGGAAGAAGGGGTCGGCGATCAACCGTGACTTTTTAGTCAAGTTTTTTAGAAAGTCAGTAACTCAAAGGTCCTTTTCATACTATGGTCCAAAGTTTTTCAATCACATCCCGAATAATCTGAAAGAGATTAAAAATATTAACTGTTTTAAATCGGAGTTTGCAGGGTATGTGATGGGGGATTCTCAAAGGTTTGGTTTCAACTAGTGTTGGGGCATATTGTTCCCCTTTTATCAACGAATAAAAATGCATAAGATCCAATTAAACCTTGAGTTCCCCCAATCATAAACGATAAACAAATGAAAACTCCACCTTGGATAATTGAAGCTCCATGTTTCCATTTAGATTTATTAGTTCACGATAAAGAAAAGACATCAGGTAGCACAATTTTAAATGCTTTCTATTAAACCCTCGATAAATATCCAGAATTTCAGTAAATATACACTGATGCGACCAAGAGTGAATCTGCAGTGGCTACAGCATTGATATCCCATATAAACTTATTGTACAAAATGAAAGTTCTTAAAGTGGTCTCTAATAACCCAAGTGATTAATGAGACCTAAAACTTTCGAATAAAAAAAAATTATACACAAAGGGACAAATTCGAAACCACGTTAACGAATGATCGAATCACAACAAAAGTAGACCAATCAGTAGCCAAAGTAACTAAGATGGTCATATTTATTTCTCAAATTTATTCTAGAACTACTCAATTTTGATGTTTGAAAGAATTTGCGTGGTATGTTGATATTTTTTTTGAATTCTTCTTTGGTAATTTATTTAACGTCAATCAATTAGTATGCAAATTCTTCATTGAGCATGCTTCTAGGGGAATATAGAGATATCATAATAGATTAAAATTCGTTTATTTACTAAGTACAATACAATTTTGCGTTGTTGCACCAACCTTAAGGAAATTATTGTGGTAGAGTTTATTTCTGCCGTTGTGGAGAAAACTATTTTTTGATCATAGAAGAGGGTGGACTTTTTCATCGTTGTTGATTTTAAATTGGGTTGAAGAATTGACTAAACCTTGATCATAAGTGTAAATATGATAAGTAATACATTCAATTTCAGGCTTTCTAATTGAGATATTATATTATATTGTATTATCAGGAGAGAGTGATTGAAAATGTTCCTTGAGATTGAATTTGTGCAGTCACAAATGAGTGCGAAATGGAGTTCTTTCTTTGAATGTATTATTAACTCTTTAGTGTTGTAGAGGGAGAGATGCGTTAATTGGAAGGCGAGCAGATAATTAATGTGAGACTTGCCCCAAGAGAAGTGACTTAATTCGTTAGATATGTGACTTGGGGGCGAGTGGATGCGAGTTAATTCGTTATATATGTGACTTGGGCGAATGGAAGAAAGTGAATGATGGCTTAATAACTATCTTGGGGGTTATATCAGAGAGACAGGTAAAAATTCTCTTGCCACTGCAGTCGAAGCAACATTTGTCTGCTTGCATTTCGGCTGTCTACTATCCTATTAAGATTTATACAAGAAATGAGGGATTTTCAGAAGATAACGTTATTCTAATCGACAAAGGCCAAAGAAAAGTTGAGCTGCGAGGGATCATACTACTTGCCAGGTAAAAATCGATAATATTTTGTTCAATTTCGAAGGAATTGAATAATTTCATTTACCATAACAGTACCTATGTTAAATACCATTTACGAATGATGCATTAAGTCAAAAATTTACTCATCTCCTCGGAGTAATCCGTGCGTAACTCAATAAAACACTGTGACAATCCCCGACCACTCCCTCTAGCACTTGAAAAACAGTCGTCAAAAGAACTGAATTAAAACCTTCCATGGAGATACCATAGTGACGCCATCATCCATTTCCGTGTAATAAAATTGGGAGGATTCCGAGGTTACAAAAACACATCCAAAGAATGCTTCGACATAATTGAAACTGCGATGGGATGGCGTAACGATTAAAATACACACTCGCAGTGGACGAATTCTATAACGAGACCGTGGATCCAATATAGGTACGTTAAAATGAGTTATTGTACGATGAATAATTAACTAAATGTGCGCGTTTTTGGAAGGGGAAGTTTCGTTCATGGGGCGACACATTTAAGGGTGATTTTCCGTTTCGGAATTATCCTGTCCTCGAGGGGATCTGTGCCAACAGGCACTCCTTCAAACGTAATTGATGGTCCTGTGGTGACAAGGTGATGATGTGCTGATTCACCCCGGTTTTGAAGTGTATATTGGGGCGTCATCGATTCCTTAAATGCTATTCACAGGATAATGAACAGGACGAAGTTTGTACAATATGAATTCCGACAGAAAATAAAACGCAAGACATTTTGCTCTGCTTGAACGTATTAAAATTTTTGTTAAGGTCTGGTAGATAGTTAAGATTAAAAATGATTGAAAATTTGAATCTTTAATTACTGATTATGTCAGAAAATTACGTTTAAAGACAAAAGTGTTGTACTGAGCTCTTACACATATTAAAAGATTTAGTCCGGTGGTTCAGCGCTATTGTTCAAATTTCTGACAAAGCTAGTTGAACTCAAATAAATGCTATTAGGTCAATAGAATCTTGACAGTTACTTATTATATGATGTCCAAATGACGAACAAAAGTTAAGTACAGCTAGAAGTACTACAAGGTAGCCTCTTTGTGCAAATTATTTTTGAATCTTCACCGCTAATTTCGCAGACACATTAATTTACTTTATAGCTATGATTACACACGATCCATGTTAAAACAGTCGTACATCTCGCCGTTCATCTTATCATACTAACAGCAAAATATATGAAATGAAATTAAAAAGAAGAACTGTGTGATTGCCTCTTACATGGTAGAAAAATAATAGCTAGGCATTATTTGATTCGCATCATTTTCGATAGAGTGGAATGATTGTATGTTACATCAATACATACTACAATAATACTGGTAGAATCATTGAATATTTTTGAGAAGAATCTGTAAGAGCAACATTATTTATTTTAAAGAAAAATTATCGAGAGCGTAGCAAAACTGTATGAAGATTTGAAAGTATCTGACAAAAAGATACGTTGAATGAAAATCTTTACTTCGTTATCACTGAAAGAACTATAAATGCAAAAGTATAGGTTGTAATACAAGAATCCTTGAAAGAGGAAAACATCTGCAAGTCTTGCAAGCATCCAAAAACTTCTAGCAATAAAAAAATGTTCAGTCTAAAATAATTCATAGGGGAATTATAAAATTATGTTTGTTTGAAAAACAAATGTTACAATAATTCGCAAAAGCGAACTGATACTTTCAAAACAACTGTGGTTCTGAGCTGTTGAGCTCTGATTTATCGTTAAACTGAATTAGAAAGTGCCCGGAAAGAGACTTCAAATGATGAATTGGTTCCCTGGTTTTGCAACAAGTTAGAAAAAACTACTAGATATTCCAACAGGACTGCATACAGTCTTTCAATAATGTTTAAAAACACAAATTTTAAATGATCATTGTTCCGCGGATCTTCTCTTCGCAGTATGATCATTTATTTGCGATCTCATATGTCCCATTTTAGAGGGCAAGATGTCAACAAATTACATGCTATGAGAACATTTAAGTCTGCGGTCTCTCAGTGATTTTAATTGATTAAACTTCTTTCAGCGAATTCTGTTTAGTAACAAAAATGTTTCAATACATGAATATGCTCTTAAAATGAATGAATTAAACGAAAACTGTTTCATCATTGAAACTTTAACACAATGATTATAATTGAATCAATATTATATAATAATAACAATAATATGTTTATTGCAGAAATTGAATACAACAAAAGTCACACTTCTACTATACTAAAAATATGCACTGCAAAAGGACCTACATCAGCAAAACTGTTATTACTGTAGGATCCATGGTTACAAGACTAGAAAAAAAAGAACCTGTATCCATGTTCCACAATTGATTTAATAATATTCATACAGAATAAGCACACACAGATCATAAGACTATATACCAACTAAAAGGGAAACTTGTCAATATCAACATCATAATTAGTTATTTGAACCTAGTAAAAACTTCCTATACTTAAATTTTAAACTCAACGGTCTATAGTTTGAGAGGAGCTAAAACGCGATTATATAAGGAGTATATAGAAAAAGAAAATGAGCGTCGGAACAAGGCAGTCCTGAACACAGGTGGGGTATATCTAGGACTTATATTCACTGATACGAAAATCAGCTTTTCTTCAAAAATTTGTGTCAAAACAAATAAAATTTAAATGAAAACTTAAACCTTTGATTTTGTCAATCATCACTCAGTATAGGCAATAGAGAGTAAGTCTGGTAAGTTGTATTGCGGAAATCCAATTATTATTCTATTTCAATACAAATTTGGAAAAACAACAGACTCTTAGAATTTTAAGTCACAAGGTGTGTTGAATGTTATGTTAAGAGAAAACATGATATTCAAAGTTATTTCTGTCATACTTACAATTATTCAAACGTTTGAGATCTCTTTCAGATGTCGATAAGGAATCGAAAGTATTTGAATATTTGGTGGAAAAAAATTTTGAATGAACTTTGCAGCATTTTTTATTGTGAAATCAGTAATGACGAACATTCCATTAGGGATGAAATCCCCTTCAATTTTGAGCCAGTTTTGAATCTTTCAAATTCGACGAATAGCACATGGTAAAAGCATTTAATTCAATCCAGTCGAGTGAGTTCAAACGTTAACATCTCAAAAATATAGCCGTATTAATTGTTCTGGAATGAATAATCACAACAGCATGGAAACACATGAAAACAGCTTTTTTAACGGATGCCAACATTTTATTTTATGCATGAGTTATGATTGGTACTGGTTTCCATTGAACATAGACGAATGCTGGCTAATTTAGTTATATTATTCATGGAAATATATCATGGATATGTCAACATAATTTTTCGGTAATCAAGTATATTGTAAACGTGGTCAGAACTGATAGTGTTTCGATGTGTATTTAGAAAATTTTGATTCGAAAGGTCAACGAATAAGGCAAAAACCAAACCACCTGAATATTCCACACACTTTTAAGAATTTTTCTAAATATCCATTATTTTTTTATTGATCCAGAAAACACACATGGAATTTCATTTCTAAAAGAACTAATATATCATGAGTTCTTGATTGTGCTTAATTCTTGACGTAATAAAAATGTTTCCAAAATTACCTGGAAAACAAACAATAAAACTAGTGAAAATTAACAATAGTTATGATTTTTCAATTTACCTCGAAGAGTCACAAAACAGACATTATAATACATTCCTCTTCAAATCGCCCCTTATCACATAAATTAGCAGCATAGAATAGGTTAACGTACTTGAATCAGAGAAGAATTTTGAGATAGAGTTAAATATAATCAAAGAAATTGCAGTAAATAATGGGTATAACCCATCAATTATCGAGAAACTATTGAATGAAATCCAACAAAAACAATTCATCTCATTAGTTTACCCACAAATTAGAATGAAAAATGAATACTATATTTACTTACCGTATATAGGAAGAAAATCTGAATTGATAGCTACATTATATTTGGGGAAAATTCAAAATCTCACTATTTCATATAAAACCATAAATTCTTTAGGTGAATACGATAAAAGAATCAGAATTCTTTTATTGAAAATAAATCAAATTTTATCCATAACATTTACCTTCAAGAAACAGGTTATGATTTTGACCATAATTTCGACGTTCTCCATATCAAGAACAAATGCAATAGACTGGACCTTCTAGAAGCACTAGATATTTCTAGTGCATCTAACGGCATCATAAAAAATACATTTCACTTAACTACCAGAAAGTTTTAAGCTGATCTCCGTTATTGTACTTTTTTGAATAAATTCATTTTTTCATCGCCATAAATTTTACAAGTGACCATCTTGCTAAGATATTTCGACAACCGCTAATCCTTTCATATTCTTCAAAAAAATAACTCGTTTTTCTATAGAATTTTTATTCATTAATTTTTTTCTCAACCGGAAGAATCTCTGACCTCAAGTTGTATTACGATCTCTGAGGAATAATTCCTCATAAACATAACATTATTCATATTATTATTAGACTTCCGCAAGGACGATTCAGATATTCTTGTCGTCCTTTTTAAAATTTCCCAGTCACTGTCATAGGGCAAGAATTTTTGAATCATATTTGGTTCCTTCTATATATTTCACTTGGACGAATTCTTGATTTGAGAGTTTTCCTGGCTCCAGAATTGAAGATTCTGGTATTCAACACTACCAGCAGATTTTACAATCTTCTAGAGTGAACTGTAAGAGCAAGGAGCTTACCAATCCTCGCCTAATTAGAGCAAACTTGGAAGAGTTTGCTGTAATTTGGGGATGTTGATAGGGGATGTCCTCAGGGATCGGTCTTACTCATCTTTCTTTTCCCAGCGAGCGGGGGAAAAGCTTAGCATACGCTGACGACCTAGCTCTTATAGTTAGTGTAAACAGCCACAGTGCATGGCCATTGCATCGAACTGCAGAATATGTTTCTGCCAAATTTCATTTCCGTTGCCCTATAGAGTACTTTTACTTGAGAAGAGTATTCAGAGCTCAAGATGCAACACGGAAAATTTCCCAGGGAATAACACCGAGTCAAAGTTACCATGTACAAGGGAGCTCACAAATACATTACTGCAATAATTTTAAAGATCTAGAGACCATATTATACTTCAGTATTCGTCTTTAATTGTCGAATCATCAAGAAACATCAAATGTAACTTTCAACAGCAAATAGAGCTAGCTGGTAACATTTTTTAAGTGTATTACAGGATACAAGTTTTTCATAATGAAACAGAATTCTCTGTAGTGACATAGTATAAACACAAAAGATGAGCCAGTGAGTAGATCTAACATTTAGTAGATCCGAAATAGGAAGATGCATTGAACCATTTAAGCCGAAAATCAATTTTACAGGCAGATCCACCTAGTTAGCAAACCTATCTAGTTGTATAAACTAAAATATGTTTGGTTGTATTCACTCAAATAAATATATAAATTCCCAATATAGACAATATTAAATTTCTACAGATCTCTTGATTATTGAAGGATATTTACCCTGTACCACATTCATATCTACGCCCTTGGCAGATTTACTGGATAATTTTAATATTCTGCCAAATAATCAGCCAATCCAACGATGAACCTTGTTCAAACGCGGTATACCGATGATATTAAATATACCGATTCTATAGAATACCAAATTCTCCCGCTATTTTCATGTGAGAATCGGAAACAGCGTTATTAAATTCGCCGGTTCTCTTTTCCTGGGTGAAATATCCAATTGGAAATTTAATAAAGCCCTACAGGAGCTGAATGAGGTAGTGGGAATTGTTGGGAATAATTCAGTATTCAACAAAAAGGTAGCATTCCACACCGAATATAGGGAGGCAGATGAGAATATAACGAGGATTGTTTCACAGTTTCGGAATGGATGATTGTTAGGCTTTCCCCTGTGCAATTTTGATGGAGCGGGCTCTTGTCGCTGAGATTTTGGATGAATTCAATTAAGCAGATGACTGTCTATACTCAATGACATTAGAAGTGTTACAGAAGCAATAATGTTTTGAACTTTTTGGCAATGTCGTGAAGCTAAATTGATAACAAAAGGATAACATTTGCTAGAAATATAATTAACATGTAATTCGAAAAAAAATGCTTTTGGCGACACCATAACTGAGTAAACATTGACAGCAATTTTCCTCGATCGAAGTGGATCGTCGTCAGTCAAAGTAGACACTTATTTTGCTGATACAAGAAAAGTCAAAGGTTTGAATGTTCAATGTAATGTAACTGATCCACATAATTCTGTCTCTTTCATCATCCACTATTGCATGGATGCTTTCGCAGAATAAGATATTATAAACATATGCAAAGAAAGCAAAAGACTGGAGCAGGGAGCAGTTTCGATACTTAAGGCATATTATAATAGATCTTAAACAAACAGGTGGAATTACCATTACACACGTACTCTGCTCTTTACATTACCGAAACACGGAACCGCATTACAAGACACGTTTCTTTCTGATGATAATAGCAGAGGTTCAATCCCAATTCCTAAGACCAGTGTGGATTCCACTGCTGTCTCTCATTGTTGTAATGACAATTTATCTTAGGTTCTGCTGGGTATTTATGTTTAGAGACACCTATAAAGTTGAGCTATCCTTGCACCAGAGCCTACGAGTATCGATTATGAATGGGAGCACCTGAATACGTTTTTTTGAGTAGATATGATCCTCTCAGAGAACGTGGACATTACCATTATGCCAGTAAAACTGCCACAATCATCACTTTCATTTGCTCTTTGTCTGGTTTGTTCAGAATTCCGCGCGTATTTCGTATATATGGCTTCTCTATTATTTACCACCATTTCCAAGCCGCCATATTTGCTATTCGAATGACGATATAGTTATGTCGAATTATTCTCTTAGTGTGTCTCGAGGGATACTTCTGCAATATACATTCTGTCAAGAAAGTACCTGGAATTATCGATTTAAATCTGGCGGGGCAATGAGGCAGGTAAATTTTTTTTTTCCTAGGTTGGTACCACTGTCCTTAATTACTATGCCAAGCTTGAGCGGGATCTATCAACTAGTGTGTTTGCAACAGCTGATTAAGTCAGTCGATGTCAGAGTGCGTGCCGATTTTTACTATGGGTGATTACGTTGAGCAAAGAATTTGTTTAAAGTTTTGTGTTGCAAATGAATTTTCGTGTGCCGATGCATTGAAAATGTTGCAAAAGGCCTTTGGTGATAATGCTCTATCGAAAACTCGTGCATATCAGTGGTACAGAGCCTTCAAGGACGGTCGTGAAGTGGTCGCCCATCGACGGCTTCGATCGAAGATAACGTCGATAAAATTAACGGAAGGGTGCTGGAAAACCGTCGTACCAGCTTGAGAGAGATAGCACATGATCTTAAGATATCCCACGAGTCCGCACGTACGATTTTGATTGATATTTTGGGCATGAGAAAGGTGGCCGCACGACTCGTACCGAAAGACCTGAATTTTCTTCAAAAACGTCATCGCGAACAGGTTGCTTCAGACATGCTGGATCGCTGTAATTCCGATTCTACATTCATGGAACGCATTATAACTGGTGATGAGACCTGGGTCTACGAGTACGATATGCAAACAAGTCAGCAATCATCGGAATGGGTGGCAAAAAATGAGCCGAAACCGAAAAAACCACGCCAAAGCCGCTCGAAAATGAAGGTGATGCTCATTGTTTTCTTCGATATCCGTGGCGTGGTGCACTACGAATTCGTTCCAGAGGGTCAGACGGTAAACAAGGAGTACTACCTAGGCGTTATGAAACGTTTGCGTGAGCGTATCCGTAAGAAGCGGCCAAATTTGTGGGTGAACAACTCATGGATTTTGCATGACGATAATGCGCCTTCTCACCAAGCTACGATTGTGACTGACTTTCTCGCCAAAAACTCAACAAACGTGCTTCAGCAACCACCGTATTCGCCGGATTTGGCTCCCTGCGACTTTTTCCTCTTCCCAAAACTAAAATTGCCGCTTCGTGGCACCCGTTTTGAGTCGATTGAAGCCATAAAACAAAATTCGGCGCGAGAGCTAAAGTCCATCCCGGAAAGCGCCTATAAAAAATGTTTCGATAATTGGAAGTGCCGTTGGCATGGATGTATTGGAGCAAATGGAGCCTATTTTGAAGGCGACCCAATAAATTTTGACGATTAAATGTAAAAATGTTATTTTAATTGAAAATTCCCGATACTTTTTTGACAGAGTAGTATATATGGCTTAGAGATTCTATTTGGATACATGCGGCTGGACACGTTTTCGCTTCTATTAGGCCATAGGGGAGATCTTTGAATGGAAAGGATTTGGTGCGCAATTCAATATCATCAATGAAATCAATCATTGTTCAAGGTAAATAGAAATTTGAGGAATTGTGATTTCGAGCCTTTTGAGTGGCTTCACCAGAAAATAACTCCTCAAGTTTAACATCATTAACCCGATACACGGCACACTTACCGTTTAATTTTGGCCTTATTATGCATTTTATTTTATTCTGTGAGTCTACGATGTTCTCGATGACTGTGGCAAAGAAAAACGATCTTTCAGTTGCTCGATTTTTTCTATCTCGTTTGATCAAGGGAGTTTTTCTAATTAGCGAAAAGAGACCCAAACTTCCAAGGCTAGCCTTGGCCTTAATTTTGCCTATATGGGAATCGACATTTCGGATCTTACAGGCCGTCACGTCCTTATTCGAAAGTAAAGATACAGTATTCAAAAGTTTCTTTTAGTTTTTATTGGGGGATTAACCCCTCCATAGACGTAGAATTTGGGTGTTGTCTGAAGGTGTAGTTTTTGCTCTAAGAGGACTGCAGTCAATAATAGGGGGGGCACCTATTGGGGTTGATCTTAAGTAACAAATTTCGAATTTCCACAAAAGATATGTCGTTGTACGCATACAACATTTGATTAACACAAGAACTGAAGCCATTGAACAATTTGAAACGCCGTACGAGAACATCGAGCTGTGTTACTTCAACACCCTTTATATTTCGAAGCATAATGCCAAAGGCAATGAGAACTATTTGTAACATTTCGTTCAAGCAAAAAAGTTAATGAAATGTTGCCTTACTATTAAATTGTAGATATTCTAGACGCGACGCAGTATTATTGTAGCATCATTGAATTAATTGCACTAAATATTTAATCGGTTGCAATACAGAAAAGTTCTTCAGAAGTCCTTTGGCAAAACTGCTCTAATTGGGACAATTGACATGGGACGGATATTTTGCATAGAGCAAGTCTAATTTTCACAAATATAATATAACAATTATTTCGCTATCACAGTAGCATCAGCGTCAGATTTCTTTACATTTTGAATAACTGAAATTATTTCCAAGAAGATTGCTACATATCTTTAGAATAAATTACATTTAAGAACCTCATTCGAAACAAATTCAAACCGCACCAAATTCATTGAAAGCAATAAAGATATTATAGTCAAGTGTGATAAATCAGGATTTTATTAGTTAGTTTGTGGTGATTGATGAAAAGGTTACCTCGGACAATTTGATAGAACTTTCCAAACAAATTACAGAATAAAAGCCGGAATTAATTCTCCAGAACTTCAACAGATTCTAATCTGAATAAATCTCATGAAAACATTTAGAATAAAATACACTGTATCACTTTATAGACATATAAAGGTTGATTCATTTAGAGGTCCTTTTTGTGGTGGGGATTTAATTGCAGATTGCGTCTGACTCGTATTAACAGAAGTGCCATTTCTGTTCAACAGTCTTTGACAATTCATAATGGAAGGACTTAGCCCGGCACAGCGTCTACAAAATGGGCGTTCTACGAGGAATGTGTATTGGGCGCTTAGAGCAACTTATGGTCCATATAATCGGCCTATCAACGCACAATTAACTCTACCATCCGTAAGTACTACTACCCAAATTTTATTATTGGATAATACTCGACCAAATAGGCCACACCCAGCACGTCGTGAAGAAAATATAGGGGTGGTAGCGAGAGTATACGCGAAGACCGTGAAGTGTCGATTCGTCGCCGTTCTCAACAGCTTGGCCTGTCATATTCAACAACTTGGTGTATTTTACGTAAGAATCTTTCTTCAAAAGCTTACAAAATTCAAGTAGTGCAAGCATTGAAGCCGACCGACCTTCCAAATCGTTTCCGTTTTAGTCGTTAGTCTCTTGACAAGCTTGCAGAAGATCCACTGCTTTCGAGAAAAATCACACCTCTCGACTTTAGCCTTTGGGGCTACGTAATGTCCAAAGTTTATATGGATAAGCCGGCGACAATTCAGGCCTTGGAGGCCAATATTACTAGTGTTATTAGCCAAATGCCACTAGAAATACTCAGACACGTATTTAGAAATTGAAACTTCAGAATGGACGTTGTTAACCGTAGCCGCGGACAACATTTGAAAGAAATTATCTTAAAAAAATAATTGTAAAGAATGGTTCTTTTGTGTAATAATAAAGATTTTAAAATAAAATTGTTTAATTAATTTTTTTTATTAAAAAAATACACCTCCGAATGAATCACCTGATATATTCATTTCCTATGTGGTGGAAATTAACTTATAAAGAATCAAAAGAAATATAAAAAATTTAACAAATTATTTAGACCTAACCTTATTATTTATTTCCACAAAAATGTTTGTACTAATACAACAATTGTTTCACCACGATGTGGCTTCTTCAGGTATTACATTGTACTGTCTGATGGTATTGAGTGTAACCGAGTTTATATACATTTTAAGCTACGTGACCAAATAATAGAAGCACAAGTCATAAAAACTCTAGGTGTTTATTGGAGTTTGCCGCTAAAAATGCCATTGAGGAAAAATATTCAGTAATGGAGAATGATCGACATCTGCTTGTTCGTTCTAAAGGATTTTACGGGCATTATACCTGTTGATTTAAAAAAATTCTAAAAGTGTTAATCTAGAACTTTTGCTTTCAACGTCGATAATTTCATAATTATTGTTGAAATTATGCCTAAATTCCTTAAGATGATTAGCATATGTCGAATGTACAGAATTGTATATATAACCCCTTTGGTGTTCTTGGATACGTTTCTTGAATGGTCTACCAGTCTGGCCAATGTATACTAAAGGGCAATCTTTGCAAGTTAACTTGTAGACTCCGGATTTATTTTCTTTATTTGTACGATCTTTATTGTTTTTTATGTAGGTACTAAGGTTATTAATTGTCTTAAAAGCCGCGTTATAATTGAAACAACTTTTGAAATATTTAGCAATATTTTCAGATAATCCATTGACATAAGACAACGAAAAATATTTCTGTGTATTGTCCTCTTTTATGATTGGGTACACGAGATTTAATGCCATTTTCTTTTGTTTATTGGATACCATTTTGTCTATAAGAAAGGGATTGTAACCGTTGATTGATGCTATTTGTTCAATAATATTTAATTCTTCCATAAAGTTTTCTGAATTTAAAGGGACATTCAATAATCTATGAATAAAACTATTATATGCTGACATCTTTTGGTTAGTCGGGTGGTTTGAAGTTTTATGTATTGTGATGTCTGTATGTGTTGGTTCGTGAAAAATACTAAAATCATGTAAATTATTTAATCTTGTTATAGTGAGGTCAAGAAAATTAATACTTTGATTCTTTTCTTCTTCGATTGTGAATTTGATTTTTGGGTGGAGTTTATTAATGAAATTTGTGAAGATATGTAGTTGTCGGTCGGTGCCTTTGAAACAACAAAAAATGTCATCTACATATCTGTACCAATAAAGAAAATATTTGCTTATAGGATTCAGGTGTATTTTTGATTCCAGATCATCCATGAATATTTCAGGTAAAATTGAACTGAGTGGATTTCCCATTATTAAACCATTGTCAGAAATATAGACGGTTCCGTTAAATTGAAAGTAGTTTTGTTCGAGACATATTTCCAGGCAATTAAGTATATCATTCATTTTGATGGGATTGGTGTTATTTTTAATTAATAGTTTTTTTACAATTTGTACTGTTTCAATTGGAGGTATACTAGGGAATAAATTTTGTACACCAAAAGAAATTAATTTACAATTTTTGGGTAATTGGATGGATTTAATATTGTCTATAAGTTGGGTGCTATTTTTAATAGCGTATTTAGCTAAAAAGTTTGTTTCGGTTTGAATAATAGAAATTTCATTATAGCATATAGCATTTCTATTATTCAAACCGAAACAAACTTTTTAGCTAAATACGCTATTAAAAATAGCACTCAACTTATGGACAATATTAAATCCATCCAATTACCCAAAAGTTGTAAATTAATTTCTTTTGATGTACAAAATTTATTCCCTAGTATACCTCCAATTAAAACAGTACAAATTGTAAAAAAACTATTAATTAAAAATAATACCAATCCCATCAAAATGAATGATATACTTAATTGCCTGGAAATATGTCTCGAACAAAACTACTTTCAATTTAACGGAACCGTCTATATTTCTGACAATGGTTTAATAATGGGATATCCACTCAGTTCAATTTTAGCTGAAATATTCATGGATGATCTGGAATCAAAAATACACCTGAATCCGATAAGCAAATATTTTCTTTATTGGTACAGATATGTAGATGACATTTTTTGTTGTTTCAAAGGCACCGACCGACAACTACATATCTTCACGAATTTCATTAATAAACTCCACCCAAAAATCAAATTCACAATCGAAGAAGAAAAGAATCAAAGTATTAATTTTCTTGACCTCACTATAACAAGATTAAATAATTTACATGATTTTAGTATTTTTCACAAACCAACACATACAGACATCACAATACATAAAACTTCAAACCACCCCACTAACCAAAAGATGTCAGCATATAATAGTTTTATTCATTGATTATTGAATGTCCCTTTAAATTCAGAAAACTTTATGGAAGAATTAAATATTATTAAACAAATAGCATCAATCAACGGTTACAATCCCTTTCTTATAGACAAAATGGTATCCAATAAACAAAAGAAAATGGCATTAAATCTCGTGTACCCAATCATAAAAGAGGACAATACACAGAAATATTTTTCGTTGTCTTATGTCAATGGATTATCTGAAAATATTGCTAAATATTTCAAAAGTTGTTTCAATTATAACGCGGCTTTTAAGACAATTAATAACCTTAGTACCTACATAAAAAACAATAAAGATCGTACAAATAAAGAAAATAAATCCGGAGTCTACAAGTTAACTTGCAAATATTGCCCTTTAGTATACATTGGCCAGACTGGTAGACCATTCAAGAAACGTATCCAAGAACACCAAAGGGGTTATATATACAATTCTGTACATTCGACATATGCTAATCATCTTAAGGAATTTAGGCATAATTTCAACAATAATTATGAAATTATCCACGTTGAAAGCAAAAGTTCTAGATTAACACTTTTAGAATTTTTTGAAATCAACAGGTATAATGCCCGTAAAATCCTTTAGAACGAACAAGCAGATGTCGATCATTCTCCATTACTGAATATTTTTCCTTAATGGCATTTTTAGCGGCAAACTCCAATAAACACCTAGAGTTTTTATGACTTGTGCTTCTATTATTTGGTCACGTACCTAAAAATGTATATAAACTCGGTTACACTCAATACCATCAGACAGTACAATGTAATACCTGAAGAAGCCACATCGTGGTGAAACAATTGTTGTATTAGTACAAACATTTTTGTGGAAATAAATTACTGTCATATATACATTTCTTTAATTAAAATGAATTTCCACCAAGTGAAGACCGAATTTATCAAATACATATGTATATATATATATATATATATATATATATATTCGCACATTTGTGGCTATATATCCTCGATAAATTTAGGTATTCTATCTTTCGGGTTCGATTGTGGACCATTAGCATAGACCTTGTCTTTTGCGTGACTCTAAAGAAGAAAAAATTCTAAGGGTGTTAAATCACAAAATCAATCATACTTGCGTTTGTTTCATTGCTTGTGTGGCACTTATAGCCGTCTTGTTGAAAATAAACGTCGTCCACATCAATATCTTCCAATTCCGGCCATAAAAAATCATTATTCATTGCCCAGTAGCGCAATCCATTCATCGTAACAGTTACACCAGCCTCATTTTCGAATAAGTAAGATAAAGTCACACCGCCAGCTGAAAAATCGCACCAAACAGTCACACATTGAGGATGTAGAGCTTTATAATAACCATTCTTGGATTTTCCGAGCCCCAAATCCTACAATTTTGCTTATTAACAAACCTCTGAGATGAAAACTGGCCTCATCACCGAAGATGATTTTTCGATGAAAATCCGGATCATTTTGATGCATTTTAGCCAATCTGCGAAAATAGGACCTTGACGATGATCGATCGGCTTGAGTTCTCTTATTAACTGAACTTTGAAATTCTTACGTGTTTATCTAAAATACGGTGTAATGTCTTTTGTAGAATGCCTAATTCCAAAGATCGATAAAGAATCGACAAACCATGGTTTTCGTCAACACTATAGGCTACAGTAGCAATATTCTCAGTTGTTCTTAAGCAACGCACTCGGTTCCGATTCTTTACATCTCTAATTTGTCCCAGCAGCTCGAAATTTTCTACTAGTTTCTAACTGTGACTGAAAAAATTTCCCCATTTTTGTAGTGAATTTTAACAATTTCATTAAGTTGTTTTCGTTCCAACTTCAGTATTGACGTAATTTTCACTTGTCAAATGTTAAAAGCGTTGAAAGTCACAGCTGCCCAGATAATGGGCTATTGAAAATGAAATGCCTTATTGGAAAATCCTTCATAATTTTAAATGGATTTCCATCAATTAAATACGGATCAGCATTATTACAGAAAAGTTGAAGTGGACGACAAGAAAATATGAGATCAAATACAATTGAATACTGGATGAAGTCGTCCATTACTTTGTGACAATTCATTTCAAAATGCAAAGGGACCTGTGATATTACCCACTTTTTGTAGTTCTAAATGAACCAAAACTTTCCGTAAGTAAACAAAACCTTGGAAATTCAATTCGTTATACACTAGTTTGAAAATGTAATAAAACTGCGATACTGGAGTTACTGTCAATAATAGTCAATAATAAAAAGTGATAGGAAACGAAGCAAATGAATATGTAAGCTTCCGAATAGATCGTTTTCAGTTAGAGTTTCATTGTTGACACAGTATCGATATCGGCCATTGAAATGGCTGGAGGCTAAGCATTGAAGCTTCCAATGAAATTGCCAATCGTTAAACGAAATCACGGAATCAACAGATACAACTAAACATGCCGTACATCCAATGGAACGTTTCATAAATCCCAGCCACTATCGCATAAATTGTAGAATAACAGGCCGTGAGAACGCGCCAAGAAGTGAACAACACCATATTTCACCCGGGTACAATGAATTTACGCAGATTGCCATCATTTCAGATAGCAAACAAGATACAAGATAATGCATGTTGTATGGTACGAACGTTTGAGTTGCATCCCGGAACAGGACTATTCATCAGGGAAGACGTGCCAGCTGTTGGGGCTGAAGAGGCTTGTCGCTCGTGGAGGAAATACAATTACTGTAATAGATGAAACCACGAGGCATCCATCAGGAATTGCTAGAGAATTGGGACTCCCTAAACCGGATGTTGTGAGTGCAACTTTTTCAAATAAAAGTGATTTGTATGTATGACTAAAGGATGGGTTCGATTGATGAAAGCAATAATCATGTCAATCTAGAGCATGCTCTAATCTTGAAGTTGTTCGTGAAACTCTTAAATATCGAACATTTTATAACACAACAATATTATATATTTTCTACATTTCGATTTATTTGGATATTCTACTTTCTACTTGAGAAACATAATTAATTTTTAGTTTTGCTTTTTTCACCAGTTCTTCAACAGTATTTAAATCATTATCAAACATGTATTCAGATTCTCTTTAGAACTAACTTACAACGAATAAAGAAATCAATTATTATATTTCGCTGTCACTTAACGAAAAAAAATACTGCTAATAATATGGAAATCATCTGCATACAATGCACACAACGAATGTAATGACAATATACAGGTTGTCCGGATTTAACGTTGATATATTTCAGGGGGGTGATGAAAGAGGTCAAAATATAAAGAAACCTTCATACAAACTAAGGTCGTAAAATGCACCCCATAGACGCTTGAGCTTCTTCGACATGACCTCCAAAATCCAATAAACTAGCGATATCTTCGTCAAAATTTGGTGGATTCAAATGAAATTCAGTACATGGAGGTTTTTGGATAAACTGAATCGTCTGGCGATGTAAAAATTGCCGATTCTAGAGGGGATAATTGGGGGTTTTGCATAAAATAACTTCTTCTTTTTGACTGAGCGATCAAATTGAAATTTTAATCAAAGAAATAGACAACTCATACATTTTTTAAGGAAAATGACTAGTTGAAAGCGTTGCGGAGCACCAATCTCGAGAAAAAAGTGATTACGCATTCTAACTGAGCCTTGGACTGCTTATCTCGAAAAACAAAATAGGCGTCTGTCACATTATCAATAAAACACAAACATTGAGTGGACTCTTTGTACATTCCTGTATCTGAAAACTAATCTTAATTGATAAGAATGGTTTCATATTTAAATCAAGAAATGGCTAATGCACTTTATGTATGGAAACTGGCGTGTTGCCAGACGCTTCTTTGAAGAAGCATTTTCTGAATGAGTCCTTCCTTGCGAGAAAACGTTCGTGAACCTCCACAGGAGGTTGTGCGAAACAAACAATTTTATCCCTTCCAAATATGAATGTGGTAAAGATCGTTGTACCCGTACTGTTGAAAATGAAGAAGTTGTTTTGGAAGTTGCAGCAGCAAATTCAAATATTAGTGTTCGACGAATTTTGGGCACAAAAAAGAATTCCTCTGAGCACGGTGTGGGAAATTCTCTATGAGAAATTTCTCTATCCATATCACCTGCAAAAGGTTCAAGCCTTGAAACTGGATGACTTCCCAGCAATATTGGAATTCTGTTATTGGTTAATAAAGCTGTAAAGACTTAATGCTGACTTCTGGAATTTTGTTCACTCACGAAGCCAGATTCACGAGAGATGATGAAGTCAATTTTCATAATACCCACGTTTGGGCAGACGAAAACCCACATGCAAGTTTGGAGTTGAATCATCAAGACAAATTCATCGTAAATGTCTGGATGGGAATTATAAATGACTCTTTGATCGGGCCTTATGTACTGCTGAATCGTTTGAATGGAGTAGCTTCCTCCAACATATTTGACCATATTTGATGGATTATGTTCCTTGCTTAAACAGACTGAATATGATTTTGATGTATGATGGAGCACCTGCGCATTTCTGTGGGGTAGTAAGGGAATATTTGGATCAAATTCATAATCAGAGATGGATTGGCCGAGAAGTACCTGTACACTGGCCAGCTCGGTCTCTGGATTTGAACCCCCTAGTTTTTTATGGGGATATTTGAAGGAATAGTGCACTCAGCTCCAGTTCGAAATATTCAAGAATTGGAGCAACGTGTAAAAAATGGTTGCAAACAGATTAGGAATATCCCAGGGACTCTTACTAAAATGGGAACGTCGGGCATTTTGAACACTTACTGTATATAATTTATGTTATAGGGGTTTTGTTTTTCAGTTTGTTCCTTATCCAGTTTAACTCGTTGATTAGAATTATGTTCGAATACATTTTTTTCATCTTCTTTTGGATTATTTATCGTAAATTAATTCATTATATTATAGTTTTAGGACAACAGATGGAAGTGTCAAGAATTTTTATTTGAGGTTTTTAACAGTAAGTTATACCTGTTGATGGTATTTGCTTATTTTCAAAGGCACTTGTAGAAATTCCTACTTATCATTTGTTATCGTCAGATGTTTGAATATCTATAAATCTCTTCTGTACATAAAAAACATCTGGCGATAACAAATGATGAGTTGAAATTTCATTTATCTCCATTGCTGACATCTGTTAATAACAGGTGCCTTTGAAAATAAACAACTACCGTCAAGAGGTAATAACAGGTATAACTTACTGTTAATAACATCAAATGAAAAAAATCCCGTCACATCCATCTATCGTCCGAAAAATATACTAATTGTTGTGTTAAGTAAATTCTCCTTAGTTTTGAAGATGGGTTGAAACCCATAACATAATATATGTTAACAACATAAAATTGAACTTTTGTGAAACATAAGCCAAGTGATTTATTCACCTTATTAAGATATTATTTTTCATTCATGAATATCAAGATTCAACCCTTCTAAAAAACTCATTACTTTGAAAAAATATTCATCAATTTTTTATTTAAAGATTTTCAGAATCATTTCAAAAGTATCAGCGTATTGAAATTTGTATATCAAAATCATTACTAATTTTTAACGTTTTGCAGGGGTTAATTTGAGAGTATTCATAGGATAAGAGGACAATTAATTTCATTTCGACTTTTACAACTTGAACCACCTGCGGAGAAATTAAGGGAGGCCATAAATACCCTTCACCCAATAATAAAATGGAGGAGCATTGCACCTTTATCGAGTTATATAATTCGTTTAATTTCATACTCCACGATCTTCCTAATAACATTTTTAAATATTGGACGGAGTGTACTACGTTACTTTGTGATAGTTTATTATAAATGAAAAGAAAATTACCTATTTTTATCACTCTTCGTTGGATATCTATACAGTGAATCGAGTTTCCTAGTATTAATACATTTTTAAACATTTGAATGTTTTAAGGAAGGTGATGAAAACAAAGTGATTTTTTCATTAAATGAATTGAGTAGGCAGTTGGCTCTAGGTGAAACATAACAACAATTTTATTCAAAAAAAATTCACAAAGTTTTTATGTTTCACGTTTTTTCGGAATCCTGACACGTGTTTCAGTTTTACGACCATCTTCAAAGGAGTACAAAAGTTAACTGAATTTAAAATTGAAAAGGTTTTTTCATATACACTTACGACATCTGTGTATTTTTATGGCGCAAGGAAATAACAGCATCCAATATAGGGGTGCTCACAAGAAGTATTTGGGAATTTGTTAAATTTTCCTTTTTCTCAATGGCTTTTTTGATTGTTTGATTGAAAGAATCTCCAAATAATCCATCAATTTAGCCTTTTTAACATTATATAGTGAAGCGACATCTCTCTCAATAAAAAAATGATGATTTTCTATGCAATGTTTTGCAAAACAGATTGATTTCTGTTTTTTCAAAATAGACATCCGATGTTCTTTGATTCTATATTGTAAACATCGGCCTGTCTGTTCTATATAAGTAGAATTAGAATCATCATATTTAATTTGATAAATCCACGATTCGGAAGAGTTGGTGTACCTTTCTTTTTATTTCTATTTGTAAGTAAAAATAATTTAGCTAAGATGTTGGTGAACAATAAAGAAAGGAACCCCAACTTTTCCGAATCGGGGATTCATCAAATTAAATGTGATTCAATAAGTATCATCCACCAAAACGTTCAATCAATACGAAATGCAATAGACAGTATAGAAGAAAGTGTTAAAAAATCCCAAACTGCAAAATAATATGTATTACTGGCGGACAAAGGAGCAATTGGATTATTTTTCAATAAACAATTTCAAACTAGCATCTAAATATTGTAGACAAAATGGATATGGAGGAGCAGCCATCTATGTTGATAAATTCTGTACGACATTAGAAAGAAAAAATATAAATAATCACGCACTTGAAGTAAATTTTGAATGTGAAGCTGCTGATTGCCAGGTAGGATCAAGGAAACTTCTGATCATTTCAGTATATAGATCTCCAAATGGGAACTCAGATGTTTTCCTAGATAAAAAAGAAGAACTAATAATACAGTCTAATTGATGTCACCAGGAAATAATCATAGCAGGCAATTTCAATCTTGAAATGATGACAGAAAATCTACCAAAATCCAGATTGGCCAATCTAATGAACTCTTTCAATTTAGTTTGAACTATAAATGAACACACATGAATAACAGACAAATCTAGGTCCTGCATAGTCAATATATTCACCGATATTGAAAATAGGTCATCTAAAATAATCGATTCACATATATCAGATCATAAGGCACAGGAACTATGCATTACCAACACAAGACCCACAATACAACAAGAGAAGCAATATAAATCCTTTAATGAATAATTCAAAAGTGAGTTTCTAACAAAAACGAGAGAATAAGACTGGTCATTTATTCACCAAGAAGAAAGAAATAACAACATTAATTTAAAATGGCAAAATCTTCTATGAATGCTTTCCGATGAAAAAGTGGATACAAAAAACAAGGAAGCAAACACCCTCTAAAAATGAGATCGACAAAATACAAAAGCCATCTCGACATTTTATTGTTTTATTGTTAATCAAACTAGCTCTGCCTGAAATAAACGAGATCCTAACACACCTGATCAATCTATCATTTAAGGAAGGTGAATTCCCAGAACAACTAGAAACGGCAAATATCAAACCGATATTAAAAAAGGAGAATCCTAAAGACATGGCTAACATAGGCCTATCAGCATTCTTCCAAGCTTCTCAAAAATGTTTCAATTGATAATGTGCTTAAGAATAACAGAATTCCTGAATAGTTATGACTTCTTCGCGAGCACACAGCATGGTTTTTTAAAAGGAAAATCCATACAAACAGCTATACTTAAACTGACGAAAAATATACTGGAACTGCTAGAGGGAGACAATTTATCAATATTTCTGAATATGTCAAATGCATATGATTCTATAAATCAAGAACATCTGCTCAAAAAACTTCAAGCCCATGGAATAAGAGGAAAGGCATTAAACTGGATCAAATCATACCTGTGCAAGAGAAAACAAAAGGTAAAAATCAACAAAGGTGGGGAGAATGCTGAATCTGAAGAACTTATAAACGATAGAGGTATCGCACAAGGAGGTATCCTGGGGCCTCTTCTATTTCTTATTTTTCTCAACGATCTAGAGGACCTCGTGAAGGAAGAAGGAGAAGAGTCATTGATAAGCTACGCAGATGACACCAACTTACTGGTTGGAGCAAAAGAAAAAATTACTTAGTCAGAGCAGGAACCAACTTCTTC
Organism: Megalocaria dilatata; assembly: GCA_034642435.1. Lineage (NCBI taxonomy): Eukaryota > Metazoa > Arthropoda > Insecta > Coleoptera > Coccinellidae > Megalocaria > Megalocaria dilatata. Next base: position 57,603,862 of record CM067855.1, on the reverse strand, counting down.
AATAGGACACAAGAATGGTTAAAAAATAATGAATTAGTACTGGATGTTGAAAAGACAAACCTTCTGATTTTTAGCACCAACAGGAATAATAGAAGCAAACCAACAAGCATAACATTGGCAAATGAGGAAATCCTTGTAACAAATAATACCAAATTCCAGGGAATTTTTGTAGATTTTTTTCTGTCCTTCAGAACGCATGCAGAATACTTAAGTCAAAAACTGAGTCAAATTAAATTTGCCATCAGAATATCTAAAGAATATTCGAATGAGAAATCATTGAAAATATTATATCCTACGAATTTCGAATCTAGACTCCGTTATGGTATGATTTTCTGGGGTACTAATCAAAATTTGAAAGAAATTTTTTTGCTACAGAAGAGAAAAATTTATAATTTAAAGTTTAGGCAGACGTGTAGGAATTTGTTCAAACAAAATAATATATTTACAATTTACGGTTTACATATTTATGAATGTACTGTATTTCTTCATAGGAACAAATATAAGTTCATTAGACATAACACTTGTAATAAGTATAATACAAGAACACAAAATTTATACTTTCCAATACACAGATTAACTTTGAGTGAAAAACATCCTGCTTATAGCTGTACAAGAATTTTCAATCCGTTACCTAATAGTTTAAAGAATATAAGGAGCCCAAAAATTTTCAAAAATGAAAAGAAATCATGAATTATAAATCTTGAACCTTATGAACTAGGAGATTTTTTCAATGCTAAATTTAGTTGATTATGTTTAATTTTAGGGCATTATTTCATTTCAGATTGTCATCTTGGCGAACCTTATTTGAAATAAAGAAATATTATTATTATTATTATTGAATGTGATGATTGTAATGCTGCTTATATAGAACAGACAGGCCGATGTTCACAAGATAGAATCAAAGGACATAGGATATATATGTCTATTTTGAAAAACCAAAAATCAACCGGTTTTGCGTAACATTGTATAAAAAATAATAATTGTTTTGATGAGAAAGATGTTACTTTACTATATAATGTTAAAAAGGGTAATGGATTATTGGGAGATTCCTTCAATCAAAAAAGCCATTGAGAAAAAAGTGAATTCAACAAATTCCCAAATACACACCTATTTTGGATGCTGTTATTTCCATGAGCAATTAAATGCACATATGTTCTAAGTGTAATGAAGAAACCTTTTCAATTTCAAGTTTAGTTATTTTTCGTACTCCTTTGAAGATGGTTGAAAGACCGAAACGCGTGTCAGGATTCTGAATAAACGGTGAAACATAAAAAACTGTGTTTTTTAGGCATAGAATTTGCGCCGAATATACTTCCTCATAGGTGGTGTGGAAACGTGTGAATATTACGAAGGAAATAATTTTTTTTCAATTCATTGAATTGTTTAACTGAGCAAATGGCAATACTTATGCAAAGGAGTGTGGAGATTTTTTGAGGTGAAAACTATCTGATTAGCAAACAATCCAGTTTTGCAAACTTTTACCATTTATTTAATTCTTTGGACAATTGGGATCGATGGGGACTTTTCATAATTAATTTATAATAGTATTCTGAACATTCATACCAATTTTTAGCTCTACGGGAATTTTTGTAACCTTCAATGTCTCATTTGACCCAACTAACAATTGTTATAACTCTTCCGATGCTTTGAAATCGATATCGTAAAATATGAGAAAAACTTGATAAGAGCTGCCCTCAATTCAGTTTTCCCAGTGAACGAGGACAGATTTATAGCAGGGACGTTTCTTTCACGTGACCGAAGAGGGGGAAATTAACCCGATAAAGGCATAAAATACGGCCTGTGTATTTCGCGAAACAATATTCTGCCTTCGAGGTATATCACCACGTTGTAGGAAGATTCGCACCTACTGGCCGTATTTCAGGTCTCGGACGACGGAAAGAGATGAAATATCCGCCAGAAAATGGAGCCTCAGCTTTTCCGCTCGCCGCGCCGTTGCTGAGTCGTAAGAATCCCGGAGAATTCTTCCCATTCACGGGGATACGCCGGGAGTACGGCTGAAAAATGACGGAATGGGAATTCTGGAAGAACGTCGCGTTGGTCCGGTTGTTCGGCAGCGTGAGAATATTAAAGATAACCGGTGCAGGTAACAACGTGAGATGTTTATTGCATCCCATAAACAAGCTGATATTGAGGAAAAACTAGATATTGCCTATATTTCTGAGTGAGCATCGGTTCAAAGATGAATCGCTGAAATATCTGCTCTGCTAGGTACCACGATTAGGTGAATAGGTTTCCTTTCGAATACCTAAAACTAGGTACGTAAAATGAGTAATAAGGAGTATACTATTCGTGGAATCATATATGCTTTTAATATAAAATATTGGAGACACATTAGACAAATAGGTGTGGACAGCATTCAATTGAATAGATCCTTACTTCAATATAAGAAAAACAAATATTAACTTCCGCTATTTAATTGATTTACCTGAAAATTGTTTCGTCATACCACGACTTCATCAGGTGAGTATTAAAACTGAGGTATACAATGCAAAACATGACCTTAAATACACAGCTCTGGAACAAAAAATAGAGGGGTGTAAAGAGGTGGTTCACAATCAATGACAAACGTTAAGTAAGGTGGATCTATTTAAATCTATTTGATCATTCAATAAAATTTAATAAATATTAAACCCATTAAAATTGTTTTTTATCATATCTATTGATCTCTAAAATTTCTAACAGATTTAGGTTATGGCTTTTGTTTTCGATATGTAATATTTCATAGTTCCTATAGAAATTATGACCAGTCTCTAACAAATGGTTGGCATTAGTGGACTTTGGTTTATTATTAATATAACATATTTCATGTTCTAGTATCCTTGTTTGGAATGAACGGCCTGTCTGTCCTACATATACACATGGTCCATCACTACATGTTAACTTGTAAACTCCTGATTTTTTGTTTTTAGGAATGATGTCTTTATTATTTATTATTGAGCTGCCTAAAGAATTTATGGTTTCAAAAGACTGGTTATCATTTACTTTTTTTTTTAAATATCTAGCAATCTTTTCAGAATTTTGCCCTATGTAAGGGAAACGAAACAGAATTTATTTCATTAATTTACATAGGCTAAAAATCTGAAAAGATTGCTAGATATTTGAAGAAAAAAGAAAATTATAACATCTCATTTAGAACTATTGATTCTTCAGGCAGCTTGATGAAAAATAATAAAGACGTCATTCCTAAAAACAAAAATCAGGAGTTCACAAGTAAACATGTAGTGATTGCCTATGTGTTTATGTAGGACAGACATTCCAAACAAGAACATGAAATATGTTATATTAATAATAAACCAAATTCAACTTGTGCCAACTACTTGTTAGAGACTGGTCATAATTTTAATAGGAACTTTAAAATATTATATGTCAAAAACAAAAGTCAGAAACTGAATCTATTAGAAACTTTGGAGATCAACAGATATAATAAAAGACAAATTTTATTGAATTATAAAATAGCTTTAAACAGATCCCCCCTACTTAATATTTTTCATTGATTGTAAACCACCTCTTTCCACCTCTCTATTTTTTGTACCAGAGCTGTATATTTAAGGTCATGTTTTGCATTGTGTACCTCAGTTTTAATACTCACCTGATGAAGTCATGGTATGACGAAACAATTGTAGTGTAAATCAATAAAATAGCGAAAGTTAATATTTGTTTTTCTTATACTGAAGATGAATTTCTGTCAAGTAAAAACCGGGACAATAAAAAAAGATCCTTACTTGGTAATATACTATTCAGAGAATTATATATTAAGAGTATAAATAAGTTCGTGCGGCTTTGATAACAGATGTCACTTTTAGTTTATTATTCCATTGTATTATCTGGAAACACCTTCATTTTGAAGTGACAGCATTGGGCTTTCTTTTCAGTATCTGTCCTTTCACTGAAGTGTAAACAACATAGTTTCTGAATGCTTTGAAAATGTCAAATTTTGTGCCCAATATTGTGTTTTTGGGAAAAGTTTTACTTCATTACATTAATATGAGGAAAAAGGGTGCCGAAAGTCATCTTATTTTAGTGAATGTTTATGGCTCTAGCTAAACGAACGTGCCAGAAGTGTTTTGCCGATTTAACAGAGTAAATTTTGATTTGGAAGACGTAGAACGACTCGGAGCGTCACCGAAGCTTAAGGATGCAGAATTAGAAGCACGGCTCGATGTAGATCTATCACAAATGCAAGAGGAACTCGCAAAAATACTTGAAGTCACTCAACCAGCCATTTGCCATAGTTTAAAAGCAATTGGAATGATCCAAAAGGTAGGAAATTGGGTGCCGTATGAACTCAAGCCTAGAAACGTCGAACTTCTTTTTTTCACGTGTAAACAACTGCTTCAGCGGTAAAAAAAAATGAGTTTTTGTATAGAATTGTGACTGGTGAAAAGTGGGTTAATTGCGATAATACAAAACGTCAGGCAACGTACATCATCAACTGTCAAGCCGAATATTCATGGTGAGAATATTATGTTGTGTATTTGATGGGACCAGGTTGGTGTGGTGTATTATGAGCTGCTACAATCGAACGAAATGATCACAAGGAAGGTCTAACGACAACAATTGATGCGTTTGAGTCGAGCATTGCGGGAAAAAACGGCCGCAATACGCCTACAGAGACGACAAAATTATTGATAATGCACGGCCATATGTTGCATCGCCCGTTAAAATGTACTGAGAGACGCTTAAATGGGTGCCACACTACCCTTCGTACAACCCGACATGGCTCCTTTTAGCTTCCATTTTTCGAGAAGGGATCCCTCAATTGCCAGAAAGATGGGAAAAAGTAGTGACTAGCGACAGAAAATACTTTGAACATTGAATGTATAATCAATTTTTTACAAGAAAGCTTTTATTTAAAAAAAAAACCGCACGTACTTTTTTATACTCCTGATAGAATACATAATGGAGAAATTTAAATGAGTACTACAGAAATGTAATGAGTAACACAAAAAAGACGATGTATATTTATACAAGCCAATAAGATACAAAGAGTTGTTAATCTTGACATCCAATGAACAGGATTGTCCTACAAAAACCAGTGGTTGCACGGAGGAATTGTTCTTTAGAATTCGAGCACAAATTTCAAGAGTGCAGTTTTAGGGAAACTTCAAGAACAAGACACGACTTCAGATCTATGGCTGTTGGATATTGCTATATTTGGTTAATTATATCAGTTATTTCATCTCTGTCAGTTGTTTCCAAATATTTTTTAACATATTTGCTGAACAATCCGTAGGAGCTTAGTTAATAGAATTTAATTCTAGTCAGAAAGTTGAAGATATGTGGTACGATGTAAATATAGTCCGATATTCGTTTAAGTCCTTTGAGTCTGAACTCTTAACTCTTAGGACAATATATTCTTATTTTCAAAACAATGCACGAGAGGAGTCACATCTGGGAACTTCTGCATATAAAATAAAGTTTATCCGTACGCAACATGATTCCCAAAAAAAATTGTGTAGTACTTGTAGGTTCTTCAGATGTATCGAGTGTTTTTTTTAGAGTGATAGAACTTTCGATAGGTATAACTCTGATTTGACAGAAGAAAGAAGCCATCTTGTTTTGACATTTATGTTCAGTAAGCATTGACAAATTATCGTGGAAAGACTCACGCCGCAACAATGTTTACAAATTGCAGAAATTTATTTTCAAAATCAGTGTTCTATTCACCAAACTTATAGAGCACTTCGTGAAATTTATGGTTTCCATAATCGTCCATCAGAGCAGCTTATTCGTCGAACTATCGATTGATTTCGGACAACATTTTCTCTACTCGATGCAACAACAACAACAAGACAAAGAACTGTACGTACAGAAGAAAATATCGCTGCTGTAAGTCATAGTGTTAATAATGATCCAGATTTGTCTATTTGTCGACGTTCACAACAAGTTGGATCCTGAGCATCCACCACATGGAGAATTTTGCGTAAAGATCTTGGTCTACATTGCGGTATATGGAGTAAAAAAATCCTCAAAAAGTTCTGCAGGTTCCATTGCATCCTGAAAAATGCACTGTTTGGTATGCTTTACACGCTGGAGGCATCATCATTTCTTTGAAAAGGATGCTGGAGCTAATGCTACAGTGAATGGTGCTCGTTACAGATCGATGATCAATGATTACTTGTTTCAAAACTTCAATGATATCGACCCAGAAGTGTTTTGGTTCCAACAAGATGGTGCTACACCTCATGCTGCTACCGTCACAATTGATTTATTGAAAGAAAGATTTAGCGATAACATTATTTCGAGAAATGGCCCAATTAATTGGCCTCCAAGATCATACGACATAACTCCACTGGATTATTTTCTTTGGGGCTATGTCAAGTCATTGGTTTATGCTGATAAACCAGAAACAATAGACGTTTTGGAAGCCAACATAACCCTTGTTGTTAATGAAATAAGGCCTGAATTACTCGAAAAAGTAGTCCAAGATTGGTCTGGTCGACATATGTCCACCACGACTAGCCGGAAATTATTTTTAAAACATAAATGTCATGAATTTATCTTTCAGAAAAAAAGGACTTCAATCTTAATTTAAATGTGTTTTATTTCAATTTAAATTTCTATTACTCTAAAAAAACACCCGATACATCATACAGGCCACCTCAAGCCAGATACTTAATGGAAGTTACTGGGGAAATTTTGAAGTTTTTGTCTTTGTCACAGATCCCGAGATTATTAAAAGTTGGTAGGTTATTCGAGTAAAGTGTCAATAGTAAATATTCAGTTTTTTCTTCATTCATTGTTATGTTTTCATATTTGAAAGCATTGAATACCTTTTTTTGTGTCTTTCGCAACTTGAACTTCCAAATCCGTTCATTTTAGATCTCGGTAGCGTTTCTTGCGGTATGCCACATTTGACATTCAATATATCAGTTAAGGTGCCACCAATTCACACCACCTGAGATCTACTTTTTTAAATAGGTATTAAAGAGCATATCAGATATTCTCCAAAACAATCAATATTTGATTATGGTTTACTGTGTCGAAGGCCTTTAAGAAGTCCAAGAACATACGCAGAACCACTTTATTAGCATCCAAGATCTTATAAACCATATCTGACAAGAGTGAAATAGCATCCGTAGTAGATTTCCCCTCGAAAAACAAACTGAGACTTCGATATGATCTTGTACCTTCCTAGATACTTATTCTATCTTCTTCCAATAATTTTCTAGAATACCTTGAGATATAAGGTAGTCACTAATATACGTCTGTAATTTGATGGCAAATTCCTTGTTCCCTTTTTATATAGTGGTTTCACAATTAAAGCTTTGAATTCTGTTGGCAAAAACCAGAAGATTCTATTTAATATATGTGCTTATGAAACAGATATTTAGTTTATTTTTTTTCATGATCTTGCTTATTTTATCTTATTCTGGAGTTTTATTCTTCTTCGAGTCATTTATTACTGAAATTCCTCTCTAGTAGAAATTCTAAAATTTACAGCACTGTGGATTCTTCAGGTCCAGATTTTGAATTATATCTAAAAATCATTACTACATATCTTATTTGGGTATGATTAAGGCAAAAACTAGAAAAAAATTAGTACAAATAATAGTCAATATTTGGAAAAAAAACATGATCAAAAATCGGAAAATCTTAGAAACAATCTCAAAATTTGTGATCTTCCTCAACTTTTGTGAAGCAGTTTATTTCAAGTTATATTTTTAAAAGAGCCAATTTCATGAGAACTTCGTACTGTTTCATGGTTTTCAGAATAAATTTGGAAACGATTTTGCATGAGTCTATCCATGAAATTGCCAAACCAAACTAATCACAATGCTGCATCATATTTCCACGAAATATTTCATTACCAATCTAAAGTTCTTATTCCCTTGAAAAATCATCCTTCATAATAAACTGAGCAATTCTCATAGTTCATAGTTTCTAAAGAACCATCCTTCAGGATCAAACCAAGTGCATTGGAATTATGGATTCAACGATTGAAGAACTCCGATGATGCTGGAAACATTGATCTACTTTTGGAGAAGACAGTGAAGTTTAGTTTAACCTCCTCGAACAAACGGAACCATGTGAAATACCATCTGCCCAATGAAGCTGATAAATTACACGGGATTCAGTTGCTCCAGAAAGTCAAGATTGTTTGACGCCGTCATAATCCTATCGTTCTATCGTTTCCGCTAGGCATCTGCAGACACTGAACGGTATGTCTGGAGATACCGTTATTATGAGGCGACTCCTGGAAGACGACGGTCGATGAGTGATAGAAAAATCGGAAACGAAACCCAATCCTGCTGCGTCACCGCTTGTTAGCGAGAGGGAAATAGATAAGGCGCTCGTTGATGTGTGTGACAGTTCGTTTCACGCTGGAGCTGAGGGTTTTTTCCGGAATGTTTTTCACAGTATCACGATGTTTTTCCGACCATCTATCAGGATCTTTTTACACAAATTTTATGACGGATACTTCAAAACAGGATACATTTATTTTGGTAAACTAACTAAGTTTAGGAGAAAATAACAGAGGAGTTCCGGAATGAAATTAAACGCAGTTATGAAAATTGTAACTTGAAATACATCTGAGGACACCTGACCAAAAGAAACTTCTTTCAATACAATAAAACTTATATCTACAGGGTGTCCCAGAGTAGGTTTAACAAACTGATAGAGTAGATATAGCGTGTTCAAAAGGCATATCGGGTATTCATTTTGGCCCTGCATTTGAAATTGAGCGACGGGGGGAGTAGGGAGGGGATCGCGGTGTCCGCCATTTTGTGGAGTTTCAGTCACGATGGAGCAGTACCCGGGAACGCATCGCCCTTTTGCGTACGAGCGTTGGTATCGTGCGGAATATCGTACACGCCATGCACAAAGTGACGACAGCATTAGAAAATGGATCTTGGCGAATGCATGTGCGACAGTGAGAATTCAATACTCCGGCCGCCCTCGTTCAGTCCACGACGATGAAACGATTCGAGAAGTGGAGGCGTCAGTTCGTCAAAATCCGTCTTTATCCATCCTTTATCGAAGCCAATCATTAAACATAAAAAAATTGTCCTTGCATTTGATTTTGAAGAAGGATTTGCATTCAAACACTATAAAGTTCAATTGGTTCAAGAATTGGAGGTTACAGACTATGCTAATCGATTGAATTTTGTCAAAGAAATTACGGCGGTTCAACAATTTCGATAACATACTCTTCAGTGATGAAGCAAACTTTCTTCTGAATGTCATGTCAATAAACAGAATTGTCAGTACTGGGAAGAGGAAAATCCGAAACACAGCTTAAAAGTCGTTGCTTTGTCTGCTTGAGGCATAATCGGTCCTTATTTTCATGAAGATCGACAAGGTCGACCACTCAATATGAATAGTGATCGTTATTGCGATATGCTGCGAAACTTTTTGGGCCCAGAGATACAGGAATTTCAAGATTTCAAATCAAGAACATGGTTTCAACAAGATGGGACCACTTGCCATGCATCAGATCAAGCAATGGAAGCTGTTAACGAATTATTCCCTAATAAGGTCATTTCGCGAAGGAGTAACAACAACTGGTCTCCCAGAAGCCCCAACACTAATTCACTTGCCTATTTTGCATGGGGATACCTTTAAAGTAAGGTCTTTGAGACTAATCCGATGAACCTGATGCAATTGTAGCATAACATCAGGTCAGAAATGGCAGCTATGTGTCAGCGTGTGATCGTCAATCATTGTTTTCGATTAGAAGAGTGCCAGGAACGTAACGTTCACCATTTAGATAACATCATCTTTTTCAAATAGCTTTCTACTTTATCTTGTAATAATAAACAATAAACTTTTATTTAATTTTAAGTAGTTCTTGCTTTATCGAAGTAACAAATACCCGATACTCTTTTTGGACACCTTGTATTACAATTTCATATTTAGCAATTAAAAAACTAACCTGAGCGGCAACTCTCCCCTGCTCCAACCTCAGCAGATCCGTGTGACTCCAAGCGCTTGTAGACCAAGGCGACACATGGCGTAAGTCCTCATTAAACTTGAAATTTTTGAGTTTGTTGTGCAAGAATTTGCGAATGTTCCAGGGTAGGTCGTTATGACCGTCTATCAGAGGCACTTCCTGTAGTAGTCTGGTTGCGAACTCCAGACGCTCATCGTACGAGGCACTTGAGCTTATTTTTAAGGCTATGGGAACACCAACACCCGCCGCTGCAGCGAATAGTAGCACTATTATTATTATATACCAGTGGCGGGTCGACATCTCGATTTCTGAAAAATAAATGAATGTCCTATAGAAACTTTCTATTTTTCAGATTTGTCTACAAAATCAAAAGTTTCTAAATATTAAAAAGAATTTTTTTGAAGGTTTCTCAAAATCAAATCGAAATATGCTAGAAACATTGTTATCCTTTGAGTCGACATGGAAAATTATTTGCCAAACAACACTTGAAAAACATGAAGGATCGTAAAAAAAATATAGAATATTGACGGAAATTCACTGGCAAACTTTAGCGGATATAGTTGTTTTGAATGGCAATATTGAAGAAATATTTTGAATTAAATTGGTAGAGAATTATACTGCTTAACATTGAGAGAATCCTCTACCAGAAAATACAACTTTTCAATTTATTTTTATTCTGTATTAAATATTCATAAACATTTTTTCTCACATGCATACAGCCCCTGTTTTATATAATTGAATCTGTGACCTTGCTTTTCCTCATGTAATTTTCTGGGGAAGAACATGGAATTTGATGAATGTTTTACGTTAACGATTCATTTATTTTAGTTTTGTCTCTTCTTATGATAAGATGAGAGAACAAGGTTTGTGATATCTTTTTATTGATTGTCTTTTTTATGACGCTATTTTAGAGAATTGGCTATTTTTTCAAACTTCTTCAAATTTATATGCAGAATATTGAAAACTGCTGTACCAACTAGAGTTAGCTAGGTAATTTTGGTCAATATTCTCCAGAACAGCGTTCGGAACTCCCGTACATAATCATCAGTCGAAATTTTTGGAATGATGAAAAATACATCAATAAAAATATATCATAAAACATATTTTCACATCTGATCATAAGGAGAAACTGAACTGAAATAAATGGTTCGAAGTTAACCTGAAACATTCACAGATTGGATTATATCAAAAATATCTGTGTGCAAGTGAGAAAGATCAAAATATAATTATTGAATACTAAATAAAAATGAATTGATACATTGAAACCCTGGAAGAGGATTCATTCAATATTTTAAACATAATACTAGCAGTAAAATAACGTGAAACATCTACAAAACTCAATTGAAAAAATTTCTCGAAATTTCCCATTGTAACAACTGTATGGTCTGAAGTTAACCAGCTAATTTCAGTCAATAATCTATATTTTATTCATAATCCTTTATGGTTCTTTATTTATTGTGTGATGGGTGATAATTATATATGTCTAGTTAAATAGAAATAGTGTTTCAAAGACATTTTCCATATATTTCCATAAAATTTTGAGGAATGCCTTTCAGAGTTTTCTTTTCTGTAGGACTTAGAATTTGATGAATTTTTTTAGGTTAACCTCAAAAAATTACTTAAGTTCAGATTCTTGCTATGATTAGATGGGACAACAAGGTATGTGAAACATTTTTTTATTGATCGTCTTTATTTATCATCCAAAAAATGTCCGACTGATTATAATGAAAATTAAAATAGAAAGGCTTTTTACTTGATAGAAGAAATATAACAAAATTTGAATATCAAAACAAATTGAAATATGTTTATCTTCTACAATTTTAATTTCCAAAAGAATTTTTTTATTCAAAAAACTTTTAGAATTAAATTAATGTCTAAAACAAGCACCGCTCACATTTAATAGACGTTTATAATCAAAACTCAATATACAATGTCAAATGAAATAAATAACCCAACAGATATACGAAAGTAATTAAAATTAATAAATAAATATTCAAAGGAGACAAAATTTTGTTTCTGGTTTTATCTTTGAAAAATACTACTTGCCTCATAAAAACATGAACACACTTAAAGGACTTCCCAAAGAATATAATTTATTTGAAATATTTAATATATTTAAATATTCGAACAAATTATTTCAAAAATCTCTAAAAAATGTGCACTATATCTTCAAAAAACAAATATAATTCTAGATAATCCCGTCTTCAGCCCTTATTCAATATTACAAATATCAAAATCAAAAACATAACCTACATCACTCACGTGTTAAAAGTCTTAAGCTTCGAACTACAGATCAACTATATATTCAAGATTGATCTATGTTCTAACAAAATCAAAGAACAAAGTGAGTTATTTTAAGGTTTACTTAAATTCATTGACATTCTATAATGAGATTTATTGAAGCCAAAATATAATTATATATTATATATAAAATAAAATAGAAAGGCTTTAGTTTTGGTTTAGACATTAATTTAATTCTGAAAGTTTTTTGAATAAAAAAATTCTTTTGGAAATTAAAATTGTAGAAGATAAACATATTTCAATTTGTTTTGATATTCAAATAATGAAAATTTTGAAGAATTTTTTTCAAATTGAATTTCGTAGAGTTACGATATTGAAAAAATCCTCTTTTAGTCATATACCCTTTCAAATTATTTCCATTTTGTATAAATCAAAAGATGAATTTTGAAGAAATATTTCAAGAAAGAAAAATAAAACAAGAAAAATTCGAATAATGAAATTCTTTTTTCGAAATATGGAAAAATTCCAGAAACAAATCAACATCATTGGAACCATCACAAAACTTGTTGATCCTACAAAGTGGAGAATTGTGGGACATAGTATTTTGTGAGGTATAGTGAAAAAATATTGCAGATGTTGGGCTATTGTGAGAGCATAAAATATTCCACATCTTAAATTCCATTCAACAAATCATTCTTGCAATGTACATCGCTAACATGGTCTTTATTCTCATTTAATGCGAAGGACCTAACCACAAACATACATAAACCGGGAGTTTATGAGTTTACATGTTTCACATGCAAATAGCAAATATGTAGGTCAGGCTAGATATTAATTCAAAACTAAATACAATTAACATTAAATGGATTTCACGAAAATTATTTGCACCCCAATGCTTAGAAAATTCATCATTCTCCTAAAACTGACATTTCAAAAATCGTACACGTAGAATCAAAAGGTACCAAAGTTAACTATTTGAAGTTTGTTGAAATTTTCAAATTAGTCAAGAATAAAAATAACCTTACTAAAATAAATGGCCATACGGATCTATGTGAATCTAAAATTTTCAATGAATGTTTTTCCTAATCGAATTTATGATAGGGTTCTTGAGATTTTACAGGTTTTCTTCACTCCAATTATAGATATTTCCCTCAGCGTTTTCGGGAAAAACTCCTAGTTGGGACTAGAAAGTTTTATGTGGGCTATCCTGTAGATGATTGATATTAAAATTCATACTATTCCAGAAGAAACACTTTCGACTAATGAAGACGGAAACATAGAAATATATAATAATTAAAAAAATTTGAATATCAAAACAAATTGAAATATGTTTATCTTCTACAATTTTAATTTCCAAAAGAATTTTTTATTCAAAAAACTTTTAGAATTAAATTAATGTCTAAAACAAGCACCGCTCACATTTAATAGACGTATATAATCAAAACTCAATATACAATGTCAAATGAAATAAATAACCCAACAGATATACGAAAGTAATTAAAATTAATAAATAAATATTCAAAGGAGACAAAATATTTAATATATTTAAATATTCGAACAAATTATTTCAAAAATCTCTAAAAAATGTGCACTATATCTTCAAAAAACAAATATAATTATAGATAATATATTTTTGATTTTGATATTTGTAATATTGAAAAAGGGCTGAAGACGGGATTATCTAGAATTATATTTGTTTTTTGAAGATATAGTGCACATTTTTTAGAGATTTTTGAAATAATTTGTTCGAATATTTAAATATATTAAATATTTCAAATAAATTATATTCTTTGGGAAGTCCTTTAAGTGTGTTCATGTTTTTATAAGGCAAGTAGTATTTTTTAAAGATAAAACCAGAAACAAAATTTTGTCTCCTTTGAATATTTATTTATTAATTTTAATTACTTTCGTATATCTGTTGGGTTATTTATTTCATTTGACATTGTATATTGAGTTTTGATTATATACGTCTATTAAATGTGAGCGGTGCTTGTTTTAGACATTAATTTAATTCTAAAAGTTTTTTGAATAAAAAATTCTTTTGGAAATTAAAATTGTAGAAGATAAACATATTTCAATTTGTTTTGATATTCAAATTTTGTTATATTTCTTCTATCAAGTAAAAAGCCTTTCTATTTTATTTTTTATATAATATATAATTATATTTTGGCTTCAATAAATCTCATTATAGAATGTCAATGAATTTAAGTAAACCTTAAAATAACTCACTTTGTTCTTTGATTTTGTTAGAACATAGATCAATCTTGAATATATAGTTGATCTGTAGTTCGAAGCTTAAGACTTTTAACACGTGAGTGATGTAGGTTATGTTTTTGATTTTGATATTTGTAATATTGAATAAGGGCTGAAGACGGGATTATCTAGAATTATATTTGTTTTTTGAAGATATAGTGCATATTTTTTAGAGATTTTTGAAATAATTTGTTCGAATATTTAAATATATTAAATATTTCAAATAAATTATATTCTTTGGGAAGTCCTTTAAGTGTGTTCATGTTTTTATAAGGCAAGTAGTATTTTTTAAAGATAAAACCAGAAACAAAATTTTGTCTCCTTTGAATATTTATTTATTAATTTTAATTACTTTCGTATATCTGTTGGGTTATTTATTTCATTTGACATTGTATATTGAGTTTTGATTATAAACGTCTATTAAATGTAAGCGGTGCTTGTTTTAGACATTAATTTAATTCTAAAAGATTTTTGAATAAAAAATTCTTTTGGAAATTAAAATTGTAGAAGATAAACATATTTCAATTTGTTTTGATATTCAAATTTTGTTATATTTCTTCTATCAAGTAAAAAGCCTTTCTATTTTATTTTATATATAATATATAATTATATTTTGGCTTCAATAAATCTCATTATAGAATGTCAATGAATTTAAGTAAACCTTAAAATAACTCACTTTGTTCTTTGATTTTGTTAGAACATAGATCAATCTTGAATATATAGTTGATCTGTAGTTCGAAGCTTAAGTCTTTTAACACGTGAGTGATGTAGGTTATGTTTTTGATTTTGATATTTGTAATATTGAAAAAGGGCTGAAGACGGGATTATCTAGAATTATATTTGTTTTTTGAAGATATAGGGCACATTTTTTAGAGATTTTTGAAAGAATTTGTTCGAATATTTAAATATATTAAATATTTCAAATAAATTATATTCTTTGGGAAGTCCTTTAAGTGTGTTCATGTTTTTATAAGGCAAGTAGTATTTTTTAAAGATAAAACCAGAAACAAAATTTTGTCTCCTTTGAATATTTATTTATTAATTTTAATTACTTTCGTATATCTGTTGGGTTATTTATTTCATTTGACATTGTATATTGAGTTTTGATTATAAACGTCTATTAAATGTAAGCGGTGCTTGTTTTAGACATTAATTTAATTCTAAAAGTTTTTTGAATAAAAAATTCTTTTGGAAATTAAAATTGTAGAAGATAAACATATTTCAATTTGTTTTGATATTCAAATTTTGTTATATTTCTTCTATCAAGTAAAAAGCCTTTCTATTTTATTTTTTATATAATATATAATTATATTTTGGCTTCAATAAATCTCATTATAGAATGTCAATGAATTTAAGTAAACCTTAAAATAACTCACTTTGTTCTTTGATTTTGTTAGAACATAGATCAATCTTGAATATATAGTTGATCTGTAGTTCGAAGCTTAAGTATTTTAACACGTGAGTGATGTAGGTTATGTTTTTGATTTTGATATTTGTAATATTGAAAAAGGGCTGAAGACGGGATTATCTAGAATTATATTTGTTTTTTGAAGATATAGTGCATATTTTTTAGAGATTTTTGAAATAATTTGTTCGAATATTTAAATATATTAAATATTTCAAATAAATTATATTCTTTGGGAAGTCCTTTAAGTGTGTTCATGTTTTTATAAGGCAAGTAGTATTTTTTAAAGATAAAACCAGAAACAAAATTTTGTCTCCTTTGAATATTTATTTATTAATTTTAATTACTTTCGTATATCTGTTGGGTTATTTATTTCATTTGACATTGTATATTGAGTTTTGATTATAAACGTCTATTAAATGTAAGCGGTGCTTGTTTTAGACATTAATTTAATTCTAAAAGATTTTTGAATAAAAAATTCTTTTGGAAATTAAAATTGTAGAAGATAAACATATTTCAATTTGTTTTGATATTCAAATTTTGTTATATTTCTTCTATCAAGTAAAAAGCCTTTCTATTTTATTTTATATATAATATATAATTATATTTTGGCTTCAATAAATCTCATTATAGAATGTCAATGAATTTAAGTAAACCTTAAAATAACTCACTTTGTTCTTTGATTTTGTTAGAACATAGATCAATCTTGAATATATAGTTGATCTGTAGTTCGAAGCTTAAGTCTTTTAACACGTGAGTGATGTAGGTTATGTTTTTGATTTTGATATTTGTAATATTGAAAAAGGGCTGAAGACGGGATTATCTAGAATTATATTTGTTTTTTGAAGATATAGGGCACATTTTTTAGAGATTTTTGAAAGAATTTGTTCGAATATTTAAATATATTAAATATTTCAAATAAATTATATTCTTTGGGAAGTCCTTTAAGTGTGTTCATGTTTTTATAAGGCAAGTAGTATTTTTTAAAGATAAAACCAGAAACAAAATTTTGTCTCCTTTGAATATTTATTTATTAATTTTAATTACTTTCGTATATCTGTTGGGTTATTTATTTCATTTGACATTGTATATTGAGTTTTGATTATAAACGTCTATTAAATGTAAGCGGTGCTTGTTTTAGACATTAATTTAATTCTAAAAGTTTTTTGAATAAAAAATTCTTTTGGAAATTAAAATTGTAGAAAATAAACATATTTCAATTTGTTTTGATATTCAAATTTTGTTATATTTCTTCTATCAAGTAAAAAGCCTTTCTATTTTATTTTATATAATAATTTATAATATATTTTAAAAATTAAATATGTATTGGTTACAGAAATTTCTGTTTTCATATTTCAATTGAATGTAAACCTCTATTATATATGAACTGTATACATTCTTTTTTGTTTTTGTATAGAGTAAAGTAATTTTCTGTTTTTTTTCTCATGAGTTATTCCAGACATTTAGGATTTCCGAAATTTCCCTCGAATAACAACGTGATTTCGTTCCATTTTTCGTGAATACTGATTAATTCTTCTGGAATTTATAAAATATATTATACGGTATGCAAAAGTATATCTTCTCCAGAATTATAAAAATTCTTCAAATTGACTATCATAGTCAAATTTGAAATTCAACATAAAATATTAAAATAATTCGTTTTCATTCAGAAACTCTCCAGATGGAGCTAGAATCCAAAGAGAAGTATATTGAAAAATATTCAACTTTCAAAATTGAATCAATTTGCAAAACAATCAGTCTACTTATATTGCTCACTGAAATCTTTTAGTAACATGAATGGATTATGCGGTTGGCACCAGGTGAAACATTATAACAATTTTATTTCAAATAATTTACACAGTTCTTATACATGAATTGTGAAACAAAAAAACTGTGTGAATTATTTTAAATAAAATTGAAATCTTTTGGGTTAGCCATACAAATTTTAAAACTATTGAGCAGACAAGAATTCTTTTCAAATAATAATTTGAAACATTTCCAGAATGTTGCACTTGTGATTACAGAAAACATTTTGCCGGGCAAATTATGAATTCTGATCTCCAAAATATCTTGAGTTTGATTTTTAATTTGAACAAGACCTTTCCAAGTTTGACTCTAATGCTTATAATATTCATAAAGTATAACGAATAATTATCGAAATTCATTATATCGATTTCAAAGTAGGGCCTTTTCGAAAGACTACATTAAAAAAAGAATCATGAAAATATTATTCAAGCTCATTTTCAGGAATCGATATGAGTTACCTTCTATGTCTTATGTCGATTGAAAACTAGATGGGTTACTTGAGTTCTTTCATGAGTCAACGTTAGTTGCAATACGTTTTATGAATGTGTGGTCGGAACTGTCTCGTTCCAGCAGGTCTAATATCACTGAGCTTATAAAGAAAATAAGGGTGGCACTAAGCTTGATGCCAAAAAAATGTTTGAATTGTACGAATTGATTAGAGAGATACATAAATTTCTATCTCCTTCAGACTTAAACGATGAATTTCAGTCATTGTGTGCTTTATTTTAGCGATGTTAAGCTAAAGACGTTGAACGGCCAACCAGAGAGAGCCAAATTGTACACCATTTCTTGGCCGAATTTGAATGAACTCTACCACTCATGCGCGCATGTTTTTGATAAAGTCGATTCATCCTAAGCCTAACATTTATCTTGCTTTCGCACACGAAATTACATTTGAAATACAAAATTTAGGACGGATTTTAAGTCCGACGTTTTTATCCAGTTTCAGAATCGAGAAACACATTCGAGATGAAGTGATAAAATGGAGGACTGTTGAGAAACTAATTAACCGGTTTTCGGTATTTCCTTCACTGTATCTATATGTATAATTGTAAAAAATTCTATGGATATAGTTGGCCAGAAATACAAATTGGTGAATTATGAATTACAACTTTCATTTCTCGGAAACAAATCTTGGTGCTGTTGTTCTATTCTGAATCAGCTTTCCAAGTCAATAATTCCAAATCAGGGAATTTAGTGATTCTCTGCTCCTGCAATATTATTGGATGGCCTTTCCATAATCTACAGAAGTTATTGTATAAAAAGAATTCACAGACGTAGTATCTCAATTTATAGAGGAATAAACTGTTATTTCCTTTCATATATAAGTCCGTTGGATGTTCAAAAGAGAAATAACAACCGTCACTTCCGGAACAGATCGCTTGGAAAGTAAAAAATGGAGGCTCCTAAAAACCCGTTGCGGAAAAAATGAGATAGCGCTAGGTGTTTGCATCCAAGAAGCTCGACGAAACTCTCCAATCACGATGGAATAATATTGAAATAAGGTTTGAATAAAAATTCAAAATGTGATCTTGCCTGATGATGCTACTGTGATAGCGAAAAAATTGTTGTGAATATAACAATAAAAATTTGTGAAAATCAGAATAACCTTATTTCAATATTATTTAATATGGATTTTCACCAAATAAGGACTGATACAATACAATTCACGATGGAATAAATAAGTAACTCGCTTTGAGCGGATAATCGAACAAATGATGTCACGAACCGTTTTGTTGGCGGAAAGCTGCATTTTTTTGCTACATGAGTCAATTTAACAGGTCGACATCCTTGTTCTAACCGTTGATCTTTGGTATAGTCCACTTAAACGAAATATATGTATGTAAGTCTTTTTAACAAAAATCTAGGGGTTGATTAATTGTCAAACGAATAATACTTCTTTTTATTTCTGGCTTCTACCAATCAAAACACCTGATGTACTCTATACAGTTATATTTATAGTTTATTTAGAGAAGTAACAAATGTCTCGAATTTTTAATATGATCAGTGGTACGATAGCTGAACTTCAAGGCCTTTAATGTCAAAACCTCGTCTTTAACTTCTACTCACTGACCATTAACCTACCCTGTCCACATCTCTCTACCAACAGCTTAACTCACTCAACTAAGGGTCGAAAACGCCTTCTTTACTTTGGTTTATTTACGAATCTCTTCCTAACCTTCAGCAAAAGTCCATGATCTCCGCCCCCACTTCTACTGAGAGTGGATGAAATCTCCTCCGACTCCGAATTGGACCAGCAATGGACTTAGCGTGAATCAGGAATCTACTCTAAAAAGTTTGGGAACTTGTTATATACTTGAAGTTTAATATTTCGGGTTCACTAGCCCCCAATAAATAGTTCTAAAAAGGCTCTTCCAACCTGTCAACCCGAAATAAGTGTGACAGAATGAATTGGAGTCAGGCATTCAATATCTGCCTGTAAGCTGTGGAACAAAACTATTTTCGAATGTTTATATACCTTCAAGATTTGTAGCGACTTATCTCATATAGAATTTCCTGATTTTCCCTCTGTTGAAGGATTCCATTTCTTTTCCGTACTCTGGTCACATAAGCAAAAACTTGGTCTTAATACTTTCAAAACAAGATATTAATACCACTATCAGACCATAAAACACGATATCTTTTTCGATATTCAATGAGGAAGAAGCAACTCCAAATCTACTTAAATCGGAAATTTGTGAGTTGAAGTGTTCAACTGGCAATAGAAAATATACATTTATTTAAAAATATAAAAAAACTTCTTTAATTCAACAATAAATTTGTTAAAAAAATCAATGGCTTACCTATGAGAAGCCCAGTAAGTCCACTTTGAGCTGAATTATTTATGTCTTACTTTGGAACATTATTATTCGTCAAAAATACAAATGTAAAACTCGTTCACAATAACCAAGTTTATAAAACTAGTTTCACTTTTGGTCTAGATAGGTAGATGACGTATTTTGTATTTGGACTGAAACTCACAGACTGCTATCGCATTTTTTTAATTATCTGATTAGCATAAATGAAAATATTAAATTCAAAATAGGAATACAAAAATATTCTTCAATCAACTTCTCAGATCTTAATATAAGTCATAGCAGTAATTAGTTCGAATTCCACATTTTTAGAAAACCTACCACTACTGATACCATAATCCATTCAAAATCCAATCAGTCATGGCAAATTAAAATGTCAACATTCCATAGTTTCATTCACAGACTTTTGAACTTCCCGTTGAAGAAAGTCAATTTCCGGAATGAAGTCAATATAATTAAAACTATAACGGTGAACAGTGGCTACAGAATTGAAACCATTGAGAAAACAATTTAAAAAAACTTACCACAATACTTAAAAACAAATTATATCAATTTAAATGATCCTAATGAGGAAAAGAAAATATGGTTTTCAATGGCTTGAGTAAAAGGTTTCAGCAGTAGATCAATAATGGTTTTCATAAAATGGGAATTAATTTTTTAGCAATGAATGGAAATGATTTACCTAAGATTTGGTGAACAATAAAGAAAGGAACCGCAACTTTTCCGAATCAGGGATTTTTCAAATTAAATGTGATGATTATAATGCTACATATATAGGACAAACAGGCCGATGTTTGCAACATAGAATCAAAGAACACAGGATGTCTATTTTGAAAAACCAGAAATCAACCGGTTTTGCAGAGCATTATATAGAAAATAATAATTTTTTTTAATGGGAAAGATGTCACTTTTATATATAATGTCAATAAGGGTAATTCGATCTATTATTTGGAGAACCTTTCCAATTTTGAGTTCAGCTCCTTTTCGTACTCCTCTGAAGATGGTCGAAAGGCCGAAACACGTAGCAGAATTCTGAATAAACTGTGAAACATGAAAACTGTGTGATTTTTTTCAATAAAATTGTTATAATGTTTCATCTAGAGGCAACGGCATACTCTATTAATTTAATTAATGAGATGGGGATTTTTTCATTTGGTAGAATTACTCTCTTTGATTTTTAAGATATGTTCGTTATAAGGTTATTCTGTATTCGCCTGTTTTGGTCCTTCATTTTATGAGGATAGGGAAAATTCTTTCGAATAAATTATTTGATAGTGTAGTTTGAAGGGTAATTACTCCTTCCAACCTGAGTTGAATACAGATCTAATTCTGAAATACAACCCTGCCGAAGGATGCTCGCGATCGAAAGTTTCTATGGTTCTTTCCGAAAACCATAATCCTATTATTATATAA
This sequence comes from Megalocaria dilatata, assembly GCA_034642435.1. Lineage (NCBI taxonomy): Eukaryota > Metazoa > Arthropoda > Insecta > Coleoptera > Coccinellidae > Megalocaria > Megalocaria dilatata. The sequence goes on along the minus strand of CM067855.1, from coordinate 57,582,012 downwards.
ATATTTTAAAAATTTTAAAATTAGCCTTCTACATATTTAATTCCAAAAGATTATATTTAATGATTATAACTTCTGAAAATAAATTAAAATAATGTCGTATAAGTACCACTTATATCATGACATAAAATAAACATTCATTATAAGACATCCGAATGGTACAACAAAATCCAATAAATAAAAATTATTAACCAAAATCCTATAAATTAAATATTTTAAATAGACAAAATTTTGTTTCTGCTGATCAATCTTATGAAAACCAATATCTTTCAAGAATATCCAACATAATCTTAAGAATTTCATCATAAAACTATCTTACTTAGACTATTCAATATTATTGGATATCTAACCAAGGTACCTTATATAAAATCTCAAGATATGTAAAACATTACTGAAAAACAAGTTTTAAGATCAACTTTGTTTCGTCAGTATTCAAATAATTCATATTCAAAAAATATAACATCAATTAACAACAAATATTCACTTACCCTTCAAACTTCTAGAAATGGTTCTACCGAAATGAAACCTTTAAATGTGGTGAGGAACGCTTCACTACACTCAAAAATATATCTGTGGTTTACCCTTGATCTAGAAGATTGAAAGACAATTTAACGGCCTCTGCTATAGCACAAGGACTATCTGTATAAAGAATGTTAAGGAAACCAAATAATTATATATTATGAATAGAATAACATAAATAGAGATTAATTCTTGATAGAAGGTATATAGAATTATATAAATATTTTAAAAATTTAAAATTTTTTAAAATTTTTAAAATATTTATATAATTTTATATACCTTCTATCAAGAATTAACCTCCATTTATGTTATAATCCTATTACCTTTTTTTCTCCTTAACCATTCAGCTAACGTGAAAGATTTTATACCCTTTGAAATGATCTGCAACAATAAATATTCTGTATAAACCATTATTTGTTGAGGTTCATTTTTATTTTTTTGCAAAGGAAAAACAATATGATTTATATCACGCACGAATGAAAATATCAAAAATCCTTCATTAGATGCCAATAGTCCTATTTCGTTACTAAAGTCGTACTGATAATGATAAGAACGTTCAAAGCTGCTGAGTTCTCGGCACTACTAACTGTTTTAGTTTTTTCCTTTGGACGTGGACTGGTGGTCGTAGGTTTTCTCGTTGTCGTAGGTCTTTTCGGTGGTGGAAATGAGGAAACTCTAACCGGATATGTATATTTAACAGTAGAATGATAACCTATAGCTGATGTAGAGACTGTTGTGGAAGGGAATTCTTTTTTAGGTGGAACACACTTATCTTCTTTACAAGAACTGCAATGAAATTGTACTGTTGGATCGGCTGCTTTTGCTGCTAGACCTCTCTTAGTGCAATCTTCCGGAAAACCGCAACCAGTCATGTCTTTATAAGGTTGGGAATCGCTTTTTTCGGTGTATCTTACACATACCTCTCCTTCTGAACATACTTCCTTAACAGATTCAACGTGGTGCAAATCGAAAGTGTCGCATTTGAAACACTCCAATGATTTCACTTCATGTACCAAATATATAAGGGAGAGTACTAATTGAAAATTGATATTCATGGACCCCTTTCAAAACGTCTGCGTTATGACTTTTATTTGGACAGATGTCGAAGGAAAAATACTTGATATTAAGTTTCCACAGATTTTCATGTCACTTATGAAATTCATTTGTGTTATCAGAAATTATGAATCTTTTATATTGTAAGCAACCTTCCTCGCTCCTCGCCCAGAGTTCTGCTTTGCTGCAGCTTGCCAGCATAGCATATAGAGGACGCTACCGCTTTTAAGTGCCGAGCTCGTTGTCCTCGCCCGGTTAGAGTAGGGCAAAGTACACAGCGTTCGACGACCGTTCCAACTGGTCACTGACTACATAAGCAGAAATGCGCAACAAGCGTGTTTGAAGAGTTCAGGTGCGCAAACTCAGAACGAAACGTCGCCCCCTAAAATAAGAGGTAGAAGCTCCCTCACGAAACTGCATTTCCTTAAGAGCTTCATTGGTGAGCCCCACTTGATGAAGGGTTTACTTCAAAAGCGAACCACTCATCCATTGGAGGCCCTGAATTCTCCATCCAATATTCCTGTGGTAGCCTTCATTTCGTTACACAGTAACCCCGCGTCCATTCTATCGGCGGACTCTTTCGTGCCACATTCCAACGCCCTATTTCGTGACCCTATTGACGCTCACTGGAGGGGGAGTGTGTAGAGACCTTCCTTGCCAGAAATTCTGCTCTGTTCTGACACGAATAGTTCGGAGTGGTTCTCGCTAATGCGCGATGATAAGGCGTACCCTTATTACATTTTCTGCTTCCTAGGCAGATTGTGGAGACTGCTTGAGTAGGCACCCGGTGAAAGAGACATGCTCACATGACAGTAACCTAACCGGTAGAATTTACGATGACCGTTCCCGCCAGGTTCAAGTAGGGCTGTCTGAATAGTTTAGGTGCGTATGCTCAGAACGAAACGCCGCCTTCCAAATTAAGAGGTAGAAGCTCTCTCACAAAACCTCATTTACTTCAGAGCTTCAATATATTATACACTCCAATTGATAATGGTTGTTGATTTCCAACAAGTCTAATCTAGAAGCATAAAGAAACCAAAAAACTTAATATAGTTTTTTTTATATGGATACCTATGTAATTAATACCATATTGAACAAGAAACTCACATCTGTTTTTTGTTTGCTCTGAGGCAGTGTAGATACTATAGGTGGCATCGACCACAAACGGAAAATTAGCCAAATTCCTGAAAAATTTTATTTATTTTTGAAGAGTATTAATAATACTACATTGTGTTTAGGTCAACGCCAGTCCATACATTTTCTCTAATGAATCGCCAGAACCTCCGGTAGCTTAGTTGGGAAATTTTAATGCATCCACCATATACCGCGAACTTTTAATCAAGCGATTATCATCTTTTTATCGCATTGCAAAACTTCTTGAGTAGAAATAAATTGGATTAGAAGATTGTGAAAATCTATTACTAAAGTTTTCTTAAATAAGAACCTAGACTTCCATGAGAGAGGCATTATGGAGCTGACTTTAAAATGACAACAAATTATGAAACAAAACGGTGCATATTTGACCAAAATCAGACAATCAGAAACATGTTGAATGAAGTCTGGCAAAAGTAATTCATTTTTGTCACCAACCTTTTATATCTGACCTCTTCATGTATATTATATTTAGAATGAACAATATTTCAAAAAGTTTCTTTAATTGTAACAGGGATACCTAACATAAAATGACCGACATAATTCTTCCTTATTTTCTGAAGTGTTTTGAAAATTTCAAGATAAAGAAAATAGTACAATCGAAAATACTAAAGCGAAGCTCGAAAATAGTAGTTTGAATTCAAAACAACTAACAGCACTGTCCAATTCACCATATTTTTTCTTTGGCGGTACCGTTCCATACAGGATTTCATCAGGGTCATCCTGATTGTCCTCGCCATCGTGAATAGTGGTAGTATTCATCGTTGAGGTTTCATTAGTTGCTGTATCAGAACTCAGACTCTCAGTGATTGTGGTAACATTCGTTTGATCTACCTCGCTTTCTGTGTGTACGATAGGTATACATTTATCAGTATCACATTCATAACAATCTGCATCGATAGTTGTATCATTTGCTCTTTTCTCCTCTTCATGTAGTTTACATTCTTCCATTGTTCCACATTCGATTTTATCTTTTTTAGTTTCATTGCCTTTCATTTCAACATACCTAATGCAAATTTTTAATTCTTCACACTCTTCTGTGTCATTTCCCGGATTCTTTGTGTTGAAGTTATCATTTTTGTAGCAAATTAATGAGTTCACCCATAATGCTTCAAAAGATACTAAGAGTACTAAGAAAATGAGAAAAATGTTGCTACCACAATTCACACTCATTTTAATTATGAAATGACATTTATGACAATCATATACTGTCTATGCTCATGATGTTTTTTTCGCGGTTTTTCTATGGAACCGCGTGCTATCGTTTTGAGCTAATGTCTGTGATTTTCGTAATTTTGAGCCGAAAACAGACTAAAACGAATAGGTTAGACGCACTACCCAAGAATCTGAGGTCAGAAGTTTTCTTACCAGTCCAACCGATCCCTCTGTAAAAACTCTCAACATTCGAACGGAAAGAGCTACGGACTTGAAATTTTCAAGGTACAGTGTAACCGAGTTTGAATACAGTGTTAAATTCCTGACAAAAAAAATGAACAAATGAAGAACAAATCATAAAAACTTAAGGTTTTATTGGAGTTTGCCGCTAAAAATGCCATTAGGGAAAGATATTAATATTCAGTAATGGAGACTTGTCAACATCTGCTTGTTCATCAATAGTATTTCACGGACATTGTACCTGTCGATTTCAAGAAATTCTAAAAGTGTTATTCTAGTACTTTTGTTTTTTGACGTGAATAATTTCATAGTTATTGTTGAAATTATGCCTGAATTTCTTTAGATGGTAAGCATATGTCGGATGTACGGAATCCGATATGTAACTTCTTTGGTGTTCTTCGATTTTTTTCTTGAATGATCTACCTGTCTGGCCAATGTATACTGAAGGGCAATCGTTGCAAGTCAGCTTGTAGACTCCAGATTTATTTTCATTATTTGTTCGATCCTTATTGTTTTCTATGTAAGTACTAACTACTACTACTTCTATTTTAATAAGTAATAACATTAATAACCTCAGTACTTATATAAAAAATAATAAGGATCGAACAAATAAGGAAGAGAAATATGGAGTCTACAAGTTGATGAAGTTGCAACGATTACCATCTAGTATACTTGGCCAGACAGGTAGATCATTCAAGAAAAGAATCCAAGAACACCAACTCAATGGTTATAGAGAAGTGAGCGAATATTTTTGGATAACAGAATTTTTATATACAGCGTATAATTTAGAGTAAACTTTATTTCGTCTAAATGAAATGTATCCAAAGGATCTACGGTTTTAGGGAAGCAATTGTTGTAACACAAGTGAATATACAGACATTTGTCTTCTTATTTCTAGCCTGCAACATTGCACCCTTTCAGTTTCCATGAATAGTGTTTTGGGAAACGTCCATTAGTTAAGTTGAGCCTTTCTGTGCGGGCCTGCCTTGCTTTTGGACGCCTCTTTTTTTTACTCTCAAACCTCTTACATTACCTTCCTCTCCCGCGTTATATGGCACATAAAAATCGACAGGGCCATATTTCTCGACCTGCGCGCCTAATGAAATATTTTATGTTTTAAGTCTGTGAAATGGCTTGACGAAGGTTACTGCGAAAGAAGTTAGACCCCATAAAATACACAAATGCCTTTATTACACTCCCGGGCAGTTTGGAGACTGTAGTTTCTCCACTCCCAGCGGCTAATATTAAAGTCGATTGTGACTATAAAGCGTAAGAAGTCTCTGCACTAAATTAATTACCCGGGCGGTGACTTATGAATATGGAACTCGTGATCCCGGCATTAGGGTGCACTGAGCGGAAATGTGTCACCTAAATTCGCTAGCTTGATCGCTTAGTTGTATGCGACTCAGGGAGGTGAAGATAGATAAACATTTCCCAGAAATTATTCCGTTTGGAGTGGTAATTCCGAATTTGAGAGAAATTGGATCGCGTCTAGCCTAGGGTGTGTTTTACGAGGCTTTCAGATGATACGAATTTATAATGTATGGAGTTTCAATGAAGATTTCATGAAAATCTCCGGATGATTAAATTAGTAATCTAAACAGCTAGACGCATGAAATATACAGAGAATATTTTCACTGTAGGTAGGGTTTGAAATACTGGATGGAGTAATCCGTTACTTTATTGTTAGTATTTGACACAGCTAGAAGTATTAATTAACAGAGAATATTTTCTCTATAGTAATGGTTTGAAATATAAAATCTAGAAATCCGTTACTTTGTGATAGGTATGAAAAAACAGTTACCAGAGTTTCATAGTAGGAACTATATTTTCATATTTCAAGGATATTTATATTCTCCCAAAAGTGAAGAGTTCCACAGGTTGGTCTGTTCATTAAGAAACTTTACCCCCATGTCACTCTTGTTCTCAAAGTTCTTTGTTAATTCCGAATCTAGTTCTTTGTTTTTCGATATCAGTTCTAAAATTCAGATTATCTTAATCAGGGAAAACATGATTGGCCTGGAAAGAGTTATTAATATTATTATTATTAACAAATAAATGGTTTGGGGTTTTCACTCATAAACTCAAAATTACAAAATAAAATAGAATTCATAAAAAACTAAAATTAACAAAGAATCCCGCGCATATTCAAAGTAACATAATTAAGTAAGAGGTGATTCTGGTCTCGAATGAACTGGTCGAGTTGGTTTTTGAAGAAATTCACCGAATTTGCACCAACAACACCATGTGGCAACCTATTCCATCCGCCGAAAACTCTGTTGGAAAAAAACATTTGACGCTGTGTGGTCTTGAAATTCTCTTTCGCCAGTTTGATGGCATGGTCACGGAGTTGAGTGCTGCTTCTCATGTAGAAGTGATCCAGATACACACCAAAGAACCCATGCAGAGCCCTTAAGTCACAATAAGATCACCTCTATCTCGTCGATCCCCAAAAGTTAGCAGATTTAGTAGTCTTAAACGAGTGTGATAGTCTGGTCTTATCCTCGCAAAGGAAATCAATACATTCCAATGCTGTACATACTCGAGGAAAAGTTGATCGCTCCTGAGAGAATGACACCACACCGGTCCAGCGTTTTCCATCAAAAGACGCACATAGCTGCATTAAAATGCTCGACACGTTGCGAGGCTGCAACCCCTAAACTATCTCTTTATGTAGCTCATCTGTATGGCCGTTGATGAGACCAGCTCTAATCATAGGACACCATGATGTCTGAATCATTATAGTGGTAAACGGGAGTCAAGCAGTGACTGCATATTGAGATTTGGGGTTGTTTCTACCTATGTGCAAAACGTGGCATTTGCTGGTATTTAATGAGAACAACCATTTTCGACACCAATCTTTCAGAGCCCGCAAATCGTTCTGAAGGATCCGCGCATTCGATGCATACTTATATATCTTCGTGTCGTTTGCAAAAAGTGCGCATGTAGATTTCAGTGTTCGAGGCAAATCAGATGTATAAAACAAGAAGAGAATGGAACCCAAGGCTGATCCCTGCGGGAGTCAAAATTAGTTCGTGCGGTTTCGATAACAGATGTTGCTACAGGTTCATTATTTCATTGTTTCACCGGGCAACACATTCATTTCGAAGTAGGATTTCTTCTCAGTATCTGTCATGTCGCTGAATTGTGAAAAACATGGCTTCTATGTGCTCTGAAAATGTCAACTTTTGCGAATGACTTGTTTTAGCGGTGAGTTTTACTTCGTTACTTCAAGGGAAAGGCTTTCCAAAGCGATCGTAGTTTAGTGGAGGTTGCTCTTGCTGAACGAACGTGTCAAAAGTCATTTTCCCGCTTTTATAGAGGCAATTTTCAGTTGGAAGACAAAAACCGACACGTACCAAAGTTAAAGGATGAAGAATTGAAGGCAAGTCTCGGTGAAGATCCATCAGAAACCAAGAGGAACTCGCAAAAACACTTAAAGTCATTTGCCATTGTTTAGAAGCAATAAGGATGCTCAGAGAGGTAGGAAATCGGGTGCAGTATGGAATGAAGCCAAAAATAGTCGAATGCCGTTTTTCATGTGTGAACTCTAACGGAAAAAAAGAAAGGGGTTTTTGCATCGAATTGTGACTGGCGATGAAGAGGTCGTCCATTACTATAATCCAAAACGTCGGGCAACGTATGGTACCCCTGCTATGCCTCATCATCAACTCTCAAGCCGAATATTCATGATAAGAACATCATGCTGCATATTTGGTGGGATCAGCTGTGTGTGGTGTCTGAGCTACTACAATCAAACGAAATCATCAAAGGGGAGTTCTACCGACGACAATTGATGCATTTGAGCCGAGAACTGCGATAGGAACGGCCGCAATACGCCGAGAGACACAACAAAATTATTGAGGATGTATAATAATGCACGGCCACATGTTGCGTCGCCCGTTAAAACTTACTTTGAAACGCTAAATTCGGAAGTCCTACGCCACCCGATATAAAGATCAGATATTGCTCCTTCCGATTAACATATCTTCCGATCGATGCAACATGGCCTGGCTAACCAGCACTTCTCCGAATAGGATGAAGTCAAAAAATGGATATATGCATGGATAGCTGCTAAAGGGCCGGCCCTTTCCCGCGCTGAGATCGTGTTAATTGTCAGAAAGATGGGAAAAAGTGGTAGCTAGCCACAGATAATATTTTGAACTTTGAACGTTTAACCAATTACACACAAAAAAACGCACGAACTTATTTACGCTCCTAATATTTTTCCGATATTTGAATGAAACATGGTGTTCCCAGAACTTTTTGGGAGATTTATTCATCATATATAGGGTTCTTTAAATGAAAGTACAAACAGAAAGGGGTCCGCTAATGCTTCGTTTTCGAGAACAGGGTGCTGAAAATCGAATTTTTCAAAGTTTTTTCCTCATAGGATCAGTATTTCTCAAGATATTCAGCTGATGTTTCTCAAAAATATTACCTTCCAAGATTTACATCCTATGACATGTCAACTGACGTGCATTAATTTATTTGATTGTAGGAGATCCAGTTTCTGAAAGACGCTTTTAAATATTGGAGAATACTCGATTGTCAAGCATCAATATTCGGATAACGTTTCATGCAGAGACACTAAGCATTTCTTACGTTTCCACTTGCAAAGCTATAAGCCACTTCAGAATTCGTGAAACTCACCAGGTTTATTTTTAATATATGATCTGGGAACTCCGAGCATGGTATTTCGTATACACTTCGAGATTCGTTTGGCATTGAATCTTTGGAGGATCGACAAGAATTTTATTGTTTGTTGTGAAGATGGTTTTTTATACCATGTTTACGTAAGATCCGACTTATTTTTATTATTTATTATCAGCTGGGATGAAAGGAAGAAAGTCGTTATGAGTATTGTTCTCTAGAGATTTGTGAGAATTCCACGAATACATCCTACGTCGTTGGAAGAATTTCTGAATTTGATATCTGCTATATCCATTTTGGGATAGAGCAGATTTGAATGGGTTTATTATTGTAAGTTTCATGGCTCGGTATACGAGGGAGTTCCAAACGAAATTCATTTGTGCCATATGGTGATGAAAGTCGGCATGTAGATATCGATTGGTATGGGTGGGTTTTATAACGATAATGTGGGTGAAAACTATGTTTTATTTGGTGAAAAGCACGTTTAGAAGAGAAAAGTAATTTTCTTATTTGGTGAAAAGCACGTTTAAAAGAGGAAAGTAATTTTGGTTTAAAATTTCTCGAATCTCTCGAAATTGAGGAATGATCAAATTATCTCAACAAACGCTATGATATTGTCTGATGCGTGGAAACATTTGATTGGTAACCTCCCCAGTTCCACCATACAAAACTGTTTCCCTCAACACTCCCAATCATGCCTGAACTACATATAAATGCTCCTTCTCGTTCTTCCGCAAATCAGTACCCTTGAAGTAGCAGAAATACCTGAAGAGTAGGCAGAGTGAGGCCCCGGTACTGAACCACAAATTTTAACATTTGTTCTTCATAATGGTTCGAAAATCGAAGCCGAAATGTCGAACGGTTACAAATTTTAGACGCAGTCCAACCCGGAATTTTCAAATTTCTAATATGACTAGCCGCTATATATATATATATATATATATATATATATATATATATATATATATATAACTTAATATTTGTATTATATAATATCAGAAGTTACGACTTTGGTGTTTCATTTAATCTATATGCTTACCTTATAATAATATAACATTACAATTTGATATCACTGAAATTCGAGCTCCTAGACAACAAAATGTTATAATAGAATTCAGGGCATCCAATTCGTATAAAATTAGCTCCAAATACCCTAGAATTAAATCATGTATTACAGGGTCTGAGTATTACTTCTATATTTCTCATTATATAATGTATTAAACTTCTTAAATACCATATTTAACGATCGTACGTCATTCACAATATACTCGTTCAGAAACTGAAAGAAGAAATATTATTTATTCAGCATATCCGTCTTCCGAATTGAAAATGAAAAATTCAGCGGAAATGAATATATTATCACATTTGGTACCTACCCACTTACCATCATCCAGAAAAAACCGATATCAAAATCATATATCCGCATTTGTCTCATACATTCGTCCAAACGAATATTAATAGGTATAACTTCTTTCAATTCCGTCCATCCCATCAAACTTTTCGCATATTTCACGTGTATAAATTACGGGCACGCACGAAATAAATCATATCCACCTTCACAAGTGAAAAGTTCCCGATGCTTCGAAAATACATGCCTGGCCTCGTTGAACGTCGAGATTGATGAATTTCTTCATCCGGGCTTTTTTCGATAGAGAAAAGTTTGCGGACGACGTATCGCGAATGTTAAAATATGTCATTTATTCAGAATGGATGAATGTGCAGAATGAATGCATGTGGTTTCCGATTTTCAGTGAAAGGGGTGTGGGAAGTTCGAATTTAGTACATGTAAGGGTGGAGAAATATTTGATTGATTTGGTTCACAGTTGATGTTTATTCATTTTAAATAAAAAAATATACACTCAGCTTTAGGCATTTGTATCAGTGAAATAACAATAATTTTTTTTAAATGAAATGAATTTTTATGCATTCTATAACATTTCATGAATTCAATTTTGACAAAAGTTAAGTTGAAAAATTGAAATTCAGAAAATTCTAAGAACTTCTACAGAATGATCATTAAAATCAATACTCTGTCTGAGAAAAACTATTCACGTTTTATAAAATATTATATATATTAACACATATCAACAAGAATCAACAGCTCTGAAGAAATGAAAACTATAAATGAATTAAATGAAAGTTAAGACAATATTGTTTCGTGCTTCCAGGGTCACTCATTTTGAAGGCTAGACATTTTCAATTTGAAGTCAATAGTAGTCCTCAAATGAAAAAAACTCAAATGAACATCTGAACGGACTAAATATTTTCGTCGATCAGCCTTCATTTATCAAAGTTTACCTCGATATGAAGCTTTTAAGATTTGCTTAGTGAGTATCATTTCTACATATAAAACTGGAAGTACGATTTTTCCCTAATACTAAGGGTTCGTAGCTTACATTTTATTTAAGTCCAACTTCTGCTGTTTCAAAGCTCAGCTTTCTCAAGGTTTTAGAAACGAGATTATTTTATAAATTCACTTCGGCAACCAAACATTTTCAGATCAGCACGAATCGCCCAGTTTTTCGAAGCTTGTTCTAGAGAACAACGTTCCAATGGTTTGGTAAGTTGTCTATAACTGGTCTCAAACGACTTAGATCGGACTTACTAATGAAGAATCCGTGATTAAAAGTAAATTTGTTCGGCCGATTTGTCCGTGAATACTCTAACGATTGAAAGGGACGAGCTGAAGATCTGAAATTTTCAGAGTAGGTTTTAAGCCCAAAAACCTCAGCTGAGTTTTCAATGGGCCAAATCAGTTAAATAGTTCCAGAATAAATCTCACTTGAAAAGCTTTTCATTTTCCCCAATATTTTCGAAAGAATAGAAAACATTGATCTGAAATTTGGTGCTCAGATGTAAAATAACGACTTGTAGGTTCATGAAAAATTTCGTGAGGATCGTATAATTTGACTATTGATAAAAATGTGTGGAGAGCAGCGTTGAGCGCTATCAGAACCATAGCAACAGTCTTAAGATCGAGTTTAAATCAAGCTTTCAAATGTGAAATAAAAAGAAGGCTAATGCCATATTTTGGGAGTATTGTATGTGATATGAACAAGCGAGCAAAAGATCCTAACATCACGTTAGTCTTTTTCTCGAATATTACTAAATATTTTTCTTATGATTAGTACTAATTCTTTCAAATTTCTGGCATATATTTATTACCAGTTGTCTGATGTATAATTTCGCTGATGTTCGTTATTTTTTTTTTGTTCGACAAATATACACTATAAGGCAAGCATTGCAAGTAAATTTATAGGCCCCACCTTGATTGTTTGATCCTTGTTATTTCTTGTATAAATTTCCAAATTATTTACCATTAATGTAAAGATACTTTGTAATATTACCTGATATTCCATTTACGTAAGAAATAGAAATGAATATCATTTTTATTCGAATCTTTTGTAACAGGCTGAACTGGATAAAATGCACAGATACAGCCCTTCTTAGATGCTATTAACCAGAAAATGACACCATATCACAGTATGATCCATATATTAACAGTTAACAGTTAACGTAACTATGAATCGCGATTACTTTTTCAAAGACCTGAATAATACTAGGCATATTGAATCTAATACCGGTTATCTCTCAATCACAAAAGACAAAATATCAAACAAAAAAACAAAAGAAAATTGCATTGAATTTTTCTTTACTAGTATTTCTATAAATTGACGGCAATTTGTATTCCATTTTTGCCTATGTTTTCTTATCTTTAGTTCCGGAAATTGTTCGTTATTTGTACCTTCCCTTTTTTTCCAGTTCTAATAGAAATATAAAAAGTTGTTATTTTTATTTAAAATGTAAGCCTGAAGAAATAACAGTGTTGGCGGAATAATTGTTGTTTTTAATAATGAACTTTCGGCATATTATTTATTATTTTATTTAATTCACATGTTACATGAAATTAGATTATACAATTCTGAATTTAAAGTAATTTAAATTTTATTTCTATCAAGTATTGACTCACATTCATATTGATTTTAAAATTCAGAATTAATTCATATAGAGTCTTTATAATATATTCTTTAATTATTTATTATTTTTGAAATTCTGATTATTTCTCTCATCATGGGACATTATTTGGGCTGAATAAGTATTGTTATGTTTTTTTGTGTTCCGAGTACAAATCGTTATAGGTTTTACGTAACAACGCGTTGATAATTTCTGTTTTATTTCGGATACTTCAAAGCTTACTTCAGGTTTATTCGTTCCAGGTTTTATCTTATTTGGTAAGTTAAATTTTGATCCCGTGATATATTTGAATATGAATTCAATACATTTCTGAAGAGGTCTAGAGACCGAAGTAGCTATCAAGTGTTCGAATCATTTATTTTGAGAATTTCAGATAATTTTGGAATAGTGGATTTTCTTGTATTTGTATGTTAATATACATACTTATATAGTTTTTGTTAATACATTTGTATCAATACATTTGTCGGGATGTGAAAAGGTTTTTTCCGAGTCTTTGAATAATATTTTATATTAATTATATCTAAGAATATCAATTTGTAAGTTTTTATATAATATATAATTTCAATATATATTATAGAAGTTAGAATATATAATTCTGAATTTGAGGTCATTTACTTTTTTAACCCCCAAAAGTATTCAAATAAGTCCAAGAAAAAATCATTTACACTACACGCCATCGATTGTTACCTCATTCCTTAATGTAGTTGATGATTGGGATAAATGAAGAAGATGAAAGCTGGATCCCTTATTTTATATTCTTATTTTTATGATGAGTGAATACCCGAAATTTTCGAGAGGACTATTAATCCAATTCAATTCAGTCAAACATGAATGTGCATATTTACGTATTCAATTTCAATCATCTCTAATTCGATATACTGTGAATCTTAACTGCTTTGATATAGCAAATATCTTCTGAAGATCTCCTCGGGTAACAATTGTATTCAGAAATCTGTGAGGCTGTTCTCACATCCGTGTTGCAATGTGTTTCAACGTAATCTTAGCCATACTCCCTCATTTCTCCAAATGCTCCTTGCATCCATTAGAATCTGTCAACGTTTGGACATAATTCGCCTTACATTACGGCTTATGTACACTGCGTCCATTAACGACTTAAGTTTGAGACAGTCAACTGTTATGTCTCTAGCACTTTGGGAAAATAGCGACGCTTCATCCTACTTTATGGATGATGTATTTTGCATGAGTTTCTCGAAATAGCAACCAATTTGTTATAAGGGAGACCGTATAGATTAAAATCATCTCATCTGTGAGGATACCCGATAGTCTATCGAAATTGAATTGAAGACAAATTGTTTCCCTGTATTTTTGGGTCAATTGTATTTCTTCCTCCTGAAGAAATTTAAGATATAGTACTCCCTATGATTCTCGAGTGTAAAATTCAGGTTTCATACTCTGAACTGATTTTATGAACTAATGAGACTCTCGAATTAGAAATAGATCAAACAGATCTACTGAAAAATGCAAGTTCTAAAGAAAGTACTTATAATTTACCAATGATTTTATTTGAATAATGTCTTGTCAAGCAGAAAAAATATTTGTTATTTGCAGATGTTTAAATACACATGGCATATCGGTGGCTTGGATATTCAGAACTCGAAGTATTTAAAATACACTACGCTATCATTTTAATTTAATCGCATAAGTAGGAAACAGCAGAATTCAGTAAATGTAAAGTGTCCTGAAGTTAAATAACCCCGATTTATCAAATGATAACCGTTATAAAAATGTACAGAAACTATATAAGTATGTATATAAAGATACAAATACTTGAAAATCCACTACTCCAAAATTATCTAAAATTTCTCAAAATGAAGGACCAAATAAATATAATTGAACAAGAATTCCAACATTTGATAGCTATTTCAGTCTCTAGACCTATTCAGAAATGTATTGAATTCAGATTCAAATATATCACAAGATCAAAATTTCAGTTCGGGATGTAGAAAGGTTTTTTCTCAGACATTGAAAAATATTTTATATTGATTATATATAAGGATATCAATTCGACAGTTTTTTTTATACAGTTTCAATATATATATAAGAAAAACAAATGATAACTTCCACTATTTCATTGATTTACACGACAATTGTTTCGTCATACCAGGAATTTATCAGGTGAGTTTAAACTGAGGTATACAATGCAAAACATGACCTCAAATACACAGCTCTGGTACAAAAAATAGAGGGGTGGAAAGAGATGGTTTACAATTGATGAAAAATATTAAGTAGGGGGATCTGTTTAAATCTCTTTGATCATTCAATAAAATTTGTCTTTTATTCTATCTATTGATCTCTAAAATTTCTAACCGATTTAGTTTCTGACTTTTGATTTCGATATGTAATATTTCATAGTTCATATTAAAATTATGAGCAGTCTCTAACAAATGGTTGGCATAAGTTGAATTTGGTTTTTTAATTATATAACATTTTTATGTTCTCGTATCCTTGTTTGGAATGAACGGCCTGTCTGTCCCACATATACACATGGGCAATCACTACATGTTAACTTGTGAGCTCCTGATTTTTTCATTTTAGGAATGACGTCTTTATTATTCTTTATTAAGCTGCCTAAAGAATTAATGGTTTTAAAAGAGATGTTATGTTTTGCTTTTTTCTTTAAATACCTACCAATCTTTTCAGATTTTTGGCCTAAGTAAGTTAATGAAATAAATTTTGTTTCGTTTGAATTTTGAAATTTTGGATATACAAGTGATATTGCTTTCTTGTTATCTATTTTATCAAGTAAATTATCTACTATTAACGGATTAAAATCATTATTGGAAGCTATTTGTTTAATGGTTTTATACTCTTTGTCAAAATTTTCTTTCGTCATAGGTACGTTAACCATTCTATAAAGCATACTATTATAAGCTGGCAATTTTTGTGAAAATGGATGGTTTGAAATATAATGAACCGAACCATCTGTATGTGTAGGTTTTCTGTATATGGAAAAGTCGTATCTATTATTAATTTTGGTGATTTTTAAATCTAAGGAATTGATGTTATTATTTACTTCATCTTCCTGTGTAAATTCAATTGTTGCTGTTCGAGGACATCCAAAGTCGATGTTTACTTGTTAAAATGCCTAGAGCACGTGTACGCGGAATTTATCCCCAGCTAAGTGAATTTGAAAGAGGTCGAATTATTGGTCTACGGGAGGTGGGGTTGTCATTTCGAGAAATCGCTTACCGTACGAACAGAAATCCAACTACTGTTATGAGATGTTGTCGAGCGTGGTTGATGATGCCCAAAATCGAAGAAGAGTAGGCACCGGATGTCGAAGGGACACATATGAAGTTCAAGATCGACGTCTAAGACCTATGGCTATTAGAGACCGATTTGCGACAACTCGCTCTTTGGCTGATGAGTGGTTAGGAGAATAAGGCCATCCTGTAACTGTCCGAACGGTTTACCGCCGGATAAGGACTTTTGGACTGCAGCATTATCGACCCCATCTTGTGTTACCTCTGACGCTTGAGCATCGACGGTAAAGATTACAGTGGTGCAGGGAACGTCAACATTGGAATGGCATCAAGTCGTCTTTTCTGATGAATCTCGATTCTCCTTGGGTGAACATGATGGCCGAAAAAGGGTTAGACGACGTCGGGGAGAAAGACACGAACCTCAGTTTGATATTGAGCGTCATGTACACCGGACAGTAGGCGTTATGGTATGGGGTACTATTGCACATGCAAGTAAGTCACCTTTGGTCTTTATTCGAGGTAACATGACAGCACTGCGTTAGCTTCAAGAAATAGTGGAGCCATATCTTCACCCTTACTTTAACCGGCTCGAGAATCCAATATTTCAGCAAGATAATGCTCGACCTCATGTTGCCAGAGTTAGTTTCAACTTATTTGAAGTGACCCATGTGAATCTTTTGCCATGGCCGCTCAGATCCCCCGAATTTTCGCCCACAGAGCATGTTAGCGCCCACGGACTTTGGTGGCTCTGAGACATGAACTGCAGGTATCTTTGGATATTATCCCTTAAGAAGAAATAGACTGTTTTATTGCATCAATGCCAAGACGTGTATAAATATTCGCGGTGAACAAACACATTATCAACAAATTTATTGAAAAACAATTTTAAACCCTTCGGTTTTTTTCTTCAAATTTCATTCATTTAATCCTTGCTATACCATCTATGTATTACGAAAAAAAGTTTTAAATTTATACAGCTCCTTCTGCAGTTTCTTTGTCAGTTAATATAAAATTCTGAATTTAAAGTCATTTAAATTTTACTTCTATCAATTATTGACTGACATTCAAATTGATTCTTAATTAATTCATATTTGATTTTAATGTCATCTTGATTCTGTCAACATGACAATAGGCTGTATACGAAAGTCATAGGCAGACATGGATTTTATATTAGTTTCAAATAGGATACATTTCTTCAGAGAGAGAGAGAGAGAGGAATATGATCGTTAAATAAAATATGTTTTTTTATGATGCCGGTTTCTTTCTAATGCTTTTAAGAGGTCTTGTCTATTGCATTTGTTCTTGATATGGAGAACTTCGAAATTATGGTCAAAATCATATCCTGATTCTTGAAGATGCTTGGCATAAGTGGAATTCAATTTATTCTTAACGAATATGATCAATGAACATCAGAACTTATTCGTTAAGAACAAATCGAATTTTACTTATGCCCAGCATCTTCAAGATTCAGGACATGATTTTGACCATTATTTCGAAGTTTTCCATATCGGGAACAAATGCAATAGACTGGACCTTTTAGAAGCACTAGAAATAAACCGGCATCATACAAAACTAATTTTAAGTAACGACCAAACAGATGTGAACCGACACCCGTTATTGAACCCTTTCAAATAAATTCTGAAAAATCACAAAAACGTGATAAAGAAGAAACGTGTTTCTTCTTACTCAAACTTATATTTAGGGAGAACGATTTTGTAAAAGTAGTTACCATACTCATTTAAAGAAGTCAAAATGTAATCAACGAAACAATTTTTGTATAAACAATAAATATTAGCGGAAATAGAGTGTTTTGCCTTAAATCATATACGATGAATTTCCGTCAAGAAGAGACCAAAACAATAAGGAATATGTGCTTTTTATATCCTAACCTGTCTAGCACATAGCACATAGCACATTGCTTCTATTGGATAACAGATATTAATAATAAATAATTAAATATAAAGAATGTATTTCATCATGTACTTAAAATAAAATCGATATATTCTTATAATTACTGTATTTTGTCGATGGTAAGGAGGAGAATGATATTTGATGAGAAGATATGAAATACAAAAATTGCAATGGAATCTTGTGAATTTGACGTTAGTTCTCAAACAGAACTTTTTTGATTAGAATTTTATCTCATTTTTTCAGTGCACCACTCAAGTGATAAAATACAATTGTTATTTTTTCAAGGTACTACCATTGATATTCCACTACTGATGATTTTAATTAGGACGTGTGAAAATACCATTCATTCAAATAAAACCAACAAGTGAATCGACACAATGAGAACACAAAACGCTGACCTATATAGAGGTGAAACAATTGCTGAATAAGGCGTTTTATCTGCTCGCCGTGTGAGTGGTTTGTGAATTAAACAACAACAAAGACTAACGACTTTGTTACAATTCTCATTGAAAACTGTTTGAACGTATGACTGGAAAGAATAATTTTCCGGTAGGTCTTAGTATACTCGCATAATGGAATTGAGCCGGTGTGCGTTTGAAAATGAAAATCAAGATCGATGGAGTCCTGTATAGAGTATTCCCTCTCTGTCGATTGTTTTTATTTGAAGAAAAAATAAATTTTATATTTCGGCCATCAGTAGTATAATTCAGCTTCTGAAATTTTCTGTATTTTTGCACTGCTTGACGGTAGTTCCAAAGATGATACTAAAGTGATAAACTTGAATTCTGGGGTTGCCGATAACAACCAAAACCAGAGAGAGGAAATACTCATCCCTATTAATTGGTGTGTGTGTGGATTTTTTTCTGTAGTATATACATATATATATATATATATATATATATATACACAGTGTCCAGATTTAGCGTTCATATATTTCAGGGGTTGATTCCAGAGGTCAAAATATGAAGAAAACTTCATGTCAACTTAGGTCCTCAAATGCAGCCTATGGACTTCTTCAACATGACCTCCAAAATCCAATAAACTAGCGATATCTTTGTCAAAATTTTGTGGATTCAAATGAAACTCAGTATATGGAAGTTTTCGGATAAACTGCTGATTAAAAAACTTATTGATTCTCATCAGTGGCGGAGATAATAGGGGGTCTTTCATAAAATTACTTCTTATTTTTGACTGAGTGATCAAACTGAAATTTTAATCAAAGAAATATACTCCTCATACATTTTTGAAGAAATAACTTACCCTTCGTTGAAAGCGTTATGCAGCACCTTCCTCGAGAAATAACTGATTTTGTGATGATATCCATTCTATCTGAGATATGGACGTTATTGCTCACAAATGTCAGAGTGACAGACAACTATTATGTTTTTAGAGATAAACAGTCCGTGGCTCAGTTAGAATATAGAAAAATCACTATTTTTTCGAGAATGGTGCTACGTAACGCTTCAATGAAGGGGTACATTATTTCTTCAAAAATGTACGAGGAGTCTTCTTCGATTAAAATTTCAATTGGATCATTCAGTCAAAAATTAGAAGTAACTTTATGAACGACCCATCTGTCATCTCCGCCACTGATGAGATTCTGTAAATTTTTTGATCACCAGACAATTCAGGTCACCTAAAAACCTCCATGTACTGAATTTCATTTGAATCCTCCCAATTTTGACGAAAAGATCGCTAGTTTATTGGATTTTGGTGGTCATGTTGAAGAAGCTCTAGCGCCCATAGTTGAACCTTGGAAATATATTAACCGGACACCTGTATATATATATATATATATATATATATATACCCTAGAAGAAAAATCCACATACACCAATTAAAAGTTTTGTAAAAAGGTTGAGTATTTCCTCTCTCTGTTTTTGGATGTTATAGCCTCTCTGGTATCATCTTTCATATATATATATATAAATATGTAATTTTTTTGTCCCAGAATATTATAGCAGAATGTTTCTCTCCAATATGTTCAGATATAGAACATACAATTCTACAAACTATTTATTTGATAAATGAATATTAAAACAATGAATTGAGAAACGTGAAACTAAAGTTAAAAAACAATCATTTGTATTTGAACATATGTCCTTTATTTTTAATAGAATTATATAGCATTACAAATTATTAATTCCAGAATACATAAACCAACGATTCAGAAGAATAATCAGGATCAGTGGATATCGAAGTTGCCAAGATAGTCATAAACCTACAATATAATGGGAGTAGTTTATGTTGTGCAAGAACCTAATTTAATTTTATTGTGATTATTCTGATTCTCTTAAGTTATGTGGAGAGGGCCATTCGAAATTTGCATATTTGATCGGTTATAAATAAAAAAATGATGGCATTTTTTCAAACTTGTGAATTTGTTAGAAAGGCCGAACCTTGACTTTCACGAATTGAAAAAAATTATTCAAATGACCGCCACGATTGGCTACAGCACCCCATCCGCTCAACCCAATTTTTCAGTACACTGTCGATTGTTTGGAGCCCAATCTCATGAAGAGCAACTTCAATTTCGTGTTTCAAGACATTTATCGTTTCTGAATGATCAGTATAATATTAGTCCAAAAAATACTCCTCTGAGGTAAAAATAAGTTTCATCGCTAACCCTGATTTTTCTGGAAAAATGCTAATTTTCGGCCATGCGATCATTAGCCCATTGAGCAAATGGATCTCAGGGTGAGCACGCTTCTCTTCTTGCACTAGTTGAACTTTGTAGGACTGCACGGAGGCCTTTATGCAAAATTCTCCTCAGAGAAGTGTGAGAATTGTTCAGTTCTTGAGCACGATGACGAGTTGATGTTGATGGATGTTGAGCTACAGCAGCAATGATTTCAGGTGTGCTTACTGGACGCGAACGTGAACGGGTTGTTTTCATAAAATAACGATCCAGTTTTCATGAATAAATGGATTCACGAATTGCCGTGAGGGCATTGCACTTCTATAGAATTTTCCATGAAAATTTCTAACAGAAGGTTCACCACTTTGGAAATATTTTTTTGATATTTCCCAGTTTTGTTCAATCGTAAATCGACCATATTCATCTATGTCAAAAATAAAACTAACTTTCACTCAAACTAGGAATGAAAAAGTGCTGCCAGACTCGAAATAATCACTACCTCAAAATGCAAACTCTAGATGGCCCACCCTTCACAAGAATATTGTGTTTGAGTTTGGATCCATCCGTTCTGTTTTATTCTTATTATTATTTTCAATAATTAATATTATTATTTCAGTTTAGGGCTCTACAATCCAGAGCGTTCCCTAACTAAAAGTAGATATGAATATGCGCACATAACACGTAAAGGCCGTTACTAAACTTAAAATGAAAATAATTTGCCTTTAAATAAAAAAGAGACGATGATGTAAAAACATGAAAACTGTTCTTACTATAAGGATTTGTCATAACCTTTGAACATTTGTATATTGAAAAATTCAATAACCAACATATCATAGATCTTTAAAACTATGAAATTCAAATATTCCCATGAGTTATCATATCTCTCGACTTTTCTCAGATATTCATGGGAATTTCATGCATTCATCTTTCAATCTATCCTTCTACAAAAAAAGCTTCTGGTATACTAATTCATAATGGAAGAGGTATACCTATCTCTAGTATATAAAGACTCTTATTGTATTCCAGAACTGTAAGCAATCATATCCTTTCTTTACTTATCGTATAAAAATTCTACAATATTTTGATTTGATCTTTGAAATTCATTGAAATTAAATTTTATAGAGGTTTCCCAGAATTATTCTGTTTAATATCTTAATTTTGAAAATATATCTTCCAGGGAATATAAGCTTTAAATTTATTTTCATTTTATTTGTAATAATTATAATTTGTTTTTCACTCATGCCCACAATATCTCTTTGATATAATTGAATTTCTGAATATGTCTTTTCTCATGTTATTTTCTGTGAAGGAACATAAAATTTGATTAATGTTTTTGGTTAACCTCAAATATTCTGTCTTAGTTCGGTTTTCTTCTTCATGATTACACGTAAGAGTGAGGTATGTGATATATTTTTATTTAATTTTTTTGTTTTTATTTTTCATTCAAAATAGTGGACTGATGATTATGGGCGGGAGTTTGAAACGCTGGTCTGAAAAATGTACTATATATGTCTTGTTAGAAGTGATTTTGAATTTTATATGGAGCATTTTTTGGAAAATAATCTATTATTCTTAAGGTTGATCAGTTGTATCGGCGGAAGTTAGTTAGATAATTCCAGTCCATATTTTCTATAGATTACTTTATGTTTTTGAGTACCGTATCATATTTGTGACCTTAATCATAGATCTCACCAATAACTATTTGATCTATCTCAATAATAAATTCCTGCAGTCTTTTCAGATAGTTTCACTTCTTGGAATTATCTCGGAAACGACACATTAAATGATGATTTTTCTGGATCTCATTGGCAGACTCTTACTGTATTCAAAGTTGATCTTTCCATTTGAGCTTTTTTTTAATGATCGTAATTGCCAAAGATACACAGTTTGACTTGGATCACGAAATCGTTATCAGTCGGTATCATATAATCCTTTGGGATCCCCATTCAGATTTGAGTAACCTTGGATATCCAGAACATTGGTATTATATTTGTCATTAAACTCTGTCGATTAATGTTAATTTTAGTGCAATATTCACCCAATTCCGAATAAATAAAAATAAACCATTACAAGCTGTTAAATATTGAATCCGAATACTTCGAATTTTAATTTCAGCAAATTACTAGATATTTAAAATGTTTCATACCTGATGAAATGTTTCTATCCAATCGATAGATACAAAACACCATGCCTTGTAAAATTATGACATTGACTGTTTGATAGGTTATCCGCTTGTTATATTTCCATGTTTAATGGCCGAATAGATTGTACTGAAATTTTATATAGAAATGGATACCCTACCATAAGGACAACCATATACGTTTAACTCAAAAGTGCATTTTAGGAGGAAGAAGGGAATAAGTGAACATTTAATAGTTTGAAGGGAACAAATATACTGAATTGTTTCAGCCGTTACTATTTAGTAGTTGATCATAATTAAAACAAATTGTATAAATTACTATGTTTTACACCAATAAAAATATATTTTACACATTTTCTTGTGACTCGAGTTTCGGGAACTGAACTATCCCATCATCAGACAACTGTAAAACATAGTAATTTCTACAATTTGTTTTTATTGGGAACAAATATGTTATCAATGAATTTTGAAGGTATTCTGAATAAATTCAAATGAATTCCCATTGATTTTCCGGTGTAATTTCATTACATTTCAGGAATTGAATGTCTAATTTGCTTCCAAAATTTTTAAAAATTACAAAAAATGTGGAGTTTAAATTTTTGTGTTAAGTATGAACGATTTGAAAAATCTTACCTACAAGAACAAGAGCCAAAAATGAAGATAATAGGGAAAGTCATGCACTACACAAATTCTTGAAGAGGATTCCACAGAATTAGGTAAAAAATTGCTGAATCTAACAATATGAGACAGATGGACAATGCAAAAGACAAACAGGCGACGATGTGGAAGATTATGAATAAGGAGGTGGTGCGAAGCACAGAAAGAAGAAAAGGGTTTCTCGACGGAGTTACTGAACAGGTTTTTCTCGGAAATAGGACCCAAAGTACAGTAAGGTACAGTAAGGTTAAACCATCAAAATTTGAAAAATGATAGAAATTTGTTAGGCAGTTACGAGTGGAAAACCTAAAGCCAAGTGCTGAAGTTCATTTTAAAAAAAGTTTCCAAAAATTTATAAGAAAATATTAATCGGAAATGAGGAATCTTTTCACATTATATCAACAATTATTCGAAAATACAAAATAAACTCATTGGGTTAATGATTATAATAATCTCATAAAGTTAATATTTAAATTTAAATATAAAAACAGTAAACCAGACTGAAGAGCACTCGTGATGTGAATTTCCAAACGTTGTCCCAAAATATGTGTTATATTTTAATTTGCATAGTGCATTTTTCAGGTCAAACTTTGTAAGTAAAATTTTTCTAGCGAAACAATATTTTCTCGGCCACGAGTGAGTTATATTTTCTATCAAATTTCTTTATTTCTAGTGATACTATTATGAATAGAAATAAATTGAATATATCGTTGAAGGGGTTTTCAACAAATAATTTCAAATATTAATTAGAAAATATGACTGTTTCTTTTTTTCAAGTTTTTTTGTGGAAGCTTAGTTTATCGAATAGTTTACATTTCCATATATCAGTTTCTTCTAGACTGTTAGATTAGTAAATATATTTTTATTGATGATTTTCATTTATAATAACATACAAATAACTTCCGACGGATGAGAAAATTGGTGAGAGTTCAAAATACTTCTTCTGGAGAATGTGTTATAAAGTTTTTCAAAAAGAAATAAAGAAAGAATTTTTGAGAATGGCATTTGCTTTTGGATATCTGAACGAAATAGCTGTTTCGAATGATGCTTGGTCACTAATCGCGGTCAATATTTTGTTTTTCATTTGAATTCTGTATGGATTGAGTGCCACACATATGTGTTCATAATTCTATATGTCCGTAAAAAGAACAGTGTTTTAGACAATTTTCAAGAAAGATTTTAGATTGAATTTGTAGAGCTTTTCAGAAAACATAATTTGTAATTAACATTTGATTCTTTCATGTTTTCGAATGTTGTAGAATATAAAAAATTTCTTATGTCTTGCAGAGTCGGTTCCACTTAGACTCTTTTGAATTTATTTTTTCGAAACTAAATGACATAAATTAATCCATAAGGTGAAAAAATACTTAAGAATTTGGCTTAAATTTCACAAAAGTTTAATTCATGTTTTGACATATATGTTTCGGTTTTCGACCCATATTCAAACTAAGGATAATTTACTCAACATTAAAAGTTATATATTTTTCGGAAACCAGATGGAAGTGACAGGATTTTTTTATTTGATGTTGCTAATAGTAAGTTATACCTGTTGACGATATTTGCTCATTTTAAAAGGAACTTCTTATTAATAGATGTCAGCAATGGGGATAAATGAAATTCCAACCTATCATTTGTTATCGCCAGATATTTTTTATGGGCCGAAGAGATCTCCAGATATGCGAGTAGGTCCAGCTTTTTGCTTTTTACCTGAATGTAAAATTTCAGTTTTACCGAAGTCTATGAAGTGGTTTTCTTTCATGAAATGAGCAGAAAAACCGGTATTTGTTTTATTTTGCAGTATAGATTTTTCATGTTTCTGTACTCTAATGTTGATTGAACAAGCACTTTGACCAATATTAAAAGCAGGGAACTGACTAAAATGCAATTTGTATCTGCCACTTTTTTCTCCAATTTTCAGACAATCTTTGTTTTCAACCATAATTGACTCTAGATTTTTCTTATTTGTACATATGGTGTTGATATTGTTTTTTCTGCGTCTATTGAAATAATTGAAATCAATATATTCAAATTATGTGAGACCTATTTAATTCAAAATTGACAACGAAATAATTTTCTACAAAATTTTTCCGGATTCATATTGCCACGTCTATAATATGGATATTCAAATTTTTAAACAACTTTGTTAATCAGAGCTGGTTAAAGAGAGCCTCTCTGCACTGTGGCAATTCGATGAATTGGTTCATATGCATCCATGTGTTTGGAAGGTACTATTCTCTTGAATTATTTATTATAGCAAAACCTGTCTTGGTTGTGTTTATTTTCCAAATGAAGTAAATCTTTGTACAACTCTAGTACTCAATGTGGATGGACAATTATTACAACCTCATATTTTCATTATTATAATTCTTCAATAGAATATACCCAAAACTGAATAAAAACGCCGACCATGTTGATAACGAATAGGTTGTTTAAGCTGCGGGTAAAAGCTCCATTATTGTGATAATAATAATTTATACTATACTTTTTCGTCCCCATTTGGTTCTCATTAATTACTCGCTAATTGTTTTCCCTTCATTTTCCAGAATATCGATTATATTTTGTGAATTTCAGCATGGGGAATAACAACCGTTCATTTTCGCTAAAAACGTTCATTACAGATTATTAAATGAACCCCAGTATAGATGAATAGTGCACGCGGAAATGAAATTCAATATTCAAGTCCATAGATTTTGTGTTATAACCAGGTATCATCAGTTGGAATATATACGAATGTAAATATACGTACACCTTCTGTGGATTATAGATGCAATAATTTATTCATTATATTGGCAGAATAGATAATTTGAGATGGACTTAGATGAAAATGGAACTACGGCTAGGAAATTGGATGCAGGTGGATCCTCAGAAACTACAAAAATCACAACAATATAAATTGAAAGGGTTTATTACCATGAAAAGGCTTCTTCTCTTCAATATCAATAATAATATTAAATAATGAGCAGAATAATTTTGTCAAACCTTCATATATTTAAATTTAAAATTCTTAACATTTTATAAAATTTAAATCAAATAAAAATGATCAAATAAATTAACTAGGCTGATCTGTACCAAAAATCATTAATTAGAAGTATGAGCTATAGCAATAGAAACTTCTAGAAATCGAGACAGTGTAACATACATATGTACAACAGTTCTATACTCAAATAAACTCGACAAGGTTTTGTTGATTACAGAGGCAAATTGCAGACATGCACACGTTTCAAATTGATTGGTTTTCGTCAGCACAATGAATGCTAGTGACACCAAATATGTCAAGTATCTATATTCGCTATACACAGATACTCTAAGGTAGTTATAATAACTAGCGCCATCTAGAGTATGCAAAATACATACAAGACATACCTTTGCGAGTTGATTCAAGTATAGAAATGTATTCTCGATATTTTCACGTTACTAACGCAGAAAAACCTTGTCGAGCTTGGTTGAGTATAGAATTGTTATACAGATATATGTTACACTTCCTCGATTTCTAGAACTTTCTATTACCATAGCTCATACTCCTCATTAATGAAATAAAAATGTCTTAGAAATATTGTTTCTTCTAAGTAGACATATCGACTTATCAAATATTGAACAGAACCCAAAAGAGATGAAAGAATCTAAAGAAAATGTAGAATATTGACTATACTACAGCCGATACTGCTGATACTTCAGATATGCCCAATATAATTTTGAATAATCCTTTGAAAAAATCTTTCTCAAAAAAGCTCCCTCAAAAATATGTAGCATATCTTCAAAAAGTTGACTTTTCTGAATATTGAGACAAACAATCAATAAAAAATATATCACCTGACTCGCATTCCTCCATACATACGATATGAGGTCAAAATAAAGAAATGTACTACTGAAGGTTAACCAAAAACATTTGTCACATTATATATTTAATCTGTAGCAGTCCATTCCTTCGTTGTAGTCTTATGGCATATGTATGAAGGAGCGCAAGGTACGTGACACTTCTTTTACTGATTGTTTTAATTTACTATTCAGAAATGTCGAGTGACGAGTATCGTTCGGAGTTTGAAACGTTGTTCTGAAAATTTTTTGTCAAGAGAGGTTTCTTCAATGGATTTTCTCAAGTCTATGTTGGGCATAGGTGGAATAGAATTCATTATTCATTAGGTCGATATGAAACAGCTATACTGACTAAAGTCGACTAGGTAATTTCAATTATCCAATATTCTATATTTTCTTCAGATTGATGTGCAATGTTTGATAATGCCATATATCTAAAAAAACAGTGTTTCTATGACATTCCTCTTTTAGTTAATTTCCTTTCAATTTTATTTTTATTCTGTGTACAACAATTAAAATTTTTTTCACACTTGCACCTTCCTAATATAATTGAATCCGGAATATACCTTTTCTATCTTTGCGATGATAATAGCATGTGAAAATGTTTCAGGTTAACCTTTAGCAGTCCATTTATTTGCTCTAGCCTTATGGCGTATGTACGGAGAAGGGCAAGGTATATGATATATTTTTAGTTATTGATTTCATTTACTATTAATAAAGTCGACTGGGAGTTTCAAACGGTGTTTTAAAGATGTGCTGAATATTTTTAAAGGGGTGTTTGAAGGAGTTTTTTTAGGAGCGGTGTTCTTCAAGGAAATTTCTTAATTTATATTGGGAATTTTCGAAATAGAATTTGTTATCCATAAGGTCGGTGTGAAACCGCTGTATTGGTAAAAGTTTGCAAGGTAATTTCGAGCGATAATCTATGTTTACTTTAGATTCTTTCATCTCTTTTGGGTGCTGTGCAATTATCACAGCAGTATTTCTAGGATATTTTTGTTCAGTAAAGTTCTAATTCCATAAAAATTTTATAAATTTTCCAAAACTAAAATTTGTAGAGTATTCACAGAATTTATCTGCTTCATATTAAGGGATTGAAGTATAATCTACTTTAGAAAAATCAAAGTATGGTACTGTACCTTTTATTGTATGAAATATTATAAGTAGGGACCATAGACGCATTAAAATTAGGATAATAAGTCTATGGTAGGGAAGCATTATTATGATACATATCTACACAATAATTTCATTTTGAAATTTCATATAAAATTCAGAGTGTGAAAGATGAATAGGGAAGCCAGGTACATGAATAAATCATTTCATAATGCTTTAATCGAATAATTTTATTTTGATTATTTTTGACCCGAAGGTTTTAATGAAACTTTTAGATGAACTTAGTTTTGAAATTATAATTAAAAAATCATGGAACCATAGTTTCAATGAATCATCATAGGAAAATCTGATTATCAATTTAATAGCAAACAATTTTTGACTCCATTTCCTTGAATTGAACGTACTTTTCAACAATTATCTTCCGAAATATTCAATTCAATGGCAATTATCTTGACTGGAATGATTTTTCTGTCTGGTTAACATTCACATACGGCTATGAACTACAAGTCAACTGATAGACTCCTGATTTCCTCTTCGTAGAAGACAAGAATCAGGGAACACGGAATATGTTATACTAATAGCAAACAAAAATGAGCCTATGCAAATCGCTCATTATAAACTGGCCATACATTTCATAATAATTCTGAAATTTGATATATTGGAAACATAATACTCAAACCTTATCTACTTGAAACTTTATAAATTAATAGATACAATAAACACTAATTTTATTAAATGACCTAACATATTTAAACAGATCCCCTATACTTAACCTTTTCGCATACTATACAAGAATTTGCAAATAATAGTCAAAATACCACTTACTCCAGCATTTGCATAAAGTTAAGTAATGATGTTTTGTATTAAAGAAAAGGTGCTTGACATATGTTTACATTCTGTCAAGAAAGTACCGGGAATTATCGATTTAAATCTGGCGGGGCAATAAGGCAGGTAAATTTTTTTTTTCCTAGGTTGGTACCACTGTCCTTAATTACTATGCCAAGCTTGAGCGGGATCTGTCTACTAGTGTGTTTGCAACAGCTGATTAAGTCAGTCGATGTCAGAGTGCGTGCCGATTTTTACTATGGGTGATTGCGTTGAGCAAAGAATTTGTTTAAAGTTTTGTGTTGCAAATGAATTTTCGTGTGCCGATGCATTGAAAATGTTGCAAAAGGCCTTTGGTAATAATGCTCTATCGAAAACTCGTGCATATCAGTGGTACAGAGCCTTCAAGGACGGTCGTGAAGTGGTCAAAGACTTGCCTCGTTCCGGACGCCCATCGACGGCTTCGATCGAAGATAACGTCGATAAAATTAAGGAAAGGGTGCTAGAAAACCGTCGTACCAGCTTGAGAGAGATAGCACATGATCTTAAGATATCCCACGAGTCCGCACGTACGATTTTGATTGATATTTTGGGCATGAGAAAGGTGGCCGCACGACTCGTACCGAAAGACCTGAATTTTCTTCAAAAATGTCATCGCGAACAGGTTGCTTCAGACATGCTGGATCGCTGTAATTCCGATTCTACATTCATGGAACTCATTATAACTGATGATGAGACCTGGGTCTACGAGTACGATATGCAAACAAGCCAGCAATCATCGGAATGGGTGACAAAAAATGAGCCGAAACCAAAAAAAACCACGCCAAAATCGCTCGAAAATGAAGGTGATGCTCATTGTTTTCTTCGATATCCGTGGCGTGGTGCACTACGAATTCGTTCCAGAGGGTCAGACGGTAAACAAGGAGTATTACCTAGGCGTTATGAAACATTTGCGTGAGCGTATCCGTAAGAAGCGGCCAAATTTGTGGGCGAACAAGTCATGGATTTTGCATGACGATAACGCGCCTTCTCACCGAGCTACGATTGTGACTGACTTTCTCGCCAAAAACTCAACAAACGTGCTTCAGAAACCACCGTATTCGCCGGATTTGGCTCCCTGCGACTTTTTCCTCTTCCCAAAACTAAAATTGCCCCTTCGTGGCACCCGTTTTGAGTCGATTGAAGCCATACAACAAAATTCGGCGCGAGAGCTAAAGTCCATCCCGGAAAGCGCCTATAAAAAATGTTTCGATAATTGGTAGTGCCGTTGGCATAGATGTATTGGAGCAAATGGAGCCTATTTTGAAGGCGACCCATTAAATTTTGACGAGTAAATGTAAAAATGTTGTTTTAATTGAAAATTCCCGGTACTTTCTTGACAGAGTAGTATATCATTTTATAATTTAGAAAAATCAGCATTTCTTTTGATTTAACATGCTAGTATTTGTGTTTTAAATGCTAGGAAAACCGGAATACGTGCCAGGTTTTTTAATCGAGTTTTCCAATAAAGTTGATATTCTTGAATACAAATGAACTCTTTCATAAGAATTTCGAATACTTTCAAGTTAAGTAACCATATTCTAAACTAAATTTTGGAGAAAGTGATATTTTTTTCAAAAAATGCTTTCTACTTGATAACACTGAATCAAGCCTGCATTCCCTTTTGAAATAAATTTTGTGTGTACTTAATTCGAATATTATAAAATGAATCCTGTAATTAGTTGAAAGAATCACATTATGTTTATGAATAACTTTTATTTCAATGATAAGTATGATGATTATAATGGAAATAACTTTCTCCATTGAATTGGTTTAATTGTCTGAATTCTGTAAAATTTTTAATATTCCATATTGGAAATGAATATCTTATCTCTTCCATGATAATTTCACTGAATTTAGAATCTTCGACTTATTTTCTCAACTGAGTATTTTATATAAGTTGATAATCATTATTGTAAGGATCAATCCTTCTATTCCACTGCTTTATCCCGACTCTTGTTTTAAAACAGTCGGGATGTCACTGGAAGCTTGAGAAAGTTGAAGAAATAATTATATAAGCGGACGGAGAGATACAATGGAACTTAGAGATTCGTTATCGAGCAGTAACATGTCAAATATTTCAGTAGAAATAAGTTCTGTGTAAATAATTAAACTCTGTAAAAATATCTGTTGCATAGTGGAAAATAAATTAGTATAGTGTAAATTAGACAATTCAATAAACCAAGAACGTAACACTATATCACAAAATTCTTCTTCGCCCAGAGTTGTTTTCAGTAACCAGTTATATCTACAATGATTTGAACCTTTTGAAATTTTAATTGAAGAACTTCTTCTCTCCCGAATGTTCATTTCAAATCAATATTGTGCAACTCATTCGAAAATAAGTTTATGTTTCAATTTAGAAGAATCAATATACCTCTTATTTCTAAATACAAGTTTTTGCCACTCTAGGGGTAAGCATATCAGCCATCAGGTTTTTCATTTGAGTTTGTATTTTTTAATAAAATACATATTTCAACTATATCATGAAAATTCGGAATACTTCCAAGATCAGTAACTTTTTTTTTGAATTTCGGTCAAATGTGGATCCTTTCACACAAAAATTTTCTCTCTTGTCATACTCACTTATATGTTGAATTTTATTTAAACGTTAAAAATTCTTTTTACCTATGATTCATATTATATCGAAGCCTGTACTTTTATAATTCTACTTGTACTTATACATTCGTATATATTTTTGCCATCAATGAATAAATCGACGCTTGTGTTCCATATTTTCCTGTCATTTTCCATCCAGAATATCTTGCAGAAACTAATATGAAGTCAACGCGCTCCATTCGTTAAAGAAGTCATCGATGCAAATTTTTCATTCTTAAAATTGCGACTATCCAATTTACATGAATAATTTCCATATATATTCATTAGATGCAATTTCATTTTTTATATTAGGAGTACAAATGAGTTTCCGCCGTTTTTTAACACAAATTAAATATTTATTATAGAAGAACGGTAATATAAATTTATTTAAAATATTGCCCATCACTTTGCAACCACTTTTTCCCATCTCTCAGGCAGCATTCGAATTCCACGTTTGAAGAACTCCTTGTCTTTTGAGGCTATCCATGAATCAACCCAATTTTTGGTATCCTCATAAGATGTGCATCGCTGCGCCGTCAGAGCATGTACCATGGAACAGGTGATAATCGGACGGTGCAATGTCTGGTGAATACGGCGGGTGGGGTAACACTTCCCAGTCAAGTGTTTCCAAGTAATTTTTCACGGGAGCCGCAACATGTGGACGACATTGTCATGCAGAAGAATAATTTTCTCGTGTCTAGAATAGTATTGAGGGCGTCTTTCCTTCAGAGCTCGGCTCAATCTTATCAATTGTGTTGGATAGAGGGCTCCAGTAATTGTTTCGCTCGGATTGAGCCACTCATATTACACTACACCTAGCTGATCCCACCAAATACACAGCATAAGTTTTTTTCCGTGAATATTTGGTTTTGCTGTTGATGTTGACGCGTGGCCAGGTAATCCCCATGATTTTCTTTTTTTTGGATTGTCATAATGTATCCACTTCTCATCACCAGTTACGATACGATGTAAAAAACCCTTTTTTATGTCTAGCTAGCAGCATTTCACTTAAGCATAATCGGCGTTCAATATCTCTCGGCTTTAATTCGTACGAAACCCAATTTCCTTGTTTATGAATCATTCCTAATGATTTTAAACGATGTGAGACTGCTTGCTGAGTGACTTCTAATGTTAGAGCAAGTTCTTATTGTGTTTGAGATGAATCTTCCTCCAATAATCCCTCCAATTCTGCATCCTCGTAAATTTTTGGCCTTCCACTGCGATCTTTGTCTTCTACGTCGAAATTACCGTTTTTAAACTTTTGAAACCACTCTCGACACGTTCTCTCACTCAAAGCACCCTCACCATATGCTTCTACGAGCAATTGATGCGCCTCAGCAGCAGATTTCTTTAAATTAAAGAAGTAAACTAATATTTCCCGCAAATGACACTTACTTGGCTCAAATTTTGACATTTTCAACTTAAAAAAATTATAGTTTACCAATATAAAATCAATGATATTAATAGGTTATGTTGTTCTTGAATGTCCAAACTGTTTTTCAAGCCGGTTATCATCTGCGAAAGCTAACCGAAACTCCGTGCCGCGCCATCTACAATAAAACGGCGGAAACTTATTTGTATTCATAATATCATATTCTCATTGAATACGTATCTTTCTGTCGTTATTTGCTCAGAAACATTTTTTCTTTGATACAGTGTTCACAATTTAACAGTGTAGAAATTTGAAATAAAAACAACCTGTTTAAGTTTTACTATTTGTTGGATGTCTGTTGACATATATGTTTCGGATTTTTAGACCATTTTCAGGAATGAAGACAACAGAATTTAAAATCTTATTTATAATATTAGGGAAGATAACAGGTAGAATTTTTAAAATTGTAAAACTAAGATATTGGTTAGGTCTTAAACTTTTACAGATAATAGAAATCAATGTTGGTTAATTAATTTCAAGTTGTTTATTTGTGATTGGAAGCTTCCTTCCATGTGCTCAACAAATTTCGTAATACTGAATTGTTTCAGCCGTTACTATTTGGTAGTTGATCATAATTAAAACAAATTGTAGAAATTATTATGTTTTACTACCAATAAAAATATATATTACACATTTTCTTGTGACTCAAGTTTCGGGAAATGAACTATCCCATCATCAGACAACTGAAGACCTAACAGTGGTACAGAGGTATTCAAAAATATTCAAAATATTCAAAATATTTATCACTTTTGTTCAAATACCTCTGTACCACTGTTAGGTCTTCAGTTGTCTGATGATGGGATAGTTCATTTCCCGAAACTCAAGTCACAAGAAAATGTGTAATATATATTTTTATTGGTCGTAAAACATTGTATTTTCTACAATTTGTTTCAATTAAATTTTTTAATTTTCTAAAAGGTCCATTCTTCTGCTTTTATTACCCTCGTGTAGGATCTCAGTTCTACTGAAACGTTTTTCTTTTTTTGGTGTGGGGTTTCGCAGTTTCTTCAAATGGTTTAGGTGGTGTTCGTGTCCTATAATATCAATTTCTACTCTGGTTGACTAGTCCAGGTGGTCGAAAACTATTGAGTGGCATCGAAAGTTGAATTCACAGTGTATCAATTTTAGGTGTTAGTTTAAAATATTGCTTATTTCATACCATTTCTTCATCTAAAGTTTTAGCCACATTTTAATAGCTGAATTCACTGTGGTCCTGGCTTCAGTTGATTGATGTTTACGGGTTATTTTCATGTATTTTGGTTTTATATTCTTCAAAAGACATTATTTATTGAACTAAAGATGGTTGTTGGATCTCTTGATTTTAAGCAGTACTCTCCTATAGCATGCTACGAGTTTTGAATTGTTTGCATTCTTGTTAAATGATATTGATTCCTTGCATATCACTTGAAACATTTTTAAATTAATAAAGTAAATAAAAACAACTCGACTTAAGTATCTCTGTTCATTTGATGTCTGTTGACATACCTTTTAGAAAATTTTGAAATTTGTTTAGCACATGAAACGAAGCTACCAATTACGAATGAACAACTTGAATTTAATTTATCACCATTGCCCTTATCTGTAAAAGATTAAGACCTAAACAACATCTTATTTTTACACTCTTCAAAATTCTACCTGGTATCTACCCTACTAGTAGAAATAGGATTTTAAGTTATGTTCCCTTCAGTTTTGAACATGGGCTAAGAACCTGAAACATATATGTAACAGACATCAAATAAACAGTAAAACTTAAGCCAAGTTGTTTTTATTTACTTTACTGAATTACACATGTTTCACCAAGCGATATACACGAAATCAATATCATTTACTGGAGAAATTTATTTCAAAAGTAGAATTAATATCTAAATCAAACGCCATTGCGGATTCCATATCAGTCTGTTTGATCAAAGACATAAAAATGAAGTTAAGGATGAGAAAGACGTTTGTCCTGATGCATACTAGAAGCACTTCCGCTTTCAATCTCCTCATTCCTCTTCAACAGCGGTAGAACTCGCCAACTATCTCGGAATGAATCTCAGTTCTTTTGGAGTATGAAAAGTGATTGAAGTTGCCGAGAGAATTAAATGTTCGAATGAAGCCGAAGCTGGTTAGATCGTTCATAAAGGGAAGGAGTAACGGATGTCTTTTTTCAGAGATGAAATATCACGCAGCGGCAATTTATGACTGTTTCTTGGCAGCCATTTCGAATTGTGCGGCGAACGAAGTCTCCATAAAGATACAATTTTTCTTATTTCATGTCGCGATCATTTCCGATATTTTTCTGAATTAAATGGTCGTTTAACGCAGATATGGGGCTATAGACATTTCTCATTCTATACATACTGCTCTCACAAAGGAATGCTCACGAAAATATATGGAGATTTCAGGGACGCTAGTGATATGTCGTTTTTGATTGTGTGAACATAAACTTATTGTCATTGCTTCGCATATAATATGAAATCAATGAATTGAACATGATTACCCCAAAAAGACTTTTTTTCCAGTAATGAAAGTGAAAGACATTTCTGAGAATTTCTGAGAAGAGTCTGCCATCTTGCTTTTTCATTTTGAAGTAGTGATTGTTTCAAGTCTGGCAAAACTTCTGTCACTCGTGTTTTGGCAGAGGGTTAGTACAATATTTGACATTAACAAAATGGGCTGACTTACGCTTAAACAAAAATGGTGAATCTTCTATTCAAACTGTCAGAAATTCACGTGGAAAATTCTGGCCATACTTTTTCATTCGTATTTTGACAGAAAGTTAGTTTTGTATTGGACATAAACGAAATGAGTCGATCAACTATTGAACAAAACTGGGAAATATTTGAAAATTATTTCAATTCTAGTGAACCTTCTATCCAAACAGTTAGAAATTCACGTGGAAAATTCTGGCAATGCTTTTTTATTCGTATTTTGACAGAAAGTTAGTTTTGTACTCGCATAAACGACATCGGTCGATTTAAGATTGAAAAAAACTGGGAAATATCAAAAACTCATTTCATTTCATTCTATCCAAAATGTTAGAGAATTTCATGGAAAATTCGATACAAATGAAATATACTCACGGCAATTTGATGATCAATTTGTGAAGCGTTCACCTGAAAATGTTGCTGCTGTAGCGCAGAATGTGGCTGATCATCCACAAACGTCAACTCGTCACTGTGCTCAAGAACTGAACCTTTCTTGCACTTATCTGAGAAACATTTTGCATCAAGACCTTGATATGCGTGACCATCTGATGCGTTTCCACTTAACTCCCTAGGCTAATGATCGCATGGTCGAAGACGAGCTTTTTTCCAGAAAAATCATCTTTAGTGATGAAGCTCATTTTCACCTCGCAAATTTCTCGCGCTTAGGAATCAGAGAATCCACACGTTATTGTGGAAAAATCGATGCACGTACAAGGGGTATCTCTCTGGTGCGATTTTTGGTCATTGGAGCCAGCCATCACGGGGGATGGTACCGTGCAACACCCCCGCCCCCCGCTCTACAAAGATTCAAATGAGAAGAAAATTGCTCTGAATTATTAGAAATAATTCTATCGGATTTTCCTACAAAAATCTTGTACTAACAAGAAATGAAAGATGATTCTTTCATTATGAGATTCAGATATTGACGTATTGAGTTTTAAAATTCAAAATTATCAAGGATGCATGCAAGTGAGAACTACTTTGGCTAGCATATAATATTGTATTCTAATAGAATGAAACTCCACAAGCATGAATGAAAGAGCTCAAATTATATGCATTTTTTTTAGAAATATTCGAATTTTAAAATGAATATTTCAGTAAAAACTTTTCCAAAAGAGACGAGCACCACCGACGCGTTCGCCATTTTGCAACTATAATACAGTTTTAGAAAAGTATTGTGCAGAGCGCAGAGATAGAATACCCTTAGAGCAATTCAAATTATCTGAGGGTATGCTATGTGATATTTTGTAGTTCCTGAGTTTTGAGTTTTTTTCGCCTCTGTTGTCTAGCCTTGACTTAAAAAACATTATTAATCGCAGAGACATAGATTACTGAGATACATGCTTCATAATTATCAGAGTGGATGGAAACTACACCAGCCAGATGAAAAATGAGGAACAATCTGGTACCACTGCACCATGAAAAGGTTGTATCTGAGATTGGGAATTGTTGCAAAATGGCGAAAGCGATAATATTAAACTATAAGTTAATATTTAGCAAGCCTTCAAGTTTCATATCCTATGTGAGTTGAAGAAATATATTTTATTTCATTTCAATTTTCAGATGTGAAGTATGCTGTTATTATTGTTATTTTGTATTTGTATTATTTATAATAGGCGGATTAAATTGGTTATGTACTAGTACTATTTGTACTATTCGTTCAAGAGCTTAAAATTATCAATTTGATCTGTCAGTTATAGATAGTCTATTGAATAAAACTAAGTACAAAATAGCAAGAATATAAGAAGAATCCATACTTTAAAATTCAAATGAAATGAATTTATATATTTTTCAACTTTGCAACAATTCAGCTATAATTTTATTTTAATATGCCCGAACCCAGTCGGTTTAACTGGGCCGTGAGCCTAATCTGACAATTCCACAAAATGAAAAGACACAACTAACTGACAAACAGGTCGCTCGTTTGATTTACCACAAGTAATTCTTCTTACAAATTACATATAAACATTAAGAAGAAATATACAATTTACTATCTAACACTAGAGCAAGTTTCAAAAATATTATATTAATACCGATAAAAGTGGAATTATATACAGAAAATGTTATTAATATATACAAAAATTTAAAGTTTCTTAATGTGATATGAATATTATATATTATTACAAAATTTTCTCAATGTTA
Organism: Megalocaria dilatata; assembly: GCA_034642435.1. Taxonomy (NCBI): domain Eukaryota; kingdom Metazoa; phylum Arthropoda; class Insecta; order Coleoptera; family Coccinellidae; genus Megalocaria; species Megalocaria dilatata. The sequence goes on along the minus strand of CM067855.1, from coordinate 57,544,046 downwards.
CTTCCCTGGTTAATTTAGATTACAGGCTGATGTTGTGCCAATCAAAGCAGGTGGTGGTTTTGTAGGTCGTTTCAAGCAGGCTGCTATGTGGTTCTTTGAACTTAATAGCTTCAACGTCTTTAGGCAACCAGTGTACGTGTAACTATTCCTCACCAAGAAAACTTCAAAACTCCAGGAACAAATAACAGGAAAATAATCCAAGAGAAATCCAGGAAAAATATTCCAAAGAAAAATCCAGGAAAAGATAATCCAAAAAAATCCAGGAAAAGATAGTCCAAAAAAACTGCCAAAAAAAGGACAAATATGAGAAATACGCACATTAAACTTTTGAACACTTCTGTCTCTGAAACTATTCTTCAAAATGGGAAAAACACTTGTGTATTTGTTTCGCCATTTCTGATAAAAAAAAATGCTGAAACTTTCAAGGCAATCATATGCAAAATTTTCCAGGACGGAAGTGTGTTTTAAAAACGAAGAAATAAATAATATAGTTAAAATAATGTAACATTTGAAACGTGCATCAAGCAAAAAGTTTCATACAATCAATATAAAAAAATTGACAGAGGCAAAAAAAAATATGATAGAAATAACATGCTCAAATACAGTTCAAGCATAAAGATGAATTATATTTACCCCTGCTTTGAGGGTTTTTTACTTCTAATCTTCAAGAAAAATTAATTTACGAGAAAATAAATTTTATAATATTCAGATTGTAAACAACTTTACCCTGCAATCGTGAACAGAAAACTAGAATAATTGCTAAATATAAAACATGATGAAATTTCAATATTTCATTTAAAAATTTGTTAGACAATTTAATGAAAAACAATAAAAATATCATTTCCAAAACCAAAAAATAAGAGGCTAATCTGTGATATTTGCCAGTATAAAAAAGTTTTAAAAGCAAATAAACATTATTATTATTATTAAATATATATTGGACAGACTGGACATTTATTCCAAACAAGAAATAGCGAACCTGAACAATGTCATATTAATGAAGCATAAAATTCAACATATGCGAATGACTTGCCAGAAACAGGGCATAGTTTTAATAACGACTATAAAATATCACACAATCAAAATAAAATTCATCCAATAAATAACTTGGAAAGCCTAGAAATCCAAATAGACTTAAATGAATCCCCACTGCTTAATAATTTCAATATTATTTCAAAATTCCCCTGTTAACTGTGAACTATTTTGTACGCCTCTCTACTTTTGATTCGTCCTTCCATATTTTTTGTGAAAAGTTCAGAACTTGAGAACATTTCTATTCAGTTTAAATAATTACCTGATGTGCTAACGCTAGGATGAAGCAATCGTTGTGTAAACAATAAAATTTAGAGGTAGTTGAAATTTTTTTGATTTATAAATTTTAATTTCTTGATTTTTTCGGTCTCTACTTGACGGAAATTCATCGTAAATGATTTGAAGTGAAACACTTTATTTCCGCTTATTTTTATTTTTCAACGACAATTGTTTCGTCAATTACATATTGACTTCGTCAGGTGAGTATGGTTACTAACTACTTTACAAAATCTTTCTCCTTAAATACAAGTTTCCCTAAAAATACGTGATAAAATGAAGTTTACAAGGAATTTACTAAAACAGGTTCAACAACGGAGAACGGTTCACATCTGTTTGGTCGTTCAACAAAATATTCAGTTTATGATGCCGGTTTATTTCCATTGCTTCTAAAAGGTCCAATCTATTGCATTTGTTCTCGAAATGGAGAACTTCAAAGTTATGGTCAAAATCATGTCCGGATTCTTGTAGATGCCTAGCATAAGTGGAGTTTGATTTATTCTTAACGAATGGTGGTACATGTGGTACATGTCCATATGTATACATTGGCCAAACGGGTAGATCTTTTGAGAGTAGGATCCAGGAACACCAGAATTCATTTGTTAAGAATAAATCAAACTCCGCTTATGCTAGGCATCTACAAGAATCCGGACATGATTTTGACCATAACTTTGAAGTTCTCCATTTCGAGAACAAATGCAATAGATTGGACCTTTTAGAAGCAATGGAAATAAACCGGCATCATAAACTGAATATTTTGTTGAACGACCAAACAAATGTGAACCGTTCTCCGTTGTTGAACCTTTTTTAGTAAATTCCTTGTAAACTTCATTTTATCACGTATTTTTAGGGAAACTTGTATTTAAGGAGAAAGATTTTGTAAAGTAGTTAGTAACCATACTCACCTGACGAAGTCAATATGTAATTGACGAAACAGTTGTCGTTGAAAAATAAAAATAAGCGGAAATAAAGTGTTTTACTTCAAATCATTTATAAATTTCAAGAAAAATTTTCATCAAGTGAAAACCAAAACAATCAAACACCATTTATTCTTATCATTTCAAGCTGTTTCTTGAAATCCCTGATAGTTTTTAATGTGAAATATTTTTATTTTGGTCTAAACACAATTACGAAATATAAAACAATTTCTTCAGATAATAACTATTCCATTAATTTTCAATGTTATTGGTCCTGCATTCTTCGAGAATGTAAAATCTTCAAAATTCTAGGTAAACAAATCATTTCAAATTGTCTTCTGTGAGATTGAAATTTGAATTTTTCAGTACTTTGTGTGAAATTAGCTCGAAATTTTATTTTTAACAATAACACGTTGTTAACAATTCTCCATGAATCACTGAATTATTATCTGCACAGAAAAAAAAAGATTTGTAATTTTTGAGAGTGAATATTATTATTATTGTTTTTTATGTATCAGTATGATGTCCATTTACTTTGAAGGAGAAAAATTTTATGAGATTGGAACAAATGTTGAACCTTACATCAAAACAGTCGAAGGAAAACGTCTTTACGTTTATCACTTATTTCTCTATAATAATGTTGAAAAAGTTTCAGAAAGACATAGAATTTCTGGGATTATGATTCTTCTCGTTGAAAAATAGTGTAATACGCTGAAAACTTTCAACCTAGATGGCTTATTCTCAGAAGATATTATTATTGCTCTTTCAACATTTTTCACAATCTCTGTTTTCCAACCACTTAAGGCAAGAATAACGGAAGAATTTCCCGACAATCATAATGGATTGTTTTGCTAAACTTTTTCAAATTTGATCAAGAAAAGTGCTTCCGTTATTTCTCAAATATCGCTGGTGTCCCGCCCTAACGAGAACGGACGTTGCAACTTCAGTGAGTTTTGCGATCGTTGCGGACAATTTATTTCGTTCGTTTCCAGGACGACCCCTTAATGTTCACATTTTAATCAACACGAAAAATTTCCTGCTTATCGCGATTGTCTGCCATTTCGAGGTCGACCAGACAAACACGACAATCAGGGAATATGTGATGCTGAACAGTTATATCCTTACTCTCAATATAGACATAATAATTTTCCCTTCAAATATGAACGCACTTTTGAGCATTTTAAGCAGAGTGAAGTATACGAACGATCAAAGTGTGGAACTTACATTCTGTCAAGAAAGTATCGGGAATTATCGATTTAAATCTGGCGGGGCAATGAGGCAGGTAAATTTTTTTTTCCTAGGTTGGTACCACTGTCCTTAATTACTATGCCAAGCTTGAGCGGGATCTGTCAACTAGTGTGTTTGCAACAGCTGATTAAGTCAGTCGATGTCAAAGTGCGTGCCGATTTTTACTATGGGTGATTACGTTGAGCAAAGAATTTGTTTAAAGTTTTGTGTTGCAAATGAATTTTCGTGTGCCGATGCATTGAAAATGTTGCAAAAGGCCTTTGGTGATAATGCTCTATCGAAAACTCGTGCATATCAGTGGTACAGAGCCTTCAAGGACGGTCGTGAAGTGGTCGCCCATCGACGGCTTCGATCGAATATAACTTCGATAAAATTAAGGAAAGGGTGCTGGAAAACCGTCGTACCAGCTTGAGAGAGATAGCACATGATCTTAAGATATCCCACGAGTCCGCACGTACGATTTTGATTGATATTTTGGGCATGAGAAAGGTGGCCGCACGACTCGTACCGAAAGACCTGAATTTTCTTCAAAAACGTCATCGCGAACAGGTTGCTTCAGACATGCTGGATCGCTGTAATTCCGATTCTACATTCATGGAACGCATTATAACTGGTGATGAGACCTGGGTCTACGAGTACGATATGCAAACAAGCCAGCAATCATCGGAATGGGTGGCAAAAAATGAGCCGAAACCGAAAAAACCACGCCAAAGCCGCTCGAAAATGAAGGTGATGCTCATTGTTTTCTTCGATATCCGTGGCGTGGTGCACTACGAATTCGTTCCAGAGGGTCAGACGGTAAACAAGGAGTATTACCTAGGCGTTATAAAACGTTTGCGTGAGCGTATCCGTAAGAAGCGGCCAAATTTGTGGGCGAACAACTCATGGATTTTGCATGACGATAACGCGCCTTCTCACCGAGCTACGATTGTGACTGACTTTCTCGCCAAAAACTCAACAAACGTGCTTCAGCAACCACCTTATTCGCCGGATTTGGCTCCCTGCGGCTTTTTCCTCTTCCCAAAACTAAAATTGCCCCTTCGTGGCACCCGTTTTGACTCGATTGAAGCCATAAAACAAAATTCGGCGCGAGAGCTAAAGTCCATCCCGGAAAGCGCCTATAAAAAATGTTTCGATAATTGGAAGTGCTGTTGGCATAGATGTATTAGAGCAAATGGAGCCTATTTTGAAGGCGACCCAATAAATTTTGACGATTAAATGTAAAAATGTTGTTGTAATTGAAAATTCCCGGTACTTTCTTGGCAGAGTAGTATTACTGAAAATGTGAATCAGCGATTGTAAATTTGAAAGCGTTTACTTCAATTGCCGCTCATTATAATCTTCCTCCAGAGAGGCTGTGTGTGAATGAAGTTGAACAATTCTGTTCCCTGTTGAATTTTCCTAAGCAAGTGGGATAAAGTACTGGTCGAAGTACCGAAAAGATCACGGTTGTAGAAGTTTCAGCTCAACGTGACTTAAATAAGTCGATTCTATGCCGTTTGTAAGAATCGGGAATTTATAAAACCTAATTTTGCGTAAAGATCTTGGCTTTCTGGTCACTCAATGAGTCGAAATAACTCCGATTGACCTCTACTTCAATTTTGAAAAATTTGAATGTCATCCTAACTTCGTTTGAGCTCATTTCATGAAAATCTTTGTTGATAAGGAAGATATTTTTATGGATTAATTCATTTCGATTAAATAAAATGAGTGATCGTTAATGACAAACTATAATTAGGTAAATGGAATGAAATAAGGATTAACTTTGTTTTCTAACACTTTTTTATTATAACTGATATACAGTGACTCGAGTTTCGTAGTGTTTACTACATTTTCAAACTGAATGAACAAATTAGATCTCAACTATTATATATCGGGATTGTAGGCTTCGGCAGAGCTTCGAAGAGAGGGGTTTTCCAAAGTTCCGTCTGTTCGTTAAGTAGTTTTATTATTGGTACGTGCTTTTTATATTTTTCAATTTCTATGGATTCCAGGATGTCAAGTTTTTTCCCTTTCACTTCCACGTGCAATATAACAAGGTTGTTCAGTTCTGGGAAGGTGTGATCTGTAGTGAAGAAATGGTTCGCAAAATTGGAATTATTCTTCCGGTTCCTAAAAGCAGATTCGTGCTCTTTGTACCTTTTATGGAAAGGTCGGCCCGTTTGTCCTATATACATACTAGTACACTCTTGACAACTTAATTTATAGACTCCAGAATTATTCAGTCGGTTCTCTTTGTCTTTCGGATTAAAAAAGAGATTAGAAATTTTATGGGAGGGTGTGAAAGCTGTTACTATGTTAATTTTTGATGAAATTTGAGCTATTTTTTGTGAAATTGGTCCAAAATATGTTAGTTTTATGAATTTATTGTTACTATGATCTGATTTGGAGATGGGGTAAATTTGTTTACGAATTAGTTGCTTTTGTTTTTTGTTTATGATGGAATTTATAGTTTTGGTTTCGAACTGATTTTTTGTGGCTATTTGTCTGATTGTATTCAATTCCCTCTTCAACGTAATATTATCTAAAGGAATTGAAAATGCTCTATGTACCATTGATCTATAAGCAGCTAGTTTATGATTGATCGGATGGTTCGAAAAATTTGGTATTGTTGTATCAGTTGATGTCGGTTTTCTATATATATCAAAGGAAATTTCATTATTACTGTTAATTAAAGTTATGTCCAGAAAATTTATTTTATTATCAAATTGTGTTTCCATGGTGAATTTGAGCTTATTGTGCAAACTATTAAGATATTCTAAATCCTAATGTTTCATTTAATTCTGAATGTGTTCCGCAGAAGCAAGCCAATATATCGTCTACATACCTGTACCAAAAAGTGATATGCTTTGCGTGTGTGGATTTTAGAATTTTTCTTTCAAAACGGGACATAAAGATTTCAGCGAGTAATGGGCTGAGAGGTGAACCCATGGCAAGTCCATCTTTCTGTTTGTAGAATTTACTATTGTATTGAAAGTAATTTTCTTCCACGCAAAGTTAGAAAAGGGTTAAAATTTCGTTTTTTATCACAGAATTGATGTTATTTTTTGTTAGGATATTTTCGATTATATTCATGCATTCTATATTTGGTATATTCGGGAACATATTAACTACATCAAACGACACAAGAATACTATTAACTGGAAGGATAACATTTTTTAGTTTTTTTGTGAGCTCGATTGAATTTTTTATTGAATAGGGTGAGTTGAATTGTGTTGTTTCTTTAAAAATTTGGTTTAATTTAGAGGCTAGTTTCGCAAGGGGGCTATTAATATATGATACCACAGGGCGTATTGGACAATTATCTTCATGAATTTTAATAAGGCCGTATAGTTTGGGAGCTGTAGGATTCATATTAATAAGTTTGAATTTATCATAATCTGATAAAATAATTTGAACATCTTTGAGCGTTGTTTTTAGTTTTAGTTGAATTTTTGCGGTGGGATCTCTTTTTAGTTGTATGGGCGATTCTTTCTCTAAAAAATTGATTATTTTCTGGTCATAATCTTCTTTGGATAGAGTAACAATAGAGTTTCCTTTGTCGGCTTTAGTCATTATCAAATTATTATTTCGAATTTTGTTTTGAATTGATTTTACTATTGATTTTTCTTTTTTATTCTGTGAGTCTGTATGGGTTAGTAGTAAGTTTTTTATTTTTTCTTTGGTGAAGTTTGGGTTCGGTGTTTTAATTAGCGCTAATTCGATTTCGGAAGTTAGTGTTTCAATGATATTTTTTGAGGTTATGTGGGGATTGTAATTTGGACCTTTCTCAAGAAGCCTAATTTCATCTGTAGGAATTACGTTAAAGAGGGAATTGAATACAATCAGACAAATAGCCACAAAAAATCAGTTCGAAACCAAAACTATAAATTCCATCATAAACAAAAAACGAAAGCAACTAATTCGTAAACAAATTTACCCCATCTCCAAATCAGATCATAGTAACAATAAATTCATAAAACTAACATATTTTGGACCAATTTCACAAAAAATAGCTCAAATTTTATCAAAAATTAACATAGTAACAGCTTTCACACCCTCCCATAAAATTTCTAATCTCTTTTTTAATCCGAAAGACAAAGAGAACCGACTGAATAATTCTGGAGTCTATAAATTAAGTTGTCAAGAGTGTAATAGTGTGTATATAGGACAAACAGGCCGACCTTTCCATAAAAGGTACAAAGAGCACGAATCTGCTTTTAGGAACCGGAAGAATAATTCCAATTTTGCGAACCATTTCTTCACTACAGATCACACCTTCCCAGAATTGAACAACCTTGTTATCTTGCACGTGGAAGCGAAAGGGAAAAAACTTGACATCCTGGAATCCATAGAAATTGAAAAATATAAAAAGCACGTACCAATAATAAAACTACTTAACCAACAGACGGAACTTTGGAAAACCCCTCTCTTCGAAGCTCTGCCGAAGCCTACAATCCCCATATATAATAGTTGAGATCTAATTTGTTCATTCAGTTTGAAAATGTAGTAAACACTACGAAACTCGAGTCACTGTATATCAGTTATAATAAAAAAGTGATAGAAAACAAAGTAATTCCTTATTTCATTCCATTAAAATGAACTATTACAAAGTAACGGACTACTCCATCCACTATAATTAGGTGAATGCTGGGCTATCTAGAGTTTGCATTTTGAAGTAGTGGTTATTTCGAGTCACACTTCTGTCATTCGTGATCTGATAGAAAGTTAGTTAAGTATTTGACATTAATGGAATTAGTCGATTTACGCTTGAACAAAACTGGAAAATATTGAAAACACATTTCCAAAATGTTGAATCTTCTATTCAAACTGTTGAAGATGTACGTAGAAATATACTTTCGTAAATACCAAACAGATTAATTTTACAAATAACCTCACTACCCACACTACCTACTTCAAATTAAATTGATATCTTGGAAAACACAGTTTCAATTTAGTCAACATATAGAATTAACACTCATTAAACAGCACCAGAAGTAAAAAAGAAATAAAAGAAAATACAGAATATAAATGAAAATATTAAATGAATACTTGAAGGATACAAACGTTTGTTTCGTATCAATGTATTATGAAAACTAAACTCCTCTCTAAAAAAGCAAAACCTAACCTCAAGAATTTCTTCGAAAACAACGCTCTTCAAAAAATGTTCCTTCAGAAAAAGTTCTAAAAACATGCTGTCATTTGGAATTACCATGTCGATAACTCTTCATTTCAACTTTGTATCAAAAAATAAAAATATATCTTACTACGATGTTGGTTGCTTCACACTTTCGTAATATACGAAACAAACGTCTGTATGCTTCAGGTATTTATTTAATATTTTTAATACCATGAATGGAGTATGAGGTTGGCACTAGGTGAAACATTATAACAATTTTATTTAAAATAATTCACACAGTTTTTATGTTTCATAATTAAATGAAACGTAAAAACTGTGTGAATTATTTTAAATAACATTGTTAATATTTTTAATTATTATTCTGTTTTCTTTGGATTATTTTATTCCATCTGGTGCTGTGAAATTAGTATTAGTTCTTCATGTCTACTTAATTGAAAGTGTCTTTTCTAAGACATTTATTCAATTAGATTTCAAAAAGTGATTCGAAAAAAAATTTTTATAATATTAAAATTTGTAGTGAGATTAGCAGAATTAATATGTTTGATATTCAAGATATTGTGAATCCTTCTATCATGTGAATACCTCCCTTTTTTATTAACTGTTTTTCACGACACTAAGAACGCTTCTAATTGTAATAAATATTAATCACAGAAAAGTTCATTTAAAACTGAAATGTCAAACAACCATAGTCTATGTATAGTTTTAAGGGGGATTTTTGTTGTGTCAATAGATACAGATGCACAAATAATTGTATTCAATTTAAAAATATTCATGAAAAAAACTGTGATACTTTTTGAGACTAATTATTAGAATTTAATACGATAAATTCTGATGGGAGATCACTGTTGAAGTTCGATATATATAAATGTATATAAACTTATATGACTGTGTTTCAATGTGTTAGATGTTTTAGTGACATCTTATATCAAAATTATAGAATTGGATGGAAAATTGAATCAAACAGAAACTTCCGATATTGATAATATACAATAAGATAATAAATTGAAAAAACATATTTATCTTGAATCTGAATAAAATTTTTCATAAAAATATCAGGAGAAAACTATAAGAAAACTTCAAAGGTACAATTTGAAATTATTGGGTTATTCGAAAAGAAATTTCCTTTTTGGTTTTTGTGAAAATGAAACACAATTTTCATATTATGAATGAATATTTCATCAAATGATATATTGGCCATTCTGGTCCAACACCATTTGCCATTTTTCTGGTAGTAGCATGATTCCACGCTCATGAAATTTTTGGACTTTGGTGGCAAAAAACTGATCCAGGTGATTTTTGACCTCTTCATTTGAAGTAAAGGTTTTACCGTCCAAAAAATTTTGCAATGAACGGAACAAATAATAATCCAAATGCACCAGATCTGAAGAATATGATGGGTGTGGCAGTGTATCCCATTCAAGCTGTAAAAGCTTATCATACCAAACATGTATGAGCTCTCGCATTATCTTGGTGAGATATTATACCTTTTCTGTTAATTAATTCAGGACTTTTCTGTTGAAGTGTATCATTTAGTTTGTCCAGCTGATGACAGTAGACTTCCGAATTAATTGTTGTGTTATCCGGTAAAAGCTCAACAAAAAACGATTCCTTCAAAACCCCACTAAAGAGACAGCATCATATTTTTTTGATGGATAATCGCTTTCGAAATGCTTTGAGTTGGTTCTTCTTTTTTGCTCTATGATCTCTTGCATTTTATATTGTTATATACAACCCATTTTTCGTCCCCAGTAATGATGCGCTTCAAAAATAGATCATTTTGGTGACGTTTGAGAAGCGAATCACAGACGTCAACGTGACGACACAAATTTCTTTCCGTGAGAACATGGGGAACCCATATATCAAGCTTCGAGGCCAAGCCCAGGCCTTTCAAGTGGTCAAAAACACTCGAGTTCGATGAATTCAACCTATCAGCGATCTCATGTGTTGTTATTTGCCGACTTGTATCAACTAATGCCTTTATTGTGTCTTCATCAGCTTCAACCGGCCTTCCAGAACGCGGTGCATCTTTGACATCATCATCAACTGTCGGATCAAAATTTTGTAAACCAGTTCTGGTACTCGCGTACTGTCAACACATCGGTTAATTTATTTCTGGCTTGAACAGCATTTTTACCTTTTCTATAGAAAAAAAGTGAAATATGACAATTATGCTGCTTATTGCTGTCCATATTTTAAAGAGCGCCAATCAAAAACTACTGCATAGATATAATTGAACTTTTCCACACACAAGCCTTTCTATATTAGCTCTCAAATCATATCGGGTTTCTATTTTAGAGTGATAGAACTTTCGATAGGGATAACTGTGATTTGACAGAAGGTAGAAGCCATGTTGTTTTGACATTTCGGTTCAGTAAGCATTGAGAAATTATCATGGAAAGACTCACGCCGCAACAACGTTTACAAAATGATGAAATTTATTTTCAAAATCAGTGTTCTATTCGCCAAACTTATAGAGCCCTTCGTGAAATTTATGGTTTACATAATCGTCCAGCAAAGCAGCTTATTCGTCGAACTATCGATAGATTTAGGACATTTTCTCTACTTGATGCAACAACAACAAGACAAAGAACTGTACGTACAGAAGAAAATATCGCTGGTGTAAGTCATAGTGTTAATGATGATCCAGATTTGTCTATTCGTCGACGTTCACAACCTACATCGATAAATCATTTTATAAGCAAAAACGACAGATAATAGGTGCACAGAAGTTAAAATTTCATTTGAAGCTTAAGCAAATATGAAGGCTTATTTGAACTTCTTGGATTCTCACTCAACCAAATGAAAACTACAGCATAAATTTATATAAAATAATGTCGTCACCATATATTTTTGCTTGCCTCAAATTTTCACAGTAGACGATAATATTTATTTTTCCCTCTCTCAGTTTGTTGGATACTTTTAATAATAATTACATGAAACAAAGATCGATATGCTTTCGTGTATGACATGCTCTCGTGATGATACAGTCGAAAATAGACAGAAACCAAATTGATGACTTTAACTGAATCAGCAAACGAAACTGTATCGAAATGAGCTCGTAAAAAAATATTGTACAGGGTTATTCATTTTGTGCTTCCGAAAGTGAACGTGAATAAAACACTCTTTCATTTAGAATATCGATCAAATTATCGCTGCCCTTTTTTAAATATCCAATTCCAAGTATGACCTAAGAAAATTTCAAATTTGTAAACACCACTGGCATTACCAAGTAAATATTCTGGGAAATAGGTATCAGGGGAACAGTTATTTTCAACTTTAGTTCGTGAAAAATTCTTGCAAGGTAGGGCAATTTTAAAATTGAAATTGCATCAATTGTTAGCATTTCATCACAATTTAGGTTAATCATAGACTGAAATAAAATAGAAAAAGGCTTTTTACTTGATAGAAGAAATATAATAAAATTTGAATATCAAAACAGATTAAATCTGTTAGTCTTCTACAATTTTAATTTAAAAAAAAATTTATTCAAAAAACTGTTAGAATTAAATTAATGTCTAAAATAAGCGCCGCTTACGTTTAATAGACGTATATAATCAAAACTCAATATATAATGTCAAATGAAATAAATAAATCAACAGATATAAGAAAGTCATTAAAATTAATAAATAAATATTTAAAGGAGACAAAATTTTGTTTCCGATCTTACCCTTAAGAACACCAATTGCCTTTCAAAAACATGAACACAATTTAAGGACTTCTCAAAGAATATAATTTATTTGAAATATTTAATATATATATAAATATTCGGATAAGCTAATTCAGAAATCTCTCAAAACATGCACTATATAATATAATTCTAGGTAATCTCTTCTACGGTCCTAGATAATATTCCAAATATCAAAATCAAATAACTATATCACAACAAACACGTTTTAAGAATGGATGCTTCAAACAGACCAACTTTAAAATTCAAGATTGGTCTATGTTCAACAAAATCACAGAACAGTGTAAGTTATTTTAAAGGTTATTTAAATTCATTGATATTTCATAATGAGATTTATTGAAACCAAAATATAATTATATATTATTATATACTACTCTGTCAAGAAAGTACCGGGAATTTTCAATTAAAACAACATTTTTACATTTAATCGTCAAAATTTATTGGGTCGCCTTCAAAATAGGCTCCATTTGCTCCAATACATCTATGCCAACGGCACTTCCAATTATCGAAACATTTTTTATAGGCGCTTTCCGGGATGGACTTTAGCTCTCGCGCCGAATTTTGTTTTATGGCTTCAATCGACTCAAAACGGGTGCCACGAAGGGGCAATTTTAGTTTTGGGAAGAGGAAAAAGTCGCAGGGAGCCAAATCCGGCGAATACGGTGGTTGCTGAAGCACGTTTGTTGAGTTTTTGGCGAGAAAGTCAGTCAGAATCGTAGCTCGGTGAGAAGGCGCGTTATCGTCATGCAAAATCCATGAGTTGTTCGCCCACAAATTTGGCCGCTTCTTACGGATACGCTCACGCAAACGTTTCATAACGCCTGGGAAATACTCCTTGTTTACCGTCTGACCCTCTGGAACGAATTCGTAGTGCACCACGCCACGGATATCGAAGAAAACAATGAGCATCACCTTCATTTTCGAGCGGCTTTGGCGTGTTTTTTTCGGTTTCGGCTCATTTTTTGCCACCCATTCCGATGATTGCTGGCTTGTTTGCATATCGTACTCGTAGACCCAGGTCTCATCACCAGTTATAATGCGTTCCATGAATGTAGAATCGGAATTACAGCGATCCAGCATGTCTGAAGCAACCTGTTCGCGATGACGTTTTTGAAGAAACTTCAGGTGTTTCGGTACGAGTCGTGCGGCCACCTTTCTCATGCCCAAAATATCAATCAAAATCGTACGTGCGGACTCGTGGGATATCTTAAGATCATGTGCTATCTCTCTCAAGCTGGTACGACGGTTTTCCAGCACCCTTTCCTTAATTTTATCGACGTTATCTTCGATCGAAGCCGTCGATGGGCGACCACTTCACGACCGTCCTTGAAGGCTCTGTACCACTGATATGCACGAGTTTTCGATAGAGCATTATCACCAAAGGCCTTTTGCAACATTTTCAATGCATCGGCACACGAAAATTCATTTGCAACACAAAACTTTAAACAAATTCTTTGCTCAACGTAATCACCCATAGTAAAAATCGGCACGCACTCTGACATCGACTGACTTAATCAGCTGTTGCAAACATACTAGTTGACAGATCCCGCTCAAGCTTGGCATAGTAATTAAGGACAGTGGTACCAACCTAGGAAAAAAATTTTTTACCTGCCTCATTGCCCCGCCAGATTTAAATCGATAATTCCCGGTACTTTCTTGACAGAATGTATATAAAATAAAATATGATTTTGATATTTGGAATATTATCGAGGACCGAAGAAGAGATTACCTAGAATTATATTTGTTTTTTGAAGATATAGTGCATGTTTTGAGAGATTTCTGAATGAACTTATTCGAATATTTGAATATATTAAATATTTCCACTAAATTATATTCTTAGAGAAGTCCTTAAGTAGTGTTCATGTTTTTTAAAAGGCAATTGGTGTTCTTAAAGGTAAGATCCGAAACAAAATTTTGTCTCCATTAAATATTTATTTATTAATTTCAATGACTTGCTTATATCTGTTGATTTATTTATTCAATTTGACATTATATATTGAGTTTTTGATTATATAAGTCTATTAAACGTGAGCGGTGCTTATTTTAGACATTAATTTAATTCTAAAAATTTTTTGAAAAATTTTTTTTTAAATTAAAATTGTAGAAGACTAACAGATTTAATCTGTTTTGATATTCAAATTTTGATCATAGACTAGTACTAATATGTTAGTTCATAGTTTTTTTATTTATATCCGAGTATTCAATGAGATTTTCCAACAATTATATTCTAAAAAAGTTTTCATATTATAAAATCTAGTTCCAGAAATAATCGATCAATATTTTAAAGTCTCTCATCAAATAAATTCTTATATGTTTGGCACCATAACCAACTACTCCCTATCAAATTAAAAAAATGGTTGCGCACTTTCATAATTATAAGAATATTCGGTTATCCCTATGAATCATCATAAATTGAATTATTAGCTCAGTATCTTCGGTTACTTCAATATCCAGCAGTGAACGGAATCTTAATTAAACCTCCAACAAATTATCATCTAAACAAATCTCACGCTATGAAGACCAAATAACTGCAAACTTGCAACGAGTTGCTCATTTTTCAGAAAAATGTTTATAAGAAACCATAACTCATTCCCAAATTAAATTCTAACTGCGATGCCTTGGAAGTTCCACGAAGTGTAACGGTTTTAATTAAGCTGAAAAAAGTATTTTTCCGAAGATAATGAACTGGAACGACATGATTTCCAGGGATGATAACTCCGACTGCAGATGTTCTGGTAGTGAAATATATATTATAAGGAGCTGAAATTTCAGCAGGTTGTCATGATTTAGAATAATTTTATTATAGAATGTTGTCAAGATAATTTTACGCGTCGATATTTATGATGTACTTCTGGATGTTAAATAGATATGCGAGTTTTGCATGAGCTGAACTGAAGAGTGGCGAACCACCTAAGTGTCGTCAACGAATAAGATCAGCAACAAGCAAGTGAGTCATTTATAAGCAACAAAAATAGTAGAGGTCTTAACGCGAAGCCCTGATAAACTCTCGGTTTCATATTGTATTCTTTCTTATCAATTCTAACTGATATCGTAATATATTGGAGAAATCTACACAACTAATTGAAAAACACCTCTAAAACCCAGATTATAAAATTTGTCTATGAAGAACTGAAAGCAGTGTTTCGAAGACACAAGACAGGTAAAAAAATATTTCTGCCACATATAAGTGTTTCATTGGAAAATTTTTAACTATTATAATATATAAAATTTCCAGCATAATTTCAAAGGGCATTCTTTCAAGGCAATTGAAGTATAAAGGTAACTCAAAAAGTTTGCACATCGAATAATATTACCATAAGAAGTCAGGAAATTCTCGAAAATAAGTTTTCCTACGTTATACAATTTAAGACCTGAGAATTTGAAAGAAAAGTGACAATAGAAAAAAAATTGGGAAACTAAAAAGGAAATAACTGGAGTATTTCGATGAAGAATTAATTGACGTCATCCAGAAATTCAAATAATTGGAACAGAATCTGTTTAATACACTAGAAACGCTTACGTTTTAGTATCAAAACCTGATGTGATTTTAGCCAGAAAGGCTCAAAAATGCCTTCTCATAACGTTCTCCGTTTTGAGAACTAAGTATTCAGAAAATAGTGTGAAAAGGGAATATTAGACAATTAAAGCTGAAGAAATTTGAATATTCTGCTGAAAAAATAATTAGCCATTGAATGAAATTTACAGCGTTTCTTGAAACAGAACCCCAATTGAACTGAAAATGCACAAGTAGTTCGGTGAGTTTCCACATCGAAATCTACTATGATCCGAAGTCAGGAAAGTCTCGAAAATGTGCCTTTACCACCGAGAATGGAGTTACTTTAACATTCGAGTTGAAAAACTGCCTGTGCGGCGTTCATTTTTCTCAGGGCATCCTTAGAAGCTTTGTGGCCCCTATGGGAGCGATCTCTGATTCATTTCCGCAAGATTTTTCATTTTTCACTAGTTGTTGGAGTTATTTTAGGAAAACGCAAAATCGTAAATCCATTTCAGTTTCTATGTGGATTCATTTCTTTCACAATAAGATCCCGTATTTAATGTGATTTTTATTGCTCGCCGTGAATAACGGATATAAATCTAATTGCAAATAGTAGGAGTTGTCGTTAAATGCAAAAATTGTGAAATTGCAGAATTCGCGTTTCTGATTTGTTAATGGCCAAAAATGAAATAAATTCATTGGAATCTTCCAGTTGCATGGAAATTCAACCAATTTTAAAATAAGGGAATTGCAAATAATACAACACATAGAAATTATGCGTGTTTGAAGGGGTTTTCCATTTCTGTAAATACGAAAAGCTTCTAACCCCTAACCTTTCAATATATGCGTAAATATAGAAGTCCAAATTAGTAGAAATATAAAACCTTTGAACCACACAAATTACTCTTTGTAGGTATAGCACTGAAGTTTTTTCATACGAAATATTAGAAAGGTGGTATATGCTCGAAATTGCAGTCAATAAGTGCTTCTCAACTGAAAGCTGTGCTAACAAAATCTCAAAATTCAAGGGGCCATGCCAATATTTTAGGTAGGTCAATTGTTTTCTAGTCTATTACTAAAATATATTGATATTTAATCAATACATTTCTTTACTTGAATTAACTCGCAAATGTATGTCTTGTATGAATTTTGAATACCCTAGATGGCGCTAATGTCTCTGTGTATAGCGATTTATAGAACTTTCTATGACCATAGCTTATACTCCTTATTAATGATTTTTGGTACAGATCAGCCGAATAAATTCATTTAAATATGAAGTTCTGTGTTTCAATTTTAAGTTATTACCAGGCATAGACACATGTAAACAGTATGTGTGTTTTTGTTCAGAATTTTCCTCGAAAGATAACTTTTGATATTGTTACATGTTCAATTCTCAATGTAAGAACTATCTAAAGATTGTAAACAACCATGAACTACGTATAATAGTTCATATTTCGAACTGAGTACATCAGGTGTTATTTTTAGAGTGATAGAAATTTAAATTGAAATAAAACACATTTAAATTAAGATTGGAGCCAAAATTTTCTATTTGGAAGATAATTTTATGCTATTTATGTTTTAAAAATAATTTCTGACATATCTCCACCCCGACTAGCTCTGAGGAACCGCATTCGACCAGACCAATTTTGAACCACTTTTTCGAGTAATTTAGGCCTTATTTAATCAATAACACGGGTTAGGTTGGCTTCCAAAGCGATTATTATTTCTGGTTTATCAGCATTAACCAATAACTTGACATAACACCAAATAAAATACTCCAGTGGAGATATGTCGCATGATCTTAGACGCCAATTAAATGGACCATTTCTCGAAATAATGTTATCGCCAATTCTTTCTTTCAATAAATCAACTGTTACGGTAGCAACATGAGGTGTAGCATCATCGTGTTGGAATCAAAACACTTCTGGGTCGATACCATTCAAATTTTGAAACAAAATAATCATTGATCATCGATCTGTAATGAGCACCATTCACTGTAACATTAGCTTCAGCATCATTTTCAAATAAATATGGACCTATGATGCCTCCAGCATGTGAAGCAGCATATGGTGCATTTTTCAGGATGCAATGGAACCTGCAGAACTTCTTGAGGATTGTTTCCACTCCATATATAGCAATTTTGAATGTTTACATAGCCGTTCAACCAGAAATGAGCTTGATCACTAAACACAATTTTACGATAAAAAAGTGGATCAACTTCAAGCTGTTCTAGGGCCGAATCGGCAAATAAACGAGGCTCATTATGATTAAGTGGCTTTAGTTCTTGAACTAGTTGGATCTTGTATTGGTGTAGACTAAGATCTTTACGCAAAATTTTCCATGTGGTGGATACACAGAGTCCAACTTGTTGTGAACGTCGTCGAATAGACAATTCTGGATTATCATTTACAATATGACTTACAGCAGCGATATTTGCTTCTGTACGTACAGTTCTTTGTCTTGTTATTCTTGTTGCATCGAGTAGAGGAAATGTTTTCCGAAATCTATCGATCGTTCGATGAATAAGCTGCTCTGATGGACGATTATGTAAACCATAAATTTCACGAAGTGCGCCATAAGTTTGGCGAACAGAACACTGATTTTGAAAATAAATTTCAACAATTTGTAAAAGCTGTTGCGGCGTGAGTCTTTCCATGATAACTTGTCAATGCTAACTGATCTCAAAACAACATGGCTTTTATTATCTGTCAAATCACAGTTTTCCCTATCGAAACTTCTATCAGTTTAAAAAAACCCGATAATATCTAGTCTTTGGGTTTCACACTAGGGGAATAATTTTCTTATACATGTTTTATATACAATTTCATAAAAATGGATGATTTTCTGGATAAATGTTCATTTTTGTATCAATACGATATATATTTCCAATTAATAGATAGTGAAAGTTTCTCAGATTTCTTACATCAATTTTTAATTTTAAATGAGAGTTATCATACTACAATCAGATTCATCATTCATATAATTATTTTTATAATAACCCGTTAATAGAATTTCTTTAGTACTAGTTATAACTTACCAATTTTGAGCTTATTTACAGCTCAATCGAGTAATTCATGATTTCTCTTAAGTATATATATATATATATATATATATATATTTACCAATAATGTACGATAATTTTTTTTGTATGCATTGCATGGTAACATTAATATTCACAAACTCCATCATTATATGAATAAATAATGAAACTTTCAAAATTTCATCTCTGACTGGCATTAAATTTTCTGTCCTAATATCTCTCAATCTTGAATTCCCTTCAGTTAAATATCTACATCGCATATCCCTTCCTTTGTCAGAAACCCTATATAAAATAATTGTCGACTTTAACTGAAAGATGTCTGACAAGTCAGGTTTAACGGTGTTGGCAGAAACGCACATTTAACAGGACAGCTCTCGGCTGGCTCGAATTTCAAAGTCGACAGCAATAAAATAATGTATATGAATTCAGGTTGGCCTGCCAGTAGATTTTATGGAAAAATAGGTATATCAAGTGAAACCCATTGCTGCAGATACAGATTCTAATATAGTTTAATCAGTCTTATGGATGCGAAATACGAAACTGTAAGAGAATATTGTGTGATATCATGCAACGTAAAAAATAATAAATAAACCGAAAAAATTCATTTTGATTGAATCGGTCCTTGCTTGACGACAATTCATTTTAATAAAATAAAATAATATAGACTATTTCCTAATTTAATAAGTAAACTTCAATTGTTTCTTCAACACTGTTCCATTCGTCATAACGACGAATGAGAAAAAATGTATGATTAAATGTTTACCCTTAGAAATTATGTTTAGTGTAACTGACATATTTTAGATTCATTCAATACTGAATATGTAACTGTTTGATACATTCTCAAAGATATCAAAATTTGAAAGAAATGGTGTTTCAAATCAGGTTGGCGGAAACATCTGTAAGGTGGTACGAAAAATGATATTACTATCATGTCCTTATGAGTCATGTAGAAAATTAGTTGTTTTTCCTAACTCATTCAAGAAAAATTTCTGCATAGACATCGACCACAAGTTTCACGCGATACTTAAACTCTTCTTTTTTATGCTCAATATTATCAATATGCTCTCGTAAAAATTCATTCAGTTTTAGGATGAAAAGGTTTTTGAACCATTATCAATTTCAATTAATAACGTGAATGTATAATATTTTGAGACACTGTTTGTTGAACTGTGTGAATTATTTCAAATAAAATAATTTTAATTAAGAAAGAACAAAAGATTATCTATTAATATATCTTTTCAATATATCAGGAGTCAAAACTTTGACTGCTGAGTATCAACTGTCTCTTATACCCAGGTCTAATGAAAAATTTAACTTTCACATATTTTTATGGGAAAATTAGCAGGGCAACTGGAATGAACCTCACTTATTCCTATAAATGAAATCGGCAAAAACTGCTCTTGCAAAATTTTTAGTTCGGCTTGAAAATTGATTGATTGATTCAACCGAAATATACTCAAAAACAAATTCTCGAAAATGCGACGTAAACATAATTACATTTTGTGAATGCGCAATTTTGTCTATGACTGTGAATTGTGCCATTTCGTTCAAAAGTATTCTCGGATTATTTGCCATAAATCAATCTTAAAATTTCAAAAAACTCCGAACAATAACCATAAATGTTTTACATTTTATAAACTGGTGAACCATTTTTAAAGAATACTAAGGTGACGAAAATACATGAATTTCACAATTCAACTATAAATCATATTGTGAAACACATACCAAGCGTATTTTCTTCAACTCAGTATTATCAATAGATAAAATTGATGAACTTTGGTTCTACATATTATATTTTGAAATAAGATTTTTCATAACGTAAATAGAGGTCATTCTTGATAGAAGGTATATAAAATAATATAAATATTTTAAAAAATTTTTAAACAATTTTAAAAAATTAGCCTTCTACATATTTAATTCCAAAAGATTATATTCAATGATTATAACTTCTGAAAATAAATTAAAATAATGTCGTATAAGTACCACTTATATCATGACATAAAATAAACATTCATTATAAGACATCCAAATGGTATAACAAAATCCAATAAATAAAAATTATTAACTAAAATCCTATAAATTAAACATTTTGAATAGACAAAATTTTGTTTCTGCTTATCAATCCTATGAAAACCAATATCTTTCAAGAATATCCAACATAATCTTAAGATTTTTATCACAAAACTATCTTACTCAGACTATTCAATATTATTGGATATCTAACCAAGGTACCTTATATAAAAACTCAAGATATGCAAAACATTACTGAAAAACAAGTTTTAAAATCGACTTTGCTCATCAGTATTCAAATATTCATATTCAATAAATATAAAATCAATTAACAACATATATTCAAACTCACCCTTCGCCTTCCAGAAAAAGTTCTATTTAAATGAGAACCTTAAATAGGTATCCACTACACACAGAAATATCTCTGTGGTTTAACCTGATCTAGAAGATTGAAAGACAAATTTAACGGCCTTTGCTATAACACAAGGACTATCTGTATGAATGTTTGAGGAAACCATATAATTATATATTATAAATAAAATAACGTAAATAGAGGTCATTCTTGATAGAAGGTATATAAAATAATATAAATATTTTTAAAAATTTTTAAACAATTTTAAAAAATTAGCCTTCTACATATTTAATTCCAAAAGATTATATTCAATGATTATAACTTCTGAAAATAAATTAAAATAATGTCGTATAAGTACCACTTATATCATGACATAAAATAAACATTCATTATAAGACATCCAAATGGTATAACAAAATCCAATAAATAAAAATTATTAACTAAAATCCTATAAATTAAACATTTTGAATAGACAAAATTTTGTTTCTGCTTATCAATCCTATGAAAACCAATATCTTTCAAGAATATCCAACATAATCTTAAGAATTTTATCACAAAACTATCTTACTTAGACTATTCAATATTATTGGATATCTAACCAAGGTACCTTATATAAAAACTCAAGATATGCGAAACATTACTGAAAAACAAGTTTTAAAATCGACTTTGCTCATCAGTATTCAAATATTCATATTCAATAAATATAAAATCAATTAACAACATATATTCAAACTCACCCTTCGCCTTCCAGAAAAAGTTCTATTTAAATGAGAACCTTAAATACGTATCCACTACACACAGAAATATCTCTGTGGTTTAACCTGATCTAGAAGATTGAAAGACAAATTTAACGGCCTTTGCTATAACACAAGGACTATCTGTATGAATGTTTGAGGAAACCATATAATTATATATTATAAATAAAATAACGTAAATAGAGGTCATTCTTGATAGAAGGTATATAAAATAATATAAATATTTTAAAAAATTTTTAAACAATTTTAAAAAATTAGCCTTCTACATTTTAAAATTGTTTAAAAAAAAAATTTTTTTAAATATTTATATTATTTTATATACCTTCTATCAAGAATGACCTCTATTTACGTTATTTTATTTATAATATATAATTATATGGTTTCCTCAAACATTCATACAGATAGTCCTTGTGTTATAGCAAAGGCCGTTAAATTTGTCTTTCAATCTTCTAGATCAGGTTAAACCACAGAGATATTTCTGTGTGTAGTGGATACCTATTTAAGGTTCTCATTTAAATAGAACTTTTTCTGGAAGGCGAAGGGTGAGTTTGAATATATGTTGTTAATTGATTTTATATTTATTGAATATGAATATTTGAATACTGATGAGCAAAGTCGATTTTAAAACTTGTTTTTCAGTAATGTTTCGCATATCTTGAGTTTTTATATAAGGTACCTTGGTTAGATATCCAATAATATTGAATAGTCTAAGTAAGATAGTTTTGTGATAAAATTCTTAAGATTATGTTGGATATTCTTGAAAGATATTGGTTTTCATAGGATTGATAAGCAGAAACAAAATTTTGTCTATTCAAAATGTTTAATTTATAGGATTTTAGTTAATAATTTTTATTTATTGGATTTTGTTATACCATTTGGATGTCTTATAATGAATGTTTATTTTATGTCATGATATAAGTGGTACTTATACGACATTATTTTAATTTATTTTCAGAAGTTATAATCATTGAATATAATCTTTTGGAGTTAAATATGTAGAAGGCTAATTTTTTAAAATTGTTTAAAAATTTTTTAAAATATTTATATTATTTTATATACCTTCTATCAAGAATGACCTCTATTTACGTTATTTTATTTATAATATATAATTATATGGTTTCCTCAAACATTCATACAGATAGTCCTTGTGTTATAGCAAAGGCCGTTAAATTTGTCTTTCAATCTTCTAGATCAGGTTAAACCACAGAGATATTTCTGTGTGTAGTGGATACCTATTTAAGGTTCTCATTTAAATAGAACTTTTTCTGGAAGGCGAAGGGTGAGTTTGAATATATGTTGTTAATTGATTTTATATTTATTGAATATGAATATTTGAATACTGATGAGCAAAGTCGATTTTAAAACTTGTTTTTCAGTAATGTTTTGCATATCTTGAGTTTTTATATAAGGTACCTTGGTTAGATATCCAATAATATTGAATAGTCTGAGTAAGATAGTTTTGTGATAAAAATCTTAAGATTATGTTGGATATTCTTGAAAGATATTGGTTTTCATAGGATTGATAAGCAGAAACAAAATTTTGTCTATTCAAAATGTTTAATTTATAGGATTTTAGTTAATAATTTTTATTTATTGGATTTTGTTATACCATTTGGATGTCTTATAATGAATGTTTATTTTATGTCATGATATAAGTGGTACTTATACGACATTATTTTAATTTATTTTCAGAAGTTATAATCATTGAATATAATCTTTTGGAATTAAATATGTAGAAGGCTAATTTTTTAAAATTGTTTAAAAATTTTTTAAAATATTTATATTATAAGATTTTTCAGAAAACTCGTTTTTCATCGCACAGATAATAAAGGTGGAGGTTTAATTATTATTATTATAATTAAAACCATTTAATTCTTGTTGAAACTTCTCTTCAATTAACGTAATATCTGTCTCATGTATTTTATATTGAAAGTGCTACAGGTTTATTCATGAATTCTGATCCATGTAGGTGTGTCCTAAGATTATCTTCATTAAATAATATGGATCATAAAATGTTTTTGATTAAAACAATGTAGGAGTTCATCTTGATGAAACTTGTTTCAGTTCAGATTGAGTACCAATAATAACTACTGAAACAGTTCAAGAAATATACTTCATATTCATTCCAGATGAAGCTTTATCGAATGAGGTTGTCTTGTTATAAAAATAAACAAGAAAAAATCATCTTTATGATTTCACAATTAAAATTTTCATGTTGTATTATTGCTTTGCTGCAATTCGAATTCTCTCTGAGTAAAACAGTGGGTAGAAGCTTGCATTATATAATCAGACAATAATCCATATTTTCTTCCAGCATTCCAATGAGATTCTTTTATGTCTTCGAAGAAAGATGACGATAATTTGAATCTGCTGTTGCAAAAGTATGATTGATTGTATCAAAGTCCCGTTTCCACTTATTTGACATGTAAACAGAGTTTATCCCACAGTTCCGGGACTCCAGTCTGCTCTTAGAATATTCCGGGGATCTCCGAATAATGGATTAGACCGATACGATATAAAATGTAGCCCTATATAATATCCCATGAAGTGATATAAATCTGCGGAACCTTATTATGCAGCAAACGATACATTGTTCTCTCCAAAAATGTCTATAAATCTCGATAATATGGACTCAGTTTACTGGAAAATTGGAAAAAGGAATAATTTCGCATTCACCCTCTAGTTTGAGAAAATTTTATAGCTGATGATTTATATGATGGAAAGATGTGACACTGGTATGGTGGTTGTTTGGATTCAATAATGAATCAGTTAGACGGATTCTGCATTAAAAAGAGTTCGGAAAATAATAAATACATTTTATATATTTCACTCGCGTTGACTCGGATATTGTTATTCCTTTCGCATGTCTGCATTTCTCATTTTTTGACAGGAAATCATTTGAAAGTACCTGCTAATGCTGAGGGTCTATTGAGGACCGACCTTGGCTTGTTCATAGACGGCTCGCGAACGACGAACGGAATGAGAACGGGAATCTATGGGAGCAAACAGAGAATCACATCTCATTGAGTCTCGGTCAATACACAACCATATTCCAGGCAGAACTATTTGCCACTGAGACAGCGGAAGATGTGCTGAAAAAACGGCAAATCCACCACGGCAAAATCAAAATATTCAGTCAAATCAGTACTAAAAGCTCTGGAACCCAGCTGTTGTACATCGAAAACAGTCTGGAGATGCCGCACGGCTTTAAGCAGGCTTGGTATGTAAAATGGAGACACTCTTGTTTGGATACCGAGCCTCTCAAACTATATGAGTAACGAAGAGGCAGATCGGCTGACGTTTGCTTTAGCCACGTTGCCTCTGGTAGGCCCGGAACCATTCCTGGGAATACCACATGACGTGGCTAAGCGGACCATAACAGGCCGAATGAACTCTAGACTAGAGTCTTTCTGGCTGAGCCATCCTGACTTGAAACAGTCGAAGGCGTTCCTTAGAACAGTTTCAAACCAAAAGATGGCGAACCTAGTGCTAGGTCTGGATAGGGTCAAATGCAGAACACTTGTCGGAATTTTTATAGATCACTACAGATTGAAAGCGTATTTGCACAAAATCGGTCTGGTTGAAGATGATGAATGCAAGCTGGGTCTTGAGGACACTGAAATAGCCATGCACATTGTCTCAGAGTGCCCAGCGGTGAGTCGCATGAGATTCGAGGTCTTTGGTCAGGCTTTTATAGCCCGTTGTGGACTGAAAAAATTAGTCCCGAACAAGAGTATCTGCTTTATCCAAAAACTGAATCTCGTTGGGGAAATATAAGTTAGGAGTGAACCACAGTAGTCCGTGGGGACATAGTGGTAAGGTGG
Source organism: Megalocaria dilatata (assembly GCA_034642435.1). Classification (NCBI taxonomy): domain Eukaryota; kingdom Metazoa; phylum Arthropoda; class Insecta; order Coleoptera; family Coccinellidae; genus Megalocaria; species Megalocaria dilatata. Next base: position 57,518,292 of record CM067855.1, on the reverse strand, counting down.
ACAGACACCGCTCACTATAAATAATTATAATAATCTGCTACTGAAAACGTATTGAGAGTAAAATAAAACTTATGAAATACTTGTTTCATTTCATTGGTAAGTACATTGAAGTAGAATCAAGTAGATGTATTCCAAGATTTTCAGTTGAAAAAATTTCACCAAAATTCGGAAAATTTCTCAAAAAGTTGTCAGTTGTTCATTTGATACGTTATGAATATTGATTATGCTCCACTATCAATTGTAAAATCATCTGGCAAAATGAATTTAATATTATTAATTTTATTTAATATAATTTAACAGTAACAAAGATAGAAATTGATGAAATAACGTCAAAATGAAGTGAAAATAAAAATTCTAGCGTTTAACATCGAAGTTTTCATGCAAAGTATATGGTTTCACGGTAAATAACAAGTTTTTCATCATACAATGGATTTCTCTCTAGTAAAAGCCACTCGATTCGAAGTTTTTCTTAATCGTTGTTAGTTCCTTACTTTTTGTGATTTTTTTCTTTCTAGGTTTGTTAATGTTTTTGAGAAATATTCATTAAACGTACATGTAAAAGTAACCATGCAAATATTACAGTGATGGTTCAAATTTTCCTTTTCTATGACTTGGACTGCCTAAGATCCACTTCAAGGCTTCAAAACTGAGGTATTGTAATTGAAGCAATATACATTTTAAGAACCCATTGAAGGTTAGTCTGATCTGTAATTAGTTTTCTGATGCTTTTGACAAGAAAGGAATATTTCATAAGAACTAGTTCAAGGAGCATGAAAATGTGGTAAGAATATAATGATTTTACTACACAAAGACTAAAATACACTGAATTAGTACATCTTAAGTACAAAATGAAACTTGTAAGACATTTGACCAAGGCAAATATGTACATATGTAACATTGTGAATCGATATTTCCTTGAAATAAATATATATGATAACACCAGAGAAAATATTCAACTTCCATATTAAGTACAGAAAAGATTTACATTTAATCAATTAATCATCCAGGATATTTTAACTAGCTTCTTGCGAATTATCAATATGTTGAGGTTATGTCAGGATAATATGATACCATATCATGTCATATCATCTAAATATCAATATGAGTAGTCTATAGGTGTATTTTAAGTAATACTTTCCAAGTGCACACAAAAAATATTTGAACCAATTGAAAACCATTCAAGAACTTATTCTGAATAAAACACACATCGAATAGAGGGCTGTTATCACATTTTCAAATTTTCTCCCAAAACTAAATTGATGATAATCAGAAATATTTCGAGTAAATTAATTTTTGAATATAGTATCATCCTTTACCTCATAAAAAAGTCTGGAAATCCATAATTCACAATTGTTAAATCAAAACGAAAATATCCAACAAATCTAGCCTCATTTATCATCATCTTAGCCAAAATAAAATTACTTTTTTTGTTTGACGTATCGCAAAAAATGTGGGCTATCGAAATTTTGGACATTCAATTTTAACAAGAGCTGAGTTTAAGCCTCAAATTCGGATTTTTTATTCTTATCGCTCCGTTTTACCCATAAGATCACATTGAAGTCATCAGTCTACTGAAAATTACAGTCTCACTCAAAAATTTCGATAGATATTAATTACAACCTATGGATCCCTTATATATGGACTGAAAGAGGCACGTATGTTGGTAGATAAGGAAGCCAATTAACCGTCCTTGAACTTTAATTAACAAATACTTATTGGGATTCCAAACTAAAGTGGAGTTTGGGGGTACTCTTCAAATTGAAGTTGATAATCAATGATTAATTTAACCCTTAAATATGTTGTAGCTACAGACGTACTGAAAGTTATTTACGTTTTCTCCTGAAGTCAACATTATATTGCTCATTATTCAACTGAGGGACTGTAAGCACTGTGTTCCCAAACTAGTCATTTAAGAATATGTTTTCTTTAAGAACTGCCATTATCATCCAAGTCTCACAGTATTATTGATCCTAAAAATCATTGATTTATTCATGAGTTTCTCACAGTTATAGCTTCATATTAATATCATATCAAATAAGGTAACGTATCTCTTGAATAAAAAAGATATTGAATATTTTTCTTTTATGTGGATACCATTCACCAAAAATTTCTTGTAGTTGAGTGGAAACTCTGCAAAGTAAGGGTCCTAATCACATGAGTTTGTATACATCTCAAGGACCTCGTTGCGAAGGACGGTTTTACTTTATTCCCCAAAGATTAGTACAGGATTTCCCGAGCTTAAATATTATATGTTATTTTGAGTTTTGAGCTTTTTATATTGATTATGATTTATATTACGTTATAACTTGTGGAAAATATGATTCGTCCATGTGAAAAATGTGAAAATAATCCGAATTTCCATTCTAATTTACCCTATTAAAGGTAAGAGATACATATCATACGCCCATGGTGTTATGAATTTGAAGACTATTAAATTTTTTACACTTTTGCCGTGAAGCTTCACTTCTTGTTCTAGTTGAACTTTGTAATCCTTCAAATAGAAAGGCCTTTTACTTGATAGAAGAAATATAACAAAATTGAATATTAAAACAAATTGAAATATATTTATCTCCTACAATTTTAATTTCAAAAAAATTTTTATTCAAAAAACTTTTAGAATTAAATTTTTGTCTACAACAAGCACCGCTTACATTTAATAGACGTATATAATCAAAACTCAATATATAATGTCAAATGGAATAAATAACCCAACAGATATATGAAAGTAATTAAAATTAATAAATAAATATTTAAAGGAGACAAAATTTTGTTTCTGGTCTTACCTTTAAGAACACCAATTGCCTTTTAAAAACATGAACACACTTAAAGGACTTCTCAAAGAATATAATTTATTTGAAATATTTAATATATTTAAATATTTGAATAAGTTATTTCAAAAATCTCTAAAAAATGTGTACTATATCTTCAAAAAACAAATATAATTCTAGACAATCCCGTCTTCAGTCCTCATTTAATATTCCGAATATCAAAATCAAAAAACTAACCTATATCTCTCCACGTGTTAAAAGACTAAAGCTTCGAAATACAGATCAACTATATAATTCAAGATTGATCTATGTTCTAACAAAATCAAAGAACAGTGTGAGTTATTTTAAGGTTTATTTAAATTCATTGACATTCCATAATGAGATTTATTGAAGCCAAAATATAATTATATATTATATATAAAATAAAATAGAAAGGCCTTTTACCTGATAGAAGAAATATAACAAAATTGAATATTAAAACAAATTGAAATATGTTTATCTTCTACAATTTTAATTTCAAAAAAATTTTTGAAAAACAAGACGTAATACGAATGTCATACGAATTCTTGGTTACTGAAAGATTCATAGAGTCATCATAACGAAAAGATTAATCTGCCATACACAGGATGTTCGTTATTGTTTGCCAAATGTGACAATTTGATTTGAATATGAACAGATAACTGAAGGAATTCAAAAAAATGAGCAAAACCATTGAACCTGCTGTAAAAATTATTCAGGTTATATTCGCTAGTGAATCACTCCATTATGGGCTCCTCCAAAGTTCAGGCTGTCCGAAGTTAATTGATAAATGGGTAGCATTTCTCTATATTGTCTGATGTAACATCCTGGATTTCTACGATTATCGAAATTTTCAAAAAATCGATAGTTCTAGAAATATTCCGAAAGAGTTTTTCACCCTTGATCCTACCTGTCATAAATCTTCAGTACTGCGTCGGGTATCCAAATTTAAGTTCAAGTTGCCAGGATTTTCAAACAGGCATTTCTCAATTTTTATCTCAAAATAGCTGGTAAAATAAAATTGTACCCTAAAACATCAAATGATTTTCATTGAGTGTTATTACAAACGAAAAAAGTAGTCAAGTTATTACAGATATTCAGAATATTCTCAGAATGATAACATAGGTGTGAGAATATCGTTAATACAAAATGATATGTTTTTTTTGAATATCCATCACATATGGATCCAATAGTCAAAAAGTAAAAAAAAAGGATTACATCTGTTACAATATCATTGTTTACAGGCATTTCAAACATTGTATTTCAAATAAGAGTTATTTTTGTGCACAGAGTCGCGATTTGGATAAGTCAGGATAAATTTTAATAAAAATGAGATGATTGATATGATTTTCATGCCAGTGCCACAGAAACTGTTTATTAGGAAGCAGAACTTATGCAGCAGAATATCTTGATAGAAAATATCCAAACAAATCGAATTTTCGGAGGCTTTCAAACAGATTTGTAAAGATAGGAAACGTAGAGTCCAAAAAGCAAGAAATGACAAAATCGGCCACAAGTGATGACAAAGAGCTTGAGGTATTACTGACCGTAACAGAAGATCCACACACAAGACAGAGGAAGGTTGATGAAACCTGGGGTATTAGTGAGCGTTCAGTTCAGAGAATCCTGATAAGTTTCACGCTCACCACATTCATGATGATTTTGAAAACCGTTTGTATTTTTGCAACTGGGCAAGTTCACGAATTGAACAGAATTCATCATTTTTTAATTTAGCTTTATTCAGTGACGAAGCGACTTTCCACAATTCTGGTTTTGTCAATCGGCATAATTTCCATTACTATTCAATAGAAAATCCGAGAATAATAAGAGAAGTTGACCATCAATAAAACTGGCCATTAAATGTTTGGAGAGGAGTTATCGACAATGATGTGATAGGTCCTCTTTTTTCGAAGGACATCTCAACGGTATTGCTTATTTGGATTTTCTTCAGAACATTCTGCCTGGGTTATTCGAAGTGCTATCTTAGCAAATCAGGAACGGAATTTGGTTAGAGCATAATGGACTACCTGCTCATTATTCTCGTCCTTTGAGAGAATTTCTGGATAACCAGTTCCCAGTAGATGGATTGGTAGGGGCGGACCGACAAGATGACCTGCTACATCACCAGAACTCAACATATTAGATTTTTTCTGTGAGGATACATAAAGAGAACCGTATACGATGATGGTCCAACCACAGCTCTCAATATGCGGGAGAGAATAGTTCATACTTTCCGAAGCTTTAATCCAGCCATGCTAACGAGGGTAAGTAAATCGTTTAAGGATCGGATTGCTTTATGTTCCAAAGAAGGCGGACGTGTCAAACATCTCATCGAGCCTTACAATTCATTTCATTATTTTCTTCGTTTTTTTTACTCAATAAAGATCACGTAGTGGTCTCTAATTGACTTAAGATTTGAACACCTCGCTCATTACACGTAGGTACCTTATTTGAACGAAGATTTTTTCAATGATACGTGAACTATTCAAATTGATGATTTTTTTGAACACTTTCTTACTTCGTCTGTTGTAATATTTTCCAGAAATACAAGGATTGAAGTCCAGTTCACAAACGAAGTTCTCAAGTTGTCTGATTCGGTTGCACTGAAATCCCATGCCAACATTGAGAATTTATGACAGGCAAGACCAGCGGTAAAATAAATTTGCAAAACTATTTACAGAAACTATCAAGTTTTTTTATATTTAGTTCAGCATAAAAGAACCGAATGATAGATCAGTAAATATCCGTGCAAAATTCTACCCATTTTGCATTCAATTTCGGACAGCTTGTATATTGAAGTGATGGGACTGATGTTCTATAGAGTAAACCTTGAATAATTTTTACTGTAGGGTTCATCGTTTTGACTATCTTAACGTCCGTAGGTAATCCGTCCAATATTCAAATGATATTGTTAGTTGTTTCAGCCCTGTAGGAATTTTCATGCCTGCAGGAGTGAGAATAACCTCAAGGTTACTCCTGAAAAAATGTGAAGCATTCAATTCTCTGCATTAAAGTAAAAAAATAAATAGGGCGTTACATTTGAAAAAATCGAGAAACATCAATTTCAAATTCGTCATTTTTGTAAATCAATAACGGACAACCTGTGTATGGCAGATTAATCTTTTTGTTATGACGACTGTATAAATCTTTCAGTAACCAACAATTCGTATCTCATTCGTGTTAAATCTTGTTTTTGCAACCGTTTTAGGTCTTTTAGCGGAGTACTGTGCACTCAACTTATTCTAGTTTTCTCTGGTAAAGATCTGTACAGATAGAAAAATATTTCTGAGATTTTGCGTTTTAATGGAGATGGTAAAGGTCATTGAAAATACATGAAAATATACAGTACAATCCATTTGAAGAATCATCAGTTTGTTGAATATTTTTTGGGCAACACCCTGTATATTGGAAAATATTTTCTAGACATGCAGAAATAGAAATACAAGAAACCTGTTGTCGAACGAAACTTCTGAGAAGTCTGGTTCTGCAGCTATGGAAGAAGAACGCACTATAGCAGGACCCTGTATAATGAATATATGTTTGAATATTAAAACAAATTGAAATATGTTTATCTTCTACAATTTTAATTTCAAAAAAATTTTTTATTCAAAAAACTTTTAGAAATAAATTATAATCTTTGAGAAGTCCTCTAAGTGTGTTCATGTTTTTAAAAGGCAACTGGTGTTCTTAAAGGTAAGACCAGAAACAAAATTTTGTCTCCTTTAAATATTTATTTATTAATTTTAATTACTTTCGTATATCTGTTGGGTTATTTATTCCATTTGACATTATATATTGAGTTTTGATTATATACGTCTATTAAATGTAAGCGGTGCTTGTTAGACATAAATTTATTTCTAAAAGTTTTTTGAATAAAAAATTTTTTCGAAATTAAAATTGTAGAAGATAAACATATTTCAATTTGTTTTAATATTCAAATTTTGTTATATTTCTTCTATCAAGTAAAATGCCTTTCTATTTTATGAATATATGTGATGAATTCTCTAATATAGGAAAGACTCATTGCACTGCTTTTCGAGATCGAAGTTTTCTTTGAATACTTGCAGTACATTCCACAGTTTAGGTATCTTGACTAACATTCTTATCTTGAATACTTAAAATGCCTTTTACAGTTGATGTATTTCGACTAATTTCCACCGGCGTATATGAATGGAATGAAACTCTCACTTAAATTGGAAACAAGCAGTTGTCAGTTGTCAATTGTACAGGTTAAGCTCAGTCATAAAGTTTTTTATTGTATTATATAACAATAGAATAGGTCTTTTTTTCTTGTTAAGCCAAGGCATTGTATATAGCGTATACCAAATCAAAATGTGAAAGAACGATAAACATATAACAGAAAAAGGAATAAATAGACTTTTTAGGAAAAATCGTACTTTGTTCAGTCAAATCAAATTACAATCCATGTCTTTTTATTGACGGAAATATTTTTAGAACTGATCTTTAAGGGATCACTCGCAGATGAGCAAAAAAAACACAAAATTAATTCGCTAAATATATCAGTTAGGATCGGAAATAAGATATTAATGGAATGCACGTATTTCTTGAATTTCTCACGAAGGTTTTGTGGAATTTAATATGGATACTTTCACTGAATTCGTTCAAAGATTAACTTTAATGCTTGATTCCAATGAAGAAACAAACAATTTTCCTACCTCCGGATTTTCCCCGCCTTTCCCGCCGAACATCTCCCAGACCTCAAATATTCCTGGCCGGTAGTCTGTAATTCACTCATTCCGTAAGCAGTCCGTGTAATGCTTTACAATCACTTTTCGAAAGAACGAAAACATGACAGCATGCCGGAATGCTGATTAGCCTCCACTCTAATGCGATTTCGTCGAACTTAAACAAACAGGAATAAAAGAGAAGGAATCGTATACCGAGCCCCTGGGGCATATCCGCCAGATTTGTATTCAAGAAATCAAACATCGTTACCATGAAGGTAATGCAGCCCGGTTTCTTAACGATCTTACAGGGCTGCTGAGGTTCCAGGACACGTCCCATATCGATACAATTCTGTTATTGCCAGGTATGGATTTCTCGATACTTTCTTCCAGTAGCTATCTCAATGTCAGGGGTCGGCAATAAAAAAAGAAACTGAAATAATTCAATTGGCATTCGTGAATAGACCCCGACTGAGGATTTTCTTCTGATATTGCTTCATCGGAATTTCTTGAAATTGGTTGTTGCTTCGGAGAATTTGGATATTCTTTATGTATAGCATAATGAAAATAATACCATAAATCACCATAAATAAGAAGAACCATGAATAAAGTTTGGTCGCTTAACTATTCAAATATTGTTCGATATCTGAGAAAATTAACAGGATATTGTCGACCGACATGTCTGCGCCGATTTGAGCAAGCTTTTGTTACCATAGCTTATACCCTATTTTATATGATTTTAGTTTTTCATAATAATGAGTATTGATAAGTTAGGAAAGAAGAGGCAAGAACTAAATATTTCGCATAAATACTTCGCATAAATAGAAGAAATATAACAAAATTTGAATAATAATATTAATAATAATGTTTATTTTTCAACAATTTACAGAATGTAATAGAACAACAGATAGAATTATAATAGTAAAATAAACATGATAAATCACTGAAGCTTTGAGCTTGTGTGTGATGATACCTTAATAATAATAAACTAATACCTATACAATAATTGTCATAAATAGACTCATGTGCAAACATAATAATTTACTTATGTGAATGCGCTTAGGAGAGGTCCTTTTTGTTATATTGGTCTAGTCCGGTTTAGTTTGACTTATTCGAGTAGTTAATATTAGGGTTTTGTCGTAATTGTGGAAAGGAGAAATATATAATCTTTTATTTGGATAATATGGTTTTTTTTCTCTTTGGGTAATATGGGTAATATGGTTCTTTACAAAAACTTCAAGTCGATGTGATCATTGAAATAATTTCTCTCGGTGGTTGTTACCCACACTTCAAAATGATACTTGAACGTCTTATAATTTTACATAGTCTTGATAATTTCCGCTAGCAAACTGTATGTACACCTTAGGTGCTAGAAATTTAACGGATCGTTGACCGATAGTTTTTTCTCGGTTTGGTACAACCGTGGAATGCTCTTTTGTTCGGGTGTCGTATTGATGTACAATGGGTTGTAATTTTATTTTATCTTTATGGATATTTGTCAATATTCGGTGACAGAACAATTGCCTTATATCAAAAATAGAATTCTCTGAGTATAGCAAGTCACTAGAATATCTTATGTTTCTTTTAAAAATTATTCGCAGAATCCATTTTTGTACAATATTCAAGTTATACGGATTACTTCTTGCCACACCCCCCCAACCCAAGATTCCATAACTCAGTTGTGATTGTACGAGAGCAAAATATAATGTTTTCAGATTTATCGTATTGAGGAATTCAGCAAGGTATCTGAACTTACTCAGTAAACCCCTAAATTTATTTTTTACATTCTCGAGGTGATAGTCCCATCTCAAATGTCTGTCTATTATTATGCCCAGATACTTGGATCGATCTTTTTCTTGTATCCTCGTGTTGTTGTCTACTATGAGAGGTCCTAGATTGGGTAAGCGATTGGACTAAGAGGTAAAAGGAAGATAATACGTTTTTTGCTCGTTCAATGTAAGCTTGTTGAATTTGAACCAGTCACATATTCGTTTCAAGTTTTGTTCTGCTATTGCCTTCAAACCTGCCCAGGTTTCCGCTTCATACAAATCGGCCATATCATCTGCAAAGCTGATGAGTTTACCTTCAGATCTAGATGTCATTAGACTGTTCAAAACATCAGAACAGATTTAATCTGTCAGTCCTCTACAATTTTAATTTAAAAAAAATTTTCATTCAAAAAACTTTTAGAATTAAATTAATGTCTGAATAAGCACCGCTCATATTTAATAGACGTATATAATCAAAACTCAATATACAATGTCAAATGGAATAAATAAACCACGAATATAAAAAAAAGGAAATTTAAAATTAATAAATAAATATTTGAAGGAGACGAAATTTTGTTTCTGATCTTATCTTTATGAACACCAATTCTTTTTCAAAAACATAAATACAACTTAAGGAATTCTCAAAAAATATAATTTATTTGAAATATTTCATATATTTATATATTCAAAAGAAAACCGGTTACACTTTAAGGTAAGATATACAGATTGTTAGTTGATTTTGATATTTTAAATATTATTTAGGGCCGATGAAGAGATTATCGGAAATCTTAATTGTTTTTTGAAGATATAGTGCATGTTTTGAGAGATTGTTGAATTAAATTATTTGAATATTTTAATATATTAAATGTTTCAAATAAATTATATTTTTTGAGAGGTCTTTAAGTTGTGTTTTATGATTTTGAAAAAAAATTGGTTTTCATAATGATAAGCTCAGAAGCAGAATTTTGTCTCCTTCGAATATTTATTTATTAATTTAAAATGACCTTTTCTATATTCGTTGGTTTATTTATTCCATTTGACATTGTATATTGAGTTTTGATTATATACGTCTATTAAATATGAGCGGTGCCCATATTAGACATTATTTTAATTCTGAAAGTTTTTTGAATGAAAATTTTTTGAAATTAAAATTGTAGAAGACTGACAGATTAAATCTGTTTTGATTAAAAAAAAATAAATACTTGAGAAACTTTTTACGCGCTAGTTCCAGACAACAGCGTGATATCGATTCGCCCAAATATCTGTAATTTTCGAATTTCGAGACGAAATTGGTCTAAAACACTCAGATTGGACTTATTGATTAAGAATCCAAAGTCAAAAGTAATTCTTTCGGGTAGGTTCGTCCGTAAACACTGCAGCTTTCGAATAGAGAGTTAGGACCTTGAAACTTCCAGGGAAGGTTTGGGGGTCTAAATAGGACGACTGAGTTTTTTAATGGGCAAAATCTGTTCAATTGTTTCGATGTTATTGACGTTTGAAAATTTTTCATATTTTTCCCAAAATTTTGAGATTATGCCGCCCGTTTATAATTCAGTTCATGATTTACATTGTCCGCTCTTGTATAACTAGTAATAAATGAAATTCAATTTCTTCTCCTTCTTCTTCATCTTATTCTAAGCCTAGCGCTTGTAAATTCCACTTTAGTCCTCTGTGGATGTAGACACCCAGGAGTCTTACCAGCGTTTGGGAGGTCTCCCTATTTGTCTTCTGGTATTTGGGATTACATCTCAGGTAATCTTAGCTATTCTGTTCATTCTGGTGAAGTGGTCGTTCCAATATTATCGCCGTTTTCTTCCCCATATGACAATGTCCTGAATTAGGCATTCCTCTCGAATGAATGTATTTCTCTTCCTGTCCCTCAGCGTGTATTTAGATGCGGTTCTTAGTAGCTTTATTTCTGTAGTTCTTAAGATGGACTGTTATCCGCTCAATTTCCATAACCTTTTCATTATTGAACGACAAATGTTTCACCTCAAAGTGGCTTGTTCGCGTTCTATATTTGAACTGATACTTTGTGAAATCTTACGTAAGTTCTTATATATGAATTGACAGGTATTACAGCAGATGGTACTAAAAGTAAGTTGACAGTTATTTGGGTGTCCTCAATTAGGTGGAGAGAAAACGCTAATGGCAATAAAAATTATTGAGGTTGTCGTTGGTTTTTCCAAAGTACATGAAGATTTTCAATAGAGATGACCCATCGGTTCCGTTCATTCAGGAGTACCTTCTGGGAATCATATCGGTTTATTTCAAGTGATACTAATGAATATAAATATAGATCCTTTACTCTCGATATGGGTAATCTCATATTCATTATTGAATTAATGTTTAAATTCTATTGAATGGTTGTGGTATGTGGAATCTGGGAATTTGAAGTGAAGCTCTTTCGATGTTCGTGGATTCCTTTCTTCAACGATCTGCCGATCTGACCATTATAAACCATTGGCAATCGTTACAAGTCAACTTATAGATTCCTGATTTATTATCTTTGTTAGATTCATCTTTATTAGCTTCATTTTATTTATTTATGTTATGAATGGTTCTGAAAGTTGCTGGGTAATTAATTTTTTTTAGGTAATTGGCAATGTCTTCGGATATTCTATTTTTATATGAAATTGTATAAATTTTCTTGGAATTAGGTTTTTTGTGGTAGAATGAATGTGATGTAATGCTATCTTCTTCTGTTTATTGGCTGTAATTAATTAGGTTATATTGAGTTCTTTTTGAAAAATTCTGGGGATTAATCGGTCCTTTTTGAAATCTATGGATAAAGCCATTATAGGCTGATTTTCTGATTGAAAGGATGTTTTATATATCATCTCTTCAATCAAAAAATGACAGCCCATAATAGCTTTATCCATAGATTATTAATAGTACCGATGAATCCCCAGAATTTATCCAGGGAACTAAATATAATCGAACAAAAAGCATTTAACAATGGTTTCAAACCAATCTTTATATATTAAATGATGAACAATAAACAGAAAAAGATAGCATTTACTCAAATTCATCCTACCACAGAAGACCCCATTCTACTACAGAGACGACTCAACCATTCGATGATAACAACTAATTAAATGTTGGAACATCTTACGGTGTCAAGTTCTGATCTGTTGAAGTGTTGGAAAAACAATTTTCATATTAACACACTCCTACCAGTTCCGAAATAACTCTGGTGAGTTTCAGAACAAACTCAATATTAAATAGGAAGTGAGAATTTGTCGAATACGTAGACGCCGGAATTTCATTTTGAAAACCATGTTCGCCATCAGGAATCAGAATCAATTGGTTCAAAGAGAGCAACCACTTCCTTCCCCCACAGTGAAATCGATTACAAGTTGACTTTCAATTTGCCCGACACAGAAAAAAGGCAGTTTTTTCAATCAGCAAAAATTCCGGCTTAATGAAATGAAAAAGTATTTTCCTGCGAACACTTCCAGACGCACGGAGGGGTCGAGAATTCGAATTTTCTTCATTAAAAGTTTGTGAAACTTCGAAAAGATTTCTTACGTAATATTCTGAAAGAGGGGATCTTCAGATGTTTTTGAATTCGTTCAAAATGGTCTCCTATGGATCACGCAGATATGGGTGTGGCGATCAGTTGGATTTTAGTCTCAATTCTCATATAATTCAGTGGTCAGCGTCATTGATAAGTAGTTAACGTCCCAAAAAGTTGAGCTAGCATTTAAAATTATATATTACTTGAACCAAAAATTCACACAAGACTTTATTTGTTGCTCATTGAAATCTTCCAACTTTGCCTATTTATTTACACTTTTCTTCTTTTCCCCGTAATTTTTTCGATTATCGACCATAAAATGGTGATTAGACTCAAAAACGCGCAACTTATACAATTATAATTCATTCAGGAACCTTGCACGTGCTTTAGTCGTTTTTACGACCATCTAGTGAGAAAACAAATAAAACCTAAACTTGAAACTATAAGGGATCTTCTTTAACTACATTTCAAACATCTGTGTAATTTCTATCGTGCATGGTTATAAAAACATCCAATTCACGAATATTATCCGTGAATTTCTTCAATTTTCTTCATTCTCAATAGATATTTCAATTGATGATATATATCAACACTGACGTACATATGAGGTGAGGTAAGGGCATAGTATCAGAGTCTAACAAGAACATAACTGATTTCCTAAATCGAGCAAGCTTCACAAAGTTTCTGAGGGTTCTTCACTGAAGATGAATTAGTATCAGTGCAATATCAAAATCAATATCAATATTTTGACTTAATAATTCATATTCACAGCTAAAGAATTAATTGAATTCCACTTTACAAAAAACTTCGAAATATCATTATTATTAATGTTCTACAAAAATGTCTTCTCATTTCTTTCATAATATTGATTTTTTTTGAAGAACTGTAATTAATTCTAACAAATCGATATCAGATATGATATTATTTGATTCAATTAGTTTGAATACCAGATTCATTTCGAATTTTGATGATATTCTCCATTTTAATTACATGTCTCAGCTATTTCATGAGAATTTTGCATAATTTCTCCTTTAGTAACTCAAATAATTTGGAAAATATGATCTTCCTTCAACAGAAGTTTGGATAATATCTCCATAAATCTACTACAAATATGTCTCCACAAAAACTGTGGTTTATATAGTTCCACACTTTTCATTTATCGGAATTTTCGTTTGAAATATATACCATCAGTTGATTAAGTGCATTTTCCAATGCCTTTTTTTTATACAATAAATTAATAAATTTAAGTGAAAATTTAATTGCCAAATGAATCGAATTTTACTAACTTTTTATTGAAATTTTTGATGCGATTTTGAGAGTTAATTGAAAATTTTCCATTTCATACAATTTTAGTCAAGAAATTTCCTCGACAGTAATTTATTTCCACAAAAATGTTTGTACTACTACAACAATTGTTTCACCACGATGTGGCTTCTTCAAGTATTACATTGTACTGTCTGTACAATGTAATACCTGAAGAAGCCACATCGTGGTGAAACAATTGTTGTAGTAGTACAAACATTTTTGTGGAAATAAATTACTGTCTCATATACATTTTCTTAATTAAAATGAGTTTCCACCAAGTAAAGACCGAATCTATCAAATATCTATGTTCTATGTTCTATGATCTATATTCTATGTCTAAGATTTTCACCTAAAACTGTCTTATGTTATATTTAGTTAGCTGTTAGAAATGTGAATTGACAAACCCGAAGAAATAGCATTGTTTTTGATTTCTTCCAGGTCAGTAAGCTATTTTTTTATTTCTCTTTATTTCCTGATTTTTCTTTTTATGTTATTATTTTATTTTGTGTATGTTATTCTGGTATATTTTAAACTAAAGAAAATAAATTCTTCCAGAATCATGACATCAAATTGTCTATTTCTTCCATTATAAAAATAAGAATCGATAACATTCTTATAAATCAAAAACTTAAGCTATAATGACGACATCCATGAAGATTTGCATCGCTTTGGAAGCATCCAAGACTGATGAGAAGAAAAATACATACAAATTCAAATGGATCCAAACTAGGGGAACGGAAAATACATATTATGAAATACCAGAGGACAAACAGGATATATCTGACTATCATGAACTTTTGGCTGAGTAATTTTGAGGGTAAGAGTGTTTCAGTAAATTTATGGTTAGAAAAATTCGAGGCGGAATGCACACGTTGTGAAGTAAAAGAAGATAGATACAAAAATTTTGATTTTACGGTTGTTTCTGGATGGAATAGCGAAAGAATAGTTTTATTCTAAGTAAATTACATTAGGTTTAGACAAAACATTTCAAATATGGAAAGATAACTGCTTAGAGAGTTTTTTTGAAACGAGTTGGCATAAATATAGAGAGGCCTATTCATTTAGGTACATAGGAAGGAGGTTAGTTGACTACGCTTTTAGGAAAGAAAATTTGTTGTTGAATCTCCGAAATAATTTTCCAACTGACATATTAATTGATTTAATTGTGACAAGTTTGTCAAATATTTCACAAGATAGAATTGATCGATCTAATGTAACAACTTAAGAAGGAACCATGCTCAATTTGTGAGCGGAATGGTTTTTAAGGTTGATTTCATCCGGAGACTTTATGTTGGCTAAGGAATAAATCCTATAATTTTGAACAAAAGAACGTACCTGGTAACATAAAAACTATAAACAATGTTGAGGTACAGGATGAATTAAATCAGGCCATTTCAAACCAAAAAAACTAAGACTGCTGCCATTGATAAAATTGAAGGTGTTTATAAGTAATAATGAATTATGTGGAATTTATGATTCGGGCTCAAATGTAAGTCTTCTGAATTCTTATATCTACGTATTCAAGGTTTCTGAAACTTTATGTCTACGTATTCGAGATAATAGAAACACATTCAAAACAGTCAGTGGCAGGGCAAAATTTTCAGGAAAAATAATTACAAAAATGAGAATCAATAATATGAAAAAAGAAGTTGTACTTTTTGTAGTTAATGAGAAAAATTTCGAGTATCATATTCTACTCGGACTAGATTCTATTTCCAATTTTCAATTAAAACAAGATTTTGATTTGAATATTTATCGAAGATTAGATATGAATGAAGAGAGAAAGATCTATTGTGTCCATAATAATAATAATAATTTTAACAATGATTACACCATCAATTTCAATGAAGGCATACCAACAGAACTTTTCGAAGCAAAATTAGACCATTTGGAAACGAATCAGAGAAATAAAATTGAAGTTTTAATAAATAAATATGACCATATTTTTGCAAAAAAAAAAGTCTAATATTGGTCAGGTGCAAAATAATGAGGCACATATAAAACTTTTAGAACACAAATTTATAGCAAAAAAACCATACAGATGCTAAATGGAGGATCAAAAAGAGATAGAATTCCAAATAGGAAGATTGTCCAGTCACTTTAGCATTTGAGAGAGATGAAAGTTATAAAACCAGATTGTGTCGATTTTCGTGAATTCAATAAATTAACTGTTCCCGAACCACAGCATTTCCCATTAATTGATGAAATCTTAGCAAACACGCGAAATGCAAAAGCTAGATTATTAGAACCGTGGCATAATTTACTGAGAAAAGATGTTAAATTCAATTGGTCAATGGCTTGTCAGGAAGCTTTCAATAAGGTTAAGGACATCCTTTGTTCTGAGCCAATTCTTGCAATTTTTTATCCAAGTGCCTATATTACTATAAAAACTGATGCCAGTATTCAAGGAGTAGGAGCTATTCTTAAACAAAAACAGATTAATGGTGAAATGAAACCCGTAGCGTATTTTTCTAAAAAATTAAATAAACATCAAAAGAACAAGAAAGCAATATTCCTAGAATGTCTGGCAATTAAAAAGGCAATTAAATTTTGGAAATATTGGCTAATAGGACATAAATTTATTGTTGTTACTGACCATAAGCCATTAGAAGGGAAATAATTCCGTACAAGAACAGACGAAGAGCTGGGTGACATGATGAATTTTCTATCACAATTCGATTTTGAAATTAGATATGAACCAGGAAAAGGAAATGTAGAAGCAGATTGCCTTACTAGAAACCCAGTTCTGGAAGAAATGGAGAATATGGACGAATGTATAAAAACAGTTGATTTTGTGGAATTAAATGAAATAAAAAACGAGAAAAAAAATTTGGCATAGACGAAAATACCCGATGAATGTATTGAAGAATTCAATAGAATAGGTCCCTTCTATTGTATTCAGTTGTAGAATGGTGTTTCTACAACTGGATATAGCCCAGAATATTTACTTTAAGGCAGAATTGATCCTATTGCTCCAGAATAACTAATTGAAGAGAGAAATTTACCAAAAGATAAGGAAATAGCATATAAAAATTCTTTACGCTTTCATGAATACAGTAAAAAACTGATCGACAAGAATAGAAAACATTATGATTTTAAAATTGGAGACTATGTTTATGTTAAAAATAAATCAAAATTGAATAGAGAAAAACTTGATGAAATAAGAGTAGGACCTTTTCCAATAATAAAAAAAATTTCTAACACTGTATATGAGATCGATATTGGAAATAAAAGAAAGGACAATAACTTTTTTCATATAACTAAGTTGCTCCCATGTGAAAACGCAAACATGTAATGAGTGTATACTTTGTGTGGGGGAAAGTGTATACTTTGTGTGGGGGAAAGTAAAAACTAAACTGTTACTGTTAGGGAAAACAACTTTGTACCTTCTATGTTCTATGTTCTATGATCTATGTTCTATGTCTAAGATTTTAACCTAAAACTGTCACATGTCATATTTAGTTAGCTGTTAGAAATGTGAATTGAGAAACCCGAAGAAATAGCATTGTTTTTGATTTCTTCCAGGTTAGTAAGCTATTTTTTTTATTTCTTCGTATTTTTTTGTATGTTATTATTTTATTTTGTGTATGTTATTCTGGTATATTTTAAAGTAAAGAAAATAAATTCTTCCAGAATCATGACATCAAATCGAAACACGTCCAACTAGAAAATTTCTTACCCACCTGAACAGGATTTGATGCCGGAACAAACTAAGCTATCGACACTCATTCATATGAAGTAGGACACATCTTTTTATGCTCCATGCATCAATAATAAATAAATTTCAATTCAAAAACTTCATGGGTATAAATCGGTTACTATAACTATTAAAAATGAATTATATTTCTGTTTGTTCTACATTTCATAGGTTTTGAAGGACTTCATGAGATTAAAGACTGTTCAGATTTGATCATTGAACTCATAGTTTTTGAAAGAGAACTACACCTATAGATATTCGCCACACATTTTAAGGAATGGAAAATAAAAACATGTATTCCGCTAATTGTTTCCCCATGTATCCACTGCAAAATAATACCTTGAAATATTTAAAAGAGGAATCTAATAGAAATCTATTTGTTCGTATTATTTTCACTTTACAGCACTAATTTGTGCTGAAGCACCAGCTCACAATTTTTCGCATCATTTTAGAAATACCCTGTAAAAAAATTAATTGAATCAGTTATTACTTGATGGAGATTCATTTTAATTAAATAAAATATTGAAGATTATTTCCACAACTAATTAATTTAAAGACAGATGTTTCGCCAACACTGTGGCTTCGTCAAGTTTACATTTCGAACGAATCAAGAGTACATAATGTTAAAAAAGGTAAATCGATGTACTATTTGGAGATTCTTCCAATCAAAAAAGCCATAGGGCAAAAGCAGAATTCAACAAATTCCTAAATACTCTTTGGGAACATTGGATGCTGTTATTTTCATGCGCCATAAAAATACACAGATGTTCTCAATGTAATGGGAGAACCTTTTCAATTTAAAGTTTAGTTACTTTTTGTACTCCTTTGAAGATGGTCGAAAGACCCAAACACGTGTAAGGAGTTTGAATAAACTGTGAAACATAAAAACTGAGTGAATTTTTGAAATAAAATTAATATAATGTTTCACCTAGATCCAACCGCATACTCCATTCATTTAACGAATCAAATAATTTGTGAAATAATGAATTCGTATTTCATTTCTCTTCTAGAAACCATTAGAGAATTATCTGTATATTTTTCGAAAGTATTGAAATTTTGAATTCAACGATTCAAAGCGGACGAGTATTTTGAACTCTGATATAGTACACCACTACGGACAAAATGTACGTCAATATCAATAGAAGATGAAGAAGCTTGTGTTTCCTTTCTTATATAGAAATTAATTTTTTCCAGCATTCTTTTAAGATCTTCCAAAAACTGGCTATTGGCTTCGTTCGGTATAGAAACCTACCGTCCAAATCGCCTCTTTCATCGATTTCAGAACAACTCTCCGTCACGATAAAGTTTTGAACAGCTGTTCGGAGCAACAGATCGCCATAATTCAGCGGATTCCCAGTTTATTCTTCGCATCGTGATGGATGTCAAGCCCCGGAATCGATAACCTATCAATCTGTCCCAAGTCCGTTCGCATCGCAGCGATCCGCTCGTCGCAATAAAGTAGCACAAATCCGTATCCGGGTACATGGGCGAGAAGTGAATAATTACTGAGGCTACATCAGCGAAGCCATAAAACAGAAATCCATTGATTTGTTCCTACAACTGGCAGCATAATAAGGGTGGTTGGGAATAATAAATCAATCGAGATTTCGGGGGCAGAAGGTACAGGAAGGATTCCACTGATTCCGGATACTGGGAACGTACCGCGAATTGGATCCGGATTCCATCGGGGGCGAGTTCCATTAATTTCGCAATCGTGGGCGTTTTCGTCATATTCAGGAGAAGGCAATTCGCCGAATTCTGCGTTCCGGGAGGGGAAATTGCTGAAATCATGGTTTCTATGTGAATACGGGATATGGTTATTCACTGTAGGTTATTTACCTACATAAATAACTTCTGTATCGAAAAAAGAGCAGCGTTTCTTCAGCTCAGCGATTGCCTCGAGGAAACCAGTTCCTTTCCAGTTTATGCTTGCTTAAATCTTTCGATAATATGGAATCCTTTGAGTCTACTCGTGTCTCGAACCCAAACTGGAATACTTAAGTTAAAAATACTTAAGTTAAATGGAACACATATACAGATATGGAAAAGACAGTCGGAAACATAGGAAATTCAATGTTAATCTAGAGGACGATGTTGGTCCAGTAGAGCAGTGGAATAATCAAAACCTCAGCGCGATGCGATGACGAATAAACCACTGTTCTCTCTCAGTAACGAATGGGGGGGATACCTCTATCGATACGAGGCATCCGCGAACTGTGACAGTTAATTCAATTTTTAAAAGTTTTTGATTAAAATTTTTTCGAAACTAAAAACTGTAGGAAGTTAACGGAATGAATCTGCATGAATGATATTGATTTCTCGCATATCACTTGGTGAAACATTTTTAAATTAATAAAATAAATGAAAACAACTTGGCTTAAGTTTCACTATTTATTTGATGTCTGTTGACATATCTGTTTCGGGTTTTTAGCCCATTTTCAAAACTGAAAAGAAGAAAACTTAAAATCCTATTTATAATAGTAGGGTAGATCACAGGTACAATTTTGAATAGTGTGAAAATATGGTGTTAGTTGGGTCCTAATCTTTTGCAGATAAGGGCAATGGTGAAAAATTAAAGTGAAGTTGTTCATTTGTAATTGGTAGCTTCTTACCGTGTGCTAAACAAATTTCCAAACTTTCTAAAAGGTCCATTCTTCTGCTTTTATTACCTATGTGTAAAATCTCAGTTCTACTGAAATCTACGAAATGGTTGTTATTTATACAATGTTCCGAAAAACCAGATATTATTTTATTATGTGATATACTTTTTTAATGTTCTTATACCCTTATGTTTATAGATCGTACTGTCTGACCCATATAAAATGCGGGGCTTTCATTAAAATTCGAAGTGAGTTATTTTGAAGAAGTTCTTGATGTTATGTTTCGCATTTTAAGAAAGGGATTCAGTTGTCATAATAGAAGATACAAAACAAAATGTTGTATCATTCAAATGTATATTTAGTACAGTTAATCAGTAATTTATATTTCCTGGAATTCTTTTTTTCCTCTTGGTACTGTGTAATGAGGCTTAATTCTAAATGTCTACTAAATTGAAACTGTGTTTTTCAAGACATTCATTTAATTCAATTTCAAAAAGTTTTTTAATAAAATTTTTTTCAAGTAAAATCTGTAGGAAGTTAACAGAATGAATCTGTTAAATAATAAATTAAAATATTATATCAATTATCTTCAAAACTTGACAAAATTCGCCAAATGGTTTCTGAGTTATTCTCGTTTGAAATGTTATTTCTCAAATATATAAATAGAAAAATAAAAATCCGATCGAATTCAAATTTAGTATTTACATGCGAAATAACGAAACAACACCTCGAGCATTATTTTGTGAAGGTGAATTAGGAGATTTTTCAGATATTTTCCATCCATTTTTGGCAAAGAGTATGAAATAAATATAATATTTCGTTCAATATATTCTCCTCTCTCTTTTTCCTGCCAGTAAGTCATGATCGAAGGGATCTGTATTTTTTATCGCCATACAATTATCGGTTTCTTCAGAAGAACAGTTTTAAAATTGCAGATAATGATGTCTTTTCAACTTCAGGATATCAGAATACAGAATGTTGTGTTCTTATTCATTATATATAAGTTCTACAAGAATATATTAACAGATTTGAAATTTTCAGGTTGAATGGATTGTCGAAAAAGGGCAGAAAAGCTTCTGACTTTGCGTCAGTGCTTTCCACTATTTTCATTCATCATACGTAGCTCCTTCAAGAAGTTATTGAAAGAATTGATATTTTCAGGTAAAATTTGCGGTTAATGTTAATTTTCCAGAAAACCTATCTCAAATAAACTAGCAGACAGTAAATGAATAATTTTGTAATAATGAGAAGGGGAATTTCTACTTAATACAGGGTTTTTTCAATATCTTAAATATCAAGCATGTTTAATCTAAGAAAATCTGTCAAAAACCTTCTAACACATTTAATCAAACAAATGTTTTGAAACACTGTTTCTTTTATAGTTCAGGAGGAATCGGCGCATGAGTACCGAAAACTATTCCACCTCAATTTTTTTATGCGATGCCCTTCAAATTACCCTACTAATTATATAAATGCATGTTGCCATGGGGCAACCCCGTGCCATATTGTTTAAACCGAAATTGTTTAAACAATTACAAGGAATTGTTATTTTTCAACCGGACAAATTTTTTTTGTATTCTTTGTTGAAATACAATTAAAAAAAGTCCTATGCTTTATTACGATAAAGTTATTATTTTTCGAGATATGAATTTTTAAAGGTCGATGAAATCTCAAATTTGGATACTTTTGACCCATGAAAAATATATTAAAAAAAAAAATAAAATATAAATTGTATTTTTTTTTAATTCTTTATATGATAGTCAACAATATCCTCAATTACGATTTCAAGAAATTTAATTGTTTACAACTGTTTTTTAATCGTTAATTCCGCGCGCTCAAAAGTTTACTCGCTTATCTATAAGTATCGCCGTCTCTCTCTGACTCATACGCTGCGTCG
Organism: Megalocaria dilatata; assembly: GCA_034642435.1. NCBI lineage: Eukaryota > Metazoa > Arthropoda > Insecta > Coleoptera > Coccinellidae > Megalocaria > Megalocaria dilatata. The sequence continues at coordinate 57,496,033 of CM067855.1, read as the reverse complement.
GCCTCTCGGTGTTAAATGAATATACTTTCAATATTAGTGATTTTTCGTTGCAATTATCGTGAGTGCCATGTCATTTTTAGTTATTCCCAAGAAAAAAAAATATTCTGAAGATACTCTACCCTGTATTTTTTGTGATGATCCAAACAATACAGTGAAGAAGCATGTTATTGTAAAAAAAATAATATTAATTGTATACTTTTATGTGGTTGTGATTCAGTAGAATGTGAAAATATAATATAGAAAATAAATAAATACTTGTTTTTAAATCTTCTTACATTATTTTATACTTCTGCATGTATAACCTTTGTTTGAAGAAGTTAGAGAAGGTAAGTACTTTCTATTTTAAGGATAAAAAGCAATATAGACCCATAAAAAGAAATTTTAATTATCTGTTCCCCTTTATCCTTAAATAACTTTTTAAAATCTGATTTTAGAAAAAAATTTATTAATAACAAATTGTAGAGCATTTAATTATTGATAATAATTATTGATAATATTGCTCTCTTAAAATATTCTTATAAAATTGATAGTTTAAAAGATAAATGATAAATAATAATTCAGGACACCGAGAGGCCGACGCAGCGTATGAGTCAGAGAGAGACGGCGATACTTATAGGTAAGCGAGTAAACTTTTGAGCGCGCGGAATTAACGATTAAAAAACAGTTTTAAACAATTAAATATCTTGAAATCGTAATTAAGGATATTGTTAACTATCATATAAAGAATTAAAAAAAAATATAATTTATATTTTATTTTTTTTTTAATATATTTTTCATGGGTCAAAAGTATCCAAATTTGAGATTTCATCGACCTTTAAAAATTCATATCTCGAAAAATAATAACTTTATCGTAATAAGCCATAGGACTTTTTTAAATTTTATTTCAACAAAGAATACAGAAAAAAATTTGTCCGGTTGAAAAATAACAATTCCTTGTAATTGTTTAAACAATTTCGGTTTAAACAATATGGCACGGGGTTGCCCCATGGCAACATGCATTTATATAATTAGTAGGGTAATTTGAAGGGCATCGCATAAAAAAATTGAGGTGGAATAGTTTTCGGTACTCATGCGCCGATTCCTCCTGGACTTAATAGCTACTAATGTAGCCATATGGAATTAACACACATCGCTCAATATTAAAAAGAGATGAAACGAATTCACAGTGTACATTTTTTTGTATTCTTTTTATCTCTTTTTAATACTGTGCGATGGGTGATAATTCTAAATCTACTGAAAAAATAGTGTTTCTAAGACATTCATTCAATTCCTTTTTTTTATTTTCAGAAAATTTTATTTGTAGAGGTGTAGAAGAGAAACTGTTCTAGATATTCGAGATAATGAAAATAAATTTCTTTTGATATCTCATGAGTTTGTTTAGATCTTATTTTTTGGTTTTAATATCTTATGATTTATATATACTATAGTATATATATATATATATGTATATATATATATATATGTATATAGAAATTCTCAGGTTTATTTCCGTGACTTTCCAAATAATGGATAATAAGTTCCAGTTTATTCCGGGACGACCAGAAGGAAAATACATAAAACATTTGCTTGGTGATAAGTTTAACATCCCACATCTGTAATTCTGGTCAGTAATCTTTGGAAAGCCTTTGGAATAGCTTAGTGTCCTATACGGCATGATCAAAACAAGATTGATTGTTTCCACACAGATTAACGAATGATGGGCATAACACATTGATGTGAGATTGCTTTATTGCTGATAGCATCAAAAATTAAACTGAAAAAAATACCCTTTTGTCTGGAGCGCAAACTCTTCGGATATGAACATACTGTGTTCAAATCGAGAATTAACAAAAAAAAACATTACATATACTGAGACCGGGAGAATGATATTTCATTGGAACTACAACGATAAATTGGGAGAGAATCTGTATGCATATTATGCTCAGAAGAATGGCTAAACTATTGACAATGAGAGAGTGTCTGACTAAATACTAATTATTGAATAATTTGTGTACATAATAATGCAAATCTAGTTGAAATGAGAATTTGTTAAATGATTAGACAGGAAGAAACTTCTGAGATTTTCTATTTGCTCAAGTTGTATACTATCTGTTGAATACAAAGGCAAAGGTGGATACAGATATTGCTTCTATTTCAATATCAAATCTATATTTGTACCTAACAGGAAACAGGCAGTGAAATATGAATAGGACAATTTCCTCCGCTGCATTATACGAGATAGGATCTATTAGAGGAATATTGGTCACCTACAGACAATATAGTTAATTAGTGAGATTCTCTACGGCGCAGGATAATTAGTAAGTGATCTAAGCACTACCTGATTCCATTTATAGGGACTCATATTGGTTCCAACTAAATAATTATACTATTTATATTATATTACATTTAATTGAGAATTCTGTAATAGTGCGAGTATTTTGATAATTTTGTTTAGTATGTTTTTTGGCTAGGAAAAAGTATTCCAGAAAATGCCGAGAAATTTCAAGTTAATTTGTTTGGGGATATCCTTTGATTGTAAATCCGTGAACGTCAGATCTTCCCCCGAAGCGGGATGGCAACCTCTTCAAAAATGTTTAATGGCAAAAGAAATCAAGTGAAATGTTGAATTTAGCTCTATGAGTGACAGAAAAATCTCCGTTAGATGAACTCTGACAGTCAAATGTCCAAAAAGAATTGCTTGTTCTATTCAATAATTTCGACATCACAAATGCTTCCTAAATAAAGATGTCTAATTCAAAACGAGATAAAGTTAAATTCTCAGGTTGCTACAACGATTTTAATTTTAGGGTCTCCTCGCTTGTTTTCATGTGCACCTCACAATTCGGTTAGATTTTGCCTACTATAGTTATACCATTGCAGTGTATTTTTTTTTCGAATTGCGGACAGCAATCGCTTTCCTAACTACGACGTATCCTCCCTCTATTCAAAGACAAACTATTATAAAGGCTATACGGATTTAACGTTCGTATATGTCAGGAGGTGATTTTAGAGGTCAAAATATGAAGAAAACTTTATAACAATTCAGGTCCTAAAATGCACCCTATGGGCGCTGCAGCCTTTTCAAAATCCAAATAACTAGCGATACCTTTGTCAGAATTTGGTGGATTAAAATGAAATTCAGTACATGGAAGCTTTTGGATAAACTAAATCGTCTGGTGATCGTCTTTAATAAAATTACTTCAAATTTTTGACCGAGTGATCAAATGGAAATTTCAATTAACCCTTCATACATTTCTGAAGAAAAAATGTACCCTTCATACAATATTTGGATATGCTGCTACAACTTCGAAAACAGCTTCTTCATTTTCAACGGGTAGATCGATCTTTACCAACTTCAGATTTGTGAGGAATAAAAGGGCCCTTTTCGCATAATCTCCGGTGAAGGTTCGTGAACATTATCTTGCAAGGAAGAACTCGTTCAGGAAAGGCTTCTTCATAGAATCGTCTGGCAACAAGCGAGTTTCCATCAGCTCTTCCATACAGATCACCAGACGATTCAGTTTATCCAAAAACTTCCATGTACTAAATTTTATTTGAATCCACCAAATTCTGACAAAGTTATCGCTAGTTTATTGGACCTTGGAGGTCAGTGGAGAAGAAACTCTAGCGTCCATGAGGTGTATTTTAGGGCCTAAGTTGATATGAAGTTTTCTTTACATTTTGACCTCTTGAATCACCCCCTGAAATATTTGAACTTTTCCGAAGACAATGCATAGACCGCTAGCTAAGGCAAAATTTTTATTACGTTACGTTAGTTCAGAGAACTGATACAGTGTTTCTGATGATGCCTATGACATCATGACGTTCATGCGCAACTGCCATATACAAATTAGTATGTAGCTATGGTAGGTAGTTTATCTACAGTACTACCATTTTGAGTTAGATGAATGTGTATGGATATGATGGACAGGTATTCTCAGATCTTTTCTTTTGAAATTGTTTCGAGTCCTACAATCCGAGTTCGTAAAAAAGTGGAAATATAAATATATAATATGGACTACAGCAGGTGTGGAGTATCCAGCTGTGTAGTCAGCTCTGTTCCTATGCATCGTTTCCCACAATAGATAATCTTAAAATTTTACATGAAAAATCAAAAGGGAAGAAACTCGATTATCTAGAATCTGTTGAAATTTTCAAATTAGTTCATAATAACAATAATGTAAAAATAATGAATGACTGTACGGAGCTATGTAAATCGAAAATATTTGAGATATTAAAAAAGTAACATCTGTTTAAAACCTTTTTCAACCAACATAAAATGAATTTAATGAAAAGTAAACAAAAATTCAACTTTGCCACTCATTCTTTATAAAACAGTAAAAGATACTTGATTATTGAAATTTTCAAATTCGTTCACAATAAAAATAATGAAAAAATAATGAATGACTGTATGGAGCTTTGTAAATCCAAATATTTGAGATATACAACAAAATAATGTAAAAATAATGAATGACTGTACGGAGCTATGTAACCCCCCAAAAATTATTTGAGATATTTAAATGGGTACCATCTGTTTAACAACCTTCTTTGGCGATTGTCGACATTCCGATATCTATTAGAAGGCCCTTTTTTTAACCCGGTTTCTTATCACGTTCCGATTGTAAACCTCTGTACCACTATTAGGTGTTACCGAGAATCTGTTGTAATATTCAAAATATTTTTCACTTTTGTTTATATATAATACCACTGTACCACCGTTAGGTCTTCAGTTGTCTGATGATGGGATAGTTCATTTACCGAAACTCGAGTCACAAGAAAATGTGTAATATATATATATTTTTTTTTGGTACTAAAACATAGTAACTTCTACAATTTGTTTTGATTATGATCAACTATAATTAGTAACGGCTGAAACAATTTAGTATATATACTGATGCCAGTATTCAAGGAGTAGAAGCTGTTCTTAAACAAAAACAGATTAATGGTGAAATGAAACTCGTAGCGTATTTTTCTAAAAAACTAAATAAATATGGAAAGAACAAGAAAGCAATATTCTCAGAATGTCTGGCAATTAAAGAGGCAAATAAATTTTGGAAATATTGGCTAATAGGACATAAATTTATTGTTGCTACTGACCATAAGTCATTAGAAGGGAAAGAATTTCGTACAAGACCAGATGAAGAGCTGGGTGACATGATGAATTTTCTACCACAATTCGATTTTGAGATTAGGTACAAACCAGAAAAAGGAAATGTAGAAGCATATTGCCTTTCTAGAAACCTAATTCTGGAAGAAACGGAGTATATGGACTAATGTATAAAAACAGTTGAATTGGTGGAATTAAATGAAATAAAAAACGATCAACAGAATAATCTCTTAAAGATAAATAATATGAGAAGAACTTTTGTACAGAAAGAGATACATTCCAAATTGCACAAAAATAACAAAAAAATAATTTTATATATTTGTGCTAGTAAGATAAATAATAAAATCAGAAAGTTTTATTACATTCAGATATGAATTCAATGACAGTGAAAGTTTGACAGACTGAAGTTTGTGGATCATGTGACATATGTATGTATGTTGTAAAAATAAAACGAGAGTAGGCCAAAAGTATGGTCTCCTTTCTCACTTGGGCCCAGCAAAGGAACCATTTGAAATAATGTCATTAGGCACAATTGGAGGTTTTGCTGGAAACCACTATTCAAAAAGATGCCTTCATGTCCTAGTGGATCATTTTACTCAATATGCATTTGCGAGCACTTCAAAACACCCAACAACCGATTATTTCATCAAATTAATTAATAACATTCAAGATAAACGACCAAATGAAACACTAGTAACAGATCAATACAATAAATTAGGAAAAATTCAGACAACATATGAGAAGTTTGAATATACAATTGATTTTCACAGCAGTAGATTGCCCCTTTTCTAATGATTTGAATGAACAACTAAATCAAACATTAGTGAACAGAATAAGGTGCAAACAAAACGAAAAGAAAACTAGGGCATGGACGATAATAGCCGAAAAATCTATTGAAGAATACAATAGAACTGATCCCATTGCTCCTGAAGAACTTATGGAAGAAATAAATTAACCAGAAGATAAGGAAATAGCATATAAAAATTCGTTACGCTATCATGAATACAATAAAAGACTGATCGACAAGAATAGGAAACATTATGATTTTAAAATTGGAGACTATATTTACGTTGAAAATAAATCAAAATTGAATAGAAAAAAACTTGATTAAATAAGAATAGTGAAAAAAATTTCTGATACTATATATGAGATAGATATAGGAAATAAAAGAAAGGATAATAACTATTTTCATGTAACTAAGTTGCTCCCATGTGCATACTTTGTGTGGGGGGATATGAAAATAAACTGTTATTTTTAGGGAAAACAATTTAAAATTAAAACAAATTATAGAAATTACTATGTTTCACTACCAATAAAAATATATTTTACACATTTTCTTGTGACTCGAGTTTCGGGAAATGAACTATCCCATCATCAGACAACTGAAGACCTAACAGTGGTACAGAGGTATTTAAACAAAAGTGATAAATATTTTGCATATTTCAATAGACTCTAACACCTAATAGTGGTACAGAGGTTTACAAGCGGAACGTGATAAAAACCCGGTTAAAAAAGAGGGGCATTCTAACAGATATCGGAATGTCGGCAATCGACAAAGAAGGTTGTTAAACAGATGGATCTGATATTCCGATATCTGTTAGAATACCCCTCTTTTCAACCGGGTTTTTATCACGTTCCACTTGTAAACCTCTGTACCATTATAAGGTGTTAGAATCTATTGAAATATTCAAAATATTTATCACTTTTGTTTAAATACCTCTGTACCACTGTTAGTTTTTCAGTTGTCTGACGATGGTTCATTTCCCGAAACTCGAGTCACAAGAAAATGTGTAAAATATATTTTTATTGGTAGTAAAACATAGTAATTTCTACAATTTGTTTCAATTATGATCAACTACCAAATAGTAGCGGCTGAAACAATTCAGTATCTGAAAACAACTTTGTAACTTCTATGTTTCATGTTCTATGTCTAAGATTTTAACCTAAAATTGTCACTTGTTATATTTAGTTAGCTGTTAGAAATGTGAATTGAGAAACGCGAAGAAATTGCATTGTTCGTGATTTCTTCCAGGTAAGTAAGCTATTTTTTTATTTCTTTGTATGTTTTTTCTATTTTGTGTATGTTATTCTGGTATATTTTGAACTAAAAACAATAAACTCTTTCAGAATCATGACATCAAATCGATTATTTTTTCGATTATGAAAATATGAATTGATAACATTCTTATATCCTTATATATAATCAATATAAAATCTTTTTCAATGTCTCGGAAAAAACCATTTAACATACCGACATGAAACGTAATAATACAAATGCATTAAAAGAAACTGAATAAGTAACATAAAAATACAAGAAAATCCATTATTCGTGGAATTATCTGAAATTCTTAGAATAAAGGATCAAATAAAAATAATTGAATGAGAGTTCCAACATTTGATAGCTATTTCGGTTTCTAGATCTCTTCAGAAATGTATTGAATTCGGATTCGAACATATCACAAGATCAAAATTTAATTCACCGAATAAGATGTAACCTGGAACGAATAAACTCGAACGAAGTGAGTATCCAAAATAAAACAGAAATAATCAACGTGTCGTTACGTTTAACCTATAACCATTTGTACTCACATTCGAATTGATTTTCAAATTATGAAATAAATTCATATAGAGTCTAAATATTTACAATATATTCCTTTATTATTTATTATTTTTGAAATTCTGGTTATTTTCTTATAGTGGGACATTATCTGGGGTGAATAAGTTTTGTTATGTTTCTCTGTTTTCCGAGTACAAATAGTTATGGATTAAACGTAACAACACGTTGATCTTTTCTGTTTTATTTTGGATACTTTAAAGCTTACTCCGATTTTATTCGGTACAGGTTTTATCTTATTTGATGAGTTACATTTTGATCTTGTGATATATTTGAATCTGAATTCAATACATTTCTAAAGCGGTCTTTAATCCGGAATAGCTGTTGGAATTCTCGTTCAATTACTTTTATTGGATCCTTTATTTTGAGCATTTTAGATAATTTTGGAATAGTGGATTTTCTTGTATTTGTTTATTAATATACATATTTATATAGTTTCTGTTAATAAATTTGTATTAATACGTTTCATGTCGGGATGTGAAAAGGTTTGTTCCGAGACATTGAAAAAAATTTTGATAGTGTTTGTATACATATATTGTAGAAGTACGAATATATAATTCTGAATTTAGAGTCATTTATATCTTACTTCTATCAAGTATTGCATTATATCTGTTGAACAATTCACAATTTCGAATGAAATCCCAATTAATGACTTCACAAATCATAACTAATTCCATGCTGGGACAAACATTTTCTAAGATGTCACCCTAGTGGTAGCTTCGTTCTTTCGAGCACTTCAAACTCGCAACTGGAGCGTATCGAAAATCCACCCTTTCGAATCGCAAAGTGACCCCTGACAAAAACAAGAACAAACAGGATGTCTACTCACTTGCGGAATTAGAGGTCGAACTGGTGGCTGAAGCGGCCCTGTAGTAAGGTGGCGAGGCCCCAGGTTCCAGTTTTCCGAACGACGTGGGTGTCACCATCCGCCTCGTCACGTCCGGGGCCGGTGGAAATACATGTTCGTCCTGAAACAAACAACGATCTCAAGGTCTGATCCTGGCTTGTTATCCCGGCCGGACATCCGAACTGTGCCGGTTTATGACTGGATAATTGGCCGGTTTGGGCATGAAAACGGCATCGGTATGCGACCGCGGGAGCGCGTACGCGTTGCTGGGGCTTGTTCCGCAGAAATTGATGTTATTTTTTCATGTTTAGGTTTCGCCGGTAGTTGTATGAAGAAATGGAATACAGGATGACTCCTGTAAACAAACCACGAGGCGAATTTTTAGTTTCCTGATGGAAAAAAGAACACTACCATCTTACACTTGGATTTAATATGATAGAAATGAGGTATTTCATTCCATTCAGTCTACCTCAGTAAAGATTCTGGGAAAAATCAAATTGCTCATGCGAATTCGTAAATTCTGATGAAATTCCAAAATAAAAAAATTGAAATGACTGGAGCTATAAATGAAACAAAACAATTTTGAATTTTTTTACGAAAAGGGGCTCAATATAAAATCCAATAAATACAAAAATATTTACAATACACAATATCAAGCTTAGTTCCCACCCTCCATATTCCATATATTTCATTCAACTGTGATATTGAAAATTCTGCCTGATTTTCAATCAAAATATTCAAAAACATAAAGGTTATATTTATTATATTAATTATTTATAAATAAAAACATAAAGGTTAAACTATAAAAGACTGAAAGCAGATGTGGCCCATTTAACTAGACAACCTACTATAACATTGAAAACATGAATTAAAAAACAAAATACTTCATAGAGACGATTAATTCTTTAATCGATAAGACTTACAACTACGACAGAGCAATCCGGGAGAGAAATTAAGCTGAAGAAATGGATTACTGACGGCCTTGTTAAATCTACTGTCAGAAAAAATGTATTATTCATCGAGCACAAAAAGGATCCCGATAACTGAGGTACTAAATGTCTGTTAGGTTTAGAAATTTATTGAATGGTTGGATAAGGACGGCCAGAATGAAATATTATTCCGATCAAGTCAACTCCAACAAAAATAATTCCAAGCAACTGTAGAATATTGTGCGAGAAAATGACAGCCGAAAAATTCCGGAAATCAAAACTAATGATGGCTCAGTTATTAAAGATGATAAACTGAAAGCGAATGCTTTCAACAAGTATTATATTTATGTGGGAGAAACATATGCCTCCAAAATAACCATACCTACTACCTCGTCACCAACCATATCCCATCGGGAATTCATTTCATTTATCTGAAAGCACCAGGGAAGAAGTGATCAGTGCAATAAGAACTTTAAAATCGAAAAAACCCCTGGCTTAGATCAGATAGAAAGCAAGACTCTTAAAAACAGAGCGGCTGAAATAACTGATCCTTTCCTACGTCTCATTAATGCCGTGTTTGAGAGGGGAGAGTTTCCAAATGAATTAAAGAAAAAGGTAGTCATCCCGGTGGATAAAAAGGGTGACTCAAATGATATGGGCAATTACAGACCAATCTCTATCATAAGTACTATAGCAAAAATTAGTGAAAAGGTGTTTAAAAATAAACTCTTGGACCATTTGGACAGATTTAAGCTCATTTCCCGCTAGATAGTATGGATTTCGGAAAGGCTTGTCCATGGCTGATGCTCTAAATAGTCTCCTCAGTAAAGTATATAAATCGATTGATGACAGTGAACCAACTCTGTGTGTGTTTTTGGACCTGGCCAAGGCATTCGACACCGTTAGCCATGACTATCTGGTTGATGCTCTGGAGGAAGTTGGCGTAAGAGATAAAGCACTGGGTTTCTTGAGAGGATACCTTGCGAATAGAAGTCAGGTTGTCAAAATAGAGCATGAGATCAGTTCCCCTGAATTTGTGAAATACGGCGTACCTTAAGGTACTGTGTTAGGCCCGTTGCTTTGTATGATTTATGTTAATAATTTGCACCGGATTGATAGTTCGGGCGAAAAAGTAAGCTTTGCCGATGATACGGTAATCGTATACTCGGCTGCTTGATGGGACAGTTAAAGCTGAACGGGATCTGGAGTTACGACTTTCGTGTTTTATTTAATCTATATGTTTTCCTTATAATAATATAACATTACAATTTGATATCACTGAAATTCGAGCTCCTAGAACAAAATGTTTCAATAGAATTCAGGGCATCCAATTCATATAAAATTAGCTCCAAATACCCTAGAACTAAATCATGTATTGGAGGGTGTAAGTATGATTTGTATATTCTCATTATATAGTGTATTAAACTTCTCAAATACCACATTTAACGATCGTACATCATTCAGAAGATACTCGTTTAGAAACTGAAAGAAGAATTATTATTTATTCAGCATATCTCCCTCAGTCTTCCGAATTGAAAATAAAAAATTCAGCGGAAATGAATATGTTATCACATTTGTTACCTACCCACTTACCATCATCTAGAAAAAACCGATATCAAAATCATATATCTGCATTTGTCTCATACATTCGTCCAAACGAATATTAATAGGTATAACTTCTTTCAATTCCGTCCATCCCATCAAACTTTTCGCATTTTTCACGTGTATAAATTACGTGCACTACAATACTTGACTGGTTTAGCCACAGAGTATTAACGGTTAATACAAATAAAACATTTTTTGCGTCATTCGCCTGTAACGGGATAAATCTTACAGCTTTTAACAAACTTGAAATTTCAAACCAACAAGGAGCGATAAAAATAAGCCTGAAAACCTCAATAAAATACCTAGGTATAACAATAGACTCTCATCTACGCTGGAACGAGCACATAGATAACGTAACGGAAACAATGAGGCCCTTTTTGCATAAATTCCAATATATGAGAAAAATACTAGATATAAATGACTTGAAGATCTTGTACTATGCCTTCGTGGATTCCAGAATGCAATATGGAATACTCAGTTGGGGCACAGCGTTACCAACCTACATGAAAAGATTAGAAGTTTTGCAAAGACGCATAGTAAAACTGATGTATTTTAAGGAGCTTACATATTCTTCAAATAGACTTTACGAAGAATCAAAACTACTGGACCCAAGATAATTATACCTGTACAATACAATGGTTTATATAAATAAAAACAGAGGAATAATTGGTAAAGTAAGTCATCTTTATGAAACAAGAACAGCTAAACAGGCTACGAGAGTACACAGGTTGAACAAATCAATTGGTCAACGTTGCCTTACATATTGTGTAGAAAAAAATTTCAACTCTCTCCCCAGTGTATACAAGACGTATGTGATGGGGTTGAATTCGCTTCGGATGATTAAAAAACTGAGCAGATCTTTTATAACTTCAGTGGATAAACAGTTCATTCGCTTACTTGTTGCTTGTCATGTTGTGTGATAATATGTGTATGCACTAAATCAAAACATGATTGCTTTAAGTGAAACTCGTTGATTTATTGTCAAATTTTTGTTGTTGTTGATACTTATATTTTAAAGCGCTGCCCACGCGCAGGTGGAAACTTTTGTGGGAAACTAAAAACGTTTATTTATGGGTGAAAATAATCATTTTATTCGACGTTGTTATATCTTTCTTCTTTTCATTGACTTTTTGCAATAATTGTAGTACATTGTAATGGTTGTATTGTGGTACATAAACGTTATTATTATTATTATTGTTACACTAATCAATTATTAAAGATAAAAGCTAGATTAATAATCATATAATTAATGATCAATCAAGAACTCTTCTCCAGATCGAAATAGCAATAATATTATTGATCATCAATAAATTTTAAAAAAAGGTGCTGACTTAATGAGCATCTGAATAATATCAAAGGCAGATAAAATTAGACATAATATGGCAAAAATACTATATTAAATATGCTCCCTCTTTTCGATAAATATTTTGCAATTGAACTTACATGTATAATAAATAATTGTAGTACATTGTTATGGTTGTATTGTGGTAAATAAACGTTGTTATTATTATTATTATACTTATCAATTATTAAAGATAATAGCTAGATTAATAATCCTATAATTAATGATCAATCAAGAACTCTTCTCCAGATCGAAATAGCAATGATACACTTAAGAATATTATAATAATTTATATATAATAAATTTTGAAAAAAGGTGCTGACTTCATTAAGTCAGATGCTCATTAGCATCTGAATAATTTCAAAGGTAGATAAAATTGGACATAATATGGCAAAAATCCTATATTTAATATGCTCCCTTTTTTCGATAAATACTACAAGCATTTGAACTTACATATATAATAAAGCAGTTCAGAAAACAGTTCAGTTTCGCTTGAAGATATTATTGACACGAAAAATTGCTCAATTGATCATCACAAAAATTATTCTTGCATGTCCTAAGGATGTGTATTCTGCTCTACCAATTTCTTTTGTCTCCTTTTCTCATGAGATTATTTTGGTAGACTATAATTATTAACAACACTTGTGAGAATATGTTTTCATTAAATTATTTTTATACTCAGTTGTAGTAGAAATACTCATTTCCAAACCATTCGGTTCAAGCAACAATTCTGTAATAATTCATCCAATGTGGTTCCAAGAGTAAAATTGGATGAATTTCTAGCTGTAGATTCAGATTCCGTAAGAAAGTTGATAACTTCGTACCTTTTTGGAAACGAATGTTTCTATATGTACGCCAAGTTGACTTAATTTTTCCCGAATAATATTTATCTACCACATGGAAATGTTATGAAAAATATTAACTCTACTTAACACCATTAATTTCTGTATGCACTAAATCAGAACAAGATTGTTTTTAGTGAAATTCGTTGATTTATTGTTCAATTTTTTTTGTTATTGATGCTTATATTTTAAAGTACTGCCCACGCACTGGTGAAAACTTTTGTGGGAAACTAAAAAAGTTTATTTATGGATAAAAATAATCATTTTATTCGACGTTGTTATATCTTTTTTCTTTTCATTGACTTTTTGGAATAATTGTAGTACATTGTAATGGTTATTTTGTGGTACATTATCGTTATTATCATTATTATTGTTACACTAATCAATTATTAAAGATAATAGCTAGATTTATAATCATATAATTAATGATCAATCAAGAACTCTTCTCCAGATCGAAATAGCAATGATATACTTAAGAATATTATTGATCATCAATAAATTTTAAAAAAGGTGCTGACTTAATGAGCATCTGAATAATATCAAAGGCAGATAAAATTGGACCTAATATGGTAAAAATCCTAGATTTTATTTGCTCCCTCTTTTCGATGAATACTACAAGCATTTGAACTTACATCTACAATAAAGCAGTTCAAAAAAAAGTTCAGTTTCGCTTGAAGATATTATTGATACGAGAAATTGCTAAATTGATCATCACAAAAATTATTTTTGCATGTCTTAAGAATGTGTACTTTACTCTACCAATTTCTTCTGTCTCCTTTTCTCAAGAGATTATTTTGGTAGATTATAATTATTAACAGCACTTGTGAAAATATGTTTTCATTAAATTATTTTTATACTCAGGAATGATAGGAATACTCAATTCAAAACCATTCGGTTCAAACAACAATTCTGTAGTAATTCATCCAATGTGGTTCCAAGTGTAAAATTGGATAAATTTCTAGCTGTAGATTTAGATTCCGTAAGAAAGTTGATAACTTCGTATGTTTTTGGAAACGAATGTTTCAATATGTTCGGCAAGTTGACTTAATTTTCCCGAATAATATTCAACTATCACATGAAAATGTTATGAAAAAAATCAACTCCACTTAACACCATTCATTTCTGAGACTTGTTCAGTTTTCGGCAAAATTTCTTTCCAAAGAGTTCAATAATTTTTTCAGTTTTCAAAAAGTATTGATTGTTGCCAATTGTAGTTTTTCCAAAATCAAATTGTTTTCGAGAAAAGCAGAAAATTTCAGAAAAGTCAAAAACTGTCATAGCTCAGTAATCATCCATTTTAGACCTTCTATTTAGCTGGACTTAATTTGTTGGAAATGACTTCTAGTATAACCCCTTCGAAGGATCGTGCCGTAGTTGTAAACACTCTACATTTTGAAGGGAATGAACTCATTCCTACAATTCGTTCTTTTGAAAGACGGCGAAAAATCAAAGGTACTAATGAGAAGAGATTTGTAACAATAGACTCTGTTATCCATCTTGTTTTGTAGTTTCTCTTTTCTCCTTTCGGGAAACAAACAACGAATTCAACGATTCCGCCTTGTTATCTGTACAGGACATCAGAACTGTCCCAGTTTATGACTATGATAATTGGTCTGTTTGTGGTCTGAAAAGGTATCGGAAAGCCACTATAGAAGCGTCTCCGCCAAAAAGGTTTTCCTTAAAGTTATTTTGTGCTGTGAGTTTGATGGTATTTTTTATGTTAGGATTTTATAGGGAAGTGCTGCATAAGAATGAAG
The DNA here is from genome assembly GCA_034642435.1 of Megalocaria dilatata. Lineage (NCBI taxonomy): Eukaryota > Metazoa > Arthropoda > Insecta > Coleoptera > Coccinellidae > Megalocaria > Megalocaria dilatata. Next base: position 57,481,011 of record CM067855.1, on the reverse strand, counting down.
CCTTTAGGAAATGAGAAAGATTGCGATCAGGGTTTTGTGCCCAACTAGAAATATATTCTCAAGGCTTTAAAACCTAACAATATTGTTGTGTAGCTTTGAATGAAAAAAGAAAATACTTAATATCTACTGAAATTTCATTTATCAATAATAATAATAATGTTTCTTATGGATGAAGTCAGTCACTCCTTTCGAAAAATAAAATTTCTGTTAATATTTGATGGAAGTGCCTTTTCGTTCAAAAACTATATGATCAAACCAACAGAGAAAGTTGAGTCTTGAGCTTTAAGAATTTAAAACTTACTCAACATACAAATCGCAATACCTCTCACTTTTCAAAGGCCTCATTCTTATGTAGTGCTTGTCTTTAAAATATCATCACCACATAAAATATTATCAATCTTACAGTGAAGAATAAAATCAAAAAAATCCATTTCGGAATATTCTTCATATAATAAAATAAACTTTCATGAATTATTATGTGTTACTAGAGTTTACATAATTTTGTGAATGTAGTTGAGTTTCTGTCTCCTCAACGGACAACTGAAAACTTAACATTAGTTAAGATATTTATGGAGATTAGTTACACAGAATGGTAACAAGAATGAAAGTATTATAAGATGTCAGCACAATAAAGAGAAATGGTTTACAAATTTATTTAAATATATTGAATATTTTAAAAAAATTTGAATATCAAAACAAATTGAAAAATCTTCTACAATTTTGATTTCCAAAAGAATTTTTTTATTCAAAAAACTTTAAAATAACTCACTTTGTTCTTTGATTTTGTTAGAACATAGATCAATCTTGAATATATAGTTGATCTGTAGTTCGAAGCTCAAGTCTTTTAACACGTGAGTGATGTAGGTTATGTTTTTTGATTTTGATATTTGGAATATTGAAAAAGGGCTGATGAAGGGATTATCTAGAATTATATTTGTTTTTTGAAGATATAGTGCACATTTTTTAGAGATTTTTGAAATAATTTGTTCGAATATTTAAATATATTAAATATTTCAAATAAATTATATTCTTTGGGAAGTCCTTCAAGTGTGTTCATGTTTTTATAAGGCAAGTAGTATTTCTTAAGATAAAACCAGAAACGAAAATTTGTCTCCTTTGAATATTTATTTATTAATTTTAATTACTTTCGTATATCTGTTGGGTTATTTATTTCATTTGACATTGTATATTGAGTTTTGATTATATACGTCTATTAAATGTGAGCGGTGCTTGTTTTAGACATTAATTTAATTCTAAAAGTTTTTTGAATAAAAAAATTCTTTTGGAAATTAAAATTGTAGAAGATAAACATATTTCAATTTGTTTTGATATTCAAATTTTGTTATATTTCTTCTATCAAGTAAAAAGCCTTTCTATTTTATTTTATATATAATATATAATTATATTTTGGCTTCAATAAATCTCATTATAGAATGTCAATGAATTTAAGTAAACCTTAAAATAACTCACTTTGTTCTTTGATTTTGTTAGAACATAGATCAATCTTGAATATATAGTTGATCTGTAGTTCGAAGCTTAAGTCTTTTAACACGTGAGTGATGTAGGTTATGTTTTTTGATTTTGATATTTGGAATATTGAAAAAGGGCTGATGAAGGGATTATCTAGAATTATATTTGTTTTTTGAAGATATAGTGCACATTTTTTAGAGATTTTTGAAATAATTTGTTCGAATATTTAAATATATTAAATATTTCAAATAAATTATATTCTTTGGGAAGTCCTTCAAGTGTGTTCATGTTTTTATAAGGCAAGTAGTATTTCTTAAGATAAAACCAGAAACAAAATTTTGTCTCCTTTGAATATTTATTTATTAATTTTAATTACTTTCGTATATCTGTTGGGTTATTTATTTCATTTGACATTGTATATTGAGTTTTGATTATATACGTCTATTAAATGTGAGCGGTGCTTGTTTTAGACATTAATTTAATTCTAAAAGTTTTTTGAATAAAAAAATTCTTTTGGAAATTAAAATTGTAGAAGATAAACATATTTCAATTTGTTTTGATATTCAAATTTTGTTATATTTCTTCTATGAAGTAAAAAGCCTTTCTATTTTATTTTGAATATTTTAGTTTTATAAAGAGCCATGTGATCATTCACTATATTCATATTATCTTCATTATGTATTAAATAATTGCTTGGTATGTAGATATAGCTATTGGAATTCGAATTAATGTCGAAGCTACGTTTGTCCAATTGCTTTTTAGGTGAGTAATTTTTATTAAGATTTCTACGAAATGAGAGATTCTTAGGAGTTGATATATATCATTGTATTGGGCCGCAGGATCCGCCAGATTAAAGTCGACTAAGGTCGCTCAATTTCGAATAAACCAAAGAAAGAAGTGAATTTAAACTTTCAGTATACTGTGAATAATAAAGACTTTTCTGTTAACTACATGTAAAATTTCGAGATTGTCTTGCAGGACAAGGAAGATCAATTATATGCAAAAAGTTGCAAATCTGTAAGATTGAGCGTCTTTTGTGAAACTCATTATTCATTTATTGAATCAAGTTTGGAATTAACATCTGGCCTGATCTATATATATATCTATAGTATATTTGCTATTGCATGTTCAAAATGTTAATTAATAAACTCCAAATTTATTCATATTTGGTTTTTTGAATTAAATAATGTATTGCAATTTTCATTGAAATTTCTTGAGTAACAAGCAGACGCGGACTGTAATATAAAATGGGGATGTAACAGGTTGAGCTAATGATTAATTTTCGCATACCTATCTGGCACCAGAGACTTAGCACTGGAAATAATCTTCAATTCGATATAATCTAAGAGTAGTCTCGGAAGGCAAAACTGTACAAAATATCGAGGTACCACCTTGCCATTCTTGGAATCTATGACTACTCGTATAAAGATTTTGTTGATTAAACTTGACAAAAACAAAAATTGCCTAAGAGGTTTTCCTTCAACAAAAAAAAAACAATAAAACTAAGAAGCTTATATATGTATGGTTCAACTGTCGTTCAGATTTTTACTGAACCAAAACTCTCCTCTAGCATTTAATCTGTAAAAATGGAGGTTCTATCTTTCTTCTTGGATATTTCCTATAGCTACATGCAATATTTGTCCTCAAGGAGACTTCTGATTTTTCAAGGTTAAACTATCGGGTGGTTTTCTAGAGTGATAGAACTTTCGATAGAGATAACTGTGAATTGACAGAAGGTAGAAGCCATATTGTTTTGACATTTCTGTTCAGTAAGCATTGACAAATTATCATGAAAAGTCTGACCCCGCAACAACGTTTACAACTTATAGAGCACTTCGTGAAATTTATGGTTTACATAATCATCCATCAGAGCAGCTTATTCGTCAAACTATCGATAGATTTCGGACAAAATTTTCTCTACTCGTTGCAACAACAACAAGACAAAGAACTGTACGTACAGAATAAAATATCGCTGCTGTAAGTCATAGTGTTAATGATGATCCAGATTTGTCTATTCTTCGACGTTCACAACAAGTTGGACTCTGTGCATCCTCCACATGGAAAATTTTGCGTAAAGGTCTATCGTCTACACACATACAAGATCCAACTGGTTCAAGAACTAAAGCCTCTTGACCAAAATGAGCGTCGTTTGTTTGATGATGGGACCCTAGAACAGCTTGAAGTTGATCCACTTTTTTATCGTATAATTGAGTTTAGTGATGAAGCTCATTTCTCGATAAACGGCTATGTAAACAAGCAAAATTTTCATTTAAGAAGTACAAACAATCCTCAAGAAGTTTTGCAGGTTACATTGCATCCTGAAAAATGCACTGTATGCTTTACACGCTGAAGGCATCATCGGTCCATATTTCTTTAAAAATTATGCTAGAGCTAATGTTATAGTAAATGGTGCTCGTTACAGATCGACGATCAATGATTATTTGTTTCAGAGTATGAATGGTATCGACCAGAAGTGTTTTGGTTTCAATAAGGTGGTGCTACACCTCATGCTGCTACCGAAACAATTTATTTAGTGGAAGAAAGATTTGGCGATAACATTATTTCGAGAAATGCTACAATTAATTGGCCTTCAAGATCATGCGACATAACTCCACTGAATAATTTTCTTTGGGGTTATGTCAAATAATTGATTTATGCTGATAAACCAGAAACAATAGACGCTTTGGAAGCTAACATAACTAGTGTTATTGATGAAATAAGGCCTGAATTACTCGAAAAAGTGGTCCAAAATTGGTCTGGTCGAATGCGGTTCCTCAGAGCTAGTCATGGTGGACATATGCTGGAAATTATTTTTAAAACGTAAATGTCATGAAATTATCTTCCGAATAAAAAAAAACTTGGCTTCAATCTTGATTTAAATGTGTTTTATTTCAATTTAAAGTTCTATCACACTAGAAAAAAACACCCGATATAAGTTCTAACTACTCATTCAACATAACTTCCATGAATACACCAAGAACATGAACTTTATGATTTAAAACTACTCAATTTTACATAACAATATATGACGAGTGAATACTTGTACTTTATGTGTAATTTTAAGGAAAATTCGGAAACAAAAAGTTCGATTTCTATGTCGGACATGTTAATAGAAGTGGATTCATCACTGAGCTGATTATGTGGTTAATCCCTTTAAAAGTGTATAAACTCAGCAAATCATTCAATCAAAATATCGTTGTAATGAAAATTATTTTCTTACTTTCTTACTATGTAAAATTACAATGCAATTTGATTTACAAAATGGCGAATGCGCTGGTACACATATATCCTTAATTCGCTTACCGTCATAATGTGTGGATCGACGTTGCGAATGTTTCATTATACTATATCATAGTAACTTCATTATACGTTAACTTTTATGTCGTTATTTCTGTGATAAGTTCCCTCACAAATTGTACATTTCAAAGTGGATTTGTTAATAAATTTAGAAACTTGGAGTATAGTAACTTTAACTCGCTCTGCATATCAGCTAATCATAAACATAGTAGGAGTTTGTACAGTTTTCAAAAACACAACAACGAAAAACTTTATTTATGCAAATATGTATTAATTTGATCGTCTTATGATACCTATTGGACAGATAATGCAAATTGCATCTAACAAACAAAGAAAAGTAACTGGAAGTTTAATTGTTCAAAGGCACAGTATGTGTTCAGGGAAAATTCAATTTTGGTGAAGGAGAGCTGAAAGGAAGATTAGAGAAAATCTCATCAATCAGTGTCTTGGCTCATTCATAATATGAACTGGCCGCATCTGCCGCTAAAGGATATTTTGATGCTTCAATGGTCAGTAAGCAAAGGTATATGAAATAACCAGCATTTCTAACAAGCCTTAATGAAAATGCCAATCTAGAACTAATTTAAATTATATGGCTTATTCTTGCTTCATAAGAATGGCCAAGATGGATAAATGTACAGTGGTAATCCAAGTAAGTGCTTGGTGTATGAAGAATCAATCAAAATAACTGTGGGTTCGTCAACTATTACACTTAGAATGATGAATTTGTCATCCAGGCTATCAGTCCAACTATTGATAGATATCGGGTATTCTTATTATTAAGTGTACATAATATGTTGGAAGAATTGATTTCAAAAGGAAAATGAGGGCTCACAATGAACGCACGAAAATACCACCATTCCAAGCTTAAGATTAATTGTCAAGTTTATAATCCCAAAAGCACATGAAAAAAATACATGAGAATATGAAAGTTTTTTTAATATTCATGGCAGTGTTTCTGCACTATTATCATTAATCCTTTGTTTTAATAAGATTAATTCATAAAATTATGAGTCCTTCTTCTTATATAATATTTAATTTCGCATTTATTATTGAGATTGTAACGTGTTGTTTCACTTTTATTAACTTCCTATTATTCAAAAATATAACATGTAGTGAACATCACATGTTACTGAGTTGTAGATAGGCATAACAAAATTAGTCTCCTTGATAATTAAGATATTATCGAGTAACAAAATTTCCCAATTTATTAATTTAGATTGTTTTAAAAATGAGCCGAATTACTGTGTAATTTAGGCAGAAAATGAAATAAAACACCCTGTAAGAATTGGTCTGCTGGTTAATAGTTAATTAATAGTGTTGAATAAGACGAGGTTTCAAATATCTAACAATCTCTCTGAAGGCATATTTTTCTGGAGGAATTTTTTCTGCCTAAAGGAATATTATTCTGGTATCGTTGTTGCATAAATCAATGTATGGACCGGTACTGCAGGTTAACCTATAACCTCCAGATCTCTTGATATCTTGACGATATCCTTATTATTGTGAGTATACAGGTTGACCTGCGGTACATGTCCATATGTATACATTGGAAACATAGGCAGAGCTTTCGAAAATAGGATGTAAACCTATGCAAACTACCTTCAAGAAACAGGACATATGATTTCATCTGAGCAAAATTCTAGATTTTATCTAGCTATGAAGTGGTTTGAGTGAGTACGCACTTGACATTGTTTCTTTCAACGATGAAACCTTTCATTGTGAGAGTAGAGATGCAAATAGCAATTTCTTAGTGATGAAAATGAAAGATAAAGTTGAATTGGAAGAAAATTAATGAGAAGCGATGTCAAAAATAACTATGTTACAGCGATATGAATTAAGTGTGAACATAATAATAAGCTTGATATAAATTCAACGGTTTTGTTAAAGAAAATAAGTGAAATAAGGAAATATCTGTTTAGATATATCATTATGAGAGATAGAGATATAGTTATGATATTAAATTGTCAATAGAGCTAAATATTAAAAATATGATTATCGAGAATAAAACCGAGTTTTAATATATGGATAGATATTTTCGAAACAACAAATACCTGTATATTTGTCACGGAATGAACTGGAGATATTTGTCTAAAATTTGAACTGCAGTATTTCCAAGGGCTTATTTTTTCTTTCTTGAGATTCCGAAGGACCGTGATGTGAAAAGATCCAGCTGGTATGGAAAAGGTGTGGAATGTAATATGTGTGATAGGATGTAGAATGTGAATCAGGCTCGTATGGACCAATGAAAGAATTCTAAATATCCGACTGGAATGGACCAACCAAACAAATTATTGGTATGTAGAGGTACGTTTTTGAATTCTTCCTAAATAAATGATTAACATCAATCAATTAGTATGCAACTTCTAGGATAAGCATACTTCCATATGGGGATTATATTGCTGAACCTTAGGAACGTAGTTGTAATGAAGTCGCAAAGTAAAAACTGAAAATTTTTTGTTCGATGTAGAATTCGAACACCCGTTGCTAAATCTTTTTGAATAAATTCAGAAAATTCCCTAAAGAAAACCCTCATATCATCACGTTTCTTTTTGCTCAAACTTGACTCATTTGATGAATTAAAATGTTATTGACGAAATAATAGCTGCGTAAACAATTTATATCAGCGGAAATAAAGTGGAAGGAAATGAGAAATTACTTTGTTTTCTATCACTTATGATTGCAATATTTGGAAATAAAGTGTTTTACTTATATACGTTCAATTTGCGTCATTTAAAGACCGAAACTATCAAGAAATATTCGGTATGATTTATTTTCTAATTATATAGCGATGTAAGATTTAAAATGGAATTTATTTGAGAAATATTATTTTCTCTCATAAAAATATCCATTGGAAATGTTCAATCTTCATAGATACAACGAATTCTTTGTACTCTTCCCAATGAATTCGACGGAGAAATTAATTTATTCAGTACATGTTAATGATTTTTATAGAATTATGCCGAGTAGACGATGACATGAATTTTATGTCGATATAAAATTATCTTATAATTTTCTTGAAAATATCGTAACAAATTTCAAATCAGTGATTCTCAAACCTCATATAAACATTTTCATATTATTTCTTTGAAATAGTTATGTTCCAATCAAACATGTAGCACTCAATATGAATCTTCACTTTAGAGAACTCATACAAATATAACATAATAACAGTTTGATTTCCCATACGTGACAAACTATTCTAGTTTTGTTTGATTTTATCGGTCTCTACTTGTCTGAAATACATCTCGATGATTAAAGTAAAACAACTTTATTTCCGCTAACTTATTTAATTTCACAACAATTGTTTCGTTATGACAACATGACTTCATCAGGTGAGTATGGTACTAACTACATATTTGAGATTGAGTTCTTTAAATATTCAAAATGTACAGAAAAGAAGGTAGTGAAAATTTACAGTAATTTGTTTTTTTTTATTATTACACAAAGTTTCAGAAGAGGTTAAGTAAGGGAGATTTATTGAGGTCCGTCTGGTCGTTTAGGAGAATCTGTTTTTTGTTGTACCTGTTGATTTCAAGGGCTTTTAGGAAGCTCAACCTGAGGTTCTTTTTTTCTAGGTGTAAGATTTTGAAGTTATTGTCAAAATCATGTCCTGTCTCCAAAACATGGTCAGCATATGTTGAATTTCCATTTCTTACAAGATATGCTTTCTCGTGTTCACGTATCACGTAACATATATTTATCTTCATTAGAATTTTGATGGCCTTTCAAAGCAATTTCCGAATCTATTGCAAAATATTCTAGATATTTCGGATTATTACTAGGTAAATTGAATTTATGACCGAAATATACAGTTGGGAAAGTACCGCAGTTTAACCTATAGACTCCAGACTTTTTGTTTTTATGGATCAAATCTTTATTATTTTTTATTAAATTTCCTAACGTGTTTCTTGTTCTGAATGAAATGTTGCAATTACTCTTTTTCTTTAAATACCTTGTTATTTTTTCGGACCTTTTGTTTATGTACGTCAAAGAAATATATTTTGTATCAATAGATATTGTTGGATATACAAGCGATATTAAATTGCATTCGTTTCAATAATTCATTTATAATGAACAGATTGCATTGTTGAATGCAATCTGTTTAATTATTTCAGTTCTCTATCAAAATTCTCTTCTGTCATAGATATGTTGATTAATCTAAATATCATGCTACTATAAGCTGCTAGTTTTCGTAGAACTGATTCACATTCAATTATTATTACTGCCTTGTATTTATTTCAATTCATAACGAACAAAAGTTAATGAAATCGCAGTGGTCTAGTCCTCAGTTCCACATCCTTCAAATTGATTTCGAATCAGCAGAAATTCTTCGACATAATAGTGTCTCTTTCCACCGACCATCTAATCAGCCACACCATCTTGTTTTGATTATTTCGCCGTCGATACTGCCATTGAACCGATTCCGGTCGAATGGAGACCGCATCGTGTCAGTTGTAGCATTCCACCAAATGGACTATTTGAGGTTATAGGCCTATGCGATGCGAATTTATACCCGGTCATTTCGAGCCCGCCTATATATACGCCTAAGTCGGTCCGAACCATTGATACCGTAAACGTCCGATGTAATTAACGACGTTAGTTTGGATGAAATATCTGTAACATCCGTCGTTGTACGATCTGGAATTAGATTCCGAGAAAAAATCTTAATGTGGGGCTCTGCAGTGTTAGCCCAATCGTGGTGGTCGTTCTGGGGAACTATTCAGTTGGGTGACTGGATCTGAAGAAATACTTATATAACATTATCAGATATGAATATTTTAAATATGAAAGGACTTTATCCTGTGAAATTTTTTTGATGGACTTAAAAAAACTTAAATGGACAATGCTTCGATTAAACTAGACATATAGAATTCTCAAATATCTTACAAAACTTTGATAAGGTTCTGCGTTTCGAAGTGACCAAAGAATTTATAATTTGTTTTGAGTTTACCTTCTACACACTTTTTCAAGCTTCAAAATTCTAGAAATGAAAGTTTTATGGGTGATATCGTTTCTTGATAATTTTTATATATTTTATTGAAAGCCGACTGAATATTATGGATAAGAAAAAAATAAAAAGGGGTTTTCGCTTGATGGAAGGTTTTTTCAATATCCCAAATATCAAACAGAGAAATTCTGAACTACCTTACTACAAATTTTAATTTAATGAAATTCTCAAAAACTTTCAAATTAAATTTAATGAATGCCTTACAGAACACGGTTCACTTTTCAGTAGATATAAAGAATTAACACTAACACAGTGTCAAAAGAAGATAAGAGATTCCAAAGAAAATATTTACTCAACAAAAATTTGGCGCAGACAGTGCTGTTTCATATCACTACTATTGAAACACAAATTCCACCATAAAATTGGGAAATTCTTCGAATCAACCTCCTTTAAATTAAAATTCTTTCTTCGAAAAGGCATTTGAAAAAACCCACCGGTAATCATGAGTCCAACTTCAAATAAAAACAATCAATAAAAATATCTTCAGTACTTATAAGCCTCGTGTATCTAGAACAGCAAGAACGCTAACAGTCTACTTAGTGGCTAAACTGAACAACCATTTACATTATATGACTGTCCACAGAATATGCACAGAGGTTATATAAAGTATTTTTCAAGAATCGGTTATATTCAAACAATACTGTGCGCATAAGTAAAAAAAATTGTAATTATTATATATAAAAAACATAATGAAGAGGGAGTTTTTTATACTTGATACATGGTTTTTTCAATATCTCAAATATCAAAGAGATAAATTCTGAACTTCCTTACTACAAATTTTAATTTTATAAAATTTCTTGAAAACTTTTGCTTATGCCTAAAAGAACCCTATTCAGTTTTTAATGGACATATAGAATTGAAACTAATCATCAAGTATCAATAGGGGACAAAACAATCTTCAAAAATGAACATTTGAGACCTGTAAATATTTCTATAGAAAAACCGACAAATTCGAATAGTTCGGGTAGTCAGAAAGTTATCACCTCCTACTTGGATTATCAATTAAATGTAGGTTCTTCAAGAAGTAAATCAGAGATTTAAAATTCTCAGTGGAAGTGGTCTTTTAAACAAGCGCGCAAGAACCTCTGACTTCATGTAAGTGCTTTTTACCTTTTTATTATAGTAAACATTGGTTTATTTGAGTAATATAAAAAGTAAAGCTGTTTTTGAATCCCACTTACTTCTGGGTAATTTCTTAGAATAATTTTATTTTGTGTTAGAGCTTACTTCATCTGAATTAACGGATACGAGTGTGGTTCAAATATGATCGAGACAAATACTCTAACACGTTTATTTATTATTGAAAAATTTAGAAAAAACCACATTTTTTGTAGGACATTCTGCTCAATATTTACACAGTTTATCCACCTTTCTGGAAGTTTTTCGATTTCGGTATCGAAAAATTCCTTGAGCAACTCGGACAGCCATGTGCGCACGAACCTCTCTACCTCGTCGTCAGTGTTGAACTTTTGACCTCCGAGGGCCTCTTTCAGTGGTCCAAACATGTTGTAGTAGCAGGGCGATAAATCCGGACTGTAGGCGGGGTGTTCCAGTACCTTCCAGCCCAATTCCGATATTGTATCAAGCGGAGACGCGCGGTATGATGGCGCGCGTTATCCTGGAGGAGAATTACACTTCGTGGTGGAATGCTCCTTCGTTTTGAGCGATAAGCAGGTTTCACGTGTGTTGTCAGAAGGTTAGAGCAGTATGCAGCATTGGTGGTACGTTAAGTACGCAGGAAATCGACGTACAGCACGCCCTGCTGGTCCCAGAACACAGTACTTATTACCTTACCCGCGGACCAGGTTGTTTTCGCTTTGACTGGCACCTCTTCCTCCACTCTTTAATTGACACCTTGGTTTCGGTAGTGTGATAATGTACCCATGTTTCATCTGTAGTGAAGATTCGCGTTAAAAAACCGTCCCCCTCCGCCTTGTATCGCGTCAGTAAGCGACGACAAATTTTCAACCGCGTTAATTTTTGCTCAAAGATCAGCAATTTAGAAACCCATTGCGCCGTTATTTTTCGATATTGAAGGTGTTCGTGGATACTAGACTCTACACTACAAATACTGATACCGACTTCAGCCGAAATGTCTTGAACATTCATCCTACGGTCCTCCAAAATGAGTTTTTCTACGCGGCGAATATTGTCTGGTGTGACGTTGGTTCGCGGTCGACGATCATGCGGCTCATTCTCGACGGTTTTCATCTTTAAATGCTTTGTCCCAATTAAACACGGCAGGCCTACTCAGGCACTCACTACCGAACTGCTTTTGCAAACGCACAAAAATATCCGTGTTTTTAACGTCTTCTCCCATTAAAAAACGAATGATAATACATTGCGCAACGGCAGTCGGCACTTAACGTTCACTCATGGTAATAGCACACGCATGAAACACGTGCTCCGACGAAAACAAATGCCACACTGTTCGCAAGGGACCCAGCTAACACATACTAAAGCCACGACCTTCGAAACATATTACATGCGCGCCATCTACAGAGTTTGTCTCGATCATATTTGAACCACCCTCGTATATTCGAAGCTGAAATTACCATTGTTTATGTTTAAAAAAGATCCCATAACACAAGTGAGTATTTATCATTCTTATTATTGTCGCTTGTGTCTCCACTAAGATTATCGCTATCACTATAAATGAAGGAATCGAGGTTGTCATTATTTTAGCTTGGTTATACCAAAATATAATTAATGTTGTTATATGAGTTTCACTTCAATTCCTCATCGTTCTTGTGGTTTATCATTATTAGATAAATGATGTTGGAAACAACCACGTACAATGTATTTTTGAAATTAAAATCACCGCTACACTACATTAAATACAGTTCACAAAACCTATCGTAATTAAACATTACTATTAATTAATTTGCAATAGTTTTTTTGTTTCAAAATACTGAAATAGTAAGCAAAATACGGCGTTAAACAAACTATGGTACAAGAGAAGCCCCATTAAATGAATAATACACAGATATCACAAAGATTCTTTCGTTTTCCACTGAAACTTCACATACACTACATTCACATAAAGCGTTTTCTTATACTGAGTCCATGTTCTACTTATATCGGGTGTTTTTTTAGAGTGATAGAACTTTCAAAAGGGATAACTCTGATTTGACAGAAGGTAGAAGCCATGTTGTTTTGACATTTCTGTTCAGTAAACATTGACAAATTATCATGGAAAGACTCACGCCGCAACACCGTTTACAACTTGTGGAAAATTAATTTCACAATCAGTGTTCAATTCGCCAAACTTATAGAGCACTTTGTGCAATTTATGGTTTACATAATCGTCCATCAGAGCAGCTTATTCGTCGAACTATCGATAGATTTCGAACAATATTTTCTCCACTCGATGCAACAACAACAACAAGACAAAGAACTGTACGTACAGAAGAAAATATCGCTACTGTAAGTCATAGTGTTAATGATGCCAGATTTGTGTATTCGTCGACGTTCACAACAAGTTGGACTCTGTGCATCCACCACATGAAAAATTTTGCGTAAAGATCTTGGTGTACACCCATACAAAATCCAACTGGTTCAAGAACTAAAACCACTTGACCAAAATAAGCGTCATTTGTTTGCTAATTGGGCCACAAAACAGCTTGAAGTTGATCCACTTTTTTATCGTAAAATTGTGTTTAGTGATGAAGCCCATTTCTGGTTGAACGGCTATGTAAACAAGTAAAATTGCCATATATGGAGTGAAAACAATCCTCAAGAAGTTCTGCAGGTTCCATTGTATCCTGAAAAATGTACTGTATGGTGTGTGTTACACGCTGGGGGCATCGGCGGTCCATATTTATTTAAAAACGATGCTGGAGCTAATGTTACAGTAAATGGTGCTCGTTGCAGATCGATGATCAATGATTATTTGTTTCAAAATTTGAATGGTATCGACCTAGAAGTGTTCTGGTTCCAACAGGATTATGTTACACCTCATGCTGCCACTGTAACAATTGATTTATTGAAAGAAAGATTTGGCGATAACATCATTTCAAGAAATGGTCCAATGAATTGGCTTCTAAGATCATGCAACATAACTCCACTGGATTATTTTCTTTGGGGTTATGTCAAGTAATTGGTTTATGCTGATAAACCAGAAACAATAGACGCTTTGGAAGCTTACATAACTAGTGTTATTGATGAAATAAGGCCTGAATCACTCGAAAAAGTGGTCCAAAATTGGTCTGTTCGAATGCGGTTCTTCAGAGCTGTCGTGGTGGACATATGCCGGAAATAATTTTTAAAACATTAATGTCATAAAATTATATTTCAAATAAAAAAAAACTGACATCAGTCTTAATTTGAATGTATTTTATTTCAATTGAAAGTTCTATCACTCTAAAAAAAAACACTTCCTCTATGCTGGTTCTCTCACATTCTACAATATAAACGTGAATTTTCGGATCCGATAATTTTCAAGTCCTAATTTTAATTAACAATTCTCTCTAAAGCATACAACGTAACATACTAGATGTTGTTCCAAAAATTTTTCGAATTAGTTCATGTAGTTGTCTATTGATTGGATATTCTATGTATAATGCTATATTTACAAGTATTGGCTGTTCTTGATGGAGTTTTCAAGCTTCGGTATGTGGTACTTTTAACGTTTTCACGATATTTGAAATTATGGACCGACTGAATGCATCCATTTCCCCCGATTATTCAATGCATACGCAAATCAGCATAGCAGCATATATTCTACTCAACATCTGCATCCCAAAGAGACATACGAGGTCATTAAACAGAAAATATGAAATAGCCATTAAGTCGGTTTATGTTTGCATATATATTGAAATTTGAGTGTAGCTTCTTTGTGAATACTTGGAATAGCTTATTCTCATTGGAATATCGCTATTCAGTTCGTTTTATGAGCTATAATGGAGGGATATTTCAAGCATTTTTCATTTTATAGGTGCAATATCAGAATATCCGGATTAGATAAAACAACAATGTTACGACAATTCGAGCAGAAAAATATCCATTCACACACAGGTGCCATTAGGTCTAGAAAAATATTATCATGGATTTAACGAAACTTTGTCCAAATAGTAAGTATTCATGCTACCAAATGAATGTTAGTATATATTTGTAATTTTTTTACTCCTAATAAACTGAATCAAGCTTTTCTATTATTTATTCATTTACAGTTATCTGATGTTTTAGTTTTATCATTCTAGAATACAGAAAAAAGTGTCTTTTTCCCCAGAAATAGCTATTATTTTAGATTAAGGAAATGATTAAACGCAGCATTCAGATTAAATGATTCAATGCGCGTTCACCTTATGTTGTATACTTAATAAAGTTTTTTAATTTAACAAAAATAATATTGTCAAATATAATAGTTCCTGTGGAAAATCAGGAGAAGCACTGCCGTTAAATGCGCTAGTTAATCATAATTTTTTCTTGGTCCGCTAATTCTAAGATTGTATACGAAGTATCAAGGCCCTAGCTCTTTCCATTAGAAATTTTACGGCCAACCGGCCGGACAGAAATACTTTTGGCCTAGGATGCTTCGTGAGTAGGTCCAATCTAATCGTATAAGATTACATTCGGCTCAAAATTAGGGAGAAACAACAGCACGGTGTTCCCTGAAACTAGCACGCACAAATATGCACTGTCTATATACAGTCTGATTCAAAAAAAGGTGACTCCGTCTCCAGGTTAGGTAGGAAACTGAAAAATAATTTGCTCAGTAAAAAATTTACGATGTGGTATCCGTTATCAAGATTAAGGGCGTTGAATAAAAAAAATTATACACATTTTTTACGATTTTGCCGAAACGACTGGCTACATTGTGATGAAATATTAAACGAATATGTTTTGGAAGCTGATACATCTCATGAATTTGTTTTTATATCTGACTCTCGTAGAGGGCGCTAGTTACACGGTTCGTATCAAGTAGTATTGAACATAACTTTTTTAAGGTTAGATTTATCAATCAAAATTTCAAGTGAACTGAAACATCATGTTTAAACTCGATACTGTGTTCCGTTTTCGGATTATATTGATTTGAAAATTATGAAGTGATACAGATGCTGGTATAAAGTAAAGATAAAGATAATGATTAAATAATAATCACAAGAATAACATTAAAATGAAGAACAAGAACATAACATAAATGTCAATTAGAGTAAGTATTCTAAATGTCCTCGGTTTTCACGAATACACAAATCTATTTTTTTCTAAGGAATCCATTAATCTTCTAAACGGTTGGAGATCAGCTATGATGTCATTGAAGTGACGTTGAATTCTGTCTTCCAATTCTTGACGTGAATTTGCCTCTGCAGCATAGATTTCTTCCTTAAGATACGACCAAACTGTATTGTCCAACGAATTAAAATCGGATGATCAAGGAGGCCAATAAATCGAATCTTCTGCACCTCTACCAATCCATCGATTCGGAAAATGGTTACTTAACCAATTATGATACCTTCTATCAAAGTGCGGTGGAGCTCCATCGTGCATAAAAATAGATATTTTCGCTCGTTTAGCGTTAAATCTTCTAATATCTCGAATAAGTGATTATTTAAAAAATCCAGGTATATTTCACCATTTAAATTTCCAGGTAGAAAGTGATAACCTATTTATTTGTTACCTGAAACTGCTGCCCAAACATTAACTTTAAATGAGTGTTGGTAATGTGATACCCTTTTTACTTATGGATTCTCATCACACCAATAGTGTGGCATTATGGGAATTAAACATACCTTGTCTAGTAAAGGTGGCCTCGACCGTAAAAAGAATACATTTAAAAAAGTTTGTATTGAGGGCTGTCCTTTCTTGTAATGTTTGACAAAAATCCGCTTTAACCGGTAGTTCGTCTGGCAGGAGCTCTTGGACTTGTCTGTAATGATAAGGATGTAGCTGTTGCTCTTTAAGTATCCTTCAAGTGCTTGAAGCAGACGTATTTGTTTGTCTTGCCGTATTCCTTAAGCTAATTTTTGGATCTTGATCAACTAAATTAAAAATAATATTTTTTTATTAATGGTTCTTGTTGTTCTTGGCCTAGGAGAATTTAGTATTTCTGGTCTCACATTCCCAATTTTTCGACAACGTCGTTCAATGGATCTAAATGTATT
Organism: Megalocaria dilatata; assembly: GCA_034642435.1. Classification (NCBI taxonomy): domain Eukaryota; kingdom Metazoa; phylum Arthropoda; class Insecta; order Coleoptera; family Coccinellidae; genus Megalocaria; species Megalocaria dilatata. The sequence goes on along the minus strand of CM067855.1, from coordinate 57,464,130 downwards.
TTTACTTGGTAAGTTTCTTGGAGAAAACTTTTCTGCATAATGCGTAACAGCTGCATTAGAGTTTCCTGAACACACGCCTAAAGTTAATAACATGTCGCAGGATTCAAAATTTGGGTACATTTTGATCAACAATATCTAATTTTATAAATAACAAGGTTTCAAAAATCTAATTGTTGTTGACTTAGCGTCAAAGCTATCAATAAATGACAGTTTTCATGGAAAATTTAGGGAAAATCAAGGTATACCGACTAGAATGGATTTTTGTCACACGTTACCAGAAAAGAAAGCCCTCAATCTCAATTTTTTAACATGTATCCGTTTTATCGATGAGGTCTCATTCACGCAACAAAAATGTTCTATTCAAATAATGGATACAAATTAATAATAATAATAATCAATAACTTTATCATTACTTTATACCAGCATCGGTTATTACTTTATAATTTTCGAATCATAATATTCCGAAAACGGTACACAGTATCGAGTTTTACCAAGAGTACTTTTTTGGTGTAAAATTTAATAATGTTCATTTGAAGCTCTGATTGATAAATCTAACCTTAAAAAAGTTATGTTCCATACAACTTGGTACGAACCGCGTAAGTAGCGCCCTCTATGAGAGTAAGATATAAAAACAAATTTATTGGATGTATCAGCTTCCAAAACATATTCTTGTGAGTAAATAATATTTAAATAAGGTTACTCTGATTTTCACAAATTTTTATTGTTATGTTTACAAAAATCGTTTCGCTATCACAGTAGCATCATCAGGCGATATGGATTTTCACCAAGTAAGGACTGATTCAATTCAATATTCTTGTAAATTTTCATTACAATGTTGCCAGGAGTTTCGGCAAAATCGTAAAATATGTGTATACATTTTTTTCCTTCAACGCCCTTTATCTTGAATACGGATGGCGACGAAAATTTTTTACTGTGCAAACTCCAATTATTTTTCAGTTTTCTACAAATCCTACAGACGGGATCACCTTTTTTGAAACACCCTCAATGTGTTGCCAAAAATTTAACTTCAAGAATCATGTATTGAAATAGTATTATAATATATAATTGATATAAAACTTTCTTTGACGTTTAGGAATTTTTTTTCACTTCATTACGTAGAACGTATTTAAACAATAAATACAACCTTCATTATATATTTTCGGTACATAAGCACACATATGCAGATGAATGTACTATTCCAAAATTATATAAAAATTCCTTGAATAAAAGATAGTATAAAAAATTGTTATTATTTATTATTTCCAATTATTTCTTGGATCACCTCCGAATGGCCTATGACCGAAGTCTTACAGAATATTTATGTACAAAGTAGAATGAAATTATAATATATCAAAAAAAAAAATAACTGAAATTTCTTATATAATCAGTTTTGTAGGGGCCTATCAGAAATTTTTCTTTTTCTTGCCCGCTCCTCATTAAATTCTACAAGTAATAGACGGATAATTTCATTGTTGTGAGCTTTTTTGATAAATTTTTCATTAAGCCTCTTGATCCTAGCTTGTATTGGTTCGACATTTGTTGTCCGGTTGTAAGGGGGTTGTTTGGATGTCTTATCTTTATTATTCTTCTAACACTTGTTCTTTCTCCGTTCATTATTCCCTTCCACCTAGTGGTAATGCAGATTTCATATAATTAGAAAATTTGAATATCAAAACAGATTAAATCTGTTAGTCTTCTACAATTTTAATTTCAAAAAAATTTTATTCAAAAAACTTTTACAATTAAATTAATGTCTAAAATAAGCACCGCTCACGTTTAATAAACGTATATAATCAAAACTCAATATATAATGTCAAATGCAATAAATAAACCAACATATATACGAAAGTCATTGAAATTAATAAATAAATATTTGAAGGAGACAAAATTTTCTTTCTGATCTTACCTTTAAGAACACAATTGCCTTTTAAAAACATGAACACAACTTAAGGACTTCTCAAAGAATATAATTTATTTGAAATATTTAATATATTTAAATATTCGATTAAGTTAATTCAGAAATCTCTCAAAACATGCACTATATCTTCAAAAAACAAATATAATTCTAGGAAATCTTTTCTTCGGTCCTAGATAATATTCCAACTATCCAAATCAAATAACTACAACTATATTACAACAAACACGTGTTGAGAATTGATGCTTCGAACAGACCAACTTTAAAATTCAAGATTGGTCTATGTTCTAACAAAATCAGAGAACAGTGTAAGTTATTTTTAAGGTTATTTAAATTCATTGACATTCCATAATGAGATTTATTGAAGCCAAAATATAATTATATATTATATATAAAATAAAATGAAATAGAAAAAGGCTTTTTACTTGATAGAAGAAATATAACAAAATTTGAATATCAAAACAGATTAAATCTGTTAGTCTTCTACAAATTTGATTTCAAAAAAATTTCACTCAAAAAAATTTTAGAATTAAATTAATGTCTAAAATAAGCACCGCTTACATTTAATAGACGTATATAATCAATACTCAATATATAATGTCAAATGGAATAAATAAACCAACAGATATAAGAAAGTCATTAAAATTAATAAATAGATATTTAAAGGAGACAAAATTTTGTTTCTGATCTTACCTTTAAGAGGCAATTGGTGTTCTTAAACGTAAGATCAGAAACAAATTTTTGTTTCCTTTAAATATCTATTTATTAATTTCAATGACTTTCTTATATCTGTTGGTTTATTTATTCCATTTGACATTATATATTGAGTTTTGATTATATACGTCTATTGAACGTAAGCGGTGCTTATTTCAGACTTTAATTTAATTCTAAAAGTTTTTTGAATAAAATTTTTTTAAAATTAAAATTGTAGAAGACTAACAGCTTTAATCTGTTAATTAAACAAATAGCTATTAATAATGACTATGATCCAAAGTTGATAGACAAATTATTGATGAATAAAAATAATAAAATAGCTTTTAATATGGTGTTTCCTAATATAAAAGAAAATTTTAAATACATTTCCTTAAAATACACTAAAGGTATTTCTGAGAAAATTGCTACATACCTCAAAAATAAATATAATTTGAGAACTTCGTTTAAAACCAATTCAAACTTGAGTAAATTCATTAAAAATAATAAAGGCTGCGCACATAAAGATGATAAATCGGGGGTTTATAAGTTAACCTGCGGTGATTGCCCTAAAGTTTACATAGGTCAGACTGGAAGAACTTTCCGTCATATCATCAATAATAAATCAATAATAAAAGCGATTCTACATATTCCAACCATTTGTTAGAAACAGGACATACTTTCAACCATAACTTTGAAATTCTACATATAGAAAGCAAAAGTTATGCCTTAAATCTGTTAGAATCCCTAGAGATAAATAAACATAAAAAAATTGGAATATTACTTAACGAGCAAATAGATTTAAATAACTCACCTCCGTTAAATATATTCAGATAAGCTGGAATTTGCAGGGACCCTTTTTGGGTTTTAGTGCTCAATAAAAATTTATCGTACTTACTGTAATATAAATAGCAACGCATTTCGGAAACAAGCTTAGTTATTCAAAATGTGATCCTGCCTGATGATGCTACTGTGATAGCGAAACAATTGTTGTGAATATAACAATAAAAATTTGTGAAAATCAGAATAACCTTATTTCAATATTATTAACTTACACTGTTCTGTGATTTTGTTAGAACATAGACCAATCTTGAATTTTAAAGTTGGTCTGTTTGAAGCATCAATTCTTAACACGTGTTTGTTGTGATATAGTTGTAGTTATTTGATTTTGATATTTGGAATATTATCTAGGACCGAAGAAGAGATTACCTAGAATTATATTTGTTTTTTGAAGATATAGTGCATGTTTTGAGCGATTTCTGAATTAACTTATTTGAATATTTAAATATATTAAATATTTCAAATAAATTATATTCTTTGAGGAGTCCTTAAGTTGTGTTCATCATTTTAAAAGGCAATTTGTTTCCTTAAAGGTAAGATTAGAAACAAAATTTTGTCTCCTTTAAATATCTATTTATTATTTTTAATGACTTTCTTATATCTGTTGGTTTATTTATTCCATTTGACAGTATATATTGAGTTTTGATTATATACGTCTATTAAACGTAAGCGGTGCTCATTTCAGACATTAATTTAGTTTTAAAAGTTTTTTGAATGAAATTTTTTTGAAATTAAAATTGTAGAAGACCAACAGATTTAATCTGTTTTAATATTCAAATTTTGTTATATTTCTTCTATCAAGTAGAAAGCCTTTTTCTATTTTATTTTGTCATATAATTAGTGTCCGTATTATAAGATCTGCATGTCATCATGTAAAGTCAACTTGCTGATACCTTGGTCCTTGCAGATTATGGAGCGAAAGTGGTTTACTCTAGCCATGGCACTTTTTTTAACTGTTCTTACATGCGTTTGAAGTTCATTTCAGAATCAACTTTTATTCTCAAGTATTTCATAGAGTTGGCTGGTTGGATTGTGATATTCTGGAACTGCAGCGTTGGTGAAGTGGACTTCAGTCTGTGGTGAAAGAGCATCAAAAAATGATTTCTGCGGATTTGGTTTGATTCTTCACTTTTTATCCAAGTTGTTGTTTTATTCGCTAAGTCCTGAAGTGCATCTACTGCTCCAATTAGGGAGTTTCTATGAGAAATGAGCGCCGTGTCATCAGCAAACTGTAATAAGTATGCATTTCTGTTAAAGTTGGGTGAGTGGTACCTATAGATATCACAGCAGTATATATTATACAACAATGGTCAAAATGGTGAGCCCTGGGGTAATCCTTGTTCTGGTTTCAAATTCTTTGAGACAGTATCTCTAATTTTGACTTGGATACTCCGGTTATACAGAAATTCTTTGATCGCCTTCAATATATAAGTTGGACAACCAAGCGGATGTAATTTGTATAATAATCCTGCATGCTACACTGTCAAACTCCATTTGTATATCCGTGAACAATGCTGCAGATTTCCTGCAGTCCTTATATATTTTGTTTGTATATTGATTGTTAAAATTGGAAGTACGTGTACTGTTGATGATCTTGGTCTAAATCCAAACTAGTATTGTGGAATGAAGTTGTCAAGATGTTGTTATATTCTTTTTCTTGATGATCTTTTCAAAGTTTTTTCCACACATTAGTAAGAGAGTAATGAGCCGGTAATTTTCAATTCTAGTGTGGTCTAGTTATGTTTTGGGAATTATCATATTTCTTCCATATTTCCGAAAAAGTCCTTGTGTCAATCGGTAATTGAAAAGTCTATAATCTTTCTGTGAATTGTAAGGTGCCTCCGCAGTATTTTTTTTTGAAATTTTATCATATCCTGGAGCAATGTCTTTACCACCATATAAAACTTGAAAGTATTCCTCTTCATCTATTAAATCCATGTTGTTACCATTATGTAGATAGGGGATGACATTATTGTACCAGGAGTCTACCGTTTTTCTGTTTTCGTCATCAAACACTCTGTCACTGTCAAATCTGTATAAATTTTCAAAATGTGAGGCAAATACGTTATCAACTTCTTCATCTTTTGTTTATTCATTTCCGTTTACAGTGAGATTTTGTGTGGTTTCATTTAAAGTATTCCAGTAGTTGCGTTCTTGCAGATTCTCTTTTATTTTAAACGATTCGAAATATTTCGATGAATGATAGTTTATGATCAGTCTTTGAATGTCGTTATTAAGCTGATTTTTGAGCCAGAATTTCAACACATGACAATAGTTTAAACCTCAAAAACGAGTCTCATCAAATATGTGATAAACTATAGAACACTATTTAAAAAATAATGCATAATAACGAAATGTTTTGAGGTAATCGACTCTACATGAAATTAATCCACAATTAACAGAAAAAAATTGTTTCCTTACATTAACAAATAATTTTAAATAATTTCCTCATATCTTAATATGTGAATTTTGAGAGATATTGTAGAAGCTTCCATAAATAATTCAGAATTCGAATTTATTTAAATACTTCCTTCAAGTATCGACAGGAAGATTAATTCATTTTATTTGGTTTTATTCTGGGTCAATGATTACTTCCTTGTCGGTAGCAATGAAATTCAAGATTTTGAAGATATGGATCAGATTTTAACCATTATTGAAATTTCTGACTATATTTTTGTGTAATATTATTGAAAGTTCACGATTGAAAAAACACTTTAATTATATTATTTAAATATTTTAATATTAGCCTCCTACATATTTAATTCCAAAAAATTATATTTAATGATTATAACTTCTGAGAATAAATTAAAATAATGTCATATAAGTACCACTTATATCAATTGACATATAAAATAAACATTCATTATAAGACATCCGAATGGTATAACAAAATCCAATAAATAAAAATTATTAACCAAAACCCTATAAATTGAATATTTTGAATAGACAAAATTTTGTTTCTGCTGATCAATCTTATGAAAACAAATATCTTCCAAAAATATCCAACATAATCTTAAGAATTTCATCATAAAACGATCTTACTTAGACTATTCAATATTATTGGATATCTAACTAAGGTACTTTATATAAAAACTCAAGAAATGTAAAACATTACTGAAAAACAAGTTTTAAGAAGGACTTTGCTTCGTCAGTATTCAAATAATTCATATTCAATACATATAACATCAATCAACAACAAATATTTACTTACCCTTCAATCTTCTAGAAAGACTTCTGCCGAAATGAAACCCTTAAATGTAGTGAGAACGGTTCACTACACACAAAAATATATCTGTGGTTTACCCTTGATCTAGAAGATTGAAAGACAATTTAACGGCCTCTGCTATAGCACACGGACTATCTGTATAAAGAATGTTAAGGAAACCAAACAATTATATATTATGAATAAAATAACATAAATAGAGGTTAATTAGATAGAAGGTATATAAAATTATTTAAATATTTTAATATTAGCCTTCTACATATTTAATTCCAAAAAATTATAAAATTATAAAAATTATATTTAATGATTATAACTTCTGAAAATAAATTAAAATAATGTCTTATAAGTACCACTTATATCAATTGACATATAAAATAAACATCGATCTTATGAAAACAAATATCTTTCAAAAATATCCAACATAATCTTAAGAATTTCAGAAAGATATTTGTTTTCATAAGATTGATCAGCAGAAATAAAATTTTGTCTATTCAAAATATTTAATTCAAAGGATTTTAGTTAATAATTTTGATTTATTGGATTTTGTTATACCATTCGGATGTCTTATAATGAATGTTTATTTTAATTGATATAAGTGGTACTTATATGATATTATTTTAATTTATTTTCAGAAGTTATAATCATTAAATATAATTTTTTGGAATTAAATATGGAGAAGGCTAATATTAAAATATTTAAATAATTTTATATACCTTCTATCAAGAATTTACCTCTATTTATGATACTTTAATTATAATTTGATATATTATTCATTAGTTCTTAAATAGGGCTATTGAAACGACATTTCAAGGTCACATGAAGCTAGTGTAGAAAGAGGGCTTCTATAAATTTTTTCTAGTAAAGATTCATTCCAATTTGATTTGAACGATATATGTATGAATGTTAACTATTCAACCTCATTTACTCAGATACACTTTACTTATCTGCTGAATAGTAGATTTTTATTTGAGAGTTGTCAAAACCCATATTTTTCCTCAAATATTTCATTTCCTGACATATTCTACCTGAATTCAATAAAATAGCAGAACTACACGCATGGGGGGAACAACGAAGTACTCCGTGGATACCATATGTAGTAAACTAAATTTCGTTGTTGAAACTTATTTCTGCGGCGAAATGAAAAACTGGATGTAACATATATGCAGGCACCAGGGTATCGTTTACATAAGAACCGTTGCCCTTGAGGAGTTCACGTCTAGGCACCCTAGTATACGAGTATGTGTTTCCATATAAGGACTTGTTATATGACTATGTAGAGTAAGTGCCCTCTTGTCTTGTTTGCTGAAAGTATTCATTTCAGCAGTTCAACTTACCAGGTTTCCGCCAGATATTAAAGTGTTAGCGACAAATATGTTTGTATATGTCTAATATCATTTCAATTAACTGTTATGATGTTTAAATTTGGTGATGGTTTCATAAAAAAAGGGTAGAGTTGAATATAAGTGAAACTAAAGCAACTTTTTGCTATCATCTTTGAATTTCTTATGTTTTCCCCACGTTTATTGAAATTCTTCAGCTTACTTGTAGTATTGTATGGAATTAATATTTTATTTGTGCTTCTGCCAATATTGAATTGTACAGGCTGTACGAATAGCGATTACTTGACCGTTGTATTTTATTATTCTCAATGCAATCATTTCAATAGACGATCGAAGAAGTCAATTTGTAAGAGTTCAAGTGTAAAAGAATAACGTCCTGTTATTAGTGTAGAATTGGTTTTCTTTAACCACTTCGAAATCAGAACATACGATTGTCAGCGATGAGTAAAGTATTTGTCGGTTCAATAAGCAGTTTATTATGACGAACTAATTAAGAAGCAAAAGATGAATAAGCGACATGTGGATGAAACACCGAGTATTGATTGTTTCATAAATGATGCCTTTGTTTTCCATAATTAGGAAATCTGCTATGAAAGAGTATTAGGTGGTTACTGACCCATTAGAAACTAATGAAATAGATATTTAAAATAATAAAAAAAAGTTTTTTACTTGATAGAAGGATTATTACAAAATTTGAATATCAAAACATTTTCAATCTGTTAGCCACCTTTAAATTTTAATTTAAAAAAATTTTATTCAAAAACTTCTACAATTAAATTATAAATGTCTTATAAGCACTGCTTTTATTTGATAGACATATAAAATCAAAACTCATTCTATAATATCAATTGGAATAAAAAAAACAACAAATATAAATTGTCAATTGAAATTAATAAATAAATATTTAAAGGAGACAAAATTTTGTTTCTGATCTTGTATTTATGAAAACTAAATCTTCTTCAAAAATACAAAACATAATAAATAACTTCTCCAAAACTAATTTATTTGAAATATTCAATTAATTCGAATAAGTTACTCCAAAAATCTCTCAAAACATGCAGCACATTTTCAAAAAACAATTAGAAATAAAATACGGTTTTCGTCAGTCCATCTTCATATTTAAAAAATAGAACCCATTAACAATCAATAACTTACCCGTAAGACCTCGTGGTATCCTTGCTTTAACAAACACTAAAATTAGAGACCTTTAAAAATCCAAGGTATTCTATGTTCTATGTTCATCACAAAAATCACACAAAACTTGTAAGGTATTTAGTTTAATTTCAATTTACAATTTATATTTGTTAGGATTTTTTTATTCCATTTGATGTTATATAATGAGTTTTGATTTTATATGTCTATTAAATCTGCTTATAAGACATTAATTTAATTCTAAAAGCTTCTGAATAGAAATTTTTGAAATTAAAATTCATAGGGGGCTTACAGATTAAATCTGTTTTGATATTCAAATAGATATTCGTTTATTTATAGACTTCACAAATAGTATTTTACAAGTATAAATGTATAACACATGAGAAAAAATAGAAATTCTAACTATCGACTAAATCGAATATCGAATGAGTGAATATTCAGAAAATACAACAATAAGATCTAATACTATGAAAATTGTTACTCACATTGCAGGCTCGAACTGAGAGTAATATGAGAATCTGACGTAAATTGGAGAAGGTAAAAATTAGGGATTTTTTTCGCCAACCTATTAATATGGATGCATTCGATATGTGAAGTGTTTTACACAGGCGCGTACTTTTGAAAACTATAATTAAAAGACTTATTATACAAATTCTTTGAAACACTCATACAGCAGTTTGAAAATGTTGAAAATGTAGTAAAAACCACAAAACTCGGGTCACTGCATCCTCAATAATTGAAATGAGATAGAGAACGAAGTAATTTCTTATTTATACCTCTTTACATATGCGAATGATACGGATAATTCTATTTTATATATATATATATATATATATATATATACATGCTATATATATATATATATATATATATATACATGCTATATATATATATATATATATATATATATATATATATTGTCATGGATTCTATGAATTACACTTTGTAAAAGTGTTATAAACAATCATTATTCAAAAACTCAGATAATAAAAATCAATAAAATCCAAGGAGAAGACTCACGGTTATATATATATATATATATATGTCGACTCTTTAAAGTGTAATCATAACAAAATCAATTAAATTAGACAAATTCAGGCAAAAATATGAATAATTCAACTCATAAAATACTCACAAGCTAAAATTTTGAAGAGAAAGCATATTTGGAATACATAAAGAAAAGTCGAGTGAAAATTCCTTAAACGATAGTCAAAAATAAAAGATCTTTTTGAAAATTTTAAAAAGAACTTATACAGGGAGCATTCAATTGAAAAATGAAAGCCAAAGTTGCAATAAATAAAAGTAATTCGAATTAATATATCTTGTTTGAACTTATGAAGAAAATTGTTGAAAAGATTTATTACAATCATGAATCACATACAAACTTCAGCGAAATTATTCATGAAGAACAAGCTTAATTATATTTAACTCACCAGAATTATGTAAATAGGATAACTTTGATCAAAATTCAATTAATTCAATGAAAGATAGCATCTACGTCAGATATTCTGATATTATTAATATAAGAAATAACCTTCAAGTTTAGGCGTCAATGGAATTGTAATAGCATCTAAGCTGAATAAATTTAATCAATTTCATAAGTAATATTAAGTAATTTATAAGTTACAAACATTAGAACTTAAACTTTGGTAAATTTTGACACTTGAAATACTTTACGGATGAAAAGCAAGACTTTCACTGTTCTGTTTAACATGAAACAGATATCAAAATGTAGTTTAAAAAATAGATTAATTATTCAGAACAATTTCAAACCAAGAAATATTGTAAATTTTGTAAAATCATCGAAAGCATCATTTTTCAATAATTTTGACAGAAGCTAGTAAGCTTTGAAATTCAATTTTTCGAGAAAACTATAAAAGGCCAAGACAGTCGAGATTGAATTAGTATCAAGGTACTCAAAAGTCCGAGCACGTCGCTCTGATTAAAGAACCTCTCGTCAATAATCCAGTTCCAAAACCGAAAAATAAATTAAAATTATTATTGTAAATGGAAATGTGATTGAAAAAATACGTAGTCTGAGTGTTGTGAATGGAAAAATCCTAAATATCAATCAAGAATTCAACAATTTAAATCCAAAAGAAGCAACCAACGAAGTGGGCTGGGAAATCCGAACAATCCAGAAATATTCTTCAGGAACCAAAACAAAATCCTGAAATAGAGCGAAGAAAACATCAAAGGAACGTTGTTAATGGATGATTAAACTAACCAAAGGTAGAAATAAGTTAATTTATGTGAAGCTTTCCAATTTAAATTCAAAAACATTTAGAATTACTTTACGATATTTAGAGAAGGTTAGCTTAGAACATAGAATTAGACATTTAGTTTATTAATCACTGATTATTATATTTTAAATTACTTTGATATAATATATATTTTAAAAAATTTAACTTATTAAAAATTCAAATTGAACCCCTTTCTGAAAAATGAAATCAAATTTAATAATATTTAAATTTCAATTATTCAACAACAAAATTATAATCTTAAGAACTAGCTGGCAACAAACCATATCAAATTGGAACCACTAAAGTGGGCTAGAAAAAAGTAAAAGTAAATTAAAAATTTAATTAAAATAATCCATGACAATATATATATATATATATATATTATTTTTTATTTTTTTCCGAAAAAACATTTTCGAATAAATGAAATTCCACGTTTTTCAAAATCGAGTGGGTATATCAGAGGATCAATTTTCCCTACCAAGAATCGATTTAAATCTAGCATTCCTATTCCAGTCACGCGTATATCTCAATCCCACCTTCGATTTCCAAATCCCTCTTTGCCCTCAACGTCGTAATTCTCCACGATTCTCTGATGGTCCTGTACATTATTTTTATCACGACGATTCTCGAATCGGTCTCCGCAGATCCAGCTACGACAAAGGAACAGAAATTGGATTTCTTCTCTGGATATTTCCCGGTAAGCAATTCACAAAGCAATCCGCGGAGGAAATAAAACTATCAGGTGGTCCACTACGATATGTTGCGCCTCAAATTTACCGAGCCCACGTTCGTAGATTCACCTTCTTCTCCGTTCGGTGGACGTAGTTGCTTAACGATAAATATTTCTTTTTCTTGGTTTGGAAGTTCGGAGGCTTTGAGTTGCAATTGGAGTGGCTCGATCAAAGCTGGGTCTGCCTTCAGTTTCGACAGGGAATATGGTCTCCGATAAAAGTTTTCCTGAGGGTCTCATTAAAAGCGGAAAAGCCGAACTACTTCAGATTCCATCGTTAACGAATATTATGAATACGAATATGTATTTGTTCGGATGTTTGACTATTTGTTAAGTGTTTTTTCTTAAAACCTCTACGAATCTAATCTAAACATCTCTTCAGAATAAAATTGAATTGAAAATCTAAGAAACACCGTATCTTTTCATGAATATTTGAAATAATCTACACATATGTGTGGTGAAAAACATCACCAGGGACAGTCATTTCGATTGGATATTGAATTATTTTGAAAAAATATATTTTTTTAATGATTATGGAGCAGTTTTTGGGAACAGCATTTGTTCTATTTCCAGAAACTACTCCATAACCATTAAAAAAATATTTTTTCATTAAATAAAATTGTTATAATGTTTATGGAGCAGTTTTTGGGAATAGCATTTGTTCTATTCTCAAAAATTGCTCCATAACCATTAAAAAAATATTTTGTTTTAAATAAAATTGTTATAATGTTTCACCTAGAGCCAACCACATACTTCATTCATATAATTATTTCAATTTCTTTTTTAAGAATTCAAAGCATATTCTCCAGAATTGGAAACTCTTATACATTTTCTCTTCAGCCGGAAACTATTTTCATGTTGAATATAAACAATCATTACAAAAAAGGAAATTACTTTCTACTGGATAGAAGGACTACAGCAAAATTTGAATATCAAAACTCATTCAATCTGCCAGTTTTCTACAACTTTCCTTTCAAAAAAATTTTATTCAAAAAACTTTTTGAATAATATTAATGTCTTATAAGCACGGCTTATATTTAATAGACGGATAAATTCAAAATTCATTAAATATAAGCCGTGCATATAAGACATTAATTTAATTCTAAAAGTTTTTTGGCTGAAATTTTTTTGAAATAAAAATTTTGGGAGACTGATAGATTTAATATGTTTTGATATTCAAATTTTACCATATTCCTTCTATCAAGTAGAAAGCCTTTTCCTATTTTAATTAAAACAAAATATATAATTATATTCAGGCTTGAATAAAAATCTCATTCATGGAATAATAAATAATAAATAATAATAATGATAAATATAAGCCGTGCTTACAAGACATTAATTTAATTCTAAAATATTTTGAATAAATTTTTTTTTATTTGAAATTGTAGGAGAGTGACAGATTGAATCTGTTTTGATATTAAAATTTTATAAACAACCATTATTTGAATATCAAAAAAGATTTAATCTCAACAGATTAAATCTTTTTTGATATTCAAATAATGGTTGTTTATAAAATTTTAATATCAAAACAGATTCAAGTAAATTCAAAGTATCTTAAGTAAATTTTCTTAAATTAAAATTGTAGAAGACCAACGTCTTCTACAATTTTAATTTAAGAAAATTTACTTAAGATACTTTGAGATATAAATTAATGTCTTTATAAGCACTGCTCGTATTTAATAGACGTATAAAATCGAAATTCATCATACAATATCAAATGGAAATTAAGAAAAACAAACGAATATGAATTTTCAATTAAAATTAATAAATAAACAAACATTTTTTTGTTTCGTTGTAACGAAAAAAAAATGTTTGCTTATTTATTTATTAATTTTAATTGACAATTTATATTCGTTGGTTTTTCTTAATTTCCATTTGATATTGTATGATGAATTTCGATTTTATACGTCCATTAAATATGAGCAGTGCTTATAAAGACATTATTTTAATTGTTAAAGTTTCTTGAGTAAATTTTTTGAAATTAAAATTGTAGAAGACCAACAGAGTAAATCTGTTTTGATATTCAAATTTTGTAATAATCCTTCTATCAAGTAAAAAACCGTTCCTTATTATTTTAAACAATCATTGTTTATAAAAGAAGATACAGGCAGAGTCGGGAATTTCTACCTGATTTGATTCAACTAGAGATGGGATTATATACAACAATTGATTCCCTTGAGGGTAATGCCAACCAACCCCTTATTAAAACATGATATAGAAGAGTTCAATCATATAATTTCTAGAGAATAACTTTCAAATCTAAGAAATGGCTTTGTTAGTGATGAAAGAAGTCATACTGAGAGAATCAATAGGGCAATTTCAAGATAAACCTTAGAATCCAAAATTTCTATCAGAGCATTGAAAAAAGAACGAAAGATATTCTCTCAGAATTAAGAAGGCTCGGGCCAAATAAACATTCAGTTGCGTTTCGGAATTAGTGTTATTACGAGAAATTGGCAGAAATCAGTTTCAATTGTCATATCTTTCTTTTCCTGAAGTGTCAAAATGTGTGATACGTCAAAGAATTAATATGACATTTAGAATCAAATTTACCCAATATGATATCATGTAAATTCGACAAGAAATAGAAGTTTTCTCGAGAGATGATATCGTTCCAAAGGTTTCTTATCAATAAATGAAGTACATAATATAGATTGAATTCGGAAGAACTATCCTTAGTTATCCTGAGTTATCTACAAAAAATTAGTCAATCAGTTCTTCGTTATATGTTTCAATTTACCAATCTCTGATACTCAAGGAACTAGATTACTGGCATCACCCAAAATTTCCAAAGCAATACATTCACGTTATAGAAATTCAGTAAGATCACTGTTGAACCGAAATTGTACATTCAGATAACAAAAGCAGATCTCTTCGGCTCATAAAAAACATTTTCCGATAACAAAGGTTCGGTTGAAACTAATCTAAACTAATCCCCATTACTGACATCTGTTAATAACTATTTCTTTGAAAGATAAGCGAATATCGTCAACAGATATAACTTACCTTATTCACAATCGCGAATAAAAAACCCCGTCATTTCCATCTGTTGTCCGAAAAATTTATAATGTGTTGTGTTAAGTAAATTCTCCTTAGTTTCGAAAATTGGTTGAAACCCGAAACACATATGTCAACAACAAAAATTAAACTTTTGTGAAAATTAAGCCATGTGAGTCATTCACCTTAAGAATATCCAAATTGTTTCATTAAGTGGTTTGCGACAAATCATTATATTTAAACAATACAATATATCTCCATACCTTCATTCACCAAATATCCCGTGTAGGAGCGAACATCTACAGAAAAATGTTGAAAATAAGAACGATCATCATCCACTCCGTATCTGAAGAATACATGTTCTCCAAAAAATATAAATTGTAATGTTAAGTAAATTCTCCTTAGCTTTGAAAATGCGTTGAAATCCGAAACATATATGTCAACCATATAAATAAAATTTTCGTGAAAAAATAAAATATAAATACATAATTCGGAATAACCGAATGACCTGAAAATATAACGATTATTTATTTGTTTCTATAAATAGCTCTTCGAACATAAAACCCAGAATTGAGAAAATGCGATTCAAAATTCAGGCTGTTTGTTAATGATAAGAAAATGTTACGAATTATTAGGAGTACAAATAAGTTTCCGCCGTTTTTTAACACAAATCAAATATTTATTATAGAAGAACGGTAATATAAATTTATTTAAAATATTGCCCATCACTTGTAACCACTTTTTCCCATCTCTCAGGCAGCATTCGAATCCCACGTCTGAAGAACTCCTTGTCTTTTGAGGCTATCCACGAATCAACCCAATTTTTGGTATCCTCATAAGATGTGAACCGCTGCGCCGTCAGAGCATGTGCCATGGACCGGAACAGGTGATAATCGGACGGTGCAATGTCTGGTGAATACGGCGGGTGGGGTAACACTTCCCAATCAAGTGTTTCCAAGTACTTTTTCACGGGAGCCGCAACATGTAGACGAGCATTGTCATGCAGAAGAATAATTTTTTCGTGTCTAGAATAGTATTGAGGGCGTTTTTCCTTCAGAGCTCGGCTCAATCTCATCAATTGTGTTCGATAGAGAGCTCCAGTAATTGTTTCGCTCGGATTAAGCAATTCATACTACACCTAGCTGATCCTACCAAATACATAGCATAAGTTTTTTTCCGTGAATATTCGGTTTTGGTGTTGATGTTGACGCGTGGCCAGGTAATCCCCATGATTTTCTTCTTTTTGGATCATCATAATGTATCCACTTCTCATCACCAGTTACGATACGATGTAAAAAACCCTTTTTTTATGTCTAGCTAGCAGCATTTCACTTAAGCATATTCGGCGTTCAATATCTCTCGGCTTTAATTCGTACGGAACTCAATTTCCTTGTTTATGAATCATTCCTAATGATTTCAAACGATGTGAGACTGCTTGCTGAGTTACTTCTAATGTTAGAGCAAGTTCTTTTTGAGTTCGAGATGAATCTTCCTCCATTAATGCCTCCAATTCTGCATCCTCGTAAATTTTTGGCCTTCCACTGCAATTTTTGTCTTCTACGTCGAAATCACCGTTTTTAAACTTTTGAAACCACTCTCGACACGTTCTCTCACTCAAAGCACCCTCACCATATGCTTCTACGAGCAATTGATGCGCCTCAGCAGCAGATTTCTTTAAATTAAAGAAGTAAACTGATATTTCCCGCAAATGACGCTTACTTGGCTCAAATTTTGACATTTTCAACTTATAAAAATTATATTTTACCAATAAAAAATCAATGATATTTATAGGTTATGTTGTTCTTGAATGTCCAAACTATTTCTTAAACCGGTTATCATCTGCGAAAGCTAACCGAAACTCCGTGCCGCGCCATCTACAATAAAACGGCGAAAACTTATTTGTACTCCTAATATTTTCAGTAATTTATTTCAACAAATATCTGCATCTGAATATGAGAGAATTGAATTCAATATCTGTCCCGTTTAGATATGTTGCAGAAAGTCTTAAGTTGAGAATAAAAATGGACTGCATATTTAAAAATTAATAGCAGTAGATTGAGTTAATACTTGACTCTCTAATGTTCTGTTTTATTATTAATGGCAGTAGATTGAGTTGATACTTGACTTACGAATATTTTGCATCAGAGACTTACCTCGAATGTATAATCCGTCTAGAAAGTATCCGGAAAAGACAAAGCTCAATTGTAATTATTCATTATAGTATATATTTTTAATTCTTGAATTAGAAAATTATAACAAAATATTCACCTCATTTACTTATACAACCTCCATTTAACTGTAAACACTTGACTAAACGTAGAGGTATAGCCGAAACTAGATCCCCTCCCTAATTTTCGGTGATGGTATTCCAGGACTGTAAAACTGACCGAATTAAATAATCTTTATTTCGTGCCATTGCTTGTTCAACCTTAATCTCCAGTAGTTCTTATATATTTTCAATGGGACTAAGATCTGGTGAAGCTACTGGTCATGAAATTGTTGTCACTTGGTGTTCTTGCATCCAAGCTTGAGTATAGGTTGAAGTATGGCATCTTGCATTATCTTGCTGAAAACGCCACCCTCTGAACATAAATCGTGCCCCGTTTCAAGGAGAAAACCGTTTAGAATGCCACAATACTTTTCACTTTTAATTGATTGCTCCTCAAACCATTATTTTGGTGGGAAATTTGGGAATTTGAACGGTAACATGTTGTTTCGATAGGATTTTTAAGTGATTTCCACCAAGTTTCATCAGATTTAAAGACACTATTGAAATTATCTTCTTGAAAACGTTGACAAAATTCTATCCTTCGTTCCTTCTGTAAAGGTGTCATTATAGGGATTTTTAAATATTTCTTTGATATGTAGCCTTGTCTTTTCAGTGACATACGGACGATTTCTGCACATACTTTTATATTTCGTTAATTTCCAAATCTGTTTGCAAATCCCCAGGCGCGTATTGTGTCGTCCGAAGGCCAATAAAGCGTCTGAATTGTTTCCTTTAATCTTACGCGCTCTTCCTGAAAATGGTCTGTGCCTCATATCTATGTTATTTTTTATCAACTTAATTGTCTCATATACAGCACTTTTTCAGTTCAGTCAGTTGCACTAATTTTTTAATGTTTCAAAAACCTTTCCTATACAAATATTTTACCTGCTTTCTTTTTTATAGTTGCGACATTATTTCATGAATTGTTGACAATCAACAATTTTCGAAAAATAGTGTTGCCATGCAACTTTTCCCATTGCCGACTATCTGCACAACCTATTTTATACATTACTTTTGTCTTAAAATGTTACAAAAAACGAGTATATTAAACATATGAAAATAATACATTTCGGACAGTTTCTGGATGGACTATACTTCTATCCGATGTGATTTTGAGAGTACTCATGAAGGGTGAAATTGTCCAAAATGTCGAGGTGGTTTTCCCATGTGCGGAATCAATGGGGAATTCTATAGTCTCTGTTAATCGCACTTCACATAAGCTGTAGACTGTCTGAACACTTCATACTTTTCACTTAATGTTATAAAAATGAAAATTTATTTAAGGAAGATGTTAATTGACTCAAAGTGAATTTTTGTGCAGTTACAGCAATTCACTGAGCTGAAATGCCCATTTCTTTGTGTGTCTGCAATTTATGGGATTCTTTATTGTGATTATTGTTGTTGTACATGTCTTATTTGTTAGCCGAAATTGTGAATATTGAGTGTATAGTAATTTCCGTTTTGCGCAGCATATGTTACTGGCATGAACGTTTTGAATTAACTTACTTAATGCGCGCACATTAAAATGCCGAAATCACCCGATGATAAGAGACGTCTGTGGTGCAATCTTTAAACCAAAAAATTAATCAGATTTTCCACAACAAGAACATTGCACAAAATGAAGCTATTCTTCTTGATCACAAATTGCAAACAAAAGGAATGCTTATGCTCAATTTTTTTTGTATTTTCCACTCGAATCCTCAAATTGTAGCAAGCTAGCAAGCTGCCACCTCCTCTTCGTTGAGCAGATGGAGCAGGAAACTCCCTGCAGACCCAGTAAAATTAAATGCAAAGTAGATAATCACCTCATTTGTTCACATGTTGGAACGGACAGAGTTCTGCTTCAATTGTTCGCAATTAAACGGCACCCCTAATTTTCAGAGGATCGCAGAAGCGGTTACGTAGTTAGCAGCTTTTCTGCTATATTAACAATCGACTCAACGAGTTTCCGACTAATTTTCGCGCGGAAAGTTTTATTCGTTCTTGGAATACGTATCTCTGCACTAATGGCTGAATGTGCCTATAGCTGGGGGGCTGCTTTCAAATATGATTTCTATTTATGGGAGATGAATCATATGTTGCTCAGATAGAAATAGTTTATCCCAAAGCAGGAATAATTCTAAAATTAGATCACGTTGGATAAGTTGATCATAATAAATGCTAGAGTTTCAAGGATAACATTATCTATCCAATTTTATTCAATAAAACTCGACTGTTCGTAGTCGGAGAAATCAGAAAAGAATAATTATAATAATTTATATTTGTTTGATGGATTCGGTCTTTACTTTAATAATAATTTCTCGAATCTGATATTTGTCTTAATGAATGAACTGAAAAATTTCATAATATAATCTGTAGAAGGATCAATAATGTATTTTTGATTATCTTCGCTACACACGTTACATACCTAGGTATTTTCAAAATAACATGATCGACGACTGCTTATGAAACCTCGTTCCAAGCAACTCCAAATAATAATAATAATAATAATAACTAGATGACCCAGCAAACTCTGTTCCGCCTTAAAGGCAATAAATTTTTCGAATTTATTATTGTTTTTATTAAAAAATACAAAAAAAAATTAAGTACCTACATCAATCATGCATTATTTTTTCTGTATTTTAGTACATAGGTTGCTCTTCACTGAAGTACCTTGTGATACACGACATTTTTTGTTTTATTATCAGGCGCAAAAACAAACAACGCAGATGGTCTTCCGACCCGTGAACATGCCACATATAATGGACCATGGAAAAAACATGGATGTTCTAGATTCAAACCACAAACTTTTAAGGATTGGCCTTGTGATTTGTTGATGGTCATGACAAATGCAAGACGGATCGGAAATTGAAGTCTTTGAAATTTAAACGGCTTATCGGTTGGGATCATCGGGGTCCTCGGAATGAGAACTTCCTCACCTTTGAAATTTTTTTTTCAGTATCGTCGCGTAAATTACATTGCTCATCAATTTTTTTACCACCAAACGCGTACCGTTGCATAGTTTTGGTTGGTTTATGTTTCGAAGCATGACTACTACGGAGCCAACCTTCAGGCGTAAATTGTGCGGTGGTAAGCCAGGCACATCCAAGGAGTTTAAAAATTCAATTGGATAGTTGGTGGCTTCATCTTCATTTGTGACGCAGTCAATAGATTTGAATGAATGTATTATTCCAATGATCTTATTCTGAAGTATGTAGTTCAGGTCATCTACATCTTTATTCTTAGCCGCTAAAATTGCTCGCTCACTCAACCATTCATTATTTTTGTAGTTAGAAATAATGTTTGGAAATACATTGTTGATAAGTTCGTCTTTTCATGAGACAAAGTTACAGAAATTATTTGGAAGTGATATCAATCCGCTCGATTCATCGACAGGTACTTGACCATTACCGACAGTCAGCAATTGCTCAAATAAATCTTCAGCAGATGTATCATTAAGCAATGCAACTCTTATGTTTGTTGTCAGCTGCAGTTTCTTCACATAGCGCCATAGATTCGACGATTTGAGGCAAGAGTTTATTTTGTCGGCAGCCGTAGATCTTGGAATTACCGGCAGTGTTTGGCGGAAATCGCCAGACAGTAAAATCATTACTCCTCCAAAACATCTCGAGTCATAATCAACATACAAGAACAATCGACCACAGAAAGATCAGAGAAATCATAAAGAAGAATACATAAGCGTAGTGCACAAAGTGTGCAAAACCAAACTGAACAGCCGAAACGCTGAACACATGGGCTATCCCCATCCTAACCTACTCGTTTGGGATAATACACTGGACAAAAACAGAACTGGACAACATCACAAGGATTACAAGGACAACGCTAACAATGTACAGAAAACACAAACCCATAGCCAGCACACTGAGAATGACAATAACAAGGAAACAAAGAGGCTGGGGATTGATATACATCAAGAACCTGTACAACAAAAAAACAAATTGCTGAGAAAATACTTCCATGACAAGAGAAAACTCACCCCTCCACCCACTCGCACGTCTTAGAGACAAAAACAACACACCATTGAACCTATCCAGGGAAGAAACGCAAAGCAACGAGACCATAGTGAACACAGAAGAAAAGCACCAAGAGTGGAGAAGTAAGGAGCTCTATGGGAGACATCTGCACGATCTCGACCAACCACACGTCGACAAACAAGCGTCGAACGAATGGCTCAGAACGGGCGAACTATTCCCAGAAACAGACAGCTTTCTGCTAGCAATCTAAGATCAGGTGGTGTATACTGAAAACTACCAGAAATATAACATCAAGGAATCAGGAATGACAGACGACAAATGTAGGAAATGCAAGGAGAAGCCGGCAACCATACCATACCATAAATCACGGCAGCATGCAGCATGCTATCACAGAACGACTATTAACACCGTCACAACCAAGTCACAACTATCATACACCAGGAAATATGCCACAATCTGGGAATGCTGAGCGAAATACGGAAAACACTCTACCATGAATACGAGCCGAAAGCAGTAACATAAAAGACCACCTCACAGTATATTACGACCGATTCATCATCTCAGATCGAATCATCACCTGTAACAGAACATACATTGTAGTGAAAGGCAAAAGACAGAAGGAAGCCTATATTATAGATATAGCCGTTCCTAACACACACAACCTAATAAACATCATAGCAGAAAAGAAAAGGAAATACACCGATCTTGCACACGAAATAAAAAACCTATGGAATCTCAACAAAGGGACTGTTGTACCCATTGTTCTCTCCGCTACTGGAGTCATACCAAAACACCTACACAGAAGCCTTAACACCCTGGCACTAAAGGACAACCTCTATATGTAAACTCCTGCAGAAAGAGTCTGTACTAAATACAGTCCCAATTGTTCGGAGATTCTTGAGTCAAGAATAGACGAGAGTGCTTAGTTACCAACCCGTACCTCCTTTAAGGAAATTTAATCTAGGAATCAACCTGAAAAGAATAGAATAATAATAAAAATCATTCTTCTACTATCCTCTTCTACAAATGCAAAAGGCAGTGGTCCTGAGTACGGCTCATATAGTGCGCAAAGTACTTTAATAGTTACCTGCATCCGGACGCAGAAGCAACACCCTAGGTGCACGGTGTGCTCTCGGTGTTGCTCAGTTAAGAAAATTGATCCTTATGAAACTAAGTGGTAAAAATAAATAATAATCATAATTCATTCATTGCCTTCAAAATTTGAAAGAAGATGCTATACAAACATAATCAATATACTTAAAAGAGTAGTGATATGTTGAATGATATTGGATCAAATCAAAAATGTGCAATAGTTAAAAATAAATTAATTCAAATAAATTCATTCGAAAGAAAGCGTTATAATTTCGTGAAAGCCCCTAAAAAATCTTGTGCTGAGCTCATATGTTTATATAATAGTTAAAGAGCATTGCTCAGAAGTTAAAAACTTTTACGCGTTTGTTTAACAGTTCACCTTTCTTCGAAAATTAACCGCATATAAGTTTTTTCTCTTTCTTTCATATAAAAAGATATATCGTATATATTTCTACAGGCAAAAAACAGATAATTCCAGGGAAGCTAATTCTCGCGGATTTCTAACGAATGAAAATATACAATTTCTATGTAATCCTAAAGTCGAATGAATGTCCTAGAACAATCACGCAAAAATCTCATTCAAGGAAACTCTTACCTCTTCTCAATCCCATTTTGTATTTTAATTCATAATTTGATTTCATTCTTTCACATATTTTATAATGGGTGTTCCAGTTATATCAAAAATTAATGAATAAATGCCACTGTGGTATTGTGGGTTCCAGCAGAGATTAATCATTTCAAGAGCTTTTTTATGTTCCGAAACGGTTAATTAACATGTCACTGCTATAATTAATCAATCGTCAAGTCAGAGTACGAAGACAGATGGAAAAGAGGTCACTTCCACTACTTTCTAGATCTTCTCCTACATGGCGTTTAATTACGACTCATTCTGATAATTTCTACTGAAGATTGATCATAATGTGACTATATTGCATTGTTACCGCCAACTCGCCCACCAATTGTCTCTGTACATTGACGTGGTGGGGATGCTTGTCATGATTGAAATCCTAGTTTCATGACGATGAAATGGAGGATAAAGTCATGATGCCTAAAGCAAAGACTTCCTATACCTTACTTTCCTTTCTTTATTGCATACCCTTCTATCATGTTGTCCCACAACCATTCAAATTCTTTAACAAAGTTTGGAATCGTATGGGGTATTTGTGGCTCTGAATGCAGGATGGAGTCATGGTATCTTGCGACCGATTAGAGATTTGTAATCCATAATTGTCACTACTGGAATGTGCATATGGGCGGAGAATCGCGGTTGGGACACGTAATATTCGCCTGTCTCATTGTGCGAACTGGGGGAAAAACACTCACTCCACTGACGAAGGCAAAACCCTGCTGAATCTCGGCACGGACTTTCCAACCTTCATCACTTATCCGCAGCGGGATCCGAAATAGTCCACTGGAGGAAAAAGGAAGACTTACGACGTTTCGACCTGGGTGGATTCGCTCTTTGCTGGCCTTCAACTCATTGCCACCGCTGTTTTAGCTCTTGAATGGTCTGCGCTTCAGGAGGAACAAAGGGAATTACGATTCTTTGTGGTAGCGGACTCTTTGTTGTTCCATTCTTGGCCTAAAGACGGTGCGCGCTGGCTGCAGGACAAGAGGAGACTTAGGAGGCTTTCTTTTTGGGAAGACTCGCCCTATGCTCGCTCCCAACTTCGGCCGCATTTTTGGATCCTCAAGTCATTTCCCTACGCTTTTAACAGTCGAAAAGCAGCACCAGTCCTCTTGGGGAGGGGGATCGCTACTGAAAAGCTATTATTTGTGTTTATTCTGTGCTTCGGTCTTTCATAACCAAAAAGGGACACTTTGCTTATGCAGCTGAGTGCTGGGATCGACACGGCGATCCCTTTTGGAGGAGGAGGATCCATGCTGGTTCCTCCACGGTTGTACTGACACAGGTTATCTCTTATTTCTTTGCAGACACCCTTTTCTTTCTTTTCCAGCTTATCGAGGATCTGCTGGAGTGTCAAACCTCGAGTAGAATCCCGGGACAGCAATGATGACAATGGTACATCAACGTCGGTTAAGAGCTATGCTTAAATGCCGACATGTACAATTTTGAGTATCTCTTCCATTTGTGTCTGTACCTTGACGTGGTGGGGATGCTTGTCTTGACTTAGATTCTAGTTTCATTTCGATGGGATAGAAGATTAAGTCTCCATGCCTAAAGTAGAGACTTTCGCGCCGTGTCAAGGGACCCGTGTGGTGGAAAGTTCATCCGACTAGGGCCTTAGTTTCACCGCAAAGGTAAAATGGAGGGACGACTTGCTTGTCCAACACAGTGACAAGGGTATCTCTCGCAGCGCAGGGCTTACACCCTTAAAACTAGCAGTAAATCTTAGAATTTTTCTTTCCAATGGCCGAATACGTGGGTGGAGACCCTCGGGAAGTATTCGTACAACCTGGCTTCCCAATTAGGCGTTGAGGGGCCAGTGGTTGAAAGTCTGCACGTTAGACTAGAAGTGTATTCCATCTATCTGGTCGCAGTAACTCATGATTAAGGATTTCTCGAGTAATGCTCCAGGGTTTAGCGAGACTTAACGGTTCAACCGGCCTCGTCCTGAACCAGGATCATTTTCGAGACATTTTCGGGGTTTTTGGATCTTGACGATACGACTAGACCATTGGTGCTTGAAGCCAGGATCAATTGAAAGATTTCAAGAAGAGTCGTGGCTCTTGACGTACGAACCGGATTGACGGTGGTCGTAGGAGGATGAATTGAGGCATCGATCGTGGGATTTTTCTTTTTCTTGAGTGTGCGTTCGGGTGGATGGAAGTAAGAAGAATGAGTTGCGTTCCAAACAACTCGAGTACTGACACTGCAGAGCCAGTAGCGATTGGATAGCACTTCGCTGCTACCATTCACGGTGTAGGTTTTCGAGATGAAGCCGAAACTGGAAGCGGGGTGGGTTTAACTCTTTGGGGTGGCTCTCGCTTTGCGCGATGATAAGGCGTACCCTTATCACACAACTTGCTTTTTGGTAGATTGTGGAGACTTCTGAGTAGTCACCTGGTGAAAGAGTCACGCTCATATGCCAGTTACTCAACCCGGTAGAATTAACCCTAAGCTTCCGCAGGTGTACGATGAGCTTCAGCTCCACTTTGTTCCCAATCAATACAAAATATTGGAATTTCCAGTAAATGTTGCTGTGTTATCAAAAAAATCTGACATTTCCAACAACGTAACACAAAAGTATCGTATTAAACTCAAAACAATTCAAACTGGACTGGATCGAATTAATTTGTACTCTCAATGTATCTTCACGAAATTATGCATGACCCTTCGATCGGATATGAACTTTAGAAAATATTCGAAAAATGAAATTTCAAATGAGAACGATTCAGCCGATTGAGCCGATTATGTCCATTAAACATAACTCATATATTTAACCTATCCTAAATACTGAAACTTCGTATCGTGTTGACCTTTAATTTGATAGAAATCCAATGTACACTTCAGTTAAATGAAACACATATATATATATATATATGTAGGTTTCTATTTATAATTTTGAGTTGTTCACTTCACGTGTTTGGTTAACATAGTTAACTTCTTCAGATGCTCACAAACAACTAGTCTGAAATTTGGTAACATACAGTATATAAATATTGTCTGTTTTGAGAAACACTAAAATATTATTATTACCTTTGGTGAAAGCACCGGTTTTCTAGTTGAATATATTCAATAAAGGTGAATTAGATAAATCAGTTTGTTCTTTCAATAAATACCCCGAATTTCTAAATCGGTTTATTTCCATACTTTCCAACAGGTTTAAATTTAGACCCCTATTTTCTTTAAGCCAAATTCTAAAGCGTTCGGCAAAATCTCTTTTATTAGATGTTCCGCATACTATTGAGGAAGGAACAATATTGAGCTGGATTCTTCGTATACGGAACATGATTTTGACGAACGTCTTTATGTTGCTTAAAGAAAATCAGGGTCTGAAACTGAATCTGTAGGAAAGTATGGAAATAAACCGATTTAGGAATTCTGGGAATTTATTGAATTGACAAACTGAATGATGATCCGCCATCCGAGCTGGGGGTGAAAATGCTGATTTCCGAACAAAAAGACCGAGCGGGACTCAAAACTTTCAGGGTAAATTTGTATTTGTAAACGTTATTGCGGCGTCAGTCTTTCCATGATAATTTGTCAATGCTTACTGAACAGAAATGTCAAAACAACATGGCTTCTACCTTCTCTCAAATCACAGTTATCCCTATCGAAAATTCTATCATTCTAAAAAAAACACCCGATATCTAAGAGTTGTTCAATAAACGGAAGTCGAGCATGGCTGCGATTTAAATATAGGTGGGGGAAGTCGGGATTTGAGATAGGAAGCAGCCACTTTAAAGGCAGTTAGAAAGAAGCAATCAGCGGAGAAGGAAAGTGGAAGATTCTAGATCGTGAAAAGAACTAAGAAGAGAGTTAGATTTCGTGAATAGAGAGTTGATAGAGCGAACGTTTAGACGGGAGTTACAGAATGAGATAAACACGGAATAGTTCAGAAACTCAGTCACTCTTGTTGAATTAAGAGATGTTAGTGTTGTTAAGATATTCCAGTGTAATTTAAATCTTGTAAATAAACTGTATATAGCCTGTGTTTATTTTACACTAAGGGAAAGATGGACCGATTTATCTATCATTAACCCCTAGACATTGATATAAAATATCCTTTACTGAGTTTTAGATAAATTCAATGTTAAAAGAGAAAGTTCAACACCAGCTTCAAAACCTTCCATACTTCAGTGACGATAGAAGAAACGCAGATATTGAAATCACTCGACCCATTCACGAGTTCAGATTGCTCATCCTCCCATACGAGGTTTTGCCAAGAATATATTTCGAAAGGCCGAACCTTTATGTTTGATTAGCCTAGGCAGTCATCCAGTCCGTTTTCCGAATCCCGAATACATATCAAATTTTATGTCGTGCTGGAACGCCAACTACAGATTCAAAATTTGAATAACATAATTGCATTTCGTTGCCGCAAGAAGACGACATCTATCGAAACTGAGCATCTGGAACAGAGGTTGCGAACTCCTTCGTTCGGGTTCTTGCAGTTCACAAGAGCGGTGTCAGATGTTGATTACGATCATTCGACCCTGTCACTTCTCTGACGTAGGATTCGTACGCAATTTCTAATAGGATATTCCTTCTTCAGTTAGAATGGAGGTATGCCAGTGGCGGATTAAACGGTACACTTACTACACTTGAGTGTAGGGCTTCGAGGCTCAAAGGGGCCCCGATCCGATCTTGTCAATATTTTTTAGAAAAAACAATCTTGTAAGTTAAAATACAAAAAGATTTTGCCTCCTTAGACTGTTATATTTTATAAACAGCGATAACATGTAAATTGTCACCAAACGCAATTGAATGACAAACAAAATGCCAAGAGCAAAATACAGCTATAGTAGTGAAAATTTGAATATCAGAACAGATTTAATCTGTTAGTCTCCTACAATTTTAATTTCAAAAACATTTTTTATTCAAAATACTTTTAGAATTAAATTAATGACTACAATAAGCACTGCTTATATTTAATAGACGTATATAATCAAAACTCAATATACAATGTCAACTGGAATAAATAAACCAACCAATATAAAAAAGGAAATTAAAATTATTAAATGAATATTTGAAGGAGACAAAATTGTGTTTCTGATCTTGCCATAATGAAACCAATTTCTTTTCAAAAACATAAAACACAACTTAAGGATTTCCCAAAAAAAATATAAGTTATTTGAAATATGTATTATATTTAAATACTCAAATAATTTAATTCAAAAATCTCTCAAAACATGCACCGTATCTTAAAAAAACAATTAGAATTCGGATAATCTCTTCATCGGCCCTCGATAATATTTAAAATATCAAAATCAACTAACAATCAGTATATCGTACCTTAGAGTGTAACACGGAACTTGTTTGAAACAGACTTACTTTAAAAATCCAGGTAGTCAGTTCGTCACAAAATCACAGAAAACTGTAAGGTATTATAAGGTTTTCTTTAAACGATTGACATTCCAGAATGAGATTTATTCAAGCCTAAATATAATAATATATTATGTATAAAATAAAATGGAAAAAGGCTTTCAACTTGATGGAGAAATATAACAAAATTTGAATATGAAAACAGATTTAATCTGTTAGTCTTCTACAATTTTAATTTCAAAAAAATTTTTTATTCAAAAAACTTTTAAAATTATATTAATGTCTACAATAAGCACCGCTTATATTTAATAGATGTATCTAATCATTTATATTGGTTGGTTTATTTATTCCATTTGACATTGTTTATTGAGTTTTGATTATATATTATACGTCTATTAAATATAAGCGGTGCTTATTGTAGACATTAATTTAATTCTAAATGTTTTTTGAATAAAACATTTTTTTTATATTGAAATTGTAGAAGACTAATAGATTAAACCTGTTTTGATATTCAAATTTTGTTATATTTCTTCTGTCAAGCCTTTTTCTATTTTATAGTGGTGAGAAATAAAGGGTTTTCTAATAAGAAGATTTATTTAGAATAACCCGCTATCTGGGTAGCTGTCATATTTTGAAATTTGACGACTAAAAACTACGACATTACTAAAAATAGAAAGATACATGCTTCAACTTGGCTTTTCTCGATGTAGTGATCGCACCACAGAAATCTTATGATTTAACACCTTTACACTTTTTTCTTTGGAGCCACGTGAAAGATCAGGACTATTTAGATGCTCCATATATGATTCAAGACCTCAAATATGGAATTTGTGAAGTTATGGAAGACGTACAGCCGCAAATGTGCGAATTGGTAATAGAATATTTCATGAAAAGGATATGGTGCTACAACCGCATTCGTGGCGGTCATTTGGCCGATATCCTTTTCCATTGTTAATGGCATACATTCTTCTTTACAATGAAATAAACATCCATTGTCTCATCTCAAAATATATCAGTTTAAAATAATAAGAAGAGGTTTTTACTTGATAGAAGGAATATCACAAAATTTGTATATCAAAAAAGATTTAATCTGTTAGAATTAAATAAATGTCTTATAAGCACAGCTTATATTTAAAAGACGTATAAAATCGAAACTCAGTATACAATATCAAATAGAATAAGTAATCCAACAAATATAAGTTGTCAATTAAAATTAATAAATAAATATTTGAAGGAGACAAAATTTTCGTTCTGATCTTACAGTTATGAAAACTAATTCTTTTTCAAAAATACAAAACATAATTTAAGGACTTCTCAGAAAATATAATATTTCAAATATTTAATATATTAAGATATTTAAATAATTTACATCAAAAATTTCTCAAAACAGGTATTATATCTTCAAAAAAAATTAGAATTCCGATAAGGTCTTCATCCACTTTCCATTTAAAAAATGAAAATAATCAACAACAAATATATCTCACCTGATAAAACTGATATCCTTGATTTGAACACATAAAACTTTAAACTACAGGATATTTTTGTTCGTCACAAAATTTACTGAATGCTGAAGGTATTATATGGTTTTCTCTAAACCAGTTGATATCCCATGATGAGTTTTATTCTAATCTGGTATAATTATATATAATTATAACAGAAGCACAGCTTATATTTAATAGACGTATAAAATCAAAACACAATATAAAATTTCGAATGGAATAAATAAACCAACAAATATAAATTGTCACTAGAAATTAATAAATGAATATTTGAAGGAGACAAAACTTTTGTTTCTGACCTTACAATAATGAAAACTAATCCTTTTTCAAAAATACAAAACATAATCATAATTATTTAAATATTTCAATATATTTAATATTTCAAATAAATTATATTTTCTGTGCTTAAATTATGTTTTGTATTTTTGAAAAGGTTAGTTTTCATAATTGCAAGATCAGAAACAAAATATCGTTTCCTTCAAATATTTATTTATTGATTTTAGTTGACAATTTATATTTGTTGGGTTATTTATTCCATTTGATATTTTAAATTGAGTTTTGATTTTATACGTCTATTAAATATAAGCTGTACTTATATGACATTAATTAAATTCTAAAATAGTTTTGAATAAAATTACAGATTAAATCTCTTCTGATATTTTTTTCAATCAAAATGAAACCTCTTATTGAAAAAGCTTTATCATCAGAGGATCCGCATACTTTTCTTATCCTAATTAGGGGCTGTCTGCCTGTTTTTTTTGGATAATTTTAAATAAAAGTGATCACTGTTATTTATCGATATTTGAAAGCCATCTTATCTGAAACCGCTCTTAACATTTCAGATGTTTTATCGTATGTACACCAACATTTTGGGAATGTGTGTACGGCAAACAATATGTCAACAGCCTAAACTTAATGAATGAGAGCCAAAACCATTGAAAATCGATATGTTGACATGAAATTAGATCATTACTCCTCCAACACACCATGTTTGTTCATAGAATTGGATAGCTGATTTATCGCAAATATTGCGTCAGTCAAATTCGATTTATGTTTAATTGGGTGAATTTATAACTGGCAGTATTGCAATGATTATCTTGGAATTATTTCATCGGGAGACTGATATCTGTTTCAGGAATATATAAAATTATATTTTGAATTCTTGATTAAAACTCAGAGAATTGCATTAAAATTTTCGTTTCTGTTATTATGCCCATATATTCTTGGACCCAATCAAAACTTTATCTGAAAATATGGTAAAATTTAATGTCATTTTCACGTTCGTATTGTAACAATTCATTAGTGTCGAACAATGGTTGCAATATGTAGATAACAGATTAATTAATTTCAAGAAATAGCATAAAAAAGCTCTAGCTTCTCTCTACCCTACCCTTCAAGACAAAGAAAAAGAAAAATTCCATAGCATAAACTTCATACCTCAAATTAGTAGTAACAAAATATAAATAGATTACAACAAAATGATATTAAAACTATTTGTACAATTAAGAAAAACTTAGATTCACTCTTAGTCAATAGCAATGATTCGTGAAAAAGTGGTATATACCAATTATATTTATAAAAATGTAATCAATTCTTATTTTTATAATTGAAGAAATAGACGATTTGATGACATGATTCTGAATGAGTTCATTTTCTTAGTTTTAAATATACCAGAATAACATGCACAAAATAAAATAATAACATACAAAGAAATGAAAAAATAGCTTACTAACCTGGAAGAAACCACAAACAATGCTATTTCTTCAGGTTTCTCAATTCACATTTCTAATAGCTAACTAAATATGACATGTGACATGATAGAACATAGATCATAGAACATGGAAAATAAAGTTGTTTTTCCTAAAAATAACAGTTTTATTTTTACATCCCCCACACAAAGTATGCACCTCTCATTACATGTTTGCGTTTTCACGTGGGAGCAACTTAGTTATATGAAAATAGTTATTGTCCTTTCTTTTATTTCCAATATTCATCTCATATATAGTGTTAGAAATTTTTTTCACTATTGGAAAATGTCCTATTCTTATTTCGTCAAGTTTTTTCTATTCAATTTTGATTTATTTTCAACGTAAACATAGTCTCCATTTTTAAAATCATAATGTTTCCTATTCTTGTCGATCAGTCTTTTATTGTATTCATGATAGCGCAAAGAATTTTTATATGCTATTTTCTTATCTTTTGGTAAATTTCTCTATTCAATAAGTTCTTCTGGAACAATGGGATCAGTTCTGGCACAAAGTAAATATTCTGGGCTATATCCAATTGCAGAATGGTCTGTTCTATTGTATTCTTCAATACATTCATCGGCTATTTTCGTCCATGCCCTAGTTTTCTTTTTGTAGTTCATATCTAATCTCGAAATCGAATTGTGATAGAAAATTCATCATGTCACCCAGCTCTTCATCTGGTCTTGTACGAAATTCTTTCCCTTCTAATGGCTTGTGGTCAGAAACAACAATAAATTTATGTCCTATTAGCCAATATTTCCAAAATATAATTGCCTCTTTAATTGCCAGACATTCTAGGAATATTGCTTGCGCTACGGGTTTCATTTCCCCATTAATCTGTTTTTGTTTAAGAACAGCTCCTACTCCTTGAATACTGGCATTGGTATATATAGTAGTATAGGCACTTGGGTCCAAAATTGCAAGAACTGACTCAGAACAAAGGATGTCCTTAACCTTATTAAAAACTTTCTGACAAGCCAATGACCAATTGAATTTTGCATCTTTTCTCAGTAAATTATGCAACGGTTCTAATAATCTAGCTGAATCTTTTATATACTTGTGTGATAAAAATTAACTTTACCCAAAAATTGCCTTATCTTCTTTCGAGTATCTGGTGGAGAAAAATTCCTAATGGAAATTAAATTGTCATTTATAGGTCGCACTGTATTGTTTCCTACAATACGTGAGTATTTGGCTTTTTCTTCTGCAAAATTACACTTGATGAATTTAAGTCTGAATCCTTCATAACATATTGCTTTCAAGAGACTCTCCAAATGTTCTAAATGTTGGTAAAATGTTGAAGAAAATATTAGAATATCATCTATATAATTTAGGCGGAATAAATTCAGGTTATATTTTCTGATAATATTATTCCATATACGTTGAAATATGACCGGGGATGTTTCAAGTCCAAAACGTAAACATTTCCATTGCCAGTGACCGTTCTGTGTCACAAAAGCAGTCTTATATTTGATACGAATAGGAATCGACCAAAAGGCAGAATTTATATTTATTGTAGTAAAGAATTTTGCATTTCGGGTTTTGGCTGAGATTTCATCAATTAATGGGAAAGGTTGTGGTTCGGGAACAATTGATTTATTGAGTTCACGAAAATCCACACATAATCTGGTTTTAGACCCTTCATCTCTCTTATATGCTAAAGTGACTGGTGATGCAAAAGGTGAGGACTCCTCAATCAGATTCGCTTTCAACAATTTTCCTATTTGGAATTCTATCTTTTTTTGATCCTCCATCGAGCTTCTATATGTTTTTTTTTGCTATAAATTTGTGTTCTAAAAGTTTTATATGTGCCTGATTATTTTGCACCTGACCAATATCAAACTTATGTTTTGCAAAAATATGGTCACATTTATTTGGTAAAACTTCAATTTTATTTCTCTGATTTCTTTCCGAATGGTCTAATTTTGCTTCGAAAAGTTCTGTTGGTGTTCCTTCATTGAAATTGATGGTGTAATCATTGTTGTAATTATTATTATTATTATGGACACAATCGATCTTTCTTTCTTCATTCATATCTAATCTTTGATAAATATTCAAATCAAAATCTTGTTTTAATTGAAAATTGGAAATAGAATCTAGTCCGAGTAGAATATTATACTCGAAATTTTTCTCATTAACTATAAAAAGTACAACTTCTTTTTTGATATTATTGATTCTTATTCTTGTAATTATTTTTCCTGAAAATTTTGCCCTACCACTGACTGTTTTGAATGTGTTTCTATTATCTTGAATGCGTAGACATAACTTTTATGCTACTTTGGAATTCAGAAGACTAACATTTAAGCCCGAATCATAAATTCCCTATAATTCATTATTATTTATGGACACCTTCAATTTTATCAATAGCAGCAGTCTTAGTTTTTTTGATTTGAATTGGCCTCATTTAATTCATCCTGTACCCCAACATTGTTTACAGTTTTTATGTTACCGGGTACGTTCTTTTGTTCCAAATGATTGGATTTATTCCTTAGCCGACATAAAGTATCCGGATGAAATCTACCTGAAAAACCATTCTTCTCACAAATTGAGCATGGTTCCTTCTTAACTGGTTTTCTATTTGTTTGTGAATAGAAGGGAATTTGTTTGGCAGATTTATTCATTCTATGATTTTCTTTATTTTGATCGTTGTCGTATTTTTTTGAACTTTCTAGCTTTCGCAACTCACCCATTAATTTCTCGAAAGTTGCTGCATTTGATCGATCAATTCTATCTTGTAAAATATTTAATAAATTTGTCACAATTAAATCTATTAATATGTCAGTTGGAAAATTATTTCGGAGATTCAACAATACATTTTCTTTCTTAAAAGCGTAGTCAAATAAACTTCCTCCTATGTACCTAAATGAATAGGCCTCTCTATATTTATGCCAACTCGTTTCACAAAAACTCTCTAAGCAGTTATCTTTCCATATTTGAAAACTTTTGTCTAAACCTCATGTAATTAATTTAAAATCAAACCATGATCATCGTTACTCCATTTTTGAATGTTTATCCTCAGTGAATTCTATTGGAATGTTTAAATTATCGTTGAGAAAGTATATATTCGGCTATACTGAGCAGTAAAGACAGGTTATTCAGAATAATTATCGATTTAAATGAACTAACAGCATAGTAACCGCTTCGGGTATATTTCCTTTGGCAAAAGAATAATAGTTATCGAATTTTCACGTATTGAGGAACGTTGACAACGATGAGTACGCAATGAGGAACGTTGACAACGATAATCTTCGAAAGAAAAAGGAACGAACTTCGACCTGCTTTTAATTGTTTTCTTCAAGAAGCAACCAGAGCTTTAAGAAAAAATCACAAACTTCGGGAAAAATGTGGATTTCTATCTGAGCATTAAAAGTTTCAACGGGGTTGACATTTAAATACTCTTCGATACGATGGGAATGGGAGAAAATTAAATTGTACATAAGCCGTATTAATTTTTCCGGGAAGAATTTTGTTTTCTCTTGAGAACGTCTGAAAAATAGGACTTTTTCCTCAAACTTTTCTGAAAGTGACTTCAGGTGTTTCCGGAAGTCAACAATGGCGAAGTGAGTCATTGAAGCTATACTGTGATATACTAGAATCCATTAAGTTCATTCAAAGATTTAATACGGTCCAAAAAAATATTTTATAATTGATTCCCGATTGAATAATATGATATATCTAAAAGTGAGTACAAGGTGTACATGTATTAAATGTTTCATTCCCTGAAGAATATATAAATGAATATTTGATATTTCTACAGTTTTCATAAATAAGATGTTCCTATAAAATTTGAATATCGAAACAGATTTAATTCGTTGGTCTCCTATAATTTTAATTAAAAAAAAATTCTACTGAAAAATTTTTAGAATTAAATTATTGTCTCATAAGCACAGCTTATATTTAAAGGATGTACAAAATCAAAACTCAATATACAATATCAAATGCAATAAATAACCCAACCAATATAAATTGTCAATTGAAATTAATAAATAAATATAATAAATAAAATAAATATGAATATCATGTGGTTTAAGGAAAACCATATCATACCCCACAGCTTTCTGTGATTTTTGGGACGAACATAGAATATCTTGGATTTTAAAGTTCAAATCAAGGATATCACTAGGTTTTGTCAGGTGAGTTATATTTGTTGTTGATTATTTTTATTTTTTAATTGTGAAATAGTACCGATGAAGACCTATCGGAATTCTAATTGTTTTTTGAAGATATAATACATATTTTGAAAGATTTTTGAAATTACTTATTTAAATATATCAAATATTTCAAATATATTATATTTTCTGAGAAGTCCTCAAATTATGTTTTGTATTTTTGAAAAGGAATTAGTTTTCATAATTGTAAGATCATAAAC
Source organism: Megalocaria dilatata (assembly GCA_034642435.1). Classification (NCBI taxonomy): domain Eukaryota; kingdom Metazoa; phylum Arthropoda; class Insecta; order Coleoptera; family Coccinellidae; genus Megalocaria; species Megalocaria dilatata. The sequence continues at coordinate 57,428,099 of CM067855.1, read as the reverse complement.
AAAATTTTGTCTCCTTCAAATATTTATTTATTAATTTTAATTGACAATTTATATTCATTGGATTATTTATTCCATTTGATGTTGTTTATTGAGTTTTGATTTTATATGCCTATTAAATATAATTATTGAGTTTTTATTTTATATGTCTATTAAATATAAGCTGTGCTTATGAGACATTGATTTAATTCTGAAAATTTTTGAAAAAAATTTTTTTGAAATTAAAATTAGAGGAGACTAACAGATTGAATCTGTTTGGATATTCAAATTTTGTAATTGTCTTTACATCAAGTAAAAAACCTCTTCCTATTATTTTATTTTAGGTATTTCTTCAAATATTTTCGAATTTTCATACTGATATAAGTTCGTATAAAAATTCAAAGAAAGGAATTATTTGAATCTCTCAATATTTCATTTCATTCAAATGTTACATCAGTTACAATTTAATGTATTTAACGATTATCAAGGTTATGTTCAATTGTTCACGTTTTTGACTAGGTATTAAACTTGGGCTATATTTATTACTCTGAAGTTTTCAATATTTCATTAGATTGTTCAACCAATGATAAAGAAACTCAAGCAGATTCTGGGTGATGCCACTTAATTGGATATTAGGAATTTTTTGTGATTAACATTCGCTCATAATTCAGTCGACACTGTTTTTAAAGTTTCCTTGGAATAATTTCAGTAAGTATGAAGTTATAAGGATCATTCTACATATACAGGTATGGAAAAGACAGTCGGAAACGACAGTCGGAAACATAGGCAATTCAGTGTTAATCAAGAATGCAGTGGAGCAGTGAAAGTATCAAAACCTCAGCGCGATGTGATGACGAATAAATGATTGTTCTCTCCCAATGACAGTGCTCAGTGTTGATGCTTCGATCGAAAGGCTGTGCAGACTGCTTTCACTTCCAAGTATAATTGAGAGAGAACAGTTGTTTGTTCTTCATCGTATCGCACTGAATTTTTGATTCTTCCACTGGTCCACTGGGCGTCTTGAGATTAACACTGACTTTTTTATGTTTCCGGCTGTCTTTTACGTACCTGTATATTATTAATGACGAATAACCGTAATGAGTTGACAACAATCTTTGATACTAATTACAACATATTAAAGACAGAATTCCATCAAAGTATTCATTCGTATTCAAGAAATTCACTGTAAACTATATCAGAAGTTAAGAGATTGATCCCATAACTATTAAATTATATGCGCAGTCAATGATTTGTGCGCCACTGCAATAAAAGCAACTATTTCTGCAAGGAAATAGCTACTTTTATATTTTTCCTCCCAATATCCGAACTTCGAACTCGTTTCAATAAGTTATCTACCCTATAACTTCCGCGGTTGAATCGGGGGATTTAACAAATTCGGAAAAATAAATGGTCCCTTCCATTCACTTAATGCACCAATTTCCCAAGGATTGTCCTTGAAGGAATCAAAACTTTAAAACTTTGTAGAAATACTCGTCGTCCGGAATATTATCGAGTCGAAGTTTCTCGCAAGTGCAATAATTTCGATCTTTCCCAATATCGAAGATTGTTTTCAACTTTCGTCCGCCAGATTTCTCATTCTTGCGACGGCCAGGGCAAAAATGAAACTTTGCCCTATTCGATTATGCGACGAATTTAGCACGATTGTCATGCACATCACGTAGTAATGACCATGAGAATCTATGGAATGGTGTCGAGAAGTTGCAAAATGATCGCCGAAATGTCTGGAATATCGACTTTGTCCTGCTTATAGGATGAACATGAAAATGCCGTTGGATAAAATTTGGCAAAATTCGGAATGGAGGAAATGTATCAAATAAAAGTTTGTTTAATTATGAGAAATCAAAACTGGTTTCATTTTGGACTACTGTGAAGCAAATCTTGCCAACACAACTTTTTAATATACATTCTGTCAAGAAAGTACCGGGAATTATCGATTTGAATCTGGCAGGGCAATAAGGCAGGTAAAATTTTTTTCCTAGGTTGGTACCACTGTTCTTAATTACTATGCCAAGCTTGAGCGGGATCTGTCAACTAGTGTGTTTGCAACAGCTGATTAAGTCAGGCGATGTCAGAGTGCGTGCCGATTTTTACTATGGGTAATTACGTTGAGCAAAGAATTTGTTTAAAGTTTTGTGTTGCAAATGAATTTTCGTGTGCCGATGCATTGAAAATGTTGCAAAAGGCCTTTGGTGATAATGCTCTATCGAAAACTCGTGCATATCAGTGGTACAGAGCCTTCAAGGACGGTCGTGAAGTGGTCGAAGATAACGTCGATAAAATTAAGGAAAGGGTGCTGGAAAACCGTCGTACCAGCTTGAGAGAGATAGCACATGATCTTAAGATATCCCACGAGTCCGCACGTATGATTTTGATTGATATTTTGGGCATGAGAAAGGTGGCCGCACGACTCTTACCGAAAGACCTGAAATTTCTTCAAAAACGTCATCGCGAACAGGTTGCTTCAGACATGCTGGATCGCTGTAATTCCGATTCTACATTCATGGAACGCATTATAACTGGTGATGAGACCTGGGTCTACGAGTACGATATGCAAACAAGCCAGCAATCATCGGAATGGGTGGCAAAAAATGAGCCGAAACCGAAAAAACCACGCCAAAGCCGCTCGAAAATGAAGGTGATGCTCATTGTTTTCTTCGATATCGTGGCGTGGTGCACTACGAATTCGTTCCAGAGGGTCAGACGGTAAACAAGGAGTATTACCTAGGCGTTATGAAACGTTTGCGTGAGCGTATCCGTAAGAAGCGGCCAAATTTGTGGGCGAACAACTCATGGATTTTGCATGACTATAACGCGCCTTCTCACTGAGCTACGATTGTGACTGACTTTCTCGCCAAAAACTCAACAAACGTGCTTCAGCAACCACCGTATTTGCCGGATTTGGCTCCCTGCGACTTTTTCCTCTTCCCAAAACTAAAATTGCCCCTTCGTGGCACCCGTTTTGAGTCGATTGAAGCCATAAAACAAAATTCGGCGCGAGAGCTAAAGTCCATCCCGGAAAGCGCCTATAAAAAATGTTTCGATAATTGGAAGTGCCGTTGGCATAGATGTATTGGAGCAAATGGAGCCTATTTTGAAGGCGACCCAATAATTTTGACGATTAAATGTAAGAATGTTGTTTTAATTGAAAATTCCCGGTACTTTCTTGACAGAGTAGTATGTTCTTTAACCCTAAAGAACGGTTATAGGCTACTTACCCAAGTAGCCTATAACAACGCTTCAAGCTGAAATTCTGCAACAGAGCGATGTTCCAAAAACTATCTATACAGATAGTATAGGGGAACTGGAATTTGCATTGCCTCAGATAGTCAGATGGCATTTTAGCAACCGATGACCGTTGAATGTAAGTCAAGGGCCATATGGAGCTGTAAAAAATCACTAATATCACTGGAAAAAACAACGAACTAGTCCTAGTTTGGGCTCACCAAAGAAGAAAATAAAGCTGATGCCCTTGTAAAAATAGGAGCAAACAATCCCTACACCCGACCGGTACTTTCTTATTAAGGTTATAGCCAATGAATGGAAAAAGTGAGAGAAGATTTCCCACTAGATTAACACCCCAAGACAAGACGCTCATCACGCCCTCTGAAGAGAATGCCATATCAGCCTATTGTTGTCAAAGAATGAGTTGAGGCTCCTTATTGTGCTTCTTACTGACCACTGGTTCGTGAGAAACCATCTACATAAGATCGGAACAGGAAACTCTGATATCTGTAGGTTATGCGAATAGTCAATAGAAACCACCCAATACTATGGCATTTCAGAGCGTTGGCGCAAACCAGGCTACCCTGCTGGATGGAATGCTCTTTACGACAACCGATAGATTAGCTAATTCTCCCTGGACAATAATGAAATTAGGTTGTAAAGCTTGAATAAAGGAAACTGTTCTTTCATCAGCTCAATCCATAAATCTACTTGAGTGAGGTTTTCTGCAAAACCACAAAAATCTGCAATAAGTGGTATATTGTCTGTATCAAACTTTTGTTATTTTCAGGCTCGGCAGTTATTGATATCTTAGTCAAACTATTTTAATAACTTCCTGTTACGAAGTTTTGTGAGTCTGAGCACATTCTGATCCATGTAAACGATAAAGCGTTACTTAGGGTGTCGTGAATATAACAAAAATATCCCATCACTGGACTTCAATTATTTAGCCAATTGGAATTGAGCATTTTCTAAAAAAACAGCGCTTTCTCAGGAGAACTGAGGGTTCGCAAAATGTTTTGACCACTGAAAAAAATTGTTCCAAAAACTAATTTTTGAAAATTGTACAGATATAGATAATCTGGGTGCGCTTTGTATCACAGGGCGCTCATCCGTAAAACTGCTTTGGTTCTTCTACCCAATCGCAGATAATCTGTCCAACGGGTCGATATGTCATTACTAGATATTCTTGATTGTTTCGGTCACTACTTGACGGAAATTCATCGTAAATGATTTGAAGTAAAACACTTTATTTCCGCTTATTTTTATTTTTCAACGACAATTGCTTCGTCAATTACATATTGACTTCGTCAGGTGAGTATGGTAACTGTTACCATACTCACCTGACGAAGTCAATATGTAATTGACGAAACAATTGTCGTTGAAAAATTACTAGATATGGCTAGCTTTAGAGGAGGGAGAAAATGATGTGTTGGATTCCTCGAGTTCGTGATCTTTATCATTCGAGTCCAACTCTGCTTGGCGACCGTTAGCCTTCTTGGTTCATTATGATAACAAGGCAAGTAGTGTTTGTACTCTTGCCGCCCAATTGAGGTTAGATTCGTGAAGGCATTATTTGAAAGCCTGCATGCTAGTCCAGAAGGATATTCCATTTACCCAGATGCGCGATTCTCAAAAGAGGATTGACCGGAATAGTTTTCTTTCGTTTGTGGGTCTTGACTATAGGGCTCTGGACTGTTGGGCTCGAATCAGTTCGGATTTATACGCGGTGATTTGTCGATCTTGAACTCGCGACTGCGCACTAAATAAATCACCAACTATTCCTAAGTTCGGAGGAAATGGAGTCTACTGAAAGGGAGGGGCATTTCTTCTTTAACCTGCTGATTTACCGTAAGCCGGTAGGTCACACTGAACAATTACTATATTCTATTGTCATATATGAGTTTTTGTTTTGGTTTATAAGGAGATTGTTAAAGTACTGAAATATTTCGGATCCTTTGCTTTACCAATGAACAGAGCGTTTAATCTTATGTGAGTCTGAAGCATTTGTATAACCATATTTCTTCACGAGTAGGGTAACATTCATTATTGATGTTTTTCAGGACTTCAGCTTCCTCAAGAATGGGGTTACCCCTCACTATTTGGTTATTTCGGAAAAAATCAACAACGGTAATGAATAAATCCACGATAATTCGCAAAATTCTTTTAATTTCTCCGAAAGAAATAAACAATTTTCAACAATCTAATACTAGTGAGAATATATTTTGTTCATGTTACAGAAAAGAAAACGCATAGAATTTTGTGTTTAGATTTGGGAGTAATTCATACTAGCGCATATTCAAATTAACGCGATTGTACTATTTATACATCTAAATACCAACCTATACAACTTCAACTTACTTAGAATCTCCTGTGCGCAGTAAAACAAATTGTGGATGTAAAATAAGTTTGTATTTAGATTGCCCTCTTAAAAGGAGAAGGAGAAGATTTTGGGTGGTCCTCTCCAAATTTGAACTAATCTTTGAAGTCAGCGAATTTCTTTTCCATGTTTCTACTGATTTTCTTGCTAAAGCGGTCTTTACTGATGTGAGAGTTTAAACGATACGTTTTACTCTTGTGTTATATGAATTCATCAAAGTTTAATTCTTTGAACATCATTCATATGTGTAGAAGAATAAACAATATAAATAATTTATCTACTTCATGATTTATTATTACTGAACTTTTATTTTTCAATAGAGATTAAATAGATAGATATGAGTTTATTCAACATTTATACAAAGTGTTATAAACTCTAGAAAAAACTGTGAGTTATTAATATAACTGTTTACAGTTGTAAAAAATAAGTTTGATTCTAACGACAGCAAAATTGAAAAAAAAAACAATAATTCATACATCATTCATTGTCACAATTGGTTTCTCTTTTTAGTCTTCATTGGGCTTGTAGTCATATCCGAGAATTTTAGTCTTAGTTGGGCTAATCTTGTCACGTTCAGGAATTTTTGTCATGGTCGGTATTTTTTCTTTCACTTCCTTTCTCTTGTCTTATTTTTATGAGGAATTTATAATTCGATGAATTAGCGTGCGGTCTTCAGCAATCAACCAGTTCTTTATTGCTATCTTGAATTTTTTTGTACTTTTCATTTCCCTTACTTGCCTGGGAATTTTGAGGTAAAGTCTTGAAGCTAGATATGTACAGCTTCTCTGGCCCAATCTCTTCTCTGCTTTAGTTCTTACAAAGCTACAACTTTTCCTTCTGGTCGAGTAATTGTGTTCTCTCAGTACCAGAGGTATCTTCTTCTGATGAACACTAATTAGAATCTTACTCGCATAGAGTTGTCTTACATCTAATGCTTTGGATATGTCATAAATTTCTCGACTAGGAAATGTATACTCTTTTCCATACATAATTTTCAGTATATATTTCTGTACAATATCCAAGCCTTTTTTATGACAATCCAATACTCCTCCCCATCCAATAATGCCATATGAGAGATGAGACTGAACCAATGCATCATAGAGTACTTGGAGATGTCGTATGGACTGGACCTTCTTCCGTATTTCTCTGAATCTATATGCGATACCTCTTAGCTTTTTTATCAAGTAATTCATATGTTCATCCCATTTTAAGTGTTGATCAATATATATGCCCAGATATTTTGTGCAACTAGTATTTAAAATTTTGAATTGATTGTCCACTTGGAGGGTTCCTAAGTTCGGTAGTCCTACTTGGTTAGATGAGAAGGTCAGATATTTAGTCTTTTGCTGATTTAAGGTAAGTTTATTAGTTTCAAACCATTTTTTCAGAATCGTTATGTCCGCTATTGCCTTTTGTTTCAGATCATCCCAAGTTGTTCCTTCGTACATGATTACCATATCATCTGCAAAGCCTACAATTTCCCCACTGCCTTTCTGGTGAAATATGTTATTTAAATATATTAAAAAAAGAACAGGCCCAAGCACCGTCCCCTGTGGAACCCCATAAGTGTGAAATGAAAGTGTATTCTTTCTCATTCATACACAAGAATGTTTAGTACTGATAATGTTCGAAGAAGAAAAAAATGGTTTATTTCAACTGATAGAAAAAAGGATATATTTTGCTATTATCCAGCCAGGACAAGTGTTTTGAATAATAGGTTTTTACTCAACAGTTGTGAACCTGAATTCTCCTTCAAAATCGTCCTCGTTTTTCAATATGTCAGATTCAGTAGCTATAATTTATCAGATTATAATCTTGTCTATTTTCATTGATGAAGACAAAAGCAACTCGTTCAATAATTCAGGAAATTCTGAATTGACTTGTCATGATAATTTTTCAATAAAAGCTTCCAGAAATTGTTAACTTAAAGTTTTTTCACTAATTTAGGATATTTTTTATTTTGAAATCCTACACCCGGAAGCGAAAGGCAGGAATCTACTCATCTTGAAATCGATACAGATGAATAAAGATTATCCTAACCAGCCAGTTAAACTATTAAACGACTAAAAGTACTTGTCAGATACCTAACTATTCGATGTTTTACATAATCGAGACCTTCCTTGAATATACCAAAAACCTTTGAAACACAGCTTGATATACATCAGTTAAAAATGTAGTAGCAACACAAAACTGGATCATTGTATCGTCGAAAATAGACTAGTGATATAAAAAAAAGTATTACATTATTTTTTCCATTTTCTATTCAAAATTTCGAAGTGAAGATTCACATGACAGACAGCGGATTCTATCGACGTTAGTCTGCAAACTTTCAGCTGGGTTCGTGCGTTGCATAATATACTTTCATTTTCGAGAAGCTGATTGAAAAGCAGTTGGAAAAGTGATTAACAAATTATTCTTCTCCAAGCAAATATTAAACCAATGCAAGTATCGCCCGATATCAACTCAGATCTTGTGTACCCAAGAGATCAGGAAGTAATGAGAATCTTGGGGATCCTTAGGGTTCCTTCTGCTAATTCACTGGAAACAAAATTAAACGTCCTATTCATTTCGGAGAAAACTTGACAGTTGTATGATTTATCTGTTTAATTTTGCGAGATCAAATCAAATTAACTTGGGAACGGTTCACGGACTTGTTAGCTTACAGATGGATTGCTGACCTTCTGGTTTCTTAGAAGGGCTGATGATGTTGAGAACGAGGAAATTATGGTAATTTTTAAGATATGGGATGAAGTTGAATTTTTCGTCAGATCAAAATAGGAATCCAAACAGTTGAGAGCGAACTGAAACTTTGAAGGATTTCAGGATTTATGGAATAGACAAATGAAGCATAATATCATATACTTGAAATAAGTTCGATCAGACATTGGTGATTGAGTAAATGTTTTCGATATCGAACATCTATTGCTATTAATAATTAATTAAATCGGTTATCTCTGGATTGAAACCTATTTGAAATTATGTTTCAAATATGTTCACAATTTCATTATAAATATAACAATCGATTTTCTACCACAGTAGCATCGTTAAATTTTCATTTTTTGAATAACTGAACTCATATTGGAAATACACCAAAGATACCAATGGTGGAAATAATAAAAGATATTGAAAGTTGTATTTCCACTAGACCTTTACCGGAGGAGTCTAAAAACAAATACAGAATGGAATGTGTGAAAACTGTTTGTAATTATTTGGACAGGAGAGATACAAGGCAGGAACAACAACCAAACACCAGACAATTAAAGGCTACTTCTAACTTCATTGGAGACAATCCTGATATTATCATAGGACGCTCAGATAAGGGCAATACTACCGTCATCATGGATAAAACCGAATACATGGTTGAGGTGAAACGTATGTTGGATGATGAGAAAACTTATCTCCACTTGGATAAGGATCCTACCAAAAAGTTTCAAGATGACATCAATAGTACGTTGAAACGGCTCAAGAACAATGGACTTATCACAGAAAGTCAGTATAAAACCTTAACAAGATCTAACAGTTTACCTCCCAGGCTTTATTGTTTGAGGAAAACACATAAGATTAATTTAAGTTTGAGGCCTATTGTTGACAACACAAATGCCCCCACATATAATATTGGGAAGTTCTTACATAGTGTTCTCTTTGATGTCCTTTCTACTTCAATTTTTGACATTAAGAACTCATTGAAATTGGTCGAAACACTTAACCGTGTGGTTGTACCAGATGGTTACATTTTGGTGTCATTAGACGTTGTGTCCTTGTTTTCGAACATACCAAGAGAACTTGTCATTTCCATCATTAACAGACGTTGGCAATATATCAGTAACTTTACGGACTTAGACAAAAGTACATTCATTTTGTTCGTTAACATTTGCTTCGAAAGAAGTTATTTGTTGTTTAACTCTAGATACTACAAACAAATATTTGGCACCCCAATGGGAGCTCCCACGAGTCCAAGTTTTGCGTCCTTAGTTATGAATGATTTATTTGAGTATGTGAGAGCGAGTGTGGATTTTGATATTCCACTTATGAAGGTTTATGTAGATAATACTATTCTTTTGATACCTGATGATAAGACCGAATACATCTTGAATTTATTCAATTCCTATAATGGTAATTTGCGATTTACAATGGAGGTTGAAGTTGATTACACCATACCATTTTTAGATTTGTTGGTTATTAGGGTGGGTCAGGATTTGGAGTCAGATTGGTAGACGAAGAATATCAGCTCAGATAGAATTATTAACTATTATAGTAATCACAGCATTACTCAGAAGATCAATGTTGTAAAGAATTTAGTCAACAGGGCCACTGTACTAAGTAATGAAAGATATAAAGAAAAAAACCTCCTCAAGGTTAGGAACATATTAATAGAAAACAACTACCCTTGTAAATTTATTGATAAAACCATAAACAGATTTCTCAATAGTAGATCTAACACAAGTGTCTCAAATGAATTGACCGTCCCTGAGAAGAAATTTTTCAAGTTCCCGTTTATACCTGATCTGTCGTACAGGATTAATAAAATTTTCAATCAAGTTGAGTGTGCCTGTGCTTCTTATAATGTCTGTACTACGAATAAGTTTTTCACTAAAATTAAAGATAAGATTCCCAATGAGTGGCAGTCGGAATTAGTTTATAAAATTCCGTGCAATGATTGTTATAAATCGTACATTGGTCAAACCAGACAACACCTCAAAGAAAGGATTAAACAACACAAATATGATATAAAGAACATTAACAACCAGAATAAGACTGCACTCACGGCACATTCGCACACCCAACTCCATTCTTTCAACTTTTCAGACACATCTATTTTAGACAGAGAAAAACACCTGTATAAGAGAAACATTAGTGAGATGATACACATTAGAAGCTCATTAAGTGTCAATTTCAGAGAAGATGTTAAGAGTTTAAGTGGTTTTTATGATTGTTTACTGGGTTTTTGACTTTCTATTTTACATACTATGTGAATGTCCATTTTAACCAGTTTTGTTACTACAGTTGGTACTTTGTTTCCGGTGTGGGTGACATTGACAGATTAATTGACACTTTGTCCTGATTTAGATTTTAGACTGTAATTGTGCCTGTCACACATTTAATTTTATCTATACATTAAGGATTATTATCCAATTTTAACTAATTTATTCAATTTGCTATAGCTATTTTAATATGTCTTTGACTGTTTTGTTCACCACCTTGATGTTTTGTAAACTTATTTTGATGTCTCTGTAAAAGTAGTTTTTGAAGGTAAGGTTAAGTAGAGATCTATTAGAACGTGTGTTCATCATCTTTTAATAATTGTAGCCTTGAGAAAGAGACAGTGTTGTCTTGAAACGTTGGCCGAAAAAAGCTGTAGAAGAGAATAAAATATATAGTCCGATTCCTGATAACTGTTTTATTCAACTCATGAAAATGGATGATAACCTTGATCAGAAATTGGAAATACACTTATTTTATTCTCTTACAGGTGTATTATTCGAAAGAGGCCTAAGGTGATTTAAAAATGAGATCTTTTTTGGGAATTGGGATCTGAAAGAATATAAAGGCGGCAATTTTTTCACATCTGTTCGTTTGTCGAGTAAAACTCACATTTAATTGTCTCTATTGATTTCTAGTGATTTCAAAAATTTATTCTCAAATTTAAATAGAAAATTACTTAGGAGGATGTTTTCCAATATTCAAGATATAAAGTAGATGAATTCTCCGGTATCTCTTCAAATTTAAGTTGAAAACTGTCTTAAAAACTCACAGAAACTAAATTCCGTAAAATGTGCGTCATTTACCTAATAAGCAATCAACCGAAAATATAAATTGTTGACCGCGATTATCAAGCAAACATCATTCGTGATAGCCTGTTTCGATATTCATGAATAACAAATTGCATTCCCGAAAACTGCTCCAAATAAAATTTGAAAAGTTTCTTATTTCTCTCTTTCAAAAAATATATAGCACAATTTCCGGAGAAAGCATTTGTTGAAATTCTTACGCATTTTCTCATCGATCAGAAGTAATTTGAAAGCGAAATAAAAATAACCAGTAAAAATATAACTAAGTACATACCTTCGTTCAAAAAATATCATTTTCAGAAGCGAACTGAAATAAACGTGTTCAGTTAAATGAGCAGCATTTTTAAAGCGGTACTCTTCCACAGAAAAATCTCGAAAAGAAGATACGATCATAGACTCAATATCTGAAAACTGCCACGCGCATGTGTTAAAATATAAATTGAAAATTACTTGGAAGAGTTAACATATATTCACTAGATCATTTTGCCAAAACTTCTATGAATTTAATCTGAAAAATCTTTTTGAAACTTTTAAGAAATAAATCAAATGAAATATCTAATAAACACTGTTTCTCTTCATAGATATATAGAATTATCAACACATATGTTGATTAGTTTATATCTTCACAGTCTATTCAGAATCCTGACACTTGTTTCGGTCTTTCTACCATCTTCAAAGGGGTGAAAAAAGGGTTCTTTTATTATACATTCTGTCAAGAAAGTACCGGGAATTATCGATTTAAATCTGGCGGGGCAATGAGGCAGGTAAAAATTTTTTTTCCTAGGTTGGTACCACTGTCCTTAATTACTATGCCAAGCTTGAGCGGGATCTGTCAACTAGTGTGTTTGCAACAGCTGATTAAGTCAGTCGATGTCAGAGTGCGTGCCGATTTTTACTATGGGTGATTACGTTGAGCAAAGAATTTGTTTAAAGTTTTGTGTTGCAAATGAATTTTCGTGTGCCGATGCATTGAAAATGTTGCAAAAGGCCTTTGGTGATAATGCTCTATCGAAAACTCGTGCATATCAGTGGTACAGAGCCTTCAAGGACGGTCGTGAAGTGGACGGACGCCCATCGACGGCTTCGATCGAAGATAACGTCGATAAAATTAAGGAAAGGGTGCTGGAAAACCGTCGTACCAGCTTGAGAGAGATAACACATGATCTTAAGATATCCCACAAGTCCGCACGTACGATTTTGATTGATATTTTGGGCATGAGAAAGGTGGCCGCACGTACCGAAAGACCTGAATTTTCTTCAAAAACGTCATCGCGAACAGGTTGCTTCAGACATGCTGGATCGCTGTAATTCCGATTCTACATTCATGGAACGCATTATAACTGGTGATGAGACCTGGGTCTAAAGTACGATATGCAAACAAGCCAGCAATCATCGGAATGGGTGGCAAAAAATGAGCTGAAACCGAAAAAACCACGCCAAAGCCGCTCGAAAATGAAGGTGATGCTCATTGTTTTCTTCGATATCCGTGGCGTGGTGCACTACGAATTCGTTCCAGAGGGTCAGACGGTAAACAAGGAGTATTACCTAGGCGTTATGAAACGTTTGCGTGAGCGTATCCGTAAGAAGCGGCCAAATTTGTGGGCGAACAACTCATGGATTTTGCATGACTATAACGCGCCTTCTCACTGAGCTACGATTGTGACTGACTTTCTCGCCAAAAACTCAACAAACGTGCTTCAGCAACCACCGTATTCGCCGGATTTGGCTCCCTGCGACTTTTTACTCTTTCCAAAACTAAAATTGCCCCTTCGTGGCACCCGTTTTGAGTCGATTGAAGCCATAAAACAAAATTCGGCGCGAGAGCTAAAGTCCATCCCGGAAAGCGCCTATAAAAAATGTTTCGATAATTGGAAGTGCCGTTGGCATAGTTGTATTGGAGCAAATGGAGCCTATTTTGAAGGCGACCCAATAAATTTTGACGATTAAATGTAAAAATGTTGTTTTAATTGAAAATTCCCGGTACTTTCTTGACAGAGTAGTACTTTGGACATCTGTGCATTTTTATGGAAATAACAGCATCCAAGATAGTGATTCTCAAATAGTATTTGGGATTTTGTTGAATTCTCCTTTTTCTCAATGGATGTTTTGATTCATAGAATCTCCAAACAGTCCATTAATTCATCCTTTTTAACATTATATAGTGAAGTGACATTTTTATAAAAAAATATTATTTTTTATACAATGTTCTGCAAAACCGGTTGATTTCTGGTTTTTCGAAATAGACATCCTTTGTTCTTTGATTCTATGTTGTAAACATCGGACTGTCTGTCCTATATATGTAGGTAGCATTGCGAATAAATCCCCGATTCAGAAAAATTGGGGTTCCTTTCTTTATTGTTCACCAACATCTTGGCTAAATTATTTCCATTTACTGCTGAAGAAATAATTCCCATTTCATGAAGACCATTCGAGATCCTACTCCTGAAACATTTTACTACTCTGTCAAGAAAGTACCGAATTCGAGTTACTTTTATTTATTGCAACCTTGGCTTTCTTAAACATTTTTCAATTGAATGCTCCCTGTATAAGTTCTATTTAAAATTTTCAGAAAGATCTTTTATTTTTGACTATCGTTTAAGGAATTTTCACTCGACTTTTCTTTATGTATTCCAAATATGCTTTTTCTTCAAAATTTTAGCTTGTGAGTATTTTATGAGTTGAATTATTGATATTTTTGCCTGAATTGGTCTAATTTAATTGATTTTGTTATGATTACACTCTAACGAGTCAACATATAGATAACGTTGAGTCTTCTCCTTGGATTTTATTGATTTTTATTATCTGAGTTTTTGAATAATGATTGTTTATAACACTTTTACAAAGTGTTATTCATATAATCCATGACAATATATATATATACATATATATATATATATATATATATATATATATATATATATATATATATATATATATATATATATACTACTCTGTCAAAGAAGTACCGGGAATTTTCAATTAAAACAACATTTTTACATTTAATCGTCAAAATTTATTGGGTCGCCTTCAAAATAGGCTCCATTTGCTCCAATACAACTATGCCAACGGCACTTCCAATTATCGAAACATTTTTTATAGGCGCTTTCCGGGATGGACTTTAGCTCTCGCGCCGAATTTTGTTTTATGGCTTCAATCGACTCAAAACGGGTGCCACGAAGGGGCAATTTTAGTTTTGGAAAGAGTAAAAAGTCGCAGGGAGCCAAATCCGGCGAATACGGTGGTTGCTGAAGCACGTTTGTTGAGTTTTTGGCGAGAAAGTCAGTCACAATCGTAGCACGGTGAGAAGGCGCGTTATCGTCATGCAAAATCCATGAGTTGTTCGCCCACAAATTTGGCCGCTTCTTACGGATACGCTCACGCAAACGTTTCATAACGCCTAGGTAATACTCCTTGTTTACCGTCTAACCCTCTGGAACGAATTCGTAGTGCACCACGCCACGGATATCGAAGAAAACAATGAGCATCACCTTCATTTTCGAGCGGCTTTGGCGTGGTTTTTTCGGTTTCGGCTCATTTTTTGCCACCCATTCCGATGAATGCTGGCTTGTTTGCATATCGTACTCGTAGACCCAGGTCTCATCACCAGTTATAATGCGTTCCATGAATGAAGAATCGGAATTACAGCGATCCAGCATGTCTGAAGCAACCTGTTCGCGATGACGTTTTTGCAGAAAATTCAGGTCTTTCGGTACGAGTCGTGCGGCCACCTTTCTCATGCCCAAAATATCAATCAAAATCGTACGTGCGGACTCGTGGGACTCGTGGGATATCTTAAGATCATGTGCTATCTCTCTCAAGCTGGTACGATGGTTTTCCAGCACCCTTTTCTTAATTTTATCGACGTTATCTTCGATCGAAGCCGTCGATAGGCGACCACTTCACGACCGTCCATGAAGGCTCTGTACCACTAATATGCACGAGTTTTCGATAGAGCATTATCAACAAAGGCCTTTTGCAACATTTTCAATGCATCGGCACACGAAAATTCATTTGCAACACAAAACTTTAAACAAATTCTTTGCTCAACGTAATCACCCATAGTAAAAATCGGCACGCACTCTGACATCGACTGACTTAATCAGCTGTTGCAAACACACTAGTTGACAGATCCCGCTCAAGCTTGGCATAGTAATTAAGGACAGTGGTACCAACCTAGGAATATGATACGATAATACGATAATTCCCGGTACTTTCTTGACAGAATGTATATAAGACATTGAAAACCATATTCTCATTTCTTCATAAGGATCACATATATTGATATGAAATTGTTTAAAATTAATCATTTTGTCAACAATTTCAGTTCTATAGCCATTGTTCACAGCTATAGTTTTAATCATACTGACTTCCTTTCGGAAATTGACTTCCTTGAACAGGATGCTCAAAAGTCTATGGATGAAACTATGGAATGTTGACAATTTAATTTGCCATGACTGATTGGATTTTGAATGGATTATGATATTCTGCTTCCGATAATGATTTGAATGAATGAAATTATTTTTTCTGATGAGAAAAAATATGTTGATACGAAGATTTTTGAAAAGTGAAGTATCCAGCAATATAATAAAAATAAGTTTTGTTCTTAGTACATAATATCATTTTCGGACTGCAGTACTAGTATTAATCTTAATCTACTGATCTATAATAATTCCAGAAACATTATTAAAATATTAAAAAAAATTATAACACGAGTTTCTATGAAAATACGAATAATCTTTCATCGAAGATGGTTCGAGAATTGCGTTTAAAAATTATTCCCTGACCTCAGTCGTCATTCCCTCATTTTGAAGTCTTTGAAGTAATCTTTCAATTTATTACGCATTTATACTGGGTAGTTTTATTGAATTGTATCCACTAAATCAAGTAAGATAATTACCACAAATTTGCCAAAAAAATGCAAACTGATTAAAATATTTTTCAAAATGAATTAATATTCGAGTCGTTTTTGATAGAAGTTATTTAAATTGAATTAAATTCAAAATTATTTCTGGAAAGTGAATATTGATTGTAGAAGCAGATTTTATATTTTATATAAAATTTACAAAAATAATTTTAATTTGATTTTATTTGAATGACTTCTATCAGATACGATCCGAATGTTGATTTATTTTATACATTGTGGATTATATTTCACCTAGAAACAATAATCTAAAAAAAAAACAAGTTCTTAATTATGTTTAATTTTTGATTGTCTGGTTATTTTTGCTTTCAGACTATTTAAAAAGAATTTCATCTGTTATGTGTTCACAGTACACGTTAGTTATAAATATTTGCATGCCATCACTCTAGTGTCTCCAATACATTAGACATGTTGCAGCTGATTCATTTCCGAGTTTTATCTTTTTGGTGAGTCAATTTTTTTATGATTTATTTGGATCTGAATTTAGTACACATCTTAGGACGAACAAAAAATTTTTAAACATATTTATGATATGTTGCAGTTTTGGTTATCTTTTCATTCTCTTCATTTTGAGAATTTGTATATAAAGTTTCAAATATCTTACACAGATTTATTCTGTTAACCTCCTACAAATTTCAATTTCAAAAAATTATTTATTCAAAAACTTTTAGATTTGAATTAAATGAATATCTTGAAAAACACTGTTTCAATTTGATAGACATATAGAATGAACACTCATTATACAGTACGAAAAGAAAATAAAAGAATTCGAAGAAATATAAATTATTAATAAAACTTACTAAATAAAAACTAAAAGGGTACAAAATTTTTTTTCATACCTTGTTTCATGAAAACCAAATACCTTTCCAAAAATACAAAACTTCTTCGAAAATAACTTGCCCGAAATATATTCCTCCAAAAAAATTCCTAAAAGCACGCAGAACATCTTCAAAAAGCAATTTAGAATTCCAACATCGGAAAAGTCATCAGCCCTATGTTATATTTAAAAATTAAATATAATAAACAAAAGCTATCTTACCAGGCAAGCTGATTGTATTTCTCTGAACAAAACACTAGAATGCAGTGAACTTTTTAAAATCCTACGTATTCTATGTTCGTCACAGAAAGTACATAAAATTTGTAAGGTATTTTATAGACTCCTTTAAAACCAAATGATAACATGTTTAAGTGTAAGAAAGTGTAAAGATTAAAATTTGTAGGAGGTTAACAGAATGGATCTGTATGATATTTAAAATTTTTTAATAATCCTTCCATCAAGAAAAAACCTTTTTTTATTATTATATTAATTTTTATATAATCATTGAATAGAATTTTTGGTATATGTATGTTTATGCATATTGTATATTTAAACATTTGGATATATACGTTTAATGTCATAATGTGAAGAAGTTTTTCTCATTACGCCAAAATATTTTTTCTATCGTAAATTAATATCCTTGTGATTTTTTTAGAAATACCTAATGAGCAAGGCAGCAAAAGTAAAAATCTATGAAACCTGTATTAGACCGATTATGACATATACAATAGAGACGAGAGATGACAATAGTAAGACGAAGTTAATTCTAGGAAATGCCGAAATGGGAACGCTTAGACGAATATCAGGATACACACTGAGAGATCGTATACGTAACTCGAAAATACGAGAGGAACATGTAGTAGATTCCCAACATCGTGAAATGGGGAAGAATACGAAGAAGAATTTGGCACGAAGACGTGGAAATAATGTCCTATAATAGGATAGCGAGAATTGCGAGGGAAACTGAAACTGAAGACTTATGGGTAAACCACCTACAACAAGAGGAAGAAGAAGAAGACCCAATAGTACCTCACCTTAGGGCTGAGTCATTTGGAAAGAATCAGAATAATGAACAGAATAGCAAGACTATTCTGGAAAGTAATTCATTAATTCTCTGTGACTGATAACCGGTTTTCTTGGTTGTCGTTTTCAACCTAAAACGATCAATCCAGCCATTTGTCCAGCATCAGAAACATCCAAAATTCAAATTCCAGTTTCAAAAGGAGGATCCTAACATAAAATACCTGTTATAGTATTCGTCGCAATTAATTACAGCCGATTCAAACGAAATAAGTCATTAACATGATTTATACCTAACCTGCCCGCACTCCCACGGAACCGCGGATAAATTCCCTTTGTCGCATCTAGAGCGCTTTGAATAATGACGCCCTAACAAACCGACATATTTCGCTGCTTTTATCTCGTTTTCCGCAGAAATACCGGCGCTGGAAATATAGAAATAGTGATAGATGGATGGACGATGCCTGGCGTTTGAACACCTGTTCGAAATTCCCAAACACCATGATGTAAGCGTAGGATTCATGCGGCCATTTTGTTTCGTTTGTAGTTTACTGCCGAGTATTTTGACATTGTATTTCGCGGTGCAGAAACCGCGATTTTAGGAGGGATATGAATGTCGATGGCAGAATTCTGCATTCTGCGGAAAAGTTTTTTACTGTTAGCAGCCTATCATGCGTTTTTCGTGCTCCTACGAGTTTCTGTGCTGATAATATATATATTCAAAGTGCATTTCTCCTGCAATCAGATCATACAATAACATATCTTCAAAATCAATCGAATATATAACTTGAGTAAGATATAAAAATCGATGGGAATCTAATCTATAAAATAAATACAGTATACAATCTCACTACTGAAATAATTATTCACTAATACTTTCGTTTCGGAAGATCCTACACAATGTCTCTCTAGAAAGCAAGAGTGATATCAGCCGTGACTTAATGGCGAACAAAGATGATTCTTCTCTATGTAAGATACATTAGGCTGTCCGGAAAGTAATTTCGTCTTTTTTTTTGTAAAACGAAAGACAATTTTCGTAGGATGAATAATTAGTTTATTAAATCATATATTGGCTATTCTAGTCCTTTTGCCATCTTTCTGGTAGTAGCATGATTTTACGCTCATAAAATTGTTGGGTTTTGCTGGCAAAAACTGATCCAGGTGATTTTGACCTCTTCATTTGAAGTAAAGGTTTCACCTCCCAAAAGAGTTTGCAATGACTGGAACAAATGATAATCCGATGGCTCCAGATCTGGAGAATTTGGTGGGTGTAGCAGTGTATCCCATTCAATCTGTAAAAGCTTTTGGCGAGTGAGGTGTCGCATTATCTTGGTGAAACACTCCACCTTTTCTTTTGATTAATTCTAGCCTTTTATGCTGAACTGCATCATTCAGTTTGTCCAGCTGATGACAGTAGACTTCCGAAATAATTGTTGCATTATCCGGTAAAAGCTTCCAAAAATAAGAATTCTTTGAAATTGCACCAAAGAAATTGCATCACCTTTTTTTGATTCTCAAAATAGTCAAAAATATGTGACGATGGTGAAGTCAGAGTCGATCATATTCCACATATGTTGTTGTCACTTGGAGATGATCTTACAAAAATTAGCACACCTTCAATATCACCAAATAAGTCATTCATGACTTGAACAAATTTTTTAGATGATGAGCATATACCAAATGCTAAAAGATTAAATTTGTATCTACGGAACGGAGTTTGGAATGTGCATGGATCAGAGCTCTCGTCGTCTAATTTCAGCATCCAAAAACCCGAGAATGCATCCAAATAAGAAAAATATGCAGCATTTATTAACTTTGACCTGACTTCATCAAGGTTTTTCTCTCATAATACTCATGACTCATGACTTTAAGTTTATATATTGTTATCATTATTATTATTACTTATTAGGATGGTTAGGAACAATTGGAATAATTAATTATAATACTAGTTTTAGCAGACATATATTAACACTCTGAGTTATTTATACATAATCCTCGTGGGCATGTTTGACTTCCTGCATGCGCACGAGTACCAAATAATTAATCGTAATGAATATCATACGATAGCAACCAACAATACAATACAACATCCCCCTTTTTAACTATAAGCTTATTTTAAATTTCCACTTATTCTACTCATATAATTTAATGTACATTTTGAATTTATACTTATTCTATCCTCTCTTTTTTAATTTTTTATTTATTTATTTACGATATTTCATCCCGTTTGTATCTTAAATTATATAAGATCTCTGACATTTCAATCTTTCTTTGACTGTGGCTGGACACCAGTCAGATTTTTTATTTTTCTTAAAATATACATGATCATTGGGGTGAAGAAGAGGTAATGATTTTTTATTTTCATCATAGTAATATTTTTGACTATGTTGAGAATGATCAATTTTATTTTTGTATGTTTCGAACGTGACTATTTTAGGTTTCAATTTTTTCGTTAAAATTGGTAGATTATTTCTTATGTTTCGCGACATTAGTAATTAAGCAGGTGAAGGCAAATTCGATTTTAGAGTAGATCTGTAGTGCAATGAAGACAAAAAGAGATCATTTTCAGATTATTTAGACTTTCTGAGAATTTGTTTAATAATTTTGACCGAACTTTCAGACTGACCATTCGATTGAGGATGATATGTTCAATTTCCCAATAGAATAAAAAAGATTTAAAGTACAGTGAAGTGAAAGGTGGTCCACCATCCGAAACTAGTTGCATTGGAATACCATGACGTGCAAATATTGACTTTAGACTTATAATGACTTTTTGAGCTGAATATCCTTTATCTAATAAAGCAACTTCAATGAATTTAGAATAGTAATCTGTGACTAATAGATAAATTTTATTGTCAAAATCAAGGAAATCCAACCCAACACGTTCCCTCGGAAAATGAGTTATGCTATAACTTTGAAGAGGCTCACCTTGATTGGCATACTCAAATTTTGCACATATTGAACATTGATCAATTAAATTTTTCAATTGAGATGACATATTAGGCGAATAAAAAGATTCTCTAGCTAAATTGAGACATTTGTTGTGGCCCTGATGACCTTCCTGAATTTTTTGAAGAATCTCTTGCATTATCACAGGGACAATTAATTTAGTGCCTTTAAATAGGAAACTTTTCATAACATGTATTTCATTTTGGAAATTCCAAAAAGGTTTTGCAAGATTATCCGTTTTGTTTTTAGAATCAAACCATCCTTCGTAATAGTATTTTTTTAAAATTTTTAAAGTTTCAACTGTTTCCGTACTTTGACTTATTTTTTTGTGATAATTCTCTGTTACTGCAAATATCATATTAACGTGATATGGCATATCAGACTCATAATCTGAAATAAAATTTTCCTTTAAAGCAGCTCTAGATAATGTATCGGAAATAAACATTTTGTTTTCCTGGTACATAAATAACATCCAGATCATAAGTTTGTAGAGCTAGCATCATTCGCTGTAATCTAGCAGGAATATCAAAAAGAGTTTTTTTGAAAATATACATCAACGGCTTATGATCTGTATGGACTATGACTTTATGACCAAAAATATATTGATGAAATTTAACACAACTAAATTGAATAGCAAATAATTCCTTCTCAATCTGTGCATAGTTCCTTTGTGAGGAAGTTAAAGTTTTTGAACTGAATGCAATAGGTCGATTGTTTTGCATAATGACGGCTACAATTGCAGATTGTGAACTGTATACTAATAAAATTAAAGGCAATTTTCGATTATAGTGAGTTAACACTTTGTAATAATATTCTTTAAATTACGGAATGCTTGTTCACAATTTTCATCCCAGAACCATTGACTATCAGATTTCAATAAGTTTCGAAGAATTTCTGTTCTTTGCGACAAGTTAGTAATAAAAGGACCTAAAAAGTTAATCATGCCTAAAGAACTCTGAAGTTCTTTTGTATTAGAAGGTGAAGGTATATGCATAATTGCTTCAATTTTTTCATCATCAACTTTAATACCTTCTTTACTGAATATATGACCTAAAAAACGTACATGAGTGACTGCTATTTTACTTTTTTCTTCATTAAACTTAAGGTTGACTTCTCTAGCTCTCTGTAGAACTTTTTTAAGGCGAATATTATGTATTTCTATAGTTGCACCATCGACTAAAAATTCATCTACAAAAATTAGCACACCTTCAATATCACCAAATAAGTCATTCATGGCTTGAACAAATTTTTCAGATGATGAGCATATACCAAATGGTAAACGATTAAATTTGTATCAACCGAAAGGAGTTTGGAATGTGCATAGATCTGAGCTCTCGTCGTCTAATTGCAGCATCCAAAACCCGAGAATGCATCCAAATGAGAAAAATATGCTGCATTCATTAACTTTGACTTTTATTTGAATTTCTTGGATCTAGGCATATTCTCAAGTGACCTGACTTTTTCACGGTTATAACCATAGAATTGACCCAAGACGTAGGTTTTGATACCTTAGATATGACATCCATGCTCTCCATTCTATCTAATTCCTTTTTAAGTTTATCATGTAGAGCAAATGGAACTTTTCTAGGTGGATCGACACGAGGAATAGCATCCGGACGTAACTTGATATGGCAGACAGGCGGAAAAAATCCCAGACCTTGAAATACCTGAGATACGTTAAGAATTTTATTGAAATCATTATTATTATTTGTGATACTGAAAATTCTTTTCAAAATTCCAATTTTCTGACCTGTGGGTAGACCCAAGACAGTTTGACATGATATATTGACAATTATAAATGTAATCATTTCATATGTATTATTGAAAAAACATTGAAGAGTACATTCTCCAATTACTGGTATTTTAAATAAAATAAGAGGAAACGGTTTTTTAATTGATAGAAGGATTATTA
Organism: Megalocaria dilatata; assembly: GCA_034642435.1. Lineage (NCBI taxonomy): Eukaryota > Metazoa > Arthropoda > Insecta > Coleoptera > Coccinellidae > Megalocaria > Megalocaria dilatata. The sequence goes on along the minus strand of CM067855.1, from coordinate 57,405,092 downwards.
CAAAATTTGAATATCAAAACTGATTTAATCTGTTGTCTTCTACAATTTTAATTTCAAAAAATTTTTTTGAAGAAACTTTAAGAATTAAATTAATGTCTTTATAAGCACTGCTCATATTTAGTAGACGTATAAAATCAAAATTCATCACACAATATCAAATGGAATTAAGAAAAACCAACGAATATAAATTGTCAATTGAAATTAAAATATAAATAAGCAAACCTTTTTTGTTTCGTTCCACGCATGCATACTGAACTCTTCAGGCAAACGTACGTAGCCCTGTTTGTTACAAAATGCATTGTTTTCTGATCCTATATTAATGAAAAATAACTCTTCCTCAAAAATATAAAACATAATTTCAAGAACTTCTCAAAAACTAATTTATTTGAAATATTCAATATATTTAAATAAATTACTTCAAAAAATCTCAGAACATGTAGCACATCCTCAAGAAATAATTAAAATTACGATAAGATCAGTTCAACTTTACATATAAAAAATAATAAAATCAATTAAACAATGTATAGACTTACCGAGTGCCATCTTAGAAATACATGATCTTCCAAAAACATGCAAATAGGTACATTTATTTCCAAGGTACTCTATGTTCCATGTTCACAAAAAATCATACAAAACTTATAAGGAACTTGGTCTTAGTTAAAACCATTCAACACTGTATAATGAATTTCTTTATTTAAAAAACCTTATATAATTATATATTATATATAAAATAAAATAAGAAGGAACGGTTTATAAGCTTTGTATGATTTTTTGTGAACATGGAACATAAAGTACCTTGGAAATAAATGTACCTATTTGCATGTTTTTGGAAGATCATGTATTTCTAAGATGGCACTCGGTAAGTCTATACATTGTTTAATTGATTTTATTATTTTTTATATGTGGAGTTGAACTGATCTTATCGTGATTTTAATTATTTCTTGAGGATGTGCTACATGTTTTGAGATTTTTTGAGGTAATTTATTTAAATATACTGAATATTTCAAATAAATTAGTTTTTAAGAAGTTCTTGAAATTATGTTTTATATTTTTGAGAAAGAGTTATTTTTCATTAATATAGGATCAGAAAACAATACATTTTGTAACAAATAGGGCTACGTACGTTTGTCTGGAGAGTTCAGTACGCATGCCTGGAACGAAACAAAAAATGGTTGCTTATTTATATTTTAATTTCAATTGACAATTTATATTCGTTGGTTTTTCTTAATTCCATTTGATATTGTATGATGAATTTTGATTTTATACGTCTATTAAATATGAGCAGTGCTAATAAAGACATTAATTTAATTCTTGAAATTTCTTCAAAAAAATTTTTTGAAATTAAAATTGTAGAAAACAACAGATTAAATCTGTTTTGATATTCAAATTCAAATACTGGTATTTTATTTCTTCCGAAGCTATTTATTTAGAATTGACACTTAACAATGACTGAATCTGGTAAATTTAATTTACTGAAGGTTTGATTTGTCATGACATTGACATCAGCACCAGAATCTAACATAGACTCAATTTTGATATTATTAGTAAAAATATTCAAAGACCAGGGTTCTTTTTCACGACTTATGATTTTATTATTTTCTATCATACCGACAAAAGGAGAAATTGAATTAGAAGCTGAATTATCTTCTGATTCCAATGTTTTGACTGTTTTCTTATTTTTGAAACATAATTTTGCAAAATGACCTAGTTTTTTACATAACCTGCATTTGACATTGAAAGTTGGACACTTGTATCTGTGCTGTTGATCACATTTTTCACATATGTTGTTGTCACTTGGAGATGATCTTCTATTTTGGTATTCACGTCTGGACCCTCTGGATGACTGACTTATACTTCTCTACCTTGATTGTCTGAATTTATTGTATCCTGATGTGGAACATCCTTTGTTAATATATAAGACTTGATCGATGCTTCCTACATGCTCCTTTTGGATTTTATCTGAATTTTGTTGAGCCATAACTACAGACTTGGCTAATTCGACGGCTTTTTGCAGAGAAATATCGACTTCTTGAAGTAGATGTTGACGAATATTCATCAGATGAGAATTTATGTTTGCAATGAATATATCTCTGACTAGAGATTCTCGAAGATCTTTAAATTCATATTTCATGCTCAAATTTTCGAGATCTGTGATGAAATTTTCTATGCTTTCATTCACTTTTTGAGTTCTCGTGAAAAAAGTATGACGTATCATGGTGAGATTTTTTTGAGGTTCAAAGTACTTGTCAAATTTGGCTTTAACATTTTCTAGCTTTGTATCTATGATTTTCAGGTTGAATGAATTATAAATTTGGCTACCTTTTGAGCCAATTAAGTGTAACAGTACAGCTATTTTTCGGCAATCTGTAGAATCGATTAATCTCGTAGCTATTAGATAAATCTCGAAATTTTCCCACCATTCTTTCCAGTTTGAGGCATTATTTTCACTAGATGATATACTTAGTTCGTTGATCGTCTTTAAATGTGGAATATGATCGACTCTGACTTCACCATCGTCAGACATTTTGTGAACGTGTGGCGTCCTTCTTAAATTTATTTTCTTCTATTTTCATATATCGATTAACCAATCGAACAAAATAGATCCCACTTCTGACACCATGTTATAAGTTTATATATTGTTATCATTATTATTATTACTTATTAGGATGGTTAGGAACAATTGGAATAATGAATTATAATACTAGTTTTAGCAGACATATATTAACACTCTCAGTTCTTTAAACATAATCCTCGTGGGCCTGTATGACTTCCTGCATGCGCACGAGTACCAAAAAATTAATCGTAATGAATATAATACGATAGTAACCAACAATACAATACAACAGATATTGGCTTTCGAAATGCTTTGAGCCTGTTCATCTTTTTCGCTCCATGATCTCTTGCGTTTGACATTGTTATATACAACCCATTTTTCGTCCCCAGTAATGATGTATTTCCAAAATGGATCATTTTCTTGACGTTTGAGTAGCGAATCACAAACGTCAACACGACGACACAAATTTCTTTCTGTGAGAACATGAGGAACCCATATATCGAGCTTTGAAGTTAAACCCAGGCCTTTCAAGTGGTCATAAACAGTTGAATTCAATGAATTTAATGTCTCAACGCTCTCACGTGTTTTTATTCGCCAATTTTCATCAACAAATGCCTTTATCATGCCTTTAATAGCTTCAACAGTCCTTCCGGAACGTGGTGCACCTTCGACATCAAAATTGTCCGATCGAAATTTTGAAAATCAGTTCTGGCATTGGCGTACTGTCAACATATCTTCTCCATACACATCGGTTATTTTATTTCTGGCTTGAACAGCATTTTTACCGTTTCTTTACTAAAAAAGTGAAATATGACGGAAATGCTGCTTATTGCATATTTAAAAGGGCGCCAACCAAAACTACTGCGTAAAATTAATTGAAATTTTTCGCACACAAGCCTTGCTATAACAGATCTCAAAACATTAAATGATTAGGTTGCTTAAGTGTGAAATTTTGAAAGAATACAATCAAATCCCATGTCGGAAAAAAACGAAATTACTTTCCGAATAACCTCATTAATCAAGTGATTTGTTAATTCTCGTTGCTTTGTAGAAAAAAACTTAGGAAACCTAGATATTTGTTGTATCGATCTATGGGTATTGTAATGGTTTTTGAAATTTCATATTTTTGAAAATGTGGATGTTGGTTTTAGTTTTAACTTGAAATGGCCGGTTATATTTTATAATTCTGAGACTTTTTCAGTATGAGGGAGCATTCTGAATTATTGAATGAATTTTTAATTTATTGGGTGTTTTTTGTTTTCATCATAGGACATTGTTAGGGAAAGAATTATATCTGTTCTGTGTTTTCCGTGTTCGTGTATACACTTCGGCATCAATCATTTCAATTCATCTATCCAGAGTTTTCAATACATTATACATGTGTGGGGTGATCCATTCCCGAATTTTATCTGTTTGGTGAGTCAATAAAATTGTTAACATTTATTTGAATCTGAATTGAGACGCATTTTTCAAAGTCGAAACAATTGTCATATGTTAGAGTTCTGGTTCAACCATTTTTTTATTCTATCCTTTATTTTAAGAGTTTGCATATCATTTTGGAATAGTAGATTTTTTTGTATATGTATGCTTATGTACGATTTCAGTTTCTAGAGCGTAGAAATTGAGTTTCTAATTTGTAACTACTGTGTAGATAGTTTAAAGATAAAACTGCAGTTATTGAAAAATTAGGGTGGCCAAATTGTTAGGATACAGGCTCTCCTGTGGCGACTAGATCGAAAGCACTTCCGGTCCTGTAGCTTTAAGTCGACATGCCGCTTCGAGATGTTTCGAAACGGGATGTGTTACCCTTGAAAGTATGGTGGTCATAAAAAATTGAGATTAATTGCTGAATCAAAAAATGTCAAAAATTTTCTAGAAGAATATATTTTCAATGGGATTCATCTTGGGATTCATTCCCATTACTTTATTTTTCGCCCTAATTGGTATAGTATCTAAGAGGGATCTAATAAGCAGAAGTCGAGCGTGGCTGCGTACGCCTCCGACCTAAGTATATGGGGTGCATTCAGGGTTTGAAATCTAAAGACAGTTCGCGGAGAAGGCAGTTGACAAACAGTTGAGTTCACGAACAGGGAATTGATTGAATTGAACATTCAGATCAGTGTTAAAGAACGATATAAAGACGGAATAGTTCAGACACTCAGTTACTATTTTAGCATTAAGTGATTTTAGTGTTAAGATGTTCCAGTGTAATTTAAGTCTTGTAAATAAACTGTATATAGTACAGTTTGAGTTTATTTTAAACTAAAGAAGAGATTGACCGATTCATTAATTAATACCCCTAGGTGTTGCTTACATATATTGGTTTTATTTATGTTTATATATTGATTTTATGTCTTATGGCGAAAAAAGTTTTTTCAAGTTATTAAAATCATTTTATATCATCATTATAAATGACACGTACTTAATATTCTGACACATAATTTTTTATACATATTGTAGAAATTTACAAGAATAATTTTGAATTTAGAGTTTATTAGGGACTCCCATCAAATATCGAGCTGTACGTTCATTCATTTCGCGATTTATGAATTAATTTCAGAGTCAAAAATACAGAAAAATTCCTCAATAATGTAATATTTCTGTTTTTATCCTAGAAAATTGTTTGGAGAGAATTCTGTTCTATGTTTTCATGTGTGTTCATGAGTTCATATGAGTATGAAGCATTGCAAGTCATCTCCATAGCGTCTCAAATACATTACAAATGTATGGGATGAATTATTCCCGAGTTTCATCTTTTGTTGAGTTGAAAAAAATTGTGTTGATTTGAATCTGATGAGACCCCGTCCAAACAATTTTCATACGTTACAGAAATTTGTATATAATGTTGCAACAGTAGATTTTTCTGTATAAATATTTCAGAAAATATCCTACAGAGGATGATCATTTTTCCTTGCGTAACTGAAAGAAACTTATCAGGTTACGGTTCTGGTAATTCAAGATAAATTATAGATCATTCCGTTCTTGAGGTTTAGTGTACCTATTTCAGAGAAAAACTCATTTTGAATCATATCATACCAAAAATATAAACAAAAGAAATTTCGAATGAAATTGGTGAATCATCCATAACCCAAAATCATCCATAATTTGGCAAGGAAGAGGAAAGTAGATTTCTTGGTACCCAATTCATGATAATGACGATGGTTTCTTCATATCGTAGGAGAATGCAATGTTCTTCTTGGGACAGCCTGTGTCTTCAAAGTATCGGTTCATTATTTTCTGTTATACTTATATTCTCTACAATATATACCCTGCTTCTGAAACATTCAGTGATATTAATCGAGTGAAATAAATGCATATGATCTTTTTGTAGGAAAAAAAGAATTCGAGTACAAAACCCGTTGAACTTAAATTTAAATTTTAGTTGAATATGGCCAATATGAATTTTAGTTACAATTAAAACCGACCATGAGACTGTATTTCATACGCTTAGTGAAAAAATGAAAAATAACTTTGCTCATCTCCCAAACTCACTCGACGAAAAAACATAACAACGAATGTAATATTCAAATTGAAACTGCAACTTCTGTATTTCCGCTTCCACTCACACACGTTTGTTCGGTTTAGTCAGTATAATGTTCATGCTCGCAAATGAAATAACCATGTTTTATTTTCAGCGATGCATACGCAGTGGACGAAGGACCTTATATTGTTCCAATTCAACTCATTAATATGCATTTAGAGTTTTTTAGTCCTATGCAGTCACTGGAGAAAATTATTATTTTTTGATATTGCAATTTCTATCACAGTATTTTTGCATTGATTCGCTGATCTAGATATGCCTTTCAGATTTTTAAATCAGCAACGCTGCATTTTGAACATTTTCTTAAGAAAACTAGATTTCTTGAATTAATCTCTAATGGGAAACCTATGTTAATGCATCAGATAGTTCCAAAATACAAGTTAGTAATGCACTAAATAAACAGTTCACCAAAAAATCGAATTAACTTTAGCCCCCCATATACTCTAGAATCAATTCAAAATTAAACCATTTATTCATCTCTACACAATGTACATTACACAATTATATTATTGGCGCCCAAGTTACCTCCTGTCAAATTTCACAAGGTGATTCTACAGTCTTTTTCTTCTTCCTCTTGTTAGAAGTCTTCGTAAATCGTCTTCATTTTCTGATGTTATAACGGCATCATCAGCATAACATATTATTTTCATAAAATAAGAAGGAACGGTTTTTTACTTGATAAAAGGATTATTACAAAATTTGAATATCAAAACAGATTTAATCTGTTGTCTTCTACAATTTTAATTTCAAAAAATTTTTTGAAGAAACTTTAAGAATTAAATGAATGTCTTTATAAGCACTGCTTATATTTAATAGACGTATAAAATCAAAATTCATCATACATACAATATCAAATGGAATTAAGAAAAACCAACGAATATAAATTGTCAATTGAAATCAAGATATAAATAAGCAAAAATTTTTTGTTTCGTTCCAGGCATGCGTACTGAACTCTTCAGACTCTTCATTTCCCCCATAGTCATTCTTTACCCTGATGATGCTCTCCTGACGTATTCAATTATCCTATCTGGTACTAAGTTGAACATAAATGGGTATAGAGAGTCCCCTTGTAATCCTGACGCTATCGGTGCACCCATGGTTAGGTTTCCTTATGTGGAGATTTGTGTTGTTGTGTTGGAGTTTAGCTGTTTAACTATATGTGTTATATTGTAAGGAATACCCTTGTTTTGCATTATTTGCAGGGCATCCTCCAGTCATACTCTATCGAAGGCCTTAGTAAGATCTATAAATGCATAAATGCGTATTCAATAGATTTCTCGACTATCTCTGTATGATGAATATGGCATCTACTATTCATCTATTCTTACGGAAATCTTGCAGTTCTTCTGATATGCTACAATATCCATTAATTATACCCTTAATGTTAGTGATCAATTTCATTATCGACTTCAATAGGGTTATGCCTCCATAGCTTTTCTGATTTTTCTTCATCTTTCTTAAATATTATTCCAATCTTGAGTTGTCTTATGTTCTTTAATTATTCTGTTGAATAGTATTATCAGTTCCTCGCGTAGTTGTTCTCCTCCATATTTAATTAGTTCATTGGGTATATTTTCTAGACCTAGGGCTTTTCTCGTTTTTAAATTCGCTATCGCTTTTTTCACCATCTGGATACTTATTATTTCATTTATGTATTCTTGATGATCAGATACATTTTCGGGTAAGAAATTGTTCTGTTGTGATTGATCTTCATTGGCCTTTAGTATTTTGAGATGTTTTTCCCATTCATGCTCAGAAATATATCGGGATTGTGAATACTTGTTTACATTCTGTTTCCTTCTTCTGGTCATACTCCACAGCTTCTTCTGTATACCATACATTTTGAGTTGCATATTCACCGTAAATTTTCTCCAATATTCGTCTTTCATTTGTCTTATGTTGGCGTTTACCCTATTTCTTATCTCTCTGCATCGAATGTGTTCTGCATCCGACATGTTATCTCTTCTCTGCTGCCAGAGCATACCAGCTCAGAAGTATACCAATGCTTAAGAGTCGGTTTAGAGTTTGTGTTGACTTTTCTATACTCCAGAGCCTCCTCAGCCAATTTATCTATATTTTCCCTGATTTTATCCCAGGTTTTTCGACATCGTCTTAATGTTTAATAGAGTTGCCTTTGATCTTTTCTGTAAGTCGCTTGTTATAAAAGTTCTTGGTTGATTCGTCATTTATTCATTCGATGTTTAATTTCTGTTTGATGTGTCAATCTGTGGTTCCCACGACAGAGCTCCACCCACTGATAATAGAAGCAGTTTAATGGTCTTATTTTTATACTTCTCATTCGAAGACATTGGGTCTTGGACTCATTGCAGCAGAAGTAACTTTCAGATGTCTGGCGCACATATCTCTCCATCAGTAGATGTTCCATATCGAGTCTTCAAGAAGAAGGAGGTGTCATCTGCAAAAATAAGAGTCCTCAAGTAAGATTCTTTGAATCTTAAGGTCATTCATGTGGATTATAAATAGCAGAGGCTCCAGTTTTGATTCCTGAGGAACTCCGGATTGTATATTACGTTTTTCCGATATTATACTGCTCCAGTACACTAGGTGTTTGTTCAGAAGGAACGAGCAGACCAAGTTCAATCATTTCCTACACTTTTCCTACCGAAACACACCTATCTGACAGTGAAATTTCCCCAGTATCAAATTCGTCTCTCATTCCTTCCCTACAACTTATGCATGCACATCAACCAAAGTTCGTGAAACACACTGTCAACTTTCCCTACTTCCCAATAGTTCCCGAAATGTCGAATTAGGCGCAATCCGTAGGGCGACGGACTAGGACGAACGGAAACACTTTTAGAAGTGCGATTCAGCGTGAATTCACGGAACGCTGAAGTTGTCGAACCACAAACGTAATGTTGCAGATGAACTGCTGATTGCGACGAATCGGAAAGATAACCAATTTATTGCGGATGTTAATTAAATGATACCCCAGTGGGATAAGGAGTTAAGCTATATCGGTTTGTTTTCGAGAGATATTCCGCGGTTGAATTGTTCTCGATTGTCGGACCTTTACTCCCTATATAAACGCTTTATTAATCACCATTAGATTGTGAAGGGTGGGCCATCTACAGTTTGTATTTTGAAATAGTGGTTATTCATTCACATACTCAGCACCATCCAGAGACAGCGATCTACCATTGACTACATTCTTACAAACAAACATATCCTATCTTCTTGGATATCAGAACATTCAATTCAGGAAATTTTGAAAGTGTTGAAAAAGCTTACTCATCGGTAAAATAAAAATAAATACACCCCAAAAGAGAATATAATACAAATAGACGTAAAATTATCAGAAGATCAAAGTAGAGGCCCTCTGCGATATAACTGTGAGGGAATTATACCAAAGACGCCTTGCAGAGATAAACGAACAACATCCCCTCAACGAGTCGGAAGTTGTTAATGTCAATTTGGAAAAACTGATATCAAACACTGTAGCTGCTCTAGAAGCAACAGAAGAAAGCGAACAAGAAAATCAACATCATAATAATAATATAATATTTTATTCACTCTTCATAACAGAATTCATTCGTATAGAACACGTCAGAGAAAAAAAAAATAGTAAAAAAATGTACTCATGTAACTCATGGAGAGGAAGGAAAATGAAAACAAGAAAAAAAAGCAACACAAAATTCAGATATTCTGAACTATACAACAATTTAATTACTCATATACAGTGTAATAACAATTCGTCAGCATCAGCTCCTTAATCTTTCTCTTAAATTTTCTATACTCCAAAGCTTTCAGTCTTTTAGGAAAATGGTTAACTAATTTAATACCATAATACAATGGAGACTGGGGAAATTTAAATGTCCTATGATTTGAAATACAGAGGACATCTTTATTTCTTGTACTCTACACATGGTAATCCGAGCATTCCTTCGGTAATTCAATATTTTTTCTAGTATACAGCAAACCATTGAAGATGAAAATACATGAAAAGCTTATCAATCTGTTCAATAACAGATCTACAGGACTTTATCGACGTGAGGATGAAGATGAGACAAATAGTTTTTCCTGCACAATAAATGCACGATTGCTCGAAGATAAATCTCCCCAAAACAAGACGTCATAGTTAAGGTGGGAGTAAACAAGGAAATAATAAAAGCAAATTAAAAACTTTATCGGTAGAATATACTTAAGACGTCTCTTGGCGAAAAATACACTGCTCAATCTCTTACATACCGAATGAACATGGTACTTCCAACTCAAAATTCCGTCAACCTGCAAACCGAGAAACCCAACACAGTCGGAACACTCCAAGTCACTCGCTGGAAGGCTTAAGGTAGGTTAGTAAAACATCGCACCAAAAGTTCCCACCTAGCCCTGAGTTCAAAGAGATTGGAAGCCGAACCAATAAATGAAATGTCGTCAGACAAAACAAGCCTTATGATCACCACTATTGATGAATAATTAATGACATAGAGATCATTGACAAACAAAATGAATAAGAGATGTCCCAAGACAGAACCCTGAGGCACACCCATTTCTACTGGATACTCAACAGATGCTTGTTGGCCTATACTCACATAAAAGCATCTTTCATTCAGGAAATCCTCAACTCACTCGAGGAAGACACCCCTAAAACTTACATAACTTAGCTAAAATGAAGTTAAAACTCAGGCAGTCAAATGCTCTTGATTTATCGAAGAACAGCCCCGCCACGATAATTAGAAATCATCAGTGGCATTCTTCTTGTGGACTGGAATAACTTTAGAAGTTTTGAGGACGGCAGGAAATTTAACTGAGTTGACTGATAGGTTAATCAGGGGGGAGAGATGTTCTGAGAGGTGAGGAGACAAAACTTTCAAAACTTTAATTGAAATCATGCCGTGGCCGCAGCTATTTTTATTCTTGAAGTTGATCATTACTGCACGAACTTCATCAGCAACTACCGAAAAGAAAAATAAAGATAGAGCTTGATATGTTATTTCCAAAATGCTGAATTGAACTCGAAGAACAAATATTGGAGTAATACGAAAGCATTATCCACTTTTAATTCATCACAATAAGTCCCTCCAACCATTTTTCAAAGACATGCAACTACGGCTGCCCCTGCCAGCAGTTTTCTTTAAAACTAGATTCCATATAGTTTTAACCTTACTATTAGAACTATCTATAAGATTTTTATACTAATTGAATTCAGATTTGTTCAATAATGTTATGTACTCCGTTTTCTTAAAGATGAAGCTTCCAAGACATTTCAGATTTTAAATTTCGAAAGGGCCAATAAAAGTGCTTTAATTCGCGACTTTCCACTCTAATTTCATCTGTAATCAACAAAGTTTGCTGGGTTTGCGGGGCACGCTAAACCCAGCAGAAACATCAGATTTCCAAAGAATCCTTCAAATCCCTAATTAAAGTCAGATGCGCCATAAGTTCTCAAATAACGTAGAAGAGACTGCAGCGGCAAGGCTTAAAAAAGTGACCTAAATGAATGAATTGCAGTGGGACGATTCGTCGTACTCGGAATACATGATATAATAATTGCCTGTGATCTCCAATGTTATCATCAACAACCCTACCAGTTAAAAGTTCCTTATCGACATTTTTAAAATATATTCAATTTTAGAAGATGAAGTCGACCCATGTTTGTTGGTGTATGCTCTGGTGGCATCAAAACTAGTGACAGCCAGATCTAAGTCTAAAAGAATGTAATCAGAACAACTGTCAAACCGTTGATTGGACAATTACTATCAGGAACCCTCACATTATTTGAAAAAGTACTCCCTAAGAGGTTAGGCTGCATTGATGACGCTTCATAAGAAGCTTATTTACAGCTATAGCTTCTGCCCAGAAGTTCGGATCTAAGGCCTTTCCAAGAAGCGCAGTTGGTACAGTGATCTTGAGTGACGAGTCTTATAGATTAAAGTTTCTCACATGAAACATCAGGTACAAGTTGAACAAAGAAATCCTGCAGTTCCTCAGTTGTATTTGAAGGACTAATTCGCGACACAATGTTACACAATGTGTAACAGGTTTCTTTGGAACCACTTGCAGGGTACGAGATTTTGATGTGCCCATTATTGGCCTCAAGACTCTTATAGAGGGCACGCCACTCCTAGATGCCAACGAAGACGTATGCGAACTCGCAACTGTCTTGAGAGGACAAAGGGCAAGAACGTTGAAATACAGTGCAGAAAAAAAAGAGACTTACTTGAACTGTGAAATAAATTGATCTTCGGAGTCGTATACTGCTAATCAAAATATTCGGATGGGGACTAACAAGCTGATCAGACAAATTAAGAGGGATCACTGGAAAAGTTACTCCAAACTAGAAAGTGACTTCTACAAGCTTCAGAAATTAATATTTATGAGAAATCAAAGAATATCAACAATGATATTATAATCGATACTTCAGATGTAAGAAGAGCACTGATTGGACTGATAAATAATAAAACTCCAATCCAAGAAAATTTTGCCCTTTAACGAACTCAGCCGAGATATTTAAACCTCAAGTCTTTTATTGAAGTTTCAAGGCTCTATCTCTTTCCGTAAGTAAATTAACGTTTTCACGGGCGGACATAAATACTTTTGACCTCGGATTTTCATCAATGAGTCCAACCTGTTAGTTTCAGATCATTTCCGGCCTTAAAACGATGAAAACTGTATTGAAATTTGACACAAAGGTTCCCTTGATGTGCTTAATTTTCTTTCTCAACTGATTATTTACAAATTTTTCTTTACCGTTGCGAGTTCATAAATCCACCAAAGACATACAACCCCAAATATTTTTTTTGCAGTCCGAACACGACTAAATCGATCTTTCTCTCTCTGCCTCGAACATTAGTAAACCGACAAAGCGAAAGCAGGTTGTTAACTGCACGTTACGGCAGAGGAAGTCGAGCGGTTGTCGAAATATGCCATTACTCATCTTTTATTGCTTCTGCTGATAGTTATGTGTGGCAATGCCTTCTATCCTGCCATACCTCTTGACTTATTCTTTTTTGTCGGTTCGATATCTTCCTCACTAACAGTTCAATAAAGTGAACTGCCGCCTTCCCGAAGAATAGAGCAAGGCCTGAATGGAACCTCTCTCGGCGTCAGCGGTGGAAAGGCGAACTCGAAAACTGCGGAAGGAGGAAGCGAAGTAGGAGTCAATATCTTGGGAAAAAAGATGGGTTCTTTCAGACTTTGACTTGTTTTGCATTTGGGAGGAATTAATTTCTTGGTTGGTTTGGAGTGTTCCTGACCTACGGCTTTGTATCTTGAGAAGTTGAAAAGTTTCTATAGATAGTATTCGGTTTCATCCAGGCACCTGTTATTTTCTAGATGGGGTAAGATTATTCATTGCATATTACAGAAAATATAGGTTTCCCAATAGGAATGATATAATTCAAAATGGTTATAATGGCAACATTTCAATTTATTTTTGACCTTTCTCAAGTCATTTGTCTAGAAATTGTTAAATTATTTCATTGAAATCAGTGCTCATTTGTGAAAACAGTGAGAAATTCAGGAGGAATTTATGGACGATATTATTCCGTGAATCGACTCACTATTCATCGTATTGTAGAAAAATTCGAAAGTGCATTTTCTTGACACTATACAAGAGTACCAGTACGACAGAGAAATGCACCCATACCTTTTGACTTGGTTTCAGCAAGTTTAAGAGAAAATCCAAATTTGGTGTTGCCACGTCGTCCTCAATTAAATCTTTCTCAAACAACAAATTAGAGAATTTTGAGGAAAGATTTGAGTTTACATCCTTACAAAATTTAATTGTCTCAAGAACAAAAGCTATTTAACCACCATAAACGTCAGTTATATTACGATTTTTCTTTTGAACAACTTGAAAATGATGATTCTATTGAAAAATATTATTCAGTGATACAGCTCAATTTTGGTTGAATGGTTATGTAAACAAACAGAATTGCAGACTTTGATGTGATGGAAATCTACAGGAAACTGTTCATACACCATTACATACAGATAAAGACTCTGTGTGATTTGCAATTCGAGCTGGCGGAGTCATTAGTCCTTATTTATTTGAAGAAAATGGTCAAAGAATAACAGTTAATGGAAAATGATACCGGAAAGCGTCAAATGACATTTTTCCTGCCGTTGTTGGGGATAATCTGGAGGATACGTGGTGTCAACAAGATGATGCTATCTACTATATATCTACCTCTTTAATCGATTTATTGAAAACAAAATCTGGTGACGAAGTTATCTCAAGATATGGTCCAGTTAATTATTCTCTCATGTCGTGTGATTTAACACCTTGGGACTGAGCAATTAAGAATTATCACTGAACGTACTATTGATGAAATACAGGTAAATTTTTGTGAGAGAGTGATCAAAAATTGGGTTGACAGAATGCATAACGCATACATGATGGTGTAATGTGAACTTTCAAATAACGAAAATATTTGTGTCTTACTGAATAGCTTATGTTTCTTTAAACTTTCAACTTCATCGCTATTGGAAAACCTTTTATATAAAATTTCAACTTATTTGAAACAGATTTGTATGCTGGTCTATTAAATAAAATAGAATATAGGTTAGTTTTTTTATTTTGATATTTGTCTAGAATTATATTTTTTTTTGAAGATATAGTGCACATTTTTTAGAGATTTTTGAAATAATTTATTCGAATATTTAAATATATTAAATATTTCAAATAAATTATATTCTTTGAGAAGTCCTTTAAGTGTGTTCATGTTTTTAAAAGGCAATTGGTGTTCTTAAAGGTAAGACCAGAAACAAAATTTTGTCTCCTTTAAATATTTATTTATTTATTTTAATTACTTTCGTATATCTGTTGGGTTATTTATTCCATTTGACATTATATATTGAGTTTTGATTATATACGTCTATTAAATGTAAGCGGTGCTTGTGTAGACATAAATTTAATTCTGAAAGTTTTTTGAATAAAAATTTTTTTGAAATTAAAATTGTAGAAGATAAACATATTTCAATTTGTTTCAATATTCAAAAATCTGGTCTATTAAATTTTACGCATTATGGTTTTGTTTCAGTTGAACATTCCAGCTTATAGGTAACTCGTGTTTCTTCTTCTCAAACGTACCGTATTCACCTTAAACGATCACTGGATGAATTAGATTAAATTTCAATATACAGAATGGTTTGAAGCACCGCTTTTTGAATTTGGGTTCCTTTTGTGATTTTATCTAATCCGAATTCTGTTTCTTTTCGTCAAAAATTAATTTAAATTCAGTCTTATTTACTGGAGAATAAAGCACTTCATGTCATCCAATTCTCACAATTCATAAATTGTCTAATATAATAGATTTTCATGAAACAAATAATATTGTTTATTGAATTTTATTTCACACTAATAACTTCATTCTATTTTCCGAAGAATTTTCAAGCTATGTGATTAGATAATGGTTGACATTGAAGAAAAGCATTCGAGAATTTTGGTCCAAAAATGTTTTTGCCAAATAATATGCTTGAATATCAGATGAATCATTCAATGCTCATGCTCAAATACATTTTACAGCTATGTTAGGTATGTTTGAAACTTTGGGGTAGGAAAGAACAAAAACGAAAAATAAAATGATTTTGGAATCATGTACTAATTAGATGAGGTAGTGAAGCTGAGATTTATTGCAGAATTTAAGTGTTGTTTCGATTGAGTTGGTGAGTTGGGGTTATCCTCAAGGTCTTTTTTAAGTCCAACTCCTCTGTAATATGGACAGAGGAAGTTCGACTGTTAAGCTTATATTGTGACAGAATTCTCAATTGGGTTGATCTTCTGAAGAAATCAAGTAGCTGTGAGTCATGTTTTAAGTCATCTTATCTTGAATTGATCTTTTATATCCAAGTAAATTTTCATTGAACGATCCACCGTGGATTGAATCTTATGGAATTTTATGTTAACGCGATTCCGTTGAGTCTACCAGTCTTGGAAACATCTTCAGTTTTACTCTTGTTTTGAGATCTTAATGTAGCTGAAAATTCGTCAAAAGTTTGAAAATTCATAGTAATTTTGCGGGTTGCCTGCAATTTAGTTTCCCGTAATCCTTTGTGAAATAGATTAAGATGGTAACAATGTTGACAATATGGTCTTATGCGTTTGACAACCTTCTTGAATCTTCTAAATAAGTGGATTATTCGAGTAACTATTGAAAATAGATTCAACTGAAGATAAAGAGTCTGCAAGGATTGAGATTCATAATGTAAAAGCTGAAACAAGATTCATAGATTGCATACAGCTCTTCGGTATGAATGCTACAGGTGAATAGATTCTTGTATGATATTGAGGTATTTGGTGTATTAATGATAGAACATGAAACTCTGTATTCATCTTTAGAGACATCCGTATATAATTCCATATCAAATTTTTTTTGTCAATTAGTTCAAGAAATGAGTGCTTCAAGATTCTACTAGTTCTTATTGTATTTATTTAAGGTTATGTTGAGCTCCGGTCGATGTCTGGACCAAGTGTATGTTCAGAAGAGGTTACTGGGATTGACTGAATGAGGTCTATTGATCTCGAATTCTATTGGATAAGTTGAGAGATGGAAGGCAATGCATTGATGTGTAAGGCAGCCGGCAAGTGTAGTCTTCTTATCACGTGGTATACTGGATGGTTCAGATTAGAATCTTGTACGAGAGGAGAATTTGTTATCGACAAAACTTGAAGGGAATTTCATGTTCTTCCACATGAAGGCTGACAGAAAGGCTTCACCTAAGATATCTGGTACTTTTTGGGTACCGTATACAATAATCTCAAACTGCTTTCTCTAGATGTGTAGTGAAGGATGCTGTCAAAGTCCAGTTTTGGGCGAACGAGGATCATGTAGATTCTAAAAAATACTTCTTCATCACTGCCACACTTATGGTGTTATGATTATGATTGTTAGATAGAAATTCAATACTTTCAACTCATATAGTGATTCTCTCCATACTGTTTCGTGGGAGTTTGAATGTGATTTCACCAATTTCACTGTTTACTTTAAGCATTCTGCAGGAGAATACTTTTTGTACATTTTCTGAAATTTGGAATTATCTAGAAAATGAGAGTTAAATCATATTTTCATCTCTATACATTTTTCATAAATTTTTCAAGAAAATTTATTATTTTTGAAAGAAAATTATAATGTGAATGACCAATAATGTTCAATAACTACTTCATTCTTCCGGAATTCATTACAATTGTCAGGAGCAAAACTTCATAAAATATTAATTTATTGCGATCTTCACTTCCACTTCTTGATTTTACGTACATTAAGTAATATACTACAAAGTTTTAAATATGAGCGAAAACCGGTTAATTTTTCTCGAGTTCTAATCATTCAAAATTCTATTTTTCGAATATTTTGTAACAATACATCCAATCCAATTTTCGAAACAATATATCAATCTAGTTCAAATTTGATTAAATTATGCAATATTTTGTCACGAAAAATTACAAGGAATTTTCCAACTTTTAAATCAATAGAAGCTGAAATTTAAAATCTTCAAATAATATATGTAAAAGGAAACTGACAAAGCTGTCAGCCGCATCGGTGGCCGCAGGAGTAAAGGCGTAGGAATGTGGTCTTTACCTATGCAATGCATCTCTTTGCTGTGCATTCGAACCAAGGAGCTCAATAATGACAGTGTATCTGAAGTTTTTCGCGACATAATTAAGTTGCATATCAAGTTGAACTGAATGATATGAAAAATCAAACTAGGGGGCCAAATCGGTTCAATGGTCCCGCAGTTATTCAAAGTTCGAATTTTTTTCTAATTTTTTTCCATCGATTCTCGAGAATCGATATAAAATTTTGTATTCAGAATAAGACTAATAACTCGCATATTATTGCAGAACTTTGTTATGCTCGTGAAATCAGAGGATCTAAAAAAATTATCAGCTGAACAGCGTTGAGCGCTACCGGAACCATAGCAATAGTCCTACGACAGAGTTTAAATTCAGCATGCGCGCAAAATATCCTTCTCGACTTCACGTCAGTGAATGGGAAATATATAGTACTATTTTGTAAACTTATTCAGTCTACTTTGTTAATAAAATAAATAAAAAATTTCGTTATTAAAGAACACTATTTCACATGTATGTAAATCAACAGTTTTAGCATCACTGCTCATGGTTTAATTATACACGACACTGTCAGCTCAAAATTATGTCAAATTACATTGATTAACGCTACTTAGAGGATCATAAATGCAAATAGAACTAATAAAGCGCAAATAATGATGGCATACTCATTAAGCCCCAAATATTCTGGCAAGTATGGGTGGCATACATCATACGACGAAACGGTATATCGTTTTAACAAGATTCTGCTTGCTGTTGGCACAGATTAAATTTGCGTTAAGATTTTGACATGACAGTAGTTGTTGCGAGTTTAGACAGAATCGATCAAATGCAGTTAATTAGAGAGCTGATTTTGTTTTACATAATCATAACTTCTACGCTCTCTCTTGTACGACGCTTTGAGGGATGTTTCAATTTTCAACGTCGCGTTTGAATTTTTTTTTCAACTCGTAAGTCATTATATAATTATGTCAAAATGTCTCTCCATTTAACATTTGAACTATGAGAGAAATTTCATATTTTGTGTGAAATCTTCACTTATTAATATTCGTTAATACGTCACAGATATTATATGCAAAAAATAGTATTAATTTATATTATAATAAAATTACTTGATAGAAGAATTATTTAAAAATTTGAAATATGATACAGATTTATTCTGTTAACTTCCTACAAATTTTAATTTCAAGAAGTTTTTCATTCAGAAAATTTTAGAATTAAATGAAATAAATGTTTTAGAACACACTGTGACACTTTAATAGACAAATAGAATTGAAACTTATCAAATTATTAATTAAATCTACTGAATAAATACTTGAATGGGATTAAAAGTTGTTTCGTTCCTTGTTTTATTAAAACCAAATTCCCTTCCAAAAATACAAAACATAACCTCAAGAACTTCTTCAAAAACAACTTGCTCAAGTTAAGTTCCTTCAAAAAAATTCCTTAAACATGTTAAACATCCTCAAAAAGCAATTAAGAATTATTACAACTGAAACTCATCAGCCCCATTTCACATCTAAAAAATAAAAATAATCAACAAAATATATCTTACCATACAAACTTAATGCAGATATCTGAACAAACACTAGAATGAAGTGAACTTTTTAAAAATCCTACCTACATATTCTATGTTCGCCCAAGAAACGACACAGAGTGTACTCTGTATTTTATGAAATAAATGATAATATGTTATTAGTGTAAACCAAAATATATAATTATATATATATATATATATATATATATATATATATATATATATATATATATATATATATATAATAAAAATATAAGAAAAAAAAATTTAACAGAATAAACCTGTATAATGTTTAAAATTTTAAAAAAATTCCTCTATCATGTAAAAAACCCTTTTTTTATTGTCTTACTCCCAATAGATTTTATTACTTGCGCGGCCTCCGAAGCGGTTTGTACCTTTGTTGGTTTCCTTCTGCATATATCATTTGAAGATTTCTAACGTTAACTTTACAAGATTCGAAAGTTGAAATAATTCTTCTGTTTTTTTCTCACAAAATATTGCATGATTCTTCGTGTCGTTATTTTGTATCCAACTTCAAATTTGGATTTTGTTAAGTGGAATTTTAAAAGGGAAAAAAGAGGAAAAATTGAGCCGATTCCGCCTATATTTAAACCAATGTAGCATAAAAGGGCTTCAAACGTATCCACAAGTTATAAGACTTGAAGTGTTATATAATATAATAATAATAATAATATTTTTTATTCTTTATGACAGGATATATCAGACGTGTTCCATATCAGAGATGGAAATAGTTCATCACAGGAAGAAAAAAGAACAAATAAACACTAACTACAGGTATCCCACATCATTTAGCCTTTATGTATTCATCAACACTACGAAACAATTAATCAGCAATAAATTCCTAATTTCTTTCTTGAATTTTCTGTCATACAACACTTGCAGTTTTTCCGGAAAATGATTATATAATTTTCTAGAAAAGTCCAAATGTAAGTGTCAAAATTTGACTGTTTTGGAACACAGAAAATATTTTTATTAGACTCATAATGATCAAAGTCTTTATACAATGATTTAATTATCAATTTAAATGTGAGTCAATACTTGATAGAAGAAAATTTTAAATGCCTTTGAATTCAGAATTATACATTCTAACTTCTACAACATATATTGAAACTATATGCAAAAACTATCAAATTGTTATCCTTATATATAATCGATATAAAATATTTTTCAATGTCTCGGGAAAAAACCTTTCACATCCCGACATGAAACGAATTAATACAAATGTATTAACAAAAAGTATATAAGTATGTATATTAACATACAAATACAAGAAAATCCACTATTCCAAAATTATCCAAAATTCTCGAAATAAAGGATCAAATAAAAATAATTGAACGAGAATTCCAACATTTAATAGGTCTCTAGACCTCTTCAGAAATGTATTGAATTGAGATTGAAATATATCACAAGATCAAAATTTAACTCACCAACTAAGATAAAAACTGGAACCCCAAAATAATGTCCCATGATGAGACATGGGACATTATTTGGGGTGAATAAGTTTTGTTATTATATGTTTTTCTGTGTTCCGAGTACAAATAGTTATGGGTTATACGTAACAACACGTTGATCATTTCTGTTTTATTTTGGATACTATAAAGCATACTTCGAGTTTATTCGTTCCAGGTTTTATCTTATTTGGTGAGTTAAATTTTGATCTTGAGATATAATTTCGTTCAATTATTTCTATTTGATCCTTTATTTTGAGAATTTTCGATAATTTTGGAATGGTGGATATTATTGTATTTATATGTTACTATACATACTAATATAGTTTTTGTTAATACATTTGTATTAGTACGTTTCATGTGGGGATGTAAAAAGGTTTATTCCGAGACATTGAAATATATTTTATATTGATTATATATGAGGATATCAATTTGCTAATTTTTGTATAAAGTTTCAATATATATTGTAGAAGTTAGAATATATCAATCTGAATTTAAAGTCATTTAAATTTTACTTCTATCTAGTATTGACTCACATTCAAATTGATTTTTAAATTATAAAATAAATTCTTATAGAGTCTAAATATCCACAATCTATTCCTCAAATATTTATTATTTTTCAAATTCTGGTTATTTTTTCCATCATGGGACATTATTTGGGATGTATAAGTTTTGTTATATTTTTCTGTGTTCCGAGTACAAATAATTACTGGTTGTACGTAACAACACGTTGATCATTTCTGTTTTATTTTGTATACTTTAAAGCTTACTCCGAGTTTATTCGTTCCAAGTTTCATCTCATTTGGTGAGTTAAATTTTGATCTTGTGATATATTTGAATCTGAATTCAATACATTTCGAGGTCTAGAGACCGAAATAGCTATCAAATGTTGGAATTCTCGTTCATTTATTTTTATTTGATACTTTGTTTTGAGAATTTCAGAAAATTTTTGAAATAGTGGATTTTCTTCTGTTTGTATGTTAATATACATACTTATATAGTTTTGGTTAATACATTTGTATAAATACGTTTCATGTGAGGATGTATAAAGGTTTTTGTTGAGACATTGAAAAATATTTTATATTTATTATATATATAAAGATATCAAGTAGATAGTATTTGTATATAGTTTCAATATACGGGTAGGAAAAAGACAGTCGGAAACATAGAAAATTCAGTGTTTATCAAGAATGCAGTGGAGCAGTGGAAAAATCGAAAACTCAGCGCTATGCGATGACGAAAAAATGACTGATATCTCTTAATAATAAGAAATTGAATCCGATTATATAAAGATTATTCTAACTAAAAAAATTTAATATATGAGGCAGTAATTAATTTCCACAAAAGAACTCACCAATAATTTTTGTGGAGATAAATTACTGTCTCATATACATTTTTCAATCAAAATGAGTTTCCACGAAGTAAAAACCGAATCAATCAAATATTCAAAGATTATTCTATTCAAAAAACAAAGTTGCTACTATTTGTTGTTAGATATAAAGATTCCCAAAAATTTATGGAGACCATTTTTTCCTTCTCATGAGTTGCAGTCCAATAAATACATAAGTTTAAACCTGCCAAATTTGCATTGAAATTATGCGCAAGGGATTTTGATATAGTCAACGCATACCGAAACTAACCCATTTAATCTACAGAATAGCAGGAAATAGCATGGAATGACAGTGATTGTTTTATCTTCCATGTTTTGACTTACGTCCAGGTAAAGTTAGGGCCTTCATAATAGAGTTTGAGCCATTTTAATTGTTCAACAACGATGACAGATCCAACTATTCGACGAATTCCTGTAATTTCTGCTCTCTGAGAACTTTCGAATCGAGTTTCCACAGCCGCAATTAACGGAAATTCCAAATTCAGATTTATAGATCATTCAGAAATGTCATTAGAGCTTAACTCGCTAAACTTCGTCAAAGCTGATGGTAGCGACGCAGGTCTCAGGTGGTATCGCTGCTTCTACGTTTGATGACCACAATGTAACTTTGGAAAGTCTAATAATTTCAATTTTGATCGTACTGATTTGTAGCTCTGAAGCTTAACGGACAGACTGTTATTGAGCTGAAAAATTACAACACGAGGCTCGCATTAGTAACGTATATATTTTGTATATATAACGTATATATACGTTTCTTTTAGAGTGATAGAACTTTCGATAGGGATAACTGTGACAGAAGGTAGAAGCCATGTTGTTTTGACATTTCTGTTCAGTAAGCATTGACAAATTATCATGGAAAGACTCGCACCACAACAGCGTTTAAAAATCGTTGAAATTTATTTGCAAAATCCGTGTTCTATTCGCCAAACTTATAGAACACTTCGTGAAATTTATGGTTCACATAATCGTCCATCAGAGCAGCTTATTCGTCGAACTATCAATAGATTTCGGACAACATTTTCTCTACTTGATGCAACAACAACAACAAGACAAAGAGCTGTACGTACAGAAGAAAATATCACTGCTGTAATTCATAGTGTTAATGATGAGCCAGATTTATCTATTCGTCGACATTCACAACAACTTGGAATCTGTGCATCCACTACATGGAAAATTTTGCATGAAGATCTTGGTCTACACCCATACAAGATTCAACTGGTTCAGGAACTAAAGTCGCTTGTCTACAATAAGCGTCGTTTGTTTGCTGATTGGGCCCTAGAACAGCTTGAAGTTGATCCACTTTTTTATCGTAAAATTGTGTTTAGTGATGAAGCTCATTTCTGGTTGAATGGCTATCTAAACAAGCAAAATTGCCGTATATGGGGTGAAAACAATCCTCAAGAAGTTCTGCAGGTCCCATTGCATCCTGAAAAATTCACTGTATGGTGTGCTTTACACACTGGAGGCATCGTCGGTCCATATCTTTAAAAACGAATGGTGCTCGTTACAGATCGATGATCAATGATCATTTATTTCAAAGTTTGAATGGTATCGATCCAGAAGTTTTTGGTTCCAACAAGATGGTGCTAAACCTCATGCTGCTACCGTAACAATTGATTTATTGAAAGAAAGATTTAGCGATAATATTATTTCGAGAAATGGTCCAATTAATTGTCCTCCAAGATAATGCGACATAACTCCACTGGATTATTTTCTTTGGGGTTATGTCAAGTTATTGCTTTATGCTGATATTAACCCTATGTTTTGCACATTTGTGGCCAAAAAATCCTTCAATCAGGGTGAATTTGAGGATCTTCATTTTCCAACACTAGGAAATTAACTTAAATGATGAATCTCCATATTCTTATATTAACTGAAAATTGTAAAAAGTACTCATGTGGAGTCGGAAGATTTTGCGCGCTTGTTCTAGTCTTTCTTCCCTAAGGACTAACTAAAATACAAGAAAAATAAAAGTCATATAAATAATTATAAGATCAGACCCTCAATTCAATCTTGCTAAAAAGTTAATGATAGCTGGATAACAGCACTTATGCACATTACTGATGATATTCTGAAACCAACAGAAGAAGGTAAGCTTACTTTGTTGACACTATTAGATAAGGTAAGTATTCCTTCATTCCTTTCAGACACGGTACAAGTTAGTAATGAACAAGTATGAAAATACAAAAAAACGAAAAAGAAAGAAACTTTGACTAACCCTCTTAACATCAATTGAAAAACTACCCTAAAACAGCATCGAAATATTCAAACTTGCTATAAAAACACATCTCCAACAAACTTGTTCAATTTTTTTTCTTGAAGCTCAAATAATCCAAAATTCTCAGTCTCTCAGGCAGATTTTTTAAAAGTTCAATACCACTGAACTTAGGTGAATTCTCAAATTTGGATGTTCTATGAGTTGGAATACAGATTTTTTTCTTGTGTGTTGTATCATATGCATGATACTGATATCACTTTTTGAGTGACGGAAGATTTCTTCGAATATAGAAGCATTTAAAAATTTATATACAGGAAAAACTCAAAATCTCATATTTTATGAAAAACTATTATTCTCAAAGGTTTGACAATGTGGTTCATAGAATGCTTTGGGATTTGTTAGTACACATTGGTCTTTTCGATGGAGCATTTGAATACTTTTCATCGTATATTGAGGGTAGGGAGCAAACTGACCATCAAAGAAATGTAGTGTCTTCTTTCTTGGTGATTACTAAAGTTGTGTCACAGGGTTTGATTTCAGGACCCATTTTTTTATAATTTATATTTTCCAGTTTGTGAGATTCAGTTTTTCCTGCTCGGTGCATTGCTCTGCTGATGGTAGTTTATATATTATAGGCTGTTAAGGCGTAAATCTCATGCGCAAAGTGTTTGCGCATGTACATTCTATAATTCCAATAATGTTGTATGAAGCATACTCTTTACACCGTGGTTGCGCCTAATTTCTCTATGAAAGAAGAACAACCATAGAAACCATAGATAAATTTCGTGTAAATGTCAATGTAACAAGTCGAAAACAAGACAGTATTAGTATTCAAGAAGAGATCTGGAGACAACCAGACACCAACAGCAGCATCCGAAGGCGGCGGTAGCTCCAACACAGACAGAAGAAGCTCAGTAAGATAAATGTGTATACATTAACATTTATGACACATGTTTCATACTTCAATATATTTTTTATACTTGTAGTATTCCTTTAATTCCTGAAACCAGGTTTAACATTTGATGCAATCATTTAATTCAATTAATTTGATTCATTCCTTCAATACAGTCCACTGATCTATCATCTAGTTCGTTGCTCTATATTATTAGTTATATCTAATAATAAATACAACATCAATTCCAAACACACACCATTTATATTGAGTATATCTTAGGGAATCAAATCCTACGTTGATTCTGAAATACGAAGGCTATTTTGATATACTGCCAATATTTCTACCAGCAACAAATTTCAGGCAATTTCGACTACACAGAAATTCCATTTGCAATAAACTCATTGCAAATTTACATAGGCTATTTTATATCAATCTCTAGGATAGATAAATTGGCCTATCTCTTCCTTACTGTAAAATGAACGCAGACGGTACTATATAGGGTTTATTTACAAGATTGAAATTACACTTCAACGTCTCAATAAAATTAACAAAATTCAACGCCAAAATAATTACTGAGCTTCTGAACTATTCCCTTCTCTAACCTTCTTCTAAATGTACTACGTCTCGACTAAGTACTCCGTCTCAATTTTCTTCGCTCGACTTCTGCTTATTGGACAGCTATTATACAGTTATGGAAGAGACAGTCGGAAACATAGGAAATTTAATGTTAATCTAGAGAAGCAGGAATATCCAGTGGAGCAGTGAAGGAATCGAAACCTCAGCGCGATGCGATGACGAATAAACAACTGATCTCTCTCAATGCCATTGTGAAGTGGGGATTTTCGAGCGTAAGGCTGTGCACTCTGATTTCAGCATCACCAAAGTATCTCCACTTCACAATGGCGTTAAGAGAGAACAGTTGTTCATTCGTCATCGCATCGCGCTGGGTTGATTCTTCAACTGCTCTACTGGACATTCCTGCTACTCCAGATAATCATTGATTTTCCTCTGTTACCGACTGTCTTCCCTATACCTGTATACTATTTCAACCAGGGCAAGAAATTTAACGATGGAGACGAATCTCAAGACTCAAGCCATATTCCGATATATTCTTCCAGGAAAATGTTGAAGTTTTTTGTTTCAGTGATAAATCTCTACACTTGATGAACACATGAGATCCTATGGTAAGACGTCTCCAAAAATATTGAACTGGCCAATGTAATAATAGGATCTAGCCGCTATGAGAAGGCCGGTATTCCAAGAATTGACTAGCTCTCGTGATGATAGAGTCGAAAATATACAGAAGCCAAATTGGACTAACTGAATCAGTAAACGAAACTACAGCGAATTGCGCGCGTAAACAATATTGTATTATATTTCACAGGTTTATCCATTTTGGGCTTCCGAAAGTAAACGTAAATAAAATACTCTTTCATTTAGAATATCGATCTAATTTTTATTTCAACATAATGCTTGGACGATTATGCGTGAAATACAATACATCATTTAAATGTCCTCTGCTTGATCTCTTATAGAACTCGATCCTTGTGAGGTAATTTTCGATGACTCGGCATATTTCGAGCAATATCTCACCAATAACATGACGAATGTTGGTTTTCAGATCGTTCAGAGCATTATCGCCATAAACACGATGCTTCGCATAACCCCACAAATGAAATCCAAAGGCGAGAAATTACGCATCCTTGGAATTTTTCTTGCGATAAAGCCAAAACGGGTCGTGTTGTCTGGCTAGTTACGCCATCTTGCTGGAACCATATCTCTTCCAATTCCATATAATTAATTTCTGGACAAAGAAAGAAATCGCTAATCATTTGGCTATAGCGATGAGAATTGGCGGTTTGAGTGACCCCTTCTTCATTTTCAAAGAAGTATGGGCCAATCACTCCACCAGACCAAATTTCACACCATACAGTGACTTTTTGTGTCTCAGCAGTTACATGAGGATTTTCCCTGGCCCAGATGCGACACTTTTGTATGTTTGCATAGCCACCGAGTGAAAAATGTGGTTCGTCGCTGAAGAAAATTCGACGCGAGAAATCGTTATCCAAACGTTTTTGTTCAAGCACCCAATCGGCATATGTTCTACGTAATCGATGGTCAGCTGGCTTCAGTTCTTGTTTCAACTGAACATTATAAGGATGGAGATGCAAATCCAGATGCAAAATACGCCATAACGTGCCGTAAGAGATGCCCAAATGTTGAATTGATAAATTTGGATCTTCTTCAAAACTTTCACTTACAGTAAAAATATTTTCGGTCGAGCGTGCATTTCGATGATATATGGGTCTTAAGACATCAGTAACAGATCCAGCCTCTTCAAAGTTTTTTACTGTGTTACCAATTGTACGCTCAGATGGACGATTATGTCGACCATAATCTGCCCGTAATGCTCGAAACGTACTTAATACAGAATCATTGTTTTATAGTAAGTTTTCACAATTCTCACACGTTTTGCAATAGATGAACGATCCATAGTGTTGAATGGCTAACCTTCAACTAAACATATGAGGCTTCGAATTACAGTTCTGTTCGACTTATGCCATTGAAACAGGGCTGTGAAATCAATACCAGGAAATGGATAACCTGTTATTATTAATCCTCACCAAGTTACTTACTTCCTAAAAACTCGAGCGTACACACCCTATAAGTTGTCATCAATGCCTAATTAGTTGCTTCAAACGAACTTGAAAACTTAATCAGCCTTCTTCATCTTCGAGCTGCACGTCAAACTTTCTACCCAATCCCCACAAAGAAAATTGCAGCTCTTTATAGAGCACCATGAGAAAATAGAGTTGCGCCCGACCCAAAAACATTCCAGAAAACTCCCTGTAACTTTCGACTCCAAAAAGTTCTCGGTTCCAACAATGGACGAATGAATACGCTTTCAACTTGGCCGTAAAGATTCGCTCTGTTGTCGCAGTAAATTTCGTTTGCAACGATAAGCGAATAAAGTTTTCATGTGCGATTTTTGGTAGCTTAGATAAAATTCTTTACGGCGGTTTCTCAATCTAGGAAACGGAGTATCGACGTGTAGCCATTTGGCCGCCTTTATTATTCATCTCTTCTGGGAACGGGGAGTTTATTGTCGGTCTCCGTTTGGGGGATTGTTCTATTCTACAAATGACGCCCGAATTTCGGGATGAGAATTGGAGGAACAGGATGCTACTCTGTGTGAAAAGTACAGGGGATTTCTAATTTTTAGAACACACGTGAAATATTCTCTTATAGGTTGGCAGTACTGTAAATAATTAAAAGACGAAGCTCGAAAAGCATATGTGACTTATTATACCTTCAGCTGCTTTTTCCGTGATTGATACTTTTGAATTGATTATGAGATCATATGGAGAAACTGTCAATATTTTTGAGCCCTCTATATATTAATATAATAGATTTGGGGAATAAGAAAGCCATTATTTTTTCGGTAGATGGCTGCAGTGATCGATATCTCGTGAAATATTCATCAAACAATTTCATATTTATGCTCGTTGTCAAGGTGACATTTCACGTTGAAAACATTTTTTTGCTTTTCTTTGTTTGGTCCATTCAGTTGTGAGTTATAGCGTGTTGAAAATGGAAGTCAACAATGAGAAAATTGGGTACATTTACAGTTTTTCTTTGCTGAAGGCAGAAATACAAGCCAGTTGAAATTGCTAATGGTGTTTACGGTCCTGATAGTATAACAGCTAGTTACGTGCAATTCTCGTTTCTTCGATTCCGTTCAGGTATTGTTGATGTGGAAGACGCTCCTCGCCCAGGCAGGCCCGTAGTAGAAAATGTCGATAAATGGTGACTGGGTTGAGTAACAGATCACCTACGATACTATTGTACAAAAATGATCGTGGCTGCGCTTAAACAGTGGCCAAACCGGGACTTAGGGCCAGGAATGTTTTACTATGCATTTTGTAGGAGTGGAAAGGAATAATTTATTATGAGTTGCTTCCATATGATCAAACACTGAATTCTTATCTCTACTATCAATATACGGCGATAACAGATAGAATGAACTCAAGGCTAGAGTCTTTCTGGCGGAGCCATTCTGGCCTGAAACATTCGAAGTTGTTCTTTGGAACAGCTTCGAACAAAAAGATGGTGAACCTTGCGCTAGTTCTGGATAGGGCCAAACTGAGAACACTTGTCGGAATTATGACAGGTCACTGCAGACTGAAAGCACATTTGCACAAAATCGGTCTGGCTGAAGGCGATGAATGCAGGCTGTGTCCTGAGGACACTGAAGCAGCCATGCACATCGTCTCAGAGTGCCCAGCGGTGAGACGCATCAGATTCGAAGTGTTTGGCTAGGCTTTTATAGCCCACTACGAATTGAAAAAATTATCCCCGAACAAGATTATCGGTTTTATCCAAAAACTGGATCTCGTCGCGAATATATAAATTAGGGGTAAACCACAATAGTCCGTGTGGACACAGTGGTAGGGTGGACAGACGCCCGCTCGCCATAAATAACATAACTACTGTCAATAACTGGACCGTTTGAAGCTAACGATTGACCAGAGACGGCCTGAATTGATCAACAGAAGAGGTGTTGTGTTCCATCAGGACAACGCCAAGTCAAACACGTCTGCACTGGCTGTCCAGAAACTCCAAGAGCTTGGTTTGGAAGTTGTATTGCATCCATCAGATAGTCGGGACCTAGTATCAAGGGATTACCATATTTTTCTCGCATTGCAAAACTTCTTGAGTGATAAGAAATTGGCATTAAGAGATTTTAATAATTGATGATTTTTTTTTCAATAAAAAAGAAGATTTCTTTGAAAGAGGCGTTATGAAGCTACCTTTGAAATGGAAACGAAGCGGTGTATATACGAGTACGACCCAAATCGGACGATCAGAAACATGTTAGTTAAATAAAGTCTTGAAGTTCACGCAAAAATAATGGATTCCTGAATCTTGAACTATTTCATCCGTTGTAGTTAGGTAATTAATCAAATTGAAACTAGTTTTTAGAAATCAGTATGTTTTACAATTAAAAATGGACCTCACTACTTGTTCAGGATTCACATTTTGGTGTAGTGTGCAAATTTTAGTTTCTTCAGATTACTAATTGATTTGCTGACAAGTGAACACTCTCTTGTGGTGAAGCAAATCCTGGAGCATGTATAGCGAAATCGCTCAGGAGAACAAACTGTCAAGGCAAAGCAAAAGTTGGAGTTCGGTCGATGATAAAAATTCTCGCGATCAAAATGCTAAGTTGCTGCTAAGTTGAGACAAACATATATTTTTCAGAAGCTATACCTGTAACGGCTTTTCCTAAAACGATCATATTAAAATAACCATCAGAAATAAGAATTATACTTGAGATTCTATCGTCAGGAACTATTGTTTCATCATCTGCTTGACACCTGAGAGAACCTTTCGAAATTCAACCCTTAAAATCAGTAGACGTCACCGAAGTCTGGAAGACTTAAAAAAAAAGAATTCCAGTGCACCTGAATAACCTTTTCTCGCAATTATGGATTGATTAAAACAATGGCTGTTTCAATTAAGTATATATCCTGTTTATGCACTCACCTTATTCTTGTTTTAATTTCATAGTCATACATGTGTAGTGCCATAGCACCTATGTATACCTAAGAGTACAGGTGTTGTGAATAATTCCTGAAATGATAGCATTCATTTAACTTCAGAACTTCTTGAAAAATCACATGTGAATCCCGTGATACGCAGTGATTTCATCGCCTTTTCAGAACAATTTCTACTTAAAAACTATTTTAAATTTAACATATCCTAGCTATGATATTATCACTGAGTCCACTCCTTGCAGATATATTTATATCCTAAATAGAAAATAAAATATTTAATTCAAAATTACCCGTGAATATTCATTTCTGGTACAGATAAGTAGACAATAACTCACGTGTATTTCCGGAACATCCAGACAACTGAGTCAATTTTTGAATTCCTTAAATAATATTCACCTAAAAATTAAATTCACATTTCGCATTACACTTATCAAAAAACAACCGCGAAGCTGACTATTAAATCAATAGCCACGAGCAACGGTTTCAATCCCAATATACATTCTGTCAAGAAAGTACCGGGAATTATCGATTTAAATCTGGCGGGGCAATGAGGCAGGTAAAATTTTTTTTCCTAGGTTGGTACCACGGTCCTTAATTACTATGCCAAGCTTGAGCGGGATCTGTCAACTACTGTGTTTGCAACAGCTGATTAAGTCAGTCGATGTCAGAGTGCGTGCCGATTTTTACTATGGGTGATTACGTTGAGCAATAACGCGCCTTCTCACCGAGCTATGGTTGTGACTGACTTTTTCGCCAAAAACTCAACAAACGTGCTTCAGCAACCACCGTATTCGCCGGATTTGGCTCCCTGCGACTTTTTCCTCTTCCCAAAACTGAAATTGCCCCTTCGTGGCACCCGTTTTGAGTCGATTGAAGCCATAAAACAAAATTCGGCGCCAGAGCTAAAGTCCATCCCGGAAAGCGCCTATAAAAAATGTTTCGATAATTGGAAGTGCCGTTGGCATAGATGTATTGGAGCAAATGGACCCTATTTTGAAGGCGACCCAATAAATTTTGACGATTAAATGTAAAAATGTTGTTTTAATTGAAAATTCCCCGTACTTTCTTGACAGAGTAGTAATAGATAATTTAATTCGACAGAATCAATCTAAAATAGCTATAAACCAAATTGATCGCATCATAAAAACTAAATAAAACAAAAAATTCGTTTCTTCATCAATCAAAAAGTAGCCAATAGTTTTTCAAAATTAGATGTTAATATTGCTGTCAAAACACAGAAGAAACTATCATGCGTATCATTTAATGCAAAGGACCCAACTCCAAATATACATGAATCGGGAGTTTATGAGTTATCTTATCCGACGGGCAGTAATAAACATATAGGACAGAAGGGACGTTCCTTCAAAACGAGGTTCAAAGAACATAAAATGGATTTCATGGAAAATAAACAAACTTCTACTTTTGCTACTCATTGTTTAGAAAACAGCCATCCTTTTCCAACAATAAATAATCTTAAAATTTTACATGTAGAATCAAAAGGAGGGAAACTTGAAATATTTAGAATCGGCTGAAATTTTCAAATTAACTAAAATAATGTAAAAATAATCAATATTTGTACGGATCTAAGAAAATCCAAAATATTTGAGATATTTAAATAAATAACATCTGTTTACCAATCTTCTTTCGACGTGCCGACATTCTAATAGTTGTTAGGCGACCTTTTCTTTTTAATGTGTTTTTATCAGCTCTTCTACCTATACATGTATAAAATATCGTATCTTTCTTGTTAAGATGGGATAGTTAATTCCCGAAACTCGCGCCACAATTAAATGTGTAATATATCAATTTATTGGTAGTAAAACAGTAATTTCTACAACTTGTTTTAATTATGATCAACTACCAAATAGTAACGGCTGAAACAGTTCAGTATCTGAAAGAAGTAGATGTTAACCCAACCATATAACCGTATTTCAACGAACGAGTTCTGAGGTATAGTACATTCTGTCAAGAAAGTACCGGGAATTATCGATTTAAATCTGGCGGGGCAATGAGGCAGGTAAAATTTTTTTTTCCTAGATTGGTACCACTGTCCTTAATTACTATGCCAAGCTTGAGCGGGATCTGTCAACTAGTGTGTTTGCAACAGCTGATTAAGTCAGTCGATGTCAGAGTGCGTGTCGATTTTTACTATGGGTGATTACGTTGAGACGATAACGCGTCTTCTCACCGAGCTACGATTGTGACTGACTTTCTCGCCAAAAACTCAACAAACGTGCATCAGCAACCACCGTATTCGCCGGATTTGGCTCCCTGCGACTTTTTCCTCTTCCCAAAACTAAAATTGCCCCTTCGTGGCACCCGTTTTGAGTCGATTGAAGCCATAAAACAAAATTCGGCGCGAGAGCTAAAGTCCATCCCGGAAAGCGCCTATAAAAAATGTTTCGATAATTGGAAGTGCCGTTGGCATAGATGTATTGGAGCAAATGGAGCCTATTTTGAAGGCGACCCAATAAATTTTGACGATTAAATGTAAAAATGTTGTTTTAATTGAAAATTCCCGGTACTTTCTTGACAGAGTAGTATACCTTCTGATAAAACTTTGGACAATATTCAAACGGCTATACTTGGAATAATGAAAGAGAATTGTCGTTCTTGCCAATTATGAAACATTTTCTGCCTTGCAGAACTACACTGAAAGTTTCTCCATTTACTTCAAGAAATATTGCAGTATTTAATCATTTTGTATATGTTGCTCATATTTTCTTCAAAGCGAAAATATTCACATCAATTCAAGGAGAAAATTGATTGGATATTGGGAAAATAAGTTCATTCGATCAGGAAGTGATCTGTTTCGTGTTCGTTCACGAATGTTTCCAACGAAAAACTTCATCAATCAATAGAGTTGTATGGGCAAAATTCTATGCTTTCCCAAAAATATCGACTCTTTTATGGAGGAGGTACCATTAATTGTTCTTAATGTCTTTTTCAGCTGATATATTTATGATCAAAGCAGAATATCACGAAAATAAATTTTAGTTGTAGGACCCAAAATATAATAGCTCGAAATCGTCCAGCAGAATCTCAATAAAATTCACTGAATATTTGTATAATTAAAAAAAAAAAAATTGAATTAAAATGGTGAAAAGCGCATACGTGAAGTCAGGAGTTTTTTCGACCTTGTTCATATCATGGACGATCCTCACGAAATTTTTCGTTAGCCTTCTTTCTGTTATTTTAAATTTTAATGCTAAATTCAAACCCAGTCATAGGATGGTTTCTGCATATGGTATAATATACTGTAAGACTGTAAATAAACGAGATTTAGTCTATTATTATCTCTCTAATGTTAGCTTGTCAGGGAATTTGCATACGAACTGATCAACGTTCAATTACTATTGAAAAATTCGAGAAGGTATATCAATATAATATACTAGGTAATTTGTCACTTGATTTTGGTTGCTTTTATAATTTTATATAAAATCGAATGAAACAAGGTTAGATTTTTTTCCACCTGCATCTCCAGCATAAGGTTTGCCTTCGCATATTGCATTTATCAGAAATATGTGGATTAATTTTGTAATCCGAATTTTGGGCTTTAAAAATTATAACAAATTTGTCGCTTCTAGTAATGTTGATGTTATTATTCAAGCTTATTGTAGTCGTATTATTTATTTTCTAATTTTACTTTTCAGCATTTAGACGGCTTTAACTATTTCTCCGAAGAAATTAATTTAATCTTAAGAGGGAGCTATGACTGTTGAATTTGATTGTGGGTAATAGCAAATAACTGAGCTGTTCCTTTCATTAAGACTTCAACAAAACCGAAATTTTTTCTTTTATTCGGTCTTTTTTGCAACAAAGCGATTAATATTTTATAACTGACAAGCAATGAATACGTCTGTTGTCTTATCTAGAATGACAGCAAAAAATGATCAAAAGTTCAATTCCTTCTTGATTTATTCAATATATCATTTTCCTCATGAAAATGTCTAACATACCATTTAGTTTCTGTCTTTATATATTCCAAAGCAGGGTTGGCCGGTCTGTTGTAATAATCTGCCTTTTCATTTCAGTATCATAATATTGCAGACAATATATTCACAGGAGTGGAAATGATCTGACACTGTGCCCGATATACCGCCATCACTCCAAAGCGCTACACGCTTTAAGTTAGATTATACTACTCTGTCAAGAAAGTACCGGGAATTTTCATAATTTTAAAATACTGCATACAACATTTCATGAAGTAAATGGAGAAACTTTCAGTGTAGTTCTGCAAGGCAGAAAATGTTTCATAATTGGCAAGAACGACAATTCTCTTTCATTATTCCAAGTATAGCCGTTTGAATATTGTCCAAAGTTTTATCAGAAGGTATACTACTCTGTCAAGAAAGTACCGGGAATTTTCAATTAAAACAACATTTTTACATTTAATCGTCAAAATTTATTGGGTCGCCTTCAAAATAGGCTCCATTTGCTCCAATACATCTATGCCAACGGCACTTCCAATTATCGAAACATTTTTTATAGGCGCTTTCCGGGATGGACTTTAGCTCTCGCGCCGAATTTTGTTTTATGGCTTCAATCGACTCAAAACGGGTGCCACGAAGGGGCAATTTTAGTTTTGGGAAGAGGAAAAAGTCGCAGGGAGCCAAATCCGGCGAATACGGTGGTTGCTGAAGCACGTTTGTTGAGTTTTTGGCGAGAAAGTCAGTCACAATCGTAGCTCGGTGAGAAGGCGCGTTATCGTCATGCAAAATCCATGAGTTGTTCGCCCACAAATTTGGCCGCTTCTTACGGATACGCTCACGCAAACGTTTCATAACGCCTAGGTAATACTCCTTGTTTACCGTCTGACCCTCTGGAACGAATTCGTAGTGCACCACGGATATCGAAGAAAACAATGAGCATCACCTTCATTTTCGAGCGGCTTTGGCGTGGTTTTTTCGGTTTCGGCTCATTTTTTGCCACCCATTCCGATGATTGCTGGCTTGTTTGCATATCGTACTCGTAGACCCAGTTCTCATCACCAGTTATAATGCGTTCCATGAATATAGAATCGGAATTACAGCGATCCAGCATGTCTGAAGCAACCTGTTAGCGATGACATTTTTGAAGAAAATTCAGGTCTTTCGGTACGAGTCGTGCGGCCACCTTTCTCATGCCAAAAATATCAATCAAAATCGTACGTGCGGACTCGTGGGATATCTTAAGATCATGTGCTATCTCTCTCAAGCTGGTACGACGGTTTTCCAGCACCCTTTCCTTAATTTTATCGACGTTATCTTCGATCGAAGCCGTCGATGGGCGACCACTTCACGACCGTCCTTGAAGGGTCTGTACCACTGATATGCACGAGTTTTCGATAGAGCATTATCACCAAAGGCCTTTTGCAACATTTTCAATGCATCGGCATACGAAAATTCATTTGCAACACAAAACTTTAAACAAATTCTTTCCTCAACGTAATCACCCATAGTAAAAATCGGCACGCACTCTGACATCGACTGACTTAATCAGCTGTTGCAAACACACTAGTTGACAAATCCCGCTTGGCATAGTAATTAAGGACAGTGGTACCAATCTAGGAAAAAAAATTTTTACCTGCCTCATTGCCCCGCCAGATTTAAATCGATAATTCCCGGTACTTTCTTGACAGAATGTATGTAGAATCGGAGCTTACAGGCAATCGGTAGAATATCCAATTTCTGGTTCTGTTAAAGCCACTTAGTAACTAAAAATGTTCCAAAATCACAAAAAATGTCCAAAGGACAAAATATAAACTACTAATGATTGAAATTCAATACAAAATGCCCAAATTTCATGTCAAGTGAATAACGAGCCGATATTACGAATGTATCCTGGACACGTGTACACCAAAATACGTTAGACGATGAAAGCTGGGATATTACAGCGTACACTTACTACACCAACAGAACGTTCGATACGTACAGCAGGCATCGTGTTTGGGCGATTAAACTTTGTTTCGTAGATAGTAGCACAAGAAGTACGGAAGTATCCTTAAACTCTTTATAAATGTATTGTTTCTTTTCGAAAATTTTTGGGGGAAACTGTACTTCTATAGGTCCCATGGTAAACACGCCACCGCTATTTTAGTAGACATATGATATTTCATACAACAATTCAAATTCTATATTAATTATGGGCAAACATTATCATCAAACATCATAACCATATCCCTGTCATCTTGTGTGTATTGGTGAGTAGATAGAATGAGAAATTATTAAAATAACTCCTTAATTTGAGACTTCGAATATTTCATGCTAACGTTGTTCAAGTTGAAATGAGATTTCATGAAATAGAATACATAGTCCGTCTAGAAAGTATCCGGAAAAAACAAAGCTCAATTGTAATTATTTAGTATATATTTTTAATTTTTCAATTAGAAAATTATAACAAAATATTCATCTTATTTACTTATACAATCTATATTTAACTGTAAACACTTGATTAAACGTTGAGGTACACTCGAAACCAGACCACCTCCATAATTTTTGGTGATAGTAGTCCAGGACTGTAAAACTGGCTTAATTAAATCATATTTATTTCGTGGCGCTGCCCGTTCAACTTCAATCTCTATTAGTCCCAATATGTTTTCAATGAGACTAAGATCAGATGAAGCTTCTGGACATGAAATGGTTGTCACTTGGTCTTCTTGCAT
Source organism: Megalocaria dilatata (assembly GCA_034642435.1). NCBI lineage: Eukaryota > Metazoa > Arthropoda > Insecta > Coleoptera > Coccinellidae > Megalocaria > Megalocaria dilatata. The sequence goes on along the minus strand of CM067855.1, from coordinate 57,367,757 downwards.
CCAAGCATGAGTATAGGCCGAAGTATGGCATCTTGCATTATCCTGCTGAAAATGCCACCCCTCTGGATATAAAGCATGCGCCGTTTCAAGTAGAAAATCGTTTAGAATGCCACAATACTTTTCACTATTAATGGTAATATCAACTATACAGAGAGGCAGAGCATGACGCTGATATATTGCTCCCCAAACTATCACTTCGGAAATTTGAACGGTAACAGGTAGTTTCGATAGAATTTTTGAGCGATTTCCACCAAGTTGGAAACAACTTTCATCATATATAAAGACTTTATTGAAATTATCTTCTTGACAATATTCTATCCTTCGTCCATTTTGTAAAGATGACATTCAAGGGATTTTTTTGGTTTCCTTGATAAGTAGCCTTGTGTTTTCAGTGGCATACAGAAGGTTTCTGGGCATATTTTTATATTTCGTCAATTCGCGAAACCCCAGGCGCGGATTGCGTCGTCCTAAGGCCAATAAAGCGTTTTAATTATTTCCTTTAATCTTACGCGGTCCTCTTGAAACTGGTCTAAGCCTCATTTTCATGCCATTCTTTATCTTCTTTATTATATCATAACAGAACTTTTCCCAGTTAAGCCAATTGCACTAATTTTTTAACGTGTCGAAAATCCTTCCTGTACACATATTCTACCTGCTTCATTTTTTCTAGTTGAGACATTATTTCATAAATTGTATACCTGTGGACAATGAACAATATTTGACAAATAGTAATGCCACAGGCGACTATCTGCACAACCTATTTTATACATGACTTATGTCTTAGAATGTTACAAAAAAGATGTATATTAAAATTTTTTGAAAAATAATAAATTCCGGATAATTTCTAGACGGACTATATAAAGAATGAATTTATATCAACTGTTACCTGATTTGTGATAATAATAACAATAATTTATCGATTTCTTTCTGACAATTAAATGTATGAGATAGGTCATAAGGAAAGTAAAAAAAATATTATATAAGTATACAAAGTCAACTACTCACTAATATATAAGAAAGATAATCCTTTTCTGAATAATAACATTAACACAACAATATACCTCTAACAATTTTCTCTAATTCCTTGAAATTACGAGATCGAACACCATGCGGCAAATGATTATAAAGTTTGATACACTGATACATACGGGACAGGCTACACTAAAAGTAAACGGCACCCTCCAATCACAGAGCTCGAGAATAAACCCGATATACACATGCGCCGTAGTTATTTTCCGCCATTTGAATAATTGTCAAAGTGACAAATCTAACATTTGAAAGATATTTTTACTCTAGTTTGAAATATCAATATTTTACGAAAAGTATTATAGAATGCATTGATAATAATTGATATATATATATATATATATATATATACATATACATATATATATATATATATATATATATATATATATATATATATATGTATATGTATATATATATATACACGAATGTACACGAATACTTACCCAAGCCGATACTTGAAAACAGTCAGTTCAAACTCTACTGGGACAACCCGATAATAACGGATAGATCGGTGCCGCACAACAGACCCGACATCGTGATCTTTGATAAAGGAAACCGCAAAGCAACAATCATTGATATAACCGTCCCGGCAGATGATAACATAAGTAGAGCGTACACGGAGAAACTAACAAAGTACCACGACCTGGCTTTTGAAATAAAAGAGATACACCAGCTAAGAACGGTAAAGATTCTGCCCCTGATAATCTCCACGAATGGATTGGTTGAGAGCCACCTGGCAGAAAATACGGAACTCCTTGAACTGGATCAGGAGTTGATAAGTAAAGCTCAGAAGGAGGTGATCCTCTGGACAACAAGAATTGTTAGAATGTTCCTTACAGCTGCCTAGAAGGTCCTTGGTCGTTAAGACCCGGACCTTCTAGAGGAAACTCCCATAATGGTGATTATTAAAAAAAAAAAAAAAAAAAAAAAAAAAAAAAAAAAAAAAAAAAAAAAAAAAAAATATATATATATATGTGTGAAATAGTGTATTCGGCAATTCAATATATATATATATATATATATATATTAGAGAATTGCCGAATACACTATTTCACATTATTTCAAAACGAAGTATTCTTGTTATTTTTACAAAAAGATTCATTTGTTTCGAATTGTAGCCCATTCCAAGTATTCCTACATCTTGACTGAAGAAATACAAAGTGATCACACGACCAAGGTGTCATCGAAGAATAGAAGAGGAAATGTTCAACGTTGAGTACTGTGAAGAAAATTTAATGAAATATTCATTTATTTGATTGATTGGTTTCATGGAAAGAATACCGTTGTTTGTCCCATATTGAGGCTATTTTTGATATATATATATATATATATATATATATATATACATATATATATATATATTTTATATATATATATATATATATATATATATATATATATATATATATATACTACTCTGTCAAGAAAGTACCGGGAATTTTCAATTAAAACAACATTTTTACATTTAATCGTCAAAATTTATTGGGTCGCCTTCAAAAAAGGCTCCATTTGCTCCAATACATCTATGCCAACGGCACTTCCAATTATCGAAACATTTTTTATATGCGCTTTCTGGGATGGACTTTAGCTCTCGCGCCGAATTTTGTTTTATGGCTTCAATCGACTCAAAACGGGTGCCACGAAGGGGCAATTTTAGTTTTGGGAAGAGGAAAAAGTCGCAGGGAGCCAAATCCGGCGAATACGGTGGTTGCTGAAGCACGTTTGTTGAGTTTTTTGCGAGAAAGTCAGTCACAATCGTAGCTCGGTGAGAAGGCGCGTTATCGTCATGCAAAATCCATGAGTTGTTCGCCCGCAAATTTGGCCGCTTCTTACGGATACGCTCACGCAAACGTTTCATAACGCCTAGGTAATACTCCCTGTTTATCGTCTGACCCTCTGGAACGAATTCGTAGTGCACCACGCCACGGATATCGAAGAAAACAATGAGCATCACCTTCATTTTCGAGCGGCTTTGGCGTGGTTTTTTCGGTTCCGACTCATTTTTTGCCACCCATTCCGATGATTGCTGGCTTGTTCGCATATCGTACTCGTAGACCCAAGTCTCATCACCAGTTATAATGCGTTCCATGAATGTAGAATCGGAATTACAGCGATCCAGCATGTCTGAAGCAACCTGTTCGCGATGACGTTTTTGAAGAAAATTCAGGTCTTTCGGTACGAGTCGTGCGGCCACCTTTCTCATGTCCAAAATATCAATCAAAATCGTACGTGCGGACTCGTGGGATATCTTAAGATCATGTGCTATCTCTCTCAAGCTGGTACGACGGTTTTCCAGCACCCTTTCCTTAATTTTATCGAGGTTATCTTCGATCGAAGCCGTCGATGGGCGACCACTTCACGACCGTCCTTCAAGGCTCTGTACCACTGATGTGCACGAGTTTTCGATAGAGCATTATCACCAAAGCCCTTTTGCAACATTTTCAATGCATCGGCACACGAAAATTCATTTGCAACACAAAACTTTAAACAAATTCTTTGCTCAACGTAATCACCCATAGTAAAAATCGGCACGCACTCTGACATCGACTGACTTAATCAGCTGTTGCAAACACACTAGTTGACAGATCCCGCTCAAGCTTGGCATAGTAATTAAGGACAGTGGTACCAACCTAGGAAAAAAATTTTTTACCTGCCTCATTGCCCCGCCAGATTTAAATCGATAATTCCCGGTACTTTCTTGACAGAATGTATATATATATATATATATATAGAATTAAATAGTTTCAAACCTACATGTGTGTGTTCATACTTTTAGTATAAGGTGGATGTTATATGAACATTGATAAGTCTACCTGAAAACGTAAACAAATGTTTTAAATTCTTGATTGTTTTAATGCTAGTGTTTTACTTCAAATGATTTACAAATGTTTTATGTGAGAATAACACTTTCTCATTCAAGAATGTACACAATTATGCAACAGTCTCATAAGTTTTTTAAAGTAAATTTGTTGAGAATGAGAATACCGGGCCATGAAGCATGTTATTAATTATTCCCAATACAGGCTGTTTTTTGACTTTGGTATTCTTTTTTTGACCATCTCACTAAAACTCGCCTGTACAAAATATGCACGGAGGTCGAGTTATCATTCCTCGAAGTCGAATTCAAGCCTGTGAAATTTAAAACGAATGTTCATCATCACCTTCTTCATACAATCAAACAATATTCTGAATAAGACAATAGGGGAGCCCAGTGTTAAGTATAATGTAAAACTCCTGATTGCCCTAGAAAAAAGCAGATTCGTTCCTAAATTTTAGCGTCTGTGAGGGTTGATAACTCGGCCCCTGTGAATATTTTGTAGGGGCGATTTCTTGTGAGATGGTTTATTTTGATGAATTCTTGGCCCGCCCCCAACCCACCTAAACCATGGAAAGTTCCTGGAATACCTCAATTTTTCTCATTGTGCGAATCATCCTAATCTGCTGCGTTAACCCACCGGGGTGGGGTACCATAATCGTGGAAGGTTCCTAGAACACCATTCAGACAATAAATATTTAAATGAGAATTTAAACATAATCACATACTTCCTTTATTTAGTACAAACTAAAATGAAACTTCTACCTTTTATGATACAAGTCCTCAAATCTTCTCATCGTTCGAATTCCCAATTGACTTGATAGTGGGTATATGAAGAAACATGTATTTTTATTGAATGTTCCGGAAATATTATTCATCCTGTAATCATAATTTAATGATTACAATAAGATCAGATCTATTACTTTTTTCATCTAGTACTAACTTGAATTTTACTTCTTCTCCTCAGTGAAACACTTTATCAAATAGTTTATTCAAGCTAATATGGGCAATCATGCAAATCAATTGTTAATTATATCAAGCAAGAAGCATTCATTGATAATGTTAAAGATTTCCTACTCCTGAAATCTTAGTCTTACAAAAATTGTTAGTACATGAATTGAAGTGATTCATAACTATATATCTTCTACTTTTCGCTCTGATAGTATAATCGTTTTTCAATTTTCCTCTTTCTATCTCCTTCATTTGCTACAGATTTCGTTAGTTGACAGAAACTGTGGTACATTTTGGAGAAAGTTTTAACGTCTACATTTTTAATACTTTAACTCATATGTTCATACATTATCTGTAAATTTCTTCAGACAAGGTGTAGAAATACTTGCAATGGGCTACAATTCGAAACAAAATTATTCCTGGAACCTTTTCGTAAACATAACAGGCATGCTTACATTTTGAAATATGACATAATGTGAAATAGAAGTGTATTTGGCAATTCTCTAATAATAGGTATATCAATTATTATCAATGCTTGTTACTTTTCCTGGCATATTGAAATTTCACACTACAAAGTCCAAATAATATAATTATAATAAGTTTATTTGCTTCAAAAAATACAGTTCTTTCACGGGAGATAATTGATCGAGATTAGAATTGTCACTTTGACAACCATTCAAATTGCGGAAAATAAACTACGGCGCATGTGTATATCGGATTTATTCTCGAGCTCTCTGATTGTAGGGTGCCGTTTACTTTTAATGTATCCTCATAGGGGACATCTCAAACTTGGCTGTATTGTGTTTTGGGATATACAATCTCCACTCACTTTTGTTATTATAGCCATGAAAGCTGGATAACTTAACAAGGTTTTTTTCATTTTTCTTTACATATATAAGACAGATAACAGATCAAAAGTTTTTCATTCGTTAAGAGTATATTCACTAGCACTAATTATTCATCTTCGATAGTTGGGTATTGATTCGGTATATCTCTTCATAATTATCGAATCCTTCTGTCTATTGTTCATTTCGACCGTCTCATTGTTTCCTCTGCTGAATAAAGGGACTGTCAAACGCTGTTTTATTCAGTCGATAGGTCCCCATCCACTAATCACTGACTTTCGACTCCTACAATACTTTTAATTTCGACATTGCCTTTATGATGTCAGTCGGCAGGATAATTGCCTGCACTTCAATGGTCCAATTTCGGTTGATTTCAGTTAATTAATTCCGTCGACTGGATATTTCCCGCGTCGAGTCGCGCTGAATTCAGAGTTCTGCGAATGGGGTGAAGCCGTTCGTTCATTATTTATCATTTAATTGGCGTCGAATATACACGTTAATGTTTACGTGCAGGCGGCAGAGAGCGATACCTGATTTGAAAAGCTAATGAAAACTAAACATAAATATATATACAGGATGTCCTCAACTGGTCCAAATTGCTAGAGATCCTGATTCAAGAAGTTATGTAGTACAAAAAATAAGATTACTTACTATACTCCCAGAGTTAACGTAGATATTCTTCAATTTATAAATTTCCGGATAATCTCGTAGTGAAACCACCAATTTACCTGTAAAAAAAAACTATGTTAGATAACAGTTAATGTGACGGTCTTCAGCAATTGTCATTAATTATTTAATGGAATTAGTATATGAGTTGAGTGTCGATATCTCAGTGGTAAGAGCTTTGAGTTCGTAACCGGAAGGTCGCAGGTTCAAATTCTGTTCAGGTGGGAAAGAAATTTTCTAGTTGGATAAGTTTTGGTCACCATTTCACTGTTGGGTAGAAAATTAACAGTGCTGGGACCTGAAGTGGCTTAGGATTCCACTAACAAAGCCTACTGAGGTCACAACTGAACTTCTAACTTGCACAAACTGAAAAAGCTTCTGTGAGATCTTCACACAAGATATGGGAGTATAAAGATAAAATTAAAGAAAAACAAAATAAAAAAATTCATTATTCATGGTAAATTAAATTTTCTCCGTTTCTTTTTTCGTAAGCAAGATGACCTTTCAAAATAATTAATCAATATCAAATTAAAAATGAATTAAACGAAATTTATCCATCACCTTCTGATTTAGTTTACTCAGATGGCTAACATCAGTAGTACTGTCGAAATGAGATATTGAAGTTGCCATCAAAATGAACAAGACGATTAATAGACTTAGTATGAATGAATAATGAGAAAAAGATGGATAAACTTTGTTTGGATTGCTGAAAAATTCATATTGGTAGAACAGGTAGAAATTTTGAACTTCATTTATTTGACCAGAAAGGAATTTTTGATAAAATTGAGACTAATATTGATTTCTCGCATATCACTTAGTGAAACATTCTTAAATTTATGAAGAAGATAAAACAATTAGGCTTCAATTTCGCTGTTTATTTCAAGTCTGTTGATATATAATTATTTCAGGTTTTTTAGCTCATTTTCAAAACTGAAGAGAACAGAACTTGAAATCCTATTTAAAATAGTAGGATAGATAGCAGGTATAATTTTGAAGAGTGTGAAAATAACGTGTTGGTTCGGTCTTAATCTTTCACAGATAAGAGCAATGGTGATAAATTAAATTTAAGTTGTTCATTTGTGATTGGTAGCTTCTTTCCATTTGCTAAACAAATTTCCAAACTTTCTAAAAGGTCCATTCTTCTGCTTTTATTACCTACGTGTAAAATCTCAGTTCTACTGAAATTTTTGAAATAGGTGTTATTTATACAATATTCCGAAAAACCAGACGTTATTTTATTATTCAATATAATTTTTTATGTTCTTCTTCTCTTATGTTTATAGATCGTCCTGTCTGACCTATGTAAAATGCAGGGCATTCATTACAATAAAATTTGTATATACCGCTTTTGTCACACTTTTTTTTATTTGTACATATAGTATTAATATTATTTTGTTCAAGTCTATTGCAAATTTTGTTACTAATTTTTGAAATGAAATTTATGCCAAGGAATTTTTCTTTTCCTTTGTCCTGAAGAATATGAGAGAAGCTAGAGCTTTTTCATGCTGTTTCTTAAAAAATAATTCATTTATTACATTCGTATTTTAACCATTTTTCGACGCTAATGACTTCAAAACTTTAATTTCTTTCTTGAAGTTTTCTATAATTATAATATAATATAAAAAAAGTATATTGCATAATAAAATTACATCTGTTTTTTCGGAAAATTGTAGGAATAACAACCATTTTACAGATTTCAGTAGAACTGAGGTTTTACACCTAGGTAATAAAAGCTCAAGAATGGATCTTTTAGAAAGTTTGGAAGTTTGTTAAGCACATGGAAAGAAGCTACCAATCACAAATGAACAACTTGAATTTAATTTATCACCATTGCTCTCATCTGTAAAAGATTAAGACCGAACCAACACCTCAGTCTTTCACTCTTCAAAATTATACCTCTTATCTTCACCATTATTATAAATTGGATTTTAAGTTCTGATCTCTTCAGTTTTGAAAATAGGCTAAAAACCCGAAACATATATGTCAACTGACATGAAATAAACAGTGAAACTCAAGCCAAGTTGTTTTTATCTACTTTATTAAAATTAAGCAAAACACCTTTTATAAGCGAACCGTTCTTTTTCTTATAATATTGATACTTTTTCTCAGTGAGGTGTATAACCTGCGGAGAGAACCGATGACGGCAACCTTATTTTCGAGTAAATAAACGTTGAGCACTGAGTTACCAATTTGGTATTTAATATATTTTCGTTGCTTGAAATCGATCAAGAGGCATCAAAGGAATCATCATGAAACTGCAGACTATATTCAGTTATGAAATCACAAGAGTAGAGACAATATTCGTTATACACCGAGTCACGAGAAGTAGTTCGCGAAACATCACGAGAGCTCAGCTCGAGTTCTGTTTCGCGAATTACGTCGTATAATCGAAATATATTGTCTATGCCCGAGTTGATAGACCGGTCAATTTAGACATAAAAATAGTGATCAAATAAAGAAAATTCCGACAGAGCCAAATCTTCGTAGAGACCTTAGGTTTACCACAAGGAATAAAGTGTCAAAAGTCCTAATCAGCCCCATGTGCGTTAAGGGACTTATTCGTGGCCCAAGGTCAAAATTTTAGGTTTTTTGGATTTTTCTCGAAAATGTTAAGCTTAATCGAAAAAGTACTTCAGAGCAAAGTTGTAGATCTTAAAATTCTCTATAAAAATGATTCTTATGATTTTTTCTCTAAGACCCACTATTTCCCAGATATTGCGCTTGTAAGAATCACGTTCTACATAATATGCACACATTCCTACACCACCTGTGAGGTAGTGTACTCGGCGCGGTTTTTTAACGTCGTATCCCCGGTAGGCCTATTCCACGAACCTTCATGACGTTATTTTCAGGAACAATAATTATTTGATAGTATGAAGATTATTGATATGGGTTACAGAGTTTAACTGTCGTTCTAACTTTTTTTATTACTTTAATCTGACTCATACTCCTTATATTCAACTTAAACAATCATGTTTTCTTCAATTTCTTCTTGTTCTGCTTATTCTCCTTTCTCTTACTGAATGCTTAGAAAATGTTCAAATGAAGATGAATCAGTTGTCTCTTCATCAAAATCACATGAATCTTCCTCTGTTGTATTTAATTGAACATTTGAGCAAGAGATACCTTAGCAATTGGTACACGCTGGAGAACGCTGCAACCCTACTTTTTTACAGCCACATTTGGCACTACAACCTTTCTTGCAATTGCAAAAAATAGTGTTAAGAAGTTTTTCTGGAGCAGGGGGCAGTAAAGTTCGAATCGGTTCCAAAGTATTATTTATCAATTTCCAACCCCAGTCTTCAGGGTTCAGTTCATTACCTTGCCATGTCTGAACTTGATATAATAGTATACTCGAAACAAATGATGAGTAGCAGATGCCGATGTCGGAGGAACACAAGATAGTTGTACTTGCTTTTTGTTTCGTGTATTTTTTACAAATGTTAAATATCTATACGTATCTATACAATCAATTTTTTTTTGAGCTCCATAAACCGCAAGAAGAAACCGAATTCCTTTAGTAGTTAGTATTTGAGGTGAAGAATTAATTTCTGTAAATACTTTCGCAGTCAATTAAATCTTTTTTTTCAAATAATTTTAATACTGAAGTTTTGCCCCTTCTAAACATTGCTGACGTAGTATCGCATCAGGTTATCGCATGTAAAAATAAAATATAGTTTTGGCATTTTGGATAAGCTGATAAACTTTTAGAAGAATATATTTTTGTCCGTTGCTGCGCCTTCCCAGATTTTAAGAAGTAAATAATTTTATCAGATGGAGTCCTTGCAGTGAGTAGTACACGAGTAGGCATTTTTGCTTGCTTGAGTACCTAAATATGTATATACGTGGCATATGAGTGCATACTATCTAGAACATGATTATTACAAGGGCAATATCTGGGAAATAGTGGTTCCTAGAGGAAAAATTATAATTATTATAATTTTATAGAAAATCTTAAGATCTACAACTTTGTTCTGAAGTACGTTTTCAATAAAACTTACCGTTTTCGAGAAAAATCCAAAAAAATCTGAAATTTTGACCTTGGGCCCCGAATAAGTCCCTTAGCGCACATGGGACTGATTGGGACTTTTGACACTTTATTCCTTGTGGTAAACCTAAGGTCTCTACGAAGATTTGGCCCTGTCAGAATTTTCTTTATCTTAATTGTCTAAACTGACCGGACTATGATATTCGTTACGATTATATAACGACTAATATTTCAACAGTAGAACTGTAACCGAAGTGCTGCATTTTGAAAAATTCAATGACATTTCTTTGAGCTCGACTTTTATTTTATTTGGCGAACGTTCAAGAACGCTACTATGGAAATGACCACAATATGGCAGGAGGCGAAATACCAAAACGATTATACAACGTCGTCAAGGGAATATTCACTTACCAATACACCGTTACTATGGAAAATTAAGGAATTTATTGGTTCTTTAAAACATGAGTTATCTAAACAGTTATAATATCACAAGAGAATAGACAATATTGGATTATTCACGAAGTCACGAGACGTAGTTCGCGAAACAGCACGAGAGCGTAGCTCGACTGGCGTTTTTTTCGAAAAACGTCGAGTGAAGAGGATCGTATAATTGAAATATATTGTCTATGCTCGAGTTGGTATTCATTTGGATTATATAACGAATAATATTTCAACACTAGAACTATAACCAAAGCGCTGCATTTTGAAAAATTCAATGACATATCTTTGAGCTCGACTTTCATTTTATTTGGCGAACGTCCAAGAACGTTACTATGGAAATGATCACAATATGACATGAGGCGAAACACCAAAACGATTATACTAAGTCGTCAATGGTATATTCACTTATCAATACGCCGTAACTATGGTAAATTCACAGATTTAATTGGTTCTTTAAAACATGAGTTATATAATCAATATATATATATATAATATATATATATATATATATATAATCTCTATATACCACCGAACGGCACAGCAGTACAGTATGAGACTCACTGTGATGATCTTGAGAATATAATGGATCAGTATTCTTTCGCAGAATTAATCTGTTGCGGAGATTATAATCTACCTGGGGTGAGTTGGGGAGTCGAGGCATCATTAAACATGGGTAAGGGTAAAGGCTCTTATAATCATTCTATCGTTGCTGCCACAATGTCAACATTGTGTTTGTATCAGCTGAGTCGGGTAAGAAATTGTAATAACGTCACGTTGGATCTTATATTCGCTCACCCTTCTAAAGTCAAAGTCGAATCGGCTGATGAGTTTCTTTTGACGTGTGATTCACATCATCCAGCTTTATATTTCTCCGTTTTTAGTGAAGTGATTCCAGATCTTGAACAATCAATTTATTCTTTCTATGACTTCAAAAATGCTGATTATGACGGTCTAATACAATATCTGAGTAGTGTCGACTGGTCACCTCTACTGGGTGGCAAAGAAGTTGAAAGCTGCACCAATTTTCTTTATGAGGTTCTTTTGAATGGAATAAAGTTATATGTTCCCGAAAAGATTAGAAAAAAATACAATTTTCCATGTTGGTTTTCGAACGAGTTAAAGAGAACGATATCCGAGAAAAAACAAGTTCATAAAAGGTATAAACAGGGTGGTGATGCTGGAGACTATTTGTCTTTCAAAAAGCTCCGAGATAGGTGCAGGGCGGAAACTGACTCATGCTACAGAAAATACATAGAGTCAGTTGAAGCCGAAATCTCCAGCAACCCTAAGTATTTTTGGAAGTTTATTAATGATCGCAAGACCCAGAAGGGACTCCCGAAAACTATGTTCTTCCAGGAGAAAACTGCGAGTAATAACATCACTACTGCAGAACTTTTCAGAGAATATTTTTCAGGCATTTACAAAGGGCCGATTGTAGATAGTAACCGAATGGTATACTATGATCAAACAATTGATATTCGGCGTTGTTGTTTCTCTGAACAAGAAGTCCTTGAACTTCTGCAATCATTGCCTGAAAAAAGCGATTGTGGACCCGACAAGGTGTCGGCTCTATTATTGAAAAGATGTTGCTCAATTTTGTCGAAACCCTTATGTTTCCTGTTTAATTTATCGGTTAGTACAGGTAAATACCCAAATCGTTGGAAATCCAGCTATATCACTCCAGTATTCAAATCGGGTGACGTAAGTGATATTTTGAACTATAGGCCAGTCACAAAGAGCTCTTATATCCCAAAAATTCTCGATACGATCATTACGAATAAGATAACACCCATTCTCAGAAAAATTCTTATCAACGAGCAACACGGATTTATTGCTGGTAGATCAGTATCAACGAATCTATTATGTTATATAGATATAATTATGTCTGCAATGGAAGGTAAATTACAGATTGATGCGAATTACACTGACTTTGCAAAGGCCTTTGATAGGGTTCCTCACTGGCTACTGATCATCAAGCTCAGGGCACTGGGCATTGGATCACCACTGCTGGATTGGATCTCTGATCGTCTGAAAGGAGGAGTACAATACGTTCAAATTTCGGACGTTTGTTCTGAGGGTATTGATGTCACTTCGGGAGTCCCACAGGGTTCACCGATATCACCGCTTTTATTTTTGTGTTTCATTAATGACATCACTGCTGTCATAAGATTCAGTTCATTTCTACTGTTCGCGGATGATCTGAAGGTGTTTAGAGTTGTCAAATCCTTGCAGGATTGTCTGTTATTACAGAGGGATCTTGACAACATTGTTGAATGGTGTTCTAAAAATGACATGGAACTCAATGTTGATAAATGTCAGACTATGAGATTTTATAGAAACAACTCACCAGTATTTTTCGATTATTCAGTGAATGGATCCCGTTTAAAAGCGGTTAACGTGGTAAGAGATCTCGGAGTCCTGCTGGACGTAAATTTGAGCTTTATTCACCATATAGAAAGTGTGTCGGCTAGGGCTCTCAGAATGCTCGGTTTTCTCAAGAGAAATATGAAACATTTTGGAGTTCCTACAATAAAAATTATGTACTTTGCCCATGTGAGAAGTATCCTGGAATATTCCTGCGTAGTGTGGACACCTTTTTATAGGGTTCATATTCAAACCATTGAGAGGGTGCAAAATAAATTTTTGAGGTGGATAGCATATAAGTGGGGTTTACCTCGCGAATCTATTAATTATGAAATCATTCGTGAAGATTTGTCGATCACTCTTCTCGAAACCAGGCGTCGTAATTTCGGCATTATGCTGATTTATAAAATTATACATAATTTCATCGATTGTCCTTATCTCCTGCATACTGTTGGAATTAATGTTCCTCAGAGGAACTTGAGAGCCCGGGATTTGTTCAGAATTAAGTTCAGTAGAACAAATTATTTAATGAACAACCCTCTTGATAGAGCATTACGTGCTGCTGGTTCGGTGGATATAGATTTATTTCATGTCACAATCTTTCAACTGAAGCGTTTTTTTGGAGAATTTCATTAGTTGGCATTTTTGGTGTTTGGGGCTCCATTTTTGCTTTTGCTTTTTTTTTTTTTTTTTTTTTTTTTTTTTTTTTTTTTTTTCATGGAATTTATGTTGATTTTAATACATGTATATTTGGATTGATAATGTTTTGTAAAATGGCAAGACCGTCTACAGTTAAATAAATAAATAAATAAATAAATAAATAATTCTGGAAATCAGAAAAAATATATAAAAAACCTAAAAATTAAATTGTAAAAAAACTATCAACTTCAGTTTTAATATTTAACATCTGTTATAAAAGGAGAAATAAAGAATGAAGGTGCACAACAAACTATAATATCTTTTCTGTTTACTCGAAAAGGACCGGTCTTATGAAAAAGGAAAGGGACATTTTTCTGCAAAATGGAACAATTAGAAAGATCATAAAATTCAGGAAAAATAAATTTTTTCAGGATATGCAGCAATTATCCTGGTTAAAGTAATGGCACCGTTGTATGCGTGAAATGAGCATCTTTGGTGACTCTTAAATTCTGGGTAACTTCATTGAAACTTGCTTGCACAAATATTTTTAATGAAAATTTCACAGCCCGACTCTTCGGATTGAAGCATTATCAAGACAAAGTTTATGTAACCTCTTTATTCAAGCAGTAAAATACGTTTCCAAAGTTATGTAACTCACATCCGTAATAGCTCTGCTAAAGATATATTTCATTCTAAAGGGTAATCTAGTGTTTGCATTTTGAAGTAGTGGTTATTTCGAGTCCTGCAAAATTTAGTTACTCGTTTTTGACAGAAAGTTAGAAAAATATTTGACATTAACGAAATGGCTTAGCGCTTGAACAAAACTGAGGAATATCAAAAACTAATTTCTAAAGTGGTGAATCTTTTATCCAAACTTTAGGAAATTTTCTTCAAAAATTCAATAGGTACAGATGGAATAGCAACTTGTCGATCAATTTCGTGGAACTGGATCGTTATTTGATAAAAACAACCTGTTCACGTTGTCATCCAGTGAGTATACTTGAAAAGATTGCTGCTATAGCCCAGAATATCGCTTAACATCCGTCAACATTAACTCGTCATCGTAGTTAAGAAATGAACATTTCTTGCACTTCTCTGTGGAGGATTTTGCATAGAGACCTCGGTACGAAGGCTCACAGAGTTCAGATAATGCAATAAGTGAAGACTCATCATCCCATGCGTTTTTCTTTTCGCCCAATGGGCTTATTTCCAGAAACGATTGATGCCTTGAAATCCCTTAAAATGAAAATTTTAAGGGACCCACCCCTTACAAGGTTGCTTAATTATTGTATGAAATAATTTCTCTTCTTTCAACTTATATAATCATATTTCTGCGTATTAATTTTTTTTCATTTTTTTTGAAAACTCAAGAAAGGAACGGAAGATAGAATTTTGTCAAAGTTTTCAAGAAGATAATTTTAATAATGTCTTATCTTATGAAAGTTGTTTTGAACTTGGTGGAAATCACTTAAAAATCCTCTCAAAACAATCTGTTACCGGTTCAAATTTCCAAATATCCCACCAAAATAATGGTTTGGGGGCAATATCTCAGCGTGGTGCTATGACTCTCTGTATAGTTGATGGTACCATTATTAGTGAAAAGTATTGTGGCATTTTAAACGATATTCTCTTTGAAACGGCGCATGCTCTGTATCCAGAGACGTGGAGCTTTCAGCAGGATACTGCAAGATGCCATACTTCGACTTATACTCGAGCTTGGATGCAAGACCGCCATTTCATGGCCAGCAGCTTCACCAGATCTTAGTCCCATTGAAAACATATGGGGACTAATAAAGACGAGCACTCTCACGAAATAAAGATGATTTAATTCAGCCAGTTTTACAGTCCTGGACTACCATCATCGAAAATTATGGAGTTGATCTAGTTTCGGGTGTACATCGACGTTTAATCAAGTGTTTACAGATAAATGGAGGTTGTGTAAGTAAATAAAATGAATAATTTGTTATAATTTTCTGATTCTAGAACTTAAAATTATACTAAATAATAAAAATTGAGCTTTGTTTTTTCCGGATACTTCATAGAAGGCCTATACTCTCCCTTCGCAGCATAAATATCTATAGAAAATATGTAGTACATTCAACCTGATATCGCAAAATCCACATAAAAAAACAAACACCATAAAGAAAGAAATATGAATTGATAAATTTCTATGACAAGGAAAGTCCATACCTCCTGAAAAACTATTTTGCCCAGCTTTATGGGGACACTAAAAGGGGGACCTCATATAACTCCATATTGAATGGAAAACGCTGTTTATCTCTGTATGATCACCCTGTGAAAAACTGGGTCTCATGCATAATGCATAAGTGGTCGTTGTCCCTCTTGAACCCCAGGCTGCCTGCTAATGCATATAATTTTCCCAAGAGTGTAATGAAATTCACCAAGAGATGCCTATTGTTGGTAAAATTTCATGTATATTTTTTCCACGTCTTGAGCTTCTGAATACTTCATAAATACCCAGTCCCCGCGTTGTGTCTTCCTCTCAGGCGCAATCGACCTGGCTGGATGTGTCGTTTAAGAGTGACATGGATGGATGAATATTCATGCGAAAATTTCAGCCTTGGATAATACAGAATATTGTGGGGATTTTGAGTGAGTCCTGGATTTATCCGCTTAATTTGAATGGAGTTTTCACATTTTTCAATCGAACTTTCAACAAAGTTTTGTTTATCGGAGGGTCTGTGTTATTATTATTATTCTACCATTTCCGTTGAACATAATTATAACATCCATGTGTACCCAGCTGGAGGTTCTGGGGACACAGCAATGCCCCAGACGAGTCAAGCAGGCAGTATAGTTCTTTTCCAAGATGCTATTTATGGTATTTCCGATCCCCTGGTACTTGGTTGTGGGCGAAACTCAAATCTTGAATTTTCAGAGGACAAATAATTATTTAATAAAGTAAATAAAAACATTTTGGCTTAAGTTTGACTATTTATTTCATGTCTGTTGACATACATGTTTCGAGTTTCTGGCCCATTTTACAATCTGAAGAGAAACAGAACTTAAAATCCCATTTATAATAGTAGGATAGATAACAGGTATAATTTTGTACAGTTTAAAAATAAGATCTTCGGTTTCAATAATTTACAGATAAGAGCAATGGTGATAAATTAAATTCAAGTTGTTCATTTGTAATTGGTAGCTTTTTTCCATGTGCTAAACAAATTTCCAAACCTTCTAAAAGGTCCATTTCTCTTCTTTTATTACCTACAAGGAATATCTCAGTTCTACTGAAATCTATAAAATTGTTGTTATTTATACAATGTTCCGAAAATCCAGATGTCATTTTATTGTGCAATATACAACTTTTGTGTTCTTCTACCTTTATATTCATAGATCGTCCTGTCTGACCTATGTTAAATGCAGGGCATTCATTACAAAACAATTTGTACATATCGCTTTTTTCACACGTTTCACGACAACCTTTGCTATTGCCTGAGAGTGAACCTAAGTTTTTCTTATTTGTACAAATAGTAATAATATAATTTTGTTTTAGTCTATTGCAAATTTTGTTACTATTATGTGGTATGAAGTTTATGTTATGTATTTTTTTTCTCAAGGATAGGGTAAAGGGAAGCTAGAGCTTTTTTATGCTCTTTCAGAAAAATTAATCCATCTATTACGTTCATATTGTAACTATTGTTCGACATTTACGACTTCAAAACTTGAACTTTGTTGAACTTTTCTATTGGGTGAGGGGTTGATAGTAGCCTATGTGTAAAGGCGTGTAAAAAGATATTCTTATTAGGTGGGAACTTAGAGGGTGGGAACTGTTATTATGTATTAATGAATGTGTGTACGTTGATTTTCTAAATATGTCAAATTCAATCAACTCTTCTTGTGAATTGAATATCTGAAACATTTATTGATGAAATAAAAAATCCCTAAAAATCAATAAATTTTTTAGATATTCATATCACAAGAAGTGTTAATTACCTTGAATTTGACATATTTAGAAAATACACATCACAGATTCATTAATGCATTAATAACAAACAGTTCCCACCCTCATAAAATAAAAATGTTTACTTTTCACGCCTTTTTACATAGGTTACTATCAACCTCTCTCTCAATAGAAAACTTCAATAAATAAATTAAATTTTTGGAGTCATAAGCGTCTAACAATGGTTACAATATGAACGTAATAGATAAATAAATTTTTCTGAAGCAGCATAAAAAAGATCAAACTGCTCCTTACCATATCGTTCAAGAAAAAGAAAGAGAATTATTTCATAGCCTAAACTTCTCTCTACAAATAAGTAAGAAAATATTTTAACCTAAAAGTGTCACATGTCATATTTAGTTAGCTTTTAGAAATGTGAATTGAGAAACCCGAAGAAATAGCATTGTTTTTGATTTCTTTCAGAATCATGACATCAAATCGTCTATTTCTTCGATTATAAGAATAAGAATTTATTACGTTCTTTTATATATATATATATATATATATATAAGAACGTAATCAATTCTTATCCTTATAATCGAAGAAATAGACGATTTGATGTCATGATTCTGGAAGAAATCAAAAACAATGCTATTTCTTCGGGTTTCTCAATTCACATTTCTAACAGCTAACTAAATATGACATGTGACACTTTTAGGTAAAAATCTTAGACATACATCATAGATCAAAGAACATAGAACATAGAAGTTACAAAGTTGTATTCCCTAAAAATAACAGTTTTATTTTTACATATATGTATATAGTTTGTTTTATATCAATCGTCCAGAGGTTAATTGATCGTTAAATGCCTTACGCTTGATATATTTCATTCAGGTAAATTTACAGGTATTTGTAAAAATAGAATAACTTCACTCTTTAATAAAAATCAGTGTTACGATTACTGAACCTTCAGAACTTTACTCTCGAAAATTTCGAGAAGTAGATATACAGAATTCTCATATATCATACAACAGTCCAAAGTAAAAAGGAACCTAGAGAAAATAAAGAGAATTGACAGAACATCCATACTTGAAACAGCTGCTTCACATGAATATTATAAATAAGAAATTCTGTACTCAAAAATGCTCTATATGAATTTATAAAGGGTGTTCTGAAGAATGTGCTATAATTTTCAAATTTATGTAAAGCATTTTCTGTTATAGAAATTTTTATTTATGATATTTATATGAAACAGCTTTAGGGACTATGTATATTTCATTTTTCATCAATTCTTTCACTTTTTGGGGTATGTTAGAATTTGAAATGTGTGCTTGAATTGAAACATAGTTTTGACGTGACAACGTCTTATATTTCAAACACAATAGATTGGAGTTACTATGTAACTCCAGAACGTTATAATTCGATAGAGCCGGCTGCACGCACGAAAAAACATGACACATGCGGCGTTACGTCGCTCTGAGGCGTTCCATGTAAGGCTTGAAGTGCAAGCGAGAGCGCGGAACGAGCGACAAAGAAGCACAATCGGCCTTTGCGTTCGGCAGCGTTCGACATCCGTCTCTCTCCTACTTGAGTGAGCGATGCGTCTGCGTGGACAGCTGCTATACTATAGTACATTTACATGTTTTGATCGAGTATCAAGTGCAGTGAAAGGTGAATGTGGTCTCAATTGTTTATAGCAACGATAATTACAGCGATAAAGGTAATGATTCTTTCGATATTAATTATATATTCAGTGATATATTATCGAATATTCGTGCTTTCATCATTAAAATGAATAGCATCGGTCCGCTAGTGCAGCGATTGTAGGTTATGCTATAATTGACAAAATTAAAACAATAAGTTAACAGAACTATTTCTCGATAAGTAAAAAATCGATGGCTTTACTATTCAATCGAAATAATTATCGAGCGTAGCTATGATTTAAAAAAATTAAAACATAAATATTAAATCTGCCACATATCACAACAACGTGTCTGAATTGACAGGTTGGACCAGCCATCCGTCAAAGGGAACATTTTCTCCTATATCAAACACATTGAGACGGGCTTTTTAAAAACTAGATTTACGAAAATTTTAATGTTTCCAAATTTAAAATTTTGAATGCAAGATTTATAAACAATAATTTAATCAATGTTTATTCTTATAATGAATTATTTAAAATTATTACTTTTTTATAACAAATTACAATTAAATTTGCAAAAAATAATTAAGTAACTAATTGAAAAAATTTAATTATATTATTAAAATAATAAAATCAAAATTTAAATTTTTACAATTGAGTAGAAATTTAAACAATAAATTTTATTCAAGTATTTTGTTGTATTTTTATTTTTTAAATTTAAAATGATTTTCAGAATGAAGAATTTTATGATATTTTTTTTAAATTGTTTCGAACGACGATTTACTTTGCAGAACCGCTTACAATCCCACCATGGAAAAAAAGCCTGACGAACCAGAGGATGTCACGAATAAGCCACTACCTTTGATGAGTGAACCCACGGAGGTTCAAGATGCTGTAGCATCTACTTTAGCAACGCCATTCGCGCAGCCAATAATCACTGCTCCAAAATCGAAAGCCCAAAGACAACGTGAGTACAGACAGCGTATCACAGCATCTAGAACTCCTGCTCAGGCGGCTGCTGCGAGAAAATCGAAAAACGAAAGACAACGCAACAACAGATTACGCCAAGCTGCTAACTTGGCTATTGCCTGTAATTCTCTTGAAACGACAACTACATCTCCATCTCGTTCAGGGGAAGAGTCGAACAATGTCCAAACTAGAAGTCAACGACAACACGCGCAACAACAATCTACCACCACTGCAGATCAACCTGATGAGCGTGTCAATCTCACAAATGAGCCACTCTTTCCTGCAATTCCTGTTCCCATAGAGGTTCAAAAACCGAAAAAGATGCTCCATTTCGGTTTAAACACGGACGGGGGGGAAACGATTCACAGACAACAAGAGATATCCGTAACGAAAACATTCGACTTCGTGGACACACACTTCGAACAATTACTGATAATGTAGTAAAATTCTGTAATGACTTAAACAATGCAGGACAAACTTTAATAACGAACCTTAATTCACAGAGTTTGCCTGCTCACTTTGCAGATATTGAAAAAGACACAGTAATTCCAAGGTCTGATTATTTGATTCTGACTGAAACGTGGATGCGTGACACTTGTGATCCAATTTCAATTGAAAATTTTGAATGTGTAACTCGGCAGAATAATCGATCAGATTCTGAAACAAATGCAGCAGGTGGAGTGGCAATCTATAGAAACTTATCATCGACATCCACAGCCAAAATTCTCAACGTTGAACTTTCGGATACAACCCGCCTTATTAGAAACACTGGTGACGTTTGCTTAGCAGAAGTTACATGCTTCACCGCTGATACCACGTTCAAAATGGTTCTTGGCGCAGTTTATATTCATCCTGGAGCAAGTATTTCTAACATCAGTGTTCTGCTACATCAAGCACTATTTCCGTATGTTTATAACAGCCAGTATGTACATCCCATCAAGGAAGTTGATACCGATATACCAATTCTTCTTTGTGGCGACTTCAACACAAATGTGAAAAATAACGAAACATTAATCAAATTCATGAAAGACATGTTTAATGTCGATTGTGCATCAGACGTTAATAACTCAACAACACTAGGAGGCACCACCATCGATTTGACTTTTTCAAGACACATTCATTTCCTACTTTTCCTATCATCGTCCTATTCTCATCAGAATAACACAGATTGTAAGAAATTAAATATAACACATGTTTAAAAGTTGTAAAACAATTGCTCAACGCACATTTATACTTGTAAAAACTATTAAATTGTAAAAAAACAATTGACATAATTGTATTTATGCGTACAAATAAATCTAACTTGATCAATTTCATTGTGATTTCCAATTACCTCCTTCTCTATATACATACATATCTAAATAATTTGAAATAAGGTTATTTTCACAAATGAAATTAGTGAAAATCAGAATAACCTTATTTCAAATTATCTAATATGGATTTTCACCAAGTAAGGACTGATACAATTCAATACATACATATCTATTAAACAAATGAAATTAAAATTTTCTTTTGAAAAATGCTACCATTCCATCAGTATTTTCTTAAGACGTTGTCACGTTCAACTATCGTCAGTAAACCGACTTTACAGACAACCACTTTTTTTTTCTAGTCATTTTGATTCAACTTCTTGAAAAATAAAATTATGTAGAGGGTTCCTTTTCTATATTTTTAATTTGAAAATAATATTTTCTATCAAATATTTACTATTTGCAATATCCTTAGATTTCCACAGTGGGTACACGTACGTATATATTGAAATCAAATCATATATAATCTCTGCAATTTTCGGTACCTAAAACCAATATTGTAACTGAAATTCTTAAGCGAAAAAGCTATAGATCTCAAAAACATACCTGTACTTCAAACAGATGTGATGTGAAATATATTCCGGATCGTATCAATATTATACGTGATGCTTCGGATAACGATAATCATTAATTTGCTTTGTAATTTCACTCAATTATTGATTGGTAGGTAAAGTGCTTCGCAAATAAATTGATTATGCCTTTGCATAATTAATAATTCTGTTCTATCCAACTAACATAATCCAGAATATTATATTGATTATATTAGCAATTATGTTAATTATTTTCACTATTTGACAGAAAAAAACAACAGTGGAAACATGTATGTGTAGAATACTCGTATAACTAATTAATTTCTGAAATTCATAACATTCCAAAAATGAGGTTATATTGTCTGAAATATTCTCATTGAATCTGAATTACAGATATTGTAACGAATATACTTTCTATAATCCTAATTAAGAATTCAATTCGATTAATCTTTGGAAGTCAAAAATTTTACAGTATGATGAAAATTTTTTGTAACATTGATAATATGCTGCAAATGAAACAGTTCTAGAATTTTTTAATTGTTACTTTAATTTCAATGAATTCAAGAAATATGTTAGTCTTACTGTTAGTGAAATGTTATGAATTATTTTTATTATAAAGGCAAAAGATAGACTATCAGGCCTATTGTCAATGAATGAGTTGTGAAATATTTTCAACTCAAATTATTGAAATATAATTCAGAAATTGATACCAAAATGTTACAATAAAATACTCATGTACTAATTTCTGTAAAACAATTCTTCCTTCACTTTATCCACTCGAACTATATAAATTCTGCATTTCTATTTAATCTTAAAATAAACTTTTTGTTTGATTCTATCGGTGTTTACTTTTCGGAAATACATCTTGACGATTAAAGTAAAACAACTTAATTTCTCCTGACCTTTTTGGAAGCCTAACATTTTGAGTTTTTCTAATATAAGTAGGTGAGAATATTTTCGATTTTCGAATACATATGAATTATATTTAGGTAAGATATCACACAATGCTTTTGTTATCTTATCACTTATACTACTCTGTCAAGAAAGTACCGGGAATTTTCAATTAAAACAACATTTCTACATTTAATCGTCAAAATTAATTGGGTCGCCTTCAAAATAGGCTCCATTTGCTCCAATACATCTATGCCAACGGCAATTTCAATTATCGAAACATTTTTTATAGGCGCTTTACGGGATGGACTTTAGCTCTCGCGCCGAATTTTGTTTTATGGCTTCAATCGACTCAAAACGGGTGCCAAGAAGGGGCAATTTTAGTTTTGGGAAGAGTAAAAAGTCGCAGTGAGCCAAATCCGGCGAATACGGTGGTTGCTGAAGCACGTTTGTTGAGTTTTTGGCGAGAAAGTCAGTCACAATCGTAGCTCGGTGAGAAGGCGCGTTATCGTCATGCAAAATCCATGAGTTGTTCGCCCACAAATTTGGCCGCTTCTTACGGATAACGCCTAGGTAATACTCCTTGTTTACCGTCTGACCCTCTGGAACGAATTCGTAGTGCACCACGCCACGGATATCGAAGAAAACAATGAGCATCACCTTCATTTTCGAGCGGCTTTGGCGTGGTTTTTTCGGTTTCGGCTCATTTTTTGCCACCCATTCCGATTATTACTGGCTTGTTTGCATATCGTACTCGTAGACCCAGGTCTCATCACCAGTTATAATGCGTTCCATGAATGTAGAATCGGAATTACAACGATCCAGCATGTCTGAAGCAACCTGTTCGCGATGACGTTTTTGAAGAAAATTCAGGTCTTTCGGTAGGAGTCGTGCGGCCACCTTTCTCATGCCCAAAATATCAATCAAAATCGTACGTGCAGACTCGTGGGATATCTTAAGATCATCTGCTATCTCTGTCAAGCTGGTACGACGGTTTTCCAGCACCCTTTCCTTAATTTTATCGACGTTATCTTCGATCGAAGCCGTCGATGGGCGACCACTTCACGACCGTCCTTGAAGGCTCTGTACCACTGATATGCACGAGTTTTCGATAGAGCATTATCACCAAAGGCCTTTTGCAACATTTTCAATGCATCGGCACATGAAAATTCATTTGCAACACAAAACTTTAAACAAATTCTTTGCTCAACGTAATCACCCATAGTAAAAATCGGCACGCACTCTGACATCGACTGACTTAATCAGCTGTTGCAAACACATTAGTTGACAGATACCGCTCAAGCTTGGCATAGTAATTAAGGACAGTGGTACCAACCTAGGAAAAAAATTTTTTACCTGCCTCATTGCCCCGCCAGATTTAAATCGATAATTCCCGGTACTTTCTTGACAGAATGTATATTGGAAGCTGCTTATCTCTACACAAATTTGCTTTATGACATCACTACTTAAAATTTTTTAACAATTATAATATATTACAATCGTTAACTTATTGGTACTCGAAAATTTAGTATAACTTTGGAAAGCATTGGACTGTGTTTACCGTACGAAGAGTCTGGATCAATTTCACACACAATATTCTATATCAACAATTCGACAGTCCAAAGCTCTAGAAGTGGTAGTATATTGCGACCGATATATCTCTCTCAGCAACAGAGCCTCAAATTATATTTGCGGTGCAAATAATGACGCTATGATTGTTAGGTAAGTGGGTGCCACTAGTTAATTCATACGTGAGATAACTCCGAAGTTTATCCGAGAAACGACCACGCTTATCAGCTTATCTGCTACTGTGCCATGAAGCTCGTAGAGAATAGGCCTGATTAAAGCTGAACTCTGCTTGAGCTATGATTACGAGATTGTCTTCCTCATATCGTTCCATGAAATATAGACATTAACCAATACGACCGTAAAGTAAATCTGTGATATCGGTTTTGAAGGAGAAGGGTGTTGTTCGACATGTTTCGTTTCTGATATGTACATGCTTATGGCAAGGGTTGTATTGGATCGTGATACCGAGGTTTAAAACCGATTATTTTGTTTATTTATTGATTAAACATAATCAATAAAGAGATTTTAAAGGACCCATTTTTTCCAAAAACTATCCATTAATATGATGTTCTTAACCTGTAATACTGGTATTTTTAACCATAAAAGTAAGAAAAATTAATAATTAATTTCAACTATATTGTATTGGTATTCACTTCCGTTTTGTGCATACTGAAGCACTTATTCAGTGCATTCATTGAATTTATAGTTGATAAAATAAAAACAAGTTCAACTTTTCCCAGTTTTCGTGTTTTCACTGTTTCTACATAACATTACTTCATCGGAGAATTTAATGAGTATTCATTAGACTCTCTCGAGAAATATTAGATTTCAAGTTTCAAAGGTACTATTAGCGTTTGTCAACTATGTGTAGAGGGAAAAGTATGAAAGAATTCTTCGCGTTGAACGCATACTGCATACATCGCATTAATCAAAATGGAAAATTGCTGCAAAAATACAGCAATATACCCTCCATTAGTTCGCTCAATGTTAGTTTCTGCCAAAGTATAACTTTGCCCTTGTTTAAATTATTGATTTTAGACGCAGTGAATGTGAGTGCAGATGTATCCTGGATCACATGTGAGTCTTTTGATACCACGCGTTCGCTATTACCTATGGAAATACTACTCTGTCAAGAAAGTACCGGGAATTTTCAATTAAAACAACATTTTCACATTTAATCGTCAAAATTTATTGGGTCGCCTTCAAAATAGGCTCCATTTGCTCCAATACATCTATACCAACGGCACTTCCAATTATCGAAACATTTTTTATAGGCGCTTTCCGGGATGGACTTTAGCTCTCGGGCCGAATTTTGTTTTATGGCTTCAATCGACTCAAAACGGGTGCCACGAAGGGGCAATTTTAGTTTTGGGAAGAGGAAAAAGTCGCAGGGAGCCAAATCCGGCGAATACGGTGGTTGCTGAAGCACGTTTGTTGAGTTTTTGGCGAGAAAGTCAGTCGCAATCGTAGCTCGGTGAGAAGGCGCGTTATCGTCATGCAAAATCCATGAGTTGTTCGCCCACAAATTTGGCCGCTTCTTACGGATACGCTCACGTAAACGTTTCATAACGCCTAGGTAAATACTCCTTGTTTACCGTCTGATCCTCTGGAACGAATTCGTAGTGCACCACGCCACGGATATCGAAGAAAACAATGAGCATCACATTCATTTTCGAGCGGCTTTGGCGTGGTTTTTTCGGTTTCGGCTCATTTTTTGCCACCCATTCCGATGATTGCTGGCTTGTTTGCATATCGTACTTGTAGACCCAGGTCTCATCACCAGTTATAATGCGTTCCATGAATGTAGAATCGGAATTACCGCGATCCAGCATGTCTGAAGCAACCTGTTCGCGATGACGTTTTTGAAGAAAATTCAGGTCTTTCGGTACGAGTCGTGCGGCCACCTTTCTCATGCCCAAAATATCAATCAAAATCGTACGTGCGGACTCGTGGGATATCTTAAGATCATGTGCTATCTCCCTCAAGCTGGTACGACGGTTTTCCAGCACCCTTTCCTTAATTTTATCGACATTATCTTCGATCGAAGCCGTCGATGGGCGACCACTTTACGACCGTCCTTGAAGGCTCTGTACCACTGATATGCACGAGTTTTCGATAGAGCATTATCACCAAAGGCCTTTTGCAACATTTTCAATGCATCGGCACACGAAAATTCATTTCCAACACAAAACTTTAAACGAATTCTTTGCTCAACGTAATCACCCATAGTAAAAATCGGCACGCACTCTGACATCGACTGACTTAATCAGCTGTTGCAAACACACTAGTTGACAGATCCCGCTCAAGCTTGGCATAGTAATTAAGGACAGTAGTACCAACCTAGGAAAAATTTTTTTACCTGCCTCATTGCCCCGCCAGATTTAAATCGATAATTCCCGGTACTTTCTTGACAGAATGTATAGTCCCTACTTAATCTGCGCTACCGTTTCTCGTACTAATATTAATAGTTTTTACTTTTCTGTATATTTATTTTGGAAAGGTATTCAATATATGTGCAAATATATGAAAGTATTATTTAATTATTGATACTTTGTAGTTATAAATTGTCAAATAACTTTATGGTTTTTATGACTGGTGCACTGGAAAATAAATTTCGTGCATCGACAGAATTGAGTTTAGATTTGTCGGGTATTTATGTACTCGTACTTTTGACATTCTCTACTAGATGATATAAATTTTTATGCATTTTCTGCTTTAAAATTGGTAATGGAAAATGAATTGGGAAAAAATGGATACTCACTCTTTGGAACATTTGATGAATGACTTCGAGAAGAGACAATGGTATAAGATGATACCATTTTGAATGAAATGAATAGCAATTTATTCAATTTTTTATCATGATTTTATTGTTGAGAATACAGTGCCCCAAGTTTTGTTGTGTTACTATATTTTCTAACGCATGGATAACTAGCTGTCTTCCAAAGATGTTTATAAACTCGTATTCGTATTATATTGCACATTGCTTTATATCATCAAGGAAGGCTTTGTTTTGTGTGAAATTTCAAAAAGTACGAAATGTTAACTTTTAAAGATCTCTATTGATTTCAATATATCTTGTTTCTCATCTTTCAGTTCCAGGTGTAGTATTTCAAGATTATTTTATTTCGATAACATTTAACTTGTTTCGAAAAAATACGAGCGATCTTTCCGATTTTTGCAACAACACTCATGCCAGCTTTAACTCTTGAATCATCAGGCCGCTATTGAGTAGTCATGAGTATTGTGAGAGTTGTAGAGCTAAAAATTCAGACGAAATTCTTTGGAAACTGCCATATCAGCCAGTTCATCCACATATTTTGTAATAAATATCCGTGGAAATTAATCTCGTTGATGAATGCTTCATTGACGAGATTATAAGCAACTGAAAATTTCTTATCATTATAATTAAGTCTACCAATAGTATAGTCTAGAGAGTTTCCGGAAAAAACAAAGCTCAATTGTAATTATTTAGTATATATTTTCAATTATTGAATTATAAACTTGAAACAAAATATTCATCTCATTTACTTATACAATCTCCATTTAACTGTAAATACCTCAATAAATGTCGAGGTACACCCGAAACTAGATCACCTCCATAATTTTCGGTGATGGTAGTCCGGACTGTAGAATTGACTGAATTATATCATCTTTATTTCGTGGCGCTGCTCGTTCAACTTCAATCTTCATTAGTCCTCATATTTTTTCAATGAGACTAAGATCTGGTGAAGCTGCTGGTCATGAAATGGTTGTCACTTGGTGTTCTTGCATCCAAGTTGGAGCGTAGGCCGAAGTATGGCATCTTGCATTATCCTGTCACCCCTCTGTATATGAACTAGCCCTACCAAAATATTTTTGGTAGGGCCATGATTCTGTTGTCAGGTGATTTTCGTCAGACTCTTCCAGTTATTCCCCGATCAACTGCTGCTGATGAGCTAAATGCATGCCTAAAATCATCGAATTTGTGGCAGTATGTAGAGATACTCCAATTAACAACTAACATGCGAGTATATCTGCAATAATTTGCCTACAGCACAATATAATCCAGTAGATTCACCAGTGTATTTTAACGCCTTACAATATTTAAAAATTATTTTCATTTCCCCAATTGTAACCGATTTGTCGGTACAATAACCAATTGCCGGATCATAGTGGAATGCAGCTCGTTCAAGAATCAAGAATAACAGGAGCACTGCGTCTGCGGATTCGTTTAATTTCATTATGTCGTGCTTGCTGTTGTGTTTGATGTGCACGAACTCGTTGCATTCTAAGGCTATCTACTTTTTTGTCACTCACTAAATAACGCAATTCTGACATAGCGACTATTTGCTTGATCTTTCTCTCTCTGGTCATCAGTGCGGTTAGCACGCGAGGTAGCTCTTCAAACATTTGATTGACTGCGACGACCTTAGTTAGGTCGTCTTCTCCTCGGCATTGTAAATTGTAATTAATCAAAGTGAGAAATTTCTCACCCACTTAGCAGTAAAGTGTCACTACCACAAAATATAAAAAAAGAGCCCAATACTTAGAATGTCACTATCACAAAGCATCACCAAAGTAAAGAAAGTTCTCGCGCACTCATAGATATCGTAACACAATATCGTAATACTTTTTTCCGTGTTCTGAAGTGCGACAGGATGGATTGATATATTAGTTGGTTGTCAAATCTAATGTCAAATATTTTGGTTGCGTTCAGAAATTTAATTTGTGACAAAACTTAATACTTATTAATCTAAAACAAAATAATCTGATAGATTAACAACTGAAGTTAGATGAAATGATAACAATAATTGTTTAATTTACACTTTTATTGAGTAGCTGATGACGCGTTTCGTTACATTGTAACTTCTTCAGATCATACAGACTACTGATTTCTAAACAAACTGTCTTGCCTTCAATTACATTTATCAACTTATTATCAAGTATTTGAACAAAACGGGGAGAATTTTTGAAATTACAAAACTATTACTTTATCATTTAAATGTAATTGATAACTTGAATTGATATTATAAGATGTTTCCTATCTCATCAATTACCAACTAAACTAATTAAGATACCATTATACCCCACATGAGATATGAGCAAAATCCCGAATGAAGAAATTCCCAGATACTAATGCCCAATACAATAATTAACACAAAATTACCGAGAAATCTGTTTAAGTAACCGATTTCTTGGTAACCGATTTCATGGTGATTTTATGTTAATTATTTTATTGGGCATTAGTATCTGTTTACGTAACCGATTTCTTGGTAATTTTATGTTAGTTATTTTATTGCGCATTAGTATAATACTGGGAATTTCTACATTCGGAATTTTGCTCATATCTTAAGTGGGGTATAATGGTATCTTAATTACTTCAGTTATGTTAAAAAACGTATGGGAAACATAAAAGGCATGTTTTTGGGATTTTTCCGTGAATTATTCGAATTTTTCTCACCTCTCAAACCTTCCCTAGACCTCCACGATCATTTCAAGACCAAGATAAGAAAAATCCGTTCAGCCGTTCTCGAGTTTCAGCGAGACTAACGAACAGCAATTGATTTATATATATATATATATATATATATATATATAATAAATAATAATAATAAAGTTTATTTGGCTAAATAAACTGAATACATCGCTGAGGTATATAATGAAATTATAACCTGTACGCAATATTAAATTAATAATAATTCTAAAAATCCCCTATGAGAGAAACAATCAACAAAGAGAGAAACATCCAAGCGGTCAGATATATATATATAAATCAATATGTGTATATATATATATATATATATATATATATACACATATTTAGTTAATTGCACTATTTTTTTAACGTTTCGAAAACCTTTTCTATACAAATGTTCTACTTGTTTTCTATTTTCTAGTTGCCTGTTGACAATCAACAACTTTGGCCATAGCCGACTATCTGCAGAACCTATTTCATACATTACTTTTGTCCTAGAATGTTACAAAAAAGAAGTATATCAAAATTATGAAAAATAATAAACTCCGAATGCTCTCTGGACAGACTATATATCGCTCTGATAATGGAAATATTAAAAACTGAAACAATGAAGCTAGGCGTAGAGGAGTTTTGAAGCTATAACGATGAACATGAGATAACTCCTATATTATCTCAAAATTTCACAGTCGAATTCTGATCAGCTATTTCGATTAAATTTCATTACTACTAGAATATGAGTCAATAACTTATTTTAATATGGCGAATTTCAATCAAGAACTTCAGAGGAGCATTGAAATCAGCGCATAAAAGTGGAAATATCTTCCTATCTGGCGCGAAACGAACCAATATGAAAACTCCATAAGATTTTTCACATGAATGCTTCAGGATCGAATCCAGGAAACATAAATTATTCAGGAACCCAATATGTTCGCGATGCAAATTCCTGGTTGTAACGGAAAATGAAGCCTTGCAAGCTCTTGAGATGGTCTAGTCGACAGAAATGGGGCTGAAGAGATAATACGGGAAGATGAAGGAGTGTGATTACGGATTTTGGGACACTGTATTGCACTCTCTTTGGCTTCCTCTGTTGGTTTATGCATTTCTGAGAGAAACAGGCTACCCTCGAATTGAAATAACTTCGGATATATTCTGAAAATATTGCCAATATAATTAGAAAGTTCAGAAACGAACCGATTGTTGTTTTCTAGGAATTTACTAAATGGCCAGACTGACTCATCTAGTTCATCTATTAGGTTTATTCTCGTATGGACCTGGTGGTTTTTCCAAAAGCAGCAGAGACTTCATTGTACTCAAAATTTTAGTATCAAAACAGATTTAATCTGTTAGTCTTTTACAATTTTAATTTCAAAAAAATTTTTATTCAAAAAATTTTTATAATTAAATTAATGTCTACAATAAGCACCGCTTATATTTAATAGACATATATAATCAAAAGTCAATGTACAATGTCGAATGAAATAAATAAACCAACAAATATAAAAAAGTCATTTAAAATTAATAAATAAATATTTTAAGTAGACAAAATTTTGTTTCTGATCTTACCATAATGAAACCAATTTCTTTTCAAAAACATAAAACAGAACAAGGTTCACTGCCTTCAACAGCGAGAAATACATCAATTTCCCAATTCAGTCTAACTTCGCTTATTGATTTTGATGTTTTATCAATATTACTGCACTTTCTGCAGTTATGTACACAACCATATTCCTCAAACTTTGAAAATTCGAAAAATTGTGGATTGTGAAGAAATTGGCCAAGTTTCGAAAGCAACAACAAATAAATTTATTTTCTCTTGAATCGAGGGATCCCCAAAATATCACTTCAGAATTTGTATTTTTTCTTTATCCGAATCGTGAGAATCTAACGTCATAGATTTACGCAGAGTAGATGCAAAGCGATGAATTCTCCCCCACTCTGAGCAGTCGGAAAATGAAAGGATATTCAAAGAACAGTCCTACTGAATATTCGTCATCATTTATAACACATAATGAAGTTTTTCTTTTGCTGGGTGACTGGCTTAGTAGCTCCTATTGTGAATGCATGTTGAATCCTATATTCCGAAATTTATTTTCGTTGATTCATATTCATTTAAACACATGACATTTTTCTTTACATTATAGATTCTTCGAATACTTTTGAACAACTATTCCAAAAGTTAGTAACACAATATTCAAATTTATTTAGTTTTAGGATAAGAGTACAAAAAAATAAAAAAGGAAAAGGCTTTTTACTTTATAGAAGAAATATAACAAAATTTGAATATCAAAACAGATTTAATCTGTTAGTCTTGTACAATTTGAATTTCAAAAAAGTTTTCATTCAAAAAACTTTTAGAATTAAATTAATGTCTACAATAAGCACCGCTTATATTTAATAGACGTATATAATCAAAACTCAATATACAATGTCAAATGGAATAAATAAACCAACAAATATGAAAAAGTCATTTAAAATTAATAAATAAATATTTAAAGGAGACAAAATTTTGTTTCTGAGCTTACCAATTAACTTTTCAAAAACATAAAAAAAACTTAAGGATTTCTCAACGAATATAATTTATTTGAAATATTTAATATATTTAAATATTCAAATAAGTCAATTCAAAAATCTCTCAAAACATGCACTATATCTTCAAAAAAATAATTAGAATTCGGATAATCTCTTCATCGGCCCTAGATAATATTTAAAATATCAAAATCGACTAACAATCAGTATATCTTACCTAAGAGTGTAACCTGAACTTGTCTGAACAGACTAACTTTAAAAATCCAGATGATTTAAAGAAAACCTTATAATACCTTACAGTTTTCTATGATTTTGTGACGAACATAGACTATCTGGATTTCTAAAGTTAGTCTGTTTAGAGAAGTTCCGGTTACACTCTAAGGTAAGAAATACTGATTGTTCAGACTGAATGTTTGAGGTGCTCAGTGCATCCCTTCTAACAGAAAAAAAAGAAAATTAACTAAAGTTATTAGAGGGTCCATTTATAGGTGACTGAATGAATGAATTAAATCTTATTATTGTTTATAGAAAAAATAATGAGATCAATGCTAGCCGATAAGGACACAAACAGTTCATAATTCCGAATGCTGTGTCATGTGAAATTAACAGGCGTAAATATATCAAAAGCTCTAAAAGACTTTCCATGTTTTCTAAGGTCATATATAATCATTATAAAACAAATAAGCTGAAGCGTCGAATAACACTAAACAGACCGTCTGGTACAACTGAGAACTACTAGATCGAAATATCAACATGAAATACCTAAGTATCACTAACGAAATAATGAATTGTGTAAAACGTAGACAGCAATGAGACCAAATTAGATAATGAATTATATCGAACGTAGACATCAATGAGACCAAATTAGATAATGAATTATATCGAACGTAGACAGGACCGTCTCTGAAGAGACGAGTCCGAACATTAAGAATATGTTAACACGATGTTGAGAATGGCAAATGGAAAGTTTTTAGAATCGGAACAGTGCAACTGACATTTGTATTACAGTTCGAAACTTAAATAAAGCCGAATTGGTTTTGATAATCGCTGGGCATGTAGCAGACATTCATTTTTCATTACTTTCTCGATATTCATCAGAACATTGCTCTAATGCGAACAAATGCAATACAGCCACGCTTTTATATTTTTACTGTCTATGCCTGGTGATCAGCAAAACTTATTCGACTTTATTTGAGTTTCGAACAGATATGAGATGCACTGTTCCAGTTCGAAAAACATATTTCTTCTTCTTTGGGTGCCATGTCCCCCTCGGACGTTGTCAATCATCATTCCATACCATTGTTTCAAATTTTTAAGCCAGGATATCCTCCTTCTACCTGGGCTCCTTCGTACTTCGATCTTTTCCTTCATAATTAGTTTCAAAAGGTGATACTTTCCATTCCTTAGGATATGACCGAAATACTCCAGCTTGTGCTCATTTAGTGTGGACAAAATTTCCGTTGGTTTATCAAGACGATTGAGTACCTCGGTGTTACGTACTTTCTCTACCCAGGTAATTCTCATTATCCTTCTGCGTGTCCATATTTCACAGGCCTCCAGTCTTTTGCACATTGCATCCGTCAAGGTCCATTTCATAGTAAAGTATGCTGAATACGTTCCATCTTTCATTTAGCTGGCACCCAAGATATTTGAAGCTTTCCACTCTCTCAATTTGTTCACTACCAACTGCGAGCAATCCGTCCACATTGTTTCCCTTACTGATTACCAGCAACTTAGTCCTTTCTACGTTTAAGCTAAGACCGCTTTGCGAGCCTGCAGTATTCACGCGATTTATCAGCTCCTGCTCCTGCAGTCCCTCCAGGGAGTCACAATAAGAACCGTGTCGTCAGAATATCTCAAGATCTAAAGCCTCCTGAAATATTTTTTCTGAATTCAAGTTGAACAGGAGTGGCGTCAAAACGCATCCCTGACGGACACCTCTTAGGATTTTGACTTCATCGGACTCATTGTTGTAGATTCTTACGTGGGCATTTTAATTCCAGTAAAGGTTGGCTATTATTCTGAGGTCTCCTTCGTCTAGTCTTATCTCTTGAAAAATATTAATTAGTTTTTCGTGCTTAACTTTATCAAAAGGTTATTCGTAATCTATAAAATATTCGTAAACAGTTATTGATATGTCCCGATACCTTTGGATTAAAACCTGAACGCTGAAAACATATTTACCATTTCCAAATTCGTATAAATATTGTTAGTAATACATTTGGTAATTAAATGCAGTTGAATGAATCCTCAAATCAAACTATTCTAAATTAAATCAGTGAGGCTTAAAACTCTTCAATACAAAGCCACTGAATAAAACTTCACCCTTCTTAGAAACCGTAGAAACTTTCCCTTCTAGCAACTAAGTCCTTGAAATTCTCTTGAATAGCGGGCCAATCTCAATTTCCAAAACGCCATCAATACGGCTCAGAGAAGACCCGGAAAATTGAACACCATTGAAACTGAATAGCAATCACCCATCAACTTTACTATCAATTGCAGCGCGTCAAACACAATGGCAAGTCTCCATAACATCAGTGCACAGAATGAATGAAAATTTTATGCCTAGTAGTTTTCAATCACGACCCACCACGTTCCTTCGCTTCATGACAGTATCATAACGCATTTAGGTCCGATATTCGCG
The DNA here is from genome assembly GCA_034642435.1 of Megalocaria dilatata. Lineage (NCBI taxonomy): Eukaryota > Metazoa > Arthropoda > Insecta > Coleoptera > Coccinellidae > Megalocaria > Megalocaria dilatata. The sequence goes on along the minus strand of CM067855.1, from coordinate 57,332,576 downwards.
CTGGCGAAATCGAACGTGGGCGAAAAGTAAATCTACCAGTCGGGTTGATACTCGACTAATAGGAGTGGAGGCGTATTCTGGATTAGCAATCAGCGATTCAACGTATTCAGCATTATCTTTCGGAGAAACTGAAATGTTAAATAGATCTCCCGGTGGATTATGCACCTCGCTGCGTTCACAAATTGGCGAACGTGTTTTTTTCTCTTTTGATTGTTGATTGTTTGAAGCTGAGCGATTATCGTAATGATGGCCTAAAGTTGGCGAATACGTGGATATGATATCGTTACGATCGATTATTTTTAAATTGAGCATTTGGTTGATTAGTTTTAATTCAGTTTGAGGTATTCAGAGTGGATGAACAAGAAATCTGGGAACGTCAGTTTGACGCACAAAATATTGAAATAAGCCCTCAGGAAATACCTGAAATGAATTAGTTGATCCACGGGATATATAAGGACTTGAAATAAGTTCGCACGGTTTTTATAACAGATGTCGATACCTTCATTTTGAAGTGTCATCATTAGGCTTTCTATTCAGTATGTCATTTCGCTGACGTGGGAAAAACATAGTTTGTGTGCGGTCTGAAAATGGCAACTTTTGTACCCTATAATGTATGTTATTTCATTACTTCAATATAGACACAAATCGTATTTTAGTGGATGTATATGGTGACCATGCTCTAGCTGAACATGTCAGAAGTGCCACCAAAGTTTAATTAGAGGGAAGGATCGATGAAGATCCAGCACAAAATGCAAAAGAAACTCGTAAAAATACTTGAGGTCACTTAAGCGGCCATTTTTCATCATTTAAAAGCAAAAAAAGGCAGGAAATTGGGTGATGTATGAACTGAAGCCAAGAGACGCCGTATGCCGTTTTTTCATGTGTGAAAAAGAGCTCCAACGGCAACAGTGAAAGGCGTTTCTGCATCGAATTTTGACTGGTAAAAAAAAGTGGGCGCATCACGATAATTGAAAACGATGCCAAACTATGGATGCCTTACCAACAACTGTCAAGCAAAATATTCATGGTGAGAAGATCATTCTGTATATTTGGTGAAATCAGCTGGGTATGGTGTATTATGATCTGCTACATTCGAAAGAAAGGATCAACGGAGAGGTCTGTCTACGGCATTTCAGCCAATGTTGCGAGAAAAACGACCGCAGTACACCGACAGATACGACAAAGTTAATTTGCAACATTACAATACACGGCCACGTATTGTTTGAGCCGTTAAAACCTACTCAGAAACGCTCAAATGAAAGTCACATCCCATCTGCCGATTACCTGGCTGACCAGAATTTTTCCAATTACAATCATGTCAGGAAATGGATCCTACTATTAATACGCGATGCCAATAATTAGCATTTCTCTCCAAGTGATTAAATTCATGTGGCGGAAATTTATTCTGAAATATCATATGGAGTTTGAGTTGTGGTAAACAGAAAGTTTTTCGAATCGGGACAGTGCAACTTGCATTTGTGCTGCAGTTCAAAACTCGAATAGAGCGGAAAAGGTTTTATTGATCGCTGGGATAAGCAGCGGACATGCATGTTCCAATGCTTTTTAGCATATCTTAAGTGAAATCCTGGAATTTCATAACTGTCACGTGTATATATTTGCCCTGCATAGGGACACTCAGGTTTTACCAAACAATAGTGACACATTGAAGCACACGAGTACTAGAATATCGTAGGAATTAAATTTCTTGAGCCTAGAAATTAGGTTTTCACTTTTTAAATAATGTAAAGGATTCAAAGATAAAACTAAGGGTGTATGGGTTACTTTAGACAAGAATTATGGAAATAGTCAGGCTGGTCGATTCTTGGGATACCAGCTAGATCGAGAGCACTTCCTGTCTTTTAGCTAATATAAGAAAGGCCGCTTCGAGATGTTCAAAATGGGACTTGTTATCATAGGATATTCAGTAGTAGAGATTTATTGCAGAGTCAAAAACGTCAACAGTTTCCTGGAAGAAGATATCGGGATATGGGGTGTCTTGAGATTCAACGCCATTGTTATATTTCTCGTCCTGGTTCTAAAAGTTGTCCAATAAGCAGCAGTCGGGCATAGCTATGTATGCCACCGATTAAAGTATTGGGTTGGGGTCAGTATGAGACGGATGCGGCCGGTTTAAGCCAGTTAGTTCACGGCCGACAGAGGAGATGGAAAGGGTAGGTTCACGACACTTAGAACGAAGCAGTGAGGAAGACGACAGTTCAGCGAAAAGAATTGGGGGAAAGACGAGGGATGTAAAACGTCTTTAAGAGAGAACTGGCCGCAATAGAGTGCAATTTACCTGATGTTCGATATTAAGGACAGTATTTTGAGGATTAATATCTCTGAAATTTCAAATTAGAATTGAACACAGATACTTTTCTCAATATGCGCTGAGCTGCTCTTTAAACTTCGAATTTGTAGAAATATTCTTCAACCCTTAACATTAATCATAATATATATTGCCTGAGAGATACTGTTTCTATTTGATGAGAATATGAAAAATTCAACCACAATGAAAAATTCTGAGTCAGAAAAAACTCCAAAGAAAAAATTGATAAAAATATAATTCAGATATGTGTAGAGCATGCGAATGTTTCGGTAAAGAATTAAACTTAGTTAGCAACACTCAAAATGAATCATATGTGATAACAAAAAAACCACACGAAGGACCGCACTGTTAGTGAAATAACAGAAAGCCAACTGAATTCAAATATCGAGTAACATAGCAAAGTTTATGAAATTCTATGATGAGTAAAGACACGTGGTAGCAAGACTGTATTCAGAATCCTCACAGAGACGAACAATAATACCAGGATTAAAATAAATTCAAAATATAATTATTTAACTGATTATATGTTCTTATTCGAAAGATAATTTCTTAGTAGAAATCTTCGAGTATACTTCATTTCAGTTCTTGTCTGACTCTAAATTAGAGCAGATAAAGTAATCTACGGAAGTCACGTTGTAGAAATGAAGTGACCAGTTAAGAGGTTCATTTCGTTCATGTTGAATTCGAAAACCAAAATAACCTCAAAACAATCGAGAAGCATTACTCTGATTTCCGCATATAGTAGTGTCGTCAATTTGAAGTTTTCCGCTTCTTAGAAAACACCCATCATGTGATCAGTAAAACTTATTATCATTAGGTAGTGGGCTAGTCAAACACGATGGGACAGATTTCTTCTTTGTTGAATGAAAGTTGTGAATCTAGAAAACAACTGAATTACCCAAGTACAAATTTCACATTCCAAATCAAAACAACCATATTGCGGAAATAGAATCAACCTTTTTCTAAATATCAGATATTTATTACAAAATATGTTGATATTGGAAGCAATTGATCGGTAAACTTAAATGACTGTTTTCCTCATTTATATTATCTTCCATATACATTCAGACCCTTAATGTTGAAAGTTGGCTCGACAGTAAATCCAGCTGCTGTCAGCAACAACTCGAAAAACTCTGGAAGTTAATTGAAAAATCAATATGAAATAGAAAAATAGAACGATGCAAAATCTTTCAAAAGAGAAGTTGATAACTTTTTTTCCGGCTCTTGAAATATACCTAAGCATGGAATCCTGGTAATGGAATCGAGTAATAAATTTCGTTCTTTTGTGGAGCGTATGCAGCAAAATTAACATTTATATTTTATGTTCGCTACGGGGAAAAGAACCGTGCAGTAGGATCGCTCTGTTAATTTTGTATTAGTTTTTTACTTTGTTCCCATATTCCTTCGACTATGAAGAAGGGAAATATATTTCCACAATACTGTAATTCATGGTTATTAGTGGAAGGCAAATAGAATAAAATCATCACCACTTCTTACGTCAAGCTATATTTTCTCCTTAGCTTAATTTTTTTTTGAATTTTTAAAATTAAGCTGTGAACACTCACCTGGGTATTGAATTACCTTTATGTGTTTCCCTGTGAATAAATGAATAAATGAACAAATAAATGAGTAAATAAATGAATTAATGAATAAAACAATAAATAATCAAAAAAAATAAAATGAATAAATAATTTTTATATTTGTCACGATCTAATTCAGCGCATTTGCAAATACCTACACTTCTTTAAATTTCAAACTTCGAATCGTGTTAGCCTTTACTTTATAGAAATCCTCTGTTTGTTTTAATTAAATAATACACCTTCATATGTTGATTTCTTTTTAATGTTGTGAATTGCTCACATAACGCTTCTAATGAATAGTAACTTCTTCAAATGCTACTAAAGCACCAGTCTAAAATTTGGTAATATACCTTATTTAAATGGTTCCTTTTTTGAGATGACGGTACAAGGGTACAAATGTTTTCTTATTACTTTCGGTAAAACCATCCCGTCCTTAGGTCAATAGAACCAATAATGGTGAATTAAATAGCCCATTTCGTTCATTCAAAAAATTTCCCGAATTTATTAATCGGTTTATTTCCAAACTTTCTATCAGGATCAGTTTCAGACTAAGGTTGAAAAAACAAGACGAATCTTTGGTAAAAACAACGTTCTAAAATACCATGATTTAAGTCTCTCAAAAAATATTCTGATTGGGATGAATTATTTAACTGGTTCTGGTCCAAACCCATTCAACTTGCGTCATTTTAGACTGGGAAGGTCTCCCACAAAATTGAAGTGTCTTAAAAGTGGATATTGAAGATAATTTAGCCCCACCAGTATTCATCAAACCAGCTTTTTAAAGATAGCGAGGTAATGGATTCGAGACAAAGTATGTCCTATGTCATTAATTTATTTATTTATATATTTATTCATTTCATCGATTTGAGATACAAATAGACTTGCCTACAATATATTGTCCACAGGATTTCATGTACAGCGAATAAGAGTAATGCAGTAGATCAGGTTTTTTACAAATCTACTACTATGAGCTGAACCAAAGTAAGAAATGATGTTCTCGTGAAACTTATACTATAAAATTGAAAGATAAAATTATTCACAAGATTCAAGAAATGAAGACAATGTTTACGGAAGCGTATTAATCTCCATTATAACCCCAATACACTTTTTTGATTCCTTATCTGCTTCACATCGAGAAAACGTATTTTTCAAAATAAAACATGTTCCATCTAAGTAAAATTGTACTGAAATGTCAGAAACAGTACAGATTCCATTCAAGTCAACTAAATTGAAATTAAAGAAAACTAACCAGCGCAAACAACAAGTAATTATTGAAAACGTTAACACTTTTGTGAATATATTGGCTCGTAGATGCCGAGATGTTTACCTCTGTTTATATTGAAAATTACGTAAGTTATCAAGCAGCATAATATTATTTCAGAAATAACACCGTTTCGAATTTCCAATTGGATCATATTCTGTTGGCAGATATGTTATATTCATTTTTTCTTATTTGAAAATTTTCACCTGTTTTGGCCAGTATTTATTGTAATTTAATTGAGAGTGAGAGTGAGATGTAGAAATATGGAACTGATAATTCCGTGAAAGAATTTAATTTATTTGCTTGACTTTACAAATTCACCATTTACTTTTTGATTTGCTCGAACATTTTTCAGAGAAATATTAAATTAATTTCCTTTTCACATAATTTTTAAATGCATTTAATGGTAATTTAACAAGTTCACATGTATTATTTGTGTTTTAAATAATAATAATTTAAGATAATAGTTATAAATAATATAATATTCCACCGGACTTAAAATAATATGAAATACTCAAAAAGGCACTCTTTTTTGCTAGTGAAAATAATTATAATACAAAATTTGAATATCAATACAGATTTAATCTGTTAGTCTTCTACAATTTTAATTTCAAAAAATTTATTTAAGAAAATTAAGGAATTAAATTAATTTAATTAATTTAATTTATTAATTAAATTAATTAAATAATATTTTAGAAATTAAAATTGTAGAAGACTAACAGATTAAATCTGTTTTGATATTCAAATTTTGTGATAATCCTTCTATCAAGTAAAAAACCGTTCCTTATTATTTCAAATTATAATACAATAAGTAAACTATACTTTTAAGCACACACTCATTTTCCCTGAGAATAATCATAATTTTTTGGAAGCAGATTTATAATATACATAGCCAATTTGACGATAATGCTAATGAAGGTATTTACTCAGTTGGTGAAAATCATTATTAATACTCAAAGTAAACGTCAAACATCTTCTCTATAACTACGTCTGATTGAAAGAAAATAATTAGTTAATGCCATAAAAGAATACAAGTGAAATTTCCAATTCCAAAGTACAAAAATTCGGGAAACTTCGTGGACGCCAATAAATATTTCGTTTTATTATTTTCAACTTGAATGACTCTGTCCTGCAGGTATTTTTGTTTCCATAAAAAGTAGGGATATGGTTTTGATTGACATTCAGCAATCCTGTGATATAATCTAAATAAAGTGAAACTTTAAACTTTGTCATGTAAATGACATCCAATCGAGTAGAGCGTGATCAGTCAGTTCTGCCGAATCTATTAAAATTGTATGTGTAGATTCATGTGGGAGGAATATTTACTTTCTGTGCACTAATTCATGTAGAGCGTTATTGAAACCAGGAGAATAGCTGAACAATTCCGCTATCCAGTTGAATGTTCATCGTTTCGCCACCGTCAGGATGAACTTGTTTGTTTAAGTTAGCTGGTAGTGTAATTTAGTGTATTTAGGAAAAGTTCAAATTACTCCTGAGTTGAAGAAGTAATCTACGACATGTTTTGGATGGCAGTTATCTATGGATTTACTTACATATATCGGGTGTTTTTTTCAGACTGATAGAATTTTCGATAGGGATAACTGTGATTTGACAGAAGGTAGAAGCCATGTTGTTTCCACATTTCTGTTCATTAAGCATTCACAAATTATCATGAAAAGAACCACGCCGCAACAACGTTTATAAATTGTTGAAATTTATTTTCAAAATCATTGTTCTATTCGCCAAACTTATAAACCACTTCGTGAAATTTATGGTTTACATAATCATTCATCAGAGCAGCTTATTCGTCGAACTATCTACAGATATCAGACATTTTCTCTACTCGATACAACAACAACAAGACAAAGAACGGAACGTATAGAAGAAAATATCGCTGCTGTAAGTCATAGTGTTAATGACGATCCAGATTTGTCTATTCGTCGACATTCACAACAAGCTGGACTCTGCGCATCCACCACATGGAAAATTTTGCGTGAAAATCTTGGTCTACACCCAAACAAGATCTAACGGGGTCAAGAACTAAAGCCACTTGAGCCATAATAAGATTCGTTTGTTTGCTGATTGGCTCTAAGTCAGCTTGAAGTTGATCCACTTCTTTATCGTAAAGTTGTGTTTAGTGATGAAGCTCATTTCTGGTTGAACGTTTATGTAAACAAGCAAAATTGCCATATATGGAGTGAAAGCAATCCTCAAGAAGTTCTGTATGGTGTGCTCTACACGTTGGAGGCATCAGGGGTCCATATTTCTTTAAAAACGATGCTGGAGCTAATGTTACAATGAAAAGTGCTCGTTATAGATCGATGATCAATGATTATTTGTTTCAAAATTTAAAATGTATCGACCCATAAGTGTTTTGGTTCCAACAAGATGGTGCTACACCTCATGCTGCTACCGTAACATTTGATTTATTAAAAGAAAGATTTGGCGATAACATTATTTCGAGAAATGGTCCAATTAATTGGGCTTCAAGATCATGCGACATAACTCCACTGGATTATTTTCTTTGGAGTTCTGTCAAGTCATCAGTTTATGCTGAGAAACCAGAAACAATAGACGCTTTGGAAGCCAACATAACTCGTGTTATTGATGAAATAAGGCCTGAATTACTCGAAAAAGTGGTCCAAAGTCGGTCTGGTCGAATGCGGTTCCTCAGAGCTAGTCGTGGTGGACATATCCCGGAAATTATTGTTAAAACATAAATGTCATAAAATTATCTTTCAAATGAAAAAAACTGGCTTAATTAAAATATGTTTTATTTCAATTTTAAGTTCTATCACTCTAAAAAAAAACAACCGATATAATGTTTGATAACAATCTTCAAGGGTGATGCAAGTTATATGACATTGTGTGGCTGCATAGATATTCATTGATATATTAAGACACCTAATAGAATGTACCACATTCTCTATAAAGCTCATTAAGAAGAGAAAAGATTGGATAACATCAGGGATTTTGAGATCAATCGAGAAAAAAAAACGAAATGTACAAACAAGAGAGACTTAGAGGGAATTTAAATCCAGACATGGTTAAAAGGTACGAAAGATACAAAAACCACTTAGCAAAACTTATAAGAATAACGAAGACTAGCTAGTATAAGAAACAAATATCGAAGAACTCAGTGGATCCTAGAAAATTGTGGCAGGTGATATCGAATATAAATACTGACAACCCAAAGATCATTGTCAATGTGAATATCTCAATGCAGATAAGTGAGATAGCCTTGAAGCTTCTAACAGTAATTTTGTGTCTATTGGACCTAAGATTGTGTATGAAATGAAAAACAGTTCAACAAACGAAATGAAAGTACCCAACCTAAAGGATAGCTCAAAAATGATATTGGAGTTGCCTAATGAAGCAGAGATTTTGGAAATGATGGGCCAGTTGAAGTCACACAAAGCACCTGGATTGGATAAAATATCTTCAACAACCTTGAAGCATACTGGCCCGAATATAGTCAAACCATTAGTATACCATGTTAATCTCTGTTCAAAGAATGGACAATTTCCGGAAGTGCTTAAATCTGCTGTTATAAGACCTCTGTTTGAATACGGAAGTAGACATCTTATTGATAATTGCCGTCTTATATCCCTTACATCAAATTTGTTGGAAATCTTCAAGAAAATTGTCCACAAAAGAACAATAAAATTTCTGGACGCCTGCAATATTCGGAGCAATCAGCAGTATGGATTTCGAAGGGAAATTTCAACACAGGACGCGAGAGCACACCTAACATTTATGATATATGACTGTTTGGACAGATCTAAATCATGTTTGTGTATATTTCTCGATATAGCAAAGGCATTCGATTCAGTTGATCATGAGGAATTGCTCAGAACACTGGAGAACTATGGCTTTGTCGGGATAACACTGGATTGGTTTAGAAGTTTTTCGACCGAAAGAAATTAATGCGTTCAGGTTGACGATTCGTTAAGCTACTTCACTATTGTTACTATTAGGATTCCCCAAGGTTTTTTTCTCGGTCCAATTCTGTTTTTGATATACACGAATTCTCTGTTTGAACTCGCGACGAAGTCAAAATTAATTTCATTTGCGGATGATACTGCAGTATTTCTGGAGGACGAGGCATGGTAAGAATTGAAGATTATAACGGAAAGTTATTTCGGAAAAATATCAGAATACCTACGACCTAAAATCTTGACCTTGAATATAGATAAAACGGTTTTTCGTCCTTTCAGCAACTCTGTCGCATTTTCTCCCACTTTTACATCATTAGTGGCTGATGATCACTGTTCGATACACTCAGTAGACACAGCAAAACACCTGGGTATTGTGTTGGACAAACATCTTAGATGAAAACAACAAATCAATGAAATGGTGTATAAATGAAAGACCCTGATTGCGAAATTTAAAAATCTCAGAAAATTTTGCTATACCCAGATGTGCAGAATACTGTATTCGGTATTGGTGCAGCCTCAATTAACGTCTGGTTTGCAGGGCTGGGGAGGAATTGTAAAACTCATCTACAAAAGCTTGAAATAACACAGATATGGATTCTAAAGGTCGTCTTCAACAAACCCTATCTTTTCCGATTGACGAGTTGTTATGGATGTAAGGCAGTTGTTTTTCCTAACGCTTGCCGTTCAACAGAGGAAAAACATAATATCTGCAAGTTTTGATGAGCATGGAGATATTAGAAATAGAGGACAACTCATTCTATTGCCTCTTCCTAGTGCCTTGAGTTTAAAATAGTATCCCTCAAGTTTTGAAAATACCTGGTATCATGAGTACTTTCAAGAAGGAAATTAAAAGTTGGATCCTGAGTCAATCAAGACATTTCATAGCCAGTATAATCGACATAAAGAACACCCATAATTCACCGAATCAGTAGCCCCAAAATCATCAATTCATATGTGTAGCATTTGTAATGTGACATTTGTTTAAAATTTGCGGAAATGAAGTCAAAACCTAAAAACTTGGACATCTTGGTTCCAATTCTCTTGCAGGAGTTCACCTTCGAGAATATTTGTTATCTGTTTGTTTCGTTAATGTCATGATTATTTTCAATATTGTATTTATTAAAGAATGAATGAATTTTTGATGTGTATAGTCTTTACTAATGAAATAAATATTATAATTATTACTTTCAACTTACGACCTAACTGGAGTTACTGAAGTAAGCAGGTGCTTTTATGAATTTTTTGTCAACGATTTTGAGTCTATATTTCACATAATCTTCACCCATCAACATGGGGATTTTCTGAGCGACATCACAATCAACTGCATTGAGCCGAGCCGGTTTTAAAATTTCATCAACAGAAAATTGAGCCATTGTTTCATATCAGTATTCCAGTACACTCGGGTCTTTAACGAATCCTTTCATAAATCACGTTTTTATCCTTTCGCCTAGCAAGTTAATTTCATTCTATCTCTCGGCATTTTTTCCGCATTAGCCGTGTTTTTGAGCGGGCGGACTAACCGATATCAAACTCATCAACGAGTGATTGATTACTCTCTAAACCGCCACTTGTTCGGGGGGAATTGGTGGAAAACGGGGGAGTAAAAACCCTCAAGGGATGTGTAGGAAGCTATTTTTAAATTGCGATTAAGTGGTGCGCATTCCGTGTCCTGTGCTTCGAGGGCTCCTGAATTATTTATAAATTCTCGCGGAGATTGGCATGTGAAGATATACTTTTTGTCAAGAGAGGTCGATCGTTTTAGTTTACACGAGGATATGTCATGTTTCGAAAGGTAGATTCATGGGAAAAATTTGTGTATGAAGAAATACTTTTCTTCTCCTATCTGGGTTGTTCGGAAAGTAAGTTTTTTTCTGGAAAATAAAAGACAATTATCGTATAATGAATAAAGGTTTCATCAAATCATATATTGGTCATTCTTACCCAACACCGTTTGCCATCTTTCTGGTAGTAGCATACTTCAACGCTCATGAAATTTTTGGTCTTTGCTGGCAAAAAACTGATCCAAGTGGTTTTTGACTTCTTCATTTGAAGAAAAGGTTCAAAAAATTTTGCAATGACCGAAACAAATAATAATCCGAAGGCGCCAGATCTGGAAAATATGGTGGGTATGGCAGTATATACCATTCAAGCTGTAAAACCTTTTGGCGAATGAGCAAACTTGTATGAGGTTTCGCATTATATTGGTGGAGCAATATACCTTTTCAGTTCGTCAAAGCTCAAAAAAAAACGAATTTTTTTTAAATCCCATCAAACATACAGCATCACTTTTTTTGATGGATATTGGCTTTCGAAATGCTTTGACCCGGTTCTTCTTTTTTACTCCGCATTTTCCTGTGTTTGACATTGTTATATACAACCCATTTTTCGTCCCCAGTAATGATGCGCTTCAAAAATGGATCCTGTTCATGACGTTTGAAAAGCGAATCACAAACTTCAACGCGACTACACAAATGTCTCTACCTGAGAACATGGGGAATCCATATATTAAGCTCTGATGTTAAACCCACGCCTTTCAAGTGGTCATAAACAGTTAAATTCGATAAATTTAACCTCTCGCCGATCTCACGTATTGTTATTTGCCGGTTTGCAACAAATAGTGCCTTTATCATGTCTTTATCAGCTTCAACCGGAACGTGTTGCATCTTCGACATCAAAATTGCCGGATCGAAATTTTGCAAACCAGTTCTGGCATTGGCGTATTGTCAACACACCTTCTCCATACACATCGGTTGGTTTCTTTCTGGCTTGAGCAGCATTTTTCTATAGTAAAAAAGTTAAATATGACGACAATGCTGCTTACTGCTCCCCATATTCAGAAGGACACCAAAAATTACGGCGTAGAATTAATTGAACTTCTTTACACACAAGCCTTGCTATATCAGCTATAACGCGATAACTCCGCTTAAGTGTCAAGGTGGATTCGAATAAATGCAAATGAATCCTCTCTCGGAAAAAACCAAATTACTGTCCGAAAACCTTATATTTCAAGGCAAAATTTTTCGAGCATAGAATCCTTTAGAAAAGTTTAAATAATGGACAATATGTCATCGATTTGGAATGTTCGAGTATTTTTTGATTTCACATCTTCCTATCAGATGTTGAAGGTCTGATGTCACACTTTTTTCGGGATGACAGTTGGGAAGACTTTTTCAGAAGAAATTATTATTTATTGGGGGTAGATTTTAGATTTAAAAAGTCTGACTTCGCGCCGTGACTATAAGTTCTATTGTACCTCTTCATCAAAGCTGTACTAGAGCTCGCCTTCCAGTTTCAGAATTATGATGATCTGGGATGGCTCCAGCTAGGTGACATCAGGTTCCTACCGGTTTCTTTTCCAAAGCATTTTTTGCATTGGCTTTTAATCGAGAGGCATTCCGTAACTAGGTAATCAGGGGTTAGAGGATAATTGACCCAAGCAATAAGTCTTCAAGTATGTCGGATACTTCTGAATACTTGAGAGTATTCGTATATTGTCCATTGCTTGTCTAATCAGACGTTGGAGGAGCTGTTATTCACCATAGGGAGAATGGGTTGAAAATGACGGATATTCGCCGAGTATTAAAAATAGATCATTAAGTAGATGTGAAAGACGGGTCGTAGACAGTTACTCCTTACTTTGTGAAAATTCGTTTTAATCAAATAAAATAATAGAGACAATTCCAAAATTCATAAATTGTGAAAAAAAACTATTTCCACAATTTATAAATTGTGAAAATCGACTATTTCCATGATTTATAATTTGTTCAAAAAGTCTTTATTATTTCATTTGATCGGAATGAATATTCAAGTACGGACCGATTGAATTAAACGTGAAGAACTGATGAATTTATGAAATTAGGCTATTCCAGAGAAAAATGTTGAAAAGAAGATACGATCATAGACTCAATATTTAAAAGCCATCACGCGGTGATATGAAAATACAAACTTCAATTATAATAAACACATATAAACTGAAAATTTACTTCGAAGGGTTTTTTCGAAATATAACGGATACTAGATGAATGGTTTCTTGATGATTACGTTCAGCACTTTATGTCTTCTTTGGATTTCTTATTTGTTAACTACCGCTCATATTTGTTAATAATTTTTTATGTCCAAAAAGTACACAAGAGTTTCTAAGACATTTTATTAGTTTCAATTTAATTTTTTTTTTTGAGATTTCATTTATAGATATTTCGAACAATTAATTCAGCTAATATCTGTAATATTTCAAAAGGAACCTTCGAAGTAAATTTTCAATTCATTATATTCATTCAAACAGGATATTTGGTGAATAAAGGTATGTAGTCATATTTTATTGAACGTTTTAATTTAGCATTCAAATAATTTCAGATTAATTGAGGATGTTCTATATGTTTTTTCAAAAAGGCAAATTGAAAAGATCTTTTTAATTTCTATGTGGAGTATTTCTTGGTGATGGAATTTGTTATTTCTGATTATTTCAGATATGTTAATAACTTTCTAAAAAAGATATGATCGTACGTATTTGATGATTTTATTCAATTCAACCACAAGTTCAATCTTGTTCCTGGTTGAAAATGGTGTTTCAGTTTATTGAATTTTCACATCAGTTCCGTCTACAGTTTAAATGATGTTAAATTGAAAATGGAAATCAAGAAGTGGTCCATTCTGTTGAACCTTGCTTCTTTCTAAAGAACACTATCTTTTACTACTTACTCGTAGATATCAGGAAATTGATCGAGGTCCAAAACAAAATAAAGCACTATTCGGCAATCATGTAAGTTTAACCATGAATAAAAAAAGGCAGAAGTTTAACAGATCAGACGTGAAACAAACAGAAAAATATTCCATACGCTGAAAATATCATGAATTTTAAATTTTTACCATTCTGAACATCTACGCCCTCAAATACGACTAATGATGTATAAAATACTATAGAACTAGTCATTCTATATCAGCGTCCCCTTCACATCTAATTGCCTGTATCTATTTACATGGGATGAATCTTAACCATCCCAACGAAAAACATCTACTTGGAATTTCAAATTTGGAGCGCAAACGTTCCATTAACAAATTGCAGAATTTGCATACTTGTGTAGAGTGTTGTGAATTTGCCCCTATTAAGTGTTGGGGAAATGCCGTGGTAAAATATGTGTTGAACCGGGTCAGAGAAAAGGGGGCGAAATTGTTAGATATAAAACAAGTGGGTAAACTCAAAATACTCACTCACGTGCTTTTCCAGGAAGATGAAAAATCTGCTACCCATTTTTCCACTTGGACTCTGAATGGGCGGATTATCGTTATAATAGTATGAGAATTTTACATGAAATGTATTTTAATGTTAGAAAATCTAAGCACCGTAACCAGTTGGGGGAAATTTCTTGTATGTTACTACTGAGTAATAATTCTGTCTCTCATAAATTAGTCAGTCATCTTCATATTTTTCTTTGTCCATTTTCATTTCATATATCTGTATGTATAGTTTCAGAAATATCATAACATCATAACATTCACATAAAATTCTTAAAATATGTGATCCCAGTAATAAATAATAATATGTTTGTAATCTCTTACTGTGTACAGATATCTAGACATTGATTAATTGAGATGGTCCATTTTCACTTGGGACAACTCGTTTCAAGTTACTCGAACATCCTGGGTTGACAGTGTCAGAGTCTTCGAGGATGGTGCAAAGTGGACAGTTAACTCTCCAACATTTCCTACAAGTTCAATAGATCCAATTCCGGTGAAGGGGGTGTCCATGGCAAAACATTAAAGTTTGCTTCTTGGAAAAAGATCACAGTTCGACGAGCAACATGGGGACTTGCGTTATTCTAATAAAATGACGTGTGATCGGCCATTTACATAGGGAAATGAAGCAGTTTGTAGAACACTGTCAACATAATGTGCAGCCGTTGTACTCTATCGAATAAAAATAAGTAGTGGCTACCATGAACAATATATCCCAAAACCCTCCCGCCTACCATATTAGCCGCTTGAACATGCCTCTCAATAGTAAAGTCAATAGCACGTATCTCTTCAGAATGACGTCCTACTATGATAAGGCTATTTTGCATACCCAGACAGAATCGAGATTCATAGTTGAATATGATATTGGAACATTTTGCCTCCCAATGCTGCCGTTCTCAGCTTCAGCCAACGTAAGCACTCATCGTGGACCGTAAGAAATAGTTGAAAAGCTCGAATGCGCGGTCTCCCCATTATACGTTGTCATTATATTAATAATATACAAATGGAAACAGGTCTATCTCCTATCATAGTTTGTTGTTAAGCGATTTGATGTGAAGTAAAAGAATTGTCTTGGAATATTTTGACCAAAACATTCTTATTAAATGAAATAATAAAGATATTTCCGTAGTTAATCAACTAGCCACAATTTTTTCGCCAACACTGTGACTCCTTCAAGTTTACATTGTGAACTAACTCTGAAAATTGCACCTTCACTTTATTCAGCTGAAAACTTGAATAAACAGGCGTTTCAAATAATTAACAATTTTTCCTGGTAAAAATTTGAAAAACATATGCAAAAAGGTATATAAATAATTATCACTTCACAGAAATACCGATGAAAGAAATATGCAAAAAAGGGGGCATAAATAACCATAAAATATTTGGTCGTTGAGAGGTTTTTCAAAGTTCTTATGCCTACTAATTTCTACTGATTCCAAAAGTGTGAATCTGTTACTTATCATTTCATTATGGATAACTTCGTCGTTATTATTGAAATTATGTCCAAATTATTTCAAATGACTGGCATATAAAATAGAAAGGCCTTTTACTTGATAGAAGAAATATAACAAAATTTGAATATTAAAACAAATTAATATATGTTTATCTTCTACAATTTTAATTTAAAAAATTTTTTTTATTCAAAAAACTTTTAGAATTAAATTAATGTCTAAAACAAGCACCGCTTATATTTAATAGACGTGTATAATCTAAACTCAATATACAATGTCAAATGGAATAAATAAACCAAAAGATACACGAAAGTCCCTAAAATTAATAAATAAATATTTAAAGGAGACAAAATTTGTTTCTGGTCTTGCCCTCAAAACGCCATTTGTATCTTAAAAACATGAACACACTTAAAGGACCTCTCAAAGAATATAATTTATTTGAAATATTTAATATATTTATATATTCGAATAAGTAAATTCAGAAATCTCTCAAAGCATGCACTATATCTTCAAAAAACAAATATAGTTCAAAGCAATTCCGTCTTCAGTCCTGAAATATATTCAAAATATTAAAATCAAAAAACTAACCTGTACCAAAGCACTCACCACGTGTAAATGAATAATGTTTCGAGACATAGATCATCTTTATAATTCAAGATTTATCTATGCTCTAACAGAATCAAAGAACAGTGTGAGCTATTTTTAAGGTTTACCTAAATTATTAATTAAATATATTAAATATTTCAAATAAATTATATTCTTTGAGAGGTCCTTTAAGTGTGTTCATGTTTTTAAGATACAAATGGCGTTTTGAGGGCAAGACCAGAAACAAATTTTGTCTCCTTTAAATATTTATTTATTAATTTTAGGGACTTTCGTGTATCTTTTGGTTTATTTATTCCATTTGACATTGTATATTGAGTTTAGATTATACACGTCTATTAAATATAAGCGGTGCTTGTTTTAGACATTAATTTAATTCTAAAAGTTTTTTGAATAAAAAATTTTTTAAATTAAAATTGTAGAAGATAAACATATATTAATTTGTTTTAATATTCAAATTTTGTTATATTTCTTCTATCAAGTAAAAGGCCTTTCTATTTTATTTTATATATAAAATATAATTATATCTTGGCTTCAATAAATCTCATTATGCAGTGTCAATGAATTAAGGTAAACCTTAAAAATAGCTTACACTGTTCTTTGATTCTGTTAGAGCATAGATAAATCTTGAATTATAAAGATGATCTATGTCTCGAAACATTATTCATTTACACGTGGTGAGTGCTTTGGTATAGGTTAGTTTTTTGATTTTGATATTTTGAATATATTTCAGGACTGAAGACGGAATTGCTTTGAACTATATTTGTTTTTTGAAGATATAGTGCATGCTTTGAGAGATTTCTGAATTTACTTATTCGAATATTTAAATATATTAAATATTTCAAATAAATTATATTCTTTGAGAGGTCCTTTAAGTGTGTTCATGTTTTTAAGATACAAATGGCGTTTTGAGGGCAAGACCAGAAACAAATTTTGTCTCCTTTAAATATTTATTTATTAATTTTAGGGACTTTCGTGTATCTTTTGGTTTATTTATTCCATTTGACATTGTATATTGAGTTTAGATTATATACGTCTATTAAATATAAGCGGTGCTTGTTTTAGACATTAATTTAATTCTAAAAGTTTTTTGAATATAAAATTTTTTAAATTAAAATTGTAGAAGATAAACATATATTAATTTGTTTTAATATTCAAATTTTGTTATATTTCTTCTATCAAGTAAAAGGCCTTTCTATTTTATTTTATATATAATATATAATTATATCTTGGCTTCAATAAATCTCATTATGCAGTGTCAATGAATTTAGGTAAACCTTAAAAATAGCTCACACTGTTCTTTGATTCTGTTAGAGCATAGATAAATCTTGAATTATAAAGATGATCTATGTCTCGAAACATTATTCATTTACACGTGGTGAGTGCTTTGGTACAGGTTAGTTTTTTGATTTTAATATTTTGAATATATTTCAGGACTGAAGACGGAATTGCTTTGAACTATATTTGTTTTTTGAAGATATAGTGCATGCTTTGAGAGATTTCTGAATTTACTTATTCGAATATTTAAATATATTAAATATTTCAAATAAATTATATTCTTTGAGAGGTCCTTTAAGTGTGTTCATGTTTTTAAGATACAAATGGCGTTTTGAGGGCAAGACCAGAAACAAATTTTGTCTCCTTTAAATATTTATTTATTAATTTTAGGGACTTTCGTGTATCTTTTGGTTTATTTATTCCATTTGACATTGTATATTGAGTTTAGATTATATACGTCTATTAAATATAAGCGGTGCTTGTTTTAGACATTAATTTAATTCTAAAAGTTTTTTTAATAAAAAATTTTTTAAATTAAAATTGTAGAAGATGAACATATATTAATTTGTTTTAATATTCAAATTTTGACTGGCATATGTTGAGTATTGTTAGTTATCCTATTTATTCAAGTTCTACATAAGAAGTGAAGGTTTTAATTTCAGAGTTGTTCACAAAGTAAACTTGATTTTCATCAGGTAAAGAACGATTGAATCAAATTTTTTCCTCAAAACATTCTACACCTTGCAGTTCTGAAACCGAGCAAGTTTTTAGCAATGCAATCTTCAATGCAATGGAAAAGTAAAGGGTAAAAAGATTTATTTGGGTCTAATTTCAATTACTGTAAAACACCATTTATATAATCGTTTATGAAATTTTAGGATATGAAATATAAACTTTCCTTAACTAGCGAATATTTTGCTATTTCTGATTCCAGATTAGCGATTATATTTTAAAAAGACTCTCGGTTTAAATAAACGTGAAATCCTGCCTTGTATTGATGATTGCGTTAAGGCTTCAATATATTTTTTGTATTGTTTTTGTCTGTACAAATTCTTGCCAAGGCAGCATTATATGTTTCAATGTCGCCAGAAAATTTTCTGAGAATATTCAGGAAATACGTATGCTTTAAGCGTAAGTTTCTTCCTTTCGTTTCTTTATTTGAGTCGATATAAAATTTCAAGCTGGGACTGCCATTCCTGACATCTATGAGCAAATGTTTCGGGATTGAATGCTTATTATTACCCACATCTCCTATGGGGAATTTGTATACTCCTATACAATAGTACTGATGTTCTACAAACAGCACATAAATCATAGGAATCGTATCAGATTACTATTGACATTCTCGGCGAGAGCTTCAGGTCGCTGCAACGGATATATGCCACAGCATAACATTATCATAAATTTCGCATTAACTTCCTGATCAGATCTGTCAATACTCAGGTGGATTTTACAACATGGAAATCTTCGACGAAAGCAACTAGATTATGTTTGTGTGGCGCATAACACACAATGTGGCTCATAATCGAACCATTCGAATACCCTTCAATATGGTAAACTTCAAAATAACGAAGGATCTTTTACCAAGAGAATTCATTTCAAATTGAGAAAAAACTGCAGTGATTATGTGAGAAGTAGAGATATTTTTATTCCAATACAAAGAAGAAGTTTTCTCTGAAATAATGATACACACTATTTGCTAAATGTCTGCCTTTGATGTTGAAATAAACGGTAATTCTTTGGATGAAGTTTTCACACGAACACTGTAGTATGTGGCTGTGCTCATCAATTTATGGTAAAAAACCCTTGTTCCTTTGAAAATCATGAAACAAACAAACCGGAGTTTCATCGATATTTTTAATTATTCATAATTTATACTTTGAATGAAATTTCCCTGTAGATTTCGTTCTGATTCCTAGTTATCAAAGTGACATTTCACATTGGAAAAATTTATTTACTGTTTTTTGTTTGGTCCATTCAGATGTGAATTACAGGGTGCTGAAAATAGAAGTTAACGAAGAGGAAATTCATTATATTTTACAGTTTTCTTTGATAGAGGCGAAAATGCAAGCCACGCGTCTCAAATTGTGAATAGTGTTTATGGTCCCGATATTGTAATAGCTATTTACGTGCAATTATGGTTTCGTCGATTTCGTTTAGGTATTTTTGATGTTGAAGATGCACCTCGTTTAGGCACACTCGTCCTCGAAAATGTCAATGAAATCATAGATAAAAGCGAAGGTGACCGGCATGTTAGTAGTCGTAGCATCACCCAGGAGCTGAGGATCGACTATAAAATAGTTTTGAACCATTTGCGCAAAGCTGTATTGAAAAAGAAGATCGATGTTTGGTGCCACAACAATTAATGCCAAAAACATGATGGATCGAATTTCCCTCTGCAAAGCCTTGGACAAACGGAATGAAATCGACACATTTCATAAACAAATGGTGATTGGGTTCTCATATGACAATATTGTGCGAATACGTGGTCAAAAAGCGCTGAAGCAGCTTAAACAGTGGCCAAAGCAGGAATATTCTACCGTGCCTTTGGTGGCACTGGAAAGGAATAATTCATCATGAGTTACTTCCATATGGCCAAACACTAAATTCGTATCTCTGCTGTCAACAAGTGGATCCTTTGAAAACTAGCGATTGACTAGAAACGGCTAGAATCCACTAACAAAAGAGGTGTTGTGTTCCATCAGAACGCCAGGCCACACACGTCTGAAGTGACCCTCCAGAAACACCGGAGCTTGGTTGAGAAGTTTTAATGCATCCACCATATAATCCAAACGTTGCCCTAAGCGATTACCACCTATTTCCCGCATTGCAAAACTTCCAGAGTGATAAGAAATTGGCATCAAGAGAAGATTGTGAAAATAAATTGCTAGAGTTTTTCGCCAATAAGGATCAAGACATCTATGAGAGAAACATTATGAAGCTACCTTTAAAATGGCAACAAATTATAGAACAAAAAGGTGCAAATCGGACAATCCTAAACATGTTAAATAAACTCTTGAAGTTCACGAAAAAATAATGGATTTTTTTCCTCCAACCTATAATTATATAATACACAGTTCCGAGAAATTTATTTTATTATCAGGATTCCAGTCCAATATTGGATGACACTTCTACCTTCTTATGGATCAATCATTTCAATCTAATATGTAAGAATTCCCATTTGGTGAGTATTCTATTTAGGTATATTACGAAGTCAACAGAAATGTCTTCATTCAATCCTGCAATTCAATACTTTGTCGACGGCATCTCTGAAAGCTTTAACCACCAACGAGAGCCTCAAGTATTGATACAAACTATCATAAGGGACAACATGTAGAGATTTGTTCGCGTTCGAAATTGGATGTTTGCGGAAACGCTCTCACAAATCCGCCGAGGCCCTATTTGCCTCCAGCTCGACTGTGGCATTAAGCTCCCGGTGGAAATATTGATCTTCATCACCGTCAAAGCCTAATGTTTATTGAGTTTACGATTCAATAGAAATGGCAATAAAACAGACAAGAGACTGGCAGAGAACCGAACTACAAGTGCCTACTCGCATCGTGAACTTTCTGCTTGTATAAACATGCCGAGATGTTGAACTAATTGTGAGTGGTATTCTTCTTGGATGGCATAGAGGAGACTGCGATATCTTGGAGATTGCTATGTGATTGTTGCTCGGATTAGATTATGTTAGTGTTTTGTTTTACTTATGAACTTATGCATCTTTCATAAGAGAAGTATTATTAGATCTTGTTGGAAGTTCTTCATGTTTGTTAGATAGCTTTAGAGTAGTTGAATGATATCAAATAAGGTTATTCTGATTCTCAGAAATTTTTATTGTTTTCCAGTACAAAAATTGTTTCGTTATCACAGAAGCAACTTAAGGTAGTCGGTATCTAACATTTTGAATAACTAAATTTATTTTCGTATAAAGTTGAATTCAAAATATATGATTCCACCTACCCTGAAAATACTACTGTGATGGCGAAACAATTATTGTATTAAATAACAATAAAAATTTGTGAGAATCAGAATAACCTTATTTGAATGATATTGATTTCTTGCATATCACTTGGTGAAACATTTTTAAATTAATAAAGTAAATAAAAATAACTTGGCTTAAGTTTCACTGTTTATTTGATGTCTATTGACATATATGTTTCGTGTATTTAGCCCATTTTCAAAACTGAGGAGACCAAAACTTGAAATCCTATTTAAAATGTTAGGGTAGATCACAGGTACAATTTTGAACAGTGTAAAAATGGTGTTTGTTGGCTAATAATCTTTTACAGATAAGAGCAGTGGTGACAAATTCAATTGAAGTTGTTCATTTATAATTAGTAACTTCTTACCATGTGCTAAAAAAATTTCCAAACTTTCTAAAAGGTCCATTCTTCTGCTTTTATCACCTAAAAATCTCAGTTCTACTGAAATCTATGATGTGGTTGTTATTTACACAATGTTCCGAAAAACCAGATGTTATTTCATTATGTAATATACTTTTTTAATTTCTTCTACCCTTATGTTTATAGATCGTCCTGCCTGACCCATGTAAAATGCAGGGCATTCATTACAATGTAATTTGTATATACCGATTTTTTCACACGTATCACGACAGTCTTTTCTATTGACTAAGAGTAAACCTATTTGGGTAACGAGGAGGCAGATCGGCTGGCATTTGCTGGAGCTGCGCTGCCTCTGGTAGGACCGGAACCATTCCTGGGAATACCACATGACGTGGCTAACGAGGCGATAACAGGCAGAATGAACTCAAGGCTAGAGTCTTTCTGGCGGAGCCATTCTGGCCTGAAACACTCGAAGTTGTTCCTTGGAACAGCTTCGAACAAAAAGATGGCGAACCTAGCGCTAGGTCTGGATAGGGCCAAACTAAGAACACTTGTCGGAATTATGACAGGTCACTGCAGACTGAAAGCGCATATACACAAAATCGGTCTGGATGAAGACAATGAATGCAGGCTGTGTCTTGAGGACACTGAAACAGCCATGCACATCGTCTCAGAGTGCCCAGTGGTGAGTCGCATCAGATTCGAGGTCTTTGTCCAGGCTTTCATAGCCCATAGTGAACTGAAAAAATTATCCCTGAGCAAGATTATCGGTTTTATCCAAAAACTGGATCTCGTCGGGGAGATATAAATTAGGGGTGAACCACAATAGTCCGTGCAGACGCAGTGGTAGGGTGGACAGACGCCCGCTCGCCATAAATAATAATAATAATAATAAGAGTAAACCTAAGTTTTTCTTATTTGTACAAATAAAATTAATATTTTTCTGTTTTAGTCTATTGCAAATTTTATTACTTATTTGTGCTATGAAATTTATCGTATATACGAAAAATTTCATACCACAAATAGGTGAATAGGTAATAAAAGCAGAAGAATGGAAAGTTTGTAAAATTGTTCAGCACATGGTGAGAAGCTACCAATTACAAATGAACAACTTCAATTTGATTTATCACCATTGCTCTTATCTGTAGAAGATTATGATCTAACTAACACCATATTTTTATAGTGTTCAAAATTATACCTGTGATCTACCCTAGCATTATAAATAGGATTTTAAGTTTTGTTCTCATCAGTTTTGAAAAACCCGAAACATATATGTACAGACATCAAATTAACCTTATTTAATATGGATTTTCATCAAGTAATGACTGATTCAATTAAACATAGTTATATAGTTTTGTACTGAAAGCGAGTGGAGCGACAAGGCATATGTGATGACCAAAAATACAACGAAATTCACGAACTTTTCAATATTTTACAGCGATTTATTTTTGTAGCCTAATATTTCTTGCATGTTTAATGAAATGTTCTTGTGAATTTTGTTCGGAATCTCCAAAAGTGGCTCGAAATTTAAAATGAATCCTTCTGTCAGACCCAATAAAATTTCAAACCAATTGATGT
This sequence comes from Megalocaria dilatata, assembly GCA_034642435.1. NCBI lineage: Eukaryota > Metazoa > Arthropoda > Insecta > Coleoptera > Coccinellidae > Megalocaria > Megalocaria dilatata. Next base: position 57,308,983 of record CM067855.1, on the reverse strand, counting down.
AATTCTTATGTTATTGCCAGAATAGTTGTTTCTGGAAACAGAATGAAGCAACTCTTCAACAAGTAAGCAAATAACTATCGGTTGCTCGAAACAGAGCGAAATTGAACTTTCCGACAATAGCGACGTAGCCAAACAATGAAATAACACTCTGGACCTGCATGTCAAATATAAAACCAATTTCTTTCGGAAGGGATTCTGTAAGCGGAGATGTAATTCGAAATGTTATCAAAGAAGGTAGTGTAAGGGTGGATGAGAAAACAAAGAAACGGATCAGAGGACCACTCCTGAAACTTTACTCTAAGGTTATTTGAAATTCTCTGGGTAAAAAGTGATTTGGGAATTTTTCGAACTAATGAATATTTTATGAGTCTGGAATCTATTATTTCAACATCTGTTCTGGGAAGTGATTCTTCGAAGTTGAGTTCAGGTTCTTTGTTGAAAGATAGTGTCATATTTCTGGGTAAATTTTGAGTTTCTTCATTTAATATTTTCATCCCTGCTATAGGCGTTTTTATCATCATAAGTTTATGAAATACAGTGAGTTAATAAAGTGCCTGTAATGATTATTTGAATGTCCCGTTAAAAGGTGTTGTTGAAATTCTTTTTATTACCGACTTGACAAAACCATCTTCTATACTCACGTGGAGTATGAGCATCATCTCTCTTTAGTTTGTTGACAGAGCCCCATTTTGTTAGTTCGTCCCAAATGTATTAGGCGATTTTTACAGTATCGGATAAAAATAACGAATCTGTCTTAAATTTTGCTTTACGAATAGAATTTCGTATAGGGAGCTCTAGCAATATTACACTAAATTTGCGATAAATCCAGTTTATCGCAGTATTGTGCAATCGGAAGAATTCTTGACAGAGGGTGAAAATTATTTATATAATATAAACAAAATGCAGAATTCGTCGAAAATTACTGAATCATTTGAAAGTAAACTCGTGGAATCTGCACAAAGCTATATGCGTGAATAAATGGCTAATATTTCAAGGAATCCTACTAAATAACCACCGGATTTGTTTCCGGTCGACTTCAATCTTATCTAAAACTCGAATAATAATTTCGAAGTTACCCCATTTTCTCAGTTAATAGAATACATAAAAAGAATTCGCGGCAAACAATGCAATTGATTCCTGATAAAGCGTTTAAAAAAAGTTTTCATAATGAGATTTTTCATTTTACTGGATTATTTTCAAGGGGCCTATTTCGAAGGCACATAAATTTCAGTGTATCATATATACCTTATGTTTAATTCCCTGATACCTGGTAGCCTTTGAATCACTTATTGAAATACACAAAGTAATTGTAAGAAATGGTTGATTTCTTTCTGTGCGGAGGTAAAGGGTCTTTCAATAGGAACGCCCCATCTTTAAATTGATATTATTCACGCCAGGTAGCCATTGTTTACTGGAACATTGACTGTTGTATTTGTTAATGTCTACCATTTAATCATTTGAAGCGTCGTGTATTCAGTAATTGGTGCTCAGAAGGAATTGGAAATGATGCAGATTTTCATAAGAAAATCAGTCTCAGCGATTTAACTCCATTGGACTTCTTTCTTTGGAGTTACATTAAGTCAATGGTTTACAGCAATCCTCCAGCAAATTGAAACGATTTACAGATCAATATTGAACGATTAATTGCGAACATACGATCTGATTTGTGTGAGAGTCATGGAAAATTGGGTTCAACGACTTCATTTCTGCCTGGATTTCCGTGGTGGACACTTAAATGATGTTTTATCTCATAACTAGTATCCATTATACTTTATAACGAAATAAAAAATTCAATAATTTTCAAATAATTAGTATATATTATTCACAAAACAAAATGAGGCGCTGTTAGTGAAAGAGATGGAAATGCTTTCTTTGAGTGATTTAAAATTATAATACATATTATTATTTGATATACACTGAGTGAAACTTCTCTATATAGTAACATATTGAACCGGTTTGAAATTCAACTTTTTTGAGTGATAGAACTTTAAATTGAAATAAAGCACATTTAAATTAAGATTGAAGCCAAATTTTATTTTATTTGAAAGATAATTTTGTGACATTTATGTTTTGAAAATAATTTCCGCCATATGTCCACCACGACTAGCTCTGAGGAACCGCATTCAACCAGACCAATTTTGGAACACTTTTTCGAGTAAGTCGGGCATCAATAACAGTTATGTTGGCTTCCAAAGCGCCTATTGTTTCTGATTTATCAGCATAAACCAATGACTTGACATAACCCCAAAGAAAATTATCCAGTGGAGTTATGTCGCATGGTCTTGGAGCCCAATTAATTGAATCATTTCTCGAAATAATGTTATCGCCAAATGTTTCTTTCAATAAATCAATTGTTACGGTAGCACTATCTTGTTGAAACCAGAAAACTTCTGGGTCGAAATTTAGAAACAATCATTGTTTGTTGTGTAATCATTGATCATCGATCTTAGATAGGTTTCAGATTCTTGATACTGCACAACATGGTTTTAGATGAGGTCCGTCAACTCAAACTGGACGCTATACATTTTGTTGAATTTATGTATGAATACCTGGACAGAGGCTCACAAGTAGTTAGATTATTTTTTGACTTGTCTCGAGTATTTTATAGTCTCACCAACAGTTTATATTGGACAAGTTGTACAATTCAGAATTCGGGAGCGTGTTTTCGGATTAGATTAGATTTATTCATGCAAAACATCTAAAACAAGAGAAACATGATTTTGATCAGCTTTTTAAGCTTCTCCATCAAGAAAATGAGTGTCTGAAGTTGAAGTTCTGGGAATTTATTGAATAACCGGACCGAGTTGTCTATTTCACTTCTATTGGGCTTATATTATATTTTTGGAGAACCACCGGATATCCGGTACTTTTTTCAAAAGTATTGAAAGTTTATTTTACCCTTATCCCAAAAAGAAGCGATGTATATAGTCCGTCTAGAAAGTAGCCGGAAAAAACGAAGCTCAATTGTAATTATTTAGTTGAAAAAATGTATATGAGACAGTAATTTATTTCCACAAAAATGTTTATACTACTACAACAATTGTTTCACCACGATGCGGCTTCTTCAGGTATTACATTGTACTGTCCACAAACATTTTTGTGGAAATAAATTACTGTCTCATATACATTTTTTTAATTAAAAAGAGTTTCCACCAAGTAAAGACCGAATCTATCAAATAGTAATTATTTAGTAAATATTTTCAATTTTTTAATTAGAAAATTTTAACAGAATAGTCATCTCATTTACTTATACAACCTCCATTTAAGTGTAAACGCTTGACTAAACGTCGCGGTACACCCGAAACTGAATCACCTCCATAATATTCGTTGATGGTAGTCCAAGAGTGTAAAACTGACTGAATTAAATCATCTTTATTTCGTGGCGCTGTTCGTTCAACTTCATTAGGCTCCATATGTTTTCAATGGGACTAAGATCTGATGAAACTGCTGGCCATGAAATGATTGTCACTTGGTGTTTCTGTATCCAAGCTTGCGTATAGGCCGAAGTATGGCATCTTGCATTAATATGCTGAAAACGCCAACCCTCTAGACATGAAGCATGCGCTGTTTCAAGGAGAAAATCGTTCAAAATGTCACAATACTTTTCAGTATCAATGATATCCTCAACTATACAGAGAGCCGTAGCACCACGCTGAGATATTGCTTCCCAAACCATTTTTGGTGGGAAATTGGGAAATTTGAACGGTAACAGGTTGTTCTGATAGGATTTTCAGGAGATTTCCATCAATTTGGAAACAACTTTCATCAAATATAAAGACATTATTGAAATTATCTTCTGGAAAACGTTGACAAAATTCTTCCCTTTGTTCCTTTTGTAAAGGTGTCATTATAGGGAGTTTTTTTAGTTTCCTAGATATGTAGCCTTGTCTCTTCAGTGACACACGGACGGTTTCTAGATTTACTTTTATATTTCGTTGATTGCCAAATCTGTTAGCCAATTTTCGAAACCCAAAGTGCGGATTGTGTTGTCCTAAGGCCAATAAAGCATTTTAATTGTTTCCTTCAATCTTACGCGGTCTTTCTGAAACTGCTCTATGCCTCATATCCATGCCATTTTTATCCTCTTTATTTTCTCATATACAGCACTTTTTCCCAGTACAGTCAATTGCACTAATTTTTTACCGTTTCGAAAACCTTTTCTATGCAATTATTCTACCTGTTTTCTTTTTCCTAGTTGCGACATTATTCCATGAAGTGTATACCTGTTGGCAATCAACAATATTTGAGAAATAGTTTTGCCATGCAACTTTGGCCATAGCTGACTATCTGCATAACCTATTTTATACATTACTTGTGTCTTAGAATGTTACAAAAATTAAGTATATCAAAATTATGAAAAACAATAAATTCTGGATACTTTCTAGACGGACTATATATTGTATGTCACCAAATTTTTGAATCTTTGTTTATGAGCATTTGGGGAAGTTACTATATAAATTTAAATCATTATATATATGTTTCATTCAATTAAGTGTAATAAAGTTGAGTTTGTTTCACTATTACTGAATACGGAATTTTGTTTCAAAAAATTAAAGTTTTCGAACTATTGGAGTAGTTCCATGTTCCATCAACACCGCATATATCAGATATGTGTTGGAAGCTTCGAAATAACTCCAGGCATAACTACGGAAACTTAACGATACGAAACGAGCGATAGCTTGATTTGCATGCCGTAAATCCTGGCGGAGAACTTTACTACAGAGAATGAGCTCTGCAGCTGCACAAAACCAGTATTTCATGCAATTTCAGTGGAACAAAAGCCATCTTAGCCATCTACAACTCCGGGCAATTAACAATATCCAACACTCTTATGCTTTTCCCGTAATTAATGACCCATGACGGAATTATTCGCGAAAATCAGTACAAGTTGAAACCTAGTATTAGCCAATAATATCATGAGATTGTTTTGTAGAAAAACCGTAATAATATTTTGACAAGTTACAATTTAGGGTGTGCTTACGGACGAGCAGTGTTGTGTCAAGTGCACGTGTCAACTGCTGCCGTCCACTCATAGAAACGGCTGCTGTGAATACGTCATCTTGCAGTTTACCGCTGTAGTTATGTGCACAAGACTCTCATTAACACGGCAATTTCGTTGATTAATTGAGATAATATATAATACAGATTAAATTTCACTCTGACCATCTAGAACAACCCAGAGGCGGTTTCTACCCATGTGCTGCAGAGCTGCAGAACAACCAATTCTTTTTACTAAAATAGGTAATTTTTCTAGGAAACAAATAAAAATTTAACTGCGTAGATACTGTTGAAATATTTTTAAATTCGCCTGATACCTCCTGTTGCTACGCATGTGGACAACTTTAGCATATTTAGCAGTTGAGCAAGATCGAACTGTTCGGTAAAACAATGCGTTATTCAATATAATGGTATTTTACTTGTCTTCAGCTTATTTGAGGAACATGGATATTCTGGAGTGCCTACGAATAGCCTGGTCATTTCCTGATCACCTGTTCGCCAAAACGCTTACGGCATATTTGAGCTGCAATATATGCAGCACTTTAACATTTTAATTTCGGATGAATGTTGTTTATTGAGTTTGGTGCATGTGTTAATTTGACTATCGTCTATTTTCGAATTGACCGGGATATTTTAACTTTTAAAAAAATTAGTTTTAATGAAGATTTACAATCTTATAAATGTTAAGGAGTTTTACGACTATTCGTTCAGTGCAAATGTAACATTAAAAAAAAGGTGAAAAATTATAAATGATTTGAAGTAAAACACGTTATTTGCGCTTATTTTTATTTTTCAACGACAATTGTTTCGTCAATTACATACTGACTTCGTCAGGTGAGTATAGTAACTAATTAAATATATATTTTTTGTAATTGACGAAACAATTGTCGTTGAAAAATAAAAATAAGCGGAAATAAAGTGTTTTACTTCAAATCATCCACGATGAATTTCCGTCAAATAGAGACCGAAACAATCAAGAAAGTGAAAAATTATGGTCGCAGACAAGTGTCAATGACTTAGTCCATTTGAGTGACAAAATAAATATAAGAATTCGAAAAGTCATATACACAAATGCATTATTAGGAAATGTCAATATTGCAGAGCAATTTTGTGCATCGTATTGGTTTTATATACAGAAATACAAGAAACAATAGCACAAATTATGTATGTCTTTTACAAAATTCGCTACAGACATCAATTTAATTTGATTATGTCAAATGACTTTTCGACCTATCCCATAGAAAAAGTTTAAATCTACATATCATTTCAGCATTTTTTACAACAGGGTAAAGCTTTGGATAGAGTTGAAAAAAACTGCAGCATAATAATACAATAATCATTATTTATATTATTTATTATTTATATTAGTCCGCATTACATGCGAGAGACGATCGAACCCACATTCACTACACCATTCTAGATCCCAAATCGCCAGTCGGCCTGCAGTACTCGAGATTCATCGTCCAGACAACCGATCCATAATTCATCTGATGAGAAGGATTTTAGTACACCCCAATGATTTTTATTGCATTTCTAGATTGATGAACAATCTGACATGAGGGTTTTAAGGCCAGTTATATCTTGACTAATGCACGATGGCATTGTATAATGCTTGATGGACCATATCGGTTCACATACCTTGAAGTAAAGTTATCGATATATGCCCATGCATAAACAATGTGACAGTTTATATTAATATGAAAGTCATTTATGTTTGCGTGGCATTCCTCTCGCATTTCCATAGACCTGACGACTTTATAATAGTACTACTCTGTCAAGAAAGTACCGGGAATTTTCAATTAAAACAACATTTTTACATTTAATCGTCAAAATTTATAGGGTCGCCTTCAAAATAGGCTCCATTTGCTCCAATACATCTATGCCAACGGCACTTCCAGTTATCGAAACATTTTTTATAGGTGCTTTCCGGGATGGACTTTAGCTCTGGCGCCGAATTTTGTTTTATGGCTTCAATCGACTCAAAACGGGTGCCACGAAGGGGCAATTTTAGTTTTAGGAAGAGGAAAAAGTCGCAGGGAGCCAAATCCGGCGAATACGGTGGTTGCTGAAGCACGTTTGTTGAGTTTTTGGCGAAAAAGTCAGTAACAATCGTAGCTCGGTGAGAAGGCGCGTTATCGTCATGCAAAATCCATGAGTTGTTCGCCCACAAATTTGGCCGCTTCTTACGGATACGCTCACGCAAACGTTTCATAACGCCTAGGTAATACTCCTTGTTTACCGTCTGATCCTCTGGAATGAATTCGTAGTGCACCACGCCACGGATATCGAAGAAAACAATGAGCATCACCTTCATTTTCGAGCGGCTTTGGCGTGGTTTTTTCGGTTTCGGCTCATTTTTTGCCACCCATTCCGATGATTGCTGGCTTGTTTGCATATCGTACTCATAGACCCAGGTCTCATCACCAGTTATAATGCGTTCCATGAATGTAGAATCGGAATTACAGCGATCCAGCATGTCTGAAGCAACCTGTTCGCGATGACGTTTTTGAAGAAAATTCAGGTCTTTCGGTACGAGTCGTGCGGCCACCTTTCTCATGCCCAAAATATCAATCAAAATCGTCTGTGCGGACTCGTGGGATATCTTAAGATCATGTGCTATCTCTCTCAAGCTGGTTCGACGGTTTTCCAGCACCCTTTACTTAATTTTATCGACGTTATCTTCGATCGAAGCCGTCGATGGGCGACCACTTCACGACCGTCCTTGAAGGCTCTGTACCACTGATATGCACGAGTTTTCGATAGAGCATTATCACCAAAGGCCTTTTGCAACATTTTCAATGCATCGGCACACGAAAATTCATTTGCAACACAAAACTTTAAACAAATTTTTTGCTCAACGTAATCACCCATAGTAAAAATCGGCACGCACTCTGACATCGACTGACTTAATCAGCTGTTGCAAACACACTAGTTGACAGATCCCGCTCAAGCTTGGCAAAGTAATTAAGGACAGTGGTACCAACCTAGGAAAACAAATTTTTACCTGCCTCATTGCCCCGCCAGATTTAAATCGATAATTCCCGGTACTTTCTTGACAGAATGTATACCTCAAAATTATTGTTAACACTCCAAATCTAAATATGCTTTTTTTTCACAGGAGACAGATCACCTATTTTCTGAAAAGGATGTTCTCAGCACGCTAGATTTCACATTCTAATCACCTTCTCCCCCTCTTATTTCCTCAAGCTTACGGACTCTGAACTCATACGATTCGTTCGAATTTCCGCCAAGAGGTGACAATCCACGCGTGCAAGATAATCAAACATCCTCGGAGGCACGGCAGCTATTTGCAGTCTTTAGGACGGCTTTTCGCGGCCTGAAAACGGTCGCAGGGTGCCAGGGGCGCAGATAGAATTAACCGGGTAGAAAGTGGAAGGCCGTATTTTACCGGAGCACCGGAGTTAACTGCTCCAGAACTCTAGATTATTGCATTTCGGAGCAGACATTCAACAATGAAGTTGAAGCGGTACGGTCTAGCCGGCAATAAATCAGGTCGGTTTGGTATAAGTGAAGGGTATAATGATCGTTTCGTTTGGGTAAGTGAAATCGAATTTCGTCTAGCCTGCAGGTAGTTGATGGCTTAGTCAAGAGGGAGTAATCGTGACCTGACCCCTGATTTATAGAATTCTGAGATTCCATAGGAAAAGATTGTATATTTTCTTGGATTTTCATTTCAATTTATTGTTACTAGTGATTCAGTGAAGAACAACTACCGTTTAATATGATTGAACAGTATTTCGTTACTATCGGAATAACCCAGATTTATATATTCTTTATCCTTATATGAATCTTAAAGGAACTATACACCGAATGAGAATATTTTATTTCCACAATAAGTATTTTTGTGACGATGTTGCATCTGCAAATGAAACGCATGTTTCTATTTCGACTATTATCTTATTAGTACTGACACAAGTTTCATCCATAATATTAACTGCAGATTGAAAATCTCATATAAAACGTATTATGGCTTATACTTTCGATATAATATTTCATCATTTCTGTTGTCCTTTCAGGTTTTATTCCAGTTATACATAAGTGTATAAATTTATGTAAACATATCTGTAGTAATCGGATTTTTGAAATGGAAAAATCTGATTTCTGATTATATATTAGGTAAATTAAACCGGATGATATATCGGCGCTTTCAACTTTGTAGGATCGTTTTATTCACATCTAAGGGCTGTAAGTCTAGATGTTCCATAAACTTTCGAATATCTTCTGGTTTTATCGCAGAATGTTTCAATTCATTTTGAAGCACTTCTGTTGGGTTGACAGTCGACAGTTAAAAAGTTAATAATTGACTCGAGTGTGTTAAGGCGTGAAATACCGCCATATATGCAATCTCATGAGCAAATCACTTTGCGCATGTACATTTTATAATATTTAAATATTGTTGTATAATGCATAATCTGTATATTCTGGTTGCTTCCAAAATAACTAAGTTTTTCTATGAAAGAACAATAACCACAGAAATCATAGACGAGATTCTCTGTTATTCCTGGTATGCCAAGTCAAATCTCTCTTGAATATTCGATTCAATATTGTATTCGAAAACGGTTCCACACTAGTGGCTTCCAACATACCAATCTCCCAGAGACCATGGGACATAGCACCACATAGAAGAAGTCCAGTTAGTTAATTTTGTATACATTATCATTTTATGACACATATTTTATACTTTGAATATATCTTCTATACTTGTTTAAATGTAGCATTCTTTCAATTCATTTATTACAGTCCACTTCTCTCTATGAGGTTTTTACTCTATTTTATTAGTTATATCTAATAATAATTCTAACACCATGTCTACACACAAACTACTTATATTGGGTATATCTTAGAGAATTGAATTCGCAACGTTGATTCCGAAATACATAGGCTATTTTGATATATTGGTAATATTTCTAACCAGCTACCAAATCTTTAGGAAATTTTGATCACACTGAAATTCCATTTGCAATAAACTAATTGCAAATTTACAAAGTGTTTCCCACGGTTTCAAATACCTGATTGTAGATGTTTCAACGGTTTCAAATATCTGATTGTAGATCTACTGGTGCAATTAAATGGTAAAGATGGGCCACTCTCCACCCTACACGTGAATTCTACCAGGTAATGTTATTGGCAAGTTGAGCACAGCTCTTATCCAAGTAACTACTCAGCAGTCTCCAGAGTCCACCCCAAGAGGTAGAAAGTGTGATGAGGATTACGCCATATCATCGCTCGAAGCGAGAACCCCTCCGAAGAGGTGAACCCACCAGCTTCCAGTTTACGCCCTGACTCGAAAGCCAGAACCGTCTGACTGGTAGCAGCGAAGCACTATTCAACCTCTACTGGCTCTGCAGGTCAGCACCCGAGTTGGTTTGAAACACAACTCACCCGCCGGAGGGTGTTCCTGGTACGAGCACCGTCTAGCGGCCTGTACGTCCTGACTCACCGAACCCACGTGAAGTCATTTGATTGATCCTGGCGTCAAGCATTAATGGCAGAGCCATTTCGTTGAGATCCAAAAACCCAAAATTGTTACGCATTGATCCGGGGCCAGGACAGGCCGGTCGAATCGTCAAGTCCCGCTTAACCCTGAGTCATTTTATGAGAATATCCCGAACATGGGGATCTGCGAACAGATAAACGAAATACCTCATCCTTAGTCCCTAGTCCAGCATGCGGACTTTCAACCAGTGCCCCTCGAGTCCAACACCGAAGAGGTGGCCAGGTGGTACAAGTAACATCTGTGGGCAAACAAACCTGTGTGTCAAAACCGTCCCTCGAGAGCTGGAACAGCGTCAATATCGAGTCAAAGTGACGTTATAAGACACTACAGCAGAATAAGATGTTAAAGACGGTTTATACGTAAAAGGCGGTTTAGATGTTGAAGACGATTTTGACGTTAAAGGCATAAACTTCCCAGATTAGAGTTCTGGAAGGTCAGTAATAGTACCACTGATTTTTATTACTTATTTAAGTCATTTTTTTGTGTAAACACCTGTAATACCTGTTTACATTGGTTCAAGGGAGAATGAAGAATTCAAAAATAAATTATACCCTCAAACAATTGATAAAAACTCACATATATGTACGCTATGACACAAAATAGACAAGTTTTTGAAGACAAGTATTAATCCTATATTAATCTTATATATATTTTTTAATACGTACAGTGAGTATACTCAATCTTAGTAGTTTATTTGACTATTCAAATAAACGTGTATTCATTCTCTGAATCATAGAGAGTATAATTGTTAGGACTTCTTGAAGATCATCGGTATAAATTTTTAAATATACGCAGGGACAGTAGAGGAGAAGAATTCAACTACTCATGTCGCTTCTTGTCTGTTGGATTAAGCCTTAAAATATAAAATTTTATGTTTTATGTTTTGAAGGTTTGATCGAGCAAATTGGATGTCATGGCTATCTCTACTTGAATTGTTCTAGAAACTTCAGTTCATAATATTGCTATTCTGTTCAATTCCGAATGTTAAAGTCATCTGTGGATCGAGAATAATCAGAAAAAATATATTATCGGTTACATTTTGAATTAAATATTTTATTTAGTCATATTCTGTGTTTGTATACCCGTAGATAAATTACGCTTTCGGGATTTTTCGCCATGGTAGAGTATACTGTGTAGTTTTCACCACAGTATATTCGGTTCTAGAAGTTTTACCGTATAGAATCTCTCAAAAGTTTTCACAGTGGTTGGTTAATTTCAAGAAGTTTCACCCCAAAAAATCAGTTTCGAAAATTCTCACTAAAATATATACAATTCACTATTTCCCGTATTGTGAGTTCATTCATTTTCAGCAGTGCATAAATTCAGTATCATTTTTCATGAAGAATGTTGTTTTGATAATTGTTCAAAAGTCTTATCATTTAATTGAGTTATTAGTCCATTTTTAGGATCATTTTTGTGATTCAAGGCCCGTCAAGTTCAATCTACCATCGTTTTGCTAATGTAAAATTCACGACTGGGCTCTAACAAACGTTTGGAATGCGAAATAGTATTGCAGCTAGTCTTATTAAAATTATTTTTCTACCTAGGCTTTCCCACTGTATCTTCTCACTATCTGTTTTATTCAATTTTCCTTATATTTTGCATTATTTATGCAACTTTTGTATTGTATTAATCTGCTCGCTCATCTCCTCACTTTTATCACTCTTTAACGTTCACTGTTCATTTCAAGTAACAAGGACTGATCGAATTTTGATTCACATTAATTTTTTTCTTCGTTTTCCTAGGATATGAATGTCTGGTACTGGCATATGGTAAATAACCATTTTATTAGTCTATTAGATTCTATCGTGTCAAGTTGAAGTTTTGATCCGTAGACGTAGACTTATTTCGACTTCATCTTGACAACCTAATTACTTTGGATACTAGCTCGTGTAAACAGTATTTTTGTACAGTGTAAATATTAGTTTATATCAGTGTGTCATATCAGTTCTGATCCATACATTCAGATCACTTAAGACTTCCTTTTGCCTGCATTGTCACTTATTAAATCATTTTGTATAAATTGAATCTTTGTATAGTAATGATAATGTTAGAATCGTAATGAATTTAGTATATAGACTGTGTTCAAATTCTCATTTCTTAAATGACTGTCCCTGACTTTTGCCTGCTTAGTAAAATAATAACCCTTTTATCGATACCATCTTAGATTGAACAGAACTCTTCTCCAATTGTCTGAAGGCTACCCAGGAAAGAAGTTAAGGACTGGAACAAGAAATTGCATCTCTGTAAATAATTTGCTATAGACACAGTGGAAAAAATGCATCACTTTTGTTTGTTAATTCCCTTAGGATCTTTCGCCTTATAAAGCATTAATACTATTTGAGGTTTCATTGACACCGTAGACAAGTCTACCACGACGATAGATAGATATACATACGTTTGTTTTCAGTTATATAAGGTGTTAAATTAGTTTGAATGTTGAATGTATCTAGAGCCTTAAAATCCTATGTTTTTTTACCGGTTCTTTGTTTTCACATATTCAGTCATTTATTAATAAGGTCGTACAAAAGTTGACTGAAGCCTACTATGATAATAGGAGTTTGAAACAAGGTTAATTCGTGTTTTTCGTGATTTTTTCGGCTGCATAATTGTGAAAAAATATCAAGAAGCTGGGGTCTATGGTAAGTGAAGAATCGGGTGCTTGTGCGGAAGCCGCAAAGATTGCTGCCGTAAATGAAAATGTGGCTGTGAGTCTAGGTACCCCTATTCGACATAAAGCACTTATGCACGTCCATTCTGCATTAGATATTAACAAGTAATGAATAAAATATTTGTAAATGATAAACAGGAGGAAATAAAATATTATTTTCAATTTACACTATATATTTAAAATAATCAATCAGTCTTTATGAAGCTGAAAATTGTTTCAATACACGGTGTCATCATCTGAGCGAGTGATGAACAGTTTGTCACTCGTTATTGAATATAAAGTGTAAATTGGAAATTATATATATCGAAAATTTACTACGAATAGTTTTTTTGAATATAAGCGATAATTGCTAGATTAATTCTCCGGAACACCTACATATTTAATGCTGAAATTTTCTTGAAAACTTTTAAAATAAAATTTAAGAACATTCCTCAGACAACACTGTATTTTATTTTCGCCCTATTAATTATTTACGATGAATTTACACGTATTAAATGCTTAAAACTATAGAATGTAGGAATTCAAGCCGAAGAACCATTAGACGCGCTGTTCCTTTGCCGTTTGAATACACAAACACAGACAAATAACGTTCAACATCGATCTGTCTTATTGTAACACCCTTTCTCCAAGGCGACTCATTTCGATTGTATATAATAGTATTAGAATGGGTGAACTCACCCTATGTTCTAACGGAGAAGTGATATGTCGAAGCATCGATTTATCAAACTCTGGGGAAGTTGCATAAATCCCCTTTGAACTTCTTAAAAGTTATGCCGAAAGTTCTTGTCGCGTACTCGATCAAGAAGTTCAAGCTATAAACATCTAGAAAAAAAATTGAATTTATACTACTTTGGGTGCAAAAAAAATCACAGAATTCAAAATCAAACTGCAATGAATTGAATGTTTGCAAGCAATCTTTTGTTACTTCATCAATGTAGATAATGTGAATATATCTGTATAGAATGAAGAAAAGTCTATCCTTAAAAAAGGTACAATCTAGGAATCAATTAACTCCTAGACAACTGATACTAAATCAAGCCTACAATTTGCAAAAAGGAATAGCACGACAATAAAAATAATAAATAATGCAATAACTTTGTGAGACAGTTGGGGATGAGTCAGATAATATTTTTAGGTATGTTATGAGACCTCAACTATAATATGGAAAAAAAACTAATGACATATAAATAAAAGAGAGTTCTGAAGTGAAATTTAAGAGTTAAATGTTTTTAGATATTATAGAAACTCATATATAGTCCGTCTAGAAAGTAAGCGGAAAAAACGAAGCTCAATTGTAATTATTTAGTATATATTTTGAATTCTTGAATTAGAACATTGTAACAAAATATTCATCTCATTTACTTACAACCTCCATTTAACTGTAAACACTTGACTAAACGTCGAAGTACACACGAAACTAGATCACCTCCATAATTTTCGGTGTTGGTAGTTCAGGACTGTAAAACCAAATGAATTAAATCATCTTCTTTTCGTGGTGCTGCTCGTTCAACGTCAATCTTCATTAGTCCCCATATGTTTCCAATGGGACTAATATCTGGTGAAGCTGCTGGCCATGAAATGTTTGTCAGTTGGTATTCTTGCATCCAACCTTGACTATAGGCGGAAGTATGACATCTTACATTATCCTACTGAAAACGCCAACTTCCGCCGTTTCAAGAAGAATGCATGCGCCGTTTCAAGAAGAGAATCGTTTAGAATGCCACAATACTTTTCGATATTAAAGGTACTATCAACTATACAGAGAGGTGTAGCACCACGCTGAGATATTGCTCCCCAAACCATTATTTTGGTTGGAAATCTGAACAGTAACAGGTTGTTTTGATGGGATTTTAAAGTGATTTCCTCCAAGTTGAAAACAACCTTTATAAGATCTAAAGACATTATTAAAATTATCTTCTTGAAAACGATGACAAAATTCTATCCTTATTTCCTTTTGTGAAGATGTCATTAAAGGGATTTTCTTTTAGTTTCCTTGATATGTAGCCTTGTCTTTTTCGTGACATATGGACGGTTTCTGGGCACACTTTTATATTTCGTTGATTTCCAAATCAGTTAGCCAATAAGCGAAACTTCAGGCAGGGATTGTGTCATCCTAAGGCCAATAAAACGATTCAATTGTTTCCTTTAATCTTACACGGATTTTCTGAAACTGGTCTATGCTTTAAACCCATGCCATTTTTCATCCTCTTGTCTCATATAAAGCATTTTTACCCAGTTCAGACAATTGCACTAATTTTTTAACGTTTCAAAAACCTTTTCTATACAAATATTTCACGTGTTTTCTTTCTTGTAGCTACGACATTATTTCATAAATTGTATACCTGTTGACAATCAACAATATTTGACAAATAGTGTTGCCATGCATCATTGCCGACTATCTGCACCACTTATTTTATACATTACTTTTGCCTTAGAATGTTACAAAAAAGAAGCTACATTAAAATTAAGAAAAATAATAAATTCTGGATACTTTCTTAACGGACTTTAATTCAACTCACATACTATAGTGAGAAAGTATAAAGTACAGCTCAAAATGGAAATGAAATATCGCAAACCACGTCAAACTTGAAAAGGTAATGTCAGAGTTTATGAAATATTTTCAGTTTTCTTTCCGTCACGTCAGTCCTCATATGAAATTTTTCACTGGATGGAAAATTCCGAAAATGGTAGATAAAATCTAGGAAGACTAATAAGTCTAATTAATTAATCGAGTCGAAAACTTTCAATAGATTCATAGATTTCGATTTGCCCTATTGTTAGATACAAAACTCTATTAAAACTCTTTTGTTGGGGGACAGTAACAAAACATTAATCAATTCCTAAAATACTTGAGTTGAATGTATACTAATAATTACTTGTTTCTAGATAATCAAGAAAACTCCTGTAAACCAACACAAGTATATCCCGTCTGTGTTTGATAATGGCTAAATAAATTATTTTCTCATTTGCCGTCCCCACTATTCGTTTTCATGTTGCGAGAGAGTTTGAATGAAATTTTTGTTGTCATTGTTTAACACTTCACAGCGAGGGTGAAACTGTTTTGAATAATAACTCAGTTGCCCTTTGAGCGTTAAATCGAATGCTGAGGTGAACTATACGGGGTCTGGTTTTACAAGTTTTACAAGGACAAAGCGCGTAGTTAAGGTTTAAACTAAAGGGATAGGTCGGATTATTTTTCGTCTAGATTTTATAGCAAGTTGATTCGCATACTGTATTCTATCTAAACAGATGAACTCTGTAATATGATATTCCTTTTTTTTATGTATAGTCCATCTAGACAGTATCCGGAATTTATTATTTTTCATAATTTGAATATACATCTGTTTTGTAACATTCTAAAACAAAAATAATGTATGAAATAGGGTGTGCAGATAGTCGGCTATGGCAAAGTTGCAACACTATTTGTCGAATATTGTTGATTGTGAACAAGTATACAATTTATGAAATAATATCGCAACTAGAATATTTGTTTTTTTGAAACATTAAAGAATAAGTGCAATTGACGGAACTGGGAAAAAGTGCTCTATATGAGACAGTAAAGAGGATAAAAATGGCATGGACATGAGGTATAGACCAGTTTCAGAAAGACCGCAAAAGAATAAAGGAAACAATTTAAAGGCTTTATTGACCTTAAGACGACACAATCCGCGCCTGGGGTTTCGAAAATTGGCTAACAGATTTGGAAATCAACGAAATATAAAAGTATATCCAGAAACCGTCCCTATGTCACTGAAGAAACAAAAAAATCCCTGTAATGACACTTTTAAAAAAGGAACGAAGGATAGAATTATGTCGACGTTTTCAAGAAGATAATTTCAATAATGTCTTTATATTTGATGAAAGTGGTTTCTAAATTGGTGGAAATCACTTAAAAATCCTATTAAAACAACCCGTTCAAATTTCCCACCAAAATATCGTTTAATCGTTTGGATAGCAATATCTCAGCGTGGTGCTACGTCCCTCTGTATAGTTGATCGTACCATTAATAGTGAAAAGTATTGTGGCACTCTAAACGATTTTCTCCCTGAAACGGCGCATTCTTTATATCCAGAGGGGTGGCGTTTTCAGCAGCATAATGCAATACGATACTTCGGCCTATACTAAAGCAAGAACACCAAGTGACAACCATTTCAAGGCCAGCAGATTTACCAGATCTTAGTCCTATTGGAAATATATGGAGACTAATGAAGATTGACGTTGAACGAGCAGCGCCACGAAATGAAGATGATTCAATTAAGTTGGTTTTACAGTCCTGGACTACCATCATAGAAAATTATGGACGTGATCTAGTTTCGGGTGTACCTCGACGTTTAGTCAAGAGTTTACAGTTAAATGGAGGTTGTTAAAGTAAATGAGGTGAATATTTTGTTATAATTTCCCAATTCAAGAATTCAAAATGAATACTAAATAATTACGATTGAACTTTGTTTTTCCGGATACTTTCTAGATGAACTATAGAATATTTAAAACAGAGTTATACCTTGTGAATATAAAATATTTGGAAAGAGCAATATCAATCACCTCGAGAATAAGTTGACTAGTTGACAAAATCTTCATGTTTCAAAAACGAATTTGTGCAGTATTTATATGAATGGAATTATAAATGCTATTAAATTTATGGTCGTCCTGTTAAGTTTTGTTTGGGTATATTGTCTATGAAAGATGTTCCTCTACCATTACTTATCGCTTGATTATTTAAGTCCCTACTTGACGGAAATTCATCGTATATGATAATAATAATAATATGATGATAATTTTTATCAATCCCTTGAGACATAACAATTTATGTATAGGAGAGGTCATAAAATTCATTTTGTTTAAATTTTGATATTTGGAATATTATTGAGGACTGAAGACGGAATTGCTTAGAATTATATTTGTTTTTTGAAGATATAGTGCATTTCTTAGAGATTTCTGAATTAACTTATTCGAATATTTAAATATATTAAATATTTCAAATAAATTATATTCTTTGAGAAGTACTTTTTAGTGTGTTCATGTTTTTATAAGGCAATTGGTGTTCTTAAAGGTAAGACCAGAAACAAAATCTTGTCTCCTTTAAATATTTATTTATTAATTTTAATTACTTTCGTATATCTGTTGGTTTATTTATTCCATTTGACATTATATATTGAGTTTCGATTATATACGTCTATTAAATGTAAGCGGTGCTTGTTTTAGACATAAATTTAATTCTAAAAGTTTTTTGAATAAAAAATCTTTTTGAAATTAAAATTGTGGAAGATAAACATATTTCAATTTGTTTAAATATTCAAATTTTGTTATATTTCTTCTATCAAGTAAAAGGCCTTTCTATTTTATAAAATTCATTCATCAATCATGCTGTATATCACAATAATACTCACTAGGAGTATAAAAATACTTTTTCAACAATAAGAACTTGACTGCTTTCTTAAATCTACTTAAACTAAATTACTGTATACTTCGTAGAAGATGATTGAACAATTTCACACTTCGATATAGTGGGGACATTTAAACAGTGGAGGTTTTGTGTATAGGAAAATCTAATTTATACTTATTTCTCGTATTATGTGACTGATAGCTTGAAAGTTAAACAATACTGCCGTCATTCGCCTTTCCATATACGAGGCATTTCATAATGCATATAAAGGCTAGTGTAAGAATATCATTTTCTAAGAAAGGAGTCATCAGGAGGACCGCGGAGACGAATATCATGCGGAGTATTTTTTTTGAATAATAAAAGCTCTGCCGACATTTTTGGAATTATCTCGTAATAGGACATTGTATGATATATCCAATGTTTTTTTAGGGTGATAGAACTTTCCATAGGTATAACTGTGATTTGACAGAAGGTAGAAGTCATGTCGTTTTGACATTGACAAATTATCATGGAAAGACTCACGCCGAAACAACGTTTACAAATTGTTAAAAATTATTTTCAAAATCAGAGTTCTATTCGCCAAACTTATAGAACACTTCGTGAAATTTATGGTTTACATAATCGTACATCAGAGCAGCTTATTCGTCGAACTATCGATAGATTTCGGACAACATTTTCTCTACTCGATGCAACAACAACAACAAGACAAAGAACTGTACGCACAGAAGAAAATATCCAGATTTGTCTATTCGTCGACGTTGTCGCATCCACCACATGGAAAATTTTATGTGAAGATCTTGGTCTACACCATACAAGATCCAACTGGTTTAAGAACTAAAGCACTTGATCATAATAAGCGTTGTTTGTTTGCTGATTGTGCACTAGAACAGCTTGAAGTTGATCCATTTTTTATCGTAAAATTGTGTTTAGTGATGAAGCTCATTTTTGATTGAACGGCTATGTAAACGAGCAAAATTGCCGTATATGGAGTGAAAACAATCCTCAAGAAGTTCTTCAGGTTCCACTGCATTGAAAAATGCACTGTATGGTGTGCTTTACACGCTGAAGGCATCATCGGTCCATATTTCTTTAAAAACGATGCTGGAGCTAATGTTACAGTGAATGGTGCTCGTTACAAAACGATTATCAATGATTATTTGTTTCAAAATTTGAATGGTATCGACCCAGAAGTGTTTTGGTTCCAACAAGATGGTGCTACCGTAACAATTGATTTATTGAAAGAATGATTTTACGATAACATTATTTCGAGAAATAATCCAATCAATAGGCCTCCAAGATCATGCGACATAACTCTACTGAATTTAAACTTTAGGGTTATGTCAAGTCATTGGTTTATGCTGATTAACCAGAAACAGTAGACGCTTTGGAACTCGTGTTATTGATTAAATAATGCATAAAGTACTAGAAAAAGTGGTCCAAAATTAGTGTGGGCGAATGCGGTTCCTCACAACTAGTCGTGGTGGACATATGCCGGAAATTATTTTTAAAACATAAATGTCTTTCTATCTTTCTAATAAAAAAAATGGTCTTCAACCTTGATTTAAATCTGTTTTGTTTCAATTTAAAGTTCAATCACTCTAAAAAAACACCCGATATGACTATACCAAACTATAATAGACGTTAATAAGAGACTTCAAGGAATCGTAGGTTTAACTCCCTAGAGTTAAATAACTCTTACTACGGAATGAGTTCCCACACTCATTGCGTAGTAAGAGTTATTTAGCTTTTCACAAACAGCGTCTTATATGAATTGCACCTCAGATATCTGTCGATGTGGATACCAAGAAACTGAATGCAGTGCTTGGCTGGAATTATGAAATCCAAATGCCGAATAACCAATGCATTTTGATCATCTCTAGAGAGTAAAATAGAAAGGCCTTTTACTTGATAGAAGGAATATAACAAAATTTGAATATTAAAACAAATTGAAATATGTTTATCTTCTACAATTTTAATTTAAAAAAAAATTTATTCAAAACACTTTTGGAAATAAATTTATGTCTAACAAGCACCACTTACATTTAATAGACGTATATCATCAAAACTCAATATATAATGTCAAATGGAATAAATAACCCAACAGATATACGAAAGTAATTAAAATTAATAAATAAATATTTAAAGGAGACAAAATTTTGTTTCTTGTTGTACCTTTAAGAAATACCACTTGCCTTTTAAAAACATGAACACACTTAAAGGACTTCTCAAAGAATATAATTTATTTGAAATATTTAATATATTTAAATATTCGAACAAATTATTTCAAGAATATCTAAAAAATGTGCACTATATCTTCAAAAAACAAATATAATTCTAGACAATCCCGTCTTCAGTCCTCTTTTAACATTCCAACTATCAAAATCAAAAACATAACCTATATCACTCAAGTGTTAAAAGACTTAAGCTTCGAACTACAGATCAACTATATAATTCAAGATTGATCTATGTTCTAACAAAATCAAAGAACAGTGTGAGTTATTTTAAGGTTTATTTGAATTCATTGACATTCTATAATGAGATTTATTGAAGCCAAAATATAATTTTATATTATATATAAAATAAAATAGAAAGGCCTTTTACTTGATAGAAGGAACATAACAAAATTTGAAAATTAAAACAAATTGAAATATGTTTATCTTCTACAATTTTAATTTCAAAAAAATTTTATTCAAAAAACTTTTAGAAATAATTATTCCATTTGACATTATACTACTCTGTCAAGAGAGTACCTAGAATTTTCAATTAAAACAACATTTTTACATTTAATCGTCAAAATTTATTGAGTCGCCTTCAAAATAGGCTCCATTTGCTCCAATACATCTATGCCAACGGCACTTCCAATTATCGAAACATTTTTTATAGGCGCTTTCCGGGATGGACTTTAGATCTCGCGCCGAATTTTGTTTTATGGCTTCAATCGACTCAAAACGGGTGCCACGAAGGGGCAATTTTAGTTTTGGGAAGAGGAAAAAGTCGCAGAGAGCCAAATCCGGCGAATACGGTGGTTGCTGAAGCACGTTTGTTGAGTTTTTGGCGAGAAAGTCAGTCACAATCGTAGCTCGGTGAGAAGGCGTGTTATCGTCATGCAAAATCCATGAGTTGTTCGCCCACAAATTTGGCCGCTTCTTACGGATACGCTCACGCAAACGTTTCATAACGCCTAGGTAATACTCCTTGTTTACCGTTTGACCCTCTGGAACGAATTCTTAGTGCACCACGCCACGGATATCGAAGAAAACAATGAGCATCACCTTCATTTTCGAGCGGCTTTGGCGTGGTTTTTTCGGTTTCGGCTCATTTTTTGCCACCCATTCCGATGATTGCTGGCTTGTTTGCATATCGTACTCGTAGACCCAGGTCTCATCACCAGTTATAATGCGTTCCATGAATGTAGAATCGGAATTACAGCGATCCAGCATGTCTGAAGCAACCTGTTCGCGATGAAGTTTTTGAAGAAAATTCAGGTCTTTCGGTACGAGTCGTGCGGCCACCTTTCTCATGCCCAAAATATCAATCAAAATCGTACGTGCGGACTCGTGGGATATCTTAAGATCATGTGCTATCTCTCTCAAGCTGGTACGACGGATTTCCAGCACCCTTTCCTTAATTTTATCGACGTTATCTTCGATCGAAGCCGTCGATGGGCGACCACTTCACGACCGTCCTTGAAGGCTCTGTACCACTGATATGCACGAGTTTTCGATAGAGCATTATCACCAAAGGCCTCTTGCAACATTTTCAATGCATCGGCACACGAAAATTCATTTGCAACACAAAACTTTAAACAAATTCTTTGCTCAACGTAATCACCCATAGTAAAAATCGGCACGCACTCTGACATCGACTGACTTAATCAGCTGTTGCAAATACACTAAATGACAGATCCCGCTCAAGCTTGGCATAGTAATTAAGGACAGTGCTACCAACCTAGGAAAAAAAATTTTACCTGCCTCATTGCCCCGCCAGATTTAAATCGATAATTCCCGGTACTTTCTTGACAGAATGTATATTGAGTTTTGATCATATACGTCTATTAAATGTAAGCGGTGCTTGTTAGACATAAATTTATTTCTAAAAGTTTTTTGAATAAAATTTTTTTGAAATTAAAATTGTAGAAGATAAACATATTTAAATTTGTTTTAATATTCAAATTTTGTTATATTCCTTCTATCAAGTAAAAGGCCTTTCTATTTTATTTTATATATAATATATAATTATATTTTGGCTTCAATAAATCTCATTAAAGAATGTCAATGAATTTAAATAAACCTTAAAATAACTCACATTGTTCTTTGATTTTGTTAGAACATAGATCAATCTTGAATTATATAGTTGATCTGTAGTTCGAAGCTTAAGTCTTTTAACACGTGAGTGATATAGGTTATGTTTTTGATTTTGATATTTGGAATGTTAAAAGACGACTGAAGACGGGATTGTCTAGAATTATATTTGTTTTTTGAAGATATAGTGCACATTTTTTAGAGATTTTTGAAATAATTTGTTCGAATATTTAAATATATTGAATATTTCAAATAAATTATATTCTTTGAGAAGTCCTTTAAGTGTGTTTATGTTTTTAAAAGGCAAGTGGTATTTTTTAAAGGTAAAACCAGAAACAAAATTTTGTCTCCTTTAAATATTTATTTATTAATTTTAATTACTTTCGTATATCTGTTGGGTTATTTATTTCATTTGACATTATATATTGATTTTTGATTATATACGTCTATTAAATGTAAGCGGTGCTTGTTAGACATAAATCTCTAGATAGTGATAGGTGAATGCACTCCGTTTTATATATGATAGTTTGAAGAACAGTTTTCGTAAATTGATTGGAAGGTCGTTAATAAACAACGAAAACAAGAGCTGACCCAGAACAAAGCCCTGCGGTACTTCTAAGTTTAGTTAATGCTAGAAAAGGTATCGTGAATTTTAACTGACGCGAACCTAGCCTCTAGAAAACATCGAATCTAATCCAAAAACACGCTCCTGAATTCTAAATTATACAACTTGTCCAATATGAGCTGTTGGTAAGACTATAAAATAGTCGAAACCAGTCAAAAAATCATCTTACTTGTGAGCCTTTGTCCAGATATTCATACACAAACTCAACAAAATGTATAGCGTCCAGTTTGAGTTGAGCAGACTCATTCAAAACCATGTTGTGCAGTATCAAGAATCTGAAACCTATCTAAGTATTTCATCATTCTTTCAAGCACTATTCGTTCAAATACTCTAGTAAAGACACTGAGGACAAAAATAGGTCTATAGTTTGAAATAAAATAAATAGAGGTTTATACTTCATAGAAGGTATTTAAATAATATAGTTTGAAACATCGCCCAGATCATCTTTTTTATAGACCGGAATAACAATGGCCATTTTGAGCATTTTGATACAATATGTGGTATAGTCTGATTAACGTATCTATGTCACAGAAGAACTTTGAGATAGAGTTAAATATAATCAAACAAATTGCAGTAAATAATGAGTAAAACTCAACAATTAT
The DNA here is from genome assembly GCA_034642435.1 of Megalocaria dilatata. NCBI lineage: Eukaryota > Metazoa > Arthropoda > Insecta > Coleoptera > Coccinellidae > Megalocaria > Megalocaria dilatata. The sequence goes on along the minus strand of CM067855.1, from coordinate 57,284,885 downwards.
CGACAAACTATTGAATATAATCCAACAAAACATTCCATGTCAGTAGTTCACCCATAAGTGTAGTGGAAGTGGTGGGAAAATCCTATTTGGGAGTACTGTTGTTATGGGAAGACGACAAATTAAAGGTTTCCATGATTCGGGCAGGAGTTTGTTGTCATCGCGTTTCTTGGGGCAATTTGGTCTCTTCTCAATTTCGAGGGCTTCACGAATAATGCAACTTGTTAGCATTCTTTCCGTTGCAATAGTTTTGCAACTCCAACCAAAGTCAATTTTGTGACCTGTATCTGCGTGATGTGTGAATAGGGCAGAGGATGGATCAGCATTAAGGACAGCGAATTGGTGTTCATATCATACTGTTAGTTACTCGTCTATTAGCTTGCCCCATGTATGACCTGGGACATTCCGAGCATGGTATTTCATATATACTTTGAGATTCTTTTGGAATTGAATCTTTGGGAGATCGAAGAAAACCAGGTATTTTATTTTTTGCTAAGACGATGGGTTTTATATCTTGTTTCCATAAGATAAGACTTATTTTATCAGTAACACCTCGGATGAAAAGCCTTATGATGGTTATTCTCTGGAGGCTCTTGACAAAATTTTGAGGGTGTATCTGATTCCATCGGAAGGATTTCTTAATTTGATATGTGCTATATTCATTTTAAAGTAGAGCAGATTTGAGCTCATTGAATTCCTGTTTGATATGTCGGTGAGCTGTATAGATCTGTGGACGAGGGAGTTCAGAACTGAATTGATTTGTGCCTGATAGCGGTGAGAGTTGGCATTAAGATATCTGTTCGCATGGGAGTTTTCTATGGACAGTGTGGGTGAAATATGTGCCTGATTTGGTAATAGGTATGTCTAGAAAAGGAATGGATTTATTAGTCTCCATTAGTTCCATTGTGAAATTCATGTTCGGATGGCAACTGTTGGGATGGTCAAGAAATTGATGCAGACTTTCAATGCCCTGTGGTCATATGACGAACACATCATCCACGTGCCTTTTCCAATATGTAGGTTTGAGGTGAAATGTTTCAATTGCCCTGGTATCAAAGTTCTCCTTGAATATATCAGCCAGAATAAGAATCTGATGGTTAGGAGGTTCTTGCACTAGTAAAACTTTGTGAGCCTTTATACCGAGGTCCTAATGAAAAATTCTCATCGGGGAAGTGCGAAAAATATTCAGTTTTTCAGCACGATGACGAGATGATGTTGATGGATGCTCAGCCACATTGCTTCAGCAGCAATGTTATCAAGTGTCCTCACTGAACGAGAACGTGAGCAGGTTGTTTCATAAAATAACGATCACGTTGCTCGAACTCGCTACACAAATTGCCGTTTCATTTCTATTAAATTTTTCACGTAAATTTTCTACAGATTCACCATTTTGGAAATGAGTTTCCAACATTTTTCAGTTTTGTTCAAGCGTTAATCGACCCACTTTCGTAATGTGAGATATTAAACCAATTTTCTGTCACTAATGACGGAAGTGACTTGAAGTAAACACTACTTCAAAATACAAACTCAAGATGTCCCACCCTTTATAATCTGAATATCTCTGCAATGAATATATTTTCTGGAAATTAAAAGGCAATAATCGGAAGAGAATAACATAATACAGAAAAAAAATGTAAAGAATATTTGTCTGTCTGTTGAGCACCATTCATTCTAAATAATTGAAAACAAAATTAGAGCCTGGGTTCAAGCATTTCTACGAACAATTTCATTTTCATACATCAAATAAAATATATCTGAATAGAGTCACGGGCATCAGCTAGGAATATATTAAAATGCATAAAAAATTTCATTAAAATTTATACGTATAGATATTTTTCAGATCCATTCCAAATATGCGAAACAATGGAAAGTTCACGACTGATTCCCGAATAAACCGTAATATTCTCTGAGTTCAGGAAGTCACAATGTTGATGATACTTTTTTTTCGTACATTTTAAAGAGAGATCACGGATTACCGGAATATCAAACTTACACATCCATATTTTGCAGATTAGCTATAAAACGTTGTTTGTTTATTTAAAACATAGATGTGAAAAAGCAACTGAATCTATATCATGTCCATTACTGGGATCGAATGAGATTCGAGCAAAAAACAATAGGCATTAAGGCCCACTGCTCGTACCGTCCTTCATCCAGAAAGCGTATCTGCTTTTTGCGGATTACTATGCATAGTTCAGATGCCAGTTTATAACTAATGGAGTACCTCTCTATACACCGACCGTTGTGATTCCAGTTTTGCATTTAGATAGAGCAATGAATTCGGATAGAAATTAGCCTTCTGTTAGGCGAGTAAACATATCAAGTGTTACAGTAAACGATGAATGCAGATGTTTCGTCATTGGGGTCCTAAACGAACGCTGGATTGAGACTGATTTTTTCCTTCCAACATTTCTTCTTCGTGAGAGATCTAAGAGAATTTCTGATTGCTCTTCATTATCAATTGGTGGTTTCTCATGTTGTTTATCATCGTTCACACATGTGCAGAGTATCCCACCGAAAGGGTTGTAGGAACTGAACTGATTGTCAGGCATCTTCTTTCAATTACTTCATGATCATTTCTATTTTATTTTAGTTTTATTTTACCTGACAGGTACAATAAAGAGACACACTTCATTGTAATTAATGCCACAACTGACGTTTATAATATATAAGGAATGTGAATGATTTCGCGCTGTTTTTGGTCGAAACTTGAAGCTTTACTGTGAAAAATTGGATATACCTTCAAAGTTCAACAAGTATTGTCCGTCATAAGCCTTTACTTTTTTGCATCTTTCTGGCAATTGACGGATCCCATCGCGAAAAAAGCCTAACTCTTTGGTCACTATTCATGCATCAACCCATCATCATAATTGGAGAGCTGCTGGTCAGCCAGACCTTGTTACATCGATCGAAAGAGATGTTAATTGGAAGAAGAAATGTATTGGCTGTACGGCAGGTGGGGTAAGACTTCTCATTGGAGCATTTCCAAGTACGTTTCAACAGACAACGCAACGTATGGCCATGCATTGTCAATAACTATGTCGTATCTGTAGGTGTATTGCAGCCGTTTTCCTAGCAGAGCTCGGCGCAAACCCATGGACTGTAGTCGGTAGTCCTCCTCTGTGATCGTTTAGTTCGATTGTAGCAGCTGAAAATACACCACACCTAGGTCATTCCAAAAACCCAAATACATAGCGATCTTCTCCCCATGAATATGATTATCGGGGTATCCATACGTTGCCCGACATTCTGGATTAACGAAGTAGGCCTGTCCTTCATCGCCAGTCACAATTCGATGTAAAAACCCCTTTTTTTGTGCCGTTGGGCAGTTGTTCTCACGTGAAAATCGTCCCTTGGCTTCAAATCATACGACTTCCAAATTACTGTCTTTCGGATTTACATTGTTTTTAAATCAGGGAAAATTGGTGTTTGAGAGACTTCAAGTATTTTTGCTAGTTCCTTTTACGTTTGTTATGGATATTCATCGAGCCTTGCCGATGGAGAATGGTCACCATAAGCATCCAGTAAAATACGATGACTTTCAATTGCCTTTTTCTTCATTTTGAAGTAGTGAATTTCTCCTAAACAACACATTATTCAGTATTAAAGTTGACATGTTTAGAGCAGACAAAAACTATGTTGTTCACACGTCAGCGGTGTGGCTGATACGAAAAAAAGCCCAATGATGACTCTTCAAGTAAAGGTAATGTCAGATGAAACAATGGAATAATAAATAAGCAGCGACATCTGATATCAAAACAGCACTAACTTATTTCTACTCCTAATATGCGGTTCATATAAGCATCATATTTTTCATTATCCCTGCACGTTAAAGGATTTTAAACTATTTTATTTGAAATCGAACGTTAGAGTGGCAGTTATATTAGCTTTATCAGGCTGTATTTCCGGATACAATGTGAAAACCGCTCATTTTATCACTTTTTCATCCGGAATCTTGGGTTTTTTTCTAAATAATGCACATAAGCACGTCCACATTTAGTAACTTCTCAAATTTCATTACTTCTTTGACGTGAAATCGGAAGCTTCAACACGCTTGTGCACCAGTTTATTTCCACTGAAAATTTCAAATCTCTAAATTACTTCTAAATAAAGATATGAATGAATAAAAATCTGCAAATTCCATATTAATTTCGTTTGATGTCCGAAATTTATTCCCTAGCATCTCCCCAATTGAAACAGTACAAATCGTTAAAACATTATTGATAAAAAAGAATATAAAAAATATAAAATATGCCTTGAAGAGAATTATTTCCAATTTAATGGTATTACTTATATTTCCAATGAAGTACTTATCATAGGAAATCCACTTGTCTCTATTTTAGCAGAAATGTTCATTGATGAATTATCATCAAAAATTCATTCAAAACCACTAAATATTTCCTGCATTGGTTCAGATCTGAATATAAAATTCTGTATTGCTTCAAAGGAACAAATACACAACTAAATTTCTTTTCAAATTTCATCAACAACCTACACCCGTCTATCAAGTTCACCTATAAAGAAGAGAAGAACCAAAGTATCTATCACTTTGTTTGATTGTATCGGTCTCTACTTGTCGGAAATACATCTTGATGATTAAAGTAAAAGAACTTAATTACTGTTGTATGATGATGGGATAGTTCATTTCCCGAAACTCGAGTCACAAGAAAATGTGTAATATATATTTTTTGGTAGTAAAACATAGTAATTTCTACAATTTGTTTTAACTTAATTTCCGCTAATTTTTTTTAATTTCACAACAATTTTTTCGTCATGACAACATGATTTTGTCAGGTGAGTATGGTACTAACTACATATTTGAGATTGAGTTTTTTAAATATTCAAAATGTACAGAAAAGAAGGTAGTGGGAATTTGCAGTAATTTGTTTTCTTATTATTACACGAAGTTTCAGAAAAGGTTAAGTAAGGGGGATTTATTGAGGCCCGTCTGGTCGTTAAGGAGAATCTGTTTTTTATTGTATCTGTTCATTTCGAGGGCTTCTAGGTAGTTCAACCTGAGGTTCTTATTTTCTAGGTGTGATATTTTGTAGTTATTGTCAAAATCATGTCCTGTCTCCAGAAGATGGTCAGCAAATGTTGAATTTCCGTTTTCTCCAAGATATGCTTTCTGGTGTTCACGTATCCTAGTAATGAAAGATCTACCTGTCTGACCCACATATACAGATGGGAAAGTACCGCAGTTTAACCTATAGACTCCAGACTTTTTGTTTTTATGGATCAAATCTTTATTATTTTTTATTAAATTTCCTAGCGTGTTTCTTGTTTTGAATGAAGTGTTGCAGTTACTCTTTTTCCTTAAATATCTTGCTATTTTTTCGGACTCTTTGTTTATGTACGTTAAAGAAATATATTTTATATCCACAGCTATTGTTGGATATACAAGCGATATTGACTGTTTAAATTGCATTCATTTCAAAATTTGAATATCAAAACAAATTGAAATATGTAATTTATATATAATTTATTTATAATGAACGGATTGAAACCATTGTTAAATGCAATCTGTTTTATTATATTCAGTTCTCTATCAAAATTCTCTCTATCAATTTCTTAGACTTGAATATCGCAAAACTAAATAGCTCACATGAAATTAGCATATTTCATAAATCTACCCACACAAATTTACAAACACATAAATCTACAAACACATAAAAGTAATCATGCCTTCAATCAAAAAATGTCAGCGTACAATATTCATATATTATTAAAAGTACCGATGAACCTTCAAAATTTTACTAAAGAACTTAATATAATAAAACAAATAGCATTTAACAATGGTTTCAACCCAACTCTTATAGATAAAATGATGAACGATAAACAGAATAAGTTTGCATAAACTTATGTTCATCCTACCACAAAAGACAAATTTCATATTTAAACAGAATATCCGAAGACATTTTTTTCTCAATTCTAATCTACAGAGATATCTGTGGAAACTCCCATTTTCAATTTCAAAAGCAAAGATATATCAGATTGGTCAATCAATTGTAAATTATCGTAAGGACATGAGCATGAATTTTAACTACAAAATCGAAAACAAAAATTGAGCCTAATTCCGCGAATTTTTAAACGACATTTTCCACTAATTAGTCTCTCATTCTAGCAGATCGAAAATACGCAAATCTATTCATAACTATTCATGGTACAGAGATAATTCAAGTCCAGAGCGGATTATTGGATTAAAAATGGCGCCAGTATGTAAATTTGTATGAAATATACCTTCGCGAATGCGCGGCATTATCCTGCGAACGGAGATTTGAGATATCTCGGAACAAATATGTTGTATCTGCCAGGTCGGAACAAATGTAATTTCTTCTGGGAGCGATTCGTTTCGTCGCCACGTTTCGAAATTGGGGAATGATTTTATTGCACGGCATTTTTTATTCACTGTCGAGGAATGCAGGTGGAGATTCTTGAATCGTAAAAAAGCGTTCAGGAATCATATTTTCATTGAAAAATTCAGGTATAGGGCTCAGTAGGGATTAATGTAGAAAACAGAAAATTAGAGTAAATACTTGACATATGGAGCTTTAACTCGCTTATGCAATAACACTGGTTTCCCAGTAAAAGAATTTCAATTTCGAATACGAGGCCTGTTTAATCATACCGAATTTTTATAATTCGCATCAATGGGGCTATTTGGAGCTTTAAATTTCACATGCACATGCACTAGAAATTCTTGAATGTCTTATGTCTGGTTTAGTTTTTGTTCTATTTGTATTTGCATTCGACGTTCTTGATAATCACTGCCACTGAAATGAGGGATTTCTTTAGTGAGAATGCTCGTGAAATTTTGTGCAACTGAAAAAAACCTTTACAGCGACGTGAACGAAGATTATACTGTGCAATATACAGGGTATCCTAACAAAAATTTGACCCCCTAGAACTCGGAAACAAAGAATTTTCTAAGATTAAAAAAACAGGTCAACACAGGACGAATTTCCATCATGAGTTTGTTCCGAAAAAAACACCCTATGAAGGTGGAATCAACCCCCAACATTTTTGAATAAGGGAGAGATGTCGAATGTTGGTTAGTTGGAAAGTTATTTATGTTGTATGTACAACCCAGTTAAAATTTTTCAAAATCGGTTCATTATTCACGAAACAATGTAATATTGAACTTACCCTCAAAAGGTGATGTTAAGCAGAGAGTTGAATCGTCCAAACTCAAGAACCTAGAGTGTTGAAGAATCCAAAAATAATTTTCAAGTTATGTGTTGGGAAGAAAGAATTTCTATGACAACATTGTTCCGAAAAAACCATCCCCATGAAGTGGCATCAACACCTAACGTTTTTGGAATAGCGAAGAGATGTCGAGTGTTGATTAGTTTGGAAGTTATTCATGTTTTGTACATAACCCAGTTAAAATTTTCAAAATCGATTCATTATTCACGGAATAATGTAATATTGAACTTACCGTCAAAAGGTGATGTTTAACAGACAATTCAAGAACCTAAGAGTTTTTGAAAATTCGAAAATAATTTTCAAGTTCTGTATTAGGGAGAAAGAATTCCTATGACGACATTGTTCCGAAAAAACCACCTGAGGATGACGAAAATTCTAGTTTAACTGCAACGTATTTCAATAACAATCATCTAGAAAGAAATGTAAGTCACCAATATTTTAAGCATTTGATGAATGAATTGGAAACTACTGGTGTCATAAGAAACACGAAGTTGAGCGTCCAGTCCGAAATAAAGTTATTGAAATAGCAAACTATAAGAACTTTAGCACGAAGGTCTAATCTTCCGAAATCTAGCGTTCATAAAATTGTGAAAGCTCATAATTTTTACCCTTACAAGATAAGGTTGGTGAAACAGTTGAATGAAGATGATCCTGACCGTCGGACTCAGTGTTGTGAACAATTTAGTGAGTCACTGAATAATAACCCCCACCGTCTCTACAATACAATCTTTTCTGACGAGTGTACCTTTATGTTGAATGAGGAAGTCAATAGACATAATAGTCGGTACTGGAGAGATAGTAATCCTCATTTATTCATGGAGACACATACACAAATTCCCTAAAAATTAAATGTTTGTACGAATATTAGGAAACCATATCGTTAGACCAATTTTTATTGATGGGAATCCAATAATTACTGACATTCTGGAAAACGACCACAACCTATTAGAAAATGTACTCATATTTCAGCAGGATGGTGTACCACCACATTTCGATATCCGTGTTCGACATTTTTCAACGAACGTTATCCAGGATATTGGATTGGCAGGTAAGGTCCTATAGAGTGGCCAGCAAGATTAACCGATCTGTCACCATTAGATTTTATTTGTGGGGATATTTGAAGTTCAAAGTCTATGCAACTCCACCTGAAAATCTTGCAGAACTGCGACAAAGAATCATCACGGAATGCCAATTACTGACACTAGACATTTTCGAAAATGTTAGAGAAGGATTTGAAAGTAGACTATATCATTGTATGGAGATGGGTGGTGGTCCGTTTGAACAATGCATACGTTACTTCTTTAAATAGTTCACATTTTTTTCTGGATTTTCCCTATCATTTCTTACAGATCTGGTTGATTTGAATGTATCGGAAATTTGAAATTTCCAACTAGGATGTTTAGAGAACAAAAAAAGCTTTTCAACTAAAACACATCCGCCATCTCTTTCCTATTCAAAAACAAAATTGGGGGTTGTTGCCACCCTCAGATGGTTTTTTCGGTACAATGCCGTCATAAAAATTCTTTCTTCCTAATACAGAACTTGAGGTTTTTGAGTTTGGGTGGTTCAACTTATTGTTCAACATCACCTTTTGACGGTAAGTTCAATATTACATTATTTCGTGAATAATGGGCCGATTTTGAAAATTTCAACTGAGTTGTGTACAGAACATAAATAACTTCCAAAATAACTATCACTTGACATCTTTTCCCTACTCAAAAATTGTTGGGGGTTGGTGCCACCTTTGTAGGGGTGTTTTTTCTGGAACAAACTCATGATGGAAATTCGTCGCTCTCAGAAAGAAGTTGACCTGTTTTTTTAAAATCTTCGGAAATTCTTTGTTTCTGACTTCTTGGAGTCAAATTTTCGTTGTAAACCCCACTATTCTTCGAATAATTTCTCCAATTCAAAAATAATTGTCATTTTATTAATAACCAGGAAGACCTTGGGAGTCAACGTTTGGCAAATTAACAATCTGGTAACCGCTAATCGCCGACTGTCATAGAAATTGCACAGAAATAAGGTGAGTCATACCATGAGATCTGATCCAAAAAATGAAACATGCTTTGAATTGCTCCAAAATTTGTTCCAGGTTCAATGATCGAAGCAGATCGTGGATGTTATTTTTGTTCTAGAAAAAAACAAGCAATTGTTTTGCCCAAATGTCTTTAATCTTCAAATTTTGAGCAGAAAATAGCCACAAACGACTGGATTGGACTAACTGATGAATAATCTTGGATAAAAAGTCTTGAAAAATCTAATTTTCAGCGGAAAAGGTAGAGACTCGAAACTTTCAAAAATTCATATTTTACAATGGTGTTATTTGTAAGTAAGTGGTGGAAGAACAGAAGAACATTCAATTTTATTTCAATATATACAACACTAGAACAGAAATTTTAATATGAATTGGATTTCATACAAATGGAACTTCACTACTTATTAAAGCTACCGGTCACTGTTGATAACTCATAGGCATTGATTGAAATGGATAAACCTGTTTCCTTAGTCAATCTAGTTTTTAGAATGTTATGTACTGCTGTTTTTCACTTATTGTTGTAAGATTTGGAAAATTCGTGAGGTTAGAGGAGACACCAAAGGAAGTAGAAGGTCTGAGAGCGGGAGACGGGATTCTAGACAATCCCGTCTTCAGTCCCCATTTAATATTCCAAATATCAAAATCAAAAACTTAACCTATATCTCTCACGTGTAGAAAGACTTAAGCTTCGAAATACAGATCAACTATATAATTCAAGATTGATCTATGTTCTAACAAAATCAAAGAACAGTGTGAGTTATTTTAAGGTTTATTTAAATTCATTGACATTCCATAATGAGATTTATTGAAGCCCAAATATAATTATATATTATATATAAAATAAAATAGAAAGGCCTTGTACTTGATAGAAGAAATATAACAAAATCTGAATATTAAAACAAATTGAAATATGTTCACCTTCTACAATTTTAATTTCAAAAAAATGTTTATTCAAAAAACTTTTAGAAATAAATTTATGTCTACACACTTGAAAGTAAGACCAGAAACAAAATTTTGTCTCCTTTAAATATTTATTTATTAATTTTAATTACTTTCGTATATCTGTTGGGTTATTTATTCCATTTGACATTATACATTGAGTTTTGATTATATACGTCTATTAAATGTAAGCGGTGCTTGTGTAGACATGAATTTATTTCTAAAAGTTTTTTGAATAAAAATTTTTTCGAAATTAAAATTGTAGAAGATAAACATATTTCAATTTGTTCTAATATTCAAATTTTGTTATATTTCTTCTATCAAGTAAAAGGCCTTTCTATTTTATTTTATATATAATATATAATTATATTTTGGCTTCAATAAATCTCATTATGGAATGTCAATGAATTTAAATAAACCTTAAAATAACTCACACTGTTCTTTGATTTTGTTAGAACATAGATCAATCTTGAATTATATAGTTGATCTGTATTTCGAAGCTTAAGTCTTTTAACACGTGAGAGATATAGGTTAAGTTTTTGATTTTAATATTTGGAATATTAAATGAGGACTGAAGACGGGATTGTCTAGAATTATATTTGTTTTTTGAAGATATAGTGCACATTTTTTAGAGATTTTTGAATTAGTTTATTCGAATATTCAAATATATTAAATATTCCAAATAAATTATATTCTTTGAGAAGTCCTTTAAGTGTGTTCATGTTTTTAAAAGGCAATTGGTGTTATTAAAGGTGAGACCAGAAACAAAATTTTGACTCCTTTAAATATTTATTTATTAATTTCAATTACTTTCGTATATCTGTTGGGTTATTTATTCCATTTGACATTATATATAGAGTTTTGATTATATACGTCTATTAAATGTAAGCAATGCTTGTGTAGACATAAATTTATTTCTAAAAGTTTTTTTAATAAAAAATTTTTTTTGAAATTAAAATTGTAGAAGATAAACATATTTCAATTTGTTTTAATATTCAAATTTTGTTATATTTCTTCTATCAAGTAAAAGGCCTTCCTATTTTATTTTATATATAATATATAATTATATTTTGGCTTCAATAAATCTCAATATGGAATGTCAATAAATTTAAATAAACCTTAAAATAACTCACACTGTTCTTTGATTTTGTTAGAACATAGATCAATCTTGAATTATATAGTTGATCTGTATTTCGAAGCTTAAGTCCTTTAAATCCTTGAAATATTAAATGAGGACTGAAGACGGGACTGTCTAGAATTATATTTGTTTTTTGAAGATAAAGTGCACATTTTTTAGAGATTTTTGAAATAATTTATTCGAATATTTAAATATATTAAATATTTCAAAAAAATTATATTCTTTGAGAAGTCCTTTAAGAGTGTTCATGTTTTTAAAAGGCAATTGGTGTTCTTAAAGGTAAGACCAGAAACAAAATTTTGTCTCCTTTAAATATTTATTTATTAATTTTAATTAAAATAGAAAGGCTTTTTACTTGATAGAAGAAATATAACAAAATTTGAATATCAAAACAATTTGAAATATGTTTATCTTCTACAATTTTAATTTCCAAAAGAATTTTTTATTCAAAAAACTTTTAGAATTAAATTAATGTCTAAAACAAGCACCGCTCACATTTAATAGACGTTTATAATCAAAACTCAATATACAATGTCAAATGAAATAAATAACCCAACAGATATACGAAAGTAATTAAAATTAATAAATAAATATTCAAAGGAGACAAAATTTTGTTTCTGGTTTTATCTTTAAAAAATACTATTTGCCTTATAAAAACATGAACACACTTAAAGGACTTCCCAAAGAATATAATTTATTTGGAATATTTAATATATTTAAATATTCGAACAAATTATTTCAAAAATCTCTAAAAAATGTGCACTATATCTTCAAAAAACAAATATAATTCTAGATAATCCCGTCTTCAGCCCTTTTTCAATATTACAAATATCAAAATCAAAAACATAACCTACATCTCTCACGTGTAGAAAGACTTAAGCTTCGAAATACAGATCAACTATATAATTCAAGATTGATCTATGTTCTAACAAAATCAAAGAACAGTGTGAGTTATTTTAAGGTTTATTTAAATTCATTGACATTCCATAATGAGATTTATTGAAGCCAAAATATAATTATATATTATATATAAAATAAAATAGAAAGGCCTTGTACTTGATAGAAGAAATATAACAAAATCTGAATATTAAAACAAATTGAAATATGTTCATCTTCTACAATTTTAATTTCAAAAAAATGTTTATTCAAAAAACTTTTAGAAATAAATTTATGTCTACACACTTGAAAGTAAGACCAGAAACAAAATTTTGTCTCCTTTAAATATTTATTTATTAATTTTAATTACTTTCGTATATCTGTTGGGTTATTTATTTCATTTGACATTGTATATTGAGTTTTGATTATAAACGTCTATTAAATGTGAGCGGTGCTTGTTTTAGACATTAACTTAATTCTAAAAGTTTTTTGAATAAAAAATTCTTTTGGAAATTAAAATTGTAGAAGATAAACATATTTCAATTTGTTTTGATATTCAAATTTTGTTATATTTCTTCTATCAAGTAAAAAGCCTTTCTATTTTATTTTATATATAATATATAATTATATTTTGGCTTCAATAAATCTCATTATAGAATGTCAATGAATTTAAGTAAACCTTAAAATAACTCACTTTGTTCTTTGATTTTGTTAGAACATAGATCAATCTTGAATATATAGTTGATCTGTAGTTCGAAGCTTAAGTCTTTTAACACGTGAGTGATGTAGGTTATGTTTTTGATTTTGATATTTGTAATATTGAAAAAGGGCTGAAGACGGGATTATCTAGAATTATATTTGTTTTTTGAAGATATAGTGCACATTTTTTAGAGATTTTTGAAATAATTTGTTCGGATATTTAAATATATTGAATATTTCAAATAAATTATATTCTTTGGGAAGTCCTTTAAGTGTGTTCATGTTTTTATAAGGCAAATAGTATTTTTTAAAGATAAAACCAGAAACAAAATTTTGTCTCCTTTGAATATTTATTTATTAATTTTAATTACTTTCGTATATCTGTTGGGTTATTTATTTCATTTGACATTGTATATTGAGTTTTGATTATAAACGTCTATTAAATGTGAGCGGTGCTTGTTTTAGACATTAACTTAATTCTAAAAGTTTTTTGAATAAAAAATTCTTTTGGAAATTAAAATTGTAGAAGATAAACATATTTCAATTTGTTTTGATATTCAAATTTTGTAATTTTAATTACTTTCGTATATTTGTTGGGTTATGTATTCCATTTGACATTATATATTGAGTTTTGATTATATACGTCTATTAAATGTAAGCGGTGCTTGTGTAGACATAAATTTATTTCTAAAAGTTTTTGGAATAAAATTTTTTTTGAAATTAAAATTGTAGAAGATAAACATATTTCAATTTGTTTTAATATTCAATCTTTCATTTTCCGGTGACGATGTCTAATTGTTCCATAGCAACCGTTTCGCAGTTAATCGGAATTTAAAATTTGGCCAACTTTAGAAATTGTTTTCAGATTTTTTTTTGTTTCAATAAGAATCAAAGAAAATATTTCATGGTTGCAAGCAAAGAAAGTATATAAACCTTGATGGAAAGTTTAATTACTGTCTCGAGTCATAATCTCTCGACAGTATTAAATCAATTTCCACCTTGGTATGTAATGTACTTTTTTCTTGTTTCGCAAACTGACGTTCCTCATCAATTGATGTCACTTTGACACTGTAGACTATATCAAACTAAAATCAATTGAGTTTGTTTGGCGGTAGAGGAAAAAGTTTCAGTGTGGGAGGCAAGTAATTCAAAGGAAATGCAGATCAATTACCTTTAATATTTTAACTGAATTTTTTTAAAAGCTCGGTATTTTTCTTTAAATCTTCTACAGAATTTTTCTACATTGACTCTTCCGTTGGCTTAAATTTTCGATTAATTTTCAGCATTCAGCCTAGTATTGCGGCTATCTTCTGCAAATATTGTTTTGGTGTTCATCAAAAGTTTCAGGACAAAATTTAAGTGGTGAATAACAGCATTTTCGTGAAATAATTGATTAAATATACACAAAGAGTCCGTCGTAACGGTAAATATGTTACAAGTTTTACCAAAATAAATGTTTTCTTCATCGATTTATTGAGTTTCAACGTATTACGTAGCAGAATAAAATAGGAAAAGGCTTTTTACTTGATAGAAGGAATATAACGGAATTTGAATATCTAAACAGATTTGATTTATCAGTCTTCTACAATTTTGATTTCATCTTGATTTATATTTGGGATGTTTCCATTCACAACACTCAAGTAATGTGTTTTTTTATCACATTTCCATTTACACTAATAATTTTAATTTATTTTTAGGTTTTGGAATTGGATTATTGAAGAGAAATTCTTTAATCAGAGAGGCGTGTATCTACTACCGAGTATCTTTGTACTGACTCTATTTCGACTGTATTGTCCTTTTATAGTTTTCTCGAAAAAATTATTTTCAAAGCTTACTAGCTTCTGTCAAAATTATTGAAAAATGATGCTTTCGCTAATTTCACAAAATATACACTGTTTATAGTTTTGAAATTATTCTAAATATTCAATATATTTTTCTGTGAATAATTTGGTACTAGTTTGATAAAAATTGGTTGAGTTTAAATACATATTTTCATACGAAGAGTTTTTCAAATGTCAAAAAGTTTACAAAAGTTAACTTCTAATACTTTTTACTGAATAATAACTGAATATTACTTATGAATATGATTACATTTTTTCAGCTGAGATGCTATAACAATTTCATTGATGCCTAAACATCTTGAAGGATATCTCTTACATTAATAATTTCAGAATATCTCACGTAGACACTATTTTTTTCCTTAATTAATCGAAATTAATCGAAAATTGATTGAATTTGTCCTATTTACATCTTTCTGGTAAGTTAGATTCAATTAAGATTGTTCTTTGTCAATAATTTCACTTAAGTTTATACATTCTGTCAAGAAAGTACCGGGAATTATCGATTTAAATCTGGCGGGGCAATGAGGCAGGTAAAATTTTTTTTTCCTAGGTTGGTACCACTGTCCTTAATTACTATGCCAAGCTTGAGCGGGATCTGTCAACTAGTGTGTTTGCAACAGCTGATTAAGTCAGTCGATGTCAGAGTGCGTGCCGACTTTTACTATGGGTGATTACGTTGAGCAAAGAATTTGTTTAAAGTTTTGTGTTGCAAATGAATTTTCGTGTGCCGATGCATTGAAAATGTTGCAAAAGGCCTTTGGTGATAATGCTCTATCGAAAACTCGTGCATATCAGTGGTACAGAGCCTTCAAGGACGGTCGTGCAGTGGTCGCCCATCGACGGCTTCGATCGAAGATAACGTCGATAAAATTAAGGAAAGGGTGCTGGAAAACCGTCGTACCAGCTTGAGAGAGATAGCACATGATCTTAAGATATCCCACGAGTCCGCACGTACGATTTTGATTGATATTTTGGGCATGAGAAAGGTGGCCGCACGACTCGTACCGAAAGACTTGAATTTTCTTCAAAAACGTCATCGCGAACAGGTTGCTTCAGACATGCTGGATCGCTGTAATTCCGATTCTACATTCATGGAACGCATTATAACTGGTGATGAGACCTGGGTCTACGAGTACGATATGCAAACAAGCCAGCAATCATCGGAATGGGTGGCAAAAAATGAGCCGAAACCGAAAAAACCACGCCAAAGCCGCTCGAAAATGAAGGTGATGCTCATTGTTTTCTTCGATATCCGTGGCGTGGTGCACTACGAATTCGTTCCAGAGGGTCAGACGGTAAACAAAGAGTATTACCTAGGCGTTATGAAACGTTTGCGTGAGCGTATCCGTAAGAAGCGGCCAAATTTGTGGGCGAACAACTCATGGATTTTGCATGACGATAACACGCCTTCTCACCGAGCTACGATTGTGACTGACTTTCTCGCCAAAAACTCAACAAACGTGCTTCAGCAACCACCGTATTCGCCGGATTTGGCTCCCTGCGACTTTTTCCTCTTCCCAAAACTAAAATTGCCCCTTCGTGGCACCCGTTTTGAGTCGATTGAAGCCATAAAACAAAATTCGGCGCGAGAGCTAAAGTCCATCCCGGAAAGCGCCTATAAAAAATGTTTCGATAATTGGAAGTGCCGTTGGCATAGATGTATTGGAGCAAATGGAGCCTATTTTGAAGGCGACCCAATAAATTTTGACGATTAAATGTGAAAATGTTGTTTTAATTGAAAATTCCCGGTACTTTCTTGACAGAGTAGTATATTATTGATGACAGTAATAAATCTTATCAACAATTTTCTTCATAAGTTCAAACTAGATATATAAATTCGAATTACTTCTATTTATTGCAACTTTGTTCTGAGTGAGATTATCTGACTATCGTTTAGAAAATTTTCGCTCGACTAGTTGTGATATATTCTAAATATGCTTTTTCTTCTAACTTTTTGATTGTTAGTATCTTTATGAGTTGAATTATTGATATTTCTGCCTGAATTGATCTAATTTTTAATTTATTTTCAGATACTGAATTGTTTTAGCCGTAACTATTTGGTAGTTGATCATAATTAAAACAAATTATTGATTTTGGTCTGAATACACTTTAACGAGTCAATTGAAAAAATGTATATGAGACAGCAATTTATTTCCACAAAAATGTTTGTACTACAACAACAATTGCTTCACCACAATATGGCTTCTTTAGGTATTACATTGTACTGTATGTAATACCTGAAGAAGCCACATCGTGGTGAAACAATTGTTGTAGTAGTACAAACATTTTTGTGGAAATGAATTACTGTGTCATATACATTTTTTTTAATTAAAATGACTTTCCACCAAGTAAAGACCGAATCAATCAAATATCTAACTAGTCAATATATATAAAACGGTGAGTCTTTTCCTTTGATTTTATTCATTTTCATTCTCTGCATTTTTGAATAATGATTATATATAACTAGTTTACAAAGTGTTATTCATAAAATCCATGACAATAGATTTTGAGGAATAAAGGAAATCGACTATATACAGCCTGAGTTGATATTGGACGTCGGTTCAGGAACGTATAATGTTTCTTCGACGTAATATCATATTCGAACCTACCAGCATATTTATTTAATATTTTATATCATGACATTTCAATGAGTGGAATATTCATGAAAGTTCTAAAGTTTTTTTTTTCGATCAATCACAAATGTTTATTACTTGAGAAAATAATAAATTAAAGAAATATCGTCACCTTTCCCATCCTGGGGTTCAATGGCTTCTATAGAAGTTCACAACAATATAACCCTAATGTAGGACCTCGAAGGATCCAGACCCATTTGTCTCCTAATAATACCAGACATAAAAACCCCCTTCTTCCACTTGCGAATGCGAAATTTCAATCTGCTCCTTATCAAAATTCCAAGCCACGATTTCAGCTGAACTGAAAATTGTCATGATCTGAATTTCAATCCAGCCCGACGCGTTATGTGAGACCTGATAACCCTCGTCACATAGCTATAATCAGTCAGTTCATTGATATATGGGCTAGTGTCTGTTCTTGCCATCCGTGTCTGGGTATGGATAAGGATATTCTATCTTATCCTCATAGGTGAACCTTCGCATATAAGTCGTCTTTAATGGTAACTGTATGAGTTTTAGATATTCTCCATTGAATCTAGTGATATCTGTACTGTTCATCCATGTTTGAGTAATTTTATTCCATTTGTGAAGGGCTGTACCAGCAACTCCATCATCTAAGTTCCGGTGATGTATTGTGATTGAAGATTTGTATCGAATACAAATCCAAGATCTCTTCAGAACAATACAAAACTTTCGGAATTTCTCGTCAATTGGGATGTTTAAAGCCATGTGACTGGTATCACTATTGTGGTCATAAGCACACCTGTTTCTACATGTTCTTGAATTGTTGGTTTTTAAAATGAGTCATAATCTGAACGATATTGCAATCTTACCAATTGCGTTATTCTGAGAAAAACTTGCAACGAAATGTTTCAACTTTTGGAACAAGTTCCGGAAGATGATTTCCTGGGTCGTAGCTAATATTATGATGTTTTTTTATGTTTAATGCCTCAAAAGGCATCATCAGTTATAGAGACAAATATTATTGAGATACATACTTGAACTTTTTTCAAAAATAAGCGGATAGCATGTTTCTAAGATCAAGAAGCAATTGAAAGAAGGTCTGACTCCATTGCGTTATAAAAAATGAGTTTCAAAAGTAAAACACCCTGTTTTATCAAATTTATATAATTACGTTTAAATAATTGCAATTCATTCTGTAGACTCACCAAATCTTTTGAATTTTTTTGTATTTGTTTTACGTTAACAAAATATTTTCTAGACAAAGACAATCTTAAAAGGCTCAGTTTTAAACTCAGTGAAATAATTTCGGATTTTAGTGGATAAATGACCAAAATAACTTGAGATTATATATATATATATATATATATATATATATATATATATATATATATATATATATACTACTCTGTCAAGAAAGTACCGGGAATTTTCAATTGAAACAACATTTTTACATTTAATCGTCAAAATTTATTGGGTCGCCGTCAAAATAGGCTCCATTTGCTCCAATACATCTATGCCAACGGCACTTCCAATTATCGAAACATTTTTTATAGGCGCTTTCCGGGATGGACTTTAGCTCTCGCGCCGAATTTTGTTTTATGGCTTCAATCGACTCAAAACGGGTGCCACGAAGGGGCAATTTTAGTTTTGGGAAGAGGAAAAAGTCGCAGGGAGCCAAATCCGGCGAATACGGTGGTTGCTGAAGCACGTTTGTTGAGTTTTTGGCGAGAAAGTAAGTCACAATCGTAGCTCGGTGAGAGGGCGCGTTATCGTCATGCAAAATCCATGAGTTGTTCGCCCACAAATTTGGCCGCTTCTTACGGATACGCTCACGCAAACGTTTCATAACGCCTAGGTAATACTCCTTGTTTACCGTCTGATCCTCTGGAATGAATTCGTAGTGCACCACGCCACGGATATCGAAGAAAACAATGAGCATCACCTTCATTTTCGAGCGGCTTTGGCGTGGTTTTTTCGGTTTCGGCCATTTTTTGCCACCCATTCCGATGATTGCTGGCTTGTTTGCATATCTAACTCGTAGACCCAGGTCTCATCACCAGTTATAATGCGTTCCATGAATGTAGAATCGGAATTACAGCGATCCAGCATGTCTGAAGCGACCTGTTCGCGATGACGTTTTTGAAGAAAATTCAGGTCTTTCGATACGAGTCGTGCGGCCATCTTTCTCATGCCCAAAATATCAATCAAAATCGTACGTGCGGACTCGTGGGATATCTTAAGATCATGTGCTATCTCTCTCAAGCTGGTACGATGGTTTTCCAGCACCCTTTCCTTAATTTTATCGACGTTATCTTCGATCAAAGCCGACCACTTCACGACCGTCCTTGAAGGCTCTATACCACTGATATGCACGAGTTTTCGATAGAGCATTATCACCAAAGGCCTTTTGCAATATTTTCAATGCATCGGCACACGAAAATTCATTTGCAACACAAAACTTTAAACAAATTCTTTGCTCAACGTAATCACCCATAGTAAAAATCGGCACGCACTCTGACATCGACTGACTTAATCAGCTGTTGCAAACATACTAGTTGACAGATCCCGCTCAAGCTTGGCATAGTAATTAAGGACAGTGGTACCAACCTAGGAAAAAAAAAATTACCTGCCTCATTGCCCCGCCAGATTTAAATCGATAATTCCCGGTACTTTCTTGACAGAATGTATATATTAATATATATGTTGTTGAAATTCAATATATTCCATTTCTGGAGATTGTTAGCTCAGAAAAATTTAATTCATTATCTGGTTCTATTTGATATTTTTTTCAATAGAATAATTCGATTTTGGGATGAAAGGAATTCAGAGATTTTGGAAATTTGTGAATTTGCCGGTCCATATCGTTAAAACCGACTATTATATTATATGATTTACTATATACCTACAACCAAAACTAATTTTTTTGTATTTAGATACTATTTGGTTAAAACATTATTTTTTAAGTAATCCATAGAAATAACTGATAAAAGAGGAGTTAGAGGGGGCAACATCAGATTTTTGGAGAAAAAAATTAGATTTGAATTATGTGTATCACATTATTAGTGAATAAAATATGAAAATTTGATGGAATATACAGTGCAACTTCATAAAATAAATAAATCATCAATATTTTATACAACTGGTTCGTTGCAAAATGGCGAATGCTAGTATATTAAAATCTGGGTTCAATTAACTTTTCGATTCAATTATTTCAGACTCGATGTTTCCCAAACAGATGAAACAGTGTTTTCTCCAGATGTAAACATTCGGAGGACGATCCCATACCACTTCTTCAGAGAAAAAAGTTGGTGTTCGTAATGAGACATTGTTACATAATGGCGAATGCGCAAAATATTCAACTTTAATTAATTTCGAGATTCCACTTTTCTATGGTTCAAAGATATTAGATTACTTTCAATTAGTTTTTATATCAAGAAGGCATACTTAACAACTACTTTGAAAAAAAACAAGCATTTATTTCAATAATCCTTGTATCATAGACCAATTATTTCTGTTAGATATATTAAGACATAAAATACGAAAAAACAACTCAAACAGTATTTAGGCTTTTCTAGTTGAAACTATCAAATGCAGACTGTATATTTTTTTTAATATTTTTCTTGAAATGGTGAATTTCGTGAAGTACATGAAGTAAACCTTTCGAAACACTAGTAAAATGTGATAGTTTCATTGTCGGAACCACAAATTTGACGATCCTATATTTGTCGTGTAGTTTGCTCACGCCCTTACATTGTATAAATTTGGACGAAGTTCTCAATGGATTCTGGAGATAACTCTTGCACATTGCCGCTATTTCGTTCTACGTCTGTTATGAATATCGCTCAGCGTATTATTTGAAAGATAGTTGTAATAGTGCCGCATTTGGTGCTTTGCTCTGATGCTATCCATTTTGTTAATCTGTGTAGAACTAATTCGATTCCGGTAATAACAAGTTGCAGAGTGTATCGTGCCTGTTAGGAGAGTGTAATTTGATAATCTCAACTCCGATGACCTGAGGCGCTTCTATCCGAGCAGGATTTTCATAGTGATAGGGCTTCTAGGCAAAATATGGGAGAAGTAGGAAGTATAAATATTTTCAAAACAAGAGCACTCAATGTTGGTGTCCCAATCAAAGCAGGTTTTGGTTCTTGCCTTTCATATTGAGACAATATTCGTCAAAAATTTAGAAAGTTTATGTTGGAGAATTCGAGCGACTATTTGAATAACGACATTGTTTGAATAATACACATTCACTAATTTAAGTTGAACCTGACGTGTATTGCTACATTGCAGCTTCTTCAAATGGTTTAAATCGAATAGTCAAAAGTTTTGGTAACATACAAATTCAAATGAATTCAGTTTTAATGTAAGAGTACATTAAATTAAACTCTATCTGTTTATTCAGGATATTATGATGTAAATTCATTCCAGTATTGAAGGACTTTCCGGTTTATCCAATATAAGTTTTCGGGTGAATTCCACATGATAATTGATAAACCTGATAATTGTGATTCATTTATTTTGAGTTTTTGAATTGTTTTCTCAAAGAATTATTGATTTCGAATGATATGATATTAAGAAACTTCCTTCCAGAGATAGTTCACCATAGTTAATGAGAAAATTGAATGCTTTTCATATCTCTAACTTGAGGTACATTTCGTAAATAGTATTTTTATACTGTCCACCGGCAATCGTACTGTCTTATGATGATGGCGAATTATCGTTATTAGTAGCTATTTGTTTAATTGACTTTAATTTATACTTGAAATTGTTCGGATATAAAGGAATTGTTGAAAATTGATGTGTCATATATCGATATTCGAATAACTCATCTTGAATTGGATGAAACGAAGTTTAGCATATCGTTATATATGTATTGGAGGTTCATGAAAAATGGCAATATTATATTTTTTATTCATTGTTATTTTTGAAGGTAAATAATTTAAGCAACCATCAGTTTCTACTTTCATTGCGAACTTTTATGTAATGAATTTAGGTTATGTTGTCTACCAGTACTTTTCAATAATACCTGAGTAAAGAAATACATGCTATTGTAATTATTCCCCAATAATAAGATAGATTCTACGTATGCCGACAACCTGATAACTTTGATGGGTGTTTTAATATTATGCATAAGAAAATGGAGGTCTTAAGCTGAACGTTTTAGGAAGTTTCAACAATTCTGGGAATTTACTAAATGACCAGAAAAAGGTATTGAGTTCACTACTATTGGAAGATTTTATGTAGGAACCCGATGGTTTTTCTAGAACTAATAAGAACTTACCCTTATCTCCAAACTCTAAATCCCTCCATTTATTATATCTTACCAACATTTTCGACTATTTGTTGAAAATCAGTAGAAGAAGCTACAATACAGTAAAACGTGTGATATGCATTTATTCTATCAATCTCAAATAAACACGTTTTTGGATGTTCTAGGTAGTTGCTTGAGATGCTGAAGGCTATTCACTTTTTAACCCGTTGTCAATAGCCAGCCAGAACACTCATAAACTGCTTCCGCACTGTCGTAAAGCTGTTAAGCATGTTAAGATTACCTAATAATCCCTATTAAGAATTCTATTCAACAAGAATGAGTAGAGAGTAGATCTAATTTTGTCTTGTCTCGAATAAAAGTTCGCGGTTTTTGTTGGATATAGAAAGTTTTGTCTAAATTCGCTCCATATTATTTTCAATAAGACGCGTCTTGCATTTTGCTGAGAATAATAAATGTAATTTAAAATTTTTCAGCTTTGTCCTATAATATTCAATTATTAGTAGTATCAAGGTGTTCAAGACAAACTGAAAGGAATAAGATTTGAACAATATTTTGAGAATACGTAGTTTGAGTGCAGTTTGATAAATTGAATCCTTCTGAGTGAGAGGTTATCTTCTGAGCAAAAAATTGCTTACTGTTCTGTTTCTCAATATAGGTAGTTTTTTGTTTTTCCAATTTGTATATCTTTTTCAAATACTAGGTTTCTTGAGATCGATCGACGTGTTATCATAGAAAAGCATAATAAAAGGGAAAATACTTATTGCTGAACCAAATAATTTCAACAGTTTCCTGGAAAAAAATATCTTCGATGGTGTGTCTTGAGATTCATCTCAATTGTTCTATTTCTCGTCCTGATTGTTATAGTATCTGAGAGCAGTCCAATAAGTAGAAGTCAAGAATGACTGCGTACGCCTCCGATCTAAGTATAGGTGGGGCGCAGTCGGGGCTGGAGATCGAAGGGGACTCTAAGGGCAAGTTCGCGGCAGTTAGGGGAAAAAGCAGTTCACGGAGAGATGAGTTCGCGAATAGAGAGTTGATAGAGCGAACGTTTAGATGAAGGTTAGAGAGTGGGATAAAGACGAAATAGTTCAGAAATTCAGCAACTGTTTCTGCATTAAGTGTTGTTAGTGTAGTTCAGAAGTTCGAGTGTAATTTCAATATTGTTAATAAACTGTATGTAGAACAGTCTGTAGTTATTTTACAGTAAGGAAGGGATAGGCCGATTTATGAATCAATAACTCCTAGATATTAATATAAAATAAAATTTGAATATCAAAACAGATTTAATCTGTTAGTCTTCTACAATTTTAATTTAAAAAAAAATGTTTATTCAAAAAACTTTCAGAATTGAATTAATGTCTACAATAAGCACCGATTATATTTAATATACGTATATAATCAAAACTCAATATACAATGTCAAATGGAATAAATAAACCAACCAATATAAAAAATGCAATAAAAATTATTATAATAAATAAATATTTGAAGGAGACAAAATTTGTTTCTGATCTTACCATAATGAAAACAATTCCTTTTCAAAAACATAAAACACAACTTAAGGATTTCTCAGAAAATCTAATTTATTTGAAATATTCAATATATTTAAATATTCAAATAATTTGATTCAAAAATCTCTCAAAACATGCAATATATCTTCAAAAAACAATTAGAATACGGATAATCTCTTCATCGGCCCTAAATAATATTCAAAATATCAAAATCAATATTATCTAGTGCCGATGAAGAGATTATCCGTATTCTAATCGTTTTTTGAAGATATATTGCATGTTTTGAGAGATTTTTGAATTAACTTATTTGAGTATTTAACTATTTTAAATATTTCGAATAAATTATATTTTCTGAGAAATCCTTAAGTTGTGTTTTATGTTTCTGAGAAGGAATTGGTTTTATTATGGTAAGATCAGAAACAAAATTTTGTCTCCTTCATATATTTATTTATTAATTTTAATTGCCTTTTTTATATTGGTTGATTTATTTATTCCATTTGACATTGTATATTGAGTTTTGATTATATACGTCTATTAAATATAAGCGGTGCTTATTGTAGACATTAATTTAATTCTAAAAGTTTTTTCAATAAAAATTTTTTTGGAATTAAAATTGTAGAAGACTAACAGATTAAATCTGTTTTGATATTCAAATTTTGTTATATTTCTTCTATCAAGTAAAAACCCTTTTTCCATTTTATAATATAAAATAGCCTACATTTTGGTGGCCCGTCCAGGATCTGAAGTGCAATTCCAAATCGTCCAGGATCTGAAGTGCAGTTCCACATTTTCCGACCAGGATCTGAAGTTCAAGTCTACATTTTGTAGCCGGGAGTTGAAGAGCAGAAAAGAAATCTATCTCAGCCAAAGAAAGGGCGAGTAAGGGAAGTTCGGATGTGTATATTTTACACCAAGGAAAAGATTTATCAATTAATATCATTAGACATTGATATACAATAGTCTACATTAATGTATCCACTCAATCGCTGATCGTTTAATATCATTTTATGGATTTATCAAAAATTTCTGACTCATTGACCTCCTTGAGTGTACCTGGACATTTGATGTCATACGTGCCGGAATTCAATAAATTACCTGTTGACTATTGAAATTAACGGTGCAAAGTCTGCGTATGCTTGTCAAGCAAGCCTTTCCTTGATTTAGGTGATAGTTATTCGAATAAAAATTATGTCTAATGAGCACATGGAATCCACCTTTTGCGCTCTAGTTTCAGGAAACAGCGTACTTTCGTTTCTCCCACATTTCTGTAGTTTTGCAATTCTGAGCCAGCGTTGAGCGTTACCTTGAATACCTTTACTTTTGAATGGAATAATATAGAAATTCGAAAATTTCTGGCTAGGTTTAAAGTCAGAATATATTAATAGAATTCGTGTTTGGGTAAGAAATGGTTTCGCAGTTACTCACATTTGCACTTTTCTCTTATTTCAACAATATTTTAAATAATCAATATACCTGGTTCTGAAATTTGGGGTTAATAAGAATAATGATAACGCACATGTTTCAATATATTTAATTGAATCAGTCTTTAATTGATGAAAATCCATATTGAATAAGGCTATTCTGATATTCACAATTTTTATTGTTATTGAATACAACAATTGTTTTGCTATCACAGTAGCATCATCAGGCTGGTTTACATTTTGAATAACTAAGCTTGTTCCCGAAATCCGTTGCTATTTATATTACAGTAGATCCAAAAAATTTTATTGAGCACTAAAACCCAAAAAAGGTCTCTGTATATTCCAGCTTATCTGAATGTATTTAACAGTGGTGAATTATTCAAATCTTATTGTTCGTTAGGGACTCTAACGGGTTCAAGGCATAAATTTTAGAATTTCTAAATTATGATTGAAAGCATGTTCTGTACCTAACAAATGGTACCATTTGAATGAAAAAAATCCTTCATACCGAGGTCCCTATGTAAAATTCTCCTCAGAAATGTGCGAGGAATGTTCAGTTCTTGAGCACGATGACAAGTTGATGTTAATGGATTATCAGCCATATTCTTAGCTACAAAAGCAATATTTCAAATATATCAAATCTGCACACTGGACGAGTCGTGAACGGGTTTCTAATGAAACAATTATCAAGTTTTCACGAACAAATTGATCCAAAAATTACCGTAAGGCATTTCATTTCTATTAAATATTCAAGTAAATTTATAATTCACCACTTTTCAATATTTCCCAGTCTTGTACAAGGGTAAATCGTTACATTTCGTTATTGTAAAATATTAAGCTATCTTTCTGTCAAAACACAAAGAACAGAAGTACTTACTTACTAGAAATAATCACTACTTCAAAATGCGAACTCTATATGGCCTATCCTTCACAACATTTCTCGAAGAGCGCCGTAATGCTCATAATTGGCATATTCATATTCAAATAAATTAATTCAGCTGATCTGTACCGAATAACATTAGTAATATATCTAGTGCTCTATATGATGCTAGTGTATGAGTAATACCTTAGTTCCTGTGCGGAGCAAATATAGGTACTTGATAGATTGATAGTCGTTGGAAATTACAGTGCACTGAAGAGAACAGACAAATTCTAAACATACTTATGCCCTGGCGATAAACAAAACCTTATCGGGCTTGTTTGGGTTTAGAATTCTTATACATGTATATGTTACACTGTCTCGATTTGTACAACTTTTTATTACCATAGCTCACACTCCTTACTGATGATATTTGGTACAGATCAGGCGAATTTAGTTGAATATGAGTATTCTAATTATGATCATTACGGCGTACTGTGATCTGATTTGAGCATGACGAAAGTGTTTTGCATTTGTAACGTGAAGAAATCGGGAATACATTTCTTTACCCGAATTTGTTCGCTAAGGTATGTTGTTTACGTGTATGTGTTATATCTTAGAGTTCATGTGCAGAGCAAATATACGTACTTGGTAGATAAAAATATTTAGAAGACAAAAAAATTCTTGTGAGGATTGTAGGCGATATAAACTAGAATGCAAAATATCCTGACTTCACGTCAATACTTTCTACTCTTTCTCTTATTTTCATCCAGATTTGCGAGCTATAAACTACTGTCAAATACAAACGATAGATGGTAGTTTACACAAATTTGACAGAAGTCTTTTAACAGATAGTTACTGACAGGGGAAATTCTGTATTGAATCCTACTAGGCTTTCAGTTCAGAAAGTACTGATTCATCAAACTAGTCTTGGATTAAAAATCTTGATTCAAAAAAATATATTCGAGAAATCTTCCCCATTTAAAATTTTATTTCTTACAACAGAAAAACCCTCCGCTCTATTCGATTTCACCAAATCAAACACACTGCTTTTCACTCAGCCATGATCCAGATTCACATCTAAAATGAGGATAATCGCGGTCATTAAGGGGGATTGAAGGGAACGTGAATAAGGATATCAGCCCCCATAAAGATCCATAAAGGATATGTGGGTATTCCTTAAACGCCATTCATATATTAAAACTCTCCTTTATGAATAAATCCCCGATATCCTCGAGGTTTTTTAGGCCGAAATTTCGAGAACAGCAGAAATCCCTCTGGAAATTTCCAGATTAGGAGCTGTAATTGGCATGCATCTGCGTAGCCGTAAAACCTCGGGGCTGGGGTTTCAAACATCCAGCGAGTGAAATGGCTCAGGACGAGTCGCTGAAAACGCATATTCTCCGCTTTTACGCTTCGGCCGTTGCGAAGGACGGCAATTCTCGGAATTAGAAGCTCTACGTAAAAGGTTTTACTGTTTCGGAGACGGATTCGGTTCAATTCGATACAATACAATTTGATACAGGGACAGAAATTGAATTTGGAAGGATGCGCTCTGTCAGGCTATTGACGAAAGTGGTTATTTGGTACAGGTGTGGTTTATCGGTCTGCTATTTGAGATCGGTCTTAATTTTTTGGAAGCTTCTTCTTCGAGCAAGGGCAAAAAATTCAAGTTATCGAATCATCGAAGCGAATTTCGGGTCGAAATGTGATCTAAGATTATTTGGAGAAACTGTGTGGTAGAGTACGAAACTGATTACAAATAAACAGCTAAGTCTCTAACCGTCTGTGGCTAAAGATATGTAAATTTCGTGCAATGTTGGTTTCGTCGATTGCGTTCAGATATTTTTGATGTTATAGATGCACCTCACACAGCAGGGTCGTCGTCGAAAATGTCTATAAAATCACAGAAATAATCGAAGTTGACCGGCATAGTAGCTGCTGTATTATCGCCCAGAAACTAAAGATTGACCACATTACAGTTTTAAATTATTTGCGCAAAGCTGAATTTTAAAAGAAGCTCGATCTTTGGGTGCTAAAGAAATTATCATCAAAAATCATGATGGATCGAATTCACATCTGCCTTGGCCAAACGCAATGAAATCGGCCCATTTCTTTAAACGGATGGTGACTGGGGAAAAATTATCGTGGTTAAAATGCGAAAAAGCTGTTCAAATGGTAGCCAAACCAGGACTAACGGCCAGGAAGGTTTTACTGTGCATTTAGTGGGACTGGTAAGAATACTTTATGACTTCCATATGGCCAACCACTAAATTCGTATCTCTATTGGATCGTTTGAAGCTAGCGATTGACCAGAAATGGCCAAAATTGATTAACAGAAGAGGTAATATGTTCCATCAGGACAACGCCAGGCCACACATGTCTGTAGTGACTCGCCCCGACAAGCTCCGGGAGCTTGGTTAGGGAGTTTTGATGTATCTCCCATATTCCATACCTGGCACCAAGTGATTACCATATATTTCTCGCAATGCAAAATTTTCTGAGTGATGAGAACACATTGAGAGAAAATTATGAAAATCGATTACTAGAGTTTTTCGCAAATGAAGACCCAGAGTTCTATTGGAGAGGCATTAAGAAACACCTTTAAAATAGCAACAAATTATAGAACAGAACGGTGGAAATGGTTCAATCCGAAACATATAAAATAAAGTCTTGAAGTTCACGCAAAATATACAAATTGCATTTTAGTGGTGTTATATATTCATTAAATGCTTCGGCTTGTGCAAAACTTCGAGAAGTGGAGTATGCCGAAGGTTCGCCTGCTCGTTTGAAAGTCTTCGAAATGTGCTTATCCTTGAATATAGGTGTCTACATTTTTTGCATTTTCTACAATTCTGAGAGGACATGATTGGTTAGAAAAATGTTTTATCTTTCCTATTCTTGAATGATTATTGATGATCTTTGAATATATTTTTGAAAGATCTCTCGGTTGGTCCTACATAAAGCTTTTCGTATGACTCTATTCATAAACGTCGGTGTATAATGCAATATTATACAAAGGAGTTGAAAATGCTTCATGTATCATTAATGTTCAGGCAGCGAGTTTATGAGAGTTTGGATGATTTGAAAAGTGGAGTTTCGTTGTAACTGTTGTTGTTGATGTTCTTAATGTATCAAAAGAAATATCATTTTCATTCTTAATTAAAGTGAAGTCAAGAAAATTCATTTCATCGTCAGATTGATGTTTCATCGTAAATTTGACCTTATGGTAAAATTAAAATCTACCAAAATATAATATGATTGGCGTGTATGGATTTGAGAATTTTTCCTCCGATTAAGGACATAAAGATCTCAATGAGGAGTAGGCTGAGAGATAAGCCCATTACTAGCCCATCTTTCGAAGAATACGCTATCTGAATATCCAAAAATCATTATGTAAGTTGCTTCATCTGATTCAAAGAATTTTCCATTATTAGAGGTCTTAATCCTTAATGATTCAAATTTAATGATCAAGAAACAAAAATTTTTCAATATACAAAATGTTGATATCCATTAGCAGTTTCTAATGGATAAAATGAATATCCTAGAAAAAATCTCTAAGTATCGAATTGAAAAATTTACATCTGTTTTTTGCTTTCCACATTATTACTTCTACCTAGTTTAAGAAACCAGGTACAAGGGTATTCAATATATTCTAGGTATCGGGGTTAATTGCTTATAATGTGAGTTATCTAATTATCTCATGTATTAATGCCACTATCTGAGGGTATGAATATAAAATTTCACTAATTTACGATCATTACTTTTTTAGGTATTCTCAGTGAAAAACGATCAGAATGACGAACGCCACAATGATTAAGAAAATCAAGCATTTCGCCATTATAAATTTCCTCTCTAAGTAGCGAAAAAATCAAAGAATCATTCACTAAGAGATGGTTGCTGTTTACCAAGACTGGGCTCTGTCGTTATCCACCGTTCAAAAGTGGTCAAAGAGGCAGGGATTGTTAGCTACACTACTGAAGAAAATATGAAAAAGTGAAAAAGCTGGTACTTGAAGATGCCAGAAGAAAAATCAAGATGCTAGCAGAGATGAAACACCTATCTGTGGGTGCCATACATGCTATCCTTCATGACAATCTTAACTTTTCAAAGGTCAGTGCAAGATGGGTACCAAGAATGCGCACCGCACCTCAGAAGCAAGTGCAAGTCGAGTGCCGTCAGGAGTTTTTAGAGCTCTGGGGAGAGGACCCATCTACTATTTTCAACCGGCTGGTTACTGAGGATAAGATGTGGGTTCATCACATAACCCTGAGAGTAAACAAGTGGATTGAAAAGGGGGCATAACGCCCAAACAAGTTCAAAGTCACCCTATCCGCTGGAAAAATAAAAGCTGAGGTCTTTTGGGATTCTAAAGGTATTTTATTGATGGATTGCACTAAAAAGAGAGGAAGCATCGCAGCAGCATCATACGCAAACACTTTGTATAATTTAATAAGAGAAGCAATTACAGGAAACGACAACATAGTTCACAAGGCCCTCGTGGCGAAGGCTGCTGAACGGAAATGTTGCTTCGAAGAAGCTACTAATCCTCCGTACAGTGCAGACTTGGCCCCCAGTGTCCACTACATATTCCCAAATGTGAAAAAATATCTTTGTGGAAAGCAATTTTCCGACGATGACGAACTGAAGGTAACAATTAATACCTTTTTTCAGGAAGAATATTTTTTACAAGGTTTAGAGAAGCTCATTTCTTGATCTAACGAATGTATTGATGTTCTGGAAGATACCATAAAATTTTTTCAAAATTTTTTGAGTTTCCTTTCATCCCTATACCGAGAACATATTGAACAACCCTCGTATATCTTTCAACCTCAATAAAGCACCCAGACAATAGTCCCAGCCGCAGACATCCAGCCGTCAGGTATGCATCCCGTACGTAATCCTCCAGACTTTAAACCAACCTCAACACCTTCACTGGCGTAAAGAAAACCCAGCTCCGAGTGCAAGTATATTTTTTTGCTGCTTGCAGCTCCGCATTCTTGAGCTCGTAATTTCAAACCGTGATGAATGGATCGTTCGCTGAGCCCGTCGAACGTCACGTCCCGGTAAAACAAATGGAAAATATAAGACAAATAATTTCCCCGAAGTTTATTATGCTGCCACCTAGCGTTTTGCAGTAAACTACGGTACTTGAGCTGTGAACTGCACACCCGTCGTGGTGTACAAAATTTACTGGTGTCTGAGCGTAAAATAAAGAATGTTAGGCCAGATGCCGCCCCGTTCAAGACTCCAAGAGGGTCTACACGATATTCTTCACAAGAAAAATAATCTGGATCAAACTATTTTTATGGAGGTTACACTCCCGAAAGGAGATCCTAAAGAACGTTTGCATTAGGAGCTTTAGCCTTCTTGTTCAAGGGATCGTAATATGATACAATACATTATTTATTAAACTTTGATATGTATAATTACACGAAGAATTAAGCATTTCAAGCTGTTGCATATTTTCAGTTTTTCGTATAAGTAGGACATTTTTCTTGTTGATTTGATGTTCATCAAATAAAATGCCCACTTGGTATTCTTCTGTAATTCAGAGTCATTATGCATTCATTAATAATTGTCTTCAATTCTTTAGTCAAATTCGATTATAATTCGAATTTTAATGCGGCTTAAGGCAGTAAAATCGACTCGAACAAAAGAAATTCTATATTAACTATGTTCTGCTTTTTTCAGTTTTGTTGCCAATATTATTTTGTTTTAGTGTAAATTTGAAATTTATATATGTGTTTTTTTTTAGAGCGTAAGAACTTTCAAAAGGGATAACTGTGATTTGACAGAAGGTAGAAGTCATGTTGTTTTGACAATTCGGTTTTGTAAGCATTGACAAATTATCATGCCGCAACAACGTTTATAAATTGTTAAAATTTATTTTCAAAATCAGTGTTATATTCTCCAAACTTATAGAGCACTTCGTGAAATTTATGGTTTAAATAATCATCCATCAGAGCAGCTTATTCGTCGAACTATCGATAGATTTCGGAGAAGATTTTTTCTACTGGATGCAGCAACAACAACAAGATAAAGAACTGTTCGTACAGAAGAAAATATCGCTACTATAAGTCATATTGTTAATGATGATCCAGGATTCGAATCCTGTTCAGGTGGAAAAGAAATTTTTCAGTTGCACGGGTGTCTGCCACCATTTCACTGTTCAGTCAAAAATTAACAGTGCTGTGACCTAACGTGGCGCAAGATCGCAGTAACAAAGCCTACACAGAACACAACTGAACTCCTAACTCGTACAAGCTGAAAAAGCTTCTGAGGGATCTTCACAGAAGATCTAGGAGTATCAGGATAAAAATAATAATAATAGTTTGTCTATTCGTCGACGTTCACAATAAGTAGGACTCTGCGCATCCAACACATGGAAAAGTTTGCGTAAAGATCTTGGACTACACACATACAAGATCCAACTGATTTAAGAACTAAAGCCACTCGTCCATAATTAGTGTCGTTTGTTTGCTGATTGGGCCCTAGAACAGCTTGAAGTTGATCCACTTTTTATCGTAGAATTGTGTTGAAGTGATGAAGCTCATTTCTGATTGAACGTCTATGTAAACAAGCAAAACTGCCGCATATGGAGTGAAAACAATCCTCAAGAAGTTCTGCAGGTTCCATTGCATCCTGAAAAATGCACTGTATGGTGTGATTTACACGCTGGAGGCATCATCGGTCCATATTTCTTTAAAAACTACGTTGGAGCTAATATTACAGTGAATGGTGCTCATTGCAGATGATGATCAATGATTATTTGTTCCCAAATTTGAATTGTATCGACCCAGAAGTGTTTTGGTTCCAACAAGATGGTGCTACATCTCATGCTGCTAACCGTAACCATTGATTTATTGAAAGACAGATTTGGCGATAACATTATTTCGAGAAACAGTCCAATTGATTGGCCTCCAAGATCATGGGCCATAACTCCATTGGATTATTTTCTTTGGGGTTATGTCAAGTCATTGGTTTATGCTGATAAACCAGAAGAAATAGACGTTTGGAATCCTACATAACTAATTTTATTGATGAAATAAGGCCTGAAATAGTCGAAAAAGTGGTACAAAATTGGTCTGTTCGAATGGTCGAATGTTATGTAAACACTGGATTATTTTCTTTGGGGTTATGTCAAGTCATTGGTTTATGCTGATAAACCAGAAACAATAGACGCCTTAGAAGCAAACATAACTCGTGTTATTGATGAAATAAGGCCTGAATTAGTCTTAAAAGTGGTACAAAATTGGTCTGGTCGAATGCTGTCCCTCAGAGCTAGTCGTGGTGGACATATGCCGGAAAGTATTTTTAAAACATAAATGTCATAAAATTATCTTTCGAATAAAAAAAGATTGTCTTCAATCTTGATTTAAATTATTTCAATTTAAAGTTCTATCACTCTAAAAAACAGCAGATACATATCCATTCTTGACGTATTTTTTTTGCAATTGTTTAATCGAAAAGTGGTAGAGTTCTAACGAACAGAACTATGATCTGAGCAGTACTCGTTCCATATAAGTAATTTTGCATAGTAGGGTCATTATTGAAACACTTTGAAAAAAAACGCAAGAACATCTTTCATAATAATAAAATTTGCTAGGGTAGGTTTTAACCCCAAGTCAGTCCATTAGTCAGAATTGTTAAGTGTTCTTCCTGGATTCCTTGTGAATTCCTTATGATTTGGGAACAAGTTACGTGATGGTCATTCAATATATTCACCAACTCGTAACGACCAAACTAGCGTTTATAGAGAAACAAATTCAAGCAAAACTA
Source organism: Megalocaria dilatata (assembly GCA_034642435.1). Lineage (NCBI taxonomy): Eukaryota > Metazoa > Arthropoda > Insecta > Coleoptera > Coccinellidae > Megalocaria > Megalocaria dilatata. The sequence continues at coordinate 57,250,710 of CM067855.1, read as the reverse complement.
TTTCAAATACACTGCCGTTTAACAAGATATACTTTTACTTGACTATTATCACTAATATTCTGTTGTCGTCCGCTCAGCCACGTCATGTGGTAGGTATTCCCAGGAAAGGTTCCGGGCCTACCAGAGGCAGCGTGGCTCCAGAAAGCGCCAGTCCATCTGCCTCTTCCTTACCCAAATAGTTTGAGTGGCTCGGTATCCAAACAAGAGTGATTCTGTTATACATTCTGTCAAGAAAGTACCGGGAATTATCGATTTAAATCTGGCGGGGCAATGAGGCAGGTAAATTTTTTTTTTCCTAGGTTGGTACCACTGTCCTCAATAACTATGCCAAGCTTGAGCGGGTTCTGTCAACTAGTGTGTTTGCAACAGCTGATTAAGTCAGTCGATGTCAGAGTGCGTGCCGATTTTTACTATGGGTGATTACGTTGAGCAAAGAATTTGTTTAAAGTTTTGTGTTGCAAATGAATTTTCGTGTGCCGATGCATTGAAAATGTTGCAAAAGGCCTTTGGTGATAATGCTCTATCGAAAACTCGTACATATCAGTGGTACAGAGCCTTCAAGGACGGTCGTGAGTTGTCGCCCATCGACGGCTTCGATCGAAGATAAGTCGATAAAATTAAGAAAAGGGTGCTGGAAAACCGTCGTACCAGCTTGAGAGAGATAGCACATGATCTTAAGATATCCCACGAGTCCGCACGTACGATTTTGATTGATATTTTGGGCATGAAAAGGTGGCCGCACGACTCGTACCGAAAGACCTGAATTTTCTTCAAAAACGTCATCGCGAACAGGTTGCTTCAGACATGCTGGATCGCTGTAATTCCGATTCTACATTCATGGAACGCATTATAACTGGTGATGAGACCTGGGTCTACGAGTACGATATGCAAACAAGCCAGCAATCATCGGAATGGGTGGCAAAAAATGAGCCGAAACCGAAAAAACCACGCCAAAGCCGCCCGAAAATGAAGGTGATGCTCATTGTTTTCTTCGATATCCGTGGCGTGGTGCACTACGAATTCGTTCCAGAGGGTCAGACGGTAAACAAGGAGTATTACCTAGGCATTATGAAACGTTTGCGTGAGCGGATCCGTAAGAAGCGGCCAAATTTGTGGGCGAACAACTCATGGATTTTGCATGACGATAACGCGCCTTCTCACCGACCTACGATTGTGACTGACTTTCTCGCCAAAAACTCAACAAACATGCTTCAGCAACCACCGTATTCGCCGGATTTGGCTCCCTGCGACTTTTTCCTCTTCCCAAAACTAAAATTGCCCCTTCGTGGCACCCGTTTTGAGTCGATTGAAGCCATAAAACAAAATTCGGCGCGAGAGCTAAAGTCCATCCCGGAAAGCGCCTATAAAAAATGTTTCGATAATTGGAAGTGCCGTTGGCATAGATGTATTGGAGCAAATGGAGCCTATTTTGAAGGCGACCCAATAAATTTTGACGATTAAATGTAAAAATGTTGTTTTAATTGAAAATTCCCGGTACTTTCTTGACAGAGTAGTACATACCAAGCATGTTTAGAGCCATGCGGCAACTCCAGACTGTTTTCGATGTACAACAACTGAATTCTAGAGCTTTCAGTACTGACTAACTATCGCTAAATATTTTGATTTTCCCATGGTGGATTTGCCGTCAGAGGATCCGCTGCGGTCTCAAAGGCAAATAGTTCTGCCTGGAATATGGTTGCGTATTGACCGAAACTCAATGTGATGCTGACTCTCGACTTGCTCCCATAGAACAAGCCAAGGTCGGTCCTCAATAGAACCTCTGCACGCTGGGTCCATTCGTCCCGGCTAGGAGGATTACATTGAAATGCCGTTGTTGGCTCGTGACTTTTGACATTAGATCCAAGGGCATCGATAGGGTGTTAAAAGCTCGTCTAGCAGTCCTGAGCCTTTCATCACTATTATGTAGTTTGTATGTGGTCTGTTCCGCCTCCCTCTACACGAGCAGGTGCAGGGGTGGTAAAATTAGTAGAACCTCCATGGCTGCCGTGGGTGTGGTGCGAAACGCACCTGTAATTGCAAGGCAAACCTGTATCTGTAAACGAGTGAGCTTATGTTCGATAGTCGTTTTTTGACCATTCTTCCACCACTCTACAGGGCAATACGTTATCTGTGGTCCAATTACCATAGTGTATAGCCAATACATCTGCCTGGGTTTTAAGTCCTAGGTTTTACCGCAGATACACCTGCAGATCCATAATCCCATTCTGGCTGTATGACACACCTTGTGTGGGTGTACATTCCAACTGAGAGTTTTGCCTAGGATTATCCCTTCTATCAAGTAAAAAACTTCTTCTTATTATTTTATTTTATATGTAATTACACTAGGATTGAATAAGACTCATTGTGGAATATCAAGTGATTCAAAGAACACCATATAATACCTTACAGATTTCTGTGATTTTTGTGACGACCATAGAATATCCTGGATTTTAAAGTTTTATGTGTTCAAATCAAGGATGTCACTAGGTTTTCAGGTAAGTTATATTTGCTGTTGATTAATTTTATTTTTTGAATGTGATGCAGGACCTATGAAGTATCTGAATTCTAATTGTTTTTTGAAGATATAGTACATGTTTTAAGAGATTTTTGAAGTAACATATTTAAATATTTCAATATAATTAATATTTCAAATGAATTATATTTTCTGAGAAGTCCTTAAATTATGTTTCGTATTTTTGAAAAGGAATTAGTTTTCATAATTATAAGATCAGAAACAAAATTTTGTTTCCTTCAATTATTTATTCATTGATTTTATAAAATAGAAAGGCTTTTTACTTGATAGAAGAAATATAACAAAATTTGAATATCAAAACAAATTGAAATATGTTTATCTTCTACAATTTTAATTTCCAAAAGAATTTTTTTATTCAAAAAACTTTTAGAATTAAATTAATGTCTAAAACAAGCACCGCTTACATTTAATAGACGTATATAATCAAAACTCAATATACAATGTCAAATGAAATAAATAACCCTACAGATATACGAAAGTGATTAAAATTAATAAATAAATATTAAAAGGAGACAAAATTTTGTTTCTGGTTTTATCTAAAGAAATACTACTTGCCTTATAAAAACATGAACACACTTGAAGGACTTCCCAAAGAATATAATTTATTTGAAATATTTAATACATTTAAATATTCGAACAAATTATTTCAAAAATCTCTAAAAAATGTGCACTATATCTTCAAAAAACAAATATAATTCTAGATAATCCCTTCATCAGCCCTTTTTTTTTCAATATTCCAAATATCAAAATCAAAAACATAACCTACATCACTCACGTGTTAAAAGACTTAAGCTTCGAACTACAGATCAACTATATATTCAAGATTGATCTATGTTCTAACAAAATCAAAGAATTAATTTTAATTACTTTCGTATATCTGTAGGGTTATTTATTTCATTTGACATTGTATATTGAGTTTTGATTATATACGTCTATTAAATGTAAGCGGTGCTTGTTTTAGACATTAATTTAATTCTAAAAGTTTTTTGAATAAAAATATTCTTTTGGAAATTAAAATTGTAGAAGATAAACATATTTCAATTTGTTTTGATATTCAAATTTTGTTATATTTCTTCTATCAAGTAAAAAGCCTTTCTATTTTATTTTATATATAATATATAATTATATTTTGGCTTCAATAAATCTCATTATAGGATGTCAATGAATTTAAGTAAACCTTAAAATAACTCACTTTGTTCTTTGATTTTGTTAGAACATAGATCAATCTTGAATATATAGTTGATCTGTAGTTCGAAGCTTAAGTCTTTTAACACGTGAGTGATGTAGGTTATGTTTTTGATTTTGATATTTGGAATATTGAAAAAAAGGGCTGATGAAGGGATTATCTAGAATTATATTTGTTTTTTGAAGATATAGTGCACATTTTTTAGAGATTTTTGAAATAATTTGTTCGAATATTTAAATGTATTAAATATTTCAAATAAATTATATTCTTTGGGAAGTCCTTCAAGTGTGTTCATGTTTTTATAAGGCAAGTAGTATTTCTTTAGATAAAACCAGAAACAAAATTTTGTCTCCTTTTAATATTTATTTATTAATTTTAATTACTTTCGTATATCTGTAGGGTTATTTATTTCATTTGACATTGTATATTGAGTTTTGATTATATACGTCTATTAAATGTAAGCGGTGCTTGTTTTAGACATTAATTTAATTCTAAAAGTTTTTTGAATAAAAAAATTCTTTTGGAAATTAAAATTGTAGAAGATAAACATATTTCAATTTGTTTTGATATTCAAATTTCATTGATTTTAATTGACAATTTATATTTGTTGAGTTGTTTATTCCATTTGATATTGTATATTGAGTTTTGATTTCATAAGTCTATTAAATATAAGCTGTGCTTATAAGACATTAATTTGATACTAAAAATTTTTGAATAAACTTTTTTTGAAATTAAAATTATGGAAGACTAACAGATTAAATCTGTTTTGATGTTCAAATTTTGTAATATTCCTTCTAACAAGTAAAAAACCTCTTCTTATTATTTTATTTTATGTATAAATATCTTGAAAGGTCGATAGTTTGTGAATATTCAATCGCCAGGTGGGAAACATTCGAGCGAGATATAGTTGAACTGAAATACTTACAACACGTCCTTTAATCTTACGTATCCAGTACACCCAAAAGAGACTTGATGCCTCCTCTACCTTCAGCTCCTCAATTCCTATTCGTTTTTCCACGTCGTTATTCACTGCCGAGGGAACGATTTACGACCGAAGATCTCATATAGGAAGGATCAGAGGACGTCTGTCACCCGTATAGGATAACGGTTACTACAAAAGAATCCTCTTGTTTGAATACATTGGAATTTAAATTACCTTTCTTTTCCAACGGAAGCGAATACATTCAGTCTCAGGGATTACTCATATTCTCCAGGATTGGGGAAGAATGATGATATGTGTCATTTGCTGGAAGGTAATCGGCTATTGAATTATTTTGATATAAGCGTACTTCTAATGTATTTTTCAAACATACAGCATGCTTTCTGATTGAATACGTACATAAATATTCAGTACTACGTTCGCAAGTGAAATACTTAATTGGTTATGATCTACGAGTATTTGGCTAATAATTTCGAGTTGTAGGTTAAAGAAAGATAATTAAATTATTTGTTTTCGGATCTTCTCTCCACGATCGATGATCGCCAAGAAATGAAATCGAATTGTGACTACTGCTGAAGCAAACAATGGTTCTACGATATTTGAGACCCCGTAGTATATCTTAGCGAAAAGGGTGACATATACAATTTTCTCTAATGTCTTGAACAAAATTGATCCTGCAAATTTAAGAAAAAAATCTTTTTTATTTTGGTTGGGAAATCGATGCCTTCCAACCAAAAACACTGCAGATATTACGCAATTATAGTTTATTCATTAGAAAGTCATATAAATTCACGAGAAATATTTTAAATCCTTAATTTGAATCCTTAGAGAGTATTGATTCTGCTAGATTTCATGAAAGATCTTAGCCGTAAAGCACTTGATTTTTATACCAAGTTTCACGAATATATATGGAACAGTTTCAGAGGAAAGTTCAGAATGGCGTGAGGTAGATAGAAGAATTTTATCATTCGATTTGCGAAATTTATTGAAATACATAGACTGTACAATATTCAACGAAGGTCCAATAAATTTTCGATCGGTTTATTATAGAAATATGTTATTTGGGAAAGTTATTAACCAAAATGTACAGTACCGTCGATTTCAAAACCGCATTTCGTCATTTTCATTGTTAGTCAACCCGGAAAAAAGAAATATTATGCGTCTGGAAAGTGGAAACCAAATCGAAAAAGTTTACATAACAATAAAGAAGTCTCATTTACGAGTATACTTGCGAAAACTGCTCTCTTGAATTTCCTGCACGTACTTTAAAACACGTTTTATCCAACTTTTTGTAACGTAGAAGACTTTCGACATATGACATCAAGATACATGAGAGCGCCAAGATAAATTAAAAATGGAATATTTTTACAAATGTATAAATATTTATCTTCATTAAGTCTAATGGAAATCACTTTTGAATTCAATCATAAAAAGAAATGATTTTCGCAACCATTGTTACGTCAAAACCGTAATTGATATTACCATCTTCAAAGGAGATAGTCGAAACACCGAAACACGTGTCAGGAATCTGAATAAATTGTAAAATGTAAAAACTGTATAAATTATTTTAAATAAAATAGAAGTAATTTAGCTAATATTTTGGTGAACAATAAAGAAAGGAACCTTATCTTTTCCGAATAGGGGATTTATTAAATTAATTGTGAGAATTGTAATGCTACATATATAGGATAGACAGGCCGATGTCTATTTTGAAAAACCATAAATCAACAGGTTTTGCGGAACATTGTATAGAAAACAATCATTTTTTAATGAGAAAGATGTCACTTTACTATTATATATAATGTTAATAAGGGTAAATTGATGGTCTATTTGGAGATTCTTTCAATCAAAAAAGCCGTAGAGAAAAAGGTGAATTTAACAAATACTATTTGGCAACACCTCTATATTGGATGCTGTTATTTCCATGAGCCATAAAAATACACAATGTTATAAATAGAACCATTCTCATTTTTAAGTTTCCAGTTATTTCCATGTGCTATAAAAATACAATGATCTCCGAAGTATAATACATAACACAATTTTCAATTTTGAGTTTTGTTCCTTTCTGTACTCCTTTGAAGATAGTCGAAAGACCGAAACACAGGTCAGGATTCTGAATAAATTGTGAAACATAAAAACTGTGTGAATTTTTTCATATGAAATTGTTATAATTCTTCACCTATTGCCAACCGCATACTACAATCATGTTATTAAGTATATTTTAATTTAATTTTAATATATATATATATATAATATATATATATATATATATATATATATATAAATATATATATATACATATATATATATATATATATATATATATATATATATATATACAATTATAATTTAATTATTTGATTGCTCTAAAAATTGCTTGCATTATCGCTTATTGAAAACGAAAAATCAAGTAATAAGGAGAAATTTCATTCAATTATAAAACAGACCTGAACAGAGATCCCTTCTAAAATGGAATGAAATGAGAAATTATTTAGTCTCCTTTCACTCTTTATTACTGAATATACAGTGAATACAGTTTCGTAATGTTTACTTCATTTTAAAACTGAATAAAACAAATTGTATCTCAACGATTATTGATATTGGAGACTGGCCTGAGCAAAACTTCGAACAGTTGAGTGTGCAAAAGATCTATCTGCTCATTTAATAGTTTTATTTGTAAAGCGTGATTGCGCTTAAATATTTCTATGGATTCCTGGATCTCTAGTAATTTCCTTTCGCTTCCAGGTGTAATATTTCGAGATTGTCCCAACCTGGAAAGATGTGATCGGTTTCGAAAAAATATTTCACAAAATTAGAGTTATCTTTTCGGTCCCTAGATGATATTCTTTGATTCTTTTTTGGAAAGATCTCCCGGTTTGTCTTACATATACAGTATGCCAATGTTGGACAACTCAATTTATAAATTTCAGAATTATCCTGCAGGTTCTGTTTAGCTTTAGCATCAAGAATGAGGTTGGACATTTAAGGTTAGGTTGTGAAAGCTATTTTTATAGTTAAGTTTTTGAAATTATTTGGGCTATTTTTTGCTAGATTGGTCAAAAATATGTTATTTTCACCGATCTGCTGCCATTGTTTTTTGTTTTGGAAGTGGAGTATATTTATTTCAGAATAAGTTGTTTTCGTTTTTTGTTTATGAAGGAATTTACGGTTTTTGTTGTTTCTAATTGGTACCTTTTTGTCGCAACCGATCATATCTTGCCAAAATTGGACAATCGTGAAATATTACACACCTAGAAGCGAAAGTCAAAAAACTAGATATCCTGGAATCCATAGAAATATTTACCAATATTCTCAGGATAAATTGATAAATATAGCGATACTATAAAGCTTTTGTTGGCATCACTGTAACATTTTTGTTTATGAATATTTATAATACAAAATTTTTTCATCTCTGAAATATAAGTGAACTTTTTTTATCTGTGATAATGATGACAATTTGGTAACTGAAAATTTTTCTGTGAATTCCCAACACTTTATAATAATTGCTATGGTTTTTGAGTTCTAGGTGTAGTCGTAGTTAGTTATTCATTTTCCGTTAACTTTCGTAATCAGCATTGTTTTCTACAAGTTTGGTGGATTTTGTGGTACGTTTATTGCAGTTTCATGTATTTTGAAATTAAATTTGATGTTTTCTTTCATCCGATTCATTTACACGATCAATATTGAATAAGACTCAATTTAGGGAGAATTCATAATTGCTCAGTGAATTTTTGTTGCGTTGAGACGATATTTCTTTCGAATTTGACAACAACAACAAATTGACGGTTTTCGATGAAATATCTCAGATTTCAGTTCCTCTTTTTTAGTATGGGTAGTTGATAATATTTTCCTGGTTATTCTTTATTTCTTTCGAAATAATTTTTGATAATTAATTTGCTAATATTTTGATACGATTTTTTGTTGATTTGACTCGGTAAGTTGATTCTTATTGCTTTGAACCATATTTATAAAACAAATTTTTATTTTTGAGTAAGATTAGGTTAGGTTGACTTATTATGAATTAGAAAGGAGATAAACGTTCTATTTGCAGATAAATTGAAGACCGCCTTCATTTTTCTTTACACCTCTCTTTATGAAACCGGTGTGAAATATCAAAGAACCTCTATAGCCATGGAAGTAAGTATCATATTTATCTCTGTACTGAACGTATGGCCCCTATTTTAAATCTTCCATAAGATAAGTCAACAAGAAAAAGACTTACGAGGTCAAGTCGCACGATTTCATTGGTCAGTGCACATCACCTTCACGTTAGATGACCATGTCGACCTATAGCACTAGCCGTTAATGGTCATGGCCTGGCCATCATAATATGGGCCGATATAACCTCCAGCCCAAAATCCATACCAAGCAGTACTTTTTCGGATCTCATGTGGATTACTTTCGTCCCAATGTCGAGAATTATTTTTATTGACTTATCTAATGACCCAGAATAAAGGATGAGTTTTTATGGAAAATTGGGCACGCTTCCAAATGCTTTCTCATACAGCTGGTGCACGTGGTTGTCTAAGGTCGTTTACCTTCAGCTTCTAGGTTAATTAATTTTATATAGATGCAGACCCAATAGACTGCCTCGAGTTTTTCTTCAGCAGCGATTTTTTCAGCAAATCTTGAGTTCTTCGTCGTACGGGTATTGGTTCATCGTTTACTAAACCAGCAGACCCAATTTCACCACTACACTGCGGTTAATGCCGGTAGGACAATCATGGTGACCATAAAATGGGCAAAGCGTGGAACATTGCCCGAAGAGAACATCCATTTTGATAAAAACAATTTTATCATTTGCGTCTGTAGTTGAACGCTCTTTCTGTCCATGGTGATTTGGTGGAACAGACTTAATAAATAACGGCCAATTCGACAGATGAATCTTCAACAGTAATCAACGGTCAGAGGTTGGAAGTCTCCATTGGTAGACCCGTTATAAGATGATTCGTAAGTTCTCACACCTAAGCAATTTAGATGTGGAACCTGACGAAGCCACAGTGAAGTGGAACAATTGTTGTTTATCAATAAAATCTTAATTTTATTTACCTTTCATTCATTCTGTGAAGATTTCCAAACATTCTACTTTTATATATCAGTTAATATTCTTCATCGAATTAGACTCAGGCATTCTTATTCGAATATTATAAATCAAATTAGTAAGTAAGTTTCTATAACCAATTTCACTTGCTCAAACTTCAGAAGGGTTCGAAACTTCTCTATATCCCTCTATGTAAGAAGTCTGTTAAAAACCGCCAATAAAAACCATTAAGAGAAAAATATATTTCTGCTCCAATATTTTCCTTGTTTATGGTCCATTAGTCCTATACTACAATCGTGTAAGAAAACAACGGTTTCCATTACATTACACTAACACAATGCTCGATTCAACATTCAATGCAACTATCAGTTCGGAAAACTGAAAATAGGGGATTGGTCGAAAAAAGCGGGATAAACGACCCTGCTATCGACGGATAATCCCGCTTCAATTAGGAAAGACATTGCAATCGACGGTATAAAAAGTTCTTCTATTTTTCACGTTAAGTATTTGAGGTTTCATTTAACGGGATTGGCTATCGGGACCGGGCTGCATTCATCTTGTTTTCAAACAGGCAATAGAGTTAAAGAAGTGGAGATTCATTTCGATCCATCCGTGTACCAGTCGGTATGCAGACCCGATACATTTGAAGTTTTTGCAGGGATTGTTGGCGAATTGCCATTTCCGAATTTTAATCTCTCTAGAGGATACGTGAATTGCACTCGGGATGGATGGCCCCTTTTCTTCCATGAAGCGATGTTTGCCATGCAGTGGAGGCGGATTTGATTTCCGCTCTCGAAGGGTTACAAGAAGACTGTTATCAATTTACATCTAGAGCAGAGGATTAATGATCGGCGTTCTCACTCGAATAAAGAAAAGTATTTGTGTTCTTATCTGATTCTGATACAGCACCTCATATATAAGGTTGAAGTAAAAAACCATTATAAGTCTTTATTTAACATTTTTCGGATTGTCCGATTTGGGTCGAATATGCACCGTTTTCTTGCATAATTTGTTGCAATTTTAAAGTTAGCTTCATGATGCTTCTCTCATAAAAGCATTGGTACTTATTGGCGAGTAACTCTAGTAATTGATTTTCAGAATCTTCTCTTGATGCCAATTTTTATTATCACTCAGGAAGTTTCGCAAAGCGAGATAAAGATTGAAATCGTTGGGTGTCAGGTTTGGGGTTTAAAATGGATACATTATTATTATTATTGAAATTTCCCAACCGAATTCCCGAAGCATCTGACGAGTCACTACAGACGTGTGGTGACATGGCGTTGACATGAAGGAACACAACACCTCTTATGTTAGTCAATTATGGCCGTTTCTGGTGAATCGATAGCTTTAAAGAGTCCAGTTGTTGATATTGCTGATACGAATTTAATGTTTGGCCGTGTGGAAGCAACTCATAATAAATTATTTCTTTTCAGACTTATCAAATGCACAGAGGAACCTTCTTCGCCATTAATCCTGGTTTGGCCACTGTTTGAGCTGCTTCACCGCGCTTCACATCGCATAATATTGTGGTATGTGACGCACTTCTCATCCCCAGTTACCACCTGTGTGAGGAATTGGTCGGTTTCATTCGGTTTTGCCAAGGATACGCAGATGTAATCATGTTGTTTATGTGAATTGGTGTGGCATCAAACATCGAGTTTCTTTTTTAATACATCTTTGTGCAAATGGTTTAAAACTGTTTTATGGTCGATCTTCAGCTCCTGGGTGATGCTACGACTACTAACATGCCGGTCAATTTTGATAATTTCTGCGATTTAATCGACATTTTCGATGAAGGGCCCTGTGCGATGTGCATCTTCACATCGAAAATATCTTAACGGAATCGACGAAACCAAAAGTGCACATAATTAGCTCTTACAGTATAGAAACCATAAACGTCATTCACTGCCTGGCTAGCATTTTCACCTTTATCAAAGAAAAAGTGTAAAATCTGCAAATTATTCTCTTTCTTGAATTCCATTTTTAACCCTTTAACTCACAACTGAATGGACCAAACAAAAAAAGCCAAACAATGTTTTCAGTGTGAAATATCCTCTTGACAACGAACATAAAACTGGAATTGATTGATCTATACTTTACGAGATATCAATCACTACAGCCATCTAGCGAGAAAATGCACTAATAGTTACAACAATTAAACAACTAAGTAAACTATATAATATAAATATTTGTGAGTTATAAGATGTAAAAAAAAATAATTTTACAGTCCATCTAGAAAGTATTCGGAATTTATTATTTCTCATAATTTTAATAGGCTTCTTTTTTGTAACATTCTGAGACGAAAGTAATGTATAAAATAGGTTGTGCAGATAGTCGGCTATGGCCAAAGTTCTATGGCAACACTATTTGTCAAATATTGTTGATTGTAAACAGGTATACAATTTATGGAATAATGTCGCAACAGGTAGATTATTTGTGTATAAAAGGTTGAAAAATCAGTGTAATAGACTAAACTGCGAAAAAGTGTTTATGAGATCATAAACAGGATAAGAAATGGCATTAATATGAGGCATACACCAGTTTTAGGAAGACTACGTTAGATTAAAGGAAACAATTTAAACGCCTTATTGACCTCCGGATGACACAACCCGCGCCTGGAGTTTCGCAAATTGGCTAACAGATTTGGATATCCAAAATATAAAAGTATGTCCAGAAATCGTCTGTATGTACTAAAAAGACAAGGTTACATATCAAGAAAACCAAAAAAAAATCCCTTTAATGACACCTTCACAAAAGGGAAGAAGATAGAATTTTGTCAACGTTTTCATGAAGATAATTTTAATAATAAATTTATATCTGATGAAAGTTGTTTCCAACTTTGGATATCACTTAAAAATCCTCAAAATAACCTGTTTCATTTCAAATTTCCCACCAAAATAATGGTTTGGGGAGCAATATCTCAGTGTGGTGCTAGACCTCTCTGTATGGTTGATGGTACCGTTAATATTGAAAAATATTGTGGCATTCTAAACGGATTTTATCGTTGAAACGGTGTATGCTTTGTATCTAGGGAGGTGGCGTTTTCAGCAGGATAATGCAAGATGTCATACTTCGGCCTATACTCAAGCTTGGATGCAAGAACAAGGGACAACCAATTCACGGCCAGCAGCTTCATCAGATCTTAGTTAGTTCCATTGGAAACATAATGAAGATTGAAATTGAACGAGCAGTGCCACGAAATAAAGATGATTTAATTCAGTCAGTTTTACAATCCTGGACTACCATTAAAATTATGGATGTGATCTAGTTTCGGGTGTACCTCGACATTTATTCAAATGTTTACAGTTAAATGGAGGTTGTATAAGCACATAAGATGAATACTTTGTTATAATTTTCTAATTCAAGAATTAAAAATATGAACTCAATAATTAACAATTGAGCTTTGTTTTTCCGGATTTATTATTATTATTATTATTATTTATGGCGAGCGGGCGTCTGTCTACCCTACCACTGCGTCCGCACGGACTATTGTGGTTCACCCCTAATTTATATCTCCCCGAGGAGATCCAGTTTTTGAATAAAACCGATAATCTTGTTCAGGGGTGATTTTTTCAGTTCGCTGTGGGCTATAAAAGCCTGGCCAAAGACCTCGAATCAAATGCGACTCACCGCTGGGAACTCTGAGACGATGTGCATGGCTGTTTCAGTGTGCTCAAGCCTGCATTCATTGTCTTCAGCCAGACCGATTTTGTGCAAATGCGCTTTTAGTCTACAGTGACCTGTCATAATTCCGACAAGTGTTCTTAGTTTGGCCCTATCCAGACCTAGCGCTAGGTTCGCCATCTTTTTGTTCGAAGCTGTTTCAAGGAACAACTTCGAATATTTCAGGCCAGAACGGCTCCGCCAGAAAGACTCTAGCCTTGAGTTCATTCTGCCTGTTATCGCCTCGTTAGCCACGTCATGTGGTATTCTTAGAAATAGTTTTCCGGATACTTTCTAGACGGACTATATTTGCAATTGAATAGAGTGAAATAATTGCGTGGTATGTTGAAATACCTTTTTTTTACTATTAGGTAATTGATTAAACGTTAACCAATTAGTTTGCAGATTCTAGAATAAGCATACTTCAAATGGGAAAAGTATAGATATATATTAGACTTTAATTATTTATTTACAGCCCAAATACATATATTACAGTGTTCAAGTGTATCATGGATTGCCATGATACATATTTTTCATCGGTGGTTTCGATTAGGTCTACTCATTAATAGAGATCTCATTGCTATGAGTTTTTAATTCTAATTTAAATTTTGAACTAGTGCTGATTCTAATAAATGATTTCAGTTTCGTCCGCAAAATGATTTTCCGTAATATTTCATGAATTATTTGAATGAAAAAAGAAATGATAGATGCCAGTTTTCTAAATAATCTTTTATACCTATATACTCCAGAAACGTATAGGTAACTTGGTTTTAATTACCGATATTCTCACAGCGCCTTGCTCGATTCCTGTTGAATCATCTAGAATCTATAAATTTTTCCCCTCATTCCCCACTCCAACCTCTGGATAAGACGGAAAAATTAAATACTCCAAACCAAACGATGAATTCTGATGGGATTCCATAAATTAGCCTGTTAATCCGTAACGGATGTGATAATTAATTATAAAACTTTCGCCTTCGTTAGGGCCTGATGGCGCACGAAAAAATTTTTACTGCCGGTCTGATAATTTTCCAGCTGACTTTTTAATGAAATTGCTGGGAGTTTGGAGAGGAAAATCCGTTTAACTTGTTCAACAGGATTCGTTACAGTGTAGAAACCCGAAAATTGACGAGATGACGAAAATACGATGTGAATTTTTTATATAAGTACTCTATAGATTGAGTTAATTTCATCAAACAAAATTTTATATTTCTCGGAGAATAAAATATTCATTCGAGTTTGAGAGAAGTAAAAAATACCTTGCTCAATCTGAACAAATCTTGTACAGAAATATTCTGAGCTGAAGAGTTGATTGAAATTCTTTCAACCCTAATTTTGAAATTTTTCATTTCAAAAGTTAAAATTATGCTTAAACCTGTAAGAATCACTAGAGATGAATAAATACAATAAAATCAGAATATCACTAAACCAACAGTAAGACGTAAATAACTTTCCACTTTTAAATATTTTCTGATGAACTGGAATTTTCAGAGATAACCCTTCTCTTGGGCTTTATTCCTCAGTAGAATTTTTCAAATACTCTAGTATAAATACAAGCCGATTTCGGAAACGAATTTAATTATTTAAGATGTATCAACTATCTGACGATACTACGACTCTATTAGCGACATTTTTGTTGTATCATAATAAAATATGTCATAATCAAATAAACCTGTTTAATGCTATTTCAAGGATAGGCTGGTGTTAAGTGATATTGTTCGTAACTGTACTTCAAAGATATTTGAAGGTACGTGAATTATATTTATTTTCTGAACTTTTATTTTATTTTTTTTGGTTGTGAATTCTTCCATAAGTGTGTGAAAGTTATAATAAAGGTCAATATAGAAAAACACACTTTTTTGTCGAATAGTAATCTATTGGCGATCTATTTCGGCACTAAGCCAGCATCAAGCCAGCTGCAATAAACACATACATAACAATATAAATGTACACTTTATAGTAAAAACATAGACAATTATTGTTAAAAATATTTTTTTGGGTTTTTTTGGAATTTATTTATTGTAAAGAAAAAAATCCCCAAATTTTAATAATGTACAGCTTGATTTAACTACACAAAGCTGAAAAGAGTATAAGACTCATCACATCTGCCATCAACTCACCAGTCCATAAGATTTCCAAATTCTTAAACAACCTTATGAATAAGAAATTAAAATTTAAATCAGAATTTTCAGTGAAAAATTTACTTCAACTCAAAGATGATATACTTTCCGTCAAATTACGCCCTAGATGAGATATCACTTAATATCTTTTAACATTATCAACTTACTATATACCAACAAACCAATGGTGTACACACTTGCGATACTCAATGATTTTTTGAATGAATCCGGTGAATTGCATAATGAATTTGAATTGAAAACAACAGATATATACAATATTATGATGCTAGCCAAACTAATTACTGAACAAAATTTCTTTAGTTTGGATGACATAATATACACAATGCAAGACGGTGTTGTACCCATGGGCTCTCGATTCAGTGGACTGATGGACTACATTTATGTCAGTTATATTGAACGACAAATCATGCAACTACCGTTTGGAAAATATATAAGACTTTGGAGGAGATACGTAGATGACATATTTTGTATATAGGCTGAAACTGAGGATGAACTCACAAAATTTTTCAATAGCTTGAATACAAATTTCAAAATTCACTTCACTCTGGAAAAATACATCAATAATTCCATACATTTTTTGGATCTGAAGATTGAGCTCAAAGATAATAGTAATTTTTCATTCGACGTCTAAAGAAAACCAACTCAAATAGACACAATCATCCCCTCTCATTCTTATCATTCCTCCCCAATCAAAAGAACAGCTTTCAGATTTTGGTGCAACCGTCTTCTGAGCAAACCTCTATCTAAAGAAAATTATAATAAATATATAAAAATAAATATAATAATCAAACACCATATACCAAATTGGGGAAAATAATCAATTTTCGATATCATACATGAACAATATTTTGAAATCTATAAAAGATAAACTGCTCATCAATAAAATATACCCACACCGATCTATTAATCAACATACATTTCTCTGCCAATTAATAAAGGATTTAATAAAAAAATCAATGCAATTCTCAGAAAACATGACTACACATTAATTAACAAACGACATCAGACCCTAGAAAGCATCTTGATCAATAACAAGAAGGAAATGGGCAACGTTAAATATAGTGGCATACATAAAATAACTTGTGCTGACTGCCCTTCCTTTTATATAGGTATGACCACCCGTTCAGCAAATAAAAGATTCAATGAACACGTAAAAAATCGCCAAATTCATCATCAAAATCATTTGATGGAACTGAATCATAAGACCACAATAGAAAATTCAAGAATCCTGCACAGAGAAGATAACTATGGGAGAATATTACTCCTCGAACAATATGAAATTCTGAAGAATAAACAAAGCGAACACTTACTGAATGAAATCCCAGAATTTCCCGATAGAAATCTCTTTAAATTCCTAGGAACGCCCACATAATAACTCTTTTAGTTTTGTTCATATTTCGCGCCGTTTGAATAGTATCCATCACAGGTCAGACGTTAACATGCGCATATTGTTCTCTGTCTTTCATATCTTATTTGTATGGTCTCGCCATTGTTTACTGTTTTCAAGGGTTATACATATAATATTACATCAACAAAAAAGCTACCCCTCTATATACACCTATCTGATTTTTGTGTATATTTTTAATATTTTTGACAATATTGTAATTTACAATAAAATAGAAAGGCCTTTTACTTGATAGAAGAAATATAACAAAATTTGAATATTAAAACAAATTGAAATATGTTTATCTTCTACAATTGTAAATTCAAAAAAAATTCTTTTCAAAAAACTTTCAGAAATAAATTTATGTCTAACAAGCACCGCTTACATTTAATAGACGTATATAATCAAAACTCAATATATAATGTCAAATGGAATAAATAACCCAACAGATATACGAAAGTAATTAAAATTAATAAATAAATATTTAAAGGAGACAAAATTTTGTTTCTGGTCTTACCTTTAAGAAACACCACTTGCCTTTTTTGCTTTTTTTTAACTCCTTTAAATATTCATTTATTAATTTTAATTACTTTCGTTAATCTGTTGGGTTATTTATTCCATTGGACATTATATATTGAGTTTTGATTATATACGTCTATTAAATGTAAGCGGTGCTTGTTAGACATAAATTTATTTCTAAAAGTTTTTTGAATAAAATTTTTTTTGAAATTAAAATTGTAGAAGATAAACATATTTCAATTTGTTTTAATATTCAAATTTTGTTATATTTCTTCTATCAAGTAAAAGGCCTTTCTATTTTATTTTATATATAATATATAATTATATTTTGGCTTCAATAAATGTCATTATAGAATGTCAATGAATTAAAATAAACCTTAAATAACTCACACTGTTCTTTGATTTTGTTAGAACATAGATCAATCTTGAATTATATAGTTGATCTGTAGTTCGAAGCTTAAGTCTTTTAACACGTGAGTGATATAGGTTATGTTTTTGATTTTGATATTTGGAATATTAAAAGAGGACTGAAGACGGGATTGTCTAGAATTATTTTTGTTTTTTGAAGATATAGTGCACATTTTTTTAGAGATTTTTGAAATAATTTATTCGAATATTTAAATATTTCAAATAAATTATATTCTTTGAGAAGTCCTTTAAGTGTGTTCATGTTTTTAAAAGGCAAGTGGTGTTTCTTAAAGGTAAGACCAGAAACAAAATTTTGTCTCCTTTAAATATTTATTTATTAATTTTAATTACTTTCGTATATCTGTTGGGTTATTTATTCCATTTGACATTATATATTGAGTTTTGATTATATACGTCTATTAAATGTAAGCGGTGCTTGTTAGACATAAGTTTATTTCTAAAAGTTTTTTGAATAAATTTTTTTTTGAAATTAAAATTGTAGAAGATAAACATATTTCAATTTGTTTTAATATTCAAATATTGTAATTTACTGCTGACGGTGAGTCCGAATGACACAATTTTAGTTCAATAATGAATGACAAAATAACAGCAATAAATAAATTCCAAAAAAATACCCCTCAAAAATATTTTTAACAATGATTGTCTATGTTTTCACTATAAAGTGTACATTTTTATATTTATTTTAATATATGTGTTTACTTCAGCTGGCCTGATGATGGCTTAGTGCCGAAATCGATCGCCAATAGATTACTATTCGACAAAAAAGTTTGTTTTTCTATACTGACCCTCATTAAATATTCTGAGCAAAAAAAAAATTGTGAAAATCAGAATAACTTTATTTAGATATTATTTAATATGGCTTTTCACCAAGTAAGGACTGATACAATTCAATATTCTGAGCATCTCTTTTGGATATTATTGGAGTATCCGAACGATTATGATTTGAAATATCGAAATGCATATTTATAAACAAAATACGGTGTGTTTTCATTATTGGTGAATTAATATTTACTCAAACCTATGTCGGAAAATGTTACAGCAGGTTTTTTTTATCGAAACAGCTCCAACAACAAGATAACCAGTATTATTGGAAATGTTTAAGATTTATTTATCCTCAGGTAATAATAACCGCCATTAATTCCACTGTTCCCGAAATTTAATAATAAATCCTTAAAATGTATTCTGTAACAAGGCTAGATTATGTTTCAAGTTTGGTAATTCAATCGCGGCAATTTTTCAACATTGCTCCTCAAGGTTTGAAGGTACATCATAATTCCAAAGAGTAAAATTATACCTTATGTTTAGAAACGTAAATGTTGTTACTTGAACGTTTCATCATAATGACTAATCTGACAAGGTACTGTTATGTCTGGGAGAAAACAATCAAGTTTCTTAACTCGTTTCAATTCCAGTACAGAATAGTCTGGCACGATCCCTTTGCATCATACACTACCCGGCCCATTCAACTGGTGTTAAAATTCCGCATCATATGCCATCAACCCAACCACGTGAAACGATGCTTCATCTATAATTTATGCTCCACTCGAGAAAAGGCGCAGAAGAAGTTCAAAGGGATGCAGTCTGAATCGTCGAATGATTCGACAAAAGGCATTTCCTTGGCTGGAATAGCGATGCTTGAATCTTTGATAATGTTCGTGTTCCGCCGATATTTCCAACGGACTAGAAGGCTCTCCAATTTCGTCACTGTAAGTCTCTGAATAATTAAAACTTTCATTTATGTTATGAACATTTTGTCGCAATGAAAGTATGCCGAATCTATTACGTTCAGATTTTCTTTATAATGCTGTTCTCTGAGAGGTGGATATAAAATGAATTAAAAGGAGAAAATCCGAGCATTTATTATGTCATAGCTTGTTTCTAAGTGATCCATTTGTCGACTTTGCTCTTACTTGAAGTCGGAAATTGCTACACGTTGGTGGACTGAAAGAGGAAAATATTTTGAACAAAAATGGATTATGAAGAGACTTAATTATCTTAAGCATTGTATTCTAGTGGAAATTTCCGTTATTACCTCAGGAGATACCGGAACTACTGAAGCTGAAGATATTTTATATACTTGATCTATAATTTATTCTTATTGTATTGAAACTAGAAAATTTCAGTCAAACTGTATATTTTAAATAATGTCCCATAGAGAATTATTTATGAGAGAACATATTGTGAGACAACAAAATTTTAAGAAGCTAAGAATATAGTCACTAGAATTTGTTTGAATAAGAAAGCACATGCTTCACTTTATTTTATTTATTGAAAGATATTTTAACTGATAGCTTTGCGACTAGTATAAATGATCAGAACATTTTGTATAAAATCTATAAAATTTGAAAAATGTTGTTTTTCAGGAAAAAAGTTGAACTACCCTATCAAAAAGTACAAAATCTAAAAGAACCTTCATCAAATGATTCAAATATATATTAATGCTATGTCAACGTAAAACCTTCTCCAGGTAATGACATAAGGAAAATGTTTCCTTCTGTATAATCAATAATAATTGATGAGTTTCTAGAAACAAAAAATCTCAGATGAACCAAGTTATACAGTGTTTTTCCGATCCTTACCAGAATAGCTCTACAGATAATTGTGTTACCTGAAAAACTGAAATTTTTAGAGTTAAAAAACTCCTCGAATTGAAAAATATCGACCTTATATCACGTATTTTGAGTGTCTATGCTATATCGAAAAAGTGAGACAAATTTGAACATTGTGGGTTTCCCAATTTGAAATATATAAATTATCTAAATAACATATTTGATTCAGAAGTTGTCTCAAAATGGATCGAAACAACTTTCTTCCAATCACATCTGGAATTTTCATTGTTTGGGCCTTGTACATTCTTATCAATTATGCAGAAGTCAATATATTCTTTATGTTACTAAATCTAGAAACATTTCCATCCCGTGACATGAAGAATATAAAATAAATTCAAAGGTTCTATTCGTCGGTAGTAGATACTATTTAAAATTGCAAATATTCAAACGGAATAATACTGTGAAGTATTTATTGAATTGTATCAGTCCTTAGTTGGTGAAAATCCATATTAAATAATATTTAGATAAGGTTATTCTGATTTTCACAAATTTTTATTGTTTATATGTTCACAACAATCATTTCGCTATCACAGTAGCATCATCAGGCAAGATCACATTTTGAATAACTAAGCTTGTTTCCCAAATCCGTTGCTATTTATATTACAGTAAGTACAATAATTTTTTTTTCCTCAATAATAAATGTAATTCTACATATTCCAACCATTTGTTAGAAACAGGACATACTTTCAACCATAACTTTGAAATTCTACATATAGAAAGCAAACGTTATGCCTTAAATCTGTTAGAATCCCTAGAGATAAATAAACATAATGAAATTGGAATATTATTTAACGAACAAATAGATTTAAATAACTCACCTCTGTTAAATATATTCAGATAAGCTGGAGAATTTGCAGAGACCCTTTTTTGGGTTTTAGTGCTCAATAAAAATTTATTGAACTTACTGGAATATAAATAGCAACGGATTTCGGGAACAAGCTTAGTTATTCAAAATGTGATCTTGCCTGATGATGCTACTGTGATAGAGAAACGATTGTTGTGAACATAACAATAAAAATTTGTGAAAATCAGAATAACCTTATTTGAATATTATGTGAAGTATTTAACTAACCTAACTTAAGAAAAGTTGAATCAAAATTTCTTAGGAACACTGTTTCAATTTGAGTAGATATAGAGAATTCTCAAAAATCATACAACAATGAAGGAATCTATGAAAAAACTTATAATTTTGGCAAAAATTGAAAAACATAGCCGATGCATATGCTTTATAATGAACCACATAAGTGATAGATTCTACCCCATAAAAATGCTCTTTATAAATTTATAGCACATTCTACAAACAGCATTCCAAATCCTCATCCATAATCGTCAGTCGATATTTTCGAATGATAAATAAGAACCACCAAAAAAAATCACATGCTCTACTTTTATAAGATTTTGAAGCTGGAAGTAAAAATATAAAATAGGATGTCCGGCAATTTTAGGTCCAACTACAAAAATATAAAAAAAGAAAGATATTTGAATATATCAAAATCATATTGTATGCATGCAAAAAAAGGTAATCTATAAAATAAATTTAAAAG
This sequence comes from Megalocaria dilatata, assembly GCA_034642435.1. Classification (NCBI taxonomy): domain Eukaryota; kingdom Metazoa; phylum Arthropoda; class Insecta; order Coleoptera; family Coccinellidae; genus Megalocaria; species Megalocaria dilatata. The sequence goes on along the minus strand of CM067855.1, from coordinate 57,228,721 downwards.
TTATCTATAAAATAAATTTAAAAGTTATCTATAAAATAAATTTAAAAGTAACTTTATATCCGCTAATATTAATGGTATATATACTCAACTACAAGTAAATGAAATTCATTTTCCACAAACTGTCGTCTATTATCATCATCAACATTTTTGAATGAATTAAAGTAGAACACTATATTTCCGCTAATATTTATTGTTTACACAACAACCGTTTCGTCAATTAGTGGACTATTTTGACTTCATCGGGCGAGTATAGTTACTATTTGATGGATTCGGTCTTTACTTGATGGAAATTAATTTTCAACTAGTGATAAATAAAATTTAATTTCCACAAACTTTTTATTGTTGAATGGCAATTGTTTCTGCACACTGTGGCCAAATCATCAACTGATGAAAATCAGTTCAAATGTAGAATATGATTTGATGAATTGAACTAATATCCATCAAGTAGAGACCGAATCCATCAAATAGTAACTATACTAACCCGATGAAGTCAAAATAGTCCACTAATTGACGAAACAGTTGTTGTGTAAACAATAAATATTAGCGGAAATATAGTGTTCTACTTTAATTCATTCAAAAAAGTTGATGATGATAATAGACGACAGTTTCAAACGTTGAGCTGGATATTGTGCTACATATTTGAAATTAAATAGAGCATTTTTTAGGACAGAATTTATTATTCATAATGTCCATATGAAATATCTATATCGGCTATGTACATTCTGTCAAGAAAGTACCGGGAATTATCGATTTAAATCTGGCGGGGCAATGAGGAGGTAAAATTTTTTTTCCTAGGTTGGTACCACTGTTCTTAATTACTATGCCAAGCTTGAGAGGGATCTGTCAACTAGTGTGTTTGCAACAGCTGATTAAGTCAGTCGATGTCAGAGTGCGTGCCGATTTTTACTATGGGTGATTACGTTGAGCAAAGATTTTGTTTAAAGTTTTGTGTTGCAAATTAATTTTCGTGTGCCGATGCATTGAAAATATTGCAAAAGGCCTTTGGTGATAATGCTCTATCGAAAACTCGTGCATATCAGTGGTACAGAGCCTTCAAGGACGGTCGTGAAGTGGTCGCCCATCGACGGCTTCAATCGAAGATAACGTCGATTAAATTAAGGAAAGGGTGCTGGAAAACCGTCGTACCAGCTTGAGAGAGATAGCACATGATCTTAAGATATCCCACGAGTCCGCACGTACGATTTTGATTGATATTTTGGGCATGAGAAAGGTGGCCGCACGACTCGTACCGAAAGACCTGAATTTTCGTCAAAAACGTCATCGCGAACAGGTTGCTTCAGACATGCTGGATCGCTGTAATTCCGATTCTACATTCATGTAACGCATTATAACTGGTGATGAGACCTGGGTCTACGAGTACGATATGCAAACAAGCCAGCAATCATCGGAATGGGTGGCAAAAAATGAGCCAAAACCGAAAAAACCACGCCAAAGCCGCTCGAAAATGAAGGTGATGCTCATTGTTTTCTTCGATATCCGTGGCGTGGTGCATTACGAATTCATTCCAGAGGGTCAGACGGTAAACAAGGAGTATTACCTAGGCGTTATGAAACGTTTGCGTGAGCGTATCCGTAAGAAGCGGCCAAATTTGTGGGCGAACAACTCATGGATATTGCATGACGATAACGCGCCTTCTCACAGAGCTACGATTGTGACTGACTTTCTCGCCAAGAACTCAACAAACGTGCTTCAGCAACCACCGTATTCGCCGGATTTGGCTCCCTGCGACTTTTTCCTCTTCTCAAAACTAAAATTGCCCCTTCGTGGCACCCGTTTTGAGTCGATTAAAGCAATAAAACAAAATTCGGCGTGAGAACTAAAGTCCATCCCGGAAAGCGCCTATAAAAAAATGTTTCGATAATTGGAAGTGCCGTTGGCATAGATATATTGGAGCAAATGGAGCCTATTTTGAAGGCGATCCAATAAATTTTGACGATTAAATGTAAAAATGTTGTTTTAATTGAAAATTCCCGGTACTTTCTTGACAGAGTAGTATGTTACACAATACATTATATATTTTTCCTACAGATTCCTTCATATGTTTGAACGTTATATGATTTTTGAGAATTCCATATGTCTGCTTTCATAGAAACATTAATTTGAAGGCATTGCAATTTAAGTTTTAGAAAATTTAATTACGTGGAGATTTTACAGAATTATTTTGTATCAAGATTCACAATTTAGGAATTTAAAATACTACAACATTACATTGATACTAATAATTCATTGGAGATTCTTAAAAAGATTCTTGTTTTCAATTTGCCAGTTCAGTGTGGCTTTGAATATGAGAAAATAAAATTGGTGATTGTTCACATACAAAAGTAATTAGTCTCCTTAATCCCTCAAAAATTTAAGAAATATTTTATTCAGGTCATATTTTTCACGATGAAAACATTAACTTCACAATGTCATATAGTTCATAAATAATATTTGGACCTTTTTCTCAACGATGCGTGTTGCGTTATTCCCAGATATTTTATGCTCAATGCAAAATATTCGAAATTATCGAAAAACAATTCTTAAAGTTTGGCGTTAGCGCTTCTTTCATCTCGAAATGACAGCAGATTTATTCATGGAAGTAGATACGAAATGAATCAGATAATATTTTAACAGTTGGTTTGGTTATTACTGAAAATACACAAATATTCACAAGACAATTTCAAAACGGAATATCCTGGTACTCGTATAGTGGTTGAAATGGAAGGATATACGTATTCAAGTATTCTGAATAGTCTCAAAGCTCCATTAAGTTCCTGAAATGTCACGAATGTAGTATATTTGAAGCGTGCACCCCGCTTTTCTCCCTGAATTTGCTTTGCTATTGCTCATCAGTTGAAATTCAAGAGTGCTAGAAGGTGAAATTTAAAGAGTTATATAACTGGACGTTCCTTGATCCATTTTCTCAGCAGGTGGGAGATATTTCATAACTTAAATTGCCCCGCAAGCTGTATCAGTTAAATTTGGAAAGGTTGTCTTTTATCCTATAAATGCTTTCAAATATTAATCCCTGTACATTCTGTCAAGAAAGTACGGGGAATTATCGATTTAAATCTGGCGGGGCAATGAGGCAGGTAAAAAAATTTTTTCCTAGGTTGGCACCACTGTCCTTAATTACTATGCCAAGCTTAAGCGGGATCTGTCAACTAGTGTGTTTGCAACAGCTGATTAAGTCAGTCGATGTCAGAGTGCGTGCCGATTTTTACTATGGGTGATTACGTTGAGCAAAGAATTTGTTTAAAGTTTTGTGTTGCAAATGAATTTTCGTGTGCCGATGCATTGAAAATGTTGCAAAAGGCCTTTGGTGATAATGCTCTATCGAAAACTCGTGCATATCAGTGGTACAGAGCCTTCAAGGACGGTCGAAAATGAAGGCCAAAGCCGCTCGAAAATGAAGGTGATGATCATTGTTTTCTTCGATATCCGTGGCGTGGTGCACTACGAATTCGTTCCAAAGGGTCAGACGGTAAACAAGGAGTATTACTTAGGCGTTATGAAACGTTTGCGTGAGCGTATCCGTAAGAAGCGGCCAAATTTGTGGGCGAACAACTCATGGATTTTGTATGACGATAACGCGCCTTCTCACCGAGCTACGATTGTGACTGACTTTCTCGCCAAAAACTCAACAAACGTGCTTCAGCAACCACCGTATTCGCCGGATTTGGCTCCCTGCGACTTTTTCCTCTTCCCAAAACTAAAATTTCCCCTTCGGGGCACCCGTTTTGAGTCGATTGAAGCCATAAAACAAAATTCGGCGCGAGAGCTTAAGTCCATCCCGGAAAGCGCCTATAAAAAATGTTTCGATAATTGGAAGTGCCGTTGGCATAGATGTATTGGAGCAAATGGAGCCTATTTTGAAGGCGACCCAATACTTGTTTTAATTGAAAATTCCCGGTACTTTCTTGACAGAGTAGTATAATATCAAATATTCGAATCAAATAACAAGTATGAGCTATGGTAATAGAAAAATTCTTTTAATCGGAACAGTGCAATTTATATACAGTGTGGAAACCACTTACAAAAAAAAATTATTTGTGTTCTTATGTTCGAAAATTATGAAGATTACTGTAACACGTCAACTTTTAAATTCAATAGTGCGCTTTTTAAACATAAATTTAAATATACAGGGTGATTCACCAGCATGGTCCTTCCTCTTTATTTTAAAGGAACACCCTGCATATTTTTATATTTTTGGAAGCTCCTTAATGGTCTGATTGCAACGAACTATATCGTGTATGGTCTATTATGAATAATACCGGATGTTTTCGAGAGTATTCATAATTGGTTTCAAGAAACTGAATACTTAATTACATGATGTAATTGATTTCAATATATTAAAATAAACCCTCAAAATGTTCTAAACCTCGTTCTGGGCAATAACACAGGCTCCTGTGAAACTCTTTTCTAACCTTGTTTAAAGTTTGAGTTGAAATATTCCACATTTCTGTAGTTGTCCTTTCTTTAAGGTCTGCGATGTTCGTCGTCTGTATTGCATAAACTTTGTTCCTGAGATAACCCCCACAGAAAAAATCCAACGGAGTATGGTCTGGTGAACTAGCTAGTCACTCAATAATACACCTCTTCGTCCAATCCATTTATTAGGGAAGATTGCGTTTAAGTAAGTTCTGACCATTGAAGCATAATGGGAAAAGGCTCCATCCTGATGGAACCAGACATCTTCATTCGGTAAGCTTAGAACTATTGTGTTGGGAAAGAAGTTGACTAACGCTCGGTGAAGATTCTCCGCATTCAGAGAAGATTCTCCGCTGATCATATCTACAATTTTGTCGGTTTACTTTCGCGTTAAATGTAAATGTTGATTCATTAGAAAAAAAGCTTGTACCAACAGTTATTTCTTTTATGTTCAGTTTATTCATCATTATTTCGCAGAAATTCATTCTACGACCTGAATCGCCTTCTGTCAGCTCCTGCACAAAAGTCATTTTATATGGATGAAGTTTTTCCTTGTTGGGACACCTTATGACAGTTGTATGATTTACATTATTTTCACGGTAATTTGATGTATACTTGTCATTGCATTCTGCAATACCTAAAAAAAATATCCAGTTTCACAATATATTCAATGAATTGTGATTTGAAATGTCCAAGTTCTCTTAATTGTGCATGAATTTTAACTGAGGGCGCCTCTGTTCAAATAAGTTTGCCACTCAAACTTGACTTCTGCAATCATCCCCGCAACCGATCGTCAGGAAATAAGCAACAGATATGCGTAGGTTTCACACCTTGTCAGCTTCATCATGAGTAAGTACTTATATTCTTGAAGAATATTATCTTTCAAGTGATCCAAAGTCTATGGCTTTTGTCATCAACTTTCTCTACCACATAGTCCCAAAGAAAATGACCCAGAGGTGTCAAATCACATGACCTTGGCAATAAATTCACAAATCCTCGTTGTGAGATGATTCTATTATCATATTATCCATTCTTTCCTTTCAGCCTAGCGAGAATAGCATTGCATATAGCGCCATTTTGTTGGCACCAAATCTCTCAATATTGACTCTACGAATTCTGGCCATAGAAATTCGATTAACCTGGTACTGTAGTCCTTCCCATTCAAGGTAAGAGCTGTTTCATTCCAATTTCGGAAAAAATGAGATCGATAAACCAAGAGGTCACCATGCAACTGCACCTCAGATTGAGTTTTTCGGAAGGCAACAAATTTCATATAAAACTTCTGGGTTCTCTTCGCATCAATAACGGCAGGTTTGCTTATTTACAAGACATGAATTAAAAATGTGTCTCGTCGGAAAAGATGATTTCTTGGCCAAAGTCAGGATAGTGTTCCAAATGCTCAACGGTCCAGTCAGCAAACTCTCGATCTGTGATCATTTGGCTTTAGTTCCTGAGTCAAAACGACTTCATAAGGATGCAACCTCAGATCATTATGAAATATTCTCCAAGTTGACGCCTGAGAAATACTCAGTTGTTGTGATCGTCTTGAAATCGACAAATTGAAGAAGCGGAAAATCTCAAGAAACTGAAAAATAGATGATTGAGAAACTGCATCATTACATATTGACAAGAAACAAATATATATATATATATATAATAAAACTTCATATACTCTTCATACTTTTCGCCGAAATCATATGAGGAATGGATTGCAAAATTCTCAAAATTTATCTTCACGTATGTTATTATGAGTCTTTGAGATGTTATTTCACATCTAAATACAAAATTTGAACTCGATCGAATTAGAACTACCGAAAATATTTGAAAAACTAAATTTTAAATGAGAACTCAGAAACCATTCAGTCGATTTTGTTTATTTTTGGACAACTTATATATCAGACTACAAACTTAGCCTGAAAGTATATAGGTCTCTCCGATCAGAAATTTTGTATTAAGTCTTAGGCGTGTATACCAAATTTAAATTAGATCGATTCAGTAGTTTCAAAGCTATCCGGAAAATGGAAGCAAGTTTTACATGTAAACATCTGCGGATCTACTGGACCCATTTTGTCCATTTAAGAACTTAACTGAGATGTTAATGCCCCATCCTTAAATTTCGGGGACTCCTAACATCCCAACTGAGACACAGTTTTGATTTTAGATTAATTTTCAGGATGTGAATTAGGTTTATATGAAACAGAATTTCGTTATAACTGGTGAACTTCGAAATGCAGAAATTTGGCAAAATTTAAATATTAAAATAAAACTTAAATAACAAGATGCTCTAATGATATTTTGGTTGATTATGTTTCAAATGCTTGGGAATTATTACTGAAATCAATTTTCTTTCATGTGAAATACTCTACGATAGACATGAAAATACTGAAAAAGTACTTACGAGTATTTTGGGATCGATCTGAGGTCGGATAAAAATATCCTCTCAAATGCATGCAATCCAATTTCATAGAATGACATACAATATAATCTTGAATAAACAAAATTACCCCACCGTATGCGAATAGTAGATGAAAACAAACAAGGATCGTTGGGATCATCTTTGAACATTGAAGGCTCTTATTCAGATTCGAAGGCACGTGTAGGTTTTTTGATCTCGTTATTCCATATTAGATTTCAGAACGCAATTGGATCTTTTTCGGAAGAGATCTCGAATGGTTTCTATCATTTCAGCATAATGGGAACAAGATTAGAATGAATGCAAACAGGAAGGGGAAGAAGGAATTAATATTTTTTTCAAACGATGATTGTAGATGTATAATAAAACTCAAATTAAATTTCACTCCAATGAGTGTACTGCAATGGATGTAATATCGCAGTAACCGTTGAAATATCTTATTATTTTCCGCTGATGATAATTTTAATACTAAAGAGAAAGTTATTACCGTAAATAATCATCTATTCCTTTGCATTTTAGAAGACTGTTTAGTTATGAAACGCTTTGCTGCTCCACAAACAATCTTTATCATGAAGCTTTGTGAACAATTTCTCTTCAAAAAATCTCAAGTGTTATAAAACAACTGCATTATACAGATATTGCTGCGGCCGACCTTTTTCTTCTCGAAAAACTGGAAGTATCACTTCAATACGCTTTTTTTCCAGTTGATTCGTAAATTCCCATAGAAACTATGTGCAAAACCTGCCTTATTTATAGGACTTTTCAACGACATATAATGTATTAAAGAAACACTTTATTTTTATTGAGATAAATGACTATAAATTCAGAATAATATATTCTAACTTCTACAATCTATATTAAAACGATATACAAAAACAATCAAATTGATATCTTTTTATATAATCAATATGAGATATTTTTCAATGTAGAATTTTAGATAATTTTGTGATAGTGGATATTCTTGTATTTATTTAAATATTCACAGATATATTCTGTTAGTCTTCTACATATTTATTTTCAAATAATTATATTTAATATTATATTATAACTTCAGGAATCAAATTAATGTCATATAAGCATCGCTTATATCAAACGACATATAAAATAAACATTCATTATAGGAAATCCAAACGAGATAACAAAATCCAATAATTATAAATTGTTAACAAAAATCCTATAAATTAAATATTTTGAGTAGATAAAATTTTGTTTCTGCTAATCCCTCTTATGAAAACAGATATCTTTCAAAAATGTTCAATACAATATCAATCAACAAAAAATATTTATAATAGGTAAGTAAATATTTTTTGTTGATTGATATTATATTTCATTGAATATGATTGAGTACTAACGAACAAAATCCCTCTTGAAACAAGTTTTTTATTATAGTAATGCTTTTACATATCTTAAGATTTCCTAAAAAGTAGATATCCAATAATGTTGAATATTCTAAGTAAGATAGTTTTATGATGAAATTCTTAAGATAATATTAAACATTTTTGAAAGATATCTGTGTTTATAAGAGGAATGAGCAGAAACAAACAAACAAAAACTTGTTTTTTTCAGTAAAGTTTTTATATATCTTGAGATTTTCTAAAAAGTAACTTAGTTATATATCCAATAATATTGAATATTCTAAGTAAGATAGTTTCATGATGAAATTCTTAAGATTATGTTGAACATTTTTGAAAGATATCTGTTTCCATAAGAGGAATGAGCTGAAACAAAATTAATTTCTACTCAAAATATTTAATTTATAGGATTTTTGTTAACAATTTATATTTATTGGATTTTGTTATCTCATTTGGATGTCGTATAATGAATGCTTATTTTATATGTCGTTTGATATAAGCGATGCTTATATGACATTAATTTAATTCCAGCAGTTATAATATTAAATATAATTTTTTGAAAATAAATATGTAGAAAATTTTTGATTGTCTCGGTCTTTACTTGACGGAAATTCATCTTCAATATAAGAAAAACAAATGTTAACTTCCACTATTTTATTGATTTAAACGACAATTATTTCGTCATACCATGACTTCTTCAGGTGATTATTTAAACTTAATAGCGGAAGTTAACATTTGTTTTTCTTATATTAAATATGTAGAAAGCTAACAGAATATATCTGTTAATATTTAAATTAATACAAGAATATCCACTATTCCAAAATTATCTAAAATTCTCAAAATAAAGGATCAAATAAAAATAATTAAACAAGAATTCCAACATTTGATAGCTGCTATTTTGGTCTCTTCGCCTCTTCATTATTGAATACAGATTCAAAAATATCACTAGATCAAAATTCAACTCAACAAATAAGATTAAATTATTTGGGGGGTGAATAAGTTTTGTTATATTTTTCTGTGTTCCGAGTTACAAGTAGTTCTTAGTTGTACGTAACAACACGTTGATCATTTCAGTTTTATTTTGGATACTTCAAAGCTTAGTTCGAAGTTTATTCGTTCCTGGTTTTATCTTATTTGGTGAGTTAAATTTTGATCTTGTGATATATTTGATTTTGAAATCAATACATTTCTGAAGAGGTCTAGAGACCGAAAAAGCAACTATCAAATGTTGGAATTCTTGTTCAATTATTTTTATTCGAACCTCTATTTTGAGAATTTGAGATAATTTGGAATCGTGGATTTTCTTGTATTTGTATGTTAATATGCATCCTTATATAGTTTTTGTAAATACATTTTCATTAATACGTTTCATGTCGGGATGTAAAAAGTTTTTTTCCGAGATATTGAAAAATATTTTATATGGATATATAAGGATATCATTTTGATAGTTCTTGTATATAGTTTCAATATATATTGTAGAAGTAAGAATATATAATTCTGAATTTAAAGTCATTTAAATTTTTCTACTATCAAGTATTGTCTCACATTCAAATTGATTTTAATTGAGATTGTTCAATCCAATTACCTTTCAGTTGTTTTCATAACACAAAACTATGAACAACGAACATTGTATATTACAGTTCAACTGGGGTGTATCAAGTAGATGTTACGGCAATGAAACACTCAATTCATATGTAGCAGAAGTACTAACTTACCCACATTGTCAGAAATTCATCAAATATAGAATACAGTTCAGCCAAAAACAAATAACCAATACCGATAGATACAGACAACTCATACAGAATACCGCAAGAATCAAAATGATAAAGTTGTCTCTGATACTCCAATTAGAGAACATTTCACACCGAAAAGTATTGAAAAAAACTGAAGTGATTCTATTTCGACCTGACTCCAAAACAAGACCTGAATCATTCTTGTATCGTAATCAGGCCTATGATTTGGACGCAAATTTCAAAAACAATGAAGCTGCAACAATAACTGCAAGCCCATTGAAATTTATTTTAATGCAACAAAGTCATTATCGTTGTAATGAGTAGTAACAGCAAAATATTAATCAGAAATTCGGGGCTGGACAAAATATAGAATGCATTTCCATTATGTACATACCAGACCATTGTTAACATTCAGTTAGTCGAATTAGAATGCAGGCAGATAATATCGGAGCTATTAAAGGTCGGTCATTGTTTAATTCATTCCGGATAACGAATTATCTGGACAGTATTCGGTTCGAGTTTGTTAGTATGCATCGAATGGACATGTGATTCCTGATAAGCTCGTCAATTAACCAACGGCAATTTTTGATTTGGAAATGAAAAGTGTCGCTCCACAAAATAAACCGATGTGCCATCAGTTATTCATCTCTTAGTGGCAATAAATTTGATTAATATTGCAATTAATATCACATATCCATCTGATTCGATTAGTTGGGAGAAGTAGATGAATATTGCGAAATTTCAAGCTTGATCCTTGTGAATATTTTGCCACGTTACATTGTTTTATTTGCTCTTCATTTAAAAAATGAACATACACAATTTCGGTGTTCACTCTTCTCTTCTTATTAACAAAATTTCATTGAATCAGCCCTTACTTGATGGAAATTCATTCAAATTAAATCCCTGTCAAGAAAGTACCGCGAATTTTCAATTAAAACAACATTTTTACATTTTACATTTATTGGGTCGCCTTCAAAATAGGCTCCATTTGCTCCAATACATCTATGCCAACGGCACTTCCAATTATCGAAACATTTTTTATAGGCGCTTTCCGGGATGGACTTTAGCTCTCGCGCCGAATTTTGTTTTATGGCTTCAATCGACTCAAAACGGGTGCCACGAAGGGGCAATTTTAGTTTTGGGAAGAGGAAAAAGTCGCAGGGAGCCAAATCCGGCGAATAGGGTGGTTGCTGAAGCACGTTTGTTGAGTTTTTGGCGAGAAAGTCAGTCACAATCGTAGCTCGGTGAGAAGGCGCGTTATCGTCATGCAAAATCCATGAGTTGTTCGTCCACAAATTTGGCCGCTTCTTACGGATACGCTCACGCAAACGTTTCATAACGCCTAGGTAATACTTCTTGTTTACCGTCTGACCCTCTGGAACGAATTCGTAGTGCACCACGCCACGGATATCGAAGAAAACAATGAGCATCACCTTCATTTTCGAGCGGCTTTGGCGTGGTTTTTTTGGTTTCGGCTCATTTTTTGCCACCCATTCCGATGATTGCTGGCTTGTTTGCATATCGTACTCGTAGACTCAGGTCTCATCACCAGTTATAATGCGTTCCATGAATGTAGAATCGGAATTACAGCGATCCAGCATGTCTGAAGCAACCTGTTCGCCATGACGTTTTTGAAGAAAATTCAGGTCTTTCGGTACGAGTCGTGCGGCCACCTTTCTCATGCCCAAAATATCAATCAAAATCGTACGTGCGGACTCGTGGGATATCTTAAGATCATGTGCTATCTCTCTCAAGCTGGTACGACGGTTTTCCAACACCCTTTCCTTAATTTTATCGACGTTATCTTCGATCGAAGCCGTCGATGGGCGACCACTTCACGACCGTCCTTGAAGGCTCTGTACCACTGATATGCACGAGTTTTCGATAGAGCATTATCACCAAAAGCCTTTTGCAACATTTTCAATGCATCGGCACACGAAAATTCATTTGCAACACAAAACTTTAAACAAAATCTTTGCTCAACGTAATCACCCATAGTAAAAATCGGCACGCACTCTGACATCGACTGACTTAATCAGCTGTTGCAAACACACTAGTTGACAGATCCCGCTCAAGCTTGGCATAGTAATTAAGGACAGTGGTACCAACCTAGGAAAAAAAACTTTTACCTACCTCATTGCCCCGCCAGATTTAAATCGATAATTCCCGGTACTTTCTTGACAGAATGTATATATTATTTCAACAATTTATGAGTAAACGACATCTGTTTCGCCAAGACTGTGGTTTTATCGAGATAAAATTTCAAAAAAACTCTTAAAGTTACACATTCACTTCTTAGATAGCTAAAAACTTGAAAAAAGAGGCCCTACTATTAACTAACAATTTTGAATGAAGATAAGAAAAACCTATGTAAATAGGGACATAAAAAAAACAATACATTCACAGAAAAGCCAATAAAGAAAAGTATGCGAAAAATGGAATATGAATAATAATAAAATATATTGGGGCCAATTATCGGAAATAACAAACTAAGTTTTCACTTAGTGTTCAATTCAACAGTGGGGATCTTAAAATATATTTTTGGTCGTTGAGAAGAATTATACGGTTCTTGATCCTATTAATTTCTACTGCTTCCAAAAGCGTGAGTAGGGATCTTTTATTCTCATTATGGATAGTTCCATAGTTTTTGTTGAAATTATGTCTGAATTCTTTCGAATAACTGGCATATGTGTTGAATGTGTGATGTCTGACATTTAACTTTGCTATTGTTCGTGAATTTTTTTCTTGAAGAACTTGCTGTTTGACCAATATATACCATAGGGTAATCACTACAAGTCAATTTATTCAATCCAGAATTATTTGTTCGATCTTTGTTATTTTTATATATGAATTCCTTAATTTTTAACCGTTCTGAAAGCTACATTCCAGTAGAATTTTCTTCAAGATACTTGGTAATATTATCCAATATTCTATTCATGTAGGAAATGGAATAAACAAAAGATTTGACGAAAAGCTATATTTCCATTACTTAAGTGTATAGAAAATCCGATAATTTTGCCAAGTTCTTTCAAATAAAATTAGACTCGAATATAGATTTAAAAACGGTTAATTATTTAGGAACTTATATAGGAAAATTACACAGATCGAACAAATAAACTTGACTTGTAGTGATTGCCCTATGGTATATATAGATCATACAACATACAACATATGCCAGTCATTTGAAAGAATTTGGACATAATTTCAACAATAAGTATAAAATTATCGATAATGGAAATAAAAAGACTCACAATTTCGAAAGCAGTAGAAATTAGTAAGTACAAGAACCTTAAAATTCTTCTCAACCACCGAACAGATGTCGCAAAATTCCCATTGTTGAATTATTTTACTTGGTGAGGTATTTTTGATAATTGACCTCAATATATTTTAGGGTTATTTATATCCCCTTTTTCGCATATTTTTCTTTATCGGAGAATTTTGTGAACTGATTGTTATTTGTATCCCTTTTCGCATATATTTTCAGGAAAATTTTAAATATCATACAGATTTATTCTGTTAACCTCCTACAAATTTTAATTTTAATTTAAAAAAATTTGTGTTCAAAAACTTTAAGAATTAAATATAATAAATGTCTGAGAACACACTCTGTTAATTTAGTAGACAAATAGTATTCACACAGTACCAAAGGTAATCAAAGAATTCAAAGAAATATAAATCATCAATTAAATCTACTGAAAAATTCATAGACTTATTATCCTAATTTTAATAAGTCTTGGAAAAAATACTTGAAGAGGCAAAGTTTTGATTCGTTCCTTGTCTTATTAAAGCCAAATTTCTTTCCAAAAATATAACTGAAATATAATTTTTGGAAAGGAATTTGGACAAGGAAAAAAATTTTGAATGAAAATTTTTTGAAATTAAAAATAAAATTTGTAGGAGGTTAATAGAATAAATCATGACATTTAAAATTTTTCAAATCATTTTTCCATCAACTAAAAAACCTCCTTTTATTATTATATAATTTTTTCTCTTCATTTCAAAAAATTGTTAGTTATTTGTACCGCTTCTTTCTTCAAGATTTTAGCGATAAAAGGAGTGTAATTGTAAGCGTTGGTTCAAAATTTTAATGAAGCCACAGTGTTGGTGAAACACTATGGTCGTTAACTTGATGAATTGTGAATTTTTTTTTATTTAACCCCTTCTTATAAGTTCTTATTGTTGTGTAGTACAGAAACATACACTGTAGCCTGGATCGACTATGATTTATGCTTTTCTAGACATGTGTGCTATCTTTTTCAGACATTCTATGATATTCTGAATATATATTTCATCAACTGGTCGAAGTTGAAAATAGTTCAAGCTTTTTTGATCTCAAAGTTGTCCTACTGTGACAGCTTTTATAGTTCTGCTCTCTCACAAGCTGATGCATATCGTCTACAATGAATACAAAATTTATGCAACAGATTTCCTAAGATAGCTTTAAATTTGATTCTATTGATGCGAAGCTTGCGGTGTTGATGTGATTTAAACTGCAAAGGTTTCATAGCTCTCACCTTTCAACCATGATATCTACATAGAATTCTATTTTCGAATATCCGCCTTTTATACAAGTATGATTGAATTTTTACCGGGATTTAAATCTGTTATATATTTCGTTGTTGCTTCCAAATACAAACCAGCCTGGTAAAATATTCGGAATTATTCTTTCTACAAAACTTTATATTTCGCTCCCATTCTCTATCTACACATAAAAGTTCCAAAACTATGCTATGTTGGTTCCCTTTACCTATTAATCGTTGAGAAAGATTATTCCTCATTCACTTCTATTTGCCATATAACCCGTATATTATTTTCATATCTTCATTTATGTTTCATTTTACAATATTATTCAGGTTACGTTTACTTTTACCTCCAGCTTCTGCAACTTCACGGATGTGGCATCGATCGGAAGAGATGGTAATCGAAAGTAGCAATGTCTGGGCCGTACGGTGGGTGGGGTTGGACTTCCCATTTGAGCGTAGCGTTAATGGGCCAGGCAACAGCATTCGACATCTCTTGGCGTCAGCTCATACGGCACCCAATTTCCTGCACGTCAGATCATTCTCTCTGCTTTCAAATGGTAAATGGAAGCTGAGTGACTCGAAGTATTTTTGCGACTTCCTCTTGCATTTGTGATGGATCTGAATCAAACCTTGTTTATATTTCTTCATCCTTGAACTTTGGTGGCGGTTCGGGTCATTTTTCATCTTCCAAATCAAAATTGCCACTTTAAAATCGGACAAGCCACTTCTGACACATTCGTTCAGCTTCGTTTTTTGAGCTAGAGTATGCTCACCATGAACATCCACTAAAATACGATGACTTTCGGCAGCATTCTTCTTCATATATGAGTAGTGAAGTAAAACTTTCCTCAAAAACACATTATTTAGTGTAAAAGTTAACTCTATGATTGTTTCGGTCTTTACTTGACGGAAATTCATCTTGAAAATATGAATAGAAACAATATTCTAATTTCCGCTAATATTTTATTAACACTACGATCGTTACGTCATACCATGACTTCTTCAGGTGAGTATTACAAGATACTAAGTATACCATGAACAAGAAATTCATTTTATAGTATATGGATATAACAAAAATAGAGGCGGTGAAGAGAGTTTTACAATTCTGGAAATCTGAAAAATGATTAAAAAAAGATTCAACAAAGGGGAGCTACTTAATTCTGTTTGGTTATTCAATAATATTTTTCTTTTATGATATCTATTAATTTCTAAAGTTTTTAACAAGTTTAATCTAAAACTTTTGTTTTGTAAAAGTTAACGTTTTCAGTGCACACAGAAAATGTGTTGTTTATACATATCTGAGTAAAATTACATAAACTAAAAGAAAGCCTAATGATGATACTTCAAAATTAAGATGTTGACAGGTGAACCAATGAAATAATGAACTAGTAGCGACATCTGTTATCAAAAGCGCAAGCACTTTTTCCTACCCGTAATAATAATCTTACAATTTCTCTACTCCCTTTTATGTTTTCACACCAAGGGAAAAATTTACGTATTCATTTTATGTATAATGACATGAAAAGAAATATAAATATTTTTTTAGACAAGTAATAATGTTGTACTAATATATAATAATACATATAGTGAAAGTATTTTGGATTTCTGATATTAATTTTCAATTAAGAAAACGTTCATTTGAAACTGGAAATATCAACCAACATCAAAGGAGTTTCAGGGAAGATTCTTGTCGTATCGAAAGATACAGATGCAAAACTAATTGTAATCTTTCTAAAATCAAGCAAAATGAATCCTATAATTTTTTAAACTCCAAAATTTCAAATATCATGCGAATTCATTCTGTTAGCCTCCTACAAATTTTAATTTCGAAAAATTTTTATTCAAAAACCTTCAGAATTAAATTAAATGAATAACTCAGAAAAACACAGTTTTTTTAGTCATAAAGAATTAATACCTATTACACAGTACTGAAAAGGAATAAAAGAATTCAAAGAAATATAAATTATTACTAAAAATTACTATTATAAATAAATACTTGAAAGGTACAAAATTTTGATTCGTAACTTGTCTCATGAAAACCATATTTCTTTCCAAAAATGCAAGACATTACCTCAAGAACTTTTTCGAAAAACAACTTGCTCAAAATAAGTTCCGTCAAAAAAACTCCTAAAACATGCAGAACGTCTTCAGAAAGCAATTTAGAATTACCACAACGAAAAAATCATCAGCCCTTCTTCACATTTAAAAAATAAAATAATTAACAAAAAATATCTTACCAGCCAAGCTGAATGTATTTATCTGAATAAACACTAGATTGAAGTGAACTTTTAAAAATCCTATGTATTCTGTGTTCGTCACAGAAAATCCACAAAGTTTGTACGGTATTTTATTGACTCCTTTGAAAGATGGAAAGAAATTGGGTTTTCATAAAACAAGATACGAAACGAAATTTTTTACTCCTGAAGTATTTATTCAGTAATTTTAATCAATAATTTATATTTCTTTGAATTCTTTTATTACCTTTTGGTACTGTGTAATAATGTTAATTCTATATGTCTACTGAATTGAAACATAGTTTTTCTGAGACATTAATTTAATTCAATTCTAAAAGTTTTCGAATAAAAATTATTTGAAATTAAAATTTGTAGTAGGCTAACAGAATAAGTCTGTATGATATTTAAAATTTTGTAATAATCCTTCTATCAAGAAGAGAACTCTTTTTATTATTTTAGAACTCCATAATTATGAGAATTTCATATGTAAATTTCTGAAGCAAGAATATTGTTGAAGTTCGATGTATAAAAAGGCACAAAAATTAATGTGAAAATAAAAACGTTTAGCATTGTATTCAAATGTGTTAGTCATTATGTTTTCTAATAGTATAAAAGTATCTTCATGCAATTTGATCAAAGAATACATTTTTGGAGGTTGCGGATTCATTTAAATTTATTTATTTTTTAGTGTTTCGAAACAGACTGGATTCACTGTTTATTAAGGATTTGATTTGTTTCATGACTTTTATCATCAGGTCATGATTGATAAACTGACAATTATTTGATTCTAAGAATTTAATAAATGGATTGATATAATCAAGTTCTGTTAAGGCAAAATTGGTGTTACCTTTATCCCCTAGGGTATATTAAGAATGTATTCAGCAATTTACAATCCTCCCAATCCAAAAATGTCTCAGCAGAACAAAATTTAATCGGGCATTTCAAATCTTAATTTGATTGGCATTTACATTTTCGAAATTATTTAATGAAATAAATCCATTACAGTAACTATCAAAGGTTCCTGAATATCATATTTCACCATTTATGATTATTATTTTGCGAGATGCATCATTTATGCATGAAAATGGATGACCTCACTCTTCGGATAGTAACTGCTCATTTTCAAGAGATAAAAATCACGAGATTTGTTTGGCCTGCTTGAAATCTATATACAAATCCAATAAAACATCTAGGGAGACCTAGGGAGCTTCCAGACACACTGGTAAGGAGTGGCACAGTAATACGCAGTATGTGATCCAAAACATATGAGTGTGGGCAGCTCAGTGGTAGAGCATTGGGCTCGTGACTGGAAGGTCCGAGTTCGAGGTTCAGGTGGAAAAGAAATTTTCTAGTTGGACGGGTGTCGGCCACCACTTCTCTGTTGGGTCAAAAATTTACAGTGCTGTGACCTAAAGTGGCACAAGATCGCAGTAACAAAGCCTATCCAAAACACAACTGAACTCTCAACTGGCACAAGCTGAAAAAGCCTTTGAGGAAACTTCACTGAAGATCTAGGAGTATCAGGATAATAATAAGAATAATAATAATAATAAAACCTGATCGTTCGTAAGCTGTTATCACTGTTAGAAGAGGAAATACCCGCTACTGAAGCTCGAATTTTTTTTGTACGAACTGAAAGCATATCATATAAAATTATCAGTTTTCATAATTTTCAATAAACTTTGGAAATAACAACAAACACTTTTTTTATTTGATCAATCACGATGAAATAATTACATATTAGTAAACTGCGTTTACCTGAAATCTGAATAAACGGGAGATTATTTCATTGACTATTCAGAATTCATAATAATCGCACAGCACTCTATATTTGTATAACATTTTGTTTAAACCATGACGCATTGATTTCAGTGGGATGGGACTAATTTTAGGCTCGACAGTCTAAATGAACCAGCAAATTTGAATTCATCTAATGACAATGCTATAAATAAACTCCTCGTCAAAAGTTAAGGATATTGATGTTTTCCGAAGATGTATATATTTTGTATCATCTCAATATTTTTTTCAATTGCATAAACTTTAACGATTATGGAATCACCCTCTGATTCAACATGAAGCAAGTTTTCATCAAGTTTAATCATTTTTGTCCATTGTGTGTCAGTAATGCACATTTTAATGTCTCTATTTCGTTTTCGATAAGGTAAAAGCTACGCTATTAAAATCAAATTTTAAGTTTTATCCGAGGGAAAAGCCTCTTAGGATTCTTCAGGTTGGTCGAACACAAGTGTAAGTTGGCAACTTCTTCAATTCAATCAACGTGTCACATCACGTTTACTGGCACAGTACTTTGCCACTTGAACTGTTCCTCAAAGACCTAGAAATGGTAGACCAAGTACTTCAATACCAGTAGAAGAACGTTTTCAACTATTTCGGTGAGAGGTGAGAGATCTTTTCAGCACCTGCAGAATGGCAAGTCAAGGTTTTCGAGATTCCAAATGTACTTCAGTTTTCTCAAGCGCAGTCACAAGACGTGGGTCAGTCTAACATCGAGACTATAGATTATAATGCGCAACGGAGCGGGTATACTGTCGAGATGAATGGCGATACGTACTCTTTACTCCAGATACGATAGTCGACGGGTAAGGGTGTGAATTCGTCTACTCGTACGAAGGAACCACCGTTCTGTTCAAAACGTCCATTTTCGAGAAGGTACAATTGGTTTTGTGTGCAGTTTACTACGATGGCAGTACTTACTTCCAAGTACATTACTTCAAAGAACCATGACGTCCCAAACATATGTTTGATGGAGTTATCAACAGAGTAATCACATTTTTTTTTAAGATAAAGAAATGACAGAGAGACCCCACTAGGTTATAACTGCTAGAGAAACCGAGGGTATTCTACATGAAGCATAAAATTCAAGATCCCCGGACCTAAATCTTATCGAGCACGCTTGGAACTAATTACAAAGGACCCTTTATGCCCACAGTCGGAAACGCTTTAATAGCTCCGAGATCTGTTTCCACAACTTTGGCAACGAATTGAGCAGGTTATTCTAAATAATTTGGTGTAAAGTATGCAGAGAAGGTGCCAAACAGTTATTAGTGCACGTGGTGGTTATACTTTGTATTAAAGGTGAATACAAGTATGAATTTTTAAAATTTTCGGAATTTCGATTTTTCGTGAAACTTAATATCAAATATTATATTTTTGTTACTGTGATTAAATCATTTCTTAGATATCTTATTAATCTATGAAATAGCTTTCTGGCTACTTCGGCAGTAAAAGAGGAAGTCGAGGTGCTAAAGCAAAAGTCTTCTTAACTGAAAAAGCCAGTCAAGATCATTTCCTGTAGGCTTATTCCGATTTTGGTTCGTCTCTTCAATCAGGGACAAACGTTTATACATAAATTCTTCGAGTAAATTTTCATCAAATTTGAAATCAAAGATCAAAATTTTAATCTGAGACAATTTCAGTGCGTTTCATAAAACATTATTCATCGGATTAAGCCTGTTGATAACGAAGTCCTTCTACAATTTATCTAGTTCTATGTTCCCAAAGTGCTGATCACAGATTTAGCCACTGTGTCAAACCCTGACTGATTAACGTCTGTTGATCATCCATCAAGTACGAATGGGGTTTCACAAAACATTTTATACTATAATCCAGCCTATAACCGCTGCTAGATCACAGGTTAAGTTGGATTCATCTATTTTAGTGACAAAGATCTCCGTATTCTTCGTTAAATATTTGAATTGGAGTGTATTGTTTATCGTTTATTCTTTTCTAGTGATATAATTGTATAATGCTTATACAAAATTAGAAGAAAATTTAAGTGACGTAATATTTGGAAAACCCCGAATTATTACGGACATTATGGACTTTTGTACAATATGATGATCTTGATTTCAAAATACGGTTTCGTTTCAACAAAAACATCGTGATGGAATTATTATTAAGGTTAAATCCATCGATGCGAGATTACAATTATTAGTTTGTCTACGAGTAAGTGTAACTGCTGGTTTCAAAATGACGATAAAAGATCATATCAATATTAAAAAATCATCGGTATGCAGAAGTGTTAAAGGGATATCAGTTGAAATTTCCTGTTTGAAACCAACTCCCATTTTACACAAACACAAGTAATACAAATAACGTAGTTCATAAAAGTATGGTATGAGAAGCATATAAACAATAACAATCAGTTTTCAAATTGTAGTCCTAGATTAAGAGCGCTACCAAAGAAATATATTCTTATTTTTCTTCTTTCTATTTCTATTGTGTAGCGGTCAAATTTTAGGAAGGGCAACTTTGTCAGATTGTTTTTTCGGATCACCTGATCCACGTGATCAAATACCTGAATTTGTTCTGTGAAACCCAAATTGCGTTGGTCAAATTTACAACTAAGACTGCTGCCAGTGATAAAATTGAACGTGTTTATAAATAATAATGAATTATGTGGAATTTATGATTCGGGCTCAAATGATAGTCTTCTGAATTCCAAAGTAGCAGAAAAGTTATGTCTACGCATTCAAGATAATAGAAACACATTCAAAACAGTCGGTGGCAGGGCAAATTTTAGAAAAATGAGAATCAATAATATCAAAAAAGAAGTTGTACTTTTTGTAGTAAATGAAAAAGAATTCGAATATGATATTCTACTCAGACTAGATTCTATTTCCAATTTTAAATTGAAAAAGATTGTGATTTGAATATTTATCAAAGATTAGATATGAATGAAGAGGAAAAGATCGGTTGTGTCCATAATAATAATAATAATGATAACAATGATTACACAACCAATTTCAATGAAGGGATACCAACAGAACTTTTCGAAGCGAAATTAGACCATTTAGAAACAAATCAGTGAAATGAAATTGAAGCTTCAATAAATAAATATGACCATATTTTTGCAAAACACAAGTTTGATATTGGTCAGGTGCAAAATAATGAGGCACATTTAAAACTTTCAGAGCACAAATTTATATTTATTTTATTATTTATTTAAAAAAACATGCAGATGCTCAATGGAGGATCAAAAAGAGATACAATTACAAATAGGAAGATTCTGAAAGCGAATCCGATTGAAGACTCCTCCTCACCTTTTGCATCATTAGCCACTTTAGCATATAAGAGAGATAAATGTTCTAAAACCAGATTGTGTGTCGATTTTCGTGAACTCAATAAATTAATTGTTTCCGAACCTCAGCCTTTCACATAAATCGATGAAATCCTATCCAAGACCGAAATGCCAAATTCTTTACTACATTAGATGTAAATTCTGCCTTTTGGACCTTTCCAATTCGTATCAAAGATAGAAATAAGACTGCTTTTGTGACACAGTATGGTCACTGGCAATGGAAATGGCTACCTTTTGGACTTAAAACATCCCCGGCCATATTTGAACGTATATTGAATAAAATTATCAGAAAATATTACCTGAATTTATTATGCCTAAATTATATAGATGATATTTTGAGTTTTTGGTTCATAAATTTGTGGAATATCTGTCCGTGCTCGACATGAAAAATGTCCAATACTAATGAGCATAGAAAAACTACATTCCCTCTTACAGTTGTTTTTTGGTTAATGAGAATTAAATCAAAATCACAGATTTACAGAACCAAAGAGCTAGAAAGAAGCCTGTCGGAAAGAGATTCGTCTTAAATGATAAGGTGATCACCGAAACAAACGCCTATTTTGAGGCGGCCAAATATAATTCGTTCTTCTAGAAAAGATCTAAAGATTGAAGAAGCGCTGGAATGATTGTATCGATCTTGAAAAAGACCACAGATTCCGTCTGTGAATCTGTGAAGCAGACTATGTTGATAAATAAAGTCAAATTTGATCAAATAAATTGCTTGTTGTTCATTTAACCGGGAACGAATCAGCCGATCTGTTAATTTCACGAATAATACCCAGCTTTATGTTATGCCTATGGGTCGATAAATAATCAATATTAGCATCTGTTGAAAATATTTTTTCTACCTAAACAACGCAAGAAAAGCGCCTTAATATATCCCCTCTTTCAGTTAAGTATTAATAACATCCACCTGATGATCGACGTAATTTTCATTCCTAATTATTGAATTATTGAAATATGAAAATGTTGTAGTTTCTTATATTATATACGGAGTCGTCTATCTGATAACAATAGAGTATGACATAGCAGTTATTTCGAGTTTTTTTTGCGTATTTCTTCTTTTGTCCGATGCTTATTTGTTTGTGGGACCATTGTTTCTATAAATAATGTGAATAGAGGTTAATACTTGATAGAAGGTATATAAAATTATTTAAATATTTCAATATTAGCCTTCTACATATTTAATTTCAAAATATTATATTTAATAATTATAACTTCAGGAATTGAATTAAAAATAATGTCATATGAGTAGCACTTATATCAACTGACATATAAAATTAACATTCATTATAAGACATCCAAATGATATTACAAAATCCAATAAATAAAAATTGTTAACCAAAATCTTATAAATTAAATATTTGGAATAGACAAAATTTTGTTTTTGCTGATCAATTTTATGAAAACAAATATCTTTTAAAAATGTTTAACATAATCTTGAGAATTTCATCATAAAACTATATTACTTAGAATATTCAATATCATTGAATATCTAACTAAGTTACTTTCTATAAAAACTCAAGATATGTAAAAACATAACTGAAAAACAAGTTTTAAGAGAGACTTAGCTTCGTCAGTATTCAAATAATTCATATTCAATAAAATATAATATCGTCATTATAAAATAAAACACTTGTTTACATTTTCTACTTTATTTTTGGTATTGACGTACGTTTCGTCTTTGCTAGAAAGACTTCGTCAGAATACTGGTATTCTGATGAAGTCTTTCTAGCAAAGACGAAACGTACGTCAATACCAAAAATAAAGTAGAAAATGTAAACAAGTGTTTTATTTTATAATGACAATTACAACTGATTTCTACCAAGCAACGGCCCAATCTATCATAAATATAATATCAATCAACAACAAATATTTACTCACCCTTCAACAATTTAGAAAACTTCTGGTAAATGAATACTGAAAAATTTAAATGTAGTGTAAGGTTAACTATAAATAAATAATTCTGTGGTTTTATTCATAATATGTAATTATTTGGTTTCCTTAACATTCTTTATAGAGATAGTCCTTGTGCTATAACAGAGGCTGTTAAATTGTCTTTCGATCTTTTAGATCAAGGGTAAACCACAGAATCATTTATTTATATTAAACCTCACACTACATTTAAATTTTTCAGTATTCATTTACCAGAAGTTTTCTAAATTGTTGAAGGGTGAGTAAATATTTGTTGTTGATTGATGTTATATTTTATTGAATATGAATTATTTGAATACTGACGAAGCTAAGTCTCTCTTGAAACTTGATTTTCAGTAATGTTTTTACCTATCTTGAGTTTTTATAGAAAGTAAATTAGTAAGATATTCGATAATATTGAATATTCTAAGTAAGATAGTTTTATGATGAAATTCTTAAGATTATGTTAAACATTTTTGAAAGATATTTGTTTTTATAAGATTGATCAGCAGAAACAAAATTTTGTGTGTCCAAAATATTTAATTTAGAAGACTTTGGTAAACAATTTTTATTCACTGAATTTTGTAATATCATTTGGATGTCTTATAATGAATGTTTATTTTATATGTCATTTGATATAAGTGGTACTTATATGACATTATTTTTAATTTAATTCTGAAGTTATAATGATTACAGATAATTTTTTGACATTAAATATGTAGAAGGCTAATATCAAATTATTTAAATAATTTCTATAAATATTTGATTGATTCAGTCTTTACTTGGTGTAAACTCGTTTGAATTAAAAAAAATGTATATGAGACAGTAATTTATTTCCACAAAAATGTTTGTACACTACAACAATTTTTCACCACGATGTGGCTCCTTCAGGTATTAGATTGTACTGTCTGATGCTATTCAGTGTAACCGAGTTTAAATAAATTTTTAGGTACGTGACCGAATAATGGAATCACAAGTCATAAAAACTCTAGGTGTAGATATTCAGTAATGGAGATTTATCAACATCTGTTTGTTCGTTCAAAAGTATTTTACGGGCATTATACCTGTTGATTTCAAGAAATTTTAAAGTGTTAATCTAGAACTTTGGTTTCAACGTGAATAATTTCATAATAATTGCTGAAATTATGCCTGAATTCCATAAGATGATTAGCATATGTCGAATGTACAGAATCGGATATATAACCCCTTTGGTGTTTTTGGACACGTTTCTTGAATGATCTACCAGGTGAGAAAATATTTCCTATCAACTAAGAAATTATCCTCGTTGAAAGCAAAAGTTCTAGATTAACACTTTTAGAATTTCTTGAAATCAACAGGTAAACGAACTTTTTGAACGAAAAAACAGTTGTTGATAAGTTTCCATTACTGAATATCTTTCCTTAATGGCATTTTTAGCGGCAAACTCCAATAAACACCAAGAGTTTTTATGACTTGTGCTTCTCTTCATTATTTGGTCACGTACGTAGCAATGTATTTAAACTCGGTTAAACTGAATACCATCAGACAGTACAATGTAATACCTGAAGAAGCCACATCGTGGTGAAACAATTGTTGTAGTAGTACAAACATTTTTTTGGAAATAAATTACTGTCTCATTTACATTTTTTTGATTACATTGTTTCTATTATTATCGGGTAAGATATTTTTATTTAAAGTAAAATAGAAAGACTTTTTACTTGATAGAAGAAATATAATAAAATTTGAATATTAAAAAAAATTGAAATATGTTTATCTTCTACCATTTTAATTTCAAAAAAATTTTTTATTCAAAAAACTTTTAGAATTAAATTAATGTCCAAAACTAGCACCGCTTACATTTAATAGACGTATATAATCAAAACTCAATATATAATGTCAAATGGAATAAATAAACCAACAGATATACGCAAGTGATTAAAATTAATGAATAAATATTTAAAGGAGACAAAATTTTGTTTCTGGTCTTACCTTTAAGAACACCAATTGCCTTTCAAAAACATGAACACACTTAAAGGACTTCTCGAAGAATATAATTTATTTGAAATATTTAATATATTTTGTTAGAACATAGATCAATCTTGATTTATAAAGTTGATCTGTGTTTCGAAGCATTAGTCCTTTTACACGTGCTGAGGGTTTGTGATATAGGTTAGTTTTTTGATTTTGATATTTGGAATATTATTGAGGACTGAAGACGGAATTGCTTAGAATTATATTTGTTTTTTGAAGATATAGTGCATGCTTTTAGAGATCTCTGAATTAACTTATTCGAATATTTAAATATATTAAATATTTCAAATAAATTATATTCTTTGAGAAGTCCTTTAAGTGTGTTCATGTTTTTAAAAGGCAATTGGTGTTCTTAAAGGTAAGACCAGAAACAAAATTTTGTCTCCTTTGAATATTTATTTATTTATTTTAATCACTTTCGTATATCTGTTGGTTTATTTATTCCATTTGACATTATATATTGAGTTTTGATTATATACGTCTATTAAATGTAAGCGGTGCTTGTTTTAGACATCAATTTAGTTCTAAAATTTTTTTGAATAAAAAATTTTTTTGAAATTGAAATTGTAGAAGATAAACAAACATATTTCAATTTGTTTTAATATTTAAATTCTGTTATATTTCTTCTGTCAAGTAAAAAGCCTTCCTATTTTATTTTATATATAATATATAATTATATTTTGGCTTCAATAAATCTCATTATGGAATGTCAATGAATTCAAATAAGCCTTAAAAATAACTCACACTGTTCTTTGATTTTGTTAGAACATAGATCAATCTTGATTTATAAAGTTGATATGTGTTTCGAAGCATTAGTCCTTTAACACGTGCTGAGGGTTTGTGATATAGGTTAATTTTTTGATTTTGATATTTGGAATATTATTGAGGACTGAAGACGGAATTGCTTAGAATTATATTTGTTTTTTGAAGATACTGTGCATGTTTTTAGAGATTTCTGAATTATCTTATTCGAATATTTAAAAATATTGAATATTTCAAATAAATTATATTCTTTGAGAAGTCCTTTAAGTGTGTTCATGTTTTTAAAAGGCAATTGGTGTTCTTAAAGGTAGGACCAGAAACAAAATTTTGTCTCCTTTAAATATTTATTTATTAATTTTAATCACTTTCGTATATCTGTTGGTTTATTTATTCCATTTGACATTATATATTGCGTTTTGATTATATACGTCTATTAAATGTAAGCGGTGCTTGTTTTAGACATTAATTTAATTCTAAAAGTTTTTTGAATAAAAAATTTTTTTGAAATTGAAATTGTAGAAGATAAACATATTTCAATTTGTTTTAATATTCAAATTTTGTTATATTTCTTCTATCAAGTAAAAAGCCTTTCTATTTATTTTATTTTATATATAATAAATATATAATTATATTTTGGCTTCAATAAATCTCAATATGGAATGTCAATGAATTTAACTAAGCCTGAAGAATAACTCACAATGTTCTTTGATTTTGTTAGAACATAGATCAATCTTGATTTATAAAATTGATCTGTGTTTCGAAGCATTAGTCCTTTTACACGTGCCGAGGGTTTGTGATATAGGTTAGTTTTTTGATTTTAATATTTGGAATATTATTGAGGACTGAAGACGGAATTGCTTAGAATTATATTTGTTTTTTGAAGATATAGTGCATGCTTTTAGAGATTTCTGAATTAACTTATTCGAATATTTGAATATATTAAATATTTCAAATAAATTATATTCTTTGAGAAGTCCTTTAAGTGTGTTCATGTTTTTAAAAGGCAATTGGTGTTCTTAAAGGTAAGACCAGAAACAAAATTTTGTCTCCTTTAAATATTTATTTATTAATTTTAATCACTTTCGTATATCTGTTGGTTTATTTTTTCCATTTGACATTATATATTGAGTTTTGATTATATACGTCTATTAAATGTAAGCGGTGCTTGTTTTAGACATTAATTTAATTCTAAAAGTTTTTTGAATAAAAAATTTTTTTGAAATTAAAATGGTAGAAGATAAACACATTTCAATTTGTTTTAATATTCAAATATTTTTATTTATTTTAAAAGTATCAATGTTTTCTCTGTTTCTAAACTAATAGTGAAAGGCTATATCAGTTATCTTTATAAAATCCAGCATCTAAATATACATATTTCAAAAGGAAATTAAGTTTCTCTGGAGATGAAACAACAGTTAATTCAATATCCGTAGCTTTTGACGAGCAGTTTATCTTTCTAGAATGCCAAAACCATAGTCGAATAATTAAAGTTCGTTCTTCAATCGATGAAAAAATCTGTACCAGTATCCGATATCATGGCATCACCCTAATATCTCTCGCAATTAGGCATGCAGACACCGCGTAATTACAGTCATATCGGCATTTGACATCGCTCGTGGTCGAGAATACCATTAGATCAGAAGATGTGCTGCAGGTGCCCACCAAGCGTGGGCCTATACTCCTCTATTTACATTTTGCTGACTGTTGTTGTAACATTCTATTTCCAACATGCCAAATCGATATACGTGAGTAACAAATTGATATTGCATTTAACTTCTCTGTAGTATGAAGCGATCAACAACCTCATAGGCGATTAATAGCAATTTATGTCCTTTGATGTGGTCGGCACACGTATAGTTTGAATTGGATAGTGGATGATTATTCCGGTTTTTCTTCTATCGCGGAAAAGTCATTTGTTTGCGTTGTGGGTAGTTGCGGCCAATAATGCGTTTTCAGAGTCAATATAATTCATTTATATGACGGTTTCAATCGATGCGGGATGTATTATTCAGATCTAACTGAATCAATAGAGAATTTTGCAGAGGAGTAAGATCTAAAATTCAGCATTTCGTTAATGAAGAGGATGTAAACTCCATGCCAATAATACGTTACGATTCTCATACTGAAATGATCCATGATTAAAAGTAAAGTAACTTAATTTCCCCTTATTTATTCAATTTCACAACTGTTTGGTCATGACAACATGATTTCATTAGTTGAGTATGGTAACTACCATAGAATCTATGATTGTTTCGGTCTTTACTTGACGGAAATTCATCTTGAAAATATGAATAAAAACAATATTCTAATTTCCGCTAATATTTTATTGACACTACGATCGTTACGTCATACCTGAAGAAGTCATGGTATGACGTAACGATCGTAGTGTCAATAAAATATTAGCGGAAATTAGAATATCAACTACCATAGCGTATCTATGTCATTTTATCCACCTGTTGTCAAAGATTTTAATAAAAATTTGTTGCAATTTAGTCAATTTGTGTTGCGATGTTCTGAATATCTACAGAACTATTTCCTCATCAATTCTCATAATCCAACTGACAGACCCGAAAAATGTGAAACCTGGTTCGTAACCGACATAAACATTTTCAAAAATCATTGTAACAGAATGAAATTTCAGTTTATGTTTATACATTCGCCGGAACTTTGACAACTTATTGATTTCCATTAAGAAAATTTGAATATATATATATATATATATATATATATATATATATATATATATATATATATATATAGAGAGTGTGGATAGCTCAGCGGGAGAGCATCGGACTCGTGACCGGGAGGTCCAGGGTTCGAATCCTATTCAGGTAGAAAAGAAATTTTCTAGTTGGACGGGTATCTGCCACCATTTCACTGTTGGGTCAAAAATTAACAGTGCTGTGACCTAAAGTGGTGCAAGATCGCAGTAACAAAGCCTACACAGAACACAACTGAACTCCTAACTCGTACAAGCTGAAAAAGCTTCTGAGGGATCTTCACAGAAGATCTAGGAGTATCAGGATAATAATAAATAATAATAAATATATATATCCGGGTTTATAGCGTCCTACGCTTTCCGGTTCCTAATCTCCAAGCCTTTCTAACTTGCCAGTCCCCTTGATGTAGATTTCGTTCGGACATAGCTTTTTCTATTCCCTCAAACCATGTTTTTTTGCGTCTTCCTCTCCTTCTTCTTTCTGGTGGTGTCAATTTCAGAATCATCTTGGGTAGACGCTCGTCGCACATTCTTTCTACATGCCCATACCAAATCAGTTGTCTTCTCTGGATTACATCAATGATTGTTCTTTCGACTTGCATGATATCTCTGATCCTATCATTCCTTACTTTGTCCATTCTGGATTTTCCTGCAGATCGTCGCCAGAAATCCATCTCAAGGGCCAAAAGTCGACGTTCCACACCCTTAGTCAAGTGCCACGTCTCACACCCGTATAGCACTATACCCTCAAAGATGGAATTATATATCTGATCTTTTTTCTTCCGCGATATGTTTTTGGCCCACAATATTGAGTTCAAACATCCAATGACCCTTCTACCTTTCAATATTCTCTGTTCGGCCGGTGTGATCAATTTGAGCACCCAGGTAAGTACCCAGGTAAGTAGTATATTTACTACATGTTCCTATTTCTACGTTGTCTTTTAAGTGTAGATTATCTGCTTGCTGTCCAATGCATAAATATTTGGTTTTCGTTTTATTCATAGACAGTCCCCACTTTGCGTATTCGGCGAAGAGCCTTGTCGTCATAAACTCTAAATCTTCATTGTCTTGGGCCACTACCACCTGATCGTCTGCAAAATGAAGAGTGTGCAAAGTTTTTGTATCGTTTAGTTGTATTCCCATACCACTGCAAGATCTTCTCCATTTTCGTAGCGTTTCGTTCAGATATATTTTGAATAACGTTGTGGACAGACAGCATCTCTGTCGTAGGCCTTTTGATATAGAGAAACTTTCGGACATACTCTTACCTAGCTTTATTCGTGATGTTGCCTGACTATAGAGCTGTTTGGTGGCTTTTATGACTGTGTTACTTATTGAGGACATTTCTAAAACTTGCCAGAGCTTTTGGGTAGGGACATTGTCGTAAGCTTTTGTTAGATCGACAAAAAGAAGGTGGACCTCCCTGTTTGTAGCCAATTTCTTTTCATTTAGTTGAACCAAACTAAAAATATGATCCACACATGATCGTTCTGTGCGGAATCCTGCCTGCTCTTCTATTTCGTGTATTGCGTATTCTTGTTCGACTATACTCCGGAGGATTTGACCGTAAAGTTTACTCATCGTACTTGTGACTGATATGCATCTATAGTTGAAGCAGTCACCTCTTCTTCCCTTTTTATGGATGGGTGTTATCCATGCTTCTTTCCATGTAGATGGTATCGGTTCATCGTTAATATATCTGTTCATTAACTCCTTTAAGCACTTTATTAGCTTATTAGTGCCATTCTTTAAGAGTTCTGCCGGTAACCCCTCTGGTCCTAGCGCTTTTCTATTTTTCATAGACTTTACTGCTTTCACCACTGTATCTTCGTCGATATTAATTGCTTCTCCTTGTACAGAGCACCGTATACGCGAGTTGGCAAGATATGGCTGTCTCTCGAGCATAATGTTCTTTCCATTTGTCTATTGGTATGCGTTGTAAATTCGTTTTATGAGAAGTCTCTTTCCTTAGTGAACGAATCAGATTCCAAGCCACTGTTGATCTTGTACCACCCATGTAGCTGTCCACTTCACTACATTTCCTTTCCCATGTTTCATTTTTGTTCTTAGTTATTAGGTCTTTGTATTCACTTTGTTCTCTTCTGTATGTTATATGGTCACTAGCGTTTCTTGTACTCATCCACTTGTTGTATGCTGCCTGTTTAATGTGTTTCTGTTGTTCTAATACACTATTACAAGTTAAATTGTACTTTTTCGTGCGAGGTTGACTTTCTTTTCCGAGGGCCTCATGTGCTGCCGAGTATAGGGACTCCATTATATGCTTATAAAGATGTGTTGTTTCCATCGTCAAATATTGATCGCTGAGTTTTTGATCTAGCCTTTGTTGAAATAAGGTTCTAGTGCTTGGTTCATTCAAACTAACAAGGTTATATTTGTCTTGATTCGTTTTGGTTTCTCGGGTGTTATCTTCTGTTGTTTGCCTATCTGTTTTATATGGGATATAAATTTTTGAAATAAGTAAAAAGTGGTCGGAGCCACACTCAATTCCTCTATACACTCTTATATCTTTAGTATGCCATTTGGTGTCTTGTTTAAGGATTATATAGTCGATAATAGACTTAAGGCCCCTGGTCTCTTGGTGCCATGTGTACTTATGGATATTTTTATGGCTATGAAACCCATTTAGTATCTTCATTTTATGTTCTTCACAGGCCTCTAAAAGTCTCTGCCCATTATCGTTTAGTGTCTCTTCTCCGTGTATACCTACTATTTTGCTTCCATTCTTTCTTCCCACTCTGGCGTTTAGATCTCCTAGAACCACAACTTCCCTTTGGTTTCCGAGGGCTGTGAGAGTGTTATTCGATGTAGTGTAGAAGTCATACTTTTCTGTCTGATTCGAGTCAACATTAGGGCCGTACACGCCGACAATAGTTGTTCTATGTCCTTTGATCGTTAAATTTGAATATCAAAACAGATTTAATCTGTCAGTCTTCTACAATTTTAATTTCAAAAAAAATTTAAACAAAAAACTTTTAGAATTAAATTAATGTATACATAAGCACCCCTCATAATACACGTATATAATCAAAAATAAACCAACAAATATATTATAAATAGGCATTTAAAATTAATAAATAAATATTTGAAGGAGACAAAATTTTATTTCTGATCTTACCATTATGAACACCAATTCCTTTTCAGAAAAGTAAAACACAACTTGAGGACTTCTCAAAAAATATAATTTATTTGAAATATTTAATATATTCAAATATGCAAATAAGTTAATTCAAAAATCTCTCAAAACATGCACTATATCTTCAAAAAACAATTAGAATTTTGAAGATATAGTGATTGTTTTGAGAGATTTTTGAATAAACTTATTTGAATATTCAAACATATTGAATATTTCAAATAAATTATATTTTTTGAGAAGTCCTTAAGTTGTGTTTTATGTTTTTGAAAAAGAATTGGTGTTCGTAATGGTAAGATCGGAAACAAAATTTTGTCTCTTTCAAATATTTATTTATTGATTTTAAATGTTTATTTTTGAATAGAAATTTTTTTTTAAATTAAAATTGTAGAAGACTGACAGATTAAATCTGTTTTGATATTCAAATTCCGTTATATTTCTTCTATTAAGTAAAAAGCCTTTTTCTATTTTATTTCCATTGAATTTTGTATATTTCATTTCAGAATTTTTTCTTATTTTTAGCTTGAGTGGAAATTCGACTCAAATTTCCATTCACAAAAGACATTTTTATACCATATCTATTATAAAGGAAACATCCCGAAAATTTGAGGCTAATTGTTTATTTTTTTTTTCAGATTGATATCGATGCAATGAAAAATATAGACAAATATGGTAATGCCAATTTCAACTCAGATTTCGAAGGTGGGGAAAATTATGAAAATCTTCAGATAATAAGATATAATATTACATCTAACTACCACATGACTGAGGATGTTGTAGTTGTATTAAAGGGTAAGCTGAATAGTAGTGAAAAAATTGATAAAAAAATATTCGTTACTTGGATAATTTTGGGCGCTTGTTCCAGGAAACAAGGAGAGAACGGCGTTTGAATATGAAATAACTACGCAAAGATCACAAAATTTTGTGTGGATCTTATTATTAGAAAGCGTCTAGCATATGTGCTTCGTAGATACGCATCTCTTCTGGTAAGCGAAAGCAAAATTTTTCAAATTTTTCTCACCTATTCGAAACCCGTAACATAGCGACAGAATTTAACCCTGCTCAAATACGAGCTTGAACCAGGTTTTCCTGGCTCTGGATACGGAAATTAGATTTAATTTTCAACAATAATAAGTACACAGCTTCAATTGAAATATAGACGGCGCCTTATCAGAAACCGTGTTTTATCGAACATCTGATACGCTGAAGAAATATGTGTTTTATCGCAATCGTCTTCACTGAATAAACATGAATATTTCCAACACGATGTCATTGACTAAAACACAATATGTCATTGACTAAAACTACCACACAGAACACAACTTCTTCACAAGTAAATCCGACGCCTAACAAAACAAATTTGTCATATTGTAGTGCCATCAAAGCAACACCAACTTCATCGTTTCCAAAGAAGGACCAAGCTATCCTAATCAATACCATCGGTGATCTCCGCAATTCTGATAACGCTAAAGCTATTGGGAGATTGATCGGACCCAAATGTATCAAATATATCTCGCGTCTATCCAATAATAGAGTATATATCTTCCTTGATGACATCAAAACCGTGGACAAGCTACCAACAGAACAATCTTCCATAATAGTTTGCGGTTCGGAAACAAACATTCGTCGATTAGTCACTCCAGCTAAGAGAATAATAATATCAAATGCATGTCCATTCATACCGCATGGAATTATCGAAGACAAATTGAAAGAACTCGGTCTAAAACCGGTGTCTAATCTGAGTTTCTTGAGAGCGAGCATGGAGGGTGACGAATATTCTCATATACTGAGTTTCAAAAGTCCACCAGAAAGTGATAACAGCGAATTTCCAAACTCTTTCTTATTATCCTACGAAGAGGCGACTTACAGGTTATTCATAGCCACTGACACCTCCATTTGTTTCAATTGCAAGAAAACCGGTCACATCGCAGCCACTTGCACAAAGAATTCAATGACTGAACTCTCCAATCCTCCCAGTTCATTAAATAACAGATCGAATACAAAACCAAACTACCCATTAAAACAAACTGTAGAATCTGAAAAGCAAAACGTGAAGAGTGCGGAGAAAACTAATCTAAAGAAACGACATGCATCTACCAGCACGCCAACTTTCCCTATCCAAGAGGAAATCAATGATCACCTCTCCTCAACAACAAATGAAATAGTCACCGAACTGCCACTGCCACAACCCACACAACCAGAACAATCTCAAATTTTCATACACCAAAATTCTAGCATAGCTTCAACGAAAAAGAACAAAAGATACAAAAAATCAATAACATCAAAACAACCTAACCTCGATGGAATCGAAAAAATATTACTAAATGACCCAACAGAATTTTCTTTTAAGTTTGAGGATATCAGATAATTCTAAGAACTCAACATAGAAAATAATGATACTATCTCTAATGCTCGAAAAATCACTAAAGATATTGATACATTAATTCATACAATAGAAGATATATATCCACACCTACCAAATAAAACTTCCAAAGGTAAATGTACAAAAATACTCAAAACGACTAGGCATCAACTTCAACTAGAACAAATAGAACTCTAGTAACTTAATACCAGCTCTCAAGAACTTTTCGAGGAGTCTGACTTAGTGCTCCCCGAATAACTCAAATGGAAAAATTTATAATACATAAATAAATATCAATATTGTTAACATCTTCACAATAATTGAGTGGAACTGTCGCGGTTTTTACCCGCATCTTGGGAGAATTCTACAAACACTCGACGAACACCAACCGGATGTGATCTGCTTGCAGGAAATCAACACCAAACTCAACCAAAAAAAACCTTCTCTGAAAAACTATGAAGTATATAATTTAAACAGAATACACTCTTTAAGAGCTAGTGGAGGAGTAGCTATTTTCATCAAAGAATCTATTCACAGCGAACAAATAAACACAACTACCAACCTTGAATCTATCACAGTTTGAATATATTACCCTAATAAAATTTCAATTTGTAATCTATACTTACCACGACCTTCAACACACAGAAATAGAATAGATAATCAAACAAGTGCCCAAACCTTTTATTCTCCTAGGAGACTTCAACGCACATAATCCAATATAGGGATCACAGAATACAAACCAAAAAGGTAAAATCATTGAAAATATATTGACTAACAAAAATCTGATTTTCCAAAACACAGACCACTAGACTCATCTGAACGAATCTAGCGGAACACTCTCCTGTATAGACTTGACAATCTCTAATGCTAGCTAGCATCACGAATTCCCTGGAGTGGGAAGTATTAGACAGCCTTCACGATGGTGACTACTACCCTATTAAAATTACCTATGACTTATCTGAGGAAAACGTCGAAAAAACAGAAACCTGGCAAATAACCAACGCAAATAGGACTGGATATTCAAATTACATAAATCAAGAAAAGACAACATCTTCACCAGATGATCATGACATAGACACTACAATTGAGAAATTCTCCGAAATCATTATAGATGCCGCCGATGGCTTTGTCGGCAAAAGAAAGGTATCCAAGAAAAGAAGATACACACCCTGGCGGAATCCCGAATGCGACGTACATATTAAACGCAGTAAACGAGCTCTCTATAAGTTGAAAAAGAAAACTTCAACGGAAAATCTAATAGATTAAAACAAATTGTAGAAATGACTATGTTTTAGTACCAATAAAAAGATATATTACACATTTTGTTGTAACTGGAGTTTCGTGCCGCTTGTAAACCTCTGTTACACTATTAGGTGTTACCTAGAATCTATTGAAATATTCAAAATATTCATCATTTTTGTTTAAATACCTCTGTACCACTGTTAGGCCTTCAGTTGTCTGATTATGGGATAGTTCACTTCCGCAAACTCGAGTCACAAGAAAATGTGTAATATATCTTCTTATTGGTAGTGAAACATAGTAATTTCTACAATTTGTTTTAATTATGATCAACTACCAAATAGTAACGGCTGAAACAATTCAGTATCTGAAATCTAATAGAATTCAAAAAACGAAGAGCTTTGACACGACGAATCCTGAAATCTAGTAAGAAAAAGTCCTGGCAAGATTTTGTCTCACAACTCTCCCAGAACGCTAATATAAAGGAAGTCTGGGGAAAAATAAATGCCCTCAACGGAAAAAGACCTGAGTCAGAAATAAAAGCACTGAAAGGTAATAAAAACATTATCACAGAAAAAAACAAAAATTGCAGAATTAGTAGCGGACCATTTCCAAAAACAATCGTCGAACTCGATTCAGATGTCCTGCAATATAAACTCGAAATGGAAAAATAGAACTCATAGAAATAAATGACAACAACACAGATGCAATTAATAACCCCAGCACCATGAAACAGATATGCAATCAAAATCAGCAAAAACAGTGCGCCCGCACCCGACCAAATTCCATAAATTTTCCTCAAACATCTGCCCCAATCAGAAATAGAAACCTTATTGCAAATTTTCAATAATATGTGGTTAGAACACAGCTTCGCTGATAAATGTAGAGAAGCCACAGTGATACCTATACAGGAATCTAACAACCCGAATACAGATCCAAAAAGTTATCAACCTATTCCACTTACCTCAATATGTAAATTGTTTGAAAGAATCATCAACCAGCGGCTATGCTACTTTCTAGAAACGAATAAACTTTTAAAAAGCTATCAAAGAGGTTTCCGTAAATATCGATCAACTACAGACAACTT
This sequence comes from Megalocaria dilatata, assembly GCA_034642435.1. Taxonomy (NCBI): domain Eukaryota; kingdom Metazoa; phylum Arthropoda; class Insecta; order Coleoptera; family Coccinellidae; genus Megalocaria; species Megalocaria dilatata. Next base: position 57,191,690 of record CM067855.1, on the reverse strand, counting down.
AGTCCAACTAGACACTGAGATTCTTGATGCATTCGTTAATAAGCAAGAATTGATCACGGTTTTCTTCGATATAGTTAAAGCCTTCGACACAACATGGCGTGACAGGATAGTGAAGATTTTGAAAAACTGGAATATGGATGGCAATATGTTACAATTAATGCAAGCAGCATTACGGAAATTGGAAGAATGGTCCAAAAAATCTGGTTTCAGTTTTTCTTTCACTGAAACTAAAGTAATGATATTCACGAAAAAACACCCTAAGCCATGTCATCTGAAACTCAAGGATACTTCCCTAGAGAACGTACAACAACAAAACTTCCTAGGCATGATCTTCGACTAAAAACTGACTTGGAAAGAACACATAAAACAGCTGAAATCAGACTGCATAAGGAGATTAAATATAATGAAAGTGTTAGAAAATAATTCCTGGGGTGCTGACGAAAAAACACTCCTCACCGTCTACAAAACCCTTATTAGATCAAAATCAGACTACGGATCCTTTGTATATACAACAGATAGTAAAACTCATCTTAACGGCCTTGATGTTGTTCAAAACACTGCCCTACGTTAGGCTTAAGGAGCTTACGTAACTAGTCCCTCAAACAGCCCATGCATAGAAATGGGAGAAGTGCCCCTACCAATCCAGAGAGAAATGCTGCAATAGACCTATGCCTCGAGAATCTCTGCTGACACACAAAATCCCGTACAAAAACAGATTTATAGCCAAAGATTCAAACAACACCACATAAAACAACCGAATCTCAAAACTCCACTATCTTTCAGAGTAAACCATTCAATAGTTGGATCAAATATCCCTGAAACTATTAGCTATAAATTACCAGTACACGAACCATGGACCAACAGAGAATTTGAAACTGACATATCTTTAACAGCATACAAGAAAACAGACATTCATCAATGCATTATCGAACAAAGATTCCGACAAATTATTGAAAAACATAAACAAAAATACATAATATTCACTGTTGGTGTAAAGACATCTACAGGAGTTGGATGCGCATTTTTCATCCCTACCACCAGAAAAAAATTCAAACTCCCTGCAGAAACAAGTATATTTACCGCCGAATAGATAGCGATCCAGCAAGCCCTACAGTTCATTCTTGAAAATAAAGTCCCCCACTCTGGTAACTGTTCCGACTCCCTAAGCGCCATCCAAACACTCCAGCAACCTTTTTCCACCAATCCCATTATAACCCAGTCAAAAGACCTCATTTCTTCCCTAGCTCAAAACAACGGTTTAACCCTAATCTGGCTTCCCTCACATTGTGATATTAAAGGCAACGATAGAGTAGACCAAGCAGCAAAAGAAGCAATCCATGATAGAGAAGAAAAAATCAATATAACCATTTACGACTTGGCTTATTCATATAAAGTCAAAATAAACCACAAATGGAAAACACTCGGAAAACACAAAGATCGAAACTTGACCAAATTGATACCTCATTATAATAAAAAAAACTTAGAAGAATGAAATTAACCAGACATTTATGCGGGCAAGAAGGCACTCAAAAAATGTTTTGGTCATGTTCCTTCATGATTGCAAGGGGTAGAAAAAGTCACCCCTAAACCTTCTTTCGCAAAACACTTTTTTCCTATTAATATTTTACAATAAGAAGATTTATTTTGGATAGCTTGATCCATTCTTAACAAATAGGTTATTTTGAAATTTCACGCTATAATTCATAGTTTTTGAGAAAAAATATCGATAGATAATACGCCTGAGTCGTAGAGGCTGGAATTATTTTCGACCTTAAGTTTATCTATTTAGTTGTGGAAATTAAAATACTGTCTCGTATATATTTTTTAATTAAAATGAGTTTCCACTAAGTAAAGACCGAATCAATCAAAGATCTAAATTTATTGATTGAAATTAATTCGATTTCAATAGTGCATTTGACAGAATTGAAAAATAAATTTAACAAATTCAACTTTTCTAATAGAACCTAACCAAATGCAAAATACATACAATACATATCTTTCCCAACTAAGAACTGTCTTCATCAAATTGTCTTGTGAAGAAATGATTTCATTTTCATGGTGAGTCATAAAAATTTCGCTCAAAAGGGAGAACCCATTGTATGTTAATTAATTTAAAAATACTTCACCAAGTTATATGCAAGAAATCAATGTCATTTACTACTCTGTCAAGAAAATACCGGGAATTTTCAATTAAAACAACATTTTTACATTTAATGGTCAACATTTATTGGGTCGCCTTCAAAATAGGCTCCATTTGCTCCAATGCATCTATGCCAACGGCACTTCCAATTATGGAAACATTTTTTATAGGCGCTTTCCGGGATGGACTTTAGCTCTCGCGCCGAATTTTGTTTTATGGCTTCAATCGACTCAAAACGGGTGCCACGAAGGGGCAATTTTAGTTTTGGGAAGAGGAAAAAGTCGCAGGGAGCCAAATCCGGCGAATACGGTGGTTGCTGAAGCACGTTTGTTGAGTTTTTGGCGAGAAAGTCAGTCACAATCGTAGCTAGGTGAGAAGGCGCGTTATCGTCATGCAAAATCCATGAGTCGTTCGCCCACAAATTTGGCCGCTTCTTACGGATACGCTCACGCAAACGTTTCATAACGCCTAGGTAATACTCCTTGTTTACCGTCTGACCCTCTGGAACGAATTCGTAGTGCACCACGCCACGGATATCGAAGAAAACAATGAGCATCACTCTCATTTTCGAGCGGCTTTGGCGTGGTTTTTTCGGTTTCGGCTCTTTTTTTGCCACCCATTCCGATGATTGCTGGCTTGTTTGCATATCGTACTCGTAGACCCAGGTCTCATCACCAGTTATAATGCGTTCCATGAATGTAGAATCGGAATTACAGCGATCCAGCATGTCTGAAGCAACCTGTTCGCGATGACGTTTTTGAAGAAAATTCAGGTCTTTCGGTACGAGTCGTGCGGCCACCTTTCTCATGCCCAAAATATCAATCAAAATCGTACGTGCGGACTCGTGGGATATCTTAAGATCATGTGCTATCTCTCTCAAGCTGGTACGACGGTTTTCCAGCACCCGTTCCTTAATTTTATCGACGTTATCTTCGATCGAAGCCGTCGATGGGCGACCACTTCACGACCGTCCTTGAAAGCTCTGTACCACTGATATGCACGAGTTTTCGATAGAGAATTATCACCAAAGGCCTTTTGCAACATTTTCAATGCATCGGCACACGAAAATTCATTTGCAACACAAAACTTTAAACAAATTCTTTGCTCAACGTAATCACCCATAGTAAAAATCGGCACGCACTCTGACATCGACTGACTTAATCAGCTGTTGCAAACACAGTAGTTGACAGATCCCGCTCAAGCTTGGCATAGTAATTAAGGACAGTGGTACCAACCTAGAAAAAAAAATTTTTACCTGCTTCATTGCCCCGCCAGATTTAAATCGATAGTTTCCGGTACTTTCTTGACAGAATGTATATGTTCAAAGTTCAAAGTATTTTCGTCGCTAGCGACTACTTTTTCCCATCTTTCTAGCAACTGAATGATCCATTCGCGAAAAAGGCCAGCTGTTTGACAAGTATTTTGCACCAATTAATTTTTTGACTTAATCGTAATTGGATAAGTGCTGGTCAGCAAGGCCGTGTTGCATAGATCGGAATAGAAGATTGTAATCGGAATGAGCAATATCTTGGGCTGTACGGCAGGTGGGGTAAGACTACCTATTCGAGCGTTTTAACGGGCGCCGCACATGAGTCTTACTATAAAATAACTTTGTCTTGTCTGTCCGCGTATTGCGGCCGTTTTTCGCGCAATGCCCGACTTAAACGCATTAATTGCTGTCGGCAGACTTCCCTTGTGACCCTTTCGTTCGATTGTATTAGCGCATAATACACCACATCCAGCTGATCCCACCAAATACACAGCATGATCTTCTCGTCACAAATATTCGTCTTCACCGTTGATGAACCTTTCCTACCCAATTTCCCACATTTCGAATCATTTCCAATGAGTAACTCTCACGTTTGTGCAGTGGTGGCTTGTCGTATGAAGCAACTGAGGCCGGGCCTCACATGTAAAATTCAATAAAATGTTAAATTTTTGACACATTACTTATTTAAATATAAAACGATTTTAACTAATTTCCAGTTACCGAAATAAATTATTAAAACATCGAATTACCATCAAAGATGAAAATATAAGCTTTCAAATTAAGCGCACACCTCTTCCTACTATCTAATTTTAATTCAAAACGCTGAAATCGTTGCCCGATCGCATAATAACATTATAGTAACCCCATAAATTTGAGCTTCCTATACGTCACAAATCGCTAGTCGAACGTCCTGGTAGCTGCCACGCACCCCCACCGCTTTAGTAGCAATTGACGGGCATAATACTGGAATTTTCGAACGAGGCCCATGAAATTGGGTTTACTGCGCGCACTGTTTGAGGCGCAACACTGTTTGAGACGATTTAAATTTTCCTTCGTTAGTAGATTCTTCCAAATTTACTGAACATACAAAAAGTTTTCCCGATAAATCATTTGAATCTTTGTTAAATGTGTACCCTAATGTCTTCGAAATAGATCGGGTGCAAAACGGACTTAGTGTTTTATACAGTTTTATAATCTAGACGTTCAGCAAATATTAGAGATTATATACAAGGAATTTAAAATTAAACATACAAGCTGTTTTGCCTATTCCTGCAGCAAGTGTTTCGGCCGTATTTAAGAAATACGACGACACAAGAGCGCCTAACAGATTTGTCAATCTTGGCTATAGAAAAAGGAATAGTAAGTACAAAGTGTTAGTGAGTATCCCCAATTTTATGAAGATAGTATACATAAATTTGCAATTTCAGAAAACCGTCGAATAGACTTGAAGTACAAAAGTAAAAAATGATGAAACATGTTTTTATATCGGTTTGTATTTTATTCAAGTAAATAACAAATAAGCAGCAATGTTTTTATTATTTTGGCCTCCTTATTTGTTACTTATTATTTTTTGTATATAATTACATAATCTTAATACTTATTAATTAAATAGACCTTTTCCAATACTCAATAAGACCTGTATATTAGCATGTATTCTTTGCAATTCAGCATTTCTCCCCATGAATCATATCTTAATCTAGATAAGGACACTTATAAATACCATTGTAACTGTTTATCCTTCAAGAGATTGTAATTAGAGTTTAGACGCATTTATCATTGTACTCAAATAAATTGTATAAAAAAAAACAAGGTTTTCTGTGCAAAATACATAATTATATATGTACATAATATGTATACATTCTGTCAAGAAAGTACCGGGAATTATCGATTTAAATCTGGCGGGGCAATGAGGCAGGTAAAATTTTTTTTCCTAGGTTGGTACCACTGTCCTTAATTACTATGCCAAGCTTGAGCGGGATCTGTCAACTAGTGTGTTTGCAACAGCTGATTAAGTCAGTCGATGTCAGAGTGCGTGCCGATTTTTACTATGGGTGATTACGTTGAGCAAAGAATTTGTTTAAAGTTTTGTGTTGCAAATGAATTTTCGTGTGCCGATGCATTGAAAATGTTGCAAAAGGCCTTTGGTGATAATGCTCTATCGAAAACTCGTGCATATCAGTGGTACAGAGCCTTCAAGGACGGTCGTGAAGTGGTCGCCCATCGACGGCTTCGATCGAAGAAACGTCGATAAAATTAAGGAAAGGGTGCTGGAAAACCGTCGTACCAGCTTGAGAGAGATAGCACATGATCTTAAGATATCCCACGAGTCCGCACGTACGATTTTGATTGATATTTTGGGCATGAGAAAGGTGGCCGCACGACTCGTACTGAAAGACCTGAATTTTCTTCAAAAACGTCATCGCGAACAGGTTGCTTCAGACATGCTGGATCGCTGTATTTCCGATTCTACATTCATGGAACGCATTATAACTGGTGATGAGACCTGGGTCTACGAGTACGATATGCAAACAAGCCAGCAATCATCGGAATGGGTGACAAAAAATGAGCCGAAACCGAAAAAACCACGCCAAAGCCGCTCGAAAATGAAGATGATGCTCATTGTTTTCTTCGATATCCGTGGCGTGGTGCACTACGAATTCGTTCCAGAGGGTCAGACGGTAAACAAGGAGTATTACCTAGGCGTTATGAAACGTTTGCGTGAGCGTATCAGTAAGAAGCGGCCAAATTTGTGGGCGAACAACTCATGGATTTTGCATGACGATAACGCGCCTTCTCACCTAGCTACGATTGTGACTGACTTTCTCGCCAAAAACTCAACAAACGTGCTTCAGCAACCACCGTATTCGCCGGATTTGGCTCCCTGCGACTTTTTCTTCTTCCCAAAACTAAAATTGCCCCTTCGTGGCACCCGTTTTGTGTCGATTGAAGCCATAAAACAAAATTCGGCGCTAGAGCTAAAGTCCATCCCGGAAAGCGCCTATAAAAAATGTTTCCATAATTGGGAGTGCCGTTGGCATAGATGTATTGGAGCAAATGGAGCCTATTTTGAAGGCGACCCAATAAATTTTGACGATTAAATGTAAAAATGTTGTTTTAATTGAAAATTCCCGGTACTTTCTTGACAGAGTAGTATACAATAAGAAAATTATTTTGTGTTTTTTAACTTTTCATTCTACTCCAAAGAAGCAGAAAACGTTATATTTGTTAATTTAATATATATACACTGTTATGTTCTCTAATTATTAGTTCTTTTCAATAAATTATAAAGTTTTTTTATGGTTTTAGTAGGGCTATTGGCGATGACCTCCATATAAAAAGTCAACGCGTCAAGGAATAATATCTCAGGTGTCTAAGCACCATGGTGGTGTAGAAATGTATTCCTTCTTCGGGCCTCATTTGTTTTAAATACCACGAGCCGCCATTGCGTTAGTGAAGGATCTTAATCAAGCCTCGCCTCTAATCTTTTATCCTTAAACTTTGGTGGCGCCCTATGACGTTTTTGAATCGAGCAAAGCACTTCTGAAACATTCGTTCAGCTGGATTATGGTCACCATAAACACCCACCAAAATACGATGACTTTCGGCATCTTTTTTACCAATATTGAAGTTTTTGATTGTCTCGGTCTTTACTTGGAAATTCATCTTCAATATGAGAAAAACAAATGTTAACTTCCGCTATTTTATTGATTTACACGACAATTGTTTCGTCATACCATGACTTCATCAGGTGACTATTTAAACTGACGTATACAATGGAAAACATGACCTTAAATACACAGCTCTGGTACAAAAAATAGAGGGGTGAAAAGAGATAGTATACAATTAATGAAAAATATTAAGTAGAGGGCATCTGTTTAAATCTATTTGATCATTCAATAAAATATGTCTTTTATTATATCTATTGATCTCTAAGTTTCTAACAGATTTAGTTTCTGACTTTTGTTTTCGATAGGTAATATTTCATAGTTCATATTAAAATTCAACTTAGGCCAACCATTCGTTAGAGACTGGCCATAATTTTAATAAGAACTATGAAATATTACATATCGAAAACAAAAGTCAGAAACTAAATCTGTTAGAAACTTTAGAGATCAATAGATATAATAAAAGACATATTTTATTGAACGATTAAATAGATTTAAATAGATCCCCCCTACTTAATATTTTTCATTAATTGTATACTATCTCTTTTCACCCTCTATTTTGTGTACCAGAGCTGTGTATTTAAGGTCATGTTTTGCATTGTATACGTCAGTTTAAATACTCACCTGATGAAGTCATGGTATGACGAAACAATTGTCGTGTAAATCAACAAAATAGCGGAAGTAAACATTTGTTTTTCTTATATTCAATATTGAAGTAATGAAGTAAAGCTCTCCGCAATAACGTATTATTCGGTAGAAAAGTTGACATTTTTAAAGCATACTGAAACTATGTTGTTTACACTGCAGCGAAATGACAGATACTGAAAAGAAAGCCTAATAATAACACTTGAAAATGAAGGTCTTGTCAGATTGAACAATGGAATAATAAACTAGTGACGACATTTATTTATAATATCCTATGAACTTATATCCACCCCATTAAACTCATTAATTCTTGTTATGATTCCTCTATGCCCATCAATTCATAGGTTCTTTATACTCATTATTAAGTTTTCAGTTGTTTGAAGATGAAATAATAAT